>OX463822.1:30568702-35393164 GCA_949825045.1 Argyresthia goedartella
ACTTAACATAATTTGTATTGAGATTTGATAAAATTATTATAGGATAGAGTTAAATTAAATTAAATTTAAATGCCTGCCTGGGCTTGTGTTTAAACGATTAGCAAAATTCGAAAATTTACTACCAATAAATTCTAAATGACTGCCAGAATTAGTTTAATGATCACCAAATTGTTTTTGGATAAATGATCACCAAATTTATTTTTATGTTTTGTGTACTTAAGTTTATGTTTTAAGTATATTTGTCGTTCTTACATGTTCAACACGAAGGATAAAGGGGGCTTGGCTTCGCTAAACCACTTTACCCTTCACCGAAGCTACCGCAGTATTTTGACCTGATATTTTCTGCAACTTTTGGTGATCATTTACCCATTTTGGGTAAGAAAAAAATATTTTGGTGATCATTATATTTATTGCCATTTTTTATTACGTTATTTATTACCTAATTGTTTTTGGCAACAAATGTATGGTTTAACAATAAAGTCTTGAGTACCACATTTACAAAATGTTTATCAAATTGAGTGCTCCCACTTTCTGAACGGATACTAAAGTGAGGCTTGTTCGATTACGATTGACGACCGAATGGCCGAGTCGGCAGTGACCCTGCCTACGAAGCCAAAGTCCCGGTGGAGGCAAATATTTGCTTGATGAGAACGGATTTTTGATCATTGTTGTTTATCTATCTAAGCATATTATTTATCTATATAAATATGTGTATCGTTGTCTAGTACCCAAGATACAGGAAATCCTAGTTTGGGGCTAAATCAATGCATGGTGTCCAAGGTATTATTATTATTGTTATTATTACAACTTTATTACAACCTGGTGCCGAAGCAAAGCGGAGCGAACCAATGTAGTTTAGCATAAAATAGGGTGTACAATTTTGATGAGCAATTAGTAAATTTGGAATGTTTTTTTTAATGTTACTTTTTAGTCAATTTGATTAAGAGTTAAATATAAGCGATGATTTTTGAGGATTCATGGATCTACAAAAATCTGTCAAGTGCGAGTCGGACTCCTGCACGAAGGGTTCCGAACCACCGTACAAGAAAACATACAAAAATACTCTTAAATAGTATCGGGACCCAGCCCCCTTAAGGGCTGAACATGGGCCAATGGCATTGAAAATTAGACAAAGAAAACAAATACCCGTCGCATCGCGTCGAAGCAGACTGACGCATGCTCCCGCGCAGAGCCCCGCGGGGCAGCCCGAGCTCCGAGACCAAGAAAATTATAGAAAATATTACTAAACTCCTGTAATAACAACATTAAAAATAAAATAAAACAACAAAAAAATTCCCTTTTGTTTACCTATTTTTTGCGTGTAAGTTTCATATAGGAAACTGATTTCGTCTCCGAGCGCTTGTTCATTTAGTTGAATAATAATGCATTGCGAAAAATATTTTTTAAGTATTAAATATAACAATTATACGGTAATTTTTAAAAGACCATTCTTATCTCTAACAGACCTTTTATAACATATATTTATCCTACATTTTTATGTTGTCTAGAATTGAAGCTAAAGATGCATTCGCGCCCCCTGGTGCTGGCCATATTTAATCCCTTAAGACGCTGATTAAATAAATATGGGGTGCTGTTTTCATGTGTTTTTTCAGGAAATACTGGGCAAATCGTAATTAATTTCTGGTATATGTAATTTGACTATATAATCTAGAGATTCTTAATTGGAAAACATGTTTGGATAAAATTTTCTCGATAGAAAATAAATACAAAGTCAACCCTTTTTTTATGGTTTTATCCTATTACACCGCAGTAGTAAGTGAATATGACTGTGTGATAATTGCAATGTATGAACAATTGTTATATCTAACGATTTTCAATTTGAAAGTTAATTCCCTGAAATAGTTTTATTTTTTATGATTTTTTTTACGTTTTGGCGCTTACGTTGTTTCAGATTAGTCGCGAGTGCATTATTGGCATCCCGCTTTTTCTTATTCGCGAGTAATTATTGCATCTCACTTCCACTCGACAGCGCATTTTTATTCCATCATCGCCTTAATGTATAAAAAATACACGTGCGGTTAATGTGCCGTAGCGGCAAAGTTCTGTGAAAATTTCATCTCTTTACCTACCACGGTTCATAAGATACACCTGTCTGACGAGGAACAGACAGACTGACAGCGAGCAACAGGCTTAGAGATAGGATCCCGTTTTGGACCCTTCGGCTATGGAACCCTAAAAGCTACATATGCTTCGGAATAGATTTGTATGTAAAGTATAGGCAGCTTAACTCTGCTAATGACTTTTCTAAAGTGGTTTTTAACAATACCTCAGCGATTACCTGAGGCATAACCACATACCTACATACGACATACATGAATGTACAATAACTATGCATCTGGTTGTAAACTAATAAGGAGTTACAGGAACTGTACAAAGATTATCCGATTACCTCGACTTCACAAGTTGCATGAGAAATATCATAAAATTCTTGAGTTATTTCATCGTTATTACATTTTTTTTCACAAAAGTCTACCTACGACTATAGTTTTTTTATCACTACGACTATCCGTGAGCGCCGACTGCTTGCATGATCATATTTTGAGAAGCCGCTAACTAGCGATGTGTCAAATATGTATGGAGGCGAAGCAGTCAAACAAAGCCTATAATTTCTTCGGACTTTATTACGGACCCAATTTGCCAAACTGAAACAAGAATTTTAAAGCCACGTTAAACTTACACAACACTTTTCTAAATGTCCTTGACTTATTATTTTTACTGTTATTAACGTTATTATTTTTACAACTTTATCAGTAAAGCAGGAGATACTGGTACCAATTTAAAAAATCTACATAAATATCGGTGTAATAAAACTGACCATTTTGGCGATATCTGGTCTGTAATCTCAAATACCTTGCAGGCATTGGGAAGGCCTGTAGAGCCTTCTCTTCACTGTCTCGCTTGTCATCAACATTATCAGCAAGAGCTTCTCAGTCGTCTGCAGGCTATAAAAAAATGTAAAGTTCAAAACCTATGAAAAATAAAAACCGAATTTCGCTCGCTCTCACAGACGAAGGGCTTACTATAATAGGACCACATTTAAATTATCAAGCATATTTTTTTCAATATAAACAGTCCATCCGCACACGCACGCTACTCGAAGTGCCTCGAGTTTGTTACGCGTATTCTAGGCGTCGCTCTTAGGTAGCTGCGATACAAATACGTTGTTGTTCGCACACGCTGCGACGGGACGACAACGCGTTTGATGTCAGTCGCATGCTACTGGCTACGCAAATCGCAGGCTGTTTGTGTCGTTTGATAAGCGTGTCCTACGTGTTGCTCTTAAGTCGCCGCCACAGATATTCGGTGTTGTTTCAGACTATTGATGCAGTCGCATGCTGATGGCTACGCCAAGCGCGTAGTCCTGTGAACAAAAAGCCATTCTACTGAAGCAGCATACCAGTATGAAATGCATCGCCGCCGCGTCCGCATACAAAACTCGAGTCACCTTTGAGAAGCCCCATGTGCGGATGCCCTTACAGACATTGCTCCTGGCCCCACACTGTCCCTGACCCTGTGGGAACCATCGACGTCACAACAAACTTTCCTGTTGATGTAATTGTATGTGTTGTTGTGAATAAACGTACGTCTCTGTCTAACAATCCAAGAGCCGGGCATTTTTCCTCCCCCCATGGGGTTCAAAGTCAAAGTCAAAGTACTTTATTACTGTAGATATTGACATATACTTAGCACACGTCATTTTTTGCCTCTTCTCTACATTGGATCACTGTGGGAGAAGAAGGGCGTAGAAACTCCCACAGATTGATTTTTAGATCTCTTTTATAAATAGGTTGTGCTTAACTAATACAAATATGAAAATTTTTATTGTTATGATTAATAAGCAGGAATAAATAATTACAAAATTATTAAGCCCAGAAGTATCGCTTGTGCGGCAGTACTTCGATTGCTATGCTATGGAGGTGGCCGTTTTTTATATGAAGTGGCGAAAGCACAGAGGTTTAGGCGAGAATTCTAAATCAATGTCGAACCCGACCCCAGTTCACTGTGGTGTGGGCGGCGGAAGCGGTAGCGCCGACCGTCAATTGTTTGTTATTGTAATGAAACATTATGTCTGTCTAACTGTCTGTAACTTTGTTGTATTTTTTTTTCTCACATGTTTGTCGAATCTTAATTACTTTTGTTTATTAGTATACTTCAGGTTCTCAGGCCTTTTGACAAAATTTGCAATCTCATTATGTATTTCTTTGTTCCAGGTAAATATAGCCAACCTTCCAACTACAACAACGACAATTACTTTACACAAAGTACAAACGTAACGTTGGAAAATTGTGATCGTACAGTTTATGCTGATGGTACGTAAACACTCGTAGTAGTTTACAGTGATTGCATTATTTTATACTGTACCTACTCACTACTAAACTCAGATGTAGATGCCAATTGGCATTTGCTTATGTCTCAATAATATTCCACTTTAAGTATCTCTCTAGAAAGGCAAAGTATATAAAACGGCCGTTAGACCAGCATTGCTGTATGGTGGCGACGCCTGGGCGACCAAAAAGACTCATGAGCAAAAACTCCATATAACAGAAATGCGTATGTCGCGATGGGCTGGAGGAGTTACCCTGATGGACAAGGTGCGCAACGAACATATGAGGGGAATCTTCAAAGTTGCAAACATAACAGATTAAATAAGGGAATCCAGACTGAGATGGTACGGTCATATCCTACGAAGAGAAGATGACCATGTCGTGAAAAAGTGCCTATCCATGGCTACAAACAAGAGGGGAAGAGAAAGACCTCAAGCAACCTGGATATTTTTTATTTTTTTTATTTATTTTTTTCTGGACACACGGTGAAAATCCTCATGGACGCCAGGGAAGGGAGGCCCTGGCAGTGTCGGACTCTTACCGACTAAAAACACCGTATGCCCACTTTCTTTCTTCCACCTCGTGGGTGAGGTGCCTTTATGCATCGTTTATTTCTATTTTTTGGCGTCCTTTAAATCCTATCGTATAAATATTTATTACATTTAGATATAACATTATAATTATAAATATTATCGTTATAATTTTTATACATTTTTATTTCTTTATTATATACATTATATATTTTTTTTTCTTTTTTTTAGGTTTGCCCTTAACATAATTAACTTAAACTTAGACTTAACATAATTAACTTAATCCTAAAATATTTACATTGTTTACATTAAGTTATTCGCCTTAGCTGAGGTGCGTCTATTTAATTTACTTATTACCATAATATAATGACATTGACATTAACAATAACATAAAAAATCATTTCAATAAATAAATAGTCAAAATAATTAATTAACAATTCATTTAATAATTAATAATTAATTGGATCGGACGTTCAATATCCAGCAACCTGGATATTGAACGTCCAGAGAGACATGAAGGAGAAGGGCCTTCAAGCAGAAGACGCACAAGATCGGTGCAAGTGGCGGCGCATGATTGGGAAAGCCGACCCCGTATAACGGGACAAAGGCGAGGAGAAAGAAGAAGAAGTATCTCTCTAGAAATGATGAGGTGATGACTCATAAAATATTACAATTCCTATGTGTCTCAACTCATTACCATACATTGGAATGTGTGGTTCACCGATTTTGGACTTTATGGCTATGAGCTAACAGAATACGCTGCTAATTTTGATAACAATACTTACCTAAGTCTAATTACGTTTTACTATGACAACTTGTCGGACCTATTTATGACTTTTATTAAAATCTACATTAGACGCGCCAACCACAAGGAAGTTGACTGCACTACCATAAGTAAGTGGTGTATATTACACTAGAGATCACGTTATCATCATCATACATCGATCCACATCCACAGCGGTAGAGGCCTCTTCTCTGCAACCAAATCAAATCAAATCAAAATGTATTTATTACTTTAGATATTTACATGTACTTAGTAAACGTCATATTTTTGTCCCTTCTCAACATTGGAACATTGTGAGAGAAGAAGGAGATCTCTATAGCGCCAATCTTCACAGTCCTGTGCCAACCGAATCCAGCGAGATTTAAAAAATAATATTTCTGGGCCCACACTAGGATAACCTATGTCGTGGGAAGCAAAAACAGTGACGTCACACATGTATAAACATCCAAGACCTGTGTTTTTTTTTCTCCCCAGCCGGGATTCGAACCCGGGACCTCTCGTTTGGGAAGCAGAGCCTCTAACCGCAACGCCACCTCCCTTCGACTTGATGATATCGTCAGGCTATCGGTCAGTTTAGGTGGCCTGCCTACTGGCTTGCCACTCTCCTTGGCCACCACTGTATGCTGCTTCACAATAACACCATAAGAAGACATAATTAAAAATAAAAATAAAGTCTACAAATGAAATCTGTATCGGGGTTCATAAGACTAGGGGAGACGTTAAATCGATGTATGGACGACTGCCCCAGCGATGTACTGGCATTGTACCATCGAACCATCTGAATCATGACCCACCATAAGCTTATTTTGTTAAACCCCTTAAATGCAAGTAGGTCGAAATTCGCTTGAAGGTTTATTTCCTTGGTAACGAACTTGTTATCATTTGATTAGACACTGACATTACGATAGATCTTACAAGTTTGAAAGTTTCAAACGAATTATCAGGCAAGTGGGTCATGATTCAGTTGGTTCGATTGTACATACCTAGCGGTACGTAATTCTGAATGGCTGAATATCAGTATTTCATCTTTCAAAAGTTTCAGGAACTTATCAGGATTGCTCAATTCTGAAAATAAAATCGTAAAGCTCCTGTGAGGGAAGTTGTTTATTTATTTACAGAGTCGTTAAATGGCAGTATTTTTTTTAAACCAATAAAACTAAAAACAAATTAAAAACAATAAAACTCTTTCAATATTATGTACCTATTGAAATTTTAAGGTGATGTGATGAACGTAAATAACTGGTTTCGCCAGCCCCCCTGTTGCCATCGTAATTTCTTTATTGTACTACACAAAACAGTGATACAGATAACTTATAATAGGAAAAAAGCATGTACAAAGGCGAGCTTATCTCTCAAAAGAGATTTCTTCCAGCAAACCATGATGGTAGAAAAGGTGATGATTGAGCGGGGGAAGACCTACGCGTACAATGAAATATATAAATACACTATAAGTACTACGAGTAATATACTACAAACAATATTATACTGATAACCCTAATTGCTAAAAATAGACTGCATACACAATTACTTAAATACAACGTAACAATATGAATAAACCGTTTATTAAACCAAAACATACGTATATATCTAACTGGAGATATCGCTAGTTTCTTTGTAATATTTTGAACGTCCAAGCTTGTCTTGAGTTTAACTGACGTCATGCTGTCTTTTTTGTCCTTGGAAAATAAAACAAACAACTATTCATTATTTCATAAAAGTTCTTCAAAATAAACAGAGACGCAGTAATTTATCAATTAATATTTAAATGCTTTTAGCTAGTGAGAAGTCTTTGTACATTGCTGAGGCAGTGGTTAAACCATCTCCTTTATGAGTTTTCCTTATTCGCTTGTTTCCCTATTAAGCCTTCAAACCGGTGAACCGATTTTAACAAAACAGCTAGGAACCATCGCATCGTAGTCTACTACCAATTAAAAAAATATTCACCCGTTTGAGAGTTTCGATGCCACAGACAGACAAATATACAGACAGACAGACGCTTCAAACTTACAACACCCCTCTTTTTGCATCGTAGATCGAATATCACTACATAATAATAATAAACACGTCTGAAAGGCAGTCTAGTCTACATAGATAACACAAAAGGATTCGAATATCAAAACACCATTTACAAGATCATCTACATGCAAATGAATTGTTACTTTACGACCCAGTTTTCTGAACTTAAAGTGGATAACTTAAATGAAATTGTAGGTTACACAATTATGTAGCTAAAAGCATTTTATAATTATTATAATTCAGGCAACTGCATTACCTATGCACTGAACCTACACATGCAGATTATGAGACCAACCTTGTCAACCAAATGTGCATAATATATACTACTCAAAAGAAAATAGGGGCCACTAAGTATTTTGATTGCTACGTGAAAAATATAGTGAACAGTAATGTATATTTATTAAAATAACATGAAACAAGGCTTTTATTTTAACTTATGCTAATAACCATTTAATTGTGTAGTCAATTGTTTCACTTATTTCAATTAACATGAAATTAGTCCATTGTCAACAGCAAAAACTAAACAGAAACTCTTTGCAAAACAAAACAAAAACTGACACAAGCTGTTTTTTTAATGGTTTAGTAACGGGTGTGTCCTCCTCTCCTGTTTTCACACTCCTGGAGCCTTGAATGCATACTCTCGATTAAGTTTCTTATGTTTTCATCAGGTATCTCTTCCCACGCACGTTTCAGAGCATCCATAAGCTGTTGCTGGTTGTGAACCTCTTGCTCATGCTCCCTAACCCTTCGTTTTAATTAGTCCCACATATGCTCTATTGGATTTAAATCCGGACTATACGCTGGCCATGGTAGGACACGAATATGGGAGTCATCCAGTACAGTGTGAGTGGCCCGAGCTGTGTGTGGGCGGGCATTGCCATGCATTAACCAGAACCCTGGCCCTACTCTCTGTGAGAATGGAATCACATGAGGGCTGATGACTTCATCGATGTACCGTTGTGCAGTTACTGTGCCTTGATTTAAGAAAACCAGCTCAGTTTTGCCTTGTAAGCTAATCCCAGCCCAAACCATCACACTAGGACCTCCAAAGCGGTCAATTTCCTTGATGCAGACATCGGAAAATCTCTCACCCTGTCGTCTCCATACTCTAATCCGCCGATCATCACTACAAAGCTTCACTTTACACTCATCTGTGAAGAGCACCATACCCCATTGATTCATGCTCCAATCTGAATGTTCGCGGCAAAAACTTAAACGATTTCCACGTTGAACCCTAGATAAAGGAATTCGTACTACTCGGCGTCTGGACCTTTGCTGGTCTTCATGCAGTCGATTACGTATCGTTTGGTCACTAACACGAGTCCCCGTTGTCAACCGTAGGCGATTTTGTAACTTACGTGCCGTCACAGAGCGCTCTCGACGGGCACTCAATCGGATGTAGCGATCCTCTTGTGCCGTAGTCGCTCGCACCCTGCCCGATCCAGGCCTTCTTGCAACACTGCCAGTCTCTTGGAACCGATCCCACACATTTTGGATGGCTCGGCGAGAGAAACCCAACGAAAAAGCTACAAACCGCTGTGAATGACCTTCAGCAATCAATGTAACGGCTCTGGTGGCAGTAATGATATCCATATGCCTTCGTTGACGTGGCATTATTAACAAAAGATGTTAAAAGAAACAAAAGATGGACAGAGATAGTTTTTTAACAGAATAAAATTGTGATTCCATCTGAAAGGAATTTGACCTGAAACTCGTTTTTTATTTGCTTCAATTTCTGGCCAGCTGTAAGACTTAAACACCAGCATTAAAGAGGTTGGATACTGAAGGAGGCCGGACATCATTAATTAGTCACTTATTAATTAGTTTACATCCAAAAATTTACTCAAAAACAGAAATATGTAAGTGGCCCTTATTTTCTTTTGATATGGATAGACTCCAGGTCCTTGATCTCTAGCATTGGGGAATTGAACAAGTAATGGCCCATGGATTTTGAATCAGACCATATGACAAGAAACAGACAAGGAGTTATTATCCTCTATTACAGAATTGCTAAAATTAAAGTTAATAATAATGGAAACTATTTACACACATTGATCTAGCCCCATACTAGGATTCCCTGTATCTTGGGTACTAGACAACGATACACATACTTATATAGATAAATATTATACCATTCCCATCAAACAAATATTTTCCCCCACCGGGACTCGAACCCGGGACCCTTGGCTTCGTAGGCAAGGTCACTGCCGACTCGGTCATTCGGCTCGTCAAAGTCAAAACTAAAGTCTGCGTTATGCAATCAATTAATTACACTCAGGAATACCTACAGCTTAGTCCTCACGAGGCAATATACGCAGCCCAGGACAGAACAAAATGGAGTTTCCTGGGGGTTACCGCAGAAATCCAGATTAGGTTCAAAACAAAATCGTCACCATGGCAACCATTTCGATTACAATACGCCATATTGGGATTTATTTACGTAAAACTAAGACGTTACGGTAATTATGCGGAAGTTTACGTTCAATCAACTGAATCCGCCGTGGCAATCCCCCTGGTCTAGCCCCTTACCAAGAACCTTGAGAGTTGCGATCCTCAGCCATGAGGAAACGACCAGAAAGATGAAGAATGTAGAATCGTGTTATCGCAACATAATGCTTCATACTACATTGCCTTATGGTTCATAAAGTGGCTGAGTGACGTCCGTTTGAGAGACCATTATTCAATTACTTAGATCAGTCATAATAGGAGTGTTTGAGGAGGAAGTGGTTTACTATTTTATGAGATGTGGGTCAGAGACAGCACGCGATATGCTGCCTTGAGGTCAAATTAGCTGATGAAACATGATATGGAGGTCTTGAAGGAGAAAATCCAATATTAACTCACATTGCTTCAAATTAATGCCTATTCTTATACAGTTAGAAGTGAAGACTAAATCACTAAATGTACAAAAATACCTATACTCGTATCGTAGGAAATTAGAGATTAACTACTAATCGGGCCACCGAATAAAGAAAAGTATTATCTTTTACTTAGAAATTACACACACACAGGCCTGGTAACGCGTAAGATTGAGCCATAGTTTATCACGCTGGCTTAGTGCGGGTTGATGGAGGGATTTTACGATTAATACTCACAAGTAGCGAAAGTAGCCGGGACCTACAGCTTAACGTGTCATGCGAGACACGGAAAGTTCGATATTGTACTTCAGATAAAATAATTATGTTCTTGGTACATGGTCTAATGGCCTGCGTGAAAAGACCACGGAGCTCTTTTCATCTCAAGTACTTCTAATATTTGGAGGGAAATTATTAATAAATGATATGAGCGAACATCAAACTTGAAGCATTTCGTTCCATTGAAACAAAGTAAATACTTCCCACAACGACGAATATAAAACACAGAATTAGAATACACAACAAATATTTTTTTATCATAATCCATTAGTCCACTAGCTCGACTTATTGATTTGCATCTAAATCTGCCTCACGCATGGACATAGCAATAAAATGAGATAGTTGACTTTGCAAGACTAATGGTTGACCAAACGACGACTAAATTAGCTCTCAAACTGGTTTTTAACGACTGCAAATCACTTATTTGTTGCTTATTAACACTGATTTAATGTAATTGATTGACAGATGTGAAAATGAAGGATAGAAACACTCAGAGAGTGTCTAATCATTCATTAAAGATAGCCCAATGGATATGGTAAAAAAATGCTTCAATACTCAGCTATATTAAGCTCCGATAGATTGAGAAATGAGTTAGTAATCAACCTTGGACACTATTTACACATTGTTCTAGTCCCAAACTAGGATTCCCTGTATCTTGAGATAACGATACACATATTTAGATAGATAAATATTATTCTTAGATAGATAAACAACCATGACTAGGGTACAAACATCCGTGGCCATCAAGCAAATATTTGCCCCCACCGGGACACGAACCCAGGGCCTTTGGCTTAGTAGGCAGGGTACTGCCGACTCGGCCATTCGGGTCGTCTATGGACTTTTGTTAACTGGTAATATCGAAAGACATTCCAAGCGGCGTCTGTTTGAGAACGGCAATGGTTTTAACCTAACTGTGTTAGGTGTTGGTCTGTACTAAGTGACCAACACAACTAGGCGCAAGAAGAATAAGCGTTCATTCGAATAACAGAGGGAACCCCGGAGAGATGATTCATACCTTACAGTATATACTTAGTACATACTAGTGACTTATAGGTACAGGTACTTCTTACGTATTGTAGGAGGGGTAAAGACAGGTGCCGAAACCGCAGTCGTGTCATGTGCCTAGTTGTGTTGGTCGCTTAGTATTGATAGTAAATAACATTGTATGTAATATCTTGCAATGTTTTATTACCTTATCTATTAGACGCACAGATATCTTATCCGTACAGTAAGGAAGTGAAGGACAGAGCTAAGTGCTATAAATAGCTTTGTCCCTCACATTTATACTATACCAACCGATATAATTATTGGAAAATGGAAGTATAAAAACGTCCATTGCATTCAAACAATTTAAATGTTTTTTTTTACAATATTTTGGTATATCATCTACGAGGATGGATCGGAGACGCGATCCACCCACACGTAAGAACGCCCCTAATTTTTTTTGGAAATCATAAAACGACTGAATAAAAAGCTATTGAGCGAATTACCATGTTCAGCGGAATTTCGTGAAATGAGCGAAAAAACACTAAATTTCGCGACCAAATTACTGAGTTCCGCGACTTAATTAGATATAAATAAAGACTACCTGGGTAGTAGTGGGTCAGGCTAGGTGAAGGATACATATTATTCTTCATGTTAGGTTGAACATGAAAGAACAACAAATTCTAACGCTCGTTTTGTGTGTAATGTTACTCGAATTAAGGTTTTCAAGTTGCTGTTTTTAGATTTCTAGTCGCGCAATTCAGTAATTTTGTCAAACGAAGCCAGTATTTCTAGTCGCGCTCTTTTTGAGTCGCTATTCAGTAATTCAGTCAGGCCATAACCAGTATTTATTCCAAGCAAAAACTGGATTTACAGTCATACGTTTAAATACTACCCCGTTTTTTCCAGCGTTCAGCTCGACCACAATTATTCACGGTTTAAAACCTTAGATAGTTTTTCACATTTTATCATGTTATACAGCCAAATTATACAGCTTACATCTGCAGTAATAACAGCTGATAGAGGACTAATGACACAGATTCATCTTACTTTAGAAAACCACCCAGGACGGGCTGCATATTAGCTACTTGAATTTTCCCTCCAAATTCATGTGATATTGTGAATATACACCAATCAAAGTGCAGCTCCTAGTTACAGCTACAGGGTGTAGCGTAATGCTGTTGACATAATTCACGAAGTTTGTTTAAGGCGCTACGTCGTCCGTGCAAAAGTCGCCGTTACACCAGACGGAAACCCGCAGTGTGAGAGGGACGGAATCGGGAAAAAATTAAAAAAGTAGCGCTAACCCACATTTTGCTAACACATAATATCTTAATTTGAACGTAGTTCCACAATGAAATTTGTTAGGATTTCAGATATAACAGGAAAAAATAAAACGATTTAGAGGTGTTTTCGTAATTAAATTCTATCGAGAAAATGTCATCCAAACTCCCTTCCCTTTAGTGAAAATCTTAATCAAATACTCAATAAACGTTAACCCAAAAATCTAATATGTAGGTGACTAAATGGAGTAAATGGATTCGAAAAATAACCCATTTTTTTTCGTATCACCTTAGGCTTTCTTAGCAGAGAATCTGCCAGCGAATACTGCCGAATTTAGATAAAAATAAAATGTATTTTTTGTGTATATTGGTAAAGCTAGACCTTCATAAAATATAAAAAAATATAAATATTAAAGGGACAATCTTATACAAATCGAACTAGGCCCATAGTAAGCCTAACAAGGCTTGTGTTATGTGTGTATTTAGTAGAGATAAATACTTATGTAAATACATCGATAACATCCAAGACTAAGAAACAAATATTCATGCTCATCACACAAATATTCGCCATTACCGGGATTCGAACTCGGGACCGTCAGCATCGTAGGCAAGGTCACTAGGCCCGCTAGCTTACACCGGTCGTCATCTTCTTATCATGCCTCTATAAATAGGCTGGGGACTGGGATCAGCTCTCCAAACCCCTGCCCCTATTCTTCGCCAAGCGCATTGTACTTCAGCGCTGAACACCATTCAAGTATATTCTATGATGTTGCGCAGCCACGACTTCCTCCTTTTAGAATCTAGATTCTAGTCAGACTACGTACCTAGGTCGCTATACCCCAAATTAGACAAAATCCTCGATATGATTAAATGGCGTTTTCGACTACTCAATATACTTCATCCTGTATAACTATTTAGATTTAATAAGTGTAATCGATATTGGCTGATAACTTGACAAGTGGTTCAGCGTTGACGGCCCGCGCCTGCGCAGAGAAACTGTTCTAGTTACAGACTGTGGCCCCATTCTTAAAGCAAATAGTTACAATTTTACAAGGGTTATCTTTTCCAGTATTGTTGCAGGAAGAAATCTCATATTTGAGCTTAGCTTTTGCACATATTTAGTTGTTCACTTGCTCCTTTTTATACAGATAAAAGGTTTTTTTTTTAAATAATACTTTTTTTTTATTGAATAATTATGAAGTGGTAGTGGAAACACTTGGTAAAAAAATGGGTCAAGTGCGTGTCGGACTCGCTCACGGAGGGTTCCGTATCATCGTATAAGAAAACTTAAGGAAAAAAAAATCCGATAACAGTCCATACAGATTGAGAATCCCACGTCATGCTCTCTACCTATTCCGGTTAGGCACATAGATCCCGCTGATGGACGGACCGACAGACTATAGGGGTCCCGTTTGGCACCCATCAGACATGGAACCCTAAAAAGTCAAGGGGATATTAACCAGTGTAGCCAGAATAGTTTTGTAAAATTATAACTTTTGCTTGTATGAAATAGGCCATTGGAATTGAGGGCGGATGGCAATTTAAATAATATCTCATAGACTTCCATCAATCTGTCTTTCCTTTAACTGTAGCTACCCATTTTGAAGTGAAAAAGTATAATAACTTGTAGGTATTAAAGTTATTATTAACTCTTTAACTAAATCCAAAACTTTACAGCCTTGGCTACGTATTTGTGTTCATTAACCACCAGACACACTGTCTCTGTTGCTATAGTATCATTTATCTATAGTATCAACTTTCCTGTATCAAATTACTCTACATTTCTTTGTCTGGTCGTTTGCTGGCCTGCACTTAATATTACCACGATACGGTGTGCCTTCTTTATGATCTGGTTTAAAACTGTTTTTAGTAGGGTTCCGTACCCGAAACGGGATCCTATTTCTAAGCCTGCGCTGTCCGACCGTCCGTCTGTCCGTACTAGAGATTTAACCGATCAGTTAACCGCACATGTGCGGGTAAACCTGTTTTGATCGGGGGTTCTGATTAAATGCATCGTTTTCGTAACTACTTGAGTTTAATTTATATTTTCATTGTTAGTTCCTCGTGGATTGTTAAAGAATTCTTTAGATGGATTTGCCGAAGATAGTTAGTTCGGGAATCGGACAAATAACGATTTCAATAATCATAAGGGTTCTGATACCTATATTGTTCCGCGGTTTAGAAATAATTTCTAAGTACCGGGTCTACTTTATGAAAAAATATTTATGTTATGGTAAAACTGTAAAATATTTTAAATGGAAATTTTAGAGCAAAATCTCTTTTATATGTTTTGGAAAAACTAACTACCTTCCTAATTGTAATACGGAGGCACTTGAAAAATACGGCATACAGTAAAAAAGGTGTTGCCGCAACATATTTTGTGTTGTGTCTCCCATCTAAACAAGTCAACTTACACAACTGTATTTTGTGGAGCCGTGTAAATGAAATTTAGAATGGTAAAATAGTTCATTTATTATTTATTATTATTTATTATTATTATTTTATTTATTTATTTATTTTATTTGGGACATCAACAGCACATTACAGTAAAAATATAACAATACAAAACAGTACAGTGAAGCAGGCCAATAACAGATGTCCACCGATATACAAATATATATAAGTTTAGGAACTAAAACGTTTGCAATTTATAAGGTTAAAGGTTTAAACATGTATTTATATAATGATAGTGAAAGCACGAACAATGTATAAATTTGGTTATTGAGGAGAAACAAAACAAAATATAATTAAGTAAGATTAGAATTAGAGTGTTGGACGAGTGTGATGTGTGATATGTGGAGTGTATGTGATGGTGTATTGGAGAAAGATAGTGAGATATGTAGCCCTAGTGATTTTGAATGTTGAGGAAGGGGAGGAGGGGAGGGAAAGGGATGGGGATTATAATATTAAGTGCTTGAGTGACTGAGTAACTTCATAGTTCGAGTCTTGAATGTGTTCCTTGTACAATCAAATGGGTCAATAGAACTGAACCGTTTATTGTATAAGTTTAGGATACGAAGTAAAGGGGAGTTTTGGGCGTATTTAGTATTAACGTTGGGTGTGTGGAACATTAAGTTTACCGAGTGGCGCGTGCGTGTGGTGGCAGCGCGATAGCCAACCAATTCGACAAGGGTGGTACTATCAATACGACCGCTGAGAATGTCGTGCAGGACAGACATATCGAGAGCCATTCTACGATTATTAAGATCCATCACATGATGATATTTACAGGAGGTAAGGTAGTCGCAGTTTTTACGTTTAGTTCGGTAGTCCAAATAACGGACAAATTTTCTCTGGATACCCTCCAATCGATCTTTGTGTGTAATGTATTGTGGGCACCAAACAGCGCTGGCGTATTCCAAAATACTACGCACGTAGGCAAAATAGAGGACCCTTATGCATGTAATATCATTGAACGCAGCACACGTACGAAATATAAATCCCAGATTTCTGTAGGCGCGGTTGGCGATGTCGTCTATGTGTTGATCGAAAGTAAGTTTAGCGTCGAGGGTCACGCCCAAGTCGCGGACAGTGTTAACGCGTGCTATTACTTGATCCTTAAAGCAGTATGTATGGACAATTGGGTTTGGACTGCGAGTGAAGGAGATCTGAAGGCACTTGGAGATGTTGACATTAATGCGATTGTTGAAGTAATACTCAGAGAGCCGGTCCAGATCGTCCTGCAATCCAATGCAGTCATTAACGCTACGTATTTTAGCAAATATCTTTTTGTCATCAGCATACATTATAAATTGGCAATTTTTAAATACTGTATATATATCGTATAGGTATGCATTATAAAATAACGGACCCAGATGTGATCCTTGTGGAACACCAGAAGAAACGCTCACAAAATCTGACCTGAAACCACCAAGCACAACCGCTTGACATCTATTAGACACATAGGACGAGACCCACCTGTAAATATCTCCACGAAGACCCAACCTATAAAGCTTACGGAGCAGGATGACGTGGTCCACACGATCAAAGGCTTTTTCAAAGTCCGTGTAGACCACGTCAACCTGCATCCTGCCATCCATTGCTCGGAGGACATAATGTACAAATTCTGCAAGATTCGAGACGGTAGAACGGCCCTTCAAAAAGCCATGCTGTTGCGGGGGAATTCCTTTTGCTAATGTTCCATAGATAGTGTCATAAACAATTCTCTCAAACACCTTACCGAATATGTTAAGAATTGAGATGGGGCGATAATTTGAAATAGGTAGCTTAGAACCTTTCTTATGTATAGGTACCACAAGAGCCTCTTTCCACTTGGTTGGGAATGTACCCTTTTTAATGGAAATGTTAAATAGAATGTTAAGTGGAATGGAGAGACTCTTGGCGGACCTGACAATAAAATATGGGGGGATTCCATCACTACCGGCCCCACCGTTGGGATCTAAGAGTGACAAGTATTTTACCACCGATTCGGGTGTACTTTGTATGGTGCTCACAATACTACCATCATCACAATAAGGAGGATCTAACTCTTTATCCACGTAAGTGGCTGCAGGTTTGATAAATACTGAAGAGAAGAAATTGTTAAACCCGGCACATATGTCTTCACCCTTTTCGTAAGTGCTGTTGTTGTGCTCGAATTTCTTCGGATAGGCCGAACTGCCACGACGTGCTCTGACGTACGCCCATAGTTGTTTCGGGTCGGATTTTATGTTCTGTTGAATTGATGCGATATACTTTTTAAAGCATTGATCGTGAAAGAACTTTTGTCGACTCCGAAGCAAAGAGAATTCGTCGTAATCACGGGGATTGCCGAAACGTTTCCATTTTGCGTGAGCTCTGCTTTTCTCGTGTATTATTTTAAGTAACGGTGTGCTATACCAAACTGGATAGTTACATTTCTTATGACGAGTGTCTAACGGTATACATTTTGTAATAATATCGGTAAGTTTGTCGTTAAAAATGGATATAGCGTGGTCCAAGTCAGAAACACAGAGTGATTTATCCCAGTCAACATCCATTAGCAACCTGTTGACTTCATCATAGTTACCTTTGCGAAATCTATATTTAGTGCAATTCGATTCCACCAGTGGTCCAGCAAAGATGTCCTTAATTGTGATTTCAAGTGGCGGGTGATATTTATCAACCCTGCTAAGAGGGTTTTGAGAAGTCTTGACATCTGCCGGAAAACTAGAAACAATCAGATCCAAGATATTGCCACTGGAATTTTTAATGAAGTTTGATTGTTGTAGGTTCCAGATAGAGAATGTCTCTAAAAGACTGGCACTGGCATCTTGAATCTCTACGGAACCTTGATGAAGTTGTGTGGTGTAGCCGTCCGAGCTCCACACAATGTTGGGCATATTAAAGTCGCCAGTTATTAAAATATGTGCATTAGGGGATTGAGAGAGAACCTTATTTAGTAGTAAATTGATTTGACGTAAATCATTCGCTAAAGTTTTAGAGAACCGCGAATCAGGTGGGGCATATGCGGTACACATGTGTAGATCCTGATTGGAGATAGCAGAGTCGATGCTACCAGCGTGCATTCGCAGGTTGTCGGCCGGAATCGTCACCCAGAGACATTCAACTCCATCCTGTGACCACTCTGGGCGAGCTTTGGCGCCTAGCGAAGACCGGACCAAGATCATAACTCCGCCTCCATCTTGTTTTCCACAGAGAGTGCGGTTTCTATCGATTCTAAATACGTCGTATCTACTATCGCAGATTTCTGTATCTAGAATGCTATCTAATAACCAGGTCTCGGTAATGGAGATAATGTCGAAATCATCGCTTAGAATGTTTTGGTAAAGGGTATGTAGTTTACTTCTAAGTCCACGAGTATTTTGATAGTAAATATTGAGATTAGAATTGAATATAAGTTGGTATATATAGAACAAAGATTATAGTATAGATGGAGTCAGGTAATTGCTGGAAATACTCGTTTGTCGTCGTAGTATAATTAATTAGATGGGAGGGGTGTGAGACGGATGGGTTTGTGTGTGTTGTATAAGGATGTGTAAGGAGTGGTGGTTGTGTGTATGAAAGTGTAGTGAGTTGGTGGGTATAATTTTCGGTAAAAGAAATATTTTGACCTAGAAATAAATAGCTGATCATACTATTTTGACAAAATCCCTTGAGCTTCTTATATGTATCTGAGGACAATTAATAGCTTTTCGGACGTAAATATTGCAATGCTTAACCCAAACATAAGTGTAATTAAGTTTTTGACACCAGTCTTTACAGTCCTTAAGCAGGTTTTTATTAGTCGGTGTAAGGTGATCATGGACATAGACTTTTCTGGCTTCTCCAGCAAATCCAATGTCCGAACTTGTTACGCCTTTAGTCTTTCGCAGGCCGGACATTATTTCATCCTTGTGTAAGCGCTGCCTCAGTTTCACAATGATGTTTTTTGGGCGCCCAGGGACCGTCTTCACTGGCTGAACGCGGTGCGCGAACTCTATGTCGCCAGGCTGCAGCGTAACTCCCGCGTGGCTTGCGATTTGAATGGCGACGTTAGACACTGACTCATTGTTTAGTTCCGGAACACCCGAAATCTCCAGGTTATTCATTCGGAGCCACTGCTGATGTGTGCCGAACTCGTTTTCAAGCACAGCAACCCGCTCCTGTGAGGCCTGGAGGTTCTTCTCGAGCTCACAGATCTTACTGCATTGGAATTCCACCTCCGCTATTCTGCCATCCAGCTCAGCGGTAAGACTTGCCACGTGAGTAGCAATCTCTGCCTTGAGTATCTCGCGTATTTCCGCCTTCAACGTCTCGTTACCCTTAAGAATTAGTTTCTCCAGGCGTGTCTCCAGGTCCGCGAGAAACACTCCATTAGCTGCGATGTTCCTCGAGGTGGACGTATTGCTGAAGTTCTCGGTTTCGGGGTGGAGTAGAGACGCAGCGGGCGGCGGCGTATTGGTGGCGCCAGCATCGGCTGTACTGGTGACCGGCATGGAGTTGAGGGCCGGGGTGACATCTGTAGAGGCGGCCGAGGCGACATCTGTAGTGGCGGCCGAGGCGACATCTGTAGTGGCGGCCGAGTCAACATCTTTGAAGTTGGGTGTGGTGACAGCTGAGTCGGTGACTGTAGTTCTGATTCCAACGACAGCGGGGTCTTGGGTGCCTTGTGAAGTCCGGCGCAGTTTCCTCTCCTCGATTTTGCATGAGACGCATTGTGACTGGGTACGGTCAGCTTTAGTTAATTTTTTGAAATCCTCTGGCGATACATTGATGCACTGATAATGGTAAACTCGAGTGCAAGTTAAGCAGCCCATAGTTTCGGCTGCAGCAATAAATTTACCACATGCATCGCACTTGGCAGGCATAGTAATATATTCAGTTAAAAAAGAAAAAAAAGCAATAAAAAATTAAAAAAAAAAAAAAAAAAAATGAATGGTGTGGCTTGGACTCGAACTCGTGGCGAACTACGTGCAACGCAAACAAAAAACAAAAAACGATGGTAAGGCTTGGGATCGAACTCGTGTCTAGTGCGTACGAAGCAGACGGTGTACAGTTGAACCACGGTGATACTTAAAAGCTCATGCGAAAATCTGGTGCGTATTGAGCCGAGTCACTGTTGTCGGCACAGCAACAGCTTGACCTTGTAGCGCCTCGACTAGACGATCCAAAACCGGTCTGTTGACTATTTCACACTATCCGTTCACATCCAAACGGCTGATTTGAATGATGTTTGGCACAAAATACGGCTTAAAACGACGAAACACTTGGCACTTTTTTATTCACTTTGTTCCGGGCGGTATTTGCTTTGTTTTGTTAAAGTTTATTTAGCACTAGATTAGTTTTTTAACACTTAATTTGAATTTAGAAGTGAGAGGATAAAGCAACACGTCTATCTCCTATGCTAGTAGGTACGATGATGATTCATGTCACTTGTAACTTTCATACAAAGGCCAAAGATAAACTTAATTACAATGTTTTATAAAAATATTCACAATTATATTTATGTTCTAAAAAATATACAAAAAGCCCTTACTTGCGCCATTGGTTTTGAAAGTGATGTCACGTATTTTTATATGTACAGTAGTGTCGGCATGTAATACATATATAAATATATAACCGATTTAACTGCACAATAGGCACAGTAGCGAGATTTAAACCGTGCACTTTTGGGTTTAACGGTTAATTTATAACTCTAGCCCATCCGACCGTCCGACAGCAGGCCGTCATTAACCGTAATAGGCAGTGCTGAAATTTTCACAGAATGAACTACATGAGATGTTATATATTAAAGTGGGTCCCCATACAAGAGACGTGTTTTAACACCACCCGCGATATAACAAACCATAACATGTTTCAAATATGATCGTAGATTTCGCGGCTTTTCACATGGCTGTAGTGGCGCACTTGGCTTGATATCTGTTTCGCAATTATGGGGTTTTGGTTCGAATCCAGGTTCGGACATAATATTATTCTCTTTTTTTATATTCTTTTTAGCGGAACCCTTCGTGTGTGAGTCCATCCCGCACTTTACCGACTATTGCTATTTTCTTGTCGATGATTGTTTGGTTGGTATAGCAGCTAGACCAGTAGTACTCGTATGTTGTCAGTTCAACTTTTCCCGGTTAATATTTTGTTATTGATTGCAACAGTTCAGCAGGAATCCATGCTTTCATGTCTAAATTAACAGACACATTGTAAACTAAGACATGGGGCAATTATTTTTTAAATAAAAAATATACACTATCACAGCAGTCTTGACCAGTTGACAAAAAAAGAGGCCAGACTACAGGAAGACCTAAGTATACCAGTCGCGCAAGTAAGGATGTACTATCTTGATATTATTATCGATATGTCGATAACTCGTCTGGTTCTTACTCGCGTCGGTAAAGCGGTTACCTGTCGATTAAAGCTCACGGGGTCTCGTTAGTGAGATATAAACACAGCAGCGTTTACGTTTCTCTTGAGATTTAAAGTAACTCTTTCTTCGAAGTCATGTCGTAACTTTGGGTACGTTTTATTTCACGATGTGGTCACGGTACAGGGAGTTGCTGCCGGAATTACGCGGAACATTTATTTTGTGGCGATTTAAATGATTAAAATAACAAGGTAGAAATTATTCGAACCAATTTTATGATATTTTGTGGTGTTCCATTGTTACTCGGCTGAATTGAGTTGATAGTTGGGAAATAATCAATTAATATGCAAGCAAGCTACTATTCAAATGTTTTGCCACCTCGTGAACATCCATACCTAAATTTGCATTATCCATTATTATTTTATTGCACTGTTCGTCGCAATTCCTCTCTTTGCTGTCGCAAGGACAGACTATCGAATCGCAGCGTACAATGATATATGACATCACTAAAGGTGTGGGCTTACAACAGCTTTTCTGAAGAAGTGAAGCTATAAGGCAGTAAAATAACTTAAACTTACCTTTACCTTTACCTTAGACAAAAAACTCAATGTCCCAATCCGTATAATTCCGCCATACCTCTTAAATGTAAGAGTTTTGCTTCCGTCAATGACTATGGGACGTCGTTGGGCTGTTCGCCTATCACGCAAAAGAGACGAGTTGAATTTCTGTGTACACATAGAAACTTTCCTTCCACCGACGATTTGTATGTAAGTAGTATACTTTGAAACTAGAGATTTGTATGGCAGCGCATTAAAAGCTTCCTGTCTCATAATTCGTAATTCCTAATTTAGTTATGGCACTTATAACATTCAGAGAAAAGTAATCAAGTCTCTCCCTATCAATTAAGGCCCAAGATTACACAAAACCACTGAAGAGAGCTTTGGCAAAAAAAAAAAAAAACATTCATAAATAATAATACGGTCTCAAAAAAATATACGTTCTTCACAAAGAGATAATCTAGTTCAAATACTATGTCGTTATGCGATTAGATCAATTTGGCTCGATCGTAAAAAATTCTGAACATACCTAGTCTATATTTAAAAGGAGATTCAATAATTTTAATATAACATTACAGATTTTTCTCATAATTTTTATACCTAAATTTTCCTCTTTTAGAGCTCCGTATTAATCCTTAAATTTTATCAATTAGGTTATTTCCGTTTTTCAGTAAATTATCCGCTACCCCGCTAGAAGACGGGCGGGTCAATAGGCTTCTAACGACTAAATGCATGCAAAGCAGCGAGCAGGAGCTAATACTATATATATATTTGAAATATGCTGATCAAGCCCTTTAATTTGCTACCCAACACGTCACTCTTCAATAAAAAATAAAAAATAGTACTTTATTCCCTCTAGAGAGCGCTCTATTAAATTTAATGTGATGTCACATAGCCTATAAGCAGCGGACAATCAATACGCTTCTAACTATGCCTCATTTTTCAAATTCTGATACGTAATTTAGATGTTCTGGTGGAGCAAATGAACACATAATACACACAGACATAGCGGTCAAACTCAACCCTCATTCTGGACTCGCTGCAGTCGGGTGAAAACTATATTTTAGAAGTGCAGTCTAAACATACTGTCTCTTACATTATCAGACCAGTTGGCTCTGGCTCTTCGAATCAATGCTATGTAAGGCTTCCTTCTCTGGCTGGCTTGACGCACTCAATATCCTCGTACTGACACCAAGATAGATCTTGTAACGTTGTGAGAATATGGGGAAACGGCTTTTATTACAAAACTATGACTATGGCTGATTTCCGAATGAATGACAGCTTTGTGAGGCCAAATTAACTTAAGAGTCTAATATAAAGATACACGCAACTAACTATTTATCAGTGTCCTATTTTTTTTTTTAATTATTCTGTATGTTTTGTTTGCAATCATAATTGCTATATTAATCTCCTTGTAGTATTTGGGAAGCTGAAGAGAAATGTATGAGTGTTACAATGTATCTCAATTACTTTGTAAGACTGGAACTCAATATCTCACTTTCCTATTAAGAATGTAAGGCTAAGGCTTACATCAAACTCTGACCCCACAATCCTACAACAAATGGCCTGCTAAGCCTAGTCTAGGCTAGATAAATATATTTGCTTGTCAAGCGCTAAATAGCGAAATAGCAACAAATATTCGCACACTTTCCCCCTCGTCCCCGACTGCATGTTCGCTTTCCCTGCAATTTGCAGCTGGATCTAGAATGTGTGGAATTTAGATAGAGCATACCGCTGTTAGTACACCGCTAGGGCATGTTCATATGCAGCTCCCCTGGGTGGTTTGACAGGCGAGCCACCAGGATTTTTGTTAAGACTAGGGCCGAACCACCACCTGTTCTGAAAAACGAGACCGAGTGGTACCTGTTCCAGAAGGCAAGTTTTTTCAGGGACCCACTTTTCAGGCACTGACCCTACTCAATGCCTGTGTCGCCCAGCACTCAGATTTGGACGTTTTTCATATGCCCCTATTTATGTTTTTTAAGACTGTGTATATGTTTTTAAATAATTATATTAAATGATATTATAAGTAAATACTGTTCCTCTGTTTGTCTGTATGCTTTTGTTTTGTTTTGTTGTGTACTTTTGTTTTGTTTTGTTGTCTACTTCTGTTTTATTTTTTTGTGTACTTTTTTAATTTTATCTGTGTAGTTTTGTTTGTTCGTGACGGTCACACGTTTTGGTCGAAAGACTGTAAGTGTGACACAGTAACTGTGAATAAATCTTTTAAAGTTGTAAAGTCGGGTTTTTCCCCAAATGGGGTGGCAGATTCCCTGTATGCCGTCGCAACGCGAGCGCCTATTTTTGGTATGCCTTATTGCGCGTTATGACGGAGTAATCTGACTCGTTCGCGCCAGATCCACTGTACATAGCCCAACTAACAGTCGGGGGCTTAAAATAGGCAGCTCACTATTAACTGCATGAGAGAGCCGTACGTGACATTTATCTGTCAAAGACCACGTTTGCACGGCATGTACTTTTGGGTACCCAATCCTTCAATTCCGATTGGGTAGAACTTGCCGTGCAAACGTGGCCTTCAGTCGGATACATGTCACGTGGTTGGCACAACGCCTTAGTCGAACAAACCGCTTTAAGCACACTGTTACTTTAAGCGGTTTGACGCGACTAACCACTTTTCTCTCGCAGAAAAACTCGAATGAATACGGCATCGCGTCGTAAAAATTACCTATCTCTATTAATTAGCATTCCTGCTTAGAGTATAGAAGTGTGCTAATGAATAGATTGTGGAAAGGTAGACAAAGGCATTAACCTATAACAGTGGCCGCATATACCAACTTTTGCTCAAGAACACTGCAACTTACATGTGTTCTTTGCTTAACGAAAGAATCCGTGACCGAATGCTCATAATGCTGCTCAAATAAATTCTCACTTAATAATGGCCCTGTCAGTCCCCGAGAGAGAGACAGCACCAGCATGGTTTTGAGAGTCTCTCAAACGTAGTCGATTGTGCATCCGAGCCCTTGATGCACAAATTCACGATTCTAAAATCTAATCAAAAAAGCCTGTGCATTGTCAGCCTCAGTTGGTAAATTCGCCTAGTTTACCTAAATTTGGTTTGCAAGGCCACTGAATAATGTTGAGGTTAATGTTCCACTGGTACTCGATGACATAATCATGACTCAGATCATTATCCGTCTGGCTGTCACGCGCCGTTTTTGTGAGTCTGGCGATTAAAAAAATGTTGGAATCAAAGCAGATACAGTGAAGATCGTGGAATCGTGAGAAGAGATAAAGTGAAGACATAGCGTGGAATCGCAGAGAACACTAATGATAGAGGACTAATGACACAGATTCATCTTACTTTAGAAAACCACCCAGGACGGGCTGCATATTAGCTACTTGAATTTTCCCTCCAAATTCATGTGATATTGTGAATATACACCAATCAAAGTGCAGCTCCTAGTTACAGCTACAGGGTGTAGCGTAATGCTGTTGACATAATTCACGAAGTTTGTTTAAGGCGCTACGTCGTCCGTGCAAAAGTCGCCGTTACACCAGACGGAAACCCGCAGTGTGAGAGGGACGGAATCGGGAAAAAATTAAAAAAGTAGCGCTAACCCACATTTTGCTAACACATAATATCTTAATTTGAACGTAGTTCCACAATGAAATTTGTTAGGATTTCAGATATAACAGGAAAAAATAAAACGATTTAGAGGTGTTTTCGTAATTAAATTCTATCGAGAAAATGTCATCCAAACTCCCTTCCCTTTAGTGAAAATCTTAATCAAATACTCAATAAACGTTAACCCAAAAATCTAATATGTAGGTGACTAAATGGAGTAAATGGATTCGAAAAATAACCCATTTTTTTTCGTATCACCTTAGGCTTTCTTAGCAGAGAATCTGCCAGCGAATACTGCCGAATTTAGATAAAAATAAAATGTATTTTTTGTGTATATTGGTAAAGCTAGACCTTCATAAAATATAAAAAAATATAAATATTAAAGGGACAATCTTATACAAATCGAACTAGGCCCATAGTAAGCCTAACAAGGCTTGTGTTATGTGTGTATTTAGTAGAGATAAATACTTATGTAAATACATCGATAACATCCAAGACTAAGAAACAAATATTCATGCTCATCACACAAATATTCGCCATTACCGGGATTCGAACTCGGGACCGTCAGCATCGTAGGCAAGGTCACTAGGCCCGCTAGCTTACACCGGTCGTCATCTTCTTATCATGCCTCTATAAATAGGCTGGGGACTGGGATCAGCTCTCCAAACCCCTGCCCCTATTCTTCGCCAAGCGCATTGTACTTCAGCGCTGAACACCATTCAAGTATATTCTATGATGTTGCGCAGCCACGACTTCCTCCTTTTAGAATCTAGATTCTAGTCAGACTACGTACCTAGGTCGCTATACCCCAAATTAGACAAAATCCTCGATATGATTAAATGGCGTTTTCGACTACTCAATATACTTCATCCTGTATAACTATTTAGATTTAATAAGTGTAATCGATATTGGCTGATAACTTGACAAGTGGTTCAGCGTTGACGGCCCGCGCCTGCGCAGAGAAACTGTTCTAGTTACAGACTGTGGCCCCATTCTTAAAGCAAATAGTTACAATTTTACAAGGGTTATCTTTTCCAGTATTGTTGCAGGAAGAAATCTCATATTTGAGCTTAGCTTTTGCACATATTTAGTTGTTCACTTGCTCCTTTTTATACAGATAAAAGGTTTTTTTTTTAAATAATACTTTTTTTTTATTGAATAATTATGAAGTGGTAGTGGAAACACTTGGTAAAAAAATGGGTCAAGTGCGTGTCGGACTCGCTCACGGAGGGTTCCGTATCATCGTATAAGAAAACTTAAGGAAAAAAAAATCCGATAACAGTCCATACAGATTGAGAATCCCACGTCATGCTCTCTACCTATTCCGGTTAGGCACATAGATCCCGCTGATGGACGGACCGACAGACTATAGGGGTCCCGTTTGGCACCCATCAGACATGGAACCCTAAAAAGTCAAGGGGATATTAACCAGTGTAGCCAGAATAGTTTTGTAAAATTATAACTTTTGCTTGTATGAAATAGGCCATTGGAATTGAGGGCGGATGGCAATTTAAATAATATCTCATAGACTTCCATCAATCTGTCTTTCCTTTAACTGTAGCTACCCATTTTGAAGTGAAAAAGTATAATAACTTGTAGGTATTAAAGTTATTATTAACTCTTTAACTAAATCCAAAACTTTACAGCCTTGGCTACGTATTTGTGTTCATTAACCACCAGACACACTGTCTCTGTTGCTATAGTATCATTTATCTATAGTATCAACTTTCCTGTATCAAATTACTCTACATTTCTTTGTCTGGTCGTTTGCTGGCCTGCACTTAATATTACCACGATACGGTGTGCCTTCTTTATGATCTGGTTTAAAACTGTTTTTAGTAGGGTTCCGTACCCGAAACGGGATCCTATTTCTAAGCCTGCGCTGTCCGACCGTCCGTCTGTCCGTACTAGAGATTTAACCGATCGGTTAACCGCACATGTGCGGGTAAACCCGTTTTGATCGGGGGTTCTGATTAAATGCATCGTTTTCGTAACTACTTGAGTTTAATTTATATTTGCATTGTTAGTTCCTCGTGGATTGTTAAAGAAGTCTTTAGATGGATTTGCCGAAGATAGTTAGTTCGGGAATCGGACAAATAACGATTTCAATAATCATAAGGGTTCTGATACCTATATTGTTCCGCGGTTTAGAAATAATTTCTAAGTACCGGGTCTACTTTATGAAAAAATATTTATGTTATGGTAAAACTGTAAAATATTTTAAATGGAAATTTTAGAGCAAAATCTCTTTTATATGTTTTGGAAAAACTAACTACCTACCTAATTGTAATACGGAGGCACTTGAAAAATACGACATACAGTAAAAAAGGTGTTGCCGCAACAGATTTTGTGTTGTGTCTCCCATCTAAACAAGTCAACTTACACAACTGTATTTTGTGGAGCCGTGTAAATGAAATTTAGAATGGTAAAATAGTTCATTCATGTCACTTGTAACTTTCATACAAAGGCCAAAGATAAACTTAATTACAATGTTTTATAAAAATATTCACAATTATATTTATGTTCTAAAAAATATACAAAAAGCCCTTACTTGCGCCATTGGTTTTGAAAGTGATGTCACGTATTTTTATATGTACAGTAGTGTCGGCATGTAATACATATATAAATATATAACCGATTTAACTGCACAATAGGCACAGTAGCGAGATTTAAACCGTGCACTTTTGGGTTTAACGTTTAATTTATAACTCTAGCCCATCCGACCGTCCGACAGCAGGCCGTCATTGACCGTAATAGGCAGTGCTGAAATTTTCACAGAATGAACTACATGAGATGTTATATATTAAAGTGGGTCCCCATACAAGAGACGTGTTTTAACACCACCCGCGATATAACAAACCATAACATGATTCAAATATGATCGTAGATTTCGCGGCTTTTCACATGGCTGTAGTGGCGCACTTGGCTTGATATCTGTTTCGCAATTATGGGGTTTTGGTTCGAATCCAGGTTCGGACATAATATTATTCTCTTTTTTTATATTCTTTTTAGCGGAACCCTTCGTGTGTGAGTCCATCCCGCACTTTACCGACTATTGCTATTTTCTTGTCGATGATTGTTTGGTTGGTATAGCAGCTAGACCAGTAGTACTCGTATGTTGTCAGTTCAACTTTTCCCGGTTAATATTTTGTTATTGATTGCAACAGTTCAGCAGGAATCCATGCTTTCATGTCTAAATTAACAGACACATTGTAAACTAAGACATGGGGCAATTATTTTTTAAATAAAAAATATACACTATCACAGCAGTCTTGACCAGTTGACAAAAAAGAGGCCAGACTACAGGAAGACCTAAGTATACCAGTCGCGCAAGTAAGGATGTATTATCTTTATATTATTATCGATATGTCGATAACTCGTCTGGTTCTTACTCGCGTCGGTAAAGCGATTACCTGTCGATTAAAGCTCACGGGGTCTCGTTAGTGAGATATAAACACAGCAGCGTTTACGTTTCTCTTGAGATTTAAAGTAACTCTTTCTTCGAAGTCATGTCGTAACTTTGGGTACGTTTTATTTCACGATGTGGTCACGGTACAAGGAGTTGCTGCCGGAATTACGCGGAACATTTATTTTGTGGCGATTTAAATTATTAAAATAACAAGGTAGAAATTATTCGAACCAATTTTATGATATTTTGTGGTGTTCCATTGTTACTCGGCTGAATTGAGTTGATAGTTGGGAAATAATCAATTAATATGCAAGCAAGCTACTATTCAAATTTTTTGCCACCTCGTGAACATCCATACCTAAATTTGCATTATCCATTATTATTTTATTGCACTGTTCGTCGCAATTCCTCTCTTTGCTGTCGCAAGGACAGACTATCGAATCGCAGCGTACAATGATATATGACATCACTAAAGGTGTGGGCTTACAACAGCTTTTCTGAAGAAGTGAAGCTATAAGGCAGTAAAATAACTTAAACTTACCTTTACCTTTACCTTAGACAAAAAACTCAATGTCCCAATCCGTATAATTCCGCCATACCTCTTAAATGTAAGAGTTTTGCTTCCGTCAATGACTATGGGACGTCGTTGGGCTGTTCGCCTATCACGCAAAAGAGACGAGTTGAATTTCTGTGTACACATAGAAACATTCCTTCCACCGACGATTTGTATGTAAGTAGTATACTTTGAAACTAGAGATTTGTATGGCAGCGCATTAAAAGCTTCCTGTCTCATAATTCGTAATTCCTAATTTAGTTATGGCACTTATAACACTCAGAGAAAAGTAATCAAGTCTCTCCCTATCAATTAAGGCCCAAGATTACACTAAACCACTGAAGAGAGCTTTGGCAAAAAAAAAACAATACATTCATAAATAATAATACGGTCTCAAAAAAATATACGTTCTTCACAAAGAGATAATCTAGTTCAAATACTATGTCGTTATGCGATTAGATCAATTTGGCTCGATCGTAAAAAATCCTGAACATACCTAGTCTATATTTAAAAGGAGATTCAATAATTTTAATATAACATTACAGATTTTCCTCATAATTTTTATACCTAAATTTTCCTCTTTTAGAGCTCCGTATTAATCCTTAAATTTTATCAATTAGGTTATTTCCGTTTTTCAGTAAATTATCCGCTACCCCGCTAGAAGACGGGCGGGTCAATAGGCTTCTAACGACTAAATGCATGCAAAGCAGCGAGCAGGAGCTAATACTATATATATATTTGAAATATGCTGATCAAGCCCTTTAATTTGCTACCCAACACGTCACTCTTCAATAAAAAATAAAAAATAGTACTTTATTCCCTCTAGAGAGCGCTCTATTAAATTTCATGTGATGTCACATGGCCTATAAGCAGCGGACAATCAATACGCTTCTAACTATGCCTCATTTTTCAAATTCTGATACGTAATTTAGATGTTCTGGTGGAGCAAATGAACACATAATACACACAGACATAGCGGTCAAACTCAACCCTCATTCTGGACTCGCTGCAGTCGGGTGAAAACTATATTTTAGAAGTGCAGTCTAAACATACTGTCTCTTACATTATCAGACCAGTTGGCTCTGGCTCTTCGAATCAATGCTATGTAAGGCTTCCTTCTCTGGCTGGCTTGACGCACTCAATATCCTCGTACTGACACCAAGATAGATCTTGTAACGTTGTGAGAATATGGGGAAACGGCTTTTATTACAAAACTATGACTATGGCTGATTTCCGAATGAATGACAGCTTTGTGAGGCCAAATAAACTTAAGAGTCTAATATAAAGATACACGCAACTAACTATTTATCAGTGTCCTATTTTTTTTTTAAATTATTCTGTATGTTTTGTTTGCAATCAAAATTGCTATATTAATCTCCTTGTAGTATTTGGGAAGCTGAAGAGAAATGTATGAGTGTTACAATGTATCTCAATTACTTTGTAAGACTGGAACTCAATATCTCACTTTCCTATTAAGAATGTAAGGCTAAGGCTTACATCAAACTCTGACCCCACAATCCTACAACAAATGGCCTGCTAAGCCTAGTCTAGGCTAGATAAATATATTTGCTTGTCAAGCGCTAAATAGCGAAATAGCAACAAATATTCGCACACTTTCCCCCTCGTCCCCGACTGCATGTTCGCTTTCCCTGCAATTTGCAGCTGGATCTAGAATGTGTGGAATTTAGATAGAGCATACCGCTGTAAGTACACCGCTAGGGCATGTTCATATGCAGCTCCCCTGGGTGGTTTGACAGGCGAACCACCAGGATTTTTGTTAAGACTAGGGCCGAACCACCACCTGTTCTGAAAAACGAGACCGAGTGGTACCTGTTCCAGAAGGCAAGTTTTTTCAGGGACCCACTTTTCAGGCACTGACCCTACTCAATGCCTTGTCGCCCAGCACTCAGATTTGGACGTTTTTCATATGCCCCTATTTATGTTTTTTAAGACTGTGTACATGTTTTTAAATAATTATATTAAATGATATTATAAGTAAATACTGTTCCTCTGTTTGTCTGTATGCTTTTGTTTTGTTTTGTTGTGTACTTTTGTTTTGTTTTGTTGTGTACTTCTGTTTTATTTTTTTGTGTACTTTTTTTAATTTTATCCGTGTAGTTTTGTTTGTTCGTGACGGTCACACGTTTTGGTCGAAAGACTGTAAGTGTGACACAGTAACTGTGAATAAATCTTTTAAAGTTGTAAAGTCGGGTTTTTCCCCAAATGGGGTGGCAGATTTCCTGTATGCCGTAGCAACGCAAGCGCCTATTTTTGGTATGCATTATTGCGCGTTATGAAGGAGTAATCTGACTCGTTCGCGCCAGATCCACTGTACATAGCCCAACTAACAGTCGGGGGCTTAAAATAGGCAGCTCACTATTAACTGCTTGATAGAGCCGTACGTGACATTTATCTGTCAAAGACCACGTTTGCACGGCATGTACTTTTGGGTACCCAATCCTTCAATTCCGATTGGGTAGAACTTGCCGTGCAAACGTGGCCTTCAGTCAGATACATGTCACGTGGTGGGCACAACGCCTTAGATCGAACAAACCGCTTTAAGCACACTGTTACTTTAAGCGGTTTGACGCGACTAACCACTTTTCTCTCGCAGAAAAACTCGAATGAATACGGCATCGCGTCGTAAAAATTACCTATCTCTATTAATTAGCATTCCTGCTTAGAGTATAGAAGTGTGCTAATGAATAGATTGTGGAAAGGTAGACAAAGGCATTAACCTATAACAGTGGCCACATATACCAACTTTTGCTCAAGAACACTGCAACTTACATGTGTTCTTTGCTTAACGAAAGAATCCGTGGCCGAATGCTCATACTGCTGCTCAAATAAATTCTCACTTAATAATGGGCCTGTCAGTCCCCGAGAGAGAGACAGCACCAGCATGGTTTTGAGAGTCTCTCAAACGTAGTCGATTGTGCATCCGAGCCCTTGATGCACAAATTCACGATTCTAAAATCTAACCAAAAAAGCCTGTGCATTGTGAGCCTTAGTTGGTAAATTCGCCTAGTTTACCTAAATTTGGTTTGCAAGGCCACTGAATAATGTTGAGGTTAATGTTCCACTGGTACTCGATGACATAATCATGACTCAGATCATTATCCGTCTGGCTGTCACGCGCCGTTTTTGTGAGTCTGGCGATTAAAAAAATGTTGGAATCAAAGCAGATACAGTGAAGATCGTGGAATCGTGAGAAGAGATAAAGTGAAGACATAGCGTGGAATCGCAGAGAACACATAATATTTTTGTTGTAAATAAAGCGCTGGTCGACCAGAACGAGTTGGGTCTTTGGGACAAGGACTAGAGGGAGACCTCTCAGTATCGGATAGAGTGGAAGAGGGGGAGAGAGGATGACAATAATGAATAAGGCAAATCGCGTCATAGCTTGTAGGCAGAGGATGCAAAAGTCTCCGGACCAGAGAATATGGTGTTGTAAAGGCCAGCAGTGGGTGAATGTGGGCAGATTTATTGATTGAAATCAAGCAATATAAGTACGTAATAATGTCGACCTCTGTGGCGCAGCGGCTGTGGCTCTGCCTACCATGCGAGAGGTCCCGGGTTCGATCCCCGGCTGGGGGTAAAGAAAAAAAAACCTCAGGTCGTGGATGTTTATATGTGTGTGACGTCGCTGTTTCTGGTTCCCACGATACAGGGTATCCTAGTGTGGGGCTAGAAGTAATGTATGTGCCTGTATGTTAATGTTTATGTTTATGTAGCTTACAGGTTACGGTGATTGTAGCGTTGGTAGAATGAAACTGTTTGAGATGTTTTATTTCATATTATTTTGATGTACAAAACCAAAAAATCAATTATATGAAAAATGCCTGCCATATTTCGCAGTCGTCTCTTGTTTACAAGCAAATCAAGTCAACACACAAAAAATGTCTAGACGAAGCTTTAACAATATGCATATATCAGCAGCATATAGGTATTTCCTATACTAAGAATTTATAGAACAGTTTCTTTAATAGGATGCAATATTTTCGCGGTGCCCTGACAAACATCCTTTGAGTGATTGATATGCTCTTTTAATTTCATTTTTCCCAACAGTTTCCTATACTTTGTGACGAATCCGAACTATATTACAGGAGGTCAGGAGTAAGTCAGGATAGTAATTTGGGACCCCTTGAGTTCATAGTAATGATTAGCGACCTCCCCGAAGTATTAAAAGCATCGGAAGCCTTCTTTTTTATGACGATCTTAAATTAATCCTTAGTATGGAGGATAGCTCCTACTGTCTAAAATTGCAAAAGGATATTGATAGGGTGCTGGCCTGGAGCGAAAAGAACCAATTGTTTTTTAGCGCAACAAAGAGCCAAGTTATGTCATATACACGAGCGCAGTCACCTCAACTCCACCAATACCGAATTGACGGGGTCCCGATGCAGCGCGTCACGGAGAAGAGAGACCTGGGCGTCCGTTTTACCGCCGATCTAACGTTTAGGGACCACATCGTTGAGGTCTGTAAAAAATCCTTTAGGAGCCTCGGACTTGTTATGCGCCAGCCAAAGGGATTCACAAATATTGCAGCACTTCGTGCCCCATATACGAGGCTATAGTGAAAAGCCATTTAGAGTGTAATGCAGTCATCTGGAGTCCGCATCAGACTATATATAGGTGGACTGAATCCAAAATAAATTTGTGAGGCATCTCTATTTAAATATGGATATATGGATATGGATATGGATGGTTAGCTAGCCAGTTGGAGGTGAGAAGAGAGGTGAAGAGAGGAAGAAGAGGTGCTTTAGCCACTTACATTTTTAAGTTGTTGCGTGGTATGTTGAGCAAACCAGGGGTGCTGCAAACGTTTGGGCTGTGCGTGCCGAACGGCTACGTTGGACGGCGCCGCCGAGAGCCGCTGCTGCTGTGCCGCGCGTGCGCACGTGCCTGTTGGAGAACGCGCCCTTCACGCGAGCCCCACGCACTCTCAATCGCGTGGCAGAGACTACAGACTTGTTTGCCTGTTTTCTGAATGAATTTACCAAAGTCACTCTTTTTGTTTTAAGTTATAGTACCTACATATCTGTAGCTATTCTGTGTAGGTTTAGTGTCAGTGTTATATAGTTGTAATTTGCTTTTTGCTAATTGTGTACCGTGTTATATTTTTGTGTATTGATTTTCTACCTTGTTCTCGTATTATGGACATTAAATAAATTGTTAAATAAACATGTTACTAAAATGAAAGTTTTACTCAAACGCACTATAAACCTTAACATAACAATAGTGTTATCTTAATCCACAACATTTTCGTGTGTCATTTTGAACTAAAAACCAAATATAAACGACACATGATGCACAGGCAGTTGTGCCTACGTTTGAGTAAGTAAATTATTTTAGAACATTAACTATTTTCACACACCAACTAACGTTGTTAGATCATCCATCAGTGAGCACAAGCAATGGAAAATTGTTAGGGAAAGTGCACACATGCGAAAACCGGACCGACATTCAAGCTAAACTCACCTTCGAGTCTTGGGAATGTGTTATTCTATGTACTTTATAATAAATAGCAATGAGGTCTTATATCTACATTACGGCTTTAGAGTAATGAAGTTGTAGGAGAGAAATCGCACATAGAATGCAATTTCTGCATTACTCTTCACTACTCTCTCTCACTTCGTGTTCTTCTTTATGTTTTGTGGTCTGGTGACTTTAAATTGAACCATTCTTTGGTTATAGACCCTTTGTTTAGGACATTCAGTGAAAATAAATAACGGTTTAAGGTGATAAGAGAAAATATATAGAAATGGAATTCGAATGTTAACGAAAGTGACAGCGTTAATTACTTCTATGCCACCCTTGGAGCTCCCCTTAAAAATATTTTTAATATTTTTTTACAATTTGTAAGTCTTCGGGTCAACAAGATGTTTATACTGTAAAAAATTGAAGACTAGCTTTGACAGTTTGACTGTTATTCCATTGTGACAGACGATGGACAGACGGACGAACGGGCACGTGAGTTACAGCAATAGAGCTCCGTTTGGACCCACCGGGTACGGAACCCTAAAAAGTACTTAAGCTTAAGCAGTTGCGACTTACCGTAGTTATTAAGATTCGATAAAATTATTATAGTACAGTGTAAAATAAAGTCAAATTTATATGCAAGCGGAACTTACTGTATTAGATTTAATTGGTCACGCATGCATATAAATTTAATTGAATTCAACACAGTACTGTAATAATTATATATAATCTTAATGATTACTATAAGTCTTATCTACTTGTTTGGAGCTTTTTATGTATTCCCAGCTTTCTAGTACACAACTAATGTGTATTATTAATAGCTTGTGCAAGATAAGTAAGTATTTCCGCACTCGCCTTTTGATATTCTTTTATTCTATTCTTCATTCTTGAGGGTCTTGGAAAAAATATTAGCACACATATTAAATCACATTAAATCCGCCATTTATTTATTTATCTACACACGTATCATAGACCCTCTTTACTGCGTACAAAAACCGCACGTTACGATCAGCATAATGTTAAACTACTTGGTAAAAACTCAATTACACATTTTCAAATTTCGCCCGCCTGCCTGCCGCCCCTACTTTGTCTTTGAAGTTGGTACTACAGAACAAGCTAAACAACTCAATGCCACAATGCCGTTCAAACATGCGGTTCCTGAACATATCAAAGAGAGCTTATGATATGTGTGTAGATAAACTAGTGTATGTAACTGTACATAATTAGGCATTAAAACTCTCGAGTGTTATTATTATGAAACTCGCCTTAGGCTTCTTTCATAAAGCCATTCTCGAGTTTTAATACCCTCCATTATGTATCAGTTACATAAACTACTATTATATGTATGTACCTAATGACACTCACGACATCAAGACAAATCTTATGTATGACGTATCATTTATCAAAATCGGTTATGCCGTTGAGTGGTCACAAGGGGACACAGGAACAGATATACAAAAATACATAAAGATCAAACACATAACCTTCCTTTCCGCTTCAATGCAGTCAAATAAAAAGACTCACAGAGAGGAACTAATATCTTACAAGAAATAAAATTACATATGTCTAACTAAATGCTTCCGAAGTAACAAACTCTCCAGCTATGGACAATGCAAAAACAGTCGTAGCTTCCCGCACTTTTCTCAATCAGGGTGGCAAAGGCACACCTGCTCCCACATTTAGCCAATTATTCAATACTCCACCTACGAGAAACTTAAAGGTTCGAATCCCGCACCGGGAGGGAAAAATCCCCGGTTTTTGGATGTAAGTACCTATACAAGGTGACATTTAATTAGCCGACCATATTTAAGGGCCTGATAGTACCTGTCATTTTGAACAACTTTCCCCAAGAAACATGGTCGCAAACAAAAAAAAAACGGTCAAGTGCGAGTCTAAATCGCGCACGAAGGGTTCCGTACCACCGTTAAATGGAAGCGATGGTGTGGAGTGAATAGTTTGGATTTTACACAGCAAAATATTGTTTACAAAGTAATTGGTGCGGTTACTTTCACACTCCATGTACGTAACCAGGTGCATCCATAAGTTTGTATGTGGTATTGAAAGAATTGTTGTATGGGAGCCCCCTTAAATATTTCTTTTATCCTGTTTTTTTAGTATTCGTTGTTATAGCGGCAACAGAAATACATAATCTGTGAAAATTTCAACTCTCTAGCTAGCTAGGTTCTTGAGATACAGCCTGGTGACAGACGGACGGACGGACAGCGAAGTCTTAGTAATAGGGTCCCGTTTGGAACCCTTCGGGTACGGAACCCTAAAAACGGGTCAATGTACTGAAGGGCATAATTTTTTTTCATTTGCGACCATATGTTTATTGGGGAAAGCTGATTATAAAAATGGGTACTATATTCCCCAAAATATGCTAATTAAATGTCACCTTATATATGTTCATACAACCACATATTATGTTATAGAGTCAATACAGGATAACATTGCCATATTCTGGGGAAACCCATCATTAGGAGCAAGTACCTTGGGGAAGGTTGTTCATCATTCCATGGTCAGCTAGTTCACCGAGCGAGCGCAGCGAGTTTCGAGGTGACCAGTCAGTCTGTCAGTCTGTTCTCAATTTAATTAAAATTTTAGTCGATTGCAATTTTTTATTGGGGGGAGAAGGGGGGATGATTTCATTCAAATTTAAGAGGCACACTAAGGACTTCACCGAAAAAAAAAAAACTCCTTTGTATTTTTTGTGGAGGAGTGGAGTGGGAAAGGGGGAATTTGCGGTAGCGTTATACACATATGGACATTTTTTTTATTGAAGCGAGTTCTGCTTTAATGATTTAGTGCCTACAATATACTCAATGCATCAACTTTTTATTACTATTATCAACCTATATAGGTATACATATTATGTCTGTGACATTGCAGTTGCTATTTCTGGTTCCCAAGATACATGGTACAACAGTGAGAGGCCAGAATGTCCGTGTATGTATAAAAACCGGTCAAGTGCGAGTCTAAATCGCGCACGAAGGGTTCCGTACCACCGTTCAATGGAAGCGATGGTGTGGAGTGAATAGTTTGGATTTTACACAGCAAAATATTGTTTACAAAGTTATTGGTGCGGTTACTTTCACACTCCATGTACGTAACCAGGTGCATCCATAAGTTTGTATGTGGCATTGAAAGAATTGTTGTATGTGAGCCCCCTTAAATATTTCTTTTATCCTGTTTTTTAGTATTTGTTGTTATAGCGGCAACAGAAATACATAATCTGTGAAAATTTCAACTCTCTAGCTAGCTAGGTTCTTGAGATACAGCCTGGTGACAGACGGACGGACAGCGAAGTCTTAGTAATAGGGTTCCGTTCTTACCCGTTGGGTACGGAACCCTAAAAATGTACATGTTAATCTGCTGAAGTCTCAGGCATGCCTGACTATGTGTAGTCGCCCTAACACCTCGCACTTTCGAACCCGCGAGCGGTATCCCATCAGTATTTATTCACTATGGCTGCTGTTACATGAACTTTCTAAATAGCAAGCGATTTATTAACGCACGATTATGGCAGCCATTATGCGTGTTAGTCAAGGGCTCGGATTTATGGGAGCAATCCTGTGGGCTATGGCGGCTGGAATAACTAGTGATAGCGGTGGCAACATCAATACCTTGGACACTATTTACACACATTGATCTAGCCCCAAACTAGGATTCCCTGTATCTTGGGTACTAGACAACGATACACATACTTATATAGATAAATATTATACTTAGATAGATAAACAACCATGACTAGGGTACAAACATCCGTTTTCATCAACAAATATTTGCCCCCATCGGGACTCGAACCCGGGACCCTTGGCTTCGTAGGCAGGGACACTGCCGACTCGGCCATTCGGGTCGTCTTACAGTAACATTAGTCCTTCCTTACAGCAGTGTTTAAATTTCAAATGTGTCTGTCATTAATCGCTGCTTATTGGCCGAGCGAGCGAAGCCTGCAGCTTCGAGATTGGCTGCTTTTGCCGTCTGTCAGTATGTTCCCGTCTACAGGTCGCATTTTCCGACCGATTTTGACGAAAATTGGTACACGAGTTCCTTGATTTAATTAGGCAATGTGGTCGATCGCAATTTTTGATTGGGGAAAATAGGGTGGAACAGGGGAAGTTTGCTGTGGCGTTATTTATCGACGGATTTCAATCAAAGTCAAGAGTCACGCTAAGGACTACATTCTACACAAGATGTTGAGAGAAAAATCCAAGAGGGGGGAGTGGAGGGGAAAAGGGAAGGGGGAGATATGGACTTTTTTTTATTGAAGCGAGGTCTACTGTTCTCACAGAACCACTAGTTTATGTGTAGCCTCGTCATGATAGCAACTTTTAGGAGGCTGCTTACAGAGACGTTATAATTTCACAACACAACTAAACTTATTGAGAAAAAGGGTCAAGGGCGGGTCGGACTCGCACAAGAAGGGTTCAAAAAAAAGATGAAAGAAATTCCATCGATTTTATTATTTCTCCACAGCCGTCATTCGGGCTGTAGAGTGTCATACAAACTTTCAGTTGCCATTGTAGTAGTTGTATTACTATAAATACGGAATTAGAAGGACAAACCGATGATTCCGGAAAGGGAAATTGTCAATAGACTTTACTACAACAGTCTTATGCCGATTCAGTTTAGGAACATATCTGCGAAATCACCATGACCGTCTTGGAAACAAATCTTGCTGTAAATATATTGGAATGGAAATCGTTTCCATGCTGATTCTTCTTTTCTGTTCTTGTTTTTAATCTATTTGAAAGGTTGCTATTCGATTCACAAGGTAAGTCACGAATTTTCGCATGCGGTTTGACAGAGGCTAAGTTGCGCCAATTTTAGCCAGTTATTCAAGGCTCCATTTTTCGTAGCTAGCACATCGCTGTAGCTATCTTAGTTTGTTAGTTAGAATTAAATTCGGACTTCACAAAAAAACTACTTTACAAACTACACCTGTGGAGCTGCGGTTGTGCCTCTGAATGCCATGCGACAGGTCCCGGGTTCGATCCCCGGCGGGGATAAAGACAAAAAAGTTTCCCAGGTATGGGAATGTGTTTCCCAGGTTCCCAGGTCAGGATGTGATGTCGCTGTTTCTGGTCATACATTTCTTCTGGACCCACACTAGGATATCCACGACACAGGGTATCTCAGTGTGGGGCCAAAAGCAATGTATGTGCCTGTATATAAATGTTTATGTTTAACCAGAATATTTCAAGATTCTTCATGTGAAATTCTAAAGATCTAGAATTCTAGAGTGTTCCATCCCATGGCCCGAATGGCCGAGTCGACAGTGACGCTGCCTCGAAACCAAGGGTCCCGGGTTCGAGTCCCGGTGGAGGCAAATGTTTGTTTCATGAGAACGGATATTTGTACCCTAGTCATGGTTGTTATCTATCTAAGTATAATATTTCTCTATATAAGTATATAGGTATATCGTTGTCTAGTACCCAAGATACAGGGAATCCTAGTTTGGGGCTAGATCAATGTGTGTAAATAGTGTCCAAGGTATTATTATTATTATTATTATTATTATTATTATTATTATGAAGAATTGTATATACATACATTGTCAAAGAGGTATACATGCTGCATACCTCATCCTACAGTATTCTAACGCATACAACAGGCCGCATAAACTTTGCCAAACCATTTGTTCCACAACCAATCTTATATCCTTTAGCATAAAGGATACAATCGAACAAGGAGAGTTCAATAAACATCTATTTGACTTATGCGTCTGCATTGTTACAAATACGCCACGACAAGTTGACTCAACCTTACTGGGAGATATTAATACTGGAACCGCTTTATTTCTATTTTTTATATTTTTATTTTCTTAGAGAAGCTTACAGCTGTAATTTTTTCATAATGAAAGCTAATTACAAGTATCCACATATAGTCGTCTAAATAATAACAGCTCGTAACTTAGTTCTTAAAATAAATTAAATCAATTCACACAGAAGGGGAGATTTTAAGGATTATACTGCTCACGCACTCCTCCATCTACGTTACCACGACTCGCTACAAACCTCCTAATGATAGTATTACCTAGTACATAATTGAACGCTGCTGTTAAAAATATCGATGTCCTGATCATCATCGATATTCGTTTTAAAGAGACTGTAAAATATCGATTAAATGTCGAATGTCGACATTTAATTCCCTTTACAAGGGAAGTTTACTGTAGAGAAAGGAACGAGGCTCACAAATCCAAGATAGTGTCACTTGTTATCTCATATGGAGTGGCATAGGCACAATTATTGCGCCCGCATAGTGGCTAGCAATATGTGCGAGGAGATATTGCTTAGAAACATCGATTAATCAATCTCTTCAAACATTTGTGAATTGGAGGAAGCAAATTTGGATAGATTTTGGCTCTTTTTTTTATTTCGATTCTTTCCGATGCTTTGGTAATATCCCTAGTGTTTAAAATGTAGATTTTATGAAGTTTTAGGTTAGCTGTCATATCACTTCTAAGATTTTATGAACAGTACATATGCAAACGAATTGTCGAAGCATTACAAGACTGAGCAACGTAATATGGAAATGATAACTTAATGTATTTTTTTTTTGTTTAACATGGATTGGTTTAGCCCCAAAATAGGCTAACCTGTAATGGGGCTATGTATAACCTATAAATAAAAAATATGAGTTAGTGGGAAATATTAAACTGCACATAAAAAATACTGCTTTGCACAGCAAATATCAGGGCAAAATGCTGCGGTAGCTTAGGTGAAGGGTAAAGGTTCTTCGTTTTAGGTTGAACATGTAAGAACAACAAAAAATTCTTAAAACATAAACTTGAGTACACATAAACCATTTCAACATAAAAAGTGTTTTTGCTATGCATATGAGTATTTTTGGTGTACGATTAAATACCAGCCTTATTTAATTACAAAAAATAATGCTTTCTCTAAAACTATGTACTTTGTCATATGTATAACCGGATGAGCGGGTTCCAATGGTAATAGTTCAAATCAACCTCAGGACAATGTCAGGTCCACGGGATTGTCAGCCTTAAAGTTCAAGGTGTAAGCCCCATTGTGGTATGTGGTGTCAACGGTATGCGTACAAGATATTTGCTAAATGACCCAGGTCTAAAAATACTCGCTTAGCAGATCAATTTCTCAACTGGCTGTTACAGGTTTTGATGGAATGCGCCTGCAAACCTTAATGGAATATTGTGATATGATTTGTGTTACATCGTTTAAAAAAGAAAACGTGTAGTATTTTCATCCGTCAATGACGCATTGAGTCTGATAGGCCCATAAATTATAACTGCAGAGCGGCGTCGATGGGCTTGACCCTTGTCATGCAAACAAAAAATGTTTGAATTACTGGCGAGGCGATGCGAAGTTATAGACTCTGCCACCTCCTATTGAACATGGCGTGACTGTTTTAACGTGTAAAGTATTTTGTTTCGATTATATTTGCCTAATTGACTGAGCGAGTGAAGCGTCTCCGTTTCAGGATTGGGCAAAATGCTTTCGTATGTCCGGATGTTGTCCTCTACAGGGCGCATTTCTCAACTGATTCTCGTGGATTTTTGTGAGTAGGTTCGATGATTATAAAGTTTTATTTTGTCGATTCAGTTTTTTGAAAATTTTCAAAATGGGGTTTTTTAAATTAAAATAAACTGCTAGGTACGGTCCAAACGTGGCGGATTCTAACAAATGAGATCTCGTTGGATTTATAGAGACCGTGAGAGTAACAGGCTATATATCTTTTTACTAGAGAGTATTTTCTACTTTTTCTGAGAATGACCCCATTTTGAACTGTCATTCTCATATAAATTATCTCGATAAAAGCCACGGATCAAAAACTTAACTTTAACTTAGTAATTCTCGCATGACTTTTTGCTGTAAAATCCACCCTAAGTCACTTACTGTACTCACTTAATTATTAGTATTATTATTATGTACCTATTTCACATTTCTGTTGTATAACTATATATCTACCTATACACCGCATCGTTGAGAGGTGCCTGCACGGATATCTATATATCTACCTATACATCGCATCGTTGAGAGGTGCCTGCACGGATATCTATATATCTACCCATACATCGCATCGTTGAGAGGTGCCTGCACGGATATCTATATATCTACCTATACATCGCATCGTTGAGAGGTGCCTGCACGGATATCTATATATCTACCTATACATCGCATCGTCGAGAGGTGCCTGCACGGATATCTATATATCTACCCATACATCGCATCGTTGAGAGGTGCCTGCACGGATATCTATATATCTACCCATACATCGCATCGTTGAGAGGTGCCTGCACGGATATCTATATATCTACCTATACATCGCATCGTTGAGAGGTGCCTGCACGGATATCATATGGTTTTGACTGAAAATCAGCGCTGCAGCCCTGTTGTAGCCACTTGTAGCATTATGCTGAGTTGGAGCCATTCCACTGGTGAAGCATGCGTACATCATCCTTTTCTTTTTCTTTTATTTAGAAAATATGTGTTTTCTTCTATAATCTAATGTCGATTTCCTGTCTGTAAAGTTATCCTGTTGATGTACCATATTTTGTCCAGTGAATAAATAAATGTCTATGTCTATGTCTATGTCTATGTCTATGTCTATGTCTATGTCTATGTCTATATAATTTTAGTGAAAAGTAAATAGTTTGGGTTTAAGACCGCAAAATGTAGTTTACAAAGTTATTGGTGCGGTTACTTTCATACTCCATGTACGTAACCAGTGGCATTCATAAGTTTGTAGGTGTTTTTAAAAGAAAGTGTCACTCGCAAGGTCTGCAGCTCACAGAGCTACTACTAGTTTATTTTAATTTTACATTAATAAATAATAATAATAATAATCGTTTATTTACATAAATAAATGTACATTACAAGCTTGTTTAGCAGGGTAAACAAGGGTGTATCGCTACTCCCTAAAATATGGCGAACCCTGTGTTTTAGGATAAGTTGCTGCTACTCAAAGTCAAAGTACTTTATTACTGTAGATATTTACATATACTTAGCAAACGTCATTTTTTGCCTCTTCTCTACATTGGACCACTGTGGGAGACGAAGGGCGTAGAAACTCCCACAGATTGATTTTTAGATCTCTTTTAAAAATAGGTTGTGCTTAATTAATACGATTATGTTTTTTTTTATGTAATAAGCAGGCAATAATAAATAATTACAAAATTATTAACAGCGATGTCTGTGTTGAACTAGATAAACCCCATACAGTCCTGTCATTTAAGTAATCTCGAACATTGTAATATCCCTTTTTCGACAAAGTCGCTTTAACATGCTTTTTAAATTGCTCAAATGGCAATTTCAAAATCTCCAGAGGTATCTTATTATAGTAGAGAATGCACACCCTTGAAAGAATTGCTAACCTTCGCGAGTCTAAATCGGGGCGCACACAGTCTGTGATTATTTATTAGGTTAACATTGCAGCTATCGCTAAGTTTGGTAAATGTTGTAAGGTTCTTGCGTACATACATTATATTTTCGAAAATAAATTGACTAGCTACAGTTGACATACTGTCAATTTCTTTAAAAAGCTCTCTTAAGGAGTCTGTTCGTTTTAAATTATAAATTGCTCGAATAGCTCTTTTCTGTAAAATAAAAATAGTTTGAATATCCGCTGCTTTCCCCCACAACAAGATACCATAGGACATGATACCCACAACAAGATACCATAGGATAACTAAAATATTCTAGCCTAGATGTAGCCACATCCGTGCTTTGTCTGATACTTCCCACAAGAGTAAATGCCTCAGATTTAAATACTACAAAGTGTTTAAACAATGTGACATTTAAAATAAAAATAACACATCTCTACATGTGACCACCAGGGGCAAGATAGAATTGGATAGTAATCATCTTAGAGCTTCCTACATCTTGACAGATAATAATAATAATAATCGTTTATTTACAGAAATAAATGTACATTATAAGCTTGTTTAGCAAGGTAAACAAGGGATGTATCGCTACTCCCTAAAATAGAGAGAACCCTGTGTTTAGGATAAGTAGCTAAATTGATCTCGTTTTCGTTCGCTGTAGCATCAAATATCTTCAAATTAGAACCAAGCCAAGCTTGATGTACCTTCGACTGTACATGATACAATTCATGATATTTATACGCTTGCTACTTCTTGGTAGAAAGGACCACCCGGGTCTTTAGTTGAAATATAGGGTGTTCACAATTAGTATGTCTGTGTCGTACAAATTTTTATATATAACATATGATGTTCACAAATTCTAGTCGTAAAAAAATATACATTGATATCGTAAACGTGAATTGCAATTTATTGGATTTCTGTTGGTAATTCTGTCTTAGATAGAAGTTCATTAACTGAAAAGAATACACAGTTGAAATGTGTACATAAAATATTACAATGGTCTTATACTGTTTTTTAGGGTTCCGTACCCGAAGGGTGCCAAACGGGACCCTATTACTAATCCTCCGCTGTCCGTTCGTCCTTCCGTCTGTCACCAAGCTGTATCACATGAACCGTGATAGTTAGATAGACGAAATTTTCACAGATGATGTATTTTTTTGCCGCCATAACAACAAATACTAAAAAACTAAATAAATTAAATATTTAAGGGGGCTCCTATAGAACAATTCCTTTAATTCCACATACAAACTTATGAATGCACCTGGTTACGTACATTGTACGGTGGTACGGAACCCTTCGTGCGCGAGTTCGACTCGCACTTAACCGTTTTTTTTTTTTAATATATCAGATAGTCTTTATGCTTCAATGACACGCTATACGATCGTAAAGTTTGAGTGGCGTTAACGACGATAGCTTGTTTAAGGTGTGCTCAAAACGGTGTTTTACTGCAATTACTTTTAATTACTTGCTGCTATTATTGAATGTCTTGCTGAATGGGCACAATTTTGCCTCTGCCACCCCGTAAGGGAGAAGCCGTGACGCTTTGTGTGCCTATATGTTTGTGTGTGTATATAATTACCGCAAATCAGGATTCAAAGGACATACATGAAAATCCAATTCTATGTTATTATACTACAGTGCCCTGCAAAACTAAGTATGTACTACACTTTTAAAATTTCAATTTTGTCGAAACTATAGAAGTTAGAGATTTAAAATAAATAACATTTCATGGCAAATTTTATTAGCTTTCTCTGAAGTATACATACTACAAAATTACAAAATTAAACTCGAGTCCTTTTATTCGAAAGTATATTTTGTGTACTTAAAATTTTATTGCAATTTTAAAAGTGTGATACTTAGTTTTGCAGGCCAGTGTAGTTGGTGTTAAAAAGTCATCAATTATAGACGTTGGTCAAAAAGACTATGATAGTCTTTTCGGGCTAGCGTTGCAATAGCGGTCATCGACTCCTCTCTACATCTGTACGCTCACGATTGGGTTGGCGACACTTACTTATTGCATGCAACGTTCGAAATTGCTGTCGTTTAGCGTATCATGGTAGCGGTCGCTGACCGTTACCATGGTTACCATGTATGATTCGGTTCGCAGTACCAGTCGGGTCAATGTTCGCTATCGCACCACTTACCCGTATAGAAATAAGAAATAAATTCTACGCGTACGATTAAACAGTCTGTTTCTCAGATAAGCAAAAATGTCTCACTGGTGATATCATTTTCCAAGCGTGCGGCAGTGACAGCATGATATAAGTCTCCCTCAACTTTAAGTTGTCGGTTATACATCGGGGCCTCAGAGACTTCAATCAATCAACCAAATCAGCCCACATTCAAACCCCTGCTGCATATAGGCCTCCTCTTTACCACGCCATCTATTTGGGGCCTGTGCCCCGAGGCCACTGCTTGCCAACCCTGGCGATATCTTCCGTCCATCTGGCTGGTGGTCTGCCCAATAGACGCCAGTTGGTTCTAGGCAGCCACTCTGTTAACACCTTGCTCCACATTCCGTAATCTCTCCTTGCCAAGTGTTCAGCCCATCCCCACTTCAATCTCGTGATTCGCTTGCCACATCGACGACCTTCGTACGACGTCGTATTGCAAATACAATCTTGAAGACTGATGCCTAGAATGGAACGTTCCAAATTGCAAATACAATCTTGAAGTTTGATACCTAGAATAGAACGTTCCAAACTGCAAATACAATCTTGAAGACTGATGCCTAGGATGGAACGTTCCAAATTGCAAATATAATCTTGAAGTTTGATACCTAGAATAGAACGTTCCAAATTGCAAATACAATCTTGAAGACTGATGCCTAGGATGGAACGTTCCATATTCAAATACAATCTTGAAGACTGATGCCTAGGATGGAACGTTCCAAATTGCAAATATAATCTTGAAGTTGGATGCCTAGGAAGGAACGTTCCAAATTTCAAATACAATCTTGAAGACTGATGCCTTGGATGGAACGTTCCAAATTGCAAACACACTCTTGAAGTTTGACGCCTAGTATGGAACGTTCCAAATTGCAAATACAATCTTGAAGGCTGATGCCTAGGATGGAACGTTCCAAATTGCAAATACAATCTTGAAGTTTGATACCTAGAATAGAACGTTCCAAATTGCAAATACAATCTTGAAGACTGATGCCTAGGATGGAATGTTCCATATTCAAATACAATCTTGAAGACTGATGCCTAGGATGGAACGTTCCAAATTGCAAATATAATCTTGAAGTTGGATGCCTAGGAAGGAACGTTCCAAATTTCAAATACAATCTTGAAGACTGATGCCTTGGATGGAACGTTCCAAATTGCAAACACACTCTTGAAGTTTGACGCCTAGTATGGAACGTTCCAAATTGCAAATACAATCTTGAAGGCTGATGCCTAGGATGGAACGTTCCAAATTGCAAACACACTCTTGAAGTTTGACGCCTAGTATGGAACGTTCCAAATTGCAAATACAATCTTGAAGGCTGATGCCTAGGATGGAACGTTCCATATTCAAATACAATCTTGAAGACTGATGCCGTGGATGGAACGTTCCAAATTGCAAATTCACTCTTGAAGTTTGACGCCTAGTATGGAACGTTCCAAATTGCAAATACAATCTTGAAGGCTGATGCCCAGGATGGAACGTTCCATATTCAAATACAATCTTGAAGACTGATGCCGTGGATGGAACGTTCCAAATTGCAAATACACTCTTGAAGTTTGACGCCTAGTATGGAACGTTCCAAATTGCAAATACAATCTTGAAGGCTGATGCCTAGGATGGAACGTTCCATATTCAAATACAATCTTGAAGACTGATTCCTAGGATAGAACGTTCCATAACCCTTTGTGCTTGCTTTGTTATGTGTCTGCGTGGGCAGGAAACATTGGTTGTAAAACCTGCTCTTTAGGTTTAGTGGAATCTTCGACTTGAAGACATCGTTGAGCTTCTCAAATGCGGCCCAGCCCAACTGAATCCGTCTGGTAATCTCGTTTACTTGAGATTCTCGGCCACGAGCCAATAACCCTTCTCGACTGTGAACTCGTAGACGGTGGAACAAGCAGTGACAACGTAATGGACCTGCAACTAGGGGGCTAGGTTGACAACATAATTAGACCAATCTCGAGTGCCACGAAATTAGAGCATGACGCACGAACCTACGCCGCCCGTCGGCAGACTTAACGGGATGCGCAGCCGACAACTCAAAATTTAATGGAAACTCAGTCATGTTGTGACTGTTTGTCGCTTGGGACCCGACAGTGCCAGAATGGCATTTAAGGGGCGCTTTATTTGAGCAGACACTGCATCTGGCTGTGAGTCAAATCCTTCACCGCAAAACCTTAATTGTGATGGTGCACAAAGTCACGGTAGCACAAAGAGCCATGGAGCGTGCCATGCTGGTCATCAGTCTGTCAGACCGTATCCGTAATACCGAAATCAGACGCCGATCCAAGGTGGCTGATGTGGGTAAGCGGTAGAACGGCTTGAGTGGAAGTGGGCAGGACACTTGGCAAGGAGAGAGGACGGAAGATGGGCCAGATCAGTGACAGAGTGGTGGCCGAGAGGAGGCCAAAGATCGGTCGGCAGACCATCTCCCAGATGGTCCGACGATGTGGCGAGGACGGCAGGAAAGCCATGGACGCGGGTAGCGCAGGATCGTTCTGAATGGCGTGTTTATGAGGAGGCCTATACCCAACAGTGGGACACCTGAGAGGCTGATGATGAAGATGACGATGATGACGATCTTATTTGGGGGTGAATTTCCTCTTGGATCTTCGGATAGTGGTCACTGGTTATAAAAGAGATAAGTCTCAAAAGGTGTACTTAGCCTGTGAGGTATAATCAGTTTTGTGATTGTTTTACATTGACTGTGTCCTTGTTCTAATGTGTGATTTGTTATGGTAATAAACAAATTTTTTAAAACATAACAAGTGGTCACTGGTGTGGTGAAATATTACGCATCGAATAAGTACCTAAACGAATTGATCTGCCAATTACTGACGTAAAAATCATATCATCTAAACTCGCATTTCATTTCATTGCGGAATTACATTCATACGACAAAACGACTTTTGGCGAACAGTAGCGAAGATTTCTATGCACATTATTAGTTTTGGAGTACTGTACAACTGCTATGCCCCAGTCGCGAGTAAGACCTAACAATTTCGTCCGCCATTTTAGGGCTCAGCTGTAGGCCCTTGTTTGCAATATCTAAGTATACGGAGCAAGTAGGGTACGATAATGCCACATGTTACTGTGGGTAAGTGAAACTGTGGGGAAAATTGTGGGGTTGGCTAACCAGGTGGTACTGCGACACAGAATACTGGTTGTTGTATGTCGTTGTGTAATATAAGGATACGAGGGCGACTTGCACCACACTCTTGCCAGCCGCTAAACACAGTTTAAACACAACTTTAGTGCAACACGGTCAAGTTACGTAGTCAAGCACCCGTGTTATTGCCAGTCAGCCAGGCTTCCTTTTAACGTAATCGTGTTGCATTTAAGTTGTTTTTAAACTTAATTCAAGGCTGTCAAACGGTGCATGTCGGCCTTAAGGGCTGAACATAGGCCAATGGCATTGAGAATTAGACAAAGAAAACAAATACCCGTCGCATCGCGTCGAAGCAGACTGACGCATGCTCCCGCGCAGAGCCCCGCGGGGCAGCCCGAGCTCCGAGACCAAGAAAATTATAGAAAATATTACCAAACTCCTGTAATAATAACATTAAAAATAAAATAAAACAACCAAACATTTTCCCTTTTTTTACCTATTTTTGCGTGTAAGTTTCATATAGGAAACTGATTTCGTCTCCGAGCGCTTGTTCATTTAGTTGAATAATAATGCATTGCAAAAAATATTTTTAAGTATTAAATATAACAGATATCCGGTAATTTTAAAAGTCCATTCTTATCTCTAATAGAACTTTTATAACATATATTTATCCTACATTTTTATGTTGTCTAGTTTAGCCTAGAATTGAAGCTAAAGATGCATTTCTGGCCATATTTAATCCCTTAATCTAAGGTTGAGTTGGTTCATAAGTTGATTGCTTTCAAAAATGCGATAGATATAGGCTTTTCTAATAGACACAGTCCGCGCAAAGTTTGTTTAGCTCTGAGCGAGTGTGAGGTGGGGGGTGGGAGGGGAAGCTCTGTCTATGTCACCCTACGCACCTCCCACCTTACCCTTGCTTAGAGCCAAAGAAACTGTAGAGTGTAGAAGAACCAAAGAAGACGGAGTGTAGGCTGAGGTAGTCTTCTTTGAGATAATACTCAAATCAAATGGACTTTTTTTATTCAAAGGAAACATCAAATATATTGTTTTGTTGAATTGTACTCCTTGTCAAACTAATAAGTTTTATTCAAATTTATAATACTATTATTTATACCCATTAATTGCAAATATATTGGTCTCAAAGTTGTATAAAATTATATTCCTCTTTTGTTGTTCAATGATGGAGTTCACAAGGGCAGTCACTTCTTGTTTGTGCTATTGAATTCATTGTTTTTGTTAATTAATTATTTTTTGTTAATCATTGTTATTCTATTTCTAATTTAATTTGAATTGTAATATATATTTTTAAGGTGTGTGTTCTATAAGTATCCCGGATATTGCAAAACGGTTATATACCTGTAATGTTGTGCAATGTAATTATAATAAATTAAAAAAAAAATGCACCCATGGCATAAGGTTGAGATTCGCGATACTATTTACAAGGTGTTTTTTGTCTTACAAACACTTTGACGGCCTATTAATATGTGAGACCTAAACTCACGGGGAAAACGTCATTATAGAAATATTTTATATTTTTACTTCACATTATAATTGTCATTATTTTTCAAGTAATCCCTCGTTTATTAATCATCGTCGAGTATTAGCTGGCCGCCATGACATCTCGTTCTTAGGGTTCCGTACCCGAAGCGTGCCAAACGGGACCCTATTACTAATCCTCCGCTGTCCGTCCGTCCGTCTGTCACCGGGCTCCACCGGTTCAACCGAAATAGGTAGAGAGCTGAAATTTTGACCGAGGATGTATTTTTATTAGCCGCTGTAATAACAAATAATGAAACTTACCGGTTTATATGAATCAAAAGAAGTACCCATACAAAAAAATATTGGTATAGTCTGGCTACCGAAACCGTGACCTGAGAAAACGTGGTAGAATTCATAAAACCTCTATGTGGTATCACTAACATAGATCACTACACTCCGTTCAGTTATTCTAAAGATCTTTGCCTCTCTTTCTGCTGTACGGAAGCGTTACAGCTAGAAAGAGAGACAGAGGTTTAGAATAACGGAAGGTAGTGTGACTATCTGTCACTATGTCGTTTGACGTGCCTTTGACAGCATAATATTGTTGCCATATTGAAACTTTTAAGAAAACTCCAGGTCACGGTTTCGATAGCCAGACTATATCAATGTTGCCGTTTTGTGTATAATTACACATTTTGTGTGTAATCGAGGCCTCGCGTGTGTAACCCGTGTGTAATACAAATATGTGTGTAATTGTGTGTAGTTACAATCGGTTTCGTTCGCTGTCGGTCGTTGTTTACAAATTAAAATTCTCTGCGCGAAACGGAACGCGCATTTTGTTTGACAGGTAAGTTCGATTTGATCGCCTTGTGACGCCCGCCTACTACTGACAGATAGCTTATACAAATTCAACGCGTGCAAATGAGATGGATGGCATCATCGCCTTATGAATGATCCATCAATTGCTACGGCGACGACAGATTTTCTTAAAACCTGTCTTTCCTTCTACGTTGAAATTTGCAAAGAAATAAAAAAGATTTGATTTCAGTGATCCTTTATTGGAGATCATAACAGTAGTTGATGCTATGGAGGCCCAAAAATTTGATATCAAAACCTTGCAGCCAAAATTTGCTAGATTTCCCATGACGGCACAATACACTCAGAGAAAAATCGGCTAACAAAGCGACAATAATAGCTTTGTTAGAATTTTATTGTTACCGCACGTAAGTGCATCGTCGCTGCAGCTATAGGCCCATAGTTGCTGTGGCAACTTTTTTATTGTTGAAATTATTTTTGTTATTTTAGCTAAAGACACGTAGATACGGTAACTATGTTAAAAATGTTTAAACAGGATAACAACGGCACGGTGTCAACTTATCAACGTTATGAAGTGATATTGTAGCAAAGTTTAATCTATCAAAATAGGCGTTGTTACTATGGCTAAATGGTGTTGTTGACACGGCAACGTTATGAAGTGATGTTACAGCAAAGTTTAATCTATCAAAATAACAGTTGTTACTACGGCTAAATGATGTTGTTGATACGGCAACGTTATATACTAACAAAATACGAAGTAGATGTTTTAACAAAGTATTCTTAGATAAAATTAAAAGTGACGTCTTATACTTGTTCTCGCAAGCGCAAACTGTTTCTCCTATTCTGCCAGTTTCAACGTGGATGTCGTGCAGAGAAGTAGTGTTTGTGCTCAAGAGTGATATGAAATATGGCATTGGAGACTTTTTTGAATGAATGAATGAATGAATGGTGCTTCTCCAGCCAGGGTTCTAAACCTGTTCCTCTTTCGGCCGGCATACCAGAGGGCACAAGTTTTGAGGGGGGGCGGAATGACCTGCTCTGTAGGAAGGGAAGGATAGTGAATTCAATCGACCGACTCTTCAGCCTGAAGCCAATATAGGATATGTGGAATGGGGAGGATGTGGGATTTGGAGAGCAGCTGTTGTTTTCTTCAAGTTCTTGTTTTCCTTCTATTTTCAGTTATTGTTAATAGTTGAGTTTCCTGAGTCGTGTTCGTTTGGGTTATCCGGTAAGTTTCCAGTTTCGCTTTTGCTGTCTGTTTCTGGGATACGGTATATTTGCCTCTAGGCCATCCTGACTTCGTCCCTGTTGTGTGATGATTATGTCCAGTAACTGTGTTCTTCACCGTAGTATTTGATGTCATGCTTAAGGAAATCTTTCCAGGTGTATATAAGTCGGCCGACTTTCTTCTTCCTTGCTTCGTATTTGAATGGAGCGTGTAGTAAGTGCTGTTGTGGGCGTCGCAGAATATGTATAGTAACATATCCGGTGGTTTTTGATTCGTTTGGTTATCGTTTTGCCCTGTAGTCAGTCATGAATTTTGTGCTATCTTGGATAGCTTCTGGCGTTCTCAAACATGTCTCTGAGGATCAGGCATTCATATACTGACTGTCAACTGTTTGCTTTAGTGAGGGTTGCCGCTTTTTGTCCGTATTTTATAAACAGTGCAATGACCATTTTGTAAATCAGGCGCACTATAATTCAGTCCATGTTGGATTTCTTTATAAAATGCATTAGGGCCTTGGAATTGCATATGGCTTGCCGGCACCTCTTTTTTATTGTGTCCTATGTCCTGCCGTAATATATGTGCCGAGATATTTGATTTCGTTTACGGTTCGTATTGGAACTACGTCCAATTCACTGGTTGTTTATGGGGTCTCTTATAAGAATTTTCGTCTTTCTACTTTTAAGTTGAGCCATGAGCAGTTCTCCGATGATATTTAATTATTTACTTTTAGCTACTCCGCGGCATAGCAGCGCTGCGTATAAACGCTTTTTCAGGTCGCGGGCGGTCCGACTCTGGAACGCACCTCTTTGCACTATAAGAGACAGTCCGACTCTTTTTTCTTTTAAGAAACATATCAAAGAGCTCTACATGTCTCTTTCGTAAAAGTTATTGTATTTATTTTATTATATGTAAGGTTTATGTATATATCGGTAATTATTTCGTATTTGCTATCTGTATTTTACAGATATTTTAATTTATTCCTAGGCATTTTAGTTATAGTAATTATTGTGCACTGCCTACCCTTTTATGATAGCAATTCCTGTAATGCCTTGTTTTGCTGGAAGAAATCTCTTTCTAGAGACAAGCTCGCCCTTGTACATGCATTTTCTTTTGATGTAACTTTTAAAATATTTGTGTGCAATATTGTGAAGGAGGTTTGTTCCTATAATTCCCTTTTTCCTGTATTTCTTTATAGCGTCTTGTCCGATGCGAGCATACAGATACCAGAGATAGTGTTTTGACATATGTATCATGTTTGTTTACTGTATATAGGCTATGTGTATGTTTCTGTTAGTCAATTCCGCATCAATGTTGAGTCTTTTAGTTATGTGGAGATTTTTTATGTACTCAGTGAAAGCTTCTGCGTTTGGTGCGTCGATCGCAAGTTTGATGCGTGGATAATTGCTGTTAGCTTCCACGTATCTAGCTAAGTCTCTTCTGATGTGGGTATGGTTGAATGTCGCTCCAAACAGATGGTTGATTTGGTCTGCAATTGCATGGAACAGGCAGTTTCCATCTCTGGGCATTGGTAGAGTTTCCATTGTGATATATTACTACAGGAGAAAGCCTCGTGGTATTTTAGCTAATATGAATGTGTGTGTGTGGGTTGTTTCTAAGAGGTGTACGGCCGGTATGATGAGAGACGCTGTTTGGCTTTTTACGATCTATTTTTATTCTAATGTTTCCCGGTATTTCCAAGATGGGCTGACACCATAGAATGGGTGCCAGATGTGTGAGGGAACGTTGTGAGCCTTTTGTGCTTCGAAGCTTTTTCAATTGTTCCTAAATAGCAGTCAATTGTTTTGTCTAGTTTCTGGGAGTTTGGTGAGATGGCCTTTTTATGACATGCACTTGTTTAGTTTTTGTTTACTGTCGGGTTTAGTATATTTGCAATTTAGCTACATAAAAATAATTCTAGGATTGTTAAGTTTTGGGTTGACTTATTAACTGAGTTTCAGGGTTTAGTGGATGGTTATTGTTAATGACTGTTTTGAATGGTCTTTCGAAGATGAGGAGAAAATAAATCTCGAGGAGAATTATCTCGAATTTATTTTCAGGCAAAGCAATATAAGTATGTATGTAGCTATAATAATGTTTTATTAGTTGATTTTGATATTGCGTAGGTAGGGAATTGTTATATCCTGCCTATGACGCACCTATAAATGTGATTATGCCTTAGTCAATAGGGGCGACCGCGGCCGCAGTAGGTAAGTGGTGGTTTATTATTGTCAGGCGGCGAGTGGTGCCGAGAGAAATAAAGTTAGAGGTAGGTAATCACTATCAATGATGTCCTAATCGGAATGATCTCACCAGGTTGGTGTGTTTAGCGGCGGTGGTGGTGGAGGCAGTAGCGTTGAGGGTGTGTTGCGTAGGCGTCGCTCGCTGCCGGCCTGTCGCTGCGTGGTTCAGACGTGCACCTGGCCTAGAATAAATTCTAGGGCTTGCACAGATGGGATGCCTAAGAGTATCGCGCAGTTCTCTGGGCATTCATTACACTTGACCGCACTAGTATCATCACAATCACTGAAATGCGCGGTATTGCACAGATGGGGTGCCTAGATGGATCGCGCAGATTCCCCAGGTAACCCTTACAGTAACACGCGGTATAAGCCAGCCTATAAGCCAGGCTCGTTTTCGGGCCTCCGGAGGCAGAACAAAAGGCGCGCGCCGGGGATGAAAACTATTGTTTGTTTAAATGCGTTTGGGAGATCTCGGGGGGACACGTCCGTTCGGTCCGGCAACACAAACGCCACTCGAAATATGGCATTGGAGACTTTTTTAACAGAAAATAAACGGCGGCATCTGCTGCAGTCTATGCTTGGTAAGTAACAGTGCCCTAATACAATTATGAGGTTCATGTCGTTGACCCGTTGTCGTTGTCGTTCACCGTTTTGAATCCAGAAACCCACCAAACAAAATCGCGATAAATCTGCTGCAAGAAGACTCCAACCTCATGCAACAATGGTCGCAACAATGGAACTCAACAATGGCCGGCAAATTAGGCTCAGATCTTGTTCCAGGCTCCAAACTAAAGGGGTCCCAGCTGCCAAGGCGCGACTGGTGTAACTTCAACAGACTACGCACGGGACTACGCATGGACGCTGTGCCCAATATAAACATCGCTGCGGCTGGATAGACTCCCCTGCTTGTACCTGCGGAATAGAAGTACAAGACATCCAACATATTATCTCTGAATGCCCAGAAACGTGATATACCGGGGGACCTCCCGAGGACCTGATCAAGCTTACTGACGAAGCCACTGAGTGGCTTAAATCCCTTAATATTAACTTGTAATTTGGTATGAACTGTTTACTAATGCCATAGGAATAAATAAGTAAAGTAGAGATTATTACATACTTTTGATACAAATATTTTCTTATTTTCTTTTAGGATTCTCAAATACCTCTATCCTCTTATCGTATCTTGTGCTACCCAAGCAATGTACTATATTGTAGATTTCAATCCCTTCACTTTGTAAATGGTACACTGAAAAAATCTATATTCCTCGAAGCTTCTTCCTATATATTGTTACGGGTATACGTACCTTGACCGGAGTGCTCTGTGTATGCACCATACAGATGTATGGTGTACATTAAACATAGTTCAGGGTACGCATTCTCCTGGAATAATAGTCAGAAGCTTCTGGGAGTATATAATATTTTTTCATGGTGTACCATTAACAAAGTGCAGGGATAAGATCAGCCATATATATACTTTGCTAGAACAGCAAAATATATACGAGAAAAGTAACTTTGTCGGAGAAGCAACGGTGAATTGATAAAAGCACAAAGGAAGATAGCTAATTCAACAAAACAAAGTTAGATCCACGGACAGTAAACCTTTGTCTTTTTAGCAAAACCCCTTGTCATCGGGACAATATGATACCTTTGATATGATAGCTAAAGGCATTTGTCATGGGAAAAAAAGGACGAGAAATCATATAGTGACACGAATAATTTTAGCATTGTAATTTCAACAATGTTTTATTGCTATTACATCAAAATTGGTAAATTTACTTAGTAACAATAAAAACGTTGCCCTCATAACTATGCACCTTTGACGGCTGTCCAGCATCAAAGTTTTTTTGTTGCAATGGCAATATTTTTTTGAGAGTGTACATTGACCAACAAACGGTTGACTGTGAATGGCGGCAACATGCACTATTAGACTACAAGAACCTCAGCCCGCTCAATAATACTGGCAGAAAATATTCTATTTGTACAATAACGTCTATTTCCAAATCTGCAATACTTAGTGGTTGCTTTAATGATATCGCCATTTTCTAACACTACAGTCGAAAGAGAGTTCATTGCACTAAATAACACTAAAACAGTAGACGGTGTAAGAAGAAATGGTGGATGTTTAGCATTCGAACCATCGCAACATTTGCCACGCGCCAAAAATAAAGATTAAAAAAAAAATATATTAAGAGAAGTATATCTGCCGCCAAGTAACTTGGCGTCTGAGCGATTCCGACCTCTCTCTCTCTCTCTCACCCCATCCTGCCCTTTGCGAGAAAAAGAGGTCGGAGCTCGCTCAGACGTCAAGTTACTTGGCGGCAGGTATACGATTTTGTAATTGTAATACCTAAATAAAACTACTAAACTTTCACATTACTAATTTTATCTACACACGTATCATAAACCCTCTTTACTGCGTACAAAAACCGCACGTTACGGTCAGCATAATGTTAAACTACTTCGTAAAAACTCATTTCTTATCTGAAAAATTACACATTGTGACCATTATGTGTAATTTTTCTACACATTATGACATTCAAATTTCGAACGCCGACGCCCGCCTCGTGCCGCCCCTAGTTTGTCTGTGAAGTTGGTACTGACATTCAAATTTCGAACGCCGACGCCCGAAGTTGGTGCTACAGAACAAGCTAAACAACTGCAGAGCCACAATGCCGGTCAAACATGCGGTTCCTGTACACATCAAAGAGAGCTTATGATATGTGTGTAGATAAACTAGTGTATGTAACTGTACATAATTAGGCATTAAAACTCTCGAGTGATATTAATATGAAACTCGCCTTCGGCTTGTTTCATAAACCCACTCTCGCGTTTTAATGCCCTCCATTATGTAGCAGTCACATAAACTACTATTATTTCTACCGAAACCATAAATCCTACTATTTTTTGAATATCCTTCAAAAACGCAATATAAGCGCAGAGACGACAAATATAGCGTGGCGATATAAAAAAAATGCACTTTGATTTTCAAATATACTCTATCAACTTAAGGTGATTTTAGTCTTCACTTCAGTCACTGTTTGCGTTTGTGTGTAATGGTGTAATCAGGGAGGCATGTGTGTGCGATGTGATCACAAGGCAGCTATTTCGTTTTATTTGTACAACGGTGAAAAATTTACCCTCCCGATCTTATCGCAAAAGATCTTTAATGGCTGGTATTAAGTTTTGTGCTTAGTTATTTGTCATTAAACGATTAATAATTTTGCTCATTCGAAATGTAATAAATAATATCAAGTTTTTTTATATTTTATTTTATTTCTCTAAATAAGTCACTTAATTTCTATTCACTTCCGGTTTCAATGAGATAATATTAAGTTTTTTTATCATTTTTGATTTTATTTCTGTAAATAATTTGCTCAATTTCTGTCCACTTCCGGTTTCAATTAGCAAAGAGTTTCGTTAACCTGCGTACACAGTTTATACACAATACTCTTTTTCAATATTTCGATGTACGGCCTTGAATGTAATCCGTACTCGTACATAATACTGTCGTTTTGAATATAATAATAATAACGACCCGAATGGCCGAGTCGGCAGTGACCCTGCCTACGAAGCCAAGGGTCACGGGTTCGAGTCCCGGTGGGGGCAAATATTTGTTTGATGAGAACGGATGTTTGTAACCTAGTCATGGTTGTTTATCTATCTAAGTATAATATTTATCTATATAAGTATATATATCGTTGTCTAGTACCCAAGATACAGGGAATCCTAGTTTGGGGCTAGATCAATGTGTGTAAATAGTGTCCAAGGTATTATTATTATATTATTATGTTTTACGTTTTTCTGTGTAAAACGGTATAGAACCCTTCGTGTCCGACGTCCTACTCGCACTTGACCGGTTTTATTTTAAGGTTAGACTATATACTCCCAGCGAAAGGGCTAATGTGGACTGATTGATTATGATGATGATTTTTAATTCTACGACCGACCCTAATCGTTGCACCTTGCAATACCTTCAACTTTGTTCCAGCCATGTCGCAGGCAAATTGAAATGAGAGGGTCTTTCAGTCACCTACCCAGCCTAAAGGGCTATTGATAGTCGGGGTTGCAGCAACCATGTCGGATGCGAGAACACGATCGATGCAAATTGAGTATCGATCGCTGAATCGGCAGTACGATTCTGGTGAAGTAAACCGCATAATCGAATACAATCGCTATCGAATCGTCCAGTTGTCGGGTTATTTGAATATTGTTTTTATTGTTTTGGCATTATGTGGATGCTCATTTCCTGTGATTCTCTATTCAGTAAAAGTATTTTCATTTTTATTATTTTATCTACACACTTATCATTAAACCTCTTTACTGCGTCCAAAAACCGCAAGTTACGACCAGCATAATGTTTATACTACTTGGTAAAAACTCATTTCTTATCTTAATATTGATACATTATGTTATGACCAAAATGTATAAATTTTCGACAAATTATGACATTCAAATTTCGAACGCCGACGCCCGCCTGCGTTTGTCTGTGAAGTTGGTTGGTACCTCTGAATAAGCTGAACAAGTGCAGAGCAATGATCAATGCCACCATGCCGGACGAACATGCGGTTCCTGAACACATCAAAGAGAGCTTATGATATGTGTTTAGATAAACTAGTGTATGTAACTGTACATAATTAGGCATTATGTATCAGTCACAAAAACTACTATTATATCTTAGAAATACGTAATTGTTTTGTAGGCTTTGTGGATGACTTATTAATTGATTCAATTTAGAATTTAAGCGGGTTATATATCTTTCTTTATGTCGGTTTTATATAAAAGCTTTTTAAGGCGCTACCTCGCCGTGCAAAGGTCCCCGTTACTCCAGGCGGAAAGACGCGCAGTTTGAGAGGGACGGAAAGGGAAAAATTAAAAAAACGTAGCGCTAAACCACAGAAAAATTGTTTAAAAATAAACTACGCCATTTTGTTAAAAAGTTTTTTAAGGAGATTTTTGCGAAAACATAATATCTACATTTTGAACGCAGTTCCAAAATGAAACTAGTTAGGATTTCAGAATTACAGGAAAAAATATAAAAATTTAGAGGTGTTTTCGTAATTACATTCTATCGAGAAAATTTCATCCAAACGCGTCTCTCTTTAGTGAAACTCTTAATCAAATACTCAATAAACGTTAACCCAAAAATCAAATCTGTAGATGACTTCATGGTGGAGTAAATAGATTCGAAAAAAACCCCATTTTTTTTCGTATCACCTTAACAAGTCTCACTCAAATAATCGATTCAAGAATACGACATTCGGAATATTCCAGTTGTGTTGTTCGTTAGTTTATGTGATCACGACCACACGCCTCAGTCTCCCCGACTAGTGTGTCGTACTTTGTTTTCAACTTTACAGGTATCGATATATCATGTATCGATATATTCGAATAAACATAATCTTATTTTGGATCTTGCCATAAAATTCATTTGTAACAGAAAGGTGTAGGATATTTTAGGGTGTTGCTAGGTATAATATTCTGAAACACTTTCACTAAGAAACCGATTTGATCAGAGCAATTTAAATTTTCACTCCTCCATACAGTTTGGGCTGGGCGATCAGCGGTTTTGTATGGATAATGAAAAATAAACTTGCTAGGATCATACTGGTCCCGTAACAATCCTCTCAAATATGGCTACACTTTTCTGTTAAAGCCTTTATCAAGGCTTCAAACACCTTATATCTAATACATGTATCTGTCGCCGTAAGATAGTCAAACCCGTTAGTTGATAAACTTTTTTTTTTCGCTAGTTGGTCAACTATCGACAGATAGTAAACTGTAGCTTACTGCTTACTATATGACAGTTAGTTGATAAACTAACGGTTAAAACAGTTAAATAATAAACTGGTTTATACTTGAATTGCAAACGAAATATCAGGGCAAACACTGCGGTAGCTTAGGTGAAGACTAGAGGGGGCGAGCGCAGCGAAGCCCCCGAATAGTCTTCGCGTTAGGTTGACTTGACAGGTAAGAACACAAAGAAACGTAAATTCTAAACCCTGTCGGTCTGGTCTACTATCTGTCGATAGTTGATCAACTAACGCGTTAGTTTATCCACTAACGCGTTAGTTTATCAACTAACGGTTTTGACTATCTTACGGCGACATATCTATTACTAACTAGCTTCAACAGATCATCATCTTGTTATTTTCATCCAAAAGTAATCGAGTGTTCCATCATACCGTCTCGAAATTAAAAAGCAATTTGCCCGACAACAGCAAATGCATTCAACACACTTTGTGACCCAAGTAGCAACAAGCAGCCTATAAATATCGTGATACAACAATACATAACAAATGGGTCACGCACATAGCTACAATCCTGGTAACATTTCGATGTATTTAAACATAACGTTTAATTCAGGCACATTGTATATTGCTTCTGGCCCTACACTTTGACACCCTGTGTCCTGGGAACCAGAATTAGCGACGTCACACACATATGATATAAGACCTTGGGATTTTATCTTCTTCCTTCTTATAGCCGGTATTTGAACTGAGGACCTCTCTGTTGTCCAAAAAACCATCAAAACTAGTCACCAAACCACGAATCAGTCAGACAAACAGACAAAAGAAATCCCCATTCTATCAGAGAGCGACGAAAAATACCAGGCTGTCAGAGTTTCTGAGGAGATTTCTCGGCTCATTAAGGATGCGTTCCTTGCCACTACAGGAATGTTTTGACTCTCACGGGATTGGAACCGCGTTCCTTCACGTTTGAGAGCCGGGACGCAGACTTTGTTGACATGCCGAAATGTCCTCTGGGAGGAAAGGTTGTTGGTTTCAAGTGTAAAATTTGTTTTGCTCCTTGACTGTGTTTTTAAATACGGTTAAATGAAAATGTACAGTTTATCCCGCAAAATCCTTGGCATTTGTCAGCCATTTTATTATCAAACAAAACGCCTTTTTCCATACATGGTGGCAGAGTCACAATGCGCCCACGATTATTCAGTTTTTCAATTGTTAAAACAATTTGTCATTGAAACGTTTGAAGCAATTCAAACCCAATCAACTTATCGCTAGAACAAATTTAAAAATGTGTCAGAAAGTACGAAGCAGGTACACTTACGCGTCGAAGAAGCATGAGAATTGAACTGCCAGTGACTCTTATGTTCAACGCCATAAGGTTCATGGTATCTGAACTCGATTTTTTTTCGCATATCCAGAACCGTGAGAACGTTTTAACCCCTATATTTCCAAAACCACACAGACAGACAACAGGTGTCTTCCGAATTACGACCTTGAACGGCCCTTCTGTCCGTACCCCGCCGTCCGTATAAATACTTCACATTGTGTGTCTCGGGAGAAGACTTGTACAACCTTTCCTAGGGCACAAGTTGCGTTGTTATCTGTTCATATAGGCTAAATAATGCTTAACATTCTAAAATCTACTTTGATAAGTAATTGGATGTGAATTTGATGAAAATTGATCATAAAATGGTTTTCGGCATATTAATTTAAACTAATTACTTACGCTGGTATGCATCAGAAAAGATTATCAACGTCACAGTTTAAAATTTTATTGTGTATAACATGACAATAGGGTAGTATTTAAAAATAAATATGTAAATACACTTTTTTCCGGCAAAAATACTGGGTTTGCCTGACTGAATACTGGAGCGACAAAAAATGAGCGCGCTAGAAATACTGGCTTTATATGACAAAATTATTGAATGGCGCGACTAGAAATCTAAAAACAGCAACTTGAAAATGTATATGACGTCCTCCGTGGCGCAGCGGTTTGTGGTTCAGCTTACCATGCGAGAGGTCCCGGGTTCGATCACCAGCTGGGGGTAAAGAAAAATAAACCCCAGGCCTTGGATGTTTATATGTGTGTGACGTCGCTGTTTCTGGTTCCCACGACACTGGGTATCCTAGTGTGGGGCCAGAAGCAATGTATGTGCCTGTATGTAAATGTTTATGGGTCAAAATCAGAGAGGTTGACATTATGCTTCGAAAATTATTGAAATTAATAATGCAGCTATAAATAAAATTCATTCAATTGTATTTCTTCATAATTTGGCAAATCGTTTTGACGTTTATTGAATCATCTAGTGAACGCGGTTGAAATCGGTCGATATAATTAAAACAACGTATACTAGGTCTTTATTTAGCCAATAAGCGATAGCTGAACCATTTAGAAATTTAGTCGTGCAAATCAATATTTTTCGCTCTTTTCAAAAAAATCCGTTGTTTATCATCATTTGAACTATAGTTTTTTTATCGCTCGTTTTTTTATTTCCCAAAACAAAATTAGACCTATCAGTCCTCCCTTTATTTATGCTCTACCTCATCTCCTGACATAATGCAACTATAACCTTTACTTAAGGGCTGAACATAGGCCAATGGCATTGAGAATTAGACAAAGAAAACAAATACCCGTCGCATCGCGTCGAAGCAGACTGACGCATGCTCCCGCGCAGAGCCCCGCGGGGCAGCCCGAGCTCCGAGACCAAGAAAATTATAGAAAATATTACTAAACTCCTGTAATAATAACATTAAAAATAAAATAAAACAACCAAAAATTTTCCCTTTTTTTACCTATTTTTGCGTGTAAGTTTCATATAGGAAACTGATTTCGTCTCCGAGCGCTTGTTAATTTAGTTGAATAATAATGCATTGCGAAAAATACTTTTTAAGTATTTAATATAACAGATATCCGGTAATTTTAAAAGTCCATTCTTATCTCTAATAGACCTTTTATAACATATATTTATCCTACATTTTTATGTTGTCTAGTTTAGCCTAGAATTGAAGCTAAAGATGCGTTTCTGGCCATATTTAATCCCTTAATACGTAAAACCTACTACGATTGTAACCGTCGTTCATCGACATCAAGCCCCCCCCCCCCCCACCCCCCCACTGCATTCCTCCACTGAATAAGGCAAAACTACATATTAATGCACTATGAAACATTTCGAAACACGATAGATGGCCTACGCTGCGTTCTGTTTTATGACTTTACAAATATTGGGATTTTCATTGGGATTTAATAGTTTGGTCCCTCGTCCCTTAATGGCGTGGAAGCGGTGAGGCGATGAAAGTTTTTACTCGCTTGATTAGTTCGCCCTACTGATACTATTTCTTGAAGGAAGTTTTTTGAAGCATGGCCGTTGGTGTACTCATGCACCCAGATTCACAACCGACAACTCAAAGAAAGACGGGCTCTTAAAGTTATAGAGATTGAACTACAAAGACTTGGCGCGCCCCTCCACTACACGCCGACGAGACAGAGCGCGTACTTGCGACGCGAGTGAGCGCGACAGCCTTCCTATGGAGTAGTGAAGGGGGCCATGTTATCGTACTCTATAAATGTCACGTGATCACAATACTCGATATAACAAAAGGATCACACTTTAAACACAAATCTAGTGTATTTGTGTTAAAGGCAGTGTCTTCGACTCTTTCACTAAGAACTGGTCTAAATTCTGCTTAGAAATATTATCTTTACTTCCCACGAAAATCTGAACACAGATTAGCAAAATTAGACACATCGGTTTAGCCTCTCGCCACCCATGTTTGCATCCAGTTTTTTTTTTCCAGAATTTCATTGGTTTTCGCAATTATTACCAATTTTCAACCTTATTAAAATTCGGTGGTTAATGGAGTTGACGCTGGGAGTTGCATGAAATGGAGCTTGAAGTGAGTGAAAGAGCTAATGAGTGGAACATACGGGAACGAAGGTATTTTTTTTTGTTGGAGGGGAAAAAATGGAATTGCCCAGGAGTCAAAGCTCCTTGCTATGTCCGGGTCCCTACACATTGAGCGGGCATCAGCTCGTGTGGTACACGGACTAAAAACAACCCCTTTGTTGTATTGTATGACAGTTATCGATAAAATCGATATTACTGTGAGCCATGCGACTGCGAGCCATGGTTCGAGAACGAAGAGTTGGTAACTAAATAAAAAAATATATTATCGTCACGTTATGGATATTATAATTTAAGTGCGTTTTATTTTTCGTTTCCGTGCGACACACTGTTGACTCTTTTTAAATTTCGAACTCACAGCCAACTCCATTTTTTCAGGTCGGAATATCTTAGACAGATATTAACTAGACTAATAGTAACATTTGTAATATCGAAAAAACCTGTAGGGTGCATACTTTTCCAGAAACATGTAAAAAAAAATATGTATGAAGAAATTTTATGATTAACTGTCACAGTGTTTCTCCGGACATTTTGGCGCATATCCTTAACTGCGATTTTGAACCTCATGCTATGGTAATAAGATTTAAAACCTATACCGGAAAATTACCTCCATTGCAGTCGTTGAGGGGCTAATCAATCTAAAAATCATTCTGCACCATACTGAATTAATTTCATTCACTCAAAATGGATTCTATCAGATCTCAGCAGTACATTCAGTAATTACCACAACCACATGTCACGTTGTATTGGAAGCCATGTTTGTGATTGAAATTGACCAAGTTAACCATTTTACTTCTCCGCTTGCCGGAAAAGAAAAACTAATGACATAACAAATGAGGCAAATTTTATGTTGTTGCCCCACAAATGCTTACAATAGAATCTTCAGTACTTTTTGACGTCTGTCAAAAAAAATCCTTGGTCCTTGCGTCTCCACATGTTAAGATGGATCGAATACAGCCTCTCGCTCGGGAAATGACTGCAATTTGTCCTTTAAGCGGCACTTTATTTGATCGGCAGACTGAGCATTCGGCTGGAAGTATACTTTGCCTACTTTAATCGCTTTATTCCTACTAAGCACTATGGATAGGTATTAAACTCGTATCACGCAATTTTGACGACCCGAATGGCCGGGTCGGCAGTGACCTTGCCTACGAAGCCAAGGGTCCCGGGTTCGAGTCCCGATGGGGCAAATATTTGTTTGCTGAGAACGGATGTTTGTACCCTAGTCATGGTTGTTTATCCATCTAATTATAATATTTATCTATATAAGTATGTGTATCGTTATCTAGTACCCAAGATACAGGGAATCCTAGTTTGGTGCTATATCAATGTGTGTAAATAGTGTCCAGGGTATTATCCAAGGTGTAATGTAAAAGTATCTAACAATGCACTTTTTGTTACAGGTAAACAAAATGACTATCAACAAACCTCTTGAGTCATCGATGAAGAATTAAGAGGTATCTCTAAGTTAACATTCCTTGCCTTGCTTACCTTCTATACACAAACAGCTGTTAAAATAGTTAAATTTTATGAAACACTCCATGCAAATACATCATATATTTCGGGGCGCATTTATTCCATTCGCATATTTAATGCTACTTGGGTATTTATTAGCCGTAAAATAACGCTAATGCGGATTAAAATCAAACCTTGACTCCCTTTAGAAATATTTGCGCCAACAAACATAAATCGTAAATTTTCAAAGAGGTTTAAATCTAAATAACTATATCAACAGATGGTCAAGTAAGTTCTTTTGGCAATAAAAGTGAATTCATAAGAATTGGAGTTAATTTATTTGATGCTCGGTGATATTTCACGGTTGAGAACAGCATAAAATTGTTGTTACGGAATTTAAGGCCTTTGTAGAAGTACCAACCAACTGTGAATGAACTTTAAAAATAAGCTAAATTATTGGTCATGTCAAATTATGATCAGTTATCATCGATCAGAAATCAGTTCAACCTCCAGAACCTATAAGATAATATAACACAAATTGCAGTGGCCACAAAAAATCTGCTGGGCGAGAGGTAATAAAATTAAAACAGTGCCTAGACTCGGAATAAGATTTTTTAAATATCAGTGAGGAGTTGAAGATATTACTCAACAAAAACTACCTTTTTATTAAAAATATCCTATAATAAGATACACCAAGGCGTAATTCAAAGGCCAAGGTTTTATAGAAACCTTCTCAGTTTTTGTCTCCAAATCGTTATCGTTGGAGCGTCCATAGAATTTCTTGATACTTTCCAGAGGTCGTGGCCAGGCTTATGAATTAGGGATCAGCATTAGGGTAACAAATGTCACTAACGGCCAACAACACGTGCTTATAAGAGGGATATCATTGACTTAATATCAACTGAAAAAGCCACATGTGCTCAAAGGTGAAGTTGAATGTCACTATGACATTTGCTTCTTGGGTAATTTCGAGAGTTTTTATTTGGATTTTTATTCCTATTACTTAGGTACCTACGTTTTCATAGTATTTATTGTATATTCAGAATCGGAATAAATACTTTTTCATACCATTTGATGGAGATTCAGTCTAGTTTTGGCTTTCCGAAGCGTGATGAGTTACATCTAGAATACCTGTGGTATTAAATTTCTATAAATCTGGAAGTCTTTTCCCACCGTAGACGAAAAATACAAAAAATGGATTATCGTTCACATATTCAGAAGTAATTTTGAGCCCCAAACTACGATGATAAATGTTGTCATACTTTCTAGCGGTACATGACGTACACGATTAAGTCTTATGTTAAAAAAATGTACGAGAAATATACGTCATTGTAAGCCAGATATAAAAATGTGTCCTAGACAGATTTACGAGTGAGCAATGACCAATGTGTTACCGCCAGAAAGTATTTATTCCAGCAGTGGCTACACATATTATAAGTCATTCTTTATGTAACAGTCGAATATTTGACGTTACCGAGACCCAGAAAATATGATCGTAAAACTATATTACAGTTTTTAACGATATTTGACTTCAGAAAAACACAACAACAAAAAAACAGTTTGGTTAGTAGTCATATGATTTATTATAACAATTGTTTTGTTGTATGTACGCGTGACAATTTTACCCAGATCCCCCAACTGTTATCTAATCCCAATCATATGGAGTTATCCGTTTATCACAGTTATCTGCACAATGCCACCGCGTGGCTCTTTTATGCTAGGGGTGCTTTTGTTAATCAATATTTGATTTGTAATAAATGTGGGTATGGGAGGATGCTCCATCCAACCATTGTGTCCCAGTCAGAGTGGGACAAATTTTAGAAATATCTCATGAGGAAACCTCGATAACAAGCTACAGTTGGACGAAATTTTGCCTTTGCCAACCCGTACGCGAAAAGACGTGACGCTGTGTGAGTAAGTTACCATAAATATGGAGACACATCAAATAAATTGAGCCGGCTTCTGCCAAATTACAGACTGATGGAAAATTAAATGTAGAACAGAAGTTCCTCTTTAAAAGCGTGTAAAAGTGTATAATTTAGAGGCAGCACCTGAGCATCGATGACGATACGTTGTCATTACATGCGCGTGCGCTTGACCTATACGAAATTGCCAAAAACCCAAGAAAGTAATAAATATTCAACAAACAATCATAATTCTGCTCCTTGGGTTGGTTGGCTGGGTTGTGCCAAAAACAGGTCCTTGCGATACACCAATTTGCGCACTGTAGTATTATGTACTTTTATGTAAGTAATTATAGACGTCGTCGTAAGCTTTTTTATTCTCGACCGAATAACCGGGACAGTTATCATCAGTGCGATGTTTTTTTTTAAAACAACGAGTTAATGTAGTCTTTGATGCACAAAAATACACTATAAATTATAAATAGATATTAACTTTTCACTACCTTTATTTACAAAACTAAATATAAGTAGATATTTATTCATAGTTCACGTTATTTACAGTTCGACAGACCGATTAGTTACTAAATTCATTTCATTAATACGTTTAATGCAATGAAAAACTACCATTTTTGAAGATTTCATCACGCAATTTTATAATCTTACATTTGAAGACCCGTATCTCCGTCAACGAGGAAAGATAATCATTTTTGTAGTTGCATTGAAAGGTATTAACTCAAAGGCAAAGCGGCTTTTAATATACGAGTAAGCTTAAGCCTTAATTACTTAAAGATACCTAGTGAAACCGGTCTTCAATTATTTCAACTGTTTTTTCATAATAACATAAATAACAAGTAGTATTTAAACGCATGACCGTAAATCCAGCTTTACTGGAAAAACTACTGATATTACCTGACAATATTACAGATATATGAAACACAGCAACTTGAAAACCTTATTTCGAGTAACATAAAATAGAAAACGAGAGTTGCAATTTGTTGTTTTTACATGTTTAACTGTGCCTCTGAAAAGGTGCAACGATGCTTGTCTTGTCTAATCACAGAATTCATAGAACTGCACGCCAAAGTGAACTTAGCACCTCGCTCTGATGACGTCATAGCGATGACGAGTCGAGGGCGAGAGCTAGCTAGCGATAGAGATAGCTTTGTCGCGTCGCGTAGTACATTATACCTAACCACACTTATGACGCTTCTTTTTCCCTCCAGACGCATTAAACTAAAATAACCTTTTGTAAATCTCAAGTTACGGAAAATAGGAGTTTTAAATAAGGAGTGTGGTTTATTTATGAGCTTGTTGATCGCGAGTGTCAGCTTGCATTCGCGTACGTATGAAACGTAATTTGATTATTTTTTCTCAATTGGCATTTTTAACGAAAAATAAAAAACCGGTTAAGTGCGAGTCTAACTCGCGCACAAAGGGTTTCGTACCATCGTACAATAGTAGGGATGGTGTGGAGTGAATAGTTTGGATTTTACATAGGAAAATGTATTTTACAAGGTTATTGGTGCGGCTACTTTCACACTCCATGTAAGTAAACAGGTGCATTCATAAGTTTGTATGTGGTATGGTTTGATGGAATTGTTGTATGGGAGCCCCCTTTAATATTTTTTTAGTTTTTGTTGTTATAGCGGCAACAGAAATAAATCATCTGTGAACATTTAATCTATCTAACTATCACGGTTCACAAGATACAGCCTGGTGACAGACGGACGGACGGACGGACAGCGGAGGCTTAGTAATAGGGTCCCGTTTGGCACCCTTCAGGTACGGAACCCTAAGGAACACGTTATAAGACATTAAGTTATGTTGCTCTATCAGCCCTTTATGCATCGTACAAAATACATCGTAAACCGTAATAGAGTAAAATTTTCTCAGAATGTCTTTAATTCTAATGCCGCCACAAATAACGAATTTCATGCGTTTTTTTTTTAATAGAAGTCGTCGCAATACAAAATATATGTATGTGTGAAGGTTCGGAACTCTTCGTTTCCGATTCAAACTCGCACTTAACCGATTTTGTATTTATCAGCGTGGAGTATTTATTCTTTATATATTATTCGTTCTGCCACCAACGGAGGGCGGCATAACGCAGTCAGCCTTACTCTTTAGCGTATTTTAAACTTTTGTTTTTTTTTATAACAGATTCACACACGGTAAATTCAATAACTTTATTGCGCTATTAAGACTATACTTTACTGTCAAGTTCGTCAGATTAAAAAATAAAGGGTAACACTGAGATTGTTTGTACTAAAATGTTTGCTTTGCAATATCTGCAGAGAACGCAATGGATTGTAGAAGGTTTTTTTGTATATTCTAAGCATAACCTACTGCATGGCTACCTAGAACTTTTTGAATCTTTCGGAATTTGCCAGCCAAGTTAGTACAGATACCTAAAAATAAAAAGTTTAAATAAGTAACTAACTACTCGTCATAAATCAAGCCAAAAACTCATGATTTAGTAAAAAATGTCACATCAATTACCTAAACTCCATGTTATACACCGAACTTCGCTTAACTTTGGAATGGCAGGCATAATAAGCTTCAGTCGGTACTAAAATTCGTTGCAAAAACTTAATAAATCGTATTTATTGTTCGTAAAATATACATCAACTAATGTCCTTCCACCTACAGTCACTTAATTAAAGACAGCCTCAAACTACCTTTATGTACTGCACTATAAAATGCTTCGTAAATCTGCAAGTATCACTGCATGCTTGGGTATCTGATGCATAATATTTATTTGATGTTCTCTGCGCAGTCTGTCCCGAAGTCTGGAGTTTCTGAAGTCTACCAAAATAGAACAGAATTATATAATAAAACACCCTAAACAATAAATGAACCCTTAAGTTTAAATTTGGCTGACTTGTCTCCTTGATAAGCTGATAACTTTCGAACTTCTGGACCGATTTTAATTAAACATGTTTGAGAATCATCGCAGGAAAGTCTACTCGTTCAAATCCGTCTACCCGTTTGACCGCTAAGGGTGCTACGGTCAGACACACAGACGGAAATACACGCACACATACTCACAGAAAGACAGACGCTTCAAGCTTATGACATTCCTTTTTTCGTCGGGAAACAAACATGGCGTGACGTATTTTGACATCCAGGGTGGAAAAGGCACAGTTGCGCCCACGGTTACGCAGTTATTTATTGCTCCATAACCAAAAAGAGACTACCACCATCAGAATTTGAAATGAACAAATCTCTAAAGCATGGACAAAACAAATTGTTGAATTATTTATCGCAATACAAACTTTTTTGCAAACAAAGTTGCTTTTTTTTTTAATGTGTTTCTATCAAGCAATTCAATGAGATTCGCTCATCTGAGGAGCAACCCTTCCCTGGTGTAATGTCAAGCTTATTGTTCATTGACTTTTAGACTATTTTGTTGACCAAGAGAACCTGTACTAAACTAAACAATACACCTCTACTAAAAAGAGAATGCAACTGCATGACTTGCGAGTACTTACTACACCAAATATGGATGAGGAAGCGCCCCTAACCTAACCGAAACTAAAAAAAAAGGAATTAAATAAAAAACACGAGAGGAAATAGAGAAAGAAGATGAAGTCGCTCATGAGGTGGCCCAAGAGATGAGCTGGCTAGTCGCTCCCACTTCTTTCGTCTGCGTCTGTATCATGACGGAATCATTTACATATTTGGCGAAATTCTCCCAAATATCGTCGAAAACTCGAAACTATGGAATCTGACAAGGCCTCAGTCTAACGGTAATAACTTCGTAGCAGTTATTATCTGCATGATTTGTGGACCAATTGAAGCAAACATTCATCGATAAGTTTGGATTTCAGTCCTTTGCTACGAGGGGTCAGTAATAAGTTCGTTGGCTCTATTTACTTCTTGCAACTCTTCCAACTGTGAAATGACCATGTACCCACTAATATTCGAGTACCTAAGAGTATATGTAGTTTACCTTGTATGCATGAATGCCAGCATCACGCACAAACTTCCGTAGATTTTATGACGTTAATGATGTATTTAAGACTGTTACCACTGTTTGATAAATAAATAAATAAATATAAATACATTGTTCTGCTTTTGATCTGCGGAGTGGTGGCTGGAATTGGATATTCATTCATAAACATGTCCACCTCCCTAATCCTCCAGTACTATAATGCTAAACATGCTTTAGTCGTCGCTTCGACTCCAGTGTAGGTGTCACCGGATTCTTTCCTCTGAATACGAATTTGATAAAGTTAGATGATTGGCGTTCTGCTACAATGCTTCATTCTGGGTTAATAGGTATTATTATTAATTAAAGGGATGGTGTTTGAACCTGTCATGTCTCTTGTTATAACACACATGCTCAAAAAAGCGACCACTGATGATGAAAATAAAAAGGCCATCACTGATAAAAAAGATTATAAAAAGCAGACCCGCCCAGTTCTGATCATGAGAAAATCATCTTAAGAGATAATATGGAATTCGAGAGAAAGCATCGTATCCAGACTTCACTCTCCGACAGTGGCAACAGTAATGTATGAGGAATCACGTCACAATGTCTTCATTGTGTCATTATATCGTCTTAAATATATAAAGTCGATGAAGAATTCAAAATGTTGACGCACCTGTCCCGCCCTGAATCGCATGTGGTTGCAAAATGTGGTGTATGGAATTGGCCTATTTAGGAGGACACTAATGAAGAGCTGTCAGGAATTACAGCAATGAACGACCAGATTGCCTTGTATAAAGCGGACCCTCTGACTAAAATGGCCGCTGATGAAGAATCGGAATTCGCATACGAAGTATCTTTGGCTCTCTAAAAGATCTCGATCTACTTCGTAAAGGTAGGCAAAGGCACAGAATATTTAATAGTACGCAAAGGTAAGAAAAGTTTGTAAGTAAACAAGCCTAGAAGCAAGTACAATGCACATTGAAAGCATATCCACTTCATAATTGCTGTATGATTTTAATGGTCTGCGGTTATCCGTATAAAAAACCGCTATCAAATAGATATAATCGGTGAAAACCTGCTAATGACTGTTTTACGACGGTCCTCAATCCGATTCGATTGGCATCAACTTTTCCAACTGCCTCTAATTGTTGTGTTTTACTGATCTCTCTCACGACATGTTGTAAGTGTAGCCGCGATTTCGACTTAAGGCCTCGGCACACCACATGCAGCTCAGTAGCAGGGCAATTTTAGCTAAGGCCCGAGCGTTTTATATATAATACAATAAACTCTATGAAGCACATCGTGCTCACACCCAACTTTTACCATCATACACCAAATTACAACAATAATGTGATTGTGGGCGTAACTCTGTCAAACATTATTTATTTATCTATTAGCTTGTCAAATTCGTACGTAGCACTCCCATGGTCTGCGGGTGACGGGGGACAAAAAATGGCGGGTTTTTCCTACTACGCGCCCCGCCGCCCGCCCTCGCAGCCCCCGCATCTTTCGTCCTCCGTCGCCCGCAGACCATGGGAGTGCTACGTACAAAGGGGTTTGAAACTTTTTGTATGGACGCTGGCATATCGACCCACCGCCATTTTGTTTTTTTTTCAAAATCGCGGCGCACCATGAAAGTGGTCTGTATGGATAGAGGACACATAGACGAATGTTTAATAACTTGGTACCCTAAAGCGTCACATTACCGAGATATTTGGAGGTAAAGTTCGACTTATGAGTACAACGACAATCACTAAAAATAGACTTATTACGTGTCTATATGCGTAATATTATCTCGAAATAATCACTCCCAGGTAGATTATTATAATTACAGTTTATTGGAAGAAAGTAGGTACATTCATTTGTGATATCCACCAATACGCATTGTAACTATGTACCTATATAATGTATTTGTTATGTAATGTTATGTAATAACATGCTTATAATAATACGCATGTTATTAAACATTTTTTGTTCGTCTATGTGTACTCTATCCATATATACCACTTTCATCGTGCGCCGCGATTTTGAAAAAAAAAAACAAAATGGCGGCGGGTCGATATGCCAAAAAGTTTCAATGCCCTTTGACAAGCATAGTGTTGGTTGAATATCGAGCATCTGGAACTATAATATATATGCCAGTAAAAGCTATACCGTTGCTATGATGACGTCGCATGCAATATTTACACGTGACTAGGCAACTGAATTAATTGACCGCTTGGTGGCGCTGGCGTAGTTGCCGGCAAAGAGTTTCATTCAACTGAGGTTAGGTTCAAAAACACGTCACGAGATCATTCAAAAACACTTGACGCTGACAAAATTAACCTCAAATTACTGTAACTTTAACCTCAAATGACTGTAACTATAACCTCAAATGACTGTAACTGTAATCTCAAATTAATGAATGAATGAATTGACGACCCGAATGGCCGAGTCGTCAGTGATCCTGCCTACGAAGCCAAGGACCCGGGTTCGAGCCCCGGAGGGGCAAATATTTGTTTGATGAGAACGGATCTTTGTACCCTATTCATGGTTTATGTATCTAAGTATGATATTTATCTATATAAGTATCTGTATCGTTGTCAAGATACATAAGATGTCTGTAAATAGTGTCCAAGGTATTACTTATTTATTTTAATATATTTTAAGATTTATTTTAATGTATTTTTTGCCATATATGTTAAAAAGAAGAGAATAGAATTTGACAACTTTGACAGATAGTTAGCCTCCAACTGCCCCAGTGAGATTAGGTGCCATTATGTATTGACGAAACTATTTTTTTACTGATAACTTTTCGCAATGAGGTTATATCACTATAAAAGGTATTGCATATTCTGATCGTAGAGGTTTTTAGACAATTTGTAATTGACATAAATTTATTGACATTTCCGTAACCGGAATTTTAGACATTAATGCATCTTGGGTGCCTATCGAAATGTCAACGGAACGGGTAGGGAATTAATTACCGAGACTGATCGCGAGGCTGCTCGCAGCGAGCCTATGAATGAAGCATTCCAATGCGTCGTACACACCGTATCTGGGGCCCTATTCTATTATGAAAAAAGCCTAGCGATTGCTTCCAAGTGCGCAAAATTCCGTATTGGACTTCGCCTATTTTATTTGACGACTGACTGACAAATACGGCAATTGCGACCTTTGGATCAATCGATATGCTATCGATATGCCTTATCTGTAAGAGAATGGGGTCCCTAGTCAGCTCCAGTTACATACAACTCGCTAAATGAGTACCGCTTAACTTGACTTGGACTTGAGTCCGTACTTTCGGCGGAGGAGTAAATAAACAGTCTGGTTATTATGACAAAGAGTCAATTTCACTGGCAGACAGTAAAGTTGCAATTTATTACACTACTTGGTCCTCGGAAGTTGTAATTATGTTGTAAATATTATGACGGTAATTATAAACAGTAATTACAGGCGTATCGAAAGTTGTCCATAAACTTTCATCGATTTTTATGTACATTACGCTTTTACGAAAGTCTGATTAGTTGATTGTAAATATGATCATCCAATACTATTTCATAATTTTATAAGCCTTGAGTGCGGGGTCAGGCAGGGCGGACTTACATCTCCCAAGTTATTCAATCTTTACATCAATCAGCTGATCGGGGAGCTCAGCAACACCGGTATTGGATGCTCAATCGATGGCACAATCGTTAATAACATATCTTATGCTGATGATATGGTGTTGCTGAGTCCCTCGGTCAAGGCCCTTAGAAAACTTTTACATGTCTGTGAGTCCTACGCTGTTACACACGGGCTCAGGTATAATGTGAAGAAAAGTGAGTTGATGGTGTTTCATTCAGGGACTAAATCTCCTGATAAGGATCCGGTTGTGTCATTGTGTGGAGCACCTCTCAAGCGGGTTCCACATTTCAAGTACCTGGGTCACGTGGTCACGGAGGGGCTCGTAGATGACATTGATATTGAAAGGGAGCGCAGGGCGATGGCGGTCCGATGTAATATGCTGGCCCGCAGGTTTGCGAAGTGTACAAGGGCTGTCAAATTGACACTTTTCAGAGCCTTTTGTCAGTCCTTCTACACTGGTGGCTTGTGGGTCAGCTATACGCGGAGAGCCTACAGCGCCCTGCGCGTCCAATATAATAATGCGCTGAGAATACTGTTGGGGCTGCCGCGATACTGCAGCGCCTCGGCTATGTTTGCCGAAGCTAGGATTGACGATTTCTTTGCAATAATGAGAAAGAGGATTGCCTCGTTAAGAAACCGCCTTTTCGGCAGCTCCAACACTATCCTCAGCACTCTGGCTGGGAAGGTGGACAGCCCTATGTTGAAGTACTGGATGGATGTGCACCTTCGCAGTAACAAACCATAAATTATAATCATATTTTAGGACGATGTTTTGTGTGTGTGAGAGGGTGTGTGTGACTGTGTGAGCAGGGTGTGAGTGTGGGTGTTATTTATTATTCAAGGATGATGGATGATGTATTTAGTTTAATTTTAAACTTTTTTATAATGATAAAATAATATCTACCTATGGATGTATATGTGTCAAAATGTATGCTATCTGAAATAAATATTTTGAATTTGAATTTGAATAAGTGAGTACTATTATTGAGGATAAGTTGAAAGTTAATGAAATATTACGACGGTATAATTATATGAGATAAGAAAACAAATTATTATTAGGATTTGTAAAACACCTTGTGAACATAGATATACCTCAGTCTAAAAACACGCATTGCATGTTTAGTCCTTGTTTTCTTGTACGATGTTACGGAGCCCTTGGTGTACGAGTCCGTCTCGCACTTGACCGATTTTATTTTCTTATACAGGGTTGCAGATGCAAAGTTTCGTCTGGTTTAGCTGACAGTAAATCTTCAACATATTATCCTTTCTAAATAAATATATTAATCATCCCATACAAAAATCCCTTTCCGTGATCTAAACCATGGAGAAAATCTAATTATACAATACTGTGTCGGGCCCCTTGTAACTCAAGAACGCCTGGACAGATTTTAATGATCTCTCATTTGTTTGATTCGTCTTCACCCCGAATAGCAGAATCACTATAAAAATGTCGTAAAAGTTTTGGAAAATATCTATACAGAAATAGCACATTCCAATGATTGTGTCGCTGGCAGGACTGATGGTGGCCGAAAGCGAAGATGCACAGCGCCGTCGGCATTGCAGCCCTTAAAAGACAAGCTGGAAAAAAGGCTGATACAGAAGGTTGCTGTCAGCCTTTTCAGCGCGGACAGCAAATGCTGCAATGATGGCCAAGCTTGAAGGCCGAGAGCGCAGCTAAGCTAAGCACTAGGCCACCCTAGCGTGGCCAGCAGTGCAGTCATTGTGGACCAAGACTTGTGTAGTTCTTTACTCAAACAAAGCTAGTAATTAAAATTTAATTATCATGAAAATTAATACAACACATTAATACAAAACGAGCCCTCGAGTATTAATGCCCTCTATTATGTAGCAGTCACATAAACTACTATTTTTTGTACGTTTATCTACCATAAACGCATTTTAAGGTGATCAGAACAAATATTTTATATTATCGCTAAATAGGTGTTACCAATATGACCTAATAAACCTCTCTTTAGTTTTCAAAGAGAAAGTGACCTACACCGACCATTTCACTCATCATACTGTTAGGCGGTACGTAGTTCGCGGAGTCAGCTAGTTATACAGGTGACATTTATTTAACCTCTCGTCAGTGGTGCTGGCCTCTATGGGAAATGACAGTTCTTTCGCACCTGTGAGCCTGGTCGTTTTGGGTTTTTTTGTAGGTTCGTATTTAGCGAAACTGTAACAGTCTTCGTTAACAGATCTCTATGTTTCTTGAAACAAACCAATCAGGAAAGAGCAAGCTAGCTAATGAATGAAATGAAATTTGAACTAGTTGATAATTAAATTCATACTTTTTGATGGTTTACAGGAGGGGCTATATTTGTACCATTCTAAAAACAGGTGGTGTATAAAACAAATGTATGAAGGTCATCTATGTTTGAGTTTATTACTATTTTGGACACACTAACGTGTAATTATAATAATTCAACGAATCCAAATAATGTTTGAATCAGAAATAATACATAAAAATATACTAAACTTTAGGGTACTATATATTGAACATCACCATTTTGGTGCAATTCAATTGGAATAAAAGCGCAATTTGCAGAGAAAGGCAAATTACTTAGTTAAGATCAAGTAAGAATCCAGTTATTTCCATAATTCTTATTAGATCTAGAGAAATTCCAATTAAAATTATAAAAGGGGGGCCCAAGGTCTCCGCCTGTGAGCCTGGTCATTTTGGGTTTCACAGACGCCATCTTTCTTTCAAAATTCCCCCCACTGACGAAAGGTTAACTGACCATATTTTGGGGAATGATAGTACCCATCAAAATTAACAACTTTCCCCAAAAAACATTTGGTCGCAAATGAAAAAAATAATCGTACATTGACCCGATCAGCTGATTACTATTGGAGACCCAAATTTATTTCCGTTTGCGACCATGTTTTTTTGGGAAAGTTGTTCATAATTATGGGTATTATCATTCCCCAAAATATGGTCAGGTAACTAAATGTCAACCTGTATAAATGATGTAAACTATACTGTAATTTTTAATTTGAGGCCAGAAATGTAAACAAACAACTGTCATTTTCTAGAACTCAACCCTTGACTTTGACATTCATAATATACTTTTTGTACTGTAAAATGACAGTTGTTTGTTTACATTTATGGCCTCAAATTAAAAACGCAGTATAGGTACCAATCAAAAACTTCCACACTTGAATAACACTTACTTAACTGGATTAAACAATAACAATAAAACATCTTGCGAAAAACAAGACACCTATAGGCCAGCTCCTATTAACATTTCTTCACAAATGCCAGCTGGGACTCGACGTAGGGCGGCTTGCATAAGGAGCCTGGCAAGGAGGAATTAGAATGGAGATGCCTAGCCTAACCCTTTACATTATTTTTTTCGCGCGGAGACCGGTAGCTTTTTTTGATTCTGTATCTCTTGACATATCCAATGACAGTCACTTCAAATGACAGATCCTGACACGAATAATCGCGTGCTGTTGACATCTGAGCGCTGCGGTTGTGGCTCCGCCTACCATGCGAGAGGTCCCGGGTTCGATCCCCGGCTGGGGATAAAAGAAAAAAAAACCGGTCTTGGATGTTTATATGTGTCTGATGTCGTTGTTTCTGGTTCCCACGACACGGGGTATCCTAGTGTAGGGTCAGAAGTTCACTGACATGTACTGCGACGTGGAATTTTGTTATTATTTTGAATTTTCAACTGTCAAACTCAGTGAAAAATCAGTTGCAATCTCAATCAAAATGTGCTTTGATCCTTCTAAACCAGAGACAGCGACATCACACACATATAAACATCCAGACCTGGTGTTTTCGAAATCGAGCTAAAGTTTGCATCTGTTGTGTTTCCATGTCCTGGTAACAAAATTGCCCTTTTCAGTTTGTACGGGATTTCATTTGCAAGGCGCGTCCAATTCTAATTGTTCTGTGAAAGCCTGGTAAGTGGTAACAGCTCTGCCTTATAAAGTCGTATTCAACGGCTTTTGAGATGTCGTTTGTTTGAGCCGATGTCGTGACGTGAAACTTTGGTATACCTTCGGAGATTATTTGACTCTAGATACAGTTTGCGCCAAGTTTCTTTGGCTTTGAACGAACTGTCACCTGTCACTCCACCCCTCGATCATATACAAGAAAGAGAGGTCTCAGCTCGCTCAGAGCCAAATAAATTTGGCGCGGCCTGTACCACAAGTGCAGTCTGTTTAGGAGATATGAAAAATCCTGTCGTATCATTTCTAAAGGTTAATTAAATTTAATATGTATATGTTCTTTATTGCACAAAAAAAACAGTGAAATACAATTAAAAGTGGAAAATGCATTATTATATGTGACTTCTTTCTGACCAGTCATTATGAATAATCTTGTCAGCTATTCAGGGAAAGACCGTTGCACCACTGTATTTAATAAATAAATACACTTCAAAATTAAGAATTCCAATAAAAATCGGTCAAGTGGGAGTTGGGCTCCCACGCGAATGGTTCCGTACCATCGTAAAAGTAAAAACGCAAAAAATCGTCTCAAAAAATTGCGAGTATGTCATTATTGTTGATGTAGCGACCACAGAAATAGACATTCTGTGAGGTTTTTAACTGTCTGTACCTATTACTGTTTGTGAGGTACAGCCCGCTGACGGACAGACGGACAGCCAGCGGAGGATTAGTAATAAGGTCCTGTTTGACTCCCTTCGGGCACGAATCCCTAAAAAGTGTGGGAAAATGGAAGCAATCAGTTTTTACAAATAAAAAAAAGGAAATTAAAAAAACAAATATTAATTATATTAAAAATACAAAAGAGTAATTATACAATTAAGTACCCTCTTGAAATTTTGAATTAAAACATCTGAACGTAAAAGTTTATGCGTAAATAAAAAATTCGAAATACCTAATTTTAAAACCGATAGACGGTGCTGACGTCACGTCAAAATTGACATGACATTCTCTGTGGTACCTTAAATTTTATTTTTTATTAACAATGAAAGTAACCAAAATATATGAATTAAAAATAAAATAGAAACACTAAAAGAAACAACTACGCGAATAAACCACCCCGGGACATTGCCGAGGCTAAGGTTCCCATGACGCTTGCAGCATTTCCCCGCTGCACCGCCAGGGAGATCCTTTGCATCAGAAATGCCCCAGAGCGGTTGTCAAATCCTCTATCCCTTAGACGGCGCCCCAGATCCTTGATAAATATTTTCCCTTGTGTCCCCCAAACCCCAGTCGTCTCGAGCGCAAGAGGCACAAAGATGTAGCTTCCCGTGAGTGCGGCATACTTAAGGCACTTCTGTCTTGCGGCAGACTCGGCGGCTGCACCAGCGCGGGCCGCCGTTGACCCGACATGGGAGGCTGCAAAGGTGCAGACGCAGGTCGCATCCCATAGCAGGGAACGTCCTCTCTCCCAAGGTACCAGGGTCAAGCCGTCCGGACGCTTCCCATCCGACCGGCACAAACCTGGCGGCTCCAACACACTAGGAACGTTGGCCGATACCAAAGCCCTACGAACGATGTCGTTTATTGCGTGGTGCCGCGAAAACCTGCCAGCGCTCCTGGTACAATGTAGGCCATGGCGACCCAACTCATTGACCCATGCCCCACAAACGCATCGATGCGGCTGGCAGATAGTGCAGCCCAAACGCAAAGCGACTGCCACGCGCAAAGTGTCGTCGTCCAGGAAAGTTCCCAGCTGGGGAGAAGGCATTGCGTGCAGCCACAACCCCGAGTCGGACTGACAAACGGCACGCAGGCGCGCCAATTCCGGCCCCGAACTATGAGCGAGGAGATCATCACGAATGACTTCGCACAGGACCTCATCCCAGGAGCGCTGACTACATAGCCTTTCCGGCAGGTCGCTTCTAGGACACCGGGCACGCCATAAGCTCTCCGCCTCCCCCGCAAAAGGAATGCGGAACCCGTCACCATGTATACCCAAGATGTGAGTAACGAGGTCCACAACACCATGCGAAGAAGCCAGAAAGCCAGGGAGCTCGGTGTCCTGCAAGCGTCGAACACCTAAACCCCCGTACCTGATGGGCAGCGTGGCTTGCATCCACTGAGACGAGGACATCTCTACGTTGATGATGCACTCCAACAAATCCTTCAAAACTGCATCGTATCTAGAAGTTATCTCCCTGTGCAACCAAATCGGGGCAGTCCGTATGGAATAAGTTAGCCTTGGTGAAGAAAGACAACTTTTTAAAATCGTCAAGGCAACATGGGCGGAAAGCTGCTTTAAATGTGGTTTCGACGCCTTAAGGATATCAATTTTTGATTGCAATACTCCGGGAATGCCCTCCGGGAAAATAGGAGCACCCAGAAGTGTGAAATCCACCTTATTCCTAAGAATGATTCCGGGAACGACTGATTGGATTTCGTCGCTCACCTCTTGAGGTAATTGTCCTGAACAAGAAAATACTTCACACTTCTGGGTATTCAACTTAAGCCCTAATTTGCCGAACCCCAGTATCAGTCTTCTAAGATCCTCCAGAACCACCTCTGGACTGCCACCGATTGTGCCATCATCTAAATACCACACGTTTAAAGGTGAACGCAAAGAAGCCACAACTTCTTGGATTGCCATACTGAAGAGAAAAGGACCCAAGGGATCACCCTGCTGAACCCCTACCTTTGACTGCACCAGGCTCCCACCGAAAAACAAGTTACTAGTGGCACTGTAACACTGGTGCAGGTATGGGTACAAATTTGGACAACAAGACTTCACCCTACTTAAGACGACGTCCCGCTCAACAGTATTAAAGGCGTTCTTAACGTCCACCTTAACAACGATTTCATGTGAGGCAACCCTGCTCATCACATATGAACGAGTAGCATGAATGGCAGCCTCACACCCCAGAGCTACTCCGACTCCTAACTGCTCAGGCTGCAACTGCGATGCTTGATCACCTCTCACCGCACGACAGCACATCTTTGACACCAAACGCCGAATCACGCTGCCCACAGCAATTGGCCGAATGCCCCCATCCTTCTTCTCCAAAGCACAAAGAGAGGCTCCATAGATATAAGGGCACACCTCCCTATTAATCACGCCCTTCAACATGTAGTTTGTCAAGTTACATAGAGAACTCAACAGTGCAACCCCACCATCACCAGCCCCTACAGACGTTAATTCCTTAAGGTGCTCAGGGCGCAAACCATCCAACCCACCAGACGAGCCGTTCTTAAAAGAGGCAATTGTCTGCGCAACGTCACCCACCTCCACAGATAGACACACCGAAGAAAGATCAGGTTCAGGAGGAAAGTCCAAAGGTCGGTGAGGACAAGGATGCTTTTCTCTTAAGGATTTCAGGGTCTCGTCATTATCAGGTGCGATGGAACAGTCCGACAATAACACCCGAACCGCTCCACTCAGATCACCATCGTGCACCTTCGATTCTACTAATCTATAAAACGACCTCTGACCCAAGGGAACCCCCATCGTGGCGCAAACTGATGCAAGTGAGTCACTCGGAGCTTCATTTGCAACATTTTCCTTCACTTTCGCGGTGAGTGAACGGCTACGGTCCTCCGATGAGGGAACCCTGAGCGCAGTGTAAGAAAAGGTCAACAAACTATACCAATCCAAAAGGTCATTAGACTGTATGCAGCGTTCAATAACCTGTGACAATTTAGACGCAGCGATGCACCTAGCACCCTTCGGAATGTGTTTAAGCACCCTAACATTCCTCCTCAGAATTGATAACTGGTCCAAAGAAGGTGTGGACGCCACCACCCCAGGGAACGCACTCGGGGCATCCTGAACTAGCAACCGCGCGAAGCGCGTCTGACTACTTCCATGAATGCGGCTAATATGCACACTCAAACCACGGGGAACCACATATAGCCTCGATGAATCGGGGCAGTGGGGACACAAAGCTGTAGACATGCTCATACAAACTAAATTACTTTTTTTTAATATACAAATTGTAAAATTAAATTAGATGATACATTATTACCTCCATGTACAATATATGACCAATAAAATTTAAATAAATAATTAATGAGTTACTTAAAAAAAATTTCGTAGTGCAGTCCCACAACACACCACTGGTCGTGGCGCTGTACGACGTCGCGCAGCACACGGCGACGACAAGCCTCGAAGAACTCGTAGAATAGTTTCTTATAATTGAGCTAGATGCATCAGCGTGATGACGCGCTCCCGGTGTTGACTAGTGCCGTCTCATAGTTGATGAGAGGCATCTCTCTGCCAATTGGAATCTGCAGTCCTCAGCAATTAGCTAAACAGCTTATATCGTAGTATTTTCTACCGACTGATCCTATTATTCAGGTGACATAAGTCATCAAAAACACTAGATTGCACTGTTGTCTGTAGGTATGGAACACATGTGAAACTGGTCTTTACCAACTTTTTATTGTATAGTTACAGTCTGAGTCACAAACTAGCGGTTTATACGTGAAATATTTTAATTTTTAGAAAAATCCTGAAAAGATGGTTTGTTATGACATTATTATTACCTTAAATAATATGGTTGCTGTCACTTTGCTTGCTTGTTTCGATGACGATTGTGTTCTGTGGTTTGATTGTCGGTTTGCGTGGTGTAGCTGTTATTTTGCGATTATTTCTTTACGACCTTGGCTCTGCTTCTGCCTAACGGACCTTGATACCTGCCTTGACGAATACGGTGCGTGTGACCCGGACTCAACTAGATGCGATGCGTTGACTAGTTGACAAAGTTGTTATAGGGAATTAGTGACTATTGTGATTCCCGATAGAATGTGGGAGTCGATAGGCTTACACCTTCAGTGTTGGGATATTGAATCAGTGTGGGCGTATGTCCACTGCAATTTATCTCGAACTATCATTTCTGAATAAGGTTTCTTTAGTTCACCTAAGTGAGGGATGGCACCAGGGGACGGAGGAAGTACAAGAAGAAGAGGCACCTCCGCAAAGTCCTGGTGCACTATGACAAAAGTGACAGTGAAATAAACAAATCTTATGTATTTCTAGCGATAGGCATAAGTTCATTTGATATTAATTATGATAAAGATATTAGTTCAGATAAAAAGATGAACTTATTCACCTTCATTTTGTCGTGAACCTTTTGGTTAACTATCGACATCGACTACATCACTAAAATAGTGCCATCCCAACTTGACTTGAACAGTTCCTAATTTAAGAAAAACTACTCTGTTTTCGAAGAAGACTTCGGCCGGTTTCCTGGGCGCTGATTAAGTTAACAACTTGGTTAAAATGATTTGAGCCAATCACGTGCCGCTAATATTCAAAATAGCGACACCTGATTGGCTGAAATCAGTTTAACCAACCAGGAACCCAGGAAACCGGCCGTTAGAGATGAAAGAAGACTTGTCATTTTATTTGGCACATTTGCTGCCATATTTGTTTAATCCATCGCGATTCTGAACCATTTCCATGGTATTAGAGTTCACATCCTATGATAAGCAAAGGTTCCTTTTTAGGTGCTCTGCTAGCCAGCAGATTAATAGTTAACACGGTTAAAAATAAAAACTTATACATACTTTCTGTTCCTGTCCAGAAAATTCCATCAAAATCTCCCAACAACCAACATTTTATCCCAATAACATTAACATAAACATTTACATACAGGCACATTGCTTCTGGCCCCACACCAGGATACCCTGTGTCGTGGGAACCAGAAACAGCGAGATCTCACACATATAAACATCCAAGACTTTGTTTTTTTTTCCATATCCCCGGCCGGGGATCGAACCCGGGACCTCTCGCATTCGGTAGACAGTGCTACAACCAAGAGCCAAAGAGGTCGTCTCCGCATACAATTAAATTCAGTTCCCTCCGCGATGGTAGCCAATAAATCTGGACTTATCTTAACATTAAAATCGTCTAGAACCTATAACAGTAACTTGGGTTATAGTAAGGTAAACATCGGCTGATCGTGACCATATCAGAGACTAGCAAATTGTTAAGCCTTCCTCCTTCGATTGTTTTCACTCAATTGTCTGAGATCTTGATTCTTTGGCCGATATTCACGTCGCAGTTAGTTGTGCAAACTCTTTGACTCGGCCATCTTTTTTTTAAATAAATCTTCGAGCAGCACAGTATACGTCATTGAAGTAGTACTCGTGCCCCGAAATTTTGTTCTCTCGGCAGAAGATAATAAACCTCATTTGGGCTTCGCAGACGGGCAAAAAGAAAAGAACTACGAATCTAACAAACGAAGAAACAAATGAGGAAGTGCTTCCGCAGTCGGCGCCGGCTTCCAAAATTATTTATTTCTAAAATTATTTACACACATTGATCTAGCCCCAAACTAGGATTCCCTATAATTAGATAGATAAACAACCATGACTAGGGTACAAACATCCGTTCTCATCAAACAAATATTTGCCCCCACCGGGACTCGAACCCGGGACCCTTGGCTTCGAAGGCAGGGTCACTGCCGACTCGGCTGTTCGGGTCGTCGATCCATATGATTGGGAGCCGGCACATGGCTGGGTAACATACCCAACATGGCAGCACTGCATCAAGTGTCTGTCAGTGTCAAAATGTTGAACGTCTCACTAGGTTGGTTGGTTTCAAATATCAGGGCAACACAATGCGGTAGCTTAGGTGAAGGGTAAAGGGGGTGAGCGAAGCGAATCCCCTTTTAACCTTCGTTTTAGGTTGAACATGTAAGAACAACAAAACAGAAAGTTTTAAGTACCTAAGCTACCGCAGTGTTTACGGCTACCGAATCGGCGGAAAATAAAAAAAATAGGAATTGGCTGTGTGGTCTAAATACTTGCCTTGCCTAATCAGATGGATAGAGAATTTTAAAATAAAAATATAAAACGGCGCTTGTTTCGTTCGGAATATTTCTACCTAAAACAAAATTGATTGATTTAATCAAAATAACATTATTTTATCGTTTTATAAATGTTTTCTCAGCCTAATTAAAGTTTTAAAATCAATGCGCTTTTTAAAAAAAAACCTTCAACAGTTGCCCGTTACATATTCTTACCTTTACCATACCTTTGCATATTGTTCTTTATATTTTTTCTATTGTGTTTTCTGTGCAATAAAGAATTATTATTATTATTATTCTTCATCCCTCGTCTGTGGGAATGGCGGAATCCGCCAATAACAATAGAAAAGAATTGTTATAAATTACCCACTGATGTGGGGGTAAATACATTTTACGCCCCATCACAAATTCCAGAATCACAACAGGCGTTGTGAATGCGAATGGCGTATGCCTAACAAGTTCTACTTCAAAAAGAAAGAAACTGGGTAGCAAGTAAGGCACATAGCAAAGTAGTACTACAAATTATAAATAACCCCACGGTCCCACGCCAGATTGAGTCGACCGGATGTGACGTCACGACGACGGGAGGATTACACTATAGAGAAGAGGCCTATACCCAGCAGTGGTTCGATGTGGGATAGTGAGATTTATTTGTCAATAACAGTTGATCAAACTTTTTAAAATCGCCCATTCAGCAAACAACAGGCTATTAACCCCTCAGTTACTACGTCACTTTTCCATTATAGGTTTTAAATTTTATTACCATGGCATAGGCATCGCGATCCGTCCCAACTACCCTCGGTTTTTGAGTAGTTAAATCCAAACCATACTCTAGAGAAATCCAAAGACAACACAATAATCAATCAACTACAAAAACGACTTCAATAAACACCAAACTATCCAGACAACATATTTGCGAATTTATGGTATTGAGTGCACGTGTGCTTTCTTAATCGTACTCCAAGTAGGTGGTAATGGTAAGGGTAGCTTAACTAGAACTGTGTTTGTCGATGAACGTTACGGTAACCCTCTCGACGCGGTAAGATGTCTATCGCGGGGTAATCGTGACGAACAAATTCGAGCATTTCGCACGAACTATTTCGACATCACACCGGATTCTGATGGAGCTTGGGAGTCTGGAGTACCTTACAAATAGAATTTATTTACATTGTCGATGGCCCTACACTAAGTTATCGAGTTGGGAACCAGAAACAGTGGCGTCACGGACTTCCTACTTTATTTTTCTTTCCTTCATAAGTTTTGGCCCGGGCGGTCAGCTGATTTGTATGGAGCAGTGAAAAATAAAGTTTCTCTGATCAAAACGGTTTCATAGAGAAAGTTGATCAGAATGATGTCCCTAACATAACAACCCCATAAAATATGACTTAGAATATGTCATTCTGTATATTTATGGAGAGTAATTTAACTCTATAACTTTCTTCGGGGCACTTTTTACTCAAAATAACGGTTTTAAGTGCTACGAAAAAAAGGGGTTTTTTTCCATCCATAATGAATCCATTTACTCCACCATGAAGTCATCTACAGATTTGATTTTTGGGTTAACGTTTTTTGAGTATTTGATTAAGATTTTCACTAAAGGAAAAAGCGATTGGATGAAATTTTCTCGATAGAATTTAATTACGAAAACACCTAATTTTTTCATGTAATTCTGAAATCATAACTAATTTCATTGTGGTACTGCGTTCAAAATCTGGATATTATGTATTCGCAAAATCTCGTTAAAAAACTTTTTAACAAAATAGCGTAGTTTATTTTTAAACAATTATTCTGTGGTTTAGCGCTACGTTTTTTCATTTTTTCCCGATTCCGTCGCCCCTCTCACACTGCGGGTCTCTCCGCTTGGAATAACGGGTACCTTTGCACGGAAGAGGTATCGCCTTAAGTAGTTCAACGAAATTTCCTATGACGAGCCGTTTTCAGGATGTATAAATCCAAAAACCAGTACCTTTATTGTGCCCCCCAGAGTTCACCTCGGAGGGGTCAGGACTTTTAGTATGTTTACCTCCTAACTAGTACAAACAAAGTTCTGAAGTCAATGTTTCAGCTTTCGACTTTTCCATCTAGAATCGTAGCCTATAGTCTAAGTTAGGTAGGTATGGTATCAAAAAAAACCCGCGTTTTTTTTATCTTCGGTCGGGATTTGCTCTAAAAGCTCTAAAAAAGAGGAAAATTTAGGTTTAAAAATTATTAGAAAAATCAGTATTTTAATATTAAAATTATTGTGTCTCTTTTTAAATATAGATTATGTTCAGGATTTTTTACGGTTGAGCCAAATTTATCCAATCCCGTAACGACATAGTATTTAAACTAGATTATCTCTTTGTGAATTATTTTTTTTGAGACCATTGAATTTATTGCTCTCTTCGGTGGTTTTGTGTGATCTTGGGCCTTAACCTATGAGTTGGTCTACAGATATTTGGGCAGCGAAATCCCAGCGCCAAGAAAATATAATGATCACAGAGTAAACAAAGATGCTTCTCTAGGATTCGCAAATATGTGGTCTGTTTTTAAATGGCCACGAAGTAACACCTAGCGGTCCGTGATGATCGTTATCGACGGCCTCTTCACGATTAAACAGTTTTACTGTCAAATATCTCGGCTAATCGCAGCTTTTGGGATAATATAGCCGTTTTGGATAGTCTTGTTTGACTTGTTATTAGGGAGCTGATTTATTACGTTTATTGATGGCGCTTTTCCTCTCCTGTACAGGAAAAGGTATGATGATAGTTAAGTATTAAAGCGTTAGCAATATAAAACTACTTCAATTGTAATTGTAATTTATCTCTACAACTGACGTTCTAACGGTGATGGAAAACATTGTGAGGAAACTTTCAACTAGGGATGCAAAGATACGCCTTTTGGCCGATACGACACCGATACCGATACGCTTATAAAAGTATCGGCAATACCGATACCGATACGCTTATTGAATTAAAAATGAAGGTTAAATAGATAAAACACAAGTCAGGTTATTTTTATTTATTACGTAATATAAAAATATAGACAGGTTGATACAGTTTTAGTTTTAGAAATCACAATTAACATTAAGCAGTTTAAAAAACAAAGTATTCTTAAGTTTGACGGAGAAAGGCCATTTCGCAAGTCTGTTTGAATAAGACCTGCGGTAGAAAATAGTCTCTCAGATACGATAGAACTCATTTGGAAACTAAAGTAAGTACTTCTGAGCCATTTTTGGTATCGTTGTATCGGCCATAAAATACCGCCGATGCCGATATATCGGCAAACCCGATATATCGGTATCGTATCGGTTGCATCCCTACTTTCAACCTGCATAGCTGCGGCGATTGGCTAGCCCCCTGTTGGCCGCGTATATAAGCTCGCTTTTGTACATACTTTTTACATATCTGTGTGCAATTAACAATTATGAATTATGAATAATTGCCTTATAATCTCATCATATTACCAATGCCCGCAGAAAGCCTTCAAAAACCGGGTCGGATTCTCAAGTAGCGAAACAATGTCCGGCTAACTTTTACCAGATAAGTTTTCTATCATCCGATTGCGATCGCGACCAGTTTCGCATCTGTTTGCAATCGCGCGCCCGGACCGGGGCGTCAGGCGTCTAGATAACAATCAGGTGCTAATCGGGTTTTATAATATCCAGTTACAACTTGATGTTCAACATCTATGACTTTCACTTTAGATTGTATTGCGATTGGATTGCTCTAGTTGGAGGTGTCAATGATATTTTATTTATTCTTAGTATTCATGTTTTTTTTTGTGGCCTGGTTGCGACTATGTAATACATACTCCAAAGCCGTTAATAAAGGCGTATACTACAGTAGTAAAACTTCTCATTTTGAACACCTTGTGGAGTTTATGGCCGTCATAAGTTGTAAGGTACAACACTGACAGCATTGTGTTAAAATGCTCACTAAATATTGGCGATCTGTTCCTTATACAGAACTGTGGCCAAAACGAGAACTAACGTCGCTAGTATGAAATGTCATTTGTAAGCCACTGACACTAGCGACGCTGTCACGAGGTCAGTAAAGGTTTTGGTGCATTTCGGAATAACTTTTCAACTATTCGAATGGACTGGTACCACGAGAACAAAAACGTTGAAATATTCGCTTGGTGCACTTAAGTCGGCTACCCACTATGGGATATACAGTCTGACCTTTGACACTATGGGATATACAGTCTGACCTTTGACACTATGGGATATACAGTCTGACCTTTGACTAGCTGACCACATTTTGGGGCATGATAGTACCATCATTATGAACAAGTTTCCTCTAGAAACATATGGTCACAAACGATTATTTTTTTGAGTCTCTTATAGCAACTTACATATTTATATAAAGCTTTATTTTTTGTATTATGTAGATATTGGTAAGTAGTTTGTTATTTTTATTTATTATTTGTTGTGCACATAGTTCTACCTTTAGTTTCTTTTTTTTCCTCTCCATTCTGGGTTTGCTGGAAGAAATCTCTTATTAGAGATAAGCTCGCCTTTGTACATGTTATTTCCTTTATATTTGTTTTGTGTTCACTGTTTTGTGCAATAAAGTATACAAATAAATAAAAAATAAAAAAAAAAAAAACTTGTAATCAGCTGATTGGGTCACTGAGAGACGATTTTTTCTTTCATTTGTGAGCATAATCTTTCTCTGGATAAGTTGTTCATACTGCTGGGTACTATCATTCCCCAAGATATGGTCAACTAATTAAATGTCACATGGTGTAAATAATTATCGCTCGCCATACTTTGCCTTTTTTACCTCTCTCCTTACACCTCGCCTCTCCGGCGACGCATCTCCCTTGACGATCGCAACTGGACCACAGAATGAGTAGTAGTACCACAGATTAGATAATAGTTACTTCGTAGTAGGCAGTACCGTCATCAGCAGTTGTGGAAGACCACTGTAAGGGTTCTTTTCCCATGCAGCCCGACACATAATAGTAGCCCGACACATTATGTTGCAGTCACATACTGCAACATAATGGAGGGCATTAATACTCGAGAGTGTGTTTATGAAACGAGCCGAAGCCGAGTTTCATAATAATATCACTCGAGAGTTTTAATGCCTAATTATGTACAGTTATTTACACTAGTTTATCTACACACATATCATAAGCTCTCTTTGATCTGTTCAGGAACCGCATGTTTAACCGGCATTGTGGCATTGATCATTTCTCTGCAGTTGTTTAACTTGTTCTGTAGTACCAACTTCACAGACAAACTAGGGGCTGCACACAGGCGGGCGTCGGCGTTCCAAATTTGAATGTCATAATTTGACAAATGTTTGTACATTATGGTCATAATGTACAAATTTTCAGATAAGAAATGAGTTTTTACCAAATAGTTTTACATTATGCTGGTCTTAACGTGCGGTTTTTAGACGCAGTAAAGAGGTTTTATGATACGTGTTTATCTACAAATCTCTAGTCATTAAACAAATGGGTTTTTGAATAGTTTTTGAAATTCGACAATAGGTTTAAGAAAAGCAAGGGTTTACCGCCACATGCTAGCTGCAAAGGAAATAAGTTTTAAAGTGGGGTTCCACTTCTGCTACTGATACCTCGATAGTACCTCGGGCTGAACTGTTTCGAAATCAAATAGTTTGTAGTGATGACGTGTCGCGTCACACGCGGGATTTAATATACATATATATTATAGCTCGGAGTGGGGACATCATGACTCACGCGGGATGTAATATGTATAATAGCTCGTAGTGGGGACATCGTCTCTCACGCGGGATATAATGTATATTATAGCTCGTAGTGGGATATCGTGTCTTACGCGGGATGTAATATATCCCATAGTGGGTAGCCAGCTTCATAGACAATGAAGTGCCACATAAACTGTGTAACTTTGTATTGATCAATGCTTCTCAATCTTATGACGAGGATTCATAATGTCACTGAGCTTGATACACGTACACAAACCATACTCAAGGGCTTCTTTATAGAAGTTATCTTAACATTCATTATACTTTTTATCTACACACGTATCATAAACCCTCTTTACTGCATCCAAAAACCGCACGTTACGACCAGCATAATGTTATACTACTGGTAAAAACTCATTCAAATTTCGAACGCCGACGCGCCTGCGTGCCGCCCCTAGTTTGTCTGTGAAGTTGGTACTACTGAATAAGCTCAACAAGTGCAGAGCAATTATCAATGCCACAATGCCAGTCGAACATGCGGTTCCTGAACACATCAAAGAGAGCTTATGATATATGTGTAGATAAAGTAGTGTATGTACATATTTGTACATAATAAGGCCTTATCTACAAGCCATATAAACTACTATTAAAGGTTAACACAGAGCATGTAAAGCTGTCATAACCTAATTTAAGACCATATGTGTATCTCATGCCACTGCAGCTTCATTTATTAATAAGATTGTGTTGTCATAGTAAAACCAATTTGCTGTCACTTTCACAACAAGTGAAACAAACGCAACAACTAAGTATGTAGCGTGTCAGCATTCTGGAGACTCTTGCCTATACATTGAGAGCCGACAACTCCATAGAAAGGCTCTGGATCTAATTAGACAATTGAACGACTGTAAGTTAGTGCATCGTTACCAGGTTCGCACGACCCGGCGCTCGGCACTTGCCACGACTGCGAGGATTCAGTGTAAATGTCAAATTCTCACTGGAACAGGCTGCCTGCCTGTTCCACTAACTTGAATTCATAGCGAAATCGACGTAGTTGAACATTAACTTACACATTTATTTTCAGGCACATACTTTGCTTCTGGCCCCACACTAGGATTCCCTGGGCCACAGGTAGTATATTTTTAGAACCGGCTCATGAAGCACTTTCACACACGATAGCTTTTTGAAAAAAAAAAAACAAAAAAAATAGTTATTTGTGTCACAAGGGAGCAAAATGATGTATTTACGGCGAGGGCGGTACATTGAATCCAGAACGAAGGATTCAAGCGTTAACGCCCATGACGAAAATAATTATGCTCCTGTGTGACACATACAACTTTTCACACCGACTATGACGAAAATTTAAATTAAATGCTCTAAAAAAATTAATAACTATACTTTGAATTATACTTTCACCACTTTTACAGTAATCGAACAACGTAAACAAAACTTTTTTTTATAATGGCGGATTGTGAAGGATTAGGATCACCACCGATAAAATATTCCTGTGTACGAATCGAATATTACAATGGTTTCGGATATCAATATTCATTATATCATAATAACAGACATCGATAGTTTAGATTTCAGTAAAACAAATAATTTATTGTGACATTTTTTTTTAAATATTACGAAAAATTCATAAATTTGCATATAACGTTGTTAAAGTTAAAACTTCAAACATGTTCGTTTTTATCGACTACGCCATCTTAGTCGATTGTAATGTAATTCGTCAAACGGTTATCCTGTACATCGATTTACGGTATTGAATCAGTATTGGCTTTGTTCATCGCCCGCAATTTATAAGGGATGTTACAATGTTCAAGATTACTTAAATGACGGGACTGTATGGGGTGATCTGGCTCAACACAGACCTTGCTGTTAATAATTTTGTAATTATTTACTCCTGCTTATTGATTATGATAATGATTTTATAATATTTGTATTAGTTAAGCACAAGCAATTTTTCAAATTGATCTAAAAATCAATCTGTGTGAGTTTCTACGCCCTTCTTCTCCCACAGCGGTCCAATATAGAGAAGTGGCAAAAAATTGCGATTGCTAAGTATATTAAATATCTACAGTAATAAAGACATTTGGAATTTGGAATTTGGGAACCAGAAACAACGGCATTCAGTATATTCAAACCCGGGCCCGCTTGCTTGTGAGACAGAGCCTCGAATCGCATTACCACAGAGGTCATCTGCTTATGTTAAATTGAAGGTCAGAGACCTCGAGAGCATGAGCCCGAGTCTCTTATATGCAGCGAAGGAAAAAAAACTAGGGCTTAGCATGACGGTGGCTCCAATGGCCCTTCACTTGTCTATGTCGCTGTTAGTGGGTTAAATCAGACACTTAACTAACTCTCTAGACCGTTAATGAAATACCAACGTTAAACCAAGTCACCTGCATTTTGATTTAAATAAAGCATCGTCGAAAACGTTTAACAATCTGTCTTACCGAAAGTTGTTGAAAAACAAGATGGCGTCACGACAACAGCTGATTTGGACAGCTTATATCAGGGCAAAACATTGCGGTAGCTTAGGTGAGGGGTAAAGGGGTGAGCGAAGCGAAGCCCCCTTTATCCTTCGTGTTAGGTTGAATATGTAAGAACAACAAAAAATACTTAAAACATAAACTTAGGTATACATAAAATAAAAAAATGACAACTCGTTAAGCGTTTTGTTCACTCACTTGTCTGACGGAATTTTAGTGAGTTTGTTAAACGTCGGTATTTAATTAACGGTCTAGAGCGTTAGTTAAGTGTTTGATTTAACCAACTAACTGCGACATCTATAGATTGACCAATCAGGGCTGGCCCGGTGTCGCATGACACAGTATGAACTAATTATCAGCCTTTCGCCCTTTTCAGGGTACCGAATTTCGAATGAAAATTTGTTAGAATGCGTTTTCCCTTCCCTTATGTGTTTTTTCGTTGATTCTTATTTATGGCACTAATGTATCAATAGCGCTGATTTCGCAGTCCAAACAAATAATCGCCGCCGACAAGCCAAATACGGCATTTTGGGCCCTTGGGTGCTCCAAGGCCGGAAACTATAGCGTCTAGATTGCTAACTATCTCAGATTCAGGCCCTTGGCCTTCTTGAATTCGTTCCTCCGACTTAAATTTTCGCGATAAGCCTATGTCTTCTCCGATGTCCGGTCGAATAATAAATCATCAAAATTGGTTCAGCAGCGTAGACGTGAAAACGTATCAGACAGAGTTACTTTCGCTTACACCATTAATAATTTGGTTACTTTTTATTTTAATTAAAATAATATTATATAATGATATTCTAAATCACCACACATGTTCGAGGACCGATACCAGTATCATACAATTACGCCTCATTGGTTGCTTTAGGTATAGTCACCGTAAGATAGTCAAAACCGTTACTTGATGAACTAACGCGATGGTTGATCAACTATTGACAGATAGTAATACAGACCGACAGGGTTTTGACTTTACGTTTATTTTGTTCTTATATATCAACCTAACACGAAGACTATTCGGAGGCTTCGCTGCGCTCGCCCCCTCTAGTCTTCACCCAAGCTACCGCAGTGTTTGCCTGGTATTTCGTTTGCAATTCAAGTTTAAACCAGTATACTATATTTAATGGTTTTAACCGTTAGTTTATCAACTAACGCGTCATACAGTAAGCAGTACGCTACAGTTTACTATCTGTCGATAGTTGACCAACTAACGAGAAAAAAAACGTTAGTTTATCAACTAACGGTTTTGTCAATCTTACGGTGACATTTATAACAATTTGCTATGACATCAACATCAACTATAGCAGTGACGCAAGCTGCCCCATACTCTACCTACAATAGTAACTGGTGTTCAATATTCATCTATGCGTTCATTTCTATTCATCATTGCGCAGCCTACCTAATGATCTAGAGTTGCCGTTTCCCTGTGATTGGATCCGATTCAGCCGCCTTATTTACTAACTTGACTGAAAATTTAAGAAAGTTTCCCCTTAGAAATTTTATGCGTGGATTATCCACATATGGGAGCCGGTAGCAAATGGCAGTTCAGTGCCGATGACATGACAATGACGGTCTTCTTCATTAATGATGTTATCTGTAATCCCTTTTTATTTTACGAAAAGGTGATTTTTATGGTTTCAAATTACCTTTATTACTACCATTAATTAACTTTAATGTATGTATGTATGTAACCGTTTATTCATTTTGATAACACATATTTTCTCTTAAAATACTTTTCTGCTAAACTGCACAGCAGTTTATTGGCAGACTAGACTGCTCTCTTAACATAAATACCTAATATTTTTCGAGAAAAAGAAAGAAGGAGGAGCTTTTTTAAACTTTAGCATTTAAAAAAAAAGGTTCTGTTAAATATTTTATTATCTTGTCTTATCTTAGAATATATAATTTCAGAGTTCTGAAATAAGGGCCCCATAAATGTTAGTAGAATAAATGCATGCAACTTAAAATATATATATTATGTTAGTATATTTTTATTACATAATTCAAATCAAGTTATATACTTAGCGAAAGTTTTCATTATTTCAGGCAGAGATTTTAGAAAATACTTTTTCAACTTACCTTTAAAATGCAAACGTGAATTACAATTCGTCAAACAATCCAAAGGTAGTTCATTATAAGTTCTAGGTACTTAATTTTGATATGTTCGTTTTCCATAAAAATTGAAATGTCTCTAAGTGTCTTTCATTATGTTTTCTTAGCGTCTAGAATTTTTATTTACATAGTTTTGTAATGCATCTGTTAGCATTAAGTAATATTTGTCGCAAGTACTATTGGACCGGCAGCACACGGCATAGCCCGAAAAGAAGATTATAGTCTTCATTACACTCTTTTCGCACTTTTGGGTTTGCTAAGATTTTTAAAAACCTAATGGTTTGCCTATGGGGTCCCTAAACGTCAGTATCATTGAGATGAAGAATTTTAAAAGCAGAATACAGGCCTAGAGATAGATAGGAGCCTATTAAGGGCGCATTTCTGATTTCAACCTGCACAGGAAGTGTGGCGTAACATTGAGTTAGGGCTAGGTACGGCATGAAAAAGTTGACGAAGCACTTTGTGCATTGTATGGACAAAGTAAAGACATTCGAATGAAGCGAAATTGTCATTAGAAAGTAAAGGAAGGACTCAGTTAAGTTAAGTTCATTAGAGTAGTCGTGATAAGACACCGGACGATGGAGTCCGAAGATTGAAGTCGGATCCCTTAAATGCTTACCAGTAAACCCATCGAGTTAGAGCTCATCAGATTCAATATTTTTTTAATGTTATAGGGGCAAGATGGTGTTATTTTACAAGGTTCATCGACCCCTATCTAAATGACAAATTGATTGAGAGAAAAGTAGCCACAAAAAAGTAAGCGCTTGTTTCACGCGAACAAAAGCCACACCGGTACATTCGTTTCGTACCTTACCTTGGACAAAAAATAGAGAAGCCCTATTTATAGTCTATTCGAGGTAAGACCTCCTACGGAGTACTTTCCCGCCTTTCACGTGTTTCACTATAGTATAACTTCCGACCGCCCAGCACATTTGTAGACAAAGTAAACCAACCTCTATTGCCACCTAATAGAAGTTTTCACAAGCCCTAAGGTCTACCGCTTCCTGGCTTTGTCCCTTGCAATACGGCCGCCGTTTTATTTGACGATAATTTGTGTTCTGTCTTGTTCTACAGTTTCCTTACTTCCTTACCTAATTAGTTTTTCTATTGTGACTTGAGAATGCTCAGAATCACTTAGATTTTGAGTGTAACCACAATAACAAGCTCATATACATTGGTTCTTAAACCACAAATTGGTTATATAATGAATCAAACATCTGCTTGTCTTATTTGTGCAGGTGCATATAGCTCAGTTGACGGTCCGTTATGCTTACAATTTCGCTTACAACGTTCAACATATCGCTCGATGACTGCTCTGCTGCTTATTCTATCCAGATGATCAATGTATGTTTCAAGTTATGCGTTGTTGATGTAATAATATATACCGAAGACAAACCTCGGGATTCGGTTTGTCTTCGGCCTGCGCAAGTATGACCACGTCTCGGAGTATCGCAGGGAGTTAAAGTGGCTCCCTATCCGTCTTCGTCGGGATTCTCATATCCTCATCAGCCTCTTACGAGATCGTTTTGAATTTTTGTCCTAGGATAGGCCTCGGAGATCTCACGCTCGATCACTGCTTATAACTCCGCAACACAATACAGCCGCATATGAACATGGGTTCAGACTACGAGCTATCAGGCTCTGGAACAAACTTCCTAGCGCCATCAGAGACAGCCCGTCACTTTCTATTTTTAAAACTCGCTTAAAAGAACACTATCTTTCTCTTCCATACTAGATGTATGTAAGTATATCGCTTTATATATATTTGTAGTATAATTTTGTCTATTTGTATTGATATTATGTATTTATGTACATATTAGTAATTAGTTTATTATTTTAATATTTTTAACGTTGTGCACATAGGTCTACCTGTTATTTCATGTATTCTGTCCATATTAGGTTTGCTGGAAGAAATCTCTTTTTAGAGATAAGCTCGCCTTTGTACACCTAGTTTCCATTTTTATGTATCTGTATCTTCTGTTTTTGTGCAATAAAGTATAAAGTATAATATAGCCCTAGACTAGACATATTTAATGTTAATTGTACGCGTCGTTTCATTTTGCGTTCTATGATTTATGAGTTTTGCATTAAAATTTATAAGCGGTACCACAGTAATGTTGATTGCAACGATACTTGTCCCGATGTGGGTGCTATCAGAGACTAATTAATGTTAGGACTAGCAACAATGGGACGTCCACAAATCGTATTTGCACAATGTATTTCGTAATAGAAACTGGTTGTTTGTTTTTAGGGATAGGACTACGGGAGTACTAAAGGTTGGTTTAGACGTTTACAAATACTTCAGAGCTGTACCAAAATTTGTATTCTCGTCAATCCAGTCCGGCATGAACACCAATGATGATAAATATGAAGTGTTTACCTTACCATACACACAACACACGCAAAATTTCACCCAAGCAGGTCACTAGTCAGGAGTCATTCATAACTATCTTCGTAAACTGACAAACATATAAATAATGATGACAAACGGTCAAGTCTCACGGTATTAGCTACGCGGTCAATTAGTCTGCGGGATTCATCTCCCACTTAAAGGTAAGGTCAAGGAAATAAATTCCCAATCCATTCCGTTGAAATGTCGGGGGACACTCACAACAACGCATTAAGGTCGAAAACTACAGTACAGCCTATGGTACAGCAATGGTATGATATGTCAATAAATGATATAAACATAACATTAATATCAATGGGGTTGGCCGGTGAAAGCTAATCATAGGTGGCGCCACGTGCATTTGGTACCTTTATCCAGTTGCCACTTACAACGATCGACTAATTTCTGGATTTTCTGGATTACACAACAAAAGTAATTTTTCGAGTAGGTATATGATATAATCTCATGTAATTACTACTATATAACGTAGTTTTGTCTTTTTGGCAGGGGTTTTTTACTATTTGCGCACATGACTGGCGATTGAACACACTGTACTGGTAACACAGAAGCGTGACTTTGACGTTAGGGGAACCAACCGATACTAGCGCCACTTTGACAGTTGCCAACCCCATTGCCTTGTTACGTGTAACAGTTTGCATCTGGTGCAAAGCAGGAAGCGCCGCTCCAGACTCAGCTTCAATCAGCGTGGCACCGCCACCGTCGCTGAGTGTAGCCTGAAAGGTGCCGCTCCTACGGTGCAGGTCTACCTCTCCCGGCGGAACAAGCCCAGCGGGGACATTGAGCGTCACGTCCTGGAAAGGCTGGCGAGAAATCCGCCGTGCTGTCTCAAGCAGACGGCAGAGGTCGCGACAATATAGATAAGGCTTTTGAGTCAGAAAGACGTAAGGACTGCCTGTTCTTCAAACTCCGGGTGCAAGAAGATGTGTCAACGCCATGCTAGCTAATACTTTTGTAATTGATAATTATGCGTCGCGCCTCACGCACCACTCTCTCCTTGCACTCACCCGTCGCGCAGGCGCTGATCAACTCCGGGCTCGCCGTATCTCCGCACTGCGATACATTCGCGAGTGGGATGGCGTGCTTAGTGACGGAATGATCGAACGACGAACGCAAGAGGATAGAGAAGTAAAATATTTATTGTCGCCTTTGGAACGAAAGTTTATCTGTAATGTTGCAATTGAAAATAAATAAATTGAAATTCAAGTTTTAAGGTATGTATCGATATGGTATTTTCCCCCTAATAATAATATTAATAATAATACCTTGGACACTATTTACACACATTGATCTAGCCCCAAACTAGGATTCCCTGTATCTTGGGTACTAGACAACGATATCATACTTATATAGATAAATATTATACTTAGGTAGATAAACAACCATGACTAGGGTACAAACATCCGTTCTCATCAAACAAATATTTGCCTCCACCGGGACTCGAAACCGGGAGCCTCGGCTTCATAGGCAGGGTCACTGCCGAGTCGGCCATTCAGGTCGCCTCGGCCGTTGGGGTCGTCCCGTTAATAATAAAAACCGGTCAAGTGCGAGTCGGACTCGCGCACCAAGGGTTCCGTACACTGACAGTACCCTATTATATTAATTTCAAATTCATACCTCCATGCGTTTCTGAGAAAAAGTCTTAACAGACGGTGAGACAGACAGACAGACAGACAGAAATTTACAGTTTTCGGATTTTTCCCGTTACTTGTGCTATAAGACCTTCCTTCATTCCAAATTTCATGACCCTAGGCCAACAGGAAGTACCCTATAGGTTTTGATTCCCTTGCGAGTTCCACGCGAGTCCATACAAATTCAGCAAAATCATTAAATAATATCGTGGTATCTTTTGATTGCGTCGACCTAGAAGTTTAAATTTTTTACAGCTCCAAGGGACCATAGACTTGAGTAATCGATATTAATTTCAACATGATTACCTCCACGCGTTCCTGAGAAAAGGGGTCGTGACAGACGGACAATGAAGTGATCCTTTGAGGGTCCCTTTTTTCCTTTTAAGGTACGGAACCCTAAAAATGTATTATTATTATTACTAGCTAGCTAGAATGGCTAGAATCACGGCCGGGTTGGAAGAAAAAGTAACCCCGGATTCGGGATATATATGTATTTGTCGTCACTGTTTCTAGTATGTTAGCTGAGCCGTGGGAGTGAATGTGGCTGGACGTAAATTTTTAGGACGGCATTGAAGTTTGAAAGAGGGCTCAATCCTACAGTCTTTCCGACCGATTTAAAGGGCTTATTTTTAAACGATTACCAAAAACGCACCTATTTTACTACCAATAAATTCGAAATGACTGCCAGAATGGATAAATGTCCACCAAATTGTGTTTGGATAAATGATCACCAAAATTCTTTTTATTTTTTTTTTGTACTTAAGTTTATGTTTTAAATATTTTTTGTTGTTCTTACATGTTCAACCTAACACGAAGGATAAAGCCTAAGCTGCCGCAGTATTTTGCTCTGATATTTTTGCAACTTTTGGTGTTCATTTATTCATTTTGAGTAGGAAAAAATATATTTTGGTGATCATTATATTTGTTGCCGATATAAAGGCAACTTGGGCACACCTGCGCGTAGGCACCTTCGCGTTGACTTTGACCTGAACGGCCTAGATTCCTTAGCTTTGCTATCGACTTAGGAACTTGATATGCAACCGAACAATGTAACTACAAATGTCTGGAATGTATAGATAAGGGTCAGTACCAGTGCCCTTTGAGAATCCAGGTAGGGTCTTGTATAAACAAAGTAAACACATCCTGTATAAACAAAGTAGGCATATCTATAAAAAATGCCTCTGCCATGCCATTACGTATGGAAAAAGGTCTTACACTATGTTGTTCTCTACCAGGAAACAATCTTACCTTCACAAATTAGCAACAGTAAGCTAATCTACTCCGTTTTTATGCCAAAATTATTAGGACTTTATAAAATAACCTGAATATAAATAACCTTTATGAATTAGGGTTACAAGTAAGTGTAGTATGTATTATTATAGAGTTTTATTGTACGCGCAAGCGTTGCCCCGGTCAACTTTATACCTTTCCTATCCATCCATAGATTGCTGGAATAATTCTCTTGTTAGAGATAAGCACGCCTTTGTTCACGTTTTTTTTCTTAACATGATACACAAAAGATTATTACATATTACAAAAATACAAATAGAGATATTGGATTGAAATATTATAAAATAGCAATAACTAGATATTCTACGATTTATTCGCCGACAAACACTTTGTCTGCGTCATATACAGCCTTTAATAGCTCCATTCAACACATTCCCGAGTTTCACAAATCTTAGAATGAAAGAAGGTGAAATATGCGATTTTTTAACACCATTCATATTTACCCTTCTTGGCCCTTCCCTCTGAGGTTCTCGTGACCTCAAAGCCGATTCTATTAGCAATTGTCGTCGGCGAGTCTGCGTGCGCGCAGCCGCCACATAAATCCAACTCAGTCGGCACAGTGAATGATCTATGGATCATTCCGACAGGTCCGCGGCCGGGCGAGATCGGCGAGTGATTTGCATCTGTCAGAAGGAGAAAGGATTGCTGTGACCGATTTGACTGAAGAAATTGTTGTGTAAGTTACGAAAAAAAACAGATCTAAATATGATAATATTGATAATCAAAAGGTGGGTTGGGAATTTTCATGCAACTAATCACCATACCATACCAGTACCATCATAAGCATCATACAAGTTACTAAGGAACCATCACAAAATTACCTTAAACAGTCGAAACACGGTTTATGAATACTAAAATTAACGGTTAGTTGCATAACTGACACGTGCACTGGTTAATTGAGAGCGATTAATTAACCAAGGTTTAGCTTTAATTAACTGTCGGTTAGACCACCATATTCGTGTTTTGTAATAGTGGAATCAAGATAAACGAGATTGAGAATACTAGTTGCCATCGGGTGGAAGGAAAATGGCTCTTTAATTTATGGTCGTTCACAGCAGAGTGCGCGTTAAGCGGTAAGTGTCCGTGGCCTAGAGGTATTCGCACATTGAAAGCGATCGTGAAGGTAGTAACATCAAGCCAAGACGGGCACTGGATGGGTGTCCGATTATATATCGTCTTGTTTCGGAAGACAGGTTAAGCTGTGTTCCCGGCTACTATCGCTGCTCGGTGGTAGTAGTCGTAAAGTTGTGTCAGAGGCCCTAATAGGGCAGCTTGATAACTTCTGACAGTTGGCCACTAAGCCGACGCCCCTTCATCAACCCGCACTGAGCCAGCGTGGTGTAGTATGGCTCAATCATACTCGTATCCGGGCAAAGACCTGTGCCCCTCGGTGGGGAGATTAATGAGCCATTTTTATACAGGGTGCAGCAAAAATAGGCTTTTGAGGGAGATCTATAGATCGCGCAGGGTTATGGCTGTGCGGGCGAATATGCTCGCGCGCCGCTTCGGAAAGTGCTCTGAGGATGTTAAATTTGGCTAGTATTTCATCGCATATCTAAAATACTGATTTTCACAGCAAAAAAGGATCAGCAAAAACCCTTTTATGTTTTAAGTATTTTTGTTATACTTACATGTTCAACCTAATACGAAGGATAAAGGGGGCTTCGCTTCGCTCACCTCCTTTTCCCTTCACCTAAAGCTACCGTAGTATTTTGCCCTGATATTTGCTGTGAAAATCAGTATATTTGCTGAGCAAATCAGTATATTTGCTGAGCAAATCAGTATTATAGATGTGCAGTTTAAGATTTCCCGATAAAATAATGTTATTTAGGGCCTATGCTTTTAAAGTTGTCAACTCTGGAACAACGGTCATATAAAAAAAATACCTTGGACACTATTTACATACATTGATCTAGCCCCAAACTAGGATTCGCTGTAGCTTGGGTACTAGACAACGATACACATACTTATATAGATAAATATTATACTTAGATAGATAAACAACCATGACTAGGGCACAAACATTCGTTCTCATCAAATAAATATTTGCCCCCACCGGGACTCGAAACCGGGACACTTGGCTTCGTAGGCAGGGACACTGCCGACTCGGCCATTCGGGTCGTCAAGCAAACCTAACATCCTCAGGGTACAATATAACAACGACTTTAGTATACTGCTGCGTTTGCCACGCTACTGCAGTGCGTCGGGCATGTTTTCCGACGCCCGGGTCCCTGAATTCTTCGCGAACATCAGGTCCCGGGCAGCCTCATTCTGGAAGAGAGTAAGACCCTCTCGTAAAGAGCTCATTAGTGCCCTTTAGAGAACCCATAAGAGAGTGGGATAATTAAACACTTCTCTGCGCGAAGAACAGTGAAGAAGATAGTAGATTTTATTTATTTTAATTATTTTTGTGTGTTTTGTATTGCCTGAAATAAACAATTTATTTATTAATATAAGAGCTGGCGCGCACGGATGACCAAAATATTCGAAACCAAGTTGTCAAAGTTGTAGCAGGGGCCTTAGTGTTTTTACTTTTGAGGTGGGCTTCGATATGAAAGCTCTTCTGTTGAAACTCGCTTATCCACAAACGAAACCAATGAGCCTGTAAACGGCAGTTAACTTTTCGTGCGTAATTTGATAACTCAATAAAAGTACCTCTTTATGGGACAACTAGTTAATTCCATTTACCAAAAAGAGTTTTTTAAAAGACAAAGTAACTGTTATCGATAGCAGTTTGAGCGAAACCGGTTTATAGGGAAATATACTGAGTAATGTCGCAAATTCTTTAAAAATAATTATTTACTGTAAAATGCATGCCATATAACTCTTCCTTCGCCGTTAAGTTGGCTGTATTGCACAACTGTAAAAGAGAAATGGGAAAAGCAATATTCGTTCGCCAGACTCAAATCACAATTTCCCAGACTCTAAAAATAAGATAGCGGGTATGTAAGTAAAGCGACTAGGTACTTGAAATCCGACAGCTCTTGTGCGACGTAGCCAAATTCTAAAAATCACCTTTTTATTTTATTTAATTTAAAATAACCTGCGGAGTTAGCTGGCTGTCAAAATTGCTTTCATATTTTAACGTCTCAACTGTCAACAAATTGAGAACAAAATATTTCGTGCTGGTTTCATTGCTACCAACTTAACGGTGAAAGGAAAAGTTATATGGAATGCACTATACTGGCTTTAAAAGGTGGGTACAACTAGTCCTTTGCCACCCTTATCGGAGAAGACCGTGTTTTTTCTGTTTTTACTGTAAGGAAGAAATATAATTGGATCTAAATATCCTAATTAATATAGACATCTCTGAGATAAGTTTGAATTTGTATTTGTTTGTAATTTGTTTTATTATGTGTAATAAAAATATGCCAAGGTCTTGGATGTTTACATGTTTCTGACCTCCAGGTTGTCCAAGTGTGGGGCCAGAAGCCTGTATGTAAATGGCAATGTTGATCGTTCTTTAGCGTTAACACATTACATCATCGTTCCAGATAAGGCAAAAAAGGAAAGTGAATTCAAAAAGGCAATAAGTATTAATAAAACCAAATCAATTTCAATAATTAATTTTAATTGATTGATTTAATTGCTCGCTTTTTTAATGCCACCTGTGCTATTGATTGACAGCTGTGGCTATAATGTTAATCATTAAGTTCTTTTAAAACCTGATGTTCCTTTCAATGATGTTGAGATGAATCACTCATAAATATGAAACGGTTTTTTCTTTGGTTTGAATCAGTTGTAAGAATCAGCGCGATAAAAACAATTTTGAATCAACACAAACAATATGTCTCTCGCCGCTATTATCGTAAAATTTAGAACTTATCCACTCAGCTAGCTTTTGAACTTTATAAGCGATAAGGTTCAAAATCGCAATTTTTTTTTATCTACACACAGACGAGTGGTTATTCGGGTCGAAGAGGTCCCGGGTTGGAATCCCGGCGGAGGAGGATGAAATAAAATATTCCCAGGTCTTGGATAGGTTTGTGACGTCGCTGTTACTGGTCCCTAAACCTCAGGTATCCTAGTGTGGGGCCTATGTGCCTGTTTATAAATTTTATAAATTTTATATGTATAGAAGATGACAATACGTCATTGTCATCTTCTAAACAGATAAACCTAACAATCCCACAATCAATCAGCTATTTAAATATCAGGGTAAATAAATAAATAAATAAAGAAATAAATATTAGAGGACAATCTTACACTAATCGAACTAGGCCCATAGTAAGTTCAACAAAGCTTATGTTGTGGGTACTAGACGACGATATATTTAATAGAGATAAATATATAGAAAACATCCAAGACTAAGAAACAAATATTCATGCTCATCACACAAATATTTTCCCTTGCCGTGATTCGAAGGCAGGACCGTCGGTTTCGTAGGCAGGGTCTCTACCCGCCAGGCTAAACCGGTCGTCAGGGTAGATAGATAGATTTACTATTTCTCCCTACAAAAGGTAGCAAGTGCTAAGAATAAAGTCTGACACATACAACATCAGAAGGAGGGAAGAAAAAATCAATCAAACCAACTACAGCCGATACAGACAAGTTTTCTCTTAATCACCGTTAAGCAAACACGCACAGAGGATCGGCGGTTATTTTCGGAAAGGTCAAAAAAGGAAAGCTGTATGGCGCCGGCACATAATCCTACAAGCCGTAAGGACGTGTTTACACTGTAGTTCCACCTACGTGAAACTTTACCCAAACATTCGCCAAAATAACAATATCAAAACGGCTCTTATAACGTTTTTAAGAAAATTTTAATACCCTCGACCTCAATTTGCGACGACTTATTCAAAATTGCCTGTTACTCCCATTTTTAGGTGTTGCTTACAGTTGAGTTGATGCTAATCTATAATTCGAATTGGTTGTCGATAGCACGGTACGGCATTTGCCGTCAGCACTGGGGCTCAACTCCGCTAGCAAAGTGACTTCTCTATGACAATGGGGGTCCACTTTAGGTATCCATTATCTGGCCATTTGCAAGCTGAAAATCCTTTTCGTATGATGACTTACTCATTCATATGGTTATACATTACATCAGTTTCATCATTTTAGAAATAATATTCACCAAACGTCAAATAAATGCTACTCATAAGGCTTAGAATTTCACCTTCAGCTCAATGTTAGGGGAATAGGAAATAATAGTAGTTTATGTGACTGATACATAATGGAGGGCATTAAAACTCGAGAGTGGTAGATATTATTATGAAACTCGCCTTCAGCTTGTTTCATAATAATATCACTCGAGAGTTTTAATGCCTAATTATGTACAGTTACATACACTAGTTTATCTACACACATATCATAAGCTCCCTTTGATGTGTTCAGGAACCGCATGTTTGACCGGCATTGTGGCATTTAGTTGTTTAGCTTGTTCTGTAGTACCAACTTCACAGACAAAGTAGGGGGCGACACGCAGGCGGGCGTCGGCGTTCGAAATTTGAATGTCATAATATGTAGAAAATTTACACATTATGGTCATAATGTTCAATATTCCGATAAGAAATGAGATTTTACCAAGTAGTTTAACATTATGCTGATCGTAACGTGCGGATTTTGGACGGAGTAAAGAGGGTTTATATACGTGTGTAGATAAAATATTCAAAAAACGCTCTTCACCGATCTTAAAGGACTAACAGAGCAACATAACTTAATATTATTTTACCGATTTAATAAATTACAAGTAAATAAATTCAAAACCGGTGTGAAATTGTAAAAATATATTGTGGAAAACAAATTTTGCGATGAAAATGGGAGACTTTTCTTTCGAGCAAAAATAATCTAATTCCGTTTATACTTGCACAAATTCCTGTCAGCAGGAATTCCTGATCAACAAGCTAGTTAACATCTTTAATACTCTTATTTTGCGTAACTTGAGATTTAGATTTAGCAGTGTGTCTTAGGTGAACTGTCATCATCGCATCATTGAACCGCCATTATGCTATCAGAATCGGGCCACAGGTTGTCTCCAAACGAGAGTTGTTGAAAGATAAATGTTCCCTGTTTTTGGCGATGCAAGCTTCGTATTTAATTGCTGCGTTTACAAAATAGTAATTTATGGATCTCTTAATTTGATAGTGTTGAGTTACTAGCCAGTTAGAGGAACGCATTTATCCTGGGAACGGTTTTGTTCACGACATTCGTATGTAAATCACCGCTCCTTTTGGAGTAATATTGGTTTTTGTTGAAGCATGTCTCTTGCTCTGCTGCTCATTTGAATCGATTTATACCCATTTATGTAGCTCATTCAATTATAAGCTATATTTCTGTGACTATAACTATATGCAAAGCCGTTGCTCACTAAACCCTTTTATAGTCGAATCACGTCTTTAAGATTAGAGCATTATAACAAACATTCATTGAACAACTTAATTTAGTACCTAACTATTTACGTCATAATCGTCGCCTTCATATTGCAGTGACACAGGTTTTTCCTCTATCAGGAATTATATTATCCTAGAACCTTCAAGGATCGTTAAGGTGCAAATCGATTACTATGAGCAAGCAAGCATGGTGACTTAGCATACTAAACGCAGTACTAAATATAACATCTAACACCTGCATAGCAAGTGCATGCATTAGCTAGGTCGTTATAAATAAATTACTGTACCCTTCTGTATTAAAATCATCTTTTTATGCTATGGTAGTCACGGCATGGAATAACATTCTTGGAACTACCAGACGCCATGATTGATATGCCGATCGTTGCGACTATTTCAGTCATGACGGGCCTTCTCTGAATCCAAATGAACTGGGACTATCCCACACTTGGTTCTTCAATTTAAATAAAGTGATCCTTGCTAGACATCCTGGTTAAGGGAACTAATAATATCATAAGACTTCTGTGTTGAACTCATCGAGGACCTCCTCTTTGTCAGAAGTGCATCAAACTTCGAATTCCAGAAATTATTCTTTATGGGAAATAATAGGATTATCTACTTCTTGTTCCAGACCTGGCGGCGATCAGACAACTCCTCGAGAGCGAGACCGGCGGCACGACATGCCCGAGCTGCAACATGCCCTTCGACAAGGGCAAGAAGAGAAAACTCATCGACACATGCGGCCATGAGCGTTGCTACTCGTGCATGTTCAGAAACGAGGCCTGTCCCATCTGCGCTAGAAACAGCCACGGGAGAAAACAAATGGCGGAGAGATACACGCCTTCCCCGCAACAGGGCGACGACTGGCGCACGCCGCGGCTTCCCAAACCACCCAAGCCGACCACCCAAAGCTGCCCAACACCACCCCATACTAGAAGAAGATTCTTCTTAAGCCCAAAATCTCTTAGAAGTCCGTTTGGTCACCGCGCTTCAAGGCATTCGAGCGAAAACCACGTACCACTCTCAGGTGAGTTATCTCACGTCATCTCTTAGTTTAGCATATTTGTAAGCGTGGTTGCTACCGATTTGCATCTGAATTGCGTAAGGCCTACGCTGGCTACCTTACTTCATTGATGCCTTCTACGGTAACGCACAGCACATTCATTCAGTTCTTGCCTCTCTCTTATTCATATAAGATTCGGTGGGTAATGCGTTTGAGGATTCCTGGTTTATAAATAATGATGAGTGACAGTTGCAACAGGCAGGCTTCGCCCACGCACCGGATATACGTAGGTTAGGTTAGACACCGGTTGTCTGGCTGTCTGGCTGTGTGTTTATTAGTTTATGTATAGGTCCGCTACACTTTTGCAACTACCGCCCTCGCAGACACACCGGCTGCGAACATAATCTTAGCATCTGGTAAGTATGCTAACTCCATTAATTATGTCACCCGATTTTGCGAATTTCAATACACCACTTACATCTGCAGGGAGTTTCTTAACGTCTATTAATTTCAATTTGGCGCGGTCTTTGCTTGCACTCAATCTGCCAATAACAAAACAACGTTTCTATTCCATGGCATAAATCAATGTGGGCATACAATAGAATAGGTGGAATGGTGTCTTGGCGTAAATGGTAGTTTGCTAAAGAGCAAAGGCGCCTACAGTTCAGGGACTGCATTCTGGTATATTTTAAGCAAGAATCTCTTCTCGACCCTATCCCTAGAGCATTGCATTCCAATATTGTGTCTGATTTGTAAACCGATGAATCAATGATGATCATTCATATTATGCGTGTCCTTTTGCAGTAAAAGCCCACTCAGTCCGGGACTATCGCCAACTTGAGTCTGCCAGATATGTACATATTATTTAGCCCAACTGGTCGTTGATAGAACAATTATAAAAGTCCTACTTGACAAGTTGGCAATTTGTCCCATTGAAGTCGCTTTTAAGTTTGACCAATTATTTTAGTTGCAGCAAAAGACAGACTGATAATTTTATGTATTCACATTCTCAAAACTGCTTACATTATCTTCTCCTGCGGCCACTCAAAGTTATGCTATGCTGCCCAGACCCCCTTCTGGTTAAGGTATATATGATTCCGAAATTTGGCACCACGCATCAGTGCTGCAGCTATGCTGTCACTAGCTCTGTCACGCACGCACGCGTCACTATGTCTGTCGTGGCGACAGAGCGACATTGTTGCGCAGCATGCTGCCGCTGCATTGCTGCCGATGCATTGCTGCTGCTGCATTGCTGCCGATGCATTGCTGCCGCTGCAGAGAAATGTCACTGTGTCGCCACGACAGACCATAAATGTACGGAGTTAAGGTACACGATTGTACCGGGACTAGAGTGCTGCGTAGCAGTGCCGCCGAGTTCGGACTCATACCTTTAGGTAATTGACATCGCCCGCCTGTATGACATTTAAGTTGCGCTTAACTCCGAGAAGCAGTTTCCTTTGGCCATATTTGACAACTCCATATAAATTTGTATGGAGTTGTCAAAGTTTACTCGAGTTAAGTCTTATTCTGCCTTCTAGCTAGACGCCCTAAGTTAATTAAGACAAACTGGTTAAAAGTAGAGCATTTTGTTTTTCAGCAGAGTATAGTGTATAACCGTAGAGTATAGTGTATATAGTGTACAGTACAGTACATAATAGCCGAAGATACAACAGCAAAGTATAGTTTATAACCGCAAACTAAAGTAACAGCAGAGTATTTCAACAGGATTACCGGAAGAGGGCTCAAGAGCCGCAGCGTGGCCCAGTCTGGTGCTCAATAAGATTCGATCGCTATGGACCGCACATTCATCCGTGCCTCAAGGGCTCGATCAGTTGGCAGGCACGAAATCATACTTTTTTCGAAAACTTGGACTGAATTTTGAATAATTAAAAAAAAAACTTTCGGTGAAATTAACGATAACAAAAGAAAGAACCAATAGTGCTGGAAGGGCAAGTTTTATTTTCAAATTCAGTTCAAGTATGCTGCTTGGCACAGTTGCGCTGTAGCTCTATTTTTTCACTTTTTGCCCGGCTGACTGCGTTCATGCTTGCTATTTTAAACGCACATTTTCACTATTCACCCGTGTTTTTGCACACTTTTTTGGAATGGCGTTTCATTATTGCCTTGTTTAAGTATGTTTGTTCTTGTGTGTGCGTTTTGTTTTTGCTAAATCACAAGTGTTTGTTAGCGGTGTTAAACTAACTAGGTGTACGAGATAAGTGTGAAATTATAATAATCGTGTATGCCATCAACAATGTCTATACAAAGTGTTCATTAGCATATTCATGAAATTCCTGACATCGAATGTATCTAAATTATTTTAATTTCTAAGACGATTATGTCGATGTACCGATAGAGATGGAATCAGTGACAAAAATAACATTTTCTGTCTGTGGGCGAGTATGGGTCGACTCGACACAGATAACATTCAACATTAACTAGAATTGGGTTTTTCCCGCTTAATCTTCCAATGCCATTCTTATTTTATTGCTTTGGCCAACCATTACATTTCACTACAATTCCACACTTTCCCCTCGAGGTTTTTTTTGGGATTTCTGTATCAATGGATAAGTAGATTTATTTTTAACAAGAAGAAACATTAATTTGTAAGAAAATTTTAATAATTACCTTCCATTTACTCCTGCATAGTTATATCAAATAGAAATGTCTATTTCTAGAACATTTAATAACTTATAATATAACAACTATCAATGTTAGATAGATGCTTACGCATTAGCTTACAGACAAGAGATGATCATTCCATCAGATATGATGCTGGATCCGATAAAGATCGAAGAAATAGTCTCCACAAATTGTACATGCTGTATATTTAAATTAGATAATTCGAGTATGGCATCTATTCCAAATTCAAATTCAAAATTAGTTTATTCATGTCAGTTTACAACACAGGTCGTAGTCTTACCTTGTTAAGTTGAAGACCTGTGTAAGGGGAGACCACTCCTTCCATACTGGACTTAAATAAACCAATAAAATTATTTGCAAATGAACAATTTGTGGATTAGTAAGCATTAGGTAGTGTGAAACACATCTTTTTCATCCACCATTCATGTAGACAGCATTGGTGAATGAAATTACTTACAAATAGTAAGCAATGTAAGTTTGACATTAACAAGTAAGATAAAATGTAAAACAATTTATTTCTAACGTTGGATCAAGCAAAAGACATGAGTTACTCAGATAATCAAGGTAAAATATTTATATAAACTAGACATCATTATGAACCATCATGATACTATGAAGAGAATTAAACGCTTTTACTTGAGCTGACACCTACGCGGATTTTGCTGACACAACAAAATCAGTCCAATTTCCCAACACTTCAAAGAAACTACAAGAAGAGAAGCAACTATAATGAGAATGTAGGTATTACAAGTAATAAATAAGGAAATTACGTAACATGCAATGATATCACCAATACTAATATCCAAAATAAGCCCTGCTAAGTCCAACTCGCAATTAATAGCCCTAGTCACATTGCCAATAGATACCGGTGTCAAGGTGTCCACCAGGGTTCAATTTTAACCGGGCATTACACGAACATAAAACAATATTTGTCTGCACGACTGTCCAGTTTGTCATGATCCGAAGGCGTAAGCTTTCGCCTTCATATGGTGAACGAATATGACCTCGCCACCTACCACTGTTTGACAAAGCAAGGAAGACATTGCGAAATCAGGTATGTGTCATAGAAAGTGTGGTGCAATACCTGTGTACGTCATTGCAAGCTCTTTAATATTCCTCATCAGATTTGCATTCAATCCGGAAATCTCACAGATATCTTATAGTAACAGCTCACGTTTATTCCGCCAATATCAGGAGTTTCTTTTAAGTTCAATGTCTTTAGAGAACCTGGAATTTTGATTTATTGGTCGGCAGCACTATCTAGGGAAAAACAGGGCGAAGGCGTTCAAGTATTTCCTCCGGGCATAAACAATTATTTCCCTGCACACAGTTTTAAAAACTCTTCTCTGACATGACCTGCTTTTAACAGTAGAGTGAATTGTCAGAATCAATCTAAATCAACCTTGCTCTACTATCCAAAGTCCATCTGCCATGAAACATTACTTGCTCACTATGCATGAAGAGTTTGAACTGTCTCTACACCACATACGTCAAAAACAATTACAAATGTAACATAGCACTCACCAATTAACACTTCCGTCTAAAAAGCGTGAATCATTCCTAACAATTGTATCATAATTTGGATCTTACGAAATAGAAGTGTATGTGTATACTTGGTGATATAGCTATAAATAGTGGCATCGTTTAGGAAAAGTCACAGGCCCATATGAAAACTTTTATGTTTTCCAGCAGTTACAGAAATCCAATTATCCAACTAATATTATAAATGTGAAAGTAGCAATGTTTGGATGTTTGTGTGTTTGTGCTTCACGCTAAAACGGCTGAACGGATTTTAATGAAATTTACCAAAGATATTTATGAGATAGATTAACATATAGGAAATTTTTAATTCGACTTCACCAGAAGGAGGGTAACGTTATCTCGGTAAATGATAACTCCTAGGAACACGCAGATAAAGTAGCGGGATGCATCAGCTAGTATTATTGTAATGTGAAAGTAGCGATGTTTAGATTTTTAAATTTTTGTGTGTTTGTGCCTCATTCACGCTAAGATGACTGAAAGGATTTAAATGAAATTTTGCACAAACATAGATATGACCTAGATTAATATACAGGTTACTTTTATCCGACTGCACCAGAAAGCGGGTAATGTTATCTCGGTATACAATAATTTCTATGAACATGCAGATGAAATTGCGGGCATCAGCTATTAGTAGAATTTGTGTGAATATTATTTGGTTGTTCGTCTTTTAGAAGGTATGAAATAAAGCCTAACTTAAAAAAAAACATAGAAATATCTTGAAATAATACAATCAGCAGAATTGTATTCAATACTATATCCAATCTATGAACTGTAGCAGGAAATCCATTCACAATAAGCAAATGAACCTTGACAGAGATCGTCCGGGCATCTCGTCAACAATAGCAACATGACAGTGCGCATAAACGATAAATAATTGAACCCACAGGTACCGGTAGTCAAACCCGAAATTAGATTTCAATGTGTCCATATGAAATAGAGGCAAATGAAATGGCTTATCATTTATTATGTAGCGTCACGTCATGTGTAACGATGAATGTAATGGGAGTCAATTTATTTTTATAGGTGTGGCTATCTATCATCTGGCTGTTTCGCGGTTTGTTAAATAGAATTGTACCTCTTTTAGCATATACAGAAAAAAAAAACATGAATACAATTGGTAATTATTTTTATAAAACTTTATATTTATAGAGTGATTTGTTGGTCCATGGTATGATACACTATTTTGACATATATTTTCAAATCATTCATAGGATGATGATCATGGATAGGACTACCCAGCCCTGTAATTGACAGACGTCACCTAGAGGTACTGAAGATTCTACAGGTATTGTGGGGAAACAAAAATATATTTTTCCTCAATTTTCTTTGGCTGGTAGGCTGCCCGAGTTAAGAGGTACCAGAGGTACCAAATGCCAAATAGAAGAAAGCCAGAGAGAGTGAGGGAGAAAGAAAGAGAGGAAGATAGGCTTAAAGTTTTAGCAACTTTCATTACCGTGGAAATATTTTGTACAAACAAGCTCTTATTACACTTTCACAGATTCCAATGATCTAAGTTAGTAACCAGATACTTCTCTGGCGATGCAATGCGACACAAAACCTGCCACACTGCGGAACACTGCCACATGTTCCGTAGGCCTTAGGCTGAAGCAATAGTGTCTAAATTCGCTGATAGGGAAGCTTGTAGACGGTACCGCGCGTGGGAGAACCGAGTTTTTGTAGCCACTTCCACTCCCTTACCACGACGTCCGAACTATCCTTGATGCGTTGAGAGATCGTTCCTTTCTCAATCGAAAATCAAAGTTGCTTCTTGTTCTAATAAAATCGTCTGTAAAATATTCGAACTGCCGTTAGACAATCACAATCATTTGATTGTGATTGTGAATGGATGGTATCGAACCTCATCGAGAAAATATATTAACTGGTTTTGCATCGAAACTAGCACTGGCAGGCTGATAGGTAACCAAATGAATCTTAAGACATGGTCACAGTCTTAAAAACAACGCAATAGTAGACCAAAATAAAAACGAACTGGTATCATGGTAACGGGCCAAAGATGATTCTCCGGTCTAATAAATCTGGGATCCCTATCCTGTTAATCATCATCGAGCCCTAATACCCCATAATGAATGACGACAGTATTGCGTGGGTTGGTGAAATATTGACTTTGCTTCGATGCTGCACAAACTTTTTTTATCGTTTTTCGATGGGTTAAAGGCGGGAGAAATTTATGCCGTGGGTTGATAAAAGAGTGATCGAAGGCCGGCTCGTATGTCTCATTAGTGTAAGAGGGATCGGGGTCAATAAACACAAATATAGACGTAGTCGAAGTTACCAAAGAGAGAATGAGAGAGATAAAGGAACCAAAACATGAAACTTTACAAATGTTTCCAATCATATATCCACACACTTTAGATAAATGTTTTCAATCATATATCCACAAAATGCTTTAGTTTGACATTGCCTAAGTCTGAGTTACATTTCAGATGTTGAATGACTCTCAATGTCTCATGTCTGTCGTTAGGAAAATGACAGTAAATTTCACTTAACTTAAGCAGCAGCGTTATGGTAGTCCCTTAATTGGTCTAACTACAGTGTTCGCTCACATCAGGTTGCTCCCAAACCCATTGTGTCTCACTTATCCACTCGCCAGTTCCCACTAACCATTCTCGGAAGCTAAAGAACCATCACAAAAGATAGCAAACATCAGAAGGTTCTCACGATCTTATCGGATCGTGTTCTTTCCGCAGGTATGGGCCATCTCGTCTTACACCGCAGAGTAGCCTTAGCACTGCGCTTTTGTAATGTGGGCAGTGTAAAGTGGTTATTTTCCGGCAAAGATTTTACCACGAAAAAAGCATGTTTACCAAATTTTCAAGTGACTATTTAGCCTTGTTTTGCTTCTTACTTACGATTTTTATGTTCATCTGTCTGTAATTATAATAATTTTGTTAGTCTTGTGCCTTAAGAAAATAGCTGGAAGCTATACTAGGAGTATGTAATGTTCAGATCGAGGACAATATCCAATGTTTGTATGTGTGTGGCCCTATAGGTACATTGATTATTATGATTCCGATCATTTATTTTCTACATTTATCATTCCATCTGCAGTTCTCTCCGTAATCCTTCCTTCTCGCACGCCACTTTTTCCCAACCCAACTCTGGATTCCAATATAAAACTTGGAAAATCGACGATCAATTTCTATTTATCAATCTTTAAATTCCAGTTTTTACTTCATCCCACACATCTCCGGTTCTTGAGAATAAAAAATCTGTTGTACAGAGTTGCATTGAGAAACGTGGTTGGTTTTTCTCGAGTAAACATGTTTAATTCATCCATAGCTTTGTGTTGTTAGAAAGGGCATCCGAGAAAACGAGAAAACAATAACATTTTAAACGACTTTCCCACATCAGCCTTTGGATGAGAACATATGTGAATTTATCAAATTATAGGACAAAAAGTTGATGCTTCCAGATTCCCGATTATTTTCTAGGAATTATCATTGGAATTGGCTTTCTTTGCTTCATTGTAGTAAAGATTATACAGTGAAGATTGTATCTTGAATTTCAGTTCACATCATCTAGCTTGATAAGGATTCGCACGGACACGGTTATCATATTGAATATACACATTGTTTTATGATTACAGGAAATTGATTGAGAAATCACATCGTTTTTGCAAATTATAATAGCATGTCTTGTAATCTTTTGTAGCATGGATTGCCTGCCAATGCGATATTCGTTTTATGATTTTCATCCCTGCCTGGATGGCCATGGAATTAACTAGAACTCTTACTGCCATACCCAGAGTCGTTTAACAATTCATTAAGGATTACTACCTGCTCGCACGCATTAGCTCTAAACAGGGCTAAAATTGACTGTACTGAAGATTCTATTGTGGGCATTTGTGGGGAAACAACATAAAATTCTTTATTTTTTCTTTTCCGGCCAGCAGGTAAGGACCTTTTCGTTAACGTAGTAAACGATTTTGTTTGTAAATTTAAATTTGGAAACGGATTAATGCTTTATGTAATGACTCTGTGTACAGCGGTTATAATTTTAGTCATATCATGGTTAATTTCAATTTAAATGCATCATGTTTTACGTTTTGTTTTTTGCTATGTGTTTCCTGCCAGTACTCAGCGAACTTCATTTGAACTTTTTTCTTCTAATTTCCAGATGACGAAGGAGGTCACATCAAGCAGGTCGGCTACGGAGAAACCCGGAGGCAGAATGACCTCTACATGAGGTTAGGGCTGCTTCTCGGAGAGAGAAGGAGTACAAGGAATAAGGCGCGGGACAGCTGTACTTCGCTTGCGTCTTTAGATGCGCATACGCTGGCCTCGCATAATACCAGTCCGGTAAGCATAACATCTTTATAATGAGGGATGGAAGACAGATGCGTTATGTATGAGGAAAGTTTGGCTATAAAATGTGATGGTAGTCAAGCCCGTTGTCGGCTCTGGGGTAAAATATTCACGAATCAACCCATAATAATTAAAATATTTCTTGAAAACTCCCACAGAAACACACAATGATCCCACAGACAATGTCAGCAAAAAAGGAGAAGCCTGGTCTAATCGCTAGCTCATCAATGACAGACCTCTTATTATTAGATTTAGCGACACATAAGTGAAGACATGCAGCTGATCTATTCTTGAAGTTCCCCATCCAAGACTACATACGAAATTTACGTAGTCATTCATTAGCATAATTCGACTTTATTATTCAGTTTCAGTACCTCAATCTGATTAATAACGTGTTCCAGGTGTCTACCCTCACCGGATCATCTGAGGTGGAGGCGGTGACGCCACTCGGTCGCGAGTCGCTGGGGTCACTGGCCTCCATGTCCTTGTCTGCAGCCAGCAACTGCTCCTCATCCAGCCCAGGCAGCAGACGGCATTCTGTTAACAGTAAGTCTTTGAATTCTATTACCATTAATTTCTTGAAAAATAATAGTGTTTGGTCGCCAGCACCGTTGTCACAAAAGCGGCAGATTGCGCTGACATTAGATAGTCTCATAATCATCATTTAATTATAATCGTTAGTAAAATCAACTTCGGTTATACAAACGAAGTGCCTGAATTGACAAATGCATCCTACCTACTCAGCCGACACAATATCTTTTGAGTTATAATCAATCTCTTGCAATAATCAATTTGTAGCCTACGTACCATACATACTCTAATATTATACTAATATAGGATACGTAGAACAAAATATGCTACCGGCCTAATCAGAGATTCTATGAAACCATCTTTAGATTGAGGCCTAATTGCTTGGTGTAGCACTATTGCAATATTGTTAATACCACGAGATGGCTCCAGGAGATCAATTTTCTAGAGAACAACAACCAATTTTTCTTTAACACTTTTATTTTCATTGAATAGATTAGAAATATTAAAAAGATTTACTAAATCCAACCTATTTGCAACGAGAGGGAACTACTTCTAATCTGTATGAAATGAGCACCTTGTGGTACATTCTACAGTACACTATTCACCTACCCTTGACAATCCTACAAAGATCAGATGGATTTTACCTGCAAAACTACAAATCTTATTTTTTAGGGACTTCTTCTGGTCTCCTTCCAGACGGTTTGTGATTATACTGAAAATGTATTTTCTTTTTCAGCACTTCAAAATGGGAGCAGATCAGAAGAGCTCACACGAATGTCCAGCGGTTTTTTTAAGAACAGAAAAACAGCTGCCAGAAGATCAGCCAGGGTTAGCAGCAAGCAGTCTTCTACATCCTCGGAAATAAAGAAAGGTAACTAAAACCTGTTCCAATCAAGAGCTGCTCAAATATTTTCTCGATAGAGTGGTAGCTTACTTGTTATGCTTAATGTCAAGATCCAGCTAATGTTACATTATGAGTTAAAATAACCTAACTTTCCTGCTGATAAGATCGTCATTCATGAATATTATTTTACTTTACTTTACACCCAGAACGTTCGTATTCATGATTATTATTTTACTTTTCAGTTCATCCTGCACCCCAGCTGACATTACGGCCTTTATTCTTTGAAGTCCCATGTACAGACAACCAGACATTCTTCTCCGGACGTCAATGGCTTATCAGAGATATGGAGAAATCTCTAGATTCTAGTTCCTCAGGTTTTTTATTTTGTTGTTATTATTTGTTAACCTTATGTTTCTGCTACAATGACATGAATAAAATGGTTATATCGGTTCGATTAGTACTAAATCCCTTTTCTTTCCCAGGGATACTTATATCTGGAGGACCCGGCAGTGGTAAAACAGCTTTTATTTTGCAAATGGTAGAGTACTCCTGTTTCGGCAGAAAGAGGAATTACGAATACGAAGAGTTGAGAGAACAGTCGGACATCAGGGAAATCCCTCCAGAGGAAATGACTGCGGGAATGGTCACACATTTGGCGTCGCAAGTCGTCGCTTACCACTTTTGTCAAGTAAGTTCTAATTCAACGTTTTTGTCATTGATCAATTTAATACATTTTCCTTGATGCTCATAAGTGGTTTTTCTTACAGGCCGACAATAACAGCACGTGCCTAGTCGGAGAATTTGTGCACTCATTAGCAGCACAACTTTGCCAAGCACCAAGATTACAAGCGTACAGAGAATACCTTCTCAGTGAAGCACACCTGCTCGCTTGCCTGTCGTTGAAGGAATGTATCGCTGACCCAGATCTTGCCTTTATGAGGGGAATCATTGAACCTCTGGTGATACTCAGAAGAAACGGAAGCATCGATTCGTCAAACAGTATCATCTTAGTTGACGGCCTCTGTGAGGCAGAGTACCACAGACCAGATCACGGACATACGATAGCCTCATTTCTTGGAAGACATATAGCAGAGATGCCATCCTGGCTGAAAGTCGTAGCCACGATCAGGAGTCAATTTTTGGAGTTGACTAAACAACTACCCTACACAAGATTCAGCTTAGATGTCTCGGAGAATGTACATAAAGACCTTCTGGAGTACTTCCACACGAGGTTACAAGCAGCTCCAATAATTGAAACCAACATCAAATGTTCCACAGGAAAGTTGGAAGGAACTCACAACTCCGTGATGAAGTTCTCACAATACGTGATGCACCTGAGTCAAGGCTCTTTCTTGTTCCTAAAACTGATTTTAGATTTGCTCGAGAGAAGCCATATCGTTGTGAAATCGACGAACTACAAAGTTGTGCCTATATCACTGGCCCAGATATTCTTGTTGCAGTTCAATTTAAGGTTTCCCACCGTCCAGTCGTTTGAGAAAGTAACCCACATACTGAGCGTCTGCCTGGCAGCTCTCTACCCTTTGACATTAGTCGAGATTTATTACTCAGTGAACTCGCTCCTTGTGGACACTTTCCTCCCCTGGGACGAGTTTTGTGCTAGATTCGACGGGCTAACTGACTTCTTAGTGAAACGAATAGACAACACATACATGTTCTTTCACCCATCGTTCAGGGAATGGTTGATACGTCGCGACGAAAGTGAGAACCCGAAATTCCTCTGTGATTTGCGAGCTGGACATTGTGGCATCGCCTTCAGATTATCAAGAGTTCAGTCTCCATTGGATTCGGAAAAGACGATGGAACTTGGCCATCATATACTGAAAGCCCATATGTACAGAAACTTGGGGCCTGCCCAGTTGGGGTTGTGTCCTAGAGATTTGCAGGCCATGATGGTTGCGACCAGCTCTTCCAGTGTTGGAGAATCTATCGCGAATTTGAGGAATATCTACACACCAAACGTCAAGGTGTCCCGTCTGATGCTTCTAGCTGGTGGGTCTCCCAACCAGATTACTGATTGTCTCGGGAATGCACCTCTGCTGTGTATGTTTGCTTATCAAGGCATTCTATCTATGGTGGGACTGCTAATCGAGTTTGGCGCTGATTTGGAAGTGACGAACTCTCAAGGGTGTACTGCGCTTTCATTGGCGTGCCAGAGAGGACATACGGATGTGGCGAGACGGCTTATAGCTGCAGGTAAATATCGTATTCCATACATTACAAAAGATTTTCAGAATTAAAAACAAAGTTTTAAACAATAGCTAGAATCCACAAGACCTATTCTTGCTTTGTTTCTTTGAGACTTGCTTATCTTGCTTTCTTCGCTTCTATTTACATGACTCCTATGAATGCTCAATATAGGTACTCTTAAAATAGCGTCGGTAATTTCCTTTTTTTTCATTTTGCTTCCTCCTGTCGAGGTCTAGTATATTAAGTAACAGTATTGACTTCTCCACAATTTCATAATCATCTCCTGTTGATCCAACCCATTATTCGCATTAATTCTAGGTGCATCGTTAAGTCACACCGACACAACTGAACAAACACCGCTGGTTCACGCAGCAAAGAATGGGCAAAGAGACACCGTCATCTACCTTCTGGGTTGCCAGACTGGTCGTGATGATAGGAACTCTATTACAATTGAGGATGACAATATTGAGCAACTGGTCCCAGGATCGAGGCATGCTCTGATTGCAGCCGCGCAGAATGGGCATCTTGACATCGTTGAATATCTTCTGGATACTGCTGAACTTATCGTAAGTGAACTTATCATAATACAAGGAAATTAGCGGAAACAAAGCAGAAGGAAGTTCTACCTTTGCTGTCTATGTTTATTCCTTCCATCTTTAAGTCAGCTGGAATAAATCTCTTTTTAGAGAAGTAACTATTAACAAAAAGAAATGTCGATTACCTGAAAATCACGTACTTCAGATGCATCTTATTGTGGCATTATAATTGTGAATAAAGTACCGCCAACTGCTGGATATAATACTGCCCACCAGCTATGGCGATGAAGTTATCCGTCTACTAGCTGGTCAACAGACGGTTGCTTATATGGTTCACCTGCACCTGCAACTACTACACTGCTGCACCGTTGTCCTCTTCCAGCCCGACGGCATATGCCCAGTGACAGGCGAAACGGCACTGACAGCCGCTTGCTCCAGCGGCAACTCAGCGGTCGCCGATGCGCTGCTCATAAGAGGAGCGACGCCCTACTCCCTGAACGCGAGACAGATGTCGCCATTGGCACTGGCTGCGAAGAACGGACGAGCGGCGTTGGTTTTAAGGTATCTAATCCGCAAGTTGTAACATCATCTTACCATTCTTAGCCCACATAGTTGTTGGTCACCAGAGCAACTTTTTTGACTTCTCGTATTTTTTGGGCCGGGCGGTCGACCGATTAGTACGCAGAAGTAAATAATAAAGTTGCTTTGATCACATCGGTTTCAAAGTGGAAGTTGCTCAGAATGATGTCTCTAATTACTCTTTAAAATATGATATTTCTGTAACACAATCACACAATGAAAAGCATTCAGAAAGTAAGTGTTAAATATGTATCCCATCAAAATATATATAACAGTGAAAAAGAAAGCCAAGTTCGATAGAAAGAATATGATTGTTGACTTTGTATGCAGAAAATATGTACGTGTTAAACATTTCTTTATCATTTCAGATTGCTGGATTCTGGAGCTGATGTGATGGGCTCGGGCGGGAAGAACCCGTTGGTACTAACAGCGGCTGAGGGGCATGCGGAGGTCGTGGAAATGCTGCTGGCTAATGGTAAGACTTTCTGTTCTTACCATTTATGCTTCGACGGAGTTTGCGTATTGGACTGTCATTTGTCAAACTGGTTCGATCATCAGGTCACCATGTGGTTTTGTTTGAACAAACGCAGACGACATTATGATCATCGCCGTCTTGTAGCAATTAAATACTGTTGATTCCCCATAAACCGTGTTCATATAATTCGCTTTAAAGTAAAACTAACATTTGTTTTGATTTCCCTTTGTCTAGTCTAGACAAAATCAAAAGGGACTGGCAGCGAACCGGGTTCGTCTTTGTTCTCGTATCCAAAAGTCAAATCCAACAAAAGATGAAGGAGTCCGATGTTCACGTATGTCATGTCCGCAGTTCATTGGTTTGTACTTATTTCAGGAGCGGACCCTAATGTTGTTGACCCCGACGGTCTATCGCCGCTCGGCTGGGCGTGCCTTCGCTCGAGGCTCTCGACTGTCGTAGTATTACTCGATAAAGGAGCTAACATCGGTAAGACTTAACCAGACAAACACTAAACAATCCATATACATAGTCAGGTCATAAGTTCTGTCACATGTGCAATATGAAATAATTTAGACATGTTTATTATTTATGTAAACATTTATATAGCAAAATGAACTTAATAACACATAGATTCTTATGGTAATAAAGTTTATTCAAAATGACCCCCGCGATTTTGAATACAGGCCTTTATTCTGCGCGGCCAGTCGTCTATCGCAGCACGAACGAGGTCCATGTCAATATCGGCGGCTGCCTTAATCAAGGATGCCTTGAGTGACTCCAAATCAGGATGAGGCTTTGAGCAGGCCTTTTCCTCCAAGTGTTGCCATATCTTGTAATCTAACGGACTCAAATCTGGACTGGAGGAGGGCCAGTCTTCGTGCCGGATGAAGTCGATTTCACGCGCCGCCAGCCAGGCTTGTGTGCTTTTCGCTCTATGAGCTGGCGCAGAATCTTGTTGTAATACCCAGTGCCTGTTATTAAACATGGTATGAGAAACAGGTTCCACAAGGTTCTTGAGGACTGTATTTTGATACACAACTGCATTCGTTTTTACGCCTTTCTCACAAAAATGTACCTCAGTTAAGCCCCAATAAGAGACTCCCAACCAAACCATGAGCGAGGATGGAAAATGACCTCGTTGGACACGCGGAATACGGTTGCTCGTTTTTGCTGCTGTGTGCGTACACCTTATCATTTTGTTTGTTGTAGCTCTCTTCCACGGTGAAAATTTTTTCATCCGAAAAAAGAATTTCCCGATGCTTTTTTCCCGCGTAGGTACCGCTTCAACAAAGCGCGGCATCTCTTCAGTCTCAGGTCCATTAAACGAGCGTCCAAACGATGTCCTGTTTTTCTTCGATATGCCCTAAGCCCTAAGTCTTCATTTAACACCCTTTTCACCGTGGTCCTGCTTAACCCCATCTGAAGGGCCAACAGTTTCTGCTTACGTATGGGATTTCTTTGAATTCGCGCCTTCACAGCTTTTATCACTGCTGGAGTCCTAGCAGAGCGAGGGCGACCACTTCTTGACCTGTCATCTACACTAGAGTCTTCATTGTATCGTTTTATGGCACGATAAACGAATCTTTTGGTTATATTCAAATTTTTCAGTAAGTCGAAAATCTGAATTGGCGCGTAACCGCAACGATGCAACGCAATAACTGCGACACGGTCTTCTTTAAGTGTCCACTCCATATTTAAAAATGAGGAAAATTCTAAAAAGTACACATTTTTATTTTCATGAAAAATTCGAAATTCGAATTCAATAAACTTTTTTGTGGCCAGCGTTCTAAATTCAAAAGTTTTTATTGTGTGACAGAACTTATGACCTGACTGTGTATAATACGTCACTGGAACTGAAAATTACATGATGATCTATCTATAAAGTTAAAAAGGAAAACTATTTAACGTTCATTAAAAACAGCATTTTCATCCTTTGTGCATTTTTATTCAGCACTACTTGGTGTTTTTTTGTGTTTCTTCATGTGAACTAACACCAAGACTATCCAGGGTGTCGCTAGTGCTCACCTAACCTACAAAAGTGTTATGCTCAAAAATATTTCATCGTTCAATAAAATAAAATAAAAACCACAGTTGGTCATTTGACAAAATGATCAATTTTATTGATATCCACCTACCTAACTATCCAGCCTATTGCACCCACTGTTGAGCAAACGCTTCATCTGTATGATATGGCCACGACATAATAAATGGTCAAGTATTACCTCACTCAAAACATCAAACGTACACGCCAGCACCCTGTTAATCTCACACTCGGCGACATAATCCCTGATAGGTTTGATCAGGGGCCTAATTCAGTACTGGATATTGCATCGTGACCGCATCGCGATCGCTCCGAAGGGCGCAAAACGCCGCATTTGACGGTCGGTCTCTAAACAAAATAGGTGCCGCCGACAAGTCAAACACGGCATTCCGCGCCCCTTGGAGCGGTGGCGATGCGATCCCCAGTACAGAATTGGGCCCCAGGTAGCTTCTAAACACCCGGAATTTTGCTTTCTTCCATTCGGGTGATCATTGGTGAAATTGTCTAGCAGTTTGGAATACGCTTCCTCGTTTAGAGAGCCTGTTGGAGAGATTATGTTGAGCTGAACACACAGGTTTCCTTTTCACCATCTAACTGCTGCTTCATAGGCTCCTGAACTGAGAAGATTCCTGCAGTAGTAGACCAGTGACACTAAATGATATAACGACGCGCTCAACAACCGCAGTTATGCGGTGTATTTATAGAAGAAATCATTATTTATGCATCTAACCATAATATTAAGGACTGTCTACCTCAACAGACCAACCAGACGCGAGCGGTCGATCACCCCTAGGCCTGGCGTGCGGAGGTCCAGTTGAGCTGGTCGAGTTGCTGATGGAACGGGGAGCGTCTCTGGAAAGAGTGGACCATAGCGGGCTGAGGCCGCTGGACCGCGCAATTGGGCAGAGGAATGTTCAGGTGAGTTACATTTTAATGTCATGATATTCATGATGGTATAATTACTTATGTTCTTTAATCTATCTTTACAATCCATAATTTGCTGGAACAAAGAACTTTAGCCGAAGCCTTTATTTTGTGCATGTTTTTATTTATCCTTTTTTTGCCGTTACCCAATAGAGGGGCAAGCCTTTAAAATAGGTATGAGTCATAATTGGGTAATGATTTACAATGGAATGTCCCAAGTAGTCCGCAACACAACTAATAATGTTATTTGATCACATTTCAGGTTGTCAACTGCTTTTTACGAAAAGGCGCGAAGCTTGGACCTACCACTTGGGTTATGGCATCAGGAAAGCCAGAATTCATGTAAGTCCCCTTCTAAGTATGTTTGGTCACGATTGTCCTCATACTTAATACTGAGTGACACAACATCATATAAGGATAGATCAATCAGCAGAGTATATTGAAAACAGATAGGTATCGTTTGAGTGACAACAACAACATAACATAGTGTCGATTCACAACAACAACAATATGAGAGGTATATTTATACACGTAGGTACCGTAATATTGATATAATAATAATAATACCTTGGACATTATTTACACACATTGATCTAGACCCAAACTAGGATTCCCTATATCTTGGGTACCAGATAACGATACACATACTTATATAGATAAAAAAGTATAATACTTAGATAGATAAACAACCATGACTAGGGTACAAACATCCGTTCTCATCGAACAAATATTTGCCCGAAGTAATACTGTAAGCACTGTAACTTTGTTAATTATTTTTAAGCTGACTTAATCATAAGATGTATGGCTTATAAAATAAATAGGATTAAAAAAAAAATAAAAAAAAATTTGCCCCCACCGGGACTCGAACCCGGGACCCTTGGCTTCGTAGGCAATGTCACTGCCGACTCGGCCATGCGGGTCGTCATTGATGTAACATAATGCTTAAAATCCCCAGGCTGATCTTACTGAACAAACTCCTAGAAGACGGCAACATCCTCTACCGCAAGAACCGGCCGTCGGAAGCGGCTCACCGTTACCAATACGCCTTAAAGAAGATCAACCCCCTCATCAGCGACGAGGGTGCCAGCGTACCTGCGCCCACGCAGCCGATACCGCATGAACACATCGCAGCGTTTGTGCAGCTCAAGACAAATCTGTTGCTGAATATGTCGAGGTGCAAGAGGAAGCTTAACGTGAGTCACCTTTATTACTCTGGACTCTTCTTTCATTAAACAGGATCGTCCGTAGCCGTACCTATCTATAATCTGGTGGTTACTCAGCTCGGCTTTCACGTTTCTCATCCTGGTGCTGACCGTGTACCGTGTTTGGTTGCCCCCAATCGATAATACGTACTGTTAAGCATAAGCGTGAATTTCAACGGTATTTCTTCTACAGGAGCCTTCAGAAGCACTTGACTTAGCCGCCCGGGCATCTGGCCTTCGGCCCAACGCCTTCGAGTGTGCTTACGCCATGGCCCGCGCCATCCTAGCCCTGAACAAGCCCTCCGAAGCCCTACCCCATGCCAGGAGAGCCCTGCTACTAGCCCCGACGCACGATCTATCAGCTGTCCGGACCTTGAAAGCTCTTCAGCAGGAGATACTGTCGAGGATAAATAGCCATGGTAATTCTGAGACTAGGTCCATGAGGAATTATGATTCGATAAGTTTAAATATGCCTTAAAGCTAAACTTAGAATAGGTATATAGGTAACACAAAATACCCATCCCATAGGAATTCTTTACGAACCTCTGTCAAAATAACATCCATACAGAGATAAAAGAGAAGGAAAGCAATCAAAAAGAACTTATACACTTCCATACAGTCCATATATAATATATATGGAATGTCAAACTTGATCCGAAATTAACGCCTCGAGTAGTAGAGTAAGTTCCGACTATTACTCTACCAGTACAAAATTATATGAAATTCTTTTTTCACTAATCAAAAGTTTATATGAAATGACAACGTGTATTAGTAGGTACGTGTAGATAGGCTTTAAGATATTTTATTTATTGTTTGATATATTTAAACATTGTGTACTCGTGATTTTGGTAAACAACGTTACATTTCCTTATAATAGTGTGATTGTGATGAATTTAATTAAATATATATTTTTGTGACGTGACGCTATGTTATGTTATGTTATATTTTTTTGAAAATAATGAATTTAGTGAATCCGATTGTGTTAAAATAATATTTTTTATTTTAGCTCGAATATTGTATCGTTTTTGTTTATGGTTGCTTGCCATTAATGTAATGTTTAACACATAAGTTAATAAATAATAAGTTAACAGTCAAGAAATCAAGGTTTTCGATGTGACTTGAACTATATATAAATAAACGACTGTAGATATTTTCCTACTACAACAATTATTTCGTTTACAGACTAATTTCATGATCAATATTATCTTTTCCGATAATATTTTATATTAATAGAATACATACTTACATAGAATTTAGTCTGTGTACATGTTTCCCATTTTTTTGTTTAAGTGCCTTATTATTTTCATGTTAGTTTTAATTAATTTGATGCAATTTCACTTAAGATATGTTTTATTTTATTTTATGAGTTAAACTCACTGTGTCCATTTCCTTGCTTTATTTTAATTTATTTCTGTATTCATGATAGATTATTTTATTCCTTTAGAGTAGGCTTTTCTCACTGGTAGTGTGATCATGTTTGTCTATAATACAAATTTATTTATTTTAAATACGTAAATCTTATTAAAACCGAAGATTTGTCTAAAATTATTCACCAAATAGAAGCAAAAAACTATTTTCAAACAAATAGAAAGTGCATTCGCTAGAGGCGAAAATAAAAATAAAAACTATCCTAGGCCGGACAGTCTTAGTGCTACCCCTCTTATCTGCATGATGGCCAAAATTATCGCGAAAGACTGAACAACATTATGAATTAAAAAAAAAACAAAAAATATGTAAAAAATCTTTACTGTAATAAGGAATTTTGTAAGTACAATATAACTATTATCTATAACAGTACGTTATAACTATTATTAAATTTCTTATATGGCTTCAATGTGTTTTTCTTTATCTATAGTAAGCCACCTTAATATACCCCGTTTTGGGGATTTTTATTTAAAATGCACAAAATATTTTTTATCTGTTAACTTACATAACGACGAAAACGAACGACAAAATATTTATGCCATTGGCGCAGCAACCTGTAAATCACCACTACTATAGCCATGATGGACTGCAAATTTCTTATGTGAAAAATATGGATCGACCTTCTTCCACGCACTATCATAATCAGACGGTCGTCTACCCAATTGCGATGGCGGTAGACTAAACACTCTTGGAGTTGGAGTAAAACTCGGTGTCTCCGTCGAAGACCTCATGTAGACTGGTGTTAGTATCAGAGGGCGATCTTCCCTCGGTTTATGCATAACTTGTGGGTCAATCTTCTTTATCACCACTTCGGGATACGAATCTGGATTATACTTTTTCGTCTTTTTTGAAGTCTTCTTCGGGCGTGATGTTATGGGTTCCAGTGCATTTCTATTTGAGAATCCGAAGTTCTGTTTGAATAATTCCAGTGGGAATCTTGGAAACAGAGGGGTGAGATGTGGTGTGGGCTTTTTGATGATCTCGTTAAACAGCTTGTTGCATTTGGGAGTAGTCTTTCGCTTGGGTACTGGGCATGTCTGTAAGATTAAGATAGTTGGTGTTACAAGAAAGGTACTGCAAAGGAAGAGTATTAGCTTTAACACTCTAAGTATGTAGGGAGGTATGGATGTGTCTTAGGAAAAAAAGTACTGCAAATGAGGTATCAAAGTGTACTACTAAAAATACTATTTTGAAACTCACCATGAGCATGGAGTCCACAATATTTAGCAACTTGCCGCCATCCGTACAATGATCTGGATACAAAAACGGTCTGCCTACCAATTGCCCTTCATAGACGTTCTGCATCGCCACCCACTCCTGATGGCTCGAAGTGAAATTACGTACTAGGTCCTTTAACTTAAAGTAATCGACGAAGTTGTATTTATTGAGTACTTGTAGCTTCTTTAGAAGGCAAGTAGCTGTGGGCGGTGAGGGTTTGCACTGAAAATTTAAGTTTAAAATTGAAATTAAGTTTTATCACGCACACACACACATATAGCGTCCTTTTCCCATACGGGGTGGCATGGCACAATTGTGCCCACTTTGGGCCAGCTATTCAGTACTCCATTTTGCGTGACAGGGGGTTAGCCCATCGCCGCAGCTATGAAGTACTGGGATTCTTCAAGATTTGTTCCATCACCGTTAGAACATTCGTATAATGTACTTAAGATAAATTAATTATCTCATTGGTCGCTGGTCAGGAATCGAACCTGCATCTCCTGTGTGAGAAGCAAGCGAGCCATTAGATCACGGAGCTCTTTTTTTCAAGTTTTATCACGTTGAATTAGTTGTTTGGGACTTTATCATAAACTTACCCAAAGGTGTGACCGCCATAAATGTGTCCTCGGCTCGCTAACTTGGACTGGCACCGCCTCAATACTATGTATCGAGCTCAAACTGCACTGTGTCAATGCCTCACGAGGTACGAAACGGGGGATGTATGGATGGAGAGACTCAAAAATTTATTTCGTTTACGACCATATGTTTCTCGGGGAAAGTTGTTCATAATAATGGGTACTATCATTCCCCAAAATATGGTCAGCTGATTAAATGTCACCTTGTATATTGGTCGATGCATGATCATCTGTGTAAGCAGGCTAACCCAAGCCTTATTATTTGACCAAGAAGACCTTTTAGTATTAGGAGATATTCATTTAACTCATAGAGAGTACTCTATGAGTTCAATGAAGTGGTATTAGATCTCATGATCTGAAATCACTTCATTTCACAGTGAACGCGTTGTAGCTTCTGAGACTTGCAACCATTTCACATGAAATATTTTTGGTGGCATGTTTTAACTTACCGGCCTCAACTTGGACGAATTAATTTGACAAACCGTATCGTTCTTTACTTCGTGGGTGTGCCTGAAACAGAAATTATGAATGATTACAAAACAAATACTATAAATACAGAATATTTTATGTTATGACTTATGACGAGTTACTATAATAATGCTAAAATGCATACCTGCAATGATCGACTGTGTCTTTTTTCCCGTCAGGGCAGTTCTGAAAAATGGAAAATCTCTTAAAAAAATGTGGCATATACCTTCCAATACTATATTTATTAATGAAACATAGAAACTAAACTGAAACATAGAACTAAAAGAGAAACATAGCAACGTCGCATCATAGTTTTGATAAACTGAATTAGAAGATACCTACATACTTTCTTAGTTAGTTATTAGTAAACACACAAACATAAACATTCACATATAGGCAAGTACATTGCTTCTGGACCCACACTAGGAATTCCTGTGTCGTCGTGGGAACCAGAAACAGCGACGTCACACACATAGGAACATCGAAGACCTGGGGATTTTTCCTTTTTTTCTTTTATTTACCCCCAGCCGGGGATCGAACCCGGGACCTCTCGCTGGTAGGCAGAGCCACAACCGCTGCGCCACAGAGGTCGGCGCCCAGTATACTTACGTAGCTTAGACATTGATGTAGTTCTCATTGTTAGGGTCCGTACCCAAAGGGTAAAAACGGGACCCTATTACTAACGTCCGTTTTCAATAACCTATCTATCCTCAATCTGCAGATAGATAGGGTCGAATTTGTCATCTAACTCTAGTAATGTGAAAACCGTGGATAGATAGGTTATTGGGATCGGCCGTAAGACTCCACTGTCCGTTTGTCTGTCTGTCCGTCTGTCACCAGGCTGTATCTCATGAACCGTGATAGTTAGACAGATGATGTATTTCTGTTGTCGCTATAACAACAAATACTAAAAAAAAGAATAAAATAAATATTTAATGGGGCTCCCATACAACAATTCTTTCAATACCACATACAAACTTATGAATGCACCTGGTCATATCATATAATTAATAATTTCGTAAAATAGCCATGGATTGAAAATTTCATGAAATGGCCATCCATTTCATGATTGGCTGACAATTTCATGAAGGGTTGAATTTCACGAAACCATGTATTTTCAAAATCATTTTTACTCAGTAATATGTGGTATTTTTGTGTTCTACATGTCGAGCTAACACGAAGGCTATCCGGGGCTTCGCTGCGCCCATCCCCTTTGGTGCTCACCTAACCTACCGCTGTGTTTTTCCCTAAAATAATTTAATCGTGCCAAGAAAATAAAAATTCAACTATAATTGGCCATTTCATGAAATGATCAACTCTATGATATCTACCTATCTAACTCTCCTAATTAACTCATAACTCATTTAGGCAAAAATATAGAGCAGGTTCCCGTTACAAAGTTCTTAGATCTACACATTGATGAAAATCTTAAATGGAATACCCAAACTGAAACCATATGCAAACAACTTAATAATAAACTTCCCGAAAATGTTCGTAAAATGGTCAACATTAACTTATTTAAAAAAGAAGGGTAAATGATAATGAACTGTGATCTTTTCTTTTTATAGCACTCGTGACCCCGTCCGATCGATTTATTAATTCCTATCTACTATGTAAAGTTTAATGAATGTGTGTGTGTGTGTGTGTGTGTGTGTGTGTGTAACCAAATATAAATCCTATCTATTGTGTAAAATTTAATGCATGTGTAACCAAATATTTCTATGCCAAGTGGTTAAAAAAGTGGCTGAAAATAGCGAACCTAGTGGCTAAAAATAGCGTACCTATTCAAACATCAATCTTAACCAGATTTTTTCCAACGGATGTATCACCTATTTATCACAAATAAACGATTTGATTTGATTTGATTTGATCTCCAGGCTCCTGCACCCACTGTTGAGCGAGGGCCTCATCTATATGATATGGCCACGACATAATAAATGGTCAATTATTACCTCACTCAATACATCAAACGTACATGCCAGCACCCTGTTAATCTCACACTCGGCGACATAATCCCTGATAGGTTTGATCAGGCACTTTGTAAACACGCGGGCTTTTGCTTTCTTCCATTCAGGGTTATCATTGGTGAAGTTGTCTAGCAGTTTGGAATACGCATCCATGTCTAGAGAGCCTGTCGGAGAGATTATGTTGAGCTGTTTGAACGCGCAGGTTTCCTTTTCACACTGTAAAAGAAAATTATGTACTTAGGTATAGGTACTAACAGTCACAGATTTAGCATCACTAAAGAAACTCCTTCGTCGTTGACTAACAGTCAAGTTCGAGTCACTACCATATCGCAAAAGAAAACGGCGAATGTAGTTCTTACCGACAAAGGAACAACTTTCACGTCATGAAGTTTTGGTTTCTCCGCAGTATCAGGCTTTGCGGTAGTGGTAGTCGTTGCGACCATTCCTGAAAGATAAACAAACTTTATATAGTTTTGTATGGTTTTGGTACGATTCAGTGAAAGCCTGCAGGGGCCCAATTCACGTAGTCAATGACGCGACGACGAGACGGTCAATTTTACATCTCCATTATCTTCCGATTTTGAAAAATCTTTTCCCAGTATTAAATTGAATTTATACCATAATTGCCTGAACAGTAGATTCTCCAAATGCCAAATAATGGATACCTAAAGTTGACCGACGTCGTCACGTCATTTTTACTGAGCGGTCGTTGTGCTAGCAGAATTGGGGCCATGGAGACTCATTCGCCTTTCACTGACACTTAGGAGATGCGGGATCGAATCCCGATGTGACCGCTGCTACTGTGGTCCCACTGTACGAATGTGTATGCTGGTACCTGTGTCTGTAATCTGTAGTCTTCTCGTAGGGTCCCAGGTGAGCTGGAAGTTGCACTCAGTCCTGGACGAGGTGGGGATGAAGTCAGAGACATCGCAGCAGTCTAGCGGGTCCTGGAAATTGGGTAAAAGTTAAGCAGAAACGAACAGACCATTAAATTACGCCTATTTAAGGTGGGTGAGAAATATCTGGGCAGCAGTTTTGGTGATTCTTAACCTCTCAACGACCCAGTCTTTTCTGAGGCATCGCGATTTTGAAACTCATACCATGGTAATAAACTTCAAAACCTATAACGGGTAAGTGTCTTGCTGGCAAGAAAAGGGACGCTGACTGAGGTAATTTTGAGCAATAATTGCCCGGCAACTGTAATGGATTAATCTGGAGCGATTAGTGGATCAATCTGGAGCAATTTAAACAAAATGCAGCAATTTATTCCGCAATATTGCTTCCAATTGCTCCATATATCCCATATTGCTCTATATCGTCGATACTAAATGCCGAATATCCAGTGGGTAAGGGAAATTTTAGGCAAGTTTCATATGTAAGTGCAGAAATTGAATCTATCGTATTAGTTGTTTTGATTGATAATTAAAGGACTAACTTTATTTAAAAGTTATTCAAAGTTACTCCGGCACATTATGGAGAGGTTTTTGCACGATAAACGTGGCTTTCATCTTGTGAAATACGTTCGCACCTAAATCCGTCCTTTCCTTTTTACATTTCAATCTCATGAGTGCATGATATTTAAAGCACTACAGGCAGCTGCCGCAAGGAATACTTTTTCATGGCCACATTGGTACTTGTTCAACTGCTAGTCTTTTGTGTTACAAGGTAGGGAACTTCCCCTATGGTCAGCTAATTAAAAGGTTGTATGTTGAATAAACTCACGCTAGATTCACTGTGCTCCACCACCCTAATTTTATCAGCTACAACTGGTAATCCGTGAATAGTGGGTTTAATATTGTGAGCTGGCTCAGGCATTCTCTGAAAATAACGGAAGCGTAAACACTTATACAGGCACATGCATTGCTCCTGGTCCCACAATAGGGGGTAACCTATTGTGTCGTGGTATTGATGGACAAAAATAAAATCTAGCTATCTGCTGATAGAAAGTTTCGGAAATGCATGCTTTTTAGTAGTCACCATACTACAGTGTGTAAACTTATATCCATAGATTTGGCATCACTCAAGAAAATCCTTCAATGCTTATGTAAACTTTACCAGTGCTCAGAGCACCTATACGTCTTCAACTTTGGTAGGGTTTGCAGAAGCCATGTGTTACTCTAAGCTGCGGTAGGCATCTAACGCTGAATAAAGCAATCTTCAATCATCATGCGACAAGGATGGATGGAATAATTGAATTAAAATAATAAAGCACGTAATCACATCAGTGTGTGATAAGATGATGATTTTAGTATCATAGTAGGGAATAAGAGCGAGGATAATGCAAGTACCGAAAATCCTTACCTTCAGAATATCAGCGGACGAGTATGTGGGGCGTGGCGTGTGTGTGTAGTAGTGAACCAAACTGTGAAACCCACACTCGGACAACATTTCTGAGGTGAACAATTGCGGCAAGTCGCAGCATTTTGCACTGAAATACTAAGTAGATAAAGGTCAAGCAAGATAAGATTTTCTGGCCATTTAAGATGAAGTTAGAATATTTTATAGTATCACCCTATATATTACATAACTTCACTTAAAGGTATATGTTATCTCATGTCTTATCTAAAAAGTCAAAAACAGACAAGAGATGTTCAGTCTTACATTTTTCAGGAACCATTTTGGTCTGCGTTCTCTGGGCAGATTCGTCTCGAGCTCATCATATCGGCTGAAAAAACAAAGTATTATTAGCTTCGAAGATATTTAAATTGTTATTGATTAAATATGCTTATATCCTTTTACTGTATCATCTTAATAAATCCAGTGAAATGTAATTGCGAAAGAAGTCATAAAGTTAGTAACCCACCTCTGTGAGAACATGTACTTGAAGCCAGCCAAAGAAGAGAGTGGTGCACAGACATCGTTCTTCCTGAGGCTACCCTCGGGACATTTCTGAAAAACAAACACAGGCTTGAGTTCGATGAATGGTCGATGACGGATCGGTCGTCATTTATAGCACCGAGAATGTTTCTCCTAATGAGAAGTGTCATAGTGTCCTATTTTTATACGATTTCCTGATTTTTTATTGTCTCTGACAAAAAAGAAGCAGTTACTTCTTACCTATTGTTAGCTCACTTGTTACCCCGGGGCTTAATAGGTAACACGACAACTTCATAATATATCTATATTTTAATTATAGAGTTATGCGATAACTCTATAATTAAAATATAAAAAAATGCTGCATCTGAAAGGGTTACACGAAATAATACTCACATCAATCAGATTATCCACAACACAATGCAGCATAGCCTGGCCAGGGCATGTATTGGTATACCTCCTAGGCTTGTCATCTCCATAACATACGTCCAGTACATTATCTACTATACCACTCCACGATGCTGGTAGTATACTCTTTAATGTAAAAGAGTACTGTTGTCTCTTCGGTGGAGTGTCCGGGAAACCAAGTTTGTGGTTTATGCATGTCCACGGATGGCACTGAAACATAAAATCAAGGTTTATTCTTGTCGTCATTATCGACTGACACGCACACATGGTAGACGACGGCTCAAGAATTCGGGAATAGACGATTGGGGCCCAAAATGAAGGCCTTATACGAAAATGCAGCAGACTCCTATCAACCCGACTCCACAGAGAGGTATGGTCCATACCATCTCAGTCCACAGAAATTCGACGAGGGGCGACGGATCAAGTCTAACTCTCGCCGGCAAATTTCCTTAGACCGAAACCAGTAGTATCTATTGTGAAGTCACTTTTTTTAAAAGAAGTATGGGGGAGTTTCTTGCCGTTTTTTCTTAACCCCGAGGCCCACCTTCCGAAACGGTGTAGTTTTTTTTTTATACAAAAAATTTACTTGTAGTTGTATAAGTAAGTATAATTTTGACGTTGAATAAGATTTGATGATTTAGATGTATGGCTTATAAAATAAATAAGATTAAAAAAAAAAAAAAAAGATTTGATGATTTATTTATACTCAATAAAAAAAAACTGAAAACCTGAATCTGGAAAGTAAGCAAGTATCATCAAATTCTTGGGGAATCCACTGTGATGAGTATCAATAAATCAGCCCATATCCACCAACTGCTGGATATAGGCCTCTTATTGACCTCTTCATCTACTCCGGTCTCAGGACCGAGCCTTCCACATCCACTGCCTACCAGCTAAGGCCAGTATATATTTCCTCAGATTTAGAGATTTAGAGACGCATTTAATAAACTCGGTAACAAAGATGTAAACGCAACAAATACTTTATATATTTAAGTTCAAATTCAATACTTCTAATACCTACTTACCAATTGAGAATCCCTCAAATAGGATATTCCGAAGCCGGGCTGACCTTTCCCCAAAGCCTAAAACAAAACAAGTCTTTAACGAAAGAAAACGCAATGAACCACAAATAATACTGTACTAAACTAAGAAACAACACAGCTACATAGCGTATATGTTACGGCTAAAGCTCGAAGAGCAGTTAATCATAGGTTTTACCGGTTAGGAGCTCCCCAGTTAAAGCACAGATTAATAAATAGTTACTACGTAAGTTAAAGCCCGAAGTCATCCAATATAAAACCGGTCAAGTGCGAGTAGGACATCGGCCCCGCACACGAAGGGTTCCGTACCATTGTACACGGAAAAACGTAAAACGACAGTCTTTTGTACGAGTACATATACATTAATTTTTAATAATAAAATATTAAATACTAGGTAGGACTAGATTTAAGGCCGTTTTGTGTATGTAGTATGTAAGGATTAAACTCTGTACTCAGGTTAACGAAACTCTTTGTTCCTTGAAACAGGAAATAAATAGAAATTGAGTAACTTATTTACAGAAATAAAATCAAATATGATAAAAAACTAAATATTATTTATCATAATTCAAATCAGTAATTATTAATCATATAATTCCAAATAACTAAGCATAAAACTCAATAGCTGCAACTAAACATCTTTTCCGATAAGATCGGGAGAGTCCATTTTTAACCGATAAACAAATACAACAAAATGGCTAAGAAAATGGCCATACCAATAATTTCTTCTATGGTTACTTCTTTTCATTCTTGAAAATCGGTATGTTTAATTATTTGTTGCAGAAATGCAAATTCTGTGAAAATTTCTGCTCTCTACCTATTTCGTTTGATCGGATAGAGCCCGGTGACGGACGGACGGACGGACGGACAGACGGACATCGGAGGCTTAGTAATAGGGTCCCGTTTGGCACCCTTCGGGTACGGAACCCTAAAAAAACGGTTTCGGGCTTTAACCGGTTTAGCCCAGGTTTAACCAAAGCTTGGTTATAACTAGGTTTAACCCGTTTAACCCAAATTAAATCGTTTTTATTTTTGTGATAATTCCGGGTTTAACAGTGCGGTTTGGTTAATGTTAGGTAACATATACAAATACATAGACGATGCAGATTATTTAAGCACCCAAACAAATCATAGATCTCCAAAATTGTAATTGGTTTATTACTTACTCCGTGAACAAGTAAAAACAGCAGCACAATCTTCATGTTAACTTCTGGAGGGTTCACATACGACTGATATCCAGGGACCTATTTGTCAACTTGAGGTCACGGCACTACAGATAAGCAGATAAACTGCGAAAAAACTTCTACGTACAGGGTGATTATGATTATATGGACAGTTATAAACATATGTAAACTCATATATTAGTACTGTGTCCGGTTTGCCATATCGAATGACACTACATCGAAACATACTAATGACGGACTTGTGTTTACTTGTGGCTCAAATCAAAGAACTTATTTAGTTACTATTCAGATGATAGCAGTAGAACATTCGAGATCTTGTCCGTATACCCCTTCTGTAATTAGTACCTCAATTACATCGTACGTGAAGGGTCTATGTGTTGGGTACGTAACAAAAAGTTTTTAATGCACCTATCTACAAGAACAAATAAATCAGTTTATTGCCAAATCCGCGTCTGTATAGCTGCACTCGCGAGCAATAAACTGGAATAACATCATAGCGCGTATTTAGAAAAAAATTGTGCAGTTTCTATGCAATGAACTATGGATTGTGGTATATCCTTTGAAAGGACTTTTTGTTAGCTTTTAACCTCTTTTAATATCATAACTAAATCTAACCCTAGTACCTTGGTAGAGAGGGCGTTCGCTGCTTTGGGATGCGACCTGCGTCTGTTCCTTTCCAGCCTCCCATGTTAGGAGTACGGGGCGGCCCGCGCTGGTGCAGCCGCCGAGTATGCCGCAAGACAGAAGTCCCTTAAATATGCCGCACACATTGGCAACTACATCTTTGAGTCTACTGGGGTTTGGGGGACACAAGGGAAACTCTTTGTGAAGGATCTGGGGCGCCGTCTAAGGGATAGAGGTTTTGACTACCGCTCTGGGGCATTTCTGATACAAAAGATCTTCCTGGCTGTGCAGCGGGGGAATGCTGCCAGCATCATGAGAACGTTAGCCTCGGCAATGTGTCGGGGTGGTTTATTCGGGTAATTGTTTCTTTGTGTGTTTTATTATATTTTTAATTGGTTAATCCATGGAGATCTTCTCCGTTGGTTCTCCTCCTATATTTCGAATCGTAATCAAGCTATTGTACTTGCGGTACTTGCTACACATCCAACTGGATGTTTATTCCTTCCGGTGTTCCTCAAGGCTCGTTATTAGGTCCTTTATTATTTATTATATTTATTAATGATATTAACACCTGTTTCTTACATTCTAAAATACTATTATACGCAGATGATATGAAAATTCTTAAGGAAATCAGGACTAGTAACGATGCCGACAATCTGCAGACAGATCTATATAGTTTTGAGACCTATTGCGTAAATAATAAACTTGATTTAAATATTTCAAAATGCTTTTATATCTCCTTCTCACGGAAACGAAATCCTATTAATTACTCTTATTCAATCAACAGTCAATCTGTAACCAAAGTAAGTAGTATGAGAGACCTCGGTGTGGCTTTTGATTACCATTTATTATTTGGCATGCACATAGACAACATAGTAGCTAAATCATATAAGGCCATGGGTTTCCTAATGAGAACATGTACTGTCTTTAAAAACTTAAAAACTATCAAGATTTTATTCTGTGCATTCGTAAGGAGCCACCTCGAGTATGCATCGCAAGTGTGGAACCCCAGGTATGATGTCCATATATCTCGTATTGAGGCTATACAGAAAAAAAATCCTACGTTATCTTGACTACAAGAGTAAGCAAAGACTGTCAGGCTACGAACAGCGTTGTTTAAAATACCACTTCCTACCTCTTGAGACCAGGCGAAGAATAAATGACATATGCTACATTATGAACATATCCAATGGAGCACTAAATAATAGTGAATTGTTATCATATATTGGCCTACGTACGGATACACTACGATATAGACAGCACCCTACTATTCACATTCAACGTGCACGTACCAACTATAGACAGAATTCGTTTCTTATACGTGCTTGCGACAGTTTCAATCGTCTGCCTGCCCACTTGACTATAGACCTGTTTTGCACTAGTGTTCCCTCTGTCAAACGACTGTTGGCTTGTAAACACTTTGCCAATAGCTCATAGATACTCCTCCCGTACGCGCCCTTCTTAAATAATTTGCTTTCTAAGTTACATTTGCTTTACCCTTTTGCTTTCACATTTAAACCTTATGTTAATAATCACATATTGTCAACTTACAAGAGTTACAACTTACTTTCATTGTTGATATGTATACCATCCATTATGTTTTCTTTCAGTGCCGGTGCGGCAATGTTTGTTTTTCAATTTCTATTTGCGGGGACCTATAATTAGCATTGTTTTATTCATTTAGACCATGTTAAAATGTTATATTTTGCTGTAGATCCTCCTAAGACTGTATAAATAAATAAAAATAAATAAATAAATTATAATTTTGTTATATTTAAATTTAAATTGGCGAAACTTTTGTAGATGTATTTTTGTGTGTAATTAAATTAATAATTAATTTTAATACCAGAGATTATTTACCTTATCTCTTGGAGCATAAAAAAGACATAAATGTTTAAAACAATACACGATATTGTTTGGGAGTCCTTAACCTATCAAAAACCGAAGGTAGTTGGGACGGGTCGCGATTTGGAACCTATGGTAATAAAATTTAAAACCTATAACGGAAAAGTGACGTCGGTGGTTAAAAGAGGTTAAAACCCTATAAAAAGTAGGCGTTCATCAGTATTGCAATAAATTGGTTATCAAAATTGGTCATCAGTATTGCAATAATTAACTTAATTTAGGTAGTAACTTAAATTAATTTAGAATCTTTTTGATATAATTTGAAAGCTAACAAAATTACCTTTCAAATGATATACCACAATCCTTGGTTCATTGTATGGAAATTGTGGGGATTTGTTTTGAGCAGGGCGCGATGAGGTGATTCCAGTTTATTGTTTGCGAGTGTAGTGTATTATTTTATTGGCAGGAACACATGCCTGCCCTTTAATTTGCTTATTCAAATCCATATAAAAATCAACATAGTTTTTGTCAATTCCATTCGCTTGGCACGTACCGCCTCTTGTCAGAGGATATTTATCCCTGTCCATATAAGGATAATGACCATATTTGCGTGCAAGTGTACGAAACTAAGTGAATGAACTTTACTGGCAATTTTCCTCAATTCTCGGTAGAACCAAGTAGAACCATTGTATGCTCACAAAGATTGACACACATTCTCTATATTTATATATTTGGGTGTTTCTGATATAAATTATCCAAATAAATATGGAGATGCTATCTGATTAAAATAAAACCTAGAATGTAAGAATAATCTGTATATTTCGACAAATAATAAAGTGTCCTTAACGAACTTAGAGAAATAACTTCTTTTGAACTCGAGTTTCAATATAAATTACGATAATAATGCATAAGTATAGTACAAACTTAAAATATTAGAGTGTAATTAAGGCACCAGACAAAATATCATACAAATTGAGTATATAGAATTTCAGTTCCTTTATAATTGGCACCAAGTACATTTTCATGTACGATATATCAAAATATAATGTCTTCATCAACTTAAAAAAGCACATTGGGATAGATATAAATATCTATTATATTTTTCCTTAAATAAAAATTTGACTGATTGATTCTCCAGAGATGAACTAAAATGTGAATAGTTCGTCTAAAATCGTTTCGTGTATACTCATAATTTAGTTTCATATAACATTTTTGAGTGTATAATACACGAGTATAACTTGATCAATTAAAAGGTAGGAGTAAGCGCTCCCTCTCTACCGTTGAATAGACCTGGGGGGTTACCACAACCTTTATACCGATTGAGATTAGGTTCAAAACAGAACATCACCAAGGCAGCCATTTACATTACAATACGCCATAATGCGCTTTATTTTCTTAATACCAAGACTTGTTTTAAGACGGTCATGCTAATTTTGCGGATCAGTTTTGGTTCCTAATCTGATCCGGCCTAGTACGTAATAGTAATCCCCCTGTTATGTGTGATTTGTTTAAATGAACATAATTTACAGTTTATGTTATGTCTATGTATATGAAATGTACGATGTACAGTCCTACTAACTATTTAGTATCAACAATATGATATTAATGTAATGATAATATCAAAGAAACTAAGTGCGACTATTTCGATCGCGAGTTGACAATAAACCCGAGTAAACTTTAACAACTCCATACAAATTCATATGGAGTTGTAAAAACTCGAGTTTATGCTTTACTCGCCGTCTTGCTAGTCGACCTAAGAGACTACTTACTAGAGGTATTCCAATTCAACAAGTCTTTTCAGGGTGTTTATCCAGACATATGATTAAAACACATTCGAAGTGACTTTTAACTACCACAAATTGATGATTATTTCACTGAAAACGTTGTACATATAATGTTACTGATAGTTCCTTTAATTTCCCATTGTTTTAAAAGTCACCTATACAACCAAACTCATCTCAAACCCACACATTCGCCTTCTCAAGCAACACGGACGCATCACACATGTTCTTAGCCGACGACCGAACTAAAAACATCAGATGCAACTGCTCAAACACATTTAAATGCACCCTCGACCGAACCAAGCCGTGCAAAACTGTCGCCCGCTCCAAATCCAGCCATCTTTGCAGTGACAACTCCCTTTCATCGACAGGAACGCCTTGAACCACATCTAAAGGACCCCACAAAGCAAATTCCAGAACGGATTTCGCCTGGTTCAGAGAGACAGCTCGTTCTTCTTGCAAGACTTCCTTGAGTAAGGGAGTGAGCCTTTCCTTCGGGAGGAGGATGTCGACGGCCGTCATCGCACATTTACACAGTGAATTGAGATGCTCTTCTTCAGCTGACTTGCTGTTCTCTTCGCTCAATCTGGAATGAGATAAGCAAATTCTTAATCTCATACGGTATTGAGAGAAGTGACAAAATAGTTTTTTTAAGACAATCGCACTTTCGCCGGTTTATATTGACACCAAGCTTATTTTATTTTCAGACAAACCATGGTATTTTAGTGGTACTCATTACAGATTAGATTTATCGCATAAGTCAAGATAAAACAATAACATAAAACCCTAAAAACGGGAGTTCTAAGGCAGGCCAGCTCGACGACCTGATTGGCTGAGTCAGTACCCAAGATACAAGGAATCCTTGTTTGAGGCTAGATCAATTTGGGTAAATAGTGTCCAAGGTATTATTATTATTATTTATTATCAAATAAATAAATTTTGGATCATACTTTGGATATTACAGTGCAACTAAACTTTAAATGTGTGCCTCTACTCTACACGTGGAAAAAGTGTAACGATAGAAATTCGATTGTGATGAACTCACCCCTGCAAAATGCATAATCGTCCGTAACAATTCGTCTTCGGTGCCGACAACGAATTCAGTCTATCATCAGCTTGCAAATTCAATGTACTAGCATGAACACTTCCCATAGGCTGAGTTTCTCTCACAGCTATAAACGAAGTCAATGTTTCCGGAACATCTTCTACCCCACGCGCTTGCAGACACTTGAGCCCGTTGATGAGTTGGAGCATTACGAAGATGGCCTCGTGAGTTTGCTCTGTTTGGACTAGCTGGTACTCCTTGGTGGGAAGACCTTCGGAGGTGTGAAAGTACTCGCCATATGAGTGGAGGGTGTCCACTTGGACAGGTGCTAGGACGGCTATTGTAGCTGGAAATAGGGAGAATTGCTGCTTTAATGGAAGAGTTTGGAAGTAACGTTGACTAAGTTTTATCAGATTGAGATTAATTTATGTTTATTTGAAGAAATATTAATTCGAATAAAACCTCAAGTCGAGGATGTAAGCATAGTTTTCAGGCAGATACAGAATTTTAAATCTCTGGATATCCTTGAATTTTACAAAAATCTGCAGTACATAGAATTTTAACAAAATACATCAAAGTTAATAATATCCCGAAAGACTCAAGTTACCTTGAACAAGATTCTCCCCATCCTCCCCAAATTGCTGCAGTGGCACCAAGTCACAGAATTCTGTCACCGCATTCAGACTCAACTGAGGCTGGACACTCTGCTGACAGACTATCTGAGACGCCATCTGTTCCTTATGGAGCATGAGAGTCACGTTCACTGGACCCTGACTGGAGTTCCACACAGCGGGGTAGAAGATCCGTCGGCCACACTTGACTGAGGTTGACTTGGGCTGTATGGCGAAGTCGTTCCATCGGAGATTGGCGCAGGCTTTCAGCCCTCGGAGGGATGACGGGATTGTGGCACTTTGCTGAACCTGAAATTGAAAAACGTTTGGGTTAATATTATGTGAAAGATTTCTAAACGAGTAGTGGCAGACAATGCGGAGGATGACTAGTTCAAAATTAAGATAAGGGGGCTAAAGTTAAAAAATCAGTTACAAGGCGTTCCCAAATATGTACATTGGAGGCAAAATGTAGAACATTAGTTAATACCATCAACGCAGTTTCCGGTGAAAGTTCACATATTTACGGTATTAATACTCGTAGAATGACAAGCTCATTTAATTTAGTGTCGAATGCAGACCCAGCTGGTATAATTTCTAGGTCAAAGAAGACTCGCCTCAAAATCTAGGTTATGTACAGTGTACTGCATTTGCGAATATAAAACCTTGAACATTCCAAATGAGGACATAAAATGCTAAGTGCTCATCATAATAACATTACCTGTTCTAAAACTTGTGCAAGCGCCTCGTGGTTTGCGATAATGACAGCGCCATAATTGTCTTCCAAGTTTCTATGGACAACGCTTCGGCCTTTTCTGACTCTCAGCTTATTCGTAGTCTTCGGCCCAATGTCATTTTGATAGTCATCAGGGCCATCCATGGCATCGGTAGAACTGTAGAAGCTATATGGCGAGTAGATTTCAGACTCTGTCTCACTACCACAGTAAGGAAGCGACGTTCTATTGAATCCAGCATTATATTTCGGGTATTCTGGGCTGTCGTCATTCTTCCTTATGGTAACTTCTTTCTGAGTATTTTCTGCGTCTCTTTTTATGGCTGAGTCACATTCAGGTGAGCTGGATCGCGCGTGATTTACGTATTCATAGTCGCTATCGCTGTTTTTGGCGGAGTCACAGTTATTGTCTTCTATACTATTGGTTTCGTATTTTGCGGAGTGATAGACTTCGTCGTAGCTGTTGATAACAGGTTCGTTGGTGGCTTGGACGATTTCTTGTTGTGGCTCGCATTCGTCGAGTTCGTCCTTATCGTCGACATCCACGACAGGAGCTCTGCGTTTGGGCAGTTCCAGCTGTGCCTCCCTCTCGCGCATGCTCGCTGTGCGCTCAGGTTTTCTTGGTGCTAACGCTGAACGAATCTCACCTAGAAAAAGATAAAGCCTTAGGTTAGCATGTTGATTACGTAATTTGTATTTTTGGGTCAATATTTCTTAAGACTTGCATATACAGGTGGGTGGCGATTGCATTTGGAGGTCATACCCGTAGATATCAAACTTCATTTATGGCAAGAAAGAATAGAAGCAAAGTCTTAAATGGAAACTTACCTAGGTTAGCATAAATGTTGTTGTCGCTCTTGCTCGGCGTTGCTGCCCAGGCTTGTTGCTTTTGTTTCTTCTGCAGAATAGCAGACTTGGGCGGTGGGGGCCTGGCTGGTTTTATAGGACTTGCAGTAATTTTATAATCCTCACTATAATGCCTTGGAGGTGGGGGAGGCTTGTTCAAAACCTTAGAAGGCTCCGGGTCGGTTGCACTGCTAGATCCGCTGTATATTGATGACGAATCGTCATGACTCATTCGTCGCAAGTTTTCCGCGATTTCTGTCGGCTTGACGACCTCTACGTTCGACCCGTTTATGTCTAATGGATGAATAATGACAAGACGTGGTTTCGGTTTTGGTGCGAAGTCATAAATTTCCTCTGCTTTGCATGTGACTTTGTTGACTGTGGCGACGCTTAGCTCTTTTTTGTCCAGGTCTTTTGATGAACCAATTCTTAATAACTTTTTGATGGAAAATTTTAATTTACCTTTAGTTTTCTCCTTCTCAATCAGTAAATTATCATGTGACAGCGATATGTTTTTCCTTGGTGCTGGTTCTGGCATAGTTTCTACTAACCGTTTTACTTCTACAGTTTCCTCTACAGTTTTAGGTTTCGGGGTGAATCTCTCTCTCTTTTCTTTTTCCCTAACCACTGGCGAGTCTGATTTCATGAATGTGTTCGGATTTCTTTGGTATATATAAGGGTACTCTTCCACTGAAGGTGACTGTGGTGGAGTAGGTGCTTTTCTTTTTGTCATGCTATTCAACGAAGTATCACTATCCATTTTTGTCAGTACTGGCTTAGCATAGTAGATGGGTTCAGGTTTATCTTCATGCACTTCAGTAATTTCATTATTCTTTTCTTCCCTCAACAAATCCTTTATGTCGTCTGTTTTTGTGCTCAAAGATTGTTGCATCTGCATCGCAAGCTGTTGGTGATGGTTTGTTATATTCTTCTTACATACTGATTGTTTGATACCTGATATCGGTTTTACTGGAAGGTTTTTAGGTTTCTCTGGAAGAGCTGGTTTTGTTGATGGAATGACATCGGAAATCATTCCATGTAGGAACGATGGTCGTGGATCCATTGTGGGGACTGGCGTGTTGGGAAGCGCCGGAGCTTCCGTGGGTTCGTCAGGGTCAGCTCGACCATCGGGTTCACCAGCTAACTCCCTGCTTGCTTCAGCAGAGAAAACATTCTCAGTCGCTTTCGGAATAATTGCTGGCAAATCGATAACAGGACTTTGGAACGTAGAGTATCCAGTAGTCTTTCCTTCTGCCTTCCTGTGCTGACCTACTGGCGATAGTTTAATGTTCTTGTGTTCGTTCTCGGTGAAGACTTTAATTTTTACCGTCTCTTCGCATTTTGATGGCTCAGAAAAGTTTCCGCTATCATCATTGTCTGAGTCCAGTCGTCCGTTAAAACTCTCATCATCAGAAGGGGTTGAGTTCAAAATGCTCACAGCTGAGTCGACGCTTGTGTTATCGATATTTATTTTACAAAATTTGAACTCAGATTTTGTAGTAAGGTTTACCTTCGGCCTCTCCTGAGTCTTAGGTACTGGAGATTTTCTAACAATACCATTTTTCTTTGTCTCACTTTCTTTTTCTCTCATTTCCTTTTCTTTCATCTCTTCATTTAAATTTAGATCTTCCTTGATCTTTTCTTCAACAACTGTCGGTTTTGTACATACACTCGTTGTCAGATTGTGATCACCACCACCAGTTATTCTGTTCTGTTCTAGCGTCTCTGATATTTCTTCCAGCAAAGATTTTTCAGTGTACAAGCTTTTTGTAATATTTTCTGTATTTGTGACTTCACATTCCTTGACATACGAAGTTAGTATGATATTAGTTTTATAGTTGGAAGTTTCTTCCATTGGCGGATTTGAAACTGTTATAACTGCAGGCTTGCGACCATGAGACTTGACATTGGTGGGAGATGATTTTGATTCTTGTCCGAAAGGAGTAACAGAAACCATCAGTGTTTTCTTCTTTCCTGTTGAATCTGTTTGCGATTTTCCGAGTAACAATGACGTATAAGACTTGGCTACTGAATCTCCTAACAAGTTTGCTTTAACTGTATTAAAATCAGTGTTAGCCTTTGTAATTCTATGAAGTTCCTTGTCATCTTCTGTGTCTGGGAATGGATCTTCATCGCCATTGTCTTCCGAAACTTCAAATTCTTCTCCATCTGACCAATCATCTCCTCCAAAACCAATTACTTTAGACACTTCTTCAGGAAATCTCACATTTCTTTTGCTCTTTTTCTTTTGTTGAATCTTCAATATACTTGGTGGCGATGACGATTTCTTGAAGAATGTGCTTCGGTTTTGGAAGGGTGTCGACAGGTACTTGCCCCCTTCAGACGTACGTTCTTTGTGCTCTTCGCGCGACTTGAAGCAGTTTGAGCAAAAGTCCTTCTTCCATGCATTCTGCACGAAGTTGTGGCAGACTGGTGACATATTGCCCCTGGAGTAGCGCCGATTGATCACATAACTGGCACTCTGAAACAAAAGGTAAATTAAATACAGACGTGGAAAGCAATAACGATAGAAATAGATAGATTGACAAGTCTTTAGATTGCTTTTTTAGACCCCGCCAAATCGACGCGGGCGACGCGCTTAATAAGTTAAACACCTAGTACAGAAATATAAAATTGCATAAGGCGGCAGGCGCCATGGGCTATTACGAATAGTTTGTAATTAACGAACTAAATAAAACAGTAGTTATAAAACAACAGTAGATATGGAGCCCATTCAAATGTCAAGGTAATCGGCCTCGGTTACGGCTCCGGGTTTGTGTAAAAGGTTTAATAACTGTCACAGATTGGTTAGACCATGATACTGGTATCAGCATCTGAACAGCATGCCGCTGACGACTACGGGTATAATTTGGAGTCTATCTGGGTTCACAAGAACACATTTATACATGAATGGCTAATTTGTCTTTTCTAATTTACCAAAGACTGAATGAATTTAATAGAGATTTCCGCGATAGTGATGATATTATTACATACAAAAGCCGTGACTTTTCACTTGAATCATAATCACAAGCAGATCATATAGAGGTACATAGAGTCCAATGTAAGTGAACCTGTTTGGTGATGCGGAGGGCGCCGGCCACTTTCACCTCAAATATTCCGGTTAAGTACCTATTGATGTTGATTATTGAATTACATGTAAGTGCTGCTCAAAAAAAAGTGAGTATAAAAATTGGTATTGCATTTTTTGGTGTCGCAAGACTTTCGTAGGAATTGGTGATTGTAGTATTAAATAGTTTTGCTTTTTCAAGAGTATCTTCAAGTTAATGTGATGAAAATCATTCGTTAAAATCTGTCGTGGTCTAAGAGTAGTACCTACGTTATGGTGAAGATGCAGCTGATTGAAGTACCTCCCATTTGTATGTTCATATCGGCATGACGAAGATATGCTCATTTTATATCACATATGAACAACCAGCAGATGTTGCATGAAAACAAATGGCAAACGAACTAAGAACCAATATAGGCATTTACAGTTTAGACTCAGACTGCATGCAATAATTTCAAACCGCCTACATTTCCCATGGTTGTCCTGCGTCCTATCTGTAGTTAGCTACGTGTAGGCAGGTTAATATTGGTAATCAATACTTTAATTCTTGCACAAAAATGTACCTACGCCCACAAATAGTGCGAAACATTGCGAAGACAATTAATTCGCAACAAGCTGATTGACACGATATTCTACAAATTCTATATGGAATATTCAATACATTTTGTTACGACTGTAACACGTTGTATCGAAATTGTTATTCAACTGACATGCAAGGATTCATTTTCGATTTAACTCTTGAAACAATTGCTTAAAGTTCAAAATTGTTGTTGAAGAATTACACGTAGTAATTCTTCAACAATCGTGAAGAGAACAATAATTATGATCATTCGATTGGCACATAGCGAACATGACAAAATTAGTATTAGAGCCCTCTCTAATTAATGAGTGTTAAATAATTAATCACTTGTGTGTTTTGTTTAGTTACTCAATATCTACTAAATTCCTACATTTCAAAGTACACAGTCACGTTATTATAAAACGATTATGGACACACAACTGCATTCAATTCGTGAGGTTTGTGGTCATCTGTGCTGTGCATCCTATCTACGATTGTACTTTAATTGTAGCCTGTTTAGGTAAACGTTGTTTTACAATACTTTGGGCCTAATCTGTCTTTAAAATCGGTCAAATGCGAGTCTAACTCGCGCACGAAAGGTTCCGTACCACCGTACAATGGTAGGGATGGTGTGGAGTGAATAGTTTGGATTTTACATAGAAAAATGTTGTTTACAAAGTTATTGGTGCGGACACTTTCACACTCCATGTACGTAACCAGGTGCATTCATAAGTTTGTATGTGGTATTGAAGGAATTGTTGTATGGGAGCCCCCTTAAATATTTATTTTATTCTGCTTTTTAGTATTTGTTGTTATAGCGGCAACATAAATACATCATGTGTAAAAATTTCATCTGTCTAACTATCACGGTTCATAAGATACAGCCTGGTGACAGACGGAAGGACGGACGGACAGCGGTGGCTTCGTAATAGGGTCCCGTTTGGCACCCTTCAGGTACGGAACCCTAAAAATCAACTAAACAACTAAATGTATCGGGAAACTTTACATTTATAAGTCACACCATGGAAGGAACCCTGTTTTAGCAAATAATACATGGAAGGAATCCTGTTTTAGCAAATAAAACTATAGGCAGATTGTTGCGATTCGAAATTGGTCCATCAAAATTTCTTTATTCGATACATGGATCCCACATTCTCTTTTGATATCGATCCGTCGATCGAGGTCGCCATTCGCCGGCCGGCCTGCGCGCGCGCATCCTTGAAGACTAACAAAGGGGAACATGCAGAAATGGTGTCAGATGTTGCTTGTAGACCGTGAACGCATATTGGGGATATTCAGCGTGACATTAAATTAGCTGACCAACCTTTGGGGATTGATAGCACCTATCACTATGATCAACTTTCCCAACGGAATATATGTTAGACTACCAAAAAACTAGTTTAGGTTATAATAATAATAATAATACCTTGGACACCATTTACACACATTGATCTAGCCCCAAACTAGGATTCCCTGTATCTTGGGTACTAGACAACGATACACATACTTATATAGATAAATATTAATACTTAGATAATAAACAACCATGACTAGGGTACAAACATCCGTTCTCATCAAACAAATATTTGCCCCCACCGGGACTCGAATCCGGGACCCTTGGTTTCGTAGGCAGCGTCACTGTCGACTCGGCCATTCGGGTCGTCGGGTTTTTCAAGGCACTGGAGGTTAAAGGGGCCGTTCATTAATCACGTGGAGAATTTTCGTACCAAAGCGCATTCGAAACGTGATAGACTGAGATTTCCATAGACAACACTCCTGTCAAAATTGTTGGAGGTGGCGATACGTGTTTCTGGGGCGCGTAATAGAATTCCATGAGTAGAATTCCATTATTCTAAGGAATCGTCACTTTTTGGGTCGACGACGTGTCAGTTTGTAAAAACGTATTAATTTTAAAACGCTTTTTAACAGAGCATATTTTATCTTATTAATATTATTATTAGCCAATTCTTATTTATGTCCTCATTTCTATATTTGTGGGTGTTCGTAACGGTTGATATCTCAATACTACACCCCCCTCCCGACTTGTGTTTTTTCGATATATTTTTTAACCTCCCCTCACTCTTTCGAGCCTCACGTGATTAATGAACGGCCCCTTATGTTGACACGTTTTGCTGCTTATGGTAGGGAACACATGATTCTATATTGTAATCTGGATACTCCTAAACTAACTCAAATGAACATTTATTTGTGAGATACAAATTAGCATTACATATTACTTATTTATTTCCTATAAAAAATAATTAATAAGAAATATGTAACGAGCTCCGTGGTCTAATAGGTTTCACGCTTGTTTCTCACACAGGAGATGCAGGTTCGAATCCTGACCATGTACCAATGAGATAGTTGATTTATCTTAATTACATTATCGGTCGTTCAGTGTTTCGGATGGCACGTTAAGCTGTAGGTCCCGGCTACTATAGCCACGTGGTAGTGGTCGTAAAACCCCTCCACCAACCCGCACTGAGCCAGCGTTGTGGAGTATGGCTCAATCTTACTCGTATCCGGGTAAGTTTATCCGGTGAAACCTGTGCCCCTCGATGGGGACATTAATGACTTGCGTTTATTTTATTTATATAATATTTTATAGATAAGTTATTAGATATTGTGCACTGCCTACTCTTTCATGGTAATTTTTCCTATCATGCCTTGGTTTGCTGGAAGAAACCTATTTTTAGAGATAAGCTCGCCTTTGTACATATGTTTTCCAAAATGTAACTTTTTATTTATCTTTGTGCAATAAATAATTATGAATAATGAAATTATAAATTATAAAATAATAAATATAATAGAAGTGATATAAATAAAATAATAATGCAACATGATTAGTCAGCCAAACCACAGAATACTTAATAGAAACCTTACAAAAAGTTGACTTTCCATAAGTGGTGAAAACCACAATGTCACCTTCACTTATACAACGAACCATGTACGTACAGTGTCAATACACAAACATCTTGCATACATTATGTTGTGATCTCATCTGCAATTCATAATACGGTTCTATAAACATTTTCTTGCGATTTGTTCTGCAAATTTTGACCAAGAACCCTAGATAAACAAAACGTCAAATATAGCGAATTTCCCGTAACGGGAGGCAGAGGCAATGCTACTCCACGGTGGGGCTAGCCTATCATCGCAGCTTTGAAGCAGAAAAATATGTAAGTTTCCTGACGATATACCTTCATGCTTGCCGGAAAACTCTATAAGTTCTGTCACGTCTGACATCAGAACCGTCAGATACTAGAGATATTGTGTCCTTGTTATAAGTAAGCTTAGCTCATGTTAGGGTTAAATGAATAAGGCCCGACAGAAGAAACGCGAGTTAGGGACTATAAGCACAACTAGCAGCAAATGTTACGAATAGCTCGACCTCATTAAAGTAGCGATCACAATAGCAATTGTAACATCTTTGTTTACCATTTATATGGCCTTCGACTCTGCTGTATTGTATACAACCGTATATGTCGTTGTACCAACCGTTTAACCAACCATTGTTGTTAGGCATATGTACGCATGTGTTAGTTTCTTATAAGGGGCTCATTCAACACTAGCCACGGGTTTTACAAAAGTCTAAAAGAATTAGCCCTAAGCAATTTAAAGGAAAGCCATTACTCCCTAACTTAAAAAGAATCGTAGAAACCAAACGAGGAGAGAGATTTAATAATAATCGGTCAAGTGCGGACCACAAAAACAAGACTACTTAACCACTAAAAATAATAAAACAAAAACATATTATGTCCTAACGTGGCTTTCGAACCCAGAACACTAAGATTGCGAAACCGATATCAAACCAACTGCGCCACCACAACTGCGAAATCTACATTCATATTTGGATCATGATATGGTTTGTTACATCGCTGAGGGTGTTAAAACAAGTCTCTTGTATGGGGACCCCCTTTTATAAATAAATGCACGAGATTTATTAAAATAAATCTCGTGCAATTCAATGCAGTAGCAGCAACAGCAATACACGTTCTGTGATAATGTCAACTCTCTACCAATTACGCTTCAAGAGATACAGCCAGCTGACGGACGGGCAGACGGACAGAGCGGAGGCATAGTAATAGGGTCCCTTTTGGCACCCTTCGGGTACGGAACCCTAAAAGTTACCAAACTATCTTCGGGAGATTTTTTAAACGTTATCTTCGTGCCAGTTAAGATCGTTAAAACAGTTCAATTTGAATATTGTGGGAACCAATTCACAGTAATAACCGTTTCGATTCGATCCAAGGGTTTCCTTGCACTGATGCAACGACGAAGGCTTTACAATTATCCTGCCATCATCATACCGTTGTCTTGTCTTGCAATATTTGCGTGGTTTCGTAATACACTAACGTTTATTGTATTAGATCGTTGCCTGTTGTAATATCAAGAGGATTTAAAACTGAACTAGATACAATAATACTAGCAGAAGTTTACCCTGAAAAGGTAGGCCAGAGCTGCTTGATTACATCGTACGTAATCATGATGTACACAATGTAGGTATACATATCCTCCAAGGTATTCCAAGTTGATTGGATATCATCAAACGAGGACAATCCCAAATCGAACAAAACATTTGCTTAACGTGCTTAGGCTAAATATTCAATTACTGATTAATAAAATCAACAAATTAGACGAACTCGTTGGAAATACATCACTTACTTGCAATGCACACACATGCCTCACAAACATGGGTATTCATGATGTCATTTAAGCATGCTAAAGAAAAGTAGAAACGAACAGGTGTTCGTACTATCAACACAACTAACTGGTATTTTTCAACCGTTAAGGCAAAGGCAATAAGTACTACCAAAGGGTGTGGCATGTGAAAATACAGCTTTCTAGCTGACCAGAACTATATGGGAGAGAAACTTCACGTCAAGAAAGACTTTAAAGGCAAGACAGAAAGGTGTTGTTGAAGAAATAAACCTGCTGTGGCAGAAGGTAATAAGTAAATAGTCTTACGAGAGTCAATAATATGGTTAGTATACTCGCGAATGTGAGAAGACAGGTTTGGAATTTTTCTTGTTTTGTAACTACAGGTGAAGTGAGAAAACGAGGACTTTCAAAATTAACTTTAAAAGTAGTTCGTGAATCTGTGTGACTTTAAAGAAATCACGACATGCACGGAGAGCCTCAAGTGGATTTTGATGTCGAAAGTACCCTCATGATTCTGTTTACAATGGTTTTGTCCAACAGAGATTTCACAACGAGTTACGAAAACCCTTCAGATATTTTGACCGAGCGAGCAAAGCGTCCAGTTTCGATATTGGCCAAAAATGCCTTTGTCCGTCTTTCTGCCTACAGGTCGCATTATTCGACGATTTTGGAAAAATAAAGAGAAATGCTTGTTTAAATAGTGGGAGGAAAATTTCTTTCAACACCACATACATACTTATAAATGCACTTGGTTACATACATAGAGTATGAACGTATAAAAGGACACCAATAACTTTGTAAACAACATTTATATACATAGAAATCTTACACACAGGAAAATTAAAGATACCCATGCATGAAACTTGAATACCGTTGTGCGTTGGTACGGAACTCGCACCTGACCGTTTTTATGCTCATGGTCTATCCGACATGAAATACGTGAAAATGAAAGCAAAAATAAAATAAACTCATGATTCCTTTATCTTCTTACGTAGAATTGTAGGCGGTATCAGCCTGTTTCCTCCGAAGATTCTCAGAAGAGTATAATCGCGGCGTATAAGTTGGACCAAAATAGCGTCTGCGCAGGTAAAAATGACTGTTTTAGATGCATTTTTTACCCTGCGCAGACGCCGCCATTTTGGTCCAACTTATGCGCCGTCTTCTTCACTAGTGCTGCTTTTAGTGGATGTTTTAGCCTGATTTCGACGATGTTAGTAAGCAAAGAGTTTCGTTAATCTGAGTATGTTGTGTATCTCCCATTAGCGCTGCCTCTGGTGTTTTTTTTTTCAGAAGGGTAATAAAGAAACTATGTGTATTTATGTGTTCTCTTTGTAAAACATTTCAAGTATCGACTTGAAATGTTTTACAAAGAGAATAATAGTAAGTAGCATTAGTACTCTCCGCGTTACCTAACATTATCACTACAGGAATCTACAGCGATCACAGCGACAATGTAAACCTCATATTTCCAACCAACAAAGATAACAAAGATTCTATGCAAACACTATTGCTTGCTTACTTTCAAATGCTGTCACATTTGACGTAACTAAACTGGTAAATGGCGGTCGTAAACCCTTGAATGGCGGGTTCTTGGCGAGCGTAATATTATAGCAGCCGCTTTTTAGGTTTTCCTATCTGAACTAAGCCTCCGCTGTCCGTCTGCCTGTCTGTCTGTCAGCAGGCTTTATCTTTATCTATTATTTTAGCAATTAAAGAGGTTCCCATACCAGAGATGTGTTTTAACACCAGCCGGGTCTAATAAACCATGATTCAAATGGCCCGACATGACGACGACGACGAAAGACAGCCCGAATGGCCGAGTCGGTAGTGACGCTGCCTACGAATCCAAGGGTCCCGGGTTCGAGTCCCGGTGGGAGCAAATATGTGTTTGATGAGAACGGATGTTTGTAACCTAGTCATGGTTGTTTATCTATCTAAGTATAATATTTATCTATATAAGTATGTGTATCGTTGTCTAGTAGCCAAGTTACAGGGAATCCTAGTTTGGGGCTAGATCAATGTGTGTAAAAAGTGTCCAAGGTATTATTATTATTATTATAAATATGATCGTGGATATAGCGGTTCATCACATGGCTGTGGTGGCGCAATTGGTTTGATATCGGTTTCGCAATCTTATAGTGTTCTGGGCTCGAATTTTGTTTTATTATTTTTAGTGGTAAGTTGTCTTGGACGATAGTACAGAACCCTTCGTGTGCGAGTCCGACTCGCGCTTGACCGATTATTTGAAATTCGTGTACCTAACGGAGGTTAGTTTCATATAATACAGCTAGAAACGAAGTACAAATAGTAAATATGGAGTAACCCCTGTGTAAATATAGGATTGAAGTCATAAATGCATTATGCAGTTATGAACGTTGAAATAAGCTAATATTGCACATAGTATAGGTACTCGTAGCCAGTACCGGACTATCCATTAGGCAGAGTAAGCAGCTGCCTAGGGGCCCCCATCGTCGGCTAGGGGCCCCCAGCATTGTGGAAAAATCATCATCGAGACAAATTATTTCCATGATTTCTATTTAAAATTAATGGCGTTTTTGGGATCCGTACCCAAAGGATAAAAGCGGGACCCTATTACTAAGACTCCGCTGTCCGTCCGTCTGTCACCAGGCTGTATCTCATGAACCGTGACAGTAAGACAGTTGAAATTTTCACAGATGATGTATTTCTGTTGCCGCTATAATAACAAATACTAAAAACCAGAATAAAATAAATATTTAAGGGGGCTTTCATATAACAAACGTGATTTTTTTGCACGTTATGGCTCGATATTGATAACGGCAATAGGTAGACGCTTGAAATATTCACAGAATATTGAGTTATATTTATGTGTTTTATTGCAACCTTTTTTATTTCTATTTTTACTTTATTTTTAGTGTAATTTGACGTCTGCAAAATGAATTATCTATGTTTAGTTGCCGACCATCTAATTTTTATACATTTTTGATATGGCCGTAAACTAAACTCCTCCTTCTGACTGCAGTTAGGTAGCGACCACATGGTCACTTTTTATAGCATTCAATAATGTATAGGCGAAATATTTACACAGGTATATCACGAAGCAGATTTTTTTCTCAAAGCAGAAATGAAGAGAAAAAATATCTGATTCATCATTCCATTATTTCAAACTCAAATTATTGCATTTTTCCTATGCCAGTTCGCGATCACGTAATATATCACTATTTTTTTGACATTTTTCACCAAATAAGTAAAAAAATAATAAAATATGGTATATATTTCATTACTTTTTTTAAGTAAAAAAATTATGAAATATAGTACATATTTCATAAAATTTTTTAGATACAAAATTAACATGTACAAAAAACATGAAAGCATTTTTTCACAGATTCGCAAGCATATCGACAGAGATTAGATGCGTCCAAATCAATGAGATCGTCTAGTCACCTGATCAATATAGTTCAGCCAAATTAACTTGTCCCAAATTCTACAATTATTCCCAAGATATTAGAATTATTTGTATGATTAAATTTCTGATGTAGGCCCGTGGCAGCAAAACGAAATAAGAAGTAATTTTCATAATTAATGAAATTTTACGCACTGGTGATCTGATCTAGATCAATATTTGAAATAAATTTTGTCTTGGTAAATGATAATTTCTAAGACATTGTTCCAAGCAAACGGGGTTCCGGGCAACATCTGGTTATCATGCCAAAAATGTATTTCAGAAAGTAAGAAAAGGATAAGGGGCCCCTAGATTGGCATTGCCCAGGGGGCCCGATATGGTTATTCCGGCCCTGCTCGTAGCACCTAACTTTGATTGCAGAAATTGTTTCATCAATATACACTAAAAAAGGCACGTTTGTACAATTGCTCTAAGGAGTAAAAACTAATGCATCAATTAGGACACGCAGCTTAAACTTATTAACATAATGTGTATGAGGTCAGTGGATAAGGTGAACCAAAGTTTGCGGGGCGGCGGTTGATTCGCTGGGGCGTCATGGGCTGCACTGTGTCAGAAGCGCAGGGAGACTCTCTCGCCACCACTACACACCACAACGACATCGTCCGGAGGGCTCTCGTCTCTGCTGACGTTCCATCAGTTCTGGAACCGCCAGGTTTGTGTCGCAGCGCCGGGAAGCGTCCGGAAGGTCTCACTTTGATACCGTGGGAGAGAGGCCGTTGCCTTTTGTGGGATGCCACTTGTGTGTGCACGTTTGCGGCATCACACATTGGCTCCAACACGGTAACTCTTGGTGCTGCGGAGTCGGCACCGCGGCAGAAATGTGTTAAGTACGCGCAGCTGACGGGGAGTTACTTGTTTGTTCCATTGGATGTCGAGACCACGGGGGTGGGGGGATCGCAGGGTAGGGCCTTCATCAAGGACATCGGGAGGCGTTTGAGGGACTGGGGATTTGACTTCCGCTCTGGGGCATTCCTGGTGCAGAGGATCGCGCTCGCTGTGCAGCGTGGAAATGCCGCCAGCGTAATGGGCACCTTTGGGCCGGGCTGGTCTTGGGGTGTTTTATTTTTCTTTATTGTGATTTAAAATTGTATTACTGAACGAAATTATGTATTTTATGGACCTTATGCAAGAAACTGAGAATGAGTCAATAGTCAACACCAATCGTGATTCATAGTTAAAGTGACTCATGGTGTTATGTAATTAGACTTCGACAAGGTGTTTCTTAAAGGTATTAGTACCAATAACAACGGTTATCGGAAGTGTGACTAAGGCGAAACTTTGAAAGCATTGTTAGGAGTCAACTGATGCAAAATCCTGCCAGATGTTATTTATTAGGTGTAATTTATGTGATATAATATATTCCTAGTGAGATAAACTATGCAAGTGCAAAGAAGATTTATGTTCCTATGACCATTGTCAATTTCCGATGACGTAGTTTAAAACACAACAAATATTACATTTACATACAGGGACATATGTACATTGATTCTAGCCCCACTAGGATACCTGTGTCGTGGGAACCACAAACAGCGACATAACAAACATGTAAACAGGAACAGGAGTTATTTTTTTTGATGATTTATGTGTATTCCCTACACATGGGCAGTAGTAGTAGAATATCTTAACAAAACCTAAGAATGATTGTAATTAAGCCCAACGCTACAGAACTTGACACTAAAATAGAAGAAAGTCTAATATAAGACCAATCTGAATTTCTCACTCTGATAACTCTGAAGTTAGCAAGCATATTTGACGTATCGAAAAACTAAGCGAGTAAAAAGAAGTAAGACCTCGTACGTACACCAATACCTATGAGTATTTTTCCATGGCAGGAAATATCTTACCATCATCGCCACATACTTCAGTTGCATTCATACGAAATAATGAACAGCTCTTGTGCATACAATGATTCTCAAAGGTCGTGAGAACATAATGCATTATTAAAACGCTAAATAGCGTTGTCGGTCCGTTGACCTTAAGACCACAGTTAAAATGCCATATTCGTGTAAAAAGTTAAAAGTGTCGTTAGTATTTTCTTGATTTGGGTCGCCGTTTTTGTCTTTAAAAAGACGCTTACGTCAGTTTTTTCCTTGTTTTTTTAAGTTATATATATCTTGGCTTTTTTAGCTGTATCTACGTGACTGCGAATCATTTATGTTTTCAACCTTGGCTACCTATTCTCATTTGAGATGCAGTCTATAAGTAAAGTTAGTTAAATTGGCTAGTCCCCTGCCTTGCCTAATGGTGTATTGAATAATAGACGAGGGCGCAATTGTGCCTCTGCTGCGCCACCGCGGAAATGACGTGAAGCTATGTATACAGAGTGGTTTGTTACACAATAGATATATTATGAGGGGTTTAAGTAGAGTCCATTTCCATTAAATTTAACCTTATAATAACAACCTAACCCAAAATCGGCTTCAAGTAATTTAGATTTTACCTTTTTTTTTATTATTTTTCCAAAATGAGCCTAAAAGTTTGTTTTGTTTGTTTGCTTTTGTTTGATTGTCGTTTATTAGCTAATACATACAAAATAACTAAATTTTCATTCAGTGAGCCCATCAACTCACGTGATGTGCAAACTTTAACAAATTTTCAATTGTAAAACAGAGATTTTGTCGATTTTTTTTATTGATCTGAATGTTCTTACATACATATTGATTCAAAAACTGGGCGTACTCGACGCTGGCCACGTATGCACGATGGTGGTCAACGTTGGTTCACTTCAAGTCTATATGGACGCCGTCTACGAATCGTGCTGTAAATTTGGCCTCGATATAAGTATCTCCAAGACCGAAGTCCTCAAACAACCATCAAGAGGCCGGGACGCTGACTGCACTAAAATACATCTATGCGGTAAACCCTTAGAAGAGATCATATCTTTCAGATACCTTGCAAGCCAAATTAGAAATGACAATAGCCTAGCCTCGGTTATTCCAGCCCAACTGCACAGCACGACCGGCTCTGGAAGCCACACGACTTAAAACTGCAGACAAAACTTACAGTTTATAAAGTTTTGGTTGTGCCTAGCCTTCTATACGCTGCAGATTCTTGGTGCCTCTTCAAACCAAATATCAGATAACTGGACGCTTTCTCTATGAGATGTCTGCGTTCTATCTTATGCATCAAGTGGCAAGATCGTGTGACCGACACCGAAGTGCTACGATGAATTAATATGAACTGGTATGGAGGCAAGGGTCATGAAAAACCAGCTGAGATGGAGAGGTCATGTAGTGCTTATGGATGACTGTAGACTGCCAAAGGCCGTGTTCTACTGTCCAGCGGGAAACGGAACCCAGGCGGACAGTACCGGCGCTACAAGGACGTGCTCAAATGTCACCTCACCGCATGCAGCATACCACCTGATCGATGGGAGCTTCTTGCCCAAGCAAGGCCAGAGTGGCATTCAGCTGTTAATGGTCTTGACCGAATTCAACACGACTGGCAGACCTAGAAGCGAAACGTGAGACAAGGAAAACACGCCTTAAGTCCTCCTACACTTATACTTGCAATGATTCGGGGCTCTACGCCCTGCTACAGGATATTTGACAGCAAGTTCAGATTCGCCAGCCACTTTATGACACGAAAGAAGATGTAGCAGAGGAAAGAGAAAGCAGAGGTAGCTGTCTTAGGATACGACGAAAAGGTTAAATTTCAATCATTAGTTTTATCAGCTATCCACCATGGTAAATTGTTTTACATAAACTTTGGAACGAAAAAACTGTTGCAATCACCCCGTAGTTCGGTGTGATGGCCATAGGGGAAAGAGAAAGTAACGGAGGGGGTGACGTCCCGCCCACCTCCTGCACACCCCTGTGCGTCACCTTTGTCATAGACTGCGCGAGTCCGCATCAACCCCGTTTATCGATAATCGATATTGCTCGCGTTGATACTTGTAATTGCGCTGGTGTATTAAAATGGCATCAATTGCCTCTTCCTCGTGTATGAAAAGGAAAACCAAAGGTTAATTCTCAAGAAAAGACTCGCCAGAAAAGAAACTGAAAAATTGTGTCATTGACAAGTTTCGAGAAACTTGTTTATAAAGAAGAAAGTGAATACAGGGTGAAGGATATAATATTAGAAAAAGGGATGGAAGATTTTATCATAGAAGTTGGTAAAACAATTGCGAAGATACCTTAACTGTCTGATTTTAATTGCGGTATGATAAATAAAATTGGTTTAAAATTTGTTTACTTAAAAAGGTGATCTGACTCAACCTTGATTATGTTGTGTACCTTATTGATAAGTATCGACATTGACTACATTACTAAAATAGTGCCATCCCAACATGACTTGGACATTATATGTATGTATGTATAGCCCTAGGACTGCCCATTCCAAAACCATACAGGTAATTCCTATAATTATGTAGTATCATAATTATTTCGAGCATTTTCAAAGTCTAACAGCAAACTTGTTTCAAACACCATGAGGATAATATTCTGGTCACGAACTGTCTTCAATATGCCGATGTAAATAATATGTTTAATGGGACAGGTTTGGTCTGAGGTGAGGCGGCCAAATATAAATATCCCACGCCATTTTAGACATTTCCTTGTCCTATACAAGAGTTGATACTGCCAAGCAGTTCCGTATTGAGTAGCTTGAATTTTTACTAATGATTTAACTTTTAGCTAAGTTAATTTTGCTAACGTCCTAATAAACACATAAACCACCAAACAATTAGGGAAAATAGACTCAGAACATACACACTAAAAACATTGCAATACACACATACAACATGTTTACAATATCTGTGCACCTGGGTATGTGACGTCAATATAGTGCTTTAAGGTTTTTGCGTTCCAGCAAGGTGCAAACATATCGAGCCCGTGTTGTAATATGAATTTACTGTTTACGTACCTCAAAGCGTTGTGTGTGACTAGGTTGTACAATGCGCATGTGCATATTGTTTTATTTACACATACCAAATCCAGCCTACTTATTGCTATATATACAGTAGATATGTTAACATAAATAAGATTGTATCACATGTTAATAAATAAGATTTAAAACGAAAGTGATTCTGATTATGCAGCTCTTCGAATCTTAAATAAAGAAATATTTATGTAACCAATGTAAATTATGCCAATTTTGTTTGATTGTGAATTTCGTGACATTCCATTCGGGGTGCCGAAGGGACAGCTCGTTACATTTTGTGAGTCAAGGGCCCCTTTTCACTGCCCTTAAGGCCTGTTTCAAGAAGTCCCGATAAGCCCTATTAAACAGACTACAGTATGAAAAAGATAACATGGTGCCTGACTGGTGTCAGTCTGAGCCTGTTAATGAGGGGATATTGCTTAAATTAATGAAATGAATCGATAGACTCTTCCAACATTTGTGAACTGGATGCAGCAAATTTGGATAGATTTTGACATTCTTTTATCATTTTTTTTTCGATTGTCTTAGAAACATCCTTAGTGTTCAAAGAGTGGATTTTATGAAGGTTTAGGTATCTGTCACATCACTTCTATAAAACGACAGATGAATCCGTCACAGAGCTTATGGAGACCTATTGAAACAGGTCTTTACAGAGGTGTTTTCACGTTTTATTAATTAGCATCACAAGTAAAAGCCTCCATAAGTTGCTTTCTGAATACTAAAATAATTACTATCTAGTAAATAAAATTAAGTGATACGTATAAAGTTGATCACCCTGTCCCAATTAGTTTTATTACAGGATTATAAAACTAGAAACTCAAAATGTTGCTCTCTTCTAAAGCAATATACGGAATAGAAATCTACGTACTACTTTGTATTGAGTCCGGCGACGGGTAGACCAGTTTTTAAGCACTTCAGTAATTACATTAGAATAAACTGGTTCGGTCTCAACTCGCGATTTTATCGAGGTTACTAACCTTGTGTAAATCGGCATAGGATTTACGGTCTCTAAAATCTGACCACTACATATTGGACACAGTAAATAGATTGATTTAATATGACTTTTTGTCAAATAATTTTATTACGACGTAATTAAAAAAACTATGAAACTCGGGCAGTACAAAAAAAAGGACTAAACAAGCACACAATAATTCAGATTCGATAAAATTATATAAGTACAGTGTTAAAATAATAAGTGTTATCTTCGTTTTAGTGTACCGCAGTCGAGTTTTTAAGCTTTGTTAATGAAGTAATTTATTTCCTGCTCACAAAAAAATATAGAAGATTAGTTTGAAACTAAGGTGTATTATTGATAGATTAGTATATATAACGATACTCGCCTTTTAAACCAATGTATTTTGATACCCCACTCGAGGGCCTTGAAAAATATTTTTCAGCCCGCACTAAACCATTTTAACTTTATATTTAATTTACCTAGTGACACTCGCGCCATCAAGAAGAATCTAATGACGTATCATTTATCAAAATCGTTTGAGCCGTTGAGTAGTTACGAGCGGACACAGCAACAGACATATATACAAATAGTTCAAATACATAACCCTTCTCCTTTTTACAATTAAAGTGATATTTTTATTTTTTGTTTCTCCGGCCTCTTTGTCTTTCCATAAGGCCATTCCTCACTCCTCTCCATTCTTTGCAACCAGTGTTCTCTCTGAGTCTGTATTACCGACCACATCTGGTGCTGTATATGTCGCAGTTAGTTGGTTAAATCAAACACTTAACAAACTCTCTAGATCGTTAATTAAATACCGACGTTTAATCAAGTCACTAAAATTCCGTCAGACAAGTGAGTCAACGAAACGAGTTGTCTAAAAGTTTCTAGGCAACAAGACATAAATATTATATATATATATTTTTTTATGTGTACTTAAGTTTATGTTTTAAGTATTTTTTGTTGTTCTTACATGTTCAACCTAACACGAAGGATAAAGGGGGCTTCGCTTCGCTCACCCCCTTTACCCTTCACCTAAGCTACCGCAATGTTTTGCCCTGATATAAGTTGTGCAAATCAGCTATTGTCGTGATGCCATCTTGTTTTACAACACGCCGGCTTTCGGTAAGACAGATTGTTAAACGTTTTCGACGATGCTTTATTTAAATCAAAATGCTAGTAACTTGGTTAAACGTCGGCATATAATGAACGGTCTAGAGAGTTAGTTAAGTGTCTGATTTAACCAACGAACTGCGACATATATACTTGTAGTATGTCAATATGAATACGTTACCCGCACATTCCGATAACTGTTATCTGCGAGACGCCAATACTCAACAAAGTACAATACTCCGTGGAATTCTTAAGGCGTTACCGGGCTACCAACATAGATTCCTTAATTTTGCTAATGTCATGTGTTTTTAAGGAATTCACAGTATTTAGACAATGCTTTGAGTCGCCTATGGAACTCGAATTGCAATAGTATATTTTTCGTAGCTATATCGTAGAATTTGATCATATCATGAAATGGCCAACCATGATATAGTCAATTATTTCATGAAATGGTCAGAAAGGGTTGAATTTCAAGAAAACATATCTTTTTAAAACGAAGACTGTTCACCTAAGCTAACGCAGTGTTTTACCCTAAAATATTTCTTCGTTCAATGAAAGTTCTATTTCAACCATGGTTGGCTATTTCATGATATAGTCAATTCTACGATATGGTGCCGACATATTGATTACTCCCGAGGGCGGCAAAATGCCGTATTTGGTTTGTCTCGGCGCCTATTTTGTTTGAAGACTCACTGCCGATTACTGCATTTTGCACCCTTGTTGGGAGCAATTGATATAGCTACTATTGCTATTTGAGTTGCCGAAGGCGATTTGAGGCCCAGGTTTCTTTCAAGAACCTGGAAACGTTAGTGTTGATTTTTTTGCTCTTTAACACTACCCAGGGGGAACGGACAGTGCAAAGATTACCTGCAGAAGTAAAGAACTATTCCCCCAAAACTACCTGACGAACTTGATACGAAAAAAATGGGGTTTTTAAGAATCTATATACTCCACCATGAAGTCATCTACAGATTAGATTTTTGGGTTAACGTTTATTGAGTATTTGATTAAGATTTTCACTAAAGGGAAACGCGATTGGATAAATTTGCTCAATAGAATTTAATTCCGAAAACACCTCTAAATTGTTTTATTTTTTCCTGTAATTCTGAAATTCTAACTCATTTCATTGTGGAACTGCGTTCAAAATGTAGATATTATGTATTCGCAAAATTTCCTTAAAACACTTTAACAAAATAGCGTAGTTTATTTTGAAACAATTTTCTGTGGTTCAGCGCCTCGTTTTTTCATTTTTTCTTGACTCCGTCCCTCTCACACTGCGGGTCTTTCCGTCTGGAGTTACCGGGACCTTTGCACGGACGAGGTAGCGCCTTGCAATCTGTTTTCATAGGTTTTATTTTCAGGCCCCTTTATTCAATTAGTTTAGTTGTCGCCTCTGGAATCGGCATCGTCTTTGGGGATACATCCATCAGTTCCCTTTTATACTTGTTCCTTAGAGCTAAGGTTGAAATTGCCATATTTAATGACATTACATATGAAGTGTATGAGAACAGAGGGTATGCTGTTGGTTCCTGCATTCCACATTCCAGTGCTAACAGCGACAGTATGTTCACAGTCAGACTTTGGCGCCTAGTGCCTTGTGGCCATCGTTCCATCTGGACTAGACCAGAGTTCAAAGATTGTTTATGTATACAATTTTGAACTTTCTGAGTAACTATATGTGTCTATATATTCCACTATACATTCATCTGGACTAGACTAAAGTTCGAAGATTGATTTTGTATATAATTATGAAGTTTCTGAGTAACTATATGTGTCTATATATTCTAGACTATATATTCATCTCGACTAGACTAGAGTTCTAAAATGTTTTATGTATATAATTATGAAGTTTCTGAGTAACTATATGTGTCTATATATTCCACTATACATTCATCTGGACTAGACTAAAGTTCAAAGATTGTTTATGTATATAATTATGAAGTTTCTGAGTAACTATATGTGTCTATATATTCTAGACTATATTCATCTCGACTAGACTAGAGTTCGTAGATTGATTATGTATATAATTATGAAGTTTCTGAGTAACTATATGTGTCTATATATTCTAGACTATATATTCATCTCGACTAGACTAGAGTTCGAAAATGTTTTATGTATATAATTATGAAGTTTCTGAGTAACTATATGTGTCTATATATTCCACTATACATTCATCTGGACTAGACTAAAGTTCAAAGATTGTTTATGTATATAATTATGAAGTTTCTGAGTAACTATATGTGTCTATATATTCTAGACTAAATATACATCTCGACTAGACTAGAGTTCAAAGATTGTTTATGTATATAATTATGAAGTTTCTGAGTAACTATATGTGTCTATATATTCTAGACTATATATTCATCTCAACTAGACTAGAGTTCGAAGATTGTTTATGTATATAATTATGAAGTTTCTGAGTAACTATATGTGTCTATATATTCTAGACTATATATTCATCTCGACTAGACTAGAGTTCAAAGATTGTTTATGTATGTAATTATGAAGTTTCTGAGTAACTATATGTGTCTATATATTCTAGACTATACATTCATCTCGACTAGACTAGAGTTCAAAGATTGTTTATGTATGTAATTATGAAGTTTCTGAGTAACTATATGTGTCTATATATTCTAGACTATATATTCATCTCGACTAGACTAGAGTTCAAAGATTGTTTATGTACATAAACAATCTTTGAACTCTAGTCTTATGTAATTATGAAGTTTCTGAGTAACTATATGTGTCTATATATTCTAGACTATACATTCATCTCGACTAGATTAGAGTTCGAAGATTGTTTATGTGTATAATTATGAAGTTTCTGAGTAACTACATGTGTCACTCTGCTGTCATTTAATAACTTATTTTTCCACACAAGACAAGGACACCCTGTGTCGTGGGCAGCAAAAATAACGACGTCACAAGACCTGGGGTTTTTTTCTTCCTCCCCAGCCGTTATTCGAACCCGGGACCTCTCGCTTGGGAGCTGCCTCGAACCACAACGCTGCAGCGGTGGTCAAATATTGTATTGTACTTAAGGCCCAAGATCACACAAAACCACGGAAGAGCCACTTTAGCAAAAAAAAAACACTAAATTCATCGTTCTCAAAATAGTACATTTCGTACGAGTTCGTAAAGAAGCCTTTTCGAACGAGTTACGAATTTTCCGCCTGAGAACCCAACATCAAGCGGTGAAGGTGTTATTTTGAGGTTAGAAGGTTATTCACAATGAGATAATCTAATTCAAATACTGTGTCGTTACACGATTGGATGAATTTGCCTCGATCGTAAAAATAAAAAGGATATAAAATAATTTTAACATAAAATTATTGATTTCTCTCATAATTTTTATGCCTAAATTTTCCTCTTCTAGAGCTAATTTTTAACGTCTAAGCCGGGCGGCCCAGTGCTACTCCGCGCCGCCCGCTACCCCGCCAGTTCCGCTACCCCGCCAGAAGACGACGGGCGAATGCGGCGCCCCTCACCTCAACAGCCAGAACAGGGCCTTACGATTTTTAGATAGATGTTGAAACAAAGATGTTTAATTCAGCACTACAATGTTTTTTCACGTATCGTTCACATTATCCTCCTCATTTAAATCAATGTATGACACCAACAATGGCCTTCGGTCGATAGATAGGCTGTTATTGCAGCAGAATCATTGTGTTCCTTATTATCTTGATGTATCACTGCCACGAAATATCTCATGATTATTTATGACAGTTCTTCAACAATAATTCTTCATCTTCGTTTCATGTGGTCGCTTTCGCTGCTTAGAAGGAATAAGTACCCAGTTGTTTGGAAAAAAACAGGTCCGTTTTGCAATCATTTTTTAATTAACATTTTATTATGTTATTGTAGATGTAAAAAATACTATACAAATGTCATTATTTAATAGATCGGCGACACAATACAAGCGGACAAAAAATCACAATGAGTAATAGTCGGACCAAAACACGAGGTTAGTTCCTCTTGTTTTTTAGAACTTGGGAAGGGACCTGCCCAACTGAAGCGTAACTTAAGGTCAGTTATAAAAAACGAACGACATCTCACTGCGTTATGAATAGATTATTTTCGGAGAACTGAGTTACGGAAATGATTGTCAATCACAATATCGATTTATTTGTCTCGACAGCAATAAAATGGAGCACTCGTAGATGTATCTCAAGAGAGCAAAGATTTTTGCACTAGCATTACGTCGATCAACAAGTTACGTGACTACGAGGTAAGTTTGTGAAATTGTGTGAATCGACGTTATGTGCCTATAAATGTTTTATTTTTTATGTTTACTATTTGTACTAATTAACTATCTTCGCACTAATATATTATATCTATCTATAAAGAAAGTAAAGGAACTTTTTAAATTCTGGTAAAAAAAACCGGTCACGTCCAAGACGGAACATACAAAGGGCTCCGTACCGTACTAGCATTCAAGAAAACAAATAAGAAAACGGCTGGGTCCGGGGCATGCCTCTTTTTTATTGCATTAGTTCATTTTTTTTTTTGCTCTAGCGATAACAGAAATAAATAATTCTGTTTAAAAAACAACTCTCTACTACCTATTACGACAGCCCGCTGACGGATGGTCAGGCAGACGGACGGACAGACGGATCGGCTAAGGATAGGATGCCATTTGGCACCCTTCGGATACGGATCCCTAAAAATTAAGTGTTACCCAGTTAAAAGAGTCTAGAGCTGCGCAAACGCATCGAGCCAAGCGAATCTAAATCATAACGCTACCTACTGTTTCTATCCGCAACCAGTTTTCTAACTGTTAAGCTCCTCTCTCTCTCCTCTCTCTCGTGTCTGTGAACTGTGCTTTTGCAACTGATTTATATGGAGATACAGTTTGCGCCAAGTTTATTCAGATCTGAGCGAGCTGTCGCCTCTCTATCTCTCTCACCCTACCTTACACTATGCCAGAAAGAGAGGTCACAGCTCCCTCAGAGTCAAAGTAACTTGGCGCAGCCAGTACCATGAAAATATTTTTTGTACAACTGTAATACTGATAGATATAACAATTAGTTCGATAACTTTATAAAATCTATTTATCTAGATTATAAAAGTCGGGGAAGAGAATGAGAGAGAATGAGAGAATGTCTCATTCTCGTCAAGTCTGATCTCATAACATCTGATTAGGTCTATTTCGCTATAGTTACAAATGGCTTATGTTTAAACGATTACCAAAAACGCACCTATTTTACTACCAATAAATTCGAAATGACTGCCAGAATGGATAAATGTCCACTAAATTGTGTTTAGATAAATGATCACCAAACTTCTTTTTATGTTTTGTGTACTTAAGAGAATCGTGTGGGCGCGAGCCTCCATACAATAAGCGGTAACCTTTTTCACCCCTTAAACCTTGCCCGATTTTCACAATTTTTTCACATGTTTGAGATACTATGAAAAACTATGCTCATGCGTTTTTTTTTAATATTTTGTATTTTAGTAAATATAAGGACCTAAACAATCACTTTTTTGACCAAAAAAAACCCTCGAGCATTTTATTTATTTTTAACCAATCAAGCCAGATTTCAAAAAAAGGAAAAACTACAAGCATCGTTTATGATGTGTGCAAACGAATGCGACCAAATTTGTCTTATTCTATAAAGGTTTAGGGGTAGAAAAACGTTACCGCCCAAAAGCATAATTCGGCCGAAAATTTAGGCAATTGCGCTCTTATAGCTCTGAGATAGCTTGTATTTTGGTAAATACCTACTCGCGCCGAGTTCTGTCGCCTTCGCTCGCCTTAAGTTTATGTTTTAGGTATTGTTTGTTGTTCTGACATGTTTAACCTAACACGAAGGATAAAGGGGGCTTCGCTTCGCTCACCCCCTTTACCCTTCACCTAAGCTACCGCAGTATTTTGCGCTGATATTTTTTGCAACTTTTGGTGTTCATTTATCCATTTTGGGTAGGAAAAAAATATTTTGGTGATCATTATATTTGTTGCCGTTACAAATAGGTTAGTATTCCCAGAAGTTAGAACAGATTTTATGCTTAATACAGTAATCTAGTAAGTGCTGACGTACAAACGAATCAACTGAATCATGCATGACCCACTTGCCTGATAATTCGTTTGAAACTTTCAAACTTGTAAGATCTATCGCTATGTCAGTGTCTAATCAAATGATAACAAGTTCGTTACCAAGGAAATAAACCTTCAAGCGAATTTCGACCTACTTGCATTTAAGGGGTTTAGCAAAATAAGCTTATGGTGGGTCATGATTCAGATGGTTCGATAGTACATTATTGTCAGAGGTATTTGCATGTTATTTAAAAACACATAATTCGTTATTAATCCAGCGAGTTCATCGCCGATGTTATAAGAGTACTTCCGATTACTCAATCGACCAATTAACCTAGGTGTGGGACATACACGGAAGCATCGACTGAGCGAAAATTATGCCAATGTATTTTTATTGCAATAATTATATTCGACAAAATATGCAAAACCAAAAAAACATGACTTACCTGAATGTTGAAATTATATCTCCATTTTAAACGAAACATTTTTTTAATATTATTCACCACTATCTACGAATGTTGGACAATAACTACAAACATATTTTATAATCTTGATGGAAGTATTATTCAATATGTGAAATTACATATATAACCGTGCTTACACATCGAATGCAATGATGTTTGATATTATGCTTTTAAAAAGTCACGTATATATATATCACATATAAACTGTAGTCGCTTCCCTAGTGAGTGAAATGATTAAGGCGATTCATAATAATACCTTGGACACTATTTACACACATTGATCTAGCCCCAAACTAGGATTCCCTGTATCATGGGTACTAGACAACGACACACATACTTATAAAGATAAATATTATACTTAGATAGATAAACAACCAGGAATAAGGTACAAACCTCCGTTCTCATCAAACAAATATTTGCCCCCACCGGGACTCGAACCCGGGACCCTTGGCTTCGTAGGCTCGATCAATGCCGACTCGGCCATTCGGGTCGTCGGCAGTCATGATCATATGGAATAAAAATGTAGCCCATTAATGTCCCCACCGAGGGGCACGGGCCTTTTCCCGGATACGAGTAAGATTGAGCCACACTCCACCACGCTGGCTCAGTGAGGGTCGATGGAGGGGTATCGGGCTCTTGGACAACCCGACTGTCAGAAGTTATCAAGCTGCCCTATTAGGGCCTCTGACAAAACTTTACGACTACTACCACCGAGTAGCGATAGTTGCCAGGACCTACAGTCAACGTGTCTTCCACACGGAATAAACAAATACTACACAGAACGGACACCCATCCAGTGCCCGTCTCGGCCAGATGTTGCTACACCCACGATCGTTTCCGATGTGCGAATGCCGCTAGGCCACGGTGGCCTCTACTCTCTGTTCATGATCAAGACGGCTTTATTCGCATAGAATGCTAATCATTTAAAAACTGTCGGAGCGTTTTTCATGCGTCTGGAGTACGACTCCCCAGGCAGGTCTTCGCTACTGGACGGCAGGCAGGAGGGCGTCTAGCTGCGCGGGCGCAGTGCACGTCCGCGGGGTTCAAAGGGATGTTGCAGGCGTTGTAAGTCCGTGTGACCGTAGTCCAGTCATGTTGTGACGCAGATAAATAGCATCGCCAGGCCGGTTAGTCCTGCAGGAACTGAGCCAGCAGTGTAGACAGGGTAGCCCAGCTGGAGAGTATCACATAGTTGTAGGAAAAAAATAGACAAAACACATGGAGATAAAAAGCTGCCCGATGAACTATTCACAACCAATTCTTTAGTTAGAGGCACATCCTTGACGTACCAAGCAGCGTTTGAATTAAACATTGATCTACATTGTATAGGTAAATTACTATAGTAAATATACAGGAAGTAAAACTATGTAGAACCTATTTACATAGGAATGACAAGTTTCTGTCCGGATGCACATCTAACTATTTATTTAACGAACCATCAAAGTCATGTAGCTGTCTCTCGCTCGAAAAACGAGAGCATCGTCACGACATGCAAACCTTAGATTCATGTTTTTTTTCAATATATTTCGTTAAAAAATATGTATATGTATAATGTAAAAATAAACATATTATCTAGTCTTTTCTTTCCCGTAAAAAAAAACACTGAAATAAATTGTACCCTCTAAGTAATAAAGTTTATTTTATTACCTAGTTAGTAAATTACCCATACAAAAAATAGTCAAATAAAGATAATAAACAATTTGTTTATTTCACTTTCATTTTCAGTGAAGTCAATCAATAAAATGTTCTTGATGGTCAATAAATTATTTACCGTCAATAACATTTTATTGATTTCTGATGTTTTTATATATTTTTCATGATAATCTTATGATACCTATGTAGGTAGGAATATAAAACAAAGTATAAAAACACATTACATTATTTATTTAATACTGTTTAAACAGTAGTTATCAAAACGGCTACTAGCGTATAGGGGCAGGCCTATCGACGGAGATGGCACAGACCAGGGACAGTGGACTCAAAGGGGGGAACACCAAATTTGCTACATAAAACACCGGTCAAGTGCGAGTCCAACTCGCGCAGGAAGGGTTCCGGACCAATGTACAATGGTAGGGATGGTGTGGAGTGAACAGTTTGGATTTTACATAGCAGTGTTGTTTACAAAGTCATTGGTGCGGCTACTTTCACACTCCATGTACGTAACCAGGTGCATTCATTAGTTTGTATGTGGTATTGAAAGAATTGTTGTATGGGAGCCCCCTTGAATATTTATTTTATTCTGTTATTTAGTATTTGTTGTTATAGCGGCAACAGAAATACATCATCTGTAAAAAAAAACATCGTTATTGGTGCAGCTACTTGTATGTGGTATTGAAAAAATATATATATGGGAACCCCCTTAAATATTAATTTCATTAATTTTTTTGTATTTGTTGTTATAGCGGCAACAGAAATACATCATCTGTAAAAAAACAACTGTCTAACTATCACGGTTCATGAAATACAGCCTGGTGACAGACGGACAGACAGACAGAAAGACGGACAGCGGAGTCCTAGTAATAGGATCCTGTTTTTACCTTTTGGATACGGAACCCTAAAAATATATCAAAAATTATAAACTATGCATAAAGGTTAAGCAGCACTTTATTTGAGCATACAGTCTGTGTAATCGGCGATTAGAGTTCCTACTGATCAAATGTAACTCATACTTGGCATTATTGCCTTTTGTTTTTGTAATTAAGTCAGAGTGTCTCCAAATTCTCTTTAGCAAGGAATTTCGGTGGAAATAATCTTAAATCTAAATTCAATCTTTATTTATGGATTTTGCCTTACATTTTTTGAATGAGTATTAAAAAAATAAAAGGTGAAATCCATTATTATATCCTTGTCTTCCACCTTAGAGTTCATTTTAAATTGCACATGAAAATGGGAGTTAGAAATGCATTGCTGGTGGCATCGCTAGCTTATAGCTACTTCCATCGGAGATACATCGATATTGGTTACACGCGCATTTTACATGGCCTACCATTGTTAACTGATACTCGTTTGTGATCCATTGAACAATACTCTTCTTGCCATTTGTGAGCACGTGTTTTTTGCCATCACAAACACCATTGTTTGCAAACGATCAGCCGATCACAATCGACTTTGTAACTTAAATGAAAAGAATAAGGTTATTTTTCTATTGAATTTCTTGCAGACGGTACGTGATTTCCAATATTATAAACATCTTAGCGTGATTTTTACAATACAAACGTCAATAAAGCGGCCTAATTGTATGAAAGACGTAACTTTTGTCTAATGAGTGGCTGCGTAGTTTGTAAAATTTAAACATTTAAATATGTTTCCGGATAAGGCTTAACCTCTCAAAAACCGAGGGTGGTTGGGACGGGTCGCGATTTGAACCTTATGCCATGGTAAGAAAATTTAAAGATAACGGAAAAGTGGCGTAAGATAACGCCGGAAGTATTCAAGAGGTTAAATAATACGGTACTGATGACTTATTGGCAAAGTCATTAATACTAATTTAGGAATTAATAGAGAACTAAGCATTCTCCAAAAAGCACTTCTTATAATCATATTAGCCTGAATATGATTCCTGGACTCGCATATGTAACGAGGTTTTAGGTTTACCAATCCATTAACTACTTGAATTTCAAAGGGCATTCATTAGTGTATGTTGAAAGAGCTTTAAACACCGGGCCTCCTGGCGTAACTGCAACCAAAGTAAACAGCGGTATTATTAGCTCCGAGGGTGTTGGTGACCCTTCGAAACCCACTCAATATGTGGTACAACATGGGTACAACGGCCAGAACGAGCCATAGACCACAGTACCAATCGTAGAGAGGCATTAATTTAGAGACAAAGTCATGTTGAAAATGAAGTTTTCAAAAAACATCTCTCGCAGGCAACAGCTGTGATTCGTAGACTAGTAATTGAACTGGAATCATCACCGAAAAAGGCATAGTTGTCATTAGGGGACGCCCATGTTTGGTCAACAAGGTTTATAAAAGGATCTTCCAATTACTCAAAATACGGGAAAATACTGATGACATATTTCCTGCCCAACACAATGGCCTCTATTCTATGGTACTCAATAATACGAAAGAGGGTGTTAGGTATATTTATTTGAGTTGGTGAGTGATATGGTGAGAGCTGAAGATTGATGTGTTAGAAAGGGAACTTTCTTTATTTGAAGTAAACTCTTTTGAGGAATGTTTGGAAAAAGGTATACAGATGATTCAACTACATACATTTTCATCAATATTGTGTTCTAGTGTGAGGTTAGCAGCTGTAAATTAATTTTCTTGAACTATGTAAATGGATCACTTGAAGTGTATGCGTTCTATTCAAGGAATGCGAGGAGAAACATGTAGTTATTCTTATCAATGAAGTAGTAATAATTATGAATTGGCTTACTCTCCTTCAATGCGAATATGTGTTTGTGTGTATACGTTATTCTCATTAATAATCTAGAAATCTAACATTCCATACCTAATACGTGTATGAATGGACTGTACTTTATTTTATCAATGATGTTACTATGAGTAACCATTCAAGAATATTTTATTGAATTGTGTCTTTGAAATCGTTTAGATTTTATGGTTTAAAAGAATTGAATTGAACATAACTAACTTTTAACAACACAGATTTATAACATGAAATGAAACGAGAGTCTTATTTTGTGGATTGATTATCATTGTCTAAACATTTTTCTTTAAACAATTCCCACGGATACAGAATCCGTGGGAATTGTTCAAAGAAAAATATTTAGATAAACAAGCATCATGAGTGGGAAATTAAAGGAATAAGATCATTAAGCGAACCAAAATATGATTAACGTCTAAAATATTACAAGGAAGCGCCATTATACTAGCTTGTGCATCTACACTAAAAGCACGGCCGTATACAACTTTCTAATTTCGAAAAAGATCTATGCCTATACAAAAGCTTTATCCAGAATGTAATTTTAATGTGAAGAACCATCACAAGATTGGAAGATATTTAAGCCCAAAGAAGTTAGAATAGATGATAGATTAATGCTCCCTCGAAAGTTAGTTGAATGACGTTTCCTGACAGATAGTTCCGTGGGTGTATATTTAGTTTTAGAACCATAGGAAAAAATCGGTCAAGCGCGGGTCCGACTTGCAAACGAAGGGTTCAGTACCATCAATAAAAAATAAGGACTAACATATAATAAAACAAAAACAAATATGTCCGAACTTGGTTTCGAAACATTTCGGTACGGATTGCAGATCCAACGTGAAATGGTTAGATTTGGGGCAGGAAACACGTCTTGTATGGGGACTCCCTTTAATTTCGAAAATCTCGCGTAGTTCATTATTTGTTGCTGAAGCGGCAACAGAAATACACATTCTGTGAAAATTTGATATCTCTACCTATTACGGTTCATGAGATACAGCCCGCTGACGGACAGACAGACGGAATGACCAGCAGAGACTTTGTTATAGGGTCCCACTTGGCACCTTTCGGGTACGAAACCCTTAATAACCGATTACTGTGAAGTCTGCATCCAAATATCAATCAGTAATTTTGAATGGATCCAGTTTGAACAACTACACCCATGTCCAAACCATTTGCACGCAGCTTTTTACTCGTTTGAAATACTTACAAAAATGTTGTAATAATCAACTAAATAATAATCGAACTTAAATTCGATGTTTACGAGTTTGTAGCCTTCAAACTTCGCCTTTCATAAAAAGTCAGTTTAGCCGGTTGGAACTTTTGAGTTGGATGAAGAATTGATTGGGTAATCCTACGCTATGTTATGTTTTAAAACAATCTGTGAATACAATTTATCAAGCGTTCTTCCATAACATGATTATGAATATTTCGGTAGCTGCGTCGGTTACGTCAAACACAGTGAAAAAAATAAAGAAATAAATTGATGTTATTCATAGCATCCGACATAAATACTAAATCTAAATAGGATGTATTATAAACAACTATTGGATAACTATTACATGCATGCATGTTTGATGTTGTAACCGCTATAGTAAATGAACCGTATGAAATAACTCATATTAGGCTGACACACAGACAGACATATTATCTTATAAATAATAGATTCGTGACGCGCCTGTGATGCACCAATTTCCTTCATAATGATTGCTGATGGTCGTTTGTAGTCATTGTCGTAATAATCTCTTATTGACATACAATGTGGGACTTAAATAGCTACCTACATACATTCTGAAATAAATTCAGGTTACCTTTTAGTTTTAGGTAGGAACTACTGGCCTGGATAATCAAACAAATGTAAAACATGTCATAATTTGGACTCTTTATAAAGTATCGGCTTTGAGTCCACAGGGAACAATTATTTGGCCTGTTTCACAATGTCTGGATGAGCCCTGTGCTCATATGACAGAAAAATCGTGATTTTACGTTCAAAATGTATGATTTAAATGGTTTATTTGCATTTGTTTTGCAATTCGGTGGATTTGTTTGTCAAATTGTAATTTGTTTGAAATTTGATATTAACTCGAGGTAACGAAATGTCATATTTATATTTAGATGTAGTTATATTATATCTTTAACGTACTTAAGGAAAATATGTAGATAAATGATATTCGGTTGGTTTTATTTGCTTTCGGCTGTGCAGTTCTTTTATAATATAATACTTGGAGATATTCGGTAATCGGCTTTACGACCCGTACTAACCATAGTTACGCGTCGTATTGTTGATGAGATATTTATTAGCAAACTGTATCAACCCAATTTGATGTCCAAACTAACTACACTCTGGGTCCCAAAAAATGGAAAGCGTGGACGAGGTCGCCCTCAAAACGTTGGAGTGACGAAGGTGCTATAAATAATATTAATATACCTACTTAGCTTCCATGAACATGCAGAGGTTGGCTGGTACCTGCATAAAAGCATCTCAGGATATGCAAATGGCATCTAAAATCATGCTCACGATGTGCTTTGAAGGTACTTGACATTTTAGTTTAATCTGCTAAAAGAGCAAAGACGCTTAAGAATAAGTACCTATCTACGATACGATTAAGAAAGAAAGAAATTTTATTCCATCTAAATAACATAGAGAAATAAATTATTTTATGTTGATAAGAAATTATAGTATTTTTATGGTTAGTTATTTCATGCTGTTGATACTGCTATCCAGTTTCTTACTTATCAGCAACGATCCGAATTTGTTCAAACATTTTCAGAGATAATCATTCTTAGTTTATCTTGTAGATTCTTCTCCGAAGTCGATAAGGATGGAATCAATAAAGGAAAAGATAATGTTTACATTTCTTATTAGACTTATAAACATATAAACTTCCTATAACTTTTTTAGAGAGTTGGTTTACCTTTGAGGATCGGAAACATTCAATTAACTGCGCAAGTTTTGTTTCTATTCTTTTGACGTTACACTAAAGTTATACAAACGGCATCTTTCGTCATCATTATCATAATATAAAGACTTTTGTTTGATGGAGATTTATGCATTAATAGTCTTTAGAACCTGTTCTCATAGCTCAGGCTTTCACGAAGACAAACATTTTCACCTGTCGGATTAGTATATGGTTAATATTAATTAATTCTTTAAAGCTTTCTTAAATTATCATTTTATTGCATTGTTTTCATTATTCTTCACACAATTGTTTATCTCGTCATCTTTCAAGTTTGGTTTAACGTCCATTTTATTATCTAAATTACCTTTTTGTTCAGTTGAAACCGAGGCAAGTCCTTTCCAAGAAGTTATCCGAAAGATTGTTTGTGCACTTTCAGTCCAGTGAAAGTATCCTCGGTAGCTTCTAGCCGGCCCCGAACTGGCGACCCGAACCAGCACTTACTTAACCCACTTCACTTCACAAGCACAAAACACGAAAACACCATGGAACTCACGTCACCGACACGAATTTCTGTTACGAAACTGTAAATTATGATCGGGGTATCGAGAGCTGTCACGCGAATGATAGCATATCGGTGTTTTTGTTATGCGCAGTGAGAGAGCGCGTCTGCGTCGGGGCAAGGCGCATAAGTCAGTGAGCGATCGCGAATGGTGCACACTCCAACCGGTCTGTTGAAGCTCCAAGAGCCACGGACATTGCGCCTAGCGACTCGCACAGCCTTTGTGCTTCACAAACGACAACGCAGTTTTACTTGACTCCTAAGAGACGGGACTGGGCTTCGTGGAGTGTTTTTGGTGTATTCGGAATGCAATCTCCCTCGCTCTCTCAGGCACGCAGGCGTTTTCTCCTATTCACCGTTTCGTCTCGTTTCCTCCACATTATGAATGGTTATGCAGTTGAGCTCAATCCTCTGTAACCGACGGTTAATGGTTTTTTCTCACCATTTTTTCCTGTCCTAGTAATTTTTAAAGGGATCAATGTCTGACCTTGACGGGTTTAGTAGTTTTGGTGCACAGGATGTTAATGTTGGTTCAAAAATAATTAATTTTGAAGGAAGAGGAAGAGCAACTCATCGAACAGAAGCTATAACTTTATATCTAAGTATTAAGCGTTGATGAAAGATGCTAATCTAACACACATGGCCACGGAATCTGAGCTGAGCCATAAAGCAAAGGATGTTGTGGCTTGTGGTGTATGTGTTGTGTGTGAAACACATGGAGTGGTTAACATAATGCCAAGATATAAGATCCGGTAGGTACCTACCAAATGACGTCATCAAATATGTTAACGGAGGAAAGAGTGAAAACATTTCACACCTCGGTGGACAAAATACCTATCTTCCGTTACGAAACATATACTCACAAACAAACGTAGCTCTCACTTTAGACACTAATTTAAATATACCAGTATACATCATTTAAACGACAGAGATATTTTTATAATTTAGATTTTATAGAAAGCCTGATGGCTTTATGAAAGATGGTAGTTATGCCTATATTAACAAAGTGTATCCAAACCAAATACTTTTTTGCCACGAAATGGTCTGTTTGTTACTTGAGCATTTTAACGGTGTCTTTTACCAAATGTTTACAGATGTTTCCGCCCCATATGATTTTGCTTTACCGAAATATTTCCCAGATTTAATTAAGTGTAGCGGTAGAGTAAGAGTAAACCAAGGAAAAACTTTGCCAAATTATTCTAGACTAGGTTAACTTGATGTAGAGTTGCAACTCGATTAAAAGTTTTAAAATGCTTCTACAAGATAAGTTTGTACAGCCCACAGACCAGATATTATCTGGTCTGTGGTACAGCCATAACTCATTGCTCGTCCAATCGAGACGTCCTTCAACTTACGTGAGGTTCTAATTACCTGTCATGCAAAACGATACAATGGTATACTTCTACAATGGCTTCACAAATTATAAAATCGGTTTCTATTCCTATATTCATAAGAATCACCAGGCCAACATTATGCAGGTTAGCTAAATGGCGAAATGATATTGAGAACTTTAGGTGGTCCTTAGATAATAGGTGTATTTTAGTGGCTTGCATCTACGGGTTGTTTTTTGCAAATGCAGGGATTGCAGTTGCATTGGAATATTGTAGGCTTCAAACAGGTTTACCTCCAATACGAATGCCTAGGCTCCCGGAGAGCTGCTCTCCATGGATAATGTATAATGGAACAAGGCAAGTGGCTTAGGAATTATTCGATAGCAATCTTGAGACATATGCACGGGCATTGTAGGCTTGGACTTCGAAAAAGGGAAGAAGTGATACAAGGCTATGGATATTCTCTTTTTCGCAGCCAGAACTTTCAATATAGCCCGATATATGAGGCCGTAGAGGAATCAGCCAAGGGGCATGGTGGAGAGTTGAGGGCATTAAACTGTCCGGCTTCAATTGAATAATTCCTAAGTTATGGGAGAAGGGACCCGCACCACGACAAATTGAGGGAAGCCAGTTGACCCTTTAATTGGCCGCCCTATTGTTGCTTAATTGACAACATCGTGCGGTATTTTAATGTTTAGTGTAAGAATTCTAGTGTGATTGACTACGTTGATTGGTAAAATCGAAAAAAGATCAAGCAAAAATGGCGAAAAGTTATGTAATTTAGACACCTGCGAATTCCTAATCTAACGGCCATCATTGGCCTTATTATCTTTTTATCTTTTATTATCTTTTCAGATTTCTATTGCAGTCGCTGCGCATTCTGGGAGGTTAGTTTCCGTGCCTGGCACGGGTAAAGTGACATCTCCACAAGCGCTTTATCTCCTGGGGCACATTTAAGAAAAGCAGACTTGTCCAGCATCTACATCTACATCTAACCTAACTAAGCATATATAGTTAGGTAGGTAGTTGTTGCCGAATCCACAGACGCTGCTCAAATAAAGTGCCGATTAATATCATAATGGCGATGTCAGTTCTAGCGATAGACAGTGACACTATGGCTGAGTGTCCGTCAAACATTGAGGTGTTGTGGTTGTGCATCTGGGAGTTAGCGTATCTAATTATGTAGTTGTAATAGGCATATGTCATCCAACGAGTCTTCACTGTGTTCAGGTACAATTGTGTCAACAAATACTTCACGCCTTCAATGCAACGCAGTTTCATTAAGGCAGAACCGCCGCTGCCGTGGCTTCAATCCATATATAAAATTAGTATCAGTTGGTACTGACCAATAAAGTATTAAATAAGCATTTGTTCTCTTGTTCTCTCGATGGTGGAAAAACGAAGTCGTTTGTTCTACTCAGAAAACCAAACTTGATAATTAGTTGACGACTTCTGTGGCGAAGCGGGTGTGGCTCTGTCACAGATCACCTTCCAATGATGGGGTGATCTGTGGCTCTGTCCATCATGCCAGAGGTCCCGGGTTCGATCCACGGCTGGGGTAAAGAAATAAACCCAGATCTTGGATGTTTATATGTATGTGACGTCTCTGTTTGTGGTTCCCATGACACAGGGTATCCTAGTGTGGGGCCAGAAGCAATGTGTGCCTGTAAGTAAATGTTTGTTTGTTTGTTTGTTTAGATATCTAGGGGGAACCTATCTTCCGCGGAGAAAACCAGTTATGTGAATGGAATTTTCCTTCCATGATCTTAACTTTGATAACTAGTTATCCACGGGGAATGTATCTTCCGCATAGAAAACTGGTTAACAATGTGGAAAAAGGTTTGATAATTGTTTGATACTCGTTTGCGTATAAAATGGCCAGTATTTAGGTATTACAAAACTAGATAGGTAATAAATAGATTAAGTCATATTTATCATTTGCGAATGTCGTGATCATAACGACGTGGAGAGCGTCTGGAATTTATTTTCTCGTATTTGCTGCAATTACATTAAACATCGTGATATTATCATGAAGAATGTACCAGGTAGCAGTATTATAATAATCGTAACCGAAGAAATGTAATATGTATCGTCAAGACGAGGTGGAAAGTTATTATCATATCAAGGAAGAAAATACCAAAGAATAAAATAGTATGAAAATCACTGTGTGTTTTGGGTATGCTCAAATAGCAATGCAATGATAGTCTAACATTGTCATCGGAGGGTGAAATTATAAGTGCTTAAATGACGTACCATTGTACGTCCAGTTCGGCAAAAAATTAAATCTTATCAAAGAGATTCACAAACTTCATGAAAAGGTAACATCAGACATACAGCCGATACCTGCACGAAATGGTATGCCAATTTAACTGATAAAGGAAACCAGTTGGTTTTCTCCACGGAACATACATTCCCCGTGGATAACTAGTTATCAAACTCGGTTATAAACATGATTCCACTCCCATAACTGGTTTTCTCCGCGGAAGATATGTTCCCCTTAGATAACTAGTTCTCCAGTTTGATTTTCTGGGTGGAACAAACGTTCATAAGCATATGTGCTTACACACTATCAAACAGGTACAAGTTTCAGCTTTTACCAGATTTTACTGATGATCTTACATGCTTTTCGTCGTGTTTTCATCAGTGAAAATAATAGTTGATCTCTCTGTGGCTTAGTGGTCAAGGCTCTTAGCAAACCAGAGATTTCGAATCCGAGCCGAGGAGAAAAAACTTCGATTACGAGTATGTTTCTAGCGTTGCTGTTTCTGGGTCTCACGACAAACGAGTTTCTAGTGTAGGACAAATGTGGCTAGATATGTAGGTTTTTTTCCTTGCACTCTATAAATACAGTGTCCAACTGTGGGGCTAAGGCCTCCCTCCCCGTTTCGAGCCCACACATCTCTATTCAGCTAGATGGGCCCACTCTGGTTGGAACTTGGCCAGGTCGTCCCGCCATTTCCTTCTGGGCCTTCGTCGGCAGGTCCGTCTGTATCTACAAATACGTATATCTGACTGTACAGTGTGACAAACATTGAGACGATCTTACATACATATGTGGGTCAAGCGTAAACCCACGAACCGTTAAGCGGTTGCATCTTCTACAGAATGGTGGATTTGTTTCGAAATGCCTTTTTGCCATTTTATGCTCGGTCCGTGCGTGACGGGTTCAGCTACTTCGTAGAGGGACTGACTGGTTGGATTATAAAAACAATAGCCAGCATGTAATTAGGACGTGATTTACTTTGTAGATCTGTTTTCTAAAGCAGTGGTTTGATTTTGACAGAAACCCCATCAAAGTTCATAGCTATCACAGCTAATATCAGAATCACAGTTGTGGAATTTGATCTTCTTCTCTCAATCTCTCTTTCTCTTTCTCTCCTCTCTCTTTCAAGGCGTAAAAATATAGCTGTAAATTATGGAGCTGTGTTTAAGACGTTGCAATCGCTGCAAACCAACTTGATTTAAATATATAAAATCCCAAGATAAAGTATTATTTTTGCGATACCATCTCAGATCTCGTCTTTACGTATGACATATAAAAATATGATAAATATTTACCGACCCTGAACACAAGGCTTTGCGTGTAAAGTAGGAAACAATCTCTCTTTGTTGTGATAGTTTTATCTTTAGAATGTGACGCTCAAGGAATTCTTGACCTTTTAAGTCATTCTGAGGCAGTGAGGCCCTCCAATGTACGATACTATATTTTTTACTTATCAAACGATTCGATGCCAACCTTTCCGTTGAATTAATTTCTTTTCTCAATTTGCATATTGTGATGTTAAATTACTTACTGGCTAAAGTGACTAAACCTGGGTGAATTTTATTAGTGCCTTTGCTGGAAAAAGCCGTCACTTTGATGCACCACATAACATAGCATTTACATACAGGCATATTTGTTGCTTCTGGCCCAACACTAGGATACCCTGTTTCGTGAGAACCAGAAACAAGACCTAGGACGCACAGCCTCGACCGCAAATACCACAGGGCTTCAATCTAGAAATATTGCCGCGTCGACAGACAAACCCAATAAAAAGTCGGAATATGAATTTACCGTAAAATTAAAAAAGTAAAAGTACCCGAGAGAGAGTATAAGCAAGCGGTAAGTAAATAGTAATTATTTCTCATACTCATAATAATACAACGGTGATTGTGAAATTAACAAGTGACAGACTACTGTTATGCAATTGTCGAGACTCGCTACTTGTCCAACGGATAGTTAAATTAAACAATTAGTTATACATTGGAATTACTTAGCCACTTTTCACTTTAGACGTTAGTCTGTTGATATTAAACATGGTATATTGCATTTTAACGGCCCATTATAATGATAATGAACAAATGGCCCAAGACCGGACCAAAAGGAATCTGTATTGAGAGGTCTGCTTAGCAGTAACAGGACGAGATAATAACTCTTACACAAGTCAGCACATTTATTTATTATTAAAGTAATTCATACAACATTACAGATACATAAATCCAAATCCAGCCTCCTGCACCCACTTTTGAGTAAAGGCCTCCTCTTCAGTACGCCATTTACTGCGGTCCTGGGCCATCCTGATCCACTGCAGCCAGGAAATTTTGGCGATGTCATCCAACCATCGGGCAGGTGGTCTGCTCTCGGTCCACGCGCGTCCCTTGGCCACCATTCCGTCACCGCCCTGGGCCATCTGAAGTCGCCCCTCCTAGCCACGTGTCCCGCCCATCTTCACTTTAACCTTGCGATTCGCATACCCACATCTACGACCTTGGTACGTCGTCATATCTCGACGGTGGGTATGTGATCGCGAAGGAAGGTTCCTTGCCTTCACGATCGCATAGCACGCTCCATTGCCCTTTGTGCTACTCGGATTTCATGCATGGATTCCTTTGTGAGCGGCCATGTCTCGGATCCATATGTGAGTATAGGCAGAACACATTAATTAAAAACCTTGGTATTACGGCTTTGAGGGACTTTAGGACGTCTTCCAATTTACCAAAGACAGCCTACCCAGCTATATTCGCCTGGAGATTTCCTTCACTTGACAATTTCGGCCAAAGGACAAACCATTGACATTTATAGAAAATACAAATAAATCATTATTTAAATACATTATCAGTAAACTTATAAGGCCATGTCAATTAATTTCAATTAATATATATCAACATAAAAGTTTCATACAAACGAGAACAAAACCATACGAGATAATAACTACAATATTAATGCATTCTCGCAGAACATTCTCAGAAAATATCGCATAAAAATAATTAGAAGTTGTTAGAAACGTAATTTCAAAGTGATAGTAGGATATCGAGAAAACGGGATACAAAAAGTGGAGGGAATCTGGGAGAATAAACCCTCATCTTTATGGCTTCCTCATAATTATAACATGATACCCGGAGCGAGAAGTGTCCGCTTTTAGAATGGGTTCTTCTAAATGGTATTATGACATTAGGTCAATACTCCTAGTACTGGTAACCAGCCTAACGAGAACGTCTGTTAATGTTTCCGGAAAGTAGAAAGGAAGGAAGCTTGTGCTTTGATGAAAATAACAGAGGAAGATGTTGCTGATTAAATATTAGGTCCTTACATATGAAATTGGCGTTTTGCATGGGAGGAACATAAAGTCGTTTTTTTTAAATATAATATATTTATTTAATCAAAGTATGTACCATTGCTATCTATACACTTTTGCCATCTTTTAGGTAGTTTTTCGATCCCTTTATTAAAAAAAACATTCGGACGGGAATCAATAAAATCTTTGAAGGCGGTTTGGACTGCCCCATCAGAGTTGAATTTTTTCCCTTTCAAGAAGTTATCCAAATTTCGAAAAAAATGGTAATCTGTTGGAGCAAAGTACGGTGGATGTCTGAGACATTCCAATTGAAGCTCCTCTAATATGGTAGCCGTCTGTTGTGCAGTGTGTGGTCTAGCGTTATCATGAAGCAGCAGTGGCCTAGAGCGATTGTCCAGCCTCAGTTGTTCAGCAGCTAGTTTTTCCATCATGATTTGCAGTTGCTGACAATAGACATCTGCCGTAATCGTCTGGCCAGATTTAAGAAAGCTGTAGTGAACGACACCAGCACTAGTCCACCAAACGCTCACAAGTAACTTTTTTGGAGTCATTTTTCGCTTGGGGCATGGTTTGGCTGGTTCGGCAGGGATCCGCCATTGCGATTAACGCTTCCGATTATCGTACAGGATCCACTTTTCATCACAGGTAATGATTCGATTTCAAATCCTTTCATTATTGTGCCGGGTGAGTAATGCAACGCAGCAGTCAACGTGCGTTTGTTGATTTGCTTCACTCAGTTCATGAGGTACCCACCTTTCAAGCTTTTTCACCTTCCCAATTTGCTTCAAGTGGATTAAAACAGTTTTATCACTAACACCGCAGCCTACAGCTAACTCGGACGTGGTTTCCGATGTATCCGCTTCCACAATAGCCTTCAATTCTTCATTATCAACTTTGGTCTCCGGCCGTCCACTGGGCTTGTTCTGCAGGTCGAAATTTCCAGAACGACAACGTTGGAACCAATAACGCACTGTGTTATCTATTGCGGCACCGTCGCCATACACATCATTAATCCTTTGAGCCGTTTCTGCAGCACTGGTGCCACGGTAGAAGTCATACTTGTAAATAACGCGATATTTCATGTTTTCCATTTTGTAAGTTGAGTGACGCAAGAAAAAAACAATTGAGGAAAAAACAAATGAATTATAATTTTAGAAACACAAATACATGAGTAAATAGCTGTATAAATTTGAATTTGGAATTCCTAACCATAGAGGAGATATTTGAGATCAAAGTGGCCAGTACGGCGAAACGCCAATTTCATTTGTAAGGACCTGATATAATATAAATGCAGGCGAAGGATCATTGTGCATTTAAGAATCTTTGATTGAAATCTCAGCAACCGCTCACATAACTTAAAATAAGGTAAATAAATATTTTTGAAGAACTAGTAGGTAATAAGTTCCCTTTAATTACCATGTTATCCATTCATTCATTAGCTGATTCGAGTGGAATTAAGTAGTTATAAAACTTCAGCTCAAAATTAACATTAAACATTTTATCTACACACTTATCATAAACCCTCTTTACTGCGTACAAAAACCGCACGTTACGCATAATGTTAAACTACTTGGTAAAAACTCATTTCTTATCTGAAAAATTACACATTATGACCATAATGTGTCATTTTTCTACATATTATGACATTCAAATTTCGAACGCCAACGCCCGCCTGCGTGCCGCTCCTAGTTTGTCTGTAAAGTTGGTACTGACATTCAAATTTCGAACGCCGACGCCCGCCTGCGTGAAGTTGGTACTACAGAACAAGCTAAACAACTGCAGAGCCACAATGACGGTCAAACATGCGGTTCCTGAACACATCAAAGAGAGCTTATGATATGTGTGTATATAAACTAGTGTATGTAACTGTACATAATTAGGCATTAAAACTCTCGAGTGATATTATTATGAAACTCGCCGAACACTCTCGAGTATTAATGCCCTCCATTATGTAGCAGTCACATAAACTACTATTATCACACATACAAAATAGGGAGGGGGGGGGGGGATTAACGCGCAATATCGCCACTCGATAAAATGGCGGATATTGAACGATTCCCGTACGGTTCCGGGTTCGAGTCCCGGTGGGGGCAAATATTTGTTTGATGAGAACGGATGTTTGTACCCTAGTCATGGTTGTTTATCTATCTAAGTATAATATTTATCTATATAAGTATATGTATCATTGTCTAGTAGATCAATGTGTGTAAATTGTGTCCAAGGTATTAAACTACTCGAGATTTATTTTGTTTCAATGAGAGAGTTCACGAGACTTTTCCAAGTCATCTGGCAGAAGTCCAACCTCTGAATCAGCGTGTCTGGCGTAAAATAATGATTCAGTTCGAATCGAGGTAGCTTTTAACTCTGGCGCCGCCGGTTAGTCAGCAGACCGACGGATATAAGTCTGTTACTGAATCATTGAGCATCATTTGATACGATTTTTAGATTGTTTATATGACAAAAGTATTGCACAAGGGCCGAAAAAATCTGGTAGTTTTCATTTCATCGTCTAAGTGCCATTCCACAAAAAAGTCGATGGACGATACTGAAATAAAATATAAATAGGGAAATATTAAACTGCACATCAATAATACCAATTTTTTCAGCAAATATCAGGGCAAAAGACTGCGGTAGCTTAGGTGAAGGGTAAAGGGGGTGAGTGAAGCGAAGCCTCCTTTATCCTTCATATTGGGTTGAACATGTAAGAACAACAAAAATACTAAAAACATAAAATTTATATCAATATAATAATATCAATTATGGCTGAGGATTAGCGTTCCAAGGCTTCTAGGTTAGGTTTAGTAAAATATTTCTACCTTTTCGGGGCTAACGCCTGCGAGCAGGTTAATGCTGACTGCATAGTTGCATTTGACGGTGCATTATTATTCTGAAATGGTCATCAGTTTGAGATGAGCTTCTTAAAACCGCAAACACCGCACATTTCACTTAGTGTTATCGAATTTTGATGTGAATATAATGAGGGATGTCTTTGACACGAAATCGAGGAGATGGTGAAAGGTGGCAAAGTACCTGAATTATTTTCTTTGGGTAGGTGTACTGAATTTAAGAGCTTCGTGGTCTAATATGGCCTGAATAAGACTGAAAACCAGCGCTAAGGCGTTTTCACCTTAGCATTATGCTGAGTCAGCTGCCATTTCGCAGCTGCTGAGGCGAATCGCGATAGCGGTTTTGGTATGCGGTAGAACTTGTTGACTGTATGCGCCTCGTCAGCTGTGAATAAACGTTTCTTTCTTTCTTCTTCTTTCTAATAGGTTTCACGCATGCTTCTCACACAGGGGATGCAGGTTCGAATCCTGACCAATGAGATAATTAATTTATCTTAAGTACAGTTTCGGACGTTCAGTGTTTCGATGTCAATTTAAGCTGTAGGTCCCGGCTGCGTAAGCTGTATTTTGTGTAACTCTAAAAGTAAGTGCCATGGCTCACAGAAAAATCAAATATAGATATATAAGATATAACTGTAAACACGAAGGGGTTGTTTTTAGTCCGTATAGCACACGAGCTGATGCCCGCTCAATATGTGGGGACCCGGACATAGCAGGGAGGTCTGACTCCTGGCCATGGGTAATTCCATTTTTTCCCCTCCAACAAAAAGAAATAAGTAAATAATAAGTAGGTACCTACTTTTGCCATGCTTTCACAGTTTTTTTTTTACTGTAGATATTTACATATATTTAGCAAACGTCATTTTTTGCCTTTTCTCTACATTGGACCACTGTGGGAGAAGAAGGGCGTAGAAACTCCCACAGATTGATTTATAGATCTCTTTTAAAAATAGGTTATGCTTAACTAATACAAATATGAAAAGTTAATCAAAGTTATAATTTTAATAGCATATGTAGGTCATACATCGTGAGAAAACCTTCATTATTCCATAGCTGCGGCGATGGGCCAGCCCCCAGTCACGCAAAATGGAGTTGACTATCTGGCTGTGCCTCTGCCAGCCCGTATGGGAAAAGGCTGAAGCTATATTATTTCTTAATTTCCTTATTGCGCGCAAAAAATTAAAATAACAAGATATTCATTTAAATAGTGTACAAAGGCGAGCTTATCTGTAGCAAGAGTTCTCTTCCAGCAAACCAAGTCAGGATGAGAAAGGTTGATCGCTGAGCACGGGTAGACCTATGTGTGTTTGTATTTGTTTGTTTTTCAAAAGTCAAAACCTATGTGTACAACAAACCCTTATTATAATTTACCTGGTATCATCAATATTAGCCGACAAACTTATATTATGGAACTAGGCAACACAAAAGATAGAAATAAGGCTTTTTTATTCAATAATTAAACAAATTTATATTAAAATCAATATCTAGTGCTGTTTGGCATTGCGTCTATTTTATGAGACACTTTGGGATGGGAAAGGCAATGCCCACGTTTATTAATTTCTGTGTTCGCTGAACGTCCATTGTGAATTCTATTTTTGCCTTTGGATATTTCTCGGTTCTTGCGCCTTGGAATGGCTGTTGGTTGATGGTGGAATGTCAAAGTTCAACAAAAAACACAGACACAGGTCGTGATAACTCACGACCTGTGTCTGTGTTTTTTGTTGAACTGTAATATATGGCGTAATAGATATGTAATATATGTAATAATGGCGGATTCCTTTATTGTTAACACAATAAAGGAACCCGCCATACATAAGGAAGTATGTAAATTGCATGAACCAAAAAAAAAACTCAGTCTGTCGCCCAGTCAGTCGTTCTACTCGCACGTTGCAATTTATGTACAGTCAGCATCAGATATATGTGAGCAGGATAGCTACTCAAAAAGATATACACATCTTAAAAAATCAGAAATATCTAGACAGACAAAGTGACAAGAACCTCAGAGTTAACTTGGATGTAGACATAATCTTGACACGTTGGCTGTGTAGATATTTCTGTTTTTTAAGATGTGTATATCTTTTTGAGTAGCTAACCTGCTCACATATATCTGATGCTGAATGTTCATATATAAAAATATTGTATGCACACATACGAAGCGGTAAGCATCTTCGTTGCTTACCGCTTCGCAGTGCGTTTTTGGCCCCATCGATTCAGGCGTTTTGAATTAATTTTAGGGGCCATCCATGTTGCGCTCCTGCGCATTTAATTAAAAACGCGCTAATAGCGATCATGACTGTCCCATTGATTCTCGATTGTGACCAAGCCTAATTTTGTTGCGTAAAAACTGTACAACATCAAGGCGCTGAGGCATATATAAAGATTTTGTTATTCAGTAGGGATGTGAAAAATAATCGATTATAGAAAAAAAAACGATTGTTAAATAAAAAAAACTATTTTGTTTTCGGTCGATTTTTTGCTTGCTTGCGTTTTACGGTGGTGCCAATTTATTTATCTACAATTCTTTTTAGACGTAGAGTGTAATGTATAGAGGTTTGTTCCAATGTTGGGATTCTTGTGAGATTATTATGTTTAAACATAATATATCCGGTTGGAAACCGGAATTATTCGTTTTTTCTTTCTCGAAAAACTCGAAGTCGGATTTTCGGCAAAAGGCTGCCACACTTTTATTCTTAAAGACCATGCCTAAAAATGTGTGTTCAATTTTATAATAATATGTAAAAACGTTGATTAACTGAAGACTGTGGTAGATTTTATAATTATACATAAGAAAATGCTGATTTGACGGAAGACTGTGCATGGTTAAATTTATAATAGTACTTGCATTAAAACGTTGATTTGTCTGAACTGAAGACTATTTATTATAGCTAGCATAAAAATACAAAAAAAACTCTTAATACAAAAAATCGATTATTTTTGTCTTAATAATCGTTTTTTTTTTTTCAAATCAATTTTTGTAGGAAAAAAAACGATTAGGTAATTATTAATCGATTTTTCTGTGCTAAGTCACATCCCTACTATTCAGCACCTTACAGAGCTGACTAATATATACATAAAGTGGCTTTAACCTCTCAAATACTGAGGGTAGTTGGGAAGGGTCGCGATTTTGAACCTTATGTCATGGCAATAAAATTGAAAACCTTTAACGGAAAAGTGGCGTTAGCGAAGTGGTAGCCGGTTACCTATGTTACGTATTTTTTATTATTGGGAATGGCAGAATCGTCTTGTTTGCCTATTTTCTTAATATTTTTTTAACTTAACTAAATATTTTTTAAGAGTTGCGAAATAAAATATATTTAAAATTCTTGCAACGAGCCCTTTTATTTGATATGCTACACACGATACAGTTCAAAAACCTTTTTTTTGAATTTTCTGATTTGCACACCTATTGAGCCCCCCTATTTGAACCATATGTTTTTCATTATTTTTCCTTTAATATTTAGGTGAAGACCTATGTTACGTACTTTTACTTGGAGTATTAAAGTAGCCAATAACATTTTAACTACTTTTGCAATCTTAACACGCAGGAAAATCAAAGATACCAAATCAAAGAGAATTATACAAGAAACATTAATGACATTGTGCGGTACTTAGGAACCCTTCGTACGCGAGTCCGACTCGCACTTGACCATTAATTTAAATTATTAGAGTACCTATCTAGCTATCAAGTTTACGCTAACCATAAAACCAGCCTCTAAAAAACAACAGAAATTATAATTAAAATAACTTGAATAGCTTGAATATTTTAATTAATTTAAATGACTTAAATACTTTCTGAATTATATTTTGACTCTTTAATCTTAATGGTCCGTGTATATCAGGAAAACGTTATAAACTAGTACTGGTTGCAACAGAATGGTGTGGTCTTTTATGGGATTATTGTGGACATCTTCCAGAACTCTTTCACTGTGTAACCTTTTTGATAAGATGTCTCAAGACAACTTTATTTTTCACTTGTCATCCATCATATCTATTTATATCAGTAGGCATGGATGGCATGGCACTAAAATCGCGACTCCTAGACCTGGTCTAAAAGCAAATAAAAATATTTAGTTACGTAGATTTCTTTAACAGTGCATTGAAGTCGAGTTATTAAATAACTTATAAAAAAATAGTTACGTAGATTTCTTTAACAGTGAAGTGAAATTGTGTTAATTTAATAACTTATTATTAGTGTTCGACTCTTGGGCATGTATTTAAATCGACTGACAGTCACATACAAAAATAATGGCGAATTTTAATGGATCCATCGATGGAAAAGTTGTGTAACAGATTTTTGGTCATAATTCGTGATATAAGAGGGACAATATCCGTTGTTTTGCCCGTCGGCTAAAATACTAATAAATTGCCTGGGTAACCTCCGTAAATAAATGTAGAACATACAGGAAAGAAGCTTTTCACTGACCTTAATTTAACTTAGATTAAGTATGTATGATTGTATGACCAGTTAGACCAATTTATCGATATCTGTCAACGCCATGGCCAGTTTTTCTTCGACAAGATAGGAGGCCGATTATGCTTTCGTCTGTCTCTATGTCTCTGTGTCTGTCGGTTCCGGTCTAGGGGCCACAGTTTTCAAGCGATCATCCTCACAAAACTTGGCACACGTGTTCCTTGAATTAACAGTTTTTTTTTGTCGTGAGCTTTTTTAGGTTTTCTCTTGGGGGGAGGGGGGGGAGGGGGGGGGAGTTATGACGTCAGTTTTTTTTGTATGGGTTTATTTTTTTTCTGAAAACATCGTGTGGGTGTCAAATTGAAGGGCTTCATGAGCCGGTTCTAAAAATAAACTACACCATTACCTTTCTTTTTAGAAAGGTACTGGTGTAGTATATTTTTAGATTTCTTGGATTTTATCCAAGAAATATTTTCAAAACATACCAAGTTTGGACTCCTCGAAGTTGGAGACGGATTAGTAAAGAGGATTCTATACAGACCATGAGAGTGAGTGAAATAGACTATAACTATTTTCGTGAAAAGTCAATAGATTGTATTTTAAATCGGAAAATGTAGTTTACAAAGTTATTGGTGCGGCTACTTTACTACTAGATTTTGATTGAATCTAAAATACTTACCTATAAATTGGTTCACAGTCCCCCCTTTTAGCGAGGTCTACTGCCCACAGGGCCACTAGTTTAAACTATTGCCAGTTTCTACTAAAAGTCAAGTTTCTTCTTTAAGAGCGCAACATAGTTTCCCTACTTATTTTAGTAAGTAGCAATCATTAACGATCCGTTACAGTTAACGGGGTTAAACCAACATCCAGTGTATCTGATTCAGATTATTCGTGACTTAAAAATCTAGATATAGGCGCTTGCCTCACTTCTATCACTTCCTAGACCTTATACAGCTCTGTTAAAGTCAATTTTCCGTGAACAAAGAAAAGTATACCTTAACGGTGAACCAATAACAACTCGTGCAAACTGAGATAATAGGAATTACCGGGTTTTATAGGAAATTAGTCGATATAATTGGTTCTAATGTATCGATGGTATGTGTTTCGATCGATACTCGATAAATCGTATCGTGAGAGAATGAGAATGTAAATGCTCATGAATATGTAATTTATTGGATGTTCGTCGGTATTTGTGTCTTGAAGTGCCGATAAGTATATTACGGAATGTATGTGGTGTATTTTAATTCTTTGCCGTTTTTTGCATTGAGGCACTATTCTGAGAAACGTTAAGAATTTATTTATTTAATTACTTAAAATCAAACGGAATAGTCGTTATCTCTTAGTTATTATGATAAAAGTGTGCAAAGTTGGTCATTCATTACACACGAGGCAGTATAATGCCATTAGCGAGTGCAAAAAGTAAGTCGAGTTAAAAATCATAATAAATAAACTATTTTAACTTACTTATATGTCACCGTTAGGTGATCAACTATCGACAGATAGTAAACCAGTAACCAGACCGACGGGGTTTAGAATTTACGTTTCTTTTGTTCTTACATGTCAACCTAACACGAAGTAAGTATGCTAAAGTTTACTATCTGTCGATAGTTGAACAACTAACGGGAAAAAAAACTTTAGTTTATCATCTAACGGTTTTGACAATCTTGACATATATATCATAATATGTTCGTAACCTAAAATATTTTATTTATTCACAAAAATATTTATTGTTTGTAGGCACAAAAACTGTTAGCGGAGATTGATAAAAAATAGGTACATTCCGCAATAGTTTAAAAAGTAGAATCATTAGTGCTTAATAAGCTCCTTTATGAACCTAAAGGCGTTGTTGAAAAATTAGTTATCGTTATAATAATCGTATCTCATTCCTTTTTGTTTAACTTCGTCTGATTCCGAAATTGCCCTGTGAAAGCCGTAGGGCTTTCACAGGGCAACTATTATCAGACTAACGTCAAAAGCAAGTTTACAATATGACGAAATTACGAATCATCAATAGCAAATCTCGAGGCGATGGTGGAACCCAATAACCATTATCTATAGTTATGATGAGGAACAGGTCCAAGAGAGGTCATTGATCTCGGCTAGGCCTGTATAAGGCTGCTACGGTGCTTCTGCGGGGTGGGGAATTTGATATAAGCTAGCCGCTTTCGGAATTGTCACTTAGTAGGGATAAAATGCTGATGTTTTGTAGTTTGCATCGCCCACCGCAAGAAATGTAGATCTTAGACACTAGAGACTATACCATTATGTTAATAATGAGATTTGTTTGTCAAAAATCTTCAAAATGCGATGACGCAAAGAAAGACTGACACAAAATGAAATGCTTTGAACCAACATCTTTATTGCTTCTTTGGACTTCCCATGTCATAAGCCGGTCTCACACAGCCGGAACGACTTTCTGAATTCATAATAGGTAACATGCAACGATTTTGTTGTCGTTTTCATTTTCAAAAATATCATGTCGAATAGACCAGGAGCTTAATCAAACTACTATAATTTTTTGGCTAAAATCACGGGTTGAAACTGACAGTAGACAGTTTGCTGCGAAAATGGATTTGCAGTTCCGATGACACACTTTGTGTTGGCCGATTTTAAAGTACGATCGCGGAGCAGGAAGAATTTCTGTCATTAACCTGTTATTACCTGTCTCTGTCGCTTCCGCGTGAATATATTAACGGCACGCTCGCTCACGGCGGTCATTGCATCTGTGCGAGCGTGACTTGAATATATTTACGCGGGAGCAACAGAGATAGGAAATAACAGGTTAATGACCGAAATTCTTCCTGCTCCGCGAACGTACTTCACCATAGGGTAAGTAAGTAAGGGACCGAGCTATGCTTCTTCTTCTTTCGCTCAGTGACAATTTAACTGTTGTGACGTCGCTAGTCGCCAATGTTTTAAAACATGTAACGTTGCATGTTACTAAATTTTGAAATTCAATACTAAATGAAATAAAAACGTGCAAAAGTGGGGCCTTTTATGATTTTAGGTCTCAAAATATTATTATTATTATTATGTGATAAATACTGACGCTTCTCTATTGGAATTCCAGTACAAGGCCCACACTTGACTAAAAAATTAAATTAATCAGATTAATAGATTCTCTCAGGTCGACCTAAAAAACTCATAATCTGAAAATATCGGAATATGTGAAGAAAATAGTAAAATGTATGCAGTTCCGTACTTTCTGAACTATTATTATGGATTCAGATTATGAATTCAGAAAGTCGTGCCGGCTGTGTGAGGCCGACCTATTGTAGCCCGGTAGGTTACTATGGTCGAAGCAAACAAACCGATGTAGAAATGTGAGTGCCATGCCGATTGCATTCACATGGTCATGTGAATCCCATGAGTGAATTAATATTATGAAATGGTGTCAAATCATTAACATTCACATAAATATTTATTTACAGGCACATACATTGCTTCTGGCCCCACATTAGGATACCCTGTATCGTGGGAACCGAGACCTGGGGTTTTTTTTTCTTTACCCCCCCTAGCCGGGGACTGAACCCGGGACGTCTCGCATGGTAGGCAGAGCGACAACCGCAGCACTACAGAAGTCATCGATTAATCTTGCTTAGCTCCGATTAAATGCCAATACAGGTCAATGTAATGAAATTTATGCAACCGGTAAACCTTTCGAGAAAACGTCTAAATCGGCATTAAGACGTTAGTCTTAGGGACAGAGAATAAAATCACTTATTTGAACAGGTTTTTAACGAAACCAAAGAAACATCATGGCAGTCTTAGAAAGAATAGAATGTACATTCTTAGTACCTTCTCGTAATTCATCACAATTTTCCTACACCGGAACTCAGAATCGTGTAAGGAAAAAACTATTATTTGGCAACTAGTGTTGCAAATGTAATTTTCAAAAATACTGATTTGCGCAGCAAATATCCCTTATATTTGCTGCGGTAGGTTAGGTTAAGGGTAAAGGGGGTGAGCGAAGCGAAGCCCCCTTTATCCTTCGTGTAAGGTTTAACATGTAACAACAACAACAAATACTTAAAACATAAACTTAAGTACTCATGAAATATTTAAAACATAAAAGGTGTTTTGCTGATCCTTTTTGCTCCGCATATCAGTATTTTTGACGCGCGATTAAATACCAGCTATTTTAAGTAAGTTCAGAGTATGGTAAAACTATCACTTTCCACAATTTTCAGTCCATTTTAGTTAATATAGGGAGTCTATTCTATATCTTTGCTATCTATGAAAATCCACTCCAAATTGATGTTCTGAAGGATATTCGCCAACTTGAAAACATTGGGCACACCTTACGGCAGATCATATCGTGATTCGTGATACACTTGCCTGTTTCATTACAACTAACCATCTAATACCTATGTTTCATCATGCAATAAATATCTTTATCTACACACGTATCATAAACCCTCTTTACTGCGTACAAAAACCGCATGTTACGATCAGCATAATGTTAAACTACTTGGTAAAAACTCATTTCTTATCTGAAATATAATATAATTATGACCATAATGTGTAATTTTTCTACATATTATGACATTCAAATTTCGAACGCCGACGCCCGCCTGCTTGCCGCCCCTAGTTTGTCTGTGAAGTTGGTACTACAGAACAAGCTAAACAACTGCAGAGCCACAATGCCAGTCAAACAAGCGGTTCCTAAACACATCAAAGAGAGCTTATGATATGTGTGTAGATAAACTAGTGTACGTAACTGTACATAATTAGGCATTAAACTCTCGAGTGATATTATTATGAAACTCGCCTTCGGCTCGTTTCATAAACCCACTCTCAAGTGTTAATGGCCTCCATTATGTAGCAGTCACATAAACTACTATAATCTTTGTCTTATCTGTATCAAATTAACGTCCGTTTGACCAATCAGTATCCTCATCGTGTAATTTTGACATCCAGGAATTTCAATCGCAATTTAGAGATACAGAATAAACGCGGTTATAAAATAAAAATCATACTAAGCTTGTGTTATGCGTACTAGACGACGATATATTTGATAGAGATAAATAATTATGTATAAGTAAATACATTAAATCATTCAACACCAAGAAACAAATATCCATGCACAAATGCTCATCACACAAATATTTGTCCTTACCGGGATTCGAACCTAGGACCGTCAGCTTCGTAGGCAGGGGCACTACGCGCTAGGCTAAACCAGTCGTCAATATCACGTGAGATGTCTTTTAACCTGTAGAGACACGCAGCACCTACTATCGACCTTTTTTGACACACGTCACCTAGAGTACTAAAGATTCTATTGTAGGCATTTGTGGGGCGACAACACATAAAAATTACCTGAGATGTTATGAAAGTTTCTTTCCCCTTTTCAGGCCGTTAGAGAAGTTAAGGGGTTAAAGCGACTGAGATTTGAATTTTAACCCCTGGGGGCCTAGCGGCGTCCAGGGACGCCATTTTGACGTTATAGGTTTTGAATTTTAGTACCATGGCGTGAGGTTAAAAAATCGCGATGCTTTATAACCAGATCCAAGTCTTCAGCGGTTAAAGGAATCGGGATATGACAAGAGGTACAAATTGTGCTAGAGGTGGTATTACCCCAATCCTCCCACAATTGTCCAACGTAGAGAAGTGGCAAAAAATGACGTTTTCTAAACATTTGTTAATATTTACAAAAAAATAAAGAATTTTGAATTTGAATTTGAAAATACCGGCGTGAACACGGTGCAGAGTCACACCGCAATAAAGCTATACTAAGATTTTTCATTTGAGGCCAGAAATGCAAACAAAGAACTGTCATTTTCCAGTACAAAAAATATAAGAGAACAATTTAAATGACCACCAAAGTATTTTTTCCTTACCAAAATGGATAAATGATCACCAAAAGTTGCAGAAAATATTAGGGCAAAATACTGCGGTAGCTTAGGTGAAGGGTAAAGGGGGTGAGCGAAGCGAAGCCCCCTTTATCCTTCGTGTTAGGTTGAACATGTAAGAACAACAAAAAATACTTAAAACATAAAGTTAAGTAAACAAAATATAAAAAGAAGTTTGGTGATCATTTATCCAAACACAATTTGGTGGACATTTATCCATTCTGACAGTCATTTCGAATTTATTGGTAGTAAAACAGGTGCATTTTTGGTAATCGTTTAAATACAAGCCAAAGTATAAAATGAATGGCAAGGTCAACGGTTTTATTCTAGAAAATGACAGTTGTTTGTTTACAATTCTGGCCTCAAATTAAAAATCCTAGTATAGAAAAGAGGAATGGTTTGTAAAGACAAAGCAAACAGTCTTTATTGCAATCTATTCAGTTTCACTGAACCATCGCTATTGTAGCTACCAGGTGGCGAGTTGCAGGAATTCACTTTGGTATCTTGTTTCTCATGCGCCCGCGCTTACGAACGGATGTTCTTAATGATAGTTAGAAAGTTGTTGTTTTGTCTGAGAGTTTGGTTGGTAATTTAAATTTTAGCTACAGGTAGATACATTAAGCTTTACACTAGACGTACTTTGACTATATACTGCTTTCGACCTAATGTCTTTTATTATTTACGGTTCCGTATCCAAAAGAAGCTCATTTATAGGATCAAATGTTTTAACCTGTCCACTCGCGTATGAACAGCTAGCATGGACTTGAAATAATATTTATATTTATTTTTATAAAATAATTACTACTACCCACTATTCTTTTTTATTACTGGAAATACTGACCGGAAATAGAGGATAAACGTACCTTCTCTCTGGTATCTCACACTTGATTGGTCGACTGACTGAGTAAATGAAAAAAATAAAATGATTGCTAATGTAGCTGGCCGCCAAGACAATTTGGCTTTTTAAAGCCATTTTTTTATTGTTATTGAGAAGGGAAGAAATCTCTTTTTGATAACTTCTTAAAACAATATCCCCTGTGAGTCTCTTATTATATTATGAGGGCTTCGGATCCAAAAAATAACTTTCTTGTCTGTCTTTCTATAAATCACTTATTTCGCTCCACTTTAAAAGCGAAGAACACCAGAGTGCTAACAAACAAGGCATGTAACTTAACCCTACGGAAGCCGTCCCGTGGGAGAGTCACGGGTCTGGAAGACGACACGCACCGGTGGAGGCCTGGAATCGCGACTGTGACTCCCGTCGACGCCCAGGTACGGGGCCCGCCCCGGCGTTCGCAACGTTTGTTCATACAATTTAATAAAAAAACGTACCTAGTATTATTTTTGATCTTTTAAAAGAAACTATAAGAAAGTAAGAAAGCAAAATTAACTAACCATATTTCTAATTACCTACATTATTTTGTTATATGTCGATCGGAGTTCCTACAATCCCTAAGATACAGTTTCTTGACCTAGTTTAGGTGTTAGAAGTTCAATAGTAGATTTCCTACGAGTTCGTAAAGGCTTATATTTACGATCCGAGAAGATGACGGCACGAGCCGAAGGCGGAGTCAAAGCGAGGTTCGTAAAGAAGCCTTTTCGACCGAGTGAGAAATATAATTTTTCCGCCTTAGATCCCAAAATCAAGCGGCGAAGTTGCCATTTTGTGGTTAGAATGCGGAATAATATATGAATGTCACTGTGAACAAAACTTCACTATTATAGCAGTTTATATGACTAATACATAATATAGGGCATTAAAACTCGAGAGTGGGTTTATTAATATCACTCGAGAGTTTTAATGCCCAATTTTGTACAGTTACATACACTAGTTTATCTACACATTTCATAAGCTCTCTTTGATGTGTTCAGGAACCGCATGTTTGACCGGCATTATGGCATTGAGTTGTTTAGCTTGTTCTGTAGTACCAACTTCACAGACAAAGTAGGGGCGGCACGCAGGCGGGCGACGGCGTTCGAAATTTGAATGTCATAATATGTAGAAAATCTACACATTATGGTCATAATGTTCAATATTCAGATAAGAAACGAGTTTTTACAAAGTAGTTTAACATTATGCTGATCCTAACGTGCGGTTTTTGGACGCAGTAAAGGGGGTTTATGATACGTGTGTAGATAAAATGCTTAAGCATAAAATTGTAGAATATACAAATAAACTTTTATTTTATCTTTTATCTTATCTTATCGCATTGTTTTGTAGAGCAACTACAACGGTTTTCAGATTTTTCCTTTACTTGTGCTGTGAGAACCTCGTTTTGTGCCAAATTTCATGATTCTAGGTCAATGTGAAGTGTCCTATAGGATTGGATTCCCTTACGAATATCATAGACTAATGATTTCAATTTCAATTATTACTTTATGCGAATATCAAGCAATTTAAAAAAAAATGTGACACATGAGTCGGTATATTTTGATCGCACGATCTATCTTTAAGTGAGTTGTTTTACATCTTCAAGAGACCACAGACCTGCAGCCTTATGGCGTAAGTCGTCTGAGCTATGAACTTCATCTAGACTTTTACGTTTGACACCTTGCACCAGCTTCATCTGTCAGATTGGTATCACGCAAGTAGAATCATAATGGAGGCCAAACCCAAGCTCATTGAATGAAGCCTAGAAGCCTTCGGTGATACCCCGCAATCGATGAGATTGTATGAGCATGAGATGAACCATAGACACACGCTGTGAACTTCAGAGAGTTACGCCATAAGGCTGCTGATTCATAAACGATATTCATTACAAGTTGATACCTACCTGCGTTCCTTAGGTCTTGACTGACGAACAGAAAGATGGAGAACGAAGTGATCCTATAAGGTTTACTTTCTTCCTTTTAAGGTACGGAACCCTGAAAATCAGAGTGTCACGTGGTTTTCCATACGAGCTGGCGAAGGTTCAGTTATGCCCGCGTTGGCCAGATATTCAATAGCGTATTTTTCTTGACAGGGGGCTAACCGTTCGTAGCTCTTGAGATACTAATGTTCCCTCACGATGTTTTCTATCTCGGTCAGTTATATCGAAGCACAATGTTGGTTTGAAGACAAGGAATTGGTAAAGGAAGTTATAAATGAAAAAGAATTCAGTGCTGAGGATTCAGAAGGCTTATACAGTGGTGGTCATATAATTAAGAACGATTTGTAGTACCAGATATTTTTTTTCAAAAATATGCTATGTGTACTTTTAAGTTCCTTCTTAAAAGTAATTAGTTGTGTTATGAAATAGCTACATCGATAAATTAAACGGGATTAGGAGTAAATATTTAAAACATTTACTATTTTTTTTACAAATTTAATTGATTATCGATAATTACAAATTCAAGTAGTAAAAATGCTGGACAAATAATTAAGAACGATTCTTAAGCTGCTCGAGAGTTGTTTCCGTAGATACTTAGATTTTACAAATCACATTAAATAAGACAGTGACAATGTTAAAAATTATAATTTAATACATTTTATTCTAAGTTAATAGTTTGTAGCGTGACCATGGCTTTTAATAACTGCCTTACACCGACGAGGCATTGATTCTATCAATTTTTGACATTTTTCAAGAGAAATAGAGCGCCATTCTTCTAAAAAAACGTTATATAACTCAGTTAGGTTACCACATCGTCGATTTGAAACCTTTTTCTTGACTTCGCACCAAAGATGCTCTATGGGATTTAAATCTGGGCTGTTCGGTGGCCATTCTAAGACAGAAACTGATTGAGATGTGAGGAATTCTTTAACGGTGCGTGCAGTGTGCTTCGGATCGTTGTCGTGTTGGAATGTCCAAATAATCGGAAGTACGTCTTCAGCACATGGTAACATAGTTTCTTCGAGTATATTTTTGTACTGGAATTGATCCATGTTTCCTTCTATCAGTCTAACAGGTCCAACACCATGACCAGAGAAGCATCCCCAAATTTTCACATTTCCACCACCATGCTTTAATGTCATTTTTGTGTACTTGGGGTCGAATGCTGTATTCGGAGGGCGTCGAACATATCGTTTCCCATCAGAACATACTCTGTTAATTTTTGTTTCGTCAGAGAAAAGAACATTTTTCCACTGTCTTGCTGTCCAGCTTTCATACCTCCTAGAAAATGCAAGCCGGGCTTGCCTATGACACTGTTTCAACATGGGCACCTTTCTTGCTATCCTTCCGTTCAACTTCGCTTCTACCAATCGCCTTCGGATAGTGCGCGCTGAGATCGCTGAAGGGTTATTTTCACCAAAGTATTCCTTTTTTAACTCATTAGACCCCTTAAAATGGTATTGTTTTGACAAACGCACGATATTTCGATCGTCTCGCTGAGATGACTTTCTCTGTTTAGGTACACGAGGAATATTTAAAGTTGTTTGATGTGTGTTAAAATGCTTCACAGCGTGGAATATCGTCGTTTTTGAGCACTGCAAATGATTGGCAATCTTTTTATATGACCAATTCATATCGCGAAGTTTTATTATTACTTCCCTTGTAGATGCATCACAACTTTTATTTTTTCCCATTTTTTTATTATGAAACGATCAACTTTTTGACTTTTACAGAACTAAATGGCGCCAAAATTACTCGAATAATGGCCTAGTTACAGAGTGTTCTCTATTTAAATTTGAATAAAAAAATAAACTATCCAGCGTTCTTAATTATGTGGCCAGCCAGTAAGTTTGCAATAACATGTTAAGATATATTATATACAAAAAGTTTACTTATATAATGATATTGTTGAATTTATCATATTATAACTGTATGCTACGATTGTGTAAAACAGTTTTACGATACCGAGAGAGATACAAAACGATATGCAATAAGTGTTATTCTCGTAAGTTTGAAAAAAGCTTGTTTTCAAATAGTCGTTCTTAATTATATGACCACCACTGTATATATATATATAGAACATGTGCCTACTATTTATACCTCAAAACATAAATTACTTCCGGCACCAGATGAACGAATCGAAAAAAGTTGTTTCCGACGACGACGGTGCCTTTTCTAGCAATAACTGCCATGAATGTTCCTTATTAAATCCTCTTCCGAGTTAGATAAAAAATTCTGATTAGGTTCTCTATCAATGGATATTTGATGGTGGATTATGTAAAGATATTTTAATGCACGTTAGTTACGTATTTTAGTTCTGCTAAGAAGACACCAGTAGTCGTAAGTCGTATTTCATGTGGTACTGGTTTCCATTAGTCGGATACCTCTCTACCGAAATTTTATATATACATATTCGTTTTATTCTATCCTGCAGTCATTCTCGTTGTGGCATCTTGAACTTACCTGAAAAGAAGAAAAATATTTTAAGATGCTGTCAAAATACATGTCAATTACAATACGTAAATATACAATACAAATTTCAAGTTGAATCCTGAATTTATTTTATTTTTGGTTTCATTTTCACGTATATGTATTTTGTGGAATAGACTACGAGCATTCTAAAAGATTAAAATAGAACCGCACAAACAATATTAAATAGCATAGTTTTACCTTAAAACAAACATCAAATCCTATTTTTATTTATTTTTTAAACAAGTTTTGAACACGAGTTATTGTTTTGTAGTAAGACCCCAATAATTTAAGGCTAGTATTTAATCGCACATCAAAAATACTGATCTGCCCAGCAAAATGGATCAGCAAAAACACTTTTTATGTTTTAAATATTTTATGTGTACTCAAGTTTTCATCTTTTAAGTATTTTTTGTCGATCTTGGATGTTTAATATTTATGCTTCGGAACGCACCTTTTTTCGTTGCGCGACTTGGACCGCGAGTGATCGGAACGGAACTAGCAGCTGTCACTTGTATAGAAACGTGATGACAAGTTAGAGGTTACTTTTTTGCACATGGCATTCGGGCCTTGGCTGTAATTTTATTAGTAATAATTGTCTAACACAGGTGTCGGGCCTGGTCGGAGTGTTAATTTGTAATAATCATCACGGAAAAATCGTTCAATCGTCGGGAAATAAGTAGATTCACGTCATCGGAGTGAGTGCTTCGTGTTGTGAAGGGACGAAGTGATTCGGGGATCAATTCGTCGCATTCGGACAGCGACCCTTCGTGTCGGCAAGCAACACGACGGCGACAGCATCGGGCTACGACGAGAGTAAGATTCGACTCCTCTCCCCCCACCCTTGTGCTCCTCATCCCGTGTTCCTGCCTCGAATTGAGCTTTCGAATTCCGGTCCACGGCGTCAAAGGTCAGTACTCCTGGTGAAAACCAATCCTACCAAGATTCCGCGCCCTGTCGGTTGGGGCGTGGAATTAAATCATTTTGGTAGCAGGCGCGGTTTCCTAGTAGGAAATCGATTCACGGACGGTTGTAGGGTTGTTTTTTTGCCACATTGTAGTTGGGAGAAAAGGGTATCTCAGATTGGTCGGCAATCAGTTTGTGAGTGAGTCTTGTGGTCGGTATACCACAATTAAAGTTCATTTTCGGTTAGTGAACGTATAATTGACGATTTAGTTAACAATTATTATAAAGTTGTAGTCGGAAACTACTCGGTGTGCATAAGGAACAGTCATTCGGTCGGACTATAGTATTGCAGTCGGGTTCCATAGTATTACAGTGTTATTTCTGATTACAGAGCAGGGTCAGGCTATTTAAGGGGTATTAAGCTGATTTTGCTGACCTCAAAAGAAGTGTGGGTCATATCGGAGGGGCCACTTCTAGAAAAATTGTTTTTTTTATAATACCTTTTTGTGTGTTATTTGTATTGTACCATATGGTGGCATTCTCTAATTGATTTAGAGTGTATAGTTATAAGGTGTATGTCCACAGGGCGACCATATTAAATATTTTTAGGATTTAATTGTTTTAGTGGTTGCCTTAGTTTTGACAACTTAGTTTTAATTTCTGTGCCCAGCGCTGACGGGCAAGTGCTGGTCTCTGGCTATACTTAGTTCGGTAGTGAAGTATAAGACCAGAATCTATTAAATCGGTAAACATGGCACCTTCGCCCTTGACGGTACTGCGGCATGGTGTCCGTGAGGAAATGAGATGGCTCGCCCATACTCATAAGTATGTGGAGCGACCAGATATGGATGATGTCCTGCTCAAGCGTGTGGAGGACGCAATGACACGCGTCGGGAAGGTGTGTCGGCTGGCTGCAGAGGCTGAAGCTCTCGGGCTTACTGATGAAGCCTCGGTGGCTGCAGTGAAACAGCTCTGCGCGGATGCTGACCAAGCGATGGAATGCTTGGGTGACATCGAGCGTCGCGCGGAGAAAATTAAGCGGTCATGAAGGAATGACCGTGGGGAGGGTAACGGAGACCCACCCCCGAAGGGTGTTGTTGGACGGCTGCCACACCTGGAGATTCCGGCCTTCAGTGGGGCAATTGATGAGTGGCCGGCCTTCATCAATTTATTTGATAGCTTGGTCCACGGTCGGGACGACCTGGACAACGCCTACAAGTTGGCCCAACTATTGATGGCTCTGCGGGGTGAACCGAAGGAGTTGGTCGGTCACCTAACGGTCACGGCGGGCAATTATGAGATAGCCAGGTCCATATTGTTTGACTTTGTTGCTACCAACACAAACGGCGGTTGGTTGATGCGCAGCTGGGGAAGCTGTTTAGCATCCCTAAAGTAACCCGGGATGTTGACATCCGAGTACAGGTGCTCAACCCTGTGCTGGTGGCCACGAAGGCCCTTCAGAACCTTGGTCTTCCGGTAGACCAATGGTCATACATTGTTTTATATATGGTTTTGTCACGGTTGCCTGCAGCTGTTCAAAGTCGGTTTGAACAGCTGCATGGGGGCAGTAGCACGGAACTGCCCACGCTCGTCCAATTGACGGATTTTTTGGAGGGTGAATGCAGGCGATGTGACACACTGGACACGGAGGCCAGTGTGCAGCGCCAACCCGCGCGGATGCGGAAGGGGCCGCGCCCCCCGCCCCCACGGGGGGGTGGGCGGTCGAAACAATTTGGCGTTTTGAATGCCGCGCCGTCGGGTGACGGCTGTGTGCACTGCGACAGTGCCGGTCATGAAGTGACCAGTTGCGCCAACTTTAAGGCGCTCGTGGTAACTGCCCGCAGGAAGATAGTCTTCCGCCACCGATTGTGTTTCGGTTGTTTGGGGCCGCACAACGTGCTCGCGCGCGTTCCCCTGTCAGTGCTGTGGTGGCAAGCACCACATCGTGTTGTGCCTGAATCGGTCAGGCCCTTCGGACGGTCACCAGGGCCGGACTCAGGTTGGTCGGCCACAGGGCCCAACCAGGGCCGGACCCAGTCCCCCTCCGGGCAACGGGAGTCACCAACGGGGTGACTGGGGTACCCGCGGACGGGACCCCCCCCCTCCCGAGGGGAAGGGGGCAGCGCGGGGGGTAACATGCAGGATAGCCGGGGTTCGGTCGCCGCTGTCCACGGTCAGCGAGGACTTCGGGCCGCTTGCTCACCGCGTGTTACGGGCGGGTGTCAGATGGTACCTATGAGTGGCGCAAAGGCTGGGAGCCCACCACCTTCTGCGCCACCCTGCCCGTCGCTCTGGGAGGCGAACAGGGAGGCGAACAGTCGGATGTCGCCCCCATTCCTAGAGCGCCCCAGGTTGGATCCGCTCTCCCCCATCCATCCACGGTGGCCACCGGGCACACCGTACACCGTCCGGTATGGTCGGATACCGGGACAGCGAGGGGCCTATTATGCGGGTTGGGACCCCTTGATGTACATACGGTCTGATATGCCACCGGCATATCAGCAACCGAGTTACTCCACGGCCGACGGAGGTCTCAGCGGGTTCGGATCCCGCGGAGGTTCCCGCTAGGGACACGCCGCCCACTTACAGGGTGCCGCCACTCCACAGACGGTCATGCTCCCCACCGCCTCTATGATAGCGTGGAGTTCGGACGGCAAATCTTGTGTGGCACGAGCACTATTGGACTCGGGGGCCCAGGGGTGCTTAGTCTCGTGCAACCTTTTAAGACGGTTGGGCATTTCGGTAAGGGAGTATCCACATTCCATTCGGGGAATTGGGAACACGGAAGTCGGTTCCGTTAAGGGAGTATGTCGGATTACTCTCTCGTCACGGGTGGATTCATCGGTGAATCTGACGGTCACGGCTTTAATCATGCCTAATGTGATGGGCTCACACCCTCACGTACGGTTGTCGCCCTCGGTGCGACAGTTGGTCGCTGGGTTGTCACTGGCTGACCCGGAGTTCGATATTCCGGGCCCAGTAGACATTTTATTGGGTGTCGATGCCTTGGGATACCTGTTAGTGCCAGGTGTCCACGTGTTGCAGGCGACTGGTCTGGTTTCGGTCAACACCAGACTGGGCCATGCGGTAATGGGTCCGGTCATGCCGGCTGCCCCACGCCTAGCGACTCGTAGTCCCTTATTCGGTTCTGTACTCTCGGAGGTGATACAGAAGTTTTGGGAGGTGGAGGAACCACCTACGGTCCGCCGGTTGGACCCGGTTGAAGAAGAGTGTGAACAGTTTTATCGGAACAATACTGGTCGCCTTCGGTCAGGTCGATTTCTCACACGTCTTCCATTCTGGAGTGATTGCCCACCGCTGGGCAGTTCACACCATGCAGCCGAGACGCGGCTTCTGTCGATGGAACGACGCATGAAGCGTGACGGGATTTTCCGGCAGGAGTACGTCGACTTCATGCGGGAATACGAGTCGCTCGGCCACATGTCGGTTTCGGGTATCGACTGGAAGCGTGAAGACCACTGCTTCCTGCCCCATCACGCGGTCTTGTGGCTCGGCTCAACCCGTTTATTGACCCTCAAGGATTGCTGAGGGTAGGAGGTCGGCTGCGGAATGCCAACCTGCCTTATGCGGCTCGCCACCCGTTGTTACTCCCTAGGAAAGGGAAGTTGGTCGAACTGTTGATACAGGATCGACACATTCGGAATGGGCATATCGGATGCCACGCCTTGATGGCGTTTCTCCAGCGCGAGTTCTGGATTCTATCGGGAAGACGCTTAGTGCGTAGCGTCGTATTTCGGTGCCTGCCTTGTTATCGGGCCAAGGCGGCTACGATGCAGCCCCAGATGGGCGATTTGCCCTCGGATAGGGTTAACGAAATCCGGCCCTTTGCGGGTGTCGGAACGGATTTCGCGGGACCATTCATGGTCAAGTCTTCACAGCTACGGAACGCCAGATTTGTGAAGGCATACCTGTGCGTCTTCGTGTGCTTGGCCACGAAGGCAGTCCACTTGGAGGTGGTCAGTGACCTCACTACAGAGGCATTTATCGCATGTCTAGATCGGTTCGTCTCACGAAGGGGCCTCCCGACATTAATCCGTTCGGACAACGGCACAAATTTTGTCGGAGCCAGGCGATATCTGCAGGAGGTCACTCAATTCCTGAACGGTAACCAGGACGCCATCGGTACGGCTTGCTCCCGACGACGGATTGAATGGGTTTTCAGTCCGCCGGGATGTCCTCATTGGGGAGGAATTTTTGAGGCTGCGGTTAAATCTGCTAAGTCGCACCTGACGAGGATCATCGGTGAGACCTCTCTACGCTTTGAAGAGCTTGCGACGCTGTTCTGTAAAATTGAAATGACACTGAACTCGCGTCCGTTGTGCCCGCTCAGTTCGGATCCAAATGATTTGGAAGCGTTGACGCCGGGTCACTTCCTGATAGGTCAGCCCCTTAACGTCCTGCCAGAATACCCATTCGGTGATGTTAAGTTAAGTCGGTTAACTAGGTGGCAGATGTTGCAGCAGATGGCTCAAGATTTTTGGAAACGGTGGTCCCTTGAGTACTTGCATATCTTGCAGCAGCGCCTTAGCTGCGACGAGCCCCCCTCAAGTCGGTGATTTGGTGCTGATTAAGGATGCGAACCTGCCATCGTTGAGATGGAGACGAGGACGGATCGTCAAATTGTACACGGGTCGGGATGGCACGCCTCGATCAGCAGAAGTCAAGGTGGGGGACTCGGTCCTCAAGAGAGCGGTCGCAACACTTTCTCGCCTTCCTATTGATTAGGGACAGGTTCGGGCCTGTCCGGGCGGGTGACTGTTTAATATTTATGCTTCGGAACGCACCTTTTTTCGTTGCGCGACTCGGACCGCGAGTGATCGGAACGGAACTAGCAGCTGTCACTTGTATAGAAACGTGATGACGAGTTAGAGGTTACTTTTTTGCACATGGCATTCGGGCCTTGGCTGTAATTTTATTAGTAATAATTGTCTAACACAGGTGTCGGGCCTGGTCGGAGTGTTAATTTGTAATAATCATCACGGAACAATCGTCCAATCGTCGGGAAATAAGTATATTCACGTCATCGGAGTGAGTGCTTCGTGTTGTGAAGGGACGAAGTGATTCGGGGATCAATTCGTCGCATTCGGACAGCGACCCTTCGTGTCGGCAAGCAACACGACGGCGACAGCATCGGGCTACGACGAGAGTAAGATTCGACTCCTCTCCCCCCACCCTTGTGCTCCTCATCCCGTGTTCCTGCCTCGAATTGAGCTTTCGAATTCCGGTCCACGGCGTCAAAGGTCAGTACTCCTGGTGAAAACCAACCCTACCAAGATTCCGCGCCCTGTCGGTTGGGGCGTGGAATTTAATCATTGGATGTTCAAGCTAACACGAAGGATAAAGGGGGCTTCGCTTCGCTCACCCCCTTTACTCTTCACCTAAGCTACCGCAGCATTTTGCCCTGATATTTGCTGTGCAATTCAGTATTTTTGATGTGCAGTTTAATATTTCCCATAATTTAATGCCAAAAATCAAACTCAAACTGCCAGTTGACAGTATTGCGCGAAAAAGGACCTACAACGGAAGTGACGTGTTCTGTTGTTAATAAGGGACAGCTATGCGTCAATCTCCTTCTCCTTTTATCGCATAGAAAAGGAAAAGGCTGACGCTCTGTCCCTTACTGACAACAACTTTGATGTCACTTCCTCTGACAGGGTGTTTTAAAAAAAATTACTTTGTACTCGTACTTTTGGTTGAAAATCAATTCTAAATAAAATAAAAACTTACAAAAAGGCCCCTTGCCTTTTATAGTTTTAGGTCTCAAAATATTACTAAATGTGATAAATATCTTGACCGGAAGCTTCTCCAATATGAGGGCCAATTCTGGCGTCATTATCCAAAGTCTAAACAGTTAAATAGTAAGTACATCTGCCAGCCATCAGATTGCAGAATGACACTATTCTACATCACATTGTTCACGCTCCATCGGGTTTATTTCCATAAAATGGTTTTGTATCGTTGTTCGGACAAGCAGATAGGATCGATCGCCATAATAGGTCGTTTATTAAACTGCTATAAACGACAAAACATTGTTGATAACATAGCATAGCGTCATGCCTTTTCCCATACGGGGTGGCACAGGCACAATTGTGCCCACTTTGAGCCAGGTATCCAATACTCCATTTTGCGTGACAGGGAGCTATCCCATCGCCGTCGCAGCTATGGAGTAATGAACATTGTTGGTTCATTTTTTTTTTTGCTTTTAGGTCCGTTTTGTGTTGAAGCTTCGATAACCGAACCTATCGAACTTGAAATATCAAGCTTTTAATATAAGTTTTAACCTCTTTTGAAGCGACTCTTGTGAAGGTGGGTATGTAGACCGATGGTAGACGACTTGCTTAGAGAATTTTGACAGGCCGGCATCTCTAATCATGGATGATTTCCACAACAATATATTTTACTAAATCAATCCCCACATTTCCTTAAAAATAAATATACACCGAAACGATGCCCCGAACCCTCGTCTTCCAAAACAGCTATGAAAATAGATCGATGTCACAGATAAGATAATAAACTATTTCTGTCTTATAGTGATGAGATGGGGAGGCTCGTAAATAAGCTTCTTGAGACTGTTTGAAAGGGCACACTTGGTCGTAACGAAGGGTAATGTTAATATAATGAGAGATAATTTTAGGAGTAAGATAAATTAAAAAAATGTATGTAAAATTGCAGATGAATCTCACCCAGTCACCCAGCTTATCAGGACTTGTTGTAAAGGCTATAAATGTAGAAAATACAGAAGTTAGTAGATACAGTTCATAAAATCTTAGAAGTGATATGACAGATAAACTAAAATTTCATAAAATCCACTTTTTAACCACTAGGGAAAACCAAAACAATAGGATTGAATCAAATTTGAAAAAGAATGTCCAAATCTATCCAAATTTGCTACATCCAATTCACGAATGTTCGAAGAGTGTAGCGATTCATTTGAATAATCGATGTTTATAAGCAATATTCCCTCTCTAACAGACAACGCCCGGTTTCTGAAAGGAAAATTAGCTGTGACAACTTGTCAAACGCTTGTTAAACGCATTTCAGCCAATCACATGCCGCTATTTTGAATTAATGATCGATTAATCGCTCGTTACATTTGACAAATCTTTCGGAAACTGGGGGTAAGACTGACACCCGTCAAGCACCACGTTATATTTTTCATACTGTAGTAGTGCTCACCCTTTTAGGAAAGCCAAATTCAGGATATCCTCTTAGATATTGGGTCACCTGCACTTGCCTTAATTTGAAGTGTTGTTAATAAAATCAAAAAACCTGGTTCTTGTTGATTTTTTCGCCTTTTTACATACGGGGAGGCAGAGGCACAATTGTGCCCTCGTTTAGCCAGTTACTCAACACATCCAATATGCGTGACAAGGGGCTAGTCCACCGCCTCAGCTATGGAGAATACAGGGTTGCTCACGATGTTTTCCATCATCGTTAGAACATCCGTATAGTGTACTTGAGATATATTACTTATCTCATTTGTACATTGTCAGCACCGGATGCAAACCAGCATCTCCTGCCGGCCCCAGTTGGCGACACCAGTTGTATATACACCTACCGCATTCGGTTTAACCTGTAATATAGGTACCTTTACCTATATTACAGGTTAAACCGAATGCGGTAGAGATATATCCATCCAACTGATGTCGCTATTTATGGTTCCCATGACTCGTTGAATTCTAGTGTAGGTCCAGAAGCAATGTATGTGCCTGTGTATAAACTTTTATGTTTAAAAATATGCTGATGAACAATATACACAGCACACACTCTAAGCCTAGCTATTAACTTAACTTAACTTAATCTAAAACAATTAATCGGGAGGCGGGAGGCAAACAAAAATAAAGTTGCCCAAGACGGCTCCTACCTAAACCGATTAGTTGAAAGAAACCAGATGACGCCTAACAAAACAAGGGGGCTAAGAGATTGTACTAATTGGTTCCGTAGTAGACTTTTTAGATAACGATAAGTATTGAGGAATGCGGGATATGGTTTATGTCTATATTTGGGGTTGTATAAAGATCATGGAGCACAAAAATGAAATGTTGTCGAAATGGGAAATTGTCGGAGTAGGTTTGTATCGATACGGAAGCTAATTTTGATATAAAAACCCCTATGATTAAATTTTTAAATAATGACGGCTATGCAATGCATTTACAATGAGATCACACGCAACCTGATTTCATTTATGTCCCCTGTATAAATAAAAGTTAAACTGACGTTAATACAAGCGCAAACTATTGCTCAAATAAAATGTCGCCATTATAAAAGACAAGTAGGTTGTAGTGTTATGTTACTTACATGCTATTTTCCAGTCTGTTCAGCTGGATACTTGCTGAGCTGTACAGCTTGATATTTGGTATCACCTTTATTTTCATAGGACCCTGTAACGTTTTAAACCATAAGAACACAATAACAAATCATTTTCACTTCGTATTTTCACACTATCAGCACTTCTAAATCGATAGCGAAGGGGTTTACCTTTGGTGACCTTGTATTTGGCTTTCTCCGAAACTCTGCAATCTAGGGCTTCGTGCGCGCTGGTGCGCTACCCTTTTATCTATCGCTGTTATGTAATTTTGGCTATGTGAACTTGTTGATTTTTCTATTACGAGCCTGAAACCAAAATCTGACATTTACTTTGTTGTTGTTTATCTGGTTGTCATGGCAATGTCCATTCAAACTCGTTAGCGGTCTGATATGTTTGCTTCAATACTTTTACAAAAATACTTTTTCTCTCTTGGCCACTCACAAAAATTGCTTTTAATTTAAATAATTTTTAGAACTCTCCAAAAAGGGTATAAGAGCGGAACATTTCTGAAATTCTGGGTCTCACTTCAGCTTTCAAGCAAGAAGCATCACCTAAAGGCCTTATCCCGGGGCCGCACTGCCCCGGGATCCTGCGAGCCTCTACTACTACGCCTCCTGTCTTGGCGAGCCTCTACCCTGACCGGCGCTTCGTGGGTCTCCACTTCACCTGCCCGTTCTCTGCTTCACCTGCCCGTCGGTGACTTCAGGCCGACACGTTGCGGGCCTCTACCCTGGCCGGCGCTTCGCTACCAGGGCCACTACTTCTGCTGCCCGTCGGTGTCTCCAGGGCACTGATGACCGATTGGCCGCCGGCCACGCTCTCCAACTGCAACTCCTACGTCGCCCACCAGTGCTTCCACTGACCGGTTCGCCAGACCGGTTCCACTGCTCCTTCTGCTCCTACTCTCCGTGTCCTCCGCTTCCTTTTTTTTTATCTGATATCTGTATTTTTTAAAAAACCTGTCTCACCTCATTCATCCTCATCTTCCTTTCATTTTTTATAAAAAAGTCACTGTAAATAAGCATAATAAACTATCATCTCTAAATTTTATCCTGGTTGTTGTTTCTTGTTAGGTTCTGTTTAGGTTCTTGTCGCTACACGACAAGGTATATAAAATAATGTAAAACAAAGATGACAGCTCCCCGATTCCGCAGGCAACACAAAAAAAGATCTATGAAAAATCTCATTTATTGTTAAGATTAAATTGTTTATCGCTTTCCTCCTACTCTAGGCGCGGCCTTTTAGCTCACTTTAGCCGCATTAGCCTTGGGCGCCACCTTCTTAGCGGCTTTAGTGGACTTCTTCTGCTGCTTAGCAGCCCTGATGGCTTGGTCTTGCTGTACCTTCCACACCTTGAAATTTATGTTCCTCTTGTTTATGATATCACTAAGGGAGCCGCCGATGATGGCTCGCTGGTGTTTCTGGGTCCTGCGCGTGCGCCGCTTAGCCTTCTCCTCTTCCTGACCCTTCTTGAATTTCCGCCTTTTTTCCTCATGAGGTGGGCGACTTCACATTTGGTGTTTAGGAACGTGTAGGTGCCGTCCACCTTGACCAGTGTCTTTCCATGACATGTTATTTGAAGCTTCTGTATGCCCAAAGACCGATCTTCATTTTGACGATTTGAAATCCCAAAAGAGATTGTACTAAGTGAAAGTAATCCATTGTTACTTTTGACGCCGTGGTTTTTTTTAACTGTCACTTCATACATTGTTTGTTTACTTCTACTTGTCCCAACTTTAGACGTCATACTGGCTCTATCATTTCCCGAGCAAGAGACAACAACACAGCATGACTTTGAGAGTCCACCTTATATTTAATTGTCGGTTGTGCATCCTGCCCATAGAACTCTGTAAGTACAATGCCATAATTGCAATGAGCTGGGCGGAGATATATTGATAGACCTCTAAATTAATTATTGATGTTAACAAAAGATTGCCAAAAGCTATTAAATTAATAATTGCTAGACATTGTTGGAAGATGTTTACTTACACGCCTACAGTTGACAACGTTATTTTAGGTCAAGGCTTCAAATGCTTGGATTTGGAAAAACGGTGTCTTTGCCACTTTTACAAAATAGATAAATTAACTGTGGGTGATTAATTAAACTAACGATGTTATTTAAAGGAAGGTCTTTCTTTATACAGCGATGCCTTAATAGGCCTATGCTACCTACATACTACTTAATAACTTATTACAGTATGAAAAAGATAACATACATTATTGATGTTGCTTAAAAACATCGATTAATCAAATTAATCGATACACTCTTCAAACATTGGTGAATTGGACGCAGCAAATTTGGATAGATTTTGACTTCTTTTTTTCAATTTCAATTCTTTCCGATTGTTTTGGTAACATCCCTAGTGTTTAAAAAGTGGATTTTATGAAGTTTGTTATCTGTCATATCACTTCTAAGATTTTACGAACTGTAATAATTATGACTTTATGGATTAAGTCAATATGTTTCGGGAAAAGAAAAACGAATGAAATAAGTTGCAGTTTCTCATCATCTCTTTGTTACACCTGTAGGTAAAGATGTCTGAACAATACAAATATTGCCAACAGCATTTTCCCATACCAATATGATTATAAATGGCGTTTGATATGATAAGCGAAAAGAATAGAAGATAAGATTATATGCCGAATTATTTCGCTATACATATTTTTGCAGCATACACGAGCGATCATGTTCGGTGAATGGCATGTCAATATAGCGACTGGTTCAACTGTGCGGTCTCTAACAAGGACCACTATTTCGAATCCTCTTTTTAATTGGTGAGTCGACACTAGTCTCTGAATAACTTTGACAACTCCAAAGTGTATATTAGACTTGCCTTCGTAGTAGTAGGCCTAGGAGGCTGACATAACTTTAAGCACGGCAATGATTAGGTGGAATTGGAGTCCTATCCTATGAAATTAAGGCTTCTAAAATTATTGTAAAAATAATAATAATAATAATACTAATGCTTTATTTCATAAAATTATACAATACTTGTTATAGTTATTACATAATAATTATAACAATGGGTGAGACACTACTCCCTAAAAAAGGGTGAAACCTGTGTTTTAGGATGAGTAGGGCGCTCTTCAAAAATCTTTATTTGATTTTTCAATTTTCACCTCAGTGTCAGTTTCATTCAAGTGTTTTCACCGTAAAACCAATTTGACTTCATCATCAAACCAAATTGACTTATCACTCCAGCAGCTCCGATCTGACTATAGCATTTGGTATGCTCTAACGTAACCATATCGTAGAATTGACCATATCATGAAATGGCCAACCAAGTTGAATTAAAACTTTCATTGAACGAAGAAATATTTTAGGGAAAACACTGCGGTAGCTTAGGTAAAGACTAAAAGGGGCGAGCACAACGAAGCCCCCGAATAGTCTTCGTGTTATTTTGACATGTATATCACAAAAAACATTAGGTAGTACTGAATAAAAATGCTTTTAAAAAGACACATTTCATCAAATTCAACCCTTTCTGACCATTTCATGAAATGGCCGGCCAGATCATGCAATGGATGGAATGATCAATTCTATGACCACGACATTTACATTAGTCATATTCTAAAGTCAAATTTCTTTATGACTGTAGATACTTACATATACTTAGCCAAAGTATTTTTTGTCTCTTCTCTACATTGGACCACTGTGGGAGAAGGAGGGCGTAGAAACTCCCACAGATTGATTTTTAGATCTCTTTTAAAAATGGGTTGTGCTTAACTAATACAAATATTACAATATTATTAAATATGATTAATAAGCAGGAATAAATTATTACAAAATTATTAACAGTGGACCAACATGCTCGTTCGTAAGGAGCTAGCCATATTGCTATTTCCCACGTGGTTGACAGATCCACTGTTATATATCAGCACAGATCTCTAATATATACTCAGTATAGCCATGGGTAAGTTTTGTTTTAAGCATGAAATAAACCAGCAGACGCAGTACCCCTAAGTACTGTTCACGGATTAGCAACAAGTCAATTAACACCCTTAGTACAAGTGGCATAAAGTCGGTAGTTAAAACAGATTTCATGTCCGTGATAGTACCTGTTTTAGTTATAGTCATTACTTAGAGTATGAAATTAACATGTTTAACGGCTTCAAGTAGCCTTTTGAGAGGCAATTCTGATGGCATTTAAGAGCACTTATAGTGGATTTGGAGTAAGTGCGTTGTCATTCGGTGAGATTGCGGCTTGAGAAACTGCTCTAATGGATTTAGGATTCTAATCTCGAGTGGCGATGGGCTTATCCCCTTTCACGTAGAGACGGCTTAAACTTAGTGTTTACGTACAATACGATTACTTCAACTTTACCGCTCATTACTGGAAAGTTCACATTTGGCACAGACATTTTATTGTAAGTAGTTAAAAATAATGCACATGGAGAAAAATTTAAAGTAAATCTAATATGATCAACTAAACGAATGAGTTGAACTGATTCTGTTTTGATTTTGAGCAAGGAAATTTCCTTTTCAAGTGGTGATCCATGGCGGAATCTAGCACAGGAAAAGGAATATCCATTAACTCTACCAGTGCTTCGGAAATACGCCCGTCAGAGAAGATAGCACCAAGAAACTCTACGGGGATGTACGTTTTTAATTTTCGTAAAAAATATGCCTAAAAATAAATCTAAAAGCAGTTATTGGGTTTACGATTTAAAAAAAAAACAACATGCCGAGAAGTGTCGAGTGGTAAAGTTAAAATAATCACTGCGCTTCTGCCTACTCAGTCAGGAAAATAAGGGTGACACTGAATGTTCAAGTGAAATGATAGAACTGGAAACATCTGAAAACAAAGTGTCCTGAGATAGATGGACACCTCGAGCCATGATGTTTCTGAATGAATAAAGAAAAGAAGCCGGGGGCACGGCAGTACCCCCGCCAAGTCGAGCGAATAAGGGACAGCCGTATCTGTGGCGTTGCGGTTGTGGTGCTGCCTACCGTGCGAGAGGTCCCGGGTCCGATTCCCCGGCTGGGGATGAAAGAAAAAACAGGTCTTGGATGTTTGTATGTAAGTGCGCGATGTCGCTATTTCTGGTTCCCACGACCCAAGATGCCCTAGGTTCAGAAGCAACGTATGCGCCTGTTATACTTTAGTTATTTCTGTCACAAGGGAGCAAAATGATGTATTTACGGCGAGGGCGGTACATTGAATCCAGAGTGAAGGGAAGGATTATACGATAGAATCCTGAGCGTAGCGAGGGATTCTAAGTTAGAATCCTGAGCGTAACGAAGGATTCAAGCGTTAACGCCCATGACGAAAATAATTTTGCTCCTGTGTGACACATACAACTTTTCACACCGACTATGAGGAAAATTTAAATTAAATGCTCTAAAAAAAATAACTATATAACTTTCACCACTTTTACAGTAATCGAACAACGTAAACAAAACTTTTTTTTATAATGGCCGATTGTGAAGGATTAGGATCATCACAGATAAAATAATAAAATGTGTACTTTTACTAATGTGTAAAAATAATCGAATCGAATATTACAATGGTTTCGGATATCAATATTCATTATATCATAATAACAGACATCGATAGTTTAGATTTCAGTAAAACAAATAATTTTTTTGTGACATTTTTTTTAAATATTACGAAAAATTCATAATTTTGCATAGAACGTTGTTAAAGTTAAAACTTCAAACATGTTCGTTTTTAATCGACTACGCCATCGTGGTCGATTGTAATGTAATTTCATAATAACATTCGATTATTTTAATCCGTGCTCATTCCGTAAATGCTACATGGCAATGAATAAATTAAAAAAGTAGCTTGAACAGAAAAGTAGCATTTTGCTCCCTCTCGTTGTGGAGCAAAACATACTTTTCCGAATGAAAGGTGTGAAAAAATGTTTATGTTTATGTAACATCCTTTTCTCGCAGCCATTCAGAGCATTTTCGAGCCCCTGTAACTTCGTTGTGGCCAAAGCTAGAAGACTGAATTTTCCGTGGCAAAGCGGGATAAGCAAGCTATATTCCCATTTTGGGCTGTTTATTACAGAAATAGAGATGTCTAATATACAGGGTTTAACAGAAAGGCGTAGTCATATTTTAAGGGGTAGTTAGGGACACCATTCGGAACCACTTTCTCTATGAAACCGATTCGATCTGAGCAACTTTATTTTTCACTTCACAGCTGACCTACATCCATCTGTTACAGCCTTTAGATACGGTCACTACAAAATGTTGTTAGTTAAATATTGATGATTAAGTTGTTGGAAATATGCTCCCATAGATAAGTACTGACAAAATTAACCCATTTGGTTTTACATTAGAACTCATAACTTTTTACGGTAGAATAAACTGCGCAGTGAGACTTGGTTGCATTTTTTACTTGCATGCATGTTTTGATGGTATTTACATGTTTAACATATTTAAAGAATATTATCTTTATTGATATGACGACTGTCAAAATCGGAGCGTTTCCTTCCGATGACAGGTGAGACTTTTTACCTTAAGCAGTAGGTATGTTATAGTACGGTATGTTTTTAAGTGGTACTTTATTTGATCAGGAATTGCATTTGGTCATGACTAATATAATAGAAAAAGTCCGTCGCCGAATTTGCCATGTACAAAAAATAAAACTGAGAAAAGAATTTCGAGATAACTGTGTCTCTAACTAAACTCCGTTATTCCTATCAAAAATATTACAGGATTACTGAAATGTCAGTAAAAACGTCATGTGCTTCATTTTTCCTCTGCGTTGTAGTTTGCTCAAATTCCCTTCGCCGTTAAGTTGGCTGTTCTTTAAAACTGTCAAGTATCAACAGCTTTCCTGTCAGTCGAAAATACAGACGGCAGTCGGAACGTAAACAAATATTGATATTATAGTTTTTTGTTTTGTAATCGGAAACAACCAGCCTCAGGTACAACTGTTTCAAAACTGTGAGCAAGTGACGTCACGACGAGTGTTATTTTAAAAATTATTCAAGAAATAATTAGACATATATTAATCAAAATATGCAAATCAGTTTTTTTATACCTTAAAATTTCATAAATAAATTAAAAAGTAGTACGTTTTGTAGCATGGCCCAATTGTCATCGTCTGAATAGTGCCAATAGGTTCTTGTCGGCAAGAGGCATGTGTCATCCGCCTTGATTACAAAATAGTTACGACACCGTACTAGATGTGTTCCCGATAGATCAATTTGAGATAAGCATTTGGAGTAACGTTGCTCAATATCTTGATAAGCGATCTGTGGGCATAGCGACTCTTCAGACGTCAAACTATAACTACTATTAGAGAACGACTAAAGTTCGGTTTCGGCCTAGGTTTCGGTTTCGGTCAAACAAAACCAGCCGAATTTTCGAAACTTGCGCTTTATAGCCAATAAACTTTAGTACGTAGCGATCCTGGGAAACACAACATCCACCCAGACGACCCGAATGGCCGAGTCGGCAGTGACCCTGCCTACGAAGCCAAGGGTCCCGGGTTCGAGTCCCGGTGGGGGCAAATATTTGTTTGATGATAACGGATACTTGTACCCTAGTCATGGTTGTTTATCTATCTAAGTATAATATTTATCTATATCAGTATGTGTATCGTTGTCTAGTACCCAAGATACAGGGAATCCTAGTTTGGGGCTAGATCAATGTATGTAAATAGTGTCCAAGGTATTGTTGTTATTATTACCCTTCAGCTCCTTGAACACCTGGCTGGCCTGGGCCTCCAACTCCAGCTGGCGGAGGAGTTAGGATGGCTGAAGTAGACGTAGGTAGGCAAAGTAGCAGGCACTACAACCCCATATAGAAGAATATAATAGAACCTTCAGTAAGAAAAAAATATGCTAACATTGCATTTGCATTGTTTCAAATTACTCGTAGATTATGAGAGGTTATCCAAGAAATTCCTATACGAATTTAAGAGAACTTTTATTTATGTAGGTACATTTTCACAAGTGATTTAGATCCTCATGCCATTCTGATAAAATTCAAAACCTAAAACAGGAATATGGTACATATAGGCGCCACCCGAGCTTAAGAGCTTAAGGGAGCTTCACCTCCGCGAGCTATTGCTATAAACCTAAACAGGGGAAAACGTATAATGATTGGCCCTCTAAGCAAACTTCTCACTTTGAATGTATGTTGCTCTGAGCAGGGGCTTGCAACTGACTAATGAATTATCTAGGAGTATTCCTTGGGTTTAAAAAGGTATTTTTTCACCGTGTTGCTGTACAAAAAAATTAAAACTACTATGTTATGGTATAGAGTGATAGATGGTAGTTAATTTAACAATGTAGTTTTTATCAATTATTCTACTGGGAATCCTTAATATTTAGCTCTAAAGTTCAAAAGGCCAATCATTGTGGAGGGGCCAAAGATACTACATATGTATATACTTTTAACGTAACTTCAGATTTTTCATCACTTCTTCCTCTATGGTCTTGGTGAGGGAGCTCTTTATAAGGCACATTAGTTATATTATGCCATTAACAATTTACAAATATGACCTTAGAAACAATCTACATTGTTGAGCCTATCAAATAAATTTCCACGTGGGTATGTAATAACTCGCGTAGACAAGATATGTACGGTAATAAAGAATCAGACAGGACAACGGATGTTTTTTCTAAAGGTACAAGAACACCTACAAACATAAAAATGGTTAACCCTAATTAAAGCAAGGAGATATAATACATTCCCACCAAATTTTCGACCTTATGGCTTGGTTTCTCAGCGCCAGAGCGAGGCAACTCTCTATCTCTCTCGTCCATGTATGCATCTCTCTTGGTCCCATGCGCCGACACACCTCTTAGTAGCGGGGGCTATTTGCCCCCCTAACATGCCGCTATCATGCCCGTTGACTATGAGCTGAGGCCCGCTCATAAAATCGGGTAAGCAGGCAAACTCCTCCCATATATTACATATACACATATATATCGCCCAAAAGGGAACATTGCATGTAGAAAGCCTTCAGCATATACCGAGGCCATGGCTCACAGTTAATTCTTAGTAAGACAACTGTAAACAAAAAGGGGTTGTTTGTAGTCCGTATAGCACACGAGCTGATGATGACGAAATAGCAGGGAGGTCTGACTCCTGGGCATGGGTAATTCCATTTTTTTCCCCTCCAACAAAAAAAAAAAAAACATGCGTCGACACACCTACCAGACCAAGAATCATAAAGGCGTGTTGTATAATTAACTCGAAATGTGCCGACCGGTTTAGCGGGTAGTGATCCTGCCTACGAAGCTGATGGTCGGGTTCGATTCGAATCCTGGTAAGGGCAAATATTTGTGTGATGAGCATGAATATTTTTTTCTTAGTCTTGGGTGTTTTCTATGTAAATACATAAGTTTTTATCTCTATGAAATATACTTTCGCCTAGTACCCATAACACAAGCCTTGTTGAGCTTTGTATGGGCCAAGTTCGATTTGTGTAAGATTGTAATACAATCATTAAAAATTCTGCAAGATCGCGCCTAATTTAGTGTTAGTTGTCCAATGTAGAGAAAAAGCAAAAAAAATGAACTAATCTAAGTATATTAATGATAATAATAATCATCTAAATTTCAGGATAACAAAAACCCATATCTATAAATACCTTACAACTCAAACATATTATCTAGCCTAATGTAAACTCTCCTCTATCTACAGAAATGAAGAAATTTCGACTTTGACTTTGTTAAAGTGTCTTGAGGGTAGGTCAGAAGCTGACGTGATGTGATGCGGTTAAGAAGGATCTCGAGAAGTTTATACTCTATTTCGTATACCATGGCCCGATGCACTTGAAGCTTAACAATAGGGCTCATAATGTTTGCCTTTTGTTATCTAATTAGGAGCACTTCAAAATGGCACGCGTCGGTCCAACCTGCATGCAACTAAAGCGTGACTAAAACATTTTGGTATATACTTGAAAATAAAAATACGAAATATAAGTTGTTTACGGTATTTCATAATAATAGCTAACATGAGTTAAATCAAAAAAAATTGTGTCAATAAAATAATAACAATCAGCTTTATGACTAACTTAATTTAATTACTTTAAAAACATGTACATTAATTATATAAAATATTTAACAATTTTAAATATTTAAAGGCAAAAATTAATTATATACATTTATTCGCATGACAACTAACATGAAATATTGTTTATGTTGATTACTAGGTTAAACGATCAAGATCATTAGGTTGCATGTAAAATACCACGCCGCAAAAGGGTCTGGCCAGGTATCTTTTGTTATCACTAATCCTATTGTTAACGCCTAATGACCGTCTCAAGTGCATCGGGCCATGGTACATGAAATGGAGTATACTGACCACACTGACAACCTCCTTTACAAGCCAGCAGTCCTCACTTTGAATCATGAGCAAGGAAAAAAATCTGGCTAACACGACCGGCGTAGGATGTATCGGCAATTTCGGCTTCTACAAAGCAGTTTGTAAATGTCATAGTACGGTTTCAAACGCATATTCAGTTAAGATCGTAATGAAATTTAACTTCATCTTGAAACATATTCATACAAAAATCCACGTGGGAAGACCCTTAACAAAAGCCGGAAGAATAAATATGAGAGCTGAAGCATTACAATCGCGATTTCGCTTTCTGGACTTTGAACCTTGCGTATTTCTTAATTCATTCAGCGGCATGTTATTATGGACTAGTAAACTCTGCTTAACTCCAAGCAGGTTGTACTACATAGTAAGTTTTTCAACATTCTTTCATTCATCAACACAGTTATAGTAAATACATTTGTAGTAGGCATACCAATTGGCGATTCACGACAGTTTAGTAGAAAGCAAACGACATACCTCCCTCGATGTATGTCGTACTACTTACACTTACATATGTAAGGTACCTTACATATGTAAGTGTAAGTAGTACGACAACATGCTTCAAGAAAGAGTCCGCGAGATATCTTTGAAAAATAGCCTGTCTAAAATCCAATAAACTTAAGTATGCTTATTAAGGAATCGATCAATAATATATACTGTTACTTTGAAACGTCCGAGTTGTTTTACTTTTCATTTGGGTTATAGGGTAGGATTGTTTAATAACTGGACAATAAGATTTTTCTGAGAACGTTTATCGCAGGATAGGCCCTAGGTAGGTGATACGTAGGTTAAACAGGACAAAAATATTCTAAAATAAATAAATAAATAAATATAGCCCATTTAATGTCCCCACCGAGGGGCACCGGTCTTTACCCGGATACGAGTAAGATTGAGCCATACTCCACCACGCTGGCTCAGTGCGGATTGATGGAGGGGTGCCGGGCTGTGGCCAACTCGACTGTCTGAAGTTATCAAGCTGCCCTATTAGGGCCTCTGAGACAGCTTTGCGACTACTACCACCGAGCAGCGATAGTAGCCGGGACCTACAGCTTAACGTGTCATCCGAAACACGGAAGCGCCCGAAACAAATGCCACATAGAAACGGACTCCCATCTAATACCCGTCTCAGCCACATGTTGCTACCCGCACGATTGTTTCCGATGTGCGAATACTGCTAGGCCACGGATGCTAATTTAATATGGCAACAAATATAATGATCACCAAAATATGTTTTTCTTATCCAAAATGGGTAAATGATCACCAAAAGTTGCAGAAAAGTAGCTTAAGTGAAGGGTAAGGGCATTCTTCAACTTGAAGAACTTGTAAGTTCAACTTGAAAGAACAACAAAAATACTTAAAACATAAACATAAAACATAAAAAGACGTTTGGTGATCATTGAACCAAACACAATTTGGTGAGCAGTTACTAATTCTGGCAGTCATTTCGAATTGATTGGTAATAAATTTTAAACACAAGCCATTTAATATTAGTTTCCATATTTACATTAACAGCACATAACTCATATAACCTGATGGGTTCACAAAGAGCGTCGTTGTCCTAAAACGTAGGCTCATATTCTATGTAAATTGACATCATTTCGTCATTGTTTTGTTTTCATTTCGTCATTTTCCGGTAACTTCACTACAATCTATTTGTGGATGAAAGTGAACCTATCTGTCTATGAAAAGTCCATTGTTGTTGATTGTCGGTGAATTGAGTTTATTCTAGTTTAATCTAGCTTTATGTTCAACATAGTAATACCTCGCGCCACGAATTAAGAGCGCTGGGCGACGTTGGCGGGAATTACCGCGCATAGGTATGTACAGTTATTGAAAAGTGACTACTGCGCATTCAAGGCCAACGCTCATAACGTGTGGCGCGACTTATACAGGGGGGGGGGTCGAAAATCCGCAAAGTGTTTTAAATTGTCTAATTACTTCTCTACTTCTTAAGATTGTTGTTGTAAATATTGATTGTTTGTTAAAGCCAACAAGAAATCAATATGCAGTACACACGTTTGTGAGTGCAATGAGATTTCTGAATAAACTATTTCTATTCAACTTTAATAGCTAAGCAAGTACCGTTATTCTTAGCTACTGTGTGTCGCCATAATGCCCCGTTTTATCCTCATTTGAGTGCATGTAGGTCTATTTTCCATATGACCTCTTTGCAATACCCAACGCGGTCTGCATACCCACCGGTCACTATTGCAAACCGCAACTGGTACAGTACGTCTGACTTCGTTTTGCATGTTGTGAATTTGCATCTTCCCGTTTTGTTCTGGAGACCTCTGTGGTGTTGCGGTCGGGGCTGACATCCCCAAGCGACAGGTCCCGGGTTCGGATCCCCGCTGGGGATGTAGGAAATGATGCCCAGGTCTTAGGTGTTTAAATGTTTGTCAGTTTTATGGCATCGCTGTTTCTGTTTTTCACGACGTAGGGTATCCTAGAGTGGGTAGAGTGGGCTGTGACGTTATGCTACTATACACAAATCCTCAGATGAACAAAACTCTTTGCACTTTGTTGAGTACTTACTCCATGCACAAATTAATCTAACTAGTCAATAGGTTTGATGGGACCTCAGACGAATGAAACCATTTAATGATTTAGATTGGCTTATGTTTAAACGATCACCAAAAACGCACCTATTATACTACCAATAAATTCGAAACGAACGCCAGAATTAGTAAACGACCACCAAATTGTGTTTGGATAAAAGATCACCAAACTTTTTTTATGTTTTGTGTAGTATTTTTTGTTGTTCTTACATGTTCAACCTAACACGAGGGATAAAGGGGGCTTTGGTTCGCTCACCCCCTTTACCCTTCACCTAAGCTACCGCAGTAATTTGCCCTGATATTTGCTGTGCAAATCAGTATTTTTGATGTGCAGTTTAATATTTCCCTCATACAAATTGCCTGCCACATATGAGTAGGGTATCAATGTACTTCAAGCGAGATCTATAAAACAATATGTGGGAGTTTTTTCGCCCTTTTTCTACCACCTCTCCCACAGTGAAGAGGCAATCTTCTATCTATCTATCTACAGTAATAAAGAAATTTTGACTTTAACTTTGACTTTGGGACCGGAAGCATATGTATATGCCAGTATATAAATGTAATTTTAAATGTATTCCCTTTTCAATAATCTACTATTCTAACCAACTATGGTTTGCAGAAAGAAATCTCTTGATAGAGATAAATAAGCTTGCCTTTGTACTTTATATGTCAACGTGTATGTCTATTATGTGTTGCACGCTGAGGATATTTCAAACATTTCTTTAATTGAAGATGGTGCCTGAAGTGATATTTGTCTTCAGCGTTGTAGTTCTGTCTGTGTGCATGTGTGACTATCTGTGACACCACAGCAACATATTGTATGAACCTTGTTGCGACAGTTGGTATGTTTAATCAAAATTGTTGCAGCCGTTTGAAGATAAGTTGGATTACGAGTCCCGTTTTGGTCGATTTGCAATTTATTGTAGAAGCCCCGTACTAGAACGGGACAGGGCAGTCTAGACTCTATAAGATACTATATTGTTTCGTGGAGCTCTATCTATTTGATCACAACATCAATGTTGCAAAGTGAATGTTGACTGCAGGCGGTTCGTGTGAATGCACCATTAAATCATGCAATAAGCTGGGTGGTCCCCTGGTCTAAAGGTCTCATTACACTAGCCATTTGATCATAGGTGATTTTCCATCACCAACCATGTTTCCATTGAGTACAGTGGGAACTAGGTACTATGATTACCTACCAACCTACTGAGATTGATTGCTTGTGATTTCAGCATTCAATTGAAGTCTTGCTTATAATAATGTTTGGGTACAATGCCCAGTAACATTCGAAGATATTTGGGCAAATAAATTAAAAGTTACCTTATAGATGGCGTATACTCACTTAAGTCTGAGAGAGACGTGAATCCTAGAGACTTATTGATCAAGATATAAATCATTATTGAGATCACTCAATATCATTTAACAATAGTGCTGCAATTTTATTGCAATTGTAAGTTTTGTCCGTCAGTTTTATGTAAACATTATGATATGACGTCATAAGCACATTGAGGTCTTTGGAATTTTTTAGGGTAACGTACCCGAAGGGTGCCAAACGGGACCCTATTATTAAGCCTCCGCTGCTGTCCGTCCGTCCGTCCATCCGTCCGTCCGTCTGTCACCAGGCTGTATCTCACGAACCGTGATAGTTAGACAGTTGAAATTTTCACAGATGATGTATTTATATTGCCGCTATAACAACAAATACTAAACAACAGAATAAAATAAATATTTAAGGGGGCTCCCATACAATAAATGTAATTTTTTTTCCTCGTATTTGCTCGAAATTGATAACGGCAACAGGTAGACGCTTGAAATATTCACAGAATATTTAGTTATGTGTCACACTAAAAATAAATAAATAAATAAAAATAAAACAAATAGGTATTTAAGAGGGGCTCCCTTATAAAAAAACGTGTTTTTTTTTGCCGTTTCACTAGATAATGGTACCCTTCGTGCGCGAGTCCGACTCTCACTTGGCAGGCTTTTTATATAAAATTATTTGAATAAAAATGCTAGAATATAGTATATCTGCTAGAAATATAGAATTCTGGAGATGAAGAGCATTTTTGTTTGTATGTAGATTGGTTTAAGGCTTCTATTCAATGTCTGACATGTATTTTATATTTGTGCGACTACCTAATCCAATATACCAATAAGAAAAGCAATAAATAATTATGTGCTAACATCACTATTAATATGTGTAGTGTTCAAACTATTCTTTTTTCAAATCCAACATTTACCACGCATGTTGTTATCTACCAAAATCAAATCAAAATCAGTTCAAGGTTTTGCAATTACAGCGGCCTTGCATTGATCAGTATGTAAATACAATACGTAGTAGGTACGGTACGGTAATAGTACTACAGAAGACTAAAACATCATACCACAAAAAAATTAACTACTGTTTAGCTTTCGTTTAAAATCAAAAATTTATGGGATTTGACGTTTGTTTTGAGGTTAAACGCTGTTAAATATTTTACACGTAACACGACAGGAGGCATGCGACTAGAAAACGATGTGAATTTTGTTTCCAGTTATGTTTTGGGTATTTTACTAACCACATCCCAAGGAAAAACCTATGTATCTTTAAACACCCATATTGAAATATTACGGAACAATAAGTAAGTATTGGCACAAAATAATAACCAAACTGTGTTGCACAATGCTTAACCTCTTTGGAAAAACTAAAACGAGACAAAAAAGAAAAACTGGTTGAAAAAGGAACGTGCTGTGATAAACACGTTTGCAGCATAACTAAAAGGAGGTTGGTTGACTTTTGTCTGTTTCTTCGCCGGTAATTTTGTTAGGTTTGCGTGCTATCATAAATGTGTTGTTATTGTAAGTAATGGGATACAAAGATTTGGATGGACATGATATCGTGTTTTTGATGAGGGAATCATTGATTGCAAAATCATTTATTTGTTTTTTAGCATGTGATACTAATGTCAATCTATTGGTGCAAGTGATAAACACGATCATAAAAAAGTTGAATAAATTATTATAAAAACAAGTCTGATATTGGAGACTCATTATTAAATAAGTGCTACAAGGCTTGTAAATAATAGACGTTATTACCTAATTCGCACAGTTTTATAGATACAACTCACAAACTAAATAAGCGGTTTCTGCAATAGTCATAAAAAAAGGATCATAGGTTGATTACCTAGCCAAATAGCGGCTTGTAGGTACAAAAACGTAAGTGATCCTCTTATTTGAAATGTTACCACGTTTCTCCAGCGTAAGTAGCCCTTAGCAACGCGGAGAATTAATTATGTATATAGTTTTGGCTTATGTTTAAACGATTACCAAAAACGCACCTATTTTTCTACCAATAAATTCGAAATGACTGCCAGAATGGATAAATGTCCACCAAATTGTGTTTGGATAAATGATCACTAAACTTCTTTTTATGTTTTGTGTACTTAAGTTTATGTATTAAGTATTTTTTGTTGTTCTTAAATGTTTAACCTAACACGAAGGATAAAGGAGGCTTCGCTTCGCTCACCCCCTTTACCCTTCGCCTAAGCTACCGCAGTATTTTGCCCTGATATTTTTTGCAACTTTTGGTATTTATTTATCCATTTTGGGTAGGAAAAAAATATTTTGGTGTTATATTTGTTGCCATAAAGAAATAGTAAACCCGTAAGCTTTCCATGAACTAATGACATAATTTCCCATCATCTGTCGCGGTATAACGAAACGAGCAACGTTACGTGCAAGCAATTATCTTATTAGAAAGAATCTGTCTAATTGCATCGCCATTTCCCATTTATTATGTTAACAAATAACGCCTCGAAGCGTGTGAAAGTCTGTGTCTGTGTAAAAGTTGTTTTTACTTTGTACGGTCGCGTTCAAGTCGAGTTAGAAACATAATCCGTGTTACCACAAAAACTATTATACAGCGTTTAACCTCAAAACAAACGTCAAATACCATACACTGTAGCTTTTAAACGGCTTGTGTTTAAACGATTACCAAAAACGCACCTATTTTACTACCAATAAATTCGAAATGACTGCCAGAATTAATAAATGTCCACCAAATTGTGTTTGGATAAATGATCACCAAACTTCTTTTTATGTTTTGTGTACTTAAGTTTATGCTTTAAGTATTTTTTGTTGTTCTTACATGTTCAACCTAACACGAAGGATAAAGGGTACCTTCACCTAAGCTACCGCAGTATTTTGCCCTGATATTTTTTGCAACTTTTGGTGTTCATTTATCCATTTTGGGTAGGAAAAAAATATTTTGGTGATCATTATATTTGTTGCCTTTTTAAACAAGTGTTGAACAGCAGTTTATTTTTTTGTGGTAAGGCCCAATATGTTACAGCACGCTTTTTCCCATGCCAGTTGGTAGAGGCACTGTTGAGCCTGACGTTGGCTGGTAATGAGAAGCTTTAGTGAAGATATGTATCACATGTAATAATATTTAAAAAAAAACATAAATGGTTCCTCTTTCGCAACTTTTTAAATTTATTCCGTAATTCATAATTTCTTTATTGCACACGAATAATTAAAAAAACAAGATATACATTAAAATTGTGTACAAAGGCGACCTTATCTCTAGTAAGAGATCTCTTCCAGCAAACCCAATCAGTATGAGGAAGGTTGGTGGAAAATTGAAAGTAACGTGAAGGGCGGAAAAATGCCCTTTTGGCTTGTCGGTGGCGCCTATTTTGTTTGGAGACTTACTGCCGAATACAGCGTTTTGCGCCCTTGGAAGTAATTGATATACTATTGCTCTGAGTTTTACGCGACTCGAAGCACCCGTAACATGCCTCGCGCGACTCCCGTTTATCGCGTACATTATGGCGTCTAAATGTCAAAAAAAAAATAACATAGATAATGTGTGTGTACCTTACCCTGAACTATATTATCACTCTGAAGAGCGCCAGCTTATTTATAACTTGTTCACCAACATTCTCCTAGATAAAAAAATCTCCTTCCTCAATATCTTTACCAGTTAATCCAGTACCGTTGCGTTCAGTTCAGCGTTTTATGATATTTTGCTTGTTACAGTACAAAATTATCTTCATTATAGATATGTAATGTTTACGCCACATTTGCTATAATGACTTGACCTACATGCTCATCCAGTTTGTGCTTAGTACTTTATTCCATTATAGTAGTACTATAATGGAATAAAATCGATCAAAGTATGCACGTATACCCTATGAATTTGTTGTGTATTAATTTCTGAATTGTCATTTCACAAAAGTAAAAGCCTCTTTCCGCATTAGATTCTTGAGAACTGTCGATACTGTCAAAGCTGATGATGAAACCTCTTCGTAGGATATGAGGCTGATATCCTCCAGAGCCGTCCACTTGCCACCAAAAGCAAGGTGGTGCTTAAGAATACCTATCCATTTAATTATGCAGTTATCAATATAAATATCCAGAAGTGAATGGCGTTTGGTTTGACATAATTGTATTAGATAACAGCAGCAACTTCTATCGACTATAATAGAGATGTAATAAATAATGTAGTCATATCATAACACACAATACGACCGATTTTGAGACCTAAACAACACAGTTAAGATACCGTTCTAAATTCAAACGAGTCGTCGGGGTGTTGAAAATTGTAACAGAAACATTTGGACCACTTACAGACCACGGCATAGATGTTTCTGGCAACAGAAGTGCAACACAGTCACAATTTTATGCAACTGGAGTCGTGAGGTCATTATGCACCTCTAAGTGAGTTGCATATAATGTGTTTTATCTACACACATATCATAAACCCTCTTTACTGCGTCCAAAAACCACACGTTATACGACCAGCATAATGATAAACTTCTTGGTAAAAACTTATTTCTTATCTGAATATGTATTGATCATTATGACCATAACGTACCAAAATTTGTCAAATTGTGACAATCAAATTTCAAACGCCGACGCCCGCCTGCGTGCTGCCCCTAGTTTGTCTGTCAAGTTGGTACTACAGAACAAGCTAAAGAATTGCAGAGCAATGATCAATGCCACAATGCCGGTCGAACATGCGGTTCCTGAACACATCAAAGAGAGCAAAGTGTGTAGATAAACTAGTGTATGTAACTGTACATAATTAGGCATTAAAACTCTCGAGTGATATTATTATGAAACTGGCCTTCGGCTCGTTTCATAAACCCACTCTCGAGTATTAATGCCCTCCATTATATAGCAGTCACATAAACTACTTTTAGTTACAAGGGACTTGAGTAACTTGGTAGTATCACATACTAACCACCTCAGACCATACATGGATGTAGTGGTGTGAACTAATCGTGTGATTTTTTTCATATCCATTAACGTCATAGGGCGTCTGAGCGGTTAGTAGGTGCAGAACACCTATTTATTATTATTATAAGCCCATAATGTCGCACTGCTGGGCAAAGGCCTCTCTCCCCCTCTTCCAACCTATCCGATCCTGAGCGGTCTTCCTCCAGTTCTTGTCCCAAGATCTCAACTCATCACTCCAACTCTTCCTGGGTCGACTTCGCTTTCTCTCAGCGTTTTCTGGGAGCTAGTCTGTGGCTCTCCTGGCCCAACAATTAGGTTTCATTCGTGCAACATGGCCGGATCAGTCCCACGTTAGTTGGGCAGCCTTCTGAGCAGCCTTCCGGATCCGGTCTAGAAGCCGATCACCAAAAATGCTGCGCTCCATCTTTCTCTGGCAAACCCCGAGTCACCCACAGTATGAAAAAGATACCACGGTTCTTGATGGGTGTATTGCTGAAAAACATCGATTAATCAAATGAATCGATACACCCTTCAAACATTTGTGAAATGGATGCAGCAAATTTGGATAGATATTAACATTTTGTGAAACAATTTCGATTCTTTCCGATTGTTTTGGTAACATCCCTAGCGTTTAAAAAGTGAATTTTATGAAGTTTTGGGCAATCTGTCATATCACTACTAATATTTTATGAACTATACGTTAAGACTCGCGACGTATGTGTATTTTCGGCGTTTACTCAGATACCACATTTCTTTTACTGCCTTTTATTTTTCCATCCTCAGATAACGTTTTTCTGCCTGTTTATCTGAGGAATTTGACAGAATTTGTATGTGTGAAATGTTAAATAAAGTTATCTGATACTGAGCATTGATAAGAGACCAAATTACGAGTATACTGGTGGTCTATCAATAACAGCTGCTGCACTCAAAGCCTTGGTCAATATTACCTTGAAAGCCTTTAGTTTAATTTTAGCGCGTACCTTACTCTACTTGACTTGAACTTGCAGACTTTCCTACTTATTCATAAAACTTATCAAACCTATGATAGCTAAAATGTGCTTTGTCCTTTTCTCACAAACACAAATTTCAAAGTAACACACAAAGACAAAGTAGGTTAGTTAGTAAGGTTAGGGTTTAGGAATATTCTAGCTATCTATGTTTATCTAGCGATTAAGCAGTTTCGTTTCTCGCGTTGAGTGATATAAAAATGCCATGAAAATATAATTTCTACTTATTATCATAATAATTATAATAATAATAAATGTAGCCCGCTAATGTCCCTACCGAAGGGCACAGGCTTTTACCCGGATACGAGTAAGATTAAGCCACACTCCACCAAGCTGGCTCAGTGTGGGTTGATGTTTACCTACAGCTTAACGTGTCATCCGAAACACTGAACGTCCGATAGTCAACTTAAGATAAATTAATTATCCCATTGGTACATGGTCTGGATTCGAACCTGCCTCTCTCTACTTAAGTACTAATGTTATTTGTTATTAGAACTTACTACCAGTCAAAAGCCATGCTGAGTTTTTTATTCATTAACATTATGTTACAATTACAAACATTAACAATGACATGTGAAAGTGCCCTTGTGGCCTATTTACAGAATAAACGTTTTGAGTTTTTTGAGTTTTTATCATTGCTCATTGCAACATTATCAAAGAACATTATTTTTTTTAACAATCTTTTAAAAGTGTCAAATAATTCCATCTATTCCATCTGCATCCATTTCTAAGCCCATTCTTTATAAGCTACCCAGCAGCAAATCAGTTTTGGGTCTTATGGCAAAGTCTCTAGAATCATACAAAGTCTTAAAGGTGTACTTTACAAAGTAAGAGAAGGTGGGAAGCTGATTGCAGAAAGATGAGAGATAGCTCAAGACATGCGATTAGCCTTTGCCATTGTTAACCAGAAGATTATGCTCTTCCGAGTTCCGAGTTTTATAGTCGAATACACAACCAGTTTCTCAAGTTAAGTGCCGCTTAAAAGTCATCTGACGCGGTAATTTCTCTAACGACATATTACTGAGTGTAAGTCAAATTTTAAGCTAGTGTTTGTGTGGTAGATTTACTGAGTGAAGACAGACTCCAGACTGACAAAATGCCACAGTTTATGTATATCTACAGATATTTATAGACCCCTCGCAAATATTTTTCACGTCATATCATTGCAGGAAAACAATCAATTTATGAAATAAAATACGATATTTTTTTTGTACATTTTTTCGCCATTCATGCTCACTTCGTGTGCTCACCGCGCGCATTGGCCCATTATTATTATTCTCGGAGCGCAAGGGCGACTGAACGCGCCTAGAAATTGTTTTTTTTTTTAAACGGCCAAGTGCGAGTCGGACTCGCTCACGAAGGGTTCCGTACCATTATCTATAAAAACGGCATAAAATCGCGTTTGTTGTATGGGAGCCCCCTTAAATATTATTTTTATTTTTATTCATTTATTTATTTTTAAAGTGAATATGTAACTAAATATTCTGTGAATATTTAAAGCGTCTACCTGTTGCCGTAATCAATATCGAGCAAGAACGAGCAAACAATCACTTTTATTGAATGGGAGCCCCATTAAATATTTATTTTATTATGTTTTTTAGTATTTGTTGTCATAGCGGCAACAGATATACATCCTATGTGAAGATTTAAACTGTCTAACTATCACGGTTCGTGAGATACAGCATGGTGACAGACGGACAGCGGAGGCTTAGCAATAGGGTCCCGTTTGGCACCCTTCGGGTACGGAACCCTAAAAAGGATAAATTGTTTTTATTTTTTTTTTCATTTTTTTTTCAATATTTTGTCATAAATATATTTACTTTTGGCTTGGGTTCCCAAAATAACGTTGTATGGGAAAAAGATGTCACTTTTCCACAGGTTTGTGTCGTTTGTTTTGTATTGTGTTACATCGCGACAGTTTATACAAAAACTATGGAAAGTCTGAAGTTAAATTTCATAAGTACCCACAAAACTACAGTCCGCCGGATCATTATTAACACTGCAATGTCAACATCTAAGGCATCAACAATGTAACAAACATTATATAACATAAACAAAACATAGCGTCACGCCTTTTCCCATACGGGGTGGCAGAGGCACAATTGTGCCCACTTTTATCCAGTTATTGTATACTCGATTTTGCGTGACAGGGGGCTAGCCCATCGCCTCAGCTATAGGGTAATAAAGGTCTCCGCACGAAGGTTTCCGTCACCGCTAGAACGTCCGTATACATGCACCTCCTCTAGACCACGAAGCTAACATAGCATTTACATAAAGGCGCATACGTTGCTTCTGGCCCCACACTAGGAACCAGAAACAGCGGCGTCACACACATATAAACATCCAAGACCTGGAGATTTTTTTTCTTCAACCCCAGCCAGGGTTTCGAAGCTGGGACCCGAGTCTCGAACGCAATACCACAGCGGTCATCAATCAGTGTGAGTGGTGCCAGATTAGGCGAAATATCGCCATTTAGGCTACCTTATGGCGGGTTAAATGGCGACCATAAAATCCGATCGGCTACCAGTAGCCATTTAGGCTACCTAGGAAAAAAAGAAGGGCAACAAATATATTGATCACAAAAATATTTTTTTCCTACCCAAAATTGATAAATGAACACCAAAAGTTGCAAAAAATATCGGGGCAAAATACTGCGGTAGCTTAGGTGAAGGGTAAAGGGGGTGAGCGAAGCGCAGCCCCCTTTATCCTTCGTGTTAGGTTGAACATGTAAGAACAACAAAAAATACTTAAAACATAAACTTAAGTACACAAAACATAAAAAGAAGTTTGGTGATCATTTATCCAAACACAATTTGGTGAACATTTATCCATTCTGGCAGTCATTTCGAATTTATTGGTAGTAAAATAGGTGCTTTTTTGGTAATCGTTTAAACATAAGCCAAAAAGAAGGGCGATTTAGGTAATTTCAAGATTACGACAAATTCCATTCCATTCCATTTGCTGATTCCATTGCGTCCATTATTTCTAGGAGTGAGATAGACAAACGCGTATGACAACAAGAAAACAATCTTCTCATTCCGACTCGTTTTGTTTTTTTGGTAAGTTGTCATCAAATGTAAAGGTTTTTGCTTGTCATGTGAAGGTGTTGTGATATTTGATCTAATTAAAGGTAAACACAGTAAATAAAAGCGGATCAAAATATAATAATAAAATAAAAACGTGGCCACGCGCTTGTGATTAATAGGTACCACATACATAACATAATTATAACTTTGAAAATGTAAATATTGTTTGCTTTACGTTGTCATTTTGACGTTTCTTCTATAATTGCTCAAAATATAAGGGGAAGTAGGCTACTTAACAACAAAAAAAAATAGGCGATTTAGGCTACTCGGTGGTCAAAATTAGGCGAATAGGGTTACCTGATATCTGGCAACCCTGAGTGTAGCACCATGGTCGTCCGTTTATCACTTTCACTCTGCCGTCCTATTGTTTTGATATTGTGCGTCTAGTGATGACCGATTCACTCTATTTAGGTTCAGTGTCATCCGAGGTAAGAAAGCAAAGATGCTATTAATAGAACATTGCTGGCGTGGCAGAGAAAGTCGGCAAGTGCAGGACGAATATTGAGTTTGAAGTCAGAGCCGCAGGCGAGACTTCAATAATACGAGACAGGCAATCGCCATTTCCGCAGAGGCTTGTATGAGGCTTTTCTAAAAAAAAAAAACAAGGAATGAAAATTAAATTAAAAACCCTTTTAAAATGCTCCAGGACATGAAAACTTTTGTATACCTTTCCCTAGACTTCTTTGGTAACAAATTTAAATTCGGAGGAGTATATTCTATCTCCATTTCAGTCTCATTAGAACTCATTATAATTTATTCAATAAAATAGTTGTTCTCAACACTTTCTTTTTAGTTTGTTCTCCCGCTAATTAGGTAGGTATTTCTTTCCTAAGCTTTTTTTAGGCAAAGGTAACTCGATGTTACGGCCTTGTGATGGTGTAGGTATGCCCGATTTTTGATATATGTATATTCTTTATTGTACTAAACAAAACAGTCATACAGATAACTTATAAGAGAAAAAACATGTACAAAGGCGAGCTTATGTCTCAAAAGAGATTTCTTCCAGCAAACCAAGATAGTAGGAGAGGTGATGGTTGAGCGGGGGAAGACCTGCGCGTACAATACAACTCTATAAATACTACGACTAATATATACTACAAACGATATTATACTGATAACCCTAATTGCTAAAAACAGACTGCATACACAATTACTTAAATACAACGTAAAAATATGAATAAACCGTATAATAAACTAATACATACAAATATATGTGTATATTATATATATATATATATATATATATATATATATATATATATATATATATATCTAACTGGAAAGGGAGAGATAGTGCTTCTTTAGCCGGTTTTTGAATATATTTAGAGATCGACTGTCCCTGATAGTGCAAGGAAGCTCATTCCACAGTCGTACGGCTCGGATTCTGAACCCGTGCTCGTAGGCTGCAGTGGAGCGATCTGGAGCTTTGAGCGTAGACGCCATATGAGTTCTCCGAGGCCTGCTGGAAGAAAGAAATTCGAAGCGATCACGTAGGAAGTTAGGGTAACGAGGGTTCCACAAAATATTATAAAGGAAACACAGTATATGAGAGTCCCGTCGAATCCGAATCGGTAGCCACTTCAGCTCCCTGCGATGCTGAGATACGTGGTCATACTTGCGCAGTCCGAAGATGAACCGAATCCCGAGATTTTGAAGTCGTTCGAGTTTCTTCATTTGCGCTAACCCAGCAAACATCATCATAATCAATGAGGGGGAGAAGAAGGGACTGAGCGAGACTTATTTTGGTCTGGCGAGGAAGAAAGTTCTGAAGTCTCCTGAGGGAATGAAAAGTTGCGTAAACTCGCCTGCTGACCTCATTAACATGCATTGACCAGGACTATTGATTATCAAAGATGACACCCAGGTTTTTAGCTTTATCGCTATACATGATTACAGTACCGTTATAAGTTACAGAAGGGACAGACAATTGCTGCAACGTGTTTAAAGAGTGTCTGGTACCTATAATCATGGCCTGGGACTTATTCGGATTAACCAGCAACCCAAATGACGATGCCCATCCACTAATACCAGCCAAGTCAGCGTTTAACGCCTCCACAGCTGAATTTACATCATCAGGAGAGAAGTGACGATAGATCTGAAGGTCATCCGCGTAGAGATGATAGGAAGAAGAAAGGACATCGGATATGGAATTGATAAATATTGAGAACAGAAGAGGAGAGAGAATGCTACCTTGGGGGATACCGAAGGAGAGGTCACACCACTCCGTACAAGCCTCCTCCGACTTGATACGCTGTTTTCGGTTTCTTAGGTAAGAGTCAAACCAGCTGGCAGAGAGGGAGGAGTCGTTAAGAGATTTGAGAAGTTCAACGAGAATGTCGAAGTCAACACAGTTAAAAGCACTGCTGAAGTCCAGCAGAGCCAGCACCGAGAGCTGCCTTTGATCCATGGTGACCTGAATATCATCGGTCACTTTTAATAAAGCCGTAACAGTACTATGACCTGTTCTAAAGCCAGACTGAAAAGGATTAAGTAGATTTTTAGAAGATAGATAATGGGAGAGCTGAGTATGGACAATGGATTCGAGGACTTTAGAAAGGATCGGCAGGATAGAAATGGGGCGATACTCTTTAAAGGAGGTGGGATTGGAAGTTTTAGGGAGAGGGATAACTAATGCTTGTTTCCAAGCAGTAGGGAAAGAACAATTTGAAATGGAGAAATTTAAAATATATGTTATGGCTGGAAGCAGATCATCAAGGATAGTTAGAATCATTCGTCATATTCAATACATGTTTGCAATTTCAATAAAACGACACTTACTACTTACTTACATTTTCGGCGAGCTCTATGTTTGAAATTCAAATAAATCTGCACTTTCATACTTAAATTTCTGGCATGTTTCTTTTTTTAGGGTTCCGTACCCGAAGGGTTCCAAACGGGTCCCTATTACTAAGACTCCGCTGTTCGTCAGTCCGTCACCAGGCTGTATCTCAAGAACCTAGCTAGCTAGAGAGTTGAAATTTTCACAGATTATGTATTTATGTTGCCGCTATAACAACAAATACTAAAAAACAGGATAAAAAATATATTTAAGGGGGCTCCCATACAACAATTCTTTCAATACCACATACAAACTTATGTATGCACCTGGTTACGTACATGGAGTGTGAAAGTAACCGCACCAATAACTTTGTAAACAATATTTTGCTGTGTAAAATCCAAACTATTCACTCCACACCATCGCTTCCATTGAACGGTGGTACGGAACCCTTCGTGCGCGATTTAGACTCGCACGTGACCGGTTTTTTTATTATGATTAGTCATTGGCTGTAAATTTGATATTTCGCATATTTTATTTCCGAACGTAATATGAAAATTTCCGCGCAGGTTAGAGAAAATATAAACATAATCATAAAAAATAAACCCACTATTGCAAACACGAGTCAACTATTCTTTGAATATATTTTACAACATAACATAGCGTCACGCCTTTTCCCAAACGCGGTGGCGAATGCACAATTGTGCCCACTTTTAGCGAGTTATTCAATACTCCATTTTGCGTGACAAGGCGCGACTTATAAAATGTATATGGAGTTGTCAAAGTTATTCAGAGAATAGTGTTGACTCGCGTTTGAAATGAGCCATAAGGAGGATTGCTCGGCCTTGGCCTTTGTCGTGGGAACCGGAAACAGTGACGTCACACACATAAACATCCGATTTTAGTTCCTCACTCGCGGCCGGGCTCCGAACACGGGACACATATTTGTATATACCCGACGTTTAGCAGCCCGAAGTCGCTGAACAGCAGACATGAGGTGGCTCCGGGTTCAAGGTGTGGCTTCCGATTTGTCGGCGCCGAGACCCTCACCCTTGAAAAACCCGAGCTACCCCAACTACTTTCGAGACCATTTTAATTTTATTTTTTATTTTTATTTTATTTTATTCAGGTAACAAACAGTCACTTACTAAACATGGATTGATTGACTATTTACATAAAGACCTGGAGTACCATTAATTGGTTACAATTTATGCCGTGTTGTGAAAATATTCGAGAATGTATAGTTAAGTTACCTCATAGAATTTATTTTATTTGTCTTTTATTTTTACCGTTGTTGGCACTGACTTTCTTTAATTTAAAAACTGTATTGAATTCTGTTTGAATAATCTTGAAGAAGTCAGAATAGATTTTTTTCGGGTTCTGTTCATCAAAATCCGGTACTGGCAAACCCATATCTAAGTTTTTCATATACATCTCTAGTCTATAGCTAGGAAGTGAGTTTGCGAATATATCTATATCTATCAGTCTTTTGTTATAAGTTTCGAAACTTCGTCGATTTTGAATATCTCTTTTCGGGAGATCGGCACCGGAGATCACACCTGTCTCACTTTTAGCTATTCCGCGGGATAACAATGCTGCGTAGAAATACTCTTTCAGGTTTCCGGAGATCCGACTTTGGATCGCACTTCCTTGTACAGTCGCACTATTTCCTCTTTTAAGAAAACTGTTAAAGGGCACTAACTACCTGTCTCTTTTAAGTGTAAAGTGTATATATATCGGTACTTATTCAGTGATTACGTTTATTTATTTTGTGGATATTTAATTTATTCCTCTGCATTTTGTTTATACTAGTTATTGTGCACTGCCTACCCTTTTATGATAATATTTCCTTTAATGCCTTGGTTTGCTGGAAGTAATCTCTTTTTAGAGATAAGCTGGCTTTTGAACACGCAGTTTCTTTTAATGTAACTGGTAAACTATTTGTGTGCAATCAAGAATTATGAACTAACACGAATCGGACTAACACGTCAGATGTTTACAAGACTTCGGAAGTTCTTCTTGAACACGTGGTTTAGTTACGTGTAACGGAAAAATCCAAATTTGGTTATAGTAGGTCATTGTGGCAATTATCGACCGTCTAGCCTAGTGGGTAATGACCCTGCCTACGAAGCTGATGGTCCTGGGTTCGAATCCCGGTAAAGGGTAAATATTTGTGATATTTGTTTCTTAGTCTTGGATGTTTTCTATGTATTTACATCAGAATTTATGTCTTTTAAATATATCGTCGTCTAGTTTCCATAAAACAAGCCTTATTGAGCTTATTACGGGCCTAGTTCGATTTGTGTAAGATTGTCCTCTAATATATTTTTTTTATTTATTTGTGGCTAAATTTCAATTGGTTTATAGGTTATATTGGGACTTAAAAGCAAAACCGAAGCGTAGTGAAGCAAAGCGGAGCGAAGCGCGGGGAAGCGGGGCGAAGCGCTCTTCAAAAATAACCGAAGTTGCTTTGTAAATAGCAGACCTAACTATAGGACGTCCGCTATTTACAAGATCCGGAAGAGATTTAAAATTGCTCTGTGGTCTAATGGGTTTTACGCTTGCTTCTCACATAGGAGATGCAGGTTCGAATCCTGACCAGGTACCCATGAGGTAATTAATTTACCTTAAATTCATTACCGGACGTTCGGTGTTTCGGATGAAACGTCAAGCTAGGTCCCGGCTACTATCGCTATGTGGTAGTGGTCGCAAAACCCTCCCATCAACCCGCACTGAGCCAGCACGGTGGAGTATGGCTTAATCTTACTCGTATCCGGGAAAAGGCCTGTGCCCCTCGGTGCGGACAATAACGGGCTACGCCCAAGAGGCAGCCGAAACATCCCGAGTGTCTAACGCGTCGGGTATTAAGGGCTGAACAAGGGCCAATGGCATTGAGAATTAGACAAAGAAAACAAATACCCGTCGCATCGCGTCGAAGCAGACTGACGCATGCTCCCGCGCAGAGCCCCGCGGGGCAGCCCGAGCTCCGAGACCGAGAAAATTATAGAAAATATTACTAAACTCCTGTAATAATAACATTAAAAATAAAATAAAAGAACCAAAAAAATTCCCTTTTTAGGGAATTGGAAGGGTTCCAAACGGGACCCTTTTACTAAGACTTCGCTGTCCGTCCGTCCGTCCGCTTGTCACCAGGCTGTATCTCAAGAACCTAGCTAGCTAGAGAGTTTAAATTTTCACAGATTATGTATTTCTGTTGCCGCTATAACAACAAATACTAAAAAACAGGATAAAAGAAATATTTAAGGGGGCTCCCATACAACAATTCTTTCAATACCACATACAAACTTATGGATGTACCTGGTTACGTACATGGAGTGTGAAAGTAACCGCACCAATAACTTTGTAAACAATATTTTGCTGTGTAAAATCCAAACTATTCACTCCACACCATCGCTTCCATTTAACGGTGGTACGGAACCCTTCGTGCGCGAGTCCCACTCGCACTTGGCCGGTTTTTTTTACATACTTTTGCGTGTAAGTTTCATATAGGAAACTGATTTCGTCTCCGAGCGCTTGTTCATTTAGTTGAATAATAATGCATTGCGAAAAATATTTTTAAGTATTAAATATAACAGATATCCGGTAATTTTAAAAGTCCATTCTTATCTCTAATAGACCTTTTATATCATATATTTATCCTACATTTTTATGTTGTCTAGTTTAGCCTAGAATTGAAGCTAAAGATGCATTTTTGGCCATATTTAATCCCTTGATCTAAGGTTGAGTTGGTTCATAAGTTGATTGCTTTCAAAAATGCGATAGATATAGGCTTTTCTAACAGACACAGTCAGCGCCAAGTTTGTTTAGCTCTGAGCGAGTGTGAGGTGGGGGGTGGGGGGACCGAACCAGCGGCAGAACCACGACCATTACCCCCGCGCCGCCCGCAGAGATCATAAATGACAGGTTAAAGAAAATTAGGATCAAGGGAGTAACTGACTTGACTGACTTCAGCATATAATACTGAGGCCATGGTTAGTAGCAAAACCTAACGAGGGTTGTTTTTAGTCCGTATATTAAACGAGCTGAGGCCCGCTCAATGTGTAGGTCATCGGATTTAGCAGGGAGGTCTGACTCCTTTCCCCCTCAATACTTCTTTCCAACAACCATTAAAACCTGATATTCTATCAAAAGCAACTAACTAGGTACGACAAATGACGCCATTGTAACATTACCGTCCCAAAAATGGACGAAAGGTTATGAGAAAGAAATTCCGGTTATGTAAGTGCCATCAGAGCCATCAGAGGTCACGAGTCACGTGCCATCACGTCCAAAGACTCGGAGGTAATGACAAGGCGAGACAAGTCACTCTTGCCCGACTGGAGATGACGATGTGAGATTTCTCTTTTTTTCTTTATCTTTTTTATGGCGCAATGTTTTGGGGTTTGAATTGATGGTTTGATATCCCACGGTCTTGTCTGACCAAAAACTTAGGTAAAGTCTAAGTAGGTGGTGTTGTGTCAAGCACAGAACACAGTTATTAGTAAGTGTCAAGGCCTGAGGACTAAGGACTTTAAAACGGCCCTGAACACTGGAGAATGGCGGAATATTCCGTGAATGCCTATGTAATGTAAAAAAACAGTACAGTAATAGTAGGCTATATGACTCCAAATGCCGTGCCTACTTTGTACTAAGGTATTTTGACCTATGTTTAACATTTAAAATACTTACATTTCATTTTAGTTTCGTCAGTACTCACTAATAATATTTCTTATCATGCCTTAGTTCCAGTGCAGCCCTTTAAAAATAACTAATTTACGGCACTCCGGCATTTACTAAAGAACCTACCATGACATTACAGTGAGAACAACAAAATATTACACAATCAGCACAGCGCAGGCGCTAACGACGTCTGGCGCCATCTGTTGAGGGCAGATGACATTATCTCCCTTCACCGTGAAACTGTGAGTAAGGCAAACTAAAGCCGGCGCCAGACATAGCTGCAAACATTTGAACACATCGTTGATTGTGTGTGTTCAAAGATGTGATCAAATGTTTGAATGTACCTGGCGCCGGCTTAACGGTGAAATCATCGGGAGGAATCTTTCATATTTCCATAGCTACGGTCATGGGCTCCCCTGTACAGTTGTCTTTTCTCATGCGAGTGATGCCATCTGTAGGGTATTTCAGGCAATTATTTACAAGTTGCCTAGATGTTCTTCAGTTCTTAGAAATATCGCAGAGTATACCGAGTCTGAAGTTAGGTGCCACTGGCTTTGGGTTTACTGGTTGGATTGTGGGTGGAAAGAAAATACTATGCAATCGATTAATTTTTTCATTCGTCTGCAGCAGCGAGTCAGATCTAAAACAATCCAGGTGTTTCCTGCGCTTTTGGCAATATCGTCCTCCGATACCATCTTTGATCAACAGAGGCTTCTGTTTCCTTTCCTCGAGCATTACTCAGTCGGGGAGATCCCCTCACTCTACCTGCTATCACTTCCATTTCCATTTGAGTCGAAGAAATTTCGCTTTCCGACCAGAGCACTTACCTCTTACAGGTTGAGATGGAAGACATGATAAATTATGATCTAAGTAAGCTGTGGCTTCCCTATCGTCCTTAAAGATCACCGTGGGATATATTAGTAGGTTAACGTGCGAATGAAGTGGGAGGGGGAGGGTAATCCGACAGGCTATGGGGGCCACACACGCTCGTGGCATATGTTCCCCGATTGCCATCAGAACCTGTCGCGAACTTTACATAGCTGCTGGCACCACACTACGAGACCCTGTGTTGTGGGAAATAGAAACAGCGACGGCATAAACAATAAACATTCAAGATTCAGGGTTTCTCATGAGGGAGAAACTCGTCCACCACGACTCATTCGTATGAGTCCGCGCCCTCCAAGAAAAAAGGGGTTATAAGCATGTTATAAGCAGTTTAAAGCGTCTGTCTGTCTGTTTGTCTGTGTGTGTGTGTGTGTGTGTGTGTGTGTCCGTCCGTGGCCAAACGGACAAACAAACAACGTGGACAAACGGGTGGACGGATTATAATGCGGTTTTCTCTATATAGTACTAGACTTCCCTACAATGGTTCTTAAGCATTTTTTATCAATATGGTTATCAAGTGGTTTTACAGCTTAACAAAGAAACAAGTCGACCAAAATTTAGAACTAAGGTTTTATTTATTTATCATGTCGGAGTTGTTTTAAGTTTGTTATTTATAGTCATAATTTAATTTTAATAACATGTTAATAACGTTTCTTTCCGCTGTTAACTCCGTATGTGCCTACCGGCACCAATACCGAACATACAAACATAAATTGAAAAGTGAAAGTTGCTTACCTCGGTGCTGTGCGGATGATGCACCACCATGACTTTTTTGAAGAAAATCTGGGGCATTTTGTTTGGTTTCCGAATGAATTTTACATTCAATATTAAATTTTAAATATTGGCTTTTGATCGGTCCCGACTGCGTTGAGCACTTGCAAAGATTTTCCCTCAATGTTTCATAGTCACGCGCTGAACATTTTGACACTTAATTTAGTACAGATTTCGCGGGTCACTGTTTTTGAGGAGTCAAGGTTACACAATTTCTTTTTCAATATTTGCAATGTATTACAATTTGCCAATTTTCTTTTTCTTTTTGTCACGAACTCAGAACAAGTAGTCACGACAGTCTTTATAGACCTTTAAAGAGTTCGGTTTTATCTACACAACACAATTTTTCACTGTTCGTTTTATTATTTAAGTGATATCATATCACTCATATTATCACTGCACAGGTAACCCAGTACCTTTCCCTTTCGCGTTTAGGTCGCCAACTAAACCTTGCAACAACTATAATAAGTAACTGACTTGCCTGTCCGTCTGTCGCAATAGCAATAGTGAACCGGCAAAATCTTTCCATCACACCCATATTGCATAGGCAGTAAGACTCAAAACTATATGAAAATCATAGCAAAACATGTTCTGTCTATGCTTGTTTGTTTATAGTCAGTGCACCTTCGATCGTGTTTGATTCTCGATCTACGATAGGTATATTATAATTTGAGCTAGATCTTAGATTGTTAATTAGTTTACAGACTTATAAGATCGAAGTAATATCCTATTTATATGCCGGGCTTGTGATAGTGTCTGTGGACAGGATACCAGTTTCTTCACTATACTTATATACGACCTCTGTGTTTTATGCCTCCTGCTGTTTATGGGAGATGTGTTGTGATGTGAGTTCGATTCCCAGTTGATGTATGCCCATAATTAGGTATGTCATTTCGTAAGTTCGTAATGCCTTTATGTTCTATAGCTAACATAAATAGAGACCATAAATATGATAGTTAAATAATAATTAGCAAAGACGAGCTTATATTATCCTGAAGATGTGACTTCATAACTTCAATCTGCCTGCAGACGAGTACACATATGTATATTTACAGTAGCAATCAAGTAAAGTTACTCCAATGCAGTACAATAATTGCCAATAGGCAGGGCAGGAAAAAGCAGTACAGAGTCCAGAAAGGATAAAAGGACGAGATCTCGACTACACATATTTATAATAGCTGGTCCAGACCAACCCAGTATTTAATAACCGTGAGATACTGCGCAACTCTGTTGTGCCGACCTCGATGATAGAAGTTGTGGTTTTGAGGCTGCTAGTTCTAATTTACACTGTCTGTTCTCTGGTCCAAGCTAGTCTTTGGTCTACATCTAATCCATGAAAGAAGTTAAGTTCTACTAAGTATGTGGTAAGGTAAATCGTCTAATCTCGTCTGTTCTGTGATATCTAATATGTGTATAATTCGCGACAGGTTGGGATGGCAATCGGGGAAGACATGGTACAAGTGAGTTTGTCGCTCCCATTGCCTATCGGATTACCCGTCCACTTCATTCGCATGTCAGCCCACTAATACAACCCACTAATTCAACCCACTATGTGATCCTTGAGAACTATAGGGCAGCCACAACTTATATAAATCATAATTTATCATGTCTTCCCGATTGACATCCCAACCTGTAAGAAGTGAGATAACTATAGAAGTATTAGTATACTTTTATAGTTATCTTCTTCTTACAGGTCAGGCCATAAGTTTTGTCACATACAATAAATGAAATAAATGACACAAAACTCTCTGTAATACAAACATTTACGAAAGGTAACAAATTACAGATTTAAATGACATTTAAACTATTCAAAATGACCTCCCCCATTTTCGATACAAGCGTTTAATCTGCGCGGCCAGTCACCGATAGAAGCACGCACGACATCCATGTCAATATTGGTCACTGCTTTAATCAGGGATGCTTTGAAAGACCCCAAATTGCAATGAGGTTTAGCGCAGACTTTACAGTAATGCCATATTTTATAACCAATGGATTTAAGTCTGGACTCGAGGAGGATTTTGAGTGCTTTCTGCCTTATGAGCTGATAGAGTTCTGCTGCTGGACTACCCAGTGTCTGTTTTTGAACATTGTCTGTGAAAGAGGATCCACGAGGTTTGTTAGGACTGTGTTTTGGTACACGAGTGCACTTGTTTTAACTCCTTTTTCACAAAAATACACCTCAGTTGGGCCCGAATAGGAAACCCCGAGCCAAACCATGAATGACGAAGGATATATATAGATAGCACGTGGGAAACTTCTGCTCGCTTCTTCACTGTTTTGCGCATGTACTCTATCATTATGTGTGATTAAGATTTCCACGACATCAAAAAAAAACGTCCGAAAAAAGGATTTCGTGGTATTTTTTTCCCGCGTATCGCTTAAGCAAGATTTGGGATCTATCGAGCCTGATTTTCTTCAGTCGTGAGTTAAGCAAATGTGCAGTTTATCAGTCCAACGACTTCATTCACTACCCTTTTAACTGTAGTTCTACTTAACCTCATCTGGAGAGCCAACAGTTTTAGCTTCCGAACGGGATTTCTTTGTATTCGCGCCTTCATTGCTTTAATCACTGCTGCAGTCCGAACAGTACGTGAATGACCGCTCCTCCGCTTATTTTCTAATCTCGAATCTTCCCTTAATCGTTTGATAGTACGATAAACGAACCTCAATGTTATTTACAATTTTTTCAGCAGTTTGAAAATCTCAGTTTGCGCGCGACCACAACGATGAATTGCAATTACCGCGACTCTATTGTCTTTTCGCGTCCACTCCATTTTTTAAATATAGAAATTTACAGAAAACCTAAGAATTTAGTTTTTTAAAGTATTATTTCGTATTTCGAACGCCTATAAGTTTCTTTTTTTGGTTCGGGTTCTAAATTGGAAGTTTGAGGCATGTAGATGTTTCTGATTGTTTATGACGTGTAGATCTAATAGCATTTGAAGAGCTTGCGTGCTCTTAAATATCTGATGTGGACAGCATGTAACTATTACGCTTTTTCTATACTTTATGGCACACACATTATCGTTGAAGTATTTTTCAAGTAAGTTGAAGTCTATTTTTCAATCATCTTATTAAGTACCTACCTGAGTCTACAGCTTATTTGCAGAATCTATTATGTATTTATTGTTAAAGTAAAATATTTATATAAGCATGGGACTGCCAATACGGAAACATTTTGATCACGTTTCAGAGCAATACAGAGCATATGCGTTAGCGCTTCCAAATTGTTATGTAAATGATTTACTTTAGTTTCGGACGTGGGGGAAAGTTGTGGTTGAATTAAATTAATTTGAATACTCAGCTGTGGTTTTATTGAGTGAGCAATAAAAAAACATGTTAATTAGGTACTCAACTGTAACTCACAACTATATTTTTTAAATAAATAGCACCTTATCGTTAAAATGTATGCAGAAGTGTTATTAAGGGTAAATATTCGTACTAGATCGGGCGTCACAATTGTGACGACCTCTGTGGCGCAGCGGTTGTGGCTCTGCCTACCATGCGAGAGGTCCCGGGTTCGGTCCCCGGCCGGGACAAAGAAAAATAAACCCCAGTTCTTGGCTGTTTATATGTGTATGATGTCGCTGTTTCTGGTTCCCACGACACAGGGTATCCTAGTGTGGGGTCGGAAGCAATAAGTATATGTGCCTGTATATAAATGTTTATGTTTGTATGGATAAATATATGTCCATTCGTCCAGGCATAGTTCATGATCGTAGGAATCATGAAAAGGAAGAAATTTTTTATTTTATTTTTTTAAATAAGTGTATTAAAAAAAAAGGTATGTAAATAAATAACTAGTAATTAAGTTGCGTAAATACTATGTCATTTGCATACCTGTTAAAGGTTTTATCAAGTGAGCCTGAAATTACATGTATAAGACCTAATGTAAACCATGATACGCAAATAATATTAGTTATTTCTTATCTCCAAAACTGCCGGGCTGCTGTGGATCCGGTTGGTCCAGGACCGCAATAAATGGCGTGATGAAGAGGAGGTCTTCACTCAACAGTGGGTGCAGGAGGCTGGATAGGTAGATATATTTTTTTCACACCTTTCATTCGGAAACTTAAGTTTTGCTCCAAGACGAGAGGAAGCAAAATGCTACTTTTTTAATTTATTCATTGGCATGTAGCATTTACGCAATCAGCCAATTGAACACATATCTTAATAAAATAATCGATTGTAATTTCATCGTAATCGATTAAAAACGAACATGTTTCAAGTTTTAACTTTAACAACATAATATGAAAATTTATAAATATTTCGTAATATTTTAAATAAAATCACAATAAATTATATGTTTTACTGAAATCAAAACTATCGATGACTGTTATTGTAATATAATGAATATTGATATCCGATACCATTGTAATATTCGATTCGATTATTTTTACACATTGCTATAAGAAGCACAGGAATATTTTATCGGTGGTGACCTTTCCCTAATCCTTCACAATCCACCATTATAAAAAAAAGTTCTGTTTTCGTTGTTCGATTACAGTATAAGTGGTGAAAGTATAATTCAAAGTATAGTTATTTCATTATTTTTACAGCATTTTATTTCAATTTTCCTCATAGTCGGTAAGTGTGAAAAGTTATGTTTCACTCAGGAGCAAAATTATTTTCGTCATGGGCGTTAGCACTTGATTCCTTCGCGAATCCTTCGCTTCACTCTGGATTCAATGTACCGCCAGCGCCGTAAATACATCAATCATTTTGCTCCCTAGAGATACAAATAACTACCTATTTAATGTTCAATGGAGCAGCAGTGTACAGCGTCCAAAGTAATTTTTACGTCCTGATTGTCTAGGATTAACAGTTCATGTCAATGTCCGACTTTGCTCCTTCTTGGTGTTGCTGACGTAGTTGGAGACAGAGAGTTTCATTCATCTGAGGTAAGGTTCAAAATCATGTCACGTGATCTTTCAAATACTCTTGACACTAGCAAAATTGACCTCAAATGAGGTTAGCACGCCATATGTTATAGATACTTAGAAGTAAATAGCATTTGACAACTTTGACAGAAAGACAATTACACCAACGCCATCTGCAATGGGCTTTTGGAGATAAGGTGCCATTTTTAGGGTTCCGTCCCCTGAGGTTGCCAAACGAGACCCTATTACTAAGCCGCCGCTGTCGTCCGTCCGTCCGTCCGTCCGTCTGTCTGTCACCACCAGGCTGTATCTCATGAGCCGTGATAGTAAGACAGTTGAAATTTTCATGGGGACAGATTATGTATTTCTGTTGCCGCTATAACGACAAATACTAAAAAACAGAATTAAATAAATATTTACGGGGGCTCCCATACAACAACTCTTTTAATACCACATACAAACTAATGAATGCACCTGGCTACGTAACAAACAACACTTTGCTATGTAAAATCCAAACTATTCATTCCACACCATCCCTACCATTGTGCGGTGGTATGGAACCCTTCTTGCGCGAGTTCGACTCGCACTTTACCGGTTTTTTGCTTGTTTTTTTTCGTCCTCATTTTTTTGTAGGAATATAATTTAACAATTTTGGATCAGTATACAAGTAAATACGCTATTTATACTCGGTTCTAAACGTAGTTAAAATAAATACAAGTATGGAATTACACAAATCAGCAGGGCCCATATTCTACTAATTGGCAAGCCTCTCACAGGCATATGACAGGATTCAGTAGTATAGTATTGGGGAGTCTAGGACCCATTTCCAGGTGTAACAGAATTTCCCTAAATCTCACCGAAGCTCACTGCGATCGCCCTCCTCCTCCAATATGGTTGAAGGAAATGCCAGCGAACCTCTCACACCGGAAAACTGTGCTAACTTGCCCAAGACGATTAAGAGAAATTCTACGATATGCTTGCGCGAGGCTTGTCAAATAGTAGCATAACCCCATGACCGCCTGGCACACAATTTATGGAGAAATGAAAATTAAAGTTGCTCCGATCAAAAAGTTGTTCAGAATGATGTCCTTGACAACCACCTAAAATATGACGGCCTACACCCAGTGAAAGCTTAAAAGCCTTTTTAAATGGAGTTATTTAGTTTTAGAACGTCCCTGTTGGATCTCTTTGTGATCCTACAGATTATTTATCTCTCACGTCCGCCTATACCCACACAAGGTGATGGGGTTCACATAGGTATCGGATATGTTATTCAAACTCAACATAGGCTTAGTTCATTTACCCAAGATGGTCTAACTTAGTTCTTACGACATAAAGTTCAACTCTACCATAATCGAAGCAATTTAATGATTCATTAAGGATAACTTTTTGAACGACTTTGTAGGTAAATTCAAATAAAGATGAACACTCTGAGTATGGCAGGAGTAAAAGATAGAGCCCATAGGATTAGTATGTGCAAAAACAAATGGTACTTACAGTATCCAAATCAAATCCACTGCTCAACCACGAAGGTTTACTAACAGCTGCAAACTTTTTTTTCCACCTGGTCAAAAGCCCACCATAGTTCTTATTCCGTTTAGTCGATCGACGATTCACACAGTATCGATCCATTTTCACACACCACCGTTTTTTTAACACCATACGCAACGCAAATGCATGTGTGCAACCGTCAATAGTTGTTATAAAACTAATAGAGTCCGAAATAAAATCGCGTCCGGTAGCCAGCGAACTAGATCAAAATTATCTTACGTAAAATCTAACGAAGCAGCCAGAAATTAAAAACGCCTTTCTGAATAACTTAGCCCGGTAAAGCGGTCATATCATTAGATTTTAACATGAGAACGTTTTGCTCAATTAATTTGCATTTCTTAGCAACTCCTGCAGATAACTTTTTTTAGGCAATAAATGCAATCAATCTCAGGCCCGGCGCCCATTGCTTTCAGAACGTTCCAAAGAAAAAGAAAAACTTTTTGGCGCGATTTTCTGCGTCGCTAAGTGGCGTCGTCCTGTGACCAAACTGGCTCGGTTAATAATATCGCTTGGAGCAGTTTATTGTTGCCTTATTCGTCTTACGGTATGTCGGAACGAATACATGCGCGTGATTCGAATATTGCGGACAATGATTGAGTTTAGGCCAGTGACAATGTGACAATAGAACCGGCACGAATCATTTCGGCTTTGTAGCCTCAGTTTTCGCCATTTTAATAATGAGAGATGTTGCGCATACCTAAAACTACAAACGTGATCACGCGACTGAATGATGTAAGTGTAAAATGGAGCATCTATCAGAAGCATCCTGTCTTTAAATTGTAATGAAAGATAATATGCTTGTTGTTGTACCTGCATTCCATGAAAACCTATTCCATGTTTGAAACTGGCAATGTTTTATCCAAAATTTATCAGAATGGTGTAATTAAATGGGATTCTTTAGGGATACTCATAATTTCATAATTTCTTTATTGTACACATACATTAAAATAACAAGATATTGAATAAAATACTGTAAAAAAGTGAACTTATTTGTAGGAAGAGATCTGTTCCAGCAAACCAAGTCAGGATGAGCAAGGTTCATCGCTGAGCACGGGTAGACCTATGTGAACAACAAAACCTAATTATAATTATCCTGGTACGTACATACCTACAGATCCTAAACAAAAATAAATAATGTTTCATCATCATCATCATCATCATCAATCAGCCCTCATTCACCCACTGCTGGGTATAGGCCTCTTCTTCACCACGCCATCCTCTCCGGTCCTGAGCCTCCCGCGTCCACTGCCTACCCGCTATGGCGATGATGTCGTCCGTCCATCTGGCTTGTGGTCCACTCTGTTACCGCTTTGGTCCACTTTCCGTCATCTGTCCTTGCCAAATATATGTATATTAATAACTTTATACCTATCTATATACGTTTATATATTTTAAAAGAGATAGGAAATGCTTTTTCCCGCGACTTTTAAATATATTGAGAGTAGGACTATCCCTGATGGTGCAGGGGAGTGCATTCCACAACCGAATGGCCCGGAGTCTATGCCCGTGCTCGTAGGACGCGGTGTTATGTTGTGGGGTCGTGGAAACTGCGTGGGCCCTCCGAGGCCTGCTGGAAGAAACAAATTGAAAACGGTCTCGTTGGATAGCGTGGATACTCATGTCCTACTGAAATGTCACATTTTGAATGCTGCCTTGCCTGCCTATCGCAAATCGCAATCGTTATGTCCATCGCACGATACTATATCAATGGCCACGGCCAGTGCATTGTTTTGTGTCTGAAGAAGTAACAAAACAAAACACACAGCGATTTTATGCTATGAGACTCAATTCAATCAATATGCGTTTCATACAACCGGCCTCCGAGTAAGTGGCAATTTTCCTAACCTAAATACTTTAAACAAGGACGTAAATGTAAGTAATAAACGGGCAAGTGCAAGTCGGACTTGCGCACGAAGGGTTCCGCACCACCGCACAATGGTATTCAAGTTTCTTGCACGGGGATTAGGTATTTTTAATTTTACTGCGTATAATAGGGTATAAGGCAGGAAAATATTGTTTACAAAGCTATTGGTGTAGCTACTTTCATACTCTATGTATGTAGCCAGATGCATTTCTAAGTTTGTAAGTGGTATTTAAATAATTTGTGCCTCCTCTATTTAAACAATACATTTCTCTATATTTTTCCTGTAATGTTTAAGTAAAGGCCATTTCAGGTTTATAAAAAATTGTCACATGATACAGTCTAAACAGTCTCCGTTTCAGGATTGGGAAAAATGCTTTCGTGGGTCAGGATGTGTGTCCGGATGGTATCCTCTACCTACAGCATGGTACTGATAGCCGCATTTCTCAACTGATACTCGTGTTTTTGTGTGAGCAGGTTGGATACATTAATGTTTTTTTGTCGATTCAGTTTTTGGAAATTTTACAAAATGGCGGAGATGTGGGTGTTTTATCATTTCAAAAAACCGCTAAAATCCAATCAGCTTGACGCATTTTAACAAACGAGGTGTCGTTGGATTTCTAGAGACCGTGAGAGTAATAGGCTATATTATATTTCAGTGAAATGTCAATAGGTTGGGTTTGAGACCGCAAAATATAGTTTACAATGTTATTGGTGCGGCTACTTTCATACTCCATGTACTCCAGATGCATTTATAAAAGAAAGTGCCATTCGCAAGATCTACAGCTCACAGAGCCACTAGTTTTTCACAGGGGCATGTCTCAATAATTACCTGTAATATTTAATTTTAACGTACACTACCTATTTTTTTTAATTCTAGGATCAGTAGTTTCGATAATAAATTACTAAGCGTCACAGGTTTTAAAAAAAAAAATAATGAGATCCTCGCAACAAAGCCTTTCAATAGATAAGACACACGAGACGGTTTCGAAAACTTTTATTTAAAAATTCTGTTTCGCCTCCCAGTTATGCCCTTCCCCCTATTTAAACCATACATTTCTCTATATGTTTCCTGCAATAGTTAAGTAAATACCTATATTAAATTTTATTATTTATTTTATTTTATTAGGGGAGGGAATGGTCTTTTTTGTCTTTTTTCTTGAATATTTTAAAAATTAAATAAGTATTTCAAAGTTATGAAAAAAAATAACTTCGCAACAAGCCCTTTCAGTTGACATGTCACATGACACAGTTTGAAAAACGTTTTTTTTTATTTCAGATTTGCTCCCCAAAATTGGCCCGCAAATTCAAAATGTATGTGTTTAACAGTTACGTGTATGGGTCACATAAATACATTTTACCAAATTGAAACTTAATCGGTTCAGTATTCGGTAGTTTAATATGACTTTCACACACTAAGGACAGACACACGAGAGATCCTATAATGGTTCCGTTTCCCTTTTAAGGTGCGGAACCCTAATAGTGTGAGAAAGGGGTCAATGGAAAGGTCCAAAAGAAAGTGTTTAAAAGGAAGGCAGATAACTAACAGGGCAGTTTTCAGCGTAGTTTCTTTTGTTATAATTAATAATATTTTAATATCGAGAAGGAATTAATTTCATAAAACTTAATCATTTTAGAGCCCAAACTGTTTTTATCCGATTGCAGCGAAGCGAAGGTTATGTTTTTGACCTGTGTATGTATGTATCTTCCTGTGTCCCCTCGTAACTACTCAACGGCTCAACCGATTTTGATAAATGATACGTCATCAGTTTCGTCTTGATGACGCGAGTTCACTGGATATAGGACATTAAACGGCTTTAATGAGCGGGCTAAAACACCTTTTTCGTAGATCCTAAAGTGGGGATAATAATAACATTAGTTTTAAACAGAGCATTTACAGATTTTTCATATTTTTTTGCCAAAAGGCAGGAAAAAAAGACTTGAAAATCTAAAAAACCCGACTGAGGTACACCAATAAAATCGGTCAAGTGCGTGACGGACGCGCACACGAAGGGTTTCGTACCATCGTTCAAGAAAACTTGAGCACTAATGATAAAACAAAACGGAAACATCATTACGTGGATTCGAAGTCCTGTGACTTGAAGATTGCACAACCGATATCAAACCGATCACGCCACCACAACCATGTGATAAACTGCGATATATACGGTCATATTAGAATCATGATATGATTTGCCATATCGCCGAGGGCGCCGCCCAGATAATACTACCGATCGTTAAAACGATCAATTTGTTTCAAAGGATTTGAACCGTATCTTAAAGGGTTAGAGTTCAAAATCGCGATCCAATTTTCAAAAATCCAGTAACATCTGGGTTAAAAAACGTTTTTTTTTTATGGGAACGCCATTTTATTTATAAAATCTCGTGTTATTCCTTTGTTTCTGTAGCGGCAACAGAAACACACATTCTGTGAAAATTTAAACTATGACGACCCGAATGGCCGAGTCGGCAGCGACCTACAAATCCAAGGGTCCCGGGTTTGAGTCCCGGTGGGGGCAAATATTTGTTTGATGAGAACGGATGTTTGTACCCTAGTCATGGTTGTTTATCTATCTAAGTATAATATTTATCTATATAAGTATGTGTATTGTTGTCTAGTACCCAAGATACAGGGAATCCTAGTTTGGGGCTAGTTCATTGTGTGTAAAATAGTGTCCAAGGTACTATTATTATTATTATTATTTATGTAACGGTCCATGAGATATAGACCGCTGACGGTCAGAGGGAACGACGGACCAGCGGTGAGGCTTAATGATAGGCCCTTGGGCACGGAACCCTAAAAAGCACAAAACAAGCAGACAAGAGTTAACGTAATTATTGAGTTTCAATAAAATTATTATTAGCACAGAGTTAAATTTAATTTAATTTAAATGCAAGCGGAACCCACTGTATTAGATTCAATTGGTCCGGCCTGCATTTAAATTTTATATAATTCAACACTCATTCAATAATTTTATCGAATAGCAATAATTACGTTACGTCTTATCTGCTTGTTTTGGGCTTTTTAGTATACCGCAGTCGGATGTATTAGTTTTTTTTAATTACGTCATTAATTATATGTATATGTATGTATGGATGGGCCAATCCCCCTGTAATGCCGGATGTCGGCCTCTGGATGCCGCACCGAATGGGAAATGACCTGACGGTATGTTGTATTTTTAACCCCCGCCGACCAAAAGAGCGTTGTTATAATTTACCCCCGCCGACCAAAAGAGGGGTATTATAATTAACCCCCGCCGGCCAAAAGAGGGGTCTTATAATAAATCCCCGCCGACAAAAGAGGGGTGTTATAATTAACCCCGCCGACCCAAAGAGGGGAGTTATAATTAATTCCCGGCGACCAAAAGAGGGGTCTAATAATAAACCCCCGCCGACAAAAGAGGGGTGTTATAATTTACCCCCACCGACCAAAAGAGGGGTGTTATACTTAACCCAGTTGACCAAAAGAGGGTTGTTATAATTAATCCCCGCCGACCAAAAGAGGGGTGTTACAATTAACCCCCAACGACCAAAAGATGGGTGTTATAATTAACCCCCGTCAAACAAAAGAGGGGTGTTATAATTAACCCCCGTCAAACAAAAGAGGGGTGTTATAATTACCCCCGTCGACCAAAAGAGGGGTGTTATAATTAACCCAGGCGACCAAAAGAGGGGTGATGTAAGTTTGTCGGTATATCGGTGTGTCGGTGTTTCGGTGAGTCGTTGTGTCTGTGGCACCCTAGCGGTCAAATGGGTGGACGGATTTTAATGCGATTATTTTTGTAGTTCGTAGTAGACTTCACTGCAACGGTTCTTAGATATATTTTATTAATATCGGATCAGCGTTTCTAATATTATCAGCTTCAATAGGAAACAAGTGAACCAAATTTTTGCCGCAAGTTTTCACTAATATGTCGGGATAAATTAAAACAACCCCGTGTGGTATTTTTTTTTTGATATTTCTACCTGTTATTTTAACTTTTCGCGATGAAGCACAATAAAAAACTCAAAATTCCATGTTTATTACTCCGCCACCAGCAAACTGTTTCTAGCAACGTTGTTTATCAGGTAGGATTACGTCTAGGAAAGTAGGCAGGTCGATTATAAACTAGCAGAGAACGGAAGTTGACTAGAAACCAAACCACGCCCGCGGGTTTCCTATAAATCACAATTTGTTACGTATACTATACTCATAGATAAGTATGGGCCTTGCACAGCTATTAAAACTGTATAATTGGATTGATTTATTTTACAAGTCAATCATCTTAAATGTCAGTCGGATTGTTGTAACTTTATGCTAAATCGCCAATACGCTTTTGTCCGAACGACCAGCCGGCTATTAAATAGAATGGGAAAATAGAATTGCTCCCCCCTCAAGGAAAAGGGTTGTATAGATGGATAGATAGATAGAGAAATTATTTTTATCATTAAACGGCCACGGAAAGCAGCAATTTTGTGTCGAGGCATTGATAAGAAAGGAGCAACTCTATGGGACATGCGTGAGGTGAGTTTTTCATAAACATATGAGGGTGTCCTCTTCAGTACTTACTCAAACAAAAGCATACCTAGCACAGGCATTTTGTACTCTCTGTTTGACTTTTTGCGTCTTCTCAATTATACATGATCTGTACACAGTAATACCTCAAACCTACACAGTAATACCTCAATATTAAGGCCTCACTTAAATGTATTCGCAGGTCGACGCTGAGAAGATCACGGGTCCTGTACAGAACTTCAAGCCTATAGAAGCAGTTCCTAATAACTTCAAAGACATGTCCCTCAAAACGCAGTTTGTCATCTCTGCTGTTCTTGTCTGAAGTCAATGAGTGTGATAGTGAGGATATAAGTAAGTATGAAAGATATATACTATTGTATATGCGATGAAAAGTATGAAAACAGGCAAAGCGGCAGGGTCTGCTGAGGGCAGGTGATGGCGTTGTGGCTATTCAGCCGACTCTCTAATATGTGCTGTACTATACTGGTGTAAGGCAGTTATCGTCCCGCGCTATATAAGGTGAATCCGCACGAATGTAAAAGCTACCGCGGCATTAGTCTTCTCAGCATCGTTGATACATTTTATTCAAAAATATTAATGATTCGGATGTGCAAGGGGGAATCAGAAGAGGAATGGGATGTACAGACCAGATCTTTCGTGACAGAGAAGCATCTGGCTTTGGGGCTAAAAGTTAACTGCGATTTCGTAGTCTTAGAAAAGGCATGTGATAAAATGGTGATGAATGATTTGTGGGGAACACTATCCTTGTATGGAGTGGATAGCCAAATGATCACTGAAGTCCTTCTATGAGGACCCATTGCAAGTGTCAGGATCAACGGGGCCTACAAAGGCTGGTTTAACATCGAACGTGGTGTGAAGCAGGGCAGTGTGGCATCGCATTTAATCTTTTCGTGGATAGGTGTTTGAATGATTTGAAAGAGCGTGATTAATTGGACAATTACTTGTCAAATGCCGATGCCGATGATCAACTTATTCTGGCGTCGTCGGTGGGTGAGCTGCAGGAGATGGTAACTCTCATGAATCATTTAAGAAGAGAGGAACGAAGGTGAATGTTTGTAAAAAACCAAGACTATTTTCTAATGAGAAAAAAATTAAAAAGTATCTGAAAGCGTGAGTATGATTGATGTTGAACAATAGAATAGAATAGAATAGAATAGAAATATGTTTATTTCCCTATTTTTTGTGTTACTTACATTTCTTAAGGCGATACCTCGTCCGTGCAAAGGTCCCCGTTACTCCAGGCGGAAAGACCCGCAGTGTGAGAGGGACGGAATCGGAAAAAAATGAAAAACCGTAGCGCTAAACAACAGAATAATTGTTTAAAAATAAACTACTTTATTTTGTTAAAAAGTTTTTTCAGGAGATTTTGCGAATACATAATATAGATATGTAGACATTTTGAACGCAGTTCCACAATGAAATTAGTTAGGATTTCAGAATTACAGGAAAAAATAATATAATTTAGAGGTGTTTTCGTAATTAAATTCTATCGAGAAAATTTCATCCAATCGCGTTTTTGTTTTGGTGAAAATCTTAATCAAATACTCAATAAACGTTTACCCAAAAATCAAATCTGTAGATGACTTCATGGTGGAGTAAATGAATTCGAAAAAAACCCCATTTTATTTTCGTAGCACCTTAAGTGTCCAGCAGGTCGGTGGTGAGTCCGGCCTGTGGGTGTGTCAGCTACTTACAATCTACTTATGTTTGTCTAAATTGAAAGATCTCTATAACTGTTGTGTAGTATGTGTTATATATCTGTTAGAGTGTGCAGAATATATCTATATAGATTTATAATTTAGTTTTATATTGTCCTATCGTATTTACAGCTAATTAAATAAATAAATAAAATAAAAGTCTATGGGGACGTGGAGCGGTCGTTCGCTTGCTGAGGAGCCGACTCCCCTCGGGGTTGTGCTGTCCGTATTCAATGTAGGCGTCACCAGGGATGTCGAGACCCTCAATGTGCATTCACGGAAGCGGCGCAGCATGTCCACATTCAGATTGTTGAACAAGTGGAACTAGTGGAACAAGTGAATGAGTTTATATGCTTGGATTGGATGTTTACAAGAGATGGGAAATGTTAGAGAGATATTGAAAGGAGAGTGACTGCGGGAAGTCAAATCGGGCTTGAACTCCGTGATAAGTAACTAAACTGTGTCACAAAAGGCACGTTTGTTTATTCATAATGGAGTGTTGAGTCCGACATTGATGTATGGGAGCGAATGTTGGGCATGGCTGAAAAAGCATGAAAGCAGAATAAACGCAGTGGAAATAAGGACTTTGAGGAGTATGTGTGGAGTAATATTGCAAGATAGATTGATTAGGGAACACTGTAGCTTGAAAGAAGATATAGTGTCACGGATAGAGAAAGGTCAGCTTACACGGTTTGGTCACGTTGAAAGGATTAATGAAAGGAGATTGACGAAACAGATCTACACAGCGGGTGTGAACGGAGCCTTCGGACGAGGACACCCAAGAAAGTCCTACAAAGAAAAAATTGGCGAATTGTGAAGGGACAAATTAGAGGTAGGTACCTGTAAGCGGCGAGCTTGTATAAAGAGACTTATGAATGTTGAGAAAGCGAGAGATGTGTGCCAACATCGTAGCAAGTGAAGGTCTCTAGTCTCTGCCTACCCCTCTTCCGGGAAGAAGACGTGAGCATATTTATGTACTAATTTATCTATAGGTTTGAGGTTTGACATAGTGATTTAAGTTCATGTTTAGTTTCCGCGAATATCATTGAAAATATTATTTTCTAAATAAGCCCCTAATTAATTCCACCGTTTTGCATTACAAACCATTGCTAATAAACCATATCTCCTTAGCATACCTACTTAACATTAGAGCACCAAATTGAACTGCCTGGCCTACTAAAATACGATTAGCACAGCATCCTTAATTCTGCAAAACTTTATTTTTGATAGGACATGCAATCAAGTTTTAAGTTATGTAATATGTTTCATCATTTCTATATCAGATGAACCAGTGACCTTTAAATCATATGGAGTAGACATTGTGTTCTATTACCTAGTAGTACCTACAGTCACCATTCCCTTATTTAGACCTTCTGGACTTTGTACCGTGTGCTTAGATATTTCTTCTAATAAGCGATGGTGGTCGTGGTGCCATGGCTTAACTAAGCAAATTTCATAGCGGTACCATATCGAATGTTACTTAGTATAATGTCCCCAATATTCCCATAATTACAGATTTTGGTACAACAAGTAAGCTTGTAGGTACGAGAAACATCCTGTTTAACGAAAGTAGGCGACAACGGGCCATGTCGGACCATAGGTACCGTAGTAAGTTCACTCGGCCCCTGTTGGCATGATAACTACCTACTCTTGCTCAAACGGCTAGGGTTGTCGCTTAGCGCCGCGGGTTGCGGTGCGGATTTGTTGCGTCGTCGCTCGTCGCTCGCTGCACGGTAAAACAAGTACCTACTTACAGGTGATGCCCCGTATTCTGTCTCTGAGTGCCGCTTGGAGGGGGTATACTTCGCGTATTGTAAAAAGATCATGTCTGAAGTTAGGCAAACGTGAAAAAAGACTGCATAATGCGAAACTCGCTCCCGGCGCGCTTCAGGCCTGATCTTTTTAGAATACGCGAACTGAAACATCCCGTTCTTTATTAAAAATCATTATAAAAAGTTATTATTTCTTTATTAAATATAATGCAAGTAAAATTATACTACAAAAATTATACATGGTTATTTTTTATTAAAATAAATATCTATAAATTTGACACAGAAAAGTACTTGCGGCGATTTCGGCTGGTGCGGAAGGCTTTATTGTTGTTACTTAACGTAAAATAAATTCTCATTCTTATAAATAGTTTTTGTAAATATTGCTTTGGAAAGTATGGACAAGGCATTGAAAATTGTATGTCCTTTATTGCGTCATAAATGGTCATACCAATTTTACAATTGATGTGTTCTTTTTCGAACTCCTTTTTGAATACTTGTTCCATCCTCTCAATATTTTTAACAAAACTTTCAGGAGGCACTACCAGTAAATTTTTCTCGGCCGTGTAATTTGTGTTATTAACGTACATTGACTGGACACTTAAATTAGAAGGTTGATCTTCTACATACGATTTCAGCAATCTGCAGTCGTGTTTCTGAATACACTTTTTTAGCAAAGCTCCACAAACATAAAAAAATGCATTTTGTTCTGGGACATCAAAATTTGTGTAATCTGCACGTACGATTTCGCGTAATTCATTAGCTGGTAATACAGTAGTAGTGCCATCAACGTTAGGATCGGTGCTATTAATATTATTGTTTTCAACACCCCTTTTAAAATCGTTTAAGCCCAAAACGAATTTAGATAATTCTGCTGTACAATTTCCTTCTTTAGGTGCCTGAACCATATCAGCAAATAAAAGCTTTCGAAATGCAGATATGAATTGTCTGCTTGTTGGCTCCGTGGACATACCATTTTTCGTACGGATTTTTCCGAAAAACTGTTCTATTACGTCCTGATTTAGTTTTCTGGTCAGTAAAAAACTAAAACCTTCTTGTTGTAAATCTTTGAATAAATTTATAATGGATATGATAGTTATTTGAAAGCCGTGAATGAATTTCACGGTTTTGGTGACGTCGGATCCTGTTTGAGGGTTGATAAGTTTCAACGTTCGAAACAACATAAGTATTTCATTCAAGAAATCAATTTGTAATTGACTTCCACAGAATGCATTTTTGTTTGTATTGCTTTGTTGCAGTGTTGAAGAATTGAGAACGTCAAAAAGGTCATTCATTTTTTTAACAAACTCTACAGTATGCTTAGCTGATTGCTCTATTATTCCAAAATCTACATAGCACGATAGTCCGGATGCTACAGTTCGACTCAAAAGCTGGGTCGCAAAACTAACCTTCATTTTTTCAAAGTTGGATGGTCTAATGTGGCTGTCAGTTAATTTATATGCTTGCCTAAACGTTTTTTCTTTATCTAGGTCGTAAAATTTTTTGATGTGTTCAAATTTTGCCACAGCATCATTTTGAAAGTGGAAGTCGTATTTCAGTAACTTATTGCGGACTAATTTGATTAAATGAGGTGCATCAAAAATGTAATAGATTTTATTACCATTCACTTCAAAATATGTTTTGTCTGTAGAAATCCCTCTTTTCTTAGTTGCACTTAATAGATCTGGTCCAAGATCTGATACCATTACTCGAATTTTTAGCCCAATTTCAAATAGTTTCGATATTATTTTATCAATCCACTTTGAAATGTCATTGTCATTTTTACAATTGGATAACAATGCGAACCCTATTGGCTGTGACCATTTAATAAAAATACCCCGTACTAGAACTACTAGAGCAAACTTTGCTGGTGTTGGTGACTGTACACCATCTATCTCGTGAAACCCAATTATCTTATCGTTTTTAATGTCATAAAACAGATTAGTTTTCAGACTCATTGCATCCACGACGATAGAGCAATGCTTTTCACGCTCAGACATATTATTTACTTTTAACCTCAGCGCTGCCAACAAATCATCGTTTATTTGGGTGAAGATGGGGATATAGACTCTATTTAACGTAAGTCTCGATGGCAAACTAAGAGTTTGTCCTAATAATCGATAAGCTTGTGGGCTAACGTAATATAGACTCAAGCAAAACATTTTATAGGCAAGACTGTATCGGTTCCCTCTTGCACCTGACTTCAAAGTTAGATTGGCTTTAACCAGTTCTGCTAATTTTGTGGACAACAATCGATCACATAATTTAAGGAACATTTCTTTTTGCGAATCTCCTGCCTCTGACATTTTTAACCGTTTCTTTAAACCTAATACGTCAGATTTAAGTTTTCTTTTACGAGGAGTATCTGCAGAAAGCTGAACAGAGGTTTGAGTTTTAGTCTCCGATGTTTTACGCATATTATTTATTTCTTGAGCGTCGGTTCCTTGTTTCGAAGTGTCAGGTCCTTGGTCCGAAGTGAGTGTTTTTTGGTCTGAAGTGGAATCTGTAGTTTGGCTTGAGGAATCTATGGCACTGGAAACAGTTTGGCTTGAAAAGTCAGTGATGCGTATTTCAGTCTGTGTTTCTTCATCTAGTTTAGTTAGGTTTGGTAGATGCAAGCATGGAGTACATCCCTTCTCTAGTAATTTTCGAGCTGGATTTTCTCTGATGTCCCGGTGGTTAAAATGTATCTCACAAACACGTGTAGATTGGGTAGTTGAATTAATCAAATCCTCACGGTCCATCAATTTCAGCCACTTTAAGCGTCTGAAACAATGTAAATTAGTAGATACAATTAAAAGTAAAAAATATTGAAAGAAATGCATACAAAAGCATTTTTGCCCAATGCTGAAACGGAGACGCTTAGTCGCTTCGCTCGCTCGGTCGAAAATAAACCTTTTATTTGAACCCAACTCCCCCCTCTCCTCCCCCCCCCGCATCCCGCAACTCCCCCCTCTAGACGATCATGAATGCGCGTATCACAAAGAAAATCGCTGAACAAAAAATACTTTGGTGTAGGACGCTATAGGTAATTATAGTTACCTACTGGGACTGTTACCTGAGTTTATATTAATGCAAAATTACAGCTCAATCGGTTAAAAAAATATCTGCTTGAAAATTAAGTTGCAAGATTCCACCCGACCAAACATACCTACATAAGTAGAACAACATACATTGCAAGTTATCTAAAAGCTTTTTATATACCTACGTATTGTAAACACAAGGTCGTATGCCTATAAGTTATTATTATTAGCGATTAGAGTTAGTAAAGTAGCATTTTTGTGTTCTCATTTCACCGATGCAAAACCTAAAACTTACTTTACAAACGATATAGGTACTATAGTATGGATGGATACTCACATTTCCTTATCTCGGGGTACTTTGAAAAATGCTAGATCCTTATTTGTAGAATCCTTATTGAGGCAACCGTATACCGCACAATATTTACTCATCTTGCATGAAAATAATAAATAATAATCTGCGCGCAAATCACACAAACAAGTTAACACGTGCCGCCCGGACGAATGACGTTGACTCGTCGCATGCATTGCATAGCCTCGTCTCGTACCACCCGAAACAACCCGAAACTTGGCAATGTGTGCGTGTGGTGGCGTGTGCTTATACGGAATGCAATGTAGCCTGTTGTGTGCGGCTGTTGTCGCTGATTTGTTTGAAGTGAACCTGGCGTGGTAGGTAGTACTTTACTACATCTCTGTGATCGGACCTCAGACAAAGAACGTTTCGTTTCACGACAACGACTTTTATTTTTGTTTTCTTTGACATTTAGCTATGTCAAAATCCGAAATCGACAACGAAGGTTTTCGCACAGTGGGTTCAAAACGATCGTCTAAGAACAAAAAGACAAAAATACTCCGAAAAGGATTCCAAATTCATAAAGAGGAAAGTGAAATTGATATAGAAAAGTCCAAATTGTAAGTAAAGAACTAAACTTTGAGGTTATGTTTTGAAATTGCGTCGATAGCATATTATTCCCGTTGTCGGTCAATGTTGATAAGGGGGCGGAAGCCCCACGCAAAAAAAATCTAAGTTTTTTTTTCCTTGGCGCCCCCTTATCTACACACCAACCCCGTTGTCTCTAATTTCCAGGAGAATACAGGCTGCTGTCGAGGATTTAGAAGGCTCAGCGTATTTAGAAAGCGTTTCTAAATCTGTGAGTACTACTGTGTGCTCCCAAACCGTTGTAGAAATAGTTTGTTTTGGTCTCGGGCATATTGGAGAGTGCAACATATCTCGGTATCAGTTAGCCCTTTTACTGCTGCTGAGAAACCTTTTGAAACCCAAAAACGTTCTCGTACATGACCCAGTGTTTTACAAAGCCGAATGCAGTATACTGCAGCAATTTGGTTTAGAAATTATCAAAGAAAACAGTGAGGGCAGTTACATAATTTCTGATGAAGGTGTAACCTTATTGTTTTTTCCACACTGTCCTAAGCAACTGACAAATAACTTTTTGTGGAGCAACTGGGGCAGACAGCTACAAAACTGTGTGATTATTTGTAACAGTTTTAACAGCCTATTTGACAACCAACCTAAAAGAATCATATCAGAATCTGTCCCATTCATTCATAAAATACATCCTTACACCACTGAAGTAGCACTAACCAATACATTCAGATTCAATGACATTTTCAATGATATGTCAATTCATTCCTTCCCGAAAGAATCACTTGAAAAATTGGATATTGAATTCTGGTCAAAAGATAAGAAACCGGAATACAAAGACACAGAAGAGTTTATTACAACTCATATGGTAGAGAAACTGAACATCTAATCTGTTGTTTGAAGGTACAATAGCAAATATGGCTTCAATAAGCTCTAAGCCAGCACTAGTGACACTGAGGCAACTATTGTTCGAACTGAGACAGCAAACACCGAACAAGAAACTCAGTGATAACCAGATGGCTCAGTATGTTTTGGCCCAATACCGAAAACATCAGACAACAGACCAACAACACTGCAAAGCCATTGATGAGATGCACTTCAAGGCGCGTACATATTGCAACTATTTGAACAGTGCTCGACGATACAAGGAAATAAATACTGAATTCAAGGGAAAAGGTGAACGGAGTATTGCAGACACAGCAAAGATGGTGGGATTCAAACTACCGCATGACCCTAAATAAATCATGGATTACAGAAACACAAACATAGAATAGAATATCTTTATTTATAGTCTAAATTTCAATGTAGATATCTCCTGTGTTGTAAATAAATCATATAAAATGTTATATATACTTTCACTATAACATGGTTCATGTCAATAACATGGCAGATAGTCTGATAACACATTTAAATGCATAAAATGGAAGAGTTCTCTGTATAATATCTGCTATAGCAAATAATCTCAATATCAATACAATTTCACACACCTAGGTACCTATTAATTCTACATTCAATTAAAAACAGCTTAAAAATAATTTGGTCCTTTTTCATAATCAGGCACGTTTTGAAGATAGAATCCAAGTTCATGTATATTACTACCACACTTACTATGGTGAGGAGTACATACAATAAGTCACAGAATTAACTGGGCCTGCCTTTATACCAAACATAGGTTTTGCTGTGCATTTCTATTATCAAGAACATTGCTACAGTTCCGAATTCAGCTTTCAGGGTCGGCACTCGTAACAACAGTAGATAACCAACATCATTTTAGTGTCTAGTTTTTGTCCCTACTGCAAACTGAATGCTGAAGATGTAGGAGCTTATTTATGTACAATAGGATCATGAGGATATGGGTGTCCTTTTGCTTGTACCAGTAGGACTATTTAGTCAGTCTTCTTCGCCCAAAGTGGTCCAATTTAGAGATGAGGCAATAAAGTAAATTGCCCTTGACTGTTTTTTTTTGGACACAAACATGAAGGGTTCTGTATTATGCGTTTTATATAGGGGGCCCCTGTGTTTTTTTATTTTCGTGTATAGTTTAATTAATTTTTTGTTGCTAATAGCGGAATCAATATAACCATTCATTGAAAATTTCAACTCTACCTTTTTCGGTTCATGAGTACGCGTGCTGACGGGCAGACAAGACGGACTGACAGACAGCGGAGGTTTAATAAAAGGGTCCCGTTTGGCAGCCTTCGGGTACGGAACCCTACATAATTCAGTGTTCTAATCATATTTGTTACTATCTACGGAAATAATGAAATTTGGAATTTAGCAGCGAGCATGAGGATGGATGTTTTAGTTGTTTGTCTATGAACATCCAGGCCTCCTACTCCAGCTGGTGCAGTAGTTGAGATGGCTGAATTAGAAGAGTTGGTGCAGGGGACATGCACAGTGGCCCCGTTCAAATGGCCCAGGTGCAGGCACTTTAACCCCTGAAGAAGAAGCAGCTGTTTGTCTATTGGGTGTACTCCTTCTCCAATATCTTGGCGATGGTTTGCAGCTGCATGTTGCTGGTGCCCTCGTAAATGGTGCCGATCTTCGCGTCCCGGAAGAACTTCTCTTGGGGGAAGTCGCGCGTGAAGCCGACGCCGCCCATCATGTCGATGCACTTGGATGTGAGGGTCTGGGCCATTTCTGGGGGGGAAATGACATAACATTTACTTATAGACGCATAGGATACCCTGTGTGGGAAACAGAAACAGCGCCGTCACACACTTAATCATCCAAGACCTGGGTTTTTTTTCTTCCTCCCCAGCGGGAATTCTAACCCGGGACCTCTCACGGAAGCACAGCCTCGCTGGAACGCCACATAGGTCTTAGCAGAGGCACAGGCTTGTACGTTAAGCCTGTAAATTAAATAAGCACTCATTTCTTCATTAAAAGAATCTAGCTCATTGCCGTTGCTATGTGGGGTAAGATAAGAACAACATTAATATGAATTTATTAGCCCATCAGCCCCAATGAGTCACTGATGGATGGCCTAATTCTGATTTGCAGATTTCCTCGCGCGGTTTGCTCCATAGTTCCTCAAAATGGGGAAAGTTAAAATGGTTGGCATCTATGTAAATAAAAATGAATACCAAAATGAGCGCGAAACTCGCAAAGGGCTGGACCGAGTAGGGCGAACTTTTTTATAACTGTTCGTGTTACGGACAGCGAGCCCCGGCCAGCGCAACCGGCCGACTGACCGACTGGAAGTGCGAGCGAGATGGAGCAGCGCGCCGACAGGGACCGCATGCGTCGACTTTGAACTAGGAGTCACGATCCCTGCGACCAACACGGAGAGAACAATGGACCGACCGCTAGCCCCGAGTATAGTAGCCCGAAGTGCCGAGAGCGGCTGAGGAGAAAGGAGCCGCAGCACCACCACCTCCACCAGAGAACGAACCGCCGAGGGATCTTGTCGCAGCACTCATCAAAGCACTCCAAGATCCCGCAGTCCTAAGGAGTATCGCCGAACATCTGCCCTGATGGCTGACTCCTTAAGGATTGTGCACTGGAACGCCCAGTCACTCAAAGGAAAGAAGCAGCTGCTGAAAACCTTCCTGCGAGAGTACCGAGTCGACGTCATGCTGGTTAGCGAAACCCACCTCACCGTGAAGATGAAGCTCACCCTCCCCGGCTACACAACCTACCGCAAGGACGAGCGATCCCCGCAGGGGATTGCCTACAGAGGTCTGGCTATCCTGGTTAAAAGGAGTATCGTCCACCAACCCATCGACTTCGAGGAGCACACTACAATCTACGTCCTTGGCGTCGAAGTACAGGTCGCCGGCAACGTTGTGCGACTCTATGCCGCCTATCACCCCCCCGGTGAGAGACTCAATCCCAGGGAGCTCCGGGGACTGCTGGAGTCGCCGCAACCGACTCTCATCGCCGGAGACCTCAACGCCAAGCACCCACACTGGAACTCCTCGAAAGTGTGCGCCGCCGGACGCGCACTCCTCGCCGACTCCGTGAGCCACGACTACGATGTCATCGGACCCTATGAGCCGACTCACTACAACCCGGACGGCTCTGGGGACATCATCGACATCGTAGTCTACAAAGGAATCCGGACCCAGCCAAGCCAGGAAGTCCTGCCAGACCTCCCCTCGGATCACAGACCCATTCTCCTCGTCCTTGCGGATTTGCCAACAAGAGTCTCGCCACCAGCGCCCCGTCGACGGTACAACTGGGCCTCCTTCTCGGCCGCACTCGCCGAAAACCCCACCACCCGGACAGCCACACAGCCAGAAGACGTCGAAGCACTGACTTCAGAGTTGACTAGCAAGATCCAGGACGCGCTCGACACATCCTCGCACACAGTCTCTAGCCGGAGGAAACCCCAACCCCTCCCGGCGAAGATTCAGGCACTGATCTGCGAACAGCGCCGTCTCCGGAAGCTATGGCAACAAACCCGGTGCCCAACTCTGAAGTCCCGCCTCAACGCCATGACGGCCACCACCAAAAGATGCCTTGCCGACCACGCCGAAGAATCTTGGGAACGCCACATCGAGTCCGTAGGCGATCACGTCCCCTCCGTGCATCGCTTATGCCGGCAGCTGTCGGCCACCCCGGCTCCTGTTCGACCGCTGCTGGGCAGCGACGGCTTCCCGAGATTCAGAGCAAAAGACCGAGCTGAAATTTTCGCCGAATGCCTGGAGAGGCAGTTCAAGCCGAACCCCACCGACGACGCCGAACACGTAGCAGCAGTGGAGGAACACCTGCGGCACTACTTCGCGACGCCGATAGCTCCTGAAGAGGACCCCATCTTCTTCTCGCCCGGCCAAGTCCTGCGAACGATCAGGCGCACCAAGCCCAGGAAAGCCCCGGGCGCAGACCGAATCACCAACATGGCGCTGCGCAACTTGCCGCTACCGACTGTGGCGGCTATGACGCGCCTGTTTAACGGCATCATGCGCACGGGGCACTTCCCTACTACATGGAAGGAAGGCCTGGTCATAATGCTCCCCAAGCCGGGCAAGAATGTCAAGAAGCCCGAGAGCTATCGGCCCATCACCCTCCTGAGCACCATGTCAAAGGTGTTCGAGAAGCTGCTGCTAGGAAGACTGCTGCCACACATCCAAGCTCGCCCGGAACAGTTCGGCTTCAGGCCAGAGCATTCGACGACGCTCCAGCTCACCAGGATACTGAACGACATGACGGTCTGTCGGAATAAGAAAGAATACACCGTCGCAGTACTCCTGGACATGGAGAAGGCGTTCGACAGAGTATGGCACGAGGGGTTGCTGTACAAGCTGTCGACGTCCCCAGCTCCACGACGAATCACCCGCGTCGTGGCCTCGTTCCTACGGAGTCGCCACTACAGAGTGGTGGTGGAAGACGCCGTGTCAGAAGCCCGCCCCATCGAAGCCGGCGTCCCACAAGGTTCCTGTCTTTCACCCGCCTGCTACTCCCGATACACGGATGACATCCCAGTTGGCCCTGGTGTACAGCTGGCCCTCTTCGCTGACGACGCAGCATACTATGCGTCGTCCTACAAAGCATCCCACGCCGCCGTCAAAATGCAACGCACGCTGGACACCCTGCCTAAATGGCTGGCCAAATGGAGGCTCTCCGTCAACGTCGGGAAGACGCAGGCGATGATCACCGGCCAGAGCAACCTGCCACCACCACTCCAACTCCAAGGGAAGGACATTGGGTGGCTGCACCAAGTGAAGTATCTGGGGGTCACCATAGACCGCCGGCTCACGATGAAGACCCACGTCGACAACGTCGTAAACCAGGTCCGGGCTGCACGGGCAAAACTTCGTCCACTCCTGGACTCCGGCCTCCCCCTGCGGTCGAAGCTCGGGATCTATAAAACGTACATCAGGTCCCGCCTCACGTATGCCTCGCCGGCATGGTACGCCCTCTGCTCGGAGTCCAACAAGAAGAGACTCCGGGCCCAAGAAAACCTCTCCTTGCGTACCATCGTCGGCGCGCCTCGCTACGTGAGAAACGCAACGATCGCAAGGGACCTAGGATTGGAGACACTGGACAAGTTCGTCCAGAGGCTGGCAACGAACATGTTCGCACGAGCGGACGGCTCTCAACACCCGCTCGTGCGAGACCTGGCGCCATACCACGCGCGCCCGCCTGACCGTCGCCGCCTACCCCGAGACCTGGTTGCCGAGCCGGCAGCACCCCTGGATTGAGGCCACACAACCCGAAGAACACCTCAGCCACCCAATGACCTGGCCGTAGTCACGGCCAGCGGAAGACTCCGCGGAAGGGGGCCATTGCCCCGGGACCGCAACCCCGCACCCTGGAAGGGGTGTGAGAAGATCACCAAGCAAGTCGAATTGTAGTGTTATTGCGACCACTGTCCAATAAAGACCTATCAAGGAGTGTAAACTTTCGTTTCACTTATACCACTACCAACATTTTGGTCCTTCGAGCCGGATCGTTGAGTCTAACTCCGATCAGTGCCGATAGGTGGAAAGGATCGTTGAGCCTGACTCCGATTATTCGTACCTAGAACGTTGAGTGAAAACTCCGTTCGAAAGTACAAGTACCTAGAGCGTTGAGTGTTACTCCGTTCAAAGTACAGAACCGTATCAGATCGGTACGAGATGGTATCAAAGGCAGACGCAGACGCCGCCGCTGCGGCCGCCGCCGCGAGCGCTGACCAGGCCGCCCGAGCCGAGATGCTGGCCCGCGTCGAGGCTGCTGAAGCCGCCGCCGCCGCCGTCGAGTCCACCCGAGCGGAGATGCGTGCACGCATGGAGGCCGCCGAAGCGGCCGCCGCCGAAGCTGCAGAAGCCCTTGCCGCCGCCAATGCCCGCGCCGGAGCCCGGGCCGGCGCCGAGGATGGAAGCAGCATTTTACAGACCATACACCACGTCGTGCCGCCCCGGTCCCCGTCGGAGCAACCGTCAATGGGTCAGGCAGGATCCGTGCTGCCAGCACACTGCCCGAGATTGGCTCCGCTGACCGAGGAGAACGTGCGACGAGCAGTCTACATCCAGCGCCGTGACTCAGCGGCGCATACAGCTTCAGATCGAAGCCCAAACACGTATGAACGAGATGCGACGTCGGGCCTTAGAGCTCGAGAAGAGGCAGGTCGATCTCGACCTCGAAAACGCGCAAAGGTTGCTTGAGTTACAGATGCAGAGTGTAGCTGTCGACGAACAAGCGAGCAACGTGTCCGGCTCTCATCATGAGCGGATGAGTGCCTGGCTGGGCCCAGTAGCTGCCGCCGCCGGGACAACGAGCTACCCCATCGCCGACGCTCGGTCGACGAGCTACCCGACCGCCGCAACAACAACAGCTACGGGGACCGAAGCCGAGCGACGCCATACCCCGCCTGAACGACGGGGGGAGAGACCTCATGTCACCTTCAGACATGAGCAGCTGCAGCTGGACGCGCCACAGCGAGAGTATGGAGCGCGGCGCCGCTCTCGCTCACCTCCGCCGACGGGACGACTACTCGCAGAGCGATTCGAGAGGATTGAGCAGAAGTTGGATCGACCTCACCGTTATAAACCTAACTTGAACTTACCTATTTTCTCAGGCGATCCGGGCGATTGGGTATCGTTCAAATCCTCGATGGAGAGCACCACGAGAAAATACCACATCGACCCCGAGGAGAACGTAAACCGACTCCGAATCGCGCTGCAAGGGAAAGCGAGAGCCAGCGTGATCAACCAGTTGGGGACTGCAAGGCGTCCAGATCGGATCATGCAGACATTGGAGGAGCTCTACGGCCGACCAGAGCTGCTCATCGACAACTCCCTGACGATGCTGCATCAGATTCCGGCGCCCAGACGAGATGACACTAACTCTCTAAGTGTCTTTGCCTCACAGGTGGAGAACGTGGTCTTCGGGCTGGAAGACCTGCACGCCGAGAAATGGCTGGAGAACCCTCTCCTGGTACGAGAGGTGGTGCCCGACTACATGAAGTGCAACTGGGCTACGTCCGCGAGACAGACAGCGAACCAGGGAGACCCAGAGCTCGTACGTCTGACACGCTTTCTGAAGGAAGCAGCGAGGGATATGGTAACATTTGTTCACCCACCAGGCCCGTCAATCACGCCCGTGGCCCCCGCTCCAGTGAAGACATACGGCGGTGCTAAGCCAGTCATCTCCCGTCTGCCGCGCGCCACAGCGCGCACCGCCCAGGTGCTTACCGCGGAAGAGGAGCGAAGACCTGCAGATCGCAGGACCTGTCTTTGCTGCGGTGGCAACGAGCACCCAATCAACAGATGCCGCAAGCTGTTGAACATGACCACCGATGCCCGCTGGGAGTGGGCCAGGTCAGAACGCCTGTGCTTCAAGTGCATGGAGTCCAGGCACCGCCGCAACGTATGCAGAGCCAAGGGATGTAACACGAACGGCTGCCGCCGTCCACACCACCCGCTGCTGCACGAGGGGAGCAGCCGCCAGGCCCAGGAGACGCCGACCGTGAGCACCGAGCCCGCCAACGATCAGGGAGCTGAAGCGGTAATGTCAATTGCGAACACTAACGACCATTCTGTGCTCTTAAAGGTTTGCAGAGTTGAAGTCACTGGGCCTGCGGGGAAGACGTTAACCTACGCGTTGCTGGACGAGGGATCGAGCGTCACCCTGATCAGCAAGGACCTCGCTGACGCTGTCGGTGCCACGGGAGACCTCGCGCCACTGAACCTGCGCGGGGTGAACGCAGTGCAGCCACACACGGACAGTCGACGAGTCACTGTCCAAATCAGAGGGCATCAGGAGCGCGCACACCACGAGATAGCGGCCCGAACCGTCCGCAACCTCGACCTGCGGCAACAGAGCGTGTCACGGGATGTGCTGCGCTACCGCCACCTGCGACATCTGGCAGACCACGGCTTCGAGAACTCGAAGCCCCAGATATTGATCGGTGCCGACCACTGGCACCTGATCGTATCACACCAGACGCGGACCGGCAAACGGAACGAGCCCGCCGCCTCCAAGACCGACCTAGGGTGGGTCGTCTACGGGACAGTGCCACGACTGCTGCGCCTCACTGACGAGGACGCCGTGCTGCACGTCTACGCGGCAGAACGCCGCTACGAGGACGACGAGAGCCTTCACGAGCTGGTGAGGCAACACTTCGAGGTGGACGCGCTGGGTGTGTCTCTCCGTGTGAAGACATCGCCGGAACATCAGCGCGCCATTGATTTCTTCAAAAAGACGGCCCGTCGAGTCGACGGCCACTTCGAGGTTGGGCTGCCATGGCGCACGGACGACATCGTGCTGCCGTCGAACTACGCCGACGCTTTGAGGCGTCTACATAGGATCGAGAGGAAGATCGACCGCGACCCCCAATTTAAGGTCGAGTACACGCAGCAGATCCAGAACCTTTTGGACAAGGGGTACGCGAAGAGATGCGACGGGAGCGAGCAGCGAAGCCCCATACAATGGTTCCTGCCACACTTCGCGGTGAAGAACCCCAACAAGCCGGGCAAGGTACGCCTGGTCTTCGACGCTGCGCACCGCTCACACAACACCAGCTTGAACGATAAGCTGCTGATGGGCCCGGACTTGCTGCAATCGCTGCCGGGCATCCTCTTCCGCTTCAGAGAGAGGCCGATCGCCGTGACTGCCGACATCGCGGAGATGTTCCTGCGCATCAAGGTCCGGAGCCAGGACCAACCCGCGCAGCAGTTCCTCTGGAGAGGCGGCGACAGAACCCGTCCGCCTGACCACTACAAGATGACGTCGATGATCTTCGGCGCGAGCAGCTCACCATTCCTGGTACACAGTGTGCGCGATCAGAACGCGATCGACCACGCCAGCACGCACCCCAGGGCACTTCCACTGATCACCCGCAGTCATTACATGGATGATTTGGTCCACAGCTTTGACACAGCGGAGGAGGCCCAGAGAGCAGTCGACGAAGTCATCGCGGTACACGCCGGGGCCAGCTTCACCCTCAGAAGCTGGAACTCCAACTGCCCGCGCCTGCTGGACACCATCCCTGAGGAGCTACGAGCCCGGCGCCCTACAACCCTGGGCTCCAACGAGGTCAAGAACGAGAAGACCCTGGGGATGCTGTGGGACGCAACGAGCGACACGCTGGGGTTCAACACCACCCTAGCCCGCGTCCCTGACCCAGTCCGGATGCAGCAGCGGGCACCGATCAAGCGAGAGGCACTGGCAACGGTCATGTCAATCTTTGACCCGCTGGGCCTACTCAGCAGCTACACCATCACGGCGAAGATCCTGCTGCAAGACCTGTGGCGCATCAGCATGGGCTGGGACGAGACCCTGCCATCGGCATACGCCGAACGCTTCGACCGCTGGCTGGGGGTACTGAACGACATGGCCCAGCTGCGACTCCCACGCCGCTACAACGAAGAGGACACTGCAGAGCCAGAGCGACAGCTTCATGTCTTCGTGGACGCCAGCGAGCAAGCATACGCCGCAGCGGCGTACTGGCGCCTTGAGCACGCCGACGGCCGCATCACGATCGCTTTGGCCGCCGCCAAAGCAAAGGTGGCCCCACTGCGGCCCCAGACGATCCCGCGCCTTGAACTCCAGGCTGCAGTGATTGGCGTACGACTCGCAGACATGATCAAGCGAGAACACCACTGGCAGCCACAACGAGTCGTCTATTGGAGCGATTCCAGCACCGTGATCCAGTGGATTCGTACCGACGCGAGGCGCTACACCCCATACGTAGCGCACCGGCTCGGCGAGATAGCTGAGGCGACCGAGCCCAGCCAATGGAGATGGGTGCCAACCGAGCACAACGTGGCAGACGACGCGACGCGCCCGGAGAACATGCCACAAGGACCACACGACCGGTGGTTCATCGGCCCGGCCTTCCTCTACGAGCCTGAGGACGCCTGGCCCTGAGCATCGAACCACGAGCCAGAGGATGTCGAGGCAACGCATCACGCATCCAACACGGGGGGAGCGGATGGCCTGCCGGATATCAGCCGCTTCTCATCATATGAGCGGTTAATTCGGGCCACTGCTACTATATTGGCTTTCATCGACAGATGCAAGAAGAAGACTGAGCGCCTGGAGCTGCGCCACCTCGAACGAGCAGAGCAGCTATGGGTGGCCAAGGCGCAGCGGGACAGCTTCGGGGAGGAGATCGCACGGCTACAAGCGGGCCGACCTCTGCCAGCCTCCAGCCGTCTTCACAAGCTGGACCCGATGATGCAGGATGACCTGCTACGCGTGTGCGGGCGAATCAATGCCGCACGCGTACCGACAGAAGCCAAGCAGCCACTCATCATGGATGGCCACCACCCGCTGACTCGGCTGATCGTGCTGAGGGAGCACGCCGCCGCCGGACACGCCGGCAACGAACGCGTGCTGAACGACCTGCAGCAACGCTACTGGATACTGCGCGCACGTCCCACTGTGCGTGCGGTGTCCCGATCCTGCGCACTCTGCCGAGTGCGCCGATCGACGCCCCGAGTCCCGCCGCTGGGGAACCTGCCACCGGCCCGCCTGGACTCCAACCGCCGGCCTTTCACCAACTGCGGGGTCGACTACTTCGGCCCGATGCTGGTAGCAGTCGGGCGCCGGCGAGAGAAGAGATGGGGCGCGCTCTTCACGTGCCTGACGACGCGAGCTGTCCACATCGAGCTGGTGGGCAGCCTCGACGTTGACGCAGCAATCATGGCCCTGAGGAGGATGGCTGCGCGCCGCGGATGGCCGCGCCAGATCTGGAGCGACAACGGGACCAACTTCCGAGGTTCTGACAACGAGCTACGAGCCGCCTACAAGGAGTGGGCGCCAGCACTGCGAGACTACGCGCACCTGCAGCGCGTGGACTGGCGCTTCATCCCACCCGGGGCGCCGAACATGGGAGGCGCCTGGGAGCGACTGGTGCGGTCCATCAAAACCGCCCTCAAAGCCACCCTGAACGAGCAGGTGCCTAAGGAGGAGGTGCTGCTGACTTTGCTGCTGGAGGCTGAGTACGCCGTGAACGCGCGCCCATTGACCCACGTGTCGGTGGACCCGGCGGACCCAGAGGCGCTGACGCCTAATCATTTCCTGATCGGGACATCGAGCGGCCTGCCCCAGACCGGCCCCTGCGACCCAGCTGATCGGCGCAAGTGGAGAGCAGCCCAAGGACTGGCTGACCAATTCTGGAGAAGATGGACCAGGGAATATCTTCCCACCCTGGTGCCACGCAGAAGCGCAGCGGATCTCCAACGACCACTGCGAGTGGGCGACCTCGTCGTCGTGGTGGACTCCGGGTTGCCGCGCAACACATGGCCGCGCGGCATCGTCGAGCGCATACACGTCGGCACGGACAACGACGTGCGCAGCGCCGACATACGAACAAAAGGCGGAGTCTTCACGCGACCTACCAGGAAACTCGCCGTCCTACGCGTGGAAGAGGAGGCTACGACGAGTCTGCGCCGGGGGGAGGATGTTACGGACAGCGAGCCCCGGCCAGCGCAACCGGCCGACTGACCGACTGGAAGTGCGAGCGAGATGGAGCAGCGCGCCGACAGGGACCGCATGCGTCGACTTTGAACTAGGAGTCACGATCCCTGCGACCAACACGGAGAGAACAATGGACCGACCGCTAGCCCCGAGTATAAATATAAGCTAGTTTTTAAGTCGAATTTATCGGGGCGACCTCATCACTCATGGCGGAGGCCAACCCGGCCACCGCGCCAGGCGCGCCCCTACCCAAGCGCAAACGGAAGCAGGGGGGAAAGAAGAAGAACGAAGTGCCGAGAGCGGCTGAGGAGAAAGGAGCCGCAGCACCACCACCTCCACCAGAGAACGAACCGCCGAGGGATCTTGTCGCAGCACTCATCAAAGCACTCCAAGATCCCGCAGTCCTAAGGAGTATCGCCGAACATCTGCCCTGATGGCTGACTCCTTAAGGATTGTGCACTGGAACGCCCAGTCACTCAAAGGAAAGAAGCAGCTGCTGAAAACCTTCCTGCGAGAGTACCGAGTCGACGTCATGCTGGTTAGCGAAACCCACCTCACCGTGAAGATGAAGCTCACCCTCCCCGGCTACACAACCTACCGCAAGAACGAGCGATCCCCGCAGGGGATTGCCTACAGAGGTCTGGCTATCCTGGTTAAAAGGAGTATCGTCCACCAACCCATCGACTTCGAGGAGCACACTACAATCTACGTCCTTGGCGTCGAAGTACAGGTCGCCGGCAACGTTGTGCGACTCTATGCCGCCTATCACCCCCCCGGTGAAAGACTCAATCCCAGGGAGCTCCGGGGACTGCTGGAGTCGCCGCAACCGACTCTCATCGCCGGAGACCTCAACGCCAAGCACCCACACTGGAACTCCTCGAAAGTGTGCGCCGCCGGACGCGCACTCCTCGCCGACTCCGTGAGCCACGACTACGATGTCATCGGACCCTATGAGCCGACTCACTACAACCCGGACGGCTCTGGGGACATCATCGACATCGTAGTCTACAAAGGAATCCGGACCCAGCCAAGCCAGGAAGTCCTGCCAGACCTCCCCTCGGATCACAGACCCATTCTCCTCGTCCTTGCGGATTTACCAACAAGAGTCTCGCCACCAGCGCCCCGTCGACGGTACAACTGGGACTCCTTCTCGGCCGCACTCGCCGAAAACCCCACCACCCGGACAGCCACACAGCCAGAAGACGTCGAAGCACTGACTTCAGAGTTGACTAGCAAGATCCAGGACGTGCTCGACACATCCTCGCACACCGTCTCTAGCCGGAGGAAACCCCAACCCCTCCCGGCGAAGATTCAGGCACTGATCTGCGAACAGCGCCGTCTCCGGAAGCTATGGCAACAAACCCGGTGCCCAACTCTGAAGTCCCGCCTCAACGCCATGACGGCCACCACCAAAAGATGCCTTGCCGACCACGCCGAAGAATCTTGGGAACGCCACATCGAGTCCGTACGCGATCACGTCCCCTCCGTGCATCGCTTATGCCGGCAGCTGTCGGCCACCCCGGCTCCTGTTCGACCGCTGCTGGGCAGCGACGGCTTCCCGAGATTCAGAGCAAAAGACCGAGCTGAAATTTTCGCCGAATGCCTGGAGAGGCAGTTCAAGCCGAACCCCACCGACGACGTCGAACACGTAGCAGCAGTGGAGGAACACCTGCGGCACTACTTCGCGACGCCGATAGCTCCTGAAGAGGACCCCATCTTCTTCTCGCCCGGCCAAGTCCTGCGAACGATCAGGCGCACCAAGCCCAGGAAAGCCCCGGGCGCAGACCGAATCACCAACATGGCGCTGCGCAACTTGCCGCTACCGACTGTGGCGGCTATGACGCGCCTGTTTAACGGCATCATGCGCACGGGGCACTTCCCTACTACATGGAAGGAAGGCCTGGTCATAATGCTCCCCAAGCCGGGCAAGAATGTCAAGAAGCCCGAGAGCTATCGGCCCATCACCCTCCTGAGCACCATGTCAAAGGTGTTCGAGAAGCTGCTGCTAGGAAGACTGCTGCCACACATCCAAGCTCGCCCGGAACAGTTCGGCTTCAGGCCAGAGCATTCGACGACGCTCCAGCTCACCAGGGTACTGAACGACATGACGGTCTGTCGGAATAAGAAAGAATACACCGTCGCAGTACTCCTGGACATGGAGAAGGCGTTCGACAGAGTATGGCACGAGGGGTTGCTGTACAAGCTGTCGACGTCCCCAGCTCCACGACGAATCACCCGCGTCGTGGCCTCGTTCCTACGGAGTCGCCACTACAGAGTGGTGGTGGAAGACGCCGTGTCAGAAGCCCGCCCCATCGAAGCCGGCGTCCCACAAGGTTCCTGTCTTTCACCCGCCTGCTACTCCCGATACACGGATGACATCCCAGTTGGCCCTGGTGTACAGCTGGCCCTCTTCGCTGACGACGCAGCATACTATGCGTCGTCCTACAAAGCATCCCACGCCGCCGTCAAAATGCAACGCACGCTGGACACCCTGCCTAAATGGCTGGCCAAATGGAGGCTCTCCGTCAACGTCGGGAAGACGCAGGCGATGATCACCGGCCAGAGCAACCTGCCACCACCACTCCAACTCCAAGGGAAGGACATTGGGTGGCTGCACCAAGTGAAGTATCTGGGGGTCACCATAGACCGCCGGCTCACGATGAAGACCCACGTCGACAACGTCGTAAACCAGGTCCGGGCTGCACGGGCAAAACTTCGTCCACTCCTGGACTCCGGCCTCCCCCTGCGGTCGAAGCTCGGGATCTATAAAACGTACATCAGGTCCCGCCTCACGTATGCCTCGCCGGCATGGTACGCCCTCTGCTCGAAGTCCAACAAGAAGAGACTCCGGGCCCAAGAAAACCTCTCCTTGCGTACCATCGTCGGCGCGCCTCGCTACGTGAGAAACGCAACGATCGCAAGGGACCTAGGATTGGAGACACTGGACAAGTTCGTCCAGAGGCTGGCAACGAACATGTTCGCACGAGCGGACGGCTCTCAACACCCGCTCGTGCGAGACCTGGCGCCATACCACGCGCGCCCGCCTGACCGTCGCCGCCTACCCCGAGACTGGTTGCCGAGCCGGCAGCACCCCTGGATTGAGGCCACACAACCCGAAGAAGAACACCTCAGCCACCCAATGACCTGGCCGTAGTCACGGCCAGCGGAAGACTCCGCGGAAGGGGGCCATTGCCCCGGGACCGCAACCCCGCACCCTGGAAGGGGCGTGAGAAGATCACCAAGCCAAGTCGAATTGTAGTGTTATTGCGACCACTGTCCAATAAAGACCTATCAAGGAGTGTAAACTTTCGTTTCACTTATACCACTACCAACAGTTCGTTTAGGTCTAAGGAAGGTCCTTACGCAGAGTATTATTTTAAAAACGCAAAGAGAACAGCCAAAAATTGGCGATTTTTTTGATACGGCGGCGGACGTCGGTCCCCGAACATCCAATTAGAATTTTGTTTTTTCCTCTAAAATTCGAAACGGCCAGTTCTCTTGACGGAACAACGTCTTTGTCGGGTCAACTAGTACTCGTATGCAATAAAAATATGGACGTGACGGTAACAAGTGGCAACAATTATTCCAACATAACATAGGGTCACGTCTTTTCCCGTATTTGGTGGCAGAGGCACAGTAGTGCACACCCTTAACCAGTTATTATAATACTGGCTAAAAAAACTGCCACACAATATAATGTTAACAATCATAGGTAGGTACTTATAGGAATTATAAATATGTATAGAGAAGCTTCGGTCAAGATTTACTCCTATTTGGCAAGTTTTTATTTTAGTTAGTATTGTTTTCAACAAAAATACGTATTTAAAATAACGTCAAACAGCACTACTTTTAAAACGCCCTTTCCTGTAATATGCGAAAGAAGGAGAAGGAGAATGACGCATAGCTCTGTCCCTTACCGTCACTTCCGCTGAAGGTCAGTTTTCGCGCCAACCTGTCAACTGGCAAGTTAAACCCGCGATTTTTGGCAACGAATTATAGGATTTTAGTGTTTTAATATAGTCGTGGTCTATTTGACTTATTATAAGTGAAAATGAAAGTAGAAAATAAAATTAATTCATGATTCCTATTGTGGAGCTTACTACATCATCCACATGTAACATCATAGACAGGGCTAAATGTTAACAGTTACTAAAAATAGACTAAGAACATACCGACATCATAGACGACCCGAATGGCCGAGTCGGCAGCGATCCTGCCTAAGAAGCCAAGGGTCCCGGGTTCGAGTCCCCGATGGGGGCAAATATTTGTTTGATGAGATTGAGAACGGATGTTTGTACCCTAGTCATGGTTGTTTATCTATCTAAGTATAATATTTAGCTATATAAGTACATATGTGTATCGTTGTCTAGTGCCCAAGGTACAGGGAATCCTAGTTTGGGGCTAGATCAATGTGTGTAAACAGTGTCCAAGGTATTATTATTATATTATTATACACGCTAAAACATGTACAATACTCCTTCGGACTAACTAACTGTGCCAAGTTTCCTTTAATCACCTTCTGCATATTCCTCATACTTTATTCGTCATCCATCCAAAAATTGATTCATCCATAGCTTACCTGACGCAAAATACTTGGCCATGGCAGCCTCCTTGACAAACTCCTGTCCGTTCTCCTTCAATCTGGCGGCGTTGTATGTGAGCAGGCGCGCCGCCTCCAGGTTCGTTTGGAGTATCGCCATCTGGTAGCTGACACCCTGGTGATGGAAGAGTTGAAGGTACAATCTCTGAGCCAGCGTGGTGGAATGTGGCTCGATCTTATGCTGTACGGGCTCGATATTAATTCGTTTTGGGGTAAAAGGTTAAGCCTGTCGCGATCTTGTCCAGTGCCTTTGGAATATTTAGGTATAACACGCGCAGTTAAAGAAAAGATTTACATTGAAGCAACGAAATCATGCTGACTCACTTGCACGCTACTGCTGTATCTGTGTACAAGTGAGAAAGCATGAGTTTTGTTGCTGCAGGCTTATTCCGTGCGTTTCAAGGGGACTTGAGCCATGGTTATTTCGTGCATAATAGTCATAGGATAGGGCAGTAATATGTTTCTCTGGGTAATATGTATATTTCTGAATATGTAGCTGAGCCTTGGCAACAGCAATACCAACAACATCTTTATTTTATTGTTCTAAAGCTAAAGGGTTGAGTTGAGTGGTACCTATGTTAAATCAGATCACAGATATGGCTATTAAATGATAAGCATTCCAGCAAGATAACTTTATTTTTGCATGCACCTACCTACCTAACTAAATAAACCCACACCACACGGAGAGATAATGCTAGATACATTTGCGTAATAAGTCATGAGACGTAGTAATAAAACAACATGATAAGATACAAGAGAATACACTGCAAAGGAATTATGAATAAACTAAGTTACATAATCAAAATAAAGAACAAAACAACCCAATATTGAGAAAACAGCCTTAACGTGAAGGTGTTCGGAATTAATGCTCTCTTACAGGCCACCGATTACCTATGGAGAAATTGCACTGAAATCAAATGGAGTACCCTTTTCTCTACATACACCATTCCTTTAAACCCTGTCAATATACACAGTCAGGTCATAAGTTATGTCACACAATAAAAACTTTTGAATTTAAAACGCTGGCCACAAAAAAGTTTATTGAATTCGAATTTCGAATTTTTCATGAAAATAAAAATGTTTACTTTTTAGAATTTTCCTCATTTTTAAATATGGAGTGGACACTTAAAGAAGACCGTGTCGCAGTTATTGCGTTGCATCGTTGCGGTTACGCGCCAATTCAGATTTTCGACTTAATGAAAATTTTTAATAAAAGCAAAAGATTCGTTTATCGTACCATAAAACGATACAATGAAGACTCTAGTGTAGATGACAGGTCAAGAAGTGGTCGCCCTCGCTCTGTTAGGACTCCAGCAGTGATAAAAGCTGTGAAGGTGCGAATTCAAAGAAATCCCATACGTAAGCAGAAACTGTTGGCCCTTCAGATGGGGTTAAGCAGGACCACGGTGAAAAGGGTGTTAAATGAAGACTTAGGGCTTAGGGCATATCGAAGAAAAACAGGACATCGTTTGGACGCTCGTTTAATGGACCTGAGACTGAAGAGATGCCGCGCTTTCTTGAAGCGGTACGCGGGAAAAAAGCATCGGGAAATTATTTTTTCGGACGAAAAAATTTTCACCGTGGGAGAGAGCTACAACAAACAAAATGATAAGGTGTACGCACACAGCAGTGAAGAAGCGAGCAACCGTATTCCGCGTGTCCAACGAGGTCATTTTCCATCCTCGCTCATGGTTTGGGTGGGAGTCTCTTATTGGGGCTTAACTGAGGTACATTTTTGTGAGAAAGGCGTAAAAACGAATGCAGTTGTGTATCAAAATACAGTCCTCAAGAACCTTGTGGAACCTGTTTCTCATACCATGTTTAATAACAGGCACTGGGTATTCCAACAAGATTCTGCGCCAGCTCATAGAGCGAAAAGCACACAAGACAGGCTGGCGGCGCGTGAAATCGACTTCATCCGGCACGAAGACTGGCCCTCCTCCAGTCCAGATTTGAGTCCGTTAGATTACAAGATATGGCAACACTTGGAGGAAGAGGCCTGCTCAAAGCCTCATCCTGATTTGGAGTCACTCAAGGCATCCTTGATTAAGGCAGCCGCCGATATTGACATGGACCTCGTTCGTGCTGCGATAGACGACTGGCCGCGCAGAATAAAGGCCAGTATTCAAAATCGCTGGGGTCATTTTGAATAAACTTTATTACCATAAGAATCTATGTTTTATTAAGTTCATTTTGCTATATAAATGTTTACATAAATAATAAACATGTCTAAATTATTTCATATTGCACATGTGACAGAACTTATGACCTGACTATGTATATACGAGAATATCATGCATGTAAGAAAAAACAGCTTTATTTAAAACGATAGCCACACAACTAACACTTGAAATAGGTTAGCACTACCATTATTTAGACTAAGCAAAGTAGGCACATCATTCATGGGGCACTGTATTCGCTTCTACAATAAAATAGCACAAGAATCATTGATCCTTCCTGAGAAAAGGTTCAAAACTATGTTGAAAATGAGCTGATAAGAAAGTCCTATTATAGTATTAAGGAATACTTAGATGACAAAACTGCATGGTCCATACCATCTCAGCGCACAGAAATTCGACGAGGGGCGATGGATCAAGTCTATGACTCGCCGGCGAATTACCTTAGACCGAAACCAGGAGTACCTGTTGTGAAGGAACTTTTCGAAACTGTGTAGTCTTTTTTTATACAAAAAATTGTCTTGTGGTTATAACTAAGTATAATTTTGACGTTGAATAAGATTATTTATTTATTTATTTTCAATAAAAAATTGAATCTGAATCTGAATCTTGTCTAGTCGAAGGCCACAGCTATTATCTGATAAGCATACATCTTGTTGCCAAACTGTCTCATAGAGCCAGAGCATCTGAACATCTGACCATCTGACCCGCAAAGCCGATGCGACCCGGAGGAAGCCAGTCAAAGTTATAATAACTGAGCCACAGGCTTTTGAGCGACTTGTGGCTTAGCCAGACCACAGGCCCAGCAGTGGGTCGACGTTGGCTGAGCATGAGGATAGATAGAAGTGTACAGCAGTAGGTAGGTACCTGGTAAGCATAAATCTTGTTGCCAAACTGCTTCCTCTCGAGCGTGTAGGGCATGGTAGCGTCCATGCAGCCCTGGCAGAGACCGATCATTTGAGCTGCGATGCCTATGCGACCCTCGTTGAGGAACCCGGCTGCGTATCTGTAACTGGAGATAAGATAGAAGGATCATATTAAGGATTTGATAGAAGGGATAGTAGTAAGATATGTTTTAGAAATAATTGCTTTGGGACTGCGTAAGGGGCAATTTATTGAATACAATCTGGAGAAATCCTGAGGTTTATCAAACTCAAATATTTAAAAATAATGCACTTTTATAAGTAAGACACTTATATATACACATATATATAGAAAAATAATCAAATATGATCAACTAAACTGATTATGGTTTGAGTTTGAAAAAGGAAATTTCCCTTTCGAGTGGTAATTCATGGCTAAATCTCGCACAGTAAAAGGAAACTCCATTAACTCTAACAGTGCTTCGGAAAAAAGCCCGCCAGAGAAGATAGCACCTAGAAACTCGACATTTGATTGTTATTTATTTTAATTTTCGACATATATTTTTTTTAGCCACAATGTACAATATCTAAGTAATTTCATCTAATGTCAACATTATAACATCTTCTCTGTGCAAATAAGATGTCTCAAAATAACAAACAAATAAACATTTACATGTAGGCACATACATCGCTTCTGGTACCACATCCATATACAAGGTGACATTTAATTAGCCGACCATATTTTAGGGAATGATAGTACCCGTCATTATGAACAACTTTCCACAAGAAACATATGGTCGCAAACGAAAAAAAAATTGGGTTCCCCATAGTAACTTGTAATCAGCTGATCGGGTCAATGTACTGAGGGACATTTTTTTTTTCCATTTGCGACCATATGTTTCTTGGGGGAAGTTGTTCATAATTATGAGTACTTTCATTGCCCAAAATATGGTCAGCTAATTAAATGTCACCTTGTATATCCTGTGTCGTGGGAACCAAGCAGCACCCGTTCACGAGTATGACTTGGGCACCAGCCATCACCCCCCTCGCCATATATGAGGGAGAGGAGTAACGCGCTACACAGAGCCGCCGCAAGCAAAGACATTTTAGTGAGTATGACCATAAACTCTGGTTTCTTGGTAACAGACTTGTATTAGCATTCCCAGGACGGTGGCAGAGCAGACCACCATACGATGATATCATCAAGTTGAGGGGATCTCGCTGAATGCGAGGCACACGACCATGAAATTGGCGCTGTATGTGGAGAAGTGGCCTATGTCCAGAACTAATGACGAATTCCACTTACCCCTTCCCATACTCCCCAAGGATGTTCTCCTCCGGTACCCTCACGTTGTCGAAGTGTACCATGCAAGTCCCCGAGGCTCTGATGCCCAGCTTGTTCTCAGGCTTGGCGACGGTGAGGCCTGGGGTGTTGCGTTCCACGATAAAGCATGTGATGCCTTTGTAGCCCTGGGAAACCCAAACTGTTAATTACGCTCCACTAACGAAACGCGAGTTCACGCCAATCGCAACTATGACGTTGCTTAGGTACATATTTGTAACGGAATTTCAAGGTTATCTTCAGATTAAAATTATATGTTTTTGTTGTCACAAAAAGATATATTAGTCACAATGGTGGTACTGTTTAAATCTAGGCTAGATTAGATTTCAGAAGAAACACATTGTAGCATCTGTTGCTGAGCTAGGCGAGACTGCTCCAGCTCAACATACAGCACCCAAAATCCCACTATTTTAATAACAAATAAAAGTTGTAGCTCCTTATGTATATTGGGTGCTTACCTATGAAATTGGCGAATTTTTCTTACAGATTCAGGAGATCATAATTCGAGTAATTCAATAGTTATTTCCAGATTTTTTATTGTTTTAAAATTAATTTCAATATGTTACATCTACTTATTAAATTTTCTTTTAATTTTCAGATTGATAACTAAATGTTATCTTCAAATCAGTGCCTCCTAAATGTCATCCATTTTCATGATAATATTCGTCATATTTTTTTACAGCTGACACTTTTCAAAAATTATTTAAAATTTACTGTTAGCTAAATGTTGTCTCATTCATACACACAAAGTTTATAAAATTAGGATCTGTCATTCCTAAAAAAAATACAAAAATGTTTGTACTGAAAATTGAGTTAACTTTAATTTCTCCATACAACACGCCAATTTCATATGTAAGGATATATGGATGGAGTTTGGATGACGTACACATGAAGTGCTAAATGCACTTAAAAATTGTAAATGATACCCTAAGTGTAATTTTTCTTTAAATGGTTTGGTTGAGCCCCGAATGGGTTGAACAGAATTGTAATATTGATATATAAATAAAAAGACAAAAACAAAGAAAAACTTAGTACAATGCGATTAAAATCAGTTAACGATTCGGCCAACCTCGGAAATTGTCGTGAATTCCTCATCTCCCACGAGAGAGAGAGAGTTAGGTCGGATTTAGGCGACGATATCCGAGAAAAGCCGAATCTTTAACTGATTTTAATCGTATTGTACTACATTATTAATAAGTTACACAAATCAAGATAAGCTCTAACTAGCATTTCATTTCAGAAAAAGCCTTTATAACTCCGCAGCTTCGGCCTGGAGGGCCAGCACTCTGTTACCGAAAATGGACTATTGAATCAATGGCTCAACTTGAATACAACTGTACCTCTGCAACCTCGTATGGGAAACGCGTGACGCAGTTATTTTATGTAAAAATATATATTTTCCCAGAAGAGGGGTAGGCAGAGACAAGGACCTCCATTTGCTACGATTTACTTACGTATACATAATCTCACGAATTCCATAGTCATAGGTTAAGGTTACTTCTGATTTGGCCCTTTGGTGGTCTAAAGGACCTTCCTGGGGTTCTCGACCAAGATTGTAATTCTAGGTACAGACCTATACTATAGGTATTCAGCAGTAAAATAAACCAGGTATGAGAGTCTCGTGACACAACTTTCATGGACCACAACTAATAAATAACAAATGTAACCTCTCAATGAGGTAGTTTTTGAGCAGGTATTTTTCAAAAAACAATTGATGGCACTGTATGATATGTATGATACACGCTGTATGATGATAACAAATAAAGCTTTGAGTTTGAGTTTGATATTATTTCGTATTTAAGGAAAATCATAAATAACAAGACGAATCCTTATCAACAGTAGGTCAACATTCAAACTATAAATTGCATCACATTTACGCAACACGCTCAAACTCTGTGTTTATTTTTAAAATTACGTTAATCAACGTCAACTCAGTAACCTACAATCAAGTCTAGCTCACTTTTCACTATCGGATATCTTAAAATGTGATTTAAATTACATCTCAATACACCGCGATGATTATTATAGCAGTGTAGACAAAATGGTAAGCGATATTTCACTTACATCCTGAGATGTAATATCTATATATTACATTTCTATCATAGTGAAGAGTGAGCTTCAAATCCAATGAATTCATCTTTTACGCAGATACTTCATAAAAATGTAAAATTATTATATATGTACTGCAGCATTCTGCATTGTCATTATGACGCGGCAGTCATGATTTTAACATTCTCACACCAGTGGTAGATACAGTAATAAACCTAAGTTACAGCCCAGTCCAATTAAATCCCTATTTTTACTGTACAACAGAAACTGACCTTTGAAGGATCAGCATTAGCCATAACAAGGAACACGCCAGCGACATCTGAGTTGGATATCCACATCTTGGAGCCGTTGATGACGTAATCCTTGCCGTCTTTCTTGGCGACGGTCTTGAGGGCGAAGGCGTCGGATCCTGACGAGGGCTCGGTGAGGCAGAAGCTTCCGGCCTGCAGAAATTGTAAAAATCAACATAACTTGCTTCTTGCGTGGTAACGAAAGGTGTAACGCAATATTGTTTTATGGGCCCGTGGCTGTTTTATCTGTTGGTGACAAACTATGTCGTGGCGAAGACAGACCCAAGATTTTGTTCCACTGCTGTGTTCAAAGCCTGACAAAACGAGGTCAATGGGAGAAATTGTCAGACAGTGACATATTTACAGACTTATTTGTAACTGCTTCAGAATCCTCTCAACCGCAAACATCATTATTCAATTTATCTTGGCCTGCGATGTTGATATAGCAAACACGAGAAGTCAAAGGTTGTTGCTATGAGCTGATCAACCGCGCGAAGATACAAAAAGATTATGTTGGGACCTACAGCAAAACTAGGTAAAGTTATACTTTGTCTTTGCCAATACCGAGATTTTTTGGTTTATTTAAAGGACTACCAATAATAAATCTGAAAAGAAAGACATTTACTTACAATAAGCTGAACATATTTTGGGGAATATGGTCAGGTAATCCTATCATTATTATTAACTTTCCTCAAGAAACATATGGTGGCAAATAAAAAAAAGACCCTCAGTATAATAATCCAATCTGCTCAGATTACAAGTTACTTTATGCGACACATTGTTTTTTGTACTTGGAAGTTTGGTAAATTCCTCATGATTTCCAAAAACTTTACCTAGAATACGAGAAAAGGTTAAAATAAATACTTCTGGAGACCTGGACCTGGTTGTGAGGAATCGCGATTTTGAACGCCATCCAAAGTAATAAAATTTAAAACCTATAACGAGAAAATATCTTCTTTTGAAGACATCCGGCATTCAGAGCTTATAATATGGACGGACTAATAACAGCTATTACGTCGTTCTTCTTTTTAGCAAAGGGACAGAGAAAACAAAATTTCAATTACAACCTCCTAGGATACGTCACATGTCCAGAAGGGCACACAAACATGCTGAAGAATGAGGATATGTCCCCGATACTCACATATTCAGTGCACAGCTTCGTCAAATACTTCTTCTTCTGGTCCTCCGTGCCCAGTTTCATGAAAAGGGAGTTGACCAGTGTGTTGTGGATGTCCACATAGGCCGCAACTGAAGGGTCGACCCTGGACAACTCCTCCACGACCAGCATCATTGTGAGGAAGCCACAGCCTGAACCACTATATTCGGTTGGGGTCTCGATGCCCATTAGCTGAAAGGATCATTGGAATGTGAAGCGATAGCTGTAATGTTAACCTAAGAAATAATCACAGACTGTGTGCGCCCCGATTTAGACTCGCGAAGGTTAGCAATTCTTTCAAGGGTCAGTGTATTCTCTACTATAATAAGATACCTCTGGAGATTTTGAAATTGCCATTTGAGCAATCTAAAAAGCATGTTAAAGCGACTTTGTCAAAAAAGGGATATTACAATGTTCAAGATTACTTAAATGACAGGACTGTATGGGGTTAATCTAGCTCAACACAGGCCTTGCTGTTAATAATTTTGTAATTATTTATTCCTGCTTATTAATCATAATCATTAAATTTTTCATATTTGTAATTGTTTAGCACAATTGCACAATAATTGTTTAAAAGAGATCTAAAAATCAATCTGTGGGAGTTTCTACGCCCCTCTTCTCCCACAGTGGTCCAATGTAGAGAAGTGGCAAAATCGACGTTTGCTAAGTATATGTAAATATCTACAGTAATAAAGTACTTTGACTTTGACTTTGTTATTTTTTACACCCCAACATCGAAAAAACGAATGGTTTAGATGGAAGCGTCCGTCTGTAGCACCCTAGCGCTCAAACGGGTGGACGGAGTTTAATGTGGATCTCAAATGGTAGTAGACTTCACTGCGATGCTTCGAAAATTAACAAGGAAACAAATGATCCAAATTTTAGAGTCAAAAGTGTTCGTTTATTCTGTTGGCGGTGTTTGGCGGTGACAATACAAGAATATACTCATAATCAAACTAATATAGGTACTCAGTCATAATCAATATCACCTACGATAGTTCTGCCAGTAAAACTAATAAACGTTTTATGAAGGTAAGACCAACACTAATTTGACCTCAATATTTCACGATTCATGGAAGTTTGCAGTTTTCTGATTCATGAAATAAATAAGCGTTTGATAGTTCTTAAAAAATAATCAAGTGAGAGTCGGACACACTCACGAAGGGTTCCGTGCCACCGTAAAAGAAAATACGCAAAAAAAAAACAAGATAATTGAATGTGTTCCCATTCAATTGACTTGTTTTTTTTGCGTATTATTATTTAAATTTTTTCCATTTATTTTTTTTACTGACGCCTAATCCCAAAAGCTCATTGCGGATGGCGCTGGAGAAGTCTAACTTAGTTGGTCAACTAGTTGGTCCAACTAGGCTGTCTATCTGTCGAAGTTGACATTCTATTTACTCTTCTTAATGCGTGCTCATTTGAGGTTAATTTTGCCAGTGTCAAGTGAATTTGAAAGAGTACGTAACATGTTTGACCATAACCTGATGAATGAAACTCTTTGTCTCTAACTACGCCAGCGCCACCAAGCGAGAACAAGGGCGAACATAGCTGCCACTACGTGTAGTTCTATGTATAAATGCTGCTGTAGCAGCAACAGAAATACACATTCTGTAAAAATAAATAACTACCTATTCTGATCTTGAGATGTAGCCCGCTGATAGACAGACAGATCGACAGCGGAGGATTAGTAATAGGGTCCCGTGTGGCACCCTTCGGGTAAGTAACCCTGGGTAGTATATGTTTACACTCATCAGGATACCCGTACTACAGTATTTTTTGAATAGTGACTCTACGATCCGACACGACATTCGCTAAAAACTGATTTAAGTTTGACATATTTTAAACATTTTGACAGTCGCTTAATCCATTGAAGACGCTAAACGAATTTAGTGCTTCAATGTGCCGTGTGCCCCTGCTGTCTATTTGCAATTTACTGCATGACTTTTCTTTTTCGCTGCTCCGCAAATAGCTTAGCGAGACTGCAACGTCCTCTAATGACTATCTTTTGTTTATTGCCACGTGTTAATTGAGTGAAGCCGTATGAAGTGTATCTATAAGTCTATGTATACAGATCGTCGTCCCAGTTCAACAGGGTTCTATATAGCATTTCACGACTTTTTCTTTTTTAAATTATAGTCCGTCCCTCTAGGTTCTATCTGCATCAAATTGTGTATGGTTCGCAAGATATTGACGAAACAATAAAGTTCTATGTTTATTATTTTTTCAAATCGATGAATCAAGGTTCCAAGTGAAATTTGTATGACTGATAGAACTATGTTTTTTAAATATGCTCGATATTGATAACCTGTCACCAGACTTTATCTCATAAACTGTGATAGTTAGACATTTGATATTTTCACAGATGATTTATTTCTGTAGCCGCTAGAACAACAAATAATTATAAACAGAATAAAATAAATATTTAAGGGGGCTTCCATACAACAAATGTGATTTTTTGGTCGTTTTACTAGTTAGTACCAGTTACTGTTGGTTCAGCCGATTTCCCTCCCCAAATCTCCTTGTTCTTTTAATTAATTCTAGTATATGTCGCTGAATTTGAGGCCTGCAAGTACTTCTTCCTCCTTAATGTTATGTTTTCCAACCCTTGTGTTCGTCGTATGTTTCAATGCACCAGGATACTCACCCCGTTATCAAAGAGCATCTGTCTGACTGAGTCGTCAATTTTATGCTCATCATCCATCTTACGGACGAGGGGGCCAATTTGTTCCGTCGCCAGCTTTCTGACTGAAAAGTCAAACTATATTTATGACAATATCGCTAAATATCTATACACATACATTAGTGAAAAGGCAAATTAGAACTATCCGTAACCGGCAAGCTTGTATGAAGAGATACAAGTTAAGAATGTTGAGGAAGCGAGAGATATATGTTTATGTATGTATGAATGCCATTGCCATGCGGGCAATTTTAAAATCACGTAAAAATCACTGTATTTAAAATGGGATAGTACAATTTTCAAGATTACTTAAATGACCCGAGGGCATGGTGTTAATCTCGCTTAATAATTTTGTAATTATTTATTCCTGCATACTACAGCACATACAAAACCATTACAAAACGGACATTAAAAGGGATCTAAAAAACAATCTGTGGGAGTTTCTTAGCCTTCTTCTCCCACCATGGTCCAATGGAGGGAAGTGGCAAAAAATGATGTTTAGCATATTTATCTATACATTATATTTATTTAAAGAAAATAAAGAAAGGGCATATAACATTTTTGGCATACTAACTGTGGAAAAATCATGATTTCCGCAGCCAGTGATAAAACGGGTGTCGCTCGATAGAGTATTTTTACAAACTAATGTGTGTATGTGATTCTGATTATATATTTCTAAAACGATATGCTATTCGAGAAATCTGGTTTCAAAGGGCGACAAAAACAACTTTTTTGGACTTTGAACTTAGATTTCTCGCAAAGGCTATCGTTTTAGAAATTCATATTTACACACATCTGTTTCAATCATTTACTCTATCGATGGACATCGGTTTCATCTCTGGCCGCAGATATCAAGATTTATTTAAAAACGGTATCACAGATTAGATAATAGGTATGCCTTTCTTCCAACAAAAATGTTAGAACCCTTTGGAAATTGACACATTGACACATACATATTTCTGGCCCGACAAGGGTCTAATAAAATGCAATCGTCTCTGAGATATGCCATAAACACGGACTTGGGATGCTGTCGTTGCGTTTCTGCCCAGCTGGTTCTATTTCTCACTATCTATACATCTATGAACGTACTCTCACATTCTTACCTAACTACGTACCTACTAGATATATGTACGAGACTCTAGGTACGTGTGTGTGCCTAAGGTAATAGTAGGCTGCATATTAAGTAATCTTGTGAGTACCTGAGTGTATTTCAACTGGGTCAAGCCATAGCATGACTTCATATTAACTTTTCAACTACATTTTCCTTGAATAGTAAAATGTCAACGCTCCGATAAATCCAGTATAAGTAACAATTATAACCATATTCGTTGATGTCGATATCAACACAAAATACAAAATACAAAATACACATAGCCTTTCTCGTAAGCCATGTTTCAGTTATTCATTAGTATAGTAGGTACCAACAGGGGTGTAGAGGTTTTGGTATTGGGGGGGAGTTAAAGAAAAAACAAACCGGCCAAGTGAGAGTCGGGCTCACGCACCGAGGGCTCCGCACAAATGTCATTATTTTCTGATGACTTTTTCCTTTATTTTATGCTGTAAGGTTTTAATGCCCTTGTGAGTATCAGGCAAATTCAGCTTACGAAATTTAGTTCGATACTTAATTATTACAAGAAATAAAATGAAATGAATGGATTATATAGGAGGCGCACAATTCACAAGCAATCAGAAATTTAAAAAAACGTTTTCAAAACTGTATCGTCTATTTTCACTTCTCATAGTTAGTTCTTATTGGCCGAGCGACGAAGCGTCTCCGTTTCAGGATTGGGCAAAAATGCTTTCGTATGTCCAGATGTGTGTCCGGATGTTATTCACTATAGGCCGCATTTCTCAACTGATTCTCGTGAATTTTTGTGAGCAGGTTCGATAATTTTTTTTTTTTTTTTGTCGATTCGTTTTTGGAATAATTTCAAAATGGCGGAGATGTGGGGTTGAAAATGTAAAAAAATCCACTACAGCCCAAACGGCTTGATAGATTTTAACAAATGATGTGTCGTTGGATTCTTGAAGACCGTGAGTTTGACATTAGCTATATATATTTTAATGAAAAGTCAATAAGTTGGATTTTAGATCGCAAAATGTAGTTCACAAGGCTACTTTCATACTCCATTACGTAACCAGTTTCTATGTGGTATAGAAAAAAAAAATGTCGGATTATTAAAAACTTCAAGGGGTCGGGGGTGTGATACGTAGGGAAACTGCAGAGATTCTATAAAAATAGACGATGCAATTCTATTCCACAACTGCTCTAATGTATCAAACATACAATTTTACTTTTAATTACTTTAATACAATTCTGTTTTTAGTAGCCCTGCTGTTTTAGAGTTCCTTATAGTTCCCAAAGAACCCTTATAGTTTCGTCAAGTCTGTCTGTCCGTCCGTCCGTATGTCACTTTATGCAGAAACTATTAAGACTACGCAGTTGAAATTTAGTATGTAGATGTATTCTGTGAACCGCTTTACGATTTTATACAAAAATTGAAAAATTAAAATAATTAAAGAGGGCTCCCCAAACATGGAACTGAAACCAAAAAAAAAAAAATACATCAAACCTGTATGTGTAGGGTGTGATAGGTATTTAAAAATGACGTTTAGGTTTTTTCTCAAAGCCATGATCCTCAACCATTTTTCCTCAAAGTAAATCGTTAAAGAGGCAGACCCTTCCAAAGTGGAAAATGTGTGTGTGCCCCTCTAAATTTTAAAGTAAGGAAAAAGTCCCTCTAACTTTTAAAGTAAGAGAGGGAAAAATCTACAAAAAAATATATCTCAATACACACTTTCAACGAAAATTGGTTTGAGCAAAATAAAAGTAGCAGCTTTTATGATATAAAACATTTTTTTTAAACCGCAAAGATAACTTTGTCATTCATACAAACACTATGAAAAACAAAGTTACAACACAAACATCACCAAAAACAGTTACATAATTACTTGCTACAACGGAACCCTTCATGGGGGAGTCCGACTCGCATTTGGCCACTTTTTTATTGTCTTGCAGCAGGTGACAAAAGTACACTACAGATCGTGGATCCGACAACAAACCAATTGTACCATCGATGTCGCAGTCATTATAAAACGTCTCTTGTATGGTTCCCCCTTTAATTTACAAAATTTCGTGTAGTTAGTGACTTGTTGCCGTAGAGGCATCAGAAATTCAATCAGACGGACAGCGGAGGCTTAGTAATAGGGTCACGTTTGGCACCCTTCGGGTACGGAACCCTGAAAAAGGCAAATTGTGCTAGTCGGCCGACCGAAGTGCTGGCGGGCAAATTCAAATGCCATAGTGGGCCACGTGGCCCGCGGGCCTGGGTTTGGCGATAGGCAATTTTGACTTTAAAGTATGGCACCTAAACCCAACTGTCATAATAATACGAGGTACTCGAGTAGGTGCTCATTTGCTATTCTCACATTATCATTGTATGTCCCATGCATGTAGGTGGGTAATGTTAATAGGTAGGTACATATCCATGTTTGTATATGTATGTGATGTAAGTTTTAACGTATGTCTTATGTCACAATTACAATCACAATTTTATTTTATTTGGTTATTGTATTTGAGTAGATATATAGGGTGGTCCATTTCGAACGGTCAGTAGGGCAAAATCTTTTTTTTTTGTACCCAATTGTATGAGATATGAGCTCCAAAAAATAAGGCTATTATTTAATCGCACATAAAAAATACTGATTTTCACAGCAAAAAAGGATCAGCAAAAACACTTTTTATGTTTTAATTATTTTTGTTGTTCTTTCACGTTCGAACTAATACGAAGGATAAAGGGGGCCTAAGCTACAGCAGTATTTTGCCCTGATATTTGCTGTAAAATCAGTATATTTGCTGTCAAACCAGTATTATTGATGTGCAATTTAAAGTTTCCCAAAAAAAAGTAGTTTCTACCTCACTTTTTTGACATATTGCTTTTTATCTTTAAAACACTTCAGATGAAGACACTTTCTCTGGGGCACTTTTTCCTCAAATTAGCAAAAACTGCCCCAAAGAAAGTTATAGAGTTAAATTGCTCTTAAAATATAAAAAACATATGCTAATTCGATGACGAATGATGGTAGATGACTACCGTTGAAAAGGTCAGAGCTCATAATCCTAGACAGCGATTGGAAATAGGGATTAGGTAAAAAGTGTTTATAATTGTAAAGTATAACAAAACTTCTTATGATTAGTCGTTTACGTGATGTAAGAAAAAAAAAACGGACCTTCTTTTCTTCTTTCTTCTTCTTTAAATCATTATATCTCTCATAGTTTCCGATTTCGCCCTACTGACCTTTCAAAATGGGCAACCTGTATATCTTATCTTCCTCTGTGACGTGGTGATAAGACTTCAATGTCGAATGTTAGCTTATCGTAGCTATTGTTGCTTGTTCATCATTGTTATTTTATTTTCGTAGGGAATTTGCTAAATTTTTAGATTTGGTGGAATTTTAGATACCTTAACCTGATAACAGTATCGATAGAATTTAAAGGTTAAATAAATTAACAGTTAAAATAACAAAACCAACATACGTCACGCTTTTTTCCATACGGGGTGGCGGATTTAATAGTCGATGTTATCGAAATAATGTTACCGTAATATTAATCTAATTACCTAAATCGTGGAAAAGCTCCTAAATAACATAATATAGAGTACAGAAATGTAGAGTACTGTAGCCTTAGTAGCGGCGAATGTAGAAATGACCATTAAATCTAGAAGTGTTAAGTCTTATATCTACCTAAACTAAACACACATCCTGAAAACTCCATAACGCGTTCAAAAACCGCAAATAACGACCAGCTTAAATATTTTTTAGAAATTGGTTAGAAAACATTTTTTATCTGTGAATATGTTATTTGCTTCATAATTACATCATATTAGATGTTCTTATTACATTCAAATTTCAAGCATCTGTGAAAAACAAAGCAAGCTTCATAATACCATCGAATTCGATGTTCTTATTAAGTATTTTATTAAGTATCCAACCATCACCTTTCCTACCATCTTGGTTTGCTGGAAAAAATCTCTTTTGAGAGATAAGTTCGCCTTTGTTCATGTTTTTTTCTATTATAAGTTATCTGTTTAGTGTAGTACAATAAAGAAATTACGAATTACGAATATAAATATTTCGACTATCTCTAAAACTTAATTGAATTTAATTGTGTGATGTAATTATGAAATTCATAAACCCACACACTCATGTTTTAATGCCTTTCGCAACCTGTTAGTCATATTAACTACTATATAAATACATATAACTGTGTTGATAGAAAACTTACTTGTGTCCTTCATTGCCAGTTCATCCTCAGTGAGCATAGTCAAAGGCCTAGGATGAGCCTCTGAACTAAAGCCTTCCTTCTGGACTGTCGTGCCAGCAACAACTGGGCCCTTCCACTGTTCCAACACCTGACAAAGCGAAGGCAAACATTTTTGAGTTTGAATACTTTAAACCTCATGAAGATTTTAGGACTTTCCTTTTCTAATTTGCTTTGTGAAACTAAGAAGGTCGGATCTATAAAAGCTATATCACCTTCTTGGTAACAAATCGTCGTAGCGGGATCATGTTTTTTGGTCTATTTGCAAGAACGCGGCACTTATTGTAATAGGTTTGAGCGTGCGGCTTCCAACCGGACCGAATAACAACTGGTTTTAAATCTCGTTTAATTTATCGCTGGCTATTCAAGTCAGTATCTTCTCACTCGCACTGCGATAAAAAATTATGATAATTGCTCGATCGAGGATTTAACAGTCAAAATAGTGGGTCGTTCGTTATGCCTCCTTATTATTAACTAGTGGTTCTGTGAGAACAGTAGACCTCGCGAGCCCTTCGACATACCTACATACCTACCACATGACTGACGGACAAAAGGCTTTATTAAAATGCGATAGAAGTTTAGTTTGCGCAACAATTTGACGAAGAAATTTCAATTTTAAATTCAATTTCAGGTGCTTGAATTTTCCAATTACTATGCAGACTTTTGAGCAAAATAGGGGTATAAGTTTTGTCGATAACTGGCGTTTCCTTAGTCCTAGCCTAGAAGGTCAAATCTGGTGTTTACGGGTTGGTCTCGTGAAGGCGGAGAGAACTGCGTAGGTACTATATATCTGATTAGGTACCTATAAATTCTCTGCAATAAAATTAAAAACTGAAATCCGCTAAACGAATAATGTTTGCTACAATCAAACCTGCCCCCCCCCCCCCGCCCCCATTTCCCCCCCTTCCATTCCTCCCCCTTGCACTGGACGAACAACTGGAATTATTTATAATAAATGAAATAACCCGGCTGCACTTTACTTCAATACCACATACAAACATATGAATGCACCTGGTTACGTATATATATGGAGTATGAAAGTACGCACCAATAACTTTGTAATGCCATAAGTCCGCCATTAAAAAATAAACTGACTCGACAAAAAAATCTATATAATTATCGAAGCTGCTCACATAATTTCACGAGATTCGGCTGGGAAATGCGACCTGTAGGACTATTTATTAATCTGTGCTGTAGGCGGGAACAGACAGAAAGACAGAAGGACAAACGCATTTTTGGCCAGTCTCGAAACTGGACGTTACTTTCAAAGTTGTGCAGTGCTTTATTCCTAGGATGTTCCTAAAATGTAGTGAAGCCAGCGTTCTTTTTACGTGACCCGTAAAACCCGTGCCACAGTGATGCAAACAAGGCTTCCACAGTGGTCACCTTAGTGGGAGGCTTGTGGAGCCCGCGGTTGGGTTTGCGTCCACACAGGTTGACAACAAGGCCTCCACTTCATTGTGTTGTCGACTCTGCGTAGACACTTACATATTGCGATATGGCTCCGTATCTGTCAAATTTTCAGAAAGTTAGTGAAGCACCTCCCTTTGGTAGGCAAATTTTAAGTGGTCGATTTTCTTCTTAGTTGATGTTCCTTTTGATGTTGGGCCTATGCTATATGGTCTTACATTTCTCTGTCAGCTTACATAATACATTTCCCAGCATACTTTTTTTCGGGCCTGTGATGAAAGATGTTATAAATATGTAAATATTTAGTTAAATTATATCGAATATACCTACCGCAATAGGCTAAGTTAAGCCTGTTATGGTAGTTATAAATGAAAATATAAATAAATGATTCGGAGGAAAAGTCTCAGAGACAAGACTGTCTTTATATAATTTGATAAAGTCGGTTAGAGCTTCTTTTCTCGCCTCGCCATTTTGATGATTTTACACGTTGGAATTTAACAACACAGACTGCCGCTGTGCAACTGAACTGTGAACTGAACTGACCACCATGTGTGGTGGAACAAGCGGCTACAATGTGGAAAACGCCAGCCTCCACACGCGTTGGCAACGCACGCCCGTCCACAAAGGTTGTAAAAAGGTCAAACGAATTTTGGTAGCAAACAAGCGGTTACACCGTTTTAAACCCCCTGTGGAAACGCTTGAGGTACTTAGGTAAGTACCTACGCTACATCGTATACTACACATTACCTATTAAATATTCTGTGACAATACTATAGAGAACAGCCAGCGTTAAACGCCTATGTAAATCACGCGGGCAACGTTTAATAACGTGGATGGAGACATTTTATCGTTTGCTTTCACATTTAATAAATGGCACAAAACAAGAAAAGATCGTATTCAGTTAGGTAAGTTGAGTAACTTTGTTTAATATTATAACATACGATGCTATATTTTTTTTTATTATTTTATGTTTTGTTTTGTATATGCCGCTAGAGTACCACTACAGCGTTTCACGGACAGAAATTACAAGTGTATTGTTTTGTTATATGCATTAACTAGCCATTGCGTGAAATGGAACAATTCTATTTCCGTATGTTTGTACAGTTGGCACTACTGAATTCTAGAAACTTGCCGAAAAAAGGTTACCATTACCAAATATTTGCCTGAAATAAGGTAAAACTCGTGAATTTATTGACAAGATGATTAAAAAGCAAAGCTTGCAAAAGGCTCGATAAATGGTGTTAGCGCTCTTTCTATTCTTTGAATAACTTTGACATCTTCATATGAGTATATACACTTGAGTCGATATAATCATCAATCAATCACTCATACATCATTTGAAAGGTCATACATACATAACACAACAATAGCATTATTTTATTGTATGGCACCAACAATGAAACTCATTCAGGAAAGGAACTATGAACATTTTTTAATAAAATTATTTACAGTTGTTTTTGTGTATACAATTACTTATTTGGATTACTACATTAACCTCTAGGCATCGTACGTACGGACGTAACCTTACCGCTGCCGTATGGAGTAGTCAAAGTCAGGTAGGTATTCAGAGAATTGTGTTGACTCGCGTTCTAAGTAGTCGGCCTAAGCGCATATAGCACGATTAAACTAATAAAAAATGAGTCAAGTGCGGGTCAGACTCGCACACGAAAGGTTCTTTACCATCATACAAGAAAACTTAACTAATAAAATATATATATATATATATAATGACCGAACGTGGATTTGAACCCAGAACCCTGACATTGCGAAACTGATATCAAATTGCGCCGCCACAATCATGCTATAAACCACAAAATCTACGATCAAATTTGAATATTTTATGGTTTGTTATATCGCGGGTGGTAAAACACGTTTCATTATACTCCCTTTAATTTATAAAATCTTGGGTAGTTCATTACTTGTTGCTGCAGCGGCAACAATAATCCTTTGGTGAAAAATTCAACTCACTACCTATTACGGTTCATGAGATACAGCCCGCTGACGGACGGATGGATAGACAGACGGACGGACGGACGGACAGAGGAGGCTTAGTACTAGGGTCCCGTCTGGCATACTTCGGTTATGGAACCCTAAAAAATAGTTTTTAATAGAACCAGACAAGAGCTGTCGGATTTCAGGCTGTCAATTTAGTTCGTTTTACCAGTTAATTCGTCTTGCATCAACGCCTTTAGAATTCCACTTCGATTTCATTAATTACGAATTTTTTCATTAATTTCGAATTAATTTTTTTTTCGTTACTGTCAGCAAACCTCTCATTTCAATTTGGTAAAACTGCACTTTTGGCAAAGTGGTATTTAATATATTGCAACACCATAACTGTCAAATTTTCTTTAAAGAGCAGAGGGAGCACAGCACACGACGTTTCTCGAAAAAACTGTGGTCTCGCTTGATTTTCTGATATCCATCGTCGCAGTGCGAAAACCGCGAAAACACGAAACAATCTTAAAACCTCACAGAAACCCTCAGTACAACCGCATTGTCTAGATTCCCGTGAAGCGATTATAGGGACAAATTGGTGAATTGCCGTTTTGTGTGTGATCGATTGGTTTCCACGTTTTTCTTAAGACTGGGTGTTTAAGGCTTAGTCATGGCTAAATGGGGTGAGGGCGACCCGCGCTGGATCGTGGAAGAGCGGCCTGACGCCACCAACGTCAATAATTGGCATTGGACAGAGAAAAACGCTGGCCCATGGTCCAAAGACAGGCTTAAAGAACTGTTCAATGACATGAAAATAACCCAAAACGGAACGGACTGCAGGATTTCGGAGGTGGAAAAGATTGATGGGGAAGCATCAGCTAATAATAGGAAAGGAAAATTAATATTCTTCTATGAGTGGAACTTGAAGTTCAAGTGGGAAGGTCGGTTGGCTGGTGGTAATGATCTGGTGACTGGAGAAGTAGTGATACCAAATTTGTCTGAAGAGAATGATGTGAACGAAGTAGATGTGAGTATTGTGATGGATATATACAATCTGCTCAACTTTCTAAGTCAACTAGTTACTAGATACTAACTAAAAGCTAGCATGAAGAAGTCCAAACATCCTCTGCTTTGCCTACTGCTATTCTGGGAAGATGGCATGAGGATATGTGATGTTGATGTCCTCCACAATGTCATTGTCGCTGGAGTAACCTTCTTCACCTAAGCAGATGTGACTTCCGAAACTTAACTAGGTCATAAACATGCTGCTGTATGTATTTCTTTTGTATTTAAAATTATATTTTGTTGAATTTCAGATAACAGTCACAATTACAGGCACTGGTGATGAAGCCCAGCGTGTCAAAGCCTTCATGCACAGTACTGGCCGTGAACAAATCCGAGGACAACTTGCCGAATACATCAGAAGCCTGAAAGAGGAGTTCTCCAAAGGCCTAATTCTGCCCAAAAAAGGCGAACCACAAGTCAAACCAGACAATGTCTCAACAATCACCAGCGGTTTCAACAAGAAAGTTAACATGGAACCCATCATCTCCAAACAAGCCAGTTCGCAGATTGGATGTAAACTTGATACGAAAACCATTGAGCTCTCTGAGTCCTTCCAATGCCGAGGGCAGGAGTTTTATGATGCATTGACTAGGATAGAAATGGTGACAGCATTTACCCGAGGCCATGTTAAGATGCATCCAGAAAAGGGTGGAAAGTTTGCCATGTTTGGTGGTAACATAACCGGAGAGTTTAGAGAGTTGGTGCCTGGAAAAAAGATTGTTCAGCTCTGGAGATACAAGCAGTGGCCTGATCAGCATTTCTCTGAAGTTACCATCAGTATTGAAGAGAAGGTAACCAGCTTTGCATAAATTTTACTTTCTCAAATTTCCCTCAGTCCTGGAGACAGCAATTGCTGTCCATTTTTATTGAGTAGCGTTTGTGTTTCATTGCTGAGCAAAATTGCCTTCCCCTTTTTCAAGTATCAGTTAGTTCAATCAGTTAAAGGAGGGTAACACAGCTAACCACAACAAAACAGTGAAACATTTCAGTTGTATATCTTGGTGATCAACAATAACAAATGTTACTTTATTCTGTTCCCCAGGAAGACCACACACTAGTGACGGTGAAGCAGGCCCTTGTGCCAGCCGCCGAGGTTGACAAGACTCTGGAGAACTGGAAGCGATACTACTTCGAGAGCATCAAGCGCACTTTTGGCTTTGGTGCATTCTTGTGATCTCGCTTTGAGTACCTAGGTACGTTTCTGTAGTTGACAAGCATCAGACTTAACAACTAAGGTCGACTAGCTAGAGTGACATATTGGCAAAATCAACACTTTGTAGTTATTTCTCTGCTGTTCAAACGAAGTCCCAAGTAAAATAAATTAGGCTTGTGTTTAAACAATTACCAAAAATTTCGAAAATTTACTACCAATAAATTCGAAGTGACTGCCAGAATTAGTAAATGATCACTAAATTGTGTTTGGATAAATCACCAAACTTTGTTTATGTTTTGTGTATTAGTTTATGTTTTAGGTATTTTTTGTTGTTCTTACATATTCAACCTAACACGAAGTATAAAGGGGGCTTCGCTTTGTTCACGCCCTTTACCCTTCACCTAAGCTACTGCAGTATTTTGCCCTGATATTTTCTGCAACTTGGTGATAATTTATACGCATTTTTGGTAAAAATAATAATAATGGGTGATCGTTATATTTGTTGCCAATAAATTAATACAACAATTTTGGGACCTTTTTCTAGATTTTGTAATAACAGAAGCGCGATTGGAGGATTTTCGCTCGATAGAAATAAATTTACACTTTTTCTGATATTCTGACAAATTGGAATAGCACACAGAATTCATTTTATTTTATTTAGATGGGTATTGACAATACATACTTAAATTACCTATTATAGAAATGTCTATAGCTGTTTTAGTTAATTTTGTATCAATTTAAAACCGACTTTGTCGTTTTTCCCCGATTCCATCCCTCTCACAATGCGGGTCATTCCGCCTCGAGTAACGGGGACCATTGCATGGACGAGGTATCCCCTTAAGCATAACCTCGAGTAAACTTTGACAACTCCATATAAATTTGTGTGGAGTGGTCTACTCTTGTTTGGTGTTAACTGGACATTGAAATAGTCAAACTAAACTGGATCCTATGTATTTCTTGGATCAGGTTTACTGTGTATGTGGTGTAAGTCAGTCATCATTAGAGAGAGATCATACTTCTGGCGGATATAAGCCCCTCCTGATTGGGATTCAGGGATATAAGTTCTCAAACTGGTTATGGTTAGTTAGCTTGCACCGAACAGTGAAATGAAATGAATGAATGAAACTTACTACTCTGTGGCAATCATCTCTCATCAAATCTCAAAATATCAACTCTTAAACCATAGTTTAAATATGTTACCATTTATCTTATTCATGTGTTGTGAGTAATAAATGATGACTAGGAGTTCATTAAGTCGACGTTAAAAACGAATTACAGCGGAGCGAATCTCGAGCGGAAAAGAAAAAATAATCCCACTGTACATAGTGCTCGCTGTCTCGCTCACTGGCTTCGTAACAACGCTCGCTGTCTCGCTCACATACCCACGCGACAAGTCTGCTGCAGTCGCAGTTGCGGCTTCGAACTGGCAACTTAACAATAATATTTCTCTGCTTCCAGGTTCAATTCTAATGTTAAGCGGATATCATTGGAGAACTACAGCCAACTCCGGAATTCAGGATAGCTACCTTTTATACGCCACATCTGTGATTATCAAAATAAGCGGAAAATTTCAAGTGACTTATATGTTTTTGTAGCATACTGTGAACAAGTTATTGGATGTAATATGTAACACTTGGAGATGTTTTGCTGACTTATTGAATTGTAAATATGACGTTGAGTTTAAATGAATTCAGTACATGGAATATGTATGCCTAACGGGTATTTTGATTTGCTTATTCATTAGTGTTTTTTTTTTGCTTTCGGGTTATCTGCCTTTCTCTCAGATAATAAATGCGTAATGTATTTTTTTTGTAACGCCAGCTTTAATACATTACTTTTGATTTAGTACACATACCTTAATAGTTCAAAATCCGGAGTGGACTTGAGAGCTCGTGCTTAAACCGGATCTTTTTGCATATTCGCAATAATGCCTTTGGTCCAAGATCTATTTCGAATTAAATTAATTTTCGTGAGGAGACTCCACATCCTTAAATCTGCTGCTGCTCTTAACGATATCGTGGAGCTCCGATTTACTGTTGTTAATGTACAAGATAAGCACATCACAAGATGTGCCTTTTCTCTTGATAATGCAATATAAATCAATAGTTTAGAAGCAGCCAGAAATGCCTAATATACTAATAGACTTATGAATAGACTGATGATTTTTGAATTCATAGCGAGACATCCCAGACCGTGTAGAATAATAAATAAAGACAATTAATTACTGCCATATATAGAACCACACGAAAAACATCTCCAAATTACAATATTTTTAGTAACTCTAAAACATATATAATATGTAGGTACGTTTGGCTAACATATTTGTTTCAGTTATGCTTTAAGTGATTATAGTAGCAGATCTGTGGGAGCAGTCTTTTTAGTTATTTATATGGAATTCCCCAATAAATTATGTTAGTTATTTGACTAACTGGCGTTTCATTTCAACGAGTTCATGGAGGAGCTAATAGGCCATGCATTTTTCTGAAATATATATTTTTTGAAATTTTAAGAAACTATGTAATTTAAATATTTTTGGGAAATATTAAACTGCACATCAAAAATACTGATTTGCACAGCAAATATCAGGGCAAAATGCTGCGGTAGCTTAGGTGAAGGGTAAAGGGGGTGAGCGAAGCGATAACCCGGATTTGTTATTCGTACCAATCCTAGAACATCTGCGAGAAGAATGGGTTGTCAAGTGAATGCAGAATATTTCTAGAATTATTCGCAGTTTTGTTTGTGCTACTTGGAACAAATTGTAATGATTGCTGGTGGGCTGATAAATTTGCAGGATGCTATTGTTAAAAGGCTAGTATTTAATCGCACATCAAAAATACTGATTTTCACAGCAAAAAAGGATCAGCAAAAACACTTTGTTTTAAGTATTTTTGTTGTTCTTACATATTCAACCTAATACGAAGGATAACTACCGCCTAAGCTACCGTGAAACTTGGCAACTTTGCCAAGGGTTAGTAAATTTGCCATCAGCGTTGTGCCTACGGCAATCCTGCAATATCTCAGTCTACTACCATTTTTTTGTGTTGTGACTATTTTTAGGGGAAAATACGATTATCAATTGGCAACACTGTTTTGAATAGGGTAACACCAAGGCAGCCATTATTTGTCATTTGAGAGAAAAAATCCGTCACGCATCTAACCTAAAAATACAGTGCTCCAGAACATCTATTATTTTTGAGCGGAACCATCGGATCCAGGTACGTAACATTTTCATATAATGTTAGTTTTATGGTAAGGAATGGATTTATATTGTTATAAATGCCGTAATGTTTGAATTGTGTCATATAATTGCGTTGGCAAAGTTACTAGACCATGCCGGCCAGTATGGGAGGGCAACTTTGCCATGTTTTCAAGTGGCCTAGGGTTGTACCAAAACAAAAATAATTCTACTAGGTACATACCTAACATTATAAACGCGAAAGTTTGAGAGTGAATATGTGTGTTTGTGTGTATGTTTGTTACCTCTTCAAGCTCAAACAGCTGGTCTAATTTTATGAAATTTGGACACTGACGCTTCTGACATCCTGGATTAAAACACAGGCTACGTACTTTATATCCGGGAAAAAATGCAGTGTTCACGCGGGATGATGAAAAGTTGAAATAGGTAATCGATTTTTTACCAACAACTATAACCTAAAATTCACGCGGGCGGAAAGCTAGTAGGTAGTAGGTAGCATAAAAATGGTTGCATTGCGCCGATTGTGTCGCCCTCGTCAGTTTATTTTTATTTATTAATTTAATTTTAAAAACTGACAAGGGCACCAGAATCAGCCCAAAGCAGCCTTAAAGAGTTTCCTATCGTGTTTCGTTTCTGATAATGTTTATATATATATAAACATATTTTGTACGTTTCTCCTTAGTACTTATGTACCTGATTACTAATATGTAACAAAACAAATAAATAGTTAAAAAATAATCAAATCTTTTTTCTCAATTGTGCCAACCCTGACCACATTCACTGACTTTATATGAAAATTTCTTATATGGGTATACAACTTTGCCATTTCGTCTGTGCTTTATTTCATAATAATTATAACCTATCGGTCAAATTCCTAACCTTTTGTATCCTACCTATTGAGTATTACTTACTAATATTGTAAATACAAATTCCATTGTTGATAACGCAAAAATGTAATTGGCAAAGTTGCCACACGGTGTAGGTAACTTTGCCAGTTTTGTTTTTAGGCGTTAACCTTTATAATACGTCGTATTATATAATAATATGCATGTTTATGCACTCATAGATAAATATATTGTCTGTCGCTTCATACATACTTCAACGGTTGCATACAAGTTCTGGTGAAAAATGGATTATGACTTTTCAACACTAGTAAAAAGTGGCAAAGTTGCCAGGTTCCACGGTACCGCAGTATTTTGCCCTGATATTTGCTGTGAAAATCTGTATTATTGATGTGCAGTTTAATATTTCCTTAATAAAAATTCACTAAATTTCTAAGAATATGTATGGTTTTATTTATACAAAACATATACTAGTAATATTTTACACAAAATTGAATTTGTGCAGCTGACCATAGCTGACTCAGCATTGATACTACCAGAAGTAGGGAATAAACGTTTATTTCTTTCTTTCTTTCTTTCTAAGTAGACTCGGTAGTACCACGGGTAGATAGATACTTAGATGATGAGGTGGGACGCCCGCTGAACACGGGTGGATGATCGGTCCTCTTTGAGACTATTTCACCCAATTCCCAGTGTTTGAGCACCGGTTACTGTTGATACTTCCCTCCCTAAATCTCTTTGTTCTTGAGCTGCTGATATAGGTAGGTAGTCTGGGTTCTGGCACAATAAATCTCTGGTCTGCACCGCACCGGTTCGATATACTTACCGCGGGTATATCGTGATAGATGTGATCACAGGCCCGCTTCTCAAGCCAAAATAAAAGCAGTAGGGAATGGTTGCAGCCACCTCAAAATAAAAATTATACGTATTATTAATGTTGCAAAAAATATTTGTACAATAATATAAAAATTGCATACCTATTACCACAAAAAAAAAGTTAAGTTCTACAATATGCTTAATTCTGGGCCAGTGCGAGAAGCAAGCCGCCCTCAGACCCGAGTGGAGGGCTTTGGTTAAAACTAAAGTCCGTGACTTTGAAATTCACCGGCGCGCCGTGATACGAAAAAAAAATGGGTTTTTTTTCGAATCCATTTACTACAACATGAAGTCGTCTACAGATTTGGTTTTTGGGGTTAACGTTTATTGAGTATTTGATGAAGATTTTCACTAAAGGGAAACGCGATTGGATGAAATGTTATCGATAGAATTTTATTACGAAAACACCTCTAAATTGTTTTATTTTTTCCTGTAATTCTGAAATCCTAACTAATTTCATTGTGGAACTGCGGTCAAAATGTAGATACATATTATGTATTCGCAAAATCTCCTTAAAAAACTTTTTAACAAAATAGCGTAGTTTATTTTTAAACATTTTTTTCGGTGGTTTAGCGCTATGTTTTTTAATTTTTTCCCGAGTCCGTCACTCTCACACTGCGGGTCTTTCCGCCTGGAGTAACGGGGACCTTTGCACGGACGAGGTAGCGCCTTACCGACCACCGCTAACTCAGTCTTATAATTATATTAATGGATTGCTCACATGCCCGCAATGCGCGAGGTTTTTCACAAGGAAGATAGGCTACACAAGCCACATGCGAACATATGAGCGAGTTCAAAGCTCATGAAGCGGTCGCCGTGACCGAAATCGGTCGCACCACTTATGCTTAATTCTCAAACCCCCAGGTTGTTTTGAGGCATCGCGATTTTGAACCTTATGCCATGGTATTAAACTTCAAAACCTATATATAACGGTAAAATGGCATCATATGATGCCTTGCATCGTTGAGAGGAAGAGCAATTTTGCAGTAGATAAAAATTCCCACCTGCAGAAGCTTGACAATCAGAACAGTTTTATTTTTTTTTATTTATTTACACAAAATTTTACATAGTTACTCATTATGGGAACACCACTTGTTTAATATTTATGCTTCGGACGCACCGGGTTTGTTGCGCGGATCGACCGCGAGTAATCGGGACATCACTAAGCGGAAACGGACCGCAGCTGTCACTCGTACCAACGAGAGGAAAAAATTCGAGGTTATCTTTTCTGGTCGGGAGAACAATCATGTCTGCTCAGGCATCGTGCCATTGATGGTATTTCGGTGTACCAATTACCAAATACAGGCGTCGGGCCTGGTCGGAGTGTTAATCATCTACATCGTCGGGAAATAAGTAGATTCGCGTCAGCGGTCAAGTGATCCGTGTTGATTGGACATCGTCGTATCGGTAGCGGCGACTCCACGTGACGGCAGGCAGCACGCCGGCGACAGCGTCGGGCAGCGACGGCAAGGTTCAGTTCCTCTCCTATCCCAAAACTGTCTCCTATCCCGCATTCCTGTCTCGAATCGAGCTTTCGATCCCCGGTCTGCGACGACAAGGTCAGTAACAATCATTCAACTCACTTTTCTCTCACGTGCTGGCAAAAGCCCACCCCCTCAGGATTCCACGCCGTTCGGTAGGCGTGGAATTAAACATTTTGGTAGCAGGCGCGGTTTTCCTAGTGGGAAATCACCGATTCACGGAAGGTTGTAGGGTTGTTGCCACATTGTAGTTGGGAGAAAAGAATATCTCAGATTGGCCGGCAAGTCGGCAATGAGTCTGTGGTCGGTACCACAATTAAAGTTCATTTTCGGTTAGTGAAAGTATAAGTGTCAATTTGGTTAACAGTTATTATAAATTTGTAGTCGGAAACTACTGTTTGTTGAAAAGATTGAACAGTCATTCTGCGAAGTAACTAGATTGTATTACTTGCGGTAGAACGTCGGGTTCTATAGTACTGCAGTGTCATTTCGGTTTACACAGCAGGGTCAGGCTATTTAAGGGGTATTAAGCTGATTTTGCTGACCTCAAAAGAAGTGTGGGTCATATCGGAGGGGCCACTTCTAGAAAAATAGTTTTTTTTTATAATACCTTTTTGTGTGTTATTTGTATTGTACCATATGGTGGCATTCTCTAATTGATTTAGAGCATATATTTATAAGGTGTATGTCCACAGGGCGACCATATTAAATATTGTTTAGGATTTAATTGTTTTAGTGGTTGCCTTGGTTTTTACAACTTAGTTTTAATTTCTGTGCCCAGCGCTGACGGGAAAGTGCTGGTATCTGGCTGTGCTTAGTTCGGTAGTGAAGCATAGGACCAGAAACAATTAAATCGGTAACCATGGCACCTTCGCCCTTGACGGTAATGCGATATGGTGTCCGTGAGGAGATGAGATGGCGCGCCCATACTCACAAGTATGTGGAGCGACCTGACATGGACGATGTCCTGCTCAAGCGTGTGGAGGACGCAATGACACGCGTCGGGAAGGTGTGTCGGCTGGCCGCGGAGGCTGAAGCCCTCGGGCTTACGGATGAGGCTTCGGTGGCTGCAGTGAAGCAGCTCTTCGCGGATGCTGACCAAGCGATGGAGTGCTTGGGCGACATCGAGCGTCGCGCCGAAAAAATTAAGCGGTCGCGTCGGGATGACCGCGGGGAGGGTAGCGGAGACCCGCCCCCTAAGGGTGTTGTTGGACGGCTGCCACACCTGGAGATTCCGGCCTTCGGTGGGGCAATTGATGAGTGGCCGGCATTCATCAATTTATTCGATAGTCTGGTCCACGGTCGGGACGACCAGGACAACGCCTACAAGTTGGCCCAACTATTGATGGCACTGCGGGGTGAACCGAAGGAGTTGGTCGGTCACCTAACGGTCACGGCGGGCAATTATGAGATTGCCAGGGTCATATTGTTTGACCGGTTGGTTGATGCGCAGCTGGGGAAGCTGTTTAGCATCCCAAGAGTAACCCGGGATGTTGACATCCGGGTACAGGTGCTCAACCCTGTGCTGGTGGCCACTAAGGCCCTTCAGAACCTTGGTCTGCCGGTAGACCAATGGTCATATATCGTGTTATATATGGTTTTGTCACGGTTGCCTGCAGCTGTTCAAAGTCGGTTTGAACAGCTGCATGGGGGCAGTAGCTCGGAACTGCCCACGCTCGTCCAATTAACGGATTTTTTGGAGGGTGAATGCAGGCGATCCGACACATTGGATTCGGAGGCCAGTGTGCAGCGCCAACCCGCGCGGATGCGGGAGGGGCCGCGCCCCCCACCCCCACGGGGGGGTGGGCGGTCAAAACAATTTGGCGTTTTGAGTGCCGCGCCGTCGGGTGACGGCTGTGTGCACTGCGACAGTGCCGGTCATGAGGTGACCAGTTGCGCCAACTTTAAGGCGCTCGGTGTGGCTGCCCGCAGGAAGGTGGTCTTCCGCCACCGATTGTGTTTCGGTTGTTTGGGGCCGCACCCGCTGAGCGAGTGCTCACGGGCGTCCCCCTGTGAGTGCTGCGTTGGCAAGCACCACATCGTGTTGTGCCTGAACCGGTCAGGCCCTTCGGACGGTCACCAGGGCCGGACTCAGGTTGGTCGGTCACAGGGCCCAACCAGGGCCGGACCCAGTCCCCCTCCGGGCAACGGGAGTCACCAACGGGGTGACTGGGGTACCCGCGGACGGGACCCCCCCCGAGGGGAAGGGGGCAGCGCGGGGGGTAACAGGCGGGATAGCCGGGGTTGGGTCGCCGCTGTCCAGGGTCAGCGAGGACTTCGGGCCGCTGGCTCACCGCGTGTTACGGGCGGGTGTCAGATGGCACCTATGAGTGGCGCGAAGGCTGGGAGCCCACCACCTTCTGCGCCACCCTGCCCGTCGCTCTGGGAGGCGAACAGTCGGATGTCGCCCCCATTCCTAGAGCGCCCCAGGTTGGATCCGCTCTCCCCCCTCCATCCACGGTGGCCACCGGGCACACCGTTCACAGTCCGGTATGGTCGGGTACCGGGACAGCGAGGGGCCTATTATGCGGGTTGGGACCCCCTGATGTACATACGGTCTGATATGCCACCGGTGGCATATCAGCAGCCGAGTTACCAGGCCGACGGGGGTCCCAGCGGGTTCGGATCCCGCGGAGGTTCCCGCTAGGGACACGCCGCCCACTTACAGGGTGCCGCCACTCCACAGACGGTCATGCTCCCCACCGCCTCGGTGATAGCGTGGAGTTCGGACGGCAAATCTTGTGTGGCACTAGCACTATTGGACTCGGGGGCCCAGGGGTGCTTAGTCTCGTGCAACCTTGTAAGACGGTTGGGCATTTCGGTAAGGGAGTATCCACATTCCATTCGGGGAATTGGGAACACGGAAGTCGGTTCCGTTAAGGGAGTATGTCGGATTACTCTCTCGTCACGGGTGGATTCATCGGTAATTCTGACGGTCACGGCATTAGTCATGCCTAATGTGATGGGCTCACACCCTCACGTACGGTTGTCGCCCTCGGTGCGACAGTTGGTCGCTGGGTTTTATTACTGTAGATATTTACATATTCTTAGCAAACGTTATTTTTTGCCTCTTCTCTACATTGGACCACTGTGGGAGAAGAAGGGCGTAGAAACTCCCACAGATTGATTTTTAGATCTCTTTTAAAAATAGGTTGTGCTTATCTAATACAATTATGATTTATTTTTATTTAATAAGCTGGAATAAATAATTACAAAATTATTAACAGCAAGGTCTGTGTTGAGCCAGAATAACCCCATACAGTCCTGTCATTTAAGTAATCTTGAACATTGTAATATCCCTTTTTCGACAAAGTCGCTTTAACATGCTTTTTAAATTGCTCAAATGGCAATTTCAAAATCTCCAGAGGTATCTTATTGTAGTAGAGAATGCACTGACCCTTGAAAGAATTGCTAACCTTCGCGAGTCTAAAACGGGGCGCACATAGTCTGTGATTATTTCTTAGGTAAACATTACAGCTATCGCTAAGTTTGGAAAATGTTGTAAGGTTCTTGCGTACATACATTATATTTTCGAAAATAAATTGACTAGCTACTGATAGTATGTCAATTTCTTTAAAAAGCTCTCTTAAGGAGTCTGTTCGTTTTAAATTATAAATTGCTCGAATAGTTCTTTTCTGTAAAATAAAAATAGTTTGAATATCCGCTGCTTTCCCCCACAACAAGATACCATAGGACATCACACTATGAAAGTAACTAAAATATACTAGCCTAGATGTAGCCACATCCGTGCTTTGTCTGATGTTCCTAACAGCGTAAGCCGCAGAACTTAACTTACCAGCCAATTTATCTATGTGGGGTCCCCACTGCAATTTGCTATCAATGGTTATTCCAAGAAACTTCGTATCATTTACTAATTCTAACGTGCTGTTGTCTAACACTAAACTGGTCTCAACTTGCCTGACATTTGGAAGTGAGAATTTGATAGATTTGGTTTTACCAGCGTTTAACAATAAATTATTAACTGTGAACCAATTCAAGGTTAAAGACAATACACCATTAACATCATCAAATTCTCCTTTTTGTCTTTCAATTTTGAAGACCAGTGAAGTATCATCAGCAAACAACACTATGTCAGTTAATTTCTCCACCATGAAAGGCAGATCATTAATATGTACCAGGAATAAGAAAGGGCCTAATATGGAACCTTGTGGAACGCCCATTTTAACACCCGATCCATCAGATTTTACGCCGTTAACTTCTACCTTTTGAATTCTATTGCTTAGGTATGATCTTAGTAGATCCAACGCTTTATTTCTAACTCCGTAATGATTTAATTTAATTAATAGCGTATTATGATCAACACAATCAAACGCCTTCGACAGGTCGCAAAAAACTCCGATAGCATCCTGTGCGGCCTCCCATGCAGAATAAATATGTGATATAAGGGTAATACCTGCATCCGTAGTCGATTTACCCCTAGTGAAACCGTATTGTTTGGCATGGAGTTGTTTTGTACGGTTGAAGTGTGAGAGCATTTGATTGAGTATAATCTTTTCAAATATTTTACTTAGTGTTGGAAGAACAGATATTGGTCTGAAATTGGAAGGATCACCCTTATCTCCCGACTTGAACAGAGGTATCAGTTTACTGTGTTTCATGAGGTCTGGGAAAGCCCCATCGTCAACACATTTATTGAATATATAAGCTAAGTGTGGGGCTATAACTAGAATTACTGAACCAATGACTTTGACTGATATACCCCACAGGTCTTCCGTATTTTTTAAGTTAAGTAATTTAAACGTTTTGACAATGTCCTGGGGATATACATGATGAAATTTTAAATATACATTACTGGCGCTAGTGTTATTTTTTAATAAAGTCTCTGCTTCATATGGAGATGAATTTAGACGGTCTGTTGTGAGTAAGGGTACATTGGTGAAGAATGTTTCAAAAGCTCGAGCAACATCAGCGCTGGATTTAACAACATCATCACCTATCTTTAGGCAGAAATCATTGTCCCTTGGTATAACTTTGCCAGTTTCGCGGTTTATTATTTGCCAAACTGTTTTCATTCTATTATTTGAATTTTGAATTTTTCTATTAATGTGTAAAGTTTTTGCAGTTCTAAAAACCAACTTGAAAGTTTTGGAATATTTTTTAACGTAGTCATGAAATTTTCGATCAAAGTTATAGGTTTTTTGTTCATAAAGGTCATATAAGATAACTCTACTTTTACGAATTCCAAACGTTGCCCAGTCATTAAATTTAGATTTACCGTTGTAGTCACTGACTTTCTTTAATTTAAAAACTTTATTGAATTCTGTCTGAATAATGCTGAAGAAGTCTGAGTAGATTTTGTTTGGGTTCTGTTCATCAAAATCCGGTACTGGCAAATTTATATCTAACTTTTTCATATACGTCTCTAGTCTATGGGATGTAATAGGCCTATAAAATGATGGATCAGTCCTATTTTTACTGGCAATTGGGAATGAAACTGTTTGACCACTGTGATCGGAGGGTAAGCAGTTAATTACATTTTTACTTGTGAATGTGAAAGCAAGTTTGGCTGGTAAGTGTAATTCTAGTCGGCTTTAGAAATATATGACATAAATTAAATGATTTGAACAGAGTTATTAATCGTTGTTTCAATGTTGTATCTACAAGCAAATCTACATTAAAATCGCCACAAATAATTAACTTTTTTCTGTTATTACAAAGTATAATGAGGGCATCCTCCATAATTTTCTCGAACATTTCAAAATTGCTATGGCCGTTTTCATCTCTCGGAGGTCTGTAGACATAAACAATAATATGGCTATCCAACTCAACACAGGATACCTCTATTAGTCTTTCTACAGTAAGTGCAAGAATATCTTTCCGTTGTTTCACCTTAATATTATTTTTTATTAAGATTAAAGAACCACCTCTATCGGCAGTCTTTCTATTGTAACAACTGACAATTTTGTAATTATTTATGTTAAAAGACATCATATTTTCCTTTAACCAGTGTTCTGTAATACAAATAACATCGGTGTCTGAATGATTAAGAAATAATTCTAATACAAGTTCTTTGCCAGGTAGCCCCTGCATGTTTTGATGGGAAATATTTAAGTGGGGCTTACCCTTTGTCCTAGAGGGTTGTCACTGGCTGACCCGGAGTTCGATATTCCGGGCCCAGTAGACATTTTATTGGATGTCGATCGAACTCTCCAGAGTTACTGACTGGTCTTCCGGATGACTACCAGCAGGATCCCCACATTTTTGAAAATTTGGAAAATCCAAATATGTTGTCGGTATTAGGCGTCCAGTACCAGCCGGTGTCAGACATGTTTTCGTATCGGGTCGAGTTGGACTCCCCGAAGGTCTGGACGAAACGGAACCATGCGTTGTTCGCATTGGTACGGAACGTGCAGACGGTGCACTTTAAGTCCGAATTGGACATTCTGAGACGCGGACGCGTCCAACTGAAGGGAGCTGTGGCTCGGCTCAACCCGTTTATTGACCCTCAAGGATTGCTGAGGGTAGGAGGTCGGCTGCGGAATGCCAACCTGCCTTATGCGGCTCGCCACCCGTTGTTACTCCCTAGGAAAGGGAAGTTGGTCGAACTGTTGATACAGGATCGACACATTCGGAATGGGCATATCGGATGCCACGCCTTGATGGCGTTTCTCCAGCGCGAGTTCTGGATTCTATCGGGAAGACGCTTAGTGCGGAGCGTCGTATTTCGGTGCCTGCCTTGTTATCGGGCCAAGGCGGCTACGATGCAGCCCCAGATGGGCGATTTGCCCTCGGATAGGGTTAACGAAATCCGGCCCTTTGCGGGTGTCGGAACGGATTTCGCGGGACCATTCATGGTCAAGTCTTCACAGCTACGGAACGCCAGATTAGTGAAGGCATACCTGTGCGTCTTCGTGTGCTTGGCCACGAAGGCAGTCCACTTGGAGGTGGTCAGTGACCTCACTACGGAGGCATTTATCGCATGTCTGGATCGGTTCGTCTCACGAAGGGGCCTCCCGTCATTAATCCGTTCGGACAACGGCACAAATTTTGTCGGAGCCAGGCGATATCTGCAGGAGGTCACTCAATTCCTGAACGGTAACCAGGACGCCATCGGTACGGCTTGCTCCCGACGTGGGATTGAATGGGTTTTCAGTCCGCCGGGATGTCCTCATTGGGGAGGAATTTTTGAGGCTGCGGTTAAATCGGCTAAGTCGCACCTGATGAGGATCATCGGTGAGACCTCTCTACGCTTTGAAGAGCTTGCGACGCTGTTCTGTAAAATTGAAATGACACTGAACTCGCGTCCGTTGTGCCCGCTCAGTTCGGATCCAAATGATTTGGAAGCGTTGACGCCGGGTCACTTCCTGATAGGTCAGCCCCTTAACGCCCTGCCAGAATACCCATTCGGTGATGTTAAGTTAAGTCGGTTAACTAGGTGGCAGATGTTGCAGCAGATGGCTCAAGATTTTTGGAAACGGTGGTCCCTTGAGTACTTGCACATCTTGCAGCAGCGCCTTAAGTGGACTGACCGGACGAGCCCCCCTCAAGTCGGTGATTTGGTGCTGATTAAGGATGCGAACCTGCCATCATTGAGATGGAGACGAGGACGGATCGTCAATTTGTACACGGGTTGGGATGGCACGCCTCGATCAGCAGAAGTCAAGGTGGGGGACTCGGTCCTCAAGAGAGCGGTCGCAACACTTTCTCGCCTTCCTATTGATTAGGGACAGGTTCGGGCCTGTCCGGGCGGGTGACTGTTTAATATTTATGCTTCAGACGCACCGGGTTTGTTGCGCGGATCGACCGCGAGTAATCGGGACATCACTAAGCGGGAACGGACCGCAGCTGTCACTCGTACCAACGAGAGGAAAAAATTGGAGGTTATCTTTTCTCGTCGGGAGAACAAACATGTCTGCTCAGGCATCGTGCCATTGATGGTATTTCGGTGTACCAATTACCAAATACAGGCGTCGGGCCTGGTCGGAGTGTTAATCATCTACATCGTCGGGAAATAAGTAGATTCGCGTCAGCGGTCAAGTGATCCGTGTTGATTGGACATCGTCGTATCGGTAGCGGCGACTCCACGTGACGGCAGGCAGCACTGTCTCCTATCCCGCATTCCTGTCTCGAATCGAGCTTTCGATCCCCGGTCTGCGACGACAAGGTCAGTAACAATCATTCAACTCACTTTTCTCTCACTTGCTGGCAAAAAGCCCACCCCCTCAGGATTCCACGCCGTTCGGTAGGCGTGGAATTAAACACCACTTAAACCACTGGGGTTTGTGTGTGGTGTGATCTACTCATTAATTATCGTATTTAAGTTAGCAATAGCATTATTTTAAATATTCAATTACATCATTAATAAATCAATTACATAATATTCAATAGTATTCATGACATTCAAAAACATGATTTTAAAATTCAATATAATTAGTAGGTACATTTCTCAAGAACTATTCCGTCTTTCTAGTTTTTCTGTAAAGTGTGATTTGAGTTTAGCTTTGATATTAGTTTGACTGATCGAGTCTCTAATGTCGGGAGGTAAGGTGTTTATTAATCGCGTCATCATGTATGAGCTCGTCCGCCGGCCATAGCTATTGTTTGTGCGCTCGGTAACCAGTTTACCTTGCGCCATTCGCCTGGTCACTACAGGGTGATTGATTTTTTGACTGTCTTTGTAGTCAAAGAACTGCTCTTTGAGGAGGCAATAGTTGACTTTGTCAGTGACTGGTAGTACTCCGCGGTGCCTAAAAAGTCGGAGATCATCGTCGTCATGGTTGTTTTTGATCTGAGTTGGGGCAATTATTTTAAGTAATCTAGTCTGTAGTTTTAGGATTAAGCTAAGGTATGTGCTATAAGTACGTCCGTAGCTGGAGAGGCCGTAAGTTATTACTGAATCTCCTATGGCATTGTAGAGCATTAGACGAATTTTATATGGTATTCGATTCCTTATGATCCAAAAAACTGCCAGAAGCGATCTCAGTTTATCACAAACGCGTTCTACGTTTGGACCCCAGTTGAACTTGCTGTCCATTACCAGCCCCAAGTATACGTGTGTGTCGACGTTTTCCACTAGACCGCAGTCGCAGCTTCCAGCGTCGCAACTACTATGCATGCAGGCGTGGGAGTGGGCAACAATGCCAACCTCTGTCTTGTCCTTGCTTTATGTGGAGTAGTTTGGTCTTCTGGGCGTTTAGAACCAGTCCCGCGTCATGGCACCATTTGGACAGGATGTTAAAATCGGCTTGTAGTTTGTTTTTTGCCACAATTACTTCCCTGTCAGCCACTATGAGACACGTATCGTCAGCAAATTGATAGGTGGTGCTCTGTTCAATTGGGATGCTCATGTCATTAACATATGTTAGAAAATGTAGTGGCCCTAGGACCGATCCTTGGGCTGTACCTTGGCTAGTAATGATGTCTTCGCTCACTACATGATCGATTTTGACATTATATTTACGTGCCTCTAGGTAGTTTGTGCACCAACATAGTACAGGACCTCGAATGCCACAAGCGTCTAGTTTGGCCACTATTTTGGTGTGATCCAGAGTATCAAAAGCACGCGAAAAATCAATAAACAGAGCAAGGACTTGTTTTTTATCATCTGAATGTGCGTTGATGTCGTCCGTAAATTTAGATAAAAGTATAGTCGTACTTTTTTTTGGGTTGAAAGCCGAATTGATTGGGATTTAGTATGTCGTTATAGTGGAAGAATTTATGTAGTTGTCCACAAACAAATTTTTCACAGATTTTATCTATTGAGGAAAGAAGTGTAATAGTGTAGTTGCTCATCTCATTACGTTTGCCCCGTTTAAAGACTGGTCTCACGCACCCTTGTTTTAGTTCATTTGGATAGAGACCCGTTTTTATACTCGTGTTTATTAGATTAGATATTGCTAGGGAAACTCGGTCGTTTACTAAGGGAATTTGTACATCACTGACTCTGATGCCATCAAGGCCAGGTGCCTTGTTACTATTCAACCCTTTGATGATTTTGAGTATATTACGAGATGTCGCAGGCTGATATCGCATGCTCACGAGAGCTTGGGGAGTCTGGTAGTTTGGTAAGAGATTTATTTGACAATTCGGGAGTATTCTCTTTACAGAATTATCGAATTCATTCGCAAAGTTATTGGCAATATCTATCGCGCTTAGTGGTGAGAATACTTTAAGAATGGTACTGTCTATAGGTTCAGTAGGTCTTCCACTAATTTTATTGACTATTTTCCACAGGTTTTTAGAGCTCCCATAGTTCTGAATGATTTTATTTTTATAATGTTTGTTTCTGTAGAATTGTATTATTTTGTTAAGTTTATTTGCTAAGCTAAGCTTGTTTTATTATATTGGAGTCTTAAGTGTGCAGTTATTTGTATCCTTTAACCATAGCCCAAATACTTCATCTCTTTTATTGCATAGTTTGAGTATGTTTTCGTTGATCCAAGGTTCAGTACTGCATTTTCTAATTGTAGTTTCCTTTTTTTTACTAGTGGCCGTACTTATCGCTTTTTTAAATGACTCTAATAAACGTATATACCTACTTGGTCTGGAGTATCCATTTCATTCGTCCTCTCCCATTCAGTGGAGAGTAATTCATTTTTCATACTATCATAGTTTATGACGGTTGGCGAGTTAGTGGTCGATCACCCTGTATGCGCGAGCTGAGTGAGTCAGCTGCAGCGCTGCAAGCGAGAACGGTGACACGATGATCTGCCAGTACGGAGTTGACAGCGGCCGGATACGGCACCATCGTGGGGAGTCTCAGAAAAATGTGATCAATACATGACTTAGTTACCGTTCCATTACGCATTTCAATTCTTGTATAATCTGAGACTCCACACTCGAGGCCACATGCGGACAGCATGTTCAGATACGAGCTCCTGTATGATGAGTGCGTTTTTAGGTCAATATTCATGTCACCAAGGAGCAGAAGAGAACTAGTGGAGTTTTCCAGCAGCAGCTTTCGCAGTTCGGATATAAACATGTTTTTATTCTTACCATGCGGTCTATAAAGTGCACATACAGTGATAGTTTCGTCATAGCTAGTTTTTATTGTACCTAAAAGGCTTTTAAAGTGATGGGTTTTGGTAACTTTATTTGTGAATTTTAAACAATTTTTTACATAGGCAATTATGCCACCGCCCTTTTGTTTGCTTCTTAGTTGTGTGTGCATTGTATAACCATCGATATAGAATAAATTTGAGATAGCCTCTGATATGCCAGCCTCGGTAACAATTATAAGTAATATCGAGCGATTGCAGGCAGTTATCTATAATTTGGAGTAGCGTAGCAAAGTTAAGAATCATGGACCGTATATTCACATGTAAGCAAAATAATGGTAGGTGTTTAATACTAGGGATGGGAATTTGCTTGAGAAATGCATTTACATCCTGACAATTAAATAATTCGATAACATTAGAACTTTCTTCTAGGTTATGGACGTTGAATTTTAGGTTTTAGTTCCGTTTAGTAGGATAGTACATAACTAGGTATTATTTTACTTAGCAAGCAACGACTCGATGTCGTTTGTAGATCGGATAGCCGATGTTTTGCCGTTGTCTTCCTTCTTTGCGAGTATTCTGTCGGTTGATTCGTCGATCCACACGTATTTGAAGGCCGGGCGTAGTTGTTTCTTTGCCTGGTACAGGAGGTACTTGTTCTGGGGGGTCAGGGCTCGACGGACGTAGACAGCATCAGTGGCGGCTTCTGGTGGAGTCGAGGTAGTTATGTCACCCACAGTGATGGACTTGTCTCTGGCAGCTTTAGTCCATTGCGTGCGGCTGTTGGAGGAGTTCAGTTCGATAAGTATTTGGCTGGTTTTGTCTTTTCGCCCTGGGATTAGTTTGGCGGTTCGGATGTCTTTACTATCCACTTTTATTAATGATGCGACAGCTTTAGCAATTGAATCAGCATTTTCTTTAAGTGAGCTTGGCAGACCTGCTATCTCCAGGTGACTAGCAAGTTTAGATTGGTCTCCTTGTTGTTCACGCTGCTCTAGTACAGCTATTCGTAGCTCCAAGTGCTTGTTGGCATTGTGAAGGTCCACGTTCTTGTTCTCTAAGGTTTTGATTTTAGAGTTCTGGCTCTTGATAGTATTTTCAAGCGCTGCTACTTGGTCTCCAATAAACTCTAGGGAGGACTTGATATCTCCCAGTTGGTCGTGCATAATTTTCCTAATTTCAGCAGATAGGTCTTGAAGCAGTTTTTTCATGTCCATGGAAACAGGCTGGGCTTGGGGTCGTGAAGGCTCGGTGGCTTCTTCTATTTCAGGATCATCCTCCGGTATAAGAACGAAGGCGACATCCTACGGAGACACTCCTGGCAGCTCCACTCGAGGCCGTTTTGGGCACGTAGCACTGCCAGCTGTTTGGCGGATATGTTGGCACACTCGTTAGTTGCATGCACAATCATTTCACAGCGGCTACCCGGACACTTTTTGGTTATGGTTTTTTTGCAAGTTGCACATTTTTTAGTTTTAGGTGCCATATTACACACGAGGGTGATTTCGAATAACTTAGCTCAAAATATGTACGCGACCGTGTTATGTGACAGCTAAGTTTGACTGAAGGATACAGGATCTCAGCATCAGTATCTTACTTAGATGAGGGCTTTGGCTTCTCTGAATTCAGCAATATTGTGGTTGATGGCACTTGATGGAATTCGACATAATCATAATTTTGGTAACTTTCACGAATCAATTTTTACTAAATTTGTCGTTCTTGCAACGAATAAAAACGAAACGATAAAATATCAAAACAAATCGCATCATAAATATCAAAACATAACAATAGAACCTACAATCACGAGAGGTCACTTGGTCGGGCCGTGGCGAGCGCTCGCCAAGCGCAACGATTGGTTCATAACACTCGACGTAACTAAGCTCCACCAATCGTGTCGCTTGGAAAGCGCTCGCTTCCGAGGCGAGTGATTCAAAAACAGAGCTCCAGGGACCTGATAAGCAATTGACGAAAAACAAGATATTGGGCGCAGACTTGCATTTCTGAAATCTGACAATAGTAAACATTCAAGTTGTCGTGAATTGTGTTGCATAGACTCTCTATAAGCCTTGTAAGTAATTCTACAAGTTCAGAAGAAATGTCGAATTTTAACATTCGACATTAATCGTTGAAAAGATTCTAAAATATTAATCATAACATCACACAGCGTGACATATTCCGTTTGCCGCATCTAAAATATATTGTTATTATCAAAGATTACGAGTGATATATAGGCACTTTTCCATTGTATGACCTTTTTAGGGTTCTGTACAAGAAGGTTGCTAATCGGGGTCATATTACTAAGCCTTCGCTGTTGGTCCGTCCCGCTGTCTGTCCGCTTGTCTGTCAGCGGCCAATATCTCATAAACCGTAATTTAATTGTTAATTGTTGTCGTAATTGTTAGAATTTAAACAGGGTGTGTATTTCTTTTGTTATCTATTTATAACAACAAAATTTAGAGATCCCCATACATCAGACGTGTTTTTTTGCGTTTATTCTTGTAGGATGGCACGGGAACCCTTCGTGTGCGAGACCGACACGCACTTAAGGGCTGAACATAGGCCAATGGCATTGAGAATTAGACAAAGAAAACAAATACCCGTCGCATCGCGTCGAAGCAGACTGACGCATGCTCCCGCGCAGAGCCCCGCGGGGCAGCCCGAGCTCCGAGACCGAGAAAATTATAGAAAATATTACAAAACTCCTGTAATAATAACATTAAAAATAAAATAAAACAACCAAAAATTTTCCCTTTTTTACCTATTTTTGCGTGTAAGTTTCATATAGGAAACTGATTTCGTCTCCGAGCGCTTGTTCATTTAGTTGAATAATAATAATGTATTGCGAAAAATATTTTTTGTATTAAATACAACAGATATACGATAATTTTAAAAGTCCATTCTTATCTCTAATAGACCTTTTATAACATATATTTATCCTACATTTTTATGTTGTCTAGTTTAGCCTAGAATTGAAGCTAAAGATGCATTTCTGGCCATATTTAATCCCTAAAATCATTTTTTTATTTCGTTTGTACTTAGTACTTAGCAGTATGAAAGATAAGAGCTGTTGAAAAATCCACGTACCACATAGCTACAACTTCCAGAGAATATTTTTGAAAAACATTATTCATGTTGCAAGTGTAAATAAAAACTTGTGATTGTGTTCATTTGTTTGTGACTTGTATTCTATGCATAATTGTCTAAGTGCAGTTTCGTGAAACGCTACGCTTGTAAGCGTTCTTCCGTGCAACAGGCCCCAGCGGTATTGAAGTGGCTGGTACCTACTCTTTGGACAACACATTACCACAAACTTAAACCATGTAATGGTGTCGCTAGCGTCAACGTAAAATACCTATTGATATTTCATACGACTTTTAGTTTAGTTTAGTTTTTTTAATAGCCACTGCCCAGTTTTGTGGCACATCATTATCACCTTTGGGTCAGCTGCAACCAATTCCCATTTCGCTTTTAATTTTTGTGCCAATTCGACAAATTCCCATTAGGGTTATTTCGACAAGTTTCATATTGACAAGTTACATTTTGACCACATCCCATATTGACCACTCCCCTTATCGTCAGTTTCGTAAGGATAAGTTCCCATTTTGACCACCACGTCCCAATTCGACCACTACCCATATCGTCAGGTTCTTAAGGACAAGTTCCCATTTTGACCAAGTCTCAATTCGACCACTCCCCATATCGTCAGGTTCGTAATGACAAGTTCACATTTTGACCACGTCCCAATACGACCACTCCTAATATCGTCAGGTTCGTAATGACAAGTTCACATTTTGACCACGTCCCAATACGACCACTCCTCACATCGTCAGGTTCGTAATGACAAGTTCCCATTTTGACCACACCCATATAGTCAGGTTCGTAATGACAAGTTCCCATTTTGACCACGTCAGGAAGTGGTCTTAAATGGGACCACGTCTGTGGGAATAAAGGCCCAATTCGACCACTTCCCGATTTGATCACATTCCATATTCACTTCCCATATTGTCAGCTTTTCGTCTTCGAATACCTACTTTACTTGACCAAACGTCTCTCTCTAGACTTAAGAGTACTGCCCACGTGAGAAGAGGTTAAATATAGATAATTAAAAAGCTGACAATCTGTGTGCATAAAGGTATTGAAACTGTAATTATAGTATATATATAAACTGTAAGTCACTTCTATCCACTTATTCTTTAAGATAGAAAAAATAAAAGCCTTTTCGGACATTTAACAAGTTTATTGTCTTTTCATTTCTTACGTGTCAACTATGTATATCGCCAAACATTTCTTATTCGCCTATCAAACAGATAGTAATATTACTAACTATCTACTACATATGCCGTCTAAAGTATTATTGCACTTAATAAAACTGCGGTGTGGAATTGAATAGTTCACTTAGTAGCCAAATATTAAAGTAAATATACAGGTTTAATACCATAACAAGAGTAGCTTTATTCAGCACTGATTTACTTAACATCGTGACGTCACTATGTTCGGTTTTTATACATTTTGACAGCTACAGAAACCATTTTGGCTAACAAGTCAACCTACCGTATTGAGCTTGGAGTTGCTAGTTCAACAATTCTACTGTATGTACATAACTTTATCTGTTGCTCGTAAAGTGACTATTTATGGCAACGCATTTAGGTTCATAATTGAGCTTATTAGTTATGGGAAAAATTAAACTGCAGATCAAAAATACTGATTTGCACAGCAAATATCAGGGCAAAATGCTGCGGTAGCTTAGGTGAAGGGTTAAGGAGGTGAGAGAAGCGAAGCCCCCTTTATCCTTCGAGTTAGGTTGAACATGTCAGAACAAAAAATACTTAAAACAAACTTAAGTACACATAAAATATTTAAAACAGAAAAAGTGTGTTTGTTGATCCTTTATTTCTGTGCAAATCAGTATTTTAGATATGCGATTAAATAAATACTCGCCATTAGTTATCACGGACAGTGCTTTTTAGTTCACATTTTTTTTTCAATCACCGCTAAGTTTCATGCCTACGTACAATGAATATTTCTGTGAATAACTAAACTATTTTAGATAAATCAATCATCAATTTTGTATCATTATTTCATCAAACATCTTTTTCACTACAGAAATGTAACCTTGATTTTCGTATTCAAAACATGATTTGCAAAGGTTGTTTAGCGATTTTTTTTACTTTACACCAGAGCGCGCGCATCGCTAGCGCGGCAAGCGGAAAAATAAATCCAGAGCCTTTTCCCATAAATGCTGACGTTGAAAAACGTCGTATGATACGCATTTAAGACTCTCAGCTACCTTTCGCGCTCTCCCACGTCTCTCGCGAATAATACCGACTTATATGATTGTCGACTTTGCCCCCTTTTACCATAATGTACTATTATAGTAAATTTACCAAGGATCATTTCGTACACACACACTTTTCATGTATCATATCGTGCATGGTTTTCTTTAAAACTAGAAAAACCAGGACACTCGGGTGACGCTCGCCCTGGGGGAGTACATACATTTTATCTTCGATCCATAACATACAAATCACGATACATAAAAGAACGGCAAACAATATATTGTTTACCAATCCAAGTTTTGACTACAAAAATAACTAAATGTTCGAAACATTTCGCCCACCGTGTGGTTTCACAGAACCGCATTGCTTGCTTCTGCTTGGTCACTTTCTGTCTAGATAGGTTTTTTAGGTCACAACCTTATTATACAATCTGGGGCCGAAGCGAAGCGGAGCAGAGCGGGGCACCATATGTAGTTTGTAAAATATGTGCGGTGTACAATTTTAATGAACATGTCAATTTGCTTAACATTTGAACATAATTTTCCAATTTTTATCGAAAACTCTTGTATTATGCGAACTAATCCAAGTTTTGTACAATTGACATTTCGGACTAGATTTTATTGTGGAGCATATTTTATTTTAGGTTAAGATACCTAGACAATTCACACATTTAGCACAAAAATGGCAGTGTCAAAATGCAATTGTTGTAAATGTGGCTTTTTAAATAAGCAAAGATATATTGAAGACGAGGGATTTTGCAGGCTTAATAAATGTAAATATTTAGGTACCTTTGAGGATACTCTTGTCGATAGTAAACATAGCGTTCTTCTCCAATAAGCCACGTAAAAATAAACTAGCTAATGTATTTAAAATCCATTTGTAGTGGAATGTTTTATGAATAAAAGCCGATTAGAAAATAATGTTTACATTCGAGATCTCCCATTCCAAATCAAAAAGTAATCATAAAATAACGATTCACAAAATACTATCAAAATAATGATTTCATTTTAGAAACAATACTGTACAGTTTAAAGACGTTTTAAAACAATACGACAGATAAGATAAACAAAATAAAATAAAACTTATTATTAATACTATTAAATTCCTAATAGGTAACTTTCGACATTCAATCCGATCTGAATTGAAGATAAATAAAGTTTTGCTGAATATCCGAATTGGTCGATCCTTGCATCTGTCGTCTAACTATAACTTAAGTTGATCACAAATACTTATTGTAACTGGCACGACAGATAAAAACAAACTGTCCTGAATAACCTGACGACCGAGCCTGCCTACGAAGCTGACGATCTTGGTTCGAATCCTGGTAAGAGCAAATATTTGTGTGTCTCTCTATTAAATATATAGTCGTCTAGAATCCTATAACACAAGCCTTGTTGAGCTTACTACTGGCCTAGTTCGATTTGTGTAATATAATCTTCTAATATTATTTTATTTATAACAACTACAGTTCTACAAACTTCAATCAATCAATTTCTTATATGATGGCAACCATCGGTTTGATGACTCTGCCAATGTCGAGTTTCAGATATAAACATAAAAACATTTACATACATGCACATACATTGCTTCAGGCCCCACACTAGGATACCCTCTGTCGTGGGAACCAGAAAGAGCGAAGTCACACATAAAATCATCCAAGACCTGAGGTGTTTTCTTTACCCCCAGCTGGGGATCAAACCCGGGACCTCTTGCGTGGTAGGCAGAGTGACAACCGCTGCGCCACAGAGGTCGTCAAATGGCACAGTATTACATGAAATTCTTTCCCCCTCCTCATTTAAGGGAAATATTGAACTGCACATCAAAAATACTGATTTGCATAGCAAATATCAGGGAAAAATGCTGCTGTAGCGTAGGTGAAGGGTAAAGGGGGTGAGGGAAGCGAAGCCCCCTTTATCCTTCGTGTTAGGTTGAACATGTAACAACAAAAAATTCTTAAAACAAACTTAATGATTAAGTACATACACATAAAATATTTAAAACATAAAAAGTGTTTTTGTTGATCCTTTTTTGCTGTGCAAATCAGTATTGTTGAAGTGCGATTAAATATTAGCCTCATTTAACACTCAGAAGCTTTATCATGCAATTCAGACATCTAAGGATGTCAATTGCTCTTGAAAAATTGATTTTATTGCGACTTGGGCATTTTTCTCTGAAGCGATTGATATTCCTAAATGTTAGAATTACATGGGAAGGCATGTGGGTCATCGTTCTGACCTCATCTGTAACATTCATGGTCCAGCAACATTCAATCCGTTACGATCTTCGCAGTAAATTGACCTATCTGGTATGCAGTGTTTGAGGCTGATTCTCACTTACAGCCCTTTGTTAAAGTACACGAATGGTGGAGGCTTCCCGTTCGTGTTCTTGACAATTTCTTCGTAGTTCTCCTTTTCGTACTGCTTCATCGTGTCGATGGACAGTTTACTGGAAACAAATAATTTACATTTCATAAATAATTTGAATACAGGTCATAGTTATGTGAAGTTGTACATAGAACATAGTTGTAGCCTTTACAAAATCCTTTCTGGAGAGTCATTTGACCTTTGGTAGAAACCAGACCAAAAGTGGCAATTCCATCAATTTAGATAATGTTAAATAAATAAAAACTACTCACCATTTTTGTGGGAAGAGCGCGCATCCTGCAGGCACCATAAAGGTGAGGCTGTAAGATTAAAAAAACAAATTCTGGGTATTTTTTATGGGGAATAATAAACTGTATTTCAAAATTAAATTATGCAATCGAATTATCTTCCTTAATTAGCCTACCGTATACCAAAAAACTGACTGCTCTACAAATAACCCATTTTATTAACAAAACAAGCACCACCAACAAAATCGTAAATACTACCAAAACAAGATAAAATGTTTGAACATGAAGGAGCACAAGGAACGTAAATGTTTTTGTTGAACATTTTTGCTTTGCAAATAGGACATATTTTATGTGCAATTGCAAAAAAATATGTTACAAAAAAAAAACTGATTTATCGTTCTTTGTTGTTATTATTTATTTATTTAATATACAATTACGATGTACAACATTACAGGTATACACCCAATGCGCTGTACAAAGTCTAATAGTTATACAATGTCAGAATCAATTTAGGTAAGTCGATTTCACAGGTAGGGAACAAAGGGTACAAATTCGTAGAAAATACTACATATCAAATCACATTAAACATTAACTTTAGGTCAAATTCAAATAGTATTAAACATTATTAGGTATGTCAAGGGTACTAAATTAAAATGTCAATGCAAAAAATAATAATAATAATATTTCTAAGACAACACTTTTACTCCTTCATATCGCAGAACCTGCCACATTCTCGCACAATATGCCTCCACTCATCACCAAACAGATCAGTCAGTGGTGCAGCAGCCAGCAGAGCATTGAGGCTATCCCGCGCCCTCACCAGTGGAGACTGCTGGCGCGCCACCGTGCGGTACGTGCCGCCCGCTAACAGCTGGTGCCTACGCGCGCGGAGATAACTGTCGGGCACGTATAGCGCGCATACCGTACCGACAAGAGCGACACAGTCACTGTCGCCTCGCAACAATCGACACACAGTCAGAAGCTGCTCGGTGTTACGTCTGACCTCTAGTGAGTTGTATCCGAGCATACCCAATATAAAAGCGGATGGATAAAGATAAGGGTAGTATCCAAATTTCCGCTTATATAGGTATCGTAGGAAAGCTTTGTGTACCTTCTCGAGCAAAAGTATGTAGGAGCTTTCATGCGGATTCCAAACCACCGAGCTAGATTCAAGTTTGGTTCTCACTAGGGCCATGTAGAGAAGCTGGACCACACCCAGGTTATGGAATCCCTTACTATTCCGTATTACAAACCCCAATCTTTTGAAGCATTCATTGGCCAATGTGCTCACGTGCTCATGGAATGTAACTTTAGGGTCGAACGTAACACCGAGGTCCCTAATCGAATACACTCGAGTCAAAGACTCCGTACCGAGTGTATATATCGCGCTTATAGGATGAGAGGAGCGCGTAAAGGACATTACATAGCACTTGGCAGTATTGAAGAGGAGTTTACTGTTCACACTCCACCTATGAACCGCGTCTAAATCTTCCTGCAGCAAACTACAATCATCCTTTGAACTCACGGGAAGTATCAGTTTCAGATCGTCCGCATACAGAAGGCAATTGGCGTGTTTAAGCTCTAATTCCAGGTCATTTATCATAATGATAAATAACAACGGCCCGAGAACAGACCCTTGGCTAACGCCCGACCGTGTATGGTACGGCTAGGACTCAAAACAGCCGTGTCGCACATATTGCTGGCGGTTCTTGAGGTAGTCAGCGAAGAAAACCAACAGCCGTGGGGCAAATCCAATGGCACATAACTTCTTCATTAGGACATCATTATCGACTCTGTCGAACGCCTTACGAAAGTCCATATAGGCGACGTCCACCTGACATCCCTTGTCCATGCACTTCGACACAATCTCGACTAAAGTCAGCAAGTTGGTGTTAACTGAGCGGCGACTCCTGAATCCGTGTTGCGAGTCGCTCAGATAAGACGCAATCTGCGAACTGATTTTGTCTTTTATGATCGACTCGAACAGTTTTGCCAATGAACTCAGGATCGCAATAGGTCGATATTGATCAACGGAGGCAGTGTCACTTGTCTTGGGGAAAGGACTGACTCGAGAAAGCTTCCAGCTGGTGGGGTACTTACCTTGTTCAAGAACAAGATTGAATATCCGACCCAAAGGTAAAACCAGCTGATCGCTGTAGGCCTTCAAAAAGTAGGGAGGGACGTTGTCCGGTCCAATTGCGCTCCTTGGCCTTAGCTGCTTCAGCCCTTCCTTTATGTCCTTACTGGAAATATGTGAAACTTGTATGTGATTAGCAGTGCACGAGTCATCAGAAATGTTTACCAGATCTGGATCGAGCGCTGGCTCATCAGGGAGGAAAACGTCTGAGAAGTAGTTTGCAAATGCGGCTGCTGCTTCCTCTCCAACGTGTTCCCGGCCCCGATGCGTGACCCGAGGTTCGAAACCACCCTTCGATCGTAGGCCACTTACATATTTCCAAAATGCGCGTGGGTTATGTCTAATATTGCTTTCAATACTACTCATGTGGTTGGCGTAGGCTGTATCTACGCGACACAGGTTGGCTCTTAGCTCGCTGAATGAGACGTAGTCAGCCGGCCTCCTCCCCGTTTTCCATTTACGGTGGAGTATAGCCTTCGTGGCCAAGTCCCTTATTATATCACCAGTGAACCACACCGGGTATCTCCTTGTAGGCTGGGTTGGTCTGGTCTTCTTCGGGATACAGTTGTTGAAGACTCCGTAAATGGAATCGTAGAAGCGACCGACTGCCGTCTCTACATCAGTAGCTTCGAGAACACTGTCCCAAGATATGCTAAACATGAGTTCGTACAGGACTGCGTGATTGCCCTTGGCAAAGTTCCAGTCATTGCGACCTCCAATGTTGCTGGGATCCAAGCGGCCAGATCGCTGGCCAGCTCTCTGCGCATACAACACGGGCACAATGACGTCGAGAGGCGGGTGGTCGGCGTCAGTACGTGGCACCAGGCTTCCTGACACGGAAGCGCGCACAGTTACGTCACGCACACTCTCCGGCAGTAACACCACATCAAGCACGCCATCATGATCATTCTTCACTTCATTCGTTTCATACATACCACATACACTTAGAAAATAACAATAATAGTTAAGTGTTGCAACTGAAGCACTGTTCAAATTGAGGTCTCCTAGAATAATTAATGTACCGTTCACTTGGGCTACATTTTCCTCTGTTTTCGAAAACCAGTTCATATACTCGGCGTCCTTATCCGCCTGGGTGATTTTCTTCTTGTTTTTCTTTCTGCTGGGATCTATGTAAACTACACAGACGGTAACCGTCACTACCCCAACAGTCACAGTCGCCCAGAGATCTTCACCGTTCGGCGTTTCAAGGTCGCGGCGTCGTCTCAGTGTGATGCCAGGGCGGGCGGCGAGCAGCACGCCTCCGCACGCGGTAGCGCGGTCCCGGCGCAGCACGCTCCAGCCTCCCGCTGTGACCTCGGCATCTCCAACCGACGAGTCTAGGAACGTCTCCGTAGCGGCGACGAGGTGGTGATCCAGCACCAGCAGGTTATGCCGCCAAAACTCCAACCGCGTTTTGATACCGCGGACATTTTGATAAAGGATATCAAGATCAGCGTCAACAGGCCACACATCCATGGAGAAGCAGGTGTCAAAAAGCGACTCTGGAACACCTATTTTGAAGGACTTGTACGCCCACTTTGTCGACAACTCTACCACGGTGCCGGTTTCGGGTGAGCACAACTCCTGTAAATATGCCCTAATTTCCTCCAGTCCCGACCTCATATTCCAGAGATGGAAGAACCGCTGTCGCTCCACCGCGCGAAGAGTGGTAATTGTGGGTCCTGCTGTGCCGCGCAGCGACCGAGGCCTTAGTGGCTTCCTAGTGACTTTGGTCCATCCCTCCCCACCATCTTCCTTTAAGTCCTTGGCGTTAGTCGCATTGTGAGGTACTGGTGCCGGTGTGGGAACTTTTGCTTGCGCTGCAGTCGATATCGGCAGTTTGTTTGCGCTTGCGGTGCCACTTAGTTTTGGTTTGTGACCTTCAACCAACCGCTTCGTATTGCCACCGGGCGAAGGTGTTTGTGTGAGCGAAATAGGCGTAGGTGTGGGCGGGATAGATGCATGCTGTGCCATCTCCGCATACGATGGGGATGGCGTGCATGCTGCCCCTGCTACACTCTCCGGTTTCGTCACTTTGGTCTCAGGTGGGGGGGTCAATGATCTGTTTGCGCTAATGTGTGACAGGCCGATAGGGCCGCTATTGCGCTGATATTCCCAGCTTTCTTGAGCACAAAATGCACCTCTCCGTATGTTTACGTAAGGCGGATTGCTATAAACACTACTGGTGTTGGAAGAGGCAGACGTCGTTTTTTTCAAGCTATTCAGCTCCGCTTTTAATAGCTCGAACTCCTTCACAGTAACGTACTTTGAGGTTTCAGTCGCATATTTTTCCTGGATCTCTCTCAGTTCTTTTTGCACAGCTACTATGTCTGTTAAAAGCTGTGTTACGTCTACAGGCTGTAAATTATTGCAGCACGAACACTTCAGCACGTTAGAGGACATTGCCCTTGTCGGTTTGAGAGGCCGGAATAAGAAGAAGAAGAAGAAGGTACGTGCGGCTTCAAGAGTACCAGGCTAGCAGAAAGCGGAGAGCGTGTTACAGTGCTGGTATGGGTCAGCATAAACTGGAGGCGAGATCGAAGGCTCCGCCGCCGTACAGCAGTGAGATGTTAGATGTTTGCGTGTAACCGAGCGTAATATACGGGCTGAGTATTATTTAGGTATTCGAACGTTATTCTCGCAATTTTTTGTTTTTTTATGTCTGGCCACACTGGTAGTTGTCAGTTGCTTGACGTGATTTGACTGACAGTTACAGACAGCTGATATGTGCTATTGTGAGGGTGTTAGATGTTGTTGAATTCCTTTGTTTTAGTCCCGTGTATCAATGTGTAGGTGCCATTTGAACTAACGGAAAACAACAAATTTACCTAGAAAAGCCTCGTATTCCCTGGAAAACTCGTACTTCTCTGTGTCCACAGGTTCGGACACAGGTTTGAGGTTAGGTTTCCAGTATCTGCTTGTTTATGACCGAGGTAAATCACTTTGAACTGTTTTTACTATTAAATATGTTCGGAGGAAGAAAAAAAATCAATGTTTACAGGTAAACGGCAGTGTTGCTATATTATGTTTGCATTTAGGTGATTTTTAGGGTTCCGTACCCGAAGGGTTCCAAACGGGACCCTATTACTAAGACTCCGCTGTCCGTCCGTCCATCCGTCCGTCTGTCACCAGGCTGTATCTCAAGAACCTAGCTAGCTAGAGTTGAAATTTTCACAGATTATGTATTTCTGTTGCCGCTATAACAACAAATACAGGATAAACAGATAAAAGGATAAAACAACAAAACAGGATAAAAGAAATATTTAAGGGGGCTCCCATACAACAATTCTTTCAATACCACATACAAACTTATGGATGCACCTGGTTACGTACATGGAACGTGAAAGTAACCGCACCAATAACTTTGTAAACAATATTTTGCTGTGTAAAATTCAAACTATTCACTCCACACCATCGCTTCCAATGAACGGTGGTACGGAACCCTTCGTGCGCGATTTAGACTCGCACTTGACCGGTTTTTTGATTGATTGATTAGTTAATAATGATTGGTTGAATGGTGTTATCATTATTAAAACTTATTGGCCACAAAGAATAATAGGTGCTTGGTTCAAGTAGTTGGGTTTAAGTTTTGTAGTTAATAAAATAATTGTTAGGTTTACATTAAAATATCAGATAATCACTTAGTATAACGGTTTCAAATAAGTAGTTAAACAGTTTGCAAAATTTATTTTGTTTGTGGGTAAATTCTGAGGTGCAGTCAGTATTTTTGTTGCAGTTTTGAGATATTTTGATAAAAAATCGGGGATTATTTGTTTAGCGTTTAAATACATGCCTTTTTGGAATAAGGAATTAACTATTATAACTACATGGTGATACCTCTAATTCCGTCGTCGGGTCGTTTTAAGATTGGTGAATGAAATGCAATGGTTGAATGAATGAAAGTTATTTCCTAACTTCGATGAGGGCCAATTTGCTTGAAGTATACCTAGCGCCAATTTCCTTGGCGCCTGAGCAAAACCACCACCACTCTCTCGGCCTTGTTTGCATCTCTCTTGTCACCATGTCCCGCTGCCCCTCCAGGCGGCACTCAGGCGCCAAGACACTTGGGGTCAGTTATTGGTCTTGGTTTAGAGCCGGTTTCACCATACTTTGCTAAAACAGTTATTTGATAAAACAGACATTAGCTAATGGATCGTTAAAATTAACAGACGTACTAACATCCCTGTTATTTTTCTGTGTCCTATGTCGAAAATTTAACAGACCATTAGTGAAACAAACGTTACGTGAATGACTCGTAAATCCTTCACTCACATTCTAAACCAACAAAAATAAAATGTCATTGTTTCTTAATGTCATTGTACCGGACGTGAACACACTTTTCACTAGCCGTATTATATTAGTCTTGTTTAGCTAATTTGTCTGTGGTGTTTGGTAATGCGACTGATTTGAAATATCCTACAGTCTGTGGGATTCCATAGTTCAACCGGATACATTTAATTTTCCTGGTTCAACTGTCAAACATTTTAAGGTTATCCTTTGTCTGTGGTGCAAGGAAAATTAATACTCACTGTGGTTTACAGAGGGGGGACAGTCCTTCAGAAAGGGAAATATAAAAAGAAAGAGGCGCCATCTGTTAGTTAAAGTAAAAGCCAGTTTCTTTCTCTAGTCAACAGATGCCTCTGTACAGAAATTTAAATAATTATTTTAAGATTGTGGTGTTGTAAAGAAGCGCGGATATATTTATTTACATATAATTATGAACAATAAATATTTCCAGGGGGGCCGAGGTGGTTTAAAATCGTGGTTTGGGCAAAAGGCAGTATATATTTTTTCATATGGTAACCCCAAAATACACTTTATTATTTTTGCTGGCAACAATATCCTGACACTTGAAAATAATCACAAGTCACACACAAGATGGCTTCCACTTCTTGCTTGTGTTGTTTTTGGTTGCAACAATGTGATTATTATGTTAATTGTGCAACAAAATAACACAAAATAACTATACTACGCGACCATTACATTACTATACGTACTGCAAGGTGCGCCTAATTGTAATGGTCGCGTAGTACTGGAAAATACCTAGGTAGGTAACGAGATATGGATACATACCTATCTATACGTATGGATATATAAAATCGTTTTTACTTTAAAAACGAGATGGCGCTTCAACCTTGTCATGCATAAAAGTCCCGGGAGAGGGCACTCTATTTCATATTACTACTTATATTGCTCTGTGGTGGTTTAGTTGTGTTTGTGACTCGAAAGCTTGTGTTATTTTTGCGGTTTCGTATTATTGAAATACGTCGAAGAAAACACGCGGACCGAATTTTTCCTCAAACGAGAAGGTAATCCTTATACATTTAGTCACCAAATATAAGGATTTGGTTGAAAATAAAAAAACGGACGCTGTGACAACGAACAATAAAAACGAAGGGTGGAAAAAGTTAGCAGAAGAGTTTAATTCTTTGAGCTCTTTCAGTGTCCGCAACACGGATCAGTTAAAAACCTGTTGGGATAACATAAAACGGAATACAAGAAAAGATAATGCAAGGACGAAGAAAGAAATTATCTTGACAGGTACCTCCGTAGAATCACTGATCTTGTTTGGTACAGTATTTTTTATTGCCATTAATCATTTTAATCAATTTCTATGTTTCCGCAGGAGGAGGCAGGCCCAATCTTCCACCACCTGGACCATACCAAGGCCAGGTTGAAGTGATACTCGGGCCGACTGATCTTGTTTGGTACAGTATTTTTTATTGCCATTAATCATTTTAATCAATTTCTATGTTTCCGCAGGAGGAGGCAGGCCCAATCTTCCACCACCTGGACCATACCAAGGCCAGGTTGAAGTGATACTCGGGCCGACACTAGACGGACTGGAGAATGAATTTGATTCGGATGCCCAGTATGTTCTGGATAAATCCATGTCAAATGAAAGTGAATTTACAATAATACAAGTAAGTATCAACCATTTACATTTATTTTCGGTTTGTCAAATTGTGATTTTTTTCTATCGCTTCATGTTCATCTTTGAAAAAAATTGTTTGTTTCAAGCTTGTTTGAACGTCTAGACCAGTAGCTGTTGTTACAAAACATTGAAATATATGTTGATTGTTTGAATTGACATATATTTTTCCAACATATCCAACCTGTTACAATTTAAAATAGTTATTTCTCTTTTGCAGAACAGTGACATGACATTATCTGGCATATCTACAACGGCAGTACCAGAGGTAAGTTAATAATGGAATTAAACTAAATGTTTGAAACATCAATCAAAAATAATAAAATGTCAAAATTTGGTGTACATAAGAAATGTCACAGAGCGCTAGTAACCCTGCGCCCCCCAACCCCAGTCGTCTCAACCGCCAACGTTACAAAAATGTAGTTTGTCATGAGAGCGGCATATTTAAGGCAATGTTTGAAATTAATATTTTTTTAGCCTTACTCAATACCATTTATGTTCCTTATACTAATAGCACACTAGTGAATCTTACAATAGCACTTATAGCATAGTATATTTAAGTACTTCGTTTCCCAATTGTATGTTGTGTACCTAGCATTGTTTAAGCATAAACCTATATGTACCTTATTGTTTATCACATGCACAAACTGTTAGTAAACCTCATAAATAAAATAAATAAAAAAAAATATGTGGACTGATTGACGATGAAATAAAAAATGTTATTATTAAATATTTGTTTTGTTTCAGTATGAACCTGTTGCTGGTCCATCTACAATGCCTGATGAATGCTTGACCGCAGTTCAAAAGGTCAGTCACATTCAAACGTATGGTCTAGCAAGCAGTATTGTAAAGGTATTGACAAACCGAATGGCCGAGTCGTCAGTGACCCTGCCCACGAAGCCAAGGGTCCCGGGTTCGAGTCCCGGTGGGGGCAAATATTTGTTTGATGAGAATGGTTGTCTGTACAACAAGTCATGGTTGTTTATCTATCTAAGTATAATATTTATCTATATAAGTATGTGTATCGTTGTCTATAGTACCCAAGATACAGGGAATCCTAGTTTGGGGCTAGATCAATGTGTAAATAGTGTCCAAGGTGGTATTATTATTATTGAAGAGCAATATAATATCAGTTTGTATTGCCAATATAATGGTTCAGAACAAAATATTAATGGTTGCAATGTATTAGGGCAGTCCGTGTAGGTATGTATAATATTTAAAATATTCACATATTAAACATCTCTATTTGTTTTAGAGTCAATCCACTGGCCAATCGACAGAAGACGAATGTTTGACCATGGAAACAAAGGTCAGTAGGAATGCACATGTCAGATAAAGTTAATATGTTGTTTATCATTGGTTTAAATAATAAGGAAATAATTTTGGACTTCTTTGTGTTACAGGATAATAATGGTAAAATGTGGAATGGTTGGTCCCCAGCTGCCTTAAAAACAAAAGTATCGGACTCTTTGTTGATACAGAAAAAAAAAGACAGTGCATCATGGTTGCACCGAAGAAGACCGAAGGCTTCTCTGCATGACAAATTATTAGAAAGCAAAATAGAATTAATTGAATTAATGAAAAATAATGCAGAATCAGAGGCCAAGATAAAAAATCTCATACTCCCAAGAACAATTAAAACAGGAAAAAATTAAGACTGAAACATTAGTATTAAAATTACAAGAATCAAAGAATAAAAACTAATGAATAAGCAAGACCTCTTTATTTAATAAGTGAAATGTGTATTGAATTATTATTATTGAATAGATAATACAGTACAAACACAATTCTTATTTATTAAGTACTTACCTACCGTAACAATGTTTACTGTGATATAGTTGTTCAAAGTATATAAAACTTTTATAGGAACTTTACACTTTATGATGAAGCTAAGTGCAAACTTTTAAAATAGTCATTTATAATCCTTCTGCGCACTGGATTAATGTCCCTTATGGTTGCATCAGTTATGTGAGGATTATTTCTGTGTTCTCTGATGCGGCCTTGCTGAAGTAATTTATCCCAAGGCATAGGGAGTTCTAGATCAGGGTCATCTAGACTCTAGATGACCCTGATCTAGAACCGTCAATTTTGTGAAAATGCGTCCACTGCTGTCAAGGCTATTCAAAAAGACGTGTGAAGACATGGAAAGTCAGCACCAATCACTCCTTCTACACACGGAAGTGAGATGGCTTTCCAGAGGAAGGGTTTTAACCAGATTTTACGAATTGCGCGATGAACTGAAGGTTTTCTTACAGACCCTCCCTTCGCCTGCAAGTGCTAGCCATCTCGAACTGTTGCGCGACGAGCGGTGGTCAATGAGATTGGCTTATCTGGCCGACATATTTGATAAATTGAACATAGTGAGCAGCTCTCTGCAGGGAAGACAGATAACCATGTTTACAGTGAGCGACAAAATATCTTCATTGAAAGAGAAAATCGCCTTCTGGATTGAATGTCTTGGACAAAAAAGTTATGACTGCTTTCCGCTACTCCAGCAATTTCTCGAAAAAAATCATCTCCAAATCGCTCCAGACATGGAAAAAAGTATATGTTAACATTTGACAAACCTGAAAAAGTCTTTGGACGAATATTTTCCAGAAGTAAAGTTACAGTTACAGGAAATCGAATGGGTCCGAAATCCATTTAGGATTCATACCAAACCTTCAACATTGACTGTGTCGGAGTATGAAAATTTAATTGATATTAAAAATTCATCCACACTCAAACAACTTTTTGAATCAAAAGCTACCACGAACCCGAGCCAATTTTGGTTTGGCCTGAAAAACGAATACCCGGGCATCGTCGAAAAGGCTATCATGGCGTTACTGCCATTTGTGTCAACTTATAGATGCGAGGCTGGGTTTTCAGCTTACGCCTACACGAAAAATAAGTTTAGGAGTAGGCTGAATGCTGCACCAGACCTCCGAATCCAATTGTCAGACATAAAACCTGTCTTCAATGTTATTTTGTCAAAAACTATGAAAAGATTTCATTCTTCGCATTAAGTTTATCTAAATTAAATATCTTTTTGTTATAACTAAATAAATATTTTTATCTTAAAAGTCTTTCTTTTAAAGTTAAACTATACTTACAAGATGCGAACACCAAGCCGAAAAGCCTCAGTATGGTGTGATCTCACGTAAAAAAACAATGTTACAGTAAGTTTACTTCTTACTTGATCTAGGGTTCCGCACAAAAATGGTGAGCCAAAAAGGGTTCCGTAGCCAAAAGAATTCGGGAACCGCTGATCTAGAGGTAAATCTTCCTTTGCTTTTATCAGTATATTATGAAGAACTCCAGTAGCCACGATAACAGGTAGACAGTTTTTTAATTGGATCTGCAGCCCCAAAGCAAGCACAGGGAAGCGACGTTTCCAAACACCAAAAAGGCGTTCTATGGGGTTTCTGCTCCTTATTTGAGATTCATTGTAGAGAATCTCCTCTGGGGTCGTTGGGCTTTCCAGTGGCATCATAACATATGGTCGATTCATGTATCCACTGTCAGCCAGAAGAAATGCATCACCATAGCGGTTACTTTCAAATAAGGCATTTCTGTATGAGGCATTCCAAATCGTTTGATCTTGACTGCTTCCTGGCCATCTTGCCACCAAGTCTAAAATTTCCAAGTTTGCACTACCAATCGCTTGCACATTTATAGACATATAACCTTTTCTATTCCTAAAATACTCTGCATTTTCCCCACCAGGTGAACGAACACGTATGTGTGTACCATCCAAAGCACCTACAGCTTTTGGGAATCGTGCTTTATTATAACATTTTAATTGAGCTTCCTTTAACTCATTCTCTGAATCAGTAAACTTGATAAATTGGCTGCTGAGGGAGGCAATTGCTGCGGTAACTCTATGTATGATCCTGTGAGAAGTAGACTTGCTTGTTCCACTGTAGTCTCCTACTGTAATCTGTTGCGAACCAGTTGCATAATATCTCAATGTTAAAAGGAGTTGATTGATAGGTGAAATCGATTCATTCCTGTAACAAAATTTAAGGTTATGTTTATTCAAAGTAGGTAAGCCCAAGTAAAAAGGTATTTGCATTGTTAAAATTATGTTAAGAAGGTATTATTACTTACCGATCTGATGGGTATTCAAGTCTGTCTTCAATTAATTCCAGTACACTCAAAACAGATTGTTTTGTTAGACGAAACCTTGTGCAAAAATCGACATCATCATACTCTTCGAAATAATGACGCCGTTCTTTGAAAACTCTGGGACGTCGTACGATATTGTCCAAATCATCTAGATTTTCGAGATTTTCCAATGGATCACAATTATCGAAAATAAAATCATACGCCACGTCCATCTTAACTGTTGATGCCTGTGTGACAGTAACTAATCGCTTGTTAAAAATTTAACGAACCTCTAGAGCAGTGATTAAAGTTAACAACTGATTAAGGAAATTTAACATTCGTTAGAGCATGGTGAGACACTCACTATGGTTAACAGCCCGTTAAGTTATTTAACAGGGATGTTACTCAACTAACAGAGTATGGTGAAATCGGCTCTTAGTTTAAGATATTGGACTATTTGGTTGGTGTAGCTAATTTTATCGTTAGCATGATAAAAGTTCATAATAAATAACATAACATAGCGTCACGCCTTTTCCCATACGGGGTGGCAGAGGCACAATTGTGTCCACTTTGAGCCAGTTATTCAATGCTCCATTTTGCGTGACAGGGGGCTAGCCCATCGCCGCAGCTATGGAGTAATGAAGGTTTCCTCAAGATGTTTTCCATCACTGTTAGAACGTCCATATAATGTACTTAAGATAAATTTATTATATCATTGTCAGGAATCGAACTTGCATCTCCTGTGTGAAAAGCCAGCGTGAAACCTATTAGACCACGGAGCTATTGAAGCATAACACATTTTAATGACAATGAAGGCCTAATGTGTCCTGTGATGTTCCTGTGTGAAGAAATCTCTTATTAGAGATAAGCTCGCCATATGTGTTTTCTATATTATTTGTCATCGCGACATTGTGTTTTCCAATAAAATCCAGTGCATTTCCTTTTAGATATATGGACGGTCTTTGGAGCAGTATTCGATTATTGCCAAAAACATATGAATTATTATTACTACTACCCGTACTATACTGTAAGAACTTTTACCAGCTAGTTTAAAAAAGTTATGTCGAGGGTTAAAATTTGATCCAAAATAAGCTTAAATAAAATAATGATTCATAATAACATTATATAATAATAATTTTCTGATTCTTGACGTGTATTTCTTGGCGTGTATTTTTTAGTATGAATTAATGATACTCACAACATACCGACAATGGCGGTCTGCTAAGGCTTGGTTGAACGACATGAATTAATGATACTCACAACTTGCCGACAATGGCGGTCTGCTAAGGCTTGGTTGAACGAAATGAATTAATGATACTCACAACTTGCCGACAATGGCGGTCTGCTAAGGCTTGGTTGAACGAAATGAATTAATGATACTCACAACTTGCCGACAATGGCGGTCTGCTAAGGCTGGGTTGAACGAAATGAATGATTGATACTCACAACATACCGACAATGGCGGTCCTAAGGCTTGGTTGAACGAAATGAATTAATTATACTCACAACTTGCCGACAATGGCGGTCTGCTAAGGCTTGGTTGAACGAAATGAATTAATGATACTCACAACTTGCCGACAATGGCGGTCTGCTAAGGCTTGGTTGAACGCAATGAATTAATGATACTCACAACATGCCGACAATGGCGGTCTGCTAAGGCTTGGTTGAACAAAATGAATTAATGATACTCACAACATACCGACAATGGCGGTCTGCTAAGGCTTGGTTGAACGAAATGAATTAATGATACTCACAACATGCCGACAATTGCAGTCTGCACGCCCACGTGGGCCCACTTCATGCGTTGCATTAACGGTTTCTTCTCGAGCCTCTCCATAATGAACGGCAGAAGAACCATGCCAGGCGAGCACATCACGATTCTGGAAATACGTAATATTTATGGCTAGTATTATATCGTATGACCGTAAATCCAGTTTTTGATTGACAAAAGTTCTGAATTACTGGTACTGTCTGTCAAAATTTCTGAATCAGCAACGCTGAGAAAACATATGTAGTACGTTTTATTTTATGAAATTATAACCTAATTTATGAAATTTCAACCTATTTTAATAAAGAAATTTTGACTTTGACTCATCAATCAATGTTTTACAGTTTTTACGTATATATCAACTGTGAAGCTGGCGAAACTCTAATGATTGTAGGTGGCCCTGGCCCTTCACCCTGAGCGGACTTTGAACCCATTTATTACACTAGTCATAATCTTAGGATCCCACTAAGACTTTATTATAATCTGAGATCTCACCCTTATAAAGAACTAAAAATTATATCTAATACAATATTTGTTACGTTCCAACTGACAACTGAGTTATTGACTTGACGAGAAAACTATTGAGGGAGGCAGTTGCTCACGTCCGAAGGAAATACTTGGTTTCTACAGCCCTTCGCATCCTTCCGGGTAGTGCTAAGGAGCAACAACTAATTATCCACAAGGCTTTAATTTCCAGGTTCTCTATCGACAACCCGACCAAATTGTGATCTTTCAAATACACTTGACACTGGCTAAATTAACCTCAAAACAGGGCAGTACAGTTTACGATGCCATTTGGTGCGCACACTGCAATCGTTGTATACTGATTTGACGACCCGAATGACCGAGTCGGCAGTGACCTGTGGACCCTTGGACCTTGGACCAGTGGACCCTTGGCTTCGTAGGCAGGGCCTACGAAGCCAAGGGTCCCGGGTTCGAATACCGGTGGGGGCAAATATTTGTTTGTCGAGAACGGATGTTTGTACCCTAGTCTTGGTTGTTTATCTATCTAAGTATAATATTTATCTATATAACTATGCGTATCGTTGTCTAGTATCCAAGATACAGGGAATCCTAGTTTGGGGCTAGATCAATGTGTGTAAATAGTGTCCAAGGTGGTATTATTATTATTATTATTATTATTACTCCCTGGTTTACATTGTAAGCACGCAATCTCCCGCGTTCATTATAAACCGGCGAAAGCGCGCTTACTTACATCATCCATCTGTCAACTGTCATATGTCATGTCACCCTCCAACAATAGAAATAGTTTATCCTCTACTTTATTATACTTTACCAACTCTCGCGCTACGTTAAAATGAAATTAAAGCAATAGATATTCCAAGATAGATAGATTCCAAGATAATTCAAATTGTCAATTTGACGTTTCCACACACACTGCACTACCTCTTTTTCGTGAGCGCTGTGCGCGCTATTGTGACGTCACTCATGAGGTCACAACGTTCACTCTGGTGAAGTGTATGCACATTATGAACCGATCTATAGCGCGCTCTCAACGCAAATAGTGCTCGTAAGCACATCGTAAGCAGCTCCGAGGGTAAGCACGCCATATATAAAAATAATTGAATTGAAAACTATTGACATGCGACAGTTTTACAGAACAGCCAACTTAACGGCGAAGGGAATTTTACACAAAGAGTTTCGTTCGTCTGAGGAGTTCTCTTATTTTTACGGATATTCGAGTAATCATTTTAAATATTTTTAAATGGGAATAACGTAGTTTGGTCAACACAATGGCGCTAAATCTTAAAAGCATATTACAGATGGCGCTGGTGTAGTTGGCGGCTGTGTATCTGTCAAAGTTGTCAAAATCTATTAACTTCTTCGTACAATATATGGTGTGTTAACCGCATTTAAGGTCATTTTTGCTAGTGTCAACTGCATTTGAGAGATCACGTCACGTGTTTTTGAACCTAACCTAAGATGAATAGAACTCTTTGCCTCCAACCTCGCCAGCGCCGCCTAGCGGTAGCAAAGGCGAACATACCTGTCATTGTTTTTTTTTCGCTCATGTCAGGTAATTCCGCTTTATTCGCATGTTTATTGTTTGATGCAAAAATAATATTAATGTTCCTTTTGGATCGGAATAACACGTTTTAGGTGGGGTTTTTTATGTACATATTTTCCATTGATATTATGATGTTTTCAAATACTCCATTTGACAATACCCATCCTCTTGAAACTGGGATTCAAATGGGTGCGTCTGCTGCATGATTATAACTGGTGGCTTACCTGGATGTGACAACTTGTGTGATTCCTTTGGCCGGCGCGAGCTGTGACTTTCCAATGATCTTTCCATTCTCATCTGCCACTTCCAGACCTGAAATCATCCAAAACACATTTGTATAGAACCAGGGTAATATTCAGCAAAATATGAGCAGATTTTGTTTTTCTTTAATTTTCACGTAACATATCAAATACAGTACGAGCTTGAAATAAAAAACTGTAATTGATCGCAAAAAATCGCTGGTTTGACAGTTGACAGTTTGGCGCAAAACAGACGGAAGACGTCTGCAGCGGAAGTGACGTAATGTGCGTTGTAAGGGACAGAGGCGTCAATCTTCTTCTCCTTTTTTACTTTCGGGTTGAACGAAGTGAAAATTAAGGAAGTACATATTGTAATCGTAAAAAAAATCGTATCGAGGTTGAAATTTTAATGGGATAGGTTCTCTCTCGTTAACTCAGTTCGAAAAAGTGAAAATAAACAAATGTGTATAATGTGTGTGTGTGTGTGTGTGTGTGTGTGTGTGTGTGTGTGTGTGTGTGTGTGTGTGTGTGTGTGTGTGTGTGTGTGTGCGCTCGTACTTTATCTTAGAACTTCTTAAAACGTCTCCTAAACGCCTGCACACGAATATCCTCAAACTGTTATTTAAATAACAACACCCAAAGGATCATGCGAGAAAGTTAGTACAGGGTGGCCTTGGTGATGGTGGTTTGAGCAGGTTACTATGGTTACGCGGTGCAAAAGGTTTTTATTGCGTTATTGTGCATAGGTCAAGAGTATACTTATACGAGACGAGGTGAACTCACTGACAGACACAATCTAACAATGAGCGTAACAATGGGGAAGATTACGCCAAATAATGGTAGAGGTCAGTGTGCGTTTGTAAAATATCAAACATTGTCAACGTTTAACAAGTTCTATGTTTATTGACAATTCATTTCTCTGATTCCAAACTATTTGCTTAAACTTGCATTACTCACTTTACTGTGATTAATTTGTAACATCAGTTGAACGAAATTATTTGCTTACTTACTCTGTGTTTTGATACAAACAGTTAACTCCCTCTATGTGGAACTTTGAAGGTTGTCTTCCCCATTACATAACACACAAATAAGAGACTCACCTTTCAATATTTCATTTTGCCTCATCAGCGGAATGTTTACCCAGTTGGCGGCGGCCACAGCCACGAACGGGACAAACCTCTGAAACAACACTAAATAATTGTGGAATCATGGGTGTGAAGAGCTCCGTGGTCTAATGGGTTTCACGCTCCTCACCCAGGTTCTCGTATCCGGGTAAAGGCCTGTCCCCTCGGTGGGGACATCAATGGGCTACATTTATATATTTATTATTTATGTGCTTTGTGCCCCAGTCTGTACCTAAAGCCGGGAACTCATTACCGACCCATAAGTGTAACTGTTGCTCGAACAGAATTAAAAAACCTAGTGTTTACGTAGTTCGCGAGCCTGCCGCGAGCATCGCATCGAGCCGATGAGTAAAGCTTCTATTGAGAAGCCTCAATGCCACACCCACTAGAATCTCGTTGCCGTATGTGCTCAGGCCTTGTCGGCACCGCCGATCTGTACAGATTTTTATCATTACCTTAATCAGTCATGTACTCATTAGTTCATTAGTTGATCATATTTGATTTATTTTTTAATTTTATCCATGTATATACTTAAGGTAGGTAGATACTCCGCCATGAATCACCACTTGAAAGGGAGATTTTCTTTTTCAAACTCAAACCTTAATCAGTCATGTACTCATTAGTTCATTAGTTGATCATATTTGATTAATTATTTATTTTTATTCATGTTTATACTTAAGGTAGAGTTTATGGAGTCTCCTTTTCCTGTGCGGTATTCAGCCACGAATCACCACTTGAAAGGGAGATTTTCTTTTTCAAACTCACACCTTAATCAGTAATGTACTCATTAGTTAATTAGTATATGTGGAGTAACATTGAAAGATAGATTGAAGAATGAAGTTATAAGGGAACGCTGTGGATTGTAAGAAGATATAGTGACAAGGATAGAGAAAGGCCAGCTTAGACGGTTTGGTCACGTTGAAAGGAGGAATGAAAGGAGATTGACGAAACAGATTTATACAGCGGGTGTGAAAAGAGCCGTCAGGCGGGGACGCCCAAGAAGTATAAAGACCAAATCGGCGATTTGTTAGTGAAGGGGCAAATTCGAAGTACCCGTAACAGGCGAGCTTGCATGAAGAGACTTGTGAATGTTGAGGAAGCGAGAGATGTAAGCCAGGATCGTAGCAGGTGGAGGTCTTTGGTCTCTGATTACCCCTCTTCCGGGAAATAGGCGTGAGCATAGGTATGTATGTATGTAGTTAATTAGTTGATCATATTTGTTTTGTTTTTTTTTATTCATGTATATACTTAAGGTAGTGTTTATGGAGTCTCCTTCTCCTGTGCGGAATTCAGCCATGAATCACCACTTGAAAGGGAGATTTTCTTTTTCAAACTCCAACCTTAATCAGTCATGTACTCATTAGTTCATTAGTTGATCATATTTAATTTTTATCCATGTATATACTTAAGGTAGAGTTTATGGAGTCTCCTTTCAGCCATGAATAACTTACTTGAAAAGGAAAATTTCTTTTTCGAACTCAAACCTTAATCAGTCATATTCTCATTAATAAGTTCATTAGTTGATCATATTTGATTTTTTATTTTTTTTATCCATGTAGTAAGTGTTTAACTTATAAAAGTGCATTGTTTTTGCCTATTTGCAATAAAAAATTTGACTTTTCAGTTTTGGCTTTTTTTTTTATTTCTGAGATATGGGGTTGAAATTGTAAAAAAACCGCTACAGTCCAAAACGGCTTCACGGATTTTAAAGTATGAGGTGTCGTTGATTTCGTGGAGGCCGTGAGTTTGACATAGCTATATAATTTTAGTAAAAAGTCAAAAGGTTGCATTTTGGACCGCAAAAAGTAGTTCACAAAGTTATTGGTGAGGCTACTTTCATACTCCCATTACTATGGACGTACTTAACCAGGTGCATTTAAAGTTTGTATGTGTTATGGAAATTAAAAAACGCAAATATCCTGTGACGCTCTCGAGGTCTACGGCTAACAGAGCTACTAGTTTATTATTTATAGTCCTAGCGGAAACATGTAACACATTCTATGAAAACTTCAACTGTCTATCTATTACGTTTCATGAGATACAGCCTGCTGACGGACGGACGGACGGACGGACGAACTGACGGGCGGACGAGCGGACTGACATCGGAGACTTAGTAACAGGGTCCCGGTAAAAAAACGACTTAAGAAATGGAAACTATGGCAACCGAGCAAGCGCTGTCGGATTTCAAGCTGTAAGGAACAGAATTCGGGGCATACCTATGTATGTTAACTTACCGCCAAAATGGGGTTCTTAGCGCGCTTCTGCACGCCAAACTTGAAGATCAGCGCGGTGGCCATGGCGGCCGAGGTCGCCGACACATAGGCCATGCCCATCTGCGTCGTCGACAGCGGCGAGTTCGCGTTCCGATTCGTGTAGTTGACGAGAGCGTTGAACGATTGGTTCACCCACTGCCAGAAGACGACTGCCGTTCCTGTTCTGCGAACGACCTTTGTTGGTTTAACTTTATTGGGGAGTTACACATATTTATACAGGCACAGGTAAGAGCTCCGTGGTCTACTGGGGTTCCAGCTATCTCCTTACACAGGAGAGCAGAAAGTGGTATAAACGAAGTGAACCCATTTGAATTTACGTCAAGCAAGGTAGTATGGCTGCAATATAACAAAAATGCTAACATCATCGTATGTGAGATTCCTTACAATAAGAATTTACAGGAACATAAACTAAATTACGAACTTAGACTGATTTGCAACCAGTACAACAACGTCTCATTCCTTGATATGGAATAGGGCAGGTTCCCGTCCAATAAATCTACATTCACAAGAAACCTTAGCAGATCAATATGACGAATACTCCTACAAAAAGACTATGCCACCGAAAGAAACAAATATTACAGCAAACTGAACCAACAACACGTTTCCAGTCAAATGCGGGCTTACACAGTAAAAATGGACAAGTGTACACAGACGAATGCAGACCTTAATGAAGTTAAAGACACATCTAGGGATAACAAAAATACATCAAACTAAACAAAAAATCCAAATTCGTATAATAAGTAATGAAAATACTACCGAAACAACAAGTGCCAAGGATAACGAGAGATACAGCAACAATAGGGAGCTTTTTAGTGTTTAAACATATTAATATACTGCACCAAAACATTAGCGGACTCATAAGCAAAAGTGAACTATCAAATATACATTTAGATCAATTAGAACACGATAGCAATCTCACAGATATAATAGGTGTGGCAGAACAAACTATGATGCAAGGTGATGAAAATCAGCTATATATTCCAAATTTTCGTTTATCCTCATGCTATTCACGTTTGAGCAGAAAGGGTGGATCTTGTTTATTGGGCAGGAATAAACACAAATCAAAAGATCTAAAAGATATACGACGCTTCAACATACCAAATACCCAAGAATGTTCTGCGATTGAACTTGTTGAACACAACATAATAATCAAATGCATATATAGAATTCCTTAATACAATTTGAATGATTTGAATCCTTTCTTTAATATTTTTTATGACATTCTTCAACAATACGCATATAAAAATAAAATCTTATTATATTAGGTGACTTCATTATAAATATCTTAGAAAATAGTTGTTGGAATCTAGACGATTCTAACAACTTGTATTAGGTTTCAACTTAAAATTATCAATCCGAGAACCTACAAGGTTGAGTAGCGGTACATGCCTTGACATTATCATTCGTAACATACGCGGAACGGAGAGCCAATTACGTGAATTTGCGGAGTCAGACCACACGGCACAAATACTTAAATGTCCAGTACAAAAAACCTGCAATCTTACTCACTGGTATACTATGAAGCGTGATTGATTATAGTCTCGAAAACATGTTCAAATTCAAAGAACATCTTAGCAATTTGAGTTTTGTTGACGTATACAATACTTCAGATCATGGGGCATGTCAGTAAAAATTATTGCTCGGTGATAGAAGAAATTGCCCCTCCCTCATTTAGCTAAAATCTTCAATAAATGTGTAGATGAGAGTATTTTCCCTGATCTCATGAAACACAGCAGGATAGTACCTTTATTTAAAAGCGGCGATAGGGCGCCCTACAAATTTCAGACCCGTTTCGGTTCTACCCGTATTGAGTAAAATATTTGAGAAGATCATATTGGGTCAGTTACTAGCGCACTTCAATGCGCATCAAATTCTCCATAACCAGCAGTTTGGATTTACAAAAGGGCGGTCGACAACAGATGCTGGAGTCATAAAGCTAAAACACTACAGCATAAAAGGTAATAGCTCTAAGCTTATGAGATCGTATTTAGAAGGGAGGGTTCAAAAAGCTGACATTAATAGGACAAAATTGTCGGGTTCTCAGGTGAAGATGGGAGTCCCACAGGGATCTATTCTGGGTCCGTTCTTTTTCCTCGTGGTTGTAAATGATTTGCCATCCATGGTACAAAACATGTCAGAGTATTATTTGCAGATGACACGTCACTAATTTTTAAAATTAGGAGACAGGAAAATGACTTACAGGAAACAAATAACGCTCTCTTGCGGGTACTAGACTGGTTTACTGCCAATAACTTGCTTCTGAATTAAAAAAATACACAGTGCATAAAATTCGCTTTACCTAATGTAAGGCAAGTTGAGAGTGACATTGTATTGGGGAAAGACAAACTAAAACTAGTAGATGAAACTGTATTTCTCGGCATCACTATTGATGCCAAACTACAGTGGGATCCCCATATTTAAAAATTAGCACATAGACTTAGCTCCGCAGCAACTCCGTTGCAACTGCTAGGCTTGTATATTTTAGTTATTTCCATAGCATTATGTCCTACGGCATACTACTATGGGGACGGGCTGCTGACATTGAGACCATCTTCATTTTGCAGAAGAGAGCGATCCGATTTATTTATAAAATAGAGAATCTCTGAGATATTTCTTCAAAGAAACCAACATCCTAACAGTTGCAAGTCAATATATCTATGAAAACATAATGTATGTGAGGAAAAATATCAGTAACTTTAAAACCATTGATAGCCGCCACAATGTGCAAACTAGAAATAAACAAAATTTCTTTTCCAATGGTCAGACTCAAAAAAGTTAGCAGTTCTTTTATGGGACACTGTATACGCTTCTACAATAAAATTCCGCAATAAATACAAAACTTGACTGAAGCTCGATTCAAAAAATGTATAAAGCACACTTTGTGCACTAAAGGCCTGCTACAAAATTAATGACTTTTTACAAGACACCGACATCTGGCATTAAACCAGTTCATTGCACCTTATAGGTATATATTATGTTCTATGTAATAATTAGGCACCTACTTAATGTTATATTATGCTTTCTTGATGTTATGACGTTCATTAAGTCTCAATTTTTGTGCTATTATGAATAAAAATCTTTGAACTTGAACTTGATCCGAATGATGCATTTCATCGGTTCTTCTCAGTATTCAAATTATTATATGATTTATGTTTTCCAAAGGTAAGAGTAAAAATACATACTAAACGAAGACCAAAATGGATGTCCAAAGGTATAAGAAAATGTAGCAAACGCAAAAGAGAGCTCCTATGGGAGTTTAGGCGAAGGCCAAACACCGATAATAGGTCTCTTTTAAATCTTAGTCTCAAAAACTAAATAAAATAATCAAATTGACTCAAAAATCACAAAATAATTACGATATACAATCATCACAAAACAAATCAAAACATTTAAGGTCGTCGAATCACCCACCAGAACAAATTGAGCAAATTGAAAAAAATGGAAAAGTAATAAAAAACCCGACTAACATAGCCAAGGCATTCAATGACCATTTCACGATACCAGAACCATTAAATAATTTTCTTAATAATCATGTAACTTTGACCTATAATAAACCAAATTCAATGTATTTAAATCCAACCAATCCTACTGACATTACATATAACTATGACCTTGAAAAACACTAGCAGTACAGGATATGATGAGATTTGTACGAAAGTATTAAAATATGTTGTACTTACTATAAGCAAGGTGATGCGCTACATAATTAATCTTTGCATCGAATTCGGTACATGAACTTAATGCCTTAAATACATCAATAGTCAAGCCTCTTTTTAAAAAAGAAGATAAAGAAAATATGATCTTCTACAGGCCTATCGCCCTTATACCAGTGTTTTATAAAAATATTTGCAAAGAATGCAACTACTGTGAAAAAAATGATATTCTGGTTCCCGAACAAAAAGGCTTTAGAAAACACACAACAATTAACTTTGCTATCTACGACTTCCTGCAAAAAAAAATTTTCAATTTAGACAATAAAACACCTGTGTCAGCCATATATATGGACATGACCAAGCATTTGACTATGTAAGCCACAAAATATTGTTACAAAAGTTACAGACGTATGGAGTCAGAGTTAATGTTATAGATTTGATCAAATCATACCTATCTGAGCGAAAACAAAACACCGAAATTCAGAGATTATGTTCCCAAACAAACTGTGAACAAATCTACCCATCTGAAGCTTCAAAAGTAACGCTAGGGGTACCACAAGGAAGCGGTCTAGGCCCGTTGTTATTCTTAATCTATATTAATGATATTGTTAACTCGACATCTTACCCTATGATCTTATTTGCTGATGATAGTACCATAGTTTATAAAAATTTAGGTAATGATAATTTGACATTTGAAAATGAAATAAATAATTCACTTAATTACATAATAACATGGCTACAATATAATAATTTAAAGATTAATTTAAATAAAACGTATAAAATAAAAAGAACGGATACCATTAACTATCAAACAGGGTAACAACATAATTGACGAAGTGTACTTCGTTAGTGATGTTGATCAATTCTTCGTCAAGGATCAGTAATAACATGTTTAGGATTACAAATCGACAATAAATTAAATTGGAATGTACAAATAGAAATTATCACCAAAAAACTGAACAAATTTTCATATGCATATGAAAATAGCATATACAGTTATATGCTTCATAAAGTTGTGGATTTTATCGCAGTACTAACTGCTTATCACGGTTTCGTAATGTCCACTCTCAGGCACGGAATAATATTCTGGGGTAGCGGCGTAAATAAGGAATTTGCGTTCAAATGTCAAAAGAAATGCATTAGAGCTGTATTATCGTTAAAAAGAACAGACAGTTGCAAACCATATTTCAAAAGCCATAAATTATTAACAATGCTCTCTCGGTACATGTATGAAATAATAATGTTTATAAAAACAAACCCAACCCTATTCGACAAGCTGATCAGTCGCCGTAACAACATAAAAATACGTGCTACTAGACACTAAACTGCGCTCTTCAGTGTGTTTGGTATGGCGTCAAAAAAATATAATAAAGTTCCACATAACATAGATAGCATACATATCTTCAAGCGTAAATAACATAATTATTTAGCTCATAAGGCATACGGCATATGCTTTATGCATATAAAGCATAGTGTTGACATGACATGTTCTATTACTATTGACATCTATAGAATTGTATTTATACTCGATATCCAATCCAATAATTCGTTTTGACATCATTGTATAATTGCCTATTTGAGTCAACCACTGTTTGTTACTTTTTTCCCTAGTATGTGATTTTGTATGCCTGCTGGACGTAAGAACAGAACTTATTATGTAACATCTAAGCTTAACTACGTTCCACAATAAACGATCTGAATCTGAACCTGAGGTGCAGGTTCGAAACCTGACCATGTAATTCATTTATCTAAAATACATTATCGGAGGTCCAGTGTTTCGGATGAAACGTTAACCTGTAGGTCCCGGCTACTTTCGCTACGTGGTACGCTGGTAGTGGTCGTAAAACCCCTCTACCAACCCACACTGAGGCTGCGTCGTGGAGTATGGCTTAAGCTTACACGAATCCGGAAGGCCTGTGCTCCTCGGTGGGGGGCATTAATGGGCTACATTTATTTATTTATTTGTACAAGCTCATACATTGCTTCTGGCCCCACACTTGGATTGTGCTGTGGACACCAGAAACTTTAAACGTGTATCCACGCGTAAACGTGTGGATGGGCATTATTTACAATTATTTGATTGGACCTTACTTTCTACCCGATAATTTAAATGGGGAGAACTATGAAAACTTCCTGAGAGGAGACCCCAACGATTTGATGGATGATTTGCCACTGAACCTGATCAGGGACATGTGGTACCAGCATGATGTCTGCCCTACACATTTCCGAAGAAGTGTCAGAGAATGGCTGGACACAAATTATCCCCACAAATGGATAGGACGAGGTGGGCCTTTACCCTGGCCAGCCAGAAGTCCGGACTTAACCCCCATGGATTTTTATGTGTGGGGCACATGAAGTCTCGTCTACAGCGAGCCCAATCCAACTGCGTTTGTCGAAGAATTGAAAGTCAGGATAATCAACGCGGCAAACGAAATTAGAAGAACATTGACTACTGGTGTAGTAAAAACTGGGCTTCGCAGAATAATGCGAAGATGTGTACAAAACAGAGGAGGGCTTGTTGAACAGAACACGAACTTTAATCTAGGAAGTTAATAAATGTTATTTTGTACAAACTTACCTATTGTTTTGCTTTACTTTCTAGGGCCAAAGAATAAATTAGGCCCAATAAGCCTAATTATTTTTACGTCCACTATCGCCTATGAAACTATGTTTTTTCCTACGAGATAAATAAGACCCTAGAGTGTTATTGTTTACCTTTTTGGATAGCTGATAAAACGTAGATATTTTTAGGCACATCTGCCAAACATCTGTTGTACATTTTTTTTTATATTCCTTAAAGAAAGGTTAATTGTTAATTTTTTTATTAACTTTTTGAACTTTCAGTCGTGCAGAACAACGTTTTCAGTTAACTTACTAGGATTTTTGGTACTAAGTTCATAGAGCATCGTAAACTGCATGTAATAAATAAATAATAATAATAATAAGGCGCACCAATTTCAAAATATCATATTTAATGCCAAAAAAATCGGCAATTTTTCTAAAAAAATAAAAGTCGATTATCTCGAAAGTGGTAAGGTTTGGGGTAGGGTGTTTCATAGTGAAATCAGGCAAAAAAGATGGGTACTACACGCCCTTAACGGATCTAGGTCGACTTAACCTGTATTTCTGTAATGCGAGGCGGATGTTGAGCGACCGGTTCTTTGAGCTCACATAATATTCTTAGTTAAATATTCTGTTGCGGTAATTATTACCAATTCGTCAATAGTTTGAGCGAGGTTAATAATGCGCTGTTTAGTGCTTCTAGTTTTAATTAATATGTAACTTCTACCGTTGAGAACCTATAAGTGGTTTTTATGTGTAATACGTTGTAACCCTACTAAAAATTTTGTAAACCTTGGTTTTCCTAAGATAATAAAATAAAATATATAAGTATTACCTTAATGTACGTAAACTATGACTCTATGCGCGTATGAGAATGCAAAGAGGGTCAGGGTCACGCCTTTTTCCATACGAGATGGCAGCGGCACAATTGCGCCCGCGTGAAGATGTTATAAGGATATAATTATAATCCGGTGAGAGGAAATGTTTCACGACTAAGGTTAAACCAATATGAGCTGGCTAGCTGGAAGAAATAGGAGGTTCGTGCATTTGTATTCACAGCTGTATTCCCACTGAGGGCAACCATCACAACCACGGCCAGTAAAATATAAGGAGCAGGTGTAAAAAGTAACTCATTCATATGTGATCTTCTACCTATGTTGAAGTCCATCTCTCACATAAATGTATTATCTAATTTTACAAAAACATGCCTTTGGGAACTCTATGAAAAAAACATCTGCTTAAAATTCAAGGTCTCCAAAATAAGCTTCTACTTATGTTTTAGTCATTGTGTTGTTTCGCAAAATAGCACTACTACGCTATGAATAGTCTCCAAAATACAATCACTTGATTTCTATTCACGGCCAAACGGGCGATTATCTCTGCCAAAACAGTAGACACACCCTCTGGTCTACAGACGAAAATAGTTATGACGTCATAGTGAATCAGATGATTCGCAAACGAAAAGGAGTAGGAAAAGTATTTGATGCCTCGGCTTCTTGGCATAGAACAGATGTTGCTCTGCCAAAATCCGTCACGTCCATACTATTTATTAAGGGCTGAACATAGGCCAATGGCATTGAGAATTAGACAAAGAAAACAAATACCCGTCGCATCGCGTCGAAGCAGACTGACGCATGCTCCCGCGCAGAGCCCCGCGGGGCAGCCCGAGCTCCGAGACCAAGAAAATTATAGAAAATATTACTAAACTCCTTTAATAATAACATTTAAAATAAAATAAAACAACCAAAAATTTTCCCTTTTTTTACCTAGTTTTGCGTGTAAGTTTCTTATAGGAAACTGATTTCGTCCCCGAGCGCTTGTTCATTTAGTTGAATAATAATGCATTGCGAAAAATATTTTTAAGTATTAAATATAACAGATTTCCGGTAATTTTAAAAGTCCATTCTTATCTCTAATAGACCTTTTATAACACATATTTATCCTACATTTTTATGTTGTCTAGATTAGCCTATAATTGAAGCTAAAGATGCATTTCTGGCCATATTTAATCCCTTAATTGTCTTGACAGACAAACTACTGGGCACGTGAGCTCGATGTATCGTACGGATAGTTATTCTGAGTTAGCAGGCGGTGTACAATAAGGTATGTGTGGAATTTCACACATAGAATCCTATGTATTTGTAGTAAGATATTCATTTTATGACTGGTAATGTACATACTAATAAATCTCTTTCAGCTCTGAGAGCTGTCTTAGACACACTTGAGACGCTATCCTGTTTATGCGCCCCTTTAACTCCATATAAATTGTATGTACATATCAAATATGTAATACTGCAATTACCGTGAATTTCGCGCAGATAAAAAGTAGCCAGAGTGTTGTTCCAGATGATAATCTACCGTTTGTTCAAGTTTCATCCAAACCAATTCCGTAGTTTTAGCGTGAAGGAGAAACAAACTTACAAAGTAACACAAACGTTCGCGCGAAAATAATACAATAGGATTAGAAACAGAATCACTCACTTATACCACTGCAACATAGCGCCAGTAATCAGGCAGCCGCCTGGCATTTGGAATGACATTCTGCCGAAGACATTCTGCAGCTCACCACTGTCGGGATGGTATGCTGACTCATATAGGTACTTTGTTCTGACTAGCTGGTCCCTTGTGAAGCCGGCCGGCTCTTTGCCTTCTCTGCAAATTGGGATAGATTTATTATGAATCAAAATAGAGCTGCTTTTACCAAACACCCATACGTTTGGTAAAAGCAGCTTGGAGCAAGCAGTTGAGAGGTAGTCAATTCCGGAAATAAAAGATTTTTAAGGGTATCTAACTGAGAAAACCAATTCGAGATAATTGAGTTATGGAGCTATGAGATGTGAAGATTTTGTCAAGATTTTTTCCACCATAATTAGAGTGTGTACAATGTACTTACTCGAAAGTTAAGTTATTGGGAATCCAAATTCAGTGACTGTGAACCCAATCGACCTCAGACTCCCATGGTCTTCAATTCATGTGTTACAAGAAATATCTCTTACTTGTAAACAAAAATATTTAACCTAGCACACAGGTCTTTACCCAAAGTCAACTAAGACTGAGCCATACTCCACTAAGGTGCGGGCTGATTGAGGGGTATCTCTTACTTGTATTTGAAGTAAAACTCCTTGGCCTCCCGTAGCTCTTGATCAGAAGCAAGAGACAGCAGCGGGTTTGAGATGTAGGCAAAGTGCTTGAACCTGCCAGCGAAGGTGCTCTGATCCCAAAGGGGCTGGGTGATGTCAATCCGTTTCTCAGATGACATTTTCTATATGACAATCAAATTTTTAGGGTAAGTTTGGTGTCTACTCAGCCTGGAGTAACAGGTTGGAACAGAGTAATTCTACACATGTGTTATTTTTTACAAACACATTGACAGCCTCTAACTAAGTAAATCCTGAATAAACGGGGTAAAGGATCACATAATCAAAAATATGCATGAATTGGATGCTTCCGGTGGGTTTAATCTTAAGAAATTGGGACAGTTTAAACTCTTGAATACCAGCAGCGTGAGATAACGCTAATTTTCTGTTGTAGGTTTTAAATTTTATTACCATGGCATAAGGTTCAAAATGGCGTCTACCCTCGGTTTTTGAGAGGTTAAATAAATGTACTTTCTGCTGTTGTCTACTCTAGGTCTCTAAAGTGGAATTTTTAATTTGAGGCCAAAAATGTTAAGAAACATCTCTGTTGAAAAGGCATTCCAGTTGTTGAAAACATTTTTTGTCATTGTTATTTTTTAGAAACAAGGCAAACACAAGAGTGTGCCCATCACACAATTTTTTTCCCTGGGAAGGGTTCGAACCCGCCTGGAGCCAACAATATAGTTATCGACGTAATATAAACCTACCGTGAAAAATTGTCTAACTTATGGTTAAAACTGCATAAAAATCGGTTGTATGATTTAGGAGTTGGTAGATATACAGACAGACACGGAGAGAGTTTCCCTGTCCCCGTAGTATAGTTTTTTTTTGTGAGGAAATGCATAGTTTTGGAGTAATATATTTAATTTTTAAATTTGAGTTAATATTTATGCCCCTTTACTCTAGCAAAATTTGACCTAAAAATATAATGCTTCTTGAACTCAGTCTTCATAATGTTTATTTTTTTAATAAATGGCAAAATTTAGTTTCATTTCGGGTAAATCTTTGAATATTAATTTAATCGTAGTTAAATAAAACCGAGTCTCCAGCAATAAAAATACGGTAAAATACCACAGGACTGCATAAGAAGCTCTCCCCCAACCCTCTAAGGGGTTGCATACTTACATCACATCACTTTTATAGTAAAAATTATGTGAACATAACCTGAAAATTTAACAAAATTTATTTCTTTCTCAAAAGCTAACATTTCCTCGGAACACTTCCGCCCCCTTAAGCTGATCGAGAATTAAAGTAGTTATCCTTGGCACCAAGAAAAACTATTAATATGCAAATTGTTAGGATTTGTCGTGCTAAGTTATGTAAAGCTAAGTTATGTTTAAAAATGCGAATATAATAATATTACTCACCGATTAGTGAACGAACTGTTACAACATTAAGCAAGACACCAAGATATTTTATTACCGTGGACAAACACGTTAATTCTCTATTTTATTCTTGTGATGTTAGGACAAGCTACGCAGCCGGCACGCACACTTCCTTCCTCTTCCTACAGTCATACATATTATATATAGGTACCTATCTCTTCTCTTCCTTTCCTGCCCATGCCCAATGCCCATAGACATTGCCGGTTTCACTCACATCTCACATCACTCAACTCACACATCACAGATATCTTTTTTTGTCTCAGACTTCAAATTGTGTTCTGTGATCTGACCGCCCACACATTCATTTAAGTTTCGATTATTTTGACTGATACTCGTTCTCAATTTTTTTATGAATGGTAACATTTACTTTTTTTTTTTTGTAATGATTTTTCCTTTATGGAAAAGGCTAAGAGCTTAAGCCCATACCGCCTGGTCTTATTTTAATTTCTTTTCTTCTCTTCATATTGATTGAGTCTAAGAGCCTTGTCTTTCCGTAGGTATTTTCTTCAGTCTTTATTATATATTCGAGGCACATAGCCTTGTCTAACGTATTTATTCTTTAACTTCATAATCCAGTATGTTTAGGTCAATCCGTGTTGTCAAATAAGGTATCAATTTTCCTCCAGTATTTATAGGTCACATCCGAGTTGTCAAATCAGGTAGTATAGGTCTATTCCGGTGTATTATTATTTTTCAAATAACTCCAATGGTACTCTTGATAAAATTATAAATAGGGTAAAATGCTTCTACATTCTTAAGGAGATCCTAAATAGAGCGCGGGGCTTCTTTGTAAATGTTCAATAAGCTGTCAATGAATATTGCTGGCTTTGTATATTGAATTGAGGGCAATCAAAAAATATATGATTTAGAGATTGGTTTTCAGAATTACAAAATGTACAATTTGGGGAAGGAATCATTTTCAATCTATGTAAATGTTCATTAAATCTGCCATGTCCAATTCTCAAACGACAAATTGTTGTGTAAAAGTTTCTATGTAGATATTTTCCGACGATAAACCATGGTCTCTTAGTGTCCGAGTTGATATAGCTATACCATTTTCCTTTTATTTGTGTCGTTTCTCTCCAATGAAGCATCCATTGATGTTTAATATTCGTTATAATGTCGGTTTTGCAATCTGAAGCTGGCAACTTAATGTTCTTGACAGGTATTTGGTGAATATTGGGGTTTTTTTATTATAGAGCTGGCAAGTTTATCAGCGAGTTCGTTGCCAGAGACGCCAATGTGAGATAGTGTCCAAAACAAACTTATTTCTCTATCTTGATTAAGCCAAAGCCTACTAATTTTCTGCCTTATGCTATAAATAATATAGTTTGTGCTACCTTTGTACGTGGGATTTGACAGTGCCATTAAAACGCTCATGCTGTCCGAAATTATCAACCATTTCTTGAAACTGAGGTAAGTTGATTCTATATATTCTAAAGATGCATAAATGGCTTGAGCTTCTGCTGTGTATATACTTGCATTTGATGGCAATCTGAACCCATGTCCCAATTTAGTGAGAGGATCATAGTAAGCCATGGAGACGTTTTCGTTACATTTCGAGCCATCTGTATAAATTTTTCTAAACTCTCTGTGTTCATCCAATTTATTGTAAACTGCATATTTATCACTCAGTGTCCTATCTATGTGAATCTTTAACTCACAGAATTTGCTCTCATATGATCCTTCATAACAAGGCAAAGTACTACTATTGTAGATATTATATTTACTCTTATAAGTTAAAGTTTCTTGAATATTACAAGTTAAAAAGTTATTAGAGTTAAGCATTAGTAGTTTAGAAAGAAGGAGATTGCCATCTTCAGACAACAACTTGATAATAAAATTAAGTTTTAAATTATTGAATCTGATCATTAATGGACACAAGTTACACTCAACCTGCATTGAATTAATTGGAGATGACTTAAAGGCTCCTAAGATTAATCTTAAATTTATATTTTGGATCTTTTCAAGTTTATCTACTAATTTTGGATCTATACAATAACAGAAAAAACCATAGTCAAAGTGCCTTTTTACAAGGGCTTTGTATAGAATTAAAATAATCTTAGTATCGGCACCCCAATGGCTGCCAACCAAAGATCTTAAAGTGTTAGTAGCTCTTAAAGCTCGTTCCATTATGCAATCAACATATCTACACCATGAGAGATTCTGTGTAAAAACTACACCCAAAAATTTTATTTGAGATTGAATTGGTAATAAGTTACTGTCATATTGTAGCTTAACTGGGATGACTTTTTTCTTTGAGAATATGACTACGTTACTTTTAGCTGGACTAATTTCTAGATTTAAATATTGAAAGTTACTATGTAATTTTTCCAGTGCTAAATTTAATTTTTGAGTTGTGTGTGTGATGTTATTACCACTGCAATAAATAGCCAAATCATCGGCAAACTGTAAGTTGCTGACTTCTGTTCCTAACATTTCATTGATCCTGTGGATGTAGAGAATATACAATAAAGGGCTCAAAATGCCACCTTGACAGACGCCTTTAGTTGACAATCTAGGCCCAAAAATATTATTGCAACTCATCTTAACATAAACTTCTCTTCCACTGATAAACTCATAAATCCACCTAACACATTTTTCAGGTATTCCCAAAGAAGAAAGAATGGTACATAAAACAGAATGATTAATGTTATTAAATGCTCCTACAATATCGAAAAAAATACAGACAAGATGTTTATTACTGTTAACCGCAGCGTCAGTATCATGGAATAGATGCCCTATAATTTCTCTTGCTGACCGACCGCGACGAAACCCGAACTGATTTCTTGGAAGAATATGATTGGATTCAATATAAAACTCAAGACGTTGTTTCATAAGTTGCTCAAAAAGTTTACCTGCACAAGATGTTAATGCAATGGGACGGTAAGAGTCTGCATCACTTGGATCTTTTCCTGCTTTTAGAATTGGAACCAAGCAATCTTGTTTCCACTCTTTTGGAATTATTGATTGTTCCCAGAGTAAATTTAAAATATTAAAAAATTTCACAAGGCAATCTCTTTCCAGTTTTTGAAACATTTTGTAAGAAATGCAATCTAAACCAAAGGTTGTGTCTTTACGTGACTTGATAGCTGCTTTTAACTCATCTATGGTGAATGGATAGATAATGTAACTATTGGTGGGGTTTACGGAAGAAGTATTATTTATTTGCATTGGTTGTGAAACAAAGTCAGGTGTATATTTCCTTAAAAGTTATTTATCCAAAATATTTTATTATTATTATTTAGTTTCGTACTTTTACTGTAGGATTTGTTAAATTTACGCATAGTTTGCCAAATTTTAGAAATTGGAGTGGATCTATTTATTTCAGTACAGTATTCCTTCCAACTATTTAATCTTTCTAATTTAATAATAAGTTTTTTCTCAGCCTGCAGTTTTTTTTAATTAATATAGTTTAAATCACTAGGATCTTGTTTAAATATAATAAAAACTTCCTTTCTTTTTTGAACTGCATTAGCACACTTTTCATTCCACCATGGCAGAGGAGGATGCCGGTATTTAAAATTGCTTCCTGTCTGTTTCGAGCTATTATTATTCATATTTGAATTTTGGGCCTGACTTCTAAACATCGATTGATTAATAGCTTTATGAATGATATCACAATACTCATAGTAAGACTGTAGAGGATCGTTATGGTTAAAATTAAATTCTTTAAGCATAGTGTTGGCGAGCTTTGAAAACTTATTCCAATTTACTAGCCGTAGATTAGGTCTTTTGAGTGCAGCTGTGTAATTTTGAGAAATAAAGTTGTTTGTAGAAGAATCAGTGATAGTGTTGAACAAAATCTCAGTTATTGTGGGTAGATGATAACTTCCCAGGGGATCATCATATACTGTCCAATTGCAATTAAGGCCTATAGAGGGACTGACTATTGTTAAATCCAAACCATTTGGTCTCCAGTTATTTGTACCTACAGTTGTTGGTTGTGTGTCATTTAATAACACTAAATTGCATTCATTTACAGCGTCGAGAACATCTCTTCCACGAGGACTGACAGATTGGCAACCCCACATGGTGTGATGTGCATTGAAATCACCTGCTACTAAGCATGGTTGTGGTAAGGTATTAATAAAATTAACAAATTTTGTTTTTCTAAAAGTAGTACTACAATTTGTCGGGATATAAAGACTGGCCATTGATAATGAACTGTTATTAAAGTTTATTTTAATAGCAATATTCTGAAGTGAATCATCAAAAAATGTTTTTAATCTACTGTATTGTATGTTGTTACGAATGACTATGGCAACACCATTGTGTCTATTGCCACAATCATTGCGTTCTATTGAGTATCCTTTAATATCTAAACGTTGTGTAGGCTTGAGCCAAGTTTCGCAAACTAAAGCTATGTCAATATTATTTTCATACAAAAATTGAGTAAAAATATGACGATTACATTACAGACTTTGAGCATTCCACTGTATATCTTTAATTTGTCTGTGAATTTTTACTAATGTTCTTGGTATCACTGGAGTTGAAAAAATCGCTTAAAACATCTAACACATTTTTAGAGGATATTGGGGTATCTTGTGTCTTATTTAATGTTATAATTTTATAATGCTTTGCACTAAGAGATTCAGTACCTTGTCATTTGATTTTAATAATGTCAAGAGATCAAGAGGCTTCTTAGGGCCGAGAGGTGGGAAATTTCCATTTTTGAATATGTTAGCGAATGATGGTGTCTGAACTTTTTGTCTGTTTTCTTGTATTTTATTTTGCTTAATTGGACACTGAGCTGAAATGCTAACGTGATTGCCATTGCAATGGAAGCATTTGGCCTGTTTGATCGGAGTTTTACAAAATTTTTATGAGTGGTCTTCTTTACAGATGGAGCAGCGCTCGGAGTTCTTGCAAAACTTTGCTAAATGGCCATACCTGAGACACCGGAAACATTGTTTGACTGGTGGAACATACGCTGAGATGTAATGCCGCCAACCGTCCAAATCTACGTAGTCTGGAAGAACTGACGTCGCGAAGGTGAAGGCTACTGTCTGCAGCGGCTGTTGAATGAAGTTATCATCAACTTTGGTCCTTTTTGTGAATCTTCGAACAGATATTATTTTCTTGTAACTTGATAGCATTGTGAATATCTTTTTGTTTGTCAATTTGGTGGGTACATTTTTAATTATACCAGTAATTTCAGTGCTTGAAGCTGGTATATTGGCCTTAAATTGGTAGTCTTTTAAAAATGTAGCATTGTTCAAGAAGGCATTAGCAAGGCTGGCTTTTTCGAAGTATATGGCAATTTTGAACTTGTTCATTGACCATTGTAAGATATTTGATTCCTTTATTAAACCTTTTGATACATCTAGATATGGACATTAGGTCTCGGTTTCCTATAGGTATATCCGCATTGGAAGACTCTACGAATACTACAAATTCTGTAGCACCGGAATCCTCAGGGTATCGTCTCTTATAATCTGTTACCAGATAAGGTTTGTACTTATCTGCGCTTTCTACCTCTGACTCGGACGACGACGTGGAGTCTCCTTCAAAACTCAAACTCAAAACTCAAAACGTTTATTCTGTAAATAGGCCACAAGGGCACTTTCACATGTCATTTCATTTCATTTTTTACAGAACATTTGGTATTATTATCATATTATCAGAAAAAAAAAAAGTACTTAATTATTGTTTCTGAGAGATGTAAAGAGTCTCATGTCATAATAAAATAATTAAAATATAAATAACAGAGATGTATAGTCTCTTTAGTCAATAATACAATGATAATAGGAGATGTAAATGGTCCCCACAGTCAAGAGTTGTATAATTAAATTAATCTTTGGAGGTGTAAAAGGCCTCCAAGTGTCCAGTAAAAGAAACTCTGGCAGTGAGGATGCTCACAATTAATTAGAACAATTCAGTCCCAAGCATTTTTATCGTCTATGTACTCTTTAATACTGTAGTAAGCTTTAGAAATAAGCCTTTGCTTGATGTATTTCTTGAACTTATTAATTGATAGATCTGTCAAAGTGCTTGGGAGTTTATTGTAAAATCTTACACAATTACCCTTGAACGAGTTTTTTATTTTATGGAGCCGAGTAGTGGGCACTGCAAGTTTGTCCTTGTTTCTAGTATTAAAGTTATGTATATCACAGTTTCTTCGAAAGTTAACAATGTTCTTATGGACATACATAATATTCTCGTAAATATATTGACTATGGACTGTCAATATATTTACTTCTTTAAACTTATTTCTAAGAGAATCTCTATTATTCATTTTATAAATTTTATAAATCGCACGAACAGCCCGCTTCTGCAGCACAAAAATAGTATTTATGTCAGCAGCACTGCCCCAGAGCAGAATACCGTAGGACATAATACTATGAAAATAACTAAAATAAACTAATCTGGCTGTTTTTAAATCTGTCAAGTGACGGATTTTCCTGCATGCAAAAGCTGCAGAGCTCAGTCTGTTCGATAGCTTATCAATATGTGGACCCCATTGGAGTTTGGAATCCAACGTTATACCTAGAAACACTGTGCTGGTTACCAATTCCAATTCCTCATTTTTAATTGTTATACATGTCTGATTATTTTTAACGTTAGTAGTAAGAAACTTAACACATTTAGTCTTTTTCTCATTTAATAGCAAATTATTAACATTAAACCAATTTACCACTCTTGATATGGTATTGTTCACGTGATCATCAGTAGCGTGTTGGTTTCGCTTTGTTTTAAAAATAAGTGAGGTGTCATCAGCAAACAGTACCATATCATGACAGTCCCTTCCTAGATAGGGTAAGTCGTTTATATAGATGAGGAATAGGAAGGGTCCCAATATTGAGCCCTGTGGCACGCCCAAAGAAACCAATGATCCTGGTGATCGTTCTCCGTTTACGTCTACCCTTTGTATTCTTCCGTTCAGATAAGATTTTAACAAATTCAATGACGTGTCTCTAACTCCATAATGATGTAATTTCCTGATCAATGTTTCATGACAAACGCAATCAAAAGCCTTAGATAAGTCACAAAAAATGCCTAGGGCATCTTGTGACTCTTCCCAGGCATCAAAAATACTTTCAATGAACTGAATTCCGGCATCTGTTGTTGAACGACCGCGAGTGAATCCAAACTGTTTGTTATGCATTAGCTTATTTGATTCAAAATGATGTAATAGCTGTGATAAGATTAATTTCTCAAAAATTTTACTAAAAGTTGGTAGTATTGATATAGGTCTGAAATTGGTGGGGTCTTGAGTACTACCTGCTTTGAAGAGGGGAATTATCTTACTTTGTTTCATTAAATCAGGAAATTCACCGCAGTCTATACAATTGTTGAAAATGACCGCTAGGTCAGGTGCAATTAATTCGATCAGGGATTTAACGACGTGAACAGAGAGTCCCCAAAGATCATTCGTTTTCTTAACATTTATCAATTTAAATGCCTTTACGACATCTGAACTTGTGACGTGCTTAAAATTCAAGTATGAAGCACACTCTGAGACATTATCTTTTAATATTGCAACAGCAGACAAAGGTGACGAATTTAAATACTTAGTCGTGGAAGCCGGTGCATTAGTAAAAAACGATTCAAATTCAGTTGCAACTTCTAAGCTAGAACTCGTAAGCTGTCCATTGATTTTTAGTTCGTAATCGTGACTCGCTTTTTTACTACGACCGGCCTCCTCATTAATTATTTTCCAAGTCGTTTTTATAACATCGGAACTATTCTTAATTTTACTACTCAGAAAATTACGTTTAGCTGTATGACAGTCTAATTTAAATTGTTTGGAGAACTGTTTGACTTGTTCTTTAAATTCGTCACTCATGTTGAACCGTCGTTCCTCATACAATGCATACAATGCTTGCCTGCGTTTATGCAACTCTGCAGTAGCCCACGTACTAAAGTCGTTTGAACCACTAACCACAACCGATTTTGAAGTGAATATCGCGCTGTACTGTTTCATAAAGGTTTCAAAGAATAAGTTATACATTATATTAGGAGACTGTTCAGCAGCCAAAAACGGTAGTTCCTGGGCTAAAGAGTATCTCATTCTTTCTAACCGGTCAGCAGTTATTGGCACAAACGAAATTTTCTTTTTAATGACAGGTTCTCTAATAGAATCAAATTGAAATAATTGACCTAAATGATCTGAATCCAATTCACTGATAACACTTTTACTGATTGGAATAACATCAGTAAAAATGTTGTCAATGCATGTAGCACTAGTAGCAGTCACTCTTGTTGGCTCCATAAATAAATGGCTAAGCCTAAATGATGAGAAAAGATTTATTAATCTAACGCTGAGAGTAGTTCTTTCTAACAGATTAACATTAAAGTCACCACATATAATTAATCGTTTCGTACTGTGTGATGAAATAGTTAGGACGGATTCCATTATTTTCTCGAACATTTCAAAGTCGCTCAAGGGTGGCCTATAGACACATATAACGATGAACTGTTCTAATTCCACAGCTGCAAGTTCTATAGTTCGTTCAACAGATAAGGAAACAATGTCCTTACGTTCCTTGAATTTCATATGATTGTTTAGTATGATTAATGCCCCACCATGTATTGAATTAAGTCTGGTGAACGAACTACCAACCTTGTGATCTTTAAAGCTAAACATAATTTCATTAATAGTTAACCAGTGCTCTGTTATGCACAAAATGTCAATTTTATTACAATTTAAAAATAACTCTATTTGTAGATCTTTGCCTCTAATACATTGAATATTCTGATGAACCTTATATACTTAGCATGTGAGCTTCCCTTATTCTTAGGGTTTTCTAATATACTAGAACATATGTTGCCAGAGCCTGGGTCCTCTGTTGTCCTATGAACTAATTTAAATGCATCCTGTTATTCTGGTCTGATACCAGATTCATATTAGGCTGCTCAGTAAAAGCAGAGTTAGAAGCCAAATTTTTGGCTGTAATGTCATATAAATATAATAGTGACATAGCTATTTGTCGTTTACAATAATTTGAAAGGTAAAATGTACCTTTAGTCATAGTAAAATAATTACTAACATAATTGTTAGTGTCAATAATATCAAACTTATTATTATATGTACATAAATTGTACATAGTTATATTCATATTATGTCTATATACATTTTCATTTTGTGTCAATTGGTTGCAGTAGGGAAATGTGAACAATATAATTTTTTTCACACTAAGACCATTCAATGTTTCATAAAATTTTATTAAATTATTTTTGTTCACATCTCCCCTATTGCCCATGAAAATTATCAGTGTGGCACTGGCTGTGATAGTGCTGTCATTCAAAATTTGATTTATAATATTATCTACAGTGCTAAAAGGTGAGCAATTACTAATAACACTATGTCCCTTAGAGTATGAGTGGAGTGCTGAGCCCATGCCACTTCCAATCTCATCACAGTACATTATAATATCAGGTGTTGTGGTCATATCAGACTTGGCAGAACTATTATCAGTAACACCTTGTGTTGGTAAACTGTCACACAAGCCCGGAGAGTTGCCCGCTGTCAAACAACCACCTTTCTGCTCACAGCGACAAGTATGGTTGTTGGTCAGCGACTCAAACCGCTCACAATTATGGTTCATTTCTTGAATTAAATCATCCATAGCCAATGAGTATTCATTTATAACTTTCTCAGAGTTCAAATATGCACTGTTTAGTGATCTCAATGAATCCTCCAAGCTTTGGATTTTCAAATGTAAGTTTTGTGTGTCAGTTTCATACATCAACTTAGTACTTTCTAATTCTAATACACACATATTCAAATCATGTAATAAGTTTACATTTTTCTTGCTTACTTTTAAGTTTTTAGTACACAATTTATTATGTTTTATTAATTTCTGAGTTTTCCGTATATACCTATTTATTTTACCTAGTTTGTTATTGCTGCAACTTAATAACCTTGATGTGGGCAATGTGTCATTAGTTAAATCAATGACATCATCAAGGCTTCCAGTTGCAACAGTAACCAGCTGCGGGCTGATCCCTACGACTTCACTGTAGAGGCTCTGGGTCTGCAACGCTGCGGTGTTTTCCTTCTCCTCCTGGAGTGCATGTATTTGTTCATGGGCATCGAACAATGCTTTCTCCAGGGAATCAATCGATTTCAGGGCTTGCTCGTACTCTGCACTACATACAGTGAAGCTATCTACGGTGACCTGCAGCTTGTCCCGCTCAACAATTACATCACTACATTCTTGTTCTAATACACATAATTGTTTCTTTAGCTTATCTCTACTTTCAAGTACTGATAATAGCTCTTTCTCATTTTCCTCCCTTTCACAGAGTAATTCGGTGACCATTTCCTTTGATTTTTTTAATTCTAGTAAGGTAACTTTGAGCTTGTCATTTTCCTGCTGTCGGGAGGCGACAGCAGCAGCTCTGCGGGTCATCATGGTTACAGTTGAGATAAGAATCAAGGAATTGCACACCAAAACAATGCGAAATTACTTACGTGGAATAGTAACGTTTTTCAGCGTTTGCACATCACTAATTGCTATGAAATATATTTTAAACGTTGTTAAATATAATAATTTAACAATAAGGTAACAAAAAGCGCCGAAAGTGTACGGAAATAACAAATACTTTTAAATTTATAACCTGCAACGGTCACAAATTTAACATGTTTCGAGACACTAGTAAACGTCACTAAAACACACTGCAAACAATAGAAATACTTAACATTACACTATAATCCTAAAATAACACTAAATTGGGCTCAGAATTACACTAAATCATATTAAAATATTCTCTTCACTTTTCTCTTCAGCCTCACCTTTCATCTCTTTCTTGTTCGCACCTGTTCCAGACGCCTTTTATTTCTAAAAACCCCGATTGATACACGAGTAATCGATGAAATTAATAAAAACTTCGAAAATCCCGCCTGGTTATTTCAATGGTTTCCCGCGCTTTCACATTTACTTTTCTTTTTAGCGTCCTTTGTCAGACTCAGAGTAAGTAATAAATAGAGGAGGGCTATTTTCCATGAACAGAAGTTAATATACCGACCCTCTTTACTCATACGACCGCATTTCTTTGTGTGATTGAAAACAATATAGTTTTGACAGGATATGTATCGCGTATTATTTTAGTGACAACCAGCGATGGGATAAGTATCGATCGATGAACGGCTATCGACAAAAATTATAGTATACCTACTTTGTTTATCGTTATTTTAGAAGACTGGAATTTGCCTATAATATATATATATATATATAATATAAAATAGTATCGATAAACAATGTAGAAGTAGTAATTGATTTACTTACCTTCAATAACCAATTTCAAATACCTTGGTCATACAGTGACTGAAAGATGACCTAGCCATAGAGTGGGAGTGCAGCGCTTTTGCAGTTCGGGCGTTGTTGGCTAATAGGATTGCATATTGTAAAAAGCCAGTAAAGTCTTACTCTCACTCAAGGCACACTGTCTTAAATCAATCTACACGTGCAGCCTATGGGTCAACTATACCCAAAATATTCTCAACGCCCTGCCACAGATTTATTAATAGTACTACGTACAGAAATGTCACTCCGCAGACACTTAAATAAATCACAAAAACGAACGCGTGGAAGCAGCAACAGTAAAGAGGTAATTGCAGGTCGGCTTGACGGCCCAATACTCAAACACTGGGTGAGTGGTGTGACTGTTTGTAACAGTGTGTGGAAAACAGAGCCGTGCCACATGCGATTCTATTTATATGAAATAGATTGAATTGAGTGTGATTATTTTATTTGATTATGTGATTATTTTATCTGTTAAAAACAAAATATGGATCCTTTTGTGCTCCGAAATTAATTATTATAATAATAAAAAAAAACACACATAATAAAGTCAACGATTATATAGCGATAAAAAAATAACACTCATTATCATTTACACACTATTAATTAATACATCATACTCTTGACGTACCATGACGAAGTAAAATATCAGTACAATATATTTAAAAAATAAGGCATCGAGTATAATGTCTATTGGGATATTTTGACGCATCGTGAAATGTCGAATTCCGTGTAAATGAGCTCTTACTCTAATAATAGATGTGAATGGGAGATTAGTATTGGTATAGTAATATGTATTAGTCTGCGATTTTCTTTATTGCTGGTAAAATTATTCTGCAGTAAAATCTTCTTGAGAAATCGCGCGTGTTTTGTCGTCCAGCCGAACCCGCGAGGTACCGCCGCAATCCACACATTCAGCAATAGTGTTTCACGAGGAAATCTAAAATGAAAAGGTTAAGATATAATCACACATAAAATTTTACATATCAATGTTACTTTGTGGAAAAGATTCATAAATACTAATCAAATAATTACAATTAAGCAGTATTACTTCTTACTATACAGTGCATCGATAATATTTTTGTTACATCACTATCGATCGGGAAACTAAAATACGTCCTAAAATCACAAATCCCGCAATGCCTGAAGAGCAAGTGATTCAACCATTGTGTCCTGCCAATCCTCACTTATGGTGCCGAAACATGGACTATCACAAAAGCCAATTCGCACAAAATTAGAGTCGCCCAAAGGGCTATGGAGCGTGGCATGCTAGGCATCAGCCTCGTTAAAATCCGCAGACTTACCAAAGTCACAGACGTGGGTACGCGCATCACGGGTGTCGGGGCGTCCAACCTTCGTGCTGACAGACCGACACGATCAAGGCCGACTAAGTCTATATTTTTGGAACTCGACTTTATAATTGTACTGACATAAAGGACAATAGCGGGCGACCAAGGGGAGTCTGGTTTAGACACGCGACAGCCGAAGACATCGGCAGAGGACAAGACCCTGACCCTGACCCTGCCTCTGAACAGACAGACCGCACATTGGTCCTTCGAACAACTTGAAAAAACCCATGGAAACACGAAGTGGGAAGAAGCTGGCCGAGGCCGACACGCCCGGCCAGCCGATTGTCGACTCGACCACCAGGACGGCTGAACCAAGCGCCGGGCCAAGCAGGCTCTCGCCGTCACTCGTAGGCGGCAGCCGCGCTCCCTCGCCGATCTACGCACGCAGCAGCCATGCGCCCTCGCCACTTTCTCTGCGCAGCAGCCGTGCGCCCTCAAGGTTATATTCGGCTATAAGCAAGACCCAGACCCCACGCACTACGCTCGACGAGTACGACTCGCGCGCCTTCACCCGCGCTGTCGCGCGCCTCCGTCGCCTGGTCCTCCGCAAGTCGCCGACAGCGACAACTGACTGCCGGGGACGACGCTGCGCGCCGTGTGGCAGAGCTGCGACAGGAAGCGGATCTGCTAGAGCTAAGGACAAAGCTTAGCCGAAACGTCAGTTGAGCGCAAGATGAGAAAGCTCCTAGCCAGACAGACGGCGAAAGATTTGCCCGCGTTCTCAGGGGACGTCCTGGAGTGGCCGCTTTTCTACAGGCAATTTAAGAGGACAACTGAAAGGCAAGGCGTGCCTCAAATGCAAGGCTCGGGTGTCCGTTTCTGCACTCCTCGTTAGTGCTACCGGCCTGGATAAAATCATCTCCACACTCAAACTACGTTTCGGACGACAAGACCATCATATAGAAATTATGCTGTGCCGTGCGTTATACCAACAACATTAGACACGACGACATAAATGGCCTCATTGAGTATGCGACCGATTATTGATATCGTCGCTGCCATGACATTGACAGACGAAACAGGCCATCTGACAAATACCACACTGATTCGAGAAATTATTTCTAAATTAAGAAATTATTTCTAAATTGCCGTGAATACTCCAGGACCAATGGAGTTTTTACATCTAAAACCACAACAACGGTCTTCAAGTGACGCTGAAAACTCTGTCGGACTGGCTGATGATGACAGCCAGTGCAGCCACTCATATCGCACCTATTACAGCGATGCCCTATGCCAACGACCGGTGACGAAACTGTGCCGACTTGACGTGAGACCATCTGCCTCAAATGACCGGACTTAACTCGACTCAACTTGACCCGACCTGACTAACTACTAGGTACGGTGGTTGGAAACCCCTTCGCCTTTAAGTCTTGGACGACCATCAATACAGGAGGTGGAGATGTCGAGGCGTCCAACCACCGTGCTGACAGACCGACACGAACACTGGCCAACTAAGTCTATTAAATTGTACTGACATATAGGAAAATAGCGGACGACCAGTCTTACGCAACCAGGAACAAAAAAAAATGTTCCTATTTAGCACAGACAGAATTAATGGCGTCCACATGCTATCTTAGTCTTTGTCTCTGTGTCCCTTTCTTACAGTCTGTCATGGCGACACGTGTGGTTGTTTGAGATCATTTGGGGAATAATTGTGAAATTTTCAACAATTTGCGTGTTTTTTTTTTAAGTGCTGTGTTTTTAAGTGGTGGGGACTGCTGTATGACTCTTACACACTATTTTCTCGTGATTCTCTGAAAATGGCACCGATTAGACACTATAGATCCTGTGTAATTTGTACAAAAAAATATAGTCATCAAAATTTTATTAAAAGGAAATTTATGACAAAATTTCCTATAGATGAAGATCATTAAGTAAAACTTGACTAAAATAATAAAGTATTTTGTCCCCTTGAACAATCAACGAGACTAAAATTATACTCTATCTTTCTGAAATGAGAAAAAATATTTGTATGTTTGTTAATAATAGTGATGTAAATTTTCACTCTATCGATAAACGGATAAAGTATGAGTCTATAAGCTTTACTTCATGATGCTGTTATAGTGGATGTTTTGGAATAGTTTTGCATAGATGCTGTTGCGTACAGTCAGAGAAGACTCTTTACACTTTTTTTTTATGATCGCAATTTTCATTATATATTTTAAATTATGTATCGTCTATCTTAATGACAAAAAATTAACGGCTATCTTAATGACAAGAAATTTATAGTTACTGTGTTTTTCGATTTTAAAAAGGCCTTCGATACCCTTCGGCACGACACGCTACTAAGAGCGATGGCGGAATGTGGCATCGGCGGGCCTCTCAACAACTTGTACCGAGATTACCTCACGGACCGCTCCTACCGAGTGCAGGTAGGTGAGTACAGCTCACCACCCACAGGGACAGATCGCGGGGTGCCGCAGGGGTCGGGCAGTGGTCCATTGTGCTATTTGATGCATGTAAATAGCCTGTGCAACGTAGTCCGCCATTGCTCAGCGTACATGTTCGCGGACGACCTGTGCACGCTGCGGGCCGGCCGCGACATGGACGAGGTCTCGCGTCTCGTGCAGGAGGATATCGACAGTATCACTCGCTGGGCGCATGACAATGGTATTGTAATCAATTCAGATAAAACGAACCTACTTGTTATTCAGTCTCCTTACTCATGTATCCCTAAGGTATCATGCGAATTGGTTGCTCATGGCTTCTCTTGTATACATAATAATTTTTTAAATTGCAAATGTCAGACTATTACAAGAGTACCACAAGTAAAATACCTCGGCATGTTTATCGATGAAAATATGGGTTGGATAAGTCATGTGGATTATATTGTAGGCAAGCTTCGCATATTGCTATGTAAATTTAATCAGCTTAGTTATAAAGTTCCTAAATTTATGTTAAAAACTATTTATCTTTCGTTGGTTGATTCCATTGTTAGTTATGGTATTGAGTGCTATGGTTCGACTTTCAAAACTCATTTAGACAAAATTGAAACTTTACAAATTAAATTCCTAAAACTACTGGTAAACAAAAAATCTAAAGCCAAACTAAATCAAGATTATAGAAAGCTGTTTAAGATATGCAATATCCTTCCAGCATCGTTAAAATATAAACACGCTGTAGCCGTAAGCAACCATGGCAGTCAGAACCATAAATTACCCAAGCAGCACGGTCTCAATACAAGATTTGTAGCTCAAGGAAAATTTGAAACTTTAAAAGTAAATAACTACTTCGGTGGTAGAATGCTAAAAAGACAGATTCCTAGAATAATGAATGAAATGCCATCTCTTATTAGATTTGAGATGAATAGAAACAAATTTTCAGTCATATATAAAACATACCTTCTAGATAGTATCCTGAGTACCTAATTGCCTGGCTAGATCTTCAATGTATAAGTTCCTACTTAGTTGACTACCATCATAGTTACCTATATTGTTATCATAAATTGTTTTCGACTATTTCTGTGTCTTAAGTAATTCTTAATATGAAGTGCGACTCCCGACCCACAGACAAACCATACTCAAACTTGGTTTTGTGGGATGTATGTTTAGCCCATAAGTATTTTTTATGCAATAAACTTCATTCATTCATTCATTCATTCATTTTGTGACGTGAAATTTTAAATTAATTGAATCCGAAGGCAAACTGATAGACATTTGGAAGGTGCCTAATGTTTCGATTAAGATTCCCGAGTTACTTATGCCCTTAATTTTTACGATTTCGCGAGAGAGTTCAGGGGTTTCTTTCAAACTTGAGTTTTTAATTATTGCTTGCACCAGCATGTGTGATTAGTTGCGTATTCAGTTTGAAAATAAATGTGTGGTAGTGATATATTTTTATTGTATGTAGTAGTCTCGAGAATTGGTTTAGAATCGGGAACAAGGTCGGACTTAATGAGTTTAGGTTCACAAATACGGCTTAGACAATTTTTTACCCTTGTTTATGAGAACTCAGATTTTGCTGAGATATATCGATAGAGTGACTCGGCTGTTTCCGAGATGTATTTTTACTTAAAGTCCTCTTATTCGATTCTTGATGAGTTTTGTCTAAAGTCGGGCTTATTTGAGAGATTGATTGAGTAGAACTCGACATTGTTTTTGGAGGTTTATTTTGAACATTATGGGGTTTAGCCACATGTAGTATTGAACTCTGTTGTATTGATAGAGTGGAACTCAGCGTAGGCTGAGATGACCGCGGACTCAGGTTCCGGGATTTATCTGGGAAACTCTGATTTTTAGCCAGAGTAGGACTCAGGGTTTTCTGAGATGACCTCGGAACCGAGTTCCGGGATTTATTTGGTGAACTCTGATTTTTAGGCAGAGTAGAACTCAGGTTATCCTGAGATGACCTCGGAATCGTGTTCAGGGATTTGTCTGGGAAACTCTGGTTTTTAGGCAGAGTAGGACACAGGGTATCCTGAGATGACCTCGGAATCTTGTTTCGGGATTTATTTTGAAAACTCTGGTTTATAGGCAGAGTAGGACTCAGGGTATACTGAGGTGACCTCGGAATCTTGTTCCGGGATTGCTTTTTTTAAACACTTGAGCGTATGATAATTTAGAAATGACCTCAATGGGATAGTGTTTGTGCCACTTTGATGAAGCGATTTCGGTAGGCACGCATCCGAAATCATTCTTGGTTTAAAGCTTCATCAGAGGGTTCTTCATATATATGGTGTACATTGGCCTGTGCATAAGTACCTTTTGTGGGTTCTCGACCCTGGGCTGAATGGGAATTTTTGTATTTTAGTTTATAGCACTCGTCAATGGTGTGACCCTGCTTTTTGCAGTATCTACACTGTTTTGGACCTTGGGGAGAATCTGAATTGGGCTTTGGATTGACGGTGTATGATCGTTCAACGGAGGATTCATTCTGAGACTTGTTTCTATAGCACTCAGAATAAGTATGCCCTTTCTTGTGATACACAGAGCATTGTTTTGCTCGGTAGGAATAGGAGGACGAGGACTTAGAGAGGTTGTATAATTTTTCGTCTTCAACTGCGCATTGTATAGCCTCATTCAGATTTGGAGGGTTGCGGCAGCGCACTATGTTAGAGATAGAGGAGTTTAGGCCTAACAAAAATGTGTTGAGGGCGAGGCCTTCCATGGCGGCTATGCGCCCCACAAGTTCGTCCGGTTGCTTAAAATTATAATGAATGTCAGATTGCATGCGGGTCAAGATCGATTCTAACCTTAACGAATATTGAGGTACGTCTTCTGACGGAAGTTGTTTACAGTTACGGAGGTCAACAAGTAAATGGGTGGCGTGCTTCTTTTCTCCAAATGTTGTTCGAAGGAAACTTTTGATTCCGTCCCATGAATCAAAATGTTTGAGGCTGCAATCAACCTGAGCTTTGCCTTCCAGCTGGGATATTACATATCTGCACAGTACATTTATTTGGTCTGCATTTGCGAACGACATAGCATTATCGCAGTTAGTGAGGAATGCTGAAAGGGATTCCTTCTCACCATTGTAAGGTTTTATGAATTTAGTCAGTACTGCAAAGGGAATTTCAGAACTTTTATCACTTTTAGGAGGTATTTTGTAAAGTAGGGTATCAGATAAATCAGCACTAGATCTAAAATGAGATTCAGAGGAAGATGAGAAGTGTCAGATTCTGGAGATTCGAAATTGGTAGACTCTTCTGATTCAGTTTTAACGTCGGACATTAATTATTGTGCTATGTTTAGTATTAGACGAAATGTTTGACAATATCGGTAAAATTAAGTTTATAAAATGTACATAATTAGAACTAAGACGTTGTAAAACGTATATATAAAAGTTCGTAAAAATGTTGTAAAATGAGGCTTTCCGATGTGCACTTTCACAGTATGTAAGAGTTTTGTGTAGAAAATAGACTTTGTAAAACTCACAAACACACGTCGATGCTGGTCTCGAGTTTCATTCTCGGCTCGGCGATAGTATCACGCGGCAGGTAGCGAGTCAGAAGTGTCCAGTGTCAGCGCTTGGCGCCAACGCGGCGGCAGACGGCGTGTGAAAGTTCTTGCTGGAACCTGGCTGAATAATGGTATGCGCCCGACATGATGGTTGATAGTGGTTAGGTTGTTCGCTGGAAACGTTGGATGGAGTGCCGTAGTAGTGTGCTGGATCGCGGGCTCACGCTCATAGGGCGGAGACTAACCGTCGGATCAGGCTCGACCTTGGGGCGAGTCTCACCGTCGATCAGGCTAAACACTGGCCTGGGATTTGAGATTCCTTCAGATGTCTTTATGACCTCTTCGGAATCCCACTTCTGACACCAGTTTGTTAGGAGGCCTCTGGTGTCTCATGTCTGTCTTTTTAAAAAAAAACTACAAAGTTTACCTAACTAGACTTTATTCTTCTTTTGAGAGATTACACACAAACTAGACTATGACTTCTTAAAAGCGGAGGCGACCGCTCCTCGCAACTGAACAAATCTAACTGGAAAATATTATTCAAGTAAATGGCAGGCCACCACAATGGCTGACTCTGCAATAGAATACCACGGAAAAATACGTAACACGGTGATCTGCTAGTTTAGCTTTTATTACATAGAAAATAGGGTTATAATAGGACGACCAAGGGGAGTCTGGTTTGGACACGCGACAGCCGAAGACATCGGCAAAGGACAAGACCCTGACCCTGACCCTGACTCTGAACAGACAGACCGCACAACGGGTCTAAAGTGGCGATGGGCGGGACTCTTGGTTAGAAGGGAGGCCGAATGTGGACCAAGGCAGCCACAGAGTGGCGGCCGCGAACAGGACAGAACAGCGGGCAGACCACCGGCCCGATAGTCAGATGACATTGCTAAGGTGGCTGGAAAGCAGTGGACGCGACTGGCGGGTGAACGTAGTGATGGCGTGCTTTGGGAGAGGTCTATGCTCACCAGTGGGATGACAAGGGCTGATGATGATGACGATGACGACTATCGATATTTCACAAATTTGTAAAAGATAAATCATTGTAAATACACTACTATAAACGTATTTCTGATATTACTGGGCCGAAATAATTTGGGAAATCTTCCCATGAATCCAATGTGTCCATTAAAAAATGATAAAATGCAAGTTAATCTACGAAATAACATCAATTAATATTTACCTATTGAATGATGAATTCGCCTACGTTTTTATGATTTCTCATCAAAATTTTACTCTCTATGATAACACACTACATGGCAAATGACTTTCTAATGCAATTTTATAAGTTTTCTCACTGATAGACCACTTTTATAATTAAAATAACGTTTCCCGAAAGTTTCGATTTGAAATATTCACTCTTTGTTTATTTTATGACTATGACAGATGCTGCTCGATGCAATTGAAGATTTGTTGTCTGACAAACTATACACATGGCGAGTATTTAGTGTTTAGTGTTGGACAGCAATACGTTAGAATTAGTAAATGACACGAAGTTTCTTGGAATAACCATTGATAACAAATTGCAGTGGGGACCCCACATAGAAAAATTGGCTGGTAAATTAAGTTCTGCGGCTTACGCTGTTAGGAACATCAGACAAAACACGGATATGGCTACATCTAGGCTAGTATATTTTAGTTACTTTCATAGTGTCATGTCCTATGGTATCTTGTTGTGGGGGAAAGCAGCGGATATTCAAACTATTTTTATTTTACAGAAAAGAGCTATTCGAGCAATTTATAATTTAAAACGCACAGACTCCTTAAGACAGCTTTTTAAAGAAATTGACATACTAACTGTAGCTAGTCAATTTATTTTCGAAAATATAATGTATGTACGCAAGAACCTTACAAAATTTCCCAAACTTAGCGATAGCTGTAATGTTAACCTAAGAAATAATCACAAACTAGACTCGCGAAGGTTAGCAATTCTTTCAAGGGTCAATGCATTCTCTACTACAACAAGATACCTGGAGATCTTGAAATTGCCATTTGAGCTATTTAAAATCCATGTTAAAGCGACTTTGTCGAAAAAGGGATATTACAATGTTCAAGATTACTTAAATGGTGGGTCTGTATGGGGTTAATCTGGCTCAACACAGACCTTGCTGTTAATAATTTTGTTATAATTTATTACTGCTTATTAATTATAATAATGACTAAATATTATATTTTGTATTAGTTAAGCATAAGCAATTTTTAAAAAGAGATCTAAAAATCAATCTGTGGGAGTTTCTACGCCCTTATTCTCCCACAGTGGTCCAATGTAGAGAAGTGGCAAAAAATGACGATTGCTATGTATATGTAAATATCTACAGTAATAAAGACTTTTGGAATTTGGATTTGGAATTTATTAACTAATCCTAATTCTGTAGGGTAAAAATAAACCAAACCATCAACAAAAGGGTACGCAATTCAAAATTGACGCTACAACTATTTAAGCAAAGCGTTTCGTTTATCTGAGGTCTGAGGTCATAGAGATGTAACTACTCGATCTACCAATCCGGTTTAAACCGGTTTGAGCCTCAAACCGCACAACTCGGTTTGAATCTATCTCAGCCCAGTTTAGACGGGCGGGGGAATGTTTGTCATTTCTAAAAATATTTTTTAAGTTATGAACGAAAAGGCTGATTATTTCTTTAATAGTGAACTAAAATATTTCATATACCAATGTTGATCTCAATAAGGAATACTTTGTACCATCATTAATATACATAGAAGGATATGGCATCCCGTACTGAACTCCATATTGTTTTGAGGCTAAGAAAAATGGCGCCTCTGTCGGAATTTGTCGGAACCAAGTCGTTGCGAAAAATTGCAACAGCGTCAAAACGTTACCTTCCGTAAATCAGGGGTGATTTGAATTGTGATTTGAATTTAGGTGGAATAGATTATAAAGTTGATCTACGGGTAACTCTCAAATACTTGAGATCATTTTATAGGTGATCAAGAAAAAATATAGATAAAATTACCTCACTGTTCAATTAATCAAAAGTTGAAAATAATTAATTAACTTATATAGGTACATTAACTGTCATTGCCGTTAAAGTATGAAAGCTCGCAGAGAGAGATTAGTAAGTAGAGTGACTAGTAGGATCTTGATTTCAAAATAAAAGTAATCATAGAAAAGAGTATATTTGATTTCATGTACCTAATTACGACTTGTACGTGACCGCCACGAATTACTGAGGTAGACAAATTGGACCTGATCACCGATTAAGTCATCGTGTATATAATTAAAAATTACTTAAAAAGTTACCATCTTCCTCGTTTCTACTTTTGCTCTATTCATTTTATTTGAAACCCGATAACGAGGTGGCTGCGAAAGTAAAACTATTATTTTTCCTTTTAAGTTAAGGTAATAAGCTGGACTCAAAGAATCGAGATTTACACCTTACAAAATCCTGTGAAATAATACATCGATTTATAATACTAAAGAACGTCGCTACAAAGTTACGTCAGTCGAATGATAGGGATTTATCGAAAACAATATTTATAAGTTTAACTATTTGCTGCCAATAATAATTGTCAATTATATTACTTAGTTATGATAAGTCACTCCTTGTTTTTTTGTATTGTGCCTCCCGCATGATTTACAGCAGTAAACAACGCAGAACACCATTTTATTCTGTCATACGTACACGTCTATCCGATGTCACAGTCTGCGCGTGACTGTCAGAGGTTCGTGCTCACTACCAGTATGGGCACCATCTAAACGGCGACACTTGTGAGTGCCTGGTGACGGGTCTTCTATATTCAAGTATGCGATATCTGTATTGTTTTTTTTACAACAGGGTTATTAAAAAGAACCCGGGTTCAAACCGTGTTACATTGTATGTACGGTTCGACTTGCAAGTCAATTTGCATGCAACTTCAAACCTGTTTAAATCGATTTGAAAAAATTCGAGATCGTCACATCTCTAATCTGTCATCCAGCACATAATCAATTAATCACTAGAGATTTTTATGTAAATTTCGTACTTACCTAGTCCACCTGTTTCTAAACCGCAAAAATACTCAATCCAAATACCTGTTCTTGGAGTCTTTCCTAGTATTACAGTATGAGGCGCGCCTAGCTAGTCACGCTCACCCCGTAAGGTACTGTAGCGCTCCTGGTGCTTTCAGCACTATACGATTATAATTGCCTACCTAATCTGTAGGGCTAGCAAGTTTAATTATAAAAGACTTTGGTAAAAACTGATTGGTTTTTATTTGTTTTAGTTTCGTTTACACTTTTTATAAAAGGGATCCACAACTGGCTCGATAGCCATTACTCTAATCCTCACTATAATTTAGCTCAGTCACTGGCCGAAGCCTACGGTGAAGTGTCACATTGACTTCCACATCCACTCTAAAGAGGTCCGTATACAATATACAACCTACCTTACAATGATTCCCCCCTCCCTTCAAAAAAAAAAATTCCAACGGTTTTTTTTTTTTTCAAAGTGGCAACCCTAACTCAAAATCTAAAATCTAAAATGACAACCCTATCTCAAAGTCTAAAATCTAAACAATATTAAATGTTAACTTTAACTTAGTTTGCTATGCATGAAATCTAAAAGACAGTAAATATGCCGCAAGCATAAATTTAAATAACATCAAGTACCCTAATTCTTATCTGTCCAACCATCCCATTTAACCTACTCAATTAAACATTAAATAACAAAACCAAACTACACTTAAGGTGTAGGCTATGCACCTTAAAAACTTAAATTATAACACCCTATGATCCCATCATACAATTATTCGCGGCTTAACACTAATTTATTTCTAAGATGGTTTTGCAAAGCTCTTAAAAATTGCGATATAAAAATGTCATCTTTAGTAACTCCAGCCTTCCTCGCCAGGTCCCCTAAATAACGGAAGTAGTCCAACAAACTTCTTTTCTCTTGCTTGGCATTGTAGAACTTCTCTGCAAAGTCTGTGCCTCCAAACTCCTCATTAAACTTATTCACCACCTCGTCAAATGTCTGGGCACTACCCCTAATTTCCCTAAAAAAATATAACCTTTCAAATACGATGGAAATAATAATTTTAATTCCTCCGACGATATAAATTTCTGCCTCGATGCAGCATCTCTGAAGTCTTCTAAAAAATCTTCAAAGGACTCCTGCGGACTCCCCGAAAAACAAGTTGACAACTCCCCCATCATGAAATAATTTCATAAAAATTTTCACAAAATGTCCGCCGCTATAAAACAATCTTCCCACAACACTTTTCTATTTGATTCTTCACTCGCTTGTCAGGTCGAGGTAATTCCTAAATATAAAACTTAAGTACAGAAATACACTTCCCAATGCACATTCGATCCTTCCTCGATTCAGCAAGGTCTGGATCGACGATCACCATCCTCTTCCATTACGTCATTTCTTATGACGTCACCTTCCATCTGAAGCAATCTTCTTACTTCTCCGGCTCGTTCGGCGCCTCCACCAATGTAGCGCTCCTGGTGCTTTCAGCACTATACGATTATAATTGCCTACCTAATCTGTAGGGCTAGCAAGTTTAATTATAAAAGACTTTGGTAAAAACTGATTGGTTTTTATTTGTTTTAGTTTCGTTTACACTTTTTATAAAAGGGATCCACAACTGGCTCGATAGCCATTACTCTAATCCTCACTATAATTTAGCTCAGTCACTGGCCGAAGCCTACGGTGAAGTATCACATTGACTTCCACATCCACTCTAAAGAGGCCCGTATACAATATACAACCTACCTTACAGTACCTACCTAGTAAAGTCACGTAGGATAAAAGGAGCTAGCTGCACTTCGGAAGAACGTATAGAATGAACCTAGTCAAGTGCTAGATTTCTATGCACCTACATATGTATGTATATTGTGTATATGCCTAAGTATACTTTAGTTACCTACTAATACGGGATTAACAAAACCTTAAGTGAAGATAATTGATTTACTTAATTAAAAATATATTTGAAATACGGAAAAATGCCTGGAGTTACTACACGTATGAATTAACTTGACACCGGTGTTCATGACGTCATTACGGTGCTCTAAACACAGTGCTCCTGAGTTCTGTGACGGCGAACATTCCCGAAATATACCGATCACACGTTGCGGCCGCCGAATACTTGATGCGCGCATCGAATCGAGTACGCCGCTGGGAAAAGGCGGTGCGCGCATCGGACCAGGTGCCGACTAGTATTTAAAAATACCCAATACCACTGTTCTAGTATATACGCCTCACCTCTACATCACCATCTAAGAACAATATCACCATAACAGACTTGGTATTCTAGTATAACCATGGACGTAGTATTCTAACAATTCCCTGTTCATGAATGATGTTCATCTCTGAAGTTCATACAGTACAAAGAGTGAGTAAGTAATGATACCTATTGACACACATTGATTTAGCCCCAAACTAGGATTCCCTGTATCTTGGGTACTAGACAACGATACAAATACTTATATAGATAAATATTATACTTTGGATAGATAAACAACCATGACTAGGATACAAACATCCGTTCTTGTCAAACAAATATTTGCCCCCATCGGGACTCGAACCCGGGACCCTTGGCTTCGTAGGCAGGGTCACTGCCGACTCGGCCATTCGGGTTGTCGAAGTAAGTAAATAGTGGAAGGTCTATTTTCCATGAATAAAACTAATATACTGACACGCATACGACCGTATTACTTTTTATGACTGAAACCAAACAATACCAAATTATAAGATAGTTTGATACATTGTTTATCGATATTTTAGTTCATTGTTATAATTTGTTTGGGTTTCCGTTTTATAACTTTTTTTGAAGTCGAATAAAATAATACCAACGTATTATTAATATATAATAGTCAACGAATTTAGTACGCTAATTGCTCAACAAACGTGTGTTTGAAGATAAAATAAAACAAAACAGTGAATAAAAGCTTTACTTCTTTGTATTTTAACTAAAACAACCACTTTGTTACTATTGGGTAACTCCGCCTTGAAAACGTTGTGTTTGATGCATGTTAAAAGGTCTATTAATGTAAAAATGTTAGCTACTGCCCTTAACAAGTACCGAACGAGCGAACGAACGAATTGTACCACTCCAGCCAGGATTATACCTAGTCCGGTCAAATGGCCGGCATACCAGAGGGCACGTTTTTTGGGAGGGAGTGGGAGTGACCTGCTCAATGTGATAGGAGAGGATTGTGAATAGAATCGACCGATTAATGCAACCTTTAGCCAATATAGGAAATTTGGACAGGGGAGGATATGTGATATGAGAGCAGAAAAAATCTTCACGTTTCCTCATCTTCTGTGTCATGTGGTGTTGGTTGATTGTCTGGGTTCTGTTCTGCTGGGTTATTCGAAGTGCTTTCACTTTCTATGTCTATTTCCGGAACCTGGTATATTTGTTCTGAGGCGACCCTAGCTTCATCCCTATTGTGTGCTATTGTCATCCAGTAGCTAGGATTCTGTCCGTAGTATTTAATATAGTTTTTCCAGGTGTATATGGGTCGACGAACTTTCTTCTTTCTAGTTTTCTAGTTCAGGACGGCGTGGAATATGTGTTTTTGGGGGCGTCCCAAGTAAAATGTCGTGTATTTTCCTATATTTTGGGTGGTTTTTGGATTTCTCGAACATGTCACTCAAGATCATGCGTTCATATTTTCTTAGTCTTTGGTGAGGGCTGCCACTCTTAGTCCATATTAAATGCACGATGAAATGAACATTTTGTATATCAAGCGAGCTATTTTCCAGTCCATTTTAGTCTTCTTTACAAAGTGTTAATTAAAGCATAGAGCATAGTGCTTGTTGACATATTTTCCTTCTGGTGTCTCTCCTGCGATGTACTGCAGTAATATAAGAGCCGAGATATTTTATTTCAGTCTCCGTTCGAATTGGAACTCTATCCAATATGATGAACTCTGGTCGAGTAGCAGGACTAGGAACCAGTAAGCCGCAGCCAACGCGTCGGCAGCCGGATCTGCCGCCGCAATTGTGCAGATTCTTAATGTGGTTGATGAGTGTTTCTTCAGACTCGGCGATTGCAAGTTTTTTGTTCTGTCAATAGTTTTCTTCCACATATTTATCCAGCACCTTACGAATGTGAGTGTCGTCAAGTCTTAATTGATATGGGTGATTAGTTTCGTTAGCAATTACATGGAATATGCAGTTGCCGTCTCTCGCCATTGGTGAGGCTTCCATTTTGGTATCTTTTTGAGTTGTTGTGGGAAAGCACCCAGTAACTAGAGACAGTTATATAAAATACCTCTGTGTTGCTAAGCGTATGGATTGCGATCGCCAAAGGTTCGTCTTCGATTCTTTGAAATTGTTCGTCAGTGGTAGTTCTTTTTTAATTGCCTGTTTTCTGCAAGATGGTGAAACGATCCCTTTTTGATGTGCACGTGTTGGATTTTTCTCGCTATTTCTCAGAATATGCATTTTTGAAATACCGAAGACCGGATGGTGTTAAATAGTTTCGTTTTTTTATGGTGATTGGTAGGTGCCTGACTCGTTTTATTAGATGTAATGTTTTTGTGTTTACGCATATTTATCTCCTACCTACTAGTACAGGATCATGCCTGTGGTATAGTTTTAGAGTTGGCGTATTAATTTGAAGCGATCGTAGTATCAGCTTAGGTTATGAAATGGTATTCGTCAACGACGGTATCAAAATACTAACACTTGGTATGAAAATACTAATCACATGGGTTCATTAGGCTCTAAATATAATACTTCGATGTAAAAAAGTATCATCCAAAATTAAAAAACTGGGTTATTTTAATTCACTGCAAGGTGTTTAGCAAAAAATATTAAATATACGATTTGAGCATTGTGTGAGATGATCTGTTGATCTATTCCATAAGAATCAAAGGTTCCGTGACAGTCTGTGCCACACCACCTAATCCTGGAAAGATGGGTTACTCGCATTATTCTAGTTATTTCTATTCCACAATCCGCCTTCAACGCCACAGCTGCGCAGCTCTCGACTGCTGGTGACTACCTACCTGCATCTATTGTTTAGCGCGGGTCTAACCGATTTTGTTGTGGACTTTTGAGATTTAAATAGAAATAACGTGACTCGACTCGCTCTAGCTCTGAATTGAAATCACTTGCAAGGCTTCATACACTGTAAAGATAACTCAATTACATCACCAATTACTATAAAAATAATATATCATGTTTGCAGCTTCAATAAACCCAGATTGTAGGTAAAAATGTTGTTCTTGATTAAATAGTAGGTATAACAAGCAGACACAATAAATCTGACGTATGGTCGGCGTCCATCTTAGGCCAACATCGCCATTTTGACGACTTTCTTGTCTCGCTCTGGCCAAAGTTATACTACTCATCTTGCGGAACGTAGTGCGTTAACGATGTGTTAATTTAATAATGAAACGGTATCACCTGAATCGGCGCCAAAAGCTTAACATTTTCCTCTCGAAGGATGCCGCCCTTGCCTCCACGACCCTCTGTCTACAGGGTCAGGGCATCCACTCCCATCACAGAGACTTCTAACTTTGCACATATCACAAAATAATACACACACTCATAAACACATAACTACTTTGTTTCAAGTAAAAGCACAGAATGTAAGTGTAAAAAGTAAATTCAGGAATAACTTCACATCAGCAAATCAACCATCACGATGGGTCATTTGGAAAAAAAAGATCCATTGTCCTTCGGATAACCCGGGGCACGTCCGTCCGTGTCCGCGTCCCCAAGCCAAAAATCTTAGCTACTGCCCTTAACAAGTACCGCAGAAAAATATAATTTTCTTTATTAACACAAGAGACACGGAAAACATCGTGAGGAAACCTTCATTACTCTATAGCTGCGGCGATGGGCTAGCACCCTGTCAAGTAAAATGGAGTATTGAATAACTGGCTCAAAGTGGGCACGATTGTGCCTTTGCCACCCCGTATGGGAAAAGGCGTGACGCTTTATTATGTTATGTAATCAGTTCTCTTAGTGGGCCAAAATATTCTGTAAAATGACAAAAAAACGTTAGTTTAATTAGTAATACATATATTGAACGATTGACGACAACAGTTTGGACACTATTCTAAACATTTATTATAAATGTAATCAAAACCGGCTGGTCCACTACATTGTACGCACACATGATTTTTACATATCATACACACAGTAAATGCGTTTTTCGGGGAAAAAAATACATTTGGTTTGAAGAATAACCAAGACTGATGCTAGAATCCATACTGATGTTTGTCAACAATTACTGCATGTAAACTTGCCTTTTTAGTTACCATAAGTAACCAAATAAAATGGAGGTAATGGTCCCATGGTTCCTGATCTAAATAGGTGTGTTTTTTTACATTAAAACTGTTGATAACACAGGTGATTTAATAATTAATTTATACATAATTTAGAGTAATCATTTATTTTGTTGAACTTTACAAAAAGACAAACTTACCAGTCTAAATCGCAGTTACAATCACGAACGTAACGCTCTGCAAGTTGAGACACGAATGTTGAATCTAACGGTCTTTGACAACTGATGCAAAATGGCGTCGTCGATGAGTTATGTAATAACAGAGTAGTTTCTTTTAAATTTTTTACTACGCGAAATCGATGTTACAAAGTGGAATTTCACTCATGTCCAAAATCATGAGACACACAATTAATAAGTTTTTTATTCTTGCATTATATGAATGCCATCACTTATCTGTAACGGGGAGAACGAAACGCGACACTGGTCGGTTATCATGTAAACAGACAAATCTCATCAAAATTAATAACGAAAGTGCGTTAAAAATGGAGAAATCATATTAAAAGTGATAGTAAAGGACCACACATAACCTCACCTGTGAGTACATACCACTGAACAACATCACCAAGGAGCAAAAAACACAAAAATCCCATATTTCTGCGTCGGACAAAACATAAACATAGCTACTATATAAGATAACAACGGTTTAAACATACAATAAACGGAAGAAATTCACAACAACAAACATTTACGAAACACCACTGCATCAGCTGATTGGTTGACGCAAGCTGCCGTCTGACATTACGTTTTGATACTGCATCGGTCTATTCCACAACACAATAACTTGTGTTGTTCCGAACTGCACTCGACTAACTATACACGACTGTTCCGAATTGTTGTCAACAGAATAAAAACTGCAAATCATATCGGAAAGCCTTCAACATCACAAGATTAGGCCTAATCGTGTCAATAACACCCGACAAATACGTAACAATTAGAAAACAGTACAGATCACACTCCGTCGCCAGTGATGTATCAACATCACCACTGTTTGATCATTCCAATCTGAGCCTACCTAACACTTCAATTAATGAAAGCCACAGCCACCCAGCAACTCAACATCTTGAAAAAATCACAAAAGATTTACTTAGTGCAGAGCAGGAAATAGAGAACCTCAATATAGAAAATGAAAGGCTAAAAGATGAGCTAGCTCGATGCCTTAAAATAATAGGAACCTATAAAGCATTTAAATTCACCGATACAGTAATGACTCCATTGACCGACAGAAAGAGAAAAAAACCTTGTAAGAGATTGTCATTCAAACGCAAAGCTACCGACCCAAGCTTGACAAAAGACCTCAATAATGCGGATCCCATGCATGATGCTGAGACAAATATAGCATCAAACACACAACCTCCTCAGAAAATACATAACTTGATTAAATATGATAGTGAATCTGGTCGTCTTAAATGCAATGGACCCAGAAACCAGACAAGTGAGGAGAAAAATGTAGAGACCAATGTCGAGACAAACATTGAAGCTATTGAAGAGCCAGAAATGGCTAGGAATCTAGAGCCACATGATAATGTAGAGACCATAATAGAGAATGTTATCGAGATTGGTGTAGAGGCTCATAACATAGAGACAAATGTAGAGTACAGGAAACAATCAAACAAAGAGCCACATCTTGAAAAAGTAGTTGTAGAGAATCTCACCTCTACAAACCCAGTAACTTCGCAGCAATCTGTCAGCAGAAATCAGCAGCCATGTACAGAGGAAACTAAAACTAAGACATTAAGGCGTAAGGTGATTATTCTAGGTGATCAACAAGGAAGGCACCTACAAAAGGCGTTACAGCAGCTACTTGGACATGAATTCCTTGTCACCTGCTTTTTTAAACCGCAAGCAAAGCTCGCAAATATTATTTACGCAGAAAGACATGAAATATTAAAACTGACCATGGATGACTTTGTAGGCCTGTTGTGTGGGATGAATGATCGTAACCCCTGTGAGTTCCAATTTGAACTTAGGGCCTGGTTGCAAAAAGTACAAAATACAAATGTAATCATACCAAAGGTATTACATAGTCTCTACCTTAACGAAAATAGGCTAAATTATGAAATCAGATTCATTGCGAGCGCATTTAAAAACTGTACGTTTGTCGATCTGCCACTGAAGAATAATGTGCACGTACTGAGGTCAGTATTTATGTCCCAATCAGTCCTCAGGGAAATTCTGCGTATAGACTATAAAATAAAGTTTGATGCTCATATTCACACAGCAAAGCAAGGCCACATCAAGTCAAGAAAGAACGAAGATAAGTGTACTCAAACTAACTCTACATATGTACAAAATAGCAGTGATAACACAAACTCTCAACAAAACAATGATAATCATATTGAATCTGAAGTAACTGGTAGCAATACAAATGGAAGAGAATACTGTAACAATTCTGACTTTTTTCGTAAATAACGTTATAAATCTATTTCATCAAAATATTGATGGACTTATATCTAAATCAGACATGTTATCCATTTACTTAGATGAACTTAGAAATAGCGGGACTTCAATAGATGTAATAGGTATAACAGAGCATAATATGATAAAAAACGACATAAAGGCACTTAATATTGTAAATTATTCACTGGCTACCTACTCCGCCAGAAGCACAAGGAGTGGTGGTGCAGCTATAATTGTGAAAAATGGACTTAAATTTCAAATTCTTGACATAACCGACTGTAACATTCCTAATGCAATAGAGTGTTGTGGTATAATACTTTCAGAGCATAATTTAAATGTAATATGTATATATAGGAAATGTAAATATGATGTAGCATCTTACGATATATTTTTCGAAAACTTAGATAAGCTATTGTCGAAACTTTGCCGTGGTAGACGTAAGACTATAATATGTGGGGATTTTAATATAGACCGGCTTCATCGGGACAAGTATGCAGTATATTTTGAACAATTACTACTACATTACAACTTAAGACTTACATTCAACGAACCCACACGTCTGAGTAGTGGGACCTGTCTTGACAATTTTATTCAAAACATTAGAGAATGCAAAGGCCGAATAATAGAGTTAGCGCTTTCGGATCATACTGGACAGTTACTAGAATGCCCTGTAAGAAAATACTGTACACTAGACTATTGGTTTGTAAAAAAACGGGATTACCATAAAGATAACCTTGACAAATTCAAAGAGTGTATTTCAAATCTGAGTTTTTCTGAGTGTTTAACCAGTTCTGATGCCAACGTTGCCTATAATGAATTTCATGAAATATTTGTGTTGATGTATGACCTATGCTTCCCGGTAATAAAAATAAAATGTACTAGCAGCGTGCGACCTCGGTGGATCTCTAAGGGAATACGAAGATGCTCAAAAAGAAAAATGGAGTTGTTATGGACATACAGACGCGCTCCAAATGAAAACAATAAATATAATTTCAAAACATATGCTAAAAGACTTAAAAGAATAATAAAACTCACACAAAAATCCCAGAACGATTATTTTATACAAACTTCAAACAATAAATGTCGAGCTACATGGAAAATAATAAATAACAACTTGAATAATAAAAAAAACGCACCAAAAGAAAGCATTAAACAAATAAAATTGAACAATCGGGTTATTAGCGATCCCAAGGAGATAGCCCAAGCTTTTAACAATTTTTACATTGATCAAGTTGAACAACAACAAAAAGCAGAGGCAACTAGCAACAGAACAAAACTGAAGTCATTTCCAAAATCTCTATTCTTTAAACCTACCACACCGTTTGAAGTATATCAAATAATAAACGCTCTCAAAAATACAAATAGTACGGGATATGACAACATTTGTACAAAAGTAATAAAGCATGTAGCATTGATCATATCACCAGTCTTAAGCCACATCATAAATCTGTGTGTAGAACAGGGTGTTTTCCCTGAAAAGCTTAAGACCACAATTATTAAACCAATGTTCAAAAAAGATGACAGAGAAAACATGTCCTTCTATAGACCTGTCGCACTCATTCCTATACTCTCCAAAGTAGTCGAAAAGGTCATTTATAATGCCATAAACGCCTATTTTGAAAGCAACAACATATTTAGAAAAGAACAAAAAGGATTTCGAAAAAATAAGACCATAGATCAAGCAATTTATGATTTCCTCTTAAGTGTAGTAACCAGCTTAGATAATAAAATTCCTGTGTCTGCATTGTATATGGACATGACCAAAGCTTTTGATTATGTGGATCATTCCATCCTGATAAACAAACTATACATGTATGGCGTCCGAGGTATTGTGCTTGATCTTATTAAATGCTATCTGTGCAACCGACAACAACTGACTCAAATGTCCAGAGTAGACAAGACAACTAAAACAGAATATAATTATTATTCAGATTCAAGGACAGTGCAATATGGAGTACCACAAGGTAGCGTTTTGGGACCACTGTTATTTATAATATATATAAATGATTTACCTGACGCGGTCAATTTCCCAATCGTAATGTTTGCTGATGATAGCACAATGATAGCAGAAGGTCGAAATATTAATACTTATGAATCTGACATAAATAATTCCCTAAAAAATATTATTGAATGGCTCGGACAAAATAATCTTGTAATTAATTTAAATAAAACTAATATAATGACATTCACAAATAATTACAATAATATTAATAATAAAATTGACATCCACTATGGTACAAAAATAATTGAGGAAATTCATGACACCAAATTTTTAGGTTTAACAATCGACTCCCACTTAACATGGAAAACACATATTGATAATGTCTGCACAAAGTTAAGCCAATTCTCGTATGCACTATTTATGCTTGCTAAGGTAGCTAGAGTCACTACCTTGCTATCAGCATACCATGCTTATGTGGCTTCGACTCTCAAATATGGTGTTATATTCTGGGGCAACTCAACGGATAAGGACAGAGCCTTTAAAGCACAAAAAAGATGTTTAAGGGCGATATGTCATTTAAAACAAATAGAAACATGTCAGCCACATTTCAAAAAATTAAGAATTTTAACTCTACCATCGTTATATATCTATGAAATGGCCGTTTATGTAAGAAATAATTGGGATCATTTTAAAAAAATAAATTCAAAAAGAAACGTTATGTTAAGCATAACGCGGCACTCGACCGCACTATTTCAAAAAATGTGTTTGGGATGATACCAAAAATTTATAACAATATTCCAAAATGTATCAGAGAAATAGAATCATTTAATTTATTTAAATTAAAGCTTAAAGAACATTTGCTTAATAAAGCCTACTATAGCGTACAAGATTTCCTCAATGGTGACTGAAAGATTGCTTAATGGGTGGTAGCGTATGTTTATTAAGGATCTATGTAATTTGCAGTATTGAATAATCAAACGGACATGTAATATAATGTACTGTTATGTAATTTAAATTTAATCTAAATATAATTTAATTTAAATTAATATTTGTACGCCTTTAAGGTAGAGTGTGGCAAGAACAATATTTATTTAACAACCCTGTAACCCACATTCACAAATAAAATATCTTTATCTTTATCTTTATCTTTATCTTTATCATAAATAATCCAGCCTTCATACATACTAAGTTAAGAAATAATATGGAATAAAAACTCGATCAAACACTGTAGGACGAACTAAAACACAGCGGTGTCGCGACTAGTCGCGAGCTAGTTCTATTCTTATTTTATAGTTTATAATACTAAAATAGTCTTGTATAGCTCTTAGTTTACCATTAATACTATAAACTTTTCAAATAACCAGAATCTAACCAAGTACGGTCATTCGTTTTGAAGTAAATTTTTAATTAACTTGCGGGAAACCTAAAAATCACCTTGGACGTATAAAAAATGCCTATGATTACTTTTAAATAGAGAGATGACTTACTACTCGAGTATTTACCCGTCAAAGGATAAATATACATAAACACTCGTTTTTACTCGATAAATATCCGAAAGTTATATATAATATTGACTTCTATTTGCTTTTATAAATAAGGATAAATACTAAAAAACACTAGTTTATACTCCATAAATATCCAAAACGATTCAAAATACTAAAGATTTTATATATTTTTACAATTTTCTATCAATGCAAAATTGCTTCAATTTAACCCTATATGTTAGAAATTATATAATTTACAAAAACAGTTTCGTCGTATAAAAATAAAACACGTGAAAAAACAACTGACATAAACAATTACACAAACAAACCGCCCCAAGAATGTCCCGGCCCAAAGGTGCCCATTACACTGGCAGCGTTCCCGCGCTGCACAGCGAGTTAGATTCTCTGGACCAGGAAAGCCCCAGAGCGGTTGTCAAACCCTCGGTCCCTCAAGCGGCGCCCAATGTCCCTGACAAAGGCTGCCTTTGAAAGGCCCTACCCTGCGAACCCCATTCCCCTGTAGTCTCGACTATAACATCCAAAAGGGAGAGTATTTAATACTCATAAACACTCGTTTCTACTCAAAAGTGAGAGTACTCAGTATTATTTTATATAATTATATTTTTTTGCAAAACAACTTCCTATTCCGCATTTATTTTGCATCATTGTTACATGTTTAACTATATTTTAAGGCCCATTTGCTCCTACCATGAGGATTTTTATAACATTTTTACGCCTGGTTTCGAGTAAATACTCGGTAAATACGTTTTTACCTATATGAGTATTTAAAGTTTTTATCATTTTGAGTATTTACATCTGTACTTTTAAGGTGATACAAAAAATGTTTTTTTTTCACACTATGAAAGTTATCTACAGATTTGATTTTTGGGTAAGCATTTAATAAGTATTTGATTAAGATACTCACTGAAGGAAAACGCCATTGAATGAATTTTTCTCGATAGAACCTCTAGTTTTATTTTTTCCTGTAATTCTGAAATTCTAACTAATTTCAATGTGGAATTGCATTCAAAATGTGGAGATTATATATGTGCGCGTTTTTTGCGCTCTATTTTCTTTGATAAGTGGATGTAAATAAGTAGACTGGCAATTTTTTTGAATTTTTTGGATAGAAAGGGTAAATACAGAAAATCTACTTAAAGAAATAGCTCATACTGCAAAACTATGATAGTATAGAAAAAATGCTGTTGACAATTCGGTAGATCTTAAGGTACCATTAATATAAATTAAATGCATGTTAGAATAGATATTTTAAATAAACTTCATTAGCTACTTTAGGCACGATGTAACTAACTTTGCTGTGTGCCATGATACTGAGTAACTCTAGTATGGGACACTAATCTACTATTGTGTAACTGTATTTGCCTTCATGAAATAAAAATACTAAAATACTACCGAATTAACGCTGGCACTTTCTTTACATTCGCAATCCTTTTCTAAATATTTTTAAGTATCGCCTTAAATTAAATTCGAAAACTACCTGACCCGTGAAGATGTGGCACATCGTTAGGATAGGAGTGTCATAAAAAAGTAGTAGTAAACGTTCGCTTCACAAATTATGAGCGGTGGCCTTGAATGCGCAGTAGTATTTTTTAATACCTCAGTAATTCCCACCCACCCAGCTCTCTTTTTACATGACGCGTGTATAAGTTGAACCAAAATGGCGGCGTCTGCTTAGGGTAAAATGTATCTTAAACAGTAATTTTTACCTGCGCAGACGCCGCCATTTTGGTTCAATTAATAAGCTGCGCATTATACTGTCTGTTATTACGTTTTCACACTACGAAAGAAATAATCAAAGAGTTTCGTTCATCCAAGATCCAGTCAGTTTGTCTATGGTTCTATTCTAATCCAAAAAAGAACATGGCGGCTGTTGCTTCGACAGCCGATATGACGATTGAAAAAGATTCTGAGATTTTAGTCAAAGTAGAAGAAGCCCTAGCTGATTTACTCGTGGTTTCTTACATTACAGAAGATAAAAAGTTCCAAGGCGTACTTCTAGATTCCCAAAAAGGGTTAGTATTTTCAATATTTGCGGTGCAACATGTATCGATTAGTCACCACAATTCTCCATATTTACTAAATTCCTGTGGATTATTTTCCAGCAACTTGCCATTTGGGGTGTACAGTCTTCATCCAGCATTTAGTAAAAGTAGTACGACGCCCGTAAAAGATGAAAAATTGCATTCCGTCAGTCAAAGGTTCGTTTACCAAGAACCACAGTATGCGAGCCCAGCGTCAGTTTCTAAGAAAACGACGGCCAAGGGCAAGCCCCAGCCCCGACAGAAAATGACAGTGAGACTCAGGCCGAGAAAGGTTCTCTGCTCAAACTGCAAAGGGATCTGCAACGAAAACAGTGAAAATGTAGTAAAAAAAAGAAGGTTTCAAATGTCTGAACAGGATTTGGACTCTGACCTCTCCCATGATGCAGAAAAAAAGTTCCTCATGGGCAGCAGACTCATCCCAAAGCTCTCCAGGTTACATCCCAACGAAATATCAGATGCTATGAAAGGAGCTAATAAGGAGAAAGATGAGTCATCTAGTGACAAGACTAATCTCAAAAGTGATAATCATAGAGATATACCCGAGTTAGCCTTTGTAGATGTTACTGAAGAAGTAAACATCAACTCTGAAAACAAAAGTAATGAAGCCCCTAAACAAGTTGATACAGCATTTAACTCTATATTCACTAATGCAAAGACTATTAAAATTTGCTTTGGTGAAGGTGAAGGTACAGTTGTCAAAATACCTCCCATAGGAGACTACAATGAAGATTCAGGTGTCTGTGATATGGCTAAACAATCAGAACTAAAAGCAGCTAAAAAGGCCCTAAAGAGAGCTAAAAAGCAAGCAAAGAAAGGTGTTGCCACTTTTACAAAGGAAATAAGAACTGGTCTATCACCAAAGCACATAGGAGCTCTGTCCCCGCGGAACACAGTCACTGACAGCATTCCCAACATAGATTCAGCAGAGAAGAAACATAAACACAAACTAAAACACAAAAAGAAGCATAAAGAACGAGATGAAAACACCAGCAAAGGACCAGAGATAGAATCTATAAACTACTTTAGCGACATAAAAGACTGCCTCAATCAGAAATTGTCAATTAGTCTACACCGATTGAGCAGTGATTCGGAAAAGAAAGCTGAAGACAGTAGCTCAGACTGGGAAAGTGATACAGTCCCGGAGTTTCCTGAAACAGGTACAGAAGGCGCTGGCGGCAAGCATGTTCGTGTTAGTCCAGGGGATATTGTGTGGGGTAAGGTGGTAGGGTTCCCGTGGTGGCCCGGAAGAGTCCTGAGTGTAACGGCAGCATCTAAGGCCCATGTTACGTGGTTTGCATCAACCACATCTTCTCTGATGCCATGCGACAGCCTGAGTCTGTTTTTAGAGGATTTTAAGGTTTGTTTTTCATCTACTAGTACAGCTTCCTACTTATATAGTTACTTTTGTCATGTATCATTCTGAAGTCACTTTTTAAATGCCCTTTTACTTATAAGTTCACCATCATTGTAGCTGACAAAAACTTTCCTGCCTAAATACTTATTTAATATTTTCCATTAGCATGATTTCAACGTCTAAAGTCTGTATTGTGTCATGATGGTATGTTGTTAAAGATTTGACTTTTTTGTATACAACCATGTTCTACTACAACTGCAAATAGTTTATTTTTTATCAGTTGCTAATTATTTTTATCTTACTTTCCAGGTCCGCTTCAATAAGAGGAAAAGAGGCGCCTACAAGGAGGCTGTGAAACAAGCTACAATAGAGGCTAAGCAACTCAAGCCTCATCTCGAGGATCCTCTGGCTAGTCCTGCGCACAACCTGGCAACCATGTCACCAAGGCCCATCAACGTGTCCTCATAACCTGGTATAGTATTCATCAGTAAAGGTGTAATCCGGATCCGGCCTTTGTCTTGAGTTTAGCAGAATGAAGTTAGCTGCACAGTAGTCCCGCAAAACTTAAATGCCCGAATACAAACACTTATGCTCCAATTAAGTGCATTTTATCCTGGCACTCATTCCCTAGCGAGAGGCAGTGACAGATGACAGCATGATTTAAGTGTCCTTCAAACTAAGTGGTCGGCTGTGCATCCGGGCCAAAATCACGTGATCAAGTATGAGTTCAAATCGGAGGTATCCCTCGCGCCACGAATTAAGAGCGCTGGGCGACGTTGGCGGGAATTACTGCGCATATGTACAGATATTGAAAAGTGACTACTGCGCACCAAGCTGCGATTCAAGGCTACCGCTCATAACTCGTGGTGCGAGGTATATCTCATGGCTGGGTCTATAAGACTAAGTACTATTCGCAGTTCAGCTTATATCCCATTTCCATTTGATACTCACGAAAAATAATGTTGAAATTATTTACATCCCTACTTGTATTCTCAATTGAGTCGGAACATTTTCGATGGGTGTAATGAACAGGAATATTTTTAAACAATATGTAGCCTGAATAACCAGAGTCCAAAATTTGTACAATATGTATACCCGAATTGCTCAAATAACGAAGAAAACCGACAGCTTGAAACATCACTTCTTGAAATAATGTTGCCATCACATTTTGATAGTGATATCATTATTCAGTCTTAATAGAATGAGAAACTAGATAATCAAAGCAATATTCTATCTATGCTATATGAGACAATATTTTACATATTAATGTTTTAATTGTCAACGAACAATGATATAAATATCATATCCATCTGCCATAAATTTTTCTTCTGCTAAGTAAAAAGTTAACCCTCCTATTTTCCATAGGTAGGTATTGCTAACGTAACATTTTATGACATCATTAATTTTTGAGGTTCTTTATCCCATGACTATTTTTATTTTACCAAAAAAGTGGCAACATCGGCCCTGTCAATTTATTTAGTTATTTATTCAATTTGGGTATAGACAAAGAACAATAACATATAGTCCTGGGGGTATAGTTTGTAATTTATTATTCATCTGTCTGATATCATAGACAGTGCTATAAGATACAATATATCATGTACCATTGTCTGTGTCAATCATATAAGAGTGAGAATAAAATGTCTGTGTGATACAGGAAAGAGGAAAGATGGTTTGTTTTGTCTATTATTTCTGGTATCTAATAGGTAAGGTATAAAACGGCCACAATATTTGTACTAGAGATGCAACGAATACCTAGTGATATGTCCGAATATGCATATAAAAATGTAGGTATTTTTATTTGCACGGGTGACAAATTAATTGCAAACGAGTATTCAAGGTGACCATATTTCGGGTAATGATAGCACCGATCATTAACCACTTGAAGCCGGCTCGCGAAAAATTGTAGGGCCGTCACGCCCGACGATTTCGAAATTCGCAATTTAGACTTCCGGCCGCTAATTTCATGATAAAATATATTTTTTCTGACCAACTACTTAACCTAGAAGAATATAAAAACCATTTCCAGAAAGCTTATGAAACGTAGAATCTAATCTTTTTAGATATCATTATCTTGCAAATAAAGATGTATAATTTAATAACAACTATTTGAACCCAAATAAACGGCTGACGTCATTCTTTTTTTCATCCCATCAATCCATTTCGAACTGTTTGAATCATGCATAAACATTTACGAAATATAATAGGGCTTATAACAACGATCACTTTGATATACAGTAGCTGCAGATAATAGTTTCAACACTCATCATACTTTTATTATCAAGCGCGCGCGCCGTCCCGAGTGGCCTCCCGTAACGAAAACAAAAACTTCACAAGTGGATGACTCTTAGTGTTGTCGTATCCCAAAAATAAATACCTTCACCATTCTTAAGGGAATTTCAATCAGAACCATCCCGTATCAAGTAGCAGAATTAACCATTTACATAGAATTTTATATTCGAACGCATTTAAACGCGGTCGCGCCTTTTTTTTTTGGTATGTACGTACCAATCGGCGCTCAACCGGATATTTGCTTTTGGTACTATACTACCAATCGGTGTGCAACTGGTTAAGAACTACTTTCCCAAAGAAACATATGGTCGCAAATGATCCCCGCTCAGCTAAAGTTACTATGGGAGACCCAAATTTTTTTTTCAGTTACGACCATGTGTTTCTTTGGGAAAGTTATTCTTAATAATAGGTAATATCATTCCCCAAAATATGGTCAGCTAATTAAATGTCACCTTGTATTCGCGATCTTGGTTTGTAATTTGGTCTTGTCGCATAAGTTACCTTTGGGGTAATTTATTTCAGATGTATTCCGTTGATACTTGTCCGATTTTATTTTTAACGATTTTTACTAAATAAATGTAGCCAATTAATGTCCCCACCGAGCGGCAAGGGCCTTTACCCGCATACGAGTAAAATTGAGCCATAATCCACCACGCTGGCTTAGTAAGGGTAGATGGAGAGATGTCGGGCTTTTGGCCAAACCAACTGTCACTTCAAGCTGCCTTATTAGGGTCTCTGACACAGCTTTACGACAACGTACCACCGATTAGCGACAGTAGCCGGAACCTACAGCTTAACGTGTCATTCGACAGTAGCCGGAACCTACAGCTTAACGTGTCATTCGACAGTAGCCGGAACCTACAGCTTAACGTGTCATTCGACAGTAGCCGGAACCTACAGCTTAACGTGTCATTCGACAGTAGCCGGAAGCTACAGCTTAACGTGTCATTCGACAGTAGCCGGAACCTACAGCTTAACGTGTCATTCGACAGTAGCCGGAACCTACAGCTTAACGTGTCATTCGACAGTAGCCGGAACCTACAGCTTAACGTGTCATTCGAAACACGGAAGCGTCCGAAACAAATGCCTAAAGAACGGACCATCCAGTGCCTGTCTCGGCCAGATGTTGCTACTCGCACGACACGACCGTTTCCGATGTGCGAATACCGCTAGGCTACGGACAATTTCAACAAATTTGGCCGAATATTCTGGAACATTTGGCCGAATACCGAATAATAGAAAAAGTGGCCAAATATGCCGAATACCGAATAGTTGCCGAAAATTCGTTGCATCACTAATTTTTGCGTGGCGTCATTTCGGCGCTCTAACGTTACGTTACGCACAGATAATGTGACCGTATTGTACTACTGTAATACCCACAGATGAAGCACTTTGCAAACTTTACAAATCGACATCCATATTAAACTCAAAAACATTCCATAGAATGGTGATAAAGGAGTGAGTGAGATGGTTGTGGTATTTCAGTTTCTTCCAAATTACTTCACTATTTTGAATGAGTCCTAGTAAGGTATTAGCAGATGTAGGTTATGGTAAGTTGTACCGCCGAATTTATTCAAAATATGTGATATTTGAACTCAAATGTGTATGTATTGAATAGTAGTTAATCTGACTTTGCACATAAGTTTAACAAAACAAAAGAGGAATTGATAGTCATCTATTTTGGCCCAGGACATTTTGCTTCACTGCCATATGCTGTAGTTAGGTAGACCGTAGCAAGATTGTTTTCTCGGTATAGCGACATCATCAATTCATGTGAAATCAGAACATACTAGTACTGGTTAATTTGGCGTCAGGCATATGTGAAGGTGTAACTTTTAAAAACCCTTGTGATAATGTTAACTATCAATAAAACTGTGTCATGTGTGACATGTTTTAATATTACTGCTCTAATATAGTAATGTTTAAACTCTAATTACTAATCTCGTAGCAAAATGGTAAACAATGACCAGTATAATATTATTTTATGTGACTGCTACATAATGGAGGGCATTAACACTCGAGAGTGGGTTTATGAAACGAGTCGAAGGCGAAGGCGTTTTAACGCCTAATTATGTACAGCTAGATACACTAGTTTATCTAGACACATATCATAAGCTCTCTTTGATGTGTTCAGGATCCGCATGCTTGACCGGCATTGTGGCATTGATAATTGCTCTGCAGTTTCTAGCTTGTTCTCGCACTTCCTTGTTCTTGGCACGCAGGCGGGCATCGGCATTCGAAATTTTAATGTCATAATTTGACAAATTTTTGTACATTATGGTCATAATGTACAAGCAAGCAACAAGCAAGCAGCACTTTCAGATAAGAAATGAGTTTTTAACAAATAGTTTTACATTATGCAGGTCTTAACGTGCGGTTTTTAGACGAAGTAAAGAGGGTTTATGATACGTTTGTAGATAAAAAATATAACGTGCAAGTTAAAGTGATTTCACACTACGGCGGCTGTCGTCGTCGTCGACAGCCGTACTTGCCTTCACACTGTAGATGAATCGTCCCGCCCGGGAACATTCCCAATCAGTGGGAACTTTCCGTGAATCCTCCCATGAATTTCAAAGGGGAAACATCATTGTTGGTCTTGCTTCTGATAATTGTCTCTCATTTGTTAAATAATTAATGGCTGCTTAGGTGCGCTTGCAACACTTTAGTCAGCCGCGCGATTCCCGCGCTGCAACGGCGCGGCATTCGTTCATAATCGCGAGAATCGCGCGGCATTGTGTGAAAGACCAGTCAAAGTCAAAAGGCTTTATATTGGCCATTGTTCACCTTTTGGAACGAGATTGGTAATTCGAGTATAGAATAGAACACAGGGTCAGGCAAAGACTTGTTTCGGGCGTACTCATTATCAGGGGGGTTACCACAACGTCTTATGCCGATTCAGATTAGGAACCTAATTTGATCCGCAAAATTACCGTGACCGTCTTAAAACAAGTTTTGGTATTAGGTAAATAAGCCCATTATGGCGAATTGGATTGGAAATGGTTGCCATGTATGGTGATGTTCTTGTTTTGAACCTTATTTGAATCGGTAAAAGATTGTGGGAACCCCCCTGTGCATTTACTCATTATAACTAACTACTAGGCTAAGAACTTGAAAAAATATACTATTTCTCTACGGTATTTTGATTTTGGGTTTCTTTCTAAAAATATTGGTTCCGAAAATTTTGTGATAACACTGTACAGAAGAGAACTTTTTTTAAAGAATTTTAATCATGTGGCCATTAAATTCTTTGAAACAAGAAATAAAAAATCCTTTGTATCATAATGTAGATAGATAGGTAGGTACTAACTAGTTACCCTGCGATATTTTAAGCTATTGAAGTAAATGCACGTTCTAGGTTTCGGAAATGACTTTGAATCAAAAATGCATGTTTTTCTTCAAATATCCGAAAGTGGCCTAGTACAGGCACAGTGAATGATTGATTGTTCTTAAAAATATCATTACATTTTTGTTAATTTAACTTCTAGAAGATTTTTATTATATCTTATTGGTGATTTTGTTGATATCCTTTATCGGTTTACATTGCAATGTTACTTACTTCCCTTAAAATATGTATGTTGTAGGCACATTTTATCGAAACTATTTCATTTGATATTTGTTGTTGTTTATTTTTAAGCAAGTTTTATTTTGTTTTCTAAGGCTACAAATAGCTTTCATTTTTTTTTTCAGATGTTTTTTACCATAAATGCCTTTTAATATCGACAGAAAAGTCAACTGTATTAAAATACACAGTAGGTAATATCAGTTTTTATACGTTCTTTTAATATTTAGAAGCCTTTTTCATACATATATTATAATTTTATACATAATTTACCACTTTTATTAGCATGTTGATTAACTATCGCATTACAGAGTAATACGAAATAATAACATAAGTAAAAATACATAACATTTCTTTGCTGATCGTACCTATAAGTTCAAAAATTAATTCTACCAAAGAATTATGTTCTAAATAAACTATTTGTTCACATTCACAAATAGTTTATTTTTAATAGTTTTTAATTAGCTATACAGATATTAGCAATACATATGTGAAGGTTGGGGATAAAATACTTTTTCTAAGTTGAAATTGATAAGGCAATGTACAAAATATTCCTAATCATTATTTTATAACTGTCTATAAAGCTCAGCGAGCTGTACATATATCACCATTGTACTTCGTTTACATTTTATCTTAGTTTTGTAAAACGAGAATTGAATATGTAGTACTTCCGAAACCAATTTTACTTTATTATGTTGCGAGTAAGTTTGTACGTCTATCATTTTATTTAGTCAACAAACTCACGATTCCATTACCTAAGTTGAAAACAATATATGTATAATGTCTTCTTATTGTGTACTTGTTTTATTGGTTGCTGATTAGGCCTCTATTACACTATCATCATACAACGTGTCATCGAATAAACGCATAATGAGAAACTAGTTTGTTCAGTATCATGAGCAGAGTCGATTTCACTGACTTTAAATACCGGCCATATTTTTGAAGAAAAAAGTTATTGTTGTTGCTCTGTCTCTTTATAGCCAAGCCAAATTAGGCGCCACCATCCAGTTTAACTACGAATAACAAAAATAAAAAAACCCGTGCCGTGCACAGGTGGCCGCCCACCAAAATAAAACCTGATTTCGTTTTCTTTACTAAGCAAAGCTAAAGGATAATTTCGTAGGTACGCTTGCTTCTCTTTTTTTCCAAAGGGATGAAGAAAGCAACTTCATCCCTTTGGAAAAAAAGAGACAGCCTCTGCGTCGAATAGGAAACATCGAGTGAGCGAGTGCAAATCACGGAAGGGGAAGGGGTGAGGGGTATACAAGGAAGGAAAGATAGAGAAAAATATGTATAAGTGCAAGTGAAAAATATATTTTAAAATCTTTAACATGCCAACGGCTTCTAAGTAGTACCGTTTGGATTTTCGAATATGTAGACTAAATGAGGTAATTTTGTATTATTTTACATTTTAAATATCTATGAGCGAGTTTGGCAATAAAGTAATTGCCAGCATCGCTAAGAACGTAGTTTTTACGACAAACCGTGTTTAAGTCATAGCGGGCTGCATTTTTAGTGTGAGCTACATGTTTAGGGAACGACGGCAGCAGGGCCACTGAGTGATACACTGTTAATAGCTTTACTAGGAAATACATTTACAACAGTAAGACACAAGATAATGAAGAGAGTAGATACCAAAGTCACAAACGCCCGGAAACGGAGGTCAAACCAAAGAGGTTGACCGCCACACCACCCCCTTAGGGAGTGGATTAAGTTATTTACAATTTCTAAATAAATTAATATAAAACTAAAAATACCTCGCATACAATGATTAATGACAAAGCAAACATCGGTTTCTAACTCAAAACTAGATAGATAAAACCTCCGAAGTAAAATGTACAAACTATTTTACAATGGCAAATAAAGTAGATACATTAAATAATAACATTTATAGGATAACCTACCCTGGATGTTGAAATCAAATTTAAAACTTGAATGAGACGAGACGCCTGACTACTGTGATGTCAATGACAGTTACACCAAAGTCGAAAATTGGAAAAAAAATGTCTGACACACTATGTCAAGTACATTCAAACTTAGGTCATTCATTAACACAAGACATGTATTTTAGCAGCCTAGACTTCACAATAGGTACAATAAAAAAATACACTATACACTTAAAATCGAGACTTGCAAAATGAAAATCCAAATGTATAGACCACACACCAGATATCGAGATAGACGCAGCAAACACGGTCGAATGTATGAGAACCAGCCGTGTAACCTTTTCACTACCTACTGTGACGTCACGAGCGCCTTTTAGTGATGGGTTGACATGTTAATCGTGAAACAGAGTCAAAAGGGGCGCCGCCAAATCGATTCAAAATGAGCGGGAATCCCCTACCTACCACGACCACGTACCTACCGCGTTGCCTTTTTGTCAGTAAGCCGGCAGTGTTTCGAGCGGGAGATCGTATCGTAGCATCGCACCCGGATATCACATCATAGAGTGTTTAAGTATGTATTTGTCTGTAAAACCTATTTACCTTTTATTATTCATGTGTAAATCCGTCCAGCCCCCTTGTTCAGTAACTCGAATCGATCTTAAATTGTCGAATAGTATCAGATTTCCCATAGTTATGTACAATCAATTGACACTGCGTTGCATTTGACCTGGCTCAAGCAGGAATAATAACCAGAGCGAAAATGTTTTCGAGTTCAGAAAACATGAACCTTATGTAATGACATGTACATAAGAGTCACTGACAGTTCGATTCGCATACTTTTTCGACGCGTAATTATTCCTGCTTCCTACAATGGATTAAAGTTACTAATTAAGGGGGCTGACTAGAATAATGTAGGTAAGGTAAAACGGGGTGTATTGATAACCAAGGGTAAATAGAAATAACTCTTAGGCCCACTACTTCGTAAAGTATTAGAGAAGAGAGATTGGGAGCTATCTCTATTCTCCCCTGGGTATCAAAATACACTCAGTTTTACTACAGTATTACCTACTTACTTGTTCAGTCTTGTTCTACCTACCTACTTATCTTTTTTTAAATCATTCCTCTGTCTTCTACTCATTCCTCTCTCGAAGTGAATCGATGTTGTATCGACAGAGGAATGTCGATAATCGACTTTCTATGTAATGCTGAGTTACACGAAAAAAGCTTAAATTTTAAGTCATGATTAAACTAATTTAATCACGAGAATCCATCCAGCGGGTTGGGCTGTGGTTTGATATGTCAGTCAGTCACTCAGTCTTCTTTTATATATTAACATAAAATGAATACATAACAATCTCACATATACGTTATTCTACTACTAAAATATAGATTGCAATGAAAATGCAACTTAGAATTATCATTCTTCCGTCAACAAAATCGAATCGTCCAGCGATTTTGCAAGAATCGTCGCACTGTACAACACTATCTGATTAAATCGACAGAAAAATGAGCAAATCGACTGTACCATGCAACTGTAAGGTTAACGAAGTTATAGTTTGCTTCACTGTTCATTGAGGGCTACGAAAGAGATATCCATGAATTGTCTAAAGTGGAAGCAGCAGTGGATGAAGTCCATGGGAAATATACGCTATGGTTCAACCTATCTCACTAAAAACGGGAGACGCTACTCGAAATTAAAAATAATTGATTATTAAATAAATTAGGCGAATTTCAGAAATAAAATTACTTACGTATGAAAGGTAACGCCGTTGTTTTCTTTGGAAACAACATTGCTTGAGTTTTTGCAATTCACAACGGCACAGTAAGGCATTTTTATGTTTATTAGTACACGGCTTACATTCGAACAGCCAGAGAGCGACTTAGCCGGGATGAGCGGAATCCGCCTATTAAAAACACGCGAAGTAGGTAGACTTTCGCTGTCTATCTCGATATCTAGTCTGTGGTATAGACTGTAGGACGCCATGGCTTCAGAAGTTTTATGGCAGCGGAGAAGAAGCGGCCCAAGAAAATCGTACACAGCAACACGGCCTACTTTTCTTTTGTTTCTTTTTTTTTTCAAAAATAGGTCTTGTGTTACAATCGTGTGCGTGGTTCTTGTGCTGCGATGGAAAATCAGAGCTCCATACCTCTTTTTCATTAATATAATCATCTAATCTATAATATGCTTTATAACAATGTTTTTTTAACAATGCCTATAAATTAAGTCTCTGACAAATTAAATATACGGTGTCAGACCAAAGAGGTTGACCGCCACACATGTAGAGCAACTTGAGCTTTATCGTAAATAGATGAGAGTAATCCAATATTATTTGCATATTTATCTCCCTCGACAAATATTACATTTCATCGAGGTTACAGCTTTTAGAGAAGATTGAACCAGTAGTAACCGGTTCACGGCAAAACTTAAGAATGAAGGGGTAAATCCTGTAACCGCATTTACAGAATTATTCATGGCAGTCTGTATAGTCGGTATGTGGTTATCCCAAGTTCTATGATCATTGCCAACTAGAGAAGCTAAGGCAGCGATAATAAATTTGTTATACCTTTCAGAAGGATTTACTTGGGGAAAGTAGTGAGGATAAGATAGTAGGAGGCTCATTCCAGCTAAGGGAAACTCATATTTTTACAAGGTTATTAAATTCTTTCGACTGAAATTGGGGGCCATTATCCATTAAAATTATTTATGGGACGTCATGGACAAGAAAAACAAAATTTTCCAAATAGAAAATAATATTAGAGGCAGTAGTTTTTTTATAGGAACAATTAGATAGTATTTTTAGAAACAACGATTCACAACTAGAATGTGTTGATAGCGCTTCCTGGGCATCGGTAAAGGGCCGATCAAGATCTAGAGATATGCAATGAAAGGATCTAGAGATAATCTTTGGTTTACTCATTGGACCAAAAGGAGGATGATAAGAATAGAATTAGATTAGAATATAATTTATAAGCAAGATATATTTCGCAAGCAGAAGCCACATATTTGAACATCCCTGTCCAGTAATATGTCAAGGATAGTTTTTATAGGTTTTAAAATTTCCTAAATAAGGTTATTTACCGTGTCAGAATTATAAGAATGTGAGAATAAATCTGGAACAACATTATCTTTTCCACGTTTATGTTTCAGATCCATATTAAAACTGAAAGACGAATGGCCCATCTTGCTAATCTACCGGAGAGATTGAATAGATTAAGAAACCATTTTAAAGAGGCGTGGTCGGTAAATTTGTATTTTTTTCCGTTATCTAAATAACAACGCCAATGTTCAAGCGCTGTAATAACTGCTAAAGTTTCTCTTTCCGTAGTAGATTATAAAAAATAATAATTAATAATTTTTCGTTCAAGTTTCCTAAAAGTTTTACTCATATAAGCAATAACGTTTCGTATCTGAGTAAGCATTGTACCAATGCCATGATTAGATGCATCACAACAGCGAAAGGTTGATCAAAGTCTGGACAAGCAAGAACTGGAGTAGGTAGTTACTAATGATTCTTTAAGTTTCAGAAAGGCAGCGACTGCTTCTGGAGTCCAATGAAATGCAAAAACATTCTTGTCTGACGGAGATAATTTATAAAATATCAAATATTATTGTGATGAGGCAAATTTGGTTAATTTTCTTTATTCTATGTAAGCATCCGAATAATAAAAATAAAATAAAAACCGGTCAAGTGCGAGTCTAAATCGCGCACGAAGGGTTCCGTACCACCGTTCAATGGAAGCGATGGTGTGGAGTGAATAGTTTGGATTTTACACAGCAAAATATTGTTTACAAAGTTATTGGTGCGGTTACTTTCACACTCCATGTATGTAACCAGGTGCATCCATAAGTTTGTATGTGGTATTGTTGTATGGGAGCCCCCTGAAGTATTTCTTTTATCCTGTTTTTTAGTATTTGTTGTTATAGCGGCAACAGAAATACATAATCTGTGAAAATTTCAACTCTCTAGCTAGCTAGGTTCTTGAGATACAGCCTGGTGACAGACGGACGGACGGACGGACGGACAGCGAAGTCTTAGTAATAGGGTCCCGTTTGGAACCCTTCGGGTACGGAACCCTAAAAACCAACACCAGAAAGAACGTCGGTGAATATACAAGGGGAGCAGCCAAGGTGCTAACATTGGGAAAGAAACGTCTGAATCAACTACAAGTACCGTGGAATCGACGAACTTCTTTTTTATAAGTAGGAGTTGGAAAATCAATGGAATTTTATCAGGATCAGCACGTAAACCGTGTTCATCGACAACGTAATCAAGGTCATTAAGTTCTTTTTTAAAGAATTTACTTTTCCCGTAGTTAATGGTTATTTAGCATCAGTTAGCATTAGTGAATTTCTCTAGAACTTTTAGTAAGAGGGAAATATGCTCTTCTAAAGTCAGTATTTCTCTGTTTGAAGAGTTTTAGTAGACTGACCTACCTCTGGTCTGTAACGAAAGCTCGGGTCGATTCCAGGTTAAATTTTCTATTTTGAATTCGAATTGACGTAAATTTCCCAGGGGCCAGTAAAACTATAACGAAGAACAACATGGTATGTATAAAAACAGATGAGACAAAATACTGTAAAATAATTGTAAACAAACATTTTGATAGTTACTTACTCACAAACAAAATTATTTGGAAAATGCTAATAACTTATGTCGTTTGTAAGGCTGGACTACCTATCAAAAAATATTACTTTAGTGCCATTGCCAAATCCCATAGTTTTGGATAGCGTTTTTAGACCTTTTTTTTCTTCGAGGGTTCACCTAAAACATACAGCAAAAGTCCATTGCTTCCTAATTTATTTAATGTAAAAATTTCAATATTAAATTAATGTACATTTCCTCGTAATAATACTGACCTTGACTTTTCACTTCACCTATCCAATAAATATCTGATTCTTGTGGTGGGGCAAGGATTATGAACACTACTTATAGATAGCACAGAAGTTTATTTTGTATAACTGAACTTCACATCGAAAACATTGTAACCTGGATTTTTGTTATCGCTAGCAGATACCATATTCAAAATATCATTTCAAATGTGACACAGATGATCAATTAGAAAAAGAAAATAAATAAAACATCAACGAGGTTTTACTCTTCAACAAATATAAAACTTCAAAGAGTTTTTACTCTTCAACACTCCTCCTTAATACCATCTACCTCACACTCTATTTCACACATTCATCCATCATTTATCATACAAGAACCATATTGTTCGCACACCAATTAACTTCCCTTTCAGTAGAGGCTTGGTCAAGGCATCAGCAATCATGCGAGTCGTCTCAATAAACTCTAACTTAACTGATCCCTTCTCAACTGCATCTCTCACTAAATGTTTTGTACGCGCACATCAATATGTTTTGTACATTGATGGAGCACAGGGTTTTGTGCAATAGCTATAGCAGACTGACTGTCGCTATATATATTCACTGACTACTCAGCCATGTCAGTGACCTCTGCTATAAATCTCCTCAGAAATATGCCTCTCGCAGCTTCGGACATTGCTACATACTCTGCTTCTGCGGTCGAAAGTGCAACAGTTCTCTGTTTCTTGCACTCCCAACTTATTGCTCCTCCTTTCCATAAGAACACCACACCTGTGTATGATTTTCTATCATGTGTTGAGGCATAGCTCACGTCTGCAAATCCTTCTACCTTTTGCCTTGTAGATGTTCTAGTGTACTCCAGTCCAAGTTTTTTGGTAGCCTTCAAATATCGGAGTACCCTTTTTGCAGCTATCCAATGCTGCTCTGTGTAGCAGCAGTTTAACTGACTCAACTTGTTTACAGCGTTTGCCATGTCTGGCCTCGTGCAGACACACAGATACACTAGTGATCCAATCAGATTTTGATAAGGAATCTTCGGGTCAGGTCTGTGTTCCGGTCCTGGCCTCTCTAGTTTTTCACCGGGAACTGATGGTGTTGATGCTACCTTGCAGTCAGTCATTCCGAAAACCTTCAAAATCTTGTCGATATATTTCTCTTGATCAACTTTGATTCCTTTATCATCCTGGGTAATATGCATTCCTAGAATCAGGTTTGCTTTTCCCAAATCTTTCATGTTAAACTTTGACATAAGGTCCTTTTTGACCTTCTGGTGTTCCTCTGAATCATTCCAGAATATCAGCATGTCGTCCACGTAGACTGCTAAAATTATAATCTTCTTTCCTTTGGATCTTGTGTAGGCACATGGTTCATTTTTTGACCGCTTAAATCCAAGTTATAGAAGTTCAGTATTTAGTTTGTGGTTCCATGCCCTGGGGGCTTGCTTCGGTCCGTGTAATGACTTCTTAAGCATACATACATAGTCCTCTCCCTTTTCCACGAATCCCTCCGGTTGTTCATGCAGACCGTCTCATTTAGGTCTCCATTCAGGAACGCAGTTTTTACATCCATCTGATCCACGTTCAAGCAACTCTTGACTGATAACGCTAACACCAATCTCATTGAGCTGTGTCTCACAACTGGGGCGAAAGTCTCGTCGTAGTTAATTCCATAGTGCTGACTAAATCCTCTGGCAAACAGCCGTGCTTTATACCTGTATCCATTCTCCCTCTCATCTTTGATTGAAAATAGCCGCTTTGAATCGACGATGTTGTGATAGGTATTAGGCGGTGGTTTCACTGTGATCCATGTTTTGTTTTTCCCCAAAGCATACAACTCTTCTTGAATAGTCTTGGACCATTGTTTACTGTCTGCTCTCGTTAACGCTTCCTTTATAGTTGTAGGCTCCTCCTCATATTGCACAGCTTGATATAGGATACAATCCGGAAACTCGGTTTTCTATTTCTGAGTGGATATCTTCGTTTACTCTCAACATTGACCCTTTCGATGTTGAAACTGGCTCAGGTTCACAGTCTTCAAACTCCTCGTTTTTATCAGGATCAAATACGGCTGTCTCTACTTCTCTTTCTCTGTTCCCTCTAGGAGCATCTATTCTTGGTTCCACTCTAGGTCTCCCACTTTCATTGGATGGTGGTAGTAACACCTCATAATCTACATCCCTGTCTTCCACATTACTTGGAAGCTTATTTTCTTCCTCCGAAGAAGGCACAAGTGCCTCTAAGCTCCCTTGTGGCTTGACTTACTCTCGATATGTGTCATTTTCGAAGCAGATTACATCTCTCGCCTTAGATACTACTCCATCATCATGATCGATAAGACGATATGCCTTGGCGTTGTCACAATAGCCGACATGTATTAGCTCTGTGCTCTTGACATCCCATTTCTTTCTATTTTGGTCCGGGATGTGCATGAAAGCTCTCCATCCGAACGTCTTGACCATTCTCATATCGCAGCGTTTTCATGACCATTTCTCCTCTGGGGTCATGTTCTTCACGGCGATCGATGGTGGGGGATTTATTCTTTAGGAACACAGCATGGTTTACAGCTTCTGCCCAGAATCGCTTGGATAATTTAGCTTCGTTCATCATGCTTCTAGATTTTTCGCATATTGAGCGATTAGAACGTTCAGCTACGCCGTTTTGTTCTGGTGTATACTCAATCGTTACTTGATGATGTATCCCACACTGCTTAAGGTAGCTGTCCATCCGTTTGTTGACAAACGCCGTGCCGTTATCAGTACGCAAGGCTTTAATTTTCTTGCCGCTCTGATTTTCAGCAAACGACTTAAACTCAAGAATTTTTTCGAAAACGTCTCCCTTAAAAATATACTAAAGTTTTACGCGTAAAATCGTCAATAAATGTCAAAAAAGATTTGCTACCTCCAATCGAAGCCGTACGTACATAGGCCCGCAAACTTCTGAGTATTAAAACTAGAGTTTCCTTTGCTCTAGTGGCACCATTCTTTTTGAATGGTAGTCTGGTTTGTTTCCCCATTATGCACGCACACTACACACTCGAGTGTAGAGCAAGAATTTTGAAAACTTACCCCTGTTGCCATCTTATCTTTAAGAAGCATGAGGTTGCGTATACCCAGTGTCCCATCCTCCGATTACATAATATCATTTGGTCGCCGCATTCTGTTGAAACTGCCGCCGCTGAAATCTGAGAAGTACCTTTAATTCTATGAACCCCTTTCTTCCACGCATTTTAAAGAAGGCTTTCCCTTTACCTCACATTGATCATGTTTAAAGATGTTGCAACAAATTTTTTGAGAATATAATTACGTGACCCTTTTTCACGATTTCACTCAAACTCAATAAATTAGCTTGTAATTTAGGTACGTACGTAACATTGCTGACAGTCAACCCTGACTTACATACTACCATACCTTTACCTTGACCAAGAACCTCAGTACCATCTGCGCACGTTACTCTCAGAGCATGAGGAGTGTCTTTCAGATCTCTGAACCACATCTACGATTCGTCATATGTGTCGATGCTCCAGAATCGACTATCCAGTCCTCTTCTTCATGAGATGACTTCGACGACGTTCCTAACGCAAAGGCCTGCATAGCTTCCTTCTTTAGTTTAGGATTCTTTGGACATTCATTTGCCTTATGTGGACCATCGGAAATAAAACATTTGATTTTCTTTTCCTGTATGCACTCTTCCCTTTATGTGCTGTAAAAGCTGGGTCTGGTTGGCTTGCACTCGAGCTTGCCATGTTTGTATTTTCCATTTGCAGAAGTTTTGTCTTGGCATAGTCGGTAGTAAGCTCCATGTTACTTGACTCCATCGCTAATCTCATCGGTTGGAATTGTAATGTCAGGCCTTGTAGGAGAAGAGCAGCCAATAGTTCGTCATCAACCTCTTTTCCTAGGTCTGCCAATTCTTGGGATGTCGCCATGACACTTGTGACATATTCTCTGATTGTCTTGAATTGTTCCAGTTTAAAGCTCACAAGTTTTGATAAGTCTTCATCTTTTATTTAGTCCTTTATCTTCAAAAGCATTCCTCAATGCTTCCCAAGCTTATTTTGCTGTTGAAGCTTTGCGTACATGTACCATGCATTGGGGTTTTATCATGTTACATATTCTATCTCTCGCTTTCTGATCTCTCTTCATACCTTGTATGTCGGTAGTTGCTGGCGATACACTCGTGTATTCCCACAGATCAGTCTCTATTAGGTTAATTTCATAGAATTTTCACGTGGCGAAGTTATTGTTGCCGTCGAGTTTCTCCATCGGCATGCCACTATTGTTACCTAAACACCGTTGTGACTTCTGTGAGTTTCTCTTCCGAGGGCCCCATTACTGTCACTCATGTTTTCACTGTTTTCAAACATTCTTACGTCCGTCGGCTCATAACCTCTTGTGGTGGGGCAAGAATGATGAACACTAGTTATAGATAGCACAGAAGTTTATTTTGTATAACTGAACTTCACATAGAAACCATTGTAACCCGGATTTTGTTGTTGCTAGCGCTAGCAACAACATACACAATAGACAGACAGGAATGCAATGACAAATTTTTCAAAAAAAAATAACATACAAATACCATATTCAAAATAAGATTGATGTGACACAGATGATCAATTAGAAAAAGATAAAACATCAACGAGGTTTTCCTCTTCAACAAATATAAAACTTCAAAGAGGTTTTACTCTTCAACATAATAAGATTTGCGTACGCAGTGGTGTCCAAGGTAGTTATCCTTAAGGACTAATGGAGATTCTTATTAAATTTATATCAATAAACAAGCACATGAAAAATATACGTTGTTTTATTATCAATCGTGACAGACAGAAGACAAGACAGCGACAAGTAGAACACTAGTAAGTGGTCCAATGTAGAGGTCCACTAAGTGGTCCAATGTAGAGAAGAGGCAAAATTGACGTTTGCTAAGTTTATGTAAATATCTACAGTAATAAAGTACTTTGACTTTGACTATTTCTTTTACAAAGTCATTTGTCAAAGAGTTTGAATAGGCATATATAAAACTACTTTAACACCTTCCCTTATTCAACACTCTTTATAATTCCAAGGACATGAAGAGATAAGAATCTAGGCCGTGCCAGTCCTTTTGTAAAAATGTCAGCTACTTGATCCGTTGTGCCGATCCTCTACAGTTTCCATCGCTGGAAAAAGTTCCATTCTAACATAATCATTACGATTCATTACATCAGCTAACTTCGACTGATATGTTTCTGTAACGCACACGTAGTCGTCCAGTCGTGCAGGTTTTCGTATTTCGCTGCGGTTGCGCAAATTGTATCGTGGCGACTCCGCGTCATAATATTCATCCGCAGAGTCATCTGTATTATCATGATGTAACTTCGATTCATGACCTTTCCGACTGGTTCAGGTACCATATCTGCTCGATATTTTTCGAACTTTGTTGTTGTGGTCTTCTTGGATTATTTGAGGTTCCAAGTTCTCTCGATGAATTTCGGATTCATGAACGTGGTCTTCTTGAACAATTCGAGATTCCAAGTCTTCTCCCTCAAGGACACGTTCAGGATCGTAAGAGCTTGTTGATTGACTTACATCGGAGTCTCTCTCGGGTGGGATAGATAATGGATGATGATGTAGGTTAAGATGTGAAGCTGGTCCTTCGTTGCAGATAGCGTTATCCATCGGCAGTCTCAGTGTGTACTCCCTCGTATTATCGTCATTATTTACACAAGGCGGATTATCGTCACTATAAGGCAACGGTTTCTCATCAAACGTTACATCACGCGAACGGATGAGCGTGTTTCTCTTTCCATCAGTTATCCAAATTCGGTAGCCATCTTCGTCATAACCGACAAGTCTTCCTTTGATGGCCTTCATATTCATCTTCTTTCGTTTTTGTTTTGGAATGTGGACGTAGGAATTGCAACCTATAATTCGTAGGTGCTTTATAACCGGTTTCTTTCCACTCCAAAGTTCATATGGTGACTTGTCGTTCGTTTTCGTTGGACCCGTTCTATTGAGGATGTATGCGGCGGTGTTTATTAGTTCTGCCCAATGTTCTTGAGGCAACGTTTCATGCGCATACATCATAGATCTCGCAGTTTCCACCAAAGTACGATTTTTGCGTTCGCTGACACCATTCTGTTCTGGGGTGTAAGGCATTGCCAATCTCTTTATGATTCCATGGGAGTCCAGTAGGTCTTGAATGGACTTATTTTCAAATTCATCACGATTGTCACTTAACAGGCATTTTATAATATGTCCTGCAGTTTTGGTCCGAGTTAACATTAAGGCGAGCTTATCCTTAACCTCTGACTTGCGTCTCAGGAAGTATACCATACGGCAGCCGGTGAAGTCGTCTTTGAACAACACGTAGTATCGGTACTTTGAATAACTCGGTTGGAATGGTCCGCAAACGTCAGTGTGTACGAGCTCCTGGTGCGTTAGCGCGGATCCTCGTACCGAATTTCAATCTATGAGCTTTCCCGTATATGCAACCTTCGCATAATTCTTTATCAAGAGGAAGATCTAAGTTCAGTTCGTGTTTAACTGTAGCTTTCACGTGTCTCTTGTTTTGATGCGCCAATCTCTCGTGGTATAGTTGCATTGTATTGGACGTATTATAGACTTCAACGGGGTTTTTTGGAAGTTCGACTCTTATTTCCAGTTTGTACAAGCCTCCCTCTTTCTGTCGTTTTCCTATTAGGCACGCTTCTCCGTTGACATAGACGGTATATTCTTTTGTCGTCGATGAGAATTGGCTGTTTGGAATCTTATCATGGACAGCTAAAACCGAAAATAAGTTCTTCGTTATGGCTGGAACGTACCAAACGTCTGTCAGGGTCATTCGTCGTAGCTTCCCTTAATGTTGGCTTCGATTATTACTGAACCTTTGCCTTTAGCAGTGATCGCATTGCCATTTGCCGTTGTTACAGTATGAATGTCGTCGAAGTGTTCGTAATTTTGGAAAATATCAGCCCGGTTTGTTACGTGGCTTGTGGCGCCGTTATCCATATACCAGTTCTCGATGTCACAATTGATCGAAAATATTTCAGTGCTCTCTACAAAAATAAGGATCATGTTCGCAGATTTAGAAGTAGACGGTGTCGCTTGCGGATTACTACTTTTCGGAGGCCTGCCATCTTTGATCCACTTGTTACAGTTAACAGCATCTTAACTTTCTATCTTTCTTCTCTGCTGTAAACGGTGTGCCGGAATTTGAGACAAGAGCTTCCTGTTGAAGCAAGCTGTTGCTCTGAAGTGCTCGCTTAAATGCACACAGATGACTTGTAAGGCTTTCGATAGTTCTTTCACCTTTTGGCAGCAGTAGCCAGCTGCTTCTGAACGAGAAGTATGTTTCGTCGAGCATATCGAGTATCTTGCATAGGATTAGCAGTTCAGGTAACTCGCTCTCCCTGTTTTTACTTAACTCCTGATTCAGCTGCGTCCAGATATTCTTAAGTACGGACATATGGGTGGCGATATCGTCTGCTGGATCCTTTTTAAATCCAAAAAAAAACGATTATACGACTTATTTTCGTCAGCGCCGTCGAAAAGTCTGTGCAATTCAAGCCATACGTCTCTTGCGTTAGTATATCTCATTACCTTTCTAAGTGTAGCTTCTTGCATATTGGTCGTAATAATCAGAAGAGCAGTTGCGTCGGCTCTTACAAAGTGCTCTAAATCGGTATTGTACGTGGCGACAGCGGTTGAGGCATCTCCTGACGAGCTAGGGCCGGGTGCCACGGGTTTCAGAAACGAGCCTTGTACTATTTCCAGCGCTTGCGGGACGGTTCGTAGTAGACTTACGGCTTTGTATTTCCATGTATCCCAATTCGATTTTCCCTGTAGCAGACTAATTTGCAGTTTAGTAAAATTCTCCATTTTGTAGGTGGGACCGATAACCTAATAAGATTTGCGTAGGTACGCAGTGGTGTCCAAGGTAGTTATCCTTAAGGACTAATGGAGATTCTTATTAAATTATATCAATAACTAAGCACCTGAAAAATATACCTTGTTTTATTATCAATCGTGACAGACAGAAGACAAGACAGTGACAAGTAGAACACTATTTCTTTTACAAATTCATTAGTCGAAGAGTTTGAATAGGCATATATAAAACTACTTTAACACAACACTGATACTATAACATTACTCACACGCAACCAAGCAAGTAAACAATGGATCTGCAATCTGAGCTGTCAAACAATATGGGCAGTATTGTGATGTTATTCAGCGAGCATATGGACAAATACGACCAGGATCTGCGTGCGGCCACACCTACTGCCAACCCTAAGACGACAAAAACATTTCCCCGGTCACTGGCGTCAAACAAGCTGGCTTCCATTTCTCGATCGACGGGGCCGCACTGTTACTACATATGGGCTAGATAGATAAAAAATTGATTCGGATTTTTTTAGGGAAATTCTACTTATTCTGCTATTGTTACCATTTCATCACCAGAAAACTCGAAAAATGGACGAAAGAATGCTTAAAAATTGTCATGCCGTTTGGGCTGTAGCGCATGCTAGAAATTGTCACACAGACAAACTCTCGAAAAAATATTTCGCTCCTGGTGCTGTTGGGTAAAAAGAGATATCAATTATCTCATATTAATTTGGTAAATGAGTTATTACTGTAGCTATTTAAGAATGAAAATAATAGAACAGAAAACACCTTTATTCCACTGTAACTTAATGTACGAATCTTCATATTCCATATTTACTGCACGTCCAGCCGCCATCGCGTTGAAGTTAGCGGAAGTAGCGGATTACGGTGCGCCCGGAAAATCCGTGGTTTATCGTCAGTACAAGATTTCACACTCACGGTCAGTTTTTGTCGTCAGTGTGATGAAATTGTTGTATACGCTAAGCCCGCATCGTCCTACTGCGGGGCACAGGCTTTGGGTAAGTACACTTAGGTTTAGGTTTGAAACTAGATATGAAAATCAACTAACACAAAGGCTATAAAAAAAAAAGACAAGGATAAGTTAGCAGAGCATTAACCTAACCCTTCATATTTGAAAAATTATAAGTAGGTAGGGTACATAACGTAATCTTGAGGAATAATAAATATTGCATGTCATGTTACAATAACTCTTTCGCGTCATTGTGAGCCCTGCATATGTGATGGCAATATGGCATTCTTGTTAATCTGCTGATAATGAGGTCTAAATACTCAATCGAGTTATGTATAGGTACATATATCGATACATATGTACATTGCCTCTCATGGTCGACGTTTCTTTGTGTGGGTTGTATAGAATAGAAAACGTGCATAAACGTTGTCTTTGGTTCGACCGGCGACAAATATTTAAAAATTTTGAACACATGCTCGCACAATAAAGGGTAAACCACATTCCTTACTTGCAAACACATAAATATTTAATGATTGACTGTTTACTAAATAAACCTTTCACAAGCAACTTACATTTAGTTAACAAATCAAAGCGCATTGCTCTCCTATTTCCTCTTTCGTTTTTCTGTTACTTTCCTCTCATCTATATTCTCTTTCTTCTCCAATTTCTCTTGCCTTTTTCTCTTCAGTTCTTCTTTCCTTTCTTTCCTCACCTTTAGCTCATCCATAGCTTTTAATACAAAAGGCGGGTTTCGTATAGGTATCCTACGAGGGACCCGTGGATCAACCAATTCTGGAAGCATACATTCATTAAAAATCTGACCAACTATGCTTCCATTTTTGTCTTTCTGTCCCGTTGAATTTTATACACTTTCATTGGTAAATTTGCACCAAACTAGTTTGTAGATGCCAAACATGCAAACGGCTGCTTTTGTTATATGCAACATACCTTGAATTTGATAATACCAATGGTGATTCCTGTTGATAATGTAAGAATTGGAACTGGAGTCCGACTTCCATAAATCATGCTTTTTCATAGCATCTTCCAACGGAAATTCATGCACGGATTTTGGACATTTTATCTCTACAATGCCATCTGCATATTTTCCATCTGGTTTGGTACCCAGAAATTCATACTCTTGGTCAACGAACAACCAACGAAGAAAACCGCAATTTTCTATTGTAATATTCTCTTGCAACTCCAATTGCTTTATTGCGTTTTCTTCGTTGTCAATACCAAACCGCACCGCAGGTACATGGGATAGACTTCTGCAGTACATCTATTTTGTAACTAATTCACTACAACTTGTCACTTTGAGAACTTGTGCTGTCGCGTTTTAAACAAACCTCACAAAACAAGTCAGAAGTTTTCTCCTTCTGCCCACCCACACCGCGCCACACCGAAAATGTGGACCCTTCAAGCTCCTCTCGTGCAGCGGAAGACAACTTCAAATAATTTAAGAAGGCTGTCTTTGCATCCTTAAACACGTCTGGACTCGTATCTGGTTGCTGCGCATTTACACCATAGTGGGGGTTAATAATGTACTCTGTGGTGGGGGTCTTTCGATACAGGAAAGAAAAACATATCTAAGAACGTGCTCTAAAGTTATAGCCGTTAAACCAAAAAAAAACGTATAGTAACAGAGTAGTATTCCAGGAAAATGCTAGCACCCCAAACGCATCGCCTATTCTTTCCGATCCGTCCGTCCGTTCGCAACGTGAGTGGATAAAGTCGAGTTGAGTCTTTCGTGTCTTTGGTAAATCCATCTGTCAAGTAAAATAAAATATGTCAAACGAGTGACGGATTTCTTGCGCGGTTGTCGCTTTTGCTTCGGTCGATTGTTTGCAATATTTTGTTTCTAAAATTAATTTACTCACTTTACTGTGCCATTGCGTGAAATGTTAAAAATCTAAGTTTGTTGTCTTTAAATTATAACCTATCCAAGTGTCAATAAAGTCTATTGTTGCTTTGCAAAAGACGGAAACTCTTCGATCGTGTGCGAATAATCTGGCTATGCCTATCGCCTGAAAACTGAAAATACCAAAATCCCTTCGAATTAAAATCCTAAGAAGTTACCCAGTGTATCAAATCAGTGTTCAGTGCAATCCTACATCAAATGCCAAAAGTTGACGTTGTTTTATCGATGAGATTCCTAACGGACACACGGCGGGACGATGCTGTTTTTCAGTGCCTTAGCCATCGGTATGTTAGTCCAGAACGTCACAACCGGAGACCTAACCACCGATAGCACGATAGACATCTCACCATCACCTTCTACAGAAATGCAGATTCTAGAATCAGCTAGATCTTTGCCACCAGCTGACCCGATCAACACAACAATGCATGAACGAACTTCAATGTGGGATTTCTATTTGAATAACTGTCCTCAGTGGAAGCCAATCAATCATGTGTTTTTCCAAGCGGCTAATGTTTGTTTTCTCTTATCGTTCCTAGCTCCACATACTCCGGTTGGGCTGGTGTGGTTGCGTGTAACGTTGATGCTTGGCTGTGCGTTCTCGTTGACTTGGGCATGGTGTATTGAGTGCTACTTTGATGCAGTTGTGTGGAATGGTGCGTTTTTAGTTATAAACTTTGTGTACTTTGCTGTTCACTTCTATTTGATAAGGCCAATCAAGTTTCATAAGGATATTGAGGAGGTGAGTCATTGTTTATTTTTTTTGTGGAAGTTGAGAGAGAGAATCTACCAATTAAAATAAGTAGGCTGAAGATAGTAATTATTCTAAAATAAATATAATACATCATTTTCCTTGTACTTTAACCTGTAGACTCGGGTAAACCCTAATAAGGAACTTTTATAAAATTCACTCTAATCGGATAACCCCTAATAAGGAACCTCTGAGGCTGCGTTCAGAAAATTCCTTATTGTGCCCTATAAACACTGTCTGACCATATATGGATGGTTTGGTCGGTTAGGTAGGTAGAGTGTGGACCATAATTGTCTTGGTCCAAGTGATATTGGCAACATAATCAAGCAAAAACAAATCTTATTTGCGGGGACCCATTTATCATTGGCATTTACTGGTCTTTGACTCTGTTTTATTAGTGATTGAAGATGTATGGAAGGAATAGTAAAATAATCTATGGATTGATAAGGTATAAATAGGATAATAAAAGTCGTAAAGATAAATAATAATCATCTGTGTTTGAAATAAAAATCAAATATTACCATGAAACATTGATTTTTTCTCACGGCTGTCCTTTGACTAACTACAACAGAGAGACATAATTTGATAGGGTAAAAGGTCATAAAATCAGAAATAAGCATCATTATACATGTGTTCACCTTTTATTTCCATAAGTTATACATAATTTAGTAATTTCAGCACGCTGGTGTAGAATTTCTAATCATTATAAGCATGTGATGATAATAGAGGGTGCGAGCGAATGTGTTAATGGTACAACTGAATTCTCAAAAATAGTTAAATAAATAAAATGTTTGAGACCTGATGATTATACAATATTTGTTTCATATTGTATTAGCAAGCTTATGACTGCCACATAGCTAAATTAGTTACTGATTCAAATAAATCTTTCTCTGAAAATACCCACTTTTTATTTGCCATTCCAAATAATACTACATACCATTCTAAATAATACTTCTGAATCATAAGACTGACCTGCAAGATATAAACATTAATGGTGTAATGAACATTACTTCAAAATAAAACTGATAACCTGTCAAAGTTATAATGACACCTGCTGAAACAAAATCCTGCAAGTTTTTTTTAGTTTATAAATATTCAAGTTAATTGGGCACATTCAAATTCAGTATCCAACTCCGTAATCTAAACTACCCACTTCATAGTTATGCAACGAGAAGACAAGACAATATGGAAATTGGGGGCAGATAGAGCGAGAGAGCTTAAGGGGAAGGCCACTGTGCAATTTTAAACAAACACTGAAATATCTACGTATGTATGTAGATAAAACTTACATTTCAAACAAACATATGTGTACCTAAACTATAACAAATACAATATCATAATAATTTACCATATGATGTTATGTTACTTATCTCTACTAATAGGGATAATTCATTGTTTCTTTATTCCTTTATTATTTATGTCTTGGGACTCATCTCATAAGCCATCATTATTATCATCACTGCCTTGAAATGTTGGTGTATTTTTAAGTATTTTTTGAGAACTTGTAGGTCGGTACCTGAGTTTTTAAATCCTTTTACCTGAAGAGTTTTAATGCGCGGCGTATAAGTTGGACCAAAATGGCGGCGTCTGCGCAAATAAAAATGACTGTTTTAGATACATTTTACCCTGCGCAGACGCCGCCATTGTGGTTCAACTGATACGCCGGGTTTTGTAACTCAATATTTAATATGTATGAAAAGAATACAATAATATCAGTTAAAATCAGTTAACGATTCGGCCAACCTCGGAAATTGTCGTGAATCCCTCATCCCTCTCCCGCATCAAGAAATCGCGGTAATGTATTTCGTGTCATTTCCGTCTCCGGATTTAGGCGATGATATCCGAGAAAAGCCGAATCTTTAACTGATTTTATCTATACACGTATCATAAACCCTCTTTACTGCGTACAAAAACCGCACGTTACGATCAGCATAATGTTAAACTACGTGGTAAAAACTGATTTCTTATCTGAAAAATTACACATTATGACCATAATGTGTAATTTTTCTACATATTATGACATTCAAATTTCGAACGCCGACGCCCGCCTGCGTGCCGTCCCTAGTTTGTCTGTGAAGTTGGTACTGACATTCAAATTTCGAACGCCGACGCCCGCCTGCGTGAAGTTGGTACTACAGAACAAGCTAAACAACTGCAGAGCCTCAATGCCGGTCAAACATGCGGTTCCTGAACACATCAAAGAGAGCTTATGATATATGTGTAGATAAACTAGTGTATGTAACTGTACATAATTAGGCATTAAAACTTTAATGCCCTCCATCATGTAGCAGTCACATAAACTACTATTAATCGTATTGTACCTGGCATTTTAGTAAGCAAGTTTGCAGTCACGTTTTACATCCAGGTCTAATATTTAGCATTTTACAGCAAACTTAATGTCACGACTTTTCCCATTCTGGGTGGCAAAATACACCACGGAAACTAAGGGCCGTCTAATCAAATGGCTATAGGTCATTGGGCAAATATCTGATCGAAACGTTTAATGAGTTGCCTAAACGTGCCAAGAAAAATGATTAACACAATACCGATAGGCCTTGAAAGAAGGGATTGCCACGCTCCTCTCCGCTTCTCTCGGTTCCAGATTGTACATAAAGTTGTGACCTAACACTTCCTAACTTTAGTAATCGGACAGAAAGTAACCTATATACCTATAAAAACTTACCTTTAGACAAGTTTAAAATAATAATAAAACAGAAATTGTATAAAAAATGTTACTATAGGATATCTGATTACTTAGAGGACAGATGTCCATAGGAATAGATTGTTTGAGTAACAGGCTGTTTCGATATATAATTAGCATTCATTTTGTAATTTGACAATATTTTATTTAAAAAAGGAAACGCAAAAGATGCGACGACTGTGGAGTTTCTTCGGTGAGCTCTTCTCCACAGATTCCGCCATTGTGTTAGTGAACTCACCCAAAAAAATGTAATGACGGATCTAAGTGATGTAACAACATCCTATGGAAATAAATGATTTTAGATTTGATTTGATTTGATTCGGCTAAGTTGGCTCTGAATCAGTTCATGCGTTGACATAAAAACGGTAAGGATGGTTGTTAAACCTTTTACGACCATGCTTTATTTTGATCAAAAGCCCATTTGCTTAACCGCTACTTCTGGAGACCTGGTTGTGAAGCATCGCGAGTTTGAACCTCATGCCATGGTAATAAACCTAGGAACCTTATTTGGATGACGCCAGGCATACAGATCTTAATGAACGGACCGGGCTATTAATTAAGTGCCTCATTTAACCAAACGGCGACGACATGTATAGATCAACAAGGGGAACGTCACGAGCGCAATGTCTATCGGAAACTGCTAAACTCATCGGATACAGCTATGTTAGTTATCGGTCTTATGATGATAATGATCAACAAACACCCACGTAGGGATAAGCGTTTCAAATTGATGTCACATTCCGTTTGGTGTAATTTGTCTGCACGGAAAATGAGTTGCCCCTTAACAATGAATCAGTTATGTATAGAAACTCAATCTTGCTGCTTGCTGTGGGTAGATGCGGCGATATTGCAAATTGCATATACCTGTAGCCCACGAACACTCGCTTAGACGAGACACGTACAGTTCGAGCCAAGTTACTGTGGCTCAGAGCTGTCATCTCTCTCTCTCACCCCACCTTACCCTGAGAAAGAGAGGTCACAGCTCGCTCAAAGCCAAGGAACATGGCCCCCGACTGTACCTATACCTATGTTGTACTTGTGGGTAGTATTATACTCTGGGTTATCAAATACATAAAGCTGTTTAAAGTTAATCTGTCAATCCGCGATACTTAAATCTGCCGCCCCGGCACAGACTTGAATAGTAGGGACAGGGCACGGAGCGCTTGAAAGTGTCGCTACAAAAACAGTACAAAATCGGGAAAATTGGACTGTTTGCAATCAGTCGCGCTTGGACGGTGACAGCCGATTGACATATCGGCAGCAAAAACAAAAATGGTGACCTGCGACGTAAAAAGGTGTAAATCATACCCAAATCGCAAAACACAAAAACAGGGAGTGTCGTATCACAAGTAAGTATTATATTTTCAATTACTATTGGCTTTAAATTGATTATCTATAAAATATTGTTCTCGAAAAAATCCTCAAACGAAAATCAACCATTCGACTGACGTAACTTTGTAGCGACGCGCGACGCACAGTGAAACTGCCCGCTTCCTATATTTGAAAAACGATCCGATTTGGTTATTTTTCTATTCCTAATGTCAAGATTACTATTCGTAATGTCATTTGGTTACCCCCCCCCCCCCCCCCCCCCCTTTTACTTGTTAATCAAAATCAAGATCTTAAATTCCAAGTCACGCTACTAATGTGTATCTGTGAGCTTACATCCTCTTTCACAATTTAACGGCAAAGACAAAAATTAATATGCCTATTTAATTATGTTTCAACTTTTTATTAATTAACCATGAGGTAATTGCGTGAGACCTCGCCCCTTAAGTAAAATTTTAGCTAGATATATTTTATTTCTACTCCTAATCACCGATTCAAAGTCACCGGGTATTTGAGAGTTATCCGTAGATCAACTTTCCTAATATTGTGTCTATACACCACAAATCGGAACGTGACCGACCGTGACGCCGTTACAATTTTTCGTACTGTCTTGGTTCCGACGAATTCCGACAGGGGCGCTATTTTTCTTAGCCTCAAAATGGTAAGAAATTTAGTACGGGAAGGCCTATCCTTAGTATTTATATCGATGCGCCCCGGTCTATATTTTGAAGTCTCAAATGTAAATATTCGGAATAAATCTGCTTATTACATGAATGTGATTAAAACCGACTTATCGCTTTATTTTTAGAGTGAACATAGATTAAACAGACAATGTTTTTGTTTTCTTAACCCTTCCGGAATGTTTTACCTTTCGTGTGTATACCTGTTGGTATTAGGTAAATAAATCCCATTGTGGCGTATTGGAACGGAAGTCGTTGCCATGGTGATGTTATTGGTTTGATTGAACCTAATAATAATAATAATTAATCTTTATTTACCAAAAAGTTGATACAAATTTCAAATAAAGAGTGCACTACTCCCCAAAAAAGGGCTAAAGCCCTGTAGATTTAGTTAAAGTAGGTCTCAACCCTATATATCATTTTAGGTGACCACTGGTGAACTAGTATATTTTAGTTAATGAAGTATACACGAATTAAGAAAAAAGAAAATAAATATTTTTAAAATTAATTTAAACATGCTTATGCCCTATGGGCATGCATAGTAACTTAACTCTATAAGCAATGTGTTAAAAAAGGGCTAAAGCCCTGTAGATTTAGTTTAAGTAGGTCTCAACCCTATATATCATTTTAGGTGACCACTGGTGAACTAGTATAATTTAGTTAATGAAGTATACACGAATTAAGAAAAAAGAAAATAAATATTTTTAAAATTAATTTAAACATGCTTATGCCCTATGGGCATGCATAGTAACTTAACTCTATAAGCATTGTGTTAAAAAAAGGGCTAAAGCCCTGTAGATTTAGTTTAAGTAGGTCTCAACCCTATATATCATTTTAGGTGACCACTGGTGAACTAGTATATTTTAGTTAATGAAGTATACACGAATTAAGAAAAAAGAAAATAAATATTTTTAAAATTAATTTAAACATGCTTATAGGGGCATGCATAGTAACTTAACTCTATAAGCATTGTGTTAGGGTGTGTGTGTGTTATTTGAGTATGTTTGGGTATTGGTTTTTTTTTATGAGGGTGTCTATATGTATGTATGTGTGTGTGTGTGTGTGTGTGTGTGTGTGTATGTGTATGTGTGCATGAGAGTGTAAAGTATCATGAACCCATTTAAGACAACACGTCACTCATCAACCTTCAACAGTGCCTCCGATTCTTCATACGTCAAGCCGGACAGCCACTTGGCTATCTTAAGTTTACAGTCGTAAGGGTTTAGTTCGTGAATGTTCAATATTCTATTTGCATTATTGTAAAGATATGGTCCCAGAAAATTAAAGAAGTTACAGCTAAATTTAGTGCTACATTTTGGTATAGGACAAACACGAAATCTCCCACGTCGCATCTGTGTGGGGTCAATCAGGGGTGTGTTTTCATGCTGTTTCATTAATGTGGCTATAATAAAAAGCTTACGGACGGACAGCACTCCACAATATTCGTATAAACTGGTGGTCGGATACCTGAAAGGTTTAAATGTACTGACCTTCAGCAGCGCCCTCTGGGAGATCTCAAGTTTTTTAATTATTGTTTTGTGGGTTCCACCCCACGATGTAACACAGTATGTTAGCAAGCATTCAAAGAGGGCATGATAAATGCGTTTTAGGAGTTCTGGTTGCAAAACATGTCTGATATTCTTAAACACGTGCATCAGTTTTCCTACTCTAGCACTGATTTGACCGATATGTGGACCAAACTTACAGTGCTGATCCACAATAGCTCCCAGATATTTGATGCTTGTACACCTTGCCAGTCGATCACATGGACATTGGTTAGGATTAGTACACTGGGGCAGATGAACCACAAGACTCTCAGAAACGGCTGGCTGCGTGGTGCTGACTATAGAGAAGGTGATGTATTTTGTTTTATCACTATTTAGCGTCAACACATTTTTGGCCAACCAGCTTCTAACCTTGTCGAGACCAGCTTGTGCCGCTGCAAACACACTGTCCCAACAATCACCCTCAAATATCAGTGCCGTATCATCAGCGTAGGACAGTATTTCCCCTCCAATATCTAGGTAAGTCAGGCTATTTATATATAACAAGAATAGGGTGGGTCCCAAGATACTGCCCTGCGGGACACCAAAGGATACTGACAAATCATCACTAACATACCTTCCAACGTTGACACTCTGGTACCTATTACTCAAGTAATCCGTGAAAATCTTTAATGGTATTCCACCTACACCCACTCTTTCCAGTTTATCCAGTAGAAGGGGGATAGAGACGGTATCGCATGCTTTGGCCAGATCTAAGAAGACAGCAATTACCCTTCTTTTTTCATCTAGCTTGGTAGAAATATAATGAGTTAGATGATGAACGGCATCAGCTGTAGATCGACCTCTTCGAAAGCCATATTGGTTTTGTGAGAGAATCTTATTTTTTTCCGAGAATCCAACAAGCCTATTATTTAAGACCTTCTCCAGTATCTTAGATAAGGCAGGTAATATTGAAATTGGCCTGTAGTTACTTACACCGCCTCTATCCCCGGACTTATAGACAAGAACTAGTATTGCCTTCTTGAGTTGTTGAGGAAAAATACCTTGCTCCAGACATAGATTAAAAATGTGAACGAGTAGGGGTGCCAAAACGTGCTTCATCTGCTTGAGTACCGTGTTGGAAATTTTATCCCATCCTATTGAGCACTCATTCTTTAGGCCAGTTATCAGTGTATCAATCTCGTCTACGTCTATATGCTCTAGGACAAGGGAATGTCATTGAGATTTCACAGATGAATTTGTTTCTCGATCTGAAGATACCTGTTGTGAGAGCATTCGCTCTGCGAGATTTTTACCTACATAATCTGAATGGCTTTACCTTTGTTTCCACTAGTTCAATTGAACAGTTCAGTTGATTGAACTAGTGTTTTTTTTTCCAATTGGTTCAGTTGAAAATATAACAAGTTTTTTGTCTGGCTTCACCTCTAAGGTACTAATAATATAAGACTCATATTATAAATAATGCGGCTAATATTTTCACAAATCACGAATTAATTAATCAATCATATTTTTGCTTAAATACCAGGAGAGCATGAAGTTGTAAGAAGTTTCACGGAGATATTATTAAGTATAAGCAGAGGTGTACTTGCATCTTATAGAAAAACATCTCCAAATCTTATACTAATATCGCCTCAGGAGGTTTTTAACCCTTAATAAGTTCTGAACTAGTGGGGAAAAAATCCCACTAGTTCATTCAACTGAACTGTCCAATTGAACTAGTAAGAAAAAAGATGGCTATAAGGTTGTGTTAACACTCTGATCATGACAGTACCTGCACTGAACTAACTGTATAATCACAATTAGCTGATATAATCTCTATATATTACTGCACACATGGAAGTTTTTAATTATTACAGCACGGTTACTTTCTCTTTACCGCTAAACACTTCTCTTTTTTTGTCGAAGAAAGTGATCAAGATTTCCTGAAAACTTGAAGTTTGGCGCACGTTCAATGATTTGTGATTAAAAAATATATCAAAAAGCCGAGATGTATCGAGCGGTCAAGTTAAAATAAAAAATACAGAATACGAAATGTATTTGTTTATGGGAAATATTAAACTGCACATCAAAAATACTGATTTGCACAGCAAATATCAGGGCAAAATTCTGCGGTGGCTTAGGTGAAGGGTAAAGGGGGTGAGCGAAGCGAAGCCCCCTTTATCCTTCGTGTTAGGTTGAACATGTAAGAACAACAAAAATACTTAATAATTTATACATAAACTTAAGTACGCATAAAATATTTAATCCTTTTTTGCTGTGCAAATCAGTATTTTTGATGTGCGATTAAATACTAGCCTTTATTTATTTTTCCCCCAAAAACAGTACAAATTAGATTTAGTAGGTAAATCCACTGTAGTACCTAATTAGTTTAATGGGGGAGACAGAAGTTTAAATTAGGTTAAACCAGTGCCATGGATCTCCTGGCCTCCAGCTCGTAATAATCGTACTGTACCTTCATTATGGTGTGATGTGGACAGTAGGTAGACTGCTTTTCCGTGATAGTGATTTAGGCAACCCGTTTAGCTGGACTGCCCGTAGAGTGTGAACTGGATAGTTTGTGTGCGGGTTCCGCACAAATCAGATTTATTTTTCTTTGGCATGTATGTATCATACATTATTATGTATTTGTGTAGGCACTCGTGTATGTATTTTATATTAATTAGGGTTACATATGGGAAATTTTAAACTGCACATCAGAAATACTGATTTGCACAGCAAATATCAGGGCAAAATGCTGCGGTAGCTTAGGTGAAGGGTAAGGGGGGTGAGGAAAGCGAAGCCCCTTTTATCCTTCTTGCTATGTTGAACATGCAAGAACAACAAAAAAATACTTAAAACAAACTTGAGTACACATAATAGTAGTTTATGTGTCTGCTACATAATGGAGGGCATTAATACTCGAGAGTGAACGAGCCGAAGGCGAGTTTCATAATAATATCACTCGAGAGTTTTAATGCCTAATTATGTACAGTTACATACACTAGTTTATCTACACACATATCATAAGCTCTCTTTGATGTGTTCAGGAACCGCATGTTTGACCGGCATTGTGGTTCTGCAGTTGTTTAGCTTGTTCTGTAGCACCAATATCGGGCGTCGGCGTTCGAAATTTGAATGTCAGTACCAACTTCACAGACAAATTAGGGGCGGCACGAGGCGGGCGTCGGCGTTCGAAATTTGAATGTCATAATGTGTAGAAAAATATCACATTATGGTCATAATGTGTAATTTTTCAGATAAGAAATGACTTTTTACCCAGTAGTTTAACATTATGCTGATCGTCACGTGCGGTTTTTGTACGCAGTAAAGAAGGTTTATGATACGTGTGTAGATAAAATACTTAAAGCATAAACTTGAGTACACATAAAATATTTAAAACATAAAAAGTGTTTTTGCTGATCCTTTTTTGCTGTGCAAGTCAGTATTTTTGATGTGCGATTAAATACTAGCCGTTACATATTATACTATAAGTAAGGTAAATTATGTTTTATGGTGCTCTACCCCTGCTCCACAATCAACCCATCTCACCCTTACTTGGTTTGTTGGAAGAGATGTCTTATTAGAGATAAGCTCGCCCTCGTACACTATTTATATGATATTACCCTTTCTTTATGTCGATTGTGTGCAGTAATTATTATTATTTTTTATTGCATAAGTACACAATGCAGAATACAGTTATTTGATACTCTTAAACATCATTATGACTTATCTGCACTGAACTGTAGTCCAAAATATGTATATGTCACCGGAAAATAATACGATCCGCAAGTTTATAAATTTCCTAGGAAATTTATAAACTTCCTTCTAGATTATATTAGGCTAGGTTAGGTTAGGTTATGTTAGGTTAGGTTAGGTTAGGTTAGTATATTTATAAACTTGCGGAAATTTTTTTAGGAAATTTATAAACTTGCGGATCGTATTATTTTCCGGTGACATATACATAACTATACTTGTTTATTCTACTAATTCTTAATATCGCTTTGACAATCAAATCAATTGTGACACTATACTATTGGCTGATATTTTTGAGTTGGTTTTATACATATAACTGATCAAGTTACACAGATAAATATAAATCTTAACTCAGACAAATAATTTTTTGAGAATCATTTTAGGAAGAGGATGAGGATTGTTTTGATAGAATCAATTTAATTGATTTATTAAATTTATGAGGCCTAGACTCGAAAATATAAAGTTCAGGGTGATTGCTGGTGAGATCATTGTAAAGACGGCTCATTCTGGAGATTGGGTTAAAGTAAGAGGATTTTTTTAAAATTTTGCAATTTAAATGGTCTGTATATACGTGATCTGGTGTAGCAGTTAATGCTAAGTTTATTCAACAGGAATGAGGAATCAATTCTGGAATGTAAAATTTTGTGAAGTAGTTTCAGATCGAGTAATTTTCTTCGGTTTTCCAGGGACAACAGTTTAAAGTGATTAAGACGCTGTTCATAATTCATAAGACTATTATTAAGGTTGAAACGATATGAGAGTATTTTTAACAGTTTATTTTGAACACTATCTATGTTATTTATGTGAACTGCGTAAAAGGGTGACCATATTTGGCACCCGTATTCCAAAATACTTCTGACAAGGGATTGAAAAAGATATAATAGACTAAAGGGGTTTTTGAAGTCTTTTGTGTTTCTTGTGATAAAGCCTAGAAGTTGACGAGATTTTTTTTATTATGTGTTCATCGAGTTATTCAATTATGAAATACTTAATTATTTTTTACTGCTGAGACGCAGAGAACCTAAAAAGGAACTTTTACTTTTCATAGCATGTGAACTCTAACACCATGGCATAAGGTTCTAATTGCGACGCATTAAAAAAAATATAGCAGCAAATTAAGGTTCAATGAAATGAAATGAAATCGTTTATTTCAGATATTAACCCATAGTACATTTGAAATAATGGAATAGTTACAAATAAAATTTTAAATGTAAATGTAAAAATAGTAAGTTAAATTATAAAATCATCCGTATCTTGGTCCACTGGGTTGCGACACATTGACATGTGTCGCAACCCAGTGAGCCAAGAGAGGACAATCTACCCTGTCACTCCACACCATCAGAAGACCTTTGGTGCTCCCCCTAAGCCTGGCAATCAATCACAGGTGATACTTTTCTTTAGTGATCCAGCCCATTCTCTAGCATGTATAGCAAAATACTTAGTTGTATTCTATTCTAATACCTAATCGGTCTGTTAAATCGATCTGATTGATGTCGTAACTACTTCGTTGTAATGTTGAAGCATTTCAGCGTTTTGCCCAGATATCGTGACCGGGCTATGCATTCAAAGTCACCACGAACACCAGTCAAGATTCTACCGTGAACGTTTCCCTGAATTCTTCATGCATTCCTAAGTGATGTGAAATCTCGGAAGCACAGCCAAATGCTTAAATCAACTTGACAGGCAGACAGGAGTTTTGGATGCGGAACCCTGAAGATGTAAATCATGTAAACGAGCATGCAGTGTCGCTTGTAGACACATCGTATAAAATTAAGTTAATGAAGTCAAGTGAAATTGGTTTAATTAAATGCAAAAATCTGGTGTAAGCGTATCGCACCACATCCATCACGTGTGCACCTTTATTAACAAACCTGACTGAAGCTTATGATGCATATCAGAATTAAATGTCAATCTGGCTGTTCCCTGTCGATTCTAGGTATTAGAACGTTACTCACACTGTGTGAGTCACACAGCACCGGCGCTGACGCAGGCATACTCTGTGGCGCTGCGGTTGTGGCTCCGCCTACCATGCGAGAGGTCCCGGGTTCGATCCCCGGCTGGGGGGTAAAGAAAAATAAATCCCAAGGTCTTGGAAGTTTATATCTGTAGGACGTCGCTGTTTCTGGTTCTCACGACACAGGGTATCCTAGTGTGGGGCCAGAAGCAATGTATGTGCCTGTATATAAATATTTCGCGTATCATGAGACATAAATTAAATACGTAATGATAGTAGTTACGTTTTAATGATTTTATCTACACACGTATCATAAACCCTCTTTACTGCGTTCAATAACCGCACGTTACGATCAGCATTATGTTAAACTACTTGGTAAAAACTCGTTTCGTATCTGGAAATCTACACATAATGGTCATTATGTGTAGTTTTTCTACATATAATGACATTAAAATTTCGAACGCCGACGCCCACCCGCGTGCCGTCCCTTGTTTGTCTATGAAGTTGGTACTGACATTCAAATTTCGAACGCCGACGCCCGTCTGCGTGAAGTTGGTACTAAAGAACAAGCTAAACAATTGCAGAACCACAATGCCGGTCAAACATGCGGTTCCTGAACACATCAAAGAGAGCTTATGAAATGTGTGTAGATAAACTAGTGTATGTAACTGTACATAATTAGGCATTATGCAGCAGTCACACAAACTACTATTATCTACACACGTATCATAAACCCTCTTTAATGCGTACAAAAACCGCACGTTACGATCAGCATATGTTAAACTACTTGGTAAAAACTAATTTCTTATCTGCAAAATTACACATTATGACCATAATGTGTAGTTTTTCTACATATTATGACATTCAAATTTCGAACGCCGACGCCCGCCTGCCTGCCGCCCCTAGTTTGTCTGTGAAGTTGGTACTGACATTCAAATTTCGAACGCCGACGCCCGCCTGCGTGAAGTTGGTGCTACAGAACAAGCTAAACAACTGCAGAGCCACAATGCCGGTCAAACATGCGGTTCCTGAACACATCAAAGAGAGCTTGATATGTGTGTAGATAAACTAGTGTATGTAACTGTACATAATTAGGCATTAAAGCTCTCGAGTGATCTCGAGTATTAATGCCCTCCATTATGTAGCAGTCACATAAACTACTATAAATAGTAAAGCACGACTCGGTTGTGGTAAAGCGTAATGTCGAGTGAGTGCTGCGGAGCGCCGCGCGCCGGCCTGCAGAGGCTGCCTCTCCCTCCTCGCCCCTCGCACCTCAGGTGTTGTCGCAGATAAAATGTTTATGTTTATATGATTACACAATATAATCTATATACATAAACTCCAAAGACTTATTGACTGATATATCAAAGCACAGCCTTTGTTCAGGTACTTATAGAGCGTATAAACTGTACGCAAATTGTAATCACTTGAATTTTGAGTAGTTATGCAACTGTCGTATAATAAGGGGCCTTAAATCACGAGTGTGTTTTTATGGGACGAGCGAAGCGAGTTTCATAATAACATCACACGACTTTTTTAAGGCCTAATTATATACAGTTGCATACACTATTTTATCTACACACATATCATCAGTGTAAAATATGTTTGTCTGTATAATTGCCAATCCGCATCGATGTATCATAATGCAGGTCATTGCCCTATGGTTTCTGAGTCGATTTTAGAGCAACATGCGTAGATAAATATCTTTATTTTTGAAAATAATGCATAGTCTGCTTCTCTTGACTGCTTCGGCCAATGTAGAATTTGCTGCTGCGATTTCCCGCTAATCACAAATGTTATCATGAACTGGGTATTTAAAATACCAGGCAAATTTATGAAAGCGGTTAAGATTTTCAAATGAGAATCACCACTTCCAGATGGTAAGATACCCATTTGATGATTTACATCCATACTTCTTTTTCTCTATCAGTCACAGCACACATACTGCATTTAAATGAAAGCTCAGACTCTATTATTGAGTATTCAGATACAATCTTCAAACAGCTCAGATTGTATACATAAGGTGTCTTAAACATCTAATATTAGTTTCACATGATATAACCATAGGTATGCAAATTATTTATTCCTACTTATTAATCATAATAATAAATTTTTCATATTTGTAATAGTTAAGCACAACCTATTTTAAAAAATCAATCTGTAGGAGTTTCTACGCCCATCTTGTCCCACAGTGATCCAATGTAGAGAAGAGGCAAAAAATGACGTTTGCTAAGTATATGTAAATATCTACAGTAATAAAGTACTTTGACTTTGACTTTAACTTTGACTTTGACATAACTGGCATCAAAATCGGCTCGAGTTTGATACGCAAATCACGGCCTTACAATAACGATAGGTCGACGTCGCGTTTGACGTCAGAGTGCGAACAACAAAATTGTATGGCGGCGATTTAAGAGCGACACGTAGCATACGCGTATTAAACAAGAGTCGCCTACAAGTAGCCCCGTGTGAGAAAGGCCTAACACTGCGCTCAGATAATATATAAAGCATCTACTCATCCTGTCAGAACAGGTAGAATGTAAAATACATACATAATTTATGTTTTGATGACATTGCAAATGATATATTTGCTTTCCGCTTTTTGGCTTCTTTGCTGCATTACTTTTCATACGTGAAAATATTTACAGGGGGCTTATATATTTTACTGTTTTCCTTATTAGTAACGCTTTAGTAAGTAAAACCTCGATATAGCTCTTCGGTGTTATAAAAAGTCGATTCCATTATTTGCATGCGGTTTAACACTTATTTTGGTGTGAATTAGTTTCCGAACTTGACTCTGTCTATTAAGTTTGAGGGATTGATCCATGATGTGTTATAATTATAACTTTTGCAGACTAATTGAAACGTGATATTAAAACGTGTAAAAGATATTAAAAACTTACCTTTAGACAAATTTAAAATAATAATAAAACAGAAATTGTATAAAAAAGGTTACTATAGGATATCTGATTACTTAGAGGACAGATGTCCATGGGAATAGATTGTTTGAGTAACAGGCTGTTTCGATATATAATTAGCATTCATTTTGTAATTTGACAATATTTTATTTAAAAAAGTAAACGCAAAAGATGCGACGACTGTGGAGTTTCTTCGGTGAGCTCTTCTCCACAGATTCCGCCATTGTGTTAGTGAACTCACCCAAAAAAATGTAATGACGGATCTAAGTGATGTAACAACATCCTATGGAAATAAATGATTTTTGATTTGATTTTGATTTGATTTGCATCCGAATTTCGGGCAGTGATCACTTATTTCATTCATTTGACCCAAAAAAATGTAAAAAAAATCAAAGGTACCAACCTGAGAAAACCATTTCGAGATAATTGTGTTCCTAACATCTAGGTAAGGTCTACTGAAATATCAAAATATATAATGTACTTAATTTGTTCTCTACGGCGTAGTTTGTTCAAATTCCCTTCGCTGTTACGTTGGTTGTTCTGAACTGTCAAGTATCAACAGTTTTCCTGTCATTCGATAACGCAGATGTCAGTCGGAACTTAAAGAAATATAGTTTTTTAATTTTATAATCGGAAACAACCAGCCTCGAGTACAACCGTTCCAAAACTGTGACCTAGAAACGTCACGAGGGGTGTTATTTTATAAATTATATATATAAAAAAAAAAAAACTTAAAATAGCCTAAAATTTCACAAAATTAAATAAAAAGTAGTACGTTTTTTTAGCATGGCTTATTTAAGCAGGCTCGTCAGCAGCCTTTGGTTGCTGCTCTACGACAAGCGACAAAAGTGGTGAACTCGGCACAATCTGAAATAGGATATTATTAAGTACAAAACAATTTCAACATTTTAGTAAAAAAACAGATGTGACAGTAAAAAGCCACAGATGCTAGAAGAAGCAGATGCTAGAAAAAGATTCTTCTTCTAGCATCTGTGGCTTTTTTACTTCTAGCATTTGTGGCTCCACCCTGAATAGGGAGAAGCGAAGCCGTACTAGGTTAACCTAAAAGAAAACGCCATAAGATTGATTTGTGACAACTTTCTTTAAAAGCTTAATCTCAGTCCCGTCACCTTTCTTTGGGTGATCATGAAAAAATCGACAAACATGTCTTGTCACAACGAAACCAAGGCGTCGTAACTAGATGTCTTCATCAATAAGCTCCCCAGGCTTCCATCTCCCATTTTCTCCCACAGACTTGAGTGTATTACACCCCAGTAAAGTTTACAGTCTAAACGGGCACGTAGAAAGAGCGTGGCAAGCGATCAAATGTTATATCTTGAAATCAGTTGTAATATAGAACATTTACTAATACTGTAATACAAAACTCACCAACGGATTGATGTTCTCATTAAATTTTGACGTGGTATTAATTATTTCGCCCGAGACAACTCTGCAAAGTCAAATTAAATAATATATACAGGATGTTTGTTAGATCGATTTAAAGCCTTAAAACGAATATTGCACATACCATTTAGAACTATATAGGCATATTTTTTTTTGTTGGAGGGGGATAAAATGGAATAACCCATGCCCAGGAGTCAGACCTCCCTGCTATGTCCGGGTCCCCACATATTGAGCGGGCATCAGCTCGTGTGGTTTACGGACTAATAACAACCCCTTTGTTGTGTTGTGTGACAGTTATCGATAAAATCGATATAACTGTGAGCCATGGCCTCGGTATATGCTGAAGGCAATTTGCCCATTTTGGCAATATATATGTATGTGTGTATAATATACATGGGAGGAATTTGCCTGCTTACCTGATTTTTACGAGCGGACATCAGCTCATAGTCAAAGGGCATGATAGCGGCATGTTAGGGGGGCAGATGGCCCCCGTCCGCTACTATAAGATCCGAATTATCACCTTTTCGCTTTTATTGATGTTTTATTGTTTTTGATGAAATATCCAGAATTTTACAGTTAATTGGTAATAAATGCCATTTTGAACAATATATTTTTTTTTTCAATAATTTCCACTAGACTAGCTTTTTACAGACCTTTGAAGTGCAAGATAAGTTCCATTGCTAAAAGCTTAAAAAGCAAGATTTTTTGACCGCATGTGAAAAAAAGACAGAGGATGTTTTTGTGTGCAAACCTTTTTAAAAACATGCATGGCTATTACTCTATCTTTGAAATTAATATTTGCAGTGTTATCTCATAAATTATTGACATTAAAGCCTCCGAACCAAATTGAGGGAGAAAATTTTCCACATTTTTTTTTCTTAATGTTGTGGCGCACATTGAAAATTACATACATGTATAGGACTATCAAACGAACGGCTAAATGAACCCTGAATTCGTTACTTGAACCCTAAAAAAATCTTGAAAAACATACCTACATTGCAAAATATTTCGCGGGGAGTGCGAATTCAGTGTTTTGTGTCGATTCACAAAATTTACGAATTATTTGTGCTGGTGAAAAGCGACGTCCTCCCACGCCGACGAGACGTCTCGTGGGCGACTGAGCTTAAGATTTTGCTCGGTAAAGGTTTGTATAAATATCTAAGTAACACTACTGTAATAATATGATATTACCAAAGTAACGTTACTGGGGGATTTATAGATGTTTTATTAAAAATATACAAACTTTTACTGAGCAAAATTCTTACATTACATACTATGTAAACAGGTGTTTTATCTTTGTAGACACCTAAATCCTAAATCGTGTAATAAATATTGATGACACCCAATGCTGTGGTTTGAATGTGTAAATTTATACATTATGGTTATAATGTACAAATTTTCAGATAAGAAATTAGTTTTTACCAAATAATTTTACATTATGCTACCATTTCAGTTTTTTTTTTTTAGACTATGATGTATAGTTACAGATGTAGTGAATAATCCTTTCCTATCGGCAAAACTCGGAACAACGATAACACCCGAATGGTGCCGATGTGTCTATGAATTACTGTATTATTAAATTACGTGTAGGTATCAAATAAATCGCATACTTTATTTATCAATGTCAAATGTCAAATTGCCCGTTTGACGTATATTGAAAAGATATTGTTTAATCAATTAATTTGAAATAAATTATTTAATTAATTTTAATATTAATAATTTAATAAAACACTGAGATGTTAAAACCACCACGATTCTATCATATAAAGAATTCGTTAGGTAAACAAAAATATAACTAGTTACTGAGGACGTTTTATTTCAATAAAATGCACTGATAAAAACCAAATTCCGGTTGGGATGATCTAATGATTCTATAAGATCCACTTATCACACACCACATCGATAGGGTTATCTCACCCGAACAACACGGCTTCAAGCGCGGACGATCGGTGGAAACTAATCTGGTCTCCTACGTTAGTGATTTGTCTCGCGAGATGGACAGTGGTCACCAGGTGGATGCCGTATATACTGACTTCAGCAGGTAAAAATAACTTTTTGTTTTTAGGGATTTGGGAATATCTTTCTCCTTAAGCCTTATCATAAGCGCGCCATCACGGGGTCAGTATATGTACTATAATATTATTATAGGGTTAATATGTATTGGCAACAAATATAATGATCACCAAAAAATCTTTTTCCTACCCAAAATGAATAAATGAACACCAAAAGTTGCAAAAAATACCAGGGCAAAATACTGCGGTAGCTTAGGTGAAGGGTAAAGGGGGTGAGCGAAGCGAATTACTGTCATTAGATTAGATGATTTTTAAATGGTACATTGTGGCATAAAAAAAATGACGAAAAAGTGATAAAATGACATCCCCATTGAGATTCTTGGTGCTATCTTCTCTGACGGGCGTATTTCCGAACCACTGGTAGAGTAATGTAGTTTCCTTATCCTGTGCGATATTCAGCCATGAAAGGGAAACTTAATTTTTTGATCATATTTGATTTATTTTTATTTTTCTCCAAGTGTCTGACTCGTAAAAGTGCAATATTTTTGCCTAATTAAAATAAAAAAAATGAGTTTGAATATGAATTAATCTCTCTAATCTCTCACTGCTCTTAAGACAAAAACAATAACGAAGAGCAAAATGCCCCAGTCTCAAAGTCATATTGGGGCGAGGGCTCTAGCATTACGGCAACAAACGTGAAATATTGATTTTATGCAAACTCTTGCAGTTGGTTGCACCCGAAACGCGGAGCCGATATTGTGATGTGTATTCAACACGTTCACTGCCGAATAGACGATTTTATACAGTTTCATCAACAAGAACAGCGGCGATGGGCTGGTCTCGTGTCATGCAAAATGGTAAACCTGTAAAGGCATTTCCATAGGTTCACGGTGTAGCCTAGATTTGTGTGTAGACAACGTTAGAAAGACAAAGGTACTTTACTCATTAATGGGTTTGTATCTGTCACCGTAAGATAGTCAAAACCGTTAATCGACAGATAGTAAACCAGACCGACAGGGTTTAGAATTAACGTTTCTTTTGTTCTTACATGTCAACCTAACACGAAGAATATTCGGGGGCTTCGCTACGCTCGCCCCCTCTAGTCTTCACCTAAGCTACCGCAGTGTTTGCCCTGGTATTTCGTTTGCAATTCAAGTTTAAACCAGTTTACTATTTAACGGTTTTAACCGTTAGTTTATCAACTAACGCATCATATAGTAAGCAGTACGCTACAGTTTACTCTCTGTCGATAGATAGTAGACCAACAAACAAGATAAAAATACGTTAGTTTATATCTTACGATGACATGTGTGCAGAGCGCCAAGCTGAAATGGAACTGCCAGACACAATTATTATCTAGTTATGTTAATTACCTCACTTTTATACCCAATTGAATGATAATGTATGTCCAATATTAAAATGTACCATATATATATTTTTTCAGTTATCTTATTCTTTATCGTGCTGTGGAACTCAGTTCCCAAACAAACAGATGCAGTATGCAAATTCCATGCACATTTCCACAATGAGATGGGACATATTCATCCGGGAAACTCGGCCAACAAGTTGCCTTACTTATGTCTCCTGCTGTGAGATACGGCAGGACTAGGTTAGTTGGTCACCTATCCAAGTTCTGAAATATAAACGAGGTATTTGTTTGTAGACATGGCGTGGATAGCTAGGAAACAGTGCACGCGGGATGCACATGACCAAGTTGAGTGGCGTGTAGATTAGGAGGCATTTACTTTACGGTGGGTTCCCGGACATGGTTGGTGATGGTGATGATTTGTCCGTTCCATCTCTTTGCTCCACTGACGTAGACCTACGAAGTTACCTACTTATGCTGATAATAATCATGTTCAGATCTTATGCGTAACTTAAAATTGAGTTTTGATGCTTTTCCTTCCTTTTTTTTGCGATGCGTTTACGCGAACTTTACGATGCGATTAAAAAGTTAAGCTCCCAATGCGAAACAAAAACAGCATTTTCACATATGGGGTGGCTGATGTTCAGATTCAATACTACATTATGCGTGGCAGGGGGCTAGCCTATCGTTACAAATATGGCGAAAAGGTGTTTCTCAAGATACGGCTAAAGTGTATGAGGTAACCCATTTTCCCAACCATTTTAACTGTATTTATCTTAATGAGTTTACTTCTTTGTCATGTCTCGATAGGTAATTAGTTCTCATACAGCTTTTCAATGCAGCCTTACTGTAGTTGATTGTTCGATAATATCACTTTGTATGTCATGGGCTTTTTGTATCCAACGCTGAAGTACCGATAGTCACAAAAGTACCACTCGACGTTAATAAATTACGAGATTTAAGAGCTCGTGAGAAGAGCACTAACTTATTTGTTTGACGACCTCTGTGGTGTAGCGGTCTAGGCTGCGCTTCCCGAGCCACAGGTTCCGGGTTCGAATTCCGGATGGGGAGGAAGAAAAAAGCCCGAGGTCTTGGATGTTTCCATGTTTGTGATATCGCTGTTTCTGGTTCCTATGACACAGGGTATCCTAGGGTGCGGCCACAAGAATGTATGTGCCTATATGTAAATGTTATGCTGTGTTATGTTAAGTTTTGTTTTAGTACCCATTAAATTGTCTTGTATAAGTGCAATATACTTAAACGTGGGCACAACTGTGCCTTAGCCACACAGTACGGGAAAAGGCGTGACGCTGTTTTTTTTTAATCGATTAGGATAAATGTTTGGACTCATTTTCAACCGACTTCAAAAAAGAGAAGAATCTCAATTCGACTGTTTTTTATATGTTTGTTATACATAATTATGAATCGAAATTGTAAATTCTTGTCTTGATTGGTGCGTCATACTTCAGAGTTGGTCCCATATAAATTTTATCAAAATTTATACAGCGCTTTTTGAAAAAATCAACACAACAAGGATATACACATAAGACATTTTGGTTTGTGGTTCCGTGCAGTAAAAGTTTTGATGAGGACTTTTCGCATATATTTCATTCGCATTCTGACCGGGGAGGATGAAATAGGGTTTGAATGAAGTCGGTTTTTTAAGGTGAACTATTAAATCTTTCTTTTATCTATTATCCAGTTGCAATGACTGATAGCAACAGAAAGCTGCTTTATAAATGTCCTCCAATTTTCTCACAGCAACACTGCATTCTGTCGTAACTAAAATATTCAGAATCAACTGAAAGCCCGCGATAGAATAAAGTCAATTTATAGTTTTATACACTTCCTGCTTGCAAGCTTCTATTAGAAATAATCCAAAGGTCAGCAGTCAAAGCGCGAAGAGTTACAACTTCCATCTAAAAATTAAAACGTAAACCGTGTTACTACAAAAAATATTAAACAGTGTTTAACCTGAAAACAAACGTCAAATTCCATACATTTTTGTTAAACTAGTGTTGAACAGTAGTTTATTTTTTCGTGGTAAGGCCCAAAGACTTTTACGAGAAGAGTCCGTCTCTCTGTATCACGCTTCACTTCCCTTCACACTTAGAAACGCTTTTATTACTATGATCAGCACCTACCAAATGTCGAAACTCCCTTATTATTTTACCATAAGCGAAATTTTCACTGTCACGTTACACGGCACATAGATTTTTTGTAATTTTTCTGATTTTCGTGTTGCTGGTTGATTTTTATTCAATTTTTTCTATTTATCTACCTATATGTGTTGTGTAATTTGACTTTTGAATAAACTTTTTCTATTTCTATTATATTTCTATATAAATCCAGAGGTGGCGCAGTCCAGGGACGTGAGGACTCGAGAGGGGCCTTACGGCTACAAAAAAGCGATATTCACCAAACGCTCATGCTGTATGGAGTACTGAATATCGGCTGACCTTGTTGTTTGCATCATAAAATAATCGCCACACATTTTTTTTTTAAAACCAAACAGTAATTCTAAAATATACTATAACACTATACCTCTTTACTTGAGATTAAAACACGACATCTACTGCTGTGATCGTCTGATCCATTACTCCGTGAAACGTCCTCGGCCGTGGTTTTAAACCGCACGAAGGACAGAAAATATTTAAGTCGCCTGGGGTAAATTAGGTCAGGTCAACATCGCTATACGTATGCCACGAAATGTTTGTTTTCTGTGTAGTTTACAAAGTAGACGCTAAAGTTCAGCGATCCACTTTTACAGCTGGAGATTATGGTTGATCATCATCTACTTACAGCATATCAGCCTACTAGACCACTGTTGGGTAAAGTAAGGCCTCTCCCAAAGGTAGCCATTTATTTCGGTCTCCTTCTGTTCTCATTTCAGTCCCATCTTATCTCAGACACCTGAACAATGTTGTTTGAACCACAGAGTGTTACTCAGGTTGACGCCGCATATCCACCTACTTGCCGTGTCACACGTTGGTGTTCTGCACCTACTGAACCGCTGCTCAGTCTCCCTGACTGCTCTAACTATCAGACGTTTTTTGATATGAAGAAAATTACACGGTTTTGCATACATATTGGGGTAATTACGGCGGCGCCTACTTCTATGAATGGTCTTGCGGTTTGAACATTCGGCTGATGGTCTACCCGGCGCAACTTCTATATGATACGAAGATGTGTGTATTCAATACTTTTAGCCAGTTATTCAATACTTAATTTTGAATACCAGGGGACTAGCCCATCACCCATTCCTGACTTAATGTGACGTGCAACGGCCCCTTTACCCTCCCTGCCTGGGAAAAGCCATGGTTTGATTTTGTTCAATACACTTTCCTCGTTCAAGTCATAATTCATAATTTATTTTTTGCACACAAATTATATACAAACAACAAGACTTACATAAAAATAGTCTACAAAGGCGAGCTTTTCTCTAATAAGAGATCTCTTCCAGCAAACCACTGTTCCAAGTCACTGTTGATTTCATTGAAATAATGAAAGCCAAGACCAAGTGGCGGGCGTCCTTGCCTGTCTTGTCATATTCATTAAGTCGTGACCTTATTCCAGACAAACAAGTCTTGTGAGAGCACTCCGATCTGAGATTTTTATACGATCTGTAGCTCGATTCTGTAACTCTTGGTATATCCCGATTCTTTTCACATTGTTCACGAATGACTGTCGCTTTAAATGACAGCTCCAGACCCCATTGATCGCGCTCGGATCTGTCAAACGTCAAGTTGATTAAGCAAACATCATTCAAAACATCAATATGACAGGGATTGCGATAGAACATTATTGATGTCAGAAATAGAGAATAGACCGCTTAGAATCGGGAATCCTTTCCCTTCTGACTAAATACTAATCGCTATTACTTTTAACCCCCGACGACCAAAAGAGGGGTGTTATGAATTTGAAGCGTCTGTCGTTGTGTATATGTCTGTCCGTGGCACCCTAGCGGTCAAACGGGTGGCCGGATTTTAATGCGGTTTTCTGTAACTGGTGGTAGACTTCCCTGCCATGGTTCTCAGACATGTTTTATTAAAATCATTTCAGTAGTTCTAAATTATCAGCTTAACGAAGAATAGCGGTCACACGGGTGGTCGGATTTTAATGCGGTTTCCTGTAATTGGTAGTAGACATCAGTACGATGGTTTTTAGATATGTTTTGTTAGAAACAGTTCAGTAATTCGAAAGTTATCAGATTAACAAGAAATAGCAGTGAAAAGAGTGGACGGATTTTAATGCGGTATTTCTTAGTTGGCATTAGACCTCACTGCGATGATTCTTAGATATTTTATTAAAATCGGTTCAGTAGTTGTAAAGTTATGTGTCCGTGTTTTTTTAAATGATTACATTCATAGTTATTAAGTATGAGAACAATTTAAATTACCACCAAAATATTTTTTCCTACCCAAAACAGGTAAATAATCAACAAAAGTTGCAGAAAATATCAGGGCAAAATACTGCGGTAGCTTAGGTGAAGGGTAAAAGGGGTGAGCGAAGCGAAGCCCCCTTTACCCTTCGTGTTAAGTTGAAAATGTAAGAACAAGAAAAATACTTTAAACATAAACACAAAATAAAGAAGTTTGGTGATCACTTATCCAAAATTCCAAACACCATTTGGTGATCGTTGACTAATTCTGGCGGTTGTTTCGAATTTGTTGGTAGTAAAATAGGTGCGTTTTTGGTGATCGTTTAAACAAAAACCATTAATACGGTGGTTTCTAAATGAGTATTACGATTACCAAATAACTAGCCCGGCGCAGCGTAATCTGTTTCCTCCTGTACATAGGTTTGGGTTCTCTTCCATCCATGACGACGTGAGGATAGATTTCCAAGTCCTCCCGAGGGACGTGGGATGCTATCATCTCATTGTCTGATGCCGGAAAATACAGATTTGGCCATGTCGTCCAAACTCCAAGCACAAATGTATTGAACGGTGCGTTCAGAGGCGCTTGAAGGTGTTTGGGCTTGACGTTTGTATAGAGTTTGCTCTGTCAGTATCGCTTGTATGTATTTGAACGCTTGGAGCTTGCCGCAAACGTGTATTTCCTTTTCCTTTTACTTTAGGTTGAAAAATGCGTCTAGAGGTATCTCTTATATCTTACAAAGATATAGTATGTTGTCTAAAGCTACACACCTTCGAGGAAAGCTTGCGTATAGGTATCTTTTGAGGGAAATTCTTAAAACTACACTAAACAGGTATTAAGATAGTTTTATAGTCACATAGTATTACATAATCATCCCCTACTCAGCATCTAACTTTACTCACAATCATTTACACCAGTCTTAGCGATAATAAATTAATATTTTATGTCACACTATCGCAGCATAATTTAATTTTAGTTTTATTCAGGAAAATAGTTTCCTGAATAAAACTAAAATTATATTTGATTGAGAGGACACCCTATGACTTGTCTGAATATTACTCTTATGAGAGCTATTAAATTAACGTGAGCCAGGTGTGATCTAGTGTTTAATGATATATTGTAATTATAACTTGTTATTTTGCTATTATTCATTTTATAAAATTAAATTATAAAATAAAATTATAATATACCCAAATAATATAAAAATGTTGACAGGCTCTATAGCCTGTCAACATTTTTATATTATTTGGGTGCTTAGTAGAGCGAGTGTGTGTCACTGTTCAGCTAAACGGCATCTCCAACACGATCCTATATCTTTCATTAAGACTACTGGCACCTGAAGCTCTCTGTGGATTTATTCCTGGGCATCGTCTTACCAATTTAAAGCTCGATTACATAGAGAGCTACAGTGTGTATTTTGTACTGCAAATTTGCTACATCCGATAGGGTAAAATTACATTGGGACCAATTTTCTTTTACAACATTCTGTATGACATGTAATTTATTTAAACAAAATAATTGAACTTGAACTATATTAGCATAGGGAGTGATAAAGGTTCAATCTGGTAAAACGCCCTGAAACCTTCCCTCGCCTCTGAAATCGCCACGCATTGCAGGTTGCGCAAAAAGCATTAACAAACAGTTTCTTTTACCTCGATTTTTTCGCAATGTTCAGCTTTATCCATGTAAACGTTTAAATTTCATTTAGCAAAGGCACGAGTCGAGTGCTCGTTATATTCCAGATTTATACCTCTAGATATGTTTTACTTATTGCTTTTTTTATAAACGCTGTGGATCCTGGTCACGGCACCAATTTGCTAAAATATGGCATATTTTAAATGCCTCTCCACTATAGCAACTATTATCTAATCTGTGACTATAGTCAGGTCAACTTGCACTTTGAAGTAATGTAAACAAACAAGTATCAGCTGTCAATATTCATAACTAACCATAGATTACTTTTAAAAACAAACCTTTTTAAATTTTGAAAAAACAGCCCAAGATGATTCGACTATAGGTATAAAGTCATATTTTTGCCTCAAACCAAGCAAGACATGTTTTATATTAAATCTATTAAAAACGTAGCTGTATTATTTCATTGCGTTTACCACTCCTATACTTACTCCTATCAGTTTTCTGAACGTTTACATAATACTCGTAATAGGATTAAATACGTTTCTATGGATAAAATAGAATTAAAACAGATTTGGATTTTTGTATAAGCTGATTAGATATCCGCCCTTCATTGGTGGCTACTAAACTGGGTTGAACAATGGCTACTATTGTCGATTTTACAATAACAATACATTTGCCAATATATCACCGTAGTCTCATGTGGGCTGAGCTTTCCAAGCGAAGAGCGATTGCGTCATAAATAGAATCATTATGTTCCGAGAATTGAGACGAAACAGTGCCCCTTTAGAAGGCCTGAGTAAATAGCCCCGTTTCGTTTTTGAGAGGGAACAATATGGAACTGCAGACTGCAATATGGAAATAGCGCTTTTGTTCTGACTTCGCCGGCTCCGCGTCAGCTTACGACAGATCATCCACTATGAAAATCTCTGTGAACCTACTACCTACCCCTAAAACATTATACTGCCAAATGAATAGGTTACTTCGGAAGGAAGGTAATTTTTGCGTTGTCCATATAGGGTGTTTGGTAGATCGATGCAAAGGCAAGGGGGCAAAAAGGGAAATGGGCAAAGGTGCAAGGGGGCTACAAGGCAAAGCGGCACTACGAAGATAGTACAGACCATTTAGAATCATTTAAGGCAAGTCTTACTTACAAGTTTCCTTTTTATGATAATAATAACAACACATCATTAATAAAATTGGCCTAAAATATATACGCGAGGAATTTGATGGGAAAGGCAGTGCCAAAATATTTTTTTTACGAAACCTAATTTCTCGCAAACGTGACCTTGGTGCTAAAGTTTAGGACATTATGTTACATGACATTTTTGTTTGTTTGATGATCCTCTATGGTGGTGCATTGAAAGTTACATAACGAATTTTCAATGTGCACCACGTCTTTTAGGAAAAAAAAAAACAATAATTTATGACCTTTGTAAATGATATCGTAAAAGATAGAACAATAGCCATGGATGTTTTTTTTAAACACGAAAACTTCCTCTGTCTTTTAAAAAAAGCAATCAAACCTTTTTAAAAGGAGAGGAAATTTTCTAGCACATCAAAGGTCTATAAAAACCTAGTTTCAAGTCGAAAATGCCTAGAACAAGTTTTGTTATATTAATTTAACAGTACTCAATTAGAAATTATTGGGGAAAAAAACAATTATTGTTCAAAATCGCATTTAGATTTAACCATAAAATAATGGATTTTATCATCAAAAACAATAAAACATCGATAAAAACGAAACGGTAAGACTTGGGCTTACACAAGTTTGGCCTAAATAAAGTTTGGTATGTACTATCTGTTTGTTGTTTGTTGTTTGTTTTATGGATTTGCATCGATTTACCAAACACTCTGTATATGGTAGGTGGTCGTTAGTGGTGATCTTGAATGCCTGTAGCCAAAACCTATAATTTTGGGTATAATTATATCTTTTCAGTTTAAGTTTAAGTTCATTCATTCATAATTATCAATTATATAAATATATATATATAAATTATACGTTATAATAATAATTAGCATTAATGCTAAATTTTTTTATTGTTAACAATAAAAAAAATTAAATACAATTACTAGATCATTGATTATCATAGTAGTTTATGTGACTGCTACATAATGGAGGACATTAATACTCGAGAGTAGGTTTATAAAAACGAGCCGAAGGCGAGTTTCATAATAATATCACTCGAAAAATTTAATGCCTAATTATGTACAGTTACATACACTGGTTTATCTACACACGTATCATAAGCTCTCTTTGATGTGTTCAGGAACCGCATGTTCGATCGGCATTGTGGCATTGATCATTGATCTGCAGTTGTTTAGCTTGTTCTGCTTGACTTACATAGTAGGATGAAATGCAAATTTATACTATGCAATTTTCCATATGCCTGTAATTTGACAGAACTACAGAACAAATCTGTGCATAGAATGAATATTCATTTATTTAATTTAACATGTCATCACAGCGATGCTATTTTATATTTCGACATGAATAATTTTATTCATAACTTTACTCTGACACAGGATACATTGTACCTGCCTAATAAATATAGAAAATTAGTAGCTACATTGTTAGCTTATAATATATGCGACGCAGCTATAGTTGGTTTAACTAAGTTCAACTTGACATCAGCTTATGTTAAGAGTAATATGACATGCACCCCTATTGGGAATTCACCTGTCAATTATACTTTGCATGCAACATTGGAATCTGTTCCAAGTAATTTAAATTAGTTCATAAGACAATAGAGGAAATCTCTAGCATACAAGAGCCACTAAATATGTCAAAATGTAAGCCCCAGTTAAATATTGCCCATCAAAACATCCAGGGGCTACCTGGCAAAGAACGTGTATTAGAATTATTTCTAAAAAATTCTGACATTGATATTATTTGTGTTACAGAACACTGGTTGAAGGAAAATATGATGTCTTTTAACATAAATAATTACAAAATTGTCAGTTGTTACAATAGAAAGACTGCTGATAGAGGTGGTTCTTTAATCTTAGTGAAAAATAATATTAAGGTGAAACAACGGTAAGATATTCTTGCACTTACTGTTGAAAGACAAATAGAGGTATCCTGTGTTGAGTTAGATAGCCATATTATTGTTTGTGTCTACAGGCCACCGAGGGATGAAAAAGGCCATGGCAATTTCGAAATATTTGAGAAAATTATGGAGGAAGCCCTCATTAAACTTTGTAATAACAGAAAAAAGTTAATTATGTGTGGCGATCTTAATGTAGATCTGCTTGTAGATACAACACTGAAGCGACGATTAATAACTCTGTTTAAATCATTTAATTTATGTCATGTATTTCTAGAGCCGACTAGAATTACACTTACCAGCCAAACTTGCTTAGATAACGTTTTTTGTGACTGTGCATTCACAAGTAAAAGTGTAATTAACTGCTTACCCTCCGATCACAGTGGTCAAACAGTTTCATTCCCAATTGCTATTAAGGATAAGACTGGTCCATCATTTTATAGGCCTATTACATCCCATAGACTAGAGACATATACGAAAAACTTAGATATAAATTTGCCAGTACCGGATTTTAATGAACAGAACCCAAACAAAATCTACTCAGACTTCTTCAACATTATTCAGACAGAATTCAATAAAGTTTTCAAATTAAAGAAAGTCAGTGACTACAACGGTAAATCTAAATTTAATGACTGGGCAAAGTTTGGAATTCGTAAAAGTAGAGTTATCTTGTATGACCTTTATGATCAAAAAACCTATAACTTTGATCGAAAATTTCATGACTATGTTAAAAAATATTCCAAAACTTTCAAGTTGGTTTGTAGAACTGCAAAAACTTTACACATTAATAGAAAAACTCAAAATTCAAATAATAGAATGAAAACAGTTTGGCAAATAATAAACCGCGAAACTGGCAAAGTTATACCAAGGGACAATGATTTCTGCCTAAAGATAGGTGATGATGTTGTTAAATCCAACGCTGATGTTGCTCGAGCTTTTGAAACATTCTTCACCAATGTACCCGTACTCACAACGGACCGTCTAAATTCATCTCCATATGAAGCAGAGACTTTATTAAAAAATAACACTAGCGTCAGTAATTTATATTTAAAATTTCATCATGTATATCCCCAGGACATTGTCAAAACGTTTAAATTACTTAACTTAAAAAATACGGAAAACCTGTGGGATATATCAGTCAAAGTCATTGGTTCAGTAATTCTAGTTATAGCCCCACACTTAGCTTATATATTCAATAAATGTGTTGACGATGGGGCTTTTCCAGACCTCATGAAACACAGTAAACTGATACCTCTGTTCAAGTCGGGAGATAAGGGCGATCCTTCAAATTTCAGACCAATATCTGTTCTTCCAACACTAAGTAAAATATTTAAAAAGATTATACTCAATCAAATGCTCTCACACTTCAACCGTACAAAACAACTCCACGCTAAACAATATGGTTTCACTAGGGGTAAATCGACTACGGATGCAGGTATTACCCTTGTATCTCATATTTATTCTGCATGGGATGCCGCACAGGATGCTATCGGAGTTTTTTGCGACCTGTCGAAGGCGTTTGATTGTGTTGATCATAATACGCTATTAATTAAATTAAATCATTACGGAGTTAGAAATAAAGCGTTGGATCTACTAAGATCATACCTAAGCAATAGAATTCAAAATGCAGAAGTTAACGGCGTAAAATCTGATGGATCGGGTGTTAAAATTGGCGTTCCACAAGGTTCCATATTAGGCCCTTTCTTATTCCTGGTATATATTAATGATCTGCCTTTCATGGTGGAGAAATTAACTGGCATAGTGTTGTTTGCTGATGATACTTCAATGGTCTTCAAAATTGAAAGACAAAAAGGAGATTTTGATGATGTTAATGGTGTATTGTCTTTGACCTTGAATTGGTTCACAGTTAATAATTTATTGTTAAACGCTGGTAAAACCAAGTGTATCTAATTCTCACTTCCAAATGTCAGGCAAGTTGAGACCAGTTTAGTGTTAGACAACAGCACGTTAGAATTGGTAAATGATACGAAGTTTCTTGGAATAACCATTGATAGCAAATTGCAGTGGGGACCCCACATAGATAAATTGGCTGGTAAATTAAGTTCTGCGGCTTACGCTGTTAGGAACATCAGACAAAGCACGGATGTGGCTACATCTAGGCTAGTATATTTTAGTTACTTTCATAGTGTGATGTCCTATGGTATCTTGTTATGGGGGAAAGCAGCGGATATTCAAACTATTTTATTTTACAGAAAAGTGCTATTCGAGCAATTTATAATTTAAAACGAACAGACTCCTTAAGAGAGCTTTTTAAAGAAATTGACATACTAACAGTAGCTAGTCAATTTATATTCGAAAATATAATGTATGTACGCAAGAACCTTACAATATTTTCCAAACTTAGCGACAGCTGTAATGTTAACCTAAGAAATAATCACAGACTATGTGCGCCCCGTTTTAGACTCGCGAAGGTTAGCAATTCTTTCAAGGGTCAGTGCATTCTCTACTACAATAAGATACCTCTGGAGATTTTGAAATTGCCATTTGAGCAATTTAAAAAGCATGTTAAAGCGACTTTGTCGAAAAAGGGATATTACAATGTTCAAGATTACTTAAATGACAGGACTGTATGGGGTTAATCTGGCTCAACACAGACCTTGCTGTTAATAGTTTTGTAATTATTTATTCCTGCTTATTAATCATAACAATTAAATTTTTCATATTTGTATCAGTTAAGCACAACCTATTTTTAAAAGAGATCTAAAAATCAATCTGTGGGAGTTTCTACGCCCTTCTTCTCCCACAGTGGTCCAATGTAGAGAAGAGGCAAAAATGACGTTTGCTAAGTATATGTATATATACACAGTCAGGTCATAAGTTCTGTCACACAATAAAAACTTTTGAATTTAGAACGCTGGCCACAAAAAAGTTTATTGAATTCGAATTTCGAATTTTTCATGAAAATAAAAATGTGTACTTTTTAGAATTTTCATCATTTTTAAATATGGAGTGGACACTTAAAGAAGACCGTGTCGCAGTTATTGCGTTGCATCGTTGCGGTTACGCGCCAATTCAGATTTTCGACTTACTGAAAATTTTGAATACAACCAAAAGATTCGTTTACCGTACCATAAAACGATACAATGAAGACTCTAGTGTAGATGACAGGTCAAGAAGTGGTCGCCCTCGCTCTGTTAGGACTCCAGCAGTGATAAAAGCTGTGAAGGCGCGAATTCAAAGAAATCCCATACATAAGCAGAAACTGTTGGCCCTTCAGATGGGGTTAAGCAGGACCACGCTGAAAAGGGTGTTAAATGAAGACTTAGGGCTTAGGGCATATCGAAGAAAACAGGACATCGTTTGGACGCTCGTTTAATGGACCTGAGACTGAAGAGATGCCGCGCTTTGTTGAAGCGGTACGCGGGAAAAAGCATCGGGAAATTCTTTTTTCGGATGAAAAAATTTTCACCGTGGAAGAGAGCTACAACAAACAAAATGATAAGGTGTACGCAAACAGCAGTGAAGAAGCGAGCAACCGTATTCCGCGTGTCCAACGAGGTCATTTTCCATCCTCGCTCATGGTTTGGTTGGGAGTCTCTTATTGGGGCTTAACTGAGGTACATTTTTGTGAGAAAGGCGTAAAAACTAATGCAGTTGTGTATCAAAATACAGTCCTCAAGAACCTTGTGGAACCTGTTTCTCATACCATGTTTAATAACAGGCACTGGGTATTCCAACAAGATTCTGCGCCAGCTCATAGAGCGAAAAGCACACAAGACTGGCTGGCGGCGCGTGAAATCGACTTCATCCGGCACGAAGACTGGCCCTCCTCCAGTCCAGATTTGAGTACGTTAGATTACAAGATATGGCAACACTTGGAGGAAGAGGCCTGCTCAAAGCCTCATCCTGATTTGGAGTCACTCAAGGCATCCTTGATTAAGGCAGCCGCCGATATTGACATGGACCTCGTTCGTGCTGCGATAGACGACTGGCCGCGCAGAATAAAGGCCTGTATTCAAAATCGCGGGGGTCATTTTGAATAAACTTTATTACCATAAGAATCTATGTTTTATTAAGTTCATTTTGCTATATAAATGTTTACATAAATAATAAACATGTCTAAATTATTTCATATTGCACATGTGACAGAACTTATGACCTGACTATGTATATATCTACAGTAATAAAGTACTTTGACTATTTGACTATTTGACTATTGTAATACCAACTTCACAGACAAACTAGGGGCGGCACGCAGGCGGGCATCGGCTTTCGAAATTTGAATGTCATAATTTGACAATTTTGGGTACATTATGGTCATAATGATTAATATTCAGATAATAAATGAGTTTTTACCAAGAAGTTTATTATGATGCTGGTCTTAACGTATGGTTTTTGGACGCAGTAAAGAGGGTTTATGATACATGTGTAGATAAAATTATTAACATTGGTCAGTTAAGTAGGTAAGTAGGTACCTAATATTAAACTATGAGGCTACGCAATTGTTCTAGTCAAGTATTCAAAAGCAAATAACATAAAACGTAATTTCGCATAGGCATTCCCTTGTTACGATCTCTGAGGTACTATCAACGCAATTCCAAAATGATAAATAAGAAAAGTTTCGCCTCGTGTAACTTTTACCGGCTTATTTATTTATGAAGTTGTGACATTCGTTGAATATTCTTTAATTCAATTCCATTACAGGAATATTTTTCTTATTTTCATTGTCAGTAGGCGTTCTTTGTGTGAATCTTTCAAAAGCCAAAGTCGGAAATAGGCAGGGGCTTAGGAAAAAAAGCATAACTTTTTATGTCATAGAGATAACTGTTAAACTGCGCTGTTATTTAACGTGAAACTAAAATAAAAGTAAAAAACCGGCCAAGTGCGAGTCGGACTCGCGCAATAAGGGTTCCTTCCCACCGTACGGGATGGTGTGGAGTGAATAGTTTGGATTTTCCATAGCAAAATGTTGTTTACAAAGTTATTGGTGCGGCTACTTACACACTCCATGTACGTAACCAGGTGCATTCATAAGTTTGTATGTGGTATTGAAAGAATTGTTGAATATTTTATTGTTTTTAGGGTTCCGTACCCGAAGGGTTCCAAACGGGACCCTATTACTAAGACTTCGCTGTCCGTCCGTCCGTCCGTCCGTCCGTCTGTCACCAGGCTGTATCTCAAGAACCTAGCTAGCGAGAGAGTTGAAATTTTCACAGATTATGTATTTCTGTTGCCGCTATTACAACAAATACTAAGAAACAGGATAAAATAAATATTTAAGGGGGCTCCCATACAACAATACCACATACAAACTTATGGATGCACCTGGTTACGTACATGGAGTGTGAAAGTAACCGCACCAATAACTTTGTAAACATTATTTTGCTGTGTAAAATCCAAACTATTCACTCCACACCATCGTTCCATTGAACGGTGGTACGGAACCCTTCGTGCGCGATTTAGACTCGCACTTGACCGGTTTTATTTAGTATTTGTTGTTATAGCGGCAACAGAAATACATCATCTGGGAAAAGTTCAACTGACTAACTATCACGGCTCATGAGATACAGCCTGGTGACAGACGGGCAGACAGACAGACAGGCAGACAGCGGAGTCTTAGTATAAGGGTCCCGTATTTACCCTTTGGGTACTGAACCCAGAAAATTAGACTCAAAACGATGTCCATTGACTCATAATCGGCAGCTTGTTTGTTTCCGCCCAGTATAAATGGTTGCTGGGCTGTGTATTTGTAAACTTATCCGTTATGTGCCAATCTAATCCACGTTATCCTTTCGATATTGGTAATGCCAGACCCTTTTGGCTGCTGGTGCTGTACCGGCCCCACGGCTAAGGTCGAAGCCGCCGCTAACAGTAGCTATGATCGTCTATTCTTTCTATCCCAAAATGAGAGGACCCGATTCAGCTGTAAGATTTGTAAGTAAGAATGATAAGTCTGAATTTCTCGTTCGTTGAGAAATTCGTCAGGCGTACAATAGTCGAACGAAGATTGGTTCAGGAAGTTACAGTTTCAAGTTAGACAGAGAAAGCATACATGTCCGCGAGCCGGTAATTCGCATCAGTCAGCGGTGTATTGCGCCAAAACGATCGTTGTTATATTTTATGTGATGGCACCATCTGGTTTTTGTATATATGAGCGCATTGGAACATCTTTTGTTTTAGTTTTAGTTTTAGTTTTAGTGATCGATCACAGTTATAGTATAGATATCCGTCGTAGTTTTACGACGTGAGTACTCAATTATATTTCATGTGCTCGCTAGTAGCGGCTTGTGGTGGTTCCAATTATATATTTGATTCACGGCAATAACGATCCGAAAAGACCGGTTTACACAATTGCGATTTGAGTTCCGAAATGGGTTCTGAACTAGCGGTTACCTCAAAAGGTCCGTAACGTTTTGAAACCTTCAAGTCTGCGCAATTTGAGCTGGATGTTATCGAAACGCAAGCATTATTGTTTTAGGATATCTAACCCACACCATAGCGAAGTGCATAATTCGATAAATACCGAACTATGAATTCCACTAGCCGCAGCACGTCCTGGGCTGAGCCAAATCATATATACCGACTCAACTTACACATTAGATATCCAGCGAAATTTACATTTAATTTAAAAATGCAACTTGAATCCAATCTGACCCAAGGCAATGCAAAACACCTACCCGGACCTAAACAATGAACTTTAGACTGTAAATTGATCTCTTCGCGCGTCCCCGATAACACTCAAATGTCAAAATATCAACAGGATATGTTATCTGTGTTGACACCGGTTTAACTTTGTTCTGAATTTGTTATTTCCATCCGCGGAACCTCATCGATCAAACAGTCTCCCTATGCCCTGACAACCTAGGTTTAGCCGCAACTAAACTCCTGTCTAGCCTAGTCTAAAAACCTAGTGTTATACCACGTCCATTATCGACACCACTCGAAAATGGTTGAGTTTGATTTGAATGTGCTTGAATGTTTAACGACTGTGTGTGTGGGAATTTCAAAGCTCGCTAGTCGAAAGGAATGAGGAGAGGATTAGCCCGCGAATATCCTAAGAGCCAATCCAGGAACCCTATGGTGAAGGGAAAAGGAATTTAGGGTCGCTCCAAGCCCAGACTCAGACTCAGATAAATTGACTTAAAAGTTCTTTCCTAACGACCCAAGGATAGTTTTGGAATTAGGGGTAGGTTGATATAAAGGTAGGAACCGAGGTATATCTCGGCGCTTCAGACACTCACGAAAACCCACTGAAACTTCGCAATCACAAATTCGTATAGTTCTGACGCGTAACACGGCAGACAAAAACTGTTTAGAACTCGTGAAGACGACTGTCACAGTAGCTAGACGCTGAGACTGAATGCTCTCCCCTCCCAGACCCTCGTATTTATACGCCCCACATGCGTCCCTTGCGGATACGCTCTGCCCAAGCGAAGCTTCTTATCACTAACTACACAGGGTCTAATTTCAACCATGCCATGCAGATCCGCCGTTCTACAAATTGTGTGTACGCATATTCACTATGATCAACCGTAGGTGATCACTCAAATCATTTGGTACTGCCGATACACAGAATCTGTTGATCGCTGACCAATAAAAGCTTGTTGCGATTAATTAAGCATTACCCGACCGCTAGCTGCGCGTAGCAAAAGACCACTAGTATGATATTCAGAATAGAGGTGTCAGACTCTCCATATCATACCTCAATCGCAATTGTATATTTGCAATCAACATAATAGCTTTCTCCGTATCGTTCTATAATAACCTTTCATTATTTAGTTATTCATAATTTTATTCACCGCGCAGCCAAATCGGCTCTGATCTCTACACATGTCGCAGGAATGCGACAAAAAAACTTGACCTGAACTGAAATTCCACGAATGAACCCACGCGTCTTTTTTTTTTTTTTTGCGAACTTTGCCAGTAAGCAACGCAAACCCCCAAACGTTATCTGAACCGATTCTCGTATTCAAAACAGCGCGGCGTTGGCTAGCCCTCTATCACGCAGAATGAAGTATCTAATGTACCGACTCTCGTGTACCATTACAGCCCCCTCCCAGACCTTGAGACACTGTTTATCTCAGTTAACATGGCGCAAGGATCTCATTACCACTATGCTACCCATACTTTGTACATATCTACTCTATATGTTCGGACATCTCAAATCATGTACACCGACCGATGAATCTGTCAATTATGTATATAATATTTACACAACTCGATTGAGTTCTCTCCTGTCTTATCTTATTTATCTATCTTACTATACAACCTCGTTTACCCGCAATTTATCCTAATTCGTATTACTATATATATACAAATTGTTTTTTTTTTTTTTTTTTTTTTTTTTTGTTTTTGTTTCCAAACCATGCAAGATCCTTAAATCTACAAAGTAGTTACTCAAATTTACAGCTTACAGCTTAATTATATAACCTTTATACACTATCTTATTTATCTACGCCCTTATTCGTCCTCACATAATACCTGGCTATATTTATAGTATTGAAGTTACCCAATATCTCATTTGAACCCGGATCTACTAAAGTATAACAGTTCGGATATACCACTGCCGAAACAACATAAGGCCCTTTATACAACAACGAAAATTTCCGCATGATTTTATGTTCTTTATTTGAACGCACAAAGGTCTTAAGTTTCACATAATCACCTATACGATAGACTTCTAACTTACGCCGTTTGTCCGCCTGTCGCTTACGTCGTTCACTAGAACTTTTAGAGTTTTCTATCGCTACATTCCGCACCTGTTCCGAATCTCGCACACTATGGCCTAATAACCATTCATCGCCTAATTCCTTGTCAATAGTTAACGGTTCCCGCCTACCAAACGCTAACTCATTAGGCGCAAAGCCTGTGCTTGTGTGTTCGATATTATTATAGCAATTCTGAATGTCCGGTAACACGTCTACCCAACTACGATTACTTCCGCCGCAATAAGTTCTAATCAGCCGACCTAGCTCGCGATTCACTCTTTCTACGCTATTAGAATTTGGACAATACACCGACGTATGAGTGACCCGAATCCCCAGCTGTTTGAGTCCAAATTCCCAAACTTTCGATATGAACTGTGGTCCTGAGTCCGTAATTATAGTTTCGATAGGTACTTCCCTATGAAATCTCTTTGTACAAGCGAGCACGCTCCTACCTGTCGCTTTTCGCATTGGATATAATTTTATTACTTTACTGTACACGTCTTGAATCACATATATATATTGATATCCGAATTTACCTACGGGCAATGGCCCATAAAGGTCCGAGAAAACTTTCTCACCCAACTTTTCCGCCAACACCGGTGTACAAGGACCAACGGTATTGTTAGTACTTGGTTTGACCTTTTGACATATGTCACAACTTCTTATCACCGCGCTAATCACCCTACTCATATGAAGAAAATAATATCTGTCCTTCATCAGTGCTAATATTTTATATCTGCCGTAGTGACCTATTTCTTCATGTATGTGTAAAATAAGTTCCTCCTGTAGTGATTTCGGAATTACTAGCAACTGTACGTTCCGCTTCGGCACGTGAAAATATAACGTATCACCTACTAGCTTATAATTTTCAAAACCTCTTGTCCCCGTATCTACCACTCTTCGTCTGATACAACCGCTAATTCGATTTAACCGCTCATCTTCGCTTTGTAATCTCGCAATGTCCCGTAAACTCGAAATAACACTTGCGGTATTCGATGCCTGAAACCAGAATATTCCCGGCTGAACATTTATACTGTCATTCATACCTCCAGGTCCCGCTATTTGCCTGCTTAGCGTGTCGGCAATTTGATTATCAGTCCCTCGCACAAATTCTATGTCGTAATCGAATTGCTCTAAAAACATAATCCACCTCGTTACGCGTGCCCCTAATAAGGTCCACGACTTAATGAACGTCAAACTTTTATGATCAGTTCTAATAATAACCTTTTCTCCCCGCAAATATATCTCAAATCGCTTTAAAGTGTATATAACTGCATACATTTCCTGTTCACTGGTAGCCCATCTCGTCTGAGCACCCTTGAATGCCTGCGAACAGAACCCTATAATTCGTTCCTGGCCCGAATCATCTAATTGATAAACATAGCCCCCAATTCCTATAGCGCTGGCGTCACATTGAACATAATTTGTTTTTCCCGCCAATGGCTGACTCAAAATTATACTTTCTAAGAATTGATTTTTTATCGCGTCAAAAGCACTTTGCATCTGCGCACTCCAGATGAACTTGACTCCAGACCGTAATAAATTGTACAAGGGCTGTGCCAACGTTCCAAAATTTTTTATAAACCTCCTAAAGTAATTTATGAACCCCAAAAACGCCCTCAATTGCCTGACAGTTCTGGGTGACGGATATAATTTAAGTGTTTCAATTTTGTCCGGGTCCATCTGCAAACCTTGTGTAGACAAAATATGCCCCAATAACTTGACCTTTTTTTGTGCAAACTCGCATTTTTTTAGTTTGCATGTGAAGCCCGCGTCTTTCAATTTACTCAGAACCGTGTCCACTTGAGACAAATGCTGTTCGAAGTCACCCTCAGTTAAAATTGCCAAATCGTCAACAAAATTTAAACAATATGACCTAACCTCTGGCCCTAGAATTAAGTCCATCGCCCTCGAAAATGAACCCACACTGGTTTTCAACCCCTGAGGTAAAACGTTGTAAACATAACTTCTGCCTTGATATACAAAACCCGTGTATCGTTTAGATTCGTCTGATAATGGTATAGAAAAATACGCATCTTTGATATCAATAACTCCTATGTAATTTATCCGGCGCCCGGATTGCAATATCTCACTCATTAAAGGTGTGGTTTCAACCTCCCCGACCATTCCCATGTTCAATTGTCGTGCATCTAGAAGAATACGGACCTCTCCTGTTTTCTTTAATGTACAAGTCAATGGACTGCTGAAATCCGTAGATTGCCTGCTAATAATACCTATCAATTCCATCTCTTCCAAACGTTTTGTTACTTTATCGCGATATGCGAACGGTATGGGATAGCTTCGTTTTACGAAAGGCGTTTCATCTCTCATTTTTATCTCATGTATATATTTATTTGTCCGACCTATCCTATCGCTAAACAACTCTGCATGTTTATTTAACACCGGCAATAACCTTGTTTTGTGTTCAACAGGTATTGATGAATTATTCACATATTCCTCTATCATATTTCTACTGGTATCTTGGTTCTGTACTTCCATTGTACAACAGCAAAAATCCTGATTAGGGCCAGTACCTAATGGTATTTCACACATCCGCCCGGCGCTTCGTATAATTAGCCTCTTATTACCCTCACACGTTAAACTGGCTCGCGTCTGTTGTATAAAATCAAACCCCAAAATTAAATCTTTAGGCACCCTTGTTAATACTAGCATTGGAGTATCGATAACGCATTCACCTATCGTTAACGGTAACGTTACTAATTTATCAACCTTTTCCTTACTGACTCCAAATGCACCTGTGATTCTCAAACTTGGAATCGGTATTTCCGTCGGTTTTCCCAATTGACTGCATACTTCTTCGTATACTCTCCGACTTATTACACTGATTTCGCTCCCCGAATCAATCAAACTCCTTACAACAATATTCCCAATACGCACATCTATCTCAGGTAATGTCAAAGTACTACATAACTCGCGCCCACACTCAGTCGAATCGTCGTCTCTGAATATCGTATGTAAACGTCTGTCATTTCGATCTCTACAATTCGATCTAGATTTTTCCTCTAAACACACGGCATATCCGTGCGCTTTATGCGCTAATAATTGAATAAATTCATTCACACCCACGTTCGAATCCAAATTACACAAATCATACAGTCTATGTTTTTTTCCAATTTGATCGGCTGTCCACCCAAACCGTAATAAATATCTGAGCGCGAACGACCCGCGCGAGTCCACTAGTTTTTTGAATTCTGACTTATCGCATTATTCCTGTCACTTGAACTTTGCCCTGCCTCTGTATCTCCTGAACTATCATTGCCCCTCTGAAACCCTATTGCCTTGAAGCTAGGCTGAGGCTGCCTGCCTCTACCGCGAAAATAACCGCGACCGCGCGTCCCAAATTCGTTTCGCGCCTTCGTTCCCGCGTTATAATTATTCCTACGACTCACCGCGTTATAACGTATCGTATTTACCCGCATAGCTCGATATTGCCCACGCATGTAGCTATTCCGCCTCACATTATTCGTATCCATAGGTTCCGAACCATGTATCGCATTTAATCCTCCATCGACATTCCGTTCTAAATGCCGAAGGAATTCGACCGCATCCCGTATGGTCATAGTCTCCTTTCTAGCAAAAAACGCTACTTGAATATCACGCGGCAACTGTCTGAAAATCGTGTTGATTTTCTCCGTATCAGTAAACGGTATCGTAAGCTCATATATGCTATTCAATTGAGAGGCAAAGAATTCTTCCATACTTTGACCTTTCTTAGAATCAAACTTCGCAGTTAGGAATCTTTGCTTAATTAATTCCTGTTCATTATCACCCCAGAATACCTCTCTGAAATCTTTTTCAAAATCCGAATAGGTTCGCCATGAGTCTCTGTATATGCTCATTCGAACTTTTGCAATTCCTACCAAACTATCCGTTGCCCATATCAAAGCCCTAGAACTATCTCCCGAGACTTTAATATAAGCCTTTAAATCTCTTAAGAAAATCATCGGATTTTCCGAATTCCGCCCATCGAATGTCGGCAACTTCTGTGTCATTTTCACAATGCATGATTGACGTTTTTCTACCGATTGTTCAAACGTCTCTAGTTCCTGTCTGTCAGTCTGTCTGTCCGAAGTCCTACTAGCATTGCTCGTGCTGGAACCCCTTTCCAAACTGTCTAATCTTTTCACTATTTCAGATAACAATTGCGTCACCTGCCCTGACGCCATTTCACTTGTGTGTGAAAGTGAATTTTGTGCTACCCGACTATCGTTTTTTCTACGCCGGCCGGCCATTATTCCTATTAAACCGCCGTAGCTCGTACAAAGAATTGTGAAAACAATGCCCCTTTTTTGCTTATTTCTTATTTACAAACTGAACTGCTTAAAATCGTTTCTACGTTGTGTTATTTTTAAAAGTAACGCGTTAGACCTTGATTCTTTTAGAATATCTAGGTATCAGACTATCTAGGATATCCTTCCGTCTCGGCACCAAAAATCTGTACCGGCCCCACGGCTAAGGTCGAAGCCGCCGCTAACAGTAGCTATGATCGTCTATTCTTTCTATCCCAAAATGAGAGGACCCGATTCAGCTGTAAGATTTGTAAGTAAGAATGATAAGTCTGAATTTCTCGTTCGTTGAGAAATTCGTCAGGCGTACAATAGTCGAACGAAGATTGGTTCAGGAAGTTACAGTTTCAAGTTAGACAGAGAAAGCATACATGTCCGCGAGCCGGTAATTCGCATCAGTCAGCGGTGTATTGCGCCAAAACGATCGTTGTTATATTTTATGTGATGGCACCATCTGGTTTTTGTATATATGAGCGCATTGGAACATCTTTTGTTTTAGTTTTAGTTTTAGTTTTAGTGATCGATCACAGTTATAGTATAGATATCCGTCGTAGTTTTACGACGTGAGTACTCAATTATATTTCATGTGCTCGCTAGTAGCGGCTTGTGGTGGTTCCAATTATATATTTGATTCACGGCAATAACGATCCGAAAAGACCGGTTTACACAATTGCGATTTGAGTTCCGAAATGGGTTCTGAACTAGCGGTTACCTCAAAAGGTCCGTAACGTTTTGAAACCTTCAACTCTGCGCAATTTGAGCTGGATGTTATCGAAACGCAAGCATTATTGTTTTAGGATATCTAACCCACACCATAGCGAAGTGCATAATTCGATAAATACCGAACTATGAATTCCACTAGCCGCAGCACGTCCTGGGCTGAGCCAAATCATATATACCGACTCAACTTACACATTAGATATCCAGCGAAATTTACATTTAATTTAAAAATGCAACTTGAATCCAATCTGACCCAAGGCAATGCAAAACACCTACCCGGACCTAAACAATGAACTTTAGACTGTAAATTGATCTCTTCGCGCGTCCCCGATAACACTCAAATGTCAAAATATCAACAGGATATGTTATCTGTGTTGACACCGGTTTAACTTTGTTCTGAATTTGTTATTTCCATCCGCGGAACCTCATCGATCAAACAGTCTCCCTATGCCCTGACAACCTAGGTTTAGCCGCAACTAAACTCCTGTCTAGCCTAGTCTAAAAACCTAGTGTTATACCACGTCCATTATCGACACCACTCGAAAATGGTTGAGTTTGATTTGAATGTGCTTGAATGTTTAACGACTGTGTGTGTGGGAATTTCAAAGCTCGCTAGTCGAAAGGAATGAGGAGAGGATTAGCCCGCGAATATCCTAAGAGCCAATCCAGGAACCCTATGGTGAAGGGAAAAGGAATTTAGGGTCGCTCCAAGCCCAGACTCAGACTCAGATAAATTGACTTAAAAGTTCTTTCCTAACGACCCAAGGATAGTTTTGGAATTAGGGGTAGGTTGATATAAAGGTAGGAACCGAGGTATATCTCGGCGCTTCAGACACTCACGAAAACCCACTGAAACTTCGCAATCACAAATTCGTATAGTTCTGACGCGTAACACGGCAGACAAAAACTGTTTAGAACTCGTGAAGACGACTGTCACAGTAGCTAGACGCTGAGACTGAATGCTCTCCCCTCCCAGACCCTCGTATTTATACGCCCCACATGCGTCCCTTGCGGATACGCTCTGCCCAAGCGAAGCTTCTTATCACTAACTACACAGGGTCTAATTTCAACCATGCCATGCAGATCCGCCGTTCTACAAATTGTGTGTACGCATATTCACTATGATCAACCGTAGGTGATCACTCAAATCATTTGGTACTGCCGATACACAGAATCTGTTGATCGCTGACCAATAAAAGCTTGTTGCGATTAATTAAGCATTACCCGACCGCTAGCTGCGCGTAGCAAAAGACCACTAGTATGATATTCAGAATAGAGGTGTCAGACTCTCCATATCATACCTCAATCGCAATTGTAAATTTGCAATCAACATAATAGCTTTCTCCGTATCGTTCCATAATAACCTTTCATTATTTAGTTATTCATAATTTTATTCACCGCGCAGCCAAATCGGCTCTGATCTCTACACATGTCGCAGGAATGCGACAAAAAAACTTGACCTGAACTGAAATTCCACGAATGAACCCACGCGTCTTTTTTTTTTTTTTTGCGAACTTTGCCAGTAAGCAACGCAAACCCCCAAACGTTATCTGAACCGATTCTCGTATTCAAAACAGCGCGGCGTTGGCTAGCCCTCTATCACGCAGAATGAAGTATCTAATGTACCGACTCTCGTGTACCATTACAGCGCGACCCACCCTCATTTCCTTTTTCCATTTCCTGCTTTCGGATGACAGTCTCGCGTAGGGTTTAAGCTCCCCTAACTAACATTTTCAGCCCTTTCATGAGACCCTGGACACCCCGGTCTGTGCGCCAATCTGAATAACACATTCCTTCACCAGGTATACACGGCGCTGTTCAAGCCGCTCCGCGTCTCCCGCCGCCAGTTCCGTCGCGTGCTGCTCTGCATGCGGAGCGTGCGGCATCTCAAGTGCCACGAGCTCTACGCTCACGAGAAAGTCACCAAGGTGGACAGCCTCTCCCTGGTGCTGTCTGGCAAGTGAGTTAGGATACAGTTATTTAGATTTCAGGGTTTTTTATGGGGCCATCTATTACATTAGCCGCTAGTTCCTGTATCATGTTGTGCGGTGCACTGCCACCGTAGCAATAGTTATAATTGAGGTCACGCGGGTTGCCTGCTTTACCTATCAACCATTAATTATTACCAGTTCACGTACGGACAGCAAGCACACCGTGTGGCTCATATCAATCCTAATATAATTAATAATTTATAACGACAATTGTTCCTTATCAATACAAGACAATAGAAGGCCCGAAGCCGTACACATGTCTCTATAAACTAAATACGCTATGACTTCTTCTACTTCTACCCGTACGACGCTGTTTGGGACATAGACGCCATCTTTCGTGTAGCTCTAATATATTCTCGTCTCTATTTTCCCACCATACGACATCATTATAACACCTCTAGTACAGATGGTAGAGTGTCTCTCCCTGTAGGTATCTGTGTCTCAACAGCAAAAACTCCCTGAGAGGAGGTCAGCCCATCTCCGCCACGCTCGAGGTATGAGACAACAAGTTACTGACGGCTTACGGTGTACCTCAGGAGTATCTCTGATATCGGTCTTCACGGTCTTACTTATCCTTCGAAAAGAAAAATCAACTTTGGGCCTTGGCCTTGGGTGTTTGTTTGTAAATAATAATAGTAGTTTATGTGACTGCTACATAATGGAGGGCATTAATACTCGAGGGCGAGTTTCATAATAATATCACTCGAGAGTTTTAATGCCTAATTATGTACAGTTACATACACTGGTTTATCTACACACATATCATAAGCTAGCTCCCTTTTATGTGTTCAGGAACCGCATGTTCGACCGGCATTGTGGCATTGATCATTGCTTTGCAGTTGTTTAGCTTGTTCAGTAGTACCAACTTCACAGACAAACTAGGGGCGGCACGCATAATTTGTCAAATTTTGGTATATTATGGTCATAATGTATCGATATTCAGATAAGAAATGAGTTTTCACCAAGAAGCTTATCACTATGCTGGTCGTAACGTGGGGCTTTTGGACGCAGTAAAGAGGGTTTATGATACGTTTTAATAATATTCGATGCAACTGCAAAAGGAGGCCAACTAGGAAATCCTGAGGATCAAGTTGATTCTTATGTTTTATAAAACATTAACTGAAAAATATGTCAGCATCCGCTTACGTCTTATTCTTAATTTCTCATTGATTAGTTGATGATTATATTTTTAATAACATCACTATTGCACACAAAGAGACATGCTGTCTGAGATTTAAGTTCCAGCCATATTGTCTCAAGCCTTGTCCTATATACTCATTGGCCGGCACATTGCGTAACTGGTGGCCGACTGAATGAGCATTACTCAAACCCACCTGACCTCGTAAGTGGGTGGGAATTGCGATGGTGTGCTTGCTGTGTACTAATTTTGTATCTGTTCGTAAACCTAAATAGTGATAATTACTGACACCCAATAGTGGAATTGGCACCCACGTGCCTATTCAAGCGGGTAAAGGAGAAGTAGACTCATGCAATGTTATGTAATCTCTCAATTCTATTTCATTTAATCTTATTTGAGGTTAAAGCCAAATCATAGTAACTTAGCGAAGGCTGGTGCCCTGGCAAAACTGACTTTTGTACAACTGGCTAATCAAAGACACAACTCTGCCTCTTCCATCCCGTATGGGAAAAGGCGTGACGCTGTTTATATAGTTAGACCGGGCTTGTACCCTAACCTCGAATTGTTACTTTACTGTAAACAGAAATACGCAGCAGCCGGAAGGACCAAAAAGTGCAGGTATCGAGATCTGCCAATTCGATTGTAGAAGTAAGACAAAACAATGTTATTTCAATTCCAACTCAAACTTGGTGGAACGAAATCGGAACGTATCGTCTATTCAACTCTTAGTTAATATAATCCTAGCGAAAGATAAATTTAAAACATCGGATAATATACTAATTAAAATTCTTTCTGAAACTCAAAATGTTCTTACAATTGAACAATAGTAAAGATGGAACTTAACTACGTTTTTATAAGCGAATCTATTTTCGTTGTTTCTACATGAAATAGTCCAAGATGGGCTTTTAGATGGAATTACATATTTTGGAAAGACAGTCCGTCTTACCACAAAAAACTTTAACCATTGTTTAACACATGATTACAAAAATCGTTAGCACAAAACTGATTTTAGCGTTGTATTAGGGATAGGCATGGCTGTATGTAATCAATTTAGGCAACCGAGAAAGGTTGATTAGTGAGTGTCTTGTCTGTCAAGATGGCGGAATTATTGATCAGCTGTTCTGCTGTGTTGGTTTTTATTACGAGAAAGCGGGTTTCACTCCATTAAAGTCCAAGTTGTATCGTGAGGAAACCTCCATGGTGGCGGGGATGGGTTAACCCCCTGTCATGCAAAATGGACTTGACTATCTAGACGTGCCCTCTGCCACTCCGTATCGAAAATCATCAAGCTATATATCATCCAATGATGAAATTTGTGGTAGGCTACTGGGAGACAGTGTACAATTTGTGCATCTGCTACCGGTGTGCCCATCCACTATAGAAACCATACTAGCCGCAAGCCACAGCAATCTTGGGAGAAGTTTCATCTGCCTCTGAGCTACTCAACCCAAGCAATTCGAGCTGGTGCTGGAGATAGGCGAGTTTGTGAAGGAGATAAGCTGGCTTATCACTATGGGATATAATGTATTATGTATTATGCAGATGCAGATACACGAAGACAGCACTGGCTTGACTTGATTTTATAAGGCCAATACAAGGTTTATACAAGGCCAACACCTAGCCAGCCAGCACTGGCCTCAGGTTACCCCGCTTAACATTTCAAGTTGTGGAATAAATATAGCTTGCCAGTCTTTCTAGGAGCCTGTTCAGCAATATTTATTTTACATCTTGAGATGTGCTATGTGCGGGCTATATTAAGGCCCCCTAGAATGAAAGTAAATAAGCGGAGCACTAATAAAACCATTTGTTTAATAAAAGTTTAATTCAATGTTATTTCACAATTTCTTTAATATCGCCATTTACTTGATAGATTTTCTTTCTCCGCTGCTATCTGCGGCGTACACCACAATTCATTCATCTTCTATCATAATTGTGAGTTTTTATTTACATAATAATAATAATAATAATACCTTGGACACTATTTACACACATTGATCTAGCCCCAAACTAGGATTCCCTGTATCTTGGGTATATACAACGGTACACATACTTATATAGATAAATATTATACTTAGATAGATAAACAACCATAACTAGGGTACAAACATCGGTTCTCATCAAACAAATATTTGCCCCCACCGGGACTCGAACCGGAACCCTTGGCTTCGTAAGCAGGGTCACTGCCGACTCGGTCATTTATAAGGGTAGAAGTGGGAGAAACACTTGGTTCGAGGGGATGACTTACCTAACCATGTTCTATTACTAAGTTTGGAATTTAATTAAGCGGAAAATTATCCATCAAATTATGTATTAATTCTTAAGTTTTTTTATATATTTTTTTATATCCCTAAATAAACTGTATGTATGAAATACATACAGTTACATACTCTACATGGCGACCTAGCCAGGCCATTCTGCCCTAGAAGGCAGTGCTGTACCGAATGGCCTGAGACTTTGTGAGTTTTTTTTCGGGAAATAATTTTTGATAAATAAATTTCGGAAAACAGTGAAAATAAAGTGCTTAGAGTTGAACGTGTCGTGATATAGAACGCCACACACTGAACAAGTACATGAATGTGGGATAATGTTCGTGATAATATATTATATATATAAACTATAAATTCCAAGGATTCCGCCGCAGCCGAGAGCATCCTGTTATGGTCTCCACGATGACCTGATGATCATGGATTGGAAACTATACGATCACCTCCTAGTGATGCGTGCGTTAAAAATTATCACAAGGTACATTTTACGTTTTTTGTCAGTGAAATGAATTTCTAATTTTAGCCGTATTTGCCTGTTTTGAGAAATAAGATTACCTAACGTTTTTTTCCATTCTATAATATACATTTCTACCTATATATATATATATATTTAATGACTAAACTCAAGTACTGAAAGCGTGGCCCGTGTCTTGCACAAGCGGAGTTTTGACTTTTCCGGCACCTGCGAGAACATCAACATTAACATATACACACGCGGCGCATATAACTTGAACCAAACTGGCGGCTGCCTGCGCAGGTATAATGTTACACCAAAGTGTTAGCGCGATTTTCCGCGAAATTCAAAAATACTTCCGACTTTATTTGACTTTCTTTGGAATATTAATGAAACAATTATTTTAGTAGGCAGATATAATTGTGTGTTATGTTTAGAATAATATTTAGATAGGTAGTTATACAAAAATTAAAAATTAATGAAAGAAAGAAGTTTTTTTTCAAATACCTATATAGATACTATATAGATATTCTTTCTTGATTAATAAAAATGATTTGTTTAAACTCCTAAAACTATTACAGGTAAAACAGAAAAATGCCTTTTTATAATTTGATCTATAGGTGTGCATTTAAAAATGATTCTAATATTGTAATTTTAAAGGGTTGACGGTACGAAACTATAATGAGTGTTATTTTATTGACTTTGGTACAGATACGATCTATCGGGTAAAGTAAATGGTGTAGTAAAAATATACATTGTTTGAAGGTTTTTTTAAGAATTAGTGAAATGAGTATGAGATATAGTTATACGCAGTTGAATAAGTATATTTGGTGAAATATACACTAAGGATTTTTTATGGTTAATAAGAGAGTTATATAATCGTAAAAGTATTTGGCTGGTAGGTACTTTTTGAATACGTGTGTAGTATAATGTAAGATTATTATTGATATATAGAGGGAATGGCTATGGAGAGATGGAAGTAAAATAAATATTCGCGATTTAGCTGAGAAGTTATCACAACATGGATTAAAATTTGCTTCAGAACTAACATTTTTGTTTGAATTGTTTATGTATTTTGAATGAATTTGATTTATTTTGATGGAATGGAAGGAATATGATATAACGTGTAAAGTGTGAAGAAAAAGCATTAATATCTCGCAATCGATCATGTATTCAAAAAATACCTTCGTGTTAGGTTGAACATGTAAGAACAAAAAAATATACTCAAAACATAAACTTGAGTACACATAAAATATTTTAAACAAAGTGTTTTCGCTGATCCTTTTTTGCTGTGCAAATCAGTATTTTTGATGTGCGATTAAATACTAGCCATATGGGAGATACATACATAATGGTGATGGATGTTTGTGGGCTAATTTGTAATTACCGCAGTGTACTGCATGTAAATTGGAACCATTTAAAAAAAAGTTATAACAAAAAAATAATTTGAAAAAGTATATATTTATTTCAGTTTTATTTATTTTTAGAGTATTTATTACGTGAGAAAAATATTTTATATAAAAAAAAAACAAAGTTCAGTTTAAAGAAATTAGGTATGTTTTTTTTTCAGGTTCAGGTTTTAACTCTTCATTCATTTATTCGTTTTTCAGAATAAGATTCATTTTAGTACCAAATGACACCCACGATACATGTTCGCCTTGTGTGCATCAGTCTGCGCTTACCTCTTCACGCTATCTCTCCTACCCTAACCCCTTTTATTTGTCAAATTTGCTTGAGGAACTTTTTTTGTATTTGGTTCATTACCTGAATGTGTAACCTCCAGTTTTATGTGTGAATAATCAACAATTTGTATACTATTTGTATTTGTACATTGTGTTAAAAAATTCAACTTTACCTATTACGATTCATGACCATGAGATGCAGCCTGCTGACGGACTGACGGACTTACAGCGGGGCTCACGTTTAGTAATACCCATCGGCAACGAAACCCAAAAAAACAGTTTTTAAAGTACTTTTTATTTTATTTTTGTAAAACTCGGGATCCCGGGATTGCTTTTTGTCAATCCCGAAATCCCGGGATCGGCAAAAGTTCCAAGATTAAGCACCGGTCCCAAATAATATCTATAGTAAAACTATAGCAAACTCTCAGGTGAATGCTGCCGAAATGTTAAAGGTTTTAGGTGGCATATTCTCTCCATTAGTGGGCATTGAACCCATTTGTTACGCCAGGCATGATTGCCTTGTTCTTAGAGTATTTCACTAAGACTTTTTCGTAATTCATAATAACCTCTCGTCAGTGGAGCTGGCCTCTATGGGAAATGACAGTTCTTTCGCATCTGTGAGCCTGGTCGTTTTGGGTTTTTTTTTGTAGGTTCATATTTAGCGAAACTGTAACAGTCTTCGTTAACAGATCTCTATGTTTCTTGAAACAAACCAATCAGGAAAGAGCAAGCTAGCTAATGAATGAAATGAAATTTGAACTAGTTGATAATTAAATTCATACTTTTTGATGGTTTACAGGAGGGGCTATATTTGTACCATTCTAAAAACAGGTGGTGTATAAAACAAATGTATGAAGGTCATCTATGTTTGAGTTTATTACTATTTTGGACACACTAACGTGTAATTATAATAATTCAACGAATCCAAATAATGTTTGAATCAGAAATAATACATAAAAATATACTAAACTTTAGGGTACTATATATTGAACATCACCATTTTGGTGCAATTCAATTGGAATAAAAGCGCAATTTGCAGAGAAAGGCAAAGGACTTAGTTAAGATCAAGTAAGAATCCAGTTATTTCCATAATTCTTATTAGATCTAGAGAAATTCCAATTAAAATTATAAAAGGGGGGCCCAAGGTCTCCGCCTGTGAGCCTGGTCATTTTGGGTTTCACAGACGCCATCTTTCTTTCAAAATTCCCCCCACTGACGAAAGGTTATAGTAAAATATCTATATTTGTTTTTGAGATTTCAGTAATCATTTGGAATCAGTACGTCTATTATGAGTTGGCGTAGTGAACGCAACGGACATTACTATTGTAGTAATAATGCCACTATCTCTTTCTTTTATATGGTGAGGGCAAGGATAGAAAGATTCCGTTTTTCGTTCAGCGAAGATACCTCTAGAGGCGCTGTACGCGTTGCCATACAAAAGCTAAACTATACTCGCTATCGTGCATAGTTTTAAAAACTCTTAGTAGACGTACTGATGGGAATAACGGAGTTTAGATGGTTTCTCAGTTTAGTGCCCTTGAAAAAATTTAACATCCCCAATTGTTTAAAGTTTCAGCTGGAGTCAGCGACACCCCACATTCGTATTTTAGGGTTAAACCCACGTAGACACGTTACCATTCTTGGCACGTTCCATTTTAGTAGGTCTGCTCTGTGCACTCAGCAACAAGTCACGCCTCATCTTTTATACTTACTTGAACTCTAAATAGACGGTCACAATTCTGGATAACACTTTCTAAATAAAGAATTTGGGTAAGCAGCATATACTCTACAAATATAACCTATGTTACGCATATTTTACTCATTTTTGCAGTACATAAAGTATAGTGCATTACTGCCGTGGCGGGGAAAGTCGGCAATTGCAGGACGAGTTTGAAGTGGAGGACTTCAATAATACGAGTAATTCCGCCAAAGCTTGTATAGAACTTTTCTAAAAAAAAATGCAATGAAATAAATAAAAATTCTATAAAAAAACCTTTTTCAATTGAATACTTCTTTGGAACCGAATTTTCCATGGCCAATTTGGCTTCCGCCCTAAAGTTTTTCGTGATACATTCAATCTCCATTTCACACTCATTAGAACTCATAATGATTTATTCAATGAAATATTTGTTATCAACACATTCTTTTTAGCTTTTTTCTCGCTAATGGTAGGTATTTTTTTCGTATTCTTTATTTAGGTAAAGGTAACTCGATGATTCGGCCTTGTGGTAATGTTATGCCCAATTTCTTTATGACTGTGCGTATTCAGTTTATTTTTGAAATTTCAATAAAACGATACTTTTATGCTTACATTTTTGGCGCGCTCTATGTTCGAAAATCAAATAAGTCTGCACTTTCATACTTACAGGTCGGTTATCTAAAGCTGGCACGTTCAAAACATTTACACGTTGCGCTTGTGTAGTGTCTGTGAATAAGCGCGCGGCGTGTCGATGCACTGCATGGGCAATGTAAAGAGTAATTGGTATTAGTAATTGGTATTGGTTTATAGACTGTAGCATGGGCATCAAGAATAGTCTGTCTGTCTCCCTCGCGCGCGGTCAAACTTATGAGTATGAAGGAGATAGTTATTTTATTTGCTTTTACTAATGCTTATAAATATAGAGTGATCTTTTAAGGGTTCCGTACCCGAAGGGTGCCAAACGGGACCCTATAACTAAGCCTCCCCTGTCCGTCCGTCCGTCCGTCCGTCTGTCACCAGGCTGAATCTCATGAACCGTGATAGTTAGACAGTAAAAAAATTCACAGATAATGTATTTCTGTTGCCGCTATAGCAACGAATACTAAAAAACAGAATAAAATAAATATTTAAGGGGGCTCCCATACAACAAACTTTTTTTTTCTCGTCTGTGCTCGATATTGATAACGGCAACAGGGAGACGCTTGCAATATTCTCAGAATATTTAGTTATATATATATATTCATCAATATGTATTCATTTAAAAAAACACATTTTTGAGGGGGGCTCCCGTACAACAAACGTATTTTTTTGCCGTTTTAATAGATAATGGTACGGAACCCTTCGTGCGCGAGTCCGACTCGCACTGGCCGTTGTTTTTGCATACTTGTCAATCGACGCGCGTTATTGTGATTGTTAGAATAAAATAATTCATTTTTGAACGTGCCAGCTTTAGTTAACCGACCAATACATTTTTGGCGCGTTATTTTAAAATTAAAATGGCAGTCATTGACTGTAATTTTGTTATTTTTCCTATTGTATTTCCGAACGTAATATGAAAATTTCCTCGCATGTTTGAGATAATACTTTTGTTTCTACCATTGTTCATAATGAAAGATAAGGTATTGTTATGTACGGGGCTAAAAGCGTCGTATCAATATTTTATTGGCGTAAGGCAGATTCTTTCGTAGGCGTTTTCCTGTCGTCTTTGATCAGAATCCGGTCAGATATATGGTGGCGAGATAAACTCTAGTCTATAGATGTTTGCCATGGTATCTAAAAGTGGCTCGAGGGGCTAAAAAATATAGGCGTGCTTTCATCAAATGGAACAAATCGAAATCTCATGTCTATACGAAGTATATGAACGGTTGGTGATGTAAACAGAAATATTATTGGTTCGAGTGAATCGTGTTTGTCGAGTTTGTTTTGTTGCAATCTCTTTGGCTCCTGCAATATGGTACCCGCAATTTCAGTGCACGTTGGAATAGGATATTACCTTGTTTTATTCAAAGAGCTCCCAAAATATCACCAACAGTTTCAAGGATGGATAAATATCCGTAATTAGCCGTTTTAAGGAGTGATCAGGGGATCATAATGAGAACATCCCAAATGTCAGGATTTGTCACGACGAATCTAATGAGCCCATACTCGATGAATTTACAAGTAAACATCCCAAGGTTCCAAGTTCAAGTTCACAGACTTTTATTCATAATAGCACAAAAATTGTGACTTAATTAACGTGATAACATAATCAAGCATAATATAACATTAATTAGGTGCCTAATTATTTCATAGATATATAGGGTGCAATGGACTGGTTTAATGCCAGATGTCGGTGTCTTGTAAAAGTCATTAATTTTGTAGTAGGCCTTTGTGCACAAAGTGTGCTTTATACATTTTTTGGATCGGGCTCCAGTTAAGTTTTGTATTTCTTGCGGAATTTTATTGTAGAAGCATATACAGTGTCCCATAAAAGAACTGCTAACTTTTGTGAGTCTGAACATTGGAAAAGAAAGTTTATGTTTATTTCTAGTTTGCACATTGTGGCGGCTATCAATGGTTTTAAAGCTACTGATATTTTTCCTCACATACATTATGTTTTCATAGATATATTGACTTGCAACTGTTATGTTGGTTTCTTTGAAGAAATATCTCAGAGATTCTCTATTTTATAAATAAATCGGATCGCTCTCTTCTGCAAAATGAAGATGGTCTCAATGTCAGCAGCCCGTCCCCATAGTAGTATGCCGTAGGTCATAATGCTATAGAAATAACTAAAATATACAAGCTTAGCAGTTGCAACGTCAGTCAATTCCCTGATTCTTTTAACCGCATATGCTGCGGAGCTAAGTCTATGTGCTAATTTTAAAATATGGGGACCCCACTGTAGTTTGGAATCAATAGTGCCAAGGTTCCGTCTTCCACCTTCGAGCTTCGTCATCAGACGATAATGAGATCATTGTCAGGTTACATGAATAGGCATGACTATTCGAACCAGCGTAAACTCGATGATGGTATTACAAGTAAGCACGCCAGGCTTCTGAGCCCCATCATCAGGGGACGATGATGGGAACATCCTTCCCGCGACTTCGTCTGCATCAACTTCGGGATGTTCACTTACGGCGACGACAATATTCTTATCCAAGTCATAAACTATCTGTGTGCAAAAATTCATCCAAAATCACACTGAATAGATGAAAGATGTATTAGCATAGAGCCGAAGGAGTTTGTTGATTAGTTACTAACTCTATGTTAAGTGTAGGTGGACCTAAACAAAAACTGGCTTAACGTGGGCAAAACTGTACCTCTGCCACCCCGTAAGGAAAAAGGCGTGACGCTATGTATGTGTTTTTTTTTTGTAGGGATTTAATTTGTCTTATCCCAATTTTATCTAGAGGTCATTATTATTGACTGAGCGAGCAAAGCGTCTCGTTTCAGCCTGGACAAAAATGCTTTCGTATATCTGGATTTCTGTCTGGCTGTTCACTTCTAAAGGCCGCTTTTCAACCAATTCTTGTGAAATTTTGTGGGTAGGTTCGATAATTATATGTTTTTTGTTGTCGATTCAGTTTTTCAAAATGGCGGCGACTTGGGGTTGAAAATGTAAAACAACCCAAACGGCTTGAAAGATTTTAATAAATGAGGTGTTGTTGAATTTGTGGAGATTGTAAGAGTGACATAAAGTCAATAGGTTGGATTTTAGACCACCAATGTTGTTTACAAAGGTATCGGTGCGGCTACTTTTATACTCCATGTACGTAACCATGCGTGCATTCATAAGTTTGTATATGGTATAGAAAGAAAATGTAGTCGGGTTATTTGCTTTAATGGATTTTATAATAATTCCATTTGTTCATCCGAAACACTTCAAGGGGACCGAGGTGTAGGGTTGAAAAATAATGAAAAAAAAAAACGCAAATTTCTTGCGCTTGCGAGGTCACAGAGCCACTAGATATTATTCTTTCATTATCATTGATACCGATAGGCATACTCGTAAAACTTCTCTTACTTTCATATTAAATCCTATCGCATCGGCAAATGTGGCCCTGGTGTGTAAAACCGTTTCCACCGCATTTAAAAAATCCTGCAATGACTAGTTTTCAACAACTAAATCCGTATTTACGTTCGCAGCTTTGCACGAGTGTTCGTTCGTGCAAAGTCGTTTTCATTAGGTTTTTTTTTATTTCTGCTTCTGTAAAACTTTAATCAACCCAGATTCCCCTTCTAGCCGTTAGCACGCTCGAATCTTTTCATAGGATTAGAACCTTAATAACACGTTCAAGTTCAAAATCGCGATTCAATAAATAAAAACCGCGCCTTCTGGGTTAATTAAAGGAGGTTTTTTAATTTGAATCCCAATAGTTGCATGTTTTATGTTGAGTTGTCCTGTCAAGTTTTATATTGTAAACGCGAAACTGTAATTGTAACCAATTCATAGTTAATTTAATCTGATAACACTGTCATACAAACTGTGTATTATGTTGTTTCGCTTTCAGAATTAATACATAATAGTAGTTTATGTGACTGCTGCATAATGGAGGGCATTAAAACTCGAGAGTGGGTTTATGAAACGAGCCGAAGACGAGTTTCATAATAATATCACTCGAGAGTTTTAATGCCTAATTATGTACAGTTACATACACTAGTTTATCTACACCCATATCATAAGCTCTCTTTGATGTGTTTAGGAACCGCATGTTTGACCGGCATTGTGGCTCTGCAATTGTTTAGCTTGTTCTAAAGAACTAAAGTACTAAAGTACCAACTTCACGCAGACGGGCGTCGGCGTTCGAAATTTGAATGTCAGTACCAACTTCACAGACAAACTAGGGACGGCACGCGGGTGGGCGTCGGCGTTCGAAATTTGAATGTCATTATATGTAGAAAAACTACACATAATGACCATTATGTGTAGTTTTCCAGATACGAAACGAGTTTTTACCAAGTAGTTTAACATAATGCTGATCGTAACGTGCGGTTTTTGAACGCAGTAAAGAGGGTTTATGATACGTGTGTAGATAAATGAATTTAATACATTTTATGCAACAAATTATTAGATGAAAGGAGGTGTGGGTGTTCCATAATACAAACCGTTCCAGAAATATGTATAGGCTACATTTTGGAATGATTTTTTGTAGACTGATCTCTCAAGAGTATTATAGAAAGCGGATCACGCTTTGTTCAAGGAATTTATTATTTTTCGTCCATTCCATCCGTAGCCATAGCTCCGCATGACCCTTACTTGTAGATTCTATCCAAATTACGAATTCCAAATGTCTTTATTACTGTAGATATTTACCACTTCTCTACATTGGACCACTGTGGGAGAAGAAGGGCGTAGAAACTCACACAGATTGATTTTTAGATCTCTTTTAAAAATTGCTTGTGCTTAACTAATACAAATATTGTATTATCATTATCATAAATAATAAGCAGGAATAAATAATTACAAAACTATTAACAGCAAGGTCTGTGTTGAGCCAGATTAAGCCCATACAATCCTGTCATTTAAGTAATCTTGAACATTGTAATATCCCTTTTTCGACAAAGTCGCTTTAACATGGTTTTTCCAATTGCTCAAATGGCTATCGCAGTCACACATCAACGAAAGCGAATAGCTTTTTCCCTTTCCAACATACAACCCTTTACAACAACTGTTTTTTAAAAGCTTGGTATTTTTTTATTCGCTCCATCGCTGCGGAATGGGCGTTACACGAAAGGGAGTATGGAAAAAAAGGTCAAGTGCGAGTCGGACTCGCGCACTGAAGGTTCCGTACCACCTAACAATGAAAGGGATGGTATGGAGTGAATAGTTTTAATGTTAAATGGCAAAATGTTGTCTACATTTTATTGGTGCGGCTACTTTCATACTTCATGTACGTAACCAGGTGCATTTATAAGTTTGTATGTGGTTTACAGATAAATAAAAAACCTTGGCGATTCCGGGTAGGTTTTCCTTTAATATTTAGCTTAAGTTCTATATTCTGTATTTTTTTCATAATTTTAAACTTCGGAGATAAGGGTGGGCTGATGGTCATTTTTTGCACTTTCTTGATCATGACTTCTAAAGTTAGCAAAACTAAATTTAAAAATTATATTGAAAAGTTATAAAGACACCTTCAACGATACCCTACATGACGGTGTTTTTTTTAGTTTAATCATTTTACCCCCTCCACTATTTGTAGGCAATATTTTTTCATATTAGACTTGAATTATGTTGCGGTTATCAACGTAAGTATTTTTGCAGAAGATTTCAAGACCCTATCTCTTATACTTCCTGAGAAAAGTGCCTGTGACAGACGAACGGACAGACAGGTGAATAATCCTATAAGGGTTCTTCCTTTTGAGGTACGGAACCCTAAAAACTGACTAAACGTGGTCCCTCAGCGCCTTGCCACCCCGTGTGGGAAAACGCGTCTCACACGCCACATGTCTTGGTTATATTATTTTAGCCGGGCCACGAAGTTGGTTTTGGACTTTATTGCCAAGCTATAAGGTTGAGAATTTGGTGGTCAGCGCATTATAAATCGTTAAGTAGTGTTTTGGGTGCAGATAAATGGTCAGGCTTACAAGTGCCGATATGGCAGAGTTTGCTTAAGGCGATGATGGAATAAAAATGCGCTGTCGAGTGGAAGTGAGATGCAATAATTACTCGCGAATAAGACAAAGCGGGATGCCAATAATGCACTCGCGACTAATCTGAAACAACGTAAGCGCCTAAACGTAAGAAAAAATCATAAAAAATAAACTATTTCAGGGAATTAACTTTCAAATTGAAAATCGTTAGAAATAACAATTGTTCATACATTGCAATTATCACACAGTCATATTCACTTACTACTGCGGTGTAATAGGATAAAACCATAAAAAAAGGGTTGACTTTGTATTTATTTTCTATCGAGAAAATTTTATCCAAACATGTTTTCCAATTAAGAATCTCTAGATTATATAGTCAAATTACATATACCAGAAATTAATTACGATTTGCCCAGTATTTCCTGAAAAACACATGAAAACAGCACCCCATATTTATTTAATCAGCGTCTTAACTTGAGTGATCGATTACACTCTTGGCCCATGAGTAGGGAATGGGAACAGAGATAAACCTTTGAAGGAGCTAGCAAAATTCGTGCCTACTTTAGTAGGGTTGGCAAAAGAGAATAAAATAAATTGCTGAACGTGGCTTTTTTTTTTACCTTGTTTATTCATTAAATAAATACAATACATTAGTTACCACAGTAACCATGCGCTGAAACCACTAGATTTAAGTGCGACATGGTGAGATCGCTTAACTACTCGACGGTAAGTACTTTGGATACAATAGAAACAATGTCTACATAATATCTACATATCTACTATCTATGACTATAGCTATCTATGAATGCATTGCTACAATTGCACTTTATTTTAAACATAAAATATGGCTGTAGGATTGCTTATGTGATCCTGCAGCTCTGGCGTCCCCTTTATGGGAATATAGCCATGAATATATGCATATGACTATTCGGAAACCAAACAGCAAAATATTTGTAGATTACACTGTAGGTGCGATAGGTATTATCTGGTATTAATTTACTTACCTAAACTCCTTGGGATAATTGAAGTATGAAATATCTTTTCTTTTCCTCTTATTGCTCATACAAAGAGTACAGTAAAGAACCATTGTAGGTACTATTCCAAAACGTACACTTCTTAACACTTTATTAAACTTTTTGCTGTTTATTGCACTTAAAACAATTCGATAATGTAGGTAGGTGATGATTGATGAAACGAAGAATACGTTATTTATGCAATGCAGGCCCTCGGTTTTGTCATCATCCCGGACGAGCGTAAACCGGTTTTATTCAGTGGCGGCGCCTACGCGACACAGGGGCTGATGACACGCAGACATACGCCATATGCTTGTAGTAGATTACCGACGGCGTGGTTGTATGAATCTTTGTCTCCGTTTCCGTTTCTTTACTCATATGCTCCCGGGTACCAAATGTGCGGAACCACGGAGGAACTTGTAATATGAAAAGCTGTACGGATGTTTTTCCGTGGGAAAATGTGCATGTTTATGTAGCATGCAGTGTAGGGCCTCAACGGCAGCAGATGTAGAACTTCAGATGATGATGCTCATAATGATAATGACTAATTAACTTCTTAAAACGTCATCAATCAATAATAGCAGAATGAAGAGAGGACTACTCAAATAAAGTGCAGCTTAAATGTCATACTGGCATAGTCATTTGGGTTCGTGGCTTACGCCCCAGCGCACAGTGGTCGACGCACCCGTGGTAATAATAATAATAATACCTTGGACACTATTTTACACACATTGATCTAGCCCCAAAATAGGATTTCCTGTATCTTGGGTACTAGACAACGATACACATAATTAAACAACCATGACTAGGGTACAAACAACCGTGCTCATCAAACAAATATTTGCCCCCACCGGGACTCGAACCCGGGACCCTTGGCTTCGTAGGCAGGGCCACTGCCGACTCCGTCATTCGGGTCGTCATGGAGGAAGCAATTTTTAGTAAAATCTACTGGCGGGCATAAGAATGATTTACAAAACTAATAATTCCCCAACGACACTCACAATGACAGCACGTCTGAGTGTCCGTCAAACTTTAAGTTGCTTTTTGTGCATCCGGGATATTCCGGGCCTAAGCCAACCTACATGCTGCAAATCCTTTACGTCGGGTATACCTAAAGCGTAGATTGACTAAGTCGCGTTAAGTCTAGTCATAATGCGAGTAGGCCTAAAGCGAAATAGGACAGCTGATATTTTGACATACAGAGTTGTAGGTGTAAATACTTATTATTAGGTTTTGATGAGCGAGTGGATATACGTATGTTAGTGTCAACAACCTATTGTTTACTTTTTAGAGGTATTATACTTACTGTGTCGGGGGTTTTTCAATTTTAAAGGACACGGACACTTTTCCTTTTCATATAATTTAATAAATAATTTCGTTAGAAAATTTATGAAAAACAGTTACACAATAAGATAAAATATTGAAAGTAAATGTCATTATTGATGACACATATTATCATAGAACACTCCATATAAGTGCCAATTCAAGATACGACGAAGAAGTCTGCATTAGTTAATTTAATTGTAGTTTAGGCATAACGCGATTAGGGCTTGTACAGATTTGGACTGGTAAAGATTTAGCACTACTGAGAAATAGGCAGTCTTCTAAATAGTCCAATATATTTCTAGGCCTACAGATCTTTTATTATGACATTTAGGCATAACGCGACTTAGTCAATCTACGCTTTAGGTATACCCGACGTAAAGGCTGCAAATATACGACACAGTGTCTATCGACTCCAGCATCATCAGATATTACTAAGTGTTATCACGGACGAATAAAACTAGAGGACATACAACCGTAGTACTTTGAAGCGTAATTCGATTTTTAGCTGACATGTATATTGCTAGATAGAGCTACTAGTTCAAAAGTTCTTTCTAGTAAAGGTAGTAACGTGGAGGCGCGCATAATTTAGGAAAGATGGCGGTATAAGCGTTAATTTCCTAAGAAGAAACAAGGCTTAAGCTTACGCCATCTCTGATTTTTCGTCGATATTACAGTGGATTATACTACGCCGTCACCCTAAGCACCCAGCATCTATTGAATGGTACAGCGACATCTAGAAATAATAAAGGATTTTAGCTTTCTAGCAGGGTACGTTTTTTTGTACGACGTTGTCAGTCCTCTAGTCTTATTCGTCCATGGTGTTATGTAGCAAGAGACTAAAATGACAGAGTAACGACTACGACAAGAGATAGAATAAGAATGTCTACCCGCTATTGGAAACTGAGTTAAATATTACATTTGTTTACACGTTAACTAATGAGCTTGGGAGAGTCAAACAATCTAATCGTCATGAGAATTCAAACAATGATGTAGAGCGAAAACAGGATTTAAACAAAACTATTAGCTGATGTATATGTAAACAAGAAAGGTACAAAATGTATCACTAATTGATAGAGGAATTACGATTATGTAAAGGTTCAGTATATAGTATTATATAACGGCAACAAATATAATGATCACCAAAATATTTTTATCCTACCCAAAATGGATAAATGAACACCAAAAGTTGCAAAAAATATCAGGGCAAAATACTGCGGTAGCTTAGGTGAAGGGTAAAGGGGGTGAGCGAAGCGAAGCCCCCTTTATCCTTCGTGTTAGGTTGAACATGTAAGAACAACAAAAAATACTTAAAACATAAACTTAAGTACCCAAAACATAAACTTAAGTACCCAAAACATAAAAAGAAGTTTGGTGATCATTTATGCAAACACAATTTGGTGGACATTTATCTATTCTGGCAGTCATTTCGAATTTATTGGTAGTAAAATAGGTGCGTATAGGTAATCGTTTAAACATAAGCCTTATATAACATAGGGTATATTATCTTAGTTACAGCCCAGTTTCTGAAAGAGTAACAGGCGATTAATCGAAGATTAATTCAAAAGAGCGGCACGTGATTGGCTAAAATGAGTTTCAAGATTTCATCAAGTTGTCACAGCTAATTATCCTTTCGGAAACCGGCCGACCTTAAAACCAGTTAACCCTTTGTCTTGCACGGGTTTGAAGTTTTTTGGTTTTTGGACCTTAATACCAAGCTATAAGGTTGAAAATATGGTGGCATATATATGGCCAATGTCAGCTAAGGGGTTTTAAGCTCCGTTAAGCCTATAAATCCATACTTTATTCTCCTCGCAATAAGGCGACTAAGATAATCCCGCCGTGGTCTGATAAGAGCAAGTTATTGTTAGAAAAGCAATTTTCTTGATCAATAAGCTTGATACGTTTCGTTGTCTTTTCATGCTGGCTATGGCGGCGAATAAATAGCAGCAGCTAAGAAAACTCTTGCTGGATAATAAGTGGAATGGAAACTAGTGGAAAGTACTACATATAATTAAATTCGGGAATTAACTTATCTCAGTAAAAAATGGTGGATGGACTGTCCGTCCATACGCTGGTTTAATGTAGGTATACATTATGTGGCCATTTATTTTTTTAGTCGGAGCGGGACGCATGCTGATGTTGAAAAAAAAAAGGCCAAGTGCGAGTCTGACATTTATTTTTTTTTATATGAAATGTTAACTTACCAGGGGGCCAATTCTGGTACACAATGACAGCTCAATGACAATTACATGACGATTACGGTCAACTTTAGATATACAATATCTGACGAATTTGTAATCCTATTCCCTTTGTTGATTAACTAAATTGTTATGCTAATTGGTAAAATTAGCTTAATTTTTACCATAATTGCCTCAAAAAATATTGTCCAAACGCCAAATATTATATATCTAAAGATGACCGTAATCGTCATGTAATTGTCATGACGCTGTTATTGTTTACCGGAATCGGGCCCCAGTTTGACTGTCGTGTAGATTCTAAATCGTTTTTCACTTGGTAAAATATTAAATGTAGGTCCATATAAAATAAACCTTTGATCTATGTATTTGCTAAAGCGGGACATTTTTGCTCTTTCGGAGGACAGCGGGACAGACAGCCTGAAAGCGGGACGTACGGTCACGTTAGGTATACATAAACGTTAAGTTAATTAATTATTGCAGTTAATAAAAGCTAAATACTCGAATGGATCTTCTTCGCATCATTTTGTGTTTCCTAATTTTTATTCGCTTACTGAGGTTATCATTACCACAGATTGATAAAGAGTTTATATGGAACTTTCTTAGAACAATACTTCGGCATACTCTTTTGGTTGGCATAACGTGCTTTTGGCATATTTTCTGTTGGACTACTTTTGAGTCCTTTAATTGTTGACGTGTTAATATTATGGCTAATAATGATTTACAATATTTATCGGAAGACAGAAGTTCTTGCTGTAGGTCACAATGTAAGTCTTCTGGTTCAGTTATCTTATCGTTTTCTTTTTCATTCTCAATGAGATATATTGTTTGATTTAAATTTAGATTGTTTGGTAAATGAGCCACGACTAAGAGCGATTGCATATTCACTATCTGATATAATTTGGATTACGTTGTGCAATCAGAGTAGGGTATTGTGGCCAAATTTCAATTGGGTTATAGGTTAGGTTGGAATTTAGAAGAAGCAAAATCCGGAGCGAAGCGAGACGTATGCAAATAAAAACAACATTTAGCGAATCCAAATATTAGCTAAAATACAAATTTCGAGTGAAATTTGTTCGGCTTTTGAGTATTGAATTTTTAGGTGATTCCTTTTTGTATTTATCTACGATGCGAAATTATTGTTTTTGCTGTTTAATTTAGTCTTTATAGTGTTTATACTTCCTATGTTTATGACTTTGAAATTTATGCGAAATCATTATTAGGGTTGTATAAAATTTTGATTAAAGGATTTATGCCAAACAATATTATTACATGTTATTGCATATGCAACGGTAAAGCATTTTATATTTAATTATTAATCACTATTACTTATGATAGTTAGTAGAGTATGTATGTAGTTAGTAGCACTATTCTATAGCAAATGGCTTTTCTTCAGGCTTCAGATCGTGAAAACCGGAAATAAACGTGTGGTCAGAGTCAAAGATTATTCCATCTCCTTGGATTCCTTCATGAGCCTATAACAAGACAATAAGTTCAAGAACTAAAACCCGACTACTTAAACATCGCGCTCTTATGAGTATTCCGTGTAGGAAGCAGAAATAATTTCGCGTCGAAAAACTATGCGAATCGAACTGTCAGTTGCTCTTGTAACAATTTGACATAAGGTTCATTTTATCTAAACTCGAAAACTTTTTCACTCTAATAATTGTTCCTGCGTGAGCCACAGGAAACCACCGGACGATCAATCGCATCTAACGATTCGACTAAAATGCAAGCAAAGCCGTGAGCATGAGCTAGTAAATATATTTGGAATGTACTTATTAAGCCCTTTTATTTGATACCCAACACGGCCCTGATCAAAAACTTTTTTTTATCGATACCTTTATGCCCTTCATAGGGCGCCACATTGACATTCTAGCCTATAACCAGTGCACGATAAAGTCGCATTCAGTGATATCTCATTTGTTAAATTTTGAGAAGTATTTTAGATGTTCTGGGGTAACAGATCAACATGTACATTCATATATACATACCAGTCAAAATCATAACCATCCTAATTGGCTTGGCCGTAATCGGGTAATAATCCTGGCTGCTACAGGTTGAATTTCTTCTTCGTTTATGTTTTTTATTACCTTAAATAATAGTACACTCGCTGTCTATCTCCATATAAATCTCACTAATTCCCCAGTGCAGCGCGTGACACACCACAAAATGAAGTTGAAACAAAGTTGCCAACCGCAGTGTGCCACACAATGACCTATTTGACTCTGCACCGTTATTTTCTCTATGCACACACAATGAATGCGCAGGATGCTAACTCAGATCTTAGTAGTTCATTAGCACATAGCCAAGGGAGTACTTTATGATAATTAAGTAACGCTTTTTTCCACTGCAAGCTTTCAACCCAAGTCCCAAACTAGTGCGTTTGAATTTCAACCATTGAACTAGACTAAAAGATTGAACGAGCATCGAAGATAGGAAACATGGTCACAAAATTGAGCCTAGGACTGAAGTCATGTCCCATCATCCCATTATAAAACATACACAATGCACCCAAAACAAACGGTCTAGTCCCAGCGAACTTTTCGGTATCGTGGTCATATTCCATTTAGGCGCAATCTTTATTCTGGAGCGTATTAAAGTGTGAAAACAGGGATCGGCTTTAAATTTAACTGGGTCGCTCTGGCTTTTTGTTACAGCCTGTATAAGTTGATATAATATTAATGAAGTCTCTATTTTTTGCTTATAAACTTCTGCTTATGATTTCTCAAAAGTCATCAAAAATCTGTATCCAAGCCCTTCCTTTAATTCGTATTTTGGAGACTATTCTTCTTCGTCGTTGACTTCGGCTCTTGAAAAATCATATTGAAAGGTCAAGTAGATAAAACGTTTTCCGCCCAAAGGCCTTAAGCTTCAAAGGGTGGTCTCACACGGCCTCAGCCAACAGGGACAGACATTTCACCTCGCCAAATTTTGCAGTGAACCCCGACACTCTGTAATCGAACCTGCCAGACTATAAACTTCGATATTGCCTCGTGCTCTGCGACTGCCCAGTTATCATTAGGTCTACGGTACTACCTTCAATCTTGGAACGTTAACGAGCTATGTATTCTTTAGTCAGCATCGTGTTTAGCCTTTGTCCACCGCTCTGGACCCTTTCAGTCGCTATGAGGGTATGAAGATCACGGGGGCGAGCATGTCGGGGAGATTTTTTGATAATTTTTTTCTGTAGATACACAGAAAAATCTATGCGCTCCGGCTAAACTCGATTCGTAAACTAGAACAGGCAACGCCATAAAGAACTCTCATTTACTGCGTCGATTTCCTGAGTCCAGTTGAAAATCGGACTATAGTGTTCCTATTGAGATTTCGATACTACTGAAATCTCAATAGGAAACAATTTTCAAAACTAAATTGCTCCACTTCACTTTGCATGCGATCCGTTTTTGAGCCATTGCGGACTGGCTTCAGTTCACTGAGTGTTGTTTGTTTTGTTACTGTTTGCTTATTACCTTTATGTATTGCTTAGATACCACGTAAAAATATAAGTTACGAATTTTATACCCCAGCGAAATAGACACAGTTTGTCTTTACTTTGTATGAGAAAACCGGGACTATTACACAATTATCAATCAGTAGATTTGAGCTTAGTGTGAATGGCGCATTGATTTATTCATTTTTATAACATCGCGGATTTTAAGCGAGCGCGAAGTACTACCAACAAATTGGAATATGTTTCACATACACTCAAAGAGCGCGAAGTACTACCAACAAATTGGAATATGTTTCACATACACTCAAATTAACTCCTTCGGAAGATTGATGGCGTGACGCTATCGACGAGCAGTACGTGGAAAGCTCCTTTAACATCACATGCAGGAATTTAATTAATTTAATTAAAGCGAACGTGTAATTGGTGCTGCGTTAGTGCTTTGGTGTTAGGGTAAGCTGCTTGTTTGCAAGAAAGAGGTGTTTGCTCGATATAACCTCAAAACCTTCTTAACTACATTGTTGAGGCAATTGGCTTGCCCTTTGTCACGCAAAATAGAGTATTGAATATCTGGCTAAACGTGGGTGCAACTTTGCTCTAAGCTAAAGAAACTCAAACTAGACCAAAATAACGAAACTTATGTCGCCGCCATTTGGTTGAATTAGGCATTTAAATAACCCCCTAGACCTTTAACTATGAGCCGGCGTGTAATAAAATGTTTAAAGGTCGTCAGGCAAGAGATTGTTCAAAACGTTAATGAGTTGGCTAAATGAGAGTAGGCAAATTATTAACACAAGACGGACTTCAACTTTCACCATGGAATCGCCTCGCTCCGCTCCGCTTCGCTAGGCTCCAGGTTGTTGATTAAGATATGCCCCAATACGACCTAATAAGTTTAGTATTTGGACAGAAAGCGACCTACAGCAACCAATTCATCATTGAGTCAAAAGGCTGACTTTCGGTCAGGCAGGTTGATAAACGTTTTCGACGTAGCATTATTTTATTAGGTTCATTAAATGTCTAATTAAACCAAATGGCGGCTGTTGATTAAGTGCCTGATCAAACGAAACGGCTGCGACATTATAAAATATTGCATCTTTACCATTTGACGCTATAAAAGGTTACAAACTGTATTGTCGGACATTAAATAAACTGGGTCTCAATAAACTTACTTACTTTATTGAGTTTCTCTAAAGGAAACAGGCCGAGTTATGTGGCCTCAATTTAAAAGATATTACTTCGAAGGGGGTGTAAGTTGGTGGGAGCCCCGTTAGTATGCCGAACCTAGTTTACTACGGCAACGTGATTTAAATAGGCTTCACCATTGCACTACAATTTGGGCCCCTACGACCTGTAACATAAGTGCGTCGTTGAAAGTTCAAAAGTTAGCCTTTGAGGGGTTTTGTGGCAAACTGACCTTTTTCTGGTGATGAATGGCGGGCAGGCGATTGATGGATTGAAGGACCTTGCTCTTTGGGAAACTGGCAGTATATGTTTATGTATTGGCGACGTACAGTCGAAGTTTGCACTTAATTTGATTTGTCACACACTTCTGCTCAATTAAAGTACCGCTTAAATGTCATGCAGCCGTTGTCAAATTTCCCTTGCGCGAGAGACAATGGCAGCATGTCCTGACAGTGTGATCCGGCCCCAAGATCCTATAGCAAATACCTGAAAAAATATTACATCCAAATTGAAAGCAGTGCCAACATTGCTAAGGAAATTTAAGACAAATAATTAGGAATGCAACGATTATTCGGTATTCGGCCTTTTCGGCCACTTTTTTGAATTGTTTGGTATTCATATCATTTATTGCTCCATTTTTGGTTGCAAGGATGTGATTTACAAAATGAGGTTCCGACAATGGACCCGGTTAGGGCACTGTAAAAACTTACCATCTGACTTTTACCTAACACAGAAATTTCAATTTTATTACAAAAATGGTTTTATTTATTATTTAACGAGATCATTTTATGCTTTTGTGTATCTACTTACTTTAATAGTATATTGTGATGTTTGTGTGTGAGTGTGTGTGTGGGGTATAATTGTTGATTTATCTGTCTAATGCCTAAGAGAGGTGTTTTTCATTTAAATATGCTTCAATTATGTAGTAGTAGTAGGTCTTTCGTAGGAGGGTTTTCAGTTATCTTATAATAAATTTCAATTCATTCGTTTGAAATAGTTTTGTAACTATCTGGGAGTTTATCATAGATTTCTATACACATTATATATGTGTTGTTAGAGGATTTTTATGTCACATGTATCTTTTCTAACACAAGTTGGTGTTTAAACCTGAAAGAATATAAGTTATTTAGAGTGGCTCTGGTCTTGTAAGTTTCCCGATAATTTTTTACAAGCTTTATAATTGCAAGAAATTTAACTTCCTCAACGTTAAATTTATTGGGAAACGTTTTGCAGCTGTCTGTGGTTTTATGTTGGCTATAATCCTGATATTTTATCTCTGCAGTGTAAACAGTCGCATAGCGTCAGTGCTTTCCCCACAGTATGACGCCATAGTTGAGCCAGGAGTGTGCATTTGCATAGTGTGGTCGGCCGAATGTTGCAGAATTTTCGGATGAATATCGAATATAAATTACAAAATAAAAAACGTGATATATAAAATTCGACAAGTATCAACGATATACAAAGTTACAAGAAATAACAAATTACACTATGCTTCAATGGTGTCATTTTTAGTATACAGACAGTTAGTACCAAAATCTGATACAATAATAATGATAGAATACGGGTTTGCAACGAATGTCACCCGCGACACAAAAAACTACCTACATTTGTATTTGCATGTTCGCGCCGAGTATTCGGCGCTTCGATCAAGAACGTGGCCGAATCTTCGGTATTCGGCCAAATCACTATTCGTTGCATCGCTTATATAATTATCCCGGGAAAGATACAACAAGTACGTACTCTTAAAATGCATATTTATATTCACTGCTTTCCATAACCTCAACAAACAATTCCTAATTAGTACTTTATAGTTCACCGATAACTATTGTCTCCTATTTGGCGGGTCGTTGGGACTAAAATTTGACGGCAATTTTGCTCAGTACTACTGTACATGCAGTCCTAATTTTAGTTATTTCGCTACCATGAGATGGGGTCCGTTGGAATGGGGTTAATTAACTCGGTTTGGTTTTTAGCATTTTGGATGTTCAAATGTGCATTAAATATTGTGTTGACATAATCGAGGGATACGCGGAATCAAAGGAATGGAGAAAATTCGGAAAAAACTAAATAATTTGTTTGTGATAGAAAGACCAGGTACAGATGTAGTGAATAATCCTTTCCTATCGGCAAAACTCGGAACAACGATAACACCCGAATGGTGCCGATGTGTCTATGAATTACTGTATTATTAAATTACGTGTAGGTAGGTATCAAATAAATCGCATACTTTATTTATCAATTTCAAATGTCAAATTGCCTGTTTGACACTGAGATGTTAAAACCACCACGATTCTATCGTATAAAGAATTCGTTAGGTAAATAAAAATATAACTAGTTACTGAGGACGTTTTATTTCAATAAAACGCACTGATAAAAACCAAATTCCGGTTGGGATGATCTAATGATTCTATAAGGATTGGAACCCCAAAAGTCTAACTATAAGTCAAAACTACAGTAGGATTTTGCAGACCTTTTTTATAACAATAAATTTTTGTAACTAATTAAAAATACTATGACATAACAAAAAAGACACCTCAACATAAAACAAAACAAACCAGCAGAGAAATTAATATAAATAAATATGATTTTCTGATTGGATGAACGACTTCGATTATGACAGCGGGATAAGAGGAGGAGGAGCGGGGTGGACAGTGTGATGCGAAACAATACTTCCAACATCCATATCACAGTCAGAATCAGAACTATTTTCTGGTGTATCATCGTCAGAGTTTTCATGAACGGTGATTACAAAACTAGCCATATAATTTTCCAACTCAGGTTCGTGTTTTCGGTACTCGTTTTCGCATTTGATGGCGTGGTCACATACTTTAGCCCAAACATCGGAACCAATCATATTAACCTTTTCCTGTACCAATTGTTTCACAGTAGTCATATTCATACTGATGTTTCTTTTGGATACGTATCCCTTTATTTGAGACCAAATGTTTTCAATCGGATTGAAATCAGGATGATATGGTGGCAATCTTAGTTCGCTGTGTCCATATTCGTTCATAAGTTTATCTATAGAGTATTCTACAAAGTCTTGTTTGTACTTGCAAATAATTTCATATAAGCAGTATAGTTGGTATGTTTGAATTTATCATTTTCAGTTAAGAAATATAAATATATATTGAAAATAACTTCGCAGGCTTGCCGATCTAAACGTTTCCCTTTTCTTAGTGCTTTCGGCATGTCTGTGATAAATTGTTAATGTGGATCGAATAAAATCAATGTTTATTATTTACAAAAATGACAGACAAGAGTGAAATGTAAAGTCAAAAAAAAATATAGGTGGCCTGCATTAATACACGAGTCCATGAAGTTTATCACAAAATCTAACATAAATATCAACAAAATATTTCTGTGGTATTAACTACTCTATATAGATACTTCCTCTTGCAATGCGACCGTTCCCTACGTTGTCTCGATGGGTACTGAGTGCGCGTGAAGTAGTAAGACAAAAACGAACATTTCCGAGAAAATACGAAAGGAAAGGATTATTCACTACATCTGTCGCGTCGGGTGACATAATAATAATAATATACTCGAACCCGGGTCCCTACGAAGCCTTGGGTCCCGGGTTCGAGTCCCGGTGGGGCAAATATTTGTTTGATGAGAACGGATGTTTGTACCCTAGCCATGGTTGTTTATCTACCTAAGTATAATATTTATCTATATAAGTATATGTATCGTTGTCTAGTACCCAAGATCAATGTGTGTAAATAGTGTCCAAGGTATTATTATTATTAATACCTTGGACACTACTTACACACATTGTAGTAGTGCAGTGTAAGTTAAAAACATATCTATATAAGTAGTTTTATAATAATAATAACAATAATAATACATTGGACACAATTTATACACATTAATCTAGCCCCAAACTAGGATTCCCTGTATCTTGGGTACTTATCCTTAGATAGACAAACAACCGTAGGTACTGACTAGGGTGCAAACATCCGTTCCCATCAAACAAATATTTGACCCCACCGGCACTCGAACCCGAGGCCCTTGCCTTCGTAGGCAGGGTCATTGCCGACTCGGCCATTCGGGTCGTCAAAACATCATCGCAATAGCTAGAAGACAGTGGAGGGGGAGGCTCAGGATAGGAGTAGGTGGCGCGGTGAAGAATAGCCCTTTTTACCGAGCAATGGGTGGATGTGGGCTGATTGATATGATGATGATGATGATAAATACAAATGGTCCTCTCGTTGTGTTGCAGGCTGGTAGTGTCGCAGAACCAGCGCGCGCTGCACATCGTGTTTCCGCACCACTTCCTCGACTCGCCGGAGTGGTTCGGCGTGTCCACTGATGAGTTCTTTCAGGTGAGGAGTCGACATTTGTGAAAAATGAGAACCGGTAAATGCCGGTGCCGAAAACTCCGATAAATACCGGTCCCGTCGAAATCTAGTACCGCGAAAATAATATCTGGGAATACCGGCAAATCTCGTGCCGCAAATACCGGTAAAGCCATGTTCCGTTCAATTCTAATTACCGAGAATCCCGGATCCGAAAATTGCTCCGGTTTTTTCCGGCTTGATACTTGTCTCTAAACACGTAGCAAGCCGGCGAAAACACGATTTATCGCTTATAATTCTTAACTTTTCCTGTTTAATAGCACTTGCAAACAAGCCGCTTGTATGCACTTCTTCGCAACAAACCATTGATTTCCTACCTCATCCCGCTGACATCCTGTCTCGTTGCCAATTCAAATCATAAGCTTCCCTTACCGTTCCCTTTGCTGTTTCCGCGTCGTCTCGCCTGAATAACCCAGTTACTGCTAATAGGCGGCCGTTGCAAGTTGCTGCTTAGAAATGTGTTGAGTCGCGACTGTGGGTTTGTGCCGGCCGGGTAAACTAACCTAGCTGAGTTTATAGTTCGTAGGGCTTTCGACAAACACCGGGGTGGTCGTGAATAGCTTCGAATAACTGCAAAGGTATACAATTGGATCGGGTATTGGGTTTTTAAGAGCATGTGTGATGTTGTTGTTTCTGGTCCTTTCCCGCAAAGGAGCACACGGCTTTACTCGGAATCGAGTAACATATAGCCATACTTCACGACGTTGACTAGTGCGAAGAGTGGGTAATAATAATATAGTACATTACTGTCGCGGACTGTAATGACTGCGTTGCTGGTCGCACTGTTGGTGGCCGAAAGCGCAGCACAGCGCAACTCAAGGCCTACACAGCGCGATCAGCATTGCAGTCTTTGACGGGCAAGCTGGAAGCGAGACCGAAGGTCGAGGCTTTTCTAGCGCGGACATCAAAGGCTGCAATGGTGACCAAGCTTATAGGCCGAGAGCGTAGCTAAGCTAAGCTCGAGGTCTTCATAGTGTGGCCAGCTGTGCAGTCATTACGGACCAAGGCTTGTATAGTACTGTAGCGCTCCTTGCACCAATGCCGTACTCTTGAGCACTATCTATTTAGCACTATCTATTTAGCAGCCCTGTGTGGGATATATACTAAAGACTTTATATTTATGGGCTTGTATTTTTTATTTGGTTTCTAGTTTATTTTACACATTTTACAAAAGGGATCACAACTGGCTCGATAGCCATTAATCTAATCCTCACTATAATTTAGCTCAGTCACTGGCCGAAGCCTACGGTGAAGTGTGTCACAATGACTTCCACATCCAATCCTCTTTCTTTTTTAAAACTACAAACAAGTAACGGTGCCAAAGTGACACCCACTCTAAAGAGGCCCGTATACAATATACAACCTAACTTACAATCATTCCCCCCTCCCTTCAAAAAAAAATTTCCAACGGATTTTTTTTTTCCAAGTGGCAACCCTAACTCAAAGTCTAAAATCTAAAATGACAACCCTATCTCAAAGTCTAAAATCTAAAAAACCTTAAATGTTAACTTTAAGTTAGTTTGCTATGCATGAAATCTAAAAGACAGTAAATATGCCGCAATCATAAATTTAAATAACGTCAAGTACCCTAATCCTTATCTGTCCAACCATCCCATTTAACCTAATCAATTAAACATTAAATAACAAAACCAAACTACACTTAAGGTGCAGGCTATGCACCTTAAAAAACTTAAATTATAACACCCTATGATCCCATCATACAATTATTCGCGGCTTAACACTAACCTACCTGACGCTAGAAAACTCTCAATTACAATACGATACGAAGGCAAACAGCTGAATCTAGCTAAGATTTAGCTTCTCGAATAATTATCATTCGACAAACTTTCTGAAAATAAAAACTAGCGAAAAACTTATCAGACAACTATAATACCTCCGTTCCTAAAATTAACACAACTCTGTCTTTGCTTTATGATTGTGAACACATTGTGAACTCTTTCCACCGAATGGAAATATTTCAAAAATTAACGCAGGCAAAGATCAAAGAAAAAAAATTATCATTTTCAAATATAGGAAACATCAACCATATTAACAGGATTAATCTATAGAACCGTATTACTAAGCCACAGCCTAAGAATGAGTCCATTAAAATTCGTTCCAATAATACGATGAAATCAACTAGCTTTAAAACCGATACTTCTACATATAAACAGCCTAAATAATCCATTGGAATTCAGTAAACTATCTTTTACTATTAACAGTTTAAGATAATCGCCGTGAGTTGCAACCAATTACCCAAGTAAAGACACTACAAAGAATCTCGAATGTGTATCGAATACCCGAGTTATCCCACATCAGAAATTACTTTCATTGAGAAACCTTCGTTACCAACTTCGTTATACAACCCATACTCTCCCCTTACCAAATCATCCCAACTCTATACATTAAGAACGCGGGAACCAAAACAGAACCCTATGACGAATAGCTATTGCCTCGTCATACTGCTCTCAAAGATAAAACCAGGCGATCGGTTTAAACAATTATACGAACTGTCGTTTATAAAAGTTTCTCATATAAAGGTAATCTACCACGGAAATCTAGTATGTTACAGATATTTCTTGGGTCTTTGGTGTACTGTCCTCATCAGACATCATAGTTCAGCAACAACATGAAAAGAAACACCGGTTAATAAACAATTCATAACAACACCGTATACACAAACCACAAACCATCAACCGGGATAAAATTGCATTATATTCCTAATGTATAATTATTTAATATCCTAATGATCCTATCCTAATCCTATAATTATTTAATGTCCTAATGTATAATTATTTAATATCAGACGAACTCCTCAACGCAGCACAAAGCGTTTTAAACGATTTGTGTTAACAATTACGCCCCGTGACCGTGAGTTCAGACGACGAATCAGCACATTAGACCTCCCAACGATCTCCATGACCTTGTATGGTCCCTGATACAGACGTGCCAACTTCATACATGGAAGATGTCTGTATCCGCCTTGGTACGTATAACAAAACTAAGTCACTCACCCGGAACGATCTGGGTTTTGATCTCATATCATAATACCGTTTTTGTACACGCTGTGCGTTCGCAATATTTCCTAACGCCCTAGTCAGCAGCCTACCCACACGATTTACCCTTTCATCTATCGTTTCGTCTAAACCAACCGCGTTTAATCCTAATGATCGATCCACCACCGAGCACGGTTCCATACCAAATAAAATACTATACGGCGAAACCCTCGTTGACGCCTGCACGCTAGTGTTATACGCATGTACCACCAAAGGTAAAACCGAGCACCATTGCCTTTGATTACTACCTAAATATTTTGATAACATCGAAGTTAACGTTCTATTCATTCGCCAATACCGCCATAACAAACCGTTACTCTGAGGGTGAAACGAACTTGTATGTATCATTTTAGCCCCAAAGTGCTCTACCGTTTCTTTTACAATTCCCGCCGTAAAAACCGTTCCTCTATCCGAAATAATCTCCCTAATCGGCCCGAACCTACAGAACACCGCCTCAACTAAAAACCGCACTACATCCTCCGATGTAACCCTAGGTAACGCCTTACATACCGCAAACCGCGACGCATACTCTACCGCGACTATAATAAAACGGTTATCTCTCGACGAACGTGGAAACGCTCCTAACACGTCGATTCCTACCTTCTCAAAAATATCCGAGACCCTAATCGGCATCAAATCTGCTACGCTTTTAACTAACTTCCTTTCTTGACACGGCACGCGCGAAGCTATATAACGCTCTATCTCCTTATCGCCTTTCGGCATGAAATATTTCGACCGAAACCTCTTCAACGTCTTTGCGAGACCCAAATGACCTCCTGTCCACGCCTCATCATGTAATTCGTTCATTACATTTTGAAACAACGACCTAGGCAATACTAATACCTCCCTTACTTCTCCATCTCTACGTACGCTTTTCTATAGTAAATTATTTCTCAAACAAAAACCGCTACGCCACGCTTCCGGACGTTCGCTCAACCGCGTTAACCGTTAAAAACTTCCAAACCATCATCATCAGGTTCAGAACGAGAAGAAGACTGAGGTCCTTCTGTTTCCCGTTTCCCTTCTTCCATTAGCGGATTCCTACTCAAAAAATCTGCCACTACATTGCTTTTCCCCGAGCAATGAACTATCTCGAAATCCCATTCTTGTATCGCTAACGCCCATCGCGCTAACCTACCAGACATATCTTTTTTCGACTGTAACCAACATAACGCGCTATGGTCTGTAACAACCTGAAAATACGATCCCCAAAGATAATGCCTATAGTGCCTTAACGCCCATACTAACCCCAGACACTCCTTCTCCGTCGTACTATATTTTTTTCCGCATCCGTTAACTTCCTAGACGTATAGGCAACCGGACTCATTTTTTCAACGCCCTGCATCAATGCTGCACCCAACGCCTCGTTAGACGCATCCACATAAACTCTCGTAGTAACCGACTTATCCCCCGAATAATAGGAAAGTATTGGCGCCCTACACATAACCTTCTTAATATACTCGAACGAATTCTGCAATTCTTCATTCCATTGAAACTACCCCCTTTTTCAATAATTTAGTGAGAGGCAACGATATTCTCGCAAAATTCGATACAAATTTTCTATAATAAGAAAATAAACCTAATAATTGTTTCACATCCTTCGTAGATGTGGGAGTTGGAACCTGTTGCATAGCCTTCAGCTTTTTCTCACTAGGTCTTACTCCTTCATTCGAGATTCGATAACCTAGCATCTCAATTTCGCAAAAACCGAATTTACATTTGGATGGCTTGAAGGTCAAGTTCGCTTCTCTAAACCGCCCAAAAACTTTCTGCAACGTGTCGGTAAACTCCTCGAACGTTCTACCATACACAATTACATTGTCTGCGCAAACCATAACCCCTTTAAATCTTAAATCCGCTAAAATTTTATCCATCATCCGTTGGAAAACCGCTTGACTCGTTGCTAAACCGAACGGAACAACATTAAATTCATAAAGACCCGTGGTCGTGATAAAAGCCGTTTTATGCCTACCTTCCGTAATAACCGTCTGCCAATAACCTGAATTGAGATCTATCTCCGCAAAATACTTGGCCCCGGCCAAACTATCGACAATGTCTTCTATCCGCGGAATAGGATAACTATCCCTACAAATTTTCTTATTTAATTTCCGATAATCTATACAAAACCTCCATGAATAATCGGGCTTTTTAATTAACACAACGGGCGCAGCATAAGAACTAGTGGATTCCCTAATTACACCTAGTTTCAACATCTCCGCGACCTGCTCCTCAATAATTTCCCGTTGCACCGGCGAAACGCGATACGGGTGACAATGAACCGGCTCTTCATCATAAGTCTTAATATCGACCGAAACTATCTCCGACCTACCTAACTGGTCAGTTGTAAACGCAAATCTATCCGCATTCCTATCCAACAACGCCAATAATACCCGCCTATCATTCTCACATAAACCCTCATTTACGATAAACCGTTTATCTTCTACCCCAAACGCAAATTCGCACGAATCCGATAACCCCGAGAAATAAACGTAATCGCCCTTTTTTAACTCCTGAAAGTCGATAGAATTTGTCACGTCACGATCCTCGATAACCGTGGTTTCCCCGAAGTTCACTTGTTTCCTTCTAGAACCGTCTAGAAAGTCCGACCCTATCTTTTGTTTTGAAAGAATCCCTACGCACATGACATTTCGTTTTACCGGCGTCGTGTTTTGTTTCGTATGGAAATTATTGAAAAACGGTATTTTTCCCTGGAAAAAACACATACACGAATGAACAAAATCAATATTCATACCGTTCTTTATTAAAAAATCCACCCCTAAAATGATGCTACAATTCAAATCAGTTACTACTAAAAATTTCTGTGAAAAGCTAAAATTGTCCAAACTAAAATCTATAACACATTTCCCTACAATTTGCAGCAAACTTCCATTTACCGCCTTAACCCGTCTCTTCTCTTCTTGCATACATCTCGCACCCACTTGACCTGCAACGGCTGGGCTGATTCATGAAGCTGTAGCGCCTGTATCTAAAAGAGCTACCACTTTCACATTAGATGCATTTAATAAAACTAATGGTCTGACCTGCTGATCCGCCTCGACTGCGACGATCTTCCCCATTGGTCGTTCCGCTTCTGTGCTACGCTGCTGAGCTCGTCTGAGGCCCTCATTCCACAGGTCAGCCTGGTCACCGCTGTCGGGCTCTAGCGACGACGTGTTGCAAAATCCGCTTGACTAGGACGCAAATTATAATTATTAGTACTAGAAACATTTGGCCTGTCTCCCCCCCCCCCTATTGCTATGGGCCAAAGTCGGTCCAAAAGTTGCCGGGTTCCTAAACACATTCACATTATCATCACTTCCCGGACTTAACTTCTCCATCTGTACCAGCACTGCCCTTAGCGCCTTCTTATCTACAAAATGGCTCAACATTAATTTATTTCTAAGATGGTTTTGCAATCCTCTTAAAAATTGCGTTATAAAAATGTCATCTTTAGTAACTCTAGCCTTCCTCGCCAACTTCTTTTCTCTTGCTTGGCATTGTAGAACTTCTCTGCAAAGTCTGTGCCTCCAAACTCCTCATTAAACATATTCACCACCTCTTCAAATGTCTGGGCACTGCCCCTAATTTCCCTAAAAAAATATAAGGCTCCACCTTTCAAATACGAAGGAAATAATGATTTCAATTCCTCCGACGATATAAATTTCTGCCTCAATGCAGCATCTCTGAAGTCTTCTAGAAAATCTTCAAAGGACTCCTGCGGACCCCCCGAAAAACAAGTTGACAACTCCTCCATCATGAAATAATTTCATAAAATTTTTCACAAAATGTCCGCCGCTATAAAACAATCTTCCCACAACATTTTTCTATTTGATTCTTCACTCGCTTGGCAGGTCGAGGTAATTCCTAAATAAAAAAATTGAGTACAGAAAAATACTCCCCAATACACATTCGATCCTTCCTCGATTCAGCAAGGTCTGGATCGACGATCTCCTCTCCTCTTCAATTACGTCACTTCTTATGACGTCACCCTCCTTCTGAAGCAAACTTCTTATTTCTCCGGCCCGTTCGGCGCCTCCGCCAATGTAGCGCTCCTTGCAATTACATTGCATTATACAATTGGATCGGGTATTGGGTTTTTATGTGCATATGTGATGTTGTTGTTTCTGGTCCTTTACCGCAAAGGAGCACACGGCTTTACTCGGAATCGAGTAACATATAGCCATACTTCACGACGTTGACTATTGCGAAGTGTGGGTAATAATAATATAGTACATTACTGTCGCGGTCTGTAATGACTGCGTTGCTGGTCGCACTGTTGGTGGCCGAAAGCGCAGCACAGCGCAGCTCAAGGCCTACACAGCGCGATCAGCATTGCAGTCTTTGACGGGCAAGCTGGAAGCGAGACCGAAGGTCTAGGCTTTTCTAGCGCGGACATCAAAGGCTGCAATGGTGACCAAGCTTATAGGCCGAGAGCGTAGCTAAGCTAAGCTCGAGGCCTTCATAGTGTGGCCAGCTGTGCAGTCATTACGGACCAAGGCTTGTATAGTACTGTAGCGCTCCTTGCACCAATGCCGTACTCTTGAGCATTATCTATTTAGCACTATCTATTTAGCAGCCCTGTGTGGGATATATACTAAAGACTTTATATTTATGGGCTTGTATTTTTTATTTGGTTTCTAGTTTATTTTACACTTTTTACAAAAAGGATCACAACTGGCTCGATAGCCATTAATCTAATCCTCACTATAATTTAGCTCTGTCACTGGCCGAAGCCTACGGTGAAGTGTGTCACATTGACTTCCACATCCAATCCTCTTTCTTTTTTAAAACTACAAACAAGTAACGGTGCCAAAGTGACACCCACTCTAAAGAGGCCCGTATACAATATACAACCTACCTTACAGTACTTTACTCAAATAATGCGAGTAATTAAATAAAACCAGCTTAGTAATAATTTGTTTAAAAAAATGTCAATTTGTAAATGTACAGTTACTAAAATTTAAGACTACAATTGTTTTGGCACACAACAAAATCTTGTGAAGAAAATTGAGAGTGGCAAGATGATCTCCCGCTCTTTTTTTTTGTCACCATAATCAAATCCCTAATAAAGCCTTTTTACACTACCTTTTTTTACCATTTTTGAAACAAAGCTCGACAATCATGGATTTTCACAGGAAATTGCCGGTCGCTTAAACACGACAGTAATGGACTTTCACAGGAAATTGCCGGCACCTTTTCTGGCTACTCCAAGTAGCGCGGCAATGTCGACTTTGCTCAAAGAAGGTTGTCAAAATAATGAGCACATTACTTGCTTTGTTTGAGTAAAATTCTTTAAACACTAAGGGAGTTACCACAAAAAAATAAACGAGTTTTCAACACCTGTTTAAAAACGAAAACGTATGGGATTTGACGTTTGTTTTGAGGTTAAACGCTGTTTAATATTTTTTGTGATAACACGGAAAAAGGTTAGTATGCAATACAAATTAGTTCCCTGTCTCCCTAACTAGTAAAATACTTTATCTAGGGAGACAGAGGTCTCTACTGGGTCTAGAGCCAACTCGACGTGTGAAGTTTGAATCTGCCCTGTTAGGACCTCCGACTTAGCTTCACGCCACTACGACCAACCTTACAACTGAAGCACTCTGGCGTGTATGTACCTACATGTCCCGTAAATCCGAATTTCTCCCCAAATGTTCCAGGTGTCAATAATGGCGATGGAGCAGTCCCGCGTGCTGGTCTGGCACCGGGACAAGCTCAAGCTGTCCATCATGTCCGACGCGTTCCTGCAAGCCGTGTTCGACCACATACTCGGCCGGGACGTGGTGCGGAAGCTGATGCAGGTATACTCATCACCATTATAGAGAAAGAGATAAAAAGAGACAGAGGGAGAGAGAAACGGAGCCTTCCCGCGTGCTGCTAATACGCATCACCAACGTTTCCTTTGTCTTGTGACTACCTTACTCTTCTTCATGCTCAGGATGGGTTGTCGTTCCAACGTTAGATATACGCCTGCCCAAATGACATTCGGCAATGGTGCAATGTACCGAAAGCTTACCGAACACATTCCGATTTCTGATCAGCCCGGAATCATTTCGTCGTTAGCTAATTATACTCATTTTTCAGCAGTGCTACACCGCTGCGGCACCGACTAGTCCAGTAACGCCTCACCTCTACGTTTTCAGGTCAGCGAAACGATGGCAGTCAGCAACGGCCACCTGCCCAACAGCTACGAAGAAGGCGAGGACAAGCCCATGTTGGTGGTGAAGAAGGCGGGCGATGGGCCCGGGATTACTGCGCTGCTAAACCGGCAACTGCAAGGTCGGATTTCATTCATTAAGTGATTGATTCGGCTCCCCGCCGCGTCAAATAGTCTCGACGTCGTCGTGAATGAATCATTCACTCGATTTGTCTAATTAATTTTGCTCAGTTTACTCAGAAATTATATTAATACTTTACTATCATTAGAATATACTAGCGCTTAAAATATTATAAGGCCAGTTTCAAGGTTGTTCGTTCAGTCATTAATTTACTCATTCGTTGAATAGTTTTGAGTGAATGAATGATCATTCATTAATTTTGGTCAGTTTATAAAAAATTGTCTCGATACTTTAGCATCATATAGGACCAGTTTCTCCACTTGCTGATCCCTGAAGTACTTATATTATATGTCAGATAAACAAAAAAGTATTTACGGGCCTGGAATAGAAATGCAGATAAAGTAGCACAGCAGTATCCAGTGATAAACATAACAGCAATTTGTATTTCTTACAAAACCATTCGAAACTTGGAATCGAAGAAGCTGGTATTTCTTACAAAACCATTCGAAACTTGGAACCGAAGAAGCTGGCATTTCTTACAAAACCATTCGAAACTTGGAACCGAAGAGGCTGGTATTTCTTACAAAACCATTCGAAACTTGGAACTGAAGAAGCTGGTATTTCTTTTAAAAATCATTCGAAATTTGGAACCGCAGAAGCTGCCCCTAAATATGACTTAAATGGAAATATGCATGGTTGAAGTAGTCGATGTATTTTCAAATTAAAAAGTTATTGATAAGCTGCCCACCACAATATGATAGTATTTTATAATTAAGTTTCCAAACTAGTTTTCGTTTTAGAAAAAAAAAAAAACTTTCTTTCCTAAAAATTGTATGGTGGCTCAGTTGAGTAAAACCACTCCAATTTATTTAAAAAAAATACACAGAATAATATATAAATTATCTACTGATTGTTTATTGATGTCGTTTTAGAGCTATACAAATTGGTTATTGGCTGTTGTGAGGTTGTGAGCATATTGAAAATCGACGTTTTTGTCTGTATTTTGCAAAAATTGGTTGTTCACTATAATTTTTCACAAAATTTTAAATAATAATAATAATAAATATCAGTTCAGGTATACAGCATATATACTGACAGAAGTGTTACAAAAGTTGACGTTTTTACAAAACATATTCATATGCAAAACTTGTCTTTTATTGAAATATTTTAATAAGGCATCAATAATGCGTGTTACTTTGCAAGCTTAATGTTAAAAATGCACAATTATTTTAAAATTAAGTTAGTAGATTCTAGCTGATTTAAAAGAAATGCAAGAGTTTGTGTTGCCAGGTTTGTCAACCGTCGCCTGTAGAATATATATCTAGTAGTAAAAGCGTCAACGAATAATGGTACAAATATCGCAAGGTTTCTTGGCGCCTGAGCGAGGCCTCTCTCTCTCTCGTCCATGTATGCATCTCTCTTGTTCCCTTGCGCCGCTACCCCCTCCAAGCGACACTCAAGCGCCAAGAAACTTGGCGTCAGGTATAAACGCATCTTGTAAATGCATCGATGTTGTCCGTAATGCCTCGCTCCATTGTTTTGTTTCTGTTCACTCCATCGGGAATAGCAGGCGAGAGCGTCCCGTTACTTCGCCCCGCCGGCCCGGCCGCATCCCGGCTCAACCATTGCTGAGATCATGCATCGGTATCCCCCGAAATATCCTGCCGTTCCTACCAAAAATATCCTACCATTCGTTCCGTTCTACCAGTCCTACCAAAAAATATATTTATTAACATTTCTACCAAATATAATTATTTCCCGATTTTCTACCATTTTACGTTTTGAATGCCTGCCATTTGGATTATAACTCTCGAAATGCCCTTTACACTATATCATTTTGGTATCCAAACTGTGGTGCCATGATTATACTAAACTTAATTCTACGATGGATAATAGTCATGGAGAATGGTGCAGTGTAGCGGGTTAATACGTAAATTCCGATTCACCTTTGTAAATCTTTCTATCAAATAATTGGGTTGGAGTGTAGATAAGGGGGCGCCAAGGAAAAAAAAAGCTTCCGCCCCCTTATCGACACTCTGACCAATAATTGGAGGAATTCTACTTGTCGCTTTTGGCATTTGATTTTCATGTGTGTGGTGAAGGATTTTATTTATGCAAGTATCAATTATTCATAGCGATACCACAAACTGATATGATTTTTCGATATAAAATATGACATTATCAGTGTGTGATTGCCTTTACTCATTACATTACTATTAACACGGTCATCTATACCTAGTGTTTGTTGATTATAAATCACATCATAATATAAGTATTATTACCTCTATAACTAAGTGTACGTGTTTGCAGTGAACGTAAATAATATTGCTCTCATTTCATTCTTATTCGTATAAATCACACGATTATGGCATTTACGGCCGATTTTTCAATCCTCAGATAACTTTCTCTCGGAGGAATTTGTTCCAAATATCAAATAAAGCTATCTGGCTGCTTACCTGGGGATTGAAAATTCGCCACCTAATTAGATATTATAATCCATAGGTACGCATCATAATTGCGAGTCATAAGAAATGCATTTTGCTTGACTTGTTACTATCTTATTGCATATATCTATTTACTTACGCATATAAGTATACATAATATAGAAATGGCCTCCTTGCATGTAAACTTTAGTCCTAATGGTGGTACACACTCGACGCTGGAAACACATGACTAGCTAGGAAGTCTTGTGTTTCCAGCGTCGAGTGTGCTTTAATATATATACGCTTTTTCTTTATATTTAGTGACGAATCTTATTGTAACTCTTCTAACATAAGATATACGTTAAAACGTCGATCACGTGATTCCCGTCGCAATTTAACTGATCGGCCAAAAGCTACCAAGTTGTTTTTTCAATGTTTATGAAAAGTAAATTTGTTTTTTTGAGTTAGCCATTTTATGTTTTGACAAATATAATATTGCCAGGTCTCCGAATGCTAGAATAAGATTCTACACTAACCGCATGCAATGGTAATGGAAGCCTATAAAAGAACCTCGTTGTAGACAAGAAAATCTTTTTTCGCATTGATTGACGACGATCTTAGGCCGGGTACGCTTTATAATAAATGAATAGTCAGTACCTTTAAAATAAGTACTTACCTATTATATTTCTAAGTAATTCAACGAGCTTTACAATGTAACTAAAAGCGATAGTTATTAATTACGTCCTAACCTATCCTGTTATCCTAATTCCTGTAGCATGTCTTGAGAAGAACTCGACAGCCGAAGGTAATTTTGTTTATTTTATTTTTTTTGTTTTATTTTTTTCACGATGATCTGAAAATTAATTTTAATCAAGCTTTGTCTATGGATAGAAACCTGGAAAACGTGGATTGTAACTCTAGTGGCACATTGTTAATGGTTTTAAAATGAAACAAGAGAAAATAACTTGACTTAATTATTTTCTACACTTTATGAAATTGGCAGCTTTTTCACACAAAATGGCATTGGAATTCTTTGATTTAATGTCTCACTTACTTTGTCTCACTTCGTCACTTTTTTTAACTTTTTATAAGTATTTTCTTTCTCTTTTATTTTTTCTCACCACCTCACCCCAGAGCACTGATCCAACCTCTAGGGTCTGAGACGACAATCTTTGTACAAAAAGCACTAAGGTCCACTTGCACGGTATTCGCTAAATCTGTCAAAATGTTTGAAATATGTAAAACTTAAATCAGTTTAGCACCTTAAACTGATTCAATGCAATCAATGCAACCAAAGTGGCAACCAAAGATTAATAAAATATATTTTATGTTCTCTACGCGGGTTAGTCCGACATCAGAGACAATTTGATACAGCTTCTTCACCACGCCCCACTGATATCAATGCCAAAAGCACGCAAAACGGATCTTAGTTCGATAACAAATCATACATGCTGCGCCAAGTTTATTTGGCTGACGCGAGCGAGCAGTGGCCTTTCTTTATCGAATAGGGTAAGTTGGGGTGTCAGAGAGAGAGGTGACAGCTTGCTCAGGGCCAAATAAACTTGGCGCGAATGTACCACGCGCCTTGGTGGCGAAAGGTCTGCTCCCTATCTTATTGGTTGAACCATAATGCCAAAATAGCGGTGTCAACTTTCTTCTGCCACATAGAAAATTAGTACGGTAATGCCATTAGTAATAAACGATTAGTCTTCACTGCCCCCTACTCGTCAGGCCTTTGTATCAGAACCAACAACATATTGTCTTGACATAGGTATTTGTTAAGAATGTGAGTTGTTTAGACCCCAAAGGTATGATTCTGAACTTGGCAGCACGCAGCAGTGTTGTGTATTCATTCAGTTATGAGTTCACGTGCTATCTCTGTCGCGCACGAGAGGCTATTGTCGGTCGCGGCAGCAGGTCGACACTGCTGCGCGCCAATGCTGCCACCGCATCGCTGCCGAGTTCGGAATCGTTTCTCATATAAACCTGCAGAAAATGCACGGGGACCGGCACGGCAGCAGTGCTGCGAGCTCCCGATTTCAGAAAAGCCTCCAACCGTCAGCAATTTATCAACATACTTTTTCCAACAGCCACAGACCCAAACGCGTGGCGCCTCGGCCGCATAGAGGAGGCCGACCACGAGACGTCAGTCTGAGGACACGCCCACCCGGCGCGCGCCCCGCACCGCGTGCCGCCCCGCGCCCGCTGCACCACGCGGGCGCGGCGATAGGCATATTGCTGGTGCAGTCATTGCCTCGCGGCTCAAGATGTTAGGCATAATGGGAAGGGAAATCTTTGGCTTGCAGGTTAAAAGAGTAAAATGTAAGACAAAGGTCAATATTTGGCCTACGATACCTTTGCCTCGCAGTCCAGAAGAGCAGGCTAGATAGGCATGCCAGGGAAATATTTGACTTGGGGGTCAGACAGCGGTTAGGCGTTCTGCCAAGTGTAATCCTTGCTTTGCTGGTCAAATGAGTGAAAGGTAAGGCTTTAAGCCCAGTACAGTCCTGAGCAAGGCATTCACTTTGCACATTGTTAAGGTAATGTTTATCGACTGATTAGGATGGGAATGCAATATTATGACAGTTGTTGCACGATTGGTCTGGCTGGACCACAATTTGAGACCTTGATCCATTGAAATTAATCTTACTATTTTGGTGGGCTCACCGTATGAACTGTTCTAAACATATTACATAAGTTCACGGATAATGACCCAGACTAATCGTGCTATGCCTGCACATGTATGCTATTCGATCAAAGTTACAGGTGCGCTGCAAGTGTACGATAAAGATATTTCTATACTATTGTTTGCTATTGATTGGACTTGATACGCGTGTAATTGAGGTAATGAATGCAATTCTGTCCGAGAACTAACTGGACTTGAACTAATACTGTACTAATACTAAACTACTATTACAAGAGATCTCTCAGGAAGGCTTTTCGACATTTAGCCATTTTATCCAAAAGAGGAAGAGAAAGTTATTTATGTCGAATAAGCGCATGTACGCAGGTCAAAAAGTAAAATACATAGGCTATTTATATTTTGACTTGCGCAACGCTGGCCCCATCCTGCGTTGTATTGTAATTGTAACTGCCCTACAGAAATTTCGTCGATTATCTGTAATTGAAAAGCTATAAAAAGGCGATTACTTCATTAACAACTGCTTTTAAACGATATAGTTTTAACCTTTTGACCGCCATACATCAGATACAAAATGTGTTACTCACACGCCATACTTGTTTGCTATGCAATGCAAAATACAACTTAATTCAAACGAGATAGGGTTTCTTTTAATATAAGATTGTGTCGGCTGCAGCCGCCGTGGCGCCAGTGGCACTTTCAGTTGTCGGCCAGTGCCGACTGGGGCGGTCAAAAGGTTAATGCGATATGGAATATGATAACGCTTCTTTTACACTTGCTTGGATTTATCGGAAGGGCAGCGTTAAATTTCATATCATCTTGATGAAATTTTTGCATAAAGCCAAATTAAAAACATATCAATTAACCAGACGCACATTCAAGAGGCCTCTTTTATTTAACTTACTCGTATTTTAACGATAAATATAGAAAGTGACAAGAAAACTTTGCAAGTGTAAAGTCGGCTTAGAATCGAACATTCGTTACATACCTATGCCCTAGCCTAGGTAATGAAGTCCCACAAAGTTCCAGTGGTATACTTTTCAGAATGAAAGGTAAAAATGTATGAAATCAGGGGCTCAATTCCTTTTGCGAAACGCATAGATAGGATATCGAATGCTCCCAACCCAAGGGCGCAAACTGCCGTATTTGGCTTGTCGGCGGCGCCTATTTTGTTTGAAGCTTGACTGCCAAATACGGCATTTTGCTCCCTTGGCAGCAGTTGATATGCTATCTCTATGCGTTTTCCATAACAGAACAGGAACCGTAGTCTATTGATCCATAGTGACACTATCACAATACGTTGCAATTCCGAAGCCGGCCGCACTGCAGGCGACACGCCTCGGCTGCGATATTGCATCTTTTGATAGGTTTCTTTATACTTATGTTCATTTTGATGCGGCAGAACTAGCTATAAAGTACCGCGCAGAAGGTTTGCCGATGATTATGTACCATTATGCGTGCGCTGTGCCCATTTATCAATCGAAGTGAAATCTACGGGCGTGGCATGTCATTCCAAGCCACTCCCATAGATTTCAAGTCGGCTGTCATGTCACGTCTTGTAAGTGGGTACAGCTACTGTTACGTGCTTTCTCGAGAACGTGGGTTGTTTGCCGAGTCTCAGCTGTTATTTTACCTGCATTGTACAAGGTGACATTTAAATAACCGACCATACTTTAGGGAATGAAAGTGCCCATCATTATGAACAACTTTCCCCAAGAAACATATGGTCGCCAAGGGAAAAAAATATTGTCCCTCAGTACATTGACCCGATCAGCTGATTACAAGTTACTATGGGGGAACCATTTTTTTTTTTCGTTTGCGACCACATGTTTCTTGGGTAAAGTTGTTCATAATGACGAGTGCTTTCATTCCCTTAAATATGGTCAGCTAATTAAATGTCACCTTGTATAATATTGAATATCTGAAGACATGTGTTTGTTATCGATTTGATTAATCATTTTGTCCGGTACTCCTTTCTGTTTTTGGGCTGGAAAGGTACGTAGCTATGATGATATTAAGATATTTGTTGGTGTGCTTCACGGCTTCTGTTTATATATTGGTCTTGGGCTTTACGTTAGTCACAAAAAGAATTGATGTAAGTATGTTTGTTGTTAAATTCCAATCTGACTGAAGCGATGCTGGTCATATTAAAGTTTCAGATCAGAATAATTTGCATTATGTAAAACTAGTCTGATCGAAATTGGAGTACATTCCTAACTGTCTCATAACTATTCATAGGAATTGTTGTGATTTTAGTAAGTAGTTTTGTATTTTTTTAATGATTTCGTCATTTATTTAATTCCATAAGTGGCGGTGTGGTTCATTAAAGATATTTCTAATAACATAATGTTTTTATTTAAATTAAAAAAAATACGCACTGCCAATGCGAAGATGCAAGAAGAGTAATTGATCTTATATTATGTTATAGATACATTTGTATCTAAGGATCTCAAAATTAATTTTAAACAAGTCATCTATAGATCTACATTACTCACTTACAAGTCACAAAATATTTTATCATACTCAACTACTCAAGATAATTGTATATCTATAAATCACAAGTACATATGTGACTAGTTTTATTTATTCATATAAATTCTCATATTACTACTTGCCTTGGTGTCATGTAACTTGAGTGGACATATTAAATTAGATTGCCTTATTAAATTGCCATATGTGATGAATGTAAATGAATATTAAAATTATAGTTCTTATTAATATTGTGTAGTACATGTTGAGACAGGATAGAAGATAATAAAATTAACAAATTGTATAAGAAAGAAGTTTTATTTATACACACAGAGAACTGGGAAAATAATGTGTAGTATAATAACAAACAGAATATTATAATAAATGTAAAAAAGATGAAAATTATTGTCATTTTTTTGAAAAGGAATCTCGTTTTTATAACAATAAATAGAATCACAACAGAGATTGAAATAAATGATTAAGAATCATCAAAGGTCATTCTTCCTACACCATGTTGTTTGATGTACCTTCTGTATTGTTTGTACTTGTTGTTATCCGCCAATGCTTTCTTGGCTTCTTCATCTTTTATCTGCTTCCATTCTAAGTAGTTCTCTTTTATCCACAATTCCTCATCAAGGAATTCCTGCTTCTCAGAGTCTTCCAAAGAGTTGAAATGATGCCGTCCCAGTTTCATGTATTTCCTTATTAAATGAAACTTCTCCTCATCACCATACTCCTGTTTTAAAATAGTAAACTTCCAAAACCATTTGAGGTACCAATAAACAAACTGAGTTACTGTGTATGGAATAATGATTATTTGCACCCACAGAATATCTGTAATTTCAGGTTTTGCATATGATCCTCTTATATCCATTTTCTCTATTATAACTCTTCTAATTATTCTATCTTGTTCCTCCTTCAATTCCGCTTTGCTTTTTTTCGCTTTGCGGTGCTGTGTCTCATTTATTTCAACTTTGGCAATATCTAGAGCTTTATTTCTATACTTTGGCACTGTCATAAAATACTTAATAGCGGAGTTGTAATTAGACCATCCACTGTAGTACTGTATTATTGATATAATAGTTATTGTGACGGCAATGACTATTCGGACATCTACTTTGGGAGCCATACGTCTCCGATAGTATCTGTAGTAGTGAGCATAGTATTCCTGTGGGTTGTCCAACATGTAGTCATAATCTGTTCTCTCCTCTTCGTCTCTGAGTATTTCATACGCGGTGGCAATCTCTTTGAACTTTATAGCCGCTTCTATCTTAGCCTCTTCCCCCCGGTGCATGTCGGGGTGATGTTTTTTTGCGAGCTGCCGGTAGCTCTTACCGATCTCGCTCTTCGTGGCCTCCCTGGTGACTCCCAAGACATCGTAGCAGTTAACTTTTCCACAATAGATACCCTCTAAAAGGTGATCATGCGAGGAAACCACGGCGATGTTGAACGCCAATGTGGCGAGAAAAAGAGTGTAGAAATATGTAACCATGGTACAGATTAGAACATCACTTATTAGCTAAGAGATTGAAATTCAGTTAATACTGACAACGGGTATCCACCATTCAAGAAATAATTATTTTTGAAAACTATTTCTATCACTTTTCAGCAGTGAAAGTGCTGTCGTCGTGTCATGTTGACAGAAAAAGAGTAAGAGTGAAACGTCAGACGCACGTCGCCTGTCACAGATAAAATAAAATTGACATCCGTTAATTTGTTTAGAAAGCTAGTTAGAAAACTTCCGGGTTTGATCAGCCTCGTGCAGAACGTTTTGTTTATTAATTTTTGCTGGAAGGAAATAAAAAATAAAATGACCAAGAAATACTGCATTGTGCCCTTGTGCAGTAACTCGAGTATGATAACACCAAAAATTTTATTTTTTGTGTGCCATTAAGCCATAAAATTAGAAAAAAGGGGACGAATGCCGCCAGGCGAGCAGATCCTATTGGAAATAAAATAACTGCTTACTGTTGTGAAGATTATTTTGACATGACATGTTTCAGAGTGAATGGGGAACCGAAGCGTTTGAAAACCAGATACTAAAATGTAGTTCAGCTTGTCGGGGATATCGTAAGCCATAAATTAGGTCATTGTACCCACATTGTTCTAAAGCTCTAGTCTTAGTCTTCACCTATGCTACCGCAGTATTTGCCCTGGTATTTCGTTTGCAATTCAAGTTTAAAACTATATCCAAAAACAGAACAAACTTAGCAAACAAATAACAACAAAACTCAACAAATTAATAACAATAACGATAACCAATGGAGGCTGAATGAAAACACGTGGCGTATAAAAGGCGTTGGCACTCGTACTGAACAAGATGGCAGATGCAATCAAACAAGATGGCGGCATGGCGCGGAGAAGCCCACTACACACTCACGTGCGAAGCCCGCGAAATATGAATAAATGAGATTTCATTATTGCTTTGCGCGCGAGCGTGGAGCGCCTATGAAGCACCACTCGTTAAAAATTCAGTTTTCTTTTTTTTTAAAAAACTATTTTTAATCGTTGTTTTAATAGTATTTCATTTACCTTGTTGTTTGCAATCTATTTTATTTACACAATATCATCAATATTCTATTATATTTTTCAAGTCAAGATCGATAACTTGTCTTACGATTAGTGGTCACTATTTGCCAATAAATTATGTTAATTGCCTCTATACATTTTACCGTCGAAATATACGATACGTCATAGGCGTGTTTTGACACTGACAGCTGTCAGAGATCATTCTATGTTGAACAAGGTATAGCGAGACTACGTCCGATTTTTTTTATACGTCCATGGGCAGAACTAATATATTTTTTGTCGATAGCCAAAAACTATATTGGTTTTTAGTAAAATAGTCATAAAAATACTAACAGACGATCGGATTTGGTCCGGCCCGTACCACGACCTTGGTTCGCTCCAGCCCATATTCGATCGTGTGGAGAGCGGTCCGCCGGACATAATTATTATTAACATCGGTCCGGTTGGTCCGAAGGTTTGCACATCGAACATGGTGCGCTTCGGACCAAGTCTGGTCGTGTGGAGGACGCACCGTACCGTTCGTTTGTTTAGTCAGGGTGCATTCACTCAGTAGAAACACTTCCACATACAAAATCTACTTTAGAATTAGTTATTTCATTCCTCCCTAGAGGTCGTGAGTCAGGCTGAAAGAATCCTGAAAGAAAGAGCAGCAAAAAAAATAAATAAAGAGGCGATTAAAATCCGTTCTACGCATATTTATAAGTCAAAATATTTTTTATACAGAACATATGAGATGTTTACCAAAATATTTCAACTGAAATATTGCTGGAATTAATGAAAAAAACTTGTTTGTCCGCAGTCTGGTGATTGTTAATATTTTTATTAAAAGATGTATCCATAGCATACTCTTAAGTTTAACTGTAACGAAACTCCGGTTGTCATGTCACTTTGATTGATTGTGCTTCTCTGTGATTTTGTGGATTTTACATAAACTACCTCTGCATTGACCCTGGACCTGGATCTTGGATATCGACAACTGCATTCAAACACTGACCCCTTGCTCGGAATGTTCACCTGACCCGCTCATTTTTGGAATCAAGCCTCAAGAATGATTAATCAGAAACGATGCTGTTCCTAACTGCAATACAACTAGTAAGTGCTACTTTATTGTAAAGCGTGGTCTTGTAACCACCAGTAGTATAAGTACAGACATTTGGTCAGTGTCGATAAGAGGGCGGAACCCCTTAACTACACTCCAACCGATTAGACTCACTTAGGCTAGGATACTAGTTCCCTATGGTATCGTTAATATGTGTCGTACTATTAGAAGGGCCTTTCACTGTCTATTCTGTTCACTTAAAGAGATCCAACAAAATGAGAACCTCTCCTTTTCTGACAAACAAACCTTCCTGTTTTGAAAAACTGATTTGAAGCAGACATTATCTTTATTCATTTGGTCCATAATAAGTATTTTTTTCGATTTACAGGTGAAGACCGTATATATACCACTGCATATATTCCCCAATCCTGCTAAGGATCCTGACAGGTTCCTGGCATGGACCTTTAACTCATGGGGATTTCCCCATGAGTTAAAGGTCCCTCTTTAAGAGTCAATACATTTGTATTGGCTCTTAAAGAGGGACTGGTATTTAAACCACGAAGAGTATGTCAAAAATACTTTGAAGAGAAATATCATGCTTCATCCAACACTCTTTTTCGGAATGCCATCCCAACAGTGCATACACCAGTATAATTATTGTAAACTATAATTGCAATATATGTTGATTTTAATGCTATAATTGTGAATTCATAAGTTAAAAATTATTGAATTATCACTCCATTTTTTTATTTTAGTTTACTAAAAATTTATTAAAATAAACGAAGCCTACAATCATCTCTCTCGAAATTAAGTTTGTATGATGTCCACCAATTATCTTAAGTGGTCACATCCATATAAACTCAATTTGAACATTGATGATTGTAGGTTTCCTTCTTACATTACACTGCTGCAGCTATGTATAGCTAAAGTCTGTTTCTAGGGCAGGCGAAAACACGGACATTGTCCTTTGTGCCTACCACAGTGATCACCAACCTTTTTTGGTGAGGTTCAAAAATTATCAGTCGTATTGTAGGGTTTTTTTTTTTATTTTTTTTTATTTATTACATTTATGTATGTTATTTATAATAAAATTGTTTGCTGATATTGCTAAAAGATATTTAATTACACAAGTATACACGGTTTTGGACCTGAGCAACTAAAAGCTCGCACTCGAAAACTAGAACCAATCTAGAACCAATTTTGACACACGGATTGAAGATTTGAGTTCAGGCCATCAAATAACATAAGTTATCGTTCTCATCTGCTCAGGTCCAAAAGTTGATCCGAATTTGTAAACTTGTGTTATTCTAAACACGTTGAATCAGGTTTGTTATCTCTGACTGGTAGCGTCACTCACCCCACCCCGTACCACGAATCGCAGTACTACGCTGAAACGATACAGAAGTGCATGGAGGGCGATACGTATCGTTTTCTTTCGACGCTAACATAATACTTTATGTCATTGTCCATTTTTTCGCCTGCCCTAGAAACAGAGTAGGTATAGTATATCGCATAGCTATAGGTATGTTTTTGTTAGACTTGGTTCTTTCACTCGCCGCCAGAAGACGCTGGCCGTAAATAAGTAATAAACTAATAACGTACTCTGTGGGTTTAGTCATAAATCTATTAATCTGCCTCCGAGCGCGCAACACGTATCGTTGTCTCTCAAAATGGAGTCCGACTCAGAATCCGTAAATAAGAATAATAATACCTTGGACTCTATTTACACACATTGATCTAGGCCCAAACTAGGATACCTGTATCTTGGGTACTAGACAACGATACACAAGCGTTAGAAATATTATAAGAACAAATAAAAACCGGTCAAGTGCAAGTCTAACTCGCGCACGAAGGGTTCCGTACCACCTCATAATGGTAGGGATGGTGTGGAGTGAATAGTTTAGATTTTACCTATCAAAATTTTGTTACAAAGCTATTGGTGCGGCTACTTTCACACTCCATGCACGTAACCGTGTGCATTCATAAGTTTGTATGTGGTATTGAGGGAATTGTTGTATGGGAGCCCGCTTAAATATTTATTTTATTCTGTTTTTTAGTATTAATTGTTATAGCGGCAACAGAAATACATCATCTGTGAAAATTTCATCTGTCTAACTATCACGGTTCATGAGATACAGTCTGGTGACAGACGGACGGATGGACGGACAGACAGACTGCGGAGGCTTAGTAATAGGGTCCCATCTGGCACCTTTCGGGTACGGAACCGTAGAATGTCGGTATATTACTTTTGTTTAAGGCATGGACTTAATGGTGGAAAATATCCCTTGACATATGCTAGTTTGTTTGTGAAGCTAGTTACTTTTTTGATTCCGTGCCGTAATGCCGTTGCGCTTAATGGAATGCAATGCAATGCATGCAACAGACATCTTTCTGTCAGTCAGTGTCAGTCAGACACACAGAGTACCTTGTGTCAGACATTTCAGAAAAGAAAGTCAACTTTCAGTACCGTAGGGGCGGACGTGTATTTATTTCTGATATATTGTTGCTAATTCAATTAATGTATCCTCTGGAAATGTTGGAAAACTCTTCGGAAGTGCTCTGCCAAGACGTCTACAAATTCCTCACTGGGAAAAGGTTAGAAACCAAGTGTTTGTTGGTGAAAAGGCACACTGAAAACCTTCAACAGCATGGAGATTTCAGTTTCCCTAACTTGGTGAACTCATGGCATGGCCATGTGGAACTTCCCTGCAAGAATCCCAGTCACTCGCTACTGGAATGTATTTGTACGAAAGCCGAAGACTTGGTGACAACTAGTAAAGAATGGCCTTTACCAATAGCAAAGACCAAAGAGCTAAAAGATCGCATACATTTATATTTGGACCGGACTGTGGCTATCAAGGTTGGATTAAATCAAGGTTTACGGAATAACACCATGTTGCTTACGAAAATAAATGAATTTGTAACATCCACTGTGGCATGTGATCCTCTTTGTGAAGATACCAATGACATTACTAGTTTGCGACTGAAATGCCTTACTAGATGTATTGAGAATTTGCATAAAACAGCAAGTAAATCAAATCATAAGATATTTGTCTCATCAAAGTCGTCGAGTAAATGTCCTGAAGACAGCATACTGGTTCATTGTGGGACAGTGCTGAATGCAAGGAGTGGTGTTAAAGAAACTGTGATATCAGCTGATGAATATATCAGGTAAATATATATTTTTCAGGTGAAAATAGAAAACTATGCTGTTTTAACCCTACTGCAGCACAGACCCCAAACTATATTCTGATAAAATGCTGAGGTGTCATGGAGGCCAGCAAAAATATTTGACAATGTTTGCTAAATGTCATGGACCAGGAAGTTTATTTTTTACTCCGAAATTGCTGTATGGAGCTAGAAGAGTCATATACCACAGAATAGGTCTTTTTGTGGTTCATTTCTTTTTAGTGCATAGCAACATTCAAGAAATATATCGACAGGATCAATAGTTGTATGGGTGGTGTGGTTCTGCAAGTCAGCGGAGGTTTATATAATCTGACATTGGATCGGAAGGGTTAAAATTAATACAACTTACTTTGTCATTAATTACCTGAATTTTTTAATACTGAGGATGATAATTATTTTCATGTTGAATTGAAATGAACAACAAAAATGTTTATAATAATATTACACAATTTCAGGATACGCCAAAATGAGATGTTGTTAGTTGCACAACACAAATATGGAGTCCGAGTGTCAACAGATTCAAAATGGAAAGAGTTTATTGCACATTTGGGGGAGTCTGCAGTTGTCTTTGAGCTGTTGCAAACCAAACCATCTAGTGCTGTGAAGATCAATTTTGAATGTCCCTCAGGGTCAAGCAAAGGTATGTAAAGAGAGCATACTTTAGTTTTGAGTTTTGATAAAAGCCCTGATTCTACTCCATTTTGAGCATGATGATAAATTTATATCCCTCAAAATCTATTTGTTTTGGAACCTACCTATATTCTGTCAATCAACTTGGATTTGTTAATCCAGGTTGAATAACTAAATTACTATTACTGAATTGGTAGATCTTTACTCCAAATTCAGAAGTTCTGGAGTTTCAGAGAAAACATCTCACAAAAACTGCATTAAAATATATTTTTGTTTTAATTTCAGGAGCTACCTTCATCCTGTATAACTGTGCCAGACTAGAGACAATAATAAGAACTTACAATGACAAAGTGGATGAAGGTGTCTATCCACCATTACCAGAATTTGATGACACTGATTTTTCACTATTGACGCAAGAGGTACCTATTAAAATACATATTTCTAAGTGGCCAGCTACACTAAAATACCATTAGGAACAAGGCATCTGATGGAACAGTTCATTCTATGTTTCTTTGCCTCTGAGCAAGCTGTCACCTCTCTTACTCCCCACCTTACCCTAAGCAAGAAAGAGAGGTCTCAGGTACCTCAGAGCCAAAGAATCTGAGCGCGGCCTGTATCTCAGAATTCCAAAATTCCTCAGTAGATTCTTATAAAAAGCATGTTGTCTCACATCAGATTGGTAATGGAAAAAATTGTGAGGAAACCTCCATATCCTCTAGCTGCGACAATGGGCTTGCCCCCTTTCACGTAAAATGGAGTATTGGCTAAAAATGGGCAGAACTGAGCCTCTGTCACCCCCCTTTGGGAGAAGTCATGACGGTATTTGTGCTATGAATGACTAATATCTTTATTCTGAGGCTGAACAGTCGGTCGATTGAATGTCCCAACTCCTAGTCCCATCTATAGAGCTGGTGTTCCCTCTCCATACATGCTTTTGCGCCACCATGAGTTTATATTGCCGGGTGAGGCCATTGCTTACCCCAGTCACAGACCCTTTTGGACAAAATCTAAACTCAGACTTATAGGAACTATCAACCAAATTAAAATACGCACTAACGTGGAATGCGACTTCTCCTCCCTCACTCGCCTGCGCTCGACGCGTCAGAAGGACAGTGACCAGACACTATGACGTAATCAGATCGAGGTGCCTTGGCGTGTAGTACCTATTTCTCGGTGTCTGAGAAACTCATTCATCATTCAAATGACATATCTCTTTATTCCAGGATGAATGGACCCTAATATTTAACTTCATAATGGGATTACCATCTCTCTTGAACAACTGTTTAGAAGTGAATGATAATTGTTGCCACTTCCGCCCTCATCAGCTGTGCACTTTTCTGAGCTCCATGGTCCATGGTTTCAGTCAATATTACAGAAGAGTTAGGATATTAACTGTGAGTACCTTCTTTAGCTACCCCAATTTTCTGACAGAGTGGTCGCTTGTAACAGGCGATTATTCGAAGATTAATTCAAGTAGCGGCGGCATGTGATCGGACTATATTAACAAGAGTTTAACAAGTTGTCTCAGCTAAGTTTCCATTCGAAAACCGGGCGTTAGTCTGTTATTGTAGAGTGGAAGAGAGGTCTTTACCCAGCAGTGGTAGGACGTAGGTAATATCACCTTTTATTTACGCGTGAAATAACGTAAAAACGATGAATTTGTGTTGCCTAAGTTGCTATTGTTGCCTCTTGCCTAAGTTTGTTGTGCTTGTAGCAATTAATTGGGGAAGAAAACTTTCAATGGAGTTTCACAGAGGGCGCTAAGAGCTTGTATCAAAGAGTAAGTAAGCAAAGAGTTTCGAATCATTGAAATGCATTGTCAATATACATAAAACTTTGCTGTTGACATGTTACAAAAACACAATGCCCTCAACCAAAAATTTGCGTAATCTTCCCCAATAGGGAGGCTTAAGGGAGTTTTACAAACCTAAGCAAAGCATATAAAGTAGATATTGGTATACCTAATGGTTGCTGTTAGAACACATTCTGGTTAATGTACTGAATTTCTTGTATTCTTTTGTTTCAGGAACCCAGAAAACACTTATTGCCAGAGATCTTCGCACGAATGCAAATGCTGATCGTATTGAATGAAACTTTAAAAATATGCCTAAAAATCCTAAACATTAAAAGCGTTTCGCAGATGTAATTATAGTTTATTTTAATTTTATTGAAACTTTCTAGATAAACTCCAATAGATAGATAGTGGACAGGGAGTATTTACAAACCGGCTATGCGCTTAAGGGCTGAACATAGGCCAGTGGCATTGAGAATTAGACAAAGAAAACAAATACCCGTCGCATCGCGTCGAAGCAGACTGACGCATGCTCCCGCGCAGAGCCCCGCGGGGCAGCCCGAGCTCCGAGACCAAGAATATTATAGAAAATATTACTAAACTCCAGTAATAATAACATTAAAAATAAAATAAAACAACCAAAGATTTTCCCTTTTTTACCTATTTTTTCGTGTAAGTTTCATATATAGGAAACTGATTTCGTCTCCGAGCGCTTGTTCATTTAGTTGAATAATAATGCATTGCGAAAAATATTTTTTAGTATTAAATATAACAGATATCCGGTAATTTTAAAAGTCCATTCTTGTCTCTAATAGACCTTTTATAACATATATTTATCCTACATTTTTATGTTGTCTAGTTTAGCCTAGAATTGAAGCTAAAGATGCATTTCTGGCCATATTTAATCCCTTAAGAAACATCTTGCAGTTTACGAAATATCTTCTTAAATACCTACGAACCGACTAGACATTTCGAGACGTCTAAGCGAGTACCTAAACATTCCCTAATCGACCTACATCTACGTGTGTCTAATGTGACTGCACGTATTTTGATGTGGATGGATACTTGTTGAAGTATTACATACAACATAGATAGGTAGATGATCTTTGGTTACAACACCTTGAATCTGATGATCTTATAAAAGTGAGTAAAAATGGTTTCAGGAACTTCATGAAGTTTGTGACCATTGCAACTTTAACATTATCTTGTAGTTAATTCGATTTCCCCCATCGCAATTCGCAACCGAATCTACAGATATACAGATATATTCAGCAAAATAATAATACTGAGTATTGCTCACCAACCTTTATCTCCAAAAATCCCAATTCTGATGATAAAACATCGGTATCCAGTGGGGTTGCTTTCCTGCCTGCTGCCGCGCAAGAAAAAAATGTTTTGTTTGAAAACACGAAGTTCACGTGATTGACCGACCCAGGTATTTTATTGTCGACAACGCCGGCCCCTGATTGGCTACCCGAGCTGTGCCCGAGCTTCGCCGACTAATCACGAAGCGAGCCGCCACCGCCGTCGCGTCGTTGTCGCTCGCTCGCTCGTTCTCTCAGTGTGTTTTTGACATCGGGGGCCGCGCTCGTTTCGTTCGCAGCGACAAACACTTTTTATTTATAGTTAATCGAATCAAAGTCGGGTTCCGTTTGTGAATACCTGTGTCAATCCAAGGAAGCAATAAATATGAGTATTGCTGATCTCATCCAAGCTGCTGAATTCATCGAACGGCGTGATAGAGGTAAGTTGCGTTTTCTTTGTTTGACTTGTCAATCGAGTGCACTCGCACACGTCAACATGGCTCCCGAGTATTTATGCGTTCGATAATCAGCTGATTTTGACGGAATGGCAGTGTTATTTGTTGCAGAGGCGGAGCACGGATACGCGTCCAGTTTACCGGTGTATGAGGAGGCACGTTCTGGCGGCAGACGACCCAAGACGAAGAAGTCCCAGGGCAGCAGGTGAGACCGCCGCCGCTAGTGCTAACGAATACAATAGTGCAGTGAATACGTGTTGTGGAAATTTCACTCGTCACGTGAGACCGGTGACGCTGTGTTACAAATTGTTTGTTTTCTGTTCCAGGACCACTCATAACGAGTTGGAAAAGAACAGGTTAGTGCGCTGTTTGTTATTTTTGACTCTATTGTTCGGGGAGAGGGCGAATGCATTTTTTAGCTAGGGGAGCGGCCGGCCGCGCGTGTGGCTGCTTGCTCTTTGGCTGGCTGTGCGGCGGGCGCAGGCGGCCGGCATGCTCTATGACCTTGCTCGCCTGCTCAAAGGAACATGCACTCTTGCTCGTGTAATGAGCGTTAGGGCGCTGACGCTAGCTCGACTAACCCATTTGGCAGCAGCACCAGCACAGCGACAGCATGGCATTACGTCAGCCCGACAATCGCCTGATCAGATCTGGCGAATAGTCGCGAATGGCTGCCGTTTCGATGCACACTGAGCGCACTTGCGTATGGCCGATGCACGTGCAACGTTGCCAATGTCACCTTGAATGAGAAATGAGAACTGGAATAACTCCAGCGATCCCGGAGATATGCTGGCTTTCTTGGGGTTAGCTCCATGAATATTTAAGGCTAGACCAGAGCGAGTTCTTGTTTTATCATTTGATATTACTTTGGGGTCTGTCCGGGCGCCTTGGTTGGGTAGATGTCGGTTCTCGATTAGGATTCATCGTTATTAATTCAGTGCTGAGTTAGGCGTTTGCTGTTCCGCTCCGTCCGGTCTACATTGCCGGATTAGTTTCGTTTTACCCGAACTTTCAAATTCAAATGCATAGGGCCTTTCTCTTCTCGAGTCATGTCAACAGTGTTTGTTGCACATTCGCGTCATCCTCGTTGGAGGGAATTGCGGCCTGCGGCATTGCATCCACTCAAATGTAGAGAAGAGAACCGGCATTAGCCAGCCTCTGGTGATATAACTCGCGCGGTTTTGCGGCTGCGAAGCAATAGGCGAAGCTGGTGGCTGCCTATAAGCCTAAATGGCTTAAACAATGGCGCCGTGATTGAATAGCGCTGTAGAAAGCATCAGAACCTCGGGAGCAACAGCCGCTGCGGCAGCTAAGTCGGTCACTCGATAATCGTGCAAGATGACCCACTAATCGAGCGTAGATCATCAGATCATCTATTTCGCTGTCGACGTGACTTATAAAATCTAATACGAACGCAAAGAGCGTGTGAAATTACAGTAACTACATGCAGTCATTGTAGACGAGGCTATTATTGCGGAGGCGAGGCGGGGGGAAGGTCGGGGAGGGGCGCGACGCAGTCTGAGCCGCTTCGGCTGGCGGCACGGGCCGCGTCATCGAGCGTGTTGCTGGGCGAAGGGAAGGACTCTTTCCTGAGCTGCAATGTCGCACTAAAACACCGGCATACCTACTGATCGATACACTATCATAACATCATCCATCATCCGGATTACGATCAAGTCGAATCAATATTCCGCCACCTTTTTTGTAATCACCTTCACGCGACCTACCCCAAGCGGACCTAACCATTCGGAAATCCAATAGCAATACAGAGACCAACTGGATTTCTTTGTCTCGGGAACTCAGTCACGTTTGCCTCCTGCCATCGCGGCGCGGTGCGCTGTTTATTGGCAATTTGCATAATGCCCTAGGTGCTAGCACGACCGCCACATGCCGTATAGTAACACGAGCACTATCAGGACCACAGTAATTTTCCAATAATGAACATCCAGATAACCTTGCAAATACCATCGCACCGTGTTGCGGTTGCACTTGGTTTTTTCGCTCGTCGCTTAACCTTGAGATTGATCTATCAGGAGTGACGTCAGCGTTTCTACTAACGCAAGATGACGCACAGCTATTACACGGCCCGTACAATTTATTACCTTTTCCAATACAACGTTTATCCATCTCTGGGTTATTGTTCCCCTCGAACGCCGATTCTTGGATGGATTGACGAAAAGGGAGCGAAACGACGATCGATGACGCAATAACTTGTCGTGTTTTAATTTTCGCGTAGACGAACGGCGGAATTGCGTTTGCGAACAAAAATGGCTGCAGCCAAAATGGAGAATCCCTTTGTTAACCAAATGCGGGCGTGCCGGCTTCGTTTTTTAGGCCAGTGAGTTTACTCTCTGTAATTATTGGCTTCAACAATCAATCGCTCGGAACCACGGGCATGCCTGTTGTAGTGAAATGTGCTAATGGTGAATCGATTTCCTTTCTGCGCTCGTTTGGCACTTTCATAATTCGCTGGGCCTCAGTGATCCTTGTGCCGCTCGTCAATATATGTCCAATGTTCATTGCTATAGGTCCCATAAAGTTGGAACGTCATATCGTGATGTATCTTGCCTTTTCCGATTTCCTCGATAACGATTTATAGAGGGCGATATGACAGGCTGTCTGCCGCCATCCCTTCATCGCTGTTTGTCGTAAATTGCCATATCATCCGAGTACCTAGTTACTAATATACCCAACTTTTCTTGTTTGTTTCGGAAATTGTTTATCTTACGGTAGTGCTTTTAATGGCTCATCTTGCTACTTGATGTTTACGAGTGTTTAGGAAATTAGATACGTGTGTTTTTCCATGTCACCGAATTCCTTTTTCAGTGAGTAATTGGTCGGGTATGACAGTATTTTGTAGGTCGACGCCTAGAGCCGATGGCCTAGCTCGAAGCCTCGAATTATCGACCCTGTAATATCCTTCAACAAATACGTTTTTCCCTGGGCTGTTATATTCGACACTTCCAGCTAAATTGAGTTGGATAATTCGGCCGTCAATTTTTGAACTGGATCACACTGTCACTCCAAACTCGACAGGGCGATCCAAATCGCATTTCGGCTATTGGGTAGTATTGATTTTCTGTCTTGCTTTGTTAAAGCCATCTTGTATTTGTACTCGGTCAGGCTCCTCTACTCGTTCCACGTTTGATGTTGACTCGAAGCCGGTCCTACTCGCAATACCTTCGAGTGAGTCTGAGAGCACAAGGAAGGTTCAAGAGTCATTCAGCCCACGCCCTCTTTTAGTAATAGTTATACCCTCCTACGCATTTCCACCGTTCGGACATCGAGTAGACCGAGTATCTAATATCCTAATGTAGAGGTTTATAGAACTTGTTTACCTTATTTCGTACTTTGTAAGGCGGGAAGCGGGTGTCGGGTACGTTGACCGAACAGAATACTACATATAGGCGCGGAGCAATGTTGGATTTATATGTAAACTTTTTTAAAGGCGCTTCTGTACACTGAGCTGGACAATGGATTTTGGTTAATCCTGAGAGGTTTTAAGGAAATTACAGTAAGCTCTGCTCAGTGTTTTTACATAATCTCCGGGGTTTGCAGATTATGTTTTAAAATTTGATTGCGACTGGGTTTAAATAAAAGTGGATTCCATTTGTTAATGTTCCCTGAAGCGTCCATTAGAGGTTACCTTTAAATTACTGTTTAGGGTAGGGTAGGTAGGACTTTAGGACAGACATTAAGATCATTAATTAACTAGCCGCTGAGGTACGCGTTTCTTCGAATCATTTGTCATCGCACGCAACCGCTCCACGAGGCGCTACTCACAAGTTTAGCGTCCCACGACACGAGTATCGTCTAAATATGCAAATTTTTCCCAATAAACAATGTAAAGTGGCTCGTTAAAGTTAAGCGCTTCACAAACGCGTACAACACGTTCTTCACAATACGTGTTCACTTTCATCTTATAAAGTTATAAACCTTTAAACTTCTTAATCTCTTCACGGTATTGCCTCCAAGGGTAAGGTAGAAAGCAGAAAGATTTCTGTATCGCCGTGTTACATTGGCGAAATGTAATGTCGCTTATGAGATGGCAAGCCGTTGTCAATTTGATTCAATTTAAGACGCTGGGTAACGTCCAATTCGGCGGTAACGGCAAATTCCCATCTTTGAAGCGATATTCCTCCTAAACGAAACACTTCCCAAATCCAGAAAATATATATGTTATGAAGACATCCCTTTTTATTCAATCTGTGTATTTGAAAACATCATATGTCAAGGGGAACTGATGGAAAAAAATAATACAGGTTTTCACCTAAAACTTGCGATTTTTTGAAATCTTAAAAGAATATTGAGATGGTTATGCGTCAAAACCAAAGGTATTCGAAATATATTAAAACTGTGTGTTTTGAAATTAAGAAATAATCGGTGGTTATGAAGAAACAATTAAAAAGCACAAAACATTCGCAGTGTTCTGGGGCAGCGACTGACATAACGGCCATGTTGCAGTGTGAGCTTTTATGAACTTTATTTCAATATGGTTTTGTCCATTATTTCAACCTGCACGAATTAGTTATTAATATTACCGACACACGAGCCTAAATGCGATATCAGATGCTACGCATAGTGCCGCGTCATCATTGAGTGTATTTTGGATGACCCTTTTCTACAATGAGTCAGTTAAGATGTGATACAAATCGTGATTCGACTTACGATGCATTACACACGCGTTTACTGAATAGGTCAACATAAAGTTCATGTCCATAATGATCTCTGCTGGTTACGTGAGGTTTATTGTTACTGTAATTAGTGTCGTTTTCGCTTGTTTCATTGGCATTTGTTAGTTGGCAAGGGTCGGCTGAGTCAGAGTTATTGTTGTGAAAATACGTCTGAAACGTCAGCTGTCAGCTAATATGAGTTGCAGAAAGCTAATTGCCTAAACACACGGTTTATGTGGCCTCCTTTGTGTATATTTTATGTCACATCGATCGATTACTCCTCCGCATTTCCCACTGTAATTTATACGCCACTTAATTTTCTAGAGCGCCCGCCTTGCAACTCAGAACTATCTGTTAAACCATTAATTTAACTTTCATGCTCGGATAATAGGATTCAGAAAAAGTAATTTCGCATAAAAGGTTCTGCAGTCTCCTGAATAAACCAGTGCCAGTTTAAACCGTACAACACGAAGCGGGGTAGCCGGAGCGCAACTCGGTACTGAATTTAAGCCTCATTTGTATACAATTACAATAAGAGCCATAATAGCGAGCGTAGTAAAAAAAATATTCACTAAGTTGCCGAGCTAGAGCTATGACAAGAACCGGTTCACCTTGAACTCAAGCGCAGGAGAACCTGCATTCGAGTACCGAGATTGAAACCTCTAGCGCACAATGTATAGTTGGGCAAACCGACTTGGAGATAACCAGCGGACAATGTTGCTGGAGGTCGAAAACAAAGTGATGTCCAAAAAAATGCGTTGTCATGCTAGCGCCACCACGTGGCCGCTTCCACGTCAGTCGTCCACCAGAGCGCGGCATCACTCAGCGACAAGAACCCCTCACCATTGGCTTGTTGAGTTGAGGAGCCACTCTAATTGGTCACTAGTTGAAATTGTTGCTTTTCCGATCCGTCTATCCTTCTCTATGCGATGGTGAGCGATGGCGACCCGCCGAAAACGCAAGTGAACGGATCACATTCGGCCTTGTTTTTTTATGATTCGGCAATAGCATGACGTAATTCGCACTTATCGATTTGATCACGCGTCAGAAAATCTCTCTAAAACTGGCTACGTACTTGTACTTTTACGAATTCGCACGACACTTTAGAATCTAAAGTGTCGTGCGTGAGAGATTAGTTCTTCGTCTATTTATCTAAGTTTTTAAATAAATAGACGAATAACTAATCTCTCTTTGCTGACGTCATTGTCTTCATTTTTCATCTGTGGATTCATCCTGATATTGAAAAGAAGACACAAAGAATATATTTTTGACAGGTATTCCTGTTTTCAGGTCAAGACAGATGATACAAGAGCCGCGTCATTGCAATTCTATATTCAACCACTATTCACCACCTCTATTCTCGTCATGACATCAGTATCAGTCTTGGTTCATTAGCCATATTGTCATTCGATTGGGTATCTACTACCGCGTTTATTCCAGCTGTAATTGCGCCCATTAAATTAGTTTCTCTCCTTCCAATCCCCGTCATTAAGCTCGGCGACCTTCCTCATGCTATTCATTAGGTGCGGCGTGGATTTGACGTTTGTTAATAATCTCGGCGTAATTTAATGGACAATTGACGACGGGCGACGGTAATTCCGATCGAAATATGGTTCTGGAATGTTCTTGGATCACGCGCCGTGGCCACGTCTCGTCTGCTATAGTCTCGCCGACCGAGCCCAGCGAGTCGGACCTGATTGCGCCCATTGTCTCGTAGGACAACCTCGGCGTCTTCGCACAAGTCTTTGTCCCGGCCGTCCGTTCATTAATTAAAAGGATTGCAAAAAGATCACAGCTTTGCTACGCGACGAGGAATCTTAAGTCGGTGTCAATAGTTAAGACGACGATTTAAGTATAGCGCAGTGTTCATCGGGCGAGGAAGTTAAGGTGCTGCTTTGATAAACTGTCGCTTTTCGTCCGGGGTGCAGGGATTTCTCGCTGTACGGTCTTTTGAAAACTTAAGACACAAACTAGGCGCATTTGTTAGTGAAACATCACTATGGAATTCAGAAATAACCCTCAAATTTTCTGCAGCACGCTATTACTCAAATACCGCTCGTGCATCAGTAACGGACTAGTGCCACAGGGTATCTAAAAAGTAGCGAAACCCACTAGACCGAGATGAGCCGGGCTGCTAAACCTATGAGTTCGGGGCTCCGGATCATAATTGGGGTCCCGACGAGTGGGTTACGCAGGGCTCAGCAGGCACGGCACGAGTGTAGGGCGACCACGCGTGTCTCTCGTTGGATACATTACAGGTGTATAGTACACAGATTTTACAGATGCCTACTCAATATTAATGTGTGCATCAATGTTTAAGAAGCGAGAGATGTAGCAAGTTGAGGTTCTTAGAGCCTTCTTGGCTACCTAACCACTGCTGAGGGCAAACCTTCACCTTATCAGAGTATGGTGTCGAGGATCTAAAAGCGGGGCCCTCTAGATTTCAGCCCCGATTCCTAGTGGTTCTAGGACGCTTCCATATAGTTGCTCTAAGCAGATAACAGATGATGTGATTACGAAAAAAGTTCTTGGCAAAAAACTATCGTGGGAAGTCTGCATGACAGCTATTATACAGTTACCTCTGAAGTTATAAACTAAAGACATTATTCTCGAAGGTTTTTAATATGTAGTCTCATCCAATGCCATTCATTTTGAAAGCTTTACCTGATGATTGGAAAGGTCGTCAGGAAGTGGCAAGTTGCATACTATCACAAATAACCTTCGACAGACGGATATAGCCATCAGCGTAGCCCCGGGCCTGTAATGAATATTATTTTTCCAAACAATCATCGATCGAATGGCTTCCAACAAAAACTACCTAATATGCATTTATATTGAATAGATAATGTAATATCTTCTTTCACGCAATTTCCTGCACGGTTTTTCGAGCCGCACGCAATTTTTCCGACAGCCTTACTGCTTCTCTGAACAGCTGTTGAAAGTGTTTTGCGTGATTTATGCTAAGAATATTTGGGAACGTTGTTTTGCAATGTGATGTTTACTTACAATAAGATTTGGAACGTATTTTCCGCTTCGACTTTTCGAGTAGATTGTCCCAAGGTACCCGAGGGTTCTATAGCCATACCTAGTTACGTAATGGAATTATTTCCAAGTTTTGGTACAAAACCAAGTACCCACCGTTATAACTGCTTTCCACCACTTAAAATCCCGAAGGGATACAATTCCTGAAACTTTAACCGGCTAGACAAAAAGTGAGGTAAACTGCGGTTTTTGCGGTCATCCGTTCTCGGGGTTCCGTAGTGAGGGTGGGTGTTCGATGGTGCTCCTACACTGGCCGCCACTGCAAGCAACGTGTCCTATCAATCAATATACCGTCTGCCCCCTTCACCCCTCCTCCCACCCTCGCGGACCCCCGTCGCGCCTTCCCCACCGCAGAATACTAATTGAAAGCTAAACGGTTTTTTGCAAATCTCTTTTGTAACTTTATTGTTCAAAGTCCTGCGACTTTTTATTGGTTTGGCTTAGAAGGTCTACAGCGGGAATTAAAATTATTTCTGCGTGTTATGTCTAATGCGGCTGTGATCACCTAGCAGATGGAAATCATTGGCGGGTCAAATACAAATTGATCCATTGCTACAAGAATTGACTTTCCAATGCTGGTTGATTTGATTTAATCTGGAAAAGTGTCTAGTAATGTAGAGAGCTCCGGAGATGTCGTATAATCTCCATAGTGTTGTTCTAGACTAAAACAACATTCTAGACCTCCAGGTGTATTAGATTAGAACCACGAAGCGAGATCGAATCTCGCTGGCGCCTTTCTTCCCCTGGTTTATTAAACTACGGGCGACATCGTATTTTCGTTTCTTGAAGAAAGCTATGAACGACAATGGAAAAATTAAAAAGAAACAGCATCGCATTATTCTTTTAATGTTTTTTTACTTTGTTACTGCTCTCTTTCCCTCTTTTATTGTCCTATGGAATGGTGAAAGGAATTATGAGGGTACCAAATTGGTTGCGTTTGCGCTACCTACATTATGTGAGATAAAAGCTTCAGATTGTTCCCCTGATTTGTATATGGTGCATACGGGTTACCATCGCGATAGCATGCCAGACCCGTCTGCTACTGCGGACCGAATCAAACATGGTAACCGTGGTAAAGATCGGCGACCGCTACCATTATAGGTTAAACGACAGTAATTTCGAACGTTGCACATAATATGTAAGTAATATACCGCTAAATCAATCACGAGCATACAATGGAAGGCAGGAGTCGATAAACGCTATCGCGATGCTATCCCTCCTCATCCTAAGAACTAAAAGAACATAATACATAGTAGTTTATGTGACTGCTGCATAGTGGAGGGCATTAAAACTCGAGAGTGGATTTATGAAACGAGCCGAAGGCGAGTTTCATAATAATATCACTCGAGAGTTTTAATGCCTAATTATGTACAGTTACATACACTAGTTTATCTACACACATATCATAAGCTCTCTTTGATGTGTTCAGGAACCGCATGTTTGACCGGCATTGTGGTTCTGCAGTTGTTTAGCTTGTTCTTTAGTACCAACTTCACGCAAACGGGCGTCGGCGTTCGAAATTTGAATGTCAGTACCAACTTCACAGACAAACTAGGGACGGCACGCGGGTGGGCGTCGGCGTTCGAAATTTGAATGTCATTATATGTAGAAAAACTACACATAATGGCCATTATGTGTAGTTTTCCAGATACGAAACGAGTTTTTACCAAGTAGTTTAACATAATGCTGATCGTAACGTGCGGTTTTTGAACGCAGTAAAGAGGGTTTATGATACGTGTGTAGATAATAGTATTTTATGTGACTGCTACATTATGGAGGAGGATCTGAAGTTGGTACTACTGAACAAGCTAAACAACTGCAGAGCAATGATCAATGCCACAATGCCGGTCGAACTTGCGGTTCCTGAAGTCATCAAAGAGAGTTTATGATATGTATGTAGATAAACTAGTATAAGTAACTGTAGATAATTAGGCAACAAAACTCGAGAGTAGGTTCATGAAACGAGCCGAAGGCGAGTTTCATAATAATATCACTCGAGATAAGCTCTCTTTGATCTGTTCAGGAACCGCATGTTCGACCGGAATTGTGGCATTGATCATTGCTCTGCAGTTGTTTAGCTTGTTTAGTAGTACCAACTTCACAGACAAACTAGGGGCGGAACGCAGGTGGGCGTCGGCGTTCGTGAATATCATAATTTGACAAATTTTGGTACATTTGGTACATACATGGTCTAATGTATCAATATTCAGATAAAGATAAGATATTAGTTTTTACCAAGAAGTTTATCATTATGCTGGTCGTAACGTGTTGTTTTTGGACGGAGTAAAGAGGGTTTATGATACGTGTGTAGATAAAAACAGTTTTTGTCGATTCAAAGTTGCTTTGCTAGTTGCGGTGACCATAGTTTCCGAAAACCAACCAATCCGAACCCCACGACCATTGTATAATTCCCAACAATCGTGTTGTGTATTCTCTGTAAATACAAATAGCGGCGAGGAGACCTATATTCACAGTTATTCAGTACAACTCTAATCTATTCATGTTTTGTGTTTTGTCAGTGTCACGTCTTAAGGCATACGGGGGCGTGGGTATGGCATGTGACAAGCGAATGCTGTACTGTTAGCGATGATATGTGTTTGCTATCGCTCCGACTATTGAGATCATGGTTGTAGTTAGCATTCAACACAGTAATTGATGCTTAACTCAAGTTTTGGGAGCCAACACCGCATTTTCATACCGTATGTAATTGATTGGTTTGGAGAAGTTGAAGCCACCTTCTGTAGATGATATTAGGTATATAAAAAAGAAGAACTGTAACATAACTTTGTATCATCGCTTCTACTGGATTATCTGTAAATCCCACAAGCCATCCGACTCGTCTCTTGCCTTCTTCCATTGTGTTATACAATAAGTACTAATGCCAAGTCTCTCTGATTTTATGATTAAACGCTGACAATTTATTTCCCAAAGCCTTTTCAAATGAAAAGTGCCCGTGTTTGTTTGCATCTATTCATGTGAGCCGTTTGTCTTCGGTTTGAAATATTAGTTCTTTTTGTGTACATCGACGATGTTCTTGCTCGAGCGGAAATGCGATTAGGCAAGGCGTCATTAGAGCTGATGGCTGCACAGATCAACAAATAGGTAGTTCTATGTAGTAAAAAACTATCTATCTTGTAAAAAATCTCAATTACTCCCTATTTCGTAGAAGATTCATTGCTATGCTGTGTGCTAGTTTGTGCAATTCAAAAGCAGCCTTTCACTTCTAGTCCAAAGATCCCGACGATCACGTCTAAGTAGACAAGCCTAGGAATAATTACGGGACTAACCTCATCGCGGGTCACTACAAGAGTGTCTGCGAGTTCACGATAAGATAACTGTTGTTTACGTTACTGCACAAACGCTGAAGTTGTGCTGAAGCGAAAACAGCAGCGATAAGTTAAAATTATCTTAATTGTTGAAGTCATTATCGTTAGAACGCTGTTAGAGAACACTGACAGAGGTGATCTAGGTATAAGGAATCTTTACGCCGAGTGGAACGTGCATTACAAGTCACGTATTGGATGTAAATGGCGCAGACACCATCGCATCACTCTGACTGACATACCAAAAGACCTTTTGTCGAAAAATATCTCAGAAACTCCTTAGGAAAATGAAACTCATGAAAATACCCTACGGGCACGGAAGTTTTGTGATCGATATTGTCGGGTATGTATTATATCATCGACGAAACGACACACATTTTTCACTATCAGTATTTTCGAGATAAGATAGGATGGCATCATCCGTTAGTAGAAGAAGCTCGCTTTTAAGTAAACTGAGCCTTTAAGAGCAAAGATGTTGTCGGAAGAACCTTAATCCAGGACTTTGTTATAAGCCTATATGTTAAAACATACTAACGTTTTAAAAATAACTTATATGTGAACTTCGAGGTTAATTTCCCTTTGATGAGTTCCCTCTTAAGAATTCCGTACCCGAATGGTTCCCAACGTGACCGACCCTATTACTAAGCCTCCACTGTCCGTCCGTCCGTCTGTCAGCGGGCTCTGATGAAACTTAATAGATAGAGTGTTGGAATTTTTACATAATTTGTATTTATGTTGCCGCTACAGCAACAAATAATGAAGTACACGAAATTTTATAAATTAAAGTGTGTCCCCATACAAAATACGTGTTTTAACACCAGCTGCGATATAACAAACCATAACATGATTCAAATATGATCCTAGATTTCGCGGCTTATCATATGGTCGTGGTGGCGCAATTAGTTTAATATCGGTTTCGTAATCTTAGGGCTCTGGGTTCGAATCCACGTTCGGTCATAATATTATTCTCTTTCTGTTATGTTATTTTTAGTAAGATTTCTTGTACTATGCTACAGAACCATTCGTGTGTGAGTCCGACCCGCACTTGACTGATTATTGTTAGTTGAGCTAAAATATCAAGGCCCGAATCAGTTTTGTAAACTTCGTGTCACTAGAGACTTAGAAAGAGGTCTCCCATCATTAATAACTCTAAGTAGCAAGGTAAACAGGAAATACTTCATGCCTCGCCAGACAGTCATATACCAGAGAAAAACTTTAATCAACTAGATAACACAGGAAGTGCAGGGATGTGGCGGAGATACATTTCACTGATTCGAAACTCCCAAATGAGTTCCGTGACAAATAAAAAGGCTTCGCGTCTCCGCGACAGACTTGGGGTAGAAATGCTCCAGCTCTCAAATAGGGGCTTGCTTTCAGCGGCACGGAAGCCCGCTGCGCACTAACCTCGCCACTTACACCTGCGTCTGCCTCATCCAGAATAAACTCGTAATACCAGCGGCATAAGAGCAGAGTCGGCTGCAGGCTGCAAAGCGTGAGTTGTGAGGCGCCCTCGCCGCGGACGAACTTTGTTGAATTTATAATTGTTTCAGTTCCTCGTTCAAGTCTTTGCGGAGCCAGCTCTGTGAGTGACTTCACCAGTAATTAGGCTGCTTCTCGGGCGCTCATAGGCTTTGCGAGTAATCCAGCTATTCGCATTGCGTTATGTATGTTACACTTGTTGTTTACGTCATTACGTCGCTCAAGTTTCCTTCCATATTTTGCCTCTGCGACATTTTTATGGACGATATTCAGTGTCGGAAAGCGCCCCGGGTTGTTGACGTCGATTTCCATAAATCCTAGTGATATTAATTTAGAGTCGGCTGGTAACAGAATCGAGTCTCGGAAACAATTCGCTCGGCGATTGCGAGTTGTCCTCAAATGACATTATAATGGGTCTGTGCCGTAGACATTATTTGTCCATTACTCCAGTGGGCTGAACGCGACAATGTGGCTGCCATGTGCCTAGACTTGAATGCGCAGGCTCAACCGTTCGTCATGGTTTATAAATCCTAGAATTCCGGCGAGTCTAATGATATGCCGAGATTTACAGAGAAAGGCTTTTGTGTAAAACGAGTAGGGACACGCTCGCTGCTTACACATTACACACAGCTACAATCACATGAATTACTTTAATTTGGTTTTCGAGTAGCCAACACATTACAATGGCCTGCCCGAATTAAATCGGTACTCGAAATGGGCAATAACTAGCTTCATTGGAGGGTAACAGTGCCGAGTGATTTCCTTCGCATTATAGGTATGTTTGTAAGTAGATAATGGTTACCTAATCACATTGTCCAATGAATCATGAAACAGTAGAATGCTAACGAACATAGGGGCAGCTCTACGAAAGTCGGTTTAAGGGAATTTGCATAAAGCCGGAGCGGAGCTTTGACGTTTCGATTTCCGCTTAATTAACGAAGGAGTTGGAGAAAGAGTTGGATTTCCCTCCCGTTCCCGCTCCCCCGCTCCCCCATTCCCTCCGCGAGTCCCCAAAGGCGTCTTCATTAAGGCGGAGGGCGAAGTAACAAATCGATGTCAACGGGATTTTTTAATACTTTAATTTCATAGCGAAGGAAATCTTGCTCCCTCGAGGCGAATCCTTTTGGTGTACATGCTCCATGATCCGAAATAATTTTGATGTTCAATTCTGAAGCTCTTGTCCAATCACTACTATAGAATCTTTGGCGGATATTTAGTGACAGTTGACAGCCTAAAATCAACTTGTTTCGAAGTTTTAATTCCAAAATGAATACGTCTATATATGCAGATCAGAAGTTACTCATAAAATCGGCTTGAACTCGTGTAAATGTACAGTTACACCTGATCTGTTAGTTCTAGGAACATCTCCCACTTGTAACAACAAGCTAGTCATATGCAAAACACTAATGTGCTGTTCGTTTTGTGCTAATGAACGTCGTTCACGCACGAGCGATAGAAAATCGGACGAAGCCTTGGATTCCCAATTTCCTATGCTACTGACGCGAACACTCTATCTTCCCGACCAATGATAGAAATCGTGGAATGGATTCAGTTCCAAGTTGATCGATAAGAGGCTTCATTGACTACGTGGCGTACTAAATTCACATCATTGTTGCATCAAAATTCAGTGCGGGCATGTATCAATATGAACTCCTACAAAAGGTGAAATCCAATTTGAGACCTTACGTATTCCGTGCGAGTATCTGGAGGCAAAAACAACTCCGCATCAACGTCCACCGCATCTGGATCCCGACAAGACGGCCGAGCCCGCTCATGTTCTATTCCGGATCGGTCAGGATCCGGAGCGATAGATGCTGTCTTAAAGACGAAATCCGATGGAACAGACGTAGCTATTCCCCGAGCGGGCCCGGCCGCCGCCGGTGCGGGCGGCGACGTGATACGGCGTACGTGACTCCGGGATGACCGGGAGAATCCACTCGCACCATTTGCATAATAAGCCAGAGGACGGGCGCTCTGGGAGATTAAACTTCGCCGTATGACGTCCTGGCTGCAGCCCCTGTATAATTCAATAGTGGCAAACTGATTTCCTCGTCTCGGAGCCCCGACGTGATTGGACGTCGCAGTTTAGGGCTCCGGCGGCAGACGGCGCCTGCAGCCGTGTTCCGGCTGATGTTGCGTTTAATTTCATTCTGCCGAAGTTCGTGATTGTGAAGTTCATGGCTTTTTAGCGTATTCGCTGCCGACTGGCGCTCGTCAAACATGTCTTGGCAGCGGCACGTTCGGCACTTCACCGCCATTGGTGTGTGCTCCGAATTCTTTGCAGCTCCAGACAATCAATACTCAATTTTATCGCTCGCTTACAAACTTCACGAGGAGTGTGCTCGCTGAGTGGTTTATATTCTTGCCGCGTCGTCTCGTCCACGTGAACGTAACGTCCAGTGGAACGTTACTATTTTACGCACGTGGCCTTTACCCTTAAAATGTCAATGGTTTCATGCGGCTGACATGACATGACGCAACTTTGTCGAGGAGCCTGCTCCTGCTGCTAATTAACTCTAGTTCAGTTGTATCAGCTGTTACCTTGTTACCCATCGGGCGTAAATACCACAAGGCGATTAACAACAAATGAGATTTTGATAAGGTTCGCTTGATCGTTAACCGCAGCCGCGCATCTTATAATATAAATATACGAGTGCGCTCATAACATCTCAGCTCGTGTTGAAACTCAAAACCTTGATTAATTTACCTCAGGCCCATCTCGAATCAGCACAAAAAGCAGCACAGAAACCGTTACTTTTGAAAAATGTCGCCAATGTTTTGTCTTTAAAATGCTCCTTTCAGCGAGCAGACAGCAAAAAGGGAAACTGAAAAAGCTAGCTGTCCCGTCACGCACAGTCTTTACAAATTCCGTCATTAAATCCGGAGTGGCGCATGGCGCTGCGAGTCCCGGCGGCAGGACCATACACGACACAGGAACTACCCAATAACCGAGGGGAAATTAAAAATAAAACCCTGTTACATGCCGGGGATTCGGGACTATATGGTAGAGTGACTACCTTTTACGGGAGTGCCAAATCATGTCAGCATAACTCAATATGAAGCCAACATTTGCAATAATTGCCGTATAATTACATTTGTCGTCGCTGATTGACGTTTCGCGGTGAAAAAATTATAGTCATCGGCGTGGCGGTCTTCTTTTTTAATTTTCGCCCGAGTAGTTGAGACGGTTACGAGTTTCACTTTTTGTGAGACAATTCCGAAACACGGACGTTGTTCGCTCGATATCCCGCCGCGCTGTAGGGGCGCCGTGAGTAGGGGCGACTCGAATGTTTCACTTTTCTCAATTTCGTTGACCCCATTAACGGAGGTTCGCTCGATTTCGTCCTACCCTCATGCGAGTCCGCCATGTTGTCACGGACATTTTTTTTCTCGCGTAACTAACTATACATCGACGTGAATTACGGCTGCGGAATCACTGAGCTCATATTTTAAAATCCTTTTATCTCCGCCATTTTTTCCCGTCAACTCATCCCACTTTCCTTTTACCCGACTTTCAGCAGAACAGCACGAATTCGCATTTGAACAAATGAATTGTTTACTACCATAAAACCGTTTCGCTTTCCCATTGAAGGGGCGCAATAAAGGGACACTAAAGGCAAGGGAAACAATGCAAGAAACAGTCTTGTTGCATCGATCGAATCGCGAGGCATTTCATTAAACATAAATCAAACGGAACATCAACGTCTAGACTGGATGAGTACGACACTTTATCGATTATGCAGTTAAGGGAAATTATCTGACTTGGGGGAGGAATGTGGGGGCGAAGTTGTTGGGGACCTCGCTTCAAAATTACTTGTGACGTTCTTCGCTACAGATAGCATTTCTTGACTGTGGTAAAGGGTGTCGCCTGTCTTCCCGGGACGCGAACTTCTCCGATAGCTAAGAGTTTCGCCCCGAGATTTCCCCAACAACCTGGTTCCATTATGCGAGCCCGAATACGATTTGTTTTATATAAGTTTGGAAAACATTACTATAGAGGGGGCTGCACTTCGTTAATTAACAAGATAGCATCGCTTAAGAACTCGCTTTAGAATTGGAGACACGTTCTGACTAAACGTCTTGAAGGAATCATAATTCGTTTTTCAATACAATTTGTAGGCTGTTTTAGTGTCTTGTCCTTTTGCCCGCAGGTTGATATTTCGTGGCAAATGTCAAACCAAATGTCGTGCCCATAAATTGTGTTACGAACGGCGAATGGATCTATAAAAGTGTTCGATATTCCAGAAACCAGAAGCAGCTATGGGACAGTATTTGTCTTGAATATTAAATCCCACTTCCGAAGTTGTTTGTTTTACTATTATTAGTACACGGCCACTGTCAAGCCGCAAAAGAGTTACGCTTTCATTGCTCAAAGTTTCTCCCTCGGCCGAACTGAACTGATCTGAACAATGGTTTTGTTCATTTCGCGATCATAATTTCAGTTTTACAATTCAATGTTAACGCGGTCACTGGCGTAGTCGCAATTGCGAGTTTGTTTTGTGCTGTTCGTTGTAATAAATTATTAAGTTTTCAATGTGGACCATTGTATCTGCGGCCCGCTACGCTGCAATGGAATTGGAATTAATTTAGCTACATAGTGCCCGCGCTGCGTACTGTAACACTAAGAGAATAAATCATGTATGTGAACTTTCACATAGTGCGTTTTTTTGTTCATTGTGATCATTAGGCACGCCTCTCAAAAGAGAGGGATTTTGACATGACTCCCCGTAATAAGGCTATTGTAGTCGAAGTACTTGTAACAACATTTTGTCTATTGTGACAAGCAGAATATACTCGCGCCATGCATACACGTGGGTCGGTACCCCGGAGTATTGATCTTTCGGTTGCCGCTTTTGTAGATTGTTTTTTTTTTTCACTTCCCCTCTTTATATCCATCGCTGTCTGTAATGTGAGGGGGCATGCAAAACGCCGCGATTTCATAATTGGTACTAGTGCTGCTTCTTTTGGGTGACGAATCGATTTTTCGACGCGTGTTTTCCGACTAAGGTACATAAGGTACACAGCAAAATATTTGAAGATTTCATTTGCTCGCTATTGTTGCTTGTTGACATACGCCTGTTACTCGCGTCAGACATCCCATAACACTCAGTGACTGTCAGTCGTCAATTTTATCAAGACGGAGGATCATTTACCTCTAGCCGTCGTTGAAGGCAACATGAATAAGAAGCTTTGCCAGTGATCTCCAGATCTCGTGAATGTCTTACAAACGTTTGTACACGTATTTTTTGTCCGCCGTAGAGTCTACATAATCTCGGTTAGATCACGCGGCGTGGGTGTACTCACTCATGCGCAGGCCCACGAGGCGAGAATAGATGTAGTGAGGTTAGTTAGCGTTTTGCTAACTCTGGATATAGTAAAAGTTAGCACCTTTGCGCGCTTTGAATAATACCCGAGAGAGAGATAATAAGCAGATAGTATGCAATTTTCGAAATGATCTCGGAATGCTCAGTGATAAATGGGAACATGACACGTTTGTGGAAGCACTACCCTCGCCATACAGAGATTGATTGATATTGCATGAAATATAATTCCTCGAGTCATTCTTCTCAGCGTTCCCCGCATGGTGATCGTTGTCCCCGAGATTGATCGAATCTGCAAAGAAACAGAATCTAAACGTATTTTGTAAAGGTTGGTCTTATTACCATAAATCCATATTTGAATAGCTAAGCAGAGTCTCGGCTTGTGGCAGCTACAATCTGTTCGCAATCTGTTTGTTTGCGATGCTGATTGGTTGATCAGTTCCTCACGAATTCCTGTGAAACTCTCCTCCACTCCCTATCAATGCTTTCCGCCTGGGATGGTTACTTTGTGAGTTTTTCCCAGTTTGTAAACGCGGCCAAACGGTATAACTTATCCTTATTAGTTTTACAGTCTCGGAGATTGTTGCACCAGTCTTTAACGTCTACAACTTGCATCTGTTTAATGGATGGCGTTGTTTCGTGTATGTATTGTGTACTTACATATTTCAACGCCTTCGTAACAATGAGTCTTCGTGCTCGCCACGCTACGACTTTCTCGAAAAAGATGAACGTGAGACGGCATTTGATAAGATTCCAACAGTCCATATTCAGTGTATTATTACATACGCGTGTTGATGTCTTAGTCGTGTTTGGACCATCATAATTTAATAGATAAAATTTATGATAAACCACGAAATTAAAAAGAATTCGAGGCGTTTCCGCTATCTCATATAATTACTGTGATTCGAGCTCTATCTCGGCCCTCACTGAGGAATGAGATCCCAACTTCGTTTGTATGCAGGGCGAGCGGAAGCGAACCCGCGGTCTTTTATTATAAAATAATAATAATATTCAGGAAAATATTCATTTAAATTTCTTGTTTTTTACATTTGTAAAGAACAAGAGATGTTCACTACTCCCTAAAGGAGGGCGAACCCTGTGGTATAGGTTGAGTAAAATTTCCCACCAGCAGATGACACCATCTCAAAATTAATTTTACAAATTAAAGTTCTTGAGATTAATGATAAAGATAAAAGAAACAGGCCTCAGCCAAATAAACAGCCAGCGCCCTTGGATTTTCGTCGGCGATTTCGCTATTACAGAGCCATAGCGGGCCCCGGCGCTCGCTTATCGGTAGGAGAAGTTATTGATAAAATAAGCGATTTCTATTCATGACTCGCCCGACGCACGCCGCCGCCACAGCCAGTCCGCACATATTGCGACTTCACTTTGTTGCCCCACGTTTGCATGCCTCGCCAGCCTTATTACCAGCTGCGTTGGGTGTACATTCATCTGTCGAGCATTCGTCTGATTGGTATCGACTCCACTTTCTAAGGATTCTGCAGCCCCCGACTGCGTGAATTAGGTCGTCGCACGTACGCAACTACGCATCGCCGCGCCGCGCCGCGCCGGTGGCGGCTCCCGAATGCTTGCTCCTTCCCGTCGTCTCGTACCCATTTTCTTCCCCCCGTGTCTATTATGCGGTATAATTCGGTCGTATTCATACGTCTCGAGAGTTATTTGTACTTTGTTAACTTTTCCGCTACTGTCTACTGATTTACTTTTTCGGATGTTCCGTCGAACCGCTCGCGCGCGCCCGCCTACAACGATTTCCATTCGGGTACGCTTACGCTCGATCTTTTTCTCTATTCCAATGAGACGATTACCATCGTCGGAATGTTAGTTTCTGAGATTCTCGTTGCCAAACAACGTTTCCATCTCGGATGCTAATTGCCGCGAGTTTTTCAGTCTTGTTAAGAAGTACGTTCGAGCATTCATTTAAAACGAATTCATCTGATTATCCTAATCACGAAACAGATAAAGCGTAGTTCAGGGTAGCGTAGAGCGTAACATGGGCCGCGCGGGTGAATCACGCACTTTATGCAAATGCGTATCGCGTAATGGGCCAATGCGATGCGTGAACGGCCGTGCAATGTGGTAATACGCTTCGGACACAATACCTACTCGCTCCGAACGCGGGCCGAGGTCAATGACCGCGCGGCTTGAACAATGCTATCATAATTGTTTACTTTAGAATGACCGTTACTCCTTTGCGTGTGGTTTCTTTCGATAAGTGGCTCGCGAGTCTTGGGTTGCGATTCTACGCTGCAGTTTCGTATTTACTTGCCGTCGTCAAATTTGGGTCGCAGGTTCCACAGCCCCACGAGGTATACTCCCAGACAGGTACCATATAATTTACATCACGGTCACCTCATTTGGTTTTCCGCCAATAGGGATGGGCCAGCAAAGGTCATAGACTCTAGAAACAATGGCGGACTCGCTCAGATTCCGTAAATTCGAGTTTGCGCAAAGCCTGTTGCGCACGAGCGTGCCTCGAGGCGCCTACTTAGTACATGCGATAGTTCAACGAACTCCCACTCTATAATTAATACAATCAATCACATTGTTCGATACTCGATGAAATTTTATGACGTTGCTAACACTAATGGATGGCAGGCGTTACAAGTCGCATATTCACTAGGGTTGTTACTGTCACATACACTTGATAAGACCTTTATCTGTATAATTTGATATCACATTAAATGCAAGACCCTCAATTGGATTATGTAAGGCGATGTCTGAAATCAGTTATTGAGCCTGTCAGCGGTTATTAAAATAGCCTGTAGACACGGGATGTGCAACCGCGAATATTAATGATGCTGGTGTATTTTTGTTCACTTGTTGTCTAAGGTCATATGTATAAGTCTACTGTTCAGGATCACGAGGGGTCAGGTCGATTGGTTATCAACTGCAATTGCAAATAGCCGATGCACATTGTTGTGTTCAACTTGAGTCTCCAGGAGACAATCACGATCAGTTCAACGACACCTTGAATTGGGTTGTGTTTATAGAGTTGCTGAACCTAGGCTCTTTTAAAGCAGAAACGCTCAAAATATCTCGCTGGAATTTTGTGAAGAGTATGAAAATTTAACATTTCTCGAAAGAATATAATATAAGCAATGTTGACATTCGCCCCAAACATGGTGTTTTTTATAGATTTTGGGTCATAGCTTAGCGGGTAGTGGCCCTGCCTAAGAAGCTGACGGTCCTGGGTTCGAATCCTGGTAAGGGCAAATATTTGTGTGATGAGCATGAATGTTTGTTTCTTAGTCTTGGATGTTTTCTATGTATTTACATAAGTATTCATCTCTATTAAATATATCGTCGTCTAGTACCCTAACACAAGCCTTATTGAGCTTACTACCTAGTTTGATTTGTGAAAGATTGTCCTCTAACATTCTAACATTGATTTAGCGGCCGAATGACTTGTATGGAAAAGTGAAAAATAAAATTGGTCTGATCAAATCTGTTTCTTAGAGAAAGTTGTTCAGAATGATGTCCCTAACACTAACAACCCCCTAAAATATTACCACATCTTTCAGTTACACCTGTGTTACTGTTGATGCTATCATTGTTAGTATATTACAACAGGTTATTGGGACATCATACGAACAACGTTCACCAAGAAATCGATTTGATCACACAACTTTATTTTTCACTTCTCCATACAAATCGGTCGCCCGCCAGGCCCAAAGTACACCAAGTCCGGGGCAAATGGAAACATTGTTCTTCCTATTGCTTATACTACATCCTTTCCAGAAATATTTAATTCTCTTACTCTCCACAAAATTCCGGCGATGGACTGAATCTTACGATAGTGAACCTAACTAAATATGAGAACTGTTACCCTAGTTCAATTATTTACACATCGCATCTGCTTCATCTACAGATCCACGCAGTTGCTTACTGCTGTAAGTGAGTGTTGAGCAGGAGCTCGATTCTCTTACCTGCCATCAATAAGCATCGCAATCAAATTGAAGTTTCGAAGGATCGTGGACGACTTCAGAGCACAATTTTGTTGCGATCGCGACTGTTTCTTGAAGGATTTGAATGAAACAAATCGCTAGTTTGACTCGCTAGAGAATCGAGCCACTGGATTTGAAGGTTCGAACTCATCTTTTACATTATGCGTTCAGTATGAACACCTATACCTCAGGCAAATATTTCTACATCGAGGTAGACCTCACGAAGCCTCGACAGCCCTTTGACGTAACACCCTCACCGTGTTTATGAGCGTGTGTCTGTTTGTCTGTGTGCAGCTTACGCAAGCGTTCAACGAGCACACTGCTAATTACAGAGGAGATTTTGCAACCCTGTACGTACTACGTCCATAAATACACAGTAGGGTCTGTTTTTGTATTGACATGCGGATTCTGCCTCAATACTTCAGACAATTTTAATGGTTTTACGATGGTTGGAAGGTTGGATATTAAACCTGAATATGGTGTTATATGAAACCATTATATGGATGTTCTAAGGATGATGGGAAACATCGTGAGGACACCTTCAATCCCTAAGCTAGCCCCCTTTCACGCAAAATAGAGTACATAGGTACTGACTCCATGTTATTATAACCCGGTTTCCTTGTAACAGCTCTGAAAGTGAAACGGTTCAAATGTTATAGATATTTGCACGTCAATTAATACTGCTTGTTAGCAATAGCTTAATCATAATCTACACCAATATAGGTAATGTATGTATGTGATATAACATTGTACGCACAGGTACTTGGCTTCATATTTGTAGCTTGGAGCTTGTGGAAACAAAGGACGCCTGTAAACGTGAAATGGAACGTTAACTCTTTCAGCTAGGATTCCAATTCCTAGGAAAACTTCTCAAGTTAAGCGAATTGGCAGCGGAATTTAAGGTTTTCCGAGGAATGTTATTTCATCAGGAAATAAACCCGTACAATGAGGTCTGTCAAGTCAAATTGTGTTTATCACTTACTTCTTTGGGTTTCTTGGTTATACTGATCATGTCACTCACAATACGTTGGAGTACCAAAAACGGGCGCCATCTTCCCAGAAAGGGACTACTATACGGATACTGGGAAGACGCCATTTAGCATTTTTATAAGGTGAATAATAATGAACAGAATGTCTAGTTCCCTCAGCATTTACCATTGGGGTCATAACTTTCGACCCGTTTGACGTGCGTTACGTAATTTGGATCCCGCCGGACAAAGGTTCCTTTTGTCTCGGCCCCACTCCCTTCGGTTCTGTGGCTACCCGACCGAATAATGCTCAAGAGTTTCCGTGGCCTTGCTTAGGTTACGAGACAATCGCTTTTTTTCCAACCGTAGTTGAGTAAAAATGGAAGTAAGGGGAGTGTAAAGGATTTTTTTCTGGAGAATCTTGGAAAAATCAATAATTGAGAATGAATTTCTAACGAAGCTAAAATAATGTTAGTTTAGCGTAAGTCTTTTCTCGGTGACGGCTCCAAGGACTTATATAATTCAAGATGGCTGCCTTGTCACTTTGCCGTCGATTTCAATACAAGTGACAAAAATATCTTGCCGCAGTTTAGACTATCGAAAGACTAGATTTCGTTTCCTCTTATTTTTATTATTATCAAATGTATTCAATGTATGGCATATGCCTGTCGTAACCATATCGTAGAATTGACCATATCATAAAATGGCCAGCTATGGTTGAATTAGAACTTTCATTGAACGAAGAAATATTTTAGGGAAAAACATTGCGGTAGTTTAGGTAAAGACCAAATGGGGCGGGCGCAGCGAAGCCCCCGAATAGTCTTCGTGTTAGTTCGACACCAATATCACAAAAAACATTAGGTAGTACTGAATAAAAATGCTTTAAAAAGCCATGTTTCATCAAATTCATACCTGTCTGACCATTTCATGAAACGGTCGGCCAGATGAAATGACCAATTCAATGATATGGCTACGACATGCCCACAACAGTATGTAAGCTGTAGTTGCACAAACATGTGATGTAGACACAATAATGTGTGCAACACTTGGTATTGTTTTTACAATGAAGATAACACGTGTCATTGCCACTGCAGTCGGTGGTATAAAGCTCTGTGTCCAGCTTTTCTTATCAATTCGTGCCATGCATATTATTACAGTGGGGTGTATAATAGCTACGGGTGACACAATCAAAACAAATGGTCAAAATGCATCGCTGGAACAATGGTACTATAATATCGTAAAATATGTTACGATACCGAAAGCTAATAAAATGAGTCATTATCCGACAAAACAAAAATAATATCCTGAGTATGCATAGTATAGTCAGGTTACAATTGATTTATTACCTCAAAAGTATTGTTAGCTGTCTCTGAATATTCGCAGCCTGCGACGTTTTGTGAGGAAGTTTTACTATACGTTGTAAGAAGTAGTAAAAACGATTAATATATATATATAATAGTGTAGGCAATACCAGCAGCCTTATGGCGTAAGTCGTCTGAGCTATGAACTTCATGTAGACTTTTACGTTTGACACCTTGCACCAGCTTCATCTGTCAAATTGGTATCACGCAAGTAGCATCATAATGGAGGTCAAACCCAAGCTCATTGAATGAAGCCTAGAAGCCTTCGGTGATACCCCGCAATCGATGAAATTGTATGAGCATGAGATGAACCATAGACACACGCTGTGAACTTCAGAGAGTTACGCCATAAGGCTGCAGCTTAAACGAACTGGAGTAAAGATAAACAATCTGGTTGTAGCTCAAAGACTCAGCGATGCCAGTTATCGTGTTTCTGTTACAATTCATGAAGAAATACCTCTATTTACTCCATGTTTAGAAGTATGACGAGTACATAGCGATGTAGGCAGGTACCAACATAGTTGGCAAACTCAGCGACCCCGGGCGGGACCGCGATAAGCGTTGACCCGGCTAATCTCCTCCTAATACATTAATAATACTTGTTTCTGGATACTAGCGAAACAACTCCGTCGGTTATGTAATGCTATGTAACCTTAGATAAACTGCTTTCTTGAAAGTAAAGAAGAATGTCAACGCTTTGTGAAATAGACATACACTAGGCCCACTATGAATTTTCAAACGACTCCAAGGAGGAGGTTCTGAATTCGTCTGTTAGTTTGTGTGTTTGTTATGCGATTACTCCGTCAATAATGAACCGATTTTGATGATTCTTGTTTTGATTGGTACGTCATACTTTGGAGGTGGTCCCATATAAATTTTATCAAAATTGATTTAGCACTTTTTGAAAAAATCATTAAATACAAAAATATATTCACAGATGACGTCTTGGTTTGTGGTTCCATGCAGCAAAAATTTAATGAGGACTTTTTATGAACTTAGACTTAATTCGCATCCCGACCGGGGAGGAAGAAATAGGCCCTTAACTTGAAGTTGATTTTTTAAGTTTTTAACTTGGTGAATTATGCTTAGTTATTTCTTTATTGTAAAACACATAATAGACATATAGAGAACTTATGTTCTCCGCCAACTACATTGTGAGCTCGTCTAGTGTCGGTAAATAGTCGATCTCTGTCCTTTCCGCTTGACGCAACGATGACGAAACGGTCTCTCACGTGGCATCTAAGGATGCGGCTGGGAACTCGCAATCCTGCGCCAAACCACGTACACGCGCCGCCCACGCCGACAAGGTTTCTTCCGTTTTCTGAACAGCACTGTGGAACTTTCCGCAAAACCACACTTTTGGGCTTGAAGGATCCGTCCAGTACCTGAACTGGACGGACCTGCTAATAGGGTAACAGTACAACTTTTTTCGGCAGTGCAAGGTTACGCACGATTCAGTAAGTAGTCTCTGCTAAGTTACCTAACAAGATAGCCTTCCGGTTTGCGCCGAACTCGTCTATGTTTTCGGTGTTTTTTTTTTCTTGGAACCACTGTTCGAGGCGATCTTTATATAAAATGCACTCTTGGGTCTCGCGATTGAAGATACATGATCACATTTGCCATTATTGTTCGCGAAAAAATATATTTTATTACTCCCATCCTCGTATATATTTCGTATACTATTATTGTGCCTTCGCCACTCGCGTGTTAGTGAAAGTCGAAGTATTTTTTTATTACTGTAGGTTTTTGGATATACTTTGTAAACGTATTTTTTTTCCTCTTCACTACATTGGACCACTGTGGAAGAAGCAGGGCGAAGAAACTCCCACAGATTGATTTTTTGAACTCTTTAAAAAATTGTTTGTGTTCAACTAATACTAATCATTATGAATGAGTGTTTCTGTGAAAGCTCCCCCTTCCCCACCACTCCCCCTCTCCGTTTTATTCGCAACATCTTGAGTAGAATGAAGTCCTCTTAAATTTCATTGAAATCCGTCTATAGTACATTGTTGCCCAGGTATAGAAAGTAAGCAATAGATGGACGAGTTACACTTAATTTAAAAATTTACTCATTAAACAATAGAGTGGTTCTGATTTAGCTGTTTCTGTATTCAGAGGATTACTCTAAAGAGGGATACGTAATAGGCAGCGATGTAGGTATGTCGTCGCTTTTGCAGAACTTTAAACACAAAGAATGAAACTAGAAAATTTTATTCAGCAGTCTCAGTACTCAAATTCGAGCAATTACGAAGTTTTTTCATTCATTACATTCAGTTTGTAAACGAATTTTGTAAAGTTTTAAGTCAACATTTGTTACATCGGGGAAGGATAATGAAAAGATGCTTCTCAGTACCCATTTTCTTAGTAATAGCAAATGGCGAAATTTAAGTGCTTTGCCAGTTTTACTTGCGTGGTACGTTATGAACAGTATTTTTATAGACGACAGAAAGGAAAGAGATAAAAATCTCGGTACTTACCTAGGTGTTTTGTACGTGGTGTCCATAGCGGATGCAAAGATATATTTCGTGCAGTATATGTATACCAATTAGTCAAACCTCGACTTTATTAGAGAGCCGAGGTTTGACCAATACATTCTAATATGTGTGTCTTTGCCTCTCTATCAGTAAATTCCTTGGTAAGACGCAATCTAAAACTGCGTAAGCCTACCAGGAGAGCATATCTAACAAGCAGGCCTCTAATCTCCACGAAACATTCAACACATTCGCAACACGAGTAACTAAAGAATAATCGCAACACGAGTAACTAAAGAATAAGCACGTGTTGGATAGAATTTTCGCCCTTACCCCGAAGTACATACATCCTACATTACAAACCGGCGAAACTGGTACCTATCTCATGTATTCCACTCCGTAACTACCAGGAGAGCATAATCTCCGCGAAACATTCAACACACTTACGCAGTACAAGAGAAGTAGGGCGCAGCACACTGTCAGCTGTTTAGGACGGGTCGTCGACCGGAGGGCTCGTGACGTCATGCCCCGGCCCCGGGCACTTAGAGGGCCTTGCCGACAAAACGACTGATTCTCTCTTAAACATGGAAAGCCTATTTTTTGTAGGATATTTTTTCTTATTGCAACAGTCCCCTTGAAGTTTAAAGAATTCACGGCATTTATAATGCCTATAATTTTCTACTTAAAACCCCTAAAATGTTAACTACTGTTCCTACCAGGGATAAGCGATAGCTGATAATCTGCACATTCATCGACTCCAGATAAAACAAATTTAAAGCCAAGTGTTTAACTTACACCCAGTTTATTATACCGTAGCCCATAAAGGCGAGCTCCCTTAATCCCTGCCAATATGGGAGGGCCCTGAAGCCCTTCGGAACCATTACTTGCAGATTTCGCATCATGCCGTGGTAATGTGACAAAAATGGTCGCTGGCTGCAAAATGCGCTTGTCAACGATGCGATGTTGTACCGTAACACAAGGACTGCTAGTGATGGCATTACCGTTATAGGTAATAGCTACTCGAAAATAACTGTTATTAAACATGTAATGATCAGAAATTATGGAGAGTCACTGTCTTGTCTGTTTTTGTGGGTAAGATACGTTATTTGATGTAATGTACTGCCAACACCAAAAGGCATTCCAATTGCCAATATTATACTGTACTTACTACTACTAGACGGACCAAGGCGGTGACGGAATGGCGGCCAAGAGATGCCGCACGCAGACCACCCGCCCGGTGGTCGGGAGACATCACCAAAACTGCCGGGCTGCAGTGGATCAGGTTGGTCCAGGACTGCAATAAATGGCGTGATGAAGAGCAGGCCTTTACTCAACAGTGGGTGCAGGAGGCTGGATAGATAGATAGATACCTACTTACCTATTGATTCTGTTGCACGGGAATAAGCTAGAATGTAGATCAACTCTGTGAAGAAGTGGGATCTGAGAGAATTTGGTGACTAAGTTTTAGTTTTATTTACTGTCTGTTGACAAATACATATGAATCACGACGATATAATGTAGAGCGGATTAATGTTTTGGATATCTTATTCTATATGGCGGAGTTTGATTGAGTACATTAAAAGAAAACGAAATATCCGTCGTTCAGAAGCATGAACCATGAAATTCTAAACCACGAGCGGTCAGGAGTCTGAAAAGCCTTGCAGACTCCCACAATACCTTCGGTGCATGACCCTCTCAGCTTAACAAGAACAGAAAGAATATTTCACTGAATAATATGTTTTTCTTCAGAGCTACGTTAATTCCGACTCTTTATCGACGACATACTTATTTTTAATAACATGCCTGCCTACAGCCATGACCTATCATAACAATTCAACGTCGGTCGTCGTCCTAAGCTGAGGCATAATCATTCGATTCGTATGCGATTTTTTCTTTGAATAAGTATTAGCTATGGCAATGCCTCCCACTCGGACAAGACCTCAGAATCCCAATCCTGGTGTAGAGAGAGCAGTGTCATGTCCTAGGAGTCGGATGTCGCTGGAGGTATCCATTGGGATAATCCTGAGAACGCCTGTAGGTTGCAAGTATCGTATCGCTTAGATTTTTTTAACACAACAGACATCCATTGCCCTGCAACCTGCAGCAACAGACACTGGTGTTACGTTACTCTAGAGCGCAGGAGCCGAGCGCCTCGTAACCTTGCGTACGCTGATAAACAGATGACGTCACTCGGCTATATTTAAACATGTTTGTGAAGCGAGCGCTTGCAGCGCCACGCCACGAGAGACCTGCGCGCGCGCCGGGGTCAACGCCCGCCGGCGCGCCAATCTCAACCAATCTGAAAGTCGTCGCGAACCTTCAGCTCGGCTAGTCGGGGCCCGATGGCCTTTCCGATTTCTACTCTAGCGCCAACCACGCGTCGAACAAACGCGACTGCAGTTAATGGAAATTCCTGCGAATCGGTTCAGTCAGTTGCAGTACAAAGGGATGGCTGAGCGCTCCCGAATCTATTGGTATTTGCGCCTAGTTGGGGCCGCTTTGTCCAGCGTTATCTGTGTGCGCAGCAATGCCTGTAAGCGGTGTTGAAAGGGCGTTATGCGTTCAGCCGCCGACAAAGGGCGCCTTGCTTGTACTGCTAGAGCGATATCGAGTGGAGTCCCCGGACCCGGCCCCGGGCTCCTCTGCCGGCTGTCGGTCTGTCGACCTCCACCTTCGCCCGATGGGGCGCTTTCAATTTGTTCGCCAGCGAATACTCATTTCACCCAACTTCCGCTCTACCCCGAACGAAGTAATCACACAACCTCTCCTACATTCCACGACTTTGAATAAGCCACCGAAGCGATTCGTTCTCCATATGATATACTTTTATAGGTGTTTTAAGTTGTTATCTTGCCATGGAGATATTTTTTAATAAAACGGCCTGCGCTGTTATTAACGTCTTATATCCCAAAAACTTCTCGGCTCGAGGCGTGATTTTATGGACCCATTTATTTTTAGAAATGTAACTGTAAGCACAGTTTCGTATGAATAAATTAAACAAACAACTTCCCCGTTCTTTGTTGGAGGAACAATACGGAATCAAGAGTTATTTTATTTAACAAGTTGGTAACTTTTGTTGCAAAGCGTGTGTGCTGGGTCACAGGTATTTGTTGGGTGCTCCGTAGTCCCACGACGACGACGCCGGAGCCCGGTGTAATACGACAGACGCACTCTACCGTGCGATACAGCGCACAAACGTGACTTTTGCGACAACAATATTGCACAGAAATAGACAATTCCTCATATGAACCTCGCCGGAAATTACATCTCTTCCTGGAAATGTACTGAAGATACAGACTATATGATAAAACAACGCAAAAGTAACAATGCTTGCAAATGATGTAAAAATTGTCACGAGAAATCAAAACGCAGATGTGTGACCTCAGACTCGTTTCAATGTCCCAATATTGCTGAGTTTGTGGCTCCGAACGCACTGGGTCATTGCTCCGAGAGAAATCATTGGTTCGCTAATAAAGCCGTCCGCGCTGCAAACTGAATAGACTAATTTAGAGACGCTTTGACACGCCATCGACGACAAAATCTGAACTGATATCGCCAATAATGTTCTTTATTTTATGTGGAGACATAATTTAAATTATTTTCGCTCACTTCACTGTTTAATTCCATTATATGGCGTTAGGTGCTAGGTCACGTTTATGGCTTAGTGGACGGACGTAGACGATGTCTAGAGGTAGAGAAAGTTGGTGCATCTTTCTCACTGTCCTACTAAGAACAGTGCGCAATCTTCGTCGGAATCGACGGAAGAAATCTGCGTAGCGCTTGTTAGAAGCAATTTTGATATTCCTTTCGCTTCACCAAATAATGTTTCATTCATTTCTACGTCGGCCTGAGATGTCTATGGAAGACAATAAAAGGAAATTGTTGCCTTAAATTGTAGTCTTAAAAATTGCCTTAAAAGCAACACGGTTTTGGGACATTATCGCTGCTAGACTAATGTAGGTAGGCATCGACCTCCGAGGTCATTGGACCTTCACGACACATGCCTAATAAAGATGTGTGCGCATGTATAAATAGGTGATTTGTCTACGTTATACATAATATGTTCTAGTGGATATGGAGCCGTTCATCTCCTCCTGAGTGATAAAACTTGTGTGTTCTCACATACATATTCATGGTACTATCTTATGTCGCGCTGAGGCATACTGTGATATTAATATTCTGTCTTGTGCCTCTTGTCTTGTTCGAGGATAGTGTTGTGTTCGCTTCGTGTCTAGAGTTAGAATCTAGAGCTAAACTGGTAATGTTAAAAAGTAAATACTACCTATACAACTGGGGCTATTGCTATTTCATCGGGCGACACATTGTGCTACTTTTTTACGGATAACTCAAATGGTACAATTTGTTTGAATCTATTGTCATTTGTAACTACGTATTTAAATCGTCATATCAGGTGGCTCGATCTCTAGTCTAGAGGTGTTTTGAGGACAGATTCGTGTTTTGATGTTAGTAACCCTATCCGTTATGGGTAGTGGTTTGTAGTTTATCCTGCAGACGCAAACACATATGTCCCTTACATAATTTATGACTATGTTCTCCGTTTCTAAGAAATTTGGTTTTCGTCAACCGTAAAAGTACCTGCTCTAGCTTGGAACTCTACCAATTCAGATACACAGATAGCTGCTACAGGAATAAATTACTAGTTGTGCTAGATAGATAACGGTATTAGATAAAACCGGTAATACACATTATCACCACTATTACTGACAACTGAACATCACTCTAACTCACGCTTCGTCCACATTGTCCCAAAAACACGTTCCCGGCCTCTTAACACAATAAAACGTAATTATTAATGAGCCGCGCAAATAATTCCTAACGGCAATTGCATTAAATGGCCATTAAAAATAACTCTCGACTGCACACAGAGGTGAAATGAATAACATTCCAATAATAGATAGAGCAGTATTAACTTCAGGGCGTCCAGATTGTATGCTTTTCGATATTTTTGGGGTTTACGCGACCTGTCGGGTATTTTAAAAATAACAAACGACCTTCGTTGCTTTAATTTATTTGGCTTGCGTCGCTGTCACGGCGGTGATGCGACGTGACATGTGTTGCTGTGGCGGTAACAGTTACAAACACGTAATATATTCGGGAATCGGCGCAACACTATTCTTAGATACTCCAGCTTTTGGCAGGTGTGGTGCGTCGTGGTCGGTTGTGTAAGTGTTTCGATGCACTGTAGACTGTGTTTTTCAACATCTTCCTTTTACATCTTCCTTATTTTGCGTCATATTTGCGGGGCGGTGTTAAAAGAATGACATTTCCATTTATGTGTTGGTATGTAACAAATGGTATGTAATTTGTTGCCGCCCACGGTTACGTAACGTCTAACAAGTACCCTATGGGCATGTGCAATATAACTGCGCAATTTAGTACCTACCTACACATTCACTGTAAAAATAATAGAAACTGCGTGTTTTAATTCTTATTTTTTATTCAGTTAATAATTCAAATTTCCATAAAACATTAAAAAAAGAATATCTGATTTGCAGCAATACTTTGCGTGCATCTAGCCAAGTGTCATCCAACCTTTCTCCAACATCTGCCCTCAACGAATATGACGAAGAATCCTAATGAGCTCTCTGGTCCTCCTTCAAAGTACACAGACGTCTTAAAGGACACTGCTCCTACGATAATTCTGCACCAGCTTCGCTAATTTCAATCAGTTAATCCAAACCGGAAAATTGCCGTAGCAGCACTTCGTCATGAAACTTTTATCTAGATGGAGATATAACTTGGAAGATGTTTAGGATAGAACTTCCGGCCCTTCGCAACTTTCGGCACGAGAACACTAATTTGATCACATATCTGCACAAGTGATTGATGAACCCATGATATACGTACATGCTTAACTGACTATCATTATTGGGATCATTTGAGATATTTATCGATACCACTTCCGACAGGCGGGAATCTAATGGTACTGTTTGAAGTTTTATGTGCAACTGTTTTCTTTGGCATTTGATGTGATTCGCAAGGATTTTTTATGGAATGTGCACTTGAAAGAAAATCTTTCACTGGAAAATACTCCTCTCCAGGAGATAACAATAAAAGAACACTTTAACGACACTGTTAATCTTTTCCAAACCGACACTGCATAATCGTAAAAGGTGCAATAAAACCCACGGAACGATTACATACTTATTGGTTATTATTTCCATGCTGTTAGCATCAATTTTGACTAACGCTTTTGAAAATTACATACAACCAAACCAAATTTTAAAATACATTTCATCCATGTAAGTTTGTGTTGAGTTTTATAAATGTTGCCAAGCCAACCAGAATATCTAGACAACCCTTAGGACAACCACAAGAGTCGACGGAATGGAGGCATCACAAATTTTGTCCGTTATTGCTGGCGCAAAATCAATCCGTCATATTCCATTTTCAAACTGTCCACGAGTTTCCTCGACCATCCACGATTATTCCACGTTTGGTCACATACGCCTATGCATCGCTATATGGCAGTCTGCGGAAGGTAAATCAATGGTTGAGGTGTGTAGGGTGCACGAAATCAATATCGTTAGATCACCGCCGCACATCACTTTGTGGGTTTAGCGGGAGCAGGATTTTACTCTACTAAACAAGTATCAAATATACATCCATCCACCAATCCTCGCAATCTTATGATGATGCCCTGAGTTTGGGTTCGATATATAGATCAACTTTTAATAGATATTGCTTTTATTTATTATTAATGTTAATTTCTGCACAAATTGCATAAAGACATATCAATTCTTATTATATATGTCACTGTATGTCAAGATAGTCAAAACCGTTAATTGATAAACTAACGCTTAAAATCGTTATATAGTAAACTGGTTTAAATTTGAATTGCAAACGAAATACCAGGGAAAACACTGCGGTAGCGTAGACTAGAGGGGGCGAGCGCTGCGAAGCCCCCGAATAGCCTTCGTGTTAGGTTGACATGTAAGCACAAAAGAAACGTAAATTCTAAACCCTGTCGGTCTGGTTTACTATCTATCGATAGTTGATCGACTAACGCGTTAGTTTATCAACTAACGGTTTTGACTATCTTACGGTGACATATACATATGTAGAAAATAAGAGACATCAGAATAAATAACATTATTAAATTCAACAATTACTTGTATAACAATGACAATAATAATATACAATGGATAATTTGAACAATATTAATAATAATAAAAAATATCATCAAATCAAGACAAAACTATACCTCTGCATTGGCATAGAAGCAATAGCAATCTAAAGAATTGTCATGCATTTGAGAGGTTTCGTTCGTACGTGTACGTGGCGTTGCTAGTGAAAATATCAATCTGCTGGACAACAAGTGGAATCATTAAAAAAACAAATAATCCGAATGCATTTTCAATACCACATACAAACTTATGATTGCACCTGATTACGTACATGGAGTGTGAAGGTATAGCCGCACCGATTACTTGGTGAACTACATTTCGCGATCTAAAACAACCTATTGAGTTTTTACTAACATTTTATGGTCACTCCCACAACCGAGACGAAGCCAACGACACCTCATTCCCCTTGATTGACTTTGGGTACCCTGGGTACCCAAAATGCCGTTATAGGTTTCGAATTATATTACCATGGCATAAAGTTCAAAATTTTGACCCGTTAAAATGTCAAAGTCAATCTCTGGGCTGAAGCGCGTGCCAGCGAAATTGTCTTACATTCTCTGGCTACTGAAGACCTCTGTGGAGCGCTGGGGTTGTGACTCCGCCTACCATGCGCGAGGTCGCGGGTTCGATCCCCGGCTGGGGATAAAAAAAAAACAGGTCTTGGGTGTTTATATGTGTAAGATGTCGCTGGTTCTGGTTCCCACGACACAGTATATCCTAGTGTGGGGCCAGAAGCAATGTAGGTGCCTGAATATAAATGTTTATTCAAAAAAATATACATACGCTCGAAAAACATACCCTCCTCGTGCAGTCGGATAAAAACAGTTTGTAGTTAGATCTGTAAATGTAGGTTAGGTGGATATTCTATTCTAGTCTAAAGGATAACTCACCGGCACTCCCTGTAGCTCAACTGCAGTTCAAAGCGTGTGTTAAGTTAGTTTCATGATAATAAAGGGAAAGAATGCCAAAACGCCATAACATAGCCGTAAAACCGATGTTTATGCCTCATTTATTTACACAAATTGTCACAAATACATAACCGTAAAACTGAAAGTATTTAGACACGTAAAATGTTTAAATGAGTCACAAAAGTCGCTGTATATCAATCAGTGAGTTGGAAGAGATCGTTCCAAAAAATCTTCGTCGTCCCAAAAAAATCACCCTCGCAAATGCCAAATGTCACCGTTTGGGAAATTCAAATGACCTACGGTGGCCGCAAGGTCTAACACACCCCTAAATTCTAGTATTTAGGCGTATTGTGTTTCAAATTCTGATGTAATATGCCTGCCGTTTTGTTTACTATGTTCATCAAAGCATTAATATGCTTTTAGCTGAAGTAACAGTATACTATTGTTGGTACTTTTAGTCGTACAATCGACGAAAGCCTAGCGAACCCTTTCGGGTGAACTACAATAGTACAAATGAGAATGGGGCCATGTCACGGTCTATTAATTTAGAAGACAGATTATTGTCTGTTTGTCAGGATAGTCAATCAGTGTTATTATGGTCTTTGCCCGAGATACCATGTATTGATGATCTCTATCGAATGAGCTTACACAGAGGATGCTTTACCCTTTTTATCAGAACCTGTTACATATTGAGAGAAAAAAATCCGGCCAAGTGCGAGACGGACTCGCGCACTAAGGATTCCGTACCATTATCTATGGAAACGGCAAAAAAAACACGTTTGTTGTATGGGAGCCGCCTTTAAATACTTGTTTTATTTTAATATAATTATTTATTTTTAAAGGGAATATATAACTAAATATTCTGTGAGTATTTCAAGCGTTTAGCTGTTGCCGCTATCAATATCGAGCAAAAACGAGCAAAAATATCACGTTTGTTGTATGGAAGCCCTCTTAAATATTAATTTTATTTTGCTTTTTAGTATTTGTTGTTAGAGCGACAGCAGAAATACATCATCTGTGAAAAATTCAACTGTCTAATTGTCACGGTTCATGAGATACAGCCTGGTGACAGACGGACAGACAGTTAGAGGTAGTCTAAGTAATAGGGTCCCGTTTTACCCTTTGGGTACGGAACCCTAATTAACCAATCAGGAGAAGATTATTTTAAACAAGCTGACTTTTGATTGGTCTTAAGAGGAAGGTATAAGCTACAAAATACTGCTACTGCTAATTTACAATACGGCAATAAATACTTGATGTGCACCGAATCCTGACGGTTTCCAATCTAACCAATAAACTCAAAACTCAAATCATTTATTGTAAGTAGGCTAAAATAATCCACTTTCACAAGTCAAACATGTCTCATACATTGAGGAAAATAAAAAATATATATGGTCATCTAAACCAATTAGAAACTGATTATGTTTTGAATTTGAAAAAGGAAATTTCCCTTCGAAGTGGTGATTAATTTCATCGAATTACAAACTATGTATTTATCATTAGTTCAGTTTTGTACTGGAATCGTTCTCTGTCAGTTCAATGAGGGTTTTCTGACTTTGTACTATCTGACAGCTGTTTAGACCTGGGGGTTTACCACAATCTTTTTCCGATTCAAGATAGGTTAAAAACAAGAACATCACCATGGCAACCATTTCCATTCCAATTCGCCATAATGGGCTTTATTTACCTAATATCAAGACTTGTTTTAAGACGGTCACGGTAATTTTGCGGATCAAGTTAGGTTCCTAATCTGAATCGCCATAAGACGTTGTGGTAACCCCCCTGACGCCTACGAGGCGCCGCCTGGTGGCAGAAAAAGTATCGAAAACCCTCGAGGGTTTTCTGACTTTGTGCTATTTGACATCTGTTTAGACCTGACGCCTACGAGGCGCCGCCTGGTGGCAGAAAAAGTATCGAAAACCCTCATTGTTAGCAATACGAGAAGAAAGTAACCACATTAACATTGAAATAGTACACGCTCGTGGCTAAGTTACCGTGTTCGAGTATGTAATGTCTCTGGCTAGGTACTGTGCCAAAGGCAAACTATCTGTACAGCTAATGCGGCGTCCCGTGGCGTGTTTATGTTTCGGAGTCGGCAACTAGAATGCACGCCAGTCCGCATAAAGCCAAAACCTGTGTACGGCTCAGCGCTGAAGGTGTTGTGCCCGCACAATTCTTGTGCTCCCTTTTTTGCTCTTTCGGGATTTTAATGTGCTGCTTGCTCCGTCACTCCAGGCGGAAGGACCCGCAATGCGAGAGGGTCGGAGTGGGGGAAAAAATTACAAAAAATCGGTTTCAAATTAATAAAAAAATAACTAAAATAGCTATGAGAATGTCCATAACGGGTAATTTAGATATTGTCGAAACACATCTAAATAAATATTTTTGAAGTCTATTCGCTATCTGGGTTCGATCCCCGGCTGGGGATACAAAAAGAAAACGATCCCCAGGTCTAGGATGTTTATATGCGTGTGACGTCGCTGCTTATGGTTCCCACGGCACGCAGGGTATCCTAGTGTGGGGTCAGAAGCAATGTTTGTGCCTGTATGTAAATGTTCATATTTATGTTGTTTTCAATTTGACAGAGAATCAAAAATAGTGTAAATTTAGACCTCATTTCAATAATTATTTCTATCGAGCGAAATTCCTCCAATCGCGTATTTCAGATAACACAAAATCTAGAAAAAGGCCCCAAAATTGATACAAATTTATCTAACTTCTTTTGAACTGCGGAGAAATAACTTCAAAAGTGTCGATGTTGTCGACAGGTCACCTTAACCTGAGCAAAATTTGTGTAACAGTGAACTCGGCATTTGAAGGTGTGAGCCAATAATTTCAAATGTACTCGTTAACTCTACGCGACCTTTTCTATTGAGTAAATAATAAGTAAGGTGCCTACTTTTGCCATGCTATTCACAGTAAATCAAAATTGTTAATTTGAAAGCAAATATGTAGGTTGTAAACAGCAGCATACGGTATTTGTCCCAAACAAGTTAATATTTCAGCCCTATTTGGCATCTAACAGCGTTGAGCCATTCGCAGAGATTGTCTTTACGCCGCCAGTTCGCCCTTTATTGTCTAGTCTGGAAAACTACTGGCTATTGTAAACAGCGCATAAATTAGATACCTAGACTCCGATACGTCCATTGCTTACTAGTTAAACTCTTTTGCCTTTGCATGGATCTGAGATAGAGTCATAATAAAATAAAATATGAAATATAATAAATATTCATGATCCAAACTTAAGGTGATACCAAAAATATAATAAAAGGAATACAAATCTAAACGAAAGTGACAGCGTTAGGTAATTACTTCCTCATAAGAAATAAAAGAGAGCCATCAATGCACTCAACTCAAACTTAAATAACGTAGCGCCAAACCACATAAAAATTGTTTAAAAATAAACTACGCTATTTTGTCAAAAGGATTTTCAAGGAGAGTTTACGAATATATAATATTTTGAATGCAATGAAATTAGTTAGGATTTCAGAATTACGGGAAAAAATAAAACAATTTAGAGGTATTTTCGTAATTAAATTCTATCGAGAAAATTTCATTCAATCGCGTTTTCCTTCAGTGAGATCTTAACCCTTTAATGCACGGCTTGACCCGAAATGGATCCCGATTTTCAACCTTATTACTTGGTAATAACGGTCAAAACCTATGAAACCTTATATGGGTTAGTATGCAGTAAAGGGTTAATTAAATACTCAATGAACGTTTACCCAAAAATCAAATCTGTAGATGACTTTATAGTGGAGTAAATGGATTCTAAAAAAAAAAACTTTTTTTTGGTGTCGCCTTAAAGGGCCGACGGATAGGCCAGTCAAGCACTCGAGCCATGCCAACTTTCTATAAAAATGCGTAGGTAATAAAAAAAAACTAAAAACATCTTCTGCGGTACACAGTTTCCGAAAGAGCTGTCAAATGTAACAAGCGATTAATCGATCATTAATTCCAAAACAGCGGCATGTGCTTGGCTGAAATGCGTTTAACAAGAGTTTAACAAGTTGTCACAGATAATTTTCCTTTCAGAAACCGGGCGTAGTTGCATAAAAAAGCACTTAATACCACAGAGCAATTGCTCTGTGATAATACTTAAAGTAATTATTGAGATCCGATATAGAGTTAAATTGCGGTACCCGCCCACCACTGAGTTGGATTTAATTGGTCCCGCCTGCATCTAAATTTAATTACGCGTACCGCATTCAGGTTTTTTAGATTCTTAAGGTGATACGAAAAAATATGGGGTTTTTTCGAATCCATTTACTCCACCATGAAGTCATCTACAGATTTGATTTTTGGGTTAACGTTTGTTGAATATTTGGTTAAGATACTCACTAAAGGAAAACGCGATTGGATGAAATTTTCTCGATAGAATTTCATTACGAAAATACCTCTAAATTGTTTTATTTTTTCCTGTAATGTGGAACTGCGTTCAAAATGTAGATATTATGTATTCGTAAACTCTCATTAAAAACTATTTAACATAATAGCGTAGTTATTTTTAAACAATTTTTCTGTGGTTTAGCGCTATGTTATGACATTTTCTCTCGATTCCGTCCCTCTCACACTGCGGGTCTTTCCGCCTGGAGTAACGGCGACCTTTGCACGGACGAGGTATCGCCATAATTCATAATTTATTTCCTGCTTTTAACCCGCCCACTCCTTGGCCTCAAAAAGTTCAAAAACAATGAAAAATTGGTTGCATGTAAACTCTGCTTATGAGGCTCAGAGAGACATTCTTTCTTTGAAACTAAGTTGTAGTGGCAGTTTATTCATAGCTTGTGAAAGATTAGTAAATATTTACATACTCGCCTTTTAAAGCTTGTGATAGCCCACTAAAACACCGCATTAAATCCGCCATTGTTAGGGTTCCGTACCCCAAGGGTAAAAACGGACCCTATCACTAAGAGTCCGCTGTTTGTCTGTCTGACTGCCCGTCTGTCATCAGGAAGTATCGCATGAACCCTGATAGTTAGATGGATGAAATTTTCCCAGATGATGTATTTCTGTTGCCGCTATAATAACAAATACTAAAAGCAGAATAAAATAGATATTTAAGGGGGCTTCAATACAACAATTCTTACAATACCAAATACAAACTTATTAATGCACCTGGTTAGGTCCATGGAGTGTGAAAGTAGCCGCACCAATAACTTTGTAAACAACATTTTGCTATGTAAAATCCAAACTATTCACTCCACACCATCCCTACCATTGGACGGTGGTACGGAACCCTTCGTGCGCGAGTTAGCATTTGACTGGTTTATTATATTCTTATTGACATTCGTGTCATCATGTCGAATCTAATGACGTTTCATTCATCAAAATCGGTTGAGCCGTTGAGTATTAACGAGGGGACACAAGGACAAACATACATACATACATATATTCAAACAGGTCATATACGTAACCCTGCTCTTTCCGCTTCGCTGCAGTCGGGTAAAAAATGCTATCACGAAGTTTGTGTTAATTCGCTTTAAATCGGTCTTGTAAGGAGGACTTCCTGTTAATGTGGGCCAGACAACTCGCAATAAGATAAGCTTCACAAAGATTCGATACCTTGATCCTATCCTGCTATTTATTCTGTAACTCAAATCGACCGAAAACTGTGGCAATGTGACAGTATTAACAGTTTTCCCATATGTCATTTTGACACTAACTGCTTTGGATTTGACGTGGAGTTCAGTTACATAATAAGGGGGCAGGACTGCAAATATATCATAATTACCCAGAGACGCAAAAGAGAAGATAACAACAAAAGCGGAAGGCACGCCCTGACAATCCTTTGTTTGCGAACTAACTAACATCGAACGATAACTTCCAACACAAAGGACTAAGGGCAAAAATGTGCCCACAAAGAGGCAACGATCCTCAACTCTTGTTTATGATAGGATGGCTACAAACGACGAATAAACTATAGATTGAACAAAGAAGTACAGAATCTAGCTACTGGAATTGAATGGTACGAGTCGCTTGAAGCCACGCCCGAAACACGGTGTTCGGACGAAGACTGCAGTTGGAATCTACCAACTCAAAGTTTTACTGACACTCATATTAATTTGAGGTGGACACTATGTACTAGGGTAGGGTTTTTTATTACACTTTACTTGAGCTTGTGCAATCTGCCTTATGATTACAATTTCCTTCTTTGATAATTCTCTAGCTTTGCCGGATACAGTGTCTGATTGTTTGCACGTGTCAAAATAATCGGAATTAGTCACCTTTTAGAATACTGAAATTGTGACATTTTCCTTCCTTGACTTTGTGTTCGTGAATGCAATAACATTATGAAATTCTAACTTGGACGTTTAATATTTGCGATGTTGGTAGTTCTGGTTCTCACGACACAGGGTATCCCAATAATGCGTGCGTCCATTATAAAACAAAAAGAAAAACTAAATATTGAAAATCGATGGATATTATGAACCAAATTGAGGGTCTTGCTGTCGGCCTGTCTAAAGCTACCCACCTGAAATGCACTAACCAAATTATGCTCAAAGGAGACTAATTTAATAAACGTATGACCAGTTAGTGAAAATAGATACTTTTTAGTAGTGTCAAAAAGCTCGGCGGCCTATGAATATATATAAAACTTACGTAAAAAATGTGTGAGGTCGAATGTCGACCTTATGTCCACAGGATAGCGGGTTTTTTCAATTGCTGAACATCACCAACGGTTTCGCCGCTGCAGCGCATTTTAATGTCGCAGTCTTTAAGGTTCTTACTTTTGTTAGAGGTTCATCCCCGTCACCATCCCAATTGAACAGCGCTCGAGGGCTTGAGCCAGTAACCGAACCTGCTACCATACGCAGAGCCTCTGCAAGCAATCCCTTTGTTGACACGGTTGCATCGCCGGCAGCTCGGAACAAAGAGTACAGGGCGGCGCGGCGTGGCGGGCACGTGAGCGCTATCGATCCGCCCAAGCTCTGCGTGGCGGGGCGGCGCTCTGCCTGCGCTGTGGGGCCGGTTTAATGATCTGCCACTGAGGCTTGTCAAGCCACTTGTTACGATACTACTAGTAATCTGCTGCTGAGAGTCCTAATGACAGTTAGAAACGCAAAGTTGGGTTTAACCTTATTTTAGCTCTGAGCTTAAAATAATAATCGACGAATGTTGAATAGCTGAATAATTTCGACACACAAATTTTCAGACACTTTCCAAATCTGGTTGTAATCATATTTGTTATGAATCAGATACAGTGGCAAATTCCCGCACTGCCCTTTCTAGCAACAGACTGTCCTGTCTAAGATTTGCTTGAATACCACTCTTTTTTTTTTGAGATAAGCTCGCCTTTTCCATAAGCATTCATGTAATTTTATCTATTATTTACCGTGCAATATTGTATTTTATGTGACTGTTACTTAATGCTTAATTAAGTACAGTGATATACACTGCTTTATACACACATATTATAAGCTCTCTACTATGTGTTAAGGAGCGGCTTGTTACGATCACCATTGCGGCATTGACATTTAATGTCGAATAGAACGCCATCTCGACTGATATTTGAATTGAGGTCAAATCAAATTGCTTTGTTTTTCAGAGATATTCGAAATTTGAATGTAATAAGAAAATCGAATACGATGTTCATATGAAGCAATAATACCATTTTTACAGATAAGAAATGTGTTCTAACAAAACAAGCTGGTCGTAATTTGAGGTTTTTGAACGCATTATATGGTTTATGATATTTGTATAGATAATAGTAGTTTATGTGACTGCTACATAATGGAGGGCATAGGCGAGTTTCATAATAATATCACTCGAGAGTTTTACTGCCTAATTATATACAGTTACATACACTAGTTTATCTACACACATATCATACGCTCTCTTTGATGTGTTCAGGAACCGCACGTTTGACCGGCATTGTGGCATTGATCATTGCTCTGCAGTTGTTTAGCTTGTTCTGTCGTACCAACTCCACAGACAAACTAGGGGCAGGCGGGCGTCGGCGTTCGAAATTTGAATATCATAATTTGACAAAATTTTGTACATATGGTCATAATGTACAAATTTTCAGATGAGAAATGAGTTTTTACCAAATAGTTTTACATTATGCTGGTCTTAACGTGCGGTTTTTAGACGCAGTAAAGAGGGTTTATGATACGTGTGTAGATAAAAGTATTAAGCTATGTAGCTTAATACTTTTATCTACACACGTATCACTCGATCGGATATATGTATATCCATATCGTAATTTCACTGTAATATTGTATGAAAGCACGGAATACGTTACTACGCATCGCCGTATCAGCGAAATGGCCACCGACCGGTTTTACAAGTAGTTACTTGCTACTAGTAGTATTATACAAGGTGTAATGGAAAGGTTTAGTTTTCGGCCAAATTGGTTACATTATGTGGCTTGGGCTAAGTCAACTGTTTTGTGGAAAATGTCGCTTCTCAGGTCCCGTTGATTTTTGTGGCAAAGCTGTTCAGATTGTGCCCTAAGGCTTTCTTCACCTTTCTGATACCGAATTTGCTTGCAACCAAACGTGGTAGTGGCGTGCAGGGAGCGCATCGGTGTTTTCAGTCACAGGAAGATATATGAAAAGGTGGTCCCAATTAAAACACTTAATTTATATGTTGGCCAGGCAGGAGTAAACCTGTCGCTCTCAGTAATTCGTCAGGGGGCCGAGTCTCTTATGAAACACGAATAGCAATAGTGTATAGATTGCTGCCAAGGGCATAAAATGAGGAATATTTTACAGTACCTCAAAATAAAATTATGCAAACGAATTATCTTGCCTGATTAACCTACCGTTTACCAAAAAACTAAGTACTCTACAAATAAACCATTTGTTTAACAAAACAAGCACCACCAATAAAATCATGAATCCTATCAAAACAAGCTAATATTTCTTACACAGTTCACAACAAATATCTGGCTTTTCGAACACAAATTCCGTTTTTAATGCAAAAATATTCTGAGTCAAACTAAAATACTGACTTGCACTCAAAATTCTCCATCCACATAACTGAATTTCGAAAATTCGTGTCTTTTGCTACACCACACTAATTAATGTTTACTCTACCAAATTATATTTAACAATTCAACATTCTTTTACCTTAATTAAAGCATACTATTTTAATGAAAAATATATATAAAAAAAATCCCTATTGGCGATAAAGCGAAAACGCGGACGCCCTGCTAAAGCAAGAAAAGTTTGAGGCTCTAATTAGATTTAATTGGGAAATATTAATCCGCACATCAAAAGTACTGATTTGACCAGCAAATATACGGGCGAAGTGGTGCGGTAGCTTAGGTGAAGGGTATAGGGGGTGGGTGAGCGAACCGAAGCCCCCTTTATCCTTCGTGTTAGATTGAACATGTAAGAGCAAAATAAACATAAAATGTTTGAACATGTAAGAGCGAAAGAAACATAAGCGTTTTTTTTATAATTTTTGTACAAATAGGACATGTTGGATGTGCGATTAAGTAATACCAATTTTTTTTAATACTGCAATTGGATAAAAATGTGTTTCAAAATCTGATTATCGTTCTTTGTTGTTATTATGTTTGCATTTAGGTGATTTTTTGATTGTTTGATTATCAATAATGATATGATTTATTAAATGGCGTTTTCATTATTAAAAAGAGTAATAAGGTGCTTGATTCAAGTAATAAGGGTTTAAGTTTTTGTAGTTAATGAAATAATTGTTAAGTTTACATTCAGATATCAAATAATCACATAGTATAACGGTTTTACATAATAGTTAAACAGTTGGCAAAATTTATTTTGTTTTGTGGGCAATTTCTGTGGTTCAGTCAGTATATACGTTGCAGTTGAGATATTTAATAAAAAAATCGGGGATTATTTTTTAGCGTTTAAATACATGCCGGCACAAAATGCCGTAATTGGCTTGTGGGCGGCGCCTATTCTGTTTGGAGACTAATACCTAATTCTACAACCTTACCTTAGAGGTCTATCTCTATCTGAAAAGACGATAGGGCAACCGATGATGGTCCCTGTTGCACCCTGTATACAGAAAGAGGAGCAAGCAACCGGGTGTCTAGTAAACGGGCGATGCAAGTTGTGCGATTTGCAAAACTGGTCGGACGGTGCAATAGCAGGACTGCAGTACAGCGACTTAGTAATGCGAACTAGTCACTTCGACAACTTCGTTCACACAAGTCGACCACATCCTAATGAGGTCTATCCTGAGTGGCGCCACTTTGCGTGTAGACCTGCCAAACTAATTGATTGACCTATCGCCACTTTTAAATTTACATTACAGCACCAAATCAAACCGACCAACGTTGGCCGTTGACAGGTCTCTACACGCACTAGCGCCACCAGTGGCAGAAATGGCAAGCCCTGATTCGACCACTACCCTTAACTATTATTTATTTGCATGAGCGTTGGTACATAATTAAAAATACACAAAAAATGTGCCACATAGCTTAACCTCAAAACAAACGTTCCTTTTTAAAGAAGTGTTGAGTAAGAGTTTATTTTTTATGGTAAGATACCCTAATGGTTCACTTGTTTCGAATCATTAAACTGATTTATACTTTCGATAAGAAAATCACCGCATTAAGCGCTATAGTGCCACAGACAGACACACTCTTATAGACAGACAGACGCTTCAAAGTTATAACATACCTTCTGTTTTCGCCGGGAGTTAAAAAGGTTGAACATTTGACAAACTAGATTAATTATCTCAATTTCTCGTGTGCGCAAGTATATCTTGTCCTCTCAACAACTGAAACAAGGTTGTATATTGTATTGAACATAGAGTGCTTTGCAAACGTTCCAAGTTTCTAGTCCATATTGGAAATAAACACTTGAACTATCGACTATACAGATAACCAGATGTTTGCCTAGTTATCTACGAGTCTGTGGGCAAAGAGTCCACATGTCGTTTGACACTGATTGTGGCTGGACTAAGAGAATGTCTATTAATCTATAGTTGCGATATTGCAACAAAACAATGAAGTAGCATAATCAAGTTTTATGTTTGAATTATTTTGTTTAGAGCTACCGATTTTGACCAAACTCAAACTCAAATAATTAATTGTAAGTAGGCAAATATTATGCATTTTTACAAGTCAAACACTTACATATGGAGAAAAATAATGAAATAAATCAAATATGATCAACTAAACTGTATGAGTTGATTATGGTTTGAGTTTGAAAAAGGAAATTTCCCTTTCAAGTAGCGATTCAAGGCTGAATCTCGCACAGGAAAAGGAAACTCCATTACCTACGGAACCACTTTACCGTAGGTCTTTTTTCAGATCTCTGCTAGAGAGGCGACCTGCTTAACATCATCGAATGAATTGAATTAATCGATACGGACTTCAAAAATCCGAGAGTCGATTGTGTCTCAAAATAAACGTCAAATAACCTATCTAACGTATGAAATGTATGGCGACCTGTCTGTGAACCGACATATTTGTGTGTTTGTCTAACGGAAAAATGAAATATTAGCCCGTACAAGTAAAATGCACTGCTTTATTCATTTGAACTACTGCTGCCGTCTACGTGTATATCTCGTTCGAAATCTTGTTGTATTTTTGACTTAGTTTTCTCCACAACCTTCTTCCAGTCATCTTCTGTTACCCCTGCACACGCAGCTTCTAGCAATCCCATCGTTTTCGCCGTACTAAATGGTGAATGCGTATTGTGTCGAGCTGCAGAAGATATTATACAACTAGAACAGGTCACTTCGCACTACTACAAAAGCATTGATGATCAAGATGACAAGATGTCATAACAAGATAGAGGCCATGACAATGCTCAAGCTATATATGCCATGATATCTCTATGATAGGCACATTCCACAAAGTTGAAAGCCTAAAATGTAACATTGCAAATTCTTCTTTCCTGACAGGCGTATAGGAGTAGGACTCACAGTATAGCTCCCCACTCTGTCCGATCTGCAGCCATCTCCAGCTCTGCCCAGTCTGAGCAAACCACGGCGGCATATTTATTGAACCCTCCAGTGGGTTTCTGATTGATGATGATTATGAGATGATGAAAATTACTTAATATATTTAAATGTTATTATTATTATTGTTTTATTTCAAAGAGATTGTACAGCATTAATTTAATATCTGATAAGGTTAAACATTCCTTCACAATGGTCATCCAATTCAACTTACTTTATTTCGATTTTTTGGGGAACATCCCTGGAGATAAAACAAAAGAATCAACATAACTTATGTATGAGCCCGTATGTAAATATTATGTTATGTTATGTTATGAGAAACCAGACTGGACCAGTATTTCCAAGCAGCAACCGTTCACGAGTATGACTTTTGCACCAGCCATCACCCCCCTCGCCATATTTGAGGGAGGGGAGCAACCCGATACACAGAGCCGCCGCAAGCAAAGACATTTCACTACTCACCGATCTAACTACTCAATGTTAGGGCCTTTCGCACATGGGACTACTCGAAGGCGATTCGAGTTTGATACGCAATTAGGTCACCATACGATTTCGAAAAGACGTGAGATCGTGTGCTTAGACAATGAAATTGTGTGGCATCAATTTAATTGCGTGTAAGGTTTTAGACCTTACAATTTTGGCATGAATTAAGTAATGGAAATAATTTGATAGACAAATTCAGAGCAGCAGTTGGTATTAAATATCTAAAGTCCGATTACGGTTTATCCTTATTTCCCACAGCCATGAAAATAATGATGCACAACGGTAAACTTACTACAGTATCTAGCTAGATTCTAGTCTAGATAGTGCGTAGGAAAGTTTCGCCGGTGTATGTAGTGGGAACATTGCATGCCTAATTGATAGACATCGTTTGTAAGACATTCCAGTGCATTGTTCTTGTAACATAACAAGTATTGTTCCAACACTAGGGCTAGACATTGAATGTTGACTAGGTTAGAGCTGGCATCGCGTCATTTGTTTGAAAATCTCGTCTGCCCTCGCAGACTCATAATATGTATATTTTTCCCATAAAAATGTATATTTTATATATATATATATACTGCCTGTATGTATATACAGGCAGTCCCGAAACTGAACGGCAAGCGGGAACTGGAAGAGAGTCCTGATTATGCCATGTCTGACAAAAGTAACATAACATAACATTGCGTCACACCTTTTCCCATACGGGGTGGCAGAGGCACAATTGTGCCCACTTTGAGCCAGTCATTCAATACTCCTTTTGCGTGACAGGGGGCTACCCCATCGCCGCAGCTATGGAGTAATGAAGGTTTCCTCGCGATGTTTTCCATCACCGTTAGAAAGTCCGTATAATGTACTTAAGACAAATGAATCATCTCATTAATATATGGTCAGGAAACGAACCTGCGTCTCCTGTGTGAGAAGCAAGCCTGAAACCCATTAGACCTCGAAGCTCCTTATGTAAATATCCTATGTTTAATTTTAACCCACGACGAAAAAGAGTGGTGTTGTAACTTTGAAGCGTCTGTCTGCCTTTGTATGTGTCTGTGGCATTCTAGCGCTCAAAAGGGTGGACGGATTTTAATGCGGTTTTTTGTAAATTGTACTAGATTCCCTACGATGGTTCTTTAACATGTTTTATTAAATTCGGTTCAGGGATTCTTAAGTTATCAGCTTAACAAGGCAACATGTCAGCCAAATTTTAGACTTAAAGTTTAATTGCTTGTGTCGGTTTGTGTTAATATATAATTAATTAAACTTTTCATCACATTTGCAGTCATTATGACCACAAATTTACCAAACCCTTACAATTAGTAAGTAGCGTAAATGAATATGATCAATGGCTCTGAAGTTGAAACCTTCTTGTGACCATATCTGCGACGAGAGGCTTACCCCCTATCACAACAAATGGGCTATGTAATATCTGGATCAACGTGGTCGCAACTGTATCTTGTTTTATAGGGGGAATAATAAAGCGAGCGAACAAAAAACTAATTTATATAATTTATATCTGTGTGACGTCGCTGTTTCTGGTTCCCACGACACAGGGTATCCTAGTGTGGGGCCAGAAGCAATGTATGTGCATGTATGTAAATGTAAATGTTTAATTGAGCGAATGCCCATGAACGGAGGAATTCCCTGTAATGAGCGAAAAATATCCAAATAGCCTGACAAAATTACTGAATTGCACGACTAAATTACTGCATCGTTAGGCCATTAAATTATTGGCTAAATGAAAAATACCTGGCCGAAGTGGTGGGTAGGTGAAGAATAAATTTTTAAACCTTCGTGTTAGGTTGATAAGTACAACAAAATCCACTGCTCGTTTAGGTTTTCTAGTTGCTCTGTTCCAGAGTAGCGTAATTCAGTAATTTTGTCAGGCAAAATCAGTATTTCTAGTTTCGCTCGGGTTTTCTCAAGCATAAACTAGATTATACGTTTAAATACTTCCCGTTTTATAGTACTGTCGTGGACGGCAAATATCGTAAGAAAGTGAGCGACAGAGCTCACTTTCCTACGATATTTTACCGTTAGAATTGTCAGATTAAAAAAGCCCTCTGGGAAATGGTTTCAGCCATGTTGTTTTTGAAGATTTGGCCACACCACAATAGCAGTGAATTTTACACTTTATTTTAGGGGAATAATAAAACTACCGAATAAAAACTAATGACCATGAATTGCACAATTTCCTGAAATTATCGAAAAATACTGAATTGCGCGAAAAAAATACTGATTTGCGCGACTATATTTCTGAATGGTTTAGCCACCGCTTATTCGCAGGCTAGCTAAAGGTTAAATCCCTTCCTCGTGTTAGGTTGAACTTTTAAGAACAATAAAATCCAACTCTTGTTTTGTATTTTATGTTACTTGAATTAAAGTTTACAAGTTGCTGTTTTTAGATTTCTAGCCGGTTAATTCAGTAATTTTGCCAGACGAAGCCAGAATTTTTTGGCTAGTATTTAATCGCACATCAAATATACTGATTTGCACAGCAAAAGAGGATCCACAAAACACTTTTTATGTTTTAAATATTTCATGTGTACTTATTTAGTATTTTTTGTTGTTTTTACATGTTCGCTTCGCTCACCCCATTTACCCTTCACTTAAGCTACCGCAGCATTTTGCCCTGATAGTTGCTGTGCAAATCAGTATTTTTGGTGTGCAGTTTAATATTTCCCGATTTTTTTATCGCTATTCAGTAATTCTGTCAGGTAAAACCAGGATTTTTGCCAAGCAAAAACTGGATTTATTTACCATTTATTATATACCATTCATACTTACTTACTTAAAAATGTATTTCTTCATTACAGGTATGTAACGTCAAGCAACAAACTAGTAGGTAACAAATTACACAGATACAAGTCACGCTATGCTCTACCTAACGGATTGCGAGTAAGTTTTTAAACTTTCAGGACTTTATTGGTATGGATTCCATTCACAGTACCTTTTTAGTTGTTTTTGTTCAACGTAATGCCAATATTTTTCTTGGCCTCTGAATGCCGCCTGGAGGGGTTAGCTGCGCATGAGAAAAAGAGAGATGCATGTATGAGCCAGAGAGAAAGGTGACTCGGAGGCAAAGAAACCTTTTAGTTCCCCGATGATGTTGATTTCGCGTCTACCTTTACAATCCCCACTGTACATCCTAAACAACCACTTTTAACTTATAATACACCTTTGACTCTGGATCGTTCTTCTTACTGCAATAACAAAACGCGTCGCTACATTTCTAGCCCTTCGAGCTGCCACGCGAGTCAACTTCTATTTTTTTATTTAGCGGCTCGCATCGGCTTTGTTTGCTCGATGAAGAGATTGCCCGGCGCCCCGCCTGTCTTCAATGTTACCAGTTTAGGTAATTTCCCGACTTTACGGCGAAATACTGAAGTGAACACATTGCGAAACTGTAAAAAGAGTTCGATTCTACTAGAGGTCGGTTAAGGTTACCTTCAGCTTTATTTTTGAGGGATAGGATTCAAATGTTTGAAAATGCTCTTCACTGATCTTTAGAAGACTAACAGAGCAACATAACTTAATATATTTATAAAGAGAAAATTCATAAAACAATTACAAAATTCAAATCCGGTGCAAAGATTTTATGATAATTTCGGGAGACGTTTCTATCGAGCAAAATAAACAAATAACATTGATATGTTTATGAATCTCTGCTGTCACTCATGATCAACAAGATAATTTAAAGAATGTTTTGGCCTACTACGTCGCCTTAACCTGTCCGGCCCGAGACCTGGTTATGTGGCATCGTAACTGAACCTTATGCCATGTTAATACATTTCAAATCCTATAACGGGAAAATGACACCTTCTGGCGTCACCAGGGCTAAGGGGCTTTTGTATATTCACGTTTTGGAAGTAACAGTGGATGATTTACTACACTGTGTATGTGGAATGCCTAGAATTATCTGACCTAGTCCCATTCATCAGTCTCGGACCTGGTTTAGGTATGTCACCCTTAAGATACAATGAAGTTTGGATTTATTCCTATAATACTAGCTTCCTAAAATGACAGACTCCTAAAAGGAAAAAATCCTAAAAGGAAAAATCCCCATAAGGCCGGTAGAACAGTAGGTACAAGAAGTACATATAAATAGAATATCTGTGTCGCAACGTAAGCTTTTTAAAGTTATAATCATAAGTAACTAGGGTTCTGATTCTGGCAACACCGCTTGCCTAAACCATCTCGGGCCGTATAAAACTTTGCCCATTTTTCTCAATTCCGCTTTATATTACGACACTTATCTTGCGTCAAGATTCTTATTATGCGCTATCTTCCGCCCGCGACTTCTTTCGGACAACTTTTAAAACTAACAAACTTCCATATAAACTGGCAACCCTAAATTTAGCACCCTGACTTTGAGGTTGAATTGCCATAAAACCGTCTTTTATTGCTCAGTTAGTTGGATATATTATAAATATTAATTAATTAACAAACTAAATTTTGTGACGTCGTCAATCGTAAAATGTCGTAAATGATATACTTTCTGAAATACACTGACGAGCAATGAAAAAGTTCCACCCACAAAATGCCGACAAACACCTTAATATCTCCTAAGACATAGAACCTTTTGATTTGAACACAATATTTACGTTTTTAATTGGTAATATTCAGATGCGTTGTTAAATGTACTTCAATATTGCAGACGGCGTCATTAAGCTTAGCCTTTCCCGTTTAAGAGTAATTTGGTGCTATGTCACTGGAACTTTTTCATTGCTCGTCAGTGTATTTCAGTTTATAGTTTAGGGTTTTCGCAAGTATCCCTTTCTATGGCTTCAATGGTGATGGTATCTTCAAAACAGCTGTATGGCACAAAATTCTAAATATTGTCTCAAAAGTCACAATAAATCACGAGTCTGCGTCTCACGTTATTCAAGCTCAAATTTAACAAAAAACAGTTTTTGGCAAAATAACTCTCTTCTCGCCGACATGTGATTTATTGTGACTTTTGGAACAGCATGAAGGATGCCCAAATAAGGGGTTTATGCAAGTTTCCAGATTATTATCTTACATTCCGAGGTGAAACTCTATACAACCTGGCCTAACATGGTATCCGAGCAACGTATGCGTCGATTTCGATATACTAGTTGAAATTTTAAAGTCACTTTATGTCTCCTCGCACTCTGCTCGCTGGTTTGACTCCTACCTGAGAGATCGCCAGCAACGCATTAAGTCTGAGGAGATCTCAACGGACTGGTGTGATCTCTCCGCAGGTGTTCCGCAGGGAGGAATCCTTTCTCCTCTCCTCTTCTCGGTATTCATTAACTCCATCTCTGACGTTCTTACCTCTTCTTATCATCTGTACGCAGATGACCTTCAAATATATCGGCACTTCTCTCCGTGTGATGTGAATCTGACAGTAGAGGCGTTGAACGCTGATCTCGATAACATCAGGAAATGGGCTACCTCATATGGTCTGCTTGTCAACCCGGGCAAATCGCAGGCCATGATTTTGGGTACTCGTCACTCTCATAACCTAGTTCAGAAAATGCCCGTCGACCCTATAGTGTATGATGGTAACATAATTTCATACAGCGAGAAGGCCAAGAATCTTGGGGTTGTATTTGATAAATTGTTGTCCTGGTCGCCCCATGTTTGTGAGGTCAGCAGACGAGTCTTTGCGTCATTTCACTCCCTACGGAGATTGCAGCACTTCCTGCCGCAGCAGACTAAAATTACCCTTGCCCAGTCCCTCCTACTACCTTTAATCGACTATGCGGATGTTTGCTGGATCGGTGCGAACGAAGAACAACTGAACAAACTCGAACGACTTCAAAACCTCGGGATTCGGTTTGTCTTCGGGCTGCGCAAGTATGACCATGTCTCACATTATCGCAAGGAGTTGGGGTGGCTTCCGATCCGATTTCGTCGTGATATGCACGTTCTCTCCTATCTGTTCAACATTTTGCGAAATCCCCGCTACCCCTCATATCTTCGAGAACGTTTCGAGTTTATTTCCTCCAGGCATAGCAACCGGAGATCCCACACGATGTCTCTTCTTTCTACTCCTCGGCATAACAATGCCGCTTACAAACACTCGTTTAGGTTAACGGCGATCCGACTGTGGAACGCACTTCCCTGCGCTATTAGAGATAGTCCCTCAATTTTCACTTTTAAGACAAGATTGAAAGAGCATTTCCTTTCTCTTTCGTGATAGGTACTTTTATATATGTATATATAAGTAGTATATGTTTGATATATATTTTATTTTTTGCTTTTGTATTTTATTTAGTGTAAATCATTTACTATATCATTTATTTTATTTTCATTCATTCATTTTTTTATTATATCATTTATTATGTTTTAGTTGTAAACAATTAGATGTGTACAGTTTTATTGCGCACTAGGACTCTCCTGTTGCACAATTTTTCCTGTCCTGCCTAGGTTTGCTGGTAGAAATCTCTCTTTAGAGATAAGCTCGCCTTTGCTCATAAAATGTTTTGTTACCTTACTATTAAGATTTCTGTGCAATAAAGAATAATAATAATCTGTATGAGTAAAACAGTTTGAAATTAGAACCTAAACCTATGGCAACTGGGGGGTTACCACAACGTCTTATGCCGATTCAGATTAGGAACCTAATTTGATCCGAAAAATTATCGTGACCGTCTTAAAACAAGTATTAGGTAAATAAAGCCCATTAAGGCGAATTGGAATAGAAATGGTTGCCATGGTGATGTTCTTGTTTTGAACCTAATTTGAATCGGAAAAAGATTGTGGTAACCCTCGCAACTGAAGCTGTCGGGTTTCAACCTGTCAGTTCACTTCGTTAGTTAGTTGACACGTTCATAAATAGTGTCACTATGCTTCATGAAGACTGTTTTTAGGGTTCCGTACCCGAAAGGGTTCCAAACGGGACCCTATTACTAAGACTCCGCTGTCCGTCCGTCCGTCCGTCCGTCCGTCCGTCTGTCACCAGGCTGTATCTCAAGAACCTAGCTAGCTAGAGAGTTGAAATTTTCACAGATTATGTATTTATGTTGCCGCTATAACAACAAATACTAAAAAACAGGATAAAAGAAATATTTAAGGGGGCTCCCATACAACAATTCTTTCAATACCTCATACAAAATTATGGATGCACCTGGTTACGTACATGGAGTGTGAAAGTAACCGCACCAATAACTTTGTAAACAATATTTTGCTGTGTAAAATCCAAACTATTCACTCCACACCATCGCTTCCATTGAACGGTGGTACGGAACCCTTCGTGCGCGATTTAGACTCGCACTTGACCGGATTTTTATTTTTATGATTGTTTTGTACCGTGCTCATAACATCTAGGTAGGCATGTCAACAAACGAAACTATAATTAATTATATTTCTGCCCGAACGCAGGATTGTGTGTGCAACATTAGGTAAAAACATTTGTCTGTCCCTAATATTGTTAGGTAGCGTAGTGGTAGTAGTGACATTAGTAGTTGTATAAAATGGATCTGAACAAAGACCATAATAATTAATTACTCATTTTATTAGTATAAATCATATTCATCATCATCATCATCAATCAGCCCACATTCACCCACTGCTGGGTATAGGCCTCTTCTTCACCACGCCATCCTCTCCGGTCCTGAGCCTCCCACATCCACTGCCTACCCGCTACGGCGATGATGACCTCCGTCCACCTGGCTGGTGTTCTGCCGGCCGACTGGTCGTCGTGCGGTTCTGGGTAGCCACTCTGTAACCGCTTTGGTCCACCTTCCGTCATCTATCCTTGCCAAGTGTCCTGCCCACCCCCACCTCAGTCTAATTTTTCCACCTGAGAACCCAAAACGAAGTGGCAAAGGAGCTATTTTTAGCTCAGAAGTCGAAAAATATATTGTTTTATTTTACATATTCAAACTGATTTTTTTAATCTGTCTAAGAGTATTTGTTGTTTTTATGTATCATATAGGTTTACCCCAAAATAGGCAATTGCAACTTTAGATACATATGCCAATGCGATTCGCTGCCTTTTACACGGAAGAGAAACAGTTTGCGCCGACTGTCAGCCGTAATGAGAAACAGAGCCTTGAAAAGTATTCCTTTTTGACCATCATTCCTATTCCGTTTCTTAATGTACTCATACAACCCACTAGTATACAGACCCCGTGTCCCTCGGGTGGTACTAAACGCAGGCACTTGCAGATATCAATTCAAAAGAGTACCTTTTGGTATTCCTATATTATTATACCGAGCACTTACATTGTGAGGGCAAATGTGGCTTTTTTATTCCTGACATACGAGAGAAATAGGGCTCTTAGAAAACCCTTTTTCGCGTCTACATCTCGCTAGAAATGTTTTATGTTATTTACTTGTATCATAAAGACGAGAAAATACCGCGCGTCTTTTGTAGAAGTTTATGAAAAGGGATTAGGTTTATACATTATTCTGTATCATTTAGGTATTTATTGCGTGAGTATATAGAGATATTTTTCGGCAAGTCGTGGGCGGGATATATTAGATTAGTCTTAGGAAGATTTTATCTTTTAAATCTCTGAAATTATTTTAGTTCGCCCACGCTGAGATTTCTTATCTGTCTGAATTCGAAATCAATCAGGGAAATGTGTCTCCAAATTGTACCTCACAGTTTTTTATTTTTTTATTTTATTTCATGCAAAACAACAGATATTTTACATTTCATTTCTAATTACATAGACACGGTTTTATATCTAGTAAATTATCCTTAAGGATGTTTTGGCAGCATGCTCTGTATTTCGTTGCAGACATATGGTACATAATTATTTAATTCTAAACTAAGTTTACAAGAACAAAGAACCTCTTTGTTCAACCGAATTTGAATGTACATGGTAATACTTATACTTTGTCCACTCTATTATTGGTTTTTGACAGATAAAAATCCCTACTCTTTTGACAACTGCAACGAAAAATATGTCCTATACTGTACGCAATAAGGAAATGTCAAAAGTTCAATAAAGGATTGGACGGAGTATAGTTACTTAAATTTAAAAAGACAAACACATTTTCAAATATAGAAAAAAATAGAGAGATAATGTTTTTTGTAGCTGAAATTTAAAGGCACAAAAGTTCACAAAGACATCCGTATTATGCACATTAGACAATTCGTTATAGAGACGACACATATAAGTGATTCATGATATTCCCTTTGCGTTCTATATAAGGGTAATTCAAAAGTTTCTAGTTTCTTTGCCGACCTCTGAGGAGTTCGTGGAGTATGTATTTTTATTTTTGCTAAAAGGGAAGTATGGAGTGTTCCGTGTAGAATGTTATGAGGAGTGGTTAAACAACTAATAGACCTCCGAGCCTCCAGGGATGTCATTCCAAAGTATTCCAGGCGTGATTCGCAACAGCGATATTTGTATTTTAAGTTGTTGCGACATGTAAGCACACGAAGGAATCGGGCTTGTATATTTTCAATTGAGTCAATGTACCTTGTGATAGGGACTCCAAACCACAGAAAAATATTCCAGCTTACTCCGGATAAAACTATTGCAGAGTGTTAGCGTGGAGCGAGGATTACGGAGACCTTTCATCAGTCTTGATAGGAAACCGAGCAATTTGTCACACGATGACTGTAGGTAATTATAGTGCGACCTAAAGTTTAGCTCCGAGTCCAGTATTACTCCTAAGTCACAGTGTCCTTGTCAACACTGTTAAGTTTCTGGCTACCTATATTATATTGGTAATCTTTAAATTCGTTATTTGTCGTTAATAGTACTTTATCTACACATGTATCATAAACCCTCTTTACTGCGTACTTTAATGCCCTCCATTATGCAGCAGTCACATGAACTACTATTATGTGACTGATACATAATGGAGGGCATTAAAACTCGAAAGTGGGTTTATGAAACAAGCCGAAGGCGAGTTTCATAATAATATCACTCGAGAGTTTTAATGCCTAATTATTTACAGTTACATACAGTAGTTTATCTACACACATATCATAAGCTCTCTTTGATGTGTTCAGGAACCGCATGTTTGAACGGCATTGTGGCATTGAGTTGTTTAGCTTGTTCTGTAGTACCAACTTCACAGACAAAGTAGGGGCGGCACGCAGGCGGGCGTCGGCGTTCGAAATTTTAATGTCATAATATGTAGAAAATTTACACAATATGGTCATAATGTTCAATATTCAGATAAGAAATGAGTTTTTACAAAGTAGTTTAACATTATGCTGATCGTAACGTGCGGTTTTTGGACGCAGTAAAGAGGGTTTATGATACGAGTGTAGATAAAGAATTTTATAACAAAGCATTTGTCGACATTGTGCCACATGCTATTTTTCTTGCACCAAGTAGATGGAGAGAGTAAATCATTCTGTTTGGTTTGGCAGTCAGTCATTCACGGTGTTAATTGAACTATAAATATTTTAGTGATCGGCGTATAAGAGACAGATCGATTTTATAATGCTAGTTAAATCATTAATGAATAAGATTAATAGTAATGGCCCTAGGTGACTACCTTGGGGCACGCCGGATGTGACTTCAAGCGAAGAGGAGAGGAAGCCCTTGACTGCCACTAATTGGGATCTATTAGTTAAGTAAGTCGTGACCCAGACTACAGGAAAGTTGCAGTAGAAAGACTGCTGACAGAGGTGGTTCTTTAATCGTAGTAAACAAAAATAATAACGTAAAACAAAGGAAGGAAGGAAGGAAGCATTATTATAAGTCAAAACCGTTTTTGACAATTATCACGCTTCTCGACGAAACGGGAATTATTGTGACTTTTGGGGCATCATTAAGGATACCCAAATAATGGGTTTATCCAAGTTTCCGGCTAACTATCTCACATTCTTAGGTTAACTCCCTTGACAACCTTAACTCTGTTGCATCATGTCTCGTGGGAACATTAAACAGAGTCGTAACACATAAACTAAACATCCAAGGCATCGGGATTTTTGATACTATAGTAAAAAGCTTTACTAACAATACATAGCATTCCTATCAGGAATCTCACCACCCACCAGACAAACCTGTGGTGCCTAACTCGCAGTCAGCAGAAAGCCCCCGGCGTTTTAGCAAGCCGCCCCTCCGGAGGCCGGGCCTCCCGGTGATTAAAACAACGGATTTTAGGAGGCCCTAAAATGGAGACGCCATCCTTGCATTCGTTCGGACGGATTTTAAATTTTGAACCATTTATCAGTTGGCCGACTTGGTCCAGTTACCCCCCTGCCGAAGTACAGGGGGTGATTCTCGCGCGTTCCATTTACAAATCGAGTATGGATCTCACCCTATGCGAGACAATGAGGTAACACCCCTCCACGCGGGACTCACACACAGAGACTTGGCGCGGCCTGTAACTGTTTCTTCGCCATTATATTGTGTGTGTAAAATTATAATTGTGTTGCCCAATCTTGCGATTCGTTTTTTGCGAAGATAATTAATCAATTTGTATTAGTAGGGTTGTTCATACTTATCTATATACCTCATCCTCCACAACAAATGGCAGGTTTTTCTGCCAATGAGATACCTGGGCTTTACTTTATACTAGTTATCCACTCAGCCGTGCGGCCATCAGCAGATGATTGATTATTTTTCATAGGTTTTGAAATTCATTACCAATCCACCCATAGACGAGTGGAGAGTATAATGGAGTATTGAATAACGGCTAGTATTTAATCGCACATCAAAAAAACTGATTTTCACTGCAAAAAAGGATCAGCAAAAAAACTTTTTATGTTTAAGTATTTTTGTTGTTCTTCCACCTAATACGAAATATAAAGGGGGCTTCGTTTTGCACACCCCCTTTACCCTTGCACAATTGTGCAATTGGAAAGGACGTGACGCTATGATGTTATTGTTGTTGTTTTTGTTGTAAATACATGTAAAAAGGCTAGCTTGGAAAGCGCTTCCAGTAGTAATGATTCTGTACTGGGCTCTCGAGAGCCCATTAGGGGGCTACAATAGAAACGGTCACTTATTTGCTGAGGGCGTGTTTGCTGGGAGCTGATGAGGCGGTTGGAGCCGGTTGGAGCCGGTATCGATCGTATGAATCGTATGAAATATTTCATAATTATTTATGGCAGCAAATATATTGTTTACCAATAAAAGTTTTGACAACCAAACAAGTTATATGCTCACCGAATTTAGTGCTTAATATAATTTTACAGAACCGTATCAGTTGCTATAGGTCACTACCTGTCCGAATACTAAATTAAAGTTATTAGGTCACTACTTTGTAATACAACCTGGAGCCGAAGCCAAGCGGAGCGGAGCGAGGCGACCCCATGTAATTTGGTATAAAATTGGTTTGTGTAAATTTTTGGTGAACATTTAGTAAATTTGGGGTTTTTTTTTTTCGATTGTTGCCTGCGGATTCGTCTTGTTTAGATAATTTTAAGAACCTACTTGTAAAGAATATAGGGGCCTTACCGCAAAAAAAAAAACGAGTGTTCAACACTTGTTTAAAAAGGAAAACGTATGGAATTTCACGTTTGTTTTGTCAATATTTTTTGTGGTAACACGGTGGGTGTCTGCCACCCCACATGCAACCCATCATCACATTGAGAGACGAACAGTGAACATTTAACTTGCCCTGTTCAATCGGTTACATAGTGAACGTTGTTCAGAATTAGGTCCTTTCAAAAAATGATAACTAGACCCTCACGCTTGCTTCTCATGCATGATATGCAGGATCGAATCCGGTGCTGACCCATGATCCAATGAGATAAGGGATAGTAATCGGAGATCCCACACGGTGTCTCTCCTATCAACTCCTCGGCATACCACTGCCGCTTACAAGCACTATCCGACTGTGGAACGCACTTGCCTGCAATATTAGGGATAGTCCCTCAATCTTCACTTTTATGAAAAGATTGAAAGCGTATTTCCTTTCTCTTCCGTGATAGGTATCATATTTATGGAGGTATATGTATGATATTATATAGTTTATATATGTGCATGCTATCTATTGTATTTTATATAGTTGAGATATATATATTATTTATATTTTAAAGGTAATTTTCGTACGTATGTATACAGTTTTATTGCGCACTAGGACTGTCCTGTTTCATAAACACCCCTGTCTTGCCTAGGTTTGCTGGAAGGTCTCTCTTTAAAAATCAGCTCGCCTTTGCCTATAAAATTTATTGTAACTGTCTGTTTATCTATATTTTCTGTGCAATAAAGAATGTGAATATGAAGTTTTTTCTTACATTATCGGGCGTTCCGGGTACCGGATGACACCTCAAGCTGTAGGTTCCGGCTACTGTCGCTACTTGGTAATAAATAGTAGTCGAAGAATCCCTTCATCAACCCGCACTGAGCCAGCTAGGAGGAGTATGACTCAATCTTACTCCTATCCGGGTAAAGGGCCCTCAGTGGGGTCAATCGGCTATTTTTTATATATATAAACCTTTCTGCTACATCAATCAGTCAGTCGAGTAGACTTAACGTATTGGCCCAATTAACTTTTTTGCAGAAACAACAAAACCGGCCAGGGCGGAAAGCTCGGTTAGTCAGAATAACCGGCGAAGCCCTTCTAGTGTTGCCTCAGTAAGCTATGAGTTCACTTCTAGTGTTGCCTCAGTAAGCTATGAGTTCACTTCTAGTGTTGCCTCAGTAAGCTATGAGTTCACTTCTAGTGTTGCCTCAGTAAGCTATGAGTTCACTTCTAGTGTTGCCTCAGTAAGCTATGAGTTCACTTCTAGTGTTGCCTCAGTAAGCTATGAGTTCACTTCGTGTTTTGTTAGCGCCCCGCCCGCCCTCTGTATTCTGAATAGGTAAAGTATTTTCAGAATGGAAATGTCAGGAATACCTTATCGAGTACGTTTTAAAATGCAGATTTTGCAAAAAACATTGAATTGCTGACTGCGAGGGCACAACTGATAGAAATCTCTCTTTAGAGATAAGCTCGCCTTTGCTCATAAAATGTTTTGTTACCTTACTATTAAGATTTCTGTGCAATAAAGAATAAAGAAAGAACTGAACCTTGGCCACCACACGTGGGAAAACTCCAGAACGGTCAACTTGAGGAGTTTGTGACTGAAATGGCCCTGGATTACGTTTTTAATTAAAATGTTGCATTGTTTACTTAACTTATTTATTTTATTGAACTCAGTTGGACTGAGTTGAGTATTTTAGACAAAGACATAGACATTTATTTGCTTAAAATATGGTACATATCAGATGTAACTAAAATTATGTTTTTCGCATATTTTACCTAAGTAGGCATGCAAATGCATATTATATTTTATTAAAATACTAAGCTAATAATTCATTTCTATAAAAAAAACATGTATTCTAAGTACCTATGTAAAATGTCAAAATAATTCTTACTCATGTCAAATAACTTAACTTAAATAATATTAATCTTTGCATTTATCAGTCAAAGAATTCTTCTATGTTGTAGAAACATTTATCGACTAACCATTTGTGTAGATGGTTCTTAAAAAGAGGCAGTGCTAAATTTTTGAATGCCTGTGGCAGATTGTTGTATATATTTATCAACATCCGATAGCAACTCCTTTGGCAGAAGACTGTTCTGCATGGTGGGTATACTATTGTGTTTGGGTATCTCGTATGCCACGACCTCTCAAGTTGGGAGTATTTTGTAAACAGGTTCTGGTGACTATGTGCAAAACACGCCATTTCAAAAATATAGAGACTTGGCAGGGTCAATAATTACAATTTATAAAGAGAAGTTTGCAAGAATCTCGGGGCTTAGTTTAGTTTTAGTTTGGGAAATATTAAACTGCACATAAAAATACTGATTTGCACAGCAATTATCCCTTATATTTGCTGCGGTAGCTTAGGTGAATCCTTCGTGTTAGGTTCAACAGGTAAGAACAACAACAAATACTTAAAACAAACTTAAGTAATCATTAAATATTTAACACAAATAAGTGTTTTTGTTGATCCTTTTTTGCTGTGCACATCAGTATTTTTGATGTGCGATTAAATACCAGCCTTTTAGTTTCTCCTCGAGACTTTCTATGTTAACTTGAAGTGGTCGTACTGTACAAGTAAGACCGACCTATTTTAGCTGCTCTGTGAATTAGACAAGCCATTATGACTAATGAAGACTGAAGTGTTATTGTTCAATCGTCCTGATTATTATGAATGGGTGCGTTCAGTGCATGTTGCGTTGATAAGCTTTAAGCCGTGCTCACTTTCGTTACGAATTGTATTCGAGTGTAAACGTACGCATTCTGTTTGTACGAATTGAGTGCGTTTTACCCGTACGAATAGGCGTTGTTCCTGTGATAAGTGGAGTCATATTTAAGGCGTTCGTGACGTGACGTCACCGTTGCTGCTATGAATGATGGGCAAAATTATCACGGTCACATTCTACAGCGGGTTCCCTAGGATGGACTAGTCATTTATTCACCAGATACTTCCATTTCTTATATTTAGATTTGGCTTATGTTTAAACGATTACCAAAAACGCACCTATTTTACTACCAATAAATTCGAAATGATTGCCAGAATGGATAAATGTCCACCAAATTGTGTTTGGATATATGATCACCAAACTTCTTTTTATGTTTTACTTAATTTTTAAGTATTTTTTGTTGTTCTTACATGTTCAACCTAGTACGAAGGATAAAGGGGGCTTCGCCTCGCTCACCCCCTTTACCCTTCACCTAAGCTACCGCAGTGTTTTGCCCTAATATTGTTTGCAACTTTTGGTGTTCATTTATCCATTTTCGGTAGGAAAAAAATATTTTGGTGATCATTATATTTGTTGCCTTGAGATATTTCACGCCGTGCCCTACGCTGAAGGTCACGTTCGTGATAACTAGAATCACAAATGTAGTCGAGGCTGGTTCTTTCAGATTATAAAACTAAAAAACTAAAACCGGTCAAGTGCGAGTCTAACTCGCGCACGAAGGGTACGGTAACACCGTACAACGAACGGTAGGGATGGTGTGGAGTGAATAGTTTGGATTTTACTTAGCAAAATGTTGTTTACAAATTTATTTGTGTGGCTACTTTCACACTACATGTACCTAACCAGGTGCATTCATAAGTTTGTATGTGGTATTGAAAGAATTGTTGTATGTGAGCCCCCTTAAATATTAATTTTTAACACAATTAACTCGAAATATTTTTGTCAGTTTTTTACCTTTGTTTTTTTTTTACGTTTGCTGACGGATGAAGGGAAATCGTGCGAGAGTGTGGAAGGTTCTGCGCTAATATTGCATGAGTGTTGTCTTGTAATTATGAAATTGTCATTAACATGATGATAATGATAATATATAAATTGAATTGCAATTGTATTAATCTAATGACCTGATAAATGGTCTGATATCATTTAATAAAATAATGTATTTTAAGCAAGACTCATTGTCACGTTCCGCCTGAGCCGAGCGTGCAAGCGAGAGCGCGGAACAAGCGAAAGAGAAGCACGATCGGCCTAAGCGTAAACCGACTTTTCAGACAACCAACTTATTTCATGATATACTATGTCACTATTGTGAATGGCTCAAAGTAATTTTTTTTTATTACTGTAGATATTTCCATATACTTACCAAACGCATTTTCTTGCTTGTTCTCTACATTGGACCCCTGTGGGAGAAGAAGGGCGTAGAAACTCCCACAGATTGATTTTTAGATCTCCTTTAAAAATTGGTTGTGCTCTAATGCAGATATTTCAATATTAATTATTTTAATTAGGAATAAATAACTATAAAATTATTAACAGCAAGATCTGTGTTATTATGAAATTTGCACAGCGATTTGGGTTTTCTGTAATACTGTACGAAATTACCTTGATAATAAATAAAAATATATGTCCGCTTCGTTCCATATCAACCGGATTAGTTATTCGGTGTCTGATTTACGAGTGTCCGGTCACTAATAATAATAATAATAATAATAATACCTTGGACGCTATTTACACACATTGATCTAGCCCCAAACTAGGATTCCCTGTTTTATACTTAGATAGATAAACAGCCATGACTAGGGTACAAACATTCGTCCTCATCAAACAAATATATGCCCCCACCGGGACTCGAACCCGGGACCCTTGGATTCGTAGGCAGGGTCACTGCCGACTCAGCCATTCGGGTCGTCACTGACCTCAGCCTATCAGCTGTCATGTCGTCCGTAGTATTTATTTCCTAGTCTTCTTCCCAACGGCTCCAGGAAGGCTCCAGACCATTTATAATCGCAATGTTTTTATGTATGATTTATGGAAGGACCCATACAGCAAGGATTGAGCGATTTGACTGGGATTTGTCAATGTTCCACTCATCTTTTGGTTTTGTTCTATCATCAGTAACTAACGACGATGTTACCTAGACAATAAGTCTGTAGAATTGACCTCTCCCTTAGCGAATGCGTAATCCCACGTGCTGATTGACCGGTCTTAACTCGCGTTTGACTTTCATTGCCTTTAGTTAAGGGTTATTTAACATCCTATTTTCCATACCGTATTTCTATTTTACGCCCAACCATTTGGCATCAGCTCAGTAAGGAATAAGGCCCTTAAGGTTTGAAGATTAGAAGTTTTCTTTCACAACAAACGGTATTTTGCTATCTAGAATTACAACACACTACAAGTGGCATAGAAAAATGACACCTATCGAGTTTAAGTAGCATTTATTATCGTATGCAGTTTCTGCAGGGTTGCCAACAAGCGAGAATAGAACGTGTTGAAGTAATATAATGAGCAGTGTGCGAAGAGTGATAGAGCTGTCAACTGTGAAATTGATTGCGATTTCATGTAACTTGCAGATTGAAGTGTTTGAGAGGTGCTCAATTGAAAACCTCGTTATTGGTTTTGCCATCCATATTATGAAATGTGTGCTTCAATGCAGCTTTAGCGGTAATACTTCGATAACGTGTACTGTTTTTATTTCACTGTCATTCTCTAACACTATTCGTGGTCTGTGAGACCAAAAGTTGTAGTGAAATTAGTAGATGATAAGTGCCTTATCAGGACTGTATACGCAATTGGGAAACAGCATCCAACATGTATTTTCCACATTTATACTCTGAGATCGCACCCCAAAAATCTATACAAAAATAACCACCAAGTAAACACAACGAAAAGCCGAAAATCATGTTCCATTTATTGACGCGAACAATATTTGACAACCCTATCGCGCTCACGTCAGAACCAATCGGGTGCTCGCTCGCGATGTCGGCCCGCCCGCGGGAACCAATCACTCATCGCCGCGGACGAAGCGAGGAGACAGGGTTGTCAACGGCTCGTCAAAACTAGCATATTTTGTTTTTGGACCGTTAATGGGTTTGGAGGATTGTTAACCGTTCTTTTTTAATAGAACTTTTTGAATTGGTTGTGATGTGTGTAGAATTTAATGAAGAATCAAACATGTAGAGGTGACGGAACAATTTGAGTTACTCCTTGCTCTATCAATAACTCAGTCAGTACCTAAGAAGACTAGGTAATATAAGTTAGTAAACACGAATTTCTATCCAAGCTAGATTTTCTAAGGTCCACCGCACATGGGATGGCGCGACGACGACGCGATTGCGACTCAAGTTTGATTTTGTATGGCGGGGCGATGACGCGTAGGGTACTGATCTATGACACTATACTGTGACTATGTGCTGATGGCCAAACTGGAATTTTACATTATAACCTGTCTCCATCTCCATAAACGGTTATTCGCGCGGCCTTCGTGCAGGTAATTTCGAAGGGTAGCAGGAAAAGGTATTCACATTAAATATGACGTCACGATTCAATTTGCGCGCCAAGGGGGAGGTACATACATGCGGGGATGGAAACGCTTGCCACTGCTAGAGAAATTTCTCTTACGACGAGGACAATTTAATATCAAAATGGCTTTCCCAGACTAACGGCGAAAACGCTAGAGGAGGCGAACAAATAATGAATAACTTCCTAAATTAACTGAGCTAAAATTTTATGCAAATTTTTCCTTCCTTTCCTTTGTTACACATTATTAGTTTTAGGACTCTTTTGTTGTCCGTTTTGCATATACAAATGATGTAACCTGCTCTGTATGAAAGAGCCAAAGGTAAAAAGGTTATTATGTGCTTTTATTAGCCGAGAATAGCTGCTTTTATAGGTAGGAAAGTTTCAGAGTTATAGAGTATATATCGGTTTCCATATATTATGTAGTATTGTATATGGAAAGAGCTATATTATTATCATCAATATTTTGTATCTAAGCGTCCGTGGCCTAGCGGCATTCGAAAATCGGAAACGACCGTGCGGGTAGCAACATCTGGCCAAGACGGGTACTGGATGGGTGTCCGATTCCTTGTGGCATTTGTTTCGAGCAGTTCCGTGTTTCGGATGACGCGTTCAGCTGTAGGTGGTATTAGTCGTAAAGCTGTGTCGGAGACCCTGATAGGGCAGCTTGATAATTTCTGTCGGGTTGGCCACTAACCCGACAACCCTCCATCAACCCGCACTGAGCCAGCGTGCTGGAGTATGGCTCAATCTTACTTGTATCCGGATGAACGCTCGTGCCCCTCGGTAGAGACAGTAATGGGCTACATTTTTTTATTATTTATTATTATTATTATTATGTATCTGAGTTAGGACTTCACGAGACAATACTGTCCCGGTCCTTTTAGTAGGCTTGCGTGTGGACATGGGTCCAATATGTAGAGGCCCTTTTCAGACAATTTATTCAAAACAAACATGTGATTTCGAGCAACCGTTGGGTCTGTCCTCGAGTACCCACACCAAAGTGCACTCAAAGAACATTCCCTCTGGGTGCACAAGTCTTTGCAAAAATAAACGGTACTATGAAATAGGTACTTTGACGACCTGAATGGCCGAGTCGGCAGTGACCCTGCCTATGAAGCCAAAGGTCCCGGGTTCGAGTCCCGGTGGGGGCAAATATTTGTTTGATGAGAACGGATGTTTGTACCCTAGTCATGGTTGTTTATCTATCTAAGTATAATATTTATCTATATAAGTACGTGTATCGTTGTCTAGTACACAAGATACAGGGAATCCTAGTTTGGGGCTAGATCAATGTGTGTCAATAGTGTCCAAGGTATTATTATTATCATTATTATTATATAGGTTTTCGTTTTCAATCATAATTCGAATCAGAATTCATTTATTTGCTTAATACGCGTACAGTGTGTTCTTAAAAAAACTATGTCCTAGCATATTACCCATGCAGAATGGTGTGCATGGGTAATATGCTAGGACAATGGGTTAAATGTCAAATTAAATGTCAATTTTTTTTTAAATTAAAAAAAGATAATTAATTTCAATAAGAAAAAAAAAACCGATTGCTTTAAAAAAAACACTAATAATACTACACATTTTTTCCATTAAAAACAGGTGGTGACTCCCGTCCACTGATTGGGCCGACATAAAACGACTGCAAGGCGGCAACAACGAAGGTGAAGAGGTGTGGAGGCCATACGAATAAAAAAAACCGACTTCAAAAGTTCACTTGTACCCTCTGGGTCCCATCACGTACGCCCACTCGCCTTTCAACGTTTCACATCCAGAAGCATAACAGATAAGCCAAACTCCGGCCGCAGATGGCCAGAGACGAAGGGTTCGTGGCCTCTATATTCCCCAACAACCCGCCACAAGCTGCCCTGCGGGCTTATTATTACACTGAAGAGCAATGAAAAAGTTCCACCCACAAAATGCCGACAAATTTACGTTTACAATATTTACGTTTTTAATTAGTAATATTCTGATGCGCATTTAAATGCACTTCAATATTGCAGATGGCGTCATTAAGCTAGCCTTTCCCGTTTAGGAGTAATTAGGTGCTATGTCACTGGAACTTTTTCATTGCTCGTCAGTGTATTACTATGTATTATTAGCCAAGTTCTTCCCACTGCTGGGCAAAGGCCTCTCTTCCGCTCTTGCACTCTTCACACTCCTGGGCTCATTCCCACCAGCTCTTGTCGTGGCCCCTCAGCTCGTCACTCCAGCGCTTCCTGGGGCGATCACGTCCTTGTTTTGCATTTGGGATCTCTGGAGAGACGTTACTCGTAATTTGGCTCATCGGTGTGATTGGATACGGGCGACGTGATTTTTTTTCATTGTGATACGTATGTACAATAAAAAAATGCTACACTATAAAACAAGCAAATGTGATAAAATATTTTAGTGTTGCTATGCGAACGTCGTAAAAAAATTGCCCTATTTCTTTTAAACGTGATATTTCGTTGTGTGAATCTCGAGAAAGCAATTGATTTTAGGACAATTGCCTATTATTCTTGACAAGGGTAGTCAACATACATTTTTTTATTGAATAAAACGGTTTTTTGTTTGTCATTTGTATGGAAAGGCTGGGTTGTGAACTTGTGACGTAATTAAAACATTGTTGTCAAACGGTGGCCTTTTTACACAAAATTATGTTTGTAAAATAAACTGCTGAAAATTTCCAGTTCCGATTTCGACGAGCTCTTTCGCTTATAAGGATTTATTTGTTATACATCTGGCATGATTTTTATATTTTTAGACTACCCACTCTAGTAGCCAATTCTACGTGGGTATTCACCAAGTCACTGATTTTATTTTAATATCCGGGGACCGAGCCCTGCTCGGAGGTGGGCTGGTGCAGTTGGTCGCGCCGATAACAAATCATCAGCCAGCATCACCACTCATCATTATACCCACGAGTAGGCTGAATAATTGAATACCTGTACCATGTGAGCAAAAAAATGCATGCTTGCTCGTTCATGCAAGGAGGATGAAGGTTTTTTGGATTTCGATTTGGATTTGATCTCATTTGAATGAAACTCTTTGGTAAGGCTTATCCCTCCGAGGTAATACGGAATTTCTGCCCTATTTTCATCGTCATATAGTGAAATTAGCGATTATATTGTGCGGAAATGATAAAAGCATGAAAACTGTTAAAAATAAAGGGTTTTCCCAGTTATAAGAGACCTAGTTAGATCGATTTCTAGCCCCCAATAACCCCTAAATAGCAAATTTCATCGAAAACATTAGCGGCGTTTTCGAGAACACAAAAAATATATAGTTACAAATATTCCTCGTTCAATATAGGGACAGAGGTGGCTCGGCCAGGGCCTCGTATCTATTGTGGATATCTGAGCAATAGTGTTTCTTTCTTTGTTTTTATTAATCATTATCTAAAATGGTTTCCCAATCACCCTAACACTTTACTGATATCGAGAATGTTATCCTATATATTTTCTTTGCATGTATGTAAATAAAAAATAAAATTTCGTTTTATAATTTCTTCGTCGATATTTTTTCCATTACGTAAGGCCAATGGGGCCCAGGTGATAGCCACTTTCCTAATATAGTTTTTATATCATAAATAACGATCAAGGAGGTTGTATTCTCCCACGTAATATGGCTGATATGATACCACATTTCGTAGACACTGTGAAATGTGATATGCCTTCTCCCCTCCGCATCGAGTAAATATGCTTCTCAATTTTCTCGCTACCCTTGTGTAAAAACCTCCACATGGGTACTTAATGTAACAAAATTGTAGCCGATAAAAACTTTTTGCCATTGCCGCGTGTATCGTAAAAAGATACGGTCAGCTTGTCTTGGAAACTAATTTGGTCAGTTCGTTTTTGGGGAAATTAAAAGAAATTGTCTCCGCTTAAGTACGCAATTGAAATGTGTTGTGTTTTTGTCGGTTGGTTTTAGGGAGATATAACGTGGACAATCGTTTTGGCGCATTTGATCCATTCCTACCTATCTAAGATTTGGTCCACTTCGCTTTTGTCCACTTTCAATTGTTTCAATTTCAATTATTTCACATTTGTTCCATTTCTATTAATAATAACAACAATAAAAATAATAAACTTTACTAATAAATGTGGTACAATTTCCAATCTCAAGAGAAATCAAATAAAGTTGATATAAATTAAATTGAGTTTTTCTACTGCCTAATTAAACTTAAGATGAGTAGTTTGCTCAACCCGTGCTTGCTTCATACCTCGTTATTTATAGTTTTATAAAGACAAGTACTACACAATTAATCACTAAGTATCATCTTAGAACAACAAATATAAAAAGGTTACTAGCATAAGTAGTGTGTAAGGGTGTATATTTGTATATGTGAGGGTGCGTATGTGTGGTGTGAGGGTGTGTTCGTGTTTGGGTGTGTGAGTGTGTGTTTGTTTGTATTTTGAGGAACACAGTCGGCGCAGAAGAAGAAGACTTATAATGCTCGCTTCGGAAGCTACTTTTGTGTTAAAAAGAAAACTATGTATTTTATTTGACCAAAAATTTGACAAATAAACGAGAAAGTGATAGTTCAACATCTGCCTTTCTTATTTAAAATTATAATAATGATATAAATAAATTATTTTATTCTAACGCTTAAAACTTATCAATGATTTTAATTATTTTGGTAAAGGTAGTCGTGAAACCCCTCCACCAAATCGCACTGAGCCAGGATGGTAGAGTATGGCTCAATTTTAGTTGTATCTGGGTAAAGGCCTATGCCTCTTGGTGGGGTCATATATTATATGACAAAAGAATATTAAGAAATTATCAAATCAAATCAAATTCGTTTATTTGCGAAAAATATAGTAAGGAACAATAGAGTACATAAAATGGTAATAAGTACAGCATATTTCGCCACGTAGTGGCATGTAAATATTATAAAAAAATTAAGGCATACAATTGATTACATTAAACCATAATACACACACGTATAAAATTAGTTAGGCAGGCATATCAAAGTATAATACCTATACATAAAATGTTAGAAAAATTGTAAAATGTAAAATATTATTATGTAATGAATTATGAAGGTAATTTATTGATATGTCACCTACTGTCATCCACTTAAATCTGTTTAAAACCAGCCTTAAAGTCTAGAAATTCGTGAATATTATAGAAACATTTAGTTAATGCTCAGGCTATTCGGCGATAATTAACACTCTCGCGTCACATTTATAGTTTTACGATAGCGCGCTATTATCAGTGGTTTACGAGCGCTATAGCGCTGCGTCAAGTCCGAGCGCACTCTGTGCTTGTGTGAGTTCGTGGAGCGGGCAACTCCTATATCGTCACTCGAATGGAACTCTACTTTCATACGCATATCCTACGCATCGCTTTTAAATCGCCGCTATACAATTTCGTTGTCAAAAGTTGACCCATCGAAATTGTATGTCGGCGATTTGCGTATCAAACTCGAGTCACCTTCGAGTAGGGCCGTTGGCAAAACCAATATCGTGACGTTTGACGGACACCCTTAAGGGATTAAATATGGCCAGCGGCAGGGGGCGCGAACAGAGAAATGCATCTTCAATTCTAGGCTAAACTAGACAACATAAAAATGTAGGATAAATATATGTTATAAAAGGTCTATTAGAGATAAAAATGGAGTTTTAAAATTACCGGATATCTGTTATATTTAATACTTAAAAATATTTTTCGCCATGCATTATTATTCAACTAAATGAATAAGCGCTCGGAGACGAAATCAGTTTCCTATATGAAACTTACACGCAAAAATAGGTAAAAAAAGGGAATTTTTTTGGTTGTTTTATTTTATTTTCAATGTAATTATTACAGGAGTTTAGTAATATTTTCTATAATTTTCTTCGTCTCGGAGCTCGAGCTGCCCCGCGGGGCTCTGCGCGGGAGCATGCGTCAGTCTGCTTCAACGCGATGCGACGGGTATTTGTTTTCTTTGTCTAATTCTCAGTGCCATTGGCCCTTGTTCAGCCCTTAAGGGGATACCTCCTCCGTGCAAAGACCCGCAGTTTGAGAGGGAAATATGTGAATCAGTGAAATATGTCAAAAAGTCGGTTTTAAATTATTACAAAATTAACTAAAATGGCAATGAAAATTTCCATAACGGGTAATTTAGGTATTGTCAAAACCCATCTAATTAAATATTTCTGAAGTCTGTGGGATATTGCAATTTGTCATAAAATGGAAATGTAGACTTAATTTCAATAATTATTTCTATCGAGCGAAATTCCTTCAATTGCATTTCTGATAACACAAAATCTAGAAAAAGGTCCCTAAATTGTTATATTCATTTAAAGTCTAGTAACTTATGTCTGTCTACTTTTGAACAGCAGAGAAATAACATAATCATTATTATTTTCTGTTTTACAACACTTGACGGTTTGACTGCTCTGTACGATGCGAGAGATTCCGGTTGGTGAGAAAAAAGATATCCCCTCTTTATCCTACCCCGTCTTGGATGTCTATGTGTGTGACGTCGCTGTTTCTGGTTCCCACGACACATGGTATCCTAGTGTGGGGCCAGAAGCAATGTATGTGCCTGTATGTAAATGTTTGTGTTTGTTTACGTCATTGTGTTGACTTTTTGACATTGTGACCCCATATTTTCAGTTAACTCTTATAAAGTTATTAGGTAACTTTGTAATGAATTAGTTTGAGAGAAAACTATTCAAGTTGGTCATCCTAAATGGACGTTCCTGGTAGACAATTTAACTTATTATTACTTATTTAGTAAGTTAAGGTTTTATAATTTTGCTACTTTATTTATGTAAATTCAAGAACTGAGAACACCACACTTAATTCCATGCTCTTTGACCTTATTTAACCTGAAAAGTTCAAGTTCATCGATCTTACCGGTCAAAGGACTATGTAGGTATAAAAAACCGGTCAAGTGCGAGTCGAATTCGCGCACGAAGGGCGGGACCATTCGTGCGCGAGGTACTACCGTACAATGGTAAGGGTGGTGTGGAGTGAATAGTTTGGATTTTACATAGCAAAATGTTGTTTCACACTCCATACGTAACCAGGTGCATTCATAAGTTTGTATGTGGTAATGAAAGAATTGTTGTATGGAAGTCCCCTTAAATATTTATTTTATTAAATTTTTTGTATTTTTTGTCATAGCGGTAACCGAAATACTATTTAGGTTGATCCGGTAGATCCCGGTGACAGACGGACGGACGGACGGACGGACAGCGGAGGCTTAGTAATATAGGTTACGGAACCTAACAATAAATCCTGGATTCATTAATAACCGCAAAAATCCCATGAGAGTTCAGACAATCCCCGATCCGTTGGACATTCTTTACATAATCATGTTATCTAACGTTGTATCTTATTTTATCTATCTATATAACATTGAATTTTTTCTTCGTTTGTTTGTAGTCTCCATCAATTTATTAATAACACTTGTGATAGCCATAAAACACAAACAAATACATCCAAGTAACCAGCATGTGACTTGACGACAAGCGAAAACAAAAATTAAGCACGCTACAATACGCTATATGCGAAGCGCCCTAGCCGCGTATGGAGGTAGTAGGTCGCTACATGGGTTATTGCCCGCTTCATAGCCACACACCGTTAGCCTAAGGCCGCGTACACAAGGATCAGAAAAGGATAATACTAGCCAAAGACCGTATTATCCAAGCCTTAGAAGATGCGGACAGTTTATGGGCATGTTTGTTGTAAGTCTAAGTTGTAAATAGTTGTAAGAGGTCTACTCTTCGCTATTATCGAGTAGAACTTCAGCGGAATTAATTTTGTTTCGCCAATCATTTGCTGACTTGCAGCTCTCTGACTTCTTCTATTTAAAATGTACATATACCTAGCAATTCAAATAGTAATGGGGGCAATTAAATACTGAATGACCCAAAGTCGCTCAAAAACCTGCTGCTCAGATAATAAAACCAGTTACACCCAGTTAGTTAAATCTGAGGCAACGTTTTTTGATGTTCCCTTCAATATTTTTATTTAATTTTATTATCTAAGGAAAACTTACAGCTAATAATTATACATGTATAAGACGGGTCGACATAAAGCCATTAACAAGTTTTCGCATTTGGGTAGGGAAACCAGTTAAGTAACTAAAAAAACTAAAAAGTTGCTTAAGATTTCATAATTCATAGTTTCTTTATTGACCACAAATCATATAAAAACAAGAGATACATAAAAATTGTGTAAAAGGCGAGCTTATCTCTAATTAGCCGACATCAGCGTTATCAATGAGGGGTAGAAGGAGATTGTTGAGGCAAAAAGTATTGAAGTCTCCTGAGAGAGTGAAAGGTAGTAACAGATGGAATGGGCTGTTGCTGCAACATGTTAAGATAATGTCTGGTGCCTATTATCATGGCCTGGGACTTGCTCGGGTTGACCAGGAGTCCGAAGGATGAAGCCCAACTTCTTATACCCTCAATATCAGCGTTGAGTGCCTCCACAGCAGAGTTTGCATCGCTCGGAGAGAAGTGGCGATAAATCTTGAGATCATCAGCGTAAACATGATATGAGGAAGACAGGACGTCCGAGATGGCAGTGTATGAAAATAGAAGAGGAGAAAGAATGCCACCTTCAGGGACGCCTGTAAAGAGGTCACACCATTCAGTGGATATCTCCTTGGACCTGATACGATGTTGCCGATCCCTCAAATAAGAGTCGAACTAGTTGGCAGAGAAGAAGGAGACGTTCAGGGATCTGAGAAGATCTGGCACTACTGAAGTCAAGTAAAGCCAGCACGGAAAGCTGTTTGCGGTCCATGGCTACCTGGATGTCATCTGTGACTTTCAGCAGAGCCGTGACGGTGATATAACCCAGTCTGAATCCTGATTGGTACATGTTCAGCAGTTTGTTTGAGTGAGGGTAATAATAAGATAGCTGGGTATGGATAATAGATTCAATGCCTTTAAAAGATCTTAATGTAATTAATTGTTGCAATATATAAACATGATTTTAGAGGGAAGAAAAGGAAATCGTTATCTAAATTATTGCGCGAGTACAGATAGAGAAATAGAAGGAAGAAGAAATAATCAATGTTATGTGGTTATCTATTGTATGTTATCGTAGTTAACTCAGAAGATAATTATGATTTAATTCTAGATGGTTTGTTTGCAAACAGGTCGACAGGCAAACAATACTTTCGGGGAATATGTTTTGTTGAAAACTGCCAGTTCGCCACATGAATGAATAGTAAAAGTAAATGAGCAATACGCATAATGACACGTATGCCCGCAAAATATCCATTGTGTACGCGAATCCACAGTTAATTCGAGAATCTTTACGATTTTAACCCTTTAAAATATATTTATATCTCTATACTAGTCTAATGCTACTAAACACCTTGGTGGCTAAACTACACAACATGCTGTACCTAAATGTATCTGTTATAAATGTGTGTTTACTGTTTTAAGCTAACAAGAAAGCGGAGATTTTTTTCTAAGCGGTTTATCGGTGGCCGTACAGTTTTGTCACACACATCTCTCTTTGTCATCTGACATATTTGCACGGCATTTTTTACCCAAACTGATACAATCGTAATTATGTTAGATACCCAAAAGGACATGCCGTGCAAACGTGGCCTTTGTTTAGTGGGTGGTGGCATGTGGTCGTGGGAAGTTTGCTTTGCGACAACTCACAACCGACGATTTCTTTGTACTAGATGCGGCACCATGACCTAATCGGGTTTCAGGCTGTGGTAATACTGTTTCAGGCTGTAAAATTACATCTCACATATCTGCCAAAAAGTTTGATTAATTCGTGATTTTGTACCACATTCATTAGACTAGACTATCTACAGCGTTTTCGTATGTAGGGTCTTGAACTAACAAATTATGTGCCCATATTTCTGAAGGTCTAACAGTTACATTCAGCAGAAGCCCTCGTAATATAATTTTCCAAGACAAAAGGGTCCAGAAGGACCCGTTTATCTCATTACGAATAGTTACCGTTATTATATAACTCACTAGCTTTTTGTCTCATTTTATTCCCTAGTGAGGTACGGGAGCCATCTTGATTTCTAGGATATGTGGGAAGAAAAGAAAGAAAATAATTTTCTTGTATTGTCTGTCCGGTAATAGGATTTCGCTTCACTGAATCGTATCTAAGGATGATGTCCGAAAGATATCGTATTTTAATGGAGATAATATTAACAGGGCTCTACAGTTTTACGATCTATTTTCATTATACGTTTCGTAGTTATTTAGTTCTAGAATAAACAGAGGATTGTTCCAATAGGCTATCTTAACTTAACCCAAACGAGGATTAGACCCTGTACGACCATATGGATTCGAGCCTGGTTAACTCACCACAATCGAAACTCCGAAGGGCCGTATCTGTAGGTACTAACGTCGAAAGGTTTTTTACGACCCTCTTATACATTTTAATGGCTTTCGCCCTACGCTATTTTACGCGGCTCACCTATTACTGCGATTTATAAACTCTACGACTATTACAAGCGAACGGAACACTCACTTGTAATAAACTAATCATATAAAATAAACCGCGCATGATTTTAATGCTAATTGACGAGATATGAATGTGAGGTCCGTTTTATTACTGTTGTATCCCTTACTATGCTAATTTTCCAATCACGCAATCTGCGTAGTATATGCGTTGTTCTAAGATTATTGGCTATGCTCTTTACCATCGCCATCATCATCGTCATCATAAAAGTAAAAAGTCGATTCACAAAAACAAGTCCTTTTCAGAAGTTGCCCCTAATCTCTGTGTCTTGGGAGAGATTTTCTTCCCGTTATAATACAGTTTAACAATATGTTTTTGTTGCACAGAAACACTAGGTTCTTAGAAAAAATAAGTGCTTAGTAAAAAGTTACCTTAATATTATATTTTTTTATCAAATCATATTATGAGCCCACTCCTGCCCAGCTCATTGTGGGAGCTCTTGCTTATTTTGGTCCAGAGCTTCCCACCTTCGCATCTCCGCATGAGCCATATTGTGTAACTGGCTAAACTTTAGCACAACTGTGCTTCTGCCACCCCGTATGAGAAAAGGAGTGACGCTAAGTTTGCCTTGATTTGCTTTCCAGTCATCGTACTAATTGGTGGTCTGTTCTTCTGATACTCTGATACCAACAGCTCAGCAACAGTTATTATGTCATTCGCCAGGAAACCACCGTCGTCGGCATTGGATAACGTATTGATCGCTCGCTCATGTCGCTTCGCAGACATTTGCCTCACCTAACAGCTCAGTAAAAAGGTCGTAACTTCCAATGCGATTTCTCAATGATGTCGTCTAGCTAGATCTGATCGGTTTTCTTACGGCAGAATGCGGTGATCCGAAAGCCGGGTGTTAGCAGCTGCCCATATAAACTTGGGAATATGTGTACTGGAAAGAACGGGAGAGAAAGACAATTAGCATTCATTTGGTATTATTTTCTTCTTACTCAAATCCCACTAAAGTAATGCCAATTTTATGAGACAAAGAATGTGAACAAACATTCATGGGTTCAAAATATATATTTTTGACGAAATTATGGTCAAGTTTAAAACTATTTAATTTATATTCTATTCTTATCGTCAGCTTTTGTATTAGACGAAGATGATTCTTCAGAAGAGTCCAAATCCACCATAGTTATGACCAACACTATTTATTGTTTTATCAATAATTTTGTCAATTTTGTTATAACAATCTACTTTTATGTTGTGTGACAAATTTTCGCCATTTGGATTACATTTTGGATACATTTGAATAGCATTTTTTTCAAATCTTAAATTTAAATGAGTTCAAGTTATTCCGAGCTACATGTCCCTTCACGTCAGCCCACACGACCTCAATGAGATTGAGCTCGCAATAATATGGTGGCAGTCTTCTTCCACTTCCACTTCCACCTTATATTTTCAAGCGAGCTCATTCACATCGTCACTCTGGTAGTTAGCCTTTAGCCCGTTCACTTTCTTTAATTAAAAGTTCTGGTTTTACGTTTTTTCATCAGAGCTTATTTCTTCATTACGCAGCCATTCTTGAATACTTGCTTTTCTCCATTCAGTGATGGGAGTTTTTTCTTGGCGTTCTGAGTAGTAAGATATTTTCGAATCGCCGCTCAACTCGTGGTAATCACCTAAGTTTTTTGATTGAAATACTTCACCAGCACCTTCTACGAAGCCATTTTCATTTCCCATAGGCACCAATATCAGTTGTCTGCCCTTCGAAGTAGGGTTCTTTGGGTTCGTCAGACAAAACACTGATGTGGCTGCAGCTAGGCTGGTGTCATGTCCTATGGTATCTTGTTGTGGGGGAAAGCAGCGGGTCTTAAATTGTAGATGGTTGCACCAAGCACAAAGTAATGTATTATTGCATTGATTGCTTATTTGGAGCCCGACGATAGCGAGGGCTCTAAAAGGCACGAGTGCAATATAAATTATTTAATGCGAGGTGCGTAATCTGCTTTTCTTTCAACTACTTAAGGAAAGTAGGTGAAAAATAAAACTGAAGAGGAATTAGTTTAATTATTAAAATTAATAGATTATTACAATTATTAAAAGTAAGATTAATGCTGTTACCAGGAACATTTATGATAGTTTGTTTCATTTGGGACCGAATATCAGATGATGTAAATGGGCCTGGTTGACTCGACATTACACACTGGTTTTCTTTGGGCTCTCGGACGGACGTAGCGATGATGAACGGTTTAAGTTTATTGATTCTGTAATATGCGAAGTTATTTTAGGTTTTTATTTCAATGGACTCCTCAATGAATCCCTCTGCTACTTGTTCCCATTTCCACCCGCCGCGCCGTGACGTTTTAATGTAATCAAGTTTGCGCCAGGGTCTGTAAGTAGCGTCGCCGATGTTCGACGGAAGCAATGGCCCGTGAATAGTGTTCTGGGTTTTGTAGATTAAGAAATGTGGCAATCTCTTTTGGAAATTTTCCAAATTTATTTTACCTATGACTTGTTTTGTGCATTTACCATTTTTGTAATTTAAGAAGAATCGTGCTGTACTGGTATATGCCGGACGAAGTACTTGATATTTTGGAACCATATTCATAAATTCGTCACTAATGACGATCTTTAGTTTTTGTGTTAGTAAGTTGTACGACCAACATCTGGTTGTGAGTTTGTATACAGGGTGCCCGGTAGATCGATGCAAATACTTAAACCGAAGCTAGTACAGACCATTTAGAACCACTTGAGCCAAACGTACAATCGAACCATCTGAATCATGACCCACCATAAGCTTATTTTGCTAAACCCCTTAAATGCAAGTAGGTCGAAATTCGCTTGAAGGTTTATTTCCTTGGTAACGAACTTGTTATCATTTGATTAGACACTGACATTTACATAGATCTTACAAGTTTGAAAGTTTCAAACGAATTATCAGGCAAATGGGTCATGATTCAGTTGGTTCGATTGTACATACGGCGAAGTCTTACTGTACATTCATTTTTATTGATGATTTGGTGTTTTTGAAGTAAAATTTCCAGATTTTCACAGTTAAGTGATTATCATTACAAAACTAAACATTAATTGGACTATTTTACAATTAATTCAAATAAATCACTTAATAATCATTCTAATAAATCTTGATTAATGCATCTGCTACGTCAAACTTGGTTTTTACAGACGATTGAAAAGCACGGCAAATTTCAATCATCTATAAAATAATTTTATTCGGACCTAATTTAACAAAAACATGTGGAAGCTTTTTATGTGCAAATCTTTATAAAAACATTCTTAGTTAATGATCTTTCATTTAAGGTATTATTGACGTAGATACCTCACACATTCTTGAAGTTATGACCTACTAACCAGTTTGAGGGAGTAAAATAGACTTTTTAGACAGTCTTTTTAACTAATTAAATTTATGCTATTCATGCTCGAAATGAGATACTGGTTCCTCACACAGGCACGTGCCCGTCTTTGGGCTTCTGTGGTCGTGATTTTGAGCATCATTTCATCTTTCATGGTGTCGAAAGCCATTATTTGTGAAATCAACTCTTCTTTTGTGTTGATGGCTACGTTGGAATAGACCAGTTGTTTGGCTCTGCCCCACACAAAATAGTCCAGTGGGGTCAGGTCTGGTGAATAAGCAGGCCAAGGAATAGGCCCGTTTCCGCCGATCCAGCAATTGGGGAAACAGGATCATGATAGCTTCTCACCGCCTAATGCATCTCTGCACTAATGCATCTCTGCACTAATGCATCTCTGCACTAATGCATCTCTGCACTAATGCATCTCTGCACTAATGCATCTCTGCACTAATGCATCTCTGCACTAAACAGCCTACGAAATTGAAATTAATTAGATTGAACTAAATTAAACCTCTTTATTTTATTATTATTTTTCGCGATCTTCTTTTATTGCTTAAATGTCAATTGCAATTTCACTGGGGTAATTCCACAACATTGTTTCTTTACGTCTTGGATTTTCTTCAATTCACTCAGTCCCTTCATCAAAGCTTGCCATTTAGAAGTCGCCGTAGTATCCACGTATTTATTTGAAAGAGTGTACCCTGAAACAGCCAATAAATGTGGTCACCGGACGCACGCTACACTTCACCTTCCTGGACACCATCCCCCCTTGCCGTCCATCGGCCAAGATACCCCAGGGAGTCCTATTGCTAGACATCCGCAATCATTCTAATCCGAACTCGTCGTTAACCAAAGACCAGGCCGCGGTCCTACAACCATCCTAAATAAAGGTGTTTTTTTCATGCCAAAATGGGTAAATGATCACCAAAAGTTGCAGAAAATATCAGGGCAAAATACTGCGGTAGCTTAGGTGAAGGGTAAAGGGGATGATCGAAGCGAAGCCCCCTTTATCCTTCGAGTTAGGTTGAACATGCAAGAACAACAAAAAATACTTAAAAAATAAAACATACACAAAACATAAAAATAATTGGTGATCATTTATCCAGGAACAATTTGGTGATCATTTACCCATTCTGGCAGTCATTTCGAATTTATTGGTAGTAAAATAGGTGCGTTTTTGGTAATCGTTTAAACACAAGCATTTTACTTTCCTGTATGGAAGTGACTACCGTTTCAAATGTTTTGAGAATGTTTTGTTGCTCTTAGCACTACCCAGGAGAACGTGTAGGGTGATGGAAACCAAGTATTTCCTATGGAGTGGACACGAGAAACAGTCCCCCGGCTCGAATGCTGATATCTTCTGTACTGACAGTACCACGAATCACCGAACTCAGCCGTCGTTGACCAACAGACAACATTATTGCGGACGCGAGAAAAAGACAGCGACGATAATTGCTCGCTACCGCAATTTAAATCAGTAAAGTCTGATCTTTATTTTTGTTTACATTCTTTATCTGGACAAATTGGTATTACTTTACTTTAAAAACGTTGTGGTCGGCAAGCTGAGGCTCCATTCAGTATGTCTTGACATAACACGATGCCTTTTAAATTGACGTTCCATCAATGATAATCGCTTGAAACATTTAGATTTTTTTTTAATTGCATTAGGTCCTTCAATTGGAAATAGCTTGCACAATAAAATTCAAAATGTCAACAATCCACACAAAGCTTCGTCACAAAATAATAAATGATACAAGTGATACAAACATAATTACATAAACAAATCGCTCTAAGAATCGCCCGGTCTAAAGGCACCCATTACCGCGCTGCACATCTGGACTGGAGCTGGAGGAAAGCACCAGAGAGCTTGTCAATAAAAACAGCTGATCGCTCGGCCAATACTGTATGTTGAAGTGAAAATTAAAGTTGCTCAGATCAAATCGGTTTCTCAGAGAAAGTTGTTTAGAATGATATACCTAACAACCCTTTAAAATATGACTACACCTTTCTGTTACAGCCTGTCATCGATATAAAGTCTGTGCAGCCGTGCAGCCTGTATATATTGCTAGCGATCGCCAAAAATGGCTGCAAATGGTGTTAAAAGCATGAAAATCTGAAAGTTTGATCTTTAGGCCGTATGAACTAATTTGACCCGTAGCAGAAAAAAAGCAGAGGAGTTATGACGTCATCTTTTTTTTTGTATGGAATAAAATTAATCGTTCTAAATCCTATCGTATGTGGTATCCAATGAAGGCTTTTTCTAAAACTACAAAACATCAACGAAACTTTTTGGTTAGGCTTCTCCCTCCGGCGCACTAAATACTGTCATGTGTAATGTTATGGCGGGAATCTCATGATGAAATTAAATAAAGAGTATCTGACATACGTTTGCTGTAAACAAAATGGCGGTAATATGCAAAAATAAATATTGATTGAGATCACATTTGTTTGCTTATAAAACTTCAGCCCCAACGGGTTATGGGCATTAGCAAGCAATCACTTGTTTTAAATTAAAATATTTTTCAAAACATACGCAGTTCGGGCCCCGCCAGATACGCAGTTCGGGCCCCGCCAGATATCAAGCTGGGCAATTATGGGGAAAGGCTGACAAACTTGAGGCAATCTATCTTTTCTTGTGGTCGATTTCGAATTCGAATCGCAGTACCAATAGGGCTACTGATTGATAGGTCAAATTTAAATTTGAGATGAGCGTAAATCCTTCAAAACATTAAGTTGAAAGGGATATGTAGCCATCGAGCAATCACATAGAAAGAAAAGACAGCTCTTGTTCAAACACACAAGTTCAGATGTATTTATTTGCAAACATTGGTAATTTTACGGTTTTGTGTACATCAAGAGTATCTTAAGTTGATACGAAAAAAAAATGTTTTTTTTTCGAATCCATTTCCACCAGTATAAAGTCATCTATAGATTTGATTTTTGAGTTGACGTTTATTGAGTATTTGATTCAAATTCTCACTGAAGGAAAACGCGATTGTATGAAATTTTCTTGATATAATTTAATGACGAAAAGACCTCTAAATTGTTTTATTTTTTCCTGCTATTCTGAAATCCTATGTAATCTAAAAATCTAATTTCATTGCGGAATTACATTCAAAATGTGGATATTATGTATTCGTAAACTCTCCTTGAAAACAATTTTGACAAAATAGCGAAGTTGATTTTTTAACAATTTTAATGTGGTTTGAAGCGACGTCATTTTATTTTGAATCGAACGCATTGTTTGCGCGCTTTCTCTTTTTTATGTGGAAGTAATTAAAGCTGTAACTTTCATTTACATTCTTATTCCTTTTATTTATATTTTTTCGTATCACCTTAACTTTATTTTATCCTATTACGATGTGTTTTTTTATTTTAAATAAAAGATAAGTAATTAAAATAACAGAAACTAATACAAATACCATATTAAATACGTATATTACTTACTGCACGAAAAGGAACAGGCATTTATCAGTTTAGTGCAAGTGTCATGTCACGGCCATAGCGAATGAAAATATTGCTTTTAGAGTTTCAATTGGACACAATTCTAAAAAAAACGCTTATAAAGAAGCAGGAAAAAATAAATATAGAGCTTAATTCAGAGAAAGTTGCCTAAAATCAGTTTAATTAGATAATATAAGAACGGCTATGGAAATCGTAAAATTATCGTGTTCTGATTAGTCGATATTTAAATATGACTGGTGTTGCGATTGATGTCAGGAATACATGATATGGCTGTGTTGCTCCCCTCCCTCAAATATGGCGAGGGCGGTGATGGCTGGTGCACAAGTCATACTCTTGATTTGGTGCTGCTTGGGGGGACTGGTCCAGTCGGGTTTCTCATAAGCTGGCCGGCCCGAATGGCTGAGTCGGCAGTGATCCTGCCTACGAAGCCAAGGGTCCCGGGTTCGAGTCCCGGTGGGGGCAAATATTTGTTTGATGAGAACGGATGTTTGTACCCTAGTCATGGTTATTTATCGATCTAAGTATAATGTTTATCTACATAAGTATGTGTATCGTTGTCTAGTACCCAAGATACAGGAAATCCTAGTTTGGGGCTAGATCAATGTGTTGTAACGGTGTCCAAGGTAATTATTATAGTTATGTTAAGTTCATTACAGCTATTGTTTGTTCTTATTTATTTATTTTGTAAAATTGTTATATTGTGACATCTTATAAGCACTTATAATATTGTCATTATATTAGATTATTTTGATATGATACGTTGAAACATTTAAAACAAATACGAAAATTTAAAAAGTAGTAGAGTTTCTTGATTGCTATCTCTGATGTATTTCCGTATTTGCGAAGCACTGGTAGAGTTATTGGAGTTTCCTTTTCCTGTGCCAGATTCAGCTATGAATCCAGTACCACTTCAAAGAGAAATTTCCTTTTTTAAAACTAAAGCATTATCAGTCATTAGTTTAGTTGATCATATTTGATTTATTTTTTATTTTTCTCCATTTGTTGTTGTTGAATTGTAAAAGTGCATTATTTTAGCCTATTTGCAATAAAATATTTGAGTTTGGGTTTGGCTACTGGATAGTCAACACCCTGTCAGCCTGGTGGTGATGAGGACGATGATGGCAAGCTGGATTCTGTAGGAACATGACCCAATACACTCTTTTGTAAACCTCAAGTTACGCGAAATAGGAGTGTTAAAGCAGTTGTTTCTTTATACTAGCTTATTGATCATTAGTGTCAGCTTGTATTCGTGAACTTATGATCTCAAAATCTTACTATCACTCTATATTTTTTAGCAATTTCACATCGGATGTTAATTCATGTACACATAGGTTTATGTGCGCTCTTGGCCGGTTTTATGTTTCAAAATTCCGCACGGATGCAATTCTGATGAAATAAATTAATGGTCACATTACCTTTGATATTAAGGCAAACAGGCCAACATTGCCATACAAAATGAACATAAACTAAACATTTATGTACTGGCCCATATATTGCTTCTGGCCCCATATTAGGATAACCACTAGGGAAATGAGAAACAGCGACGTACCACACATAAACATCCAAGACCGGGTTTTTTTTTCATCTTTCCCAGCCGAGATTCGATCCCGGGACCTCTCGCTCGGCAAGCAGACCGCAACGCCTGAGGTCGTCAATACACGTGAAGCGTGTGAGTTTCATACTTGCAACCTGCGCGCACGCATCGCTGCGTAGTAAGTAAAAGAGAAACTCACACAATGTATTCGTATTTCCACGACTTTTTGAATTTCGATTCTTCTAAATTGGGAGATACACTGACAGGTAATAACGACGCCTGTAGTGGGTCCGCTTCCCAAGCGACAGATCCCGGGTTCAAATCCCGGAAGGAGTGGAAGAAATAAAACCCTTGGATGTTCATAAGTGTTGGTAATTCTCTATATTCAACATCGATCTCGAGAGACAGCATTACGTTCTAGCGTTTAAGTAGTAGAGACAACATCTAGTGATGACGTAACAAATTTTAAGATAGTGCCAGCACTACTAATTCGTAATAAAAACAATCCTACTTACTGTAAATAACAATTATATTGTATTGTTTAATTTTGGCATAGTCATTTTTACAATGTGAATTTAACTAGATCAGTTTGTGTATTGTTTACGAAGCGTTTTGTTGTCACATATATAACAAGACAGTACTATGTGTACAACATAATTCTGGTTGCCAGTGCGAGATATTTTTTTCAGTGACGCGCATAAGCGCGGGATGTGGGTTGTTAAGATGTAAAGATCATTTCTGTAACTCAGCGACAGACAAATATCTTTAAAGACACGACACATGCGGCTGTGGTGTGGCGCCCTATCTTCTTTTTGTTTACCCCTGATCTGTTTTTATTCAACTGTGAGTAATCGCGGCAATGAGCAATACGGTGTTCACAATATTATTAATGCGGTAACGATAAGATATCTATTCGGGTTAAAAACCTTACAAAACTGTGACATTGTTTTTTAATTACCCTTGAAATATTTGATATACTTTGCTGAGGGCAATTCTGCAAATGCAACGTACCACACTGAGTAAAATTTCTGTTCTAGGGAATTTGGCTGTCTCGCTAATTTTGAGATAAAAAAACTGTACCTGCTTAAATTTTTAATGGTTATTTCACCAGGAATATTACCTCGTGTAAGTAAGTGATTTAGTAACATTGGATTATTTCGCCAGCAAATTACCGGGGTCGAGTCGTGACTCCAGCGCGATGACAAACTCAGCTCGCTTCGACAATCGTAAACATTTCGAATCCGTTCCGGATCATTGATATTGAAATATAGTCCCCTCATACGCTCCGCTGTTTCGTTCGGGGCACAAGGCATACCATCAATACCAACGTACTAGTGCAGTAGCAACAACCAAACGTAACCTCTATGGCAACGTAAAACGAGCTAGAATATCGCAGTCAGCGAAGCGGGTAGGGTTGCCAAATAGTATAAAGTGTTTCACGAGATAGAAAGAAAAGTAAATTATTATGGATGAATCTGACTGCGTATTAAAAAGGTGTATTGGGTCGGGCGGATTTGGTTGAGTACATTTGTATTTTAGCCTATTAGGGGGTCGGGAACGTGTCATTATGGGAAGATGAAGTTTACATTCGCATAAAAAATCAAACAGCCAGTCGTGTGGTATTTGCAGTGCAGAAGAACAGTACATTTTACTCAGACCTTGCATTATCCTATGGACTAAGAACATATGACATCACCCGACTTAAATATTCATCATCACAAAAAGTGCTTTCGATTAATAAATAATAGGTCAAACGTGGAGCTAGATGCTGGCGTCGTCATCATCGAGTATGATGATTTTTTGCCCCCGCCCCCAACTGTTGTACTGACAAAAAACACGAATGACTAGAACTGGTTCAGGTTATTTTTAGCGGCAGGTTGACCCAAAAATGCGCTGTATTGTATGTAGTCTTATCTCATCCCACTTGTCATTTTGACATTTGTTCTTATGCTGATATGAAACTGTTTGTTGTACTTTTGTACAGTGTCGTGTTTGTAATAGAATGAGCTCTCCTGATTTTGAAACATCATTCTTATGCTTTAGTATATCTACTAGTGTACTACCAGACTCTTATCCAGGTTCAATCTCTTCAGGATAATATCACAAAACACCAATAAACATCAATTTAGTTGGTGCCATTTAAGTATATCAGTTTACGATACTCTTTATCCCACAAATCTAAACTTACCGCCGAAACCTATCATTATTCGAATACCCCAACTGCGCACGACCCATCCACATTCCGATCTACGCGCAACAAACAATATTTAATATAATTTCTTTCGAAACAAAGGGAGAGAAAAATGCCACGTCTCCGTCGAACGGCCTTGGCATTGACGAGCCTGTGCGACCTCGCGTGTCACGCCCCGCTGCGCGCCGGGTCGGGCACTCCTGCGCATCGTGCCGTCTCTCTCTTAACACTATTGTCAGGCTAGTATTTGGTTCGGTTGGAGTTCGGGTCAGGAATTTATGTGGTGTTTGGATTGATGTGGGATTAATTGCTTGAAATTTTGTGGGAAAAGGCATTTTTGTGACACTGAAGTATGATGAAAGTAAGAAACAGTGAAAGACTAATCAATCTATATGTTGATAATTCCATACATATATACCTTGGCAATGTAATATACACAGTAAATTATGGCAGCATTTGAGAAGTACAGAGTATGTTAGGGCTATTTACCAAGACTAAGCAGGATAACTTTCCTCTCAGGGCTTTCCAGTTTTGTGTGGCATAAACGGAACGTTTTTGAGTGCACTTAAACCCGCAATGTCTAAAGTTTAATGCAGCTGAAAACTTTTCATGTTAATAATTATACGTTCTAATTTGTTTCAGGTAAGAACGCTATTTGTGTTGGGAGAGCGCCAATTTATATGAGAAAATTCTGTAGGTAAGTGAATCACGGAACATTCTGGTACCTACTTGTTCTCGTCTCGCAGCCGAATTCTTATCATTATCAATCAAAGCAGCTGATATGAAAATAAAGTCACTGTTATTGTAATTACGTCCTTGTGTAGCAGAGCTATTAAGATTTGTATGTCGTTCCCTTGAGACGTTATGATATGAACCATATTTAACTGCTGCTTTATTTAACGACACCGTTCTTTAATTTGAGGAGCATTTAGCCGTTTGACTCGTTTCACGGAGCCCCAAAAGCTACCCAATTTGAAATATCCCTGACTAAAACGTAATTGCTATATTACTCATTAGAAACTGAACCCATACCATTTCGAGCCACTAAAGTAATCTAGGTATCCTAATCAAAAGCTATCCGTGTTGTTGTTCCACAGCCCTAGATTTCCACAGCTAGATACCCTATCTCATTTTATCTCGACCAATTAGCTCCCAGCGACTGGTGGGCACTGCATATTTATATTCCCGCAGTAAAGTAGACTATATCGATCTTATTGTTATCTGGTTGGCTGGCCCAACGCTCAATAACTGGAGAGCCGCAGTTGGAGTTCTTACCTCGCGAGATGAACATAAAATTGCTGCTGGCGCCACACTAGGATATCCTATGTCGCGTGGGAATCGTGGGGATAGTGATCAAATCCAGGCAAATGAATAATGACATGATTTTAATATATCCCTGAAAAAATACAGAGATTTGATCAAATCACGAAACCGGTTTAGTAAAATGGCAAAAACTTCTTTTTTTTTGTTACTGCTGGTCGAAATTGGAATACGGTTCTGTGAAACTACATGGGGTAGCCTCGTTCTGCTCCTCTTCGCTCGGCTCCATAAAGTTCTAACTTTAGTATTCGGGCAGAAAATTACCTATAGCAACCAATGTGGCTCTAAATTCTAGTTATCACTAGGTAATTCTAGTATAAACTTGGCGCGGTGAAGAAGGGGGCACGGTAAACAAACAAGGATTGACATGTATTTTCAATATTTGAACTGAAAATGTATTTAATTTTTCGAAAAACATGTTTAGAAACTAGAAAATGGATCCCGGGTGAATGAAGGATATAAGATTAGCAAAGAGATGGAAGATTTATCATAGAAGTCGGAGAAATCAGTGGCGATCCAGCGATAACGGCAAAGCTTCATAACGAATATTAGTGTAAAAGAAGAGGTGATCATATTAAACCTTAATTTTGTCGGGTACCTTTTTGGTAAGTATCGAGTTCGACAACATCAAGTGCCATCCCAACATGACTGGACAGTATGTACACGTCCTGATATCAACCGAGGCTCCAGTACGCTTAGCATGGTACTTTTTACTCTCTCTCGACGTCGAGAGAGAGACTTATAAGTACTTGCCATGTCTATGATGTGGCCGTCCGTCGACACGTCGAGACACCTCGGGCTCGACAGAGAAAATTACAATTGTGCATAGAAAAGGGCCTTTCTCGAGCGTGCGAGGCGGTTTATTTTTGCGAGAACCATGCTTAAGTAGCGTTGAGTTACTCCAGTGACCTTTGAGCTCAACCTTGACCGTTTGACCCCCCACCTTCTTTTGGGTAGAAGTTTTTCCATGTCTACCAGAGCTAAGGTATTCCCATACTTACAGAGGGTGAGAGAGATGACAGAACTGGTATATTTGTAGATGGTCGAATATTATTACTTGAGTGTTGCATACCACCAACTTAACAGACACTAGCCGTATTACCACAAAAAAAAAGCGTTTAACGTCAAAACATTCGTCAAATCCCATTTTCAACCGACTTCAAAAAGGAGGAGAGTCTCAATTCGTCTGTTTTTTGTGTGTTTGTTTCTCGATTACGCCGTCAGTTATGAACCGATTTTGATGATTCTTGTTATGTTTGGTAGGCCATACTTCAGAGGTGGTGCCATACAAATTAGATCAAAATTTATTCAGCGCATTTTGAAAAATCAACAATTACAAAAACTATATACACAGGTGACTGTGGCTCCGTCTGTAAAAGTGTTGAGGAATTTTGATGAAAGAAGTTTTGATGAGGACTTTTCATGTATGCTGCCTACATGTGCATCCCGAGCGGGGAGGAAGAAATATGGCTTGAAATTAAGTCGATTTTTTTAAGTTATTAACTTGGTGAATTATTGTTTTAAACAAGTGTTAAACGTTTATTTTTTTGTGGTAAGACCCTAGGCAATTCAACAGACGTTTAGTTAGTCGACCAAGGGTAGTATTTAATCGTATGACTTGGATCAACTTTGGTTGGCGAAAATAGTTTTATTTATTTATTTATTTTAGGAACACCAACAATATATAAAATGCACATTTAAATTAAATTTCTATATGGTTCTAATAATATATCTATCACAGGTTATCACAACATTCACATTAATAGGCATACATTTATTATATTATTTCTCAAATTATTCAAATCAAGATTTATAATACAAATAATTTAAAAAAACAATGATAATCCTATTAAGTAAAAACACAAACAATTCATGAAATATTAAAAAAAAACAATCATTAAACTCCTGTCAAAACAGTAAATTAATTAATTTCATTCATAAATTAATTCAATAAAACATATATTAAAAAGGTGATTATAGAACATTTCGCAAAGTATCAAGTAGGTATCACGTTTTGCCTGACTGAATTACTGAACCGCGACAAAAAATGAGCGCGACTAGAAATACTGGCTTCGTCTGACAAAATTATTGAATTGCGCGACTAGAAATCTAAAAATCTTCATTCGACTAACATAAAATAAATTTATTGTTCTTACATTTTCAACCTAACACGAAGAATAAAACGCTTCGCTTCGCTCACCCCCTTTATCCTTCATCTACCCTTATCCACCACTTCGCCCAGACAGTCTTTATTTAGCCAATAACCGGTGGCTCAACCATTCGGTATTTTGTCGCGCAATTCAGTATTTTTTACGCTCATCCCAGGAAATTCCGCTGTTCCTGGTTAGTCGCTCAATTAGTTTTTTATTCGGACGTTTTATTATTCCCCGTCGACAACATTTGTGGCAAGAACGCTCGTCGTACAGCCCCGGTCCAACAGCGAATATTGGCTCCGACGGGACACAATAATAAATGGGAATAAATTGAAAGTAACAAAACCAGGCGCAGTGTTATAGCTGAGTCGAGATATTACATGGCGGGCATGCGCTTCCGGTGGGGCCGCGGAGTGAGCGGGCTCATCGGCGGGGCGGGGAACTACCTGTTATTCCTCCGGTTAACAGTTGACCACATAGTGCTTTCCTCAAATTGATCGATCAAGGGCGGATGGCAACAAGTGGAATTATTGTAAAAACCATTAACCCGACTGCATATGGTTAAGTACATGGAGTATATATGAAGGAGATTTTTATGGCATATAATATGTCGCAAAAAATCGGCCAACTTAATTTTTTACATTTTGAAATACGCAGTGTCAATCTCACCGTTGAGACGAATTTAACGACACCTGACAAGCTAAAATAAATTGCCAAAGAAATATACATACTCTCCAAAAACATAACCCTCCTTTTGGCGAAGAGACTATCCAATGGCTGGTCAAGCTGCCGTCTTTTGTTAGGAAGACGATACAGCTAGACCGCCGTATACTCTACCCTCGTGTCGTGGGAGCGTTGTGTCCGCACACGTAAGATTATTTTTGCGTACCGCGGGAGTCGTGTTAACGGCGGTTAAGCTATAGCGAACAAACGCAAAATAAAACACATAGTGCTATCAGCATAGAATATATATATTTATACATTTTCCAAAAGACCACAAAATGTGTATTAAAAAAAACATAACTATACAAAGAATCCTAAAATTATATAATATTAAGAAAAGATGGCACCTTTGGCGGAACAGGCCAGATCTAGTTCCAAAATAAAAATTTATCGAAAATTGTCCTGCCAGAACCATACAACGGTGGACAGTTTGTCCCCCCGCTTCTGCCCTGGCCCTACCCAACCACCTGGAGTCGCAGTCGGGAGGCACTGGAAATATTTATACAGCCTCGGCTCCTTATTCTGTCCCCGTCCGCAGACGCCATTATAAAAAGGAGTATAACGTTTAATGTAACACCAGTGCTGCCACTACTGTAAAAATGTACTAAATATTTTACGCCCCCCTCGAAGGGAACGCGGTGCTTTTAGGAGATTCTTTGGGTGTAGTTTGTGTGGATAGCTGGGCTTTGTGTTTTGTGGAATTTAATATATCTATTAAATTCCACGAAAGCGAGTTCGCACCAATCTCGCGTCAACTCTGACATTCCATAGATATTTTGTCTATAAGGAGTAGACTTTACTCGAGTGTATCCAACTAGCCATCTAGCTATAGAATAGCATGGAAAAAGCGGGCATTGACTCCTGTCTACCACTGTAGGCTCGTGATTGGCTTAGCGATATTTACTTATTCCGTGCAACGTTCGAAATTAATGTCGCTTAGCTTATCATGCTAGCGGTCCCGGTCGTCACCGTGGTTATAAGTCGAGCAACGAATTATGAGCGCTGGGAGACGTTGGCGGGAATTTCTGCGCATATGTACAGGTATTGAAAAGTGACTACTGCGCATTCAAGACCACCGCTCATATATTCAGCCATCCCAACTCCTGTACCAGCTGGAGTAGGGGGCCCGGGTGTTCTAGGAGCTCGTGGGTGGATGTTGTATCACCCAGGATAGCCATCCTGGTTTTTATTGTGGATGGACATGCCATCAGCATGTGCTCTACTGTTTCATCCACTTCAATATCCTACAAAGCACACACAACAGTCACAAATATGCAATCTTGACATATCGGAGGAAGCCTCAATCAAAGAATTTTAGAGTTCATTCCTCCACTCGACTGAGAAAAATCCTCAAGTCCAGGCGATTTTGCGTTTCTTACCCGTGGTCCACCTAACAAGTTCACCTGGGAGCACAAAGGGGACTTGTTCTGACCCTTGGTACACCTGGGTGGACTACGGATACTGACGCAGACCCTTGGTATACCTGGGTGAACTCTGACAACAGAGTCCAATCTCTTGAGTGACGTTGAGTTGAGGTTGAGTCTAGGTGAAGTCGAGTAGAGGAAACGACTAAGTAAACAGCTGTGAGTCTAGCACCCGTTTGCACTAAACATAAGAATCGCCTAAGTTCTTTCCTAACTTGTTTAGGCTGCTCCTACCAAAAAAAATTATTGCACTGACCTGAAGCCATTCTTAAGTCCAATCTGTCAGTGCAATATATTTTTTAGCTAGTTTGTTGTTAAGCTTAGGTGAATCTTAACTAGGATATGCCTAACTTGCGTTTAGTGCAAATGGGGATAGGAGTTCGTGTTATCAAAAGGCGGGCAGGTATCAACGAGCACGCGAGATAGAGTTAAAAACAAAAGTAGTACCATGTATAACACATGCGCGACCGGATATAACACAAGTATTAAAAGATTGTTATCACCTAAATTATTTTATCTGCCCCCAGACCCCTTTTCCAAACAATAGACGGTACCGCGGTCATATGTTACCTAACCTGGCGAGTGATAATCTACGCACATTAAAAATATTTATATATGCTAATGTTTGACAATATTACTATACTCGGCTAGTTCTATTCATTATAATTATTACGCCATGCCAGTTACATTCGGCCATTTAATTAGAATAAAACCAGCCAAGTGCGAGTAGGACGTCGTCGGACCCGCACACGAAGGGTTCCATACCAATGATGGAAAAACGACAGTATTTTGTACGAGTATAACTTTTTAATTTTTATTAATAAAATATTAAATAGGTAGGACTACATTCAAGACCCATCGAATCATTGAAAAAGAGTTTTGGGTAGGTAGTATGTAAGTATTAAACTATGTACTCAGGTTAACGAAGCTCTTTGCTCATTGAAACAGGAAGTGGATAGAATTTGAGTAACTTATTACAGGAATAAAATCAAATATGATAAAAAAACTTAATATAATTCAGTATTATTCGAATGAGCATTTAATAATCGTAAAATGTACCCGCAATTAAAGATCTTTTCCGATAATATCGGGAGAGACCAGTTCAGTTCACCGAAAAAAAAATGCCTTACAAAATGGCCACACAAAAATTTTCTTGTATGGGTACTACTTTTAATTCTTAAAAACCCGTATGTTTAATTATTTGTTGTTATAGCGGCAATAGAAATACAGCATCTGTGCAAATTTCAGCTCTCTTAACTATTTCGGTTGATCCGGTAGAGCCCGGTGACAGACGGACGGACAGAGGGACGGCGGACGCTTAGTAATAGGGTCCTCTTTGGCACCCTAGGGTACGGAACCCTAAAAAACGGAGAAAAGCTTGAACGAGGGAACTTGAAAATGGGGCTATTGTGTAATTTCTGGTATCTCGTTTTAACGCGGTGTCCAATTCATTATCCGTCAAAGTTATCAGCCATCGAAATCTCTGTATAGGTCTCTGGGTTAGTTGTTGACCTTATGTGAAGGTAAAAAGGGTGGTTATTGTGTGTGCTAGTTGAAAACCAACCTGGTGAGGTTATAATAGTTGTTCCGGTAGGTAACAGGCTAGGCATGTGTTGACCCCAAATCTATGGGCATTTCGGTGTTTTCCTGTTGACAACGCTTTATTTTTACGACGAGTTTGCTGTAAAAGAACTCGATTCTTGATCTTGGCAGAAAACTCATAAAATGTGTCAGCAAAACTAAAATATAGCGCCAATCCTTTTCCCTTACGAGTTGGCAGAGGCGCAGTTATGTCCACGTGTTGCCAGTTATTCAAGGGGAAAAATGAAAGGACTGAATAAAAAACTATTGAGCGAAAGACCATGAACGGCCGAATTCCCTGAAATGAGCGAAAAAAATACTGAATTGCGCGACAAAATTAATAATTTGCGCGACAAAATTGCTAATTTGCGCGACTAAATTACTGAATGGCTAAACAAAGACTGTCTGGGCGAAGTGTTGGGTCATGGTAGGTGACGGATAAAGTGGGTGAGTGACGCGAAATTAGGTCTTTCGTGTTAGGTTGAACATGTTAGGTTGAACATAACACAAAAGTCCGTACATACCGACAACAATATTTGGTGTTACTCGAATTGAGGTTTTCAGGTTGCGGTTTTTAGATTTCTAGTCGCGCAACTCAGTAATTTTGTCAGCCTTGTTGCTCTCATCTTTGCCGCTATTCAGTAATTCAGTCAGGCAACACCAGTATTTTTGCCAAGTAAAAACTGCGTTTACAGTCATGCGTTTAAATACTACCCGTTATTCAATATTTCATTTTTCGTGCTAGAGGCCATTCTCGCAACAACAGATTTGCCAATGGTTCTATTTTCAAACTGTATTTTTAGGGTTACGTACCCGAAGGGTGCAAAAGGGAATTACTAAGCCTCCGCTGTTCGTCTGTCTGTCTGTCAGTGGGCTGTATCTTTATCTCATTAACCGGATGACATAGGGAGTTGAAATTGAGAACAATTTAAATGATCACCAAAATATTTTTTTTCCTACCCAAAATGGGTAATTGATCACCAAAAGTTGCAGAAAATATCAGGGCAAAATACTACGGTAGCTAAGGTGAAGGGTAAAGGGGGTGAGCGAAGCCAAGCCCCCTTTATCCTTCGTGTGAGGTTGAACTTGTAAGAACAACAAAAAATAATTTAAACATAAACTTAAGTACACAAAACATAAAAAGAATTTTGGTGATCATTTATCCAAACACAATTTGGTGATCGTTTACTAATTCTGGCGGTTGTTTCGAATTTATTGGTAGGTGCCTTTTTGGTGATCGTTTAAACATAAGCCGTTGAAATTTTACATAATGCGTATTTCTGTTGCCGCTACAGCAACAAATAATGAACCACACTAGATTTCATATCATTAATTAAAGGGGTGATACAAGAGAAGTGTTTTAATATACCTGCCCCTGCAAATTGTCCATGCAAAAAATTTCGCACAACTTTTTGTTTCATTTTATGAAAAATCAGGGCATTGTAAGGAACTAATTAGCATTTTCCGAGTAATGGTGGTCTTATTATTTTTTGTAGATTTTTCAAATAACCTCCTCCCCACGTGCAGTCACTTGTTCATAGTTTTTTAATAAATTGAGGCTGGTTGTTTTATTAATTAAAAAAATCAATATTTGTTTACGTTCCGACTGCCATCTGCGTTATCGACTGACAGGAAAACTGTTAAGTTTTATGGAACAGCCAACTTAACGGCGATGGGAATTGGAACAAACTACGCCGGATAGGAGGAATAACTGAATTTAGTTAGGAACACAATTATCTCTAAATAGTTTTCTCAGTTACCAATCTGAGAAAACCATTTCGAGATAAATGTTTTTGTTTGCCAATTGCCAAATCATCATGCTTCACGAATTTCGGGGCTTTGCCAGAGGCGATTATAAGGAGAGTGACATCTTCGGGAGTAAAGTAAAAGGCTTGAGATGCGCGCAAATACTAGACTAATTTATTATAGTTAATACTAAGCTTATATACAACTTACTACAAAACTACGTGATGAATATAAATATACCTTATCTGTGACGGTCGTCAACTTATCTTAACATTACGTGGAAATATGACTAACATAGTCGACCGGCACAGGGGCAAATACCATCAACGTCGGTGGCGTAATTGGTTTGACGTCGGATCCGCAATCTGAAGGGACTGGTATCGAATCCCAGTTCGGACATTTTTTGTTTTTTTTTATCTGTTGTTCGATAGTACGGAACCCATCGTTTAAGTGTCCGACCGGCACTTGACCGATGACATTGAATTAGTTTATTTGGTTGATTGGCTGGCTAAATGTGATCGCAATTGTGTTGCTGCCACCCCATATGTTTAGTTGTGACTAGAGATGGGTACTATGAGTAATTACTCAAAATGACACTGAAAATGAGTAAATACTAAGTAATACTGAGTATTTACTAAGTATTTACTCGAAACCAAGAGTAAATACGTTATAAAAATCCTCATGGTAGGTGCAAATGGGAGTTAAAATTTAGTTAAACATGTAACGATGATGCAAAATAAATGCGAAAAAAAAAAACTAAATACTCAAGGTTTTGGATATTTATCGAGTATAATCGAGTGTTTTTGAGTAGTAAATACTCTTACTTTTGGATATTTATCGTGTAGAAACGAGTGTTAATGAGTATTTATCCTTCGATGAGTGACGCCTCTGGTATCGGCGAGATTGTATCAGCAGTTTACCCTCAAACAGGTGACTTTATGGGAATGCACCGGCCGCCATAGCTTTGTCTAATGGCGCACTGGTCGTAAAATTCGGTTGTAATTATTGCAGTGTTTATTACCCATCGATGGCACAATAAATATACCACTAACGACGTGTTGTTCGGTGGAACTGCGCCTCGTTTGTCTTCGGAGCTGTGCTCAATAAAACGAGTGTTTATTACAAAATAAAAACTTAGACCCCAAGTGCGACAACAATATGCTCACTCAGTTCGGGGGTGAACAGGTAATACGATAATTTTATAGGCAATACGATAATTTTGATAGGTAATACGATCATTGTACTACAATTTTGATAGGTAATACCGTTACTTTGCTAGGTAAAACGATTATTTTGATAGGTTATGCGAACATTTTGATAGGTAATTCGATAATGTATGATATAATAAATGTAGCCCATTAATTGCGCCACCGAGGGGCACAGGTCTTTTCCCGGATACGAGTAAGATTAAGCCATACTCCACCACGCTGGCTCAGTGCGGGTTGACGGACGGATTTTACGACTACTACCACATAACAATAGAAGCCGGGACCTACAGCTTAACGTGTCATCCGAAACACAGAACGTCCGATACCGTACTTAAGATAAATTAATTGTCTCGTTGGTACATGGTCAGGAATCGAACCTGCATCTTCTGTGCGAGAAGCAAGCATGAAAACCATTAGACCACGGCGCTCCATCATTATTTCCATAATTATGATATACCTACGACGTGACTTTTAGCTGACATTCCTGTGTTTATCAAATGTACAGTAAAAACGGAAATAGCTGGACCGACCTACATCCCACTAGTATGCAACCCTGTCCAGCTAATTCCGTTAATTGTAATACTTTTGAGCTATCTCATTAGCTTTGGGGTAATGGAGCGGCAAAAGTAAGTCTGGTTGGCTTTCTGGCAGATAATTAAAAATATTAAAACCTTCGAATAGCTCATGAAATGGCTTTGATAAAAAATCATTACAATTCTTCGCAGTGGAGTAAAAAGTGATACAAGCCCAGGTTTTATTTTTCGGGAAATATTAAACTGCACAGCAAATATCACGGCAAAATGCTGCGGTAGCTTAGGTGAAGGATAAAGGGGGTGAGCGAAGTGAAGCCCTCTTTATCCTTCGTGTTAGGTTAAACATGCAAGAACAACAAAAAATACTTAAACTTGAGTACACATAAAATATTTAGAACATAAAAAGTGTTTTTGCTGATCCTTTTTTGCTGTGCAAATCAGTATTTTTGATGTGCGATTAAATACTAGCCTTATTTTTCTCTTTGGGTTGCGCATTAAGTTTCTACGTAGTGTTATTCTCGGGCTAAGCTAAGCCCATTGGGCCGCAACTTGCAACCTTGACTCTAGACTTCGAGTGGTACCGTCCCTTCTGCGCCCTAGTAACTAAAATATTCAGGGCATTCGTAAGTAATACTATGTATGTATTCATGAACCAGCTAAGCAACGGACGGGGAGCAGGCGCGATATCGCCAAGCGCTGCTGCCTAGGGTTGCTGTTGTGATAAACAACATTTCGGGACATTTGCCGTCTTACTTCTACAAGTTAGACTTCTGTTGTACACATGCTCAAAAAATATCTGATTGGACGTAGACACGGCAAAGACTATGTTCATTACCCTACTGCAGCGAAATCAAAAGGAGGGTTATGCATGTATGTATGTCTGTTGATTTGTTCCACCAGAAGATCTAAACTACTCATCAGAATTTAACAAACGAGGTATCGTTGGAAGCGTATTGATCGCCCGGTGGCTATAGGTTATGTGATGTTACACTAAGTACAATATAGCGACCTCTAGAGGGCATTAAAACTGTTTTTTTAAAGGTTCTGAAAAGGGCCTTGTGAGGTATCGTATTGAAGGGCTCTTAATTAACATTTCAAAAATATATATATCATACTAGCTCTTGCTCGCTGCTTTAGGTGTCATACTGGGGTCATATTTGTATATTTCGTATTGAAATCAAAGCTTTGAGGTACTGACAAACGTACGGGATGCTTCTAGAAAGGGTAGGTAGGCTAATGACTTGTCCAATTAGTCTTGGTCTGTGGGCACAACAGAGCTTTGTTTGTAGTGTTTTTGAAAATAATTCAGTTGTAATTCAAAATGCTATGGTAAAAAATACTATGCATGTGTGCTGGATGCTATACTAAACTACATCTAAGCCTCGGTGCACACGGACCACAAAACGCTGGTATATGGACTCGCCGCACACTCGCTACTTGTCGCCACAAAACGCTCACCATGCCACTCGTGCGATTAATCCATCTTCGCTTCGGTCAACCCGGGCGAAGTCGTTTAGGCAAGCAACGGGGTAAAAAAGCAACGGCAACCGACCACTTGCGGCGCTTTGTGGCGACGTGTTCCGTGTGCGGCGAGCTGAAACTAAAATGGCGTACGCTATTTTTCAGTTTTCTAGTTTCGGTGGCAAATATTCCTTCTACCTACAGTTCTCCTAAGAGCCCTTTACGCAATATAAAACTAAGCTGGTTTTTGCGGTAGTGGTAACAGTGCGGGGGGGGGGTGTTATACTATCTGTCAAAAAACGTGGCAATAGAAGTCATTCACATAATAATAGTACCTTCACCAAAATCCAATTTATGTATCGCCGATTCTGTCGCCTACCATACAAATCCACCGCAAACTGGCATCGCTAGAATCTCGCTTTCTTTCTTGTAGGCCTTGCACCACGATAGCTAGCGATACCAGTTTTGCGATCCTTTTTTATGGTAATAAGCGACAGAATCAGCGATAAATTGAATTGTAGTAAAGGTCCTCAATTGTGTGAATGACTATTACCACGTTATTTGGCAGACAGTATACTACCTACCTGTGGCTGCCGCGCCAAGTGTCTATTTTCGCATGGGGTAAGATGGGGTGAGAGTGAAAGAGAGAGGTTACAGATCGCTCAGAGCCAAACAAACTTGGCGCAACTTTTTGCAGACAAGATCATGGCAATCAATTATTAACAACATTTTATGCGTAAATAAATCCGTATTTCTCCCGATGACCACGCCACCTATCCACCCTAAGTTATGCCCTAGGATTTGAGGCCTCGCCTAGTGCCGTGGGATTGTGGGATTATCCTTTGTTGACGCAGATAATAACGTTTGCTTTACAGAATATGCTAATTAAATCGGTGGCGGTACCAACATCTACCTACATTGTGTACCTACTCGTACCTCGTGCGGTGTATACTCGTAGAGTTACAGGTGACGATGATGCCAAGATTCTCGGTCCCTAAGTGCCACGTGGAAGGGGTAACCTCTCTTTCCTGCGTAGGGTGAGAGAGAGATGTTCCCCCTTCCAAACGGCACTCAGGTACATAGAAACATGGCGTCATCTGTACAGTTAGAACAACTCTAAACGACTATTATCGGCTCTAAAATTCATGACGATTAGATTGGTTCCAACTTCCATCTGAGACTTACTTTGTAATGTCTTCGTTCCGCTTCTCCTCCGTCTGACTTTTGACTCCGTTTTGCTCCGCCTCCCATGCGAGAGGTCCCGGTTTCGATCCCCGGCTGGGATTACGAATAAAAAACCCCAGGTCTTGGATGTTTACATGTTGTGTGGCGTCGCTGTTTCTGGTTTCCACGACACAACGTATCCTAGTGTGGGGCCAGAAGCAATGTGTGTATGTATATAAATGTCTATGATTACTGCTCCGCTACCATAGAAACCTTCTCTAGTTAATCCCATATTCAGTCCACCCATTTTGAGCGATAGGGTGCCACAGACAGACAGAGAGACGCTTCAAGCCGCTTTAAAAAGGGCCGAATTCCAGTTACAGCCAGAGTTATGTCTGCGGCCTTATTACGAAAGTCATCTCCAAAACCGCGTTCTAATTTTAAAACGCGCTCCGCCAATCCGGGCCGCGCGTGTCGCTTTAATATTTATACGTAATTAGCGCGGCAGGACCTCGTCTCACGTGGCTGCCAACAATGCATGGATTTATATGGAATCTGCATAATTACGCGCCCCCGCTGCTTGTGTTACTTGGGCGACTGCTCGCGATCGCAGCGAGTGCTTTACTTAATGACTGCGGTAAATCTGGAATATTGACTTTAACAACAACATTTACGGCGTCTTTCGCGTATGGGGTGGCAGAAGCGCAGTTGTGCCTTCTATTAGCCAGAATTAATAAAAAAACAATTAAAAAATGTAAAGACAACATCTGTCACAAAATTGAATTTAGTAGGCGACATATTAAACTATAATACACCCATAACTGAGACGTCGTTCATAGACGTCAATATGGCCCGACACTCGTTACCGCGGCTACTGAAGGATTTTCATCGAAAAGGTTTTATTACCATAAAAATACCATACACAGTCTACTACTACGCGATGATGTAGTGTAAAACTCATCTATCCAGCGTTGCGTAATCGGGGGGCCGGTATCTAGCTATCTTTGTCTATGGTTTTTGTGCCGCACATTGTCTATGGCCAGGTTATTATTTATTCAAATTACCCGGTCGATTGTTTTGTTTCGTTTTGTTCTGCCGTGTGCCGTGTGCCGTGTGCCGAGCGGATGCACTCAAATTAGATAGTCGCCTCGCCGTAGTTGTTGTAAATAATAATTACTCCGATGCTAGCTCGTATCGTGTGATGAGATGGTTGATTAAATAATGTTTTGCACGGCGGAGACTCGTGCCCGGTGTTTGCAATAAACCGGTGACAGAGAAAAGGGTCTGGATAATCGAATTAAAATTAAATCAGTGTGCTTATGACGACCTCTGTGGGGCTGCGGTTGTGTCTCTGCCTGCCATAGGAGTGGTCCCGCGTTCGATCCCCGGCTGAGGTTAAAGAAAAAGAAAACCCCAGGACTTGGATGTTTATATGTGTGTGTCATGTCGCTGTTTCTGGTTCCCACGACACAGGGTATCCTGGTGTCGGGCCAGAAGCAATATCTGTACCTGTATATAATGTTTATGTTATGTTATGTTTATGTTTAACCAGTTTAGCCAGTTATTTAATAATCCGTTTCGCTTGCCAGGTGGCTAGCCTATCGCCGCTATGGAGATTAAATGTTCCCTTACGATGTTGGATTTTGACTTTTGGTTCCAATGTTCATTTTACAAAAACCATACAATGTCGGGTCAACGATGACGTTACGATACAAAATAACAATATTAACATAAAATTTACATAAATGCACATACATTGGTTCTAGCCCCACACTAGGATACCCTGTATCGTGGGAACCAGAATCAGCGACGGCAAACACATATAAACATCCAAGACCTGGGGATGTTTATTTTTACTCTTCTCCCCCATGAGGGATTCGAACCCGGGACCTCTATTGGTAGGCAGCCGTAAACCGCATCGTCACAAGGCCGAGGTCGTATGCTCCCCGACCCAGCCAATTACAACAGTACAACTGTAATATTTCCACAAAAAGTTCCGAACCACACCAGCTGTACCAATACAAGTGTTATTTACTCTGCCAATACCTATTAATCAACACACATAGTAGCAGCCGCCACTCTGTCTGTGGTGGCGAGTCGTCTGTGGTGGCGAGTCCCATCACTCGTTGTTACCAGCCAGGGGCTGATGCTGCTAGCAAACTGACGGCTCAGCTCAATGACAATGACAATGGCAATTGCGGTTAACTTTATGTATGCATTATCTAACGTTTTTGGTGGGCAAAAGGTTGGAGCATTTTTGTAATGAGACTCGCAAAACATATCGTTTACGGAATTCAAAACTTACCGTAAAAGGGGGCTCATTGGAACTAATAGAAAATGCAGCCAAATCTAAGCGTTTTGTATTAGTTCAAATCAGCCCCTCAATTCCAATTAGCCCCCTTTTACCGGTACTTATTTGTTGTGATAATACAGTCTATCGATTGACACCGATTTCATCCCTGACCGCAAGAATCAAGATATTTCAAAATGGCGGACAGTTAGGTTAATGCCAAAGGTGTTACGTGCTCTTTGACGAACTCTGTGGCTCTGCATACCATGCAAGAGGTCCCGGGTTCGATCCCCAGCTAGGGATAAAGAAAAAATAACCCTACACGATGTTTATGTGTGTGTGATGTCGCTGTTTCTGGTTTTCACAACACAGTCTATCGATTGACACCGGTTTCATCCCTGACCGCAAGAATCAAGATATTTCAAAATGGCGGACAGTTAGGTTAATGCCAAAGGTGTTAAGTGCTCTTTGACGAACTCTGTGGCTCTGCATACCATGCAAGAGGTCCCGGGTTCGATCCCCAGCTAGGGATAAAGAAAAAATAACCCTACACGATGTTTATGTGTGTGTGATGTCGCTGTTTCTGGTTTTCACAACACAGGGTATCCTAGTGTGGGTCCAGAAGCAATATATGTGCCTGTATATAATTTTTTATGGTTATGTTCTTTATATAATTAGCAATATAAAAATATAACACGTGAAAAAACAACTGACATAAATAATTACACTTTTACAATTATTAGCAATTATATTAATTTCTACCATTAATTACCTCCGGAGGAGCTCCGTGGTTTAATGGGTTTCTCGCTTGCTTCTCAAACAGGAGATGCGGGTTCGATTGCTAACCATGTACCAAGGAGATAATTCATTTATCTTAAGTACATTATACGGACTTTCTGACGGTGATGGAAAAAATCGCGAGGAAACCTTCATTACTCCATAACTGCGGCGAGCCTATCACGCAAAATGGAGTATTGAATGACTGACTCAAAGTGGGCAAGATTATTCCTCTGCCACCCCGTATGTGAAAAGGCGTGACGCTATGGGTGTGTGTGTGTGTGTGTGTGAGTGTATGTATTTTTAATTGCCTAAATAAATATTACCTTCGCTGTCGCGTCATTGTCGATGAGCAGTCATTTCGCTAGCGGGATTAGGCCGCAGTACACCGCACTACACTAGTTAGCTCAGCAAAGCTCTTTTATTCAGTAAAAAGTTTATTTTTCGGTTGCGCTTTGTGGCTTGGGTCGCGAATTTGCTAAATGCATTCTCGCTTTTGTAACTGCCGCGTCGTTGGTATGACGCGCTGTGGCTACATACATGCACATACCTGTGTTATGTAAGTAAGGTTGCCTAACTGTAGCAGAAATAAGTATTAAACAAACCAAACACGCATAGCGTCATCCAATTTCCCACATGAAGAGGCAGAGAAACAGTTTAATTATTTGAAAATAAACAATTAAAAAAACAAAAAATGCAGCCTATGCTCAGCGGGGAGGAACTCTCTCCAAGTATTTACGAGTAGATATTCTAAGCGAGGAAGATGACATGAAAACTTTGTCGTGGGGAAAGGAAATAACCCTAATCTTTCCCTTAATACAATACCGTAATCAGTAGGATGGTCTTCAGGTTAATTACAGTACGATTATTTTAACTTTAACGCTCGAGACTTCGATTTAAAAAAAAATCGTAGATCAATTCACTGTTTTCAGATTTTTCCCTTAATATAGGTACTCTTCACTTCATGATACTCATGATGCCAAATTTCATGTTTCCACGACATCTTGATCACTTTCAGCGGCAAAAACCGCGTTAAAGTTAAAATAACCGTACTGTACCCATTCGAATGAGCATTTTTACAGAATGGTTTTAATTTCACAAACACTTAACGTGCTACTAAAATATGCAGCACACTGCATACTAAAATTGCAACCAAAACCTAGCTCAGCTCATTCATCATATCGCGTAACACATGCGAATTAAACCCGAACTAGAAACAGCTCGCTCCACTAACTTTAATGCAATTCTAAAACAATGTATTACCCGCCAAATTACCTGTAACATTTCTGCAAACAATTTCGTGAAATTGTTCAACGTTTTAAGGAGTGCCATTGTGTCTTCACGGAAACTCCTTGTGAGTTGTTAGCCCGTGTTTGACAAAGCGATACGCTTGTTATACTAATAGCGCGAGTTTAGTGAGCGAACGTATATGAATAACACCTTTATGAAGTTAGTTTAGTGCGAGCGTATATGAATAACACCTTTATGAGGTTAGTCGTGAGAATCGACTTTGTGTTTTGTGCGATAAGGATTTTTGGGTGTCACTTGGATGCAATATTCATTTTTAGGGTTCCGTACCCGAAGGGTTCCAAACGGGACCCTATTACTAAGACTTCGCTGTCCGTCCGTCCGTCCGTCCGTCTGTCACCAGGCTGTATCTCAAGAACCTAGCTAGCTAGGGAGTTGAAATTTTCACAGATTATGTATTTCTGTTGCCGCTATAACAAGAAATACTAAAAAACAGGATAAAAGAAATATTTAAGGGGGCTCCCATACAACAATTCTTTCAATACCACATACAAACTTATGGATGCACCTGGTTACGTACATGGAGTGTGAAAGTAACCGCACCAATAACTTTGTAAACAATATTTTGCTGTGTAAAATCCAAACTATTCACTCCACACCATCGCTTCCATTGAACGGTGGTACGGAACCCTTCGTGCGCGATTCAGACTCGCACTTGACCGGTTTTTTAATTTTCCTACGTACAAAAATATACTATCCTAATGACCTGTTTCACCATGTCCGGATATATAAATCGTGATAAAAAAATTGTCGCTTAGGGCTTAATCGGATATTGTGAAAGGCCCCTATGCAAAGGAATCTACCAACGCAGCTTCTTGTTGCTGATTGCTCAAATGCCCATCTTTCAGCGTTTTCACCGTTTTGTTCTAACTAAAGGAGACATTATCCAAATCCAGAAAATATATTTGTTATGAAGACATGCCTTTTATTTAATCTTAGTGTTTGAAAACATAATTTTGTAAAACCTATAAACCTACCTATGAACCTATAAAAAAAAAGTTTTCATTCAAAACGAGCTCTTAGCGATCTAAATGGAATATTGACATGGTTCCTGCGTAACAAATAGGTATTGAAAAATATATTAAAACGTAGTGTTTGAAATAAAAAAATAAAAGTGCGGTTCGGACTCGCACACGAAGGGTTCCGTACCATCGTACATCGGAACTTCAAGATTGCGAAACCGATACGAAACCGTCTGAGCCATCTCAAAGTTATTAAGAGTAGCGAAATTTATGGTGATATTGAATCATGATGCTATGAGGTATTTCGCAGGGGTAGGTATAAAAAAAAACATTTAATTTTCAAAATTGCGTGTTCATTATTTGTTGCTGTTGCAGCAACAGAAATGCACATTCTGTGAAAATTTCAGCTCTCCATTTCGGTTGATCCGATAGAGCTCGGTGACGGACGGACGGACGGACAGACAGACGGTCCCGTTCGGCACCCTTCGGTTACGGAACCCTAAAATACAGTGGTTTTTGAAAAATATAAACCACACAATTTTCGCACTGCTCTGCCGCATGACGTAACAGCCGTGTTACAGTGTGAGCTGTTATGAAATATATTTTAATATAGTTGTGACCAAAATGTCGACGTTAAATAATAATGCATTGCGAAAAATATTATATAACAGATATCCGGTAATTTTAAAAGTCCATTCTTATCTCTAATAGACCTTTTATAACATATATTTATCCTACATTTTTATGTTGTCTAGTTTAGCCTAGAATTGAAGCTAAAGATGCATTTCTGGCCATATTTAATCCCTTACCTTGCACCAGATACAGACGCTCGAACGGTGATCGAGCCGCCGCAGCGATATCGTGCACAGCCTATACTACCCTTTCATGGTAAATTTTCTTATCGTAGCTGGAATAAATCTCTTTTTAGAGATACTTTTTGTACTTACGTTTTCCATTAATATAACTTTTTAATATCTCTGTGCAATAAATAATGGCTTATGTTTAAACGATTACCAAAAACGCACCTATTTTACTACCAATAAATTCGAAATGACTACCAGAATGGATAAATGTCCACCAAATTGTGTTTGGATAAATGATCAACAAACTTCTTTTTATGTTTTGTTTACTTAAGTTTATGTTTTAAGTATTTTTTGTTGTTCTTACATGTTCAACCTAACACGAAGGATAAAGGGGGCTTCGCTTCGCTCACCACCTTTGCCCTTCACCTAAGCTGCCGCAGTATTTTGCCCTGATATATTTGCAACTTTTGGTGTTCATTTATCAATTTTTGGTAGGAAAAAAATATTTTGGTGATCATTATATTTGTTGCCATAAATAATTATGATGTATGAACTTTGCGCAACTGTGCGTCTGGAATCCCGTAAGCGTTGTAATAATAATACCTATAATACCTTGGGCACTATTTACACACATTGATCTGGCCCCAAACTAGGATTCCCTTGGTAGTATCTTGGGTACTAGACAACGATACACATACTGATATAGATAAATATTATACTTAGATAGATAAACAACTATGACTATACAAACGTCCGTTCTTATCCTACAAATATTTGCCCCCATAGGGACTCAAACCCGGGACCCTTGGATTCGTAGGCAGGGTCACTGCCGACTCGGCCATTCGGCTCGTCAGGCAAAATCGTGTATTGTAAACGAAAACATTTATAGACAGCGATATCTCATATTCTGCTTCTGGCCCCACACTAGGATACCCTGTGCCGTGGGAACCAGAAACACACGTCACACACATATAAACATCCAAGACCTGGGTTTTCATTATTTTGTTGAATGCATGTAAGAGCAATTTTGTTACTTAATTCCAATTGTTATCTCCTAGGACGGTTTGTTGTTGTTAGATTACTCCCCTATCTCCTATCAGACCATTTCACCTGTTACTGTTACCAGCGAGATTATCTACTTATCAGTAATCTTATCATATATGTTGGAAATCGGAGCTTAGCGTGTGTCCCTCGTTTGTTAGCGAAGATCGTTCGGTGCATTTAGATCCCATGGTCTAATCGCATTTACTCATCGAATATGTAAACGTATCGAGCCGAAATAAAGCAATATATGGTTGGTTAAATTCGACTCTCTGACGTGTCTTAAAATAAATGGTCCGATGTCCTGATTTTTAGGGTTCCGTACCTTAAAAGGAACCTTTATAGAATTTCTTCATAGTCCGTCGGTCAAGACCTTCTTTCTCAAGAACGCGTAGAGATAATAAATTGAAATTAATGTCGATTACTCAAGTCTCTTCAAAATCAACATAATCAAAACATTCCACTGTTTATGTCACAATTTCGCTGAAATTCGCTGAATTTGCTCGATACTCACGAGGGAATCAAAACCTATAGGATACTTTCGTGGAGGAATCACGGAATTTGGCACGAAGCAAGGTCTTAGAGCACAAGTAAAGGAAACAATCTGAAAACTGTAAATTTGCAGATCCTTCACAAAAGAAAAATGAGATTTGTGCGTGACCCTCGGTGCGCGAGTCCAACTTGCAATTGGCCGGGTTTTTTTTTTCAATATTCCCAACATTGGGGACAGAAGCAATGTATGTGCTCGAATGTTTATGTTTATGTTTAGGACAGAGAACAGCGGGCAGACCACCGGCCCGATGCTCAGATGACATTGCTAAGGTGGCTGGAAAGCAGTGGACGAGACTGGCGGGTGACCGAAGCGAATGGCGTGCTTTGGGAGAGGCCTGTGCCCCGCAGTGGGATGACAAGGGCTGATGATGATGATGATGATGATACGAATGTCCAAATGGTGATGGAAACATCGCGAGGAGAGCTTCATAGCTGCGATCACAAGTTCACACAAAATGAAGTATTTGCTGGCTCAGGTTCGGCGCACCAGTACTTCTAAGTAAGGGATAAAGCGGTACATCATATTGTTGTTATTAAAACCCGAAAAGTCTTCTCTTGTATCGTTCGCTTCTAGTTTTTCACATGATTATGATTAAAGCCTTTCCCGTTGATTTATGTACATTACCACGCCCGCGCCGTACCATTATCACGAAAATTGTAGCTCCAAAACACGGCTTTTTGCTCGAAAACAACGCAGTCGTAAAACAGATTTCAACTTCAACTTAACCCTTTATGAAGCCAGACCATTAGTGGATACGAGAACGATTTATCAGGAGCAGCTAAAGGGTTGGTACAGTTAAAAAGAAGTGACCTTGCCTGAGTGTGTTATTGCGTGTGTGATACGGATGGTAATTGCACAGTTGGCGTAGAATTCTATGTGGCTTACTGTCTAAGTTCAAGGTTAGGTTTCGGTACGGAAGTTGCGTCGGTTATCCTGAGCTTGTAAATGTTGGCACTGCTAATAGTTTTTTGCGGATATACCTGAGTCACGTGTTAGGGCTGACTGACAGAGAACGCACGGCCCGAACCGGTCGCACAATCATAACGCTTCGTTCAGGGTTTACTTATTTAGTGTAGGGTAGCACTTAGAAGGGATTTGGCGAAATTCATGCCCTAAAGGGGGGTAACGGGGGGCTACAGTTTGTATGAAAATCAAAAACTACTTCACCAGTGAAGCAGAAATTTTGATGGTTTCTGGGTGCGAGACGTCATTAAGTTACTTACGTTACTTATGATAACAAGTTTTTTCAAATTTCCCCCCACTAAGAGGGGGAGGGGGAATAGTTAGGTGAACATTGTAAGAAAATAAAAATAAATACTTGACTTATATGAATCTGAAATTTTTCCGTAGGCTTATAGTTGCAATCAGACATCAAAAACGACTTGATCCGTGCAGATGTGGCACAGAGGTAAGAGGTAGTTTCTAGATACAAGAAGTCATTGACAAGGTAATTTTTGAAATTGCCCAGATAAGAGTCAATTGGGAGGGAGAGTATTTACGACGGGGCGGTATCAGGGGGGGAGGGGGGGGGGGAGGGGGGGGGAGGGGAAGGGGAGGAAGAAGACGAGACTTTTGTTATCGCATGTGATTTGGCCATTTTCAGTTTTGATGGTTTCTGCGTGCGAGACGTCATTAAGTTACTTACGTTACTTATGATAACAAGTTTTTTCAAATTTCCCCCCACTAAGAGGGGGAGGGGGAATAGTTAGGTGAACATTGTAAGAAAATAAAAATAAATACTTGACTTATATGAATCTGAAATTTTTCCGTAGGCTTATAGTTGCAATCAGACATCAAAAACGACTTGATCCGTGCAGATGTGGCACAGAGGTAAGAGGTAGTTTCTAGATACAAGAAGTCATTGACAAGGTAATTTTTGAAATTGCCCAGATAAGAGTCAATTGGGAGGGAGAGTATTTACGACGGGGCGGTATCAGGGGGGGAGGGGGGGGAGGGGAAGGGGAGGAAGAAGACGAGACTTTTGTTATCGCATGTGATTTGGCCATTTTCAGACAACTCTACGCGAGTGAAGCTGCGGGTAACGGCTAGTTGGTAAATAAGTAGCATTTATCCTTATATTAATGTTTGTACGTCTGTTATTTACCTTAACGGAATACTACTGAAATTATTTGTACATTATGAACACATTAGGCGTTCGATTTGAATCTGAAAACATCAACGACTGTCATTTCTAACCCACCAAAATTCCTTAGTCTCTTCTGTCCCGAAATAGCTTATGACCATATGGCCATACGACGACCCGAACGGCCGAGTCCGCAGTGACCCTGCCTACGAAGCCAAGGGTCCCGAGTTCGAGTCCCGGTGGGGGCAAATATTTGTTTGATGAGAACGGATGTTTGTACCCTAGTCATGGTTGTTTATCTATCTAAGTATAATATATATCTATATAAGTATGTGTATCGATGTCATGTGCCCAAGATATAGGGAATCCTAGTTTGTGGCTAGATCAATGTGTGTAAATAGCGTCCAAGGTATTATTATTATTTATTATCAAATAAATCAATCACTCGATATATGGCGGTTTATAGGAAAATGCCCTGAATGCCTTCGAGAAAAGGATGGCGCAGCTGTTCCTTGCTCGACATGGTGGAGGCACAGCCGTTCACCAGATTATAAGATGCAAAGTGACGGACGACCCAAATGGCCGAGACGGCAGTGACCCTGCCTACAAAGCCAAGGGTCCCGGGTTCGAGTCCCAGTGGGGGCAAATATTTGTTTGATGAGAACGGATGTTTGTACCCTACTCATGGTTGTTTATCTATCTAAGTATAATATTTATCTATATAAGTATGTGTATTGATGTCATGTACCCAAGATATAGGGAATCCTAGTTTGGGGCTAGATCAATGTGTGTAAATAGTGTCCAAGGTATTATTATTATTATAATGCGCAATGCTATCAATTGACAAGCCCCTCACAAGCACATCGCAGGCTTCAGTGGTATAGTATTGGGAAGTGTAGGACACATTTTCAGGCATGCGAGTATTCCTTAAATCTCACTAAAGCTCACAGCGTTCGCCTTCTTCCGCCAAAGTGTCCTAGCTTGTCCAATATTTATTTATTATTATTACGAGCCCACCATGTCCCTCTCCTGGGCAAAGGCCTCTCTCCCCCTCTTCCACTCTATCCGATCCTGAGCGGTCTCCCTCCACTCCTTGTCCCATAGACCCAGCTCATCACTCCATCTCTTCCTGGGTCGGCCACGCTTTCTCTTTGCATATCCTGGGAGCCAGTCTGTGGCTGTCTTAGCCCAGCTATTCGGCAGCATCCGAGCAACATGGCCGGCCCAGTCCCATTTCAGTTGGGCAGCCTTCTGAGCTACATCTATTATCTTTGTTCGGGAGCGCAGCTCTGTATTCCGGATCTGGACTAAAAGCCGAACACCGAGAATACTGCGCTCCATGTTGCTCTGGCAAACCCCGAGTTTGAACCTTTGCGCGTCAGTCAAAGACCAGGTTTGGGCTCCGTAGGTAAGGATGGGAAGAATGCACATGTCCATGAGCTTGAATACGGTCGAAGGAAATGCCAGCGAGCCTCTCACACCGGAAAAGTGTGCTAACTTGCCCAATATTAACTGAGGCCTGCGATATGCTTATGCGGGGCTTGTCAAATAGTAATGTCGCAGTTGGTTGGTTAAATCAGACACTTAACTCACTCTTTAGACCGTTAATTAAATACCCACGTTTAACCAATTTTTTTAATTTTCCTACGTACAAAAATATACTATCCTAATGACCTGTTTCACCATGTCCGGATATATAAATCGTGATAAAAAAATTGTCGCTTAGGGCTTAATCGGATATTGTGAAAGGCCCCTATGCAAAGGAATCTACCAACGCAGCTTCTTGTTGCTGATTGCTCAAATGCCCATCTTTCAGCGTTTTCACCGTTTTGTTCTAACTAAAGGAGACATTATCCAAATCCAGAAAATATATTTGTTATGAAGACATGCCTTTTATTTAATCTTAGTGTTTGAAAACATAATTTTGTAAAACCTATAAACCTACCTATGAACCTATAAAAAAAAAAGTTTTAATTCAAAACGAGCTCTTAGCGATCTAAATGGAATATTGACATGGTTCCTGCGTAACAAATAGGTATTGAAAAATATATTAAAACGTAGTGTTTGAAATAAAAAAATAAAAGTGCGGTTCGGACTCGCACACGAAGGGTTCCGTACCATCGTACATCGGAACTTCAAGATTGCGAAACCGATACGAAACCGTCTGAGCCATCTCAAAGTTATTAAGAGTAGCGAAATTTATGGTGATATTGAATCATGATGCTATGAGGTATTTCGCAGGGGTAGGTATAAAAAAAAAACATTTAATTTTCAAAATTGCGTGTTCATTATTTGTTGCTGTTGCAGCAACAGAAATGCACATTCTGTGAAAATTTCAGCTCTCCATTTCGGTTGATCCGATAGAGCTCGGTGACGGACGGACGGACGGACAGACAGACGGTCCCGTTCGGCACCCTTCGGTTACGGAACCCTAAAATACAGTGGTTTTTGAAAAATAAAAACCACACAATTTTCGCACTGCTCTGCCGCATGACGTAACAGCCGTGTTACAGTGTGAGCTGTTATGAAATATATTTTAATATAGTTGTGACCAAAATGTCGACGTTAAATAATAATGCATTGCGAAAAATATTATATAACAGATATCCGGTAATTTTAAAAGTCCATTCTTATCTCTAATAGACCTTTTATAACATATATTTATCCTACATTTTTATGTTGTCTAGTTTAGCCTAGAATTGAAGCTAAAGATGCATTTCTGGCCATATTTAATCCCTTACCTTGCACCAGATACAGACGCTCGAACGGTGATCGAGCCGCCGCAGCGATATCGTGCACAGCCTATACTACCCTTTCATGGTAAATTTTCTTATCTTAGCTGGAATAAATCTCTTTTTAGAGATACTTTTTGTACTTACGTTTTCCATTAATATAACTTTTTAATATCTCTGTGCAATAAATAATGGCTTATGTTTAAACGATTACCAAAAACGCACCTATTTTACTACCAATAAATTCGAAATGACTACCAGAATGGATAAATGTCCACCAAATTGTGTTTGGATAAATGATCAACAAACTTCTTTTTATGTTTTGTTTACTTAAGTTTATGTTTTAAGTATTTTTTGTTGTTCTTACATGTTCAACCTAACACGAAGGATAAAGGGGGCTTCGCTTCGCTCACCACCTTTGCCCTTCACCTAAGCTGCCGCAGTATTTTGCCCTGATATATTTGCAACTTTTGGTGTTCATTTATCAATTTTTGGTAGGAAAAAAATATTTTGGTGATCATTATATTTGTTGCCATAAATAATTATGATGTATGAACTTTGCGCAACTGTGCGTCTGGAATCCCGTAAGCGTTGTAATAATAATACCTATAATACCTTGGGCACTATTTACACACATTGATCTGGCCCCAAACTAGGATTCCCTTGGTAGTATCTTGGGTACTAGACAACGATACACATACTGATATAGATAAATATTATACTTAGATAGATAAACAACTATGACTATACAAACGTCCGTTCTTATCCTACAAATATTTGCCCCCATAGGGACTCAAACCCGGGACCCTTGGATTCGTAGGCAGGGTCACTGCCGACTCGGCCATTCGGCTCGTCAGGCAAAATCGTGTATTGTAAACGAAAACATTTATAGACAGCGATATCTCATATTCTGCTTCTGGCCCCACACTAGGATACCCTGTGCCGTGGGAACCAGAAACACACGTCACACACATATAAACATCCAAGACCTGGGTTTTCATTATTTTGTTGAATGCATGTAAGAGCAATTTTGTTACTTAATTCCAATTGTTATCTCCTAGGACGGTTTGTTGTTGTTAGATTACTCCCCTATCTCCTATCAGACCATTTCACCTGTTACTGTTACCAGCGAGATTATCTACTTATCAGTAATCTTATCATATATGTTGGAAATCGGAGCTTAGCGTGTGTCCCTCGTTTGTTAGCGAAGATCGTTCGGTGCATTTAGATCCCATGGTCTAATCGCATTTACTCATCGAATATGTAAACGTATCGAGCCGAAATAAAGCAATATATGGTTGGTTAAATTCGACTCTCTGACGTGTCTTAAAATAAATGGTCCGATGTCCTGATTTTTAGGGTTCCGTACCTTAAAAGGAACCTTTATAGAATTTCTTCATAGTCCGTCGGTCAAGACCTTCTTTCTCAAGAACGCGTAGAGATAATAAATTGAAATTAATGTCGATTACTCAAGTCTCTTCAAAATCAACATAATCAAATCATTCCACTGTTTATGTCACAATTTCGCTGAAATTCGCTGAATTTGCTCGATACTCACGAGGGAATCAAAACCTATAGGATACTTTCGTGGAGGAATCACGGAATTTGGCACGAAGCAAGGTCTTAGAGCACAAGTAAAGGAAACAATCTGAAAACTGTAAATTTGCAGATCCTTCACAAAAGAAAAATGAGATTTGTGCGTGACCCTCGGTGCGCGAGTCCAACTTGCAATTGGCCGGGTTTTTTTTTTCAATATTCCCAACATTGGGGACAGAAGCAATGTATGTGCTCGAATGTTTATGTTTATGTTTAGGACAGAGAACAGCGGGCAGACCACCGGCCCGATGCTCAGATGACATTGCTAAGGTGGCTGGAAAGCAGTGGACGAGACTGGCTGGTGACCGAAGCGAATGGCGTGCTTTGGGAGAGGCCTGTGCCCCGCAGTGGGTTGACAAGGGCTGATGATGATGATGATGATGATACGAATGTCCAAATGGTGATGGAAACATCGCGAGGAGAGCTTCATAGCTGCGATCACAAGTTCACACAAAATGAAGTATTTGCTGGCTCAGGTTCGGCGCACCAGTACTTCTAAGTAAGGGATAAAGCGGTACATCATATTGTTGTTATTAAAACCCGAAAAGTCTTCTCTTGTATCGTTCGCTTCTAGTTTTTCACATGATTATGATTAAAGCCTTTCCCGTTGATTTATGTACATTACCACGCCCGCGCCGTACCATTATCACGAAAATTGTAGCTCCAAAACACGGCTTTTTGCTCGAAAACAACGCAGTCGTAAAACAGATTTCAACTTCAACTTAACCCTTTATGAAGCCAGACCATTAGTGGATACGAGAACGATTTATCAGGAGCAGCTAAAGGGTTGGTACAGTTAAAAAGAAGTGACCTTGCCTGAGTGTCTTATTGCGTGTGTGATACGGATGGTAATTGCACAGTTGGCGTAGAATTCTATGTGGCTTACTGTCTAAGTTCAAGGTTAGGTTTCGGTACGGAAGTTGCGTCAGTTATCCTGAGCTTGTAAATGTTGGCACTGCTAATAGTTTTTTGCGGATATACCTGAGTCACGTGTTAGGGCTGACTGACAGAGAACGCACGGCCCGAACCGGTCGCACAATCATAACGCTTCGTTCAGGGTTTACTTATTTAGTGTAGGGTAGCACTTAGAAGGGATTTGGCGAAATTCATGCCCTAAAGGGGGGTAACGGGGGGCTACAGTTTGTATGAAAATCAAAAACTACTTCACCAGTGAAGCAGAAATTTTGATGGTTTCTGGGTGCGAGACGTCATTAAGTTACTTACGTTACCTATGATAACAAGTTTTTTCAAATTTCCCCCCACTAAGAGGGGGAGGGGGCATAGTTAGGTGAACATTGTAAGAAAATAAAAATAAATACTTGACTTATATGAATCTGAAATTTTTCCGTAGGTTTATAGTTGCATCAGACATCAAAAACGACTTGATCCGTGCAGATGTGGCACAGAGGTAAGAGGTATTTTCTAGATACAAGAAGTCATTGACAAGGTAATTTTTGAAATTGCCCAGATAAGAGTCAATTGGGAGGGAGAGTATTTACGACGGGGCGGTATCAGGGGGGGAGGGGGGGGGGAGGGGAAGGGGTGGAAGAAGACGAGACTTTTGTTATCGCATGTGATTTGGCCATTTTCAGACAACTCTACGCGAGTGAAGCTGCGGGTAACGGCTAGTTGGTAAATAAGTAGCACTTATCCTAATATTAATGTTTGTACGTCTGTTATTTACCTTAACGGAATACTACTGAAATTATTTGTACATTATGAACACATTAGGCGTTCGATTTGAATCTGAAGACATCAACGACTGTCATTTCTAACCCACCAAAATTCCTTAGTCTCTTCTGTCCCGAAATAGCTTATGACCATATGGCCATACGACGACCCGAACGGCCGAGTCCGCAGTGACCCTGCCTACGAAGCCAAGGGTCCCGAGTTCTAGTCCCGGTGGGGGCAAATATTTGTTTGATGAGAACGGATGTTTGTACCCTAGTCATGGTTGTTTATCTATCTAAGTATAATATATATCTATATAAGTATGTGTATCGATGTCATGTGCCCAAGATACAGGGAATCCTAGTTTGTGGCTAGATCAATGTGTGTAAATAGTGTCCAAGGTATTATTATTATTTATTATCAAATAAATCAATCACTCGATATATGGCGGTTTATAGGAAAATGCCCTGAATGCCTTCGAGAAAAGGATGGCGCAGCTGTTCCTTGCTCGACATGGTGGAGGCACAGCCGTTCACCAGATTATAAGATGCAAAGTGACGGACGACCCAAATGGCCGAGACGGCAGTGACCCTGCCTACAAAGCCAAGGGTCCCGGGTTCGAGTCCCAGTGGGGGCAAATATTTGTTTGATGAGAACGGATATTTGTACCCTACTCATGGTTGTTTATCTATCTAAGTATAATATTTATCTATATAAGTATGTGTATCGATGTCATGTACCCAAGATATAGGGAATCCTAGTTTGGGGCTAGATCAATGTGTGTAAATAGTGTCCAAGGTATTATTATTATTATAATGCGCAATGCTATCAATTGACAAGCCCCTCACAAGCACATCGCAGGCTTCAGTGGTATAGTATTGGGAAGTGTAGGACACATTTTCAGGCATGCGAGTATTCCTTAAATCTCACTAAAGCTCACAGCGTTCGCCTTCTTCCGCCAAAGTGTCCTAGCTTGTCCAATATTTATTTATTATTATTACGAGCCCACCATGTCCCACTCCTGGGCAAAGGCCTCTCTCCCCCTCTTCCACTCTATCCGATCCTGAGCGGTCTCACTCCACTCCTTGTCCCATAGACCCAGCTCATCACTCCATCTCTTCCTGGGTCGGCCACGCTTTCTCTTTGCATTTCCTGGGAGCCAGTCTGTGGCTGTCTTAGCCCAGCTATTCGGCAGCATCCGAGCAACATGGCCGGCCCAGTCCCATTTCAGTTGGGCAGCCTTCTGAGCTACATCTATTATCTTTGTTCGGGAGCGCAGCTCTGTATTCCGGATCCGGACTAAAAGCCGAACACCGAGAATACTGCGCTCCATGTTGCTCTGGCAAACCCCGAGTTTGAACCTTTGCGCGTCAGTCAAAGACCAGGTTTGGGCTCCGTAGGTAAGGATGGGAAGAATGCACATGTCCATGAGCTTGAATACGGTCGAAGGAAATGCCAGCGAGCCTCTCACACCGGAAAAGTGTGCTAACTTGCCCAATATTAACTGAGGCCTGCGATATGCTTATGCGGGGCTTGTCAAATAGTAATGTCGCAGTTGGTTGGTTAAATCAGACACTTAACTCACTCTTTAGACCGTTAATTAAATACCCACGTTTAACCAAGTCACTAGAATTTTGATTTAAGTAAAGCATCGCCGAAAACGTTTACAATCTGTCTAACCGAAAGCCGGCGTGTTGGAAAACAAGATGGTTTGACGACAACAGCTGATTTGCACAGGGCAAAATTTTGAGGTAGCTTAGGTGAAGAGTAAAGGTGGTGAGCGAAGCGAAGCCCTCTTTAACCTTCGTGTTAGGTTGAACATGTAAGATCAACAAAAAACACTTAAAACATAAACTTAAGTATAAATAAAAATATATAATAGTTGTTGCCTAGGAACGTTTAGACAACTTGTTAAACGTTTCGTTCACGGGTTAAACGCCGGTATTTAATTAACGGTCTAGAGATTTAGTTAAGTGTCTGATTTAACCAACTAACTGCTACAGTAACATTACCCCCCTGTATCTTAAAGTTCTATACATAAACATAAACTTTTATATACAGGTACATAAATTGCTTCTGGCCCCACACTAGGATACCCCACACAGTCGTGGGAACCAAAAACAGTGATATCACACACATATAAACATCCAAGACCTATGGATTATTTTTTTCTGTATCCCCAGGCGGGGATCGAACCCGGAGCCTCCCGTATGGTAGGCAGAGCCACAACCGCGGCAGAGATCGCCGTTTACACACTCGATGTGAAACCGCGAAACTCGATATCGCGTCGAACGTGGCACACAAATGACGTCATGCGTTCTCGATAATTGGTAGACTGTAAGGCGACATATTTTTCCTTTTACATAAAAACAGTTTACACAGTTGGTTATCGATTGCTCACATATGTGGATCGTGACTGTCACGTGGTTGCGATTTGCGCGCGAGCGACCTCACTATCTAGAATCTTATAAAGCCCTAAACTCTTGGACTTATTCAAGGGAAATATTAAACTGCACATCAATTATACTTATTTATTTTATTTTAATTTTATTTTATTGTATTTGGGACATCAACAGCAAATAATGTAGATAAATTACAATATTAAACAATACAAGAATAAAGCCAGTTACAGATATCCACAGAAGATACAGAAAAAAGTAGAAGAAAAACTTAGCAATAAGAATAAAGAAACTAACCCAAGAAAGAAAAGTGACCTACTTATAGAATTACAAATCAGTAAAAAATAAGAATAATAAGTACATTAATGAATGAAAGTATGTAATATAAATATATACATGATAAAGTGAGGAGTATAACTGTGTTGTGAAGGCGTGTATGTGGGTATGTGTGTGTGTGTGTGTGTGTAAGATCACTTTTGTAAAAATCAGGGCAAAATACTGCGGTAGCTTAGGTGAAGGGTAAAGGGGGTGAGAGAAGCGAAGCCCCCTTTATCCTTCGTACTAGGTTGAACATATAAGAATAACAAATATACTTAAAACATAAACAATAATTTTTGCTGATCCTTTTATGCTGTGATAATCAGTATTTTTGCTGTGCGATTAAATACTAGCCCTTATTTAATATGCATACCGAGTCCTAGTAAGTTAGTGTTGCGATAGATGACTGCTACTGCGAACCGAATTATACCATGGTAACGGTCGGTAACCATGGTAACGGTCGGCGACCGCTACCATGATACTCTAAAGAACACTAAATTAGAACGTTGCACGCAATCAGTAAGTATCGCTAACCCAATCCTGAGCGTACAGTGGTAGACAGGAGTCGATGACCGCTACTGCAACGCTAACGCGTACCCATTATACCTACTGAATAGTGTTCACGAAGAAGTTTACACAACACATGTGACGTCATAGGTAACCACGTGACTCCGTGAGGAAGCCTTCATAGCTACAGCTGCGGCGATGAGCTAGCCAGCCCGTCGCGCAAAACGGAGAAATTAATCCGATAAACATAACATTTACATACAGGCCCCACACTAGGATACACTGTGTTGTGAGAACCAAAACAGCGACGACACAAGCAAGGAAACATCCAAGGCCTAGGGCGTTTTGATACCTCTTCAGCCAGGACCACGCGGCGCGACGTAATTTTCGTTTTTTTGTGACGTCATACGTATCGCTAATCGCTCCGCTTACATTTCCGTCGCATTCGCGAAATAGCGATCGTGACTTTGACATTGAGAATGTTAATGCCGCGGTATTTTGATAACGCCCGTCGTATCGGACAATAATAAGGTCATTGCTTTATTAGCAGCTGTTTTGAATATTTTACCAGCGGAGCAGTTTATTGGCTTGTCCTGTTGGTGCTGGCTTTACTCAATGGTCGTTTTTACTGTTTGTGCCAGACCTCAATTAGTGCAGCAATAACAGTTCGGCGGTCACAGATATGCGGCAATATCTCTAATAACATTTGCCAACCTAGAATAATAATAATAATAATATAATAATACAATGTCTTAAATCTACAGAAACCCTGAAGACTGTGGTAGTATATACTGTGTTACAGGCTTCAGAAAGAAGTATAAAAGGGGTAAATAGACTTAAGGTGATACGAAAAAATATATTTTAAAGGAATAAGTAAACGAAAGTGACAGCGCTAATTAAGTATAAAAGGGGTAAATAGACTTAAGGTGATACGAAAAAATATATTTTAAAGGAATAAGTAAACGAAAGTGACAGCGCTAATTACTTCCACATAAGAAAGAAAAGAGAGCGCAAACAACGCGCTCGACTCAAACTAAAATAACGTAACACCAAACCACATAGGTACAAATTGTTTAAAAATAAACCTCGCTATTTTGCCAAATTGATTTTCAAAGAGAGTTTACTAATACATAATATCCATATTTTAAAAGCAATTCCGCAATTAAATTGGTTGGGATTTCAGAATTACAGGAAAAAATAAAAAAAATTGGAGGTCTTTTCGCAACTAAATTCTATCGATAAAATTTCATTCTATCGCGTTTTCCTTCTATGAGAATCTTAATCAAATACTTTAATAAACGTTAACCCAAAAATCTAATTTGTATAGTGGAGTAAATTGGTTAAAAAAAAACCCATTTTTTTTTCGTATAACCTTAACTGAGCATGTAGTGACAAGCCCTTTATTCCGTCCAGCTTCACGTTTAACCTTTTCTCTGTGTCCTCCAATGTTTTACCGAAAATGCTATTATTTAATAACTTAATAAAGTCTTGTTCAAATTCCGACTCAGCTTTTTGCCGTAAATCGGTGTTCAAATCTATGTATTGTTTCAAATAAGGACTTTGATTAAATTTAATAGCCTTATGAATTTTTTTTCATTACTAAACCGTGTTTGATGCATGTTTTCAAATGAATGTAATGTATCATATAGTTGTACTTATCATATAAGTTCGGTATTAATTTACTAGTTTTCGAGCCTGGAGCGATGAATTTCTGGGGACAGAATGGTAAATCATTGTGTAGATCATGCAGACTTTCAGGATATTCTAAATCGACCTCGGAAATGTAGCCAACATTTGAATCATCTTGTAAACAGAGAATGTCAGAAACTTGAAACATAGGATTTTCGATCAATTCGAAACCAGAGTGCGGTAAATGCCCGTCGGTTGCCTCACTGTCGGCAAAGTGGTGACCCCTACAGTGAACATCGAGCAACCTTCGGTAAAAACCTTCGCTGCAATGAAGAAATAAGCTGGATTCGCGGTCAAGAATGTTTCCGCAATGGAGCCTCAGGAGCCAAGAAGACTGCATCATCAAGTAGCCGAGATATCGGTGAAATATGTCCTGCCTTCGCTCGCCTATCCCAAGCCAACGGAGCAGCAGTGGAAAATGGTGAAACTCCACCATGGAGGACTTTGTTGAATGTATGTGCCTGTATATAAATGTTAGCGTTTATATAAATTAATTTGTATGGAATTGTCAAAGTTAATCCGAGAACAGTGCTAACCCGCGTTCTGTCTTTTGGCCCTAAGGGGGCTGCATAGGCTGGTCCAGTAAAGTCTTGTACCTCAGCCACAGCTGCTGTACGATTCCGCAGCTTTTGTATGGCATTACAATTTTAAATGAGAACTGTGTATGTAGGTGCGCACGCGCCGAGGTTGCGAAGCCGAGCGGTGACCTCGGCTCGAGGAGTCTGTCGAACCCAGATGTGTAACTTGTGCCGTTAGCCTGTGGGATTGACCTCTCAATCTCAGACTAAAAATCATTTTTTTTATTGCCAATAGGCAAAAATAATGCACTTTTACAAATCAAACACTTGTATAAAAAATAAATCAAATATGGTCAACTAAACAAATGAGTCACTGACTAATTATGGTTTGAGTCTGAAAAAGGAAATTTCCCTTTCAAGTGGTGATTTACGGCTGAATCTCGCACAGGAAAAGGAAACTACAATAACTCTACCAGTGCTTCGGAAATACGTCAGAGAAGATAGCAACCAAGAAACTCTGCTACTTTTTAAATTTTCGTCATTTTAATATTTCAACGTACAATATAAAAATAATCTAATCTAATGACAATATTATAACATATCGTCTCCAAGAGGACGTCGAGATATAGATCAATCCAGCGAGATTAAATGACCAGCCCGCTCATCGTTAACTTAAATCAGAGCACAATCATTAACCTATACATTATACACTAGCTGCAAGGTTTTAATTTTAACTAGGTTTCAAGGATCTGGGGTCGGGTCGTGTGTCTTCATTTTTCGTGAACAAGATAGTTGACTGCGCTTCGTGCGATTTCAATAATGTAGATAGGAGGGCTTAACCACAAAAAATAAACTACTGTTCAACACTTGTTTAAAAACACAAATGTATGGGATTTGACGTTTGTTTTGAGGTTAAACGCTGTTTAATATTTTTTGTGGTAACTCGGAAAGCCTTCATCGTTGGGTTATTTCACTGATTTCAATGCGCCTGCGGTTTCGCGCGTCGTAGGTATTTCTGTAGACTAATTAAATGATTAGACAAGACAAAAGAAAGCAAAAGAACTCCGCAAATCAATAGTTTTACATTTACGATATAGTTTTATTAATATTAAATCTCGTTTTTTTATATTTTTATCAATTTGCAAATTACAAACTGGTGAAATTAAATAATCGACAAACATAAAACTTATTAAAACTAACATAATCACAGAACAACAATTAATAACCTATCAACCTTTTTTCACATAAAGCTTATACATAATTTAAATAAACTCTAAATTCAAAGATGACAAACATAAAATATAAAAAAAATACCATAATCACAGAAACATGACTTTTAATAACTACTAATCAGCCTTTTTTGACAGATACATAGGTAATCACTAATCTGAATTAAAATTAAATCAATCAAAATGATTTATCTTTATCGTTTATCAGTAATTCGAGACAATATTGTCAGTCAATAAGCTTACTACCATTGCAATATGACCATCCCGTTGAATAGCAGTCTGCGTCCGTTTTCTTCATGTATCCCTTTTTAATATTTTTTAACAAAATTCTAAATTCGAATTGGATGCGCGAACCCCTGACGTCCGCCGCCATCTTGAATTCTCATAGAAAATCCCCAAACCAAATGATTTTTCAGTTTTTTGGCTTGCCCTGCGCGTTTTTTCATAATTTCTCTCCGTAAGAACTTCCCTAAGAGTTCAACAAATAGTTTAAAAAACGTACTAAATTGGTCGAGCTGTTTGCGAGCTGTTTGTGAGCTTACCAGCGCATTTTGGGATTAATTTTTACGGTTCTGTACCCAAAGGGTAAAAACGGGACCCTATTACTAAAACTGCGCTGTCCGTCTGTTTGTCTGTCTGTCCGTCTGTCACCAGGCTGTATCTCATGAACCGTGATAGTTAGACAAATGAAATTTTCACAGATGACGTATTTATGTTGTCATTTAACAACACATACTAAAAAACAGAATAAAATAAATATTTAAGGGGGCTCCCATACAACAATTCTTACAATACCACATACAAAGTTATGAATGCACCTGGTTTATTACATGGAGTGTGAAAGAAGCCGCACCAATAATTTTGTAAACTACATTTTGGTATGTAAAATCCAAAATATTCACTCCACACCATCCCTACCATTGGATGGTGGTACGGAACCTTTCGTGCGCGAGTTCGACTCGCACTTGCCCCGTTTTTATTTATTTACTAGCTGCCCGTGGCGCGGCTTCCCGTCATAAAACTATTCATTTTATCATTTTAGAGACGCCTTCATAGGTTTCTGAAATCCATATCGACATTATCGGCCAGTTGTTGAGCATAATACGCATCAGACCTCAGATTAACGAAACCATTTGCTTCCAAACTTTATAAACTATACAAAGAGGTTGAATATAGTAAATAAATTAATCAACGACGAAAGATTTTTTGTTGCTAGTTCTATGACTACTAACGCCATCTAGCGAAAGAGGCTGAACTTTAAATACAAAATATTTTTCAATTTTTTGGCTGTTTCTTTGCGTTTTTCGAAAGTTGCCTGAAGAGTATTATACCAAATTGGAATTATACAAACCGAACGGGTCATTTTAGAGATTTAGTAAGACTAACGTAAAGCGATTTAGTTTTATAAGTACATATAGATGTACCTCTATATACCTGCCTACTTACAGGCACATAAATTGCTTATGGCTTCACACTAGGACACACTGTGTCGTCAAGTGTCATGGGAACCATAAACATATACTTCCAAGACGCCATTAATTGCTTCTTCATCCCCGACCAGCAGCCGTAGCAAGCCGACCCCGCGGGGGGTGTTGACGCGGGAAAGTGAGGACAGAGCTATGCGCTATGTAAAGCTCTGTCTCTTACCTTTCGCCACAGCCTCCCCCGCGCGCTGGGGACATGCTACGGGTGCAGCGCAGTTCGTGACAAATTGACGCTTTGTGTAGGTATGTGAAAACTGACGCAATTTTCCGTCGATTTGAGTTTATGCAGGGTTGAACAATAAAAAGGGTTCCGTACCATGGAACTAGACAACTTAAGAAAAAAAAAAAGAATAAAACAAATACAAAAAAAGATTGACCCGAACCAGGTTTCGAACCTAGGACCACCCTTACAATACAGGTAGCGGATCCCACATCAAAACAATTGGGCCACCGAAACGATTTAATTGTGACGCGAAATTATCGATTATGTTTAACTTCTCAAAAACCGAGGGTTGTTGGGACGGGTCGCGATTTTGGTTGAACCTTATGCGCCGTGGTAATAAAATTTATAACCTATAACGGAAAAGTGGCGTGACGATGATTTTGTAATTGGCATAGGCAGGGATATTGAAACATCTTGTGTGGGGATCCCCATTAATCTCGTTGACCGAGCGAGCGAAGCGTCCAGTTTCGAGTTTGGCCAAAAATGCATTTGTCCTCTGTCAGTCTGTCTGTCTGTCTGACCTGTTCTCGCCTACAGTTCGCATTTCTCAACCGATTCTCGTGAAATTTTGTCAGCAGGTTCGATAATTATATGTATAGAATCTTTTTGTCGAGTCAGTTTTTAGTTACTTTTTTTTAAATGGCAGACTTATGGCGTTACAAAGTTATAGGTGCGGCTACTTTCATACTCCATGTATGTACCTAGGTGTATTCATAACTTTGTATGCGATATTGAAAGAAAATGCAGTCGGGTTATTTTATTTATAATAATTCCAGGGGAGTTGGCTGAAGCAAACGTATTCGTTTAAGAGGCTTTTAGTTTTTAATTTTATTTCGGAAAATTTATACCTAATCAGACTACGCAGTTCTCTCCGCCTCCACGAGACGAACCCGTAGACACCAGATTTGACCTCCTAGGACAAAGAAAACGCGCGTAATCGCCAAAACTTCAACCCCTATTTTGCTCAAAAATCTGCATAGTAATTAGAAAATTCAAGCACTTCAGGTGCTTGAATTCAATTTAAAATTGGACTTTCTTCGTTAAATTGTTGCGCAAAATAAACTTGTATCGCATTATAATAAAACCTTTTGTTCGTCAGTCGTAAAGCTATATGTTTAAGTATGAATGTGTCACCGTAAGATAGTCAAAACCGTTATCGACAGATAATAAACTGTAGCGCACTGCTTACTATATGACGCGTTAGTTGATCAACTAACGGTTGAAACCGTTAAATAGTAAACTGGTTTAAACTTGAATTGCAAACGAAATACCAGGGCAAACACTGCGGTAACTTAGGTGAAGACTAGAGGGGCCGAGCGCAGCGAAGCCCCCGAATAGTCTTCGTGTTAGGTTGACATGTAAGAACAAAAGAAACGAAATTCTAAACCCTGTCGGTCTGGTTTACTATCTGTTGATAGTTGATCAACTACCGCGTTAGTTAATCAACTAACGGTTTTGACTACATATCTTCCGGTGGCATATGCATGTCGAAGGGCTCGCGAGGTCTACTGTTCTCATAGAACCACTAGTCTAGTTATTTGTTGCTGTGGTGGCACCAGAAATACACATTTTGTTCAATTCTGTACGTATCACGGTTCATCAGATAGAGCCCGGTGATAGGCAGACAGACAGACATACAGACAGAAGGACAGCGGAGGCTTTAATAGGTTCCCGTTGGGCACCCTTCGGGTATGGAATCCTAAATAACCATTCGTCACATCACGCTCTCGTGAGGGAAGGTCGATGCACCGCATGCGAGACGCTAGCAGACTTGCGTCCGCAACGATCGGCGCAGGCGCATCGGAGACTTGTCAAATGGAAAAATAAATACCGAAAGTGGTGTTGCCGCGGTGTCGGGGAACTACGTAGCAAAAGTGCGTACGAGTTCTTAACAACTGGCACTGATACAATTTCCATGACAGTGGACCGATGTTGAGGAAGCATGAGATGATGCCAGGATTGTATCAAGCGGAGGTCTTTAGTCTCTGCCAACCCCTCTTCCGGGAAAGAGGCGTCAGCACATATATGTCGCAGTTGGTTGGTTAAATCAGACACTTAACTAAAACCCTAGACCGTTAATTAAAGACCGACGTTTAACCAAGTCACTAGCATTGTGATTTAAATAAAACATCGTCGAAAACGTTTAACAATCTGTCTTACCGAAAGCGGGCGTGTTGGAAAACAAGATGGCGTCACGAAAACAGACGATTTGCACAGCTTATATCAGGGCAAAACATTGCGATAGCTTAGGTGAAGGGTAAATGGGGTCAGCGAAGCGAAGCCCCCTTTATCCTTCGTGTTAGGTTGAACATGTAAGAACAACAAAAAATACTTAAAACATAAACTCAAGTACACATAAAATATTTTAAACATAAAAAGTGTTTTTGTTGATCCTTTTTTGCTGCGCAAATCAGTATTTATTGATTTGCGATAAAATACTAGCCATTTTCTCTAATATTTGTATTTTTATATATTTCGCTAGGTTAAGTTGTATACAGGTATAAATGTTATCTTACTACATACAGGCACATACATTGCTTCTGGCCTCACACTAGGTTACCCTGTGTCGAACGGAACCAGAAACAGCGACGTCACACACATATAAACATCCAAGACCGTGTTTTTTTCTTTAATCCGAGCCGGGGATCGAACCCGGTACCTCTCGCGTGGAAGGCAAGAGCCACAACCGCTGCGCTACAGAGGTCTTCGATCGAATCAATTACATCATTTACAGGGCTATTGAGCGTACATCTGCCGCAGCTATATCGTAGAATTTGATCATTTTATGAAATGGCCAACCATTTCATGATATAGTCAATTATTTCATGAAAGGGCCGAATTTCACGAAAACATGTTTTTTTAAAACATTTGTTTTCAGTACTACGTGGTGTTCTTTGTGTCATACATGTCGAACTAACACGAAGACTTCGGGGCTTCGCTGCGCTGACCCCCTCAGTGTTTTGCCCTAAAATATTTCTTCCTATAATGAAAGTTCTAATTCAACCATGGTTGGCTATTTCATGCATGATATAGTCAGTTCTACGGTATGGTTTCGACATATCTACTAGTCCACAGTGACAAATAACGTCGACTTATCCTAAGTGGCTGCGCGCGCATGATATCTCCTGAGCATTAAATTAGGCGTTGACGGATTAATGCGATTACGTAAATCGCTAATGTGGTGAACTCATCACATGTCCCTCAGGAAGATGTGGTAATTTAATAGACAGGCATAAACTTTTATATGATAGTTTTTTGACGCGTTCTGTGATGGGTCTGTCCGCTTGTTTCAGTTTCAGGTTCCGTGGATAGATATCACATAAAAATAAACATTTACATACAGGCACATACATTCATTCTAGCCCCACACTATGATATCCTGTGTCGTGGTAACCAAAAACAACGTAAATAAACATTCAAGACCTAGGGTTTCTTTTTCATTATCCCCGCTGGGTATCGAACCCGGTAACTCTCGAATGATAGGCGGAGCCGCAACCACAGCGCCACAGAGGACGTCAAGTCACGCCTTTCCCATATGAAGTGGCAGGTGCATAGTTGCACCTACGTTTAGCTAGTTATTCAACACTCCACTTTGCGTCATAGGGGGCTAGCCCATCGTAGCAGGAGGCGGTTGCTTCAAGGCGTAACTTAGGCTTATAGTTCCGTAACTCGGAGCCTGTCAGCCGAGGTCTATGGGACATATTGGGTACAGAAGTACCACAATTTAGTTTCCAAATTCATAGAAATACGACTGCGAATCAGGCACATATGTTTTAATGAGGTGTTTTGGTCTGGACAGGACTAGGGGTTGTGTCAACCGCCTTCTGTGACAAGGGTGGGACTGGACATTCCATTTTCGAATGGATTTCGTGTAGTCTTTAGAACCAAAATCGTTGTTAAGGTGATACGAAAAAAAAATGGCTAATTTTTCGAATCCATTTACTCCACCATGACGTCATCTACAAATTCGATTTTTGGGTTAACGTTTACTGAGTAATTGATTAAGATTCTCACTAAAGGAAAACGCGATTGGATGAAATTTTCTCTTTAGAATTTAATTACGAAAACACCTCTAAATTGTTTTATGTTTTCCTGTAATTCTGAAATCCTAACTAATTTCATTGTGGAACTGCGTTCAAATGTAGATATTATATATTCGTAAACTCTCCTTAAAAAACTTTTCAACAAAATAGCGCAGTTTATTTTAAAACAATTTTTCTGTAGTTTAGCGCTACGTTATGATATTTTTTTCCCAATTCCGTCCCTCTCACACTGCGGGTCTTTCCGCCTGGAGTAACGGGGACCTTTGCACGGACGAGGTAACGCCTTAACACACTCTGAGATCTGAATTCGGGTGAAATGAAAACCAATTTTCACGGTTACACGCCCAAATGAAAGAGGCTAGGTAACAAAACAGCCTTCAAAGTTTATGGCGTGTCGTTCTATTGTATAGGGTGTTGCAAATTACGAGAGCGCCTGAGTCTTGGTAACTTTTGTATTGTACAGGCTCGACCGTAAAGTTTTCTCAAAGCAGTACGACCGTAATGCTTATGCGTCATAAGTAAGATACGAAATCGCGACTATGCATCGCTATTACTCTGTAGAATAGAAAAGTCTCTCCAACTAATGGATGGACCTACGCGCGTGAGAGATCCATCTAATAAATTAATGTACCAAGTTAGAGCTGTTTCACACGAGCAGAATGCGCGTCGGCAACCTGAAATGGTGTCGGCAGCAGTGGCATGTTGCTCGTGTAAAGCTAGCTTCCCATGCGTGATTCTGCGGAATATCGCGCAGGGCCGACGACTACGGACATCCACGCACCGCACACGAGGCTCTTCCGACGGTGCGTTTCAGTCTGTGTGGGTCTTGACATTCGAAGCCATCTTGTTCAGCGCTCAGCACGAGCTCGCACCGCGCCTTTGAAGTTACCGACTCGCCGCGGATCGGACGCACCGCGACGGACTTGTCTGCGCTACCACGGACGATGCTCTTCCCATGGTGCGTCGGTGCGGGCTGGTCCGCGTCCGTCCGCATTATCACGCACCGTGGGAAGCCAGCTTAAGATATTTCTTTAGAAGTTTATCGCGCGCGCTCGTGATAATTAAAAACAGCAGCTAATTTTTCAAGACTTATTTCTCTGGTATGAAACAAAGTTACCAAGGACTAGCGACAACCTTGGTGCCTCCGTCCAACAAGTTCCATAGGGAGCCCGAATCGATGTGGCTGTCTGTTCGGCCCTGCCTTATGGAAGCTACTAAATTATTCCAGTTCTTTCCACCTTGTGTCTACGGCCTGCCGGTATATAGGATATGACTCTAAATGTAGCCGATGGTTATGTCTATTTGTGGTATTTACTATGTAAAGAATATCTAATATTTTGGTAGGTGAATGAAAAGCCTCTGAGTGACGGAAAGACAATGTAATGGCCACTTATGGACGCTTATGGACGACCCGAATGGCCGAGTCGGCAGTGACTCTGCCTATGGAGCCAAGGGTCCCGGGTTCGAGTCCCGGTGGGGGCAAATATTTGTTTGATAACGGACGTTTGTATCCTAGTCATGGTTGTTTATCTATATAAGTATGTGTATCGTTGTCTTGTACCCAAGATATAGGGAATCCTAGTTTGGGGCTAGATCAATGTGTGTAAATTGTGTCCAAGGTATTATTATTATTATTATTATTACTTAAGTCTAAATTCGTCCCGAAAGTAACAGCAGAGATAATACACTAATACAGTATAGAGTTTGCTTTCTGTTAACGCAGTAATTCTGTGTTATCAATGTATGAGGATTGGGAATAGACTCGCGAAGGTTAGCAATTCTTTCAAGGGTCAATGCATTCTCTACTACAACAAGATACCTCTGGAGATCTTGAAATTGCCTTTTGAGCAATTTAAAAACCATGTTTAAGCAACTTTGTCGAAAAAGGGATATTACAATGTTCAAGATTACTTAAATGACGGGACTGTATGGGATTAATCTGGCTCAACACCTTGCTGTTAATAATTTTGTAATTATTTATTCCTGCTTATTAATTATGATACTGATATTATAATATTTGTGTTAGTTAAGCAAAAACAATTTTTAAAAGAGATCTAAAAATCAATCTGTGGGAGTTTCTACGCCCTTGTCCTCCCACAGTGGTCCAATGTAGAGAAGTGGCAAAAAATGACGATTGCTAAGTATATGGAAGTATCAACAGTAATAAAGACATTTGGAATTTGAATTTGAATTTGGAATGAAAAAAAAAGGGTTTTGAAATATGTGTCACATGATACCTTTGGGTGTGCTGTTAAAATCGTACAACTCCTCCCCTCCCCCTCCCCCTCCACCTGACGCTTCACCCTACTGTAAAATGTGTCCCCGTTAAAGGCTTTTTCTCTTTTCACATTTTTGAGAAAACTGTGACAGATGCGATAAAATGGGTTTTCTTTAAGCTTGTAATATGAATTTTCTGGTGCAATAAATGTATGTGTAATGTATAAATGTTTGACGACCCGAATGGCCGAGTCGGCAGTGACCCTGCCTACGAAGCCAAAGGTCCCGGGTTCGAGTCCCGGTGGGGGTAAATATTTGTTGGACGAGATCGGATGTTTGTACCCTAGTCATGGTTGTTTATCTAGCTAAGTATAATATTTATCTATATAAGTATGTGTATCGTTGTCTAGTACCTAAGATACAGGGAATCCTAGTTTGGGGCTAGATCAATGTGTGTAAATTGTGCCCAAGGTATTATTATTATTATTATATTATAGTATAGGAAAAAACAAGAGAAAATTTCCTATGATTTTTGTCTCAACCTTTTTTTTGTGAAATCAAAATACCCCACAGTCAAAACATCAATCAGTTTGTCTGAAAACATAAGTATGACCGAACTTTTAGTAATTATAAAAATTACTCAACGAAATAAGAGACGAGAGCAGACTACAATCTATGACAGTCGTGGTCGAATGGTCGTAAATACCACTGCTTTTATTGTGCGATTACGCCCCGTCGTAAAACATTCAATTTAGCCTGAGCACAGCTGCTACAGTCTAGAACCTTCTAGTTATAGTTACCTAGACTTAGTATTTTCTAGTCGCCTCTTTACCTCCAGCATCTAAAAATTGAGGTGACGGAATTCAAATTGAGTTCTATATTTCCCTGTACCTTATAGATGCGTTAGTTTAAGATTTGACATTCTCCAAGTGTTACCTATGTGTTTCTCATGGAAATAAACTCTTTTTGAATTTTGAAATTTGAAATTTTGAATCACTATCGCTGTCAACTTGCGATTTAGTTCATTACAATCCTTTAAAAAGGACATTTAATCGAACATCAAAAATACTGATTTGCACAGCAAAAGAGGATCAACAAAAACACTAACATGTTCTAACATGTTCAACCTAACACGAAGGATAAAGGGGACTTCGCTTCGCTCACTCCCTTTACCCTTCACCTAAGCTACCGCAGCAGTTGTCCTGATATTTGCTGAGCTCATCAGTATTTTTGATGTGTAGTTTAATATAACCTCGTTAAAACAGTCTCAGTCGTAATCAAAATGTGCTCTGAATTCGAAGGATGACAGTCGCCTTCAGAGCAGGTAACTATTTCATGATTTACAACGACAAAACTAGTCCTGGCAGAGTACTAGCTACGTGTAGACATACTCAACATTTTTAATGCGATATTATTAAGTGTGTTTTATGCCCAACCCCGCACAGATGTTGTACTGGGTTGGCAAGCGAAATTAATTTGCCAGCAATAAATTTCCACCGGTGTATTGGAATTATGAACGTATAAATTTCGCAGTATACCTACCCTTGGGTTATTGTTTCGCGGGGCGAAATGTTTCTGCTGAATCCGTATGGGCTTCGGCCCGAATTCAAAACTGCTTATGTAATGTTTCTCTTGTTTCTATGACGTAGGACCAAGGAGGTTGCTTGTGATTGTAATTTTCCGTTTTTTACTACGACTTTATAAGTGATGTCGTCAGCATCATTTGCGCTTGATGATGATGAGTGAGGAGTGGTGGTCAATGGTATTCGTGGAATATAAAATGGGCAAGGCTCAAGGCGATAATACCGGGTTCGATCCACGGCTGTGGATAAAGAAAAAAATCACTGGTCTTGGATGTTTATGTGTGTGATCTCGCTGTTTCTGGCTCGCACGACAGAGGCTATCCTAGTGTGGGGTCAGAAGAATATGTGTGCCTGTATATAAATGTTAATGTTTTGTAGTGCTGCTTAAAATATCTGTGGCGCCTCACGAATATAGCTCAGTCCAATCTGTATCTGGCCACATCGCTCAAAATACTTTATTAACTTCACAAAGCTGTAAAAGTAAAATCTCCCTTATTGAATGGATTCTCGCTCGCTGCAATTTCGTAAATTCTGAAAAGTGCATCAAAGGGAAAACACGCTGAGGGCGCCGGGGGGGGGGGGGGGGGCAGGAAGCTGCATCCGTCCGCATTTTTAGCGTTTAACCAAGTCTCAACAGGAATTCCTCATTGAGTTTTTCTCTCAGCATAAAGAGCACATTTTTGCCGGTCCATTTTTTGCACTCCCGAGTTTTTAAATTATGCGTCCTCCCTCGTGCATAGTTGTGAAACATGTGGTCTATTCTGCGAACTTCCGGCGGCGCTATCGAGCGGGTGTGACGTCAGAGTGCCCTGGGGTGCCGACCAAGGAGATCCCCGCTAAAAGTATTTCCCGACACCGGGAGATGTTGACTAAGGCATTACTTGAGTAAATGTGTCCGACTTTTTTAGCAATAGCACTTCGGGAAATTTGTCTTTCGCCGCTTTCCGGGGTAAATTGACACTAGCCTCAATTCTGGTGTGCGCTAAACAGGCTGTCGCAGAAACCCATAGGGACATTACTCCGGGCAAGCCGAATGAGAGTTTCATAATAATATCACTCGAGAGTTTTAATGCCTAATTATGTACAGTTACATACACTAGTTTATCTACAAACATAACATAAGCTCTCTTTGATGTTTTCAGATACCGCATGTATGACCGGCATTGTGGCATCGATCGTTGCTCTGGTTTAACTTGTTCTGTAGTACCAACTTCACAGACAAACTAGGGGCGGCACGCAGGCGGGCGTCGGCGTTCGAAATTGGAAAGTCATAATATGTAGAAAAATTACACATTATGGTCATTGTTTTTCCAATTTTCATATAAGAAATGAGTTTTTACCAAATAGTTTTACATTATGCTGGTCTTAACGTGCGGTTTTTAGAAGCAGTAAAGAGGGTTTATGATACCTGTGTAGATAAACTACTATTTCGTGTCTCTTTAGTATTAGTATAGCGTTAGGGCGTGGTTTATAGGGCCTTCGGGAAGGGATTAGCCAGCAGAATGTCCGGTTGTTTGATAAGCTTGAGCGGTCAGTGTAAGCAGGACTAGTAGGAAAGGTTAATGTAATGTTTTGATACCACTCATTGGAAACTTCTACGACTTTAATTTAACCGAGCGAGCGAAGCGTCCGAGCGTTTCGAGATTGACCAAAAATGCCTTTGTCCGTCTGTCTGTTCTTGCCTACAATTTTAATTTTTGGTTGGGGAGAAAATACGGGGGAAGCGGGGAAGTTTGCTGTAGCATTATTTATCGAAGGATTTCAATCAAATCGCACAAATTTTGCAAAAAAAAAAAAAAAGTAGATAAACATTGCTTCTGGCCCCACACTAGGATACCCTGTGTCGTGGGAACCAGAAACAGTGAGGTTGTGTGTTATGTAAACATCCAAGACCTGGGTTTTTTTTCTTTACTCCCTTTAGCTATGGATCGAACCCGGGACCTCTCGCATGGTAGGCAGAGCCACGACCGCTGCGCCACAGAGGTTGTCAATGGAGGGGCAAGTTTGCTGTAGCGTTATTTACGGATGTTTTTTTTTTATTGAAGCGAGGTCTACTGTTCTCACAAATCCACTAGTTCGTAATTAAAGTTAGTTCATGTTTCAGCTGTCAAGTTACAGAAAACTGGTACATACACTGGCGCATACAATTTCCCGGCCCTGCAATAATAACATGTGTCGTAAAAACCAGACCCTTACTTAATTAACTTTAAAATTCAAATTACTTTCGCTTTATGTGACACCTCGCATGAAATATTGGTTGAACGTGAATTTGAAGTAAACAAACCTTATTCAAAACAATACGATATTTGACTGCTAGTCAAAATAGATACTTTTTTGAATCAGTAAAAACGGTAATTTTGTTCACGAGTTTTATGAAATACTAGCATGTGACTTCATAGTCAAATGCTGTCTTTTTAAAACAAAATTATAAAATACAACTGCTGGAAATATACAATTCTGATATTGTCAAACGTTGTTGTTGAAATAGGTTCAGCTTGAGACACGTTTCTAGATAAATAACGTATTTTGAAAGTGATTTCAATAAAAAAACTAGATATCAGAGATAGAGAATAGAGCTACAAATAACTTGATTACTTTCTAATATGAGAATGTGATGTGAGTTGCTAAAGTTACTGAAAATAATAGCCTCTGCAATTATATATTTTCCCATAACGTCCTGTTAGACAAAAACATTTCCGTGTTTGTTGGAACACTCGTAACAAGAATAACTTGATGAATACAGATGCTTTTTAACATCACATATATACATGTCAGAAATTTGTAAACAAAACCCACAATGTGGAAGCAAACTGTAAATTTAGTTCCACTTAAAGGGCGGTAAAGGTTGCTAGATACTAAACAGAGATTTAAGTAAGCAAAGAGTTTCGTTCATTTGAGGTTACGTAAAAAGTTAGGGTAAAAGTAACACAACTTGAAGAGGGTGTTTTCAAACCTGGGTACAAACTTTAACGTTGTGCATATTAATGCACAAAGCATTCACACCAGCTATGCTGACCTCCTTGTTACTTTTAGCGATCAGAACATACATGGTATTCTTGTTTCGGAATCTTTTCTCAAACCATCACTTCCTTCTGCCATGTATGCTCTGCCAGGGTTTAGTCTCTACCGGAATGATAGGACGGGCAAGGCTGATGGCGGTGTAGCTATATACCTACGTGCCGATATTCCATGCAAAGTCATCAGCCAGTCGCCAAGCCTGTACTCTGGTACCGCTGAACACTTGTTCTTGGAGATGTGTTTGCGTCACAATAAAGTCCTCCTGGGTGTCTATTATAGCCCCTCTCTTCGCATTGACTATTTTAAGTCATTTGAAACCCTTCTCAATGATCTGACTCCTCTTTATAGCGACACCCTGATTCTCGGCGACTTTAACACTTGCCTTCTCAAAAATAACGTTCGCTCGGCAAAGCTCAAATCTCTTGTAAGTTCATTAAACTTACACATCCTTCCCCTGGGTGCCACCCACTTTCAACCACACTGCACCCCCTCTCTTCTAGATCTGATGATTACTTCTAACTTATCCAAGGTTGCTGTGCATGGCCAACTTAACGCACCCTTCTCCTATCACGATTTGATTTACCTCTCATTCAAGTTAAGGCCTCCCAAGCGTGCAGCTAAATTCCTCGACATACGTAGCTTCAAGGGCATGGATCTTAACTCCCTTAAATCAGATGCCGCCTCCGTCGACTGGTCCTCTGTTGTTGGTAGCGAGACCGTTGAAGACAAAGTCCAAAACTTTAACTCTGTTGTCCTGAGCTTGTTTGATAAGCACGCTCCGGTCAAGAGGGTTAAGGTTAAGCACCTTCCTGCGCCGTGGCTTACTGACACCATCAAGAGCCTGATGGCCAAGAGAAACCGTGCCAAGAGTAGATATAAGGTGGATCCGACCGACGAGAATCTTTTATTTTTCAAACGCCTCCGCAATCGTTGCACTCGTCTGTGTCGTGATGCCAAACGTCGTCATATCTACGAGTGTATTGAGAGCTATACTCCAGCACAGGTTTGGAAATTCCTGAAGACTCTTGGTGTAGGTAAGTCCCAGGACTTGGCTGCTGGAAATGTCAACCTCAACGGTCTCAACAATTATTTTGCTAATGCCCCAGTCGTGATGGACCCCCTCGTCAAGGAAGCTACCCTTCGTAACCTACGGTCCAAGACCGCAGCCCACAACTCACCCTTCGACTTCAACCGTGTCGGAATCGGCGCAGTAAGGAGGGCAATCTTAGCGATCTCGTCGAAAGCCATTGGTGAGGACAAGATCTGTTCTCAGATGATAACCTGTATCATTGAGGAGCTGTTACCGATCATTACCCACATAATTAATGTATCGCTTGAACAAGGTTGCTTCCCCTCTCAGTGGAAAAAGGCACTTGTGATTCCCCTACCTAAATCGTCCAATCCCGTCTCCTTTAATCATTTTCGTCCCATATCTATTCTGCCTATCCTTTCCAAAGTCCTAGAATCAATTGTTCACTGTCAGCTCTCCTCATACCTTTCCTCTAGAAACTTACTAAATCCATATCAATCAGGTTTCAGGCCGGGTCACAGTACTACCACGGCATTGCTTAAAGTCACCGATGACATTCAATTAGCCATGGATCAGAAGCAGCTTACGGTTCTCACACTGCTTGATTTCAGTAGCGCCTTCAACTGCGTCGATTTCGATATCCTGGTTGAAATTCTAAAATCGCTCAGAGTCTCCTCGCACTCGGCTCTCTGGTTTGACTCCTACCTGAGAGACCGCCTGCAGCGTATTAAGTCTGAGGAGATCTCAACGAACTGGTGTAATCTTTCCGCGGGTGTTCCGCAGGGTGGTATCCTTTCTCCTCTTCTCTTCTCAGTATTCATTAACTCCATCTCCGACGTTCTTACTTCTTCTTATCATCTCTACGCAGATGACCTTCAAATATATCGGCACTTCTCTCTTAGTGATGTAAATCTGACCGTAGAGGCGTTGAATGCTGACCTCGATAACATCAGTAAATGGGCAATTTCATATGGGCTGCTTGTCAACCCGGCAAAATCTCAAGCCATGATTATGGGTACACGGCACTCAATTAACACAATACAAAATATCCCCGTCGATCCTGTGATGTATGAGGGTACGAAAATCACCTACAGCGAGAAAGCTAAGAATCTTGGGGTTATATTTGATAACTTGCTGTCCTGGTCGCCCCATGTTTATGAGGTCAGCAGACGAGTCTTTGCGTCATTTTACTCCCTACGGAGATTGCAGTACTTCCTGCCGCGGCAGACTAAAATCACCCTTGTTCAGTCCCTTCTACTACCTTTAATAGACTACGCGGATGCTTGTTGGGTCAGTGCGAATGAAGAACAACTGAATAAACTCGAGCGACTCCAAAACCTTGGGATTCGGTTTGTCTACGGGCTGCGCAAGTACGACCATGTCTCCCAGTATCGCAAGGAGCTGGGATGGCTTCCGGTCCGTCTTCGCCGTGATATGCACATTCTCTCTTATCTATTCAATATTTTGCGAAATCCCCGCTACCCCACATATCTTCGAGAACGTTTTGAGTTTCTTTTCCCCAGGGATAGTAATCGGAGATCCCACACGGTGTCTCTCCTGTCAACTCCTCGGCATAAAACTGCCGCCTACAAACACTCTTTTAGGTTAAGGGCAATCCGACTGTGGAACGCACTTCCCTGCACTATTAGGGATAGTCCCTAAATTTTCACTTTTAAGAGAAGATTGAAAGCGTATTTCCTTTCTCTTTCGTAATTAGTATCATATTTATGTAAGTATATGTATGATATTTTGTAGTTTATATATGTGCATGCTATCTAGTGTATTATATAGTTGAGATATATATATTTTTTATTAGGTATATTTTATTTATATTTTAAAAGTAATTTTCGTACGTATGTATACTGTTTTATTGCGCACTAGGACTGTCCTTTTTCATAAACACTCCTGTCCTGCCTAGGTTTGCTGGAAGAAATCTCTTTTTAGAGATAAGCTCGCCTTTGCCTATAAAATTTATTGTAACTGTCTGTGTATCTATGTTTTCTGTGCAATAAAGAATATGAATATGAATATGAATAAAGTAAGTGAAGCAACTTTATGCAAAGAGTTTCGTTGTTTAGAGAAATTTATTGTCAATATCCAGATATCCATAGAACCTCGGATGAAACGCTTTGTTGCTGTTGACAATGTTTATTAAGTTACAACCCTAACATGAATGAACTCTTTGTGTTACAAACATAAGAGTGCCTTCTAACAAAAAGTTATGCGTAATCTTCCGCAAATCGCAAAAGGTCATTGCAGATGTAGTTGGAGGCTGCCTATCTGTCAAATTTTCAAATTCTATTTACTTCTTCATAAGATATGGCGTGCTCACCTCAATTGAGGATACTTTTGCCAGGGTCAAGTATATTTGACGACCCGAATGGCCGAGTCGGCAGAGACCCTGCCTACGAAGCCAAGGGTCCCGGGTTCGAGTCCCGGTGGGGGCAAATATTTGTCCGATGAGTACGGATCTTTGTACTCTAGTCATGGTTGTTTATCTATCTAAGTATAATATTTATCTATATAAGTATGTGTATCGTTGTCTAGTACCCAAGATACAGGGAATCCTAGTTTGGGGCTAGATCAATGTGTGTAAATAGTGTCCAAGGTTAATACCTTATATAATTATTATTAGATGAAATTTCACGTGACGTTTTTAAACCAAACCTCAGATGGATAACACTCCTTGCCTCCGACTACGCCAGCGCCGCCAAGCGAGAGCAAAGGCGAACATAGCTGCCATGCCATTACATAATGTAGACTGCAGAGTCGGCGCCGGCGCCGGCGCCCCGTCACTGTTCCATCCAGTTTTCTAATACAGTGAGTTGTTTAGTTGTTTGCCCGGACCTTGAAGTTTTACCTAACACGGTGTTTAACTTATTTACCCAAACTTCCGGGAAGCTTGCTCAAAAATTGAGTTTTAAGTTAGCTCGTATTCCTCTACACTTTAATGGACATAACAAAGGAATACAGACAAGTAAATATGGGTACTGTCCACCCCATAATGATACACAAATAGCAAGGTAGCTCGACAGAGATAGTATATATGTCTTGACTCTTGACATATATACTATCTCTGTGGCGGTGCGGTTGTGGCTCTGCCTACCATGTGGTTGGATGTTTATTTGTGTGTGATGTTGCCGTTTCTGGTTCCGTCGACACAGGGTATCCTTGTGTGGGGCCTACTGCAATGTATGTAAAAAAACAAATTACAGTCGCTTTAAATGAAGGCTTTTGTGAAATAATTGCGTTCTGCAGCCATAACATCTCAGAAGTACAATCACTTTTGAAAATTACCCCTGTCACAACACGGTTATCTGACACCAGTCTTTTATTGCGCCTTCGCTTGTCTATGCGATGCCCAAACGACTGATTGATCAAACGACAGTTGAAGTTTGAAATCAGCGTTCGATATATAAATTTGAAATGGACTGCGATTGAAATTCCTATAAATGTCAAAGGTACATAATAGGGCTGGCTGCCGTTTATTTATCTACCTTCTTCAATCCACAGTATAATCGACCAGCAGTCAGAGAAGATAGCACAAATAAACTCTACGGGGATGAAATTTTTTAAAATTTTGATCATTAATTTATGCAACAGTGTACAATATAAAAATAATCTAATGAAAATATTATAACATCGTATCTATAAGTGCTAATAAGATGTCTCAAAATAACAATTTAACAAAAGAAATAAATAAGAACAAATAAAAGCTGTAAACGAACATAACTTATGAGAAACCAGACTGGACCAGTCCCCCCAAGCAGCACCCGTTACGAGTAATCGCCATATTTGAGGGAGAGGAGCAACCCGCTACACAGAGCCGCCGCAAGCAAATACATTTTAGTGAGAATCAACATACACTCTGGTTTCTTGGTATTAGACTTGTATTCTACGTTAAAACTAATAAATTGTTATGAGTACTTTTCTCGAAAGAGAACCTGTCAAAAAAAACGTGACATTGTCGAAATTAACCTAGTTGTTACACCGCTATTTTAAGAAATTGAGAAAACTGAGAAACTACAAATTTCTTGCTGGATTTCATTTGTTCATTCAGTAGTACAAGAGCGATTCGCACTGGTCATATGTGAGGTTGCCAATATCATTAACATAAACAGACACGGCAGCAGTTCTTCAGGATTTGTCCTTCAAAACCCCCTAAAATATGCCGACATCATTCTGTTACACCCTGTAGAGAGGGGTCCTTCCACTGTTTTAACCGACGACGGTAATTAATGATAGCAAGAAATACTACAATATTTAAAAAGTTTGGTGTACTATGAGTATGTTTGTGTCAGTATTCATGAGGGCTAGCCCATCGCCGCAGCTCTCCATAGCGAATTGAATGTTTCCTCACTTTGTTAACCATCACTGTTAGAATGTCCGTGTAATGTACTCAAGATAACAACTTATTGGGTACATGTTCAGCACGCATTAGAACCCGCATCTCATGCGTGAGAAGCGAGCGTAAAACCAATAGACCATGGAGCTCTTAATCAAATCAAATAAAATCGTTTATTTATGACACATAGGTGACAATTATGATCTGCTATGGTCTACCTTAAAGGTGTACAAATCAATTAAATAGGTACATTATTAATACAATCAATAATATCTTACCGATAGATAGTGAATGTTTTTAGTTATTTGGCTATCTTTGTCTTCTTGCTTGTTTACAATCTAACCGGGCGGATTGTAAATAGAACTGAGATATTGCAGATTTTGATGCTGCTAGCCTATATCAGGATACTTGAAGTCGTCAACATGCTTCCCATTTCAGGCAATATTAAACTAATGAGCATTTTGTACTTCATACCCCAAAAACTATACAAGGTGACATTTAATTACCTGACCATATTTTGAGGAATGATAGTACCCACCATTATGAACAACTTTCTCCAGGAAACATATGGTCGCAAACGAAAAAAAAAAGTCCTTCAGTACATTGACCCGATCAGCTGATTACAAGTTACTATGTGGGAGCCAACATTTTATTTCGTTTGGGACCATATGTTTCTTGGGGAAAGTTGTTCATAATGGAGGGTACTATCATTCCCTAAAATATGGTCAGCTCATTAAATGTCACCTTGTATAGACTGCAATTAAGAATATGAAAGTCATAGTAGTGCATAATCGTATCAAAAGGAAATACTGCGACGACGAAAAAGGCTTATTTGACTTATAAAAGACTGACTTTGAAAAGGCTTATAAAAGAATAATAAAACCGGCCCAGTGCGAGTCGGACTCGCGCACGAAGGGTTCCGTACCACCGTAAAATTGCGAAATGGTGTGGAGTGAATAGTTTGGATTTTACATAGCAAAATGTTGTTTACAAAGTTATTGGCGCGGCTACTTTCACACTCCATGTACGTAACCAGGTGCATAACTTTGTATGTAGTATTGAAAGAATTGTTGTATGGGAGGAAATATTTACAAAGTCAGGTCATAAGTTCTGTCACACAATAAAAACTTTTGAATTTAGAACGCTGGCCACAAGAAAAGTTTATTGAATTCGAATTTCGAATTTTTTATGAAAATAAAAATACGTACTTTTTAGAATTTTCCTCATTTTTAAATATGGAGTGGACACTTAAAGAAGACCGTGTCGCAGTTATTGCGTTGCATCGTTGCGGTTACGCGCCAATTCAGATTTTCGACTTACTGAAAAATTTGAATATAACCAAAAGATTCGTTTATCGTACCATAAAATAATAAGGTGTACGCACACAGCAGTGAAGAAGCGAGCAACCGTATTCCGCGTGTCCAACGAGGTCATTTTCCATCCTCGCTCATGGTTTGGTTGGGAGTCTCTTATTGGGGCTTAATTGAGGTACATTTTTGTGAGAAAGGCGTAAAAACGAATGCAGTTGTGTATCAAAATACAGTCCTCAAGAACCTTGTGGAACCTGTTTCTCATACCATGTTTAATAACAGGCACTGGGTATTCCAACAAGATTCTGCGCCAGCTCATAGAGCGAAAAGCACACAAGACTGGCTGGCGGCGCGTGAAATCGACTTCATCCGGCACGAAGACTGGCCCTCCTCCAGTCCAGATTTGAGTCCGTTAGATTACAAGATATGGCAACACTTGGAGGAACGACCGAATCTATTCCTTCTGTGAAAAATTCAACGTATTTCATCACTCCCAAAATGGTTTTCGGAAAAATCATTCAACTACTCTCGCCGTCTTTAAATTCACACAGGAAATTCTTAATATACTTAGAAATAAACATTACGCTGTTGGTATACTGATCGACATGACGAAAGCTTATGATAAAGTTCAGTTTAATATACTGTTGAATAAGTTAAACGGTGTGGGCATTAGAGGCAAAGCACACGACTGGCTTACTTCATATTTACACAATAGAGAACAATACGTCCAAATAGAATATTATAATCAGACTACAAGAGAAATCGTATACCATAAATCTGACTGCATAACTACTCATGCCTCAATACCCCAAGGTAGCGTAATCGGATGCCTACTTTTTCTTATTTATATCAACGATCTCCCAAAAATTCTAAATGACCCTTGCATCCTATTTGCTGATGACATATCCCTAGTTTCCTCCCACAAAAATAACGATAATATAAACGAAAAACTCACAAAATGCCTTGACACCATTACTGACTGGATGACTGACCACAACCTCGAAATAAATCCCCAGAAAACTAAATAACGTTTTATAACGTTTAATCCACATCAAAAACCGCCCCTCGATATCAACTTTAGCTATAATAATATTCCACTAGAAATAATAAAAGAGGCAAGTTTATTAGGAATTATCATAGACTCTCACTTAAATTGGAAGTCGCATGTACAGAAACTTAAAGGTAAAATATCTAAATTCTCATATGCTTTAAGGGAAGTAAAAAAATCAACTAACACCGCCACTGCTCTTTCAGCATACTACGCACACGCACATTCCTTACTTAATTATGGCATCATACTGTGGGGAAACAGCACCGACGCTCCACAATTATTTAGACTACAGAAAAAGCTGCTGAGAATTATAGCAAACATAGAACCAACACACACATGTAAACCACATTTCAAAACATATAGCATCCTCACCCTCCCCTCTATTTACTTATTCGAAATAATAAAGCTAGTCAGAAAATAGATTTCAGATTTCAGATTTCAGATTTCAGATTTCTTTATTGCAATAATCATGTGTCATTACAGTTCTTATATGTAATTCAAGAGGTACATGACACCCTGTAAGGGCACTACAATATGATTAAACTAATTCCTTAATTGCTAGCTTATAATTGTCTATTTCTAGTATTATTTAATTATACATATTTTCTTATCTATTGTGTACTTTAACATTAATTATCACTGAAAAATTCTTGAAGAGAATAGTAACATTTCTGGATCAAGTACTTATTGAGGGTTATTTTGAATAAAGTATTGTCTTTTATATTTTGTATGTGATATGGTAGAGCATTGAAAACTTTTGCTGCCATTGAGTGGGGACCAGAGTTTATGATTTCTAGTTTAGCAATCTTGGTGGCTAGGCGTTGTTGTGATCTAAGGCCCTCAGGGCGAGTATGTTGTGGAAAAAGAGGCATATTATTCCTGACAAAGACGCTGATTTCTAAAATATAGAGCGCTGTCATAGTTAAAATATTATATTCCACAAAATATCTTCTACAGCTCGTCCTCGCGTCTATATTAGCCAGAATTCTAATACATTTTTTTTGTAATATAAAGACGTTTTTTGCGTCTGTGCTATTGCCCCAAAGAATTATACCGTACCTAAGCCAGGCTTGTGCATACGCATGATAAGCGCATGTTGCCGTCCTGAGGTCTGTAGTTTTTTTCAGCTCTGATAGGGCATATATAAAGCTTGAGAGCTTACCAGTTATCTTTAGAATGTGGCTTTTCCAATTTAAATTATTATCTAAATTGATACCTAGGAGACAAGAAGTCTCTACATTTTCTATTACAGTTCCGTTAAATTTATAGTTTATAATATCTAGGGGTCGTTTTTGGTAAGGTCTAAATTCCATTAATTTGGTTTTGTTAAAGTTAATTTCTAAGTTATGGTCATCTAACCAAGTTTTAATGCTATTTAGGTGTGAGTTTAGGTCTATAATTAATTTCTCTACGTTTTGACTAGGAAAAATCAGGGATATATCATCTGCAAATAGCGTACATGGTATATTAATAGTATTAGGTAGATCATTTATATATATTAAAAAAAGTAAACATCCGAGCACGCTACCCTGCGGGATCGATTTGGTTAATTCTACTTCATTTGATCGTTTTTTACCGATTCGCTTGGTAGTTGAGTTATAATGTTCTATATCAACATATTGTATTCGGTTGCGCAAGTACGATGAAAACCAGTTGAAAGCAATACCTCTCACTCCCACACCATAGAGTTTTTCCAAAAGAGCTCCGTATAAGACTCGATCATAAGCTTTGCTCATGTCTAAGAGAACTCCAATGGCATGTTTTTTATCGTTCAGTATTTTTAAAATCTCGTTAACATATGTAATTACTGCTAATGTAGTCGATCGACCCTTACGGAAACCATTCTGATTATTGTTGAATATATTAAATTTTTCGCAAAAATTGTAGATACGTTTGTACATAGCGGATTCAATTATTTTAGAAAAGGTGGGAAGAAGAGCAATCGGGCGATAATTATTACAATCGCTACGGCTGCCGCTCTTGTGTAAAGGTTTTACTATAGTTATTTTTAGTTTTTCTGGTACGACGCCTTGTGTAAAAGACTGATTAATAATAAAAGACAAAGGTGGGGACAGTTCCAATGCACATTCCTTTATCAGCGTTGGAGGTAACTCATCAAAACCACAACTTCTTTTGCTTTTTAGTTTCCGTATTAATGAAAAAACTTCTGTCAAAATGACATCATAGCATCAATGTACAGCGCCATCTAGTCTTCCATAGTACGAACCACCTCACCCACAACTATACCCTAAATCAATACCTTTAGAGGTGGTTCGACTAATAAAGGCTAGATGGCGCTAATTAACCATATCTTATAAATTCCGTTCAACTCGATTTAACCACCATTCTCGCATTAGAGCCCGAGCTGCGAATACCTTGTACAAACCGAATTAAATATCTTCAGATAAAACCTAAACACCTATTATTTGGGGCACCCATTTTCATGGTGACCCCGACGTTCGAAATAACGCAGTGAAGAAATTGGACGGAAGAAACCTGCAAATACGCCGCCGCGCCGCCCGCGACAAGGACAAAGGCGCGAGCACATGGTCGCAGCCATCTTGCGTATTGCCGCGTTATTGCCGCGTATTCGTTTCAACAGCCGTCTGAAATTCGTTCCTGCATTAGAACAAGTAAAAGCGACCACGAGGCGTCGAAGAAAGTGATCCTGCAAGGCGAAACCCCAGGAAAACACACTAAGACATCACCACGTGCGTCCCGCGTGTGCCCCCAACATCTGAAGACCATCAGCCGAGAATCAAATCACCGAGCAGCCGAAACCCAACGGACATACAAGGAGCAGCATATCCGAAGCCCGGTGGAGCGTCCAGCCGAGACTGGACTCGAGACCCGTCGGAAGCCGAGGAGCCGCCCCTGCTGTTGGAAGAAAGGCGCGCCAGAGACGAGAGACATAAAAACATAAGTATCTACCGATCACGTGAGTTGGCACAAAATTTCACCCCCATTTATTTTATCTATACACCGTTATTAGTAGGTAAATTATTGGTAAATTTCGACATTTCCATATGATGATATCAAGGAACGCGATAGTGTCTGTATGACGCACAAACGAGACTCTGAGGAAATTCGTCGTTAATCTACCTATCAAACAATATCTATCTATATCTATCTATCTAAATATTCCCATTAGCTAAAATGCCCAATAACGACGTGGCAACCGTAGAGAAATCTAAACCTGAGAGCATATCAGAACTAATAAGAAAGCGAGGGATTATAAAAGGGAAAATGACCCTATTTGTCAAATTTATAGCATCCATAAAACCCGAAACGATAACTGCCGAACAAATAATCGAGCTTGGGCTGCGCACAGACAAAATGCAACTCGAGTTTTTACAGTTTGATAAAATACAAAGTAATATCGAAACCCTCTGCTCAGATATTGACAAGCAGTTACTCGAAAGAGACTCCTTCGAATCTCAGTATTATCAATACATAGCTAAAGCCAAAGGCACTTTAAATCAAAAAGCGACAGACCAGACCGACTTACAAGAACCTACACATCATTGCAAACATAGCTCAGATACTAGCGATTCCATTAGGTACCCAGATATTAGCCTACCCTCATTTAATGGAGACATTACACAGTGGATCGAATTCCGAGATACTTTCGACGCACTTATAAATCAGGGTAACCTGAAGCCCATACAAAAATATAAATATTTGAAAAGTTGTCTAAAGGGCAGTGCTTTGGAAGTTATAGGAGCGCTAGAATATTCGGAGGAAGGGTACAGCATAGCATGGCAATTACTTTGCGAACGCTATAATAACCCAAAAGTATTGGTCTACAATCATTTGCGAGCGCTTTTCGGCATCGATAGCGTACAATCGAATCCAATGGCACTAAGGGGCATGGGTGATAACATATCGAAACACCTTAGAACCCTAAGAAGCTTAAATATAGCAACCGAAAACTGGGATATATTGATAATTTTCTTTTTATCTAGCAAGCTAGAAAAGTCACTACAACTAAAATGGGAAGAAAAATCCAACTCACGTGAACTTCCTACATTACAGGATTTCAAGACTTTTTTGAGGTCCCGAGCTGACCTTTTGGAGTCGATGAACAGCAACCAAGCTGTTGAAAATACAAACCGGAATTCGAGTAATACAACTGAAAAGGCGATGATAACCACGTCCCGCAACAATCCGGAAGCTAACAAGGTAACAAAACCACCTACTACCCAGCATAATCACTGCCCTTTTTGCAAGGGCACCCACTACCTAAATCAGTGTACACAGTTCCTAGCCCTTAGCCCTATAGCTCGCTGCCGAGCTGCGAAGAGGTTACGACTCTGCACTAACTGCCTGAGATCGAATCACGCGGTGCCGAACTGCCGAGCCAGCAAGTGTACCAAGTGTTCAGGTAAACATCATACTTTGTTACACATACCTACTATACCTACTCCAGCGAACGAGCAATCTATTTATAATCCCGAGCGATTACCTACACAACCGAACACATCTCGTCCTACCTATAATCCCGAGCGATTACCTACACAACCGAGCGTATCTCGTCCTATGACGCTATACACCCCACAACAACAATCTACATCCGAAAATCAATCTATAAACTTGCATATTAAGCAAATCAACACGTCAAATGACAATGCTTGTTCACAGCCGATGCAAAACAAGCATGTTTTCTTATCTACAGCTGTAGTAAACATAACCGATCACGAAAACAAACAACAAAGCATGAGAATCCTATTGGATTCCGGCTCGCAATCGTGCTACATAACAGAAAGGGCACACAAAAAACTAAACCTACCTGTACACAACACAGATACCGATGTCATGGGTATCAGCAACACAATAATAAACGTTAAACACTATTGTAACGTTATTATTCACTCTAGAACCGAACCATTTTCTGTGGATCTATCTTGCTATATTGTACCTACAATCTGCAACCTACCTAACTATGATATAGGAAATCTTATCATACCTAAACGATTCCGACTGGCTGATGATGGATTCAATTCAGCCGGCGAAATCGACATGATACTGGGCGCCGAAAAATTCTATGACCTATTGTGCGTAAACCGACACGAATTAGGAACTAACTTACCGACTTTGCAAAAAACCAAATTGGGCTGGATCGTGACTGGCTCGACGACGGGGCCAGTACGCCAGCAAACTAGATGTCATTTCATTCAACAACAAATGAGAAGCATTTTCGAAACTGAGGAAAATTCCACACTTTCCAATGATGATATCACGGAGTGCGAAAGTGTCTTTATGACGCATAATCGAGATTCTGAGGGAAAGTTTGTCGTAAAAATACCTCTAAAAGAACCTGCTTCAAGTTTAGGTAGATCAAGACACATTGCCTATAAGAGATTTCTGTCATTAGAAAACAAATTTAGTAAAAATTCAGAATATAAAAAACAATACGTCCAATTCATGAGAGATTTCCAACAAGCGGGCCGCATGAAAGAGATGGAATACTCCAATGTAGGACCCCAAGTCTACTTACCGCATCACGCGGTAATTAATATCGAAAAATTATCAACCCCAGTGAGGGTTGTCTTTGACGCATCATGTCCAACAGACACTGGAAAATCGCTTAACGATATTCAATATAAGGGTACGATATTTCAAGATAGCCTAATCAATATACTAGTAAGATTTAGAACTTACAAATTTGTAGTAAATGCAGATATACAGAAAATGTTTTGCCAGGTCAATATTGATCAATCACAACAAAACCTACAAAATATACTATGGAGGGAAAACTCAACCGATCCTCTACGTACCTACACATTAACTACTCTCAGTTTTGGCTTGAAGGCGGCCCCCTACATAGCCACGAGATGCCTACTGCAGCTAGCAACCGAATTCGAAGGTAAATACCCTACAGCAGCCGAAGCAATAAAAGGTTCATTCTACTACGATGACTGGATCTATGGAGGCGACGACGAAGCAGCGCTAATCGAGACAGCAACGCAAGTAGCGGCCATCCTGCGTACAGCCTGCTTCAATCTACGAAAATGGAAGTCGAACTCAAAAACCATATTAAAAAGGGTATGTAACACCGACTCAACAAATCCGACCGAGAGCGGAAATAACACACAAATACAAACAAAGGACACAGAACAAACTATATCCTTAGTTAACCCAACAAACATCGAGAATAATTTCATAGATAAATTGTTTCATAAATATTCAAACGACAAAAAATTATCGCGAGTGTTTGCCTATACTCTGCGATTCATCAATAACCTACAAAATCCTTGTAATAAAATAAGCGGACCGCTGTCCGTTCAAGAATTAAATGATTCGATGCATAAACTAATTATGCGCGCACAAATAACATCAACTACCTACAATAAGAACTACTCCTTCACCGCCATTCCACACAACATTTTGTGATTATGCTGGGCCCTATTCAATTCGAGATAGAAGGGGGCGTGGTTTCAAGTCTTACAAATGTTGGATAGCTATGTTTGTTTGCTCATCGACAAGGGCAGTTCACATTGAGTTGGTTTCAGGTTTAGAATCACAAGCCTTTATTGCCGCCTTCCGGCGATTCATATGCAGAAGAGGTAAACCAAGTCAAATGGTAAGTGACAACTCGACCACATTCCGTGGAGCAAATAATGATTTAGTAGAACTATACAGATACCTAAACGAAAATTTTAGCGAACTTACCAACTTCCTTGCAAACGAAGGTATTTCCTGGAAATTCTTACCCCCCTACAGCCCGCATCTAGGCGGCCTACATGAAGCTGCAATTGGCAGCTGTAAGCTTCATCTTAAGAGGGTATTAAGTCAAGCCTTATTAACATTTGAAGAATTCTCTACGGTTCTTACTCAAATTGAGGCAATATTAAACTCGCGCCCATTGTGTCCCATACCTAATGCTAATAATGATGATTTTCCCATTCTTACGCCAGCTCACTTTCTGATCGGTAGATCGTACACGTCTCTGGCGGACTACGAATACCAAGATGTATCAAGGAATAAGTTAAATCACTTCCAACAACTCCAACAGATACAACAGGACTTCTGGAAGCGGTGGTCTCGAGAGTACCTGGGTCTCCTACAGCAGAGGTGCAAGTGGAGGAGCACAAAGGGACCTAACCTCACCGTCGGCTCAATCGTGCTGGTGAAGGACGATCGCTTACCACCCTGCCAGTGGAAGTTGGGACGCATCGCGAAGACACAAGACGGTCAAGATGGCGAAACGAGGGTCGCCGTCATCCAAACAACAAAAGGCCTTATCAAACGAGCCTTCAATAATATTTGCCCCTTACCTATTTCTCTGTCAGATACCGACTATTAGTTCTAAGTAATCAGTGTAGGTAGACAGGGACTATATAATTAATTAATCACTTTATTACACAAACAAGTGAAATGTAACCTAATTAACTACTGCCTACTTAATAAAAAAATACTTCTCTTGTGTTTTCTTCATAAGATCTAGAATCTTTCTAGGTAGGTAACTAAAACAGAACGCTAGGAGTATACATAAATCTATTAATAAATTAGCTAGTCACATTCATAAATTACAGTTATATTTGTATACCTAGTAGAGTTTAGGCGCTCTGGAGTATGTCAAAATGACATCATAGCATCAATGTACAGCGCCATCTAGTCTTCCATAGTACGAACCACCTCACCCACAACTATACCCTAAATCAATACCTTTAGAGGTGGTTCGACTAATAAAGGCTAGATGGCGCTAATTAACCATATCTTATAAATTCCGTTCAACTCGATTTAACCACCATTCTCGCATCAGAGCTCTTGCCGCGAATACCTTGTACAAACCGAATTAAATATCTTCAGATAAAACCTAAACACCTATTATTTGGGGCACCCATTTTCAACTTCAGATGGTGTAGTTGGATGGAGAAATACTGAGTTATACGTTGGAGATAGTACCGGTCGTCCCTTGGGTGGGTTTATACCAGGAGCACCTACTGATGAGAAATATGCATTGAAATAATTGGCAATTTTGAGGGGGTCATTGGTAGTTTTATTATTTATATTTAGTTGTATGTTTGATCTTACTTTTTTCTTGGTTTTATTAGTTCGAATCTTAACTACTTGCCACATAGCTTTAATGATATTATTTGATTTTAATACTTTATTTTTAAAATGAATTTTCTTAGCATTGGCTACAGTCTTTTTCAAAAGTTTTTCATATTTTTTGTAATAATTGTTTAAAATTGTGTTGTCTGTCTGCGAGGTAAATATTTTTAAAAGCCGTTTGTTTTTGCAAGATATTTTTAGCCCTTTTGTCAACCATGTATTTTTATGATCGTTTTTAATAATAATTTTAGATTTTGGGATAATCTTGTCTAAAATAATAGTAATTCTGTCAAGGAATTTGTTATAGTTTTCATTTACAGATTCCGTTATATCAAAAACAGTGTTCCAGTTAACTTTACTAACTTCTAATTTAAATTCTTGCTTTTTACGTTCGCTAAAAATTCTTTCAAATGTAAACCATTGTTCTTTATTATCTTTATTAGTGTAAGGTATGCTTATAAAAATTCCTTTGTGATCCGACAAACCTAATTCTTTAACCTCTGCGCTAACTTTGACATTTGGATCATGTACGTTGTTGAAAACTAGGTCAATGCATGTAGAGGTGTTTAGCGTAACTCTTGTTGGTTCGTTTACCAGTTGAAAGAAGTTGAAGTTTTTCATTAAGTTTAATAGCCTAGTCGTAAGATTATTTTGTTCGAGAATGTTTATATTGAAATCCCCGCCTATAATAATATTTTTAATTCTATCTTTGATCATTAATAATTGCAAGAGCTTTGAAAGTGATTCATAAAACATTTCAGGCTGCCTCTTGCTATCTGGCCAATACAGAGCCACTAATACTACATTTATTTTGGGCAACTCTATTGCACATATTTCAAAAATAGACTCTATGGCCAAATTTGAGATATCAGTTCGCTCTTTGCAGTCTTCATCGTTTTTTAATAGAATGCATACGCCTCCACCCTCTCGCTCTGAGCGACAGAAACTACTGGCCAAATTAAAACCTTCAATACTTAGGAGGTCCTTTTTAGACGTTGTAATCCATGTTTCCGTAATACAAATTGCCTTAATGTTCTTAATATGGTCTAGGGTAGCTTCCAATAAATGGCGTTTATTCTTTAAGCTTCGCATATTTTGGTATAGTATGTTAAATTTTGACATTTTAGTGGGATGAATTGACTCGAAAAAGCTCTACATTAGCGTTTAGATTTTCGTTATTATTATACACAACCTCGTTATTATTATACCAATTGCTTATGTCATCAATTTTCGCTTTTACATCAAGGAATACCTGTTTCAATCCATTCTTATTCAAAACCCCGCTGTGAGGGTTAAACATGGTGTGGTCGTAGTAAAGGTTCAAATTAGAGTCTACTATATAACCGTGTTCATGCTTCATGATATCTATACAAAGCAGTTTATTAAAAGCCTCTATTCTGGAGTTGAAGATATCAAAATTTCTGTTCCCTTGCTTAAAGGTTGGCACGCATAACAACACATTTGTATGAGTGACTTTAAGTAGTATTTCTCTAATCGATAAAACTAGGTCGTGGTATTTTCCTGTGTATTTAAAATCTTCGCTTCCTAAAAGAACTATGATGTAATCATCGATAGAAAAGTTGGCTACCTTTGACTCTACTCCTTGCAAAAGCTGTTCTATGCCTCTATTAGGCATGAGATAATGGCATATTTCGTATGACCCTTCGAAATTTGATTGTGCGATTGCTAACGTTCCATTAAATCTATCTGTACTTAACAAACAAATCTTGTTTTTCTTCGCCCTTGCGTTTGATTCGGCTGATATAGTGGACTCGTCGGATCTCTGCACTGTATTTTTGGGTATTTTTGGGCTGCATTCATTTGGGCTGTCCGCTTTTCTCGGCTCTAAAGTCGCATTGGTTGGTGTGCTTGTAGAGCTCTGGGGCTCTCTATCTGATTTATTTTTTGGAGATTTTATGTTTTTGTTGCAGGTAGATGTTTGTATAGGTGTGCTGAAGTTTGATCCATTATGGCCGAGTTTTGAAGGCGTGAACTCGTCAGTGGTTGCATTATTATTTACATACTTTTGCCGCTGGGGTGATGCTCGGCATATACTCAATAGCTGATTCACTCTTGCGTCTCGCTTTGATATTGTTTTCGTGAGAGCATAATTTTCCGCCACCAATCTCTCGATTTCGCCATCTGCACTTGCTAATTTTAATTCTAGCTGAGAAATTTTGTTATTGAGATATTCTATCTTTTCTATAGCGTTTTCTTTAGTTTGTGACATGCTTTCCGGGCAACTTCGGTTGAGGGTTTCATTGGCAAGCATTTGTGTTTCACTTATTGTGTCTCCAAACTCTATGGATGATAGCAGCGACGCTTCTTCCTTTGGGTTTACTTTTCGCTTTCTTTGAGTAATGTTGTCATTGGATGACAAACTTTTCCCAGATAAGCAGTACTTACATTTCCAATTTACTTTCTTTTCATTAGTCATTAGTCTAAATAGCTTTTCTGATATTGAAATGCAGTCCAGATGAAAGGTATTATTGCAGATTGAGCAGTTTAGATGATCTTCTCCATGTAGGATTTTTGTTTGGCATTTATTGCACTTTAGCGCCATCTTTTAGAATTGCTTAGGAATCTTTTTGTGGTTTTATCGAGTGTCAGACCTTGGTCGCTCGTACTCAAATTGGAATGATATCGGCACTGTTAAGTAGATGTCGCCTTTTTCGTTCGCACGCGTTTATTATTTATTTTAGGCACTGGTTATTTTTTTACTGCATATTGGCATATTATCTATTCTTTGTTGTAGATAATACTTCCAGGGTTGTATTGTCACTAATACTACGTTAATTAGTTATACTTAATATCAAATCACTAAAAATAAAAAATAAAAAACAACAATTTTATTGGAATCTTCAGGATTTGATCTATGGACCTCTGTGATGAGAAGCGCCGTCTCAACAAGCTGCGCCACACAGACGGTAGTAGACTGTGGTGAAATAGTGGTACTCATACAAGCGTCGTCGGTTTATTTACGCTGCACGGGCGACATCTACGGTCGCCGAAGCCGAATTAAAACGTTTGAGTCCTCCTGATTTGAATTTGTAACGAATTAAGAAATCCTCCAAATCAGGATGAGGCTTACATAAATACCCAGAAACATACAAGACCAGAGACACACTGAATAACTTATACTCCTTCAGACACAAACACAAAATTCTCCTCCCAAAAATTAATATGTCATTGCAATCCACTAACACATATATTATGTCCATAACCATCTATAACAAACTTCCAGATAGTTACAAAAATATTTCTAACGAAATAGAATTCCTAAAGAAAGTAAAAAATCATCTCCTCCAAAAAGCGTACTACAGCATTGAAGAATATTTAAATGAAACACACTTTCTATAATCACACACAAACACTCACACACATGCACTTACACACCCTCAAACACACTCATAACACACACACAGGTACACATACACAAATGCATGTAAATCTTATAATTATAATACTTTAATGTTACGCTAATACTGTAGATAATAGTAGGTAATGATCTCATTGTTATAAAGTTAACCATTTTATGATATTTTATTATTGTGCAAGTTAGATGTAAGATATTGCAGTGCCCTCACTGGGTTCATTGTCGGTTCTTCAAATTATATATATATATATATATATATATCACCATATACCACCACAATGTCGCAATAAACGTTTTGAGTTTGAGTTTGAGTTTGAAAATGCCTGCTCAAAGCCTCATCCTGATTTGGAGTCACTCAAGGCATCCTTGATTAAGGCAGCCGCCGATATTGACATGGACCTCGTTCGTGCTGCGATAGACGACTGGCCGCGCAGAATAAAGGCCTGTATTCAAAATCGCGGGGGTCATTTTGAATAAACTTTATTACCATAAGAATCTATGTTTTATTAAGTTCATTTTGCTATATAAATGTTTACATAAATAATAAACATATTATTTCATATTGCACATGTGTCAGAACTTATGACCTGACTATGTATTTTATTCTGCTTTTTAATATTTATTGTTTAGCGTCAAAATAATTACACCATCTGTGAAATTTTCAACTGTCTAACTATCACGTTTCATGATATACAGCCTGGTGACAGAGGGACAGACAGACAGACAGACAGGCGGAGTCTTAGTAATAGGGTCCCGTTTTTACCCTTTGGGTAGGGGGCCCGAAAAATGGCTATTATTATTGAAGAATATGACTGACTACCAGGATGAACTTATTAAGAAAACTAGGCCTAAAAACTTGCGAAACATAACGTAAACGTCGCGGTCGCGCCACACGTTTCGAGCGGTGGCCTTGAATGCGCAAATTCCGAATTCCAAATGTCTTTATTACTGTAGATATTTACATATACTTAGCCATCGTCATTTTTTGCCACTTCTCTACATTGGACCACTGTGGGAGAACAAGGGCGTAGAAACTCCCACAGATCGATTTTTAGATCTCTTTTTAAAAATTGCTTATGCTTAACTAATACAAAATATAATATTTAGTCATTATCATAATTAATAAGCAGGAATAAATCATTACAAAATTATTAACAGCAAGGTCTGTGTTGAGCTAGATTAACCCCATACAGACCCATCATTTAAGTAATCTTGAACATTGTAATATCCCTTTTTCGACAAAGTCGCTTTAACATGGATTTTAAATTGCTCAAATGGCAATTTCAAGATCTCCAAAGGTATCTTGTTGTAGTAGAGAATGCATTGACCCTTGAAAGAATTGCTAACCTTCGCGAGTCTAAACCGGGGCGCACGTAGTCTGTGATTATTTCTTAGGTTAACATTACAGCTATCGCTAAGTTTGGGAAATTTTGTAAGGTTCTTGCGTACATACATTAAATTTTCGAAAATAAATTGACTAGCTACAGTTAGTATGTCAATTTCTTTAAAAAGCTGTCAGGAGTCTGTGCATTTTAAATTATAAATTGCTCGAATAGCTCTTTTCTGTAAAATAAAAATAGTTTGAATATCCGCTGCTTTCCCCCACAACAAGATACCATAGGATATGACACTATGAAAGTAACTAAAATATACTAGCCTAGATGTAGCCACATCCGTGTTTTGTCTGATGTTCCTAACGCGCAGTAATTCCCGCCAACGTCGGTGGCGCGAGGTTATACCTACACACTTGTGAACTATACCTACCTAATTACCTATAGCAATACCACAGAATACTTAATAGTACTAGTAATACTTATGGTATGAGAACATAGAATTAAATGAACTACCTTCCAGTACATTGGATAGCCTGAGATTTTTCAACAATGTTAAAAAGCGAAAAAGTGCCATAAGGCATTATTTTCTTTCTTGAACATCAGCAGTCTGTGGCTTTGTGATGTTATGTGGTATCAATTATAATATAATTATAAGTCTTGCTTAGCATAATGTTTGCGATCTCGCCATACCGCGTAAAACCTTTGTTTTTTTGTCGGATGACTTTTATTATTAGAAAAATGTAATTAAAATGTGTGACTTGAAAAGTAAAAAGTAAAAAAAAAAACCAGGTCTAAGGTAAAACTTCCAGACGAGTCGTCAAGAAGTGTAAATGACGAAGAGTAAGAGGAGAATGGAGACTTCAAAAAATTTTCATGCGTTGAGCATGAAAATACCTAAAGAACACCTCTACTAGCATAAATGTACATAAATGTTACGTAGGTATCACACAGGCGAACACAGTTTATTAATTAATGCAATAAAAAATGCGACGACGTGACAAGAGACACGCACGTGGATATTGTATTTCTGTGCTGCTGCCATTATCATGTGGAATAAATTATATTAATTGCGAGGTGCTTAGAACAATGGTGTCGGGTCTGGGTGATACTTTAGGGTTACGTAGTCAAAGGGTGACGATGGGACACGCGACGTGCTTTGCTGTCCGTATGTCCTGCCGTCCATTCGAATTAATCGCAATAGCGTTACGTACTCGGCGGATGTCAAACGGGTCCCTTTTGTCAGAGGGATGTATCTCATGGACCGTAGTAGGTAGAGAGTTGAAATTTTCACAGAATGTGTTTCTATTGCCGCTACAGCTACTTATATTGAACTAGACGAGATTTTGTAAATTAAAGGGGGCCCAAGAGATGTTTTTAGGGTTCCGTACCCGAAGGGTGCCTAACGGGTCCCATTACTAAGCCTCCGCTGTCCGTCCGTCCGTCCGTCCATCCGTCCGTCTGTCATCAGGCTGTATCGCAAGAACCGTGATAGTTAGACAGATGAAATTTTCACAGATAATGTATTTCTGTTGCCGCTATAACAACAAATACTAAAAACCAGAATATAATAAATATTTAAGGAGGCTCCCATACAACTATTCTTTCAATACCACATACAAACTTATGAATGCACCTGGTTACGTACATGGAGTGTGAAAGTAGCCACACCAATAACTTTGTAAACAACATTTTGCTGTGTAAAATCCAAACTATTCACACCATTATACGGTGGTACGGAATCCTTCGTGCGCTAGTTAGATTCGCACTTGACCGTTTATTTTTTTCATAAACTATCTTAGTTGTCTCCCACGACTATATGCAAACAATAATCTAAGTATTCTGTGCCCCTACAGTGTACTTCGGTAATCTCCATAGAATATTACCCAAGACGAAAATCAACCGAAGCATAAATCCTCGCCAACAAACCGCCAAAATACCGTCGGCCGCTGTCACTGTCTTGTCTAATGATAAGCGATGACTGCCTCGCCTCAAATTCATTGAGAATGAGACGTGATTGAATGATTTAGGTAGCCATTGTAAATCTGCGAGAATGCTTACTAGGCGACCAGCTAGGCACTTCGATGGAATGCAATAGCTTACAGCGCCGTAATGGCGTCATTATTCGAGGTGTCTACTTAATTCGTCCGGGTACTACTTCGTATGCCGTAGTTTTTAGGCAGAAAATCGATGGAAGCGCTTCTATTTCAGTTGGCTTCAGCATAATTCTGACATGATGAATATGCTAAATGAAACGTGTTGAGGTTGGTGCCACATGGCGGGCGACTTTGACTAGTTTGAACTGGTGCGAATCGCTGTAAAAGGACATATACCTATAAAGTGCTAGATGGAACCCTTTTTATAGGACCACTTGTAACTAAATAAGGCTATGTGTATCTAGGTCCACGGCCCTTTGATGTTGGAAAAAAAGCCGCCCATACTGCAATATCCACGGAGTTTTGTAGAGATAAGGCAATAATCAGATGGTTTGGGATAAAAATCTATTACAAATCCTTTTGCATCAATGAATACCCATCCATTTGTTGTTTTTGTTTAAAGGTCTTTATTAGTATATAAAACAGTATGAAAGCTTACGAAACCCAGTTTACCTATAATAATCCTAGTCGTAAGCTAACTTAAAAGTAACACATTTGTCAGGTTTAGCGCCTATTAAAATTTATGGCAGAAATACGGTATACGTAACTGAGGGAAGCGGTAAAAATGTACTTATTCTAAATAACACTAGGGTTAAACATTTTTTATTTTTTATTTTTGCAGGCTTTAAAGTAGCACTACATTTTATAAATAGGACTAACTAACTATTAACTAAAGTAAGTCTCATTCGACTCAATTCAGCGCAAGCAAACTACAAACAAAATAGTTAAGATGAGGCGGGTATTTATTGGAACGCTGCAACAATTCAGTAGCTTTAGCAGTAGTAGTTTCAACTATTTTCATAGCAATAGCGACTATATTGGTATGGAGCTACATGTTATGAGATACAGAGATACATTATAGTTATATAGAAAATTATGTAATTTTGTAAGGTTTGTCCGAAAAGGGGTGTTGAACGAAATTTTGAGAGCTTTGTTTTGTATGACCTGGAGTTTATCGTAGTTGGAATTACATGTACTGCTCCAAACGGGACAGGGGTACGTAATGGTGGATCTAACGAGAGTGGTATATATGCCTATTATGTGGGCACAATAAGGATTTTCTGTTTAGTAATGGACTTAATGCATTCAGCGCCTTTGTGCCTTTGACTTTTAGGTGCGCCATGTGTTCAGTCCAGGTAAGCATCTTGTCGAGATGAATGCCTAGGCATTTAAACGATTTATTCCAGCGAATTAATTGATCGTCGATTTTTTGTTGCGTCGAAGGTATCTTACGTTTCCTGGAGAACATGATGGCTTCAGTTTTTGAAGCATTGAGTTTTAGTTTCCACAACGTAAGACAACTCAACAGAAGGTCGATTGCAAGTTGCTAGCGACCAATAGCGAGGTCAGTGTCATTAGAAGATGAGAAACAGGCGGTATAGTCGGCGAAGCAAGCCAAGTTTGTTCGTGGTTGCTTCGGAATGTCATTCAGGTAGACAATAAACAGGAGAGGTCCTAATATCGAGCCCTGAGGAACGCCAGCAGGAATCAATTGTGGGCTGGACTTTGCTGAATCAATGTGTACCTCAAAGCTACGCCCTGATAAGTAGGATTTGATCATTCTGACAAGGGCAAGAGGTACGTCGCATTTGATTAGTTTGTGAAGCAGGCCGTGGTGCCAAGCTGTATCAAAAGCTTTTTCAATGTCGAGAAAGAACATACCCGTAGATATGCCAAGGTTGAGATTGTGAGGGATGTGTTGTGCCACTCTAGCAAGTTGCTGCGTGGTTGAGTGGAGATAACGAAAACCAAACTGCTCGTTAATGATGACTTTGCTTGTGTAACTGAGGAGGCGTTTTTGAATAATTGATTCAAAAAGTTTACCTAAGACAGGGAGCAGGCTGATGGGTCTGTAACTGAACGGACTCTTTTCATCTTTACCAGGCTTTTTGATAGCAATGACTTTAGCGACTTTAGCATAAGTCGCGAAAGTAGCTTAGGGCGAGACTAGGATTGAAAATTTTAGTGATTAGGACAATACTTTTTGGGTATGGGTATGGGTATGTGTTTCTAAGTCCACGGCCCTTTCTTCTTGTACAAAATGCCATCCATAGTGGCATTGTATTTGAGTCCACGGATTTTTTAGAGGTTAAATTGTTTAAAGAAAAAGTACCGTTAGACAAAACAATCAAATAGTAAATCCATATCCGCTGAAAACAAACAACAAACAACCATCTTGTATAATACTTTTATTCGCTTGGTATCAATACTTTTCTTAGGTACATACGAGTATTAACTAAATTAGAAGCATCTTATCTTGGCCAATTTTTAAAGTTAAGGGTTGTTTACTCTCTGAAAAGGAATGGTAATACCGTAAGAAAGTAAGGGACAGAATTATGGGCTATTTATAGCTCTGACCCTCGCTTTCCTACGATACATCGTTCCTTTTCAGAGAGTAAAAAGCCCTTAAAGTTTTTAAAGTTGGCCAAGTTAAGATGCTCCTCTAATATACATAAAAAATATTTGAAATCACAGTATTTATCACAATAATTATTCTTATAACTTAAGTTTTTTATTTCTTACTCATTGAGTAGTGGCTCATTTATCAGATGTAATCATTCAACTCTTTTCCTGGGTACATATTCACTATATTAGAAGCATCTTAACTCTGCTAATTTTCAAAACTTTAGGGGCTGTTTGCTGTCTGTGAGGGACATAATTATGCGATACTTAAAGCTCTGTTTCAGAGGGTCAAAAGCCCTTAAAGTTTTGAAAGTTGGCCAAGTTAAGATGCTTTTTCTAATATACATAAAAAAATATTTGAAATCACAGTATTTATCACAATAATTATACTTATAACTTTTGTTTTTTATTTCTTACTTATTGAGAAGTAGCTCACTTATCAGATGTAATCATTCAATACTTTTCCTTGAGTACATGTTCACTATATTAGAAGCATCAAGTTGGCCAGTTTTCAAAACTTTAAGGGCGCTCCATCTCTTTCTGGCACAAATGAAATATAGAAAGTCTGGAATTATGCGGGCGCAAGAAGAATATGAATTACTTACAACCATAATGACAAGTTTTTCTAGATAAACATTGATATCAGGGTTATTATCCGATGGTTGGTTATTGATTGATGCAAAAGGATTAATATACAATCGATTTTTAATCAAACAATCTGGGTATTAAAACATCTCTTTGTCATTAAAAATCCATGGACCTAGATACAATTGCAGTATGGGCGGCTTTTTCTCCAACATCAAAGGGCCGTGGACCTAGATACACAAACGTCTAAATAAGGGTATAGTGTGCAACAAATCTAGGAATAGAAATTTCTATCATTACGAAACATGGTATGTTCAGCTGAAAATACAATAGTATGGTATCATCGAGCTGGTCTGATGATGAAGCTCGAAAGTGGGAGAGGGAACCCTAGGATGCTTAAAGTAAGTTTGTGCTCATTTGATTCATAAAACCTTTTGATACGAAAGGATATTTATACTTTTTAAACTACTATAATTATATGCTAACTGAAATCTGTCGAAAATTAGAAACTGCGTAGTTTTTGCTGGAGGTTCAAGTTAGCGAATCAAGATTTTACGATATATTCTAAAGTTACGAAGCAATGAAAACTTCTCAATAGCAATGTAATCTCCTGTAGGCGTTGGAGGCTTTAGTGCCATGGAAACTAAGCTTGAAAAACGCTGCCTTTTTACGAGTACCACTTCAGGTGCTGATTTACCAAACCGGCCGAAGACTACTGAGATCTTCTTGAGATTCTATTTATTGCCTATAACTTTTTGTAATGAGAGTAATTCAACCCCAGATAAGACATATTTGCTGCCCAAATTGCCAGGAAAAAACACAGACATCATTATACGCTGCTAAGCCACAGTTGTATACGAAAATAAATTGGTTTTCCCTCTAAAGGGAATCGCGACAACATTGCCTTTGTTTGACGAATCCCTAAAAAACAAGGTTCAATAGGTACCCGCCTGGATTCGATTTATCTCCAAGTGTCATTGAGCTAAAATGTTTATTTTTGTTACAGGTAAGTCCCCATTCCAGCTGAGGATACGATTCGATTATCGAGTGAGTGATAGGTTTCCAATTCGAAAGGAGTCTTGACACGTGCGACTGTGTCGTTGAATCGCTCAACATCATATCGTATTTAGTATGAATTAATGTTTGTTTTCATAAGAAGATTTCAAATATGTTATTTGCTTGATTGAGTTATTGATATTCATTTATTTGCATATGCACACACACTTAGAAGATAATTAGCATTAAAAATTAACATAAACATTCAGATAGAAATCAAAATACACTCATAAACAGTTTTAATTAAATTACACCCAAATTTTGATAGGTAGGACATAGATTCCGAGGTACTTATACCGCACTAGAACTGAGGGTGGTGTGGTACCTGCAGAAAGGTTCTGACTCAGCATGAGCCTGGGAAGTAGACTCCTCAGGCGCTGATCTTACGTCAGTACCGGACCAAGGGTAGGGAAAATATATTTATAAAAATGAGCTGTACGTCTTACTAAATCTCTAAAATGTCCCGATCGGTTTGTATAAAGATACAGCCAAAAATTGAAAAATATTTTGTATGGAAAGTTCAGCCCCTTAGCTAGATGGCGTTGGTAGCCATACCTCTAGGATCACTCAAACTCCTTCGCCGTTGATTAATTCATTTACTTCGTTCAGCCTCTTTGTTGGCAGCGAAGCAATGTTCGACAGTGCGATGCATAAAGTTTGTAAGCAAATAGTTTAGTTAATCTGAGGTCTGATGCGTATTATGCTCAACAACTGGCCGATAATGTCGATATTGATTTCAGAAACCTATGAAGGCGTCTCTAAAATGATAATCATGATAAAATGGGAATTATGAGGATACGAAAAACGGGTTGCGAAGCCGCGCCATGGGCAGCTAGTAAATACTATTACAGCGCTTCAGTTCGTCGTATGATTGTGTGCTGTATTATAGTACATATCCAGCATTACGTTTATCTATCTTGGAAACATAATTTGCACTTTACAATGATATGACGAATACATCATACGACGATCTCTTTGGCGCAGCGGTTCTGGCTGTGCCTACCATGCGAGAGGTCCCGGGTTCGATCCCCGGCCGGGGGTAAAGATAAGAAATCCCCAGGTCTTGGATGTTTATATGTGTGTGACGTCGCTGTTTCTGGTTCTAACGACACAGGGTATCCTAGTGTGGGGCCTTTTTTTAAAACTTTTTTTACATTCATGTATGTAAAAAAAGTAAAAAAAAAATAATAGTTTCTTCATCCATCCACAAACATTCAGGTTAGGGTATACTATGTAACAGCTATACGAAATGATTTACGACGAGCATGGACTCCTACTTTACGATGAAGACTGTTCACCTGTTGAACCACTGCAAAGGAAAGTAATGTAAAAATGAGTCTTAGTAAACAATATTTCCCTAACCAGTTACATATACCATATATACCAGTTACGTAAAGCCGATTTCATCACGAAAATGCGATACTCGCTACCTCAAGTCTATTTGCACCTTTAGGCAACCAGTAGCTCAAACAGAGTGAAAAAGTGTTCTAGTTAAGATAAAATGAAGTCAGTGACAGTTCGATTCGCTTACTTTTTCGAAGCGTAATAATACCTGCTTCCTAAACTGTTCTAACATGAAACCAACGTAATGAAAGTATCGTTATATGCATACTTGTATGTATGTAATTGTCGTGGACAGATCATCATATTAATCATTTTATGATGTGGCCAACCATCGCTGAGTTAGAAGATTCATTGAGCAAAGAAATGTTTTATGGCGAAACAATTCAATTCAATTCAATTCAAACGTTCATTGCCCAAAATTACAGTTATATAAGATGTTACAGTTTGGCATAAGATAAAGTACAGTGTCTTAGCGTCCAGTGTCCCAAACTTAGCGATAGCTGTAATGTTAACCTAAGAAATAATCACAGACTACTTGCGCCCCGGTTTAGACTCGCGAAGGTTAGCAATTCTTTCAAGGGTCAATGCATTCTCTACTACAACAAGATACCTCTGGAGATCTTGACATTGCCATTTGAGCAATTTAAAATCCATGTTAAAGCGACTTTGTCGAAAAGGGGATATTACAATGTTCAAGATTACTTAAATGATGGGTCTGTATGGGGTTAATCTGGCTCAACACAGACCTTGCTGTTAATAATTTTGTAATTATTTATTCCAGCTTATTAAATAGAAATAAATCATAATTGTATTAGTTAAGCACAACCTATTTTTAAAAGAGATCTAAAAATCAATCTGTGTGAGTTTCTACGCCCTTCTTCTCCCACAGTGGTCCAATGTAGAGAAGTGGCAAAAAATGACGATGGCTAAGTATATGTAAATATCTACAGTAATAAAGACATTTGGTATTTGGTATTTGTAATTTTACCTGCAAACGGCATAGCAAATTACTCCTTACAGTAAACATAGTTTACTTATCATCAATACATAGGATCAAAATAAATTACAATTTCATTGAATTAAGAAAAACACACAATAAATAAATTAAAATTTCATTCAATTAAAGTAAAGATCCATTAACACTCAAACTCAAAAACTGTGGTATCTTAGGTGAAGGAAGACTAAAGAGGGCTAGCGCAGCGAAGACCCCGACTAGCCTTCGTGTTAGTTCGACATGTATGTCTCAAAAACATCATATCAAATAAAAATGCTTTTAAAAAGACATGTAATCAAGAAATTCAAACCTTTCTGGCCTTACCATGTAATGGTTGGCCAGCAGCTTTATCCTGTATCACCGACATCTACAGCGATACCTTTCAAATTGAGAAATCGACTAATTACATCGCTAGAAAAGACGAGTCGTGTAAAATAATTGTGATCTGATTGGTCGATTGATGTCAGAACAACATCATGAACAAATAAAGATCATGAAATGGTTGGCCTGATCATCTAACGACAAATTTTATGAAATGGCCACGACATAAATAGGTATAACGTTATTCGTTTTCCCAGGTGAAGTGGTTGAGACTTGAGATACAGATGGGTACTCGTCTAGTTATATTGACAACTTCAGCTAAATCCTGTATACTCGGAAACAGATGTTACTTTTCAGATACAGGGTGACAACTTCAGCTAAATCCTGTATATTCGGAAACAGATGTTACTTTTCAGATACAGGGTGACAACTTCAGCTAAATCCTGTATACTCGGAAACAGATGTTACTTTTCAGATACAGGGTGACAACTTCAGCTAAATCCTGTATACTCGGAAACAGATGTTACTTTTCAGATACAGGGTGACAACTTCAGCTAAATCCTGTATACTCGGAAACAGATGTTACTTTTCAGATACAGGGTGACAACTTCAGCTAAATCCTGTATACTCGGAAACAGATGTTACTTTTCAGATACAGGGTGACAACTTCAGCTAAATCCTGTATACTCGGAAACAGATGTTACTTTTCAGATACAGGGTGACAACTTCAGCTAAATCCTGTATACTCGGAAACAGATGTTACTTTTCAGATACAGGGTGACAACTTCAGCTAAATCCTGTATACTCGGAAACAGATGTTACTTTTCAGATACAGGGTGACAACTTCAGCTAAATCCTGTATACTCGGAAACAGATGTTACTTTTCAGATACAGGGTGACAACTTCAGCTAAATCCTGTATACTCGGAAACAGATGTTACTTTTCAGATACAGGGTGACAACTTCAGCTAAATCCTGTATACTCGGAAACAGATGTTACTTTTCAAATACAGGTTGACAACTTCAGCTAAATCCTGTATACTCGGAAACAGATGTTACTTTTCAGATACAGGGTGACAACTTCAGCTAAATCCTGTATACTCGGAAACAGATGTTACTTTTCAGATACAGGGTGACAACTTCAGCTAAATCCTGTATACTCGGAAACAGATGTTACTTTTCAGATACAGGGTGACAACTTCAGCTAAATACTGTATACTCGGAAACAGATGTTACTTTTCAGATACAGGTTGACAACTTCAGCTAAATCCTGTATACTCGGAAACAGATGTTACTTTTCAGATACAGGGTGACAACTTCAGCTAAATCCTGTATACTCGGAAACAGATGTTACTTTTCAGATACAGGGTGACAACTTCAGCTAAATCCTGTATACTCGGAAACAGATGTTACTTTTCAGATACAGGGTGACAACTTCAGCTAAATCCTGTATACTCGGAAACAGATGTTACTTTTCAGATACAGGGTGTGACATTTAATTAGCTGACCATATTTTAGGGGATGATAGTACCCATAATTGTGAACAACTTTCCCCAAGAAATATACTGTCGCAAACGAAAAGCTTTTTTGAGCCCCCATAGCAACTTGTAATCAGCTGATCGGGTCAATGTACTGAGGGACATTTTTTTCCCTATTTGCGACCATATGTTTCTTGGAGAAAGTTGTTCACAATTATGGGTGCTATTATTCCCTGAAATATGGTCTGTTTATTAAATGTCACCTTGTATATTTTATTTTTGAATAGATTATCTAACGTTAAATAAAAGTCATTCAATTATTATAATTAGGTAGATAAAGGCCTATACAGAAGTATAAAGCTTCAGCAAGCGTGTGAAGGAATATTAAAGATAACAATTGACACTTTCTCAACCCACACTAGGATACCCTGTGTCGTGAACCAGAACCAGAAACAGCGACATCACATCACACATATAAACATCCAAGAGCTGCGATCTTTTTTCGTCATAATCAGCCGGGGATCGAACCCGGGACTTCCGCATCGTAGGCAGAACCACAACCGCGGCGCCACAGAGGTCGTATTTCTTCTTTCTGCGGTGTTTTCTTCTTCGTTGCGGCATTAGAGACAATACAAGCTATTATATAATTTTAACTAGCTAAGCTTATATCGTACAAAATTTAATTTCTATACGAGCCACTTAATGTAACTATCTGGAAAGTTCATAATTCATTATTGAACACAGTTATTAAAAAAAATAACAAAAAAATACCTTGGACACCTTTTACACACATTGATCTAGCCCCAAACTAGGATTCCCTGTATCTTGGGTACTAGACAACGATATATATAAACTTATATTGAGAAATATTATACTTAGATAGATAAACAACCATGACTAGGGTACAAACATCCGTTCTCATCAAACAAACATTTGCCCCCACCGGGACTCGAACCCGGGACCCTTGGTTTCGTAGGCAGCGTCATTGCCGACTCGGCCATTCGGGTCGTCGTCGTAAAAGATACATTAAGTCTACTCACCTCCACTCGTGTACCGCCAGCTACCAAAATATGTGCTCAGAGAAAAACTCTGTTGTTCTCCGACAAAGTAGGTGCAGGATTTGGGACTCTATTACATAACCGGCTTAACCAAAAAGTAACGAACATTTGCTGTCCAAATAGTTCATTTGTAGATCTAGTGAAGATGATTAGTCGCGGTATCTATGATGAGTACAGCACTATTGTAATTATGGTAGGAAATCATTCAAACATTAGTCGGAATGATTTGAATAAAAGTGTTGAAACACTTCTAGACTTACATAGTAGGATGAAATGCAAATTTATACTATGCAATTTTCCATATGCCTGTAATTTGACAGAACTACAGAACAAATCTGTGCATAGAATGAATATTCATTTATTTAATTTAACATGTCATCACAGCGATGCTATTTTATATTTCGACATGAATAATTTTATTCATAACTTTACTCTGACAAGGGATACATTGTACCTGTCTAATAAATATAGAAAATTAGTAGCTACATTGTTAGCTTATAATATATGCGACGCAGCTATAGTTGGTTTAACTAAGTTCAACTTGACATCAGCTTATTTTAAGAGTAATATGACATGCACCCCTATTGGGAATTCACCTGTTAATTATACTTTGCATGCAACATTGGAATCTGTTCCAAGTAATTTAAATTAGTTCATAAGACAATAGAGGAAATCTCTAGCATACAAGAGCCACTAAATATGTCAAAATGTAAGCCCCAGTTAAATATTGCCCATCAAAACATCCAGGGGCTACCTGGCAAAGAACTTGTATTAGAATTATTTCTAAAAAATTCTGACATTGATATTATTTGTGTTACTGAACACTGGTTGAAGGAAAATATGATGTCTTTTAACATAAATAATTACAAAATTGTCAGTTGTTACAATAGAAAGACTGCTGATAGAGGTGGTTCTTTAATCTTAGTGAAAAATAATATTAAGGTGAAACAACGGAAAGATATTCTTGCACTTACTGTTGAAAGACAAATAGAGGTATCCTGTGTTGAGTTAGATAGCCATATTATTGTTTGTGTCTACAGGCCACCGAGGGATGAAAAAGGCCATGGCAATTTCGAAATATTTGAGAAAATTATGGAGGAAGCCTTCATTAAACTTTGTAATAACAGAAAAAAGTTAATTATTTGTGGCGATCTTAATGTAGATCTGCTTGTAGATACAACACTGAAGCGACGATTAATAACTCTGTTCAAATCATTTAATTTATGTCATGTATTTCTAGAGCCGACTAGAATTACACTTACCAGCCAAACTTGCTTAGATAACGTTTTTTGTGACTGTGCTTTCACAAGTAAAAGTGTAATTAACTGCTTACCCTCCGATCACAGTGGTCAAACAGTTTCATTCCCAATTACTATTAAGGATAAGACTGGTCCATCATTTTATAGGCCTATTACATCCCATAGACTAGAGACATATACGAAAAACTTAGATATAAATTTGCCAGTACCGGATTTTAATGAACAGAACCCAAACAAAATCTACTCAGACTTCTTCAACATTATTCAGACAGAATTCAATAAAGTTTTCAAATTAAAGAAAGTCAGTGACTACAACGGTAAATCTAAATTTAATGACTGGGCAACGTTTGGAATTCGTAAAAGTAGAGTTATCTTGTATGACCTTTATGATCAAAAAACCTATAACTTTGATCGAAAATTTCATGACTATGTTAAAAAATATTCCAAAACTTTCAAGTTGGTTTGTAGAACTGCAAAAACTTTATACATTAATAGAAAAATTCAAAATTCAAATAATAGAATGAAAACAGTTTGGCAAATAATAAACCGCGAAACTGGCAAAGTTATACTAAGGGACAGTGATTTCTGCCTAAAGATAGGTGATGATGTTGTTAAATCCAACGCTGATGTTGCTCGAGCTTTTGAAACATTCTTCACCAATGTACCCGTACTCACAACGGACCGTCTAAATTCATCTCCATTTGAAGCAGAGACTTTATTAAAAAATAACACTAGCGTCAGTAATGTATATTAAAAATTTCATCATGTATATCCCCAGGACATTGTCAAAACGTTTAAATTACTTAACTTAAAAAATACGGAAGACCTGTGGGGTATATCAGTCAAAGTCATTGGTTCAGTAATTCTAGTTATAGCCCCACACTTAGCTTATATATTCAATAAATGTGTTGACGATGGGGCTTTTCCAGACCTCATGAAACACAGTAAACTTATACCGCTGTTCAAATCGGGAGATAAGGGCGATCCTTCAAATTTCAGACCAATATCTGTTCTTCCAACACTAAGTAAAATATTTGAAAAGATTATACTCAATCAAATGCTCTCACACTTCAACCGTACAAAACAACTCCACGCTAAACAATATGGTTTCACTAGGGGTAAATCGACTACGGATGCAGGTATTACCCTTGTATCTCATATTTATTCTGCATGGGAGGCCGCACAGGATGCTATCGGAGTTTTTTGCGACCTGTCGAAGGCGTTTGATTGTGTTGATCATAATACGCTATTAATTAAATTAAATCATTACGGAGTTAGAAATAAAGCGTTGGATCTACTAAGATCATACCTAAGCAATAGAATTCAAAAGGCAGAAGTTAACGGCGTAAAATCTGATGGATCGGGTGTTAAAATTGGCGTTCCACAAGGTTCCATATTAGGCCCTTTCTTATTCCTGGTATATATTAATGATCTGCCTTTCATGGTGGAGAAATTAACTGACATAGTGTTGTTTGCTGATGATACTTCAATGGTCTTCAAAATTGAAAGACAAAAAGGAGATTTTGATGATGTTAATGGTGTATTGTCTTTAACCTTGAATTGGTTCACAGTTAATAATATATTGTTAAACGCTGGTAAAACCAAGTGTATCAAATTCTCACTTCCAAATGTCAGGCAAGTTGAGACCAGTTTGGTGTTAGACAACAGCACGTTAGAATTGGTAAATGATACGAAGTTTCTTGGAATAACCATTGATACCAAATTGCAGTGGGGACCCCACATAGATAAATCGGCTGGTAAATTAAGTTCTGCGGCTTACGCTGTTAGGAACATCAGACAAAGCACGGATGTGGCTACATCTAGGCTAGTATATTTTAGTTACTTTCATAGTGTGATGTCCTATGGTATCTTGTTGTGGGGGAAAGCAGCGGATATTCAAACTATTTTTATTTTACAGAAAAGAGCTATTCGAGCAATTTATAATTTAAAACGAACAGACTCCTTAAGAGAGCTTTTTAAAGAAATTGACATACTAACAGTAGCTAGTCAATTTATTTTCGAAAATATAATGTACGTACGTAAGAACCTTACAACATTTTCCAAACTTAGCGACAGCTGTAATGTTAACCTAAGAAATAATCACAGACTATGTGCGCCCCGTTTTAGACTCGCGAAGGTTAGCAATTCTTTCAAGGGTCAGTGCATTCTCTACTACAATAAGATACCTCTGGAGATTTTGAAATTGCCATTTGAGCAATTTAAAAAGCATGTTAAAGCGACTCTGTCGAAAAAGGGATATTACAATGTTCAAGATTACTTAAATGACAGGACTGTATGGGGTTAATCTGGCTCAACACAGACCTTGCTGTTAATAATTTTGTAATTATTTATTCCTGCTTATTAATCATAACAATTAAATTTTTCATATTTGTATTAGTTAAGCACAACTTATTTTTAAAAGAGATCTAAAAATAAATCTGTGGGAGTTTCTACGCCCTTCTTCTCCCACAGTGGTCCAATGTAGAGAAGAGGCAAAAAATGACGTTTGCTAAGTATATGTAAATATCTACAGTAATAAAGTACTTTGACTATTGACTATAAGAGAAAACATTTGTACAAAGGCGAGCTTATCACAAAAAGAGATTTCTTCCAGCAAACCAAGGCATGACAGGAAATTTTATCAAGGAAGGGTAGGCAGTGCACAATATCTAAACAATAATAAAATACATATAAGTAAATTAAATATCTATATATACCAAACAGCAGAAAGCCTACAGCCGCTGTGGTGGGTGGCGTATCTTTGCAATAACCTACCAGCTCCGTGGCACGCGGTCAGATAACGCCACGCATGCGTATATTTATCGTCGGAATACCAGCGCCCGCAGCACACCGACCGCGGGGGGGGGGGGAGGTGAGGGACAAAGCTTTACATAGCGCATAACTCTGTCCCTTAGTTTCCCGCGTCAACAGCCCCCGCGGGGTCAGCAAGCTGCGGGTGCAGGCGGGTACAGGTCAAGTTACCTACCCGCCTGCCATGGATATGGTGAAGGGTGAAAGTGGTGAGCGAAGCGAAGCCCCCTTTTATCCTTCGTGTTAGGTTGAACATGCAAGAACAACAAAAAATATTTAAAACATAAACTACACATAAAATACTTTGACGAGCAATGAAAAAGTTCCACCCACAAAATGTCGACAAACACCTTAATAACTCTTAAGACATCGAACCTAGCTTCATAAATTTAATATTTACGGTATTAATTGGTAATATTCTGATCCGCTGTTAAATGTACTTCAATATTGCAGACGGCGTCATTAAGCTAGCCTTTCCCGTTTAAGAGTAGTAATTTGGTGCTATATCACTGGAACTTTTTCATTGCTCGTCAGTGTATTTAAAACAGTAAAAGTGTTTTTGCTGTGCAAATCAGTATTTTTGATGTGCGATTAAATACTAGCCCTAATCTCATATGACTTACTGGCACTGTTATTTCATGAATTGATGACGACAGCAAGGCTTTTAGGGTCTTACTACAAAAAAAAATAACTCTTGTTCAACACTTGTTTAAAGACAAGAAAATTAGGGTATTTGACGTTTGTTTCGTTTAATATTTTTGTAGTAACACGCTGATAAACTCCAGAAAGTCATCTTTTTTGAGAGGGCCGTAAGATTCGCTATGGCGATACCTAGACGAAGAGTCGATATAACAGAAAGATCATAGAACTTTCTCTTAGTTTTATTTTTGGTACAATTTAAGCTGGTAAAAAGTTTATTCCTCACGCAATTACCAGTATCAAATGAGCCCCAATTAGAAGTAACTACCTACAAAACAATATCACACCAAAAGTTACTGATATTAGAGCTAGTAATAGTAAAGCTACTGATAGTAGAGCTAGTAATAGTAAAGCTACTAACTCGGTACTATCAGGCTTTCAATACTTCCATAAAGTAGGTTGATTGCTGCTAAGGCTATTATGAAAAGTGTCCAACAAACTGTGTAATTATCGCAAATGTGGTAGTCTATAAACGGAACCGCCTTCATAATTTACACCTCTATCGACTTTCCTTATTATTTAGTCAAAAGTGAAATATCCAATTCATTTACGCGAGTTGTGTAACCTGTAATTAAGTAAAAGAACTTTCTTGACGCGTTCCTTCAGAAATATCTGAATTAATAGGCCTTTGTAAAATAACAACTGACATACCTAATACATATCTACATAAGTAATATTTGCCTCTTCCCTGAGGTGGACCACTGAGAAGAAAGACGAAGGTGAGCAGAGTAGAGATCCAGATGAGAATTGTGATGGCTGTATGGTAGCCAATTAATTTCTCCACCGAGTGACACAGGCCTTTACCCGGATTCGAGTAAGATTAAGCCATACTCCACCACGCTGGCTCAGTGCGGGTTGACGGAGGGCCACGTAGCGGCAGTAGCCGGGACCTACAGTTTAACACTGGACGTCCGATAATGTACTTAAGATAAATTTGTCATCTCATTGGTACATGGTCTGGTCTCGAACCTGCAGCTCCTGAAAGAAGCAAGCGTGAAACCCATTAGACCACGGAGCTCAAGGCATGTGATGGCTCTATATCTTCTTAAGGCGCTACCTCGTCCGTGCAAAGGTCCCCGTTACTCCAGGGGGAAAGACCCGCAGTGTGAGAGGGACGGAATCGGGAAAAAATGAAAAAACGTAGCGCTAAACCTAAACAGAAAAATTGTTTAAAAATAAACTACACTATATTGTTAAAAAGTTATTCAAGGAGATTTTGCGAATACATAATATCTACATTTTGAATGCAGTTCCACAATGAAATTAGTTAGGATTTCAGAATTACAGGAAAAATAAAATTATTTAGAGGTGTTTTCGTAATTAAATTCTATCGAGAAAATTTCATCCAATCGCGTTTCCCTTTAGTGAAAATCTTAATCAAATACTCAATAAACGTTAACCCAAAAATCGAATCTGTAGATGACTTCATGGTGGAGTAAATAGATTCGAAAAAAAAAACATTTTGTTCGTATCACTTTAAAATCTACAGTTCTAAGCTAGATGAATAGAGACCCCATTGCAGGAAAACGGATGGCGAGTGTCGATACTCACCCCATTTTACGGCGCGAGTACAAGTTAGCGAATTAGGGCCCAGGCCCGAATTGAAATAAGTTTTGGGCGAAATTCACGGCCCGACAGGCGGCCATTTCCGATATCGCAGTTGTATCTCGTCCACACCATTTCCCGATTTGTGCCCTCCTCTGTACATTGGCGTCGCTGTAGAAGTTATGTCGCGTTCGCCCCGGCCGTGTGGATCCCCCGCCGCGAACATAACTCACCACGCGGCTTTTAATGGAACCTTGCCACAAATGGCGGTGTGGAGCCGCGAAATGTTGCCATGACGTCATTGGGGAACTTATGAATTATCATGTTGATGTCGCGACGGGGATTACAAGATACAGCTGACACTTCATCTGAGGCCCAATGGGGTTGGCCGGCGAAAGCTAATCATAGGTGGCGCCACGTGCATTTGGTTCCTTCATCCAGTGGCCAATTTCAACGATCGACTAATTTGTGGGATTTTTTCTGGGATAACTGGTTATCGGAATTTATTCACTACCCAACAAATGTAATTTTTCGTGTTTAGTAACTACTAAACAACTTCATTTTGTATTATTTGGCAGCGGTTTTTTAAAATACACAGCACTTTACTGGCGATTGAACGCACCGTACTGGTAACACAGAAGCGTGACATTGACTTTAGGGGAAACAACCGATACTAGCGCCACTTGACAGTTGCCAACCCCATTGTAAAAATTGCAAGTTACAATGCCATGACAGAAGTGCAAGTTACAATGCCATGACAGAAGTGCAAGTTACAATGCCATGACAGAAGTGCAAGTTACAATGCCATGACAGAAGTGCAAGTTACAATGCCATGACAGAAGTGCAACATCGACGTTTGGCATTCTGCTGCAGAATCAAGGAGCAGCAACACAATAACGTGAGGTGAGGGAGTTTTTAGCGATTTTCCAAAAAAAAAAAAAAAACTTAACTAGTTGAGTCCTTAGATCCTTTCAAAATCAATCGAAATCGCTTAATCTCATCGTGAGGATATGAATTTTATATTTTAAATTTGATTCCATCCATACTAAGTGGCTCCCTCGTAACAAAACCAACCATCGAACCAACCATCAAAGTATTAAGCGCCCTCCGTCTTCCGTTTCCGTCGTGAGTTTCGAAGAACTAATAATGTTATCGATTTCATTTCCTTATCATTTAAAGTTTTTCACTTTAATATTGGTCCTTGTTAAGTATGATACATTTCACCATTGTTATCTTATTCGGGGTTTCACCAGAATAGTAAAAAAAAAATACATTTATATACAGGTACATATATTGCTATTCTATTCTATTCTATTTTAGATTTTTTCTGGCTCCACACTAGGATACAACGATATCACACACAAATAAACATCCAAGACCTGTTTTTTTTTTTGACGTGATAACGTCTTTAAAATCGTTTTAGTCGGGTGACATGTTCAGAAACTTGTGTCACACCAAAACCTCACGAGCGCGATCGCAGGTATAACGAGAGAGAGACGGACCGATCTCCCGTCTCATCTCGAGCGCTGCCAGTCATTCCGTGAAACTTGTCACGCGGAATCCTCACGAGCGGAGGCTGGCATAGCGTTCGAGTGAGTGGACCGATCTTCCGTCTCTCTCACTCTAGCGGCATACAAACCCTTTATCACGTAAACATCTCGATCGTAAACCTACTTTACAAACAACCAATTTTTTTGCTTTAAGGGGATACCTCGTCCGTGCAAAGGTCCCCGTTACTCCAGGCGGAAAGACCCGCAGAGGGACGGAATCGGGGAAAAATGACATAGCGCAGCGCTAAACCACATACATTTTGTCAAAATATTTTCAAGGAGAGTTTACTTATACATAATATCCACATTTTGAATGCAATTCCGCATTGAAATAAGTTAGGATTTCATAATTACAGGAAAAATAAAATAATTTAGAGGTATTCTCGCAATTAAATTCTATCGAGATTTTACCCAATCGCGTTTTCCTTCTGTGAGAAACTCAATCAAATACTCAATAAACGTTAACCTAAAAATAAAATCTGCAGATGACTTTATAGTGGAGTAAATGAATTCCCAAAAAAATCCCATTTATTTTTCGTATTACCTTAACCCTAGCCGGGGATTGACCCCAGGACCTCTCGCATGGTAGGCAGAACCACAACCCCAGCGCCACAGAGGTCCTCAAATTGTTCTTCTTGTCTTATAACTATAAAAAGGGGGATGGTGTGTAAGGGCTAAAATTAGCTTAAGGATCTTTTTCTAAACATAAGAGTTATGGTGAAAATATTGTGACGAATTTGCCCAATCTGGATTCACCCATCTCACTTTCCTGTGCATTTGCCAGATTTACAATGGCTTTATAAGCCACATTTTGTAGAATCGTCAATATGTACCAGCCAAATAACATAACCACTTTGCAGCCAGAGCATAAATCAAAACTATCACCCTTATCAGATGCAACCCGCAAACGTAAAGCGCAGTATCAGTGAACTTTCCACGTACCCGACTTGCTTGGGAACCTAGACATGCTACGATCCATGAGCCATACAACGAGCCCACAGAGTATATAAACAAACAATCTTGGAAGCGATCTCCTTGGACGGTTTTTCACTGGTGTTTTACCGAGTTGCTGCTTCTGGCCACCAGCTTGCGTTCCGATTTTGATTGCAGTCTGTAAAATTAAATGATTTATCTTCGAATACAAATAATCGTCACAACTTTTCGCAAATATACAGAGTAACCGCACGTACTATTTTTACAATAAGTTATTTAATTATGATGATATTTTTTATTTATCTCAATTCGCTTTTAAAAATCTTATTACCAAAATATTAATAAGCCAATAATGTAGCGACAAATTGTAATAGATATAAGCTCAATGCCAATCCTAATAATTGCATGTTTTATGTTATGTTGTCAAGATTTATATTGTAAATTTAATGCGAACCTGTAATTTGGAACCTATTCATAATTAATTTTATCTGATAACTCTGTCATAACTGTGTATTCCGTTGGTTCGCTTACAAAATAAAATAAAAAAATATAATAAAATACCGTAGCTAGTTTAGAATGAAAGATCCGGGTGTTCGTTTGTAAACACGCTGTTGTTATTCAGTATAAATACCAAAATGTTCTTCCTTCATTTCCTTATGCTTGATTTTAAACGAGATTAGATCAGATTAGAGAGAGAAGAGAAGCTGCCTTTCCTGTTAATGCCTCGTAGTTGAGGAACTCGCCGGATCCCAGTGGATATCGGAACGCGCCCTGCAGCTCAAGATGTCAGATAACCGCATTCGCTCCATTGTCGGATTTATCGGAGCACCCTTTCACTGCGGTCTCCGAGTTGATAAATTGACGAGATTCAGACGTGATTAATACTATGGACCAAAAGCGTCTACAGAAGTGTAAGTTATACTTCTCGTGCTTACTTTTCACAGCTGTATTTCAAGTAAGGTGTAGACGAATGAGCAGCACGCGCGTGGGCAGCCTTAACACGTGTCGACGGCAGTTATATATGTCACCGTAAGATTAGAAAATCAAACGAACTTACCTGTAAGTGAAGTTCGATGACTATTAAACGAGGTGATTCTCCCGAAGAGATTACACATAATTACTTGTAGTAACGTCCAGTTGCTGCCATTGTACACAAGATTTAAAGCTAAAAAGTAAATAGCTGAAATAAATTTTAGCGGTAAAACAAGTTTTTTACATCCCTATGTAAACCTACCCGGCATCGCCCATCAATAATTTTCTTCATACACGTTGACCAATCGGCCAGAAATCTATTTCGTGCAAATAATATCTTCAGGGCTATACTTGCAAAATATTTTTAAATATTTAGAATAGGGTAGGGTGGGTTGTAATCTCTTCGGGAGAATCACCTCGTTTAATTGTAAATCAAACGAACTTACCTGTGAAGTTTGATTGTAATTATACGAGTATCTTGAGCGAAGATGATTACCTAAGTTTACGAGCAGCAGTACACGAAGTCATGCTGTCCTTGTCACACATTTAAAGAGTCTCATTTCAAAAGACTCTTTCTCTGTCTACCCGCAGCCGACCGACTGCATGTTGTCGCGCGCCCGCGCGCTCAGATTTCATTACTTTTAAAGACATTTCAATATTTTTTCGTGTGCTAGATGGGTTAAAGTAAAAAAGGGGTAAGGGAGGGGAGATGGTAATCATCTTCGCTCAAGATACTCGTATAATTACAATCAAACTTCACAGGTAAGTTCGTTTGATTTACAATTATACTTCATATCTCTCGCGAAGATGATTACCTAAGTTTACGAGCAGATGTTCAAAGATCGAAAAAATATTGTAAGAAGAAGAAGAAGAAGAGTAAATCATGTTTTATTTAAAAAACAAAAGAAAAAAGAACATAATTGGTTTCCGTAACTATGTAACGCAAAAAATTAAATATTAAATATATTTATAAATCAAAAATCAAAATCAAAATCAAAAATCATTTATTTCCATAGGATGTTGTTACATCACTTAGATCCGTCATTACATTTTTTTGGGTGAGTTCACTAACACAATGGCGGAATCTGTGGAGAAGAGCTCACCGAAGAAACTCCACAGTCGTCGCATCTTTTGCGTTTCCTTTTTTAAATAAAATATTGTCAAATTACAAAATTAATGCTAATTATATATCGAAACAGCCTGTTACTCAAACAATCTATTCCCATGGACATCTGTCCTCTAAATAATCAGATATCCTATAGTAACCTTTTTTATACAATTTCTGTTTTATTATTATTTTAAACTTGTCTAAAGGTAAGTTTTTAATATCTGTAGGGACCTTATTGTAATAGAAGGCAAAATACTTTCTTGCTTCAAGATATCTAAGGATGGTTATCAAAGATAGCCATCACAAAATCATCGGTTGTCTGAACAACATCCCTATTATAATATTTAAGAAAGATATTTGATTTGTCGCTCCAACCTGCGGCTTTGCGAACCACCTCTAAATTTATTCCCGCTAGATGAGCGGCGGAAGTCGATGCGTGGCGCGTACTATGTGCACCAAAGACTGATATGTCAATTCCACTCAGCTGCAAAATATTTTTAACCCAATGGCCGAGTGTTTGAGATGTAACTTTTTGATGTGGCTTTTTATAACTTAGAAATAAATAAGTATCATTATGGGAAGTTCGTAAACACTGCGTCTTTTCTATGTATTTTTTAACTGCCAAAGCCGGACAAATTTTTGGATTTTCTTTTATAAAGGGTAGTTTTATCAGCGGTTGGCAAGACCCAGGTTTAGAAGTTTTTATCAGGTCATCTATTTTTATTGTCATTGCATCAGCGTTGATAGAAATGTTCTTAACTTTAATCAAACTCAACGTTTGCATTCTTTGTGCTGATGCAATGGCTAACAAAGTTACAGTTTTTAGTGATAAATCTTTAAGTGCCAAATTGTCGTAGGGATACAATTCAGCAAGGTTTTTTAGAACTAAGTTTGTGTCCCATGTAGTACTATATTTAGGCCGTGGTGGCTTTATTCGATACATTCCTTTTATAAGGCGATTGACACTCTCAATTTGAGTAATACTATGCCCTAATAATAGAGATAAAGCCGATCGGCAAGTGTTTACAGTACTGTAACTAGCCCCATTCTCAAATATTTCAGTTAGGAACTTAATTATTTCAGTGCTGTTTCCTTCATAGAAATCAACCCTATTTCTATCACAAAACTGCCACCAATAATTTAAAGATGAGCTATACTGATTGATAGTATTTTTTGCTAAAGATGCCATCATAATATTAAGTGAATTTTCGGGAACTCCCCGCCTGATCATTGCTTGCCTGATAACCGCGCTGCCACCAGGATAAGGTCTTCGTGCAGCGGGTGTGTTTCTCTGAAAGGAGATTTTAATAGGTGACTAGAGGGACCGAAATATATTTCAGCAGAAACACGAAGCTTTCGCCAAAGTGGGTACCATGGTTGCGACAGCCAGTTAGGTATAACTACAATTCCCTCAGCCTTGTCGTTTATAATTTTTGTAATACTCTAGGTATGAGACAAAACGGCGGGAAATGCGTAAAAATTTAGATTATTCCAGTCAAATGTTAAGGCGTCTATTATCTCGGAATTTGGGTCCAGTTTCCATGATGCATACCTATCGCATTTATTGTTGTAGCTACTAGCAAACAAGTCGAAATTCGGTTCGCCGAAAGTGTGAACAATGTTTTGGTATGCATCATTACAAAGTTCCCACTCGTTATCCGAATTAACTTGTCTTGATGCACGATCTGCTACCTTATTGTCGGCTGACTTGATATACGACGCGAAAATAAAAAGATTTCGTTTTTCGCACCATTCCCAAATATCGCGAGCTATCTTATTAAGCTGCGGAAATTGTACACCCCCCATTCTATTTATATAAGCAATAGCAGTTGTGTTGTCGATTCTGAGTAGTATGTTGCGATGGTTTAAGTCAGAGGCAAAAATTTTTAATCCGTAAAAGGCGGCCTTAAGCTCTAGACTATTTATATGTAGAGATAATTCTAAAGTTTTCCAATGACCATTAGCAACCTCGGAGCCACAACTTGCGCCCCAGCCTGTAAGTGATGAGTCGCTAAATATTTCAGTGCAATAGTTATTATTACGAAAAGGGGCGTAGGCTGAATCTATATTATCCCTCCACCAGACAAGATCCGGCTTAAGATTTTCAGATAAGGTCATGCGCTTATTGTAGTTATCTTGATTTTTTTTTTTTTAAGTGCCAAATACTTTTCACGTTCGAACAATTTTGTATGAACCCAACCATATCTTATGGCGGGACAAGCTGAAGTTAATAGTCCTAAAAATTCAGCAAACTGCCGTATAGTGCAAGTTTTCTTTCTCAGGTATTCGTGAACTTTTGTTTTAATCCTACATCTTTTATCATCTGGTAATGTTAGTGTCATATTCTCTGTGTCAAAATTAAACCCCAAAAATTTACATGTTTTGCTGGGAACTAGTTGACTTTTTTCAAAGTTTATAACAAAACCAAGTTTTTGTAGTAAATATTTTGTGTCGTCTACATTCTTTTGGCACTCACTGTAACTACTGCCAATTAACAAAAAATCGTCGAGGTAATTCACAGAAAAAAAACCCTTGGGAGCGTAGGTGCTGTAACACAGGTTTTAACAATTTCGTAAAAACGAATGGTGCCGTACACAAGCCAAACGGAAGTACGTTAAATTCGTATTGAGAGTTATCCCATTCAAAGCGAAGCCATTTACGATATTTTTCGTCGATTGAAACCAAAAAGTATGAATCTTTGAGTTTAAAATTATTTTTAATTTAAAATTATTTTTATTATTGTTTTAATTAATTAAATAATTTATTTTGAGGTCAATGGATGCCATGTAATCGTCTTTCTTAAGTAATTTAATGGCAGTCCTATAGTCCTCCATTTTAAAATGTTCGACATCGACAAATTTATTGAGGGCTTTCAGGTTTAGAATAAATCTGTGCTTGCCGTTTGGCTTGGGGACGGAAAAAATTGGTGACAAAAATTGACCGTCGCATGGGCTACAGGCTGACACGTGGCCCGCTTCCAACAATTCTTCGATACAGTTATTGATTATACTTTTTTCTGACCTTGACAATAACATTGTACTGTTTTTATTTTGATTTATCTGATAAGGTTCCTCGACGACAGGTATTTTATAACCCTTGACCCATGATAAAATAGTTTGATTTGACGTTAAATTTAACCATTGGTGGTAAAAATATGATAATCGGCCTGCGATGGGTATATTTTGTACCTCCGTTAATAGCGTCTCCTGTCCCGGTAACGATGCCTGGTCTTGGGTGCAGCTTTCGGCTGCGAGTGGTATCGCGGCGTCGGCGCCGGCCCCTGCCGCGGCGGCGGAGGAGGCGGCGGCGGTGGCCTCCGGTAGTAACTGTTGGGGTTCGACGTCCGCCCGTCGGAGGTAGTCGGTTGCAGTCCCCCCCTCGCGTTTAAATTATTGTGGGTAGTTTGTTGTGTCTGCGCCTGCGTTTGATTTTTCTTGAATGGACGGTTTTGTTTCAGTTCGTTAGCTGATTTTGATATCGCTTTGGACGACTCTAGGTGTTTTGACAATGCCGATCCAAACAAGAACTCGTCGACTTCTGTATTTTTTATAGTGTCTCGCATTTGTCTATTAAGCGAGTTTGCAATTGTGAATCGCCTAGATAAGGTCTCCCGGTGATAAGCGTCACACAAGAGGCGGCTGGCGTCGCTCAGAGGTTTTATAAGTGTTTGAAGGGTCTTATCTTTGGACGTAACAGCCGTGTTCAGTGTTGCTCCAATAGCAGCTAAACAGCTTGATAATTGTGCTTGCTTGCTGCGGCTGTAGGTGTCTTTTTTCTTCTCAATCTCGTTAAGAGCACCCTCGACCTCCAAGTTTAACTTAGGAGGTATCAGCGCAGAACAATTTTTCGGAGGCAAATGCGCCTTTATAAGCACTGACTTTTCTTCTTTTGGCAAACCTTTAAGAAGTGTATGTTGCCAGCGTTTAGCCAAATCTTTGTGTAACTCTTTTCCGTGAAGATTTTCTTCCGTTAAGTCATCTCCTAGCAATGCTTGAATTTCCGGATCCAAATCGTCACTTTCTACTTCTATTGCGCCTTCTTGTTGTCCACAGGGCGGTTCTACTTCCTCTGTCGGGTCATCGGGAATCACTACGAATAAACCAGAATCCGTGATGAATTATTTTGTTAGGCAATATTGGGCCTTATTATTCGACCATACGGTTGATTGATATAGGTACAAAAAGATAGGTTAACCTCAACACGATTCACGTGGAGACCTCAGCATCTCGACACGAATTACGCGGGGCAGTAGGTATACGTAGGTATTAAATGCCTCAACACGCTTTACGTGGAGAAATTAATTTGTTTTACGTGCAAGAAGAAGTGGGTAGAAGTAGGAAGTAGGTACAGTAAGTACAATATTAAATGCCTCAACACGGTTTACGTGGAGAGAAAAAATTCAACACGATTTACGTGGAAAAATAAGTATATACATGAGTATATAAGATGCCTCAACACGGTTTACGTGGAGAAAACAACCTCAACACGATTTACGTGGAGCATGATGTACTGTACGTGCGGGACGACAGCACCACTTCCCAAAGGGGTTAATTTTGTTTCGGTTACATCACTTACTTGAAATTTCTAGATCACTTGCATACGACAATGGTGGACGGGTTGGACGTTCATCGCATAAAGTTGGCGATGTCGATTCTTTACGCCTCTCCAAACGTTCATTACTCGAGGGTGACGATGTCGATCTTCTACGTCTCTCACGGGATTCGTCGTAACGTTCCTTCAGTTTCTTATATTTTCTTTTCAAATGTTCTATTTCACTGCCTTGATCACGCCTATCACGTTTCCGTTTCCCCATATTGGAACCTCAAACAATCGAAACAAAATAACAACGACGTGTGACTCGGACCGCACAAAAACGTATAATGAAATCTGAGCGCGCGGGCGCGCGACAACATGCAGTCGGTCGGCTGCGGGTAGACAGAGAAAGAGTCTTTTGAAATGAGACTCTTTAAATGTGTGACAAGGACAGCATGACTTCGTGTACTGCTGCTCGTAAACTTAGGTAATCATCTTCGCGAGAGATATGAAGTATAATAGTCATCGAACTTCACTTACAGGTAAGTTCGTTTGATTTTCTATTAAACTCAGTGATTCTCCCTCGAGATTACACATAATTACTTGTAGATGTTTAGAGATGACATTATACGAAATAGATGTGTTTTAGGTCCTTTAGGTTTGTAAAATCAATAAAATCAATAATTGAAATAATTGAAAAAATCGAGCATTTATTGCACTTCACAAATATTCTAACAAGCTCAATTAACAATAGATAACAAAAGTAACAACATAGACTTACAAATTGTGTCTATCAAAACTAAAAATAAGCTCTGCAAGAGCATTATATATTAAATAAAATCAATGTTTCGGGGTCACTCCGCAGAGAGTGCGGGCAAAGGATTCAGATGACTCCGTAGCAACTTCTCTATTATAGAATCTGGCAAAGGTGGCAGAGTTGCCTGACCAACCTGCAGTCTTTCTTATAAGATCCAGGCTCACGCCAAGCCTCTTCGCGGCGGAGGTGGCTGCGTGACGGGTGCTGTGCGCACCGAATATGGAGGTGTCAATACCACTCTCGCTTAAAGTGACCTTCATCCATCGACTCAATGTCTGGGAAGAAACTTTTCTAAAAGGTTTCTTATAAGTAATAAAGAGAAAATCACAATCATTGGGTCTTTTATTTGCTGATTTCTGTAAGTAATGTTCTAAAGATCTAGCAGGGCAAATAGAGGGTTTATCACTGAAATATGGTAGTATAAGCATGGGTTGAGATCTATTTATAGCGGATGTTTTAATCTTATCCGGTATATGTATGACAATCTTGTCCGACATCTGTTTTATATTACTAATGCGAATAAGCGATAAAGTTTGGACATTTTCGGGATCCCAAGTTAGGTTATATCATGGTAAAGGAGTACGCAATTTGAAAACTCCCTTCATGAAACGCTTGATTACGCAGTCATTCATTATGCTGGTCCCCAGCACAAGAGCTAGAGCAGATTTAGTACTATTTAAAGTGCCATATTTACAGCCCCTATTATATAATTTTGTCAAAAATTTTAACACATCTGAAACTGATGCTCTATAAAAATCGATTTCATTTTCCTGGCAAAACTGATGCCATTGCCTAAGGCACGGATTGTATTGTTTGATGGTGTTATCTGATAAAGATGCTAATATCACCTCTATTGATTCTACAGAAATGCCCTGATTCAGATACTTTTGCCTGATAGCAGTCCTGCTACCAAGGTAAGGCTCCTCTGGAGTTTGTGCTCGTGACTGAAAGGAGATGATAATAAATGAATGTTAGGGGGGAATTCAATGTACTCAGATACAAGGTATTTTCTGAAAAGGGGGAACCACGGCTGTGTGGGCCACCATGGCACCACCACGATACCCGTAGCTTTATCATGAATTATTTTCTGTATAACTCGAAGAATAAGGCAGAATGGTGGAAAGGCATAAAATAAATATCCATGCCATGATATTGTAAAAGCATCTACTGTAAAGGCCTCTGGGTCTCTGTGCCACGAAATGAACTTTGGGCATTTATTATTTAGACGGCTAGCAAACAGGTCTATTTCAGGTTTGCTGAATTTTTCACATATGGTTTTGAATGCTACATTACTAAGTTGCCATTCTACGTCTGCGTGAATTCGCCGAGATTCAGCATCTGCAGAGTAGTTTTCTTTGGAGCTGATATAAGATGCAAAGATGAAGAGCTGCCTCTGCTCACACCATTGCCATATTTCCCTACTGATTTTAGTGAGGTGAGGGTATTGAATACCGCCCATCCTGTTTATATAAGCTTCATTGCAGTGCGGTAATCCTCTAACTTAAAATGAGGTGCAGGTATAAACTCATTTAATTTCTTTAAATTGAGTATGAACCTCTTTTTGCCATTCTCCTTTTCAATAAGAAAAATCTTTGATAAGAATTGATCCTGACAAGGATTACATTTTTTGATAGCACCTATTTCTAAAAGTCTAGACAATTCCATATTCATGGAGTGCTTGTAACAATTTGATTCAGGAATATTATAAGGGGCCTTCAGCTGATGTATTTCAGTAGAAATAGGCAAACGAAGGCCCGAAATCCAAGACAGTACTATGCCATCGTTCGTCATAGCCACCCAATTTTTATAAAAGTAGGGTAAAGTACCCGCCTGAGTTAGCGTCGCGACGTCCTGCTGGGTCGCGGAGCTTGATAGTATTGGCGCTGTTGCGGCTGCGGGGCCGGCGTCGGTGGCGGCGGCTGCTGCTGTCTGCGCCCACCAGCCGTCGAGTTCGGCCTCGGGTACGCGCGCCGAGGCGGTGGAGGCGGCGGTGGCGGGCCCCTCCAGTTTAAAGCCCTGGATGTAGTGGGCAGAGCGTTTTCAGTGACTGGTTTGGGTCTCGGAGCAGGTGCCTTCATTTCCGTACCAACCCTGTTAATAATTTTCATATTTTTTCTTTTTTCGGACAAGTTCGAACCGAAAAGCAGGTGGTCCCGAGGTAGATCCTTTATATTCATACTGTCCTCTTTGTTAAGGCATGTCCTTATGAAGTGCCTTCTGGACATGGTTTGTGCGTGGTGGACGTGGCAAGCCAGACGTCCAGCATCACTTAGTACTTTAAGTAGGTTTTCCCTACCAGCCTCTTTATGCTCTATTACAAGAGAAATTGCATCACCAATACATGTTATTACTTTAGCCATTTGATTTTGGTTTTCCACCAAGTAAATATCTCTTTTCTTGACAAGGTCAGAAGCAGCTTGTAAGAGTTCGGGATTCATATCCGGGGCTTTGGCAAGTTTTAAATTTTCTGGAATGTGCCGGTTACATATTTCCTTTTTTGTCTCATTTTGGAGTCCATGTGTCAATATCTTTGACCACCTTGTGGCCACATGATCATTTATCTTCGGACCGAAACCAATATCCTCCACATTGGGTTCTTCCCCCAGAATGGACAATATTTCTGGAGAAATATCATTCACTGGGTCGATCATTGGGTTGTCATTCATTAGGTTTTCATTCACTGGGTTGTCGTTCACAGGATTGTTATTCACTATAGGTAACTCTGGCTCAGCTTCTGTAAAAACAAAAAACCACAATACCAAACTTAGGGCATCCAAATATCCTTGACAGGCCTGTATTGTTTGAGCGTTGCAACTACACCAAGGTACAGACATGCAGTGTGTACACAGAGGTGATGTGTGTGTCATGCCATGTAGACTGAGATTGGCCAGTAGACAAGCAGCAAGTGTATTCACATTGCCTGACAATCTGAGATCCAGATTGAATTCACACCAGGGAATATCCATGCAGAATAAACTCATAGGTATGGTGGAAAACCTTGATACTGTGGTCAATCTCACGGATTGACCTAAAGTAACATCTGGTCGGTTTAACCATGCAGATTAAACTCAAGTACCACAAAAAACCGACCGGCCTATGTAAGAATGGCTGATTATGTTGACTTGCCTTCCATTTGGACTACTGGCTCATCGTAGACTGTATGCTGAGGGGTGTCTTGATGATAATCATCATTTGACGTCTCGGACGACGCCTCCGAAGCGCTCCGACGACGCTCGCGCAGGAGACGCGCTCTTTTCTTCTCTAATCTTCTTATCTTCCGAGCGATTCGATCCTCGCTTCTTTTTCGTTTTCCCATTTCAAAAACAACTGGAACCTTGTTTTTAAACTATAAATTCACTATTAAAAGATTAAAGAAGAATTTTATGCGTACAAAATGGCCGCCACAAGAAACGTGTATGAAGAAAATTAGTGATGGGCGATGCCGGGTAGGTTTACATAGGGATGTAAAAAACTTGTTTTACCGCTAAAATTTATTTCAGCTATTTACTTTTTAGCTTTAAATCTTGTGTACAATGGCAGCAACTGGACGTTACTACAAGTAATTATGTGTAATCTCGAGGGAGAATCACTGAGTTTAATGCCGAGTAAGCGGTAGACGGTAATACAAAAGGTCTTACAAATGAGAAGTATGCGCGTGGGCAGCCCTTAAGGTCGGTTTATATCTACAGACATTGGGCGTATCAGACACGTAGCGTGGCAGACACAGACAGACACCGTTTATTTACATCTAGCGTGCCAGATACTGAATGCTGGCCGGGCACGGCACGTGTCGGTCGGCGTCTGCGCGGCCACGTTATGATACATATAAATACGTTCATACACACTTAATGGGAGAATATTTTTTTGTCTGCCACGCAACGTGTCTGACACGCCCTTTGTTTGTAGATATAAACCGACCTTAAAACGTGTCGACGGTAGTTATATATGTAACCGTAAAATTGTCAAAACCGTTAATAAACTAACGTTTTTTTTCTCGTAAGTTGGTCAACTATCGACAGATAGTAAACTGTAGCGTATTGCTTACTATATGACGCGTGAGTTGATAAACTAACGGTTATAACCTTTTAATAGTAAACTGATTTAAACTTGAATTGAAAACGAAATACCAGGGCAAACACTGCGGTAGCTTAGGTGAAGAATAGAGGGGGCGAGCGCAGCGAAGCCCCCGAAATTGTCTTCGTGTTAGGTTGAAATGTAAGAACAAAAGAAACGTAAATTCTAAACCTTTTCGGTCTGGTTTACTAAATGTTGATGGTTGATCAACTAACGCGTTAGATTATCAACTAACAGTTTTGACTATCTTACGGTGACATATATATCACATGCCGGCCCGCATGCTGCTCGTGTGGAAGAGCTCTAGGGGTATAGGCGGCGCCATGTTTCTTTGTTTCTGAGCGAGCTGTGATCTCTTTTTCTCGCATAGGGTAAGGGTGAGGTGAGAGAGAGGCGTGACAGCTCGCATAGAGCCAAAGACACGTGGCGCGACCTGTATCTCACAGAAGTTTGTCTCTCATTCATTACCTTGCTTTGTCACACCATGTCCTTGTCTCATCTTACCCACCTAACCTAACCTAACCTAACCTAACCTAACCTAACCGCAACAACTAAAATAATACTGTCCGATGTTTTTTTTTTTGTTGGATGGGAAAAAAATGGAATTACCCATGCGCAGGAGTCGGACCTCCCTGCTATGTCCGGGTCCCCACATATTGAGCGGGCATCAGCTCGTGTGCTGTACGGACTAAAAACAACCCCTTCGTGTTTACAGTTATCGATAGTCGATTTAACTGTGAGCCATAATTGTCCGATGACGATAATGTTACCGCGTTTTCTGTTGCGGCATTGCAGGTTAAGTCTCTCGTTCTGTTTATCGAGTTGGACTACTATAATGTTATTATTATTTGTTATTATACAAATATGATGTACAACATAACAGGTTGGGACCCAAAGCGCCGTACAACAAAAATACACATGGTGAGAAATCAAATAATTAGAAACACAATGTCGATATCATTTCACAACAGATAACAGAGATTCATTTTCATACGATTAAATTAAAACGAACGAAAAAATGGTAGATCCGATGCGCGTCAATAAAATCCATATTCCATAACACAGAAATGGTACATTACTGCAGAGACCAGTAAGTAAGCCATCCTGGACGAGTATGGTTTAGCCGGCCGAGCTGAAGGCCAGGTCCGGCTATAACACGAGGCCAGGATGGCACTTATGGTCGAGGCGTGTATAGTGGTTGTCTCAAAAATAAAACCATTTACGTTTATTGTGAATATTTTATTTTATTCGTGTTTTTCTTCTGTTAGTATCAAATTCCTAATACCTAATTAGTATAAAAATAGCAAAAAATACAAATAAAATAAGTTTGCCGCCATTTTACATCATGCAATATAAGTGTAATTCGGACACGTCAACCTCTATGGTACCTCCTTTTTATTAAGGCCCTTAACTGCCAATAACCTCCTTAGTTTATCTTTGCAGAAAACAAATAGTTCTCTAGTTAAATATTATGATATGTAATGGGATTTCATACTTAATTACTGGACACTTTTGCGTTTTCCGGACACTTCTAAAAATTGTCCAGGCTGAGTCACTTTCGGATACTACGAGTATCTTCACAGATGTTATAGGAACATGTCATACTATTTTTGAGAAAACAGCATTTACTCTACAAACTGACATTACACTAACATTTAAGTATAGTGAAAATTCACATTTCCATTCCCACATTCCGGAGATTTCGCATTCCAGATTGCGATCTCGGTGTCGTTCAACTGAATGGTCTGCAGAAAGACGGTGAGATACGGCCATACGATGTGAGCTACTTACCCACAGATCGTCAAGGCGGTATACCAGCGGGCAGTAATGTAAGCTGTTACCCACGTGTTTTGATGCAATCAGTCTTGACGGGCTTGCAAAGGACAGAATTACGGGCACATAAAATTCGTATGAATAATTTTAATGTATGCAATATGCATAATGCAGGCGTGTGTGTTGATGTGTTCAGAGAGCAAACTGTGTTAGACACTTTTGAAGCTTACTCACCTTTTTAATTTTCAGCATGTTTGTTCCTCCGTTGGACGTATGGTCTCCAATTTTTGGCCATTTTTTGGGTCCAAGTCGGGCCGGATGTTTTTTTTGTAGGATTTATCGTAACGCGGGTCCTCCTAAGCTTCAGATAGGGGGGCTCCAGAACATAACTCTACCAGTCTCTTGGGCATCTCCAGACCAAAATATTAACTAACTAACCCAAGTAATGTAAGACGCTTCATTCTCAATTTTCTAAATGGAAACCATAAATAATAATACCTTGGACACTATTTACACACATTGATCTAGCCCCAAACTAGGATTCCCTATATCTTGGGTACAAGACAACGATACTCATACTTATATAGATAAACAACCATGACTAGGATACAAACGTCCGTTCTCATCAAACAAATATTTGCCCCCATCGTGACTCGAACCCGGGACCCTTGGCTTCGTAGGCAGGGTCACTGCCGACTCGGCCATTCGGGTCGTCGAGCTAACTAGGTAATTGTATATATTTTACGGAAACATTACAACTTCGGTCATAAACTTAATTACATAATTTCTTTATTGCATACAAATAATGTGCAGAGAAAGAGAATTACAGAAAATAGTAGTTTATGTGACTGCTGCATAATGCCTAATTATGTACAGTTACATACACTAGTTTATCTACACACATATCATAAGCTCTCTTTGATGTGTTCAGGAACCGCATGTTTGACCGGCATTGTGGCTCCACGACCATGAGATATGCCGCGAAATCTACGATCATATTTGAATCTTGTATGATTTGTCATATCGCGGGGGGTGTTACAACACGTCTCTTGTATGGGGACCCCCTTTAATTTATAAAATCTCGTGTATTTAATTATTTTTTGGTGTAGCGGCAACAGAAATACACATTCTGTGAAAATTTCAATTCTCTACCTATTACGGTTCATGAGTTACAGCCCGCTGACGGACGACCGGACGGACAGCGCAGGCTTAGTAATAGGGTTCGTTTAGCCCTCCTCGGGTGCGGAACCCTAGACATAACTGCACTTGTTGGTCCTGGTCGATCGGTCCCCGAGCATATGTCGGCCCGTAGTGACCTCAGATACACGTGTGGTGTCTAGCATGGATAAGTCATTACTCCGACATAACTTGACGTAACCATTTATATAATAGTAGTTTATGTGACTGCTGCATAATGGAGGGCATTAAAACTCGAGAGTGGGTTTATGAAACGAGCCGAAGGCGAGTTTCATAATAATATCACTCGAGAGTTTTAATGCCTAATTATGTACAGTTACATACACTAGTTTATCTACACACATATCATAAGCTCTCTTTGATGTGTTCAGGAACCGCATGTTTGACCGGCATTGTGGTTCTGCAATTGTTTAGCTTGTTCTTTAGTACCAACTTCACGCATTCGAAATTTGAATGTCAGTACCGACTTCACAGACAAACTAGGGACGGCACGCGGGTGGGCGTCGGCGTTCGAAATTTGAATGTCATTATATGTAGAAAAACTACACATAATGACCATTATGTGTAGTTTTCCAGATACGAAACGAGTTTTTACCAAGTAGTTTAACATAATGCTGATCGTAACGTGCGGTTTTTGAACGCAGTAAAGAGGGTTTATGATACGTGTGTAGATAAATACTCTTATATTGCTCAGGCCCCACACTAGGATAACTTGTGTCGCGAGGTTTAACTGTGCAAGGTTTAACTATACTATTATTCCTAGGAAACATTACCGTAACCAAATTGATTAATACTTCTTCTGCATGTAATCATTGTATGATTTTGTAATCTATATTTATCCTGTCGTTAGTTAAAGACGGTTGTTTCATTTAAATTCCATTTATGTGTCCATCCACCCCAACTTTCAGGTTTGGGGAAACCTAAAAACCAATTTAAATTTAAATCAACCAGCTAAATCATTACCTAAAACGGTCACACAGATGTAAACACGACTAGGGTTCATGTCCTGAGCCCATCCCTTTAACAGACAGAGAACTTCCACTAATCAAATTTAGCTAATTACAAAAGCGTTAAAACCTCGCAACGCCAAATACTTAAAAATGTATGATGCCAGTCTTCTAGGTCGGTGACTTTAGGTTATATTGAAATTCATTCATGAATACCAATGAATTAATTTACCTTATTGGCCTGTTATTAAAGATGTCTGGAATACATAAAAGTATGATTTATTTAGTCGGTAATTGGAAATTTATAGGGCTCCCTGGGGCATCCTTGGTTGGCCTTTAAAAAGTTGACGCGATATTTGATCCAGCCAGGGACGGACTCGGAATTCGGAACGGAGGTGTCATAAAACCTTGTCATATTGATAACCTTTGCCTGACACTACATTCCTGCTGTAAGAGTGTGATATTGAAAGGCAACAAATATAATGATCACCAAAATATTTTTTTCCTACCCAAAATGGATAAATGAACACCAAAAGTTGCAAAAATATCAGGGCAAAATACTGCGGTAGCTTAGGTGAAGGGTAAAGGGGGTGAGTAAAGCGAAGCCCCCTTTATCCTTCGTTTTAGGTTGAACATGTAAGAACAACAAAAAATACTTAAAACATAAACTTAAGTACACAAAACATAAAAAGAAGTTTGGTGAGCATTTATTCAAACACAATTTGGTGGACATTCATCCATTCTGGCAGTCATTTCGAATTTATTGGTAGTAAAATAGGTGCATTTTTGGTAATCGTTTAAACGCAAGCCAAATATAAGCCCGAACACCCGCGCAAATTAACTTTAACTACACCAATGGTGTGCTCACATGCCCGCAATGTGCGAGGATCTTCACAAGATGGCTGAAAGCCACATGCGAGCCCAGGAACGACGACACCAGATTCAGACAAAGTCAGAAGTGGTCGCAGTGTCGAAATATTACGAAATCGGTCGGAATACTTCATTGAAAAACATACGACACGCCTAAGAACCCCAATCAAAAGGTCGGGCTTACGATTCCGACTATGGTAATAAATGCTGCAGAAGCCGCCCTAACTATTAGCCTATTGTATATCTGCCTAAACCTGCCCCCGTAGCATGTCAGTGTGGGCGAAAGCTTAATATAGCGCATATCTCTGTCGCTCATTTTCCCGCATCAATACCCCCGCGCTATGGGAGCTGGGCGCAACTGTGTTATGCCATCCCGCATAGGAAACGGCGTTAGGCTGTGTTTTGTTTTGAATTAGAAGACGTTGGTTTTCTAACAATCTGGTTTCGCGCACTAGTTGAAAAACGAGACCCAAGAGCTCCGTGGTCTAATGCGTTTCACGCTTGCTTCTCACACAGGAGATGCAGGTTCGATTCCTGATCATGCACCAATGACATAATTAATTTATCTTAAGTACATTAAACGGACATTCTAACGGTGATGGAAAACATCGTGAGGAAACCTTCATTACTCCATAGCTGCGGCGATGGGCTAGCCCCCTGTCTCGCAAAATGGAGTATTGAATAACTGGCTAAAAGTGGGTACAATTTTGCCTCTGCCACCCCGTATGGGATAAAGCGTGACGCTATGTTTGAAAAACGAGCGAGAAGGCACAACCGCGAGACCGCCTCTCCTGCCGCGCGACACGTGTACAAGGAGTGCCGGCGAAGGTGCCGTTCACGGATCGGTGTGTTTAGCGGTCAGCCACGAGCGGCGATGCCGTTCTCAAACAGACGCGGCTTGGACCATCTGACAAGATATAAGAGGCCTTATGATGATGGTTTTCTAAAAGTTATATAAATAAAAGTTATATAAAAAACTTGTTAAGTACCGCAATGTTGCTCTGCGGGAAGAGCGCCCTACTCATCCTAAAACACAGGGTTCACCCTTCTTTAGGGAGTAGTGTCTCACCCATTGTTATAATTATTATGTAATAACTATAACAAGTACTGTACGAATTTTACTGAATAAATCATTATTATTATTATTATTGTATTAAAAAGCTATGGTCCACCTATCTATTGATCAAGTACAATCTCTATGTCAATCCGCTTAATATGAACATCGCTGTGTCGGCACTAGATCCTAACTCGCTCGATTTAGGAACTTATCTGGTACCGTACTTAAGTATACTTGCCTCAAATACCCTAAGTATGTTTTAAGTGTCCACCCAGCCAGACGATCCAAGGACAACTATCTGACCCAAACGGATCGTACGAAGTCCTGCGTGATACTAATGGTATTTTTATGTTTTTTGACTGTTTGTTGGTTACATTGTAAATTTTAATGTGATTAACATGTAACAGCCTGTCTGCTTGCACAGAAACGGGGAAGGATATTTTTGTTTTGATTGTACCCTGGTATATTTATGTACTCGTTACTTTAGTTTTGTATGATATGTGACGATGTCACGACGCGTAGACAGGATAATGGTAATTGACAAACATGCTTCTTCCTAGCCAGAGTTCAGTACTCTTTAGAGGAGCAAGCGATCACCCTAACATTTCGCCGTTGGTTGACCAAACTTGCCTGAAATTCTGCCAATGTGTCATGTCGAGTAGCCATAAACTTATTTCTAGAGAAATAAACAAGTCAACGGACATGAAACTTTGCATTTGCGGTGACCCAAACCCAACCCGACCTAGTTTAAGCAGCCTGATTAGAGAGACTGCGACAACGAATGCGTTTGTTCCAATTAAGTCTGCACGGGCACAGACAGGAGAGGAGCTGTGCAGACCTGCCGTTCATTATTCATGCCGACTGTTTATCATGCGGGCGACACGTTGCAATTGCTACTTCACCTCAGATGTGGGCCACGTTCCGAACCGACTGACGCACACCAAAAACGCACTAACTCATGTCACCTTCGCGCAATAATCCGCCCTAGGCAAGCCCGCTAAGGGCGAATATCCTGTGCGAAACCTGACCGCTTAAGGAGGATTCTGTCGACATCGCAGAAGGCCTAACATCACCTCAGATGTCACCTGTACTGTTTGAGCACGTCCCGCCGCCAACTTCCTCCGCTTGTTTTGCGACGGATATTTCGATAGAAACAAATAGGTGTCTCGCGCTATTGCCAATATCCGAACATCGAACCAGACTCCGCGCGTCGGCATACCGAACGACTAACAAACTGATAGGAATTCATATTGGCGGCCATCAATAAAGTTTGACTAGACTGCATCGGATTGAAGTCGAAAAAATTGGGCTCCAGCCAAAGTGTCACTTTTAACGTTGAAATCTCTGCGGTGAATATTGCGGGAGTAGCGTCATGCATTATGGAGGTGGGACTCATAATGTGCATTTTGATGGGGTCACCGTCATCACGGCACTTGAAACACGAATAACTTCACGCGACACCTTCCAAGGTGTCAACGCACCGAGGTACCAGGCGCGCAGAGAACAAAAGAGCTCATCCTTCCAGCAATAAAGATTTTGTCGGACCGCTGAACCGCATCAACCCTCAAAACCCCATAAAAGAGTTATGCGAGACCTCCTTTATATCTCCTGATAGTAAAATAATCTATACATCTTCGTCATACAGGTATTCATTACATCTGGCGCGTCATGCATTTCTGGTGCTTAATGGTGACCGGTACTCGTAATGAGAGGTTCGATTCCCGGTCACGTATCACGGTAACGGGGCCCGCGGCACGTGCCATCGCTGCTGACCATCCGTGGAACGAAAATGACACCTATGTGGTTAATGACAAGGTGGGGGCAGGAGCAGTTGTGTGGTAAGCCGGATTAAAAACTATGCCGTCCGTGTCGATATGCATACACTTTGGGATGCGAAGTTGACGTGTACATACAGTATTCGCAATCAGCCATTCAAACTTGTTATTAGGAGAAATTGCAAATTCCGAGACTCACTTCCCTTATTTATCAGTTTATTACTGGTACACAGACAGTAATAAAGCTTGGGCAGCTTTATTACTGTCCATACATAATGAATTGCTGCTTTTTACGCGACTGAAGCGCAGCGAAAAAAGCAGGGTTATGGGTTCGACCTGTATGTTTATTTGTATGTTTGTTCCTGGATTCCCTCGTAACTACTTAACGGCTGAACCGATTTTAATAAATGTTAAGTTAAGTGGGTATATTTAAATAATAAAATAAAAAAGGGCTGACTGAGAAAAAAAATTGTCATTGTATTAATATCGTCGAGTGGGGTATCAAAATAAAGAGCTTTAAAGTCGAGTACGGATGATATCCCGAAAGCGTAACACTGAAAAGCATGAAACAAGCAGACAAGACTTATTATATATGGCGGGACCAATTAAATTTAATATAGTGGGTTCTGCTTGCGTTTAAAATTAATTGAATTTAACACTGTGCTATAATATTTTCATCGAATCTCAATAATTACGTTAAGTCTTATCTGATTTCTTTGTCTTTCTGTAGTGTACCGCAAACGGGATTTTTATAGACAGTTATATCAGTTGCTCCGGACCTAATTTTAACTTGACGTATTGTGCAAAACATACCCTATACCTACCTAGGTATATATGTATAACCTATATCTACAATTACAATTACAATTCTGAAATTTCATCTAATTTAAATCACACAATTCCGATACTATTCTATGCATTATTAATTCAATTTAAATTCAAATTCAATTGCAATAATTAATTCAATTCCATATTAGTAGATTTTAATATTTTATTTTATTTTTAAATTTTATTTATTTGCTGTAATAATTTGTGTATTTTGTGTACTTAAGCCTATTGCTGTCTCGTCCGCTTTGGCTCTGGCAGAATATCAGCGTCACAGATTCGTCTGTGACATTGCTGAGTCAGGGCCATTTCATTGTCGCGGTACAGTCACGGTACCACATAGTGATCCTTAATTTCCATATTTTTGCTGTGTTAATTATAATTATTTTCATTGTTTTATTTAATTACTTTGATGTTTTTTGTCATAATTAATTTTGTGTGGTTTGTAATATGTTAATAACCAATATTTTTTTTGTGTTTGTACCGAACAATGAATAAATGAATTATCTATCTATCTATAAAACCCTTCGTCGCCTCACGAAACTCTCTTAACCGCTACAAAGGATCTACTTGCTTCAAGAAATTCAATCTAAAGATGTAATAAAACTATGTAGTCTACTATGTGACTTTAGAAGTAAACCCAGACAAATTAGAACGTAAGGCGAAATAGAAACAAGTCCAGCCAAAGGAAAACCCATTGTAATATTTATAACTGCTTAAAGTGTCAACAAAAACCTAGCGATTTGAATCTCGTTTTAAAAGGGATTTAGTAGACCCGGGAAATGTAATAATAATACCTTGGACACTATTTACACACATTGATCTAGCCCCAAACTAGGATTCCCTGTATCTTGGGTACTAGATAACGATACACATACTTATATAGATAAATATTATACTTAGATAGATAAACAACCATGACTGGGGTACAAACATCCGTTCTCATCAAACAAATATTTGCCCCCACCGGGACTGGAACCCGGGACCCCTGGCTTCGTAGGCAGGGTCACTGCCGACTCAGGCGTTCGGGTCGTCAATGCAGTTGCCAGGCGAAGTAGAAACAGTCCCGTTATTATTCACCAACTCAAATCGACCGCACTCATCAGTTTTCCTCAATAATACGGCTTGTTAACCTGAAATACGGTCCCAGCCGGAAGAAAGCAAGAAAATTGGCATACATGTAGCTTTTGTATATGTGCAATTCTATATTGAAAAAGGAACGTTGAAAAACTTTTTTTTCCCTCCCTCTTTGGGGCCCCAATCGCAGTTTTTTTTTAATTGGATTGAAAACAGATAGTGCGAGGAGAAAACCGTCATAGGATAACATGTTGTCATACAAATATCTACAACACAATCTTTAGATGTACTTTGATAGGACGTATAGTTTTAAAAAGGGTAGTATTTAAACGAGACTGTAAATTATAGTTTTAAGTGACAAATATAATTAATTTAGGTTATTGTATTACTAAGTGAGCGACTGACTGCGAGTGACGAGAAATCAACAGTACAGCAACTTATAAACATTAATTTGCGTTACTTAAAATACAAAATGAGAAGCTTTTCTTTGCATACGCTCCGCTCCGCTACGCTCCGGGGTTGCCTCTTCTAAGTTCCAACCTAACCTATAACCCAATTAAAATTTAGCCACAATAACGTACTCTAGCCTAATTTGGCTGTTCTCTGCATACGCTCCTGGGTTGCTTCTTCTAAGTTCTAACCTAACCTATAATCTAATTGAAATTAGGCACCATACCCTACTCTAGCCAAATTTGGCTTTCTGTGTTCCGTTACTGAAGTTGCCCTCTCTGTATTGCTAGTCGCTCACTTAGTAATTTGGTCGCACGGCTAGAATTTATTAAAATTCTAGCCGTGCGAATGAGCGAATGACCATGAACAGCGGAAATACTTGAAATGAGCGAAAAGAACACTGAATTGAGCATTTTTTTTTCTGATAATAATAAAAACCAGAACGAGCTCTCAAAAAGTGGGCATTTCAGATATCTGAAATGAGCTCTCAAAAAGTGGGCATTTCAGATATCTGAAATGCCCACTTTTTGAGAGCTCGTTCTGGTTTTTATTATTATCAGAAAAAAAATGCTCAATTCAGTGTTCTTTTCGCTCATTTCAAGTATTTCCGCTGTTCATGGTCATTCGCTCAGTGATCATTCGCTCAACTAGTGTTTTATTCGATCGTTTTATAATTCCAGATTGATGAACGTCGAAAATCGACACAAGATATTCTAAATTTTGTAAGGGTATGCCCAAAAAACTTTTGGACCTGGATGTTTTTCAGGAACATCCAGTAGGGACGACTCTTCTAGCTAGATGAAACACTAGAAGTGGCCTTGCCGGAGCAGAAGCTACTTAATAAAACGCCTTTATACTTACATTAGTTACATGGGTTATGGCTATTCAAAGGCACTCTCTGAGTTATGGCTATTCAAAGGCACTCTCTGAGTTATGGCTATTCAAAGGCACTCTCTCACAAGTTGTATGGTACTCCCACCCATGGCCATTGGAGGAACCTTATTCACCCTGTCCTTCACCGGTGTGCTACTAAGGGTGCTCCGTCCAGGTGAAACCACTTCAAGCTCTTGTCGGTCTCGCATATATCCTGCAGTGAGTTCCATGGTCCGAGCCACGGCGCTTGAGGCTGGTACGAGAAGGGATAGCGCTTCCTTGCCCACTGTCTGGAGGGCAGAATCAAGACCGGATCGCTCCCCCGTTTCGTAGGCGCTAGAATGATATGTAGGCAAACTTTAGAGAGGATGTGGTGTGTTTAGCAAGAAAGGAAGTTTTCAAGCAAGAGCAAAAACTTTGTACAGCGGTTCCTTATGTAGCGTAGGGTAGCACTATGAAGGTATTCGGCGAGATTTCACCCCTAGGGGGGGGGGGGGGGGGGGGAAGTTTGTTAAAAATAAAAAAATACCTTCTTGACTTATGAAACTGAAATTTTGTTGGTAGGTAGTTTATAGTTTCGACTTGTGAGACAACACAGTTAACAAGATATTTTTTTAAATTATTTTATTTTGGACGTGATCTATTCTATTCAAGTTCATATTCATAGCCCTGAAAGGATACGGCCCAAAAAACGTTATTCAACGTGTTTCTCTTTCAATAGTGAAGCACTTATAAGCAAACATGTATTCCAAGTTTCATGCTTTCTTCCAGATGGAGCCGATTTTGAGCTAACAAACCGTACTAATACATACCTACACGAAATGTCAATTAACAAAAACTACGTCGATTTTGCTGTAAATCAAGGGGCTGCCCCCTTAACACTTTAATTTTCTGATTCAGACATCAGTTGGACGGATTAAAAACAGCACCATCAAAAGTATCTAAACTTTAAAATATCCAAATCTCAAACAAACAGCAACCGCATCAGAATGTCATGTATCTGGACGATCTTCGCGTCGTTTCGAAGGTCACATTCTTGTCTCACATTTATTCGCGCGTCGTTTCGAAGGTGACATTCTTGTCTCACATTTATTCGCGCACGTGTCAGAGGGTCTGCTCTTCACGAACCCTATTGGCACTCGCGCAGATTGCAACACTAGTACAAAATGGTGAACCGTTATTTCGCGTGTCGTTGGGGTTAGAATCGGCTGGAATGGCTGACTCAATTGGCAGTTGTAGAGGGAGGATGCAGCCTTCTAGCTGGTGCCCGATTTTGGGTCTTATTATCCAATTTGGATCCTTTTAACTTCGATATAAATATCTAAGTAAACTTCGGTTCCCAATTAACATGAGGGTGTCTGTAAAATAGACGCCATAGACGAATACTTAATATTTTCACATTGATATGAATTACATTACATTTATATACATGCACATACATTGCTTCTGACCCTCCACTAGGATAACCTATATCGTGGGAGCCAGAAACAGCGACGTCACACACATATGACATCCAAGACCTGTGGATTTCCTTTTCTTTATCCCCAGCAGGGGATCGAACCCGGGACCTCTCGCATGGTAGGCAAAGCTACAACCGCAGTCGTCAGATGAATGGCGTACGAGTACAGTATAATGCCCACCAGTTTAACTAATTCCTAACTTTACAGCGACAAATGTTGTAGTCGCACTGCAGCAAAGTTCACAATTTGCCCTGCGCATCGATATTCACAGACCGTTGAGTATTTTTACTTGGCGCTATGGTTGGACATTTGCCCACATTAGCCTCACCTCCGTCTAGTATACTTATCGATTGGCTTGCTCCTTCGTAAACCTCTCTCTTTTTTAAAGGTTTTTGTATGTTTATTATTATTTGTATAGTCTGTAGTATACTCGTATGTCGGTACATATTAGTATTTACTGTCTGTATATTTAATTTATTGCTACGCATTTTATTTATACTAGTTATTGTGCACTGCCTACAGTTTCATGATACTATTTCCTATCATGCCTTGGTTTGCTGGAAAAAATATCTTGTTAGAGATAAGCTCGCCTGCTGAAATATTTGTGCTCAATACAGAATTATGAATTATGAATTGCTCTACAATGGATGCATATTTCTCCATAACTGGAGAAACGTGTGGGCGGATCTGAGCCTATGGCATCGCGTATGGGAAACGTTGTGACGCTGCTATGTTTCCTCGTTGAATATAAATCGTATGGGGGCATCCCTGCCTTGTCTGACGTCTGATGTCTGACGACTCGTTGTAAAAAGAGATATGGTTATATCCTTTATTGCATAATAGTAGTTTATGTGACTGCTGCATAATGGAGGGCAGTAATACTCGAGTTCATAATAATATCACTCGAGAGTTTTAATGCCTAATTATATACAGTTACATACACTAGTTTATCTACACACATATCATAAGCTCTCTGATGTGTTCAGGAACCGCATGTTTGACCGGCATTGTGGCATTGAGTTGTTTAGCTTGTTCTGTAGTATCAACTTCACAGACAAACTAGGGGCGGCACGCAGGCGGGCGTCGGCGTTCGAAATTTGAATGTCATAATTTGAAAAATGAAAATTTGTACATTATGGTCATAATTTTAGATTCAGTAGAGGGTTTATGATACGTGTGTAGATAAAATAACATTAAAAATAATGACGCAGTGGGAAATAAAATTTACAAAGGCGGGCTTATTCCTAGAATAAATCTCTTTCAGCCAACTCAGTATGTATGTTCAGTGAAACAATGCGGGTTCAGCTAAAAACAAAATATTTATATAAACAAGAAAACAGCAATTTAATTTTAAAATAGCATACATTACACACACAAAAAATAACAAAAATACCTTATAACATATATATCATTATGACGATAATGATACAACATAAACGATGGAGATAGGTAGTATTCTTTCAGTCTTGATCTGAATGATCTAGGCGATAAACTATCACGGATAGAGTCTGGCAGCTTCCACATCTGTGCAGCACGGACTGTGTAAGAATTCATCAGGAAACTGGTATTGGCCATCGGACAGGCTAGTTAGTTAGATAGAGATAGAGACTTTTTGAAATGTATTATCATTTCAGCCAAATCAATCCACTATTGGACGTTGGCTTCACTATAGTACACCACACCATTTGCTATCCTACGGTCCTCATGCTCGACGTCAACCTAAATCGGCAAAATGAATGAATTATGTCAAAATAAATGTAGCACGCCAAACTCGCAAGTGGACTCCACCACATTTTCAGGTTATCCATCAATCAATACCAATGTTCTTGATTGCAACAAACAATAGATTAGAAAGACAGACTAGAAAATATTCAATATATGTACAAACACGAGCATATCTCTAACACGAGATTTCTTCCAGCAAACCTTCAGTCCCTCTGAGCGATTTTGAAATTCGGAAGAAAGCAAGAAAATTGGCTTTTATACATGTGCAATTCAATACTGAAAGAGGAACGTTGAAAAACTTTTTTTCTCTTCCCTCTTTTGGGGCCCCAATCGCAGTTTTTTTAAATTGGATTGAAAACAGATAGTGCGAGGAGAAAACAACGTCACAGGACAACGTGTTCTTTATACAAATATCTGCAACACAACTTGATTGCAACAAACAATAGACTAGTGGCCCTGTGGGCAGTAGACCTCGCTAACAGGGGTGAATGTGAACCAATTTATAGGTAAGTATTTTAGATTCAATCAAAATCAATTAGTAAAGTAGCCGCACCAATAACATTGTAAACTACATTTTGCGATTTAAAATATAATCTATCGACTTTCACGTCTAATCCGTCTCCTACTTCGAGGAGTCCAAACTTGGTATGTTTTGAAAATATTTCTTGGATTTTTAGAAAACAGGCGGCCGAAAGGTAATTGTGTAGTATAGTTTTAGAACCGGCTCATGAAGTCCTTTAATTTGATATCCCAAACGATAGGTTTCAGAAAAAAATAAAAAACGTACCAAAAATAATGACGTCATAACGCCCCCCCGCAAGGGGAAAATCGAGAAACGCTCTCGACAAAAAAATAAATTTAATTCAAGGAACACGTGTGCCGAGTTTGTGACGATCGCTTGAAAACTGTGTCCCCTAGACCGGTACTGAGAGACACACATCGAGACAGACGAAAGCAAAATCGGCCTCCTATCTTGTCGAAATGGAGCCCTTCGCTCGCTCGGTCAATTAGAAAGACAGACTAGAAACTAGACAATACATGTACAAACACGAGCGGATCTCTAACACGGGATTTCTTCCAGGAAACCTTCAGTCCCTCTGGCGACTTTGAAATTTGGAGCAAAACCTTCTTGCAACGTTTGTGATGCACAATAAAGTTGATGTCCATTGCAAGTCTGTTTATTTCAATCGCCTTGTGACAGCTGTTTGATATTCATACACGTGTATGCACTCAAACAGGCGTGAGTCATGCAACTCATACAAATCATACAACCCAAACAGATGGTAGTGTTTCTGTGTCATTTCTCTCACGGCTGCATTTTAGTTGCGACCATAATACTAGTAATGGTGGCAATTTATTAAATGCAAGTTTTAAATTAAAATTGCTCTGTTTAATTTATGAGCGTTGTGGGTCACGTCAACGTGAACATTGAAATTCAAATACGTTCATTTATCACAGAAGTACGAGTAGATGTATAGATGTATATCTATATATATGTATGTAGTTGTATTTACATTTAACATACCTTTTGGATTTGCAGTTCTCTCAGCGTTATTCGGACCGCACAGCTGATAAAAGGCCTGAGTCACGTTCTCTTGGTGACATTGTAGGATTTAGGCTTTAGTCGACTAAACGGACCTTCATACTAGAAAACTCGGTGTGTTTAGAGTATGGAGCGACCAACTATTTGGGGTGTAATGGACATCATTCTGAACAACTTTTTACTATGAAACCAATTTGATCAGAGCTACTTTATTTTCCACTTCTTCATACATATAGAAAGCCGTGGTCTAATGGGTTTCACGGTTGCTTCTCACACAGGAGATGCAGGTTCGATTACTGACCATGTACCAATGAAATAAATGCCCCGGCTGCTATCACTACGTGGTAGTGGTAATGGTAGTGGTACAACCCGCACTGAGCCACCGTTGTGGAGTATGGCTTAATCTTGCTCCCAACCCGCACTGAGCCAGCGTGGTGGAGTATGGCTTAACTTACTCGTATCCGGGTAAAGGCATGAGCCCTTCGGTGGGGACATTAATAGGCAATTTTTTTTTTTATATTTATTTCGGGCCGAGCGGTCAACAGCTGATTTCTATGGAGAAGTTAGAAATAAAGTTGCTTTGATCGAATCGGTTTCACAGTGATGGTTGTTCAGAATTATGTCCCCTGTTCCCCAAAAAAATGTCGCTCCACACTCCAAATAATCTGTACCTATATAGTTTTATATAAAACAGACGTTTCAAACGCCTAGAGGATAGCCTCGCGCCACGAATTAAGCGCTGGGCGACGTTGTTGGCGGGAATTACTGCGCATATGTATAGAAAAGTGACCACTGCGCATTCAAGGCCACCGCTCATAACGTGTGGCGCGACGTGACCTCGTGAGTCCTTCTGGACGAGTACGTCGTGAGTCCTCCTGGACTCTGTACACTACGTCGAACCTCACACCAACTAATTGGTGTAAAGGTCCTACCTACTATGTAGTTGGAATATCAATGACACAACACAAATCAAACATTCAACAAAGAGAGGCAATTTATTAATAACCACCATTCCTTCAGACTTCCGTCGACGGAACAATTAATGGATTATTTTTAGGGTTCGTCGAGCGCTAAGGGAAAACCCTATATAGGGCATGACGCGCAAGTATTGTTGACCCTCAATACAAGAGGGGTGTACAGGTGCCTGCTACCTGTGGAAATCAATAACAGTATCGGACGAATCATCGAGTTTCGATCGACATTTGATTTAATTCTTTTGAACGAATACAGATTTTTCGTTGCCTACGTCATCGGGTTGCGTTCCGTCTCTTAGAATTTCTCATTTGAATGTTATTCTTTTGTGAAAGTATTTGTATGCGCTCAAAGTGTGAGTACGACACGTTGTAGCACACAATGTCTCGTGTTTATAGGTGCGAGGCCGTTTCGTTTTACGCAATAAATATTGACTTTTCCCGGTGCTGCTCGAGTTCTTACAAGTCCATCCTTTCGCTCCGCGACATGGAGGTTGTAGAATGGAGACGCCAACTTGTTACTTAACCCTCTGCCGATGTACAGGTTTCATTGACTACCTTGACACAGCGTAAAAGTATCATTGCTCAATCTTGTAATCTGTGCGTTTATTGTGACGAGAATTAGTTTGGGTGTGGGTATCTTGGCAGCAAAAATAATTACGCATCTAAAAAGTATTCTAATTGAATTTTCAGGGACTAAATACAATTTTATAATTATAATAACAATACCTTGAACACTATTTACACACATTGATCTAGCCCCAACCTAGGATTCCCTGTATCTTGGGTACTAGACAACGATACACATACTTATACATATAGATAAATATTATACTTATATAAACAACCATGACTAGGGTACAAACATCAAACAAATATTTGCCCCCACCGGGACTCGAACCCGGGACCCTTGGCTTCGTAGGCAGGGTCACTGCCGGCTCGGCCATTCGGATCGTCGGGAAGCCTCATTCATCATCTGAACTCGAACTCCTTTTGCTTATTATATTCTATCTCAATTTTTCTGGCCTATTCAAACTGTTTGAACAGGCCAGAAATGTTTTTGCTGTTCTGGTTAACTATTCATTGTTTTACGGCCGCATTAACGACCATCTTTCGCCAGGTTTGACTAATACATAATGTTGGTGATGTTTACTTGCATTCAAACCTCTATCTATCTATCTATCTATCTAGTAAAAAAATATGTCACAATCCGACACCGCAAAAAATAAAACATAAACAAATCAATAAACATTTACATACAGGCACATACATTGCTTCTGGCCCCACACTATAGGATACCCTGAGTCGTGGGAGCGAGAAACAGCGACGTCACTCACATATAAACATCCAAAAACTGTTTTTTTTTCACCCCCACCCGGGGATCGCACTATGGAACCAACTCTCGCATGGTAGGCAGAGCCACAACCGCTGCGCCACAGAGGTCGTCAAAATGAAAATGACAGACATGTTCTGTTGCAGCTTTGATTCGGACGGCGCTTCCAGACCTAAAACATTCTGGGCTGCTCGATGATTCCGCACTTTCGACTACGCTAGCCATGAGTTGTATTCACAGGGTGTAGGAACGATAATTGCTTAAGGGTGGGCCCTTGAGGATCGGCACCTACCGAGCTCGGGCTCGATACGTACTTAACGTTCGGAGTATTTCGTAGTGGCAGTAATTTGCTTTTAAACAAATGGTATCCGCGAGTCATTTTGGGGATAATTTTCGGCTCCAGTCTTTCTAGGGTTGTTCCGCTTTATAATTTTGTTCACGTGGGCACAACTATGCTTTTGCCACCCCGTATGCGAAAAGACGTGATGCTCTATGTATCTGGTGTGTGTTAGTTTGTTCACCTGGAAGTTTTGATTGTTAATTTTTATGTAACCTTTGATGGAAAGGCATTGAAGAATTAGTTTTCCTTATGATAAAACACAGCTAAACGAACTATTAAACCAACACTGAGGTTTTTTTTTTTTATAAAAATATATATATACAGGCACATACATTGCTTATAGCCCCACACTAGGATACCCTTTGTCGTGGGAACCAGAAAAAACATCCAAGATCTGGGTTTTTAAGTAAAAGTAATACAAAAAAATATATGGCGGTTATTCTCTAAAACCAATGAATGATGAGTTAATTCATCTGTGGTTAATTCTGTACAAAGAATTGTCTGGCTCTAGGTATGTAGTCACGGCACAGCATTAAAGAGGTCCATACCTAAATACTCTCTACCTACCTACCTAAGTATGAGTATTGTGAATAATAATAATAATATCTACATGATATAAAACCCTTTTTATTTTAAAATTTAATTCGTAATCTCATAGTTAATTTATTTTTTGTATGCCTAGAGGCTAGATGTGTTGTGTTGACATCCTACCTAATAATAATTATAATAAATAATACTCTAAAATCTTCGAATTCTTCCTTGCTTTATAAATTAAATTTAATGAATGTATGTTTGTTATTTTGTATACCCAATGGCTGGACGTAAGGACATTATGTAAATGTAACAACTAATTCAAAATCACAATCTACAATAAACGTTCTGATGCTGATTCTAATAATAAATGCCAAGGTTCTCATTTTACATAGCATTTGCAAATTGTTTACCAAGAGTCTACGGGGACTTGAAGGGAAGTGCCCTTCTGGCTTTCGTTTCGCATGACCACGTGACACCGCTCCACTTTCTCGGCTATAATTATTTGAATTGATAATAAACCCTTCCCGAAAGGGAGCCATGACACCTCGGATGGCTTTCAAACGATCAACGTGTTAGAATTAGCGAGATTTTTATTTGTTTTGTTGGTCTTGTGCCGTTGTGCGTTTGGGGATAATGATAATGATAAATGCAGTGCAATAATGTCCCCCCAAGGGGCACAGGGTTTCACGACTACTAACTACTACCGAGTAGCGATAGTAGCCGGGACCTACAGCTTAACGTGTCATCCGAAACACGGAAAATTCGGTAAGGTACTTGAGATAAATTACTTATCTCAATGGAACATGGTCGGCACCGGATTCGAACATGCATCTTCTGCGTGAGAAGCAAGTGAGAAACCCACTAGACCACGGAGATCATAGGAGCATCTCCGAAGTAAAAATACGTCATGTCACGACTTTTAAAATACGGTTGGCAGAGGCACAGTTACGCTCACCTTTAGCTATTTAATCAATACTCCATTTTGAGGGACAGTAGGCTATCCCATCGCCAGCTATGGAGATTTGAAGGTTTCTTCAAGATCATTTCCATCACCGTTACTTCGTAGTGCACTTCTATCTAGGACCGAACTATAGGACCCCGGCCTCAAACCGCGGACACGCTACAGGAAAAACAGCCGAAGTCACCCGAAGCACGCCGAAGTTAAACGGAGATACACGAAGTTTTCCGACGCGATTAGAATCAATTACAAGAACGCCAGCCGTATTTCGCGTCGCGTTCTTTTTAACTGCAAGTCTGGAAAGTTGTGAAGTAATAGCTGAAACAAAAACTGCTGGAAAACACGTATTGGGTTTTCTTCTGCTATAGCCTCCTTCAACAGAAAGAAGTGTTATTTGTTATATTATTACTTTTGAGTGATGTGCACAACTGTGCTTTTGTCACCCAGTATAGGAAAAGAGGTGATATGAATTATACTGCATTCTGAAGACTTCTGTGGTGTAGCGTCACGAGCCTCCCAAGCGAGTCGAATCCCTCTGGTTCGAATCCCGGCTGGCGAGAAAGGAAAAAATACAAGTTTGTGACGTCGCACGTTTCTGGTTCCCACAACACAGGGTATCCTAGTGTGGGGCCAGAAATGTATGTCCCTGTATATAAATATGAAATCTTACAAATATGAATAGAACTGGGGTACAAGTCTCTGTTGAAGGTGAACCAACAAGGTATTATTCCGGCAGCATCCAGTTCTAGTAGGCTAGTTTTATGACAAAATGGTTTTATTATCTCGCATCACAAAACAATAAAGCAATCGCAACCAACTGTAATCAATATCATCGAATGTTTATTGCTGTGGAGAACTAATTCACTTTTTATTGCGATATGGAGGATATAGTGATCAATTACCCGTATAGGCTTCACATGTATTTTCTTGTTTTTGTTCGATGACATAAACAATAGACATCTCTCCAACAACCCGCACTGACTGAGCCAGTGTGGTGGGGTATGGCTCAATCTTACATGGTATATGTTATTGCACATGAAAATTCACACTACAAGCTTATAGAATGACATTTACATAGGCAAGCTTATTTCTAACTAGATACTTGTATCCAGGTAAAGTCCTGTGCCCGTCGGTGGGAACATAATTGGGCTACATGTATGTATTTCTTTTAAAGTAATCTGACACCATACCTCTTAAAGAAAAACAATTTTGACAATCTAATTATTATTATTTATTATTATTTCATATTTGTACATCATAACAGTAGTACGAAGGCGCTGTACAGATTACGAATGAGGGTATTATGAATGTAGGGTAGTAACATAATTGACCGAGCGCGCGAAGCGTCTCCGTTTCAGGATTGGGCAAAAATGCTTTCGTATGTCTGTCTGTCCGGTTGTCCTCTACAGGTTGCATTTCTCAACCGATTCTCGTGAAATTTTGTGAGCAGGTTGGATAATTAAATGGAATTTTTAGTCGATTGAGTTTTTGGATTTTTTCAAAATGGCGGAGGGGTTTGAAAATGTAAAAAAACCGCTGCAGCCCAAACGGCTTGACGGATTTTAACAAATGACATGTCGTTGGATTCGTGGTGACCGTGAGAGTGACACAGACTATATCATTTTAATGAAAAATTGCAAAATGTAGCTTACAAAGTTATTGGTGCGGCTACTTTCATACCCCATGTACGTAACCAGGTGCATTCATAAGTTTGTATGCGTTATTAAAAGAAAGTGTCACTCGCCAGGTCTACATCTACAGCTCACATAGCCACTAGTATCTATTCCACATCATTTTTGTTAGGATTTGGGGTGCCAACCGGACCCTATCATAGCACTTGACTGAAGATGACGTTTCATGCATTGGTATAGGCATTTTGTAACCATTCCGTGAGTAAAAAAAACGAAATGTACTGTTAAATACATCATAATGTTTGTTAATATAACTGAGAAAAATGAAAAAATAATGCCATAAATCGAGATTTAAATTACCATTGCAAGCAGATTTGGAGCATACATGTCATAAAGGACCATGTACGCGCATATTTAGACTGAGTTTGTATGCGCTCAAAGGTGCTTCTGGAGTAGCCAGGGTAGCGTAGCGTTGAGCAGATCTGTAAACCAGATATTCTCAAACTTCTGTGTCGCAACCTAAACTGATCCAATGATAAATTAGCGGGATTTGCAGATCTAGTAAAGATTTTGTGATGCAGATTGCAGATTGAAATATATTCCCATGGATTCTGGAGGCGTCACAGCCGAACCGACTGAATTAAAATTTTATAAAACTATGTAGTTTTAAAATAGAGCCTATAGCAACCGCGCACGAGTTCGTTAAGTTTTTGCGCCTTCAGGATTAGGGGATTTAATTAATTAAGGGGGTAAGACGTTTTGGTTGCTCGAATTACATAATCCTAAGTCATACTCCCAGCCTTTCATACCATTCCAATCAAAGTGAGGCGGCGAGATTTTGTCCGCAAAATCATAACTCACTGCTAAATTGTTATACTCCCATCGTTCGGGAACCCCTGGACAGAAGGGAACTGAGTGAGGGAGTGCACGGCATTCATAAAACATGCGCCTGGGGACGGCTAAAGAGGCAGTTAAATCAGGGACTTGAAACGGCATTTTTAATATCTTATTTTAAGGTACCGAACCTACCACTGTTTGGTGTACCGGTATCCCAAAGAGGTCACCTAACACTTGAAATATACCGTTTACTCTACAGCAAAGTTTTGCCTCATCAAAGACGCATGTCATGAATGTTGTTGCATTCGGCTCGTTGCGATTCGACGATCACCATACCTATTTTAGGTATAGCCAGGATAACCGGTTGTTAGTGGTTGCTTATAAACTTACGCAACAGAGATATCCCTAAAGCCCACTTGAATATAGACCAGGTGCCCAATTCCGGTACACAATAACAGCTCCATGACAATTACATTACGATTACGGTCAACTTTAGATATCCAATATCTGACGATTTTGTATCTTTGTTGACCCTTTGTTGATTAACTAAACTATTGTGCTTACCAATTAACTAAATTTTTACCATAATTGCCTAAAAGAATATTCTCCGAACGCCTAATATTGGATATCTAAAGTTGACCGTAATCGTAATGTCATTGTCATGGAGCTGTTATTGTGTACCGGAATCGGGCCCCTGTTTTGCAGTAGTAAACAGTCAGTTTTTTTGGTTTCTTTAGGTGCCTGTGCGGTTATGTTTGTTTTTCAATTTCTTTTTGCGGGGACCTATACTTAACATTGTTTTATTAATTTAGACCATATTCTTCTGTTTTATTTTGCTGTAAATCCTCCTAAGACCATATAAATTAATAAATAAAGAGTGGCAGTTTGCCAATTTGCTCCAGTTTTGTCGCCAAATTAATAGTTCCATAAGCGGTTCCCGTCCCCGCTCAAAAACTGTGAGGGTCACGACTCACGAGTGAGCCATTGTGTCCATCTGACATTTATGGTGCAATATGTATACATTTACACTCCCATGCACACAAAGCGGGCGCCCTTATCTGTCGACGCAGCCATCGCACTCCTACCGACATTCGGTCACTCGGGTACGTACCAGGGGTTACTGCTGGTCATTTGAAATCACTAGCTGAATAAGAAGACAGCACAAGTTGCATTCGCTAATTTTGACTTACGGCCTGTTTTAAGAAGACCCGATAAGCTATGTGACAGATTCGTCTGTAATTTTACATATCGAATTTATGATTTATTTGTTCAATATGTCTTTATAGGAAAATTCCATTCGATTGATTTGCTGCAACTTGTTTAGGTAGGCAATAGTGATCTTTGACAAAAACAATTGTGTTGAATACAACGCAACGTCCGATAATCGGAGGCACTTAAATTGATGACAAATAATTGACCGAGCGAGCGAAGCGAGCGAAGGCCTCCATTTCGACAAGATTGGAGGCCGATTTTGCTTTTCCGGTCCGATTTTGCTTTTGTCAGTTCCGGTCTAGTGGCCACAGTTTTCAAGCGATCCTCACAAAACTTGGCACACGTGTTCCTTGAATTAAAAGTTATTTTTTGTCGAGAGCTTTTCTCGATTTTCCGGGGGGGGGGGGGGGGTTTATGACGTCATTAATTTTTTGTATGGATTTTTTTCTTTCTTTCTGAAACCTATCGTGTGGGGGTATCAAATTAAAGGGCTTCATCGGCCGCCTGTTTTCTAAAAAATATTTTCAAAACATACCAAGTTTGGACTCCTCGAAGTAGGAGACGGATTAGTAAAGAGGATCTATACAGACCATGAGAGTGAAAAGTCAATAGATTGTATTTTAAATAGCGAAATGTAGTTTACAAAGTTATTGATTTTGATTGTATCTAAAATACTTACCTATAAATTGGTTCACAGTCCCCCCTGTTAGCGAGGTCTACTGCCCACAGGGCCAAAAGTATAAATAATCAACGCTGTAACATTTATTTTATAACCCAGATTTCTTTCATTAACAATCTTTATACCGTGATGGGATATTATTGGTAGTAACAAAATCCTTAAAATTATTTCACATTTTTGTTACACTTGAGTAGATCTCTGTTATGTTTCTGTGATAATAACGTTTGAAATTAAATTGACTTAACTGTTATAACTTAATTTACGATACTAATTATTGCGGCTGTACTATACCTATAGGTTATTTTTTATTAGTTTATTTATTATTTTTATTAGTTAGGAATTGCGAAATCGATAGCGTAATTCAATTGTTACGTTACAGTTGTACCATTGTTTGAGTGACGTTGGTATCAATTTAGTAGCTTAGGCGGTTATTTCCATAATAACACAGTTTTACAGTGTCAGTGAATTGGCTATTATTATTTTTTCTCTACTTTTACAGGTATGTCATTTGCAACATTGTCCAGTCCATCCAATCCACAAGCAAGTAAGTTCCTATGACAAATGGTCGAAGATTTTACCTTACAATAGTTGGAAAAATGGAAATCAGTTTAATTGTATCACATCACAGGTCACACAAAATACTCATTACCATAATAAGAGCTCCGTGGCAAAATGAGTTTCACGCTTGCTTCTCACACAGGAGATGCAGGTTCGATTCCTGACCATGTACCAATGAGATAGTTAATTTATCTTAAGTAAATTATACGGACGTTCTAACGGTGATGGAAAACGATATATTCGATATCTGCACCTATGTAGCTCTTCACATTTACTTTCACAATTCTTTATTGCACAGAACATTAGAACAATACAATTATACACGAAATTTTTACTTCAACAATGAGATCAACTCTAACTAGTAAGGAAGTCGATTTTGAAAAAATAACCTATGTTTATCGGACAACAGCTGTGAGGTTAGCTCGTTAGTTAGTTAGTTTTGACGTAGTAAGTAACGTAAGTAGAGATAATGTTACCCTCCATCTGGTGCAGTCGTATAAAAAGTATTATATATGTTATTATATTCTAGCTCATCAAAACTATCTCTGTGCTAAATTTCATTAAAATCAGCCGTTTTAACGTGATTGAGGCACACACATACAAACATCCAAACATCGCTACGTTCACCTTTATAATATTAGTTGGATTACAGACCTAGCAAATGCTATCAGGAGCAATGCCTAATGGCTTGTTAACTAAACCGTACGAGACACCCCGTAACCTTACCCATTATGCTGAGGTTAGTATCGATTCGGCACAGCTGAACCTGGGGTCATGTCACTTGCGTACTGCGGGCCTAACTAAGACAGTAAGTTAGTTATTAATTTTGTCGCAATCGTGAGTACAACCTTAGAAAAACAGTGTCCGGATCAAAAAAATGCGTCTCCCGGGAATTCCGATTCCCTATCCAATATTTTTGCTAAACGTACTTACAATATTTGGACGATTTAAGGGTTCTCTCAGTGCGCGTAAATGCTCTGAGTAACATTTAACATTTTAATTACTTAACAATCACGACGACCCGAATGGCCGAGTCAGCAGTGACCCTGCCTACGAAGCCGAGGGTCCCTGGTTCGATTCCCGGTGGGGGCAAATATTTGTTGGACGAGAACGGATGTTTGTACCCTAGTCATGGTTGTTTATCTATATAAGTATAATATTTATCTATATAAGTATGTGTATCGTTGTCTAGTACCCAAGATACAGGGAATCATAGTTTGGGGCTAGATCAATGTGTGTAAATAGTGTCCAAGGTATTATTATGTACTATTATTATTGTTATCACTGTTTTTTGGTGCATCTAATTAGATTTACGGGAATTCCCAGGTATCACCCCGGGCATTTTCGTTCCCGAGAAGTCTCATCGAAACGCTACCCTAGACTCGGCATTTCCCTGCTATTTACGTTACTTTTTACGCGGCAACTGCTTCGATCATAAAAGCGGCTCTGTGAATCGGTGCTCGCTCATATCGGCGCGTGTAAATTCCCGCCACGCGATATAAAGTTTGCGCCGGCGACCCTCGCGCGACATTTTTCGGCGCATTAGAGCGACGACTATAAAACTTTATTTACGACCGGCATATGAATGTGCGCCCTTTTTTATTATGTTAATTCTGCGGCGAGTTTAGAACGGTTGCGGGCCAGCATTGTTCGAGGGCGCAGGCCTCAAATTTACGAGCTCAAAGACTCCGGTGTGGGTCCTTTTGTCGCACGGGGAAGCCTAACACTTGGCGCTGCTCGCCCCTCGCCGGGTCCCCCGACAGACTAATTTACGAGCAGATTGAAGCGGCAGTAGGACTCCCATTTGGCTGCATTTCAACATTTTCAACACTAATGAAACAAATCGGACCCCAACACGATCCGTAGCGCAAATACGCGGAATTCAATAAAACTCTTCAGCAAACAATGAAGCATCGAGCTGGGGCCGTTATTACGGGCGCGAAATGTGTGACAATTCGGAAAATTTACGATTGGAGGACAAACGCGCGCTTTGTGTTCCTGCGTTCCGATTGTTCCGATTGTAAGCTTATTACTTGGAATTGGAGGATTACGTGGTGGTATTCGAAAATATAATGCTATGTCTAGGACCCAGTGAAACATAATGGAATGTTAAAAAATAATCAATAAACATAATCAACACATCCATTCACTACTCACTACACTAAAACATTCAAACATTACGCTTCTCATCTTCTCTATTACACACCACACACACTTACTCTCTTCACTAAGATTAAACTTTTTAATGTTATTTCAAAAATTATGTCTAAAAATCACTATATATAAATTTTTCATCAATCTCAAGAAAATTAATTTGTAAAATTAATTTTGAAATGGAGTCATCTAATGGTGGGAAGTATTACTCATCCTATAACACAGGTTTCACCCTTCTTTAGGGAGTAGTGAACATCCCTTTTTCTTTACAATTAATGTAAAAACAAGAAATTTAAATGTATATTTTCCTGATGATTATTATTATTATATTATAAATAAACGCAATACATAGTTGCCGGCACTAGAAAATAAGTTTCGAAAGGACGTCGCGTTCGAATTCCCCTTACTCAAATGTATAATCTAAGTTAATTCTGATAATTAAAATGCATTTAAAAACATTAATTAACTAATCGTAAAATAGGCCAGCCTGCTGTCACGCAAAATGGAGGTTTTGCCATTGCGTATATAAAAACGCTTAAGAAGTGCAGATGGGCCATAATGAGCAGATAAATCATAATTTGTCTATGTCAAATGACATATTAATCTTTCAGATAGAGCTTATAGGGCTATCTTAAAACAGGCAGGCCATAAGTGTGTTTTCTTCGTTTAGTCGCGGAATGACCGATTATAAAAATGACAACATACTCTAATATTGACCGATTCTTAAAATGAACAATTCATATAATGTACAATTCGCAAAATGACTGATTCGTAACGATTCGCAAAATGACTGATTTGTAAAATGACCAATTCTCAAAATGACAACATACTCTAATATTGACCGATTCTCGAAATTCTCATTCTTGTTTGATAGCAATATTCAAATAATTCACTGACCGGCGTATTCTCCAGCTTGAAGTAATTATAAACTTTCCGAAGAGGACTCTCGAGTCCGTCTAAGGCAACATTCTGAATATTAAAACAATAAATCTCTTTTATGCCCTAGTCTTTTTGTTATTTCTGTCCGAGGCCTGTGGTTTATTCGTCGCTTTTTTATTACTTTGTGTTATTAACAACCTCGTGTGTTACGGTTACGTGTAATTACTTAAAGCTTAGCCGCGAAAATGAAAAGCTCGTGACGTCATAATATCAGTATAGTAATCATAGGACCAATTATGTGAGCATTACTTTTGTGAATATCACAAGGTTTTTTTTGATGACTTTCCTCGTAGCCCTTCCATTAAGTAATATTTAATGTAGCTTTAAGCACATATTTATGAGTACATAGGTCTATCTGCTTTTGTTTGAATTGCAAGACATTTCCATCCAAAGTTTTCTAGAAATCTTGTGTAGAGTCAGAGCTAAAGCCAGTCTTATCAAATGATTTTTCTTAGATTTTACTTATTAATGGATCATGTATGCTACTTACTATAAAGAGGTTGGTATACTACAGAAACTTCCACCTCACTGAATATCGGACATAAAGATTGTTATTTGATTATTAGTATAAAAGCAAATCCTCTTACGTCATAGGTCTCGAACACGACTTAGGCTTACGGCCGCTGCACACCCTCGGGCGAGACAACCCGACACTTGCGTTCTCCAGACTACTAATATCAGATAAATATATGTCGTAGATATATCGTAAAATTTGATAATTTCATGAAATAGCCAACTATGGATATCTTTTTTTTTTGAGAGGAAAACAATGGAATTACCAATGCCCAGGAGTCAGACATCTTAGCTATGTCCTGGTCCCTACACATTGAGCGGGCATCAGCTCGTGTAGTATATACGGACTAAAAACAACCCCTTTGTTGTGTTGTGTGACAGTTATCGATAATCGATATAACTGTGAGCCATGGAATATATATGATAATATATTGATTAATTATGAATAATTAATTAATACATATGATAATATAGTCAATTATTTCATGAAATTATCAGAGAGGGTTGAATTTCACGAAAACCTTTATTTTTAAACACATTTGTATTCAGTACTGTGTGGTGTTTTTTGTGTTGTACATGTCGAAGTAACACGAAGATTATTCGGGGGCTTCGCTGCACTCGCCCCCTTTAATCTTCACCTAAGCTACCGCAGTGTTGTGACCTGAAATATTCCTTCGTTGAATGAAAATTCCAATTCAATCATGGTTGGCTATTTCATGATAAAGTAAATTTAACGATATGGTAACGACATATATATAGTCTGCGAAACGCTACGTACATCCGTCTTGCTTGGGTCCTCTCGTGCGAGAGTGTACAGAGTCCGTTAGATGTAAGCCCCGAGAACTATGGTCCCAGATAACGAGCTCCGTCGGTGCGCAGTTTTGCAGTTCACGGCCTCAAAATAGGATTTGGTTAAAACGAAAATAGCCTCCGAGGCTCTTTACCAAGGGAATATCTGATTGAGTGGAGAGGTTAAACTAATCATTTTGTACAGTAAAGCGGCCGTTCCGTTCCATGCAATCTTTATTCAATCTCGTGGATGTCATTGCGAGTATCGGTTCACGGCGCGTAACGGAACGTTGGATTGCTGTTACTTCTTTATTAGAAGCTGCTTTGAGTCGATCTGACTACACCAATACAGAGTTTCAATCAGTATTTACTGATTGGATCAATGTTAACTATACTCTTAGGTCCGGATGCGCAACCGCACACTCAGACACTGTTTCTCGCTCTTGAACTGAGTGCGCCATTATTACGATTACAGTATGACATTTATTTGAGTAGAAGTCCATGCATTTGGCATAAAATGCGCAGAAGTGAGAGTAGCGTAATTTACAAAATGGCGCCAAAAATCTAGACCAATTGATCGAAACAGGTAAATTGACTCCTAGGAGAGTACGCAATCAGTCAACGACTAAGACAATTTTCCGAGACATACATCTACTGTTTGAGAGTGGAGCATCGAAAAGGAACTATGATGTTGACGTCGACAGCTCGACGGAAGACGTATCATCCGAGGTTTGGGAGACCGATCACCGTTCACATAGGATGGGCTCCAATATGTCCACGATAACTTACCACTACTGAGGTACCTCTCGCCATAGTAAGTTGTACTGTGTGTGGTATCTGACTACAAATACAAAACCGTTTATATCATCCTAAAACACGGAAAGGCAATACAAAGAACATATTCAGAAGTACAAATGAACCGACTCTTCAGACAGGGAGTAAAATTATTCGTTAGGAGTTTGTGGTTACCGCACTAGGCACAGTCTGCATCGCGGGAGGGGGCCTTTCCTGTTTAAAATGCAGAAAATTGTTTGAAGTCAGTAAGTTGAAGAAATGACAAATAGTAGGAGTTTACAACTAAGTAAGTTGGAGACGAAGACGACGTGCTATCCCGAAAAAGGGGGCTTGAGCCCTCCCATTTCGACAACATTTATGTTTTGTGCCAAATCGACAACTTCCCATTATAAGGGGCACCTTAATGACATGTTTCCATATTCACAACTTTCCTTGTCAACAACATTATGGCTGTGAATCAAGGGCGAGTAACCTCTCACTACTTTAACCCGAAACGAACTTGAGCTATTTCAAGGATAATTGTCAATAACTCACCAAGTTAAAAAATAACTTAAAACCGGTCAAGTGCGAGTCTAAATCGCGCACGAAGGGTTCCGTACCACCGTTCAATGGGAGCGATGGTGTGGAGTGAATAGTTTGGATTTTACACAGCAAAATATTGTTTACAAAGTTATTGGTGCGGTTACTTTCACACTCCATGTACGTAACCAGGTGCATCCATAAGTTTGTATGTGGTATTGTTGTATGGGAGCCCCCTTAAATATTTATTTTATCCTGTTTTTTAGTATTTGTTGTTACAGCGGCAACATAAATACATAATCTGTGAAAATTTCAACTCTCTAGCTAGCTAGGTTCTTGAGATACAGCCTGGTGACGGACGGACGGACGGACGGACGGACGGACGGACAGCGAAGTCTTAGTAATAGGGTCCCGTTTGGAACCCTTCGGGTACGGAACCCTATAAAACGACGTCAAGTTCAAGCCCTATTTCATCCTCCCGGTCGGGATGCGAATGAAGTCTGTGAACATGAAAAGTCATCAAAACTTTTGCTGCACGGAACCACAGATCAAAACGTCATCTGTGTATTTTTTTTTGTATTTGTTGATTTTTTCAAAAAGCGCTGAATCGATATTGATAAAATATTGTATGGGACCACCTCTAGAGTATGACCTACCAATCAAAACAAGAATCATCAAAATCGGTACATAATTGACGGAGTAATCGCGTAACACAAAAAATAACAGACGATGAGACTCTCTTTCTTTTTTAAGTCGGTTGAAAACTAACTTCAAATAAACGCTTTAGTGCTATATTCGTGCAAATTAGCAGCACCGCCCCCCTGAATTCATGGCGTATATAACCTTCTCTCTCTTTGAGGCCTGCCCACGAGTTAAGTTACAAATGTAACTTAAATCTTGTCAAATTGGGAAGTTATCAATATGGAAAGTTGCCGAATTGCGAAGATGTCGAATTGTGAAGTTGTCAATATGGGAACTTGTCATTATGAACCTTGTCTTAAAGGGAAGTTGTCGAAATTGACCTTATGTGTCTGAGCAGGTTTTTTAGAAATACAATAGATGGCGTTGAAGAAAGTATCCCATAGGGAAGGAGCGTTCGTGATTAGCGATCCGGCTTATTTCCTAAGTTACAGTTCTGCAAGCCTATACTGGCGACATTGGTGAGAAAATGAATGGCATTTCCTTTCAACAAGATACTCATAAAAATAAATAAAATAGATCAATCAACGGTTTTATATCAAATCATTGCCTAATATCCGTTGGAGCTTTTGTGCTTTTGTGTTTATGTTGAATCATTGTTTCCGGTTTGCGTTGATCAAGCTTCGGCCTCAGAAGTTCGGTGAGTTTGGTGATCGCCTGCAGCGTTAAGCCCTGCGCGCTTGCTCGACTCGATTCTCTTCGAAAGTACCAGACATTTTCGTTAAAGCCAATGTCACTTTTTGTGATTTTCTCAATCTTGAGTTCTGAGTACACTTTTAATTAATATCACAGACAATAGACATGTCCTCATGCCTTTTCCATTACGGGGTGGCAGGTAGGCACAGCAGACCCCAAGTCTAACCAGTTCCTCAATTCTCTAATTTGCATGACAGGGAGCTAGCCCAGCGCCGCAGCTATGCTCTTGTCATTGTCAAGTAAAGCCGGTCAAGTGCGAGTCGGACTAGCACACGAAGAGTTCCATATCATCGTACAAGGAAACACGCGAAAAACTCGTTTCTTGTCTACCCGTAACAAACTCAAATTATCAAACTAGGACTAGAATCCAGGGTCATACAACAAAATATAAAAAAAACGGTCAAATGCGAGTCGAACTCGCGCATGAAGGGTTCCGTACCACCGTACAATGGTACGGATGGTGTTGAGTAAATAGTTTGGATTTTACATAGAAAAATGTTGTTTATAAAGTTATTGGTGCGGTTCACATTCCATGTACGTAACCAATCATAACTTTGTATCATATTGAAAGAATTGTTGTATGGGAGCCCCCTTAAATACTTACTTCATTCTGTTTTTTAGTATTTTTTGTTATAGCGGCAACAGAAATACATCATCTGAGAAAATTTCAACTGTCTTACTATCACGGTTCATGAGATACAGCCTGGTGACAGACGGACGGACGGACAGCGGAGGCTTAGTAATAGGGTCCCGTTGGCACTCTTCGGGTACGGAACCCTAAAAAGTGTTGTTTATGAACTATGCATGACCGGAAGTGGTCAGATATTGAGTAATTTAATTACACAAATACAATCAAATATGATTCAATGTTTATTATAATTGGTATGAGCAATTATTATTTGTATACCGACATATGGCTGAGAAAAAACTCAAAACCAGCAATTAAATATTTTGTCCGATAAGATTGGATGCGTACAGTTGATGATGAACGAACAAAAGAAAATGTCCATAAAAATAATATTTTGTAGTTAATTATACAAAGCGTCCGTTGGCCTAGCGGTATTCGCACATCGGACACAGCGGTATTCGCACATCGGACACAGCGGTATTCGCACATCGGACACGATCGTGCAGTAGCAACATCTGGCCGTGACGGGCCCTAGATGGGTGTCCGTTCTATGTGGATTTTTTTTGGACGCTTCCGTGTTTTGGATGACACGTTAAGCTGCAGGTCCTGGCTACTATCGCTACTCGGTGGTAGTAGTCGTAAAGCTGTGTCAGAGGCCCTAATAGGGAAGCGTGGTAACTTCTGACAGTCGGGTTGGCCACAAGCCCCACACCCCTCCATCAACCAGCACTGAGCCAGCGCGGTGGAGTATGGCTTAATCTTACTCGTATCCGGGAAAAGGCCTGTGCCCCTCTGTGGGGACATTAATGGGCTACATTTCCTATTCTATTCATATTCATATTCTTTATTGCACAGAAATCTTAATAGTAAGGTAACAAAAAATTTTATGAGCAAAGGCGAGCTTATCTCTAAAGAGAGATTTCTACCAGCAAACCTAGGCAGGGCAGGAAAAATTGAGCAACAGTAGAGTTTAGTGCGCAATAAAACTATACACATCTAATTTTTTTTACAACTAAAACATAATAATGTCATAAATTAAATATACTAAATAAAATACAAAAGCACAAAAATAAAATATATCAAACATATACTACTTATATGTACATATATAAAAGTACCTATCACGACATAGAAAGGAAATGCTCTTTTAATCTTTTCTTTTCATCGTATCATCAATAATTTATAGTTCATTATTTGTTGTTAGTGCGGCAATAGAAATACACATGTGAACACTTCAACCCTCTACATTCACTGTTTATGACACAAAGCCTGCTCACGGGACGACGGACGGACGGACGGCAGGACAGCGGTGGCTTAGTAGCAGGGTCTCGTTTGGCACCCTTAAAATCTAGTCTATTTCATTTCCACACCCTGTATAGGTCATTGCAACCGCTCAACCACGACACGTGACACATGGCCACCGCAACCCGACCGCCCCGGCTCACCGCCGCAGCTCGCCGCCCTAGCTCGCCGTCCTAGCTCGCCGCCCTAGCTCGCCGCCCGCCCACGCCCGTGCTGCTCGTAACTCCACCGCGGCTGTTACGCTCGCGAGCAACGACCGCTCCCGGCTTACGTAATGGCCCGCACCAGTTTCATTATGGAACTCACTCCATTTTTAGGGTTCCGTACCCAACAGGTAAGAACGGAACCCTATTACTAAGACTTCGCTGTCCGTCCGTCTGTCACCAATCTGTATCTCAAGAACCTAGCTAGCTAGAGAGTTGAAATTTTCACAGATTATGTATTTCTGTTGCCGCTATAACAACAAATACTAAAAAACAGGATAAAAGAAATATTTAAGGGGGTTCCCATTCAACAATTCTTTCAATACCACATACAAACTTATCGATGCACCTGGTTACGTACATGGAGTGTGAAAGTAACCGCACCAATAACTTTGTAAACAATATTTTGCTGTGTAAAATCCAAACTATTCACTCCACACCATCGCTTCCATTAAACGGTGGTACGGAACCCTTCGTGCGCGATTTAGACTCGCACTTGACCGGTTTTTAGGGTTGCGCACCTCAAAAGGTAAAAAAGTAACTCGCGTGTCCGTCCGTCCGTCTGTCACAGGCATTTTTCTCAGGGATAGAGTCTTGAAATCATGTGCAAAAATATTTATCCTGATAACCGCATTATAATTCAAGTCAGAATATGAATAAAATATTGCCTACAAAAAAGTGAATGGTCATGTAGGGTATCGTTGAAAAGGGTTTTTTTTTTATTTTATTTTAGTTTCGATGACATCAGAAGTTATGTACAAAAAGTACGTAAGTAAGTAAAATGTCAAGTAAGTAACCTTGAACATTGTCATATCGTTATTTCGACAAAGTCGCTTTAACATACTTATTAAATTGCTCAAATGGCAATTTCAAAATCTATATGCTATCAATGGTTATTCCAAGAACCTTCGTATCATTTACTTATTCTAACGTGTGTCTTTCTAACACTAAACTGGTCTCAACTTGCCTGACATTTGGAAGTGAGAATTCGATGCACTTGGTTTAACCAGAGATTAACAATAAATTATCAACTGTGAAGCGATTCAAGGTTACAGACAATACACTATTAACATAATCAAAATCTGCTTTTTGTGTTTCAAATTTGAAGACCAGTGAAGTATCATCACCAAACAACACTATGTCAGTCATTTTCCCCACCATGAACGGCAGATCGTCAATATATACTAGGAATAAGAAAGAGCCTAATATGGAACCTTGTGTAACACCAATTTTTACACCCGATCCATCAGATTTAACGCCGTTGACTTCTGCCTTTTGAATTCTATTGTTTAAGTATGATCTTAGTAGATCCAACGCCAAAATTTTCATTTCTAAGCCAAAGATTGCAGGAAAACCCACCCGAAATTGCCAAGGTTTTTTAGTTATCTTTAAACCACATAAAATTATAAATATACCTGGTACTTACATGAAATATGAAAGTAGCCGCACTAATAACTTTGTAAACATCATTTTGCTATGTAAAATCCAAATTATTCACTCCAAAAAAATATATAGAATATTATATAGTATCTTGGTATAAAAACTGTAATCCCGCATTTCCCCCCTTAAGGGAGGAATTGCGCCAAATCCCTTCTTAGTACTTATACCCTACGCTACATAAATAACACCTGTACTGTAGTTTAGGCTATGCGTTGTCTGTCAGCCACGCAAATAGCATTTTAATAACTACATAGCTTCAAGCCTCTACCCAAACATGGTGGCAGAATCATACTTTTAGACAGTAATTCTATATTCCAATTTTGACGTGAAAATTCCAAAGTAACCCCCACGGCAGCTACGAAAAAAGCCGATGATCTTTACACTGCTGAAGAAATATGGATGGATACAATGCAGCAACCACTGCAAGGAAATCAGCTTTCAATTTAAAACACCTTTTCACCCATTTAGTGCCACCAACAGACACACGGAGGCATCAAACTTAGGCCCCCCAGTTTACGTCCGGGGTAAAAAGTGAAGGATCTTTAGTGCCCGCAATACTCATTGTTAATGGACTCCGAACCGCCTTTATGTTGCGAGTTTAGCGCTTCATTCGCCCGCCGGGTTAACGATGCAGGAATCATTATGATACATTTACTAGCAATTAATTTACGCTCGTGAAATCGAGCAGTGAAATTAACTGGCCTTTGTGCCTGATGATTAATAAGGCGCTATCTATCGGATACATCTGAGCTAAACATCGTGAGTGTACATTATTTATACGCAATTTGTTCCCTAATGGAATCACTTAGGCTACCAGACTTCGCCTCTATTTGTTATATTGTAGGCAGTTTGTGATAACACTGAATTATAAATTTAAAACATTCTTAGGTTGATAAAGGATAAATAGGAGGAAGTCGTGGATCCGAAACATCAGGGAATGGCCGAACTCTATTTCAAAATTTCATGTTTTATAATTTCTTTATTGTAATCGAATTAACACATTCATAAAATTATAAGATAAAATGTTACTTGTTTTACATACTGTCTGTATATTATACGCATTGTGTGGGGTAGTAGTTTACTAAACAACTTAAACAAATCCTTAATTACTAAGTCTACCAACCAACAACGCTTTTTCCTCGTATTCTTACAACAAAGAGGAGGCCCAGACTTTATAATAACTAGTCGAGACCACTACAAAAAGAAACACTTTAAAACAGCCGAATTCGTGCGACATTTTTCTCCGGATTTTCCGTCGCCGGTACTAGGAGCGCAGAGGCCGACGGAGTATGCAGGAGGCACTTTAGGCAGTCGGCGGCACTCACACAACTATCAAGTGGTGGAAAGCCATGTGTGTGCAATTGCTGAGCTGGCTCGAGAGCCCTCGCAACCCTATGTAAAGCTTCTGCTCTCCTGGTATTATGAGGATAATGCTGTGCTAATCTTCAACGGGGCTTTTCCAGAAATTTGAGCTGCCACACGGCAAATATTTAGGGGAGAGATCCGCGTTGGTGTAAGGAATTTCGCTAAAACTATTCATTTCGCATAAAGCCTTCACTCATTACCATACCTACCACTACATATGGGAACATTGGTAGGACAAACGTCATCTCCCCATAAAAGTACAAGATAAAGACTGTGAACTGTCTAATAAAATAAAACCCTCGTAGTAGTAGCTAATTGATTTTCGAGTTTCCTGCAAAGTCGCCGCGTTATCGTTAGCAATTATATGACGTATAACGTTGACAGTTGACGGTCTGGCTTTTTGCTGGAAAAAGTTTTATACGAGTTGCGGGCACCACCCCTCTATGCATTAGCACGATATTCCCGGCTAAGCGAATGCATGCACGAGCTCATTTACAACACGGAACCGTTCAAATTCAAAGCGATTCCTTTTTGTAAACAGAGAAATGCGGGCTTGCATCGTACAAACAGAATTTAGCATTTTGTGTTATGCTCGCCTGGTAGCCCCGGCTGGCCCACACGGTTTCAAGGGGATTAGAGATGCAGTTGTTTATTTTTGTAAGTACATACTTGCAAACAGAAACTCGAGGGCTGTGGCATAGGTCGCGGTCTTGTAATAACATGTTTTAGACAATTTTGATGTGCATTCCACTAATCCTGTCATATCCCTAAATGCATAAGCATATTCAATTCAATTCAATTCATTTATTTATTTTCAATTGTAACCTTACAGCTAAATTAACCAATACGTTACAAAGGCGGTATAAGCATAGATGTCGCTAAGCCACCTTTTGTCCGGTAGTGGTCTTTGTTCATGTAAAAACCTCACACTTCGAAGTCATTTGGTCTTTCAAATCGACGCCATGTTTGATTTCGGCTCACAACATAAATCGGCAACACTTCGAGGCGAAACGAAGTTCGCAGGAACAACTGATCTCGCTGTTTGCCGACGCTCCGACGAGCTCCGATATCTTATTCGGATTTGTGAGATAGCATTTAGACGTGATTTCAGACTGTCTTCATGCCAAACTGTAACAGGGAATTTAATTCAGTCGGAATTCGCACAGGAAATTACTTAGTTTCTAGTAGAATGGTTCGGGGAGGGCTCGTACCAAGCTACAAAGCTACTTTACTGGCGCCTGCTGCTGCAGTTTTCTGTTGTTTGGTTGCTGCTGGTCACGTGCTTTCATTTGAGAATCTTAGTTTTGAACTCAACAAAGAATAATAGAAAACATACGATTGCAATACTGGAAACCCGGTGGCTTTTATTTTCCAAGCAGATGGCGCTTGGTTCTTATTATTTATATTTTAGATGTATATGATGCCAAGAAGAGAAACATCTCTTTTTTACTAGCAATAGCGCCACCAGTCATAACTAAACTACTCGACAGGAAATGTTCACAGCAAAAATAGTAAAATTAAAACAGTAATACCTATTTGTAAAATACACGTGGGCCAGTTAAAAATTTACTTAAAATTTCTGTAATAAAACAATGTTTATGTTTTGAGATAAAAAGTTTAATTAATAATAATAATAATACCTTGGAAGCTATTTACACACATTGATCTAGCCCCAAACTAGGATTCCCTGTATCTTGGGAACTAGACAACGATACACATACTTATATATTATTATACTTAGATAGATAAACAACCATAACTAGAGTATAAACATCCGTTCTCATCAAAAAAAAAATTTGCCCCCACCGGGACTCGAACCAGGGACCCTTGGCTTCGTAGGCAGAGTCACTGCCGACTCAGCCATTCGGGTCGTCGGGAATTTAAATTAATTGGCTGGTTAAATTAATTACACGTCAAAAATACTGATTTGCGCACCAAAAAAGGATCAGCAAAAACACTTTTTATGTTAATATTTAATGAGTACTTAAGTTTATGTTTTAAGTATTTTTTGTTGTTCTTACATGTTGAACCTAACACGAAGGATAAAGGGGCCTTCGATTCGCTCACCCCCTTTACCCTTCACCTAAGCTACCGCAGCAAATATAAGGGATATTTGCTGTGCAAATCAGTATTTTTGATGTGCAGTTTAATATTTCCCATTAAAATTATTCAATGTTTTAATAAAGGAAAATCAATTTAAAGTTAACAGGAACGAGTGTTATTCAATGTCAGGCCAAGAAGAGAGATCAGCGCCACTTGTGGCAAATAGAGTAAACTTAATGACATTACACGTATTAGCACAGAATAATAACTAGTAACTAGTAACTAGTATGCGCAGAAGCATTTATGAATTATGTTTCGTTTCAATGATTAAAAATGTAATCATCCAGATGCCGTCCATTGCGACCGACAGCGACCGACAGCGACCGACAGCGACACTCTTCCAGTCGTGATTTAAAAAAATCCAAACAATTTCGTTAGAATTTGGGGAGAGATCGATTGAAATTCTTGACGAATATCCACCTTAAGGGAGAATTAGACAAAGAAAACAAATACCCGTCGCATCGCGTCGAAGCAGACTAACGCATGCTCCCGCGCAGAGCCCCGCGGGGCAGCCCGAGCTCCGAGACCGAGAAAATTATAGAAAATATTACTAAACTCCTGTAATAATAACATTAGAAATAATATAAAACAACCAAAAATTTTCCCTTTATTTTACCTATTTTTGCGTGTAAGTTTCATATAGGAAACTGATTTCGTCTCCGAGCGCTTGTTCATTTAGTTGAATAATAATGCATTGCGAAAAATATTTTTAAGTATCAAATATAACAGATATCCGGTAATTTTAAAAGTCCATTCTTATCTCTAATATACCTTTTATAACATATATTTATCCTACATTTTTGTGTTGTCTAGTTTAGCCTAGAATTGAAGCTAAAGATGCATTTCTGGCGATATTTAATCCCATAACAACAGCGGACTTCTGTGGACACCTTAAAGAGCAAAGTGTACTCACTCCAACACTTCATCAACCACATCCGAGTTGAAGGCGAGTTCCAATCAGGACTGGAAGAGTGCCGCAGCCGCTAGGGGTGGCATCTAGATGATATTTTCAAAACATATATCATAAACCCTCTTTACTGCGTACAAAAAACCACACGTTACGACCAGCATAATGATAAACTTCTTGGTAAAAACTCATTTCTTTTCTGAATATTGATCATTATGACCAAAATGTAACAAAATTTGTCAAATTATGACATTCAAATTTCGAACGCCGACGCCCGTCTGCGTGCCGTCCCTAGTTTGTCTGTGAAGTTGGTACTACAGAACAAGATAAACAACTGCAGAGCAATGATCAATGCCACAATGCCGGTCGAACATGCGGTTCCTGAACACATCAAAGAGAGCTTATGATATGTTTGTTGATAAACTAGTGTATGTAACTGTACATAATAAGGCATTAAAACTCTCGAGGCGAGTTTCATAAACCCACTCTTGAGTATTAATACCCTCCATTATATAGCAGTCACATAAACTACTATTAATTATCCTTAATTTAAATTAAACTTTTTATTTGAAAACATTAACAATGTTTTATTATAGAATTTTTAAAGTGCCTTTCTCACTGGCCCAACCTGTATGAAAGTGAGAAAGTCAATATCAGATTCATCTTAAACTCTCTATCATAATAGGATTGAGGGAAGCTATCAAACGCAGATCCAATACATATTTATTAAAAAAATATTTAACCGTGTTTGGATTGTTATCCACTAAATATGTTTTAATACTTATACATAAACAACACGATTCATTCCAATTCTGTACCAATTAAGGAGTCGATTCAGCATCAGCCAGTATTTTTATAGTGACCACGCACCAACGAACTTGTTCGCCGTAATGGTATTGAGTCCGTATCTATCTATCTAGATGTATGTGACCGCTGATGATGTTACCGCTTTTGAAACTTTGGGTATAGCGTTTATGAATTTTTGATTAATAGATCTGAATCCCGGTCAAGGTGAAAAGGCTCGTGTCTTGGACGATTGTTTGTAGGTAACATAAATGTGCTGTCAGCTCGAGCTCGGGATAAAAGGCTACTCTAATTTGCATTTTATTACATTGTGACGTAGACGCCCATGATAGGTCAAAACCTCAGTTGACTCTTAATCTGCCATTGGGCAGGTCGGCCGGTGACACTCCGCACTTTACCTGCAAAGCTACAAATACTAATAATTTAGCTTATCCGAGTATCACGTTCTTATTGATTTTTATCCAATGAAATAAGTCTGGGATTTCCATTATTTTATTATTAGTGCCAAATTATCGTGTTAAGCACTATCCCATCATCATGGTCTTAGTATAGTATTCCATTGTGTGTACATCCTAGGCCATCTCTCCGAGATCCGCCATTTTATAGCACAGACAGAATAACTACAACAATAGATGGACAGAAAAACAAAAAAATGCATCGAGTTTCTAACAAAAAAAAAAAACTATCGACTACAGACAAAAGCAGAAATTTTTGATAGTTTTTATTCCACCCGACGAAAACATATATTTATAGGCTCTCTTTTCCATCTACAATTATAACAAAGATACAGTACAGACTTGATAAAAATTGGTATTTTATCCTCCCAAACTCTCCAACAAACTCTCTCGCGAATGGACCATATTTAGCCGGGTCGTAAATATCGGTTCATCTCCTATACAGTACAGGGACCAATGTTCGGATACGGGCTGTTTTATGGCCTTTTAACCGTGGCCTGGTTGATGGGGGGACGCAAGAACGGAGACTTTTTGTTCGGCTTTTGATTCAATACAGCATTCATACCGTTTGGGTACTTCCTGATAGGACCATTCAGGTATGCAGTGTATTAATTAGCTTTGGACGGGGTTATGAAGTCCACTCTATTGATATTGTAGAGCAATGGTTAGTTTTGCAGCCTGTCTTGACTCTCTTACATTAAATACATTCTCTCATAATCTATTACAGTTTCATTGCGCACTCGGACTGTCCTGTTTCATAAACTCTCCTTTCTTGCCGAGTTTTGCTGGAAGAGATATCTCTGTAGAGATAAGCTCGTCTTTGCTTATAACATTTCTTGTAACTGTCTGAACCTTGATATTTTCTGTGCAATAAAGAATATGAATTTGAATGTATTTAAGAAAACTTCATGCCTTTTAGTATAGGCATGCAGATTGTATCCACATTCAAAAGGTGTTTTTTTTAGAGTTATACCAATTCAAAATTAAATAAAACACGTAAAAATAAACGTCATTATCATGGCATTGGTTTTATTTAAAAGATATTCTTATGCCATTGGTGCTTTAAAATGATTTGGGGCATATGGGCGCCTCGGCTGGCTCGAATGAAGCGTAATCGGGAAAGCCGATTTTCGACCACTTTTTCGAGCAACTGGGGCCGGCCGTATAACGGCAACAACGCGGTGAATGTTGGCTTCCAACTGGTCCAACGTCTGTGGTTTATCTGCGTAGACATGTGACTTTACAAATCCCCAAAGAAAGTAATCCATAGGTGTGAGATCACACGATCACGACCACAGACGTTGGACCACCGATATACGGCCCCAGTTGCTCGAAAAAGTGGTCGAAAATTGGCTTTCCCGATTGAAGCGTAGTCGGGAAAGCCAATTTTCGACCACTTTTTCGAGCAACTGGGGCCGTATATCGGCAATAACGCGGCACATGTTGGCTTCCAATTCGAGCCAGCCGTCGCGCCCATATGCCCCAAATAATTTTTGAGCACTAATGACATAAGAATATCTTTTAAATAAAACCAATACCATGATAAAGAAAAATATTTTTACATGGTTTATTTCATTTCGAATTTGTATATCTCTAAAAAAACACCCATTACCTACATACATAATTGTAATAGTATTATATTCTAAAAATTTACAGTTCCAGATTTGTAATAAACACAATTGTGTGTACCACAAAAGTTGTACTGTCGATAAGGGGGCGGAAGCTTATCTACACTCCAACCAAGTTGTATGCTAAAAGAAAATTTCAAAAATAGAATACATATTTTAAAATTATTGTTGTAAGGCAGTTTGTTTTCAACTTAACAATTTTGTAGGAGGTGCAAAATTACAAAATATTAGTTTTGTGTTAAGGGTTTTTACCTGTTTTTTCCTAGATAGCCAGCCAATAATTGTACTATAATCGATTTCTTTCTTTCTTTTGTCTTTTTTATCAGTCTTGACAACTGTATTCACCTATTCGCTTCCCTACATACCTTTTTACACCTATGTTTGGCTCGGCATACAACTTAGTTTGCGTCACGTGATTTCGCAGAGGGGGCGGCAGAGGCACTCTATTTTGCATGACAGGGCTTGCCCATCGCCGCTAATTGGCATAAATTCCCTTGTAAAATGTATATGTAGCCCAAATGTCCCCACCGAGAGGCACATGCCTTTACCCGGATACGAGTAAGATTGAGCCACACTCCATCAAGCTGGCTCAGTGCGGCTTGATGGAGGCGTTTTACGACACCTACTACCAAGTAGCGATAGTAGCCGGGACCTACAGCTTAACGTGCCATCCGAAACACGGAACGTCCGATGTATTTCATTTAAATTGAATTATCGGAGTAATTATCTCATTGGTATACCTCGCGCCACAAATTATGAGCGCTGGGCGAGCTCGGCGGGAATTACTGCGCATATGTACAGGTATTAAAAGGTGACTACTGCGCATTCAAGGCCACCGCTCAACGTATAGGTCTCGTTTAACGTCCCTCAAAATCATTCCTTACTTGACTACTTCAACAAAGTTTCACATTCTCGACCAGTGAGGAGATACCCGTCAGACTGACATAAGCTGTCATCCAGCTATCTAATTGGACGAGACGACGAGACATGAGGGGCTCGTTTACATAATACCCTGATGGGGGGGGGGGGGGGGGGCAAGCGGGGAGGGGGGGTGTTGGCATATCGCCACCTCATTAGTGGTGAACTTACAACAACTATGGCGTAATGTTTACATGCTTGTTGTACGGCTATTTTTAGGGCTTAACACGCTCAGCGCCAGTATATCTTTAATGATACACCATAGGGTGCTTTCTCACAGGCCAGTGTATACCTATAATTTTGTAGTATTTTTTTTTAAGAAAAACCCCATATTTTCTTTATTTTTTAAGATATTTACACCCCAAAAACACAGGCACATTCTCCAGGGCCAACGCTTTTGAATGCGCTACTAAAATGTATGAAACGGTGTATATTGTGGGATACACCGGCCTCCGAAGTCGGGCAGTGTGGTGTATCATTATGGATACACTGGCCTGTGACAAAGCACCCTATGGTGTATCATTAAAGATACACTGGCGCTGAGCGTGTTAAAAAGTTAAAACCTGTTTGTGTGAAGAAGTCTCAGCTATTATCTTGGCTAAGACGCCGCTTGGAAGGCGATAGTGCAGGAATGAAACTGGACTGTGCACTGTAAAAACGGGAGTGGGAGCGTTGCTTAGCTACCTCACCCAAAACGGGAGTGGGAGCGTTGCTTAGGTACCTCACCCAAAACGGGAGTGGGAGCGTTGCTTAGGTACCTCACCCAAAACGGGAGTGGGAGCGTTGCTTAGGTACCTCACCCAAAACGGGAGTGGGAGCGTTGCTTAGGTACCTCACCCAAAACGGGAGTGGGAGCGTTGCTTAGGTACCTCACCCAAAACGGGAGTGGGAGCGTTGCTTAGGTACCTCACCCAAAACGGGAGTGGGAGCGTTGCTTAGGTACCTCACCCAAAAGTATCTAAGGTGATAATATCTTGGACACCATTTACACACATTGGTCTAGCCCCAAACTAGGATTCCCTGTATCTTGGGTACTAGACAACGATACACATACTTATATAGATCAATATTATTCTTAGATAGATAAACAGCCATGACTAGGGTACAATCATCCATGCTCATCAAACAAATATTTGCCGCCACCGGGACTGGAACCCGGGACCCTTGGCTTCGTAGGCAGGGTCACTGCCGACTCGGCCATTCGGGTCGTCAAAAGGTGTTAGTGACAAAACCTAGTACACTCGATTTCATTACAAATAAATGTTTTAGTAAGCATTATTCTACATATACGTACCTAGGGTTCAATTCTCATAAAATTAAATTTAAATTCAAATTATAAATAAAATCTTATTGAATAAATGCTATATATTTTATGTATATGTATTATATTCTCTTTGTATATTTTACTGCCAATTTTAAAACAATTAATTATAACTGTTTCATATTCTAACAAATTATTATTATTTTCCTTTTTATGACGTGCAAATGGCGCGTGACGTACTAATCACTATATAAATCGTGTATTTAGATTCCCACGACACAGGCTTGCCTAGTGTGGGGGTCATCGACAACTCATTGTATGTTTTTCTTATATTGATAAATAAATATTTTTTCATTTTCATTTTTCATTTTCATCAATTAATGTTATGTTTTTCCTACAGTCAGTGGAGTCAGCCCCTCCAAACGAAAATCTTGGATAAGCCTATTGGGTCGAATACTGCTGTTGCATTTCATTGTGTCCACAGCCCGCCGCAGAAAAGAGTACCAAATGCAGCAAATTGCGTGTGTTCATGTTCAACCTTATGGCTTGGTAAAACCCAATGAACATTTTATGGGCGTTTTAGCTGCCTTTGATGTATAGCCATGATCTGTCACTTTTCCACAATTTTCAGTCGCGTTTGGTCAGAGAATACAGGGGACTGCTTTAAACAACACTATTCTAATTAGAGCGATAAACAAAATCTTTACACTTGCAGCCAAAGGAAGCGGACCGAATTGACATGACGGTATATGGGGCTGCAGGGGTCGGCAGTTGGGTAGATTACAGTTAAAGGAAAATTAAAGCGTCTTAATTGGCATTAAGCACGAACCGCGGTGGTTTTAAACTTGGCTTTGGTTTTAGCTTTCTTTGTTTAGTCTGCAAAAGAAGGGTAGTTAGAAACTGCTGTGATACTTCAACTCGAATCGAAGTTCACTAATGAGGTTTCGTTAACTAGTTGAGAGCGAGACCTGAGATATTCCTTACTTCAATAAAGTGCTTGAATCTTTTGTTGATTGAAGTAACAAACGATGTAACTTTCAGCGAAAGAAAATTTTAATTAGTTGAGTAAAATTTCTGTTATGAATATATTTCACATTTACTAGCAATTTGCGTAATTCCCAATATGAAAATGTGAATACCGTTGCAATAATTTATGCTGTTTCTGGTGCCACGGCACAGGCAAAACGCATACTAGCTTGAAAATACAAACGTATTACATGTCCGTTAGATTGAGGATAAGAGAAATTGCATTTGAGATCACTCAGTTGGGATTCGAATCAAAAACCTCGGAACCATGAAAAGCAGAGCATTGACCAACGGAACAAAGAAAACTTAGATGTTCGCAATTCGATAATTTTAAATCGCATGCCTTTATGAATTATTTTACGAGTATGGCGCCAGTTTGATAAAACAAACCCCATAGAAAATATCCAAAATCACAATAAACTCCAAACAAATGTATAGCACTAGCACTGTGAATGAAACAGCTCAACAAATCGCCGTATTCGCAAAAGTACGAACGTAACATTAACTATCAAGTCTTTTGAAGATCACTCGACAATAGTTCTCAGCTAGAGGAAATCGCCGCGTCGTCGGGAGAATACATTCTCCTATTCTCTCAAATTGACAACGCGAAACAAAGGGAATTTTCCGCTACGCCGCGCTATCCGAAACGTATCGCACTCAAAACTAATCTTTACTCCCAACGGTTCAGGATTCCGACTCGTACAATCTTATTGCGGAGGCAATTCTCGAGATAATATTGATAATGTAAACTCTATCGGTGTACGTTTATAATAACGCTATTTCGGTTTGTGCAGCAGATCAAAGAGACCGCTTGGGAGTGTACACTGGCGGTCGGGGAAAACGGGAAACTAGTAATAAACTCAGATGTTTGTACAGCATCTACTCGTAAAATAGAACTATTTGAGTGTATCTCAGAAGTCATAACTCGAAACGTATGGCTGACCACCGGTTTTTTGAGTTTGCTAAAATATGTTTCGCTGTGTGTTTTATGATTCTGAAAGATGGGTATATTATTAGGTCTAGGTATAATTATAATATGCTTTCAAGTATTCAAAACTGAGTACCTATTGCTAAACAAACATTGTAGCAGTTTATTCGATATTAAGAGTAACATTTACTTGTCTGGCGATAAGTTTTGTCCCAAGTTTTAGAGTTCAAATAATTTTAAAAAGAGTGAGAGTTATAACTCATTTGATTCACTGTACCCTAGATGGGGTTCGGTCTCCTGGAAAACCCTTACTTGATTGCATCAAGCTCAGCTAGTGAGATGGAGTGGGATGTGAAAGAGAATCGTATCGCAATCATCACGCTTCACAAGTGTAACAAAATACCAGTCGAAAGTCAACAATAAATTGGAAAGAGGCGACCACCCCGCCTCAGTGGTGGTTTAGTGATAGAGCTTCATTTTTAGTCCGTCATTTTTGGGCCTGTTGTCGAACCCCTGATCCAAACGTTATTTTTCCCTTGATATTCCAACAGAACACAGCACTTGCACAAAATCCGCGAACTACGCAACGCTGCCGCTGGTTTAACCCCTTGACGCATGGCCTTACCCAAGTTGGGTCGCGATTTTCAATCTTATTGCTTGGTAGTAAAGTCCAAAACCTATGACACCCTTCTATGGGTTAGTATGTGGTAAAGGGTTAAGGACAATTTACCCGATTATATTTTCGGCGAAGATTGGCCCTCAGGCGACTATGCGATGTTTTAGGTGAGAAAGTCAGCTCAAAGCTCATCAAAAAATCAGTCGTTAAAGCGTAACTTGGTGGCAGCAGCGGCTTCTGATCTCTGAAAACAGTGCGTGCTACGATAGTAGTGTGGCCAAATAGGGGCATTTCGAATATTTTGTATATTTATCTGATAAAATAAGAAATAAATAATATTATTAAAATATGTTTTGGTTATATTTTACTTTCCAAGTATGTTTTAGGCACAATTTTCCTTGAGACAGAATTTATGGCTAGACTAGGTATATTGCAGGCATACATACATACATTGCCTCTGGCCCCACACTAGGATACCCTGTGTCGTGGGAACCAGAAACAGCGACGTCACACACAAATAAACATCCAAGATCTTGGGATTATTTAGGGGATTTTTTGGGGAGTAGAAACTATCAACATTTTATATTTTCGATCATTATTTTATTTACTCTAGTAATATGTGAAATGTACCAGATGTTGTTGACATGTGCCGATGGTGGTTGGAAACTTTTATTTAAATGTCCTAATTTTTTTAAACCAATCAATAACTCTTCTAGTATTACCTCAAGGATATAGGTAAAAAGAGCTGTATTATCACGAAACTAATCTCAACCGTCCCCATCTAAAATAATATCCAGAGCCAGAATAGCAAGTAACAAGTTACAAGCTCAGACGTCAGAAATTGAACAGGCTTTAAACCAGGCGTGACGGGACGCATGCGCGAGCCACGCCACGCCACGTGACACTGATCCGACGATCTCTAACTGCTCATCCGGGGCGGGAACCGAATGCTCAAACGTCACAGCGCGCTTGCAACCGCAAGGGTGTCCGGTTTCGTTGACCACGAGTGTACTCTGGTTCCGGTGACTGTCGCAGTTAGTTAGATGAAGGACAATCACTTTGCTAGGTTAATTACTTACATAACTTAGTCGTGAACAAGTTCTAATTGTTTTTTAAAACATTTCAAATGATGATGTTGATGGCCAGACACATTAATTTTACTTTATTTTCGCATATACCGTGACATTTCCTGTTCACAAAAAATAATTGCGAGCATAACTATCCAATCAAAAATGCAATGGTCCGGTTTCTCCGGCCGCGAGTGTACTAACATAGTCAGACTTTAGATCAACTTCAGTATACTCTGGTTTTGAAGTCCGACCGCAGGCAGCCCTTTGCACCACTCTCTCTCTTGTATCGAAGCTGAAGTTTTCGGTTCAGTGCGGCCGCGTTCCTCCGAGATTTAATCAAATCATCTGCAGTTCTGCGTATATTTAGTAGGTAAGTATTACATTAAGAGATTTTACCCCTCGGAGGAGTTTCTAAAAATCCCTTCTTAGTGTTCTCCCAAACTATACTGCGATTTTTAATTTGAGGCTAGAAATGTAAACAAACAATTGCCATTTTCAAGAACAAAACCGTTGACTTTGACATTCATATTATACTTTTGTACTGGAAAATGACAGTTGTTTGTTTACATTTCTGGCCTCAAATTAAAAATCCTAGATTAATAACAAGGAACCAATGTGATAAGTTTAATGCTTATAAGTTTAGGTATTACATTTGAAGCTCTAGACTTTAGTTAGATATTTGGTAAAGTACATGGAAGTTAGTTAGAGACTTGTGATTGTGAGAGACAAGCTTAGCTCTTGTCAGAGATAAACTTGAATATGTGCTTATTTTAATGTTAATGAATCATCCCAGTGCTCAGCTGCTGAGTATAGGCCTGCTCACGTAAACATAATAGTAGTTTATGTGACTGCTGCATAATGGAGGGCATTAAAACTCGAGAGTAGGTATAATAATATCACTCGAATGTTTTAATGCCTAATTATGTACAGTTACATACACTAGTTTATCTACACACATATCATAAGCTCTCTTTGATGTGTTCAGGAACCGCATGTTTGACCGGCATTGTGGCTCTGCAGTTGTTTAGCTTGTTCTGTAGTACCAACTTCACGCAGGCGGGCGTCGGCGTTCGAAATTTGAATGTCAGTACCAAATTCACAGACAAACTAGGGACGGCACGCGGGTGGGCGTCGGCGTTCGAAATTTGAATGTCATTATATGTAGAAAAACTACACATAATGACCATTATGTGTAGTTTTCCAGATACGAAACGAGATTTTACCAAGTAGTTTAACATAATGCTGATCGTAACTTGCGGTTTTTGAACGCAGTAAAGAGGGTTTATGATACGTGTGTAGATAAATATATATTTAAATATTAGAGGACAATCTTGCACACATCAAACTAGCCCCTAATAAGGCTTGTGTTATGGGTGCTAGACAAACATCCAAGGCTAAGAAACAAATATTGATCCTCATCACACAGTTTCGTAGGCAGGCTCACTATACGATAGGCTAAACCGGTCGTCAATCCCCGTACAGCCGGGTCCGTTGTTATTCTACTACCCTATCTGAGTGGTGTTCTAGAAGAGTCCAAAAATAAGTTGGCAGATGTCGTGTCGTGGGAACTAGAACAAAGAGGTGATAGCGAGAATGTAAACAAATTCATTTCATTCAAACAGGCAGTTAAACGTAGCCGCCACTGCGCATGGAAAAGGCTTGACGGACTGCGCAGGCGCAGTTCTAAACTAGTTTTTATTTTAGCTCACTCTGCACATCCAAGTTGTCGCTCGCTGTAAATGTATATATGTTACTCGACTCGCCTCCAGGATATCCACAGTGGGAGCTGCTTCCTGGTATTTCAATTATGTCCCTCCGTACGGATTGATCCCGACTCACCCCGTCGCTACATAATCCTCACGCCTTTTTCCCAGGAGAGGGGAGGCTGATATTATGACCTCCAGGATCTACGACGTTCGCTGGGTATATACGTCACAAGAACTTACATTGCTTGTGGCCCCACGTTATGATCCCATGTGCTGAGAAACCAGTCACGTCCAAGACCCGGTGATCTAGTTTTGTTCTCCCCCGGCCGGGATTCGAACCTGATAGTAGGGACAAGAGGGGATTTCGTAAATAACTCGAGAGCGTCAGACTGAGATATCGAGATACCTTACACCCTGATTAGTAACTCCACCAAATCCAAGCTTTTCATCTAGAGCCGCGCCGTTGCATGTCCCCTTAAGATAGTCAAAACCATTTATACAGGGAATCCTAGTTTGGGGCTAGATCAACGTGTGTAAATAGTGTCCAAGGTACTATTATTAGTTGATAAACTAACGGTTTTTTTGTCGTTAGTTTGTCAACTTTCGACAGATAGTAAACTGTAGCGTACTGCTTACAATATGACGCGTAAGTTGTTAAACTAACAATTAAAACCGTTAAATAGTAAACTGGTTTAAACTTGAATTGTAAACGAAATATCAGGGCAAACACTGCGGGAGCTTAGGTGAATACTAGAGGGGGCGAGCGCAGCGAAGCCCCCGAATAGTCTTCGTGTTAGCTTGACATGTAAGAACAAAAGAAACGTAAATTCTAAACCCTGTCGGTCCGGTTTACTATCTGCCGATAGTTGATCAGCTACCGCGTTAGTTTAGCATCTTACGGTGACATATATAAATAAGTCCATACATGTGGGATTTACTCGAGCGCGTCAGACTAAGATGAGATCTTCAATTAGAATGCATTTATGCATTTTATTTTTGGGGTGGGAAGCAGGTTGAGTTCGGAATAACCCGTCCATACTTTCTTGCGGCTTCCCTCTCGACGAAATGAAACCGAGTGTACCAGAAACACTTCCATCACACGTGTGTACGCGGCTTATGACATAAAGCTACTCTGTGCTTTATTGCCAAGCAATTACGGCGGTTTATTTCACGGAGAAAAGTCGCAAACGGTTCCAAAAAAAAATACGATTGTACCTTTGAGATGAGAATTTTTTATTGATCGAATCCACGACATCATTAGCACGAGTCTTTTCCTTATCATTACTAGCTAATCGAATATTATTATTTTTTCAGGTAAAGCATTGCAACTGTTAAACCTTCGCCCGCCTTGAGTAAGTAGACAGAAAAAAAAGGCGTTTGCATAAAGAATCGCCGCGGCATGTTACTCGCGTGCTTAGTAAACTGTTTACAGAAAACTAGCCCTTACTCCCCGAGCTTAGGGAGTATTATAGGGAGTGTAGACAGATCTTGTTTGCCGAGAGAGGAGCACGTAGACAAATACAGTTCGTGTTGGGAACGTGTTTGTTTTGGCCGAACCGAATGCTCGCGAGCCTCATTCGGGTAAACTCGGGGAGATTCGGGCGGATCTGTTCGTAACCTTCGAGGCTCCACAGAGCAAACACAATCTGTGCAAACTAGGGAATGTGAAGGGATAGACAGCTACTCTGTGTATGCAGATGTTTCGAGATGAAGTTGTGTACTAACAATGACTAGTAAGATGGGTGACTCGGAACGTTTGGAGTACTTTCTTATATCATCTCGGCTCCTAGGGTCATATTTCATTGATGCAGCATCCGAAGTGTTTCTGTTTTCGAAGACATCCCCATCGTCATATATTGTATTTGTATAGCAGTGTAGTATAGATAAATCACTTTGGAAGATTACGTTAAAACTTTCTGGTAGAAGGCACTGCATTTTTGTAAATTGCATCTGAGGTTTGTAACCTGATATACATTGTCAATAGCAACAAAGAGTGTGAGGATATCTGGATGCCAACAGTTTATTTCTATGAATAAGGAAACTCTTTGCATATATTTGCTTTACTTAATTTTTCTCTGCGATTCATTTGTAAGAAACCTCAGATGAGCGAAACTCAAACTCAAAACTCAAACTCAAAACGTTTATTGCGACATTGTGGTGGTATATGGTGATATATATATATGGAATTTGAAGAACCGACAATGAACCCAGTGAGGGCACTGCAATATCTTACATCTAACTTGCACAATAATAAAATATCATAAAATGGTTAACTTTATAACAATGAGATCATTACCTACTATTATCTACAGTATTAGCGTAACATTAAAGTATTATAATTATAAGATTTACATGCATTTGTGTATGTGTACCTGTGTGTGTGTTATGAGTGTGTTTGAGGGTGTGTAAGTGCATGTGTGTGAGTGTTTGTGTGTGATTATAGAAAGTGTGTTTCATTTAAATATTCTTCAATGCTGTAGTACGCTTTTTGGAGGAGATGATTTTTTACTTTCTTTAGGAAAACTCTTTGCTTACATACTCTGTGTTTGTTCTCGCGCCATCTACATGGAACTGATTGGACAGTTTGCTTCCCGTTCTGTACCATTGTGATAACGGATATTGTGAATAACACGCTATACATATATTTACCGAAAACAAAAGCAATTTGTTTGTCTACGTACTACACATAGGTGCAATATCTAACAGCGTGTTCAAAGAGGCAAATCCTACAAAACCTTAGAATGCAATTAACCTCCAAAATTACGATCAATGTGCAAGACATTATTCCTTATTCATCAACACGTAATCCTTTGTATTTCCTGAACTACAAGTGCAAAGGATGACCTCTGAATGTTGCATTTGCAACGCGCACTCCAGTCTGAAGACCGTAGTCTACAGTACAGTAGGTAAATAATGTCTACCATAAAGCTTGTTAGAAGCTCTCAAGAGGCTACAGATAAATTGCTTGCTCGGCTGAGGTAGTAGACTTCCTTGCTACCAATCTTTATTTCTCTACCTTCGTACTATTTTGATAGGAAAGCAGTTGGCGCTATGAAAGGCTGTTTGTTTAAATAAACGTCGATATGAACAAAATGCTAGAAAAATTGACATAATAATAGTTATGCCTGTTGAATAAATCAAAGTAAAAGTTAGTATGATTAAAAAAGGGAAATATTAAACTGCACATCAATAATACTGATTTGCACAGCAAATATACAAATTTTTACAGCAAATATCAGGGCAAAATACTGCGTTAGCTTAGGTGAAGAGTAAAGGGGGTAAGCTGAACGAAGCCCCCTCTGTCCTTCGTATTAGGTTGAACATGTAAGAACAACTTAAAACATAAAAAGTGTTTTGCTGATCCTTTTTTGCTGTGAAAATCAGTATATTTGCTGTGCGATGAAATATCCCCAAAAAAATACCATCATTTGACCTCACGACGTCAAAGTTTCCTGAATTAAAGAAGCGTTTTGACAGTTTATAAGGAGTTTCTATTTTAACTCATCAGAAACCTTACGCAATTACGTATTCCTTCGAATTTGTAGCCTTCCTCCTCCCTTCGGTTCGGGGCGACTCAACGCGGAGAGGTATACACTTTGAATATAGTTCCATTGTCCAACTCCGATTGGAGTTGCTCAGCAAATGAGATTGTAGTCCATAGTTCAGGAAATATATATACGCTCAGGCATGGAACCTTCTTTGATTTCTCGCAGTTTCATCTGGTTCTACGGAATTCTTTGTCGATAGTTTTCCTTGTTATATAAAATGGCTGAGTTGAGCTGAGAGAAAACATCTTAACGGGTTTATCTTAATGCCCCAATTAATATATAAATAAAATAAATACTTACATAATCTTTTGTCGCTAATTTACAATCTAACCAAAATAAAAACGGAATGTTTAAAATAATAAATAAACATAATCAATACATTAAATTCACTACTCACTATACTAAAAAATTCAAACATTACAGTTCTCATCTTCTTTATTACACACCACACACACTCACTCTCTTCACTAACATTAAAACTTTAATGTTAATTCAACAATTATGTCTATTATTATATATTAATTTATGGCAACAAATATAATGATCACCAAAATATTTTTTTCCTACCCAAAATGGATAAATCAACACCAAAAGTTGCAAAAAATATCAGGGCAAAATACTGCGGTAGCTTAGGTGAAGAAAAGGAGGTAAGCGAAGCGAAGCCCCCTTTATCCTTCGTGGTAGGTTGAACATGTAAGAACAACAAAAAATACTTAAAACATAAACTTAAGTACACAAAACATAAAAAGAAGTTTGGTGATCATTTATCCAAACACAATTTGGTGGACATTTATCCATTCTGGCAGTCATTTCGAATTTATTGGTAGTAAAATAGGTGCGTTTTTGGTAATCGTTTAAACATAAGCCTTAATTTATCATTAATCTCAAGTTGTAGAATTAATTTTGAAATAGTGCCATCTACTGGTGGGAAGTACTACTCATCCTATTCCACAGGGTTCGCCCTTCTTTAGGGAGTAGTGAACATCCCTTGTTCTTTACAAATGTAAAAAACAATAATTTTAAATGTATATTTTCCTTGATAAATTATTATTGTTTTTATATATTAAAGCCGTAGTATGGCCACAGATTCATGTATGACACAGTTGCATTACCGACATATCAAAGTTTTACAGACACCCGTAAGTCATGCTGTCACGAGATTTGTATCACAGTATATCACTCAATAAAACTCTTTCTGATGTGAAGCTAGCAATAGCATGATTAAAATTTCCATGATTTCATCGAATTGGTGAAGCGAAAATTAGGTTGAAATTTTAATAGTATTTTATGTGACTGCTACGTAATGGAGGGCATTAATATGGCGAGTTTCATAATAATATCACTCGAGAGTTACAATGCCTAATTATGTACAGTTACATACACTAGTTTATCTCTACACACATATCATAAGCTCTCTTTAATGTGTTCAGGAACCACATGTTCGACCGGCATGGTGGCATTGATATTTCCTTTGCACTTGTTTAGATTGTTCAGTAGTACCAACTTCACAAACAAAGTAGGGGCGGCACGCAGGCGGACGTCAGCGTTCTAAATTTGAATGTCATAATATGTAGAAAAATTACACATTATGGTCATAATGTGTAATTTATCAGTTAAGAAATGAGTTTTTACCAAGTAGGTAGTTTAACATTATGCTGATCTTAACGTGCGGTTTTTGTACGCAGTAAAGAGGGTTTATGATACATGTGTAGATAAAAGTATTTATTCAATAGTTGTTGAAAGTAATAACAATGGTTTCTTGTGGCCCCACACTAGGCAAAGCCTGTATTGTGGGTACCAGATTTATATGTTGTGATACTTATTTATTATCTAGTTATAAATGTTGTCAAATAAGTAAGTAGGATACACTAACACCTGGATTAGCAGCAGCTTGGCAAATCGCACACAAATTGTAATCCCAAGGTTTCTATGGATTTAAAATACGAACATTAATCTTTCCTAACCTCTGTAATAAGGTGACCTTGCCAAAATAATGCTTCGAAAATTACAGCACTGCCACGGTCTTCTTCATAGCCATTCAGTTAGCTTTTGGAGATATGGTTATACCCAAGACGCCTCATAGGATTTGTGTATCTTTATAAGGCTGCTGATGAACGTATCAACCTAAACTTTTATATACAGACATTACTTCTGGCCGTAGGGCCAGGGTTAGGATAGACTAAGATTCCCTGTGTCGTGGAAACCAGAAACGGCGACTTCACAAACGACGACTTGGGATAAAGTGCTAAGATATTATTATAGTCATACTTGTACTCCCTGTTTCTTGTAAAATTCAACTAAAGCGTACCCAAGCGTCTCATATAAATAAATCTCAAGTGTCAAAAACACATCTTCGTATAACTTGCACATGCCATTAGCAAAACTCATTGCCGTCTCAAAAGATGAACGGAACTCCTGTTATTATAAGACAAGTGTTTTTTGTTGAATAATCGACTTAACGGCTCCGAGATAGGAGTGTTGGTAGAAGTGTTAGTGGTCGTGTTTGCCGATGCGCCTTATAAATCATGGGAATAGCTGAGTATAGTGAAGGGTGAGAAGTGAGATGTAATTGATACTTACCTTTTTAGGGTTCCGTACCCGAAGGGTTCCAAACGGGAAACTATTACTAAGACTCCGCTGTCCGTCCGTCCGTCCGTCCGTCCGTCCGTCTGTCACCAGGCTGTATCTCAAGAACCTAGCTAGCTAGAGAGTTGAGATTTTCACAGACTATGTATTTATGTTGCCGCTATAACAACAAATACTAAAAAACAGGATAAAAGAAATATTTAAGGGGGCTCCCATACAACAATTCTTTCAATACCACATACAAACTTATGGATGCACCTGGTTACGTACATGGAGTGTGAAAGTAACCGCACCAATAACGTTGTAAACAATATTTTGCTGTGTAAAATCCAAACTATTCACTCCACACCATCGCTTCCATTGAACGGTGGTACGGAACCCTTCGTGCGCGATTTAGACTCACACTTGACCGGTTTTTATGTATTCGTAACATTTTCCTCCATTATGTGCACAACTGTTCTACATTCTCCCACATTGTTTGGTTAGGTGAATAGTCGTGACGAGCATGGTGTCTGTTTTTGGTTGCTTCCAGCTCACCCTTAGTAACATCCGATAACTGTTTTAGTGACTTTTCCTAGTAAAGATTTGAAATAAATTGTCTGTTTAGTCTTACATATATGCAGATACAGTATAAACTAATAGCGTTAGCTGCTATGTTCAAGAAATCATCCATATAAATTAACACAATGAACTCGCCCCACCACTACATAGTTTATGGAATGTGCATTGTTTTAGGCATTTCGTAAGAGCTTCTCATAATATAGTAAAGAGGCGTATTAAAAGTTATATTAATTTATTCAAGAACACAATGGCCCGCCCCATTTACATATATTTGGTAATATCCTGTAGACATATCCAAAATTGCAAAAACGTTCCCGGATTTCCTTTTAGGAACCGAGCTGCCCACTTCCTGGGATATTTTCCCCATTTCCCAAATGACGCTTCAGGATAATGTAGGACTCATTAAGACAACTAGTTGCGGCTGGCGACATCCGCCGTAATTACGGAGCGGGAGCGGAGTGGGAAATACTTAATGTCTTTCATAGCTCTTTCTGGCTCCTGTTTTATTTATTCAAAAGTGGGAACGCTGGACACCACTACCTTATGCGGAAGAAAGACTGGAGCTCAACATTTTCTTGAAATATCTTTCAGAAACTGCCTCTTTTATTTATCTTATTGTGAACTATTATCATTAACGCATAAGCCTTTCACTTTTTACCCCTGGTTAGGCAAAGGAACAGATAACAACCCTTTCTTCCCCTCTCCATAATTACGTAACAGTTTCGTAATATACACAGTTGTACAGCAGTATTCTCTGTGCAAACACCGAGCACTGTGCTAATTCCCCGCTGATCAGCCGGCTCGCGTCGAGGCACGTTCCGCGAAGTCCTAGGGCTCCGCCGGCGGCGCCGCTGAATATATTAAAGAGACGTAAGTCGCGTGGCATGTACAAGGTAGGGCTGCGACGCGGGTTTCTCGATGGTGTAGCAGAGAAAAAATTAGAACAACATAATAGAATTACTAGAAAATTTTTAAACACAAATATTGAATAACCCCTCAAAGATACTTGCCTAGGTTTTGGTACTTTTTTGTGTAAGGCAATCTTTACGCAGAGATAAAATTATCGATTTGATTTATAAAACAAATTTGTTTCTGTTTAGGTTGGCACTACTGACATAATAACGTTTCTACGTCCTCTCTACCATACATACACTGGGCGATGTCCCATCGATCTTCGAGCACACTGGGTCATCTAACCAACTCTTTGAGGGAATAGCGCCAATGAGTTTGAAATTGAACCTTACAATCTCCAGTCTTCGACGTGACCTATCTCCCTCGATCACCAACACACAACACTTCGAATCTGCTATTTAAGACACTTGGGAAGGAAAAGACTTCCTTTTAGGGTTCCGAATTATTCAAGAACCGAAAGGGGGAGGCTTTAACTGAACATCTTCTTCAGGCAGGGCTCTCAGCGAATATAAAGTAGACCCGACATAATTCATACCTGTCTTTGGCAAGAGTCGAGTTAAAACATTATGCAGACTTCTATGCCATTTGCTTGGACGAACCGCGTCGCATTGTGTCGCCATGTGAACAGTTGCACCATTAGACACAATTCTTCACCACCTAACATGTCGTGCAAAGTGGTTCGGAAGTACAGTGCTGCTGTGGTGTACGGTTCTTTGCAGAGTTTGTACCAACCCTAATCCGTTGTGTATGGGCACGCAAATCATTAGCAAGTGCATAGTGGAGTGTCGCGCGGAACAAGCGGATGGCTAATTGGGCAGCCCCCTCCCGCTGCATCCCCCCTTTCCCCGGAAGGAAGGGAAGGGGGTTGACCCCCCTTGCTTCGGTTCACACGCTTTGGTATTGACGAATGCACGCTCCATTGATAGGGCTGCCAACACTGAGTGGGCGTCTTTGTGTGAAATCTAGGTTACAGGAGTTTCTAGCTAGGATTTATGTCGAATTCAATTATCTGGTTGTAATGTAAGAGGTGTTATCTTACACCAGTTCGGGTTGTCGGTCTGATAGATAAATAAGTACCTATCTAATATGGTCGTTTTATCTAAGCTTATTATCGGCAACAAATATAATGATCACCAAAATATTTTTTTCCTACCCAAAATGGATAAATGAACACCAAAAGTTGCAAAAATATCAGGGCAAAATACTGCGGTAGCTTAGGTGAAGGGAAAAGGGGGTGAGCGAAGCGAAGCCCGCTTTATCCTTCGTATTAGATTGAACAACAAAAAATACTTAATACAAAAACTTAAGTACACAAAACATAAAAAGAAGTTTGGTGATCATTTATCCAAACACTATTTGGCAGTCCATTCTGGCAGTCATTCCGAATTTATTGGTAGTAAAATAGGTGCGTTTTCGGTAATCGTTTAAACATAAGCCCTTAGTTACCTACCTGCTGCTGATTTTGTTACTTGCTACTAATTTCTAAGGTCTTCTATGTCTTGTTAATTTGAAATCGGTCCAAAAGTCAGCTTTGCCAGAGCAATCACTTGCCGAAACACTCTTGCGAAGGATCCGCGCAATAATTCACGGCGGATTTCGCCCCTCAACTAGGCGCGCGTCGCGTTCCCCAAATTCCATTTCTCAGTGTTTATTACATTACACTAATTAGTTATTTGATTTGATTAGTTCTGTTGTTCGCGGGGGTAATTGGAATTGCTTTAACTTTGCCTCTTGGTGGCATGCATTGGCGTGTATTTGAATTAAATCAGAATTAGATCAGAAATACTTACTAACTATTCCGGTTTGCATTCATATTGCCGGATATGTGAATTACATTTTATAAAGCATATTATCTTTATCCTAAGAACATTATACAGAAGTTGTTACGGTGATGGAAACTCCATAGCTGCGACGATGGGCTAGCCCCCTGTCACGCAACTTGGAGTATTGAATAACTGGCTAAAAGTGGGCACAATTGTGCCTCTACCACCCCGTATGGGAAAAGACGTGAGGCTATATTATGTTTTATGTTATATGTTTATTATCTTTGTCATAACATAAGTACTTACAATAGATACACCTTTCCAGGGAAATAAACAATAGTCGTCAGTACTTGAGAGACCAGGCTTTAGAGAGAAATTTTTAGATTTAAAAAAGGGTCAAACTGGAAAAAACGAAGCGGAAATCGTCAGACGTCGGCGAAATCAGTTAACCCTTTCTGCTCCGTAACATAAAACAGCTTTATCAGTCGCGACTACAACGCGCGAGAAAGGCAAGGGCTAAATGAAAACCTATAAAAAAGTAGTTTGCGTCGCATCCGACGAGGTATTCCGCAAGTAGACGCCCATGCAACGACCAACTTGTCTGATTTTGTCCAGCCGATGTCTATTCTGTGAAGCCTGTTGATCAAAAGTGAGCATTTCGGCATAATCATATATTACGCAAACCATCCACTAACCATATTATTTTATAAAATGTCCAGGAAACATTGAAGGTAGTTATCACCTTCTTCTACCTACCTTTCTATGCTGAGTAAAACTCGCCTCTCAGGAATTATATTATACTGCGGCCCTGAGCTGACCTCATCCACAAATACCCAGCAGTGTTGGAGATATCATCCGATATCATCATGTGCGCTACATTATTATTTATTTTTTGTTGGAGGGGAAAATAATGGAATTACCCATGCCCAGGAGTCTTTCCTCCCTGCTATGTCCGGGTAGGTACCTACATATTGAGCGGGCATCAGCTCGTGTGGTATACGGGCTAAAAACATGGCCTCGGTATATGCTCAAGGCTATCTTCCTGCAATTTGCCCTTTTGGGCGATATATATGTGTATATGATATATATGGGAGCATGTGCGCTGCCTCTCGGGCTACGCATCATGCTCATCCCACATCAACCCACTGCAGCTATAGCGCCAACCCCTACGCTCCTGTGCCAACCGCGTCCATTGAGATCCTGTTGACTTTAGCATATCGTCGGACCATCGGGCAGGTGGTCTGCCCACTGGCCTTGTTGCTCCCCTTGGCCACCACTCCGTGACTGCTTTGGTCCACCGTCCGTCATCCCGTCTAGCCAAGTGTCCCGCCCATCTCTACCTCAGTCTCGTTATCCGCTTACCTACAGCTTCGACCTTCGTTTTCCGTCGAGTTTCGACGTTTGGCACGCGGTCAACGAGGGAGATACCTAACATGGGACGACCCATTTCTCGTTGGGCCACCTTGATTTTGTGTATAATTTGCTTAGTGAGCGTCCATGTTTCGGAGGGTGGTACGCCCATACATTTCCCACATCGCAGGGCCCGGCCCTCACCGACGCACCTCCTAGGCAAGTGTCCGCCCATCTTAACCTTGCGATCCTCAGCGCGTTTTGATTTTGAGTAGATCTCGAATGTTGCGATTCCGGCTCGGTTGGGGCTGCCACGGCCGCCGCCGCCCCTGCCCGCAATCGCCCCCCACGCGACCAGAGGCATCATTCTATAAAAATCCGCCTTTATTGCAAACTTTTTACGATTTTATTTGAAGAGGCATCATCGCGGCTCGCGACGCGATGCGGCTAAGTGATTAAAATCGTGCCGGAAAAAACGGGGGAACCGCGAGACGCTTTTGCGCAACTGGGATCCGTAGGGTTTTTTATGACAATCCAAGGCCATCAATTTACGCCAAATTGATAACCCTGAGTTAAGTAATAAGAATGTTTTGACGTATTCGTCATATTTTTAATGTATAATATATAGTATAGAAGTATACAGTAATAATAATAATACCTTGGACACTATTTACACACATTGATCTAACCCCAAACTAGGATTCCCTGTATCTTGGTTACTAGACAACGATACACATACTTATATAGATAAATATTATACTAAGATAGATAAACAACCATGACTAGGATACAAACATCCGTTCTCATCAAACAAATATTTGCACCCACCGGGACTCGAACCCGGGACCCTTTGCTTCGTAGGCAATAGAACTATCTCATGACCCTTGGCTTCGTCGGTAATAGAACTATCTCATTCCTTCTGGGCTTACGGAATAGCGCAAGTGGTCTTTGACGGACGACAATCTTAAGTACCAGAACTCCGTCCGGGAAACAAAGTATCGCCCAAATAATGTCTATCTATGAGATGTAGAGATCTCCTTACGACAACAATCGTAACAGTATGCTCAAAACCAGTAAGACTCCTGAATATTATAGAAAAAGCCACTGTAACAGACAACCTCGTTTCGTACGGTACCCTAAATATAGTATGAACTCGTTTAAATGAAAGCCTGAAACAAAGGGCAGAAGGGCGGGCGGGGCGCACCGACGTGTCGCTGTGTCAGGGCAGCTCAGACTTGCCCTGGAGCCCTATACACAAAGCGGTGATGTTTTTCCGTCGCCATTTTTGTTTGAACTGGTTATCTGCTAGTTTGCTGAATGTTTCGGCTGTGCGATCCAGTGATTAATTAAGTCAAAAGTCAAAATTTCTTTATCACTGTAGATATTTACATATACATACATACATATTTTTGCCTCTTCTCTACATTGGAGCAATTGGGAGAAAAGGGCGCAGAAATTCCTACAGATTGATTTTTAGATCTCTTTTGAAAATTGGTTGTGTTTAACTAGTACAAAAACTACAATATGTAGTATTGTAAGCAGGATAAAATAATTACAAAATCAATAACAACGAGGTCTTTATTGCGTTAGGTTAGGGTTGAACATTATAATATCCCTTTTTAGACAAAGTCGCTTTTACACGGTTTTTAAATTGCTCAAATGGCAATTTGGAAAGGCTTGTGTTTAAACGATTATCAAAAAATACGAAATTCACTACCATTAAATTTGAAATGACTGCCAGAATGGATAAATTATCACCAAATGTGTTTGGATAAAGGAACCTCAAACTTCTTTTTATGTTTTGTGTACTGTTTATGTTTTAGGTACTTTTTGTTGTTCTTTGCATGTCCAACCTAACACGAAGGATAAAGGGCGCTTCGCTTTTTTCCTTTTATCCCCCTTTTATCCTTCATCTAAGCTACCGCAGTATTTAGTCCTGATATTTTCTGCAATTTTTGGTGACCATTTACCCATTTTGGTTAAGAAACAATTATTATGGTGATCATTTAAATTGTTCTCATTTCGAATTCTCCAGAGGTATCTTGTTGTAGTAGAGAATGCATTTGAAAGAATGTCTTACTTTCGCGAGTCTAAACCGTCTGTGATTATTTCTCAGGTTATAATTACAACTATCGCTTAATTTGGATAATGTTGTAAAGTTCTTGCATTGCGCGACATTATATTTTTGAAAATAAATTGACTAACCAAAGCTAGTATTAAAAAGTTCTCTGAAGGAGTCTGTGCGTTTTTATTTGTCTTTCTACAGTAAGTGCAAGAATATCGATGCGTCTTTTCGAAGCTAATTATAAGCCCTTGAATTTGATTTCGTACGCCGCCCTGTTCAAAATGTGTTTTTTTTTTATATTTTTCTGTATGCCCTCTAGACGGCGCCATAATGAATTTAGTGTGACATCACATAGCCTATAAGTAGTGGACGATTAAGACACTTCTAATGATACCGCATTTGACTAATTCTGAAAAGTAAATAAGATGTTCTGGGAGATCATAGGTACTACATACGTTCTTACATTCGGCAAATATTAATCTGCACATCAAAAATACTGATTTGCACCGCAAATATCGGGATAAAATGCTGCGGTAGCTTAGGTGAAGGGTAAAGGGGGTGAGCGAGCGAAGCACCCTTTATCCTTCGTGTTAGGTTGAACATGTAAGAACAACAAAAAATACTTAAAACATAAACATAAGTACAAATAAAATATTTAAAACATAAAAAGCGTTTTTGTTGATCCTTTTTTGCAGTGTAAATCAGTATTTTTGATGTGCGAATAAATGCCCTTACATTTATACCGGTTTAAATCATAACCCTCCGTTTGGCATTGCTGTAATCTGCTAAAAAGTTCTATAAGAAGCAAGTAAGTCACTTTAATTTTCGCATCCACCTGGCCGTTCACCTAACAACTACATTAACACATGGTGGTTTACTAACAAAATGCCATGCAAAGGGAAACTTCACGAACATTATTATGCCACTAATCTCGTCGTGATAGCGATCGCGGCAAGGCGAGTAAATTATCTGATAAGAAAGCCTGCCACCGAATTATTACGTCATTCACTCGCCGAATAATCCACCGCACGATATTAGTCTTTAAGACCGAACAAAACTAGTCCAGTGAGTTCAAATTAGGCTCTTTACAATATGCCACCTTGCATGATTTGGTTTTTTGGCCTCTTCAAGAAGCGAGTTCTTCCAGTAAAACGTGGTTAAACTGTATCTCATGAACCGTGATAGTTAGACAGATGAAATTTTCACAGATGATGTGTATTTCTGTTGCCGCTATAACAAAAAATACTAAAAAACAGAATAAAACAAATATTTAAGGGGGCCCCCATACAACAATACTTTCCATACCACATACAAACTTATGAATGCACCTGGTTACGTGCAAGGAGTGTGAAAGTAGCCGCACCAATAACTTTGTAAACAACATGTGCTATGTAAAATCCAAACTATTGACTCCACACCATCCACCATCGTACAATGGTAGGGAACCCTTCGTGCGCGAGTTAGACTCGCACTTGACCGTTTCATCATATTTTTAAAACCTTTGATGAATTTGATATAGATGGTCTATCTGTGTTTTCCACTCAAACTGTATAGGTATACATATAAAGTAAATATCTCTAAAATATTGATATTAATACCTACAAACAAACGCACCCACGGTTTGCGGAAAATACCATGAATTATCCTGTCTCAGCAATCTCTGTCACATCACGTTAGTGCGAACTGTCTAGCATTATAAAATAATAGTACTTACATTAATGCTTTTACTTTTCTGCTGGCAGAAAAGAAAAAATAATGACATAACAATTAAGGCATATTTTATGTTGTTGCCCCGCAAATACCCACAATAGAGTCGTCAGTCAGTCTAGGTGGCGTCTGTAAAAAATGTTGCTAGAGTAACATTAACAATTATATAATTGTTACTTATTTGATGTTGTGCACTTGGGTCTACTCCATCCATTCTATGTTTGTTTGGAAGAACTCTTGTCAGACATAAGCTCGCCTTGTACATTTATTTTACATTTACCAGTCAGTAATGTGTTATTTTTATGCAAAAAGTATTTTCATTTATTCGACTTTCCCGCCTTCTAACCTCAAAATAGCACCTTGGCCGCTTGATTCTCAGGCGGAAAAATTGTATTCGTAACTCGTTCGAAAAGGCTTCTTTACGAACCTCGCTACGATACTCGCCTTCGGCTCGTGCCGTAGACATCTCCGTTCGTAAATATAAGCCTTTACGAACTCGTACGAGATGTACTATTAGTAAAAAAACAAACAAACGTGACGCCTTTTCTCGGAAGCGGTGGCACAGTACGGTATTTGACTGCTAGTAAAAAAAAATCTTTTTAGGAACTGTCAAAACGGTAATTTTGTTCACGAGTTCTATGAAATACTAGCATGTGGCGTCATAGTCAAATGCTGTCTTTTTGACACAAAATTGAGTTAATAAAATACAACTGCTGGAAATATACAATTCTGATATCGTCAAACGTTTTTGTTGTAATAGGTTCAGCTTAAGACACGTTTCTAGATTTATGACTACCTTGTCAAATACCGTATTGCACCCACGCCATTATAACTTATGATAAACGTAATTTAATTGTTCTTTTGTAGACTACCTCTGGGGTGTTGCAGTACGAGGCTCTGCCTCCCAAGCGACAGGTCCCGGGTTCGAATCCCGGGGAAGAAAGAAAAAAAATATTCCCAGGTCTTAGATTTCTTTATGTTTGTGACGTCGCTGTTTCTGGTTCCTTCGAAACAGGGTATCTTAGTATAGGGCCAAAACCAATGTATGTGCCTGTATTGTATATGTCACCGTAAGATAGTCAAAACCGTTAGTTGATCAACTATCGACAAATAGTAAACCAGACCGACTAGTGTTTAGAATTTACGTTTCTTTTGTTCTTACATGTCAACCTAACACGAAGACTATTCGGAGGTTTCGATGTGCTCGCCCCCTTTAGTCTTCTCAGCAGTGCCCTGGTATTTCGTTTGCAATTCAAGTTTAAACCATTTTACTATTATATTCTAGTTTACTAGTCTATTTAACCGTTAGTTTATCAACTAACGCGTCATATAGTAAGCAGTACGCTACAACTTGACCAACTAACGAGAAAAAAAACGTTAGTTTATCAAAGTAACGGTTTTGACTATCTTACGGTGACATATATAAATGTTTGTCTGCTTGTTTAATGCGTTTTAAATCAAGCAATTTCTAGGAATATAAGTAAATAAGTCTGCTTTATAGTGTCAAGTGTCTTCCTGACTTGCAGCTGGCAGCTTTGCCTCATAACTTTACGTCAATCTTATTGCGTGCTAAAAGCTCACTACCTAGTTGCTTGAAAGTTTGAAATTATTGCAATTTAGTTCACAATGTTGCTATGAAAAGCTTTTACGGTGACATGTAAGAAACTTTAATGCGACGTAAGTTTCTGCTAAATTTGGTATATTACAACTTTATTATGTTTTTCTTTTCGTTGTTGGTAATTTCTTTGTAGCAATCAAAACAAAAATCTAAATTAGGTAGGTATTGCAACTTTGAGGTGTTTTATTTTTCCGTCGTTGTTACAGTCACCCCCAAAGTCAGCACGGAAATTTTAAGATAAAAGTAATGCACGTAGGCGAACTTATCTCTAACAAGCGATATTTAGCAGCAAGCCATCATTGTCGCGTGTTATATTGCTGTAAATCTATTTGCTATCTCTGATATCTATCCAGATCCTTTTCAAATGTAATGATTGAAGGATTTTAGTTGACTTTCCAATAGACGTTTGTCCAATCAGCCTTACCACGTGACGACCTCTGTGGCGCAGCGGTGGTCTGTCTGCCTACCATGCAAAGGTCCCGGGTTCGATCCCCGGCTTGGGGTAAAAGTACAAACAAATCCCCAGGTATTAAATTTTTATACATATGGGTATCCTAGTGTGGGGCCAGAGCAGTGTACAAAAGAGCAGCACAAACAAATAAATAATAGTTTATAGTTGTTTAAAAACAAAAATGTATGGGATTTGACGTTTGTTTTGAGGTAAAACAGTGTTTAATATTTTTTGTGGTAATGTTTTATGTGGATTATGTTTTAGTAACGTTCTCATGTAATTCTTAAAAATTGAGATTATTTTTGGGTCTTTGCTTGTTTACGCGGTATTCTGTAGGCTTTTATGTTATTCTGACATCTGAGAATTTCTAAGAATCTTTTTCAAATCAACTGATCCAAAGTATGGTCAGTTGATTTGTCAATTTGAAAAACCGGTCAAGTGCGAGTCGGACGTCGGATCCGCACACGAAGGGTTCCATACCACTGTACACGGAAAAGCGTAAAACGACAGTTTTTTTACGGGTATACCTTTTTAATTCTTAATAATAAAATATTAAATAACTAAAAGTAGAACTACATTGAAGGCCGTACATAGAAACATTGAGAAACAGTTTTGTGTACCTATGTAAGTATTGGACTATATATGTATTCTGGTCAACGTAATTCTTTGCTCATTGAAACCGGAAGTGGAAAGAAATATAGCAAGTTATTTACAGAAAGAAAATCAAATATGATAAAAATCTGAATATTATTTATAATGATTCGAATGAGCACTTATTAATCTTATTATGACCAATAACTGAGCATTAAACTCAATACCCGCAATCAAAGATCTTTTCCGATAATATCGGGAGAGTCCAGTTCAGTTCACCGATAAACAATGCCTTTGTAAATGTCTTCGTGAATTTTCATGTGCAATAAATATGCGAAATACGAAAACCAAATAAAACAAAATGGCTAAGAAAATGGCCCTACCAATAATTTCTTGTATGGGTACTTCTTTTAATTCATAAGAACCTGTATGTTTCATTATTTGTTGTCATAGCGGCAATATAAATACATCATCTGTGAAAATCTCAGCTCTCTACCTATTTCGGTTGATCCGGTATAGCCCGGTGACAGACGGACGGACGGCCGGACAGCGGAGGCTTAGTAATAGGGTCCGGTTTGGCACCCTTCGGGTACGGAACCCTAATGAGGGATTCCGATAGAAATTCCTAGATGTGAGAAATACATGTATGTTCAAATTTATGTATAAGGATGCTCGTTAACTTCAAGGATGCTTTATACTTTTCAGGATTTGTCATGTCATGAAATACTATCATGTCACGTCATAGTGACATAGTCAAATGCTGTCTTTTTAACACAAAGTTGAGTTTATAAAAAATATACATATTCTGCTGGTAATATACATTTCTGGTATTGTCAACAGTTTTTGTTGATATAGGGTTTGCTTGAGACACGTTTCTAGATTTATTGGACTACCTTGTCAAATACCGTATTGGACAATCAGAGCGCGATGATTGTTGGCAGGAGCTGTCATTTAAAGCAACTATCAGTTTGTATGTTATCGGTAGCCATATTTAATCTCTGACATGTAGAAATATCAATCGATTTTGAAATATTGAAAAATCACAACACGATTATTTGATAGGAGCTGTCTTTTATTGCCACTTTGTTTGTTGATGCGAAGTACTGATTGGCCAATTTATCCAAAGCGATTTAAAAGGCATGTAACATTTTTGGCATACTAACTGTCGAAAAATCATGATTTCTTCAGCCGGTGATGAAACGGGTGTTGATCGATAGAGTACTTTTTTACAAACATATGTTTGTAATGATAAATTTCTATTACGATATACTTTTCGAGAAATCTGACTTCAAAGGGCGACAAAATCAAGTTTTTTGCACTTTGAACTCTCTTTTTTCGCAATTTCTCGCAAAGGATATCGTTTTAGAAGTTCATGATTACACACATGAGTTTCAATAATGAACTCTATCGGTGGAAATCGGTTTCATCTGTGGCCGCAGATATTAAGATTTTTCAAAAAACGGTATGCCAGTCTCCATACAAAAATGTTAGACCCTTTTTTATAGAAAAATATCAAACTGCACATCAAAAATACTGATTTGCACAGCAAATATCAGGGAAAAATGCTGCGATAGCTTAGGTGAAGGGTAAAGGGCGTGAGCGAAGCGAAGCCCCCTTTAGTCCCCTATATCCAACCTAATACGGTTCTGAAGTTTTACATAACCGTATTAGATTGTATGTATAGTATAAATACAATCTAATACGGTTCTGTAAAACTACATGGGAGCACTAAATTTGATGAATATTTTGTAAATTTGGTAGTCAAAACTTGTATTAGTAAACAATAAAATTTTTGCATTTCGATAGTCCTTCTAAGGCAATTAATGCTAATCTACTAATTTATTTATTTAGTTACTGATCAAAGAGAAACAGATTACAAAGGGGCAGATGGATATCTAAAATTAAACTTCATTGTCTACTGGAATAGGAGTTTGTACAAAATAACATAGTCCTCGTATCATCTATAAGTTAGTCGTCTAATTGGTACAAGACTACAAGTCCTCGAGCGGGCACAGACCATGCCGCCGCCTTCTACGGACGAATTAAATCTGCTACAATGAGGTTCTTAACCTTTTTGCAAGTAGTCCCACGACTATAATACGGATGATAATAGGTTAGTAAAAATATACACTTTAAAAAAAGGAGTTAATATGCTCGGATTTTTCGTCAGTTGTGTTGAAAACATACAATATTGACATCATAGTTTTTTTTTGGTCAAATGTCGAGTCTTTTTTGCACAAAATGGTGCTTAACAATATCAACGATTGTGACGTTGAATCGCATTTTATCGTTAATCTTACTTTTGATATACTTTATGTTTATTAGGATACTCCGTCGTTATCATCCCAATTCTGCTTTAGGAAGCACCTTTTGTATGTGGAATTCCGTAGGTCTATTAATAACGCATACCTACTATTATTATTATTATTCCAAGCCTACCTTAGATAAAAGGCGTGAGGAATATTCAGGTAACGGCCCCAAAAATCCTTGTCCGAATAAGTAATTAAGTAATGTGCATTTACAGTTAAAGTTGAGTTCCATCTTTTGTTATATCAAGCTTCGATTATTGCTGGAAGCATACTAATTATTAAGTCATGCACTTATAATAAAACCACGCCAACAACCAGAAAATGATTATAGTGCAATGAGGTAAACCTTATTTCGTCAAAATCTGCTCTAAAGACAGAACTCAACTGTAACAGTAAATACACTACGTAAACTTGTATGCTATTTCAGTAAAATTGATAGATTATCAGCGAATGCAATTTTAGTATTATCGTCTCCAAATTATTTCAAGTATAATTCACGGACGGATTTAATATGCGGACTACTTTGGTTGTTCTTATTTGGGAAATATTAAACTGCACATCAAAATACTGATTTGCCCAGCAAATATCAGGGCAAAATGCTGCGGTAGCTTAGGTTGAACATGCAAGAACAACAAACAATACTTAAAACATAAACATGATTTCGTGGAACAGAAATAACTACATATGTTTTATTTAAATTTACATATATATACTATTCAAATTATGTTATATTCTATGATTACTTGTCGTCGTATCTTCTAAGTTCCGTTTGGTGTATTATTTGTATTGATTATAATGATTCTACCCATACATCTTATAAAAAATCATTTAGGATCAGAAGGTACTCGAAGCAAAACGTCCTTTGAATCAGTTAGTCCGCCAGTCATAATGACCTTTAAACCAATTTGACCACCGCGTTTTATACATATAACGGCCGATATGTCACCAATAACTTTTTGCTTCAAGTACCTTCTGATCCTAAATGTAAAAAATTATCATAAATGTTTCTTTCTTTCTTCTTTCTTTCTTAAATCCACTTTGTATAAAAAAAAAAACATGATGAGTACACATAAAATATTTAAAACAAAAAGTATTTTTTGCTGTGCAAATCAGTATTTTTGATGTGCGATTAATTACTAGTCTTTTTATTTTAGCGACCACTGCTGGTCCGCGTACCACCGGTTCAGCACCGTGCTGGAGCAAGTCATACCGGTTATAGCAACTTTGCTAGCAGAGTGTAGAGGGATTATTGCACTCTGAGGCAGTGGGAAGATTCCAGCTAAGGGCATAAAGAGAGCGTGCTATAGCAATCTCGAGTGATCTAGAGATGTGTTGGGCACCGTTTAATAAAACATGAATCTCTGTGCCGCTGCGTTGTGGCTCTGCCTACCATGCGAGAGGTCCCGGGTTCGAACCCCGGCTGGGGATACTGAAAAACAAACCCGAGGTTTTGGATGTTTATACGTGTGTGATGTCCCTGTTTCTGGTTCGCGCGACACAGGGTATCCTAGTGTGGGGCCTGTATGTGCCTGTATGTAAATGTTTATGTGGTGATGGTGTTGGAGAGGTTACGCCCCCAAGTTAGCTACAGTTTGCTGATATCTGCCAATCGTATGGCGAATTGGAGAATGAAACTGGTCTGATAACATCTTGATATTAGTGTAGAATTATATTTTTTTACTCGACTGCAGCGATGCGGATAAGAGGAGGGTTATGTGTTTGACCTGTATGTATATATGTATGTAAGTATGCATCTCTGTCTGTTCCTGTGTCCCCTCATAAATGGTCAATGGCTTAACCGCTTTTGATAACTCACTGCTGTAATGTGCGGGCTAAAACAACTTATCAAAATAAAGGGATATAAAAGGCGCATACGGAAATATATTGCTAATCTTGCACAAGCTGTGAATAATATACCTTAGTTATTAACCCAGCATTTACAGATTTTTCGTAATTTTCTATGAAAAAGCAGGAAATAAATGACGTAATTAAATAAAACAACTGAAAAACCCGACTGCGGTACACTAAACTACTAGGCGGGACCAATTGAAAATAAAACTGTGGGTTCCGCATGCATTTAAATTTAATTTAATATCACTGCACTGTAATAATTTTACCCAATCTCTATAACTACGTATTTCGTAATATTAAGTCTTATCTGTTTGTTCGTTGCCTTTTACTAATTAATTTTTATTACAAAAATTTATTATTAATTATTCCTTTGCAGGTATCTACATCTATTTATTTTATTGTGTTCATTTGCGTCTATTCCAAGATTCTATGTCCGTGATAACCCCATCAAGTTTGACTCCACCATTCTATTACACCATGTATAAAACTTATCACATCCCCCTGTCGTGATCACGTGACAAGCCCCGATTCAATCACATCGACAGCTCAATGACTATCGATGGGAACTCTAGCATACTGAATAGGAAAGTCCAAGTTATAAGGAAAATGGTGTTGTGAATAGGAAAGAGCCTGGCAGTGCTGGACTCCAAATGAACGGAAATTCCGCCACTCTTCAACTGTACGAGTTATAAGACTAAGATCAACTGATTGAATTGTACAGTCTTCTTTCAGTAATATCAATATCGCGGAAATCGTTGACGAGATTCTCCACCAACATCGTCATCTATAGTTTGATGACGAACGATGTATTGGGTTTCTGAGGTTGTGGCACACGCAACCTTGTCACTCTACCCTCCTATTATAACGTAGCATACTGCGTAAGAATAACTAAGAAACAACTCCAACCTTCATTCACTCGGAAAAACTTTGTAGAAACAAACCTGTCTTAAAGAACCATGAGCGACCATTGCCCCCACAGAGCGAAGTACTACCATTGTTGAATAATTCATATGTCTGCTTTCTGTTACCATTATCGTAATAAGCGCTTGTGTATTTTTCAAGTGGTCTCTACTTGGCTGATTATGCTTTTGTAGACACCGCGAGTAGGCCTGAGTTATATAATAGACTAGCTATAATGTCCGCAATTTCATCTGCGTGTTCCCAGGAATTATCATTTACCGAGATAACATTGCCCTCCCTCTGATGCAGTCGGACAAAAAGTATCCTATTTGTTAATCTAGCTCATAAACTATCTCTGTGGTGAATTTCATTCAAATCCGTTCAGCCGTTTTAGCGTGATTGAGGCACAAACACACAAACATCTAAACATCCAAACATCCTAACATCGCTACTTTCACATTTATAATATTAGTTAGATTACAGGCCGGCTGTCATCTAACCCTGTCATCAGAGGTTTTTAAAGGAGATGTGTACTTTTTCCAAGAGAGTTGGTACTTTTTTCGAAATAGTCATGAACCAAGTTAAAACCGTATTTATATGAAAGAATATAATTTAAAGGTTCTAAATACATATCGTGATCATTTTTTAAAACCGCCGTTTTTTTGTTACTGTGATTTTAAAATAATTATTATTTTAAATAAAACAGCCACCCAGAACAATAATTTATTATGGCAACACTGTTCTGTCACGTCATTGTCAAGAACCCCCTGTTCCGAGTCACGCCACAATCATCTACGAAGCCGTTCCGATTTAGCTTTGGCGATACAAAACGATGGCATCGTAGACGCTGTAATCGATTATTGTGTGACTCTGAACATGGGGAAAGTGTCAAAAATGACAATTGAATGAATTACAGTTTTTTTTTTGCTGCAAAGTTAAGCAAAGGATGCAGGTTATAAATCCTACCCATACAAATATTTTTTTCAAAATTAATAAAGAATGGCGGTTTTAATAAAATAAATAATTTCGTAGGCTTTATTTATACTCGTTTCCCTACCAGAAAAACCGCATATGATTATGGTTCAAAAATCAGTACCGAAAAAATACATCTCCTTTTAATGGCGTATTATCGCGATAGAACGTATGTCAATTTCTATATCGCAAAATTATACATTTGTATTTTGATAAACTTGCATGGGACTATGGGCAGTTTTGTATGAACTCAGAGCCCACTTTTTCCAAAATTGCCCAACAGCATTGAAACTCTTTTTATATGAAATATGTGCACGTTTAAAAAACAGTGATGTAAATTAAATCGTACCCGAAGTATTCCGCTAGTGCTTTCATATAATCCCCCTACGAAAATGAGGGGTGTAAAAGTTTGACACGTCCGGCTGTATATGTGTCTGTCTGTGTGTGTGTCTGTTTGTGGCACTCTAGCGCTCAAACGGGTGGACGGATTTTGATAAAAAAAGAAAATGTTGGTTCTTAGCCATGTTTTATCAAAATCGGTTCAATACTTTGAAACTTATGAGTTATTTAAATGTTTAACTCCCGATAAGAAAAAGAGGTGTTATAAGTTTGAGGCGTCTGGATGAGTGTGTTTCTGTGTATCTGTGTGAGTGTGTGTCTATCTGTTTGTCGCACTCTAGCAACCAAACGGTTGGACGGATTTTGATGCGGTTTATTTTTGAGTGATAGTAGACTTCACTCTGATGGTTCTTAGATGTGTTTTATTAAAATAGGTTCAGTAGTTCGAAAGTTATCAGCTTAACAAGTAATAGCGGTCAAACAGGTAGACGGATTTTAATACGGTTTTTTATAGTTAGTAGTAGACTCTACTGCGATGGATCTTACGATGTTTTATCAAAATCGGTTCAGCAGTTCAAAAGTTATCAGCCTAAATAGGAAACAAGTCAACCAAGTTTTAACTGTAAGGTTTGATTAATGTATCGGGGGTGTTTTAATTTTTCTTATTTATTATTGATACTGACTAAACCTGGGCGCTACTGTGCCATTGCCACCTCGTATGGGAAAACGCGTACCGTTATGTCCTCACGGCCTGAGAAAACCCCTTCTTGTAATTGCACCTCGAGAGCATCAGCCAGTCACGTCCACTCGGACCGCAGCTAACTACATTTGCACCAACACCTCTCTCCACCGTGCTCTTAACACGTTTACGGCCGCACACAGCTGAGTTAACGTCAGGAAAACGCATTCCCATATGTCGGCGACAAGAAACCGGACAATGTAATGTATCAAGATTTTTTACATTAACGTAAGTTAATAGGCACATTACGCCTGATGGCGTTGCTATATGAGTCGCGAACTCGTCCAGTTATCCGTGCTGGATTTTGTGGCGTGCTTATGTCTTGTCTCCCATAGCCGAAATCAGCTGTTAAAACAAAGTGCTGCTTAAATAAAGGAGAAAGATATAGTGACAGCATGAATTTGGGGGTCCGTCATACTTTGAGTTGTGTTGCATGACGGTTAATAATAAATCATTTATTCAATGCCCCAAAAGCATAAAAACAAAAAAAAAATAAAGAAATCTTAATTTATCTTTTAAGAAAACTTATCTACCAGACTTACGTACCTACATAATGACCTACACCTACCAGCATGCAGTACACGGTTAACTTTATGATGAGAACATAGTTAGGTACCAGATATAATTTTTACATTGTATTTGATAAAAAATAAGAAGGTAAGTATTTAATAAAGATACGGGTCCAGATGAACCCTTTATGTCTTTGGTATTTATATCTAAGTGCCAAGGGCATCATTTTTATGGTCGAATGTCGTAGTTCTACCCTCCGAGCGAGTGGAAACTGTGTTACGGCAAGTTAGTTAAAGTATGAAAGTAACTAATCGAACTGATCAAACATTCTCGCCCACGGTGCACAAAATAAGAACTGAACGAAGCAAAAAGAGTTAGTCGACGAGAATTCGAATGTACCGAGGTAAAAGGCGCCTACAGTTTCGATAGGAGTCCAAACGACTGCTACATACGAAACGTAGTCAAATGAAAAGGTTAAAAATGCAGAATTTCATTCCGACGGCACACAATAATTGATCAAAGCCACAAAGGAACGACGGACTTTAAAGCTCATTTTCCCACAGCATGTTCTGTACAAAGTATGCAACACGTTTCATTATATCGCATTCAGATACCGATTCCAGTAACACAGGGCTGAGTATAGTCACAGACACAGATAATACTATACTAGGATTTTTATTTGAGGTCAGAAATGTAAACAAACAACTGTCATTTTCCAGTACAAAAATTATAATATGAATGTCAAAGTCAACGGTTTTGTTCTAGAAAATGACAGTTGTTTGTTTACATTTCTGGCCTGAAATTTAAAATGCCAATATAGTGGCTCTGTGAGCTGCAGACCTCGCGAGTGACACTTTCTTTTAATAACACATACAAACTTATGAATGCACCTCGTTACGTACATGAAGTATTAAAGTAGCCGCACCAATAACTTTGTAAACTACATTTTGCGGTCTTAAACCCAACCTATTGAGTTTTCACTTAAATTATATAGCCTGTTACTCTCACGGTCTCTACAAATCCAACGACACCCCATTAGTAAAAAACCGTCAAGCTGTTTGGAATGCAGCGGTTTTTTGCAATTTTGAAACCCCCGCATCTCCGCCATTTTGGAAATTTTCCAAAAACTGAATCGATAAAAAAATAATAATAATATCGAGCCTGCTCACAAACACTCACGAGAATCCGTTGAGAAATGCGGCCTGTAGAGGAGAGGATAACATCTGTATACATCCTGACATATGCGGCCTGTAGAGGATAACATCTGTACACATCCTGACATATGCGGCCTGTAGAGGATAACATCTGTACACATCCTGACATATGCGGCCTGTAGAGGATAACATCTGTACACATCCTGACATATGCGGCCTGTAGAGGATAACATCTGTACACATCCTGACATATGCGGCCTGTAGAGGATAACATCTGTACACATCCTGACATATGCGGCCTGTAGAGGATAACATCTGTACACATCCTGACATATGCGGCCTGTAGAGGATAACATCTGTACACATCCTGACATATGAAAGCATTTTTGCAAAATCCTGAAATGGACACGCTTCGTCGCTCGGTCAATAAGTCTTTCTTCTCATCACAGCTGACAGTCCGCGAATCAGTTTGCACCAAACCTAATACGTATAGTTGGAATTTAATCGATTTCGACCAAGGCCTATTCTCGTAGAACATGGCTAGGAATAGTGTACCACAAATTATTCTACACACAGCGACGTGCTATGTGACACTTAATCGATTTGGACCAAGGCCGATTCTCGTAAAATAAGGCCGGTGTGACACGTTAGTGTACACTGCATTGTTGTATAGGCATCTAGACCTAAGTCCAATGTGAAACTAGCAGCACTTACCTACACTCCACATCTACTAACTACTCGAACACTATCGTCCGAATACACTAATCGCAGCTCAAGTCAGTGCAACTTAAAGTGACACTGTTGTTTTCTTAACGAGTGACGATGCTGATATGAATTTGACTGCCAGTAAAATGTTGAGTGGGTACTTCAGCAGCTGGGCTTAACTGACTGTGCAATATGAGACCTTATCGATTTGGCCGAAGCCGTGAGCTCGATGCTTCTAGCTAGGCGCCATTAATTACACATATTCAAGTCGGTCCGATCAAATGGGGTCTTGCTTTAATTAACGGCATGGACGATATTGACCTGCAAGGCGGGAATGAACGCTGAGTAGGTACATCGTTAGTCGTCTAGAGTAAGACCATGAGAACATGGAAATAAAGGTCAGTCTGAACAAAATGTTAGTGCTTACTTAACCCCTCTGCGCTGTGAGGATACTCCTAGGAGTAAATGTGACTCTAAACAACAAATAGCATGGCGTTACTCCTTTTCTCGTATGGGGTGGCAGAGGCACTGCCCACGTTTTGCCATTGCATCCTCCAGTTACCAATGTTTTTTTTAATAAGTTCATACAATTAATTTGTTCTCTCTATTGTTGTTCTTTTATTTTTTTGTTATCATAATTATGTGTGTTTGTGGTAGTCCTGTGTTCCGAAGGTCCGGCTGAAAACCAGCGCTGAGCTGAGACCCGTAATGCTGAGCCGTGTCCTATTAGCACTACGACGCTGTAATAATCTATTGTCTTTTCTGTACAGTGTGTGTTAATAAAGTCATTTCAGTTTCAATAGGGGCCTACCTATATGTATGGGTAATATCACAGGGACACCTAATAATTGGCACCGCCTTCTGGATGTAGAACCAAAGACAGATGTTCTTAATCTGCACCCCACTACGTCCGTACCATTATCGAGTCTCCTAAACTGCGGCCGTATCGCACATCCACCGCCGCATCGTAAACGCGCCACGTCCGCACCAATAAATTGTTGCATTTTGGCAACATCAGTAGTTAGCCGTGGCTCATCCGCCCGCCCAGCGCCGACGACCGCCCTATCTTTACGCCTCTGTAAAAACTTACGAGCCCACATGCGCGCCGTTTTAGTGGCCTTATCTCCTTTTGCTCTGTTTTCGTGATGCAAATGAAATCGGAGCGCCGGACGTTCGCTTAAGCGTTTTGCCTTTTTTTTCGGGGAAAAGGCCCTGTTTTTCTTTTTATCCGGACCCGCTCTCCGCCTCTGCATGGATTACCCGGCTCGTCCGGAAATAGTTTATTTATCTGGAGTTCTTTCGGGGTTTCATATTTTATGTGGCACCTGATTCAGTGCTTCTCTTGGCTTTCTATGAGACTAGAGAAAATTTGGCAATTCAATTAGTTTTTGCTTTGTGTGATTTTAAGCGTAGCCTTCTGGATAACTGATTATAGTTGTCGTAATATTCGCCATAAAGCTTCCTCGATCCCGATATTCCCTATAACTAATTTCTCGAGTTCCTCGATCTATTTTTTATTGTGATATTGTGGACTCATTCCCCGCTCTACCTAAGTAAGAAATGAAAGCTACAGAACATAAGTTATTATTATGGGTATAATTGCACAACGAACTCCGAGATACTCCAAAGCGCGAAGTAATTATTGCAAAGATCAATCAAATATAAGTTAGTTTATTAACACCAGCTTCAAAGCTTGTATTTTTTTTGTCCGGCAAAGTATAAATAAATAATGAGAACAGTCTCATAACAAACAACGGAATAAAGTTCACTTTTTTAATGATATTTTTTTATGTTACTTTCTACCACCTGCTAAGATAGTGCTTCCAAGTAAAAAATATCACAGCATTTTATCTGCTGGACTAAACTTTCATAGAAACAAAAGATCAATGTTTAACGTTATGTTACGTTTGACATGACGACCTCTGTGGCACTGCGGTTCTGGCTCCGCCTACCATGCGAGAGGTCTCGGGTTCGATGCCCGGCTGGTGATAAAGAAAAAAAAACAGGCTTATATGGATACTCGGATGCTTATATGTGTGTGATGTCGCTGTTACTGGTTCCCACGACGCAGGGTATCCTAGTGTGGGGTCAGTAGCAATGTAAGTGCCTATATATAAAGGTTGGTGCAAAATGAGCAGCAACGCCGAGCCTCAGGCGGCCGTAACTAACCTGACCCTCCGAGAGGAAGCGGCTACCTTGAGGACTAAATACCCTCAAAAAGAAATGACTCACCAAACCGTCTTGCTAGCGTGGTGAGATAAAAGCAAAAATTCCCCCATGGAATAGTAGTTTATGTGGCCGATACATAATGGAGGGCTTTAAAAACTCGAGAGTGGGTTTATGAAACGAGCCGAAGGCGAGTTTCATAATAATATCACTCGAGAGTTATGTACTGTTACACACACTAGTTTATCTTCACACATATCATAAGCTTTCTTTGATGTGTTCAGGAACCGCATGTATGACCGGCATTGTGGCATTGAGTTGTTTAGCTTGTTCTGTAGTACCAACTTCACAGACAAAGTAGGGGCGGCACGCAGGCGGGCGTCGGCGTTCGAAATTTGAATGTCATAAGATGTAGAAAATTTACACATTATAGTCATAATGTTCAATATTCAGATAATAAATGAGTTTTTACAAAGTAGTTTAAGATTATGCTGATCGTAACGTGCGCTTTTTGGACGCAGTAGAGAGGGTTTATGATACGTGTGTAGATAAAGTATATAAATGTTTGTGTTTATGATTATATTATAAGCATGATTTTTGTGGTTGAGTATGCTTTTAGTGTCGTGCGTGTTTGGCATGCGGCTCTGCGGGAGGCGGGGCGGGGCGCCACACTGGCAGCACCCGCGTGCGGGATCAATCCCATAGTAAATCCCGCGTGCGTGATGAATGCCATCACACTGAAATGACCGACGACGCTTTTTGCTTGGTCTAAGGTTTATCTTTTTTAGCCTAGTTACATAACACCACAGAATAGTCCCGGAGGCCATTAAGCTATTTTGCGAGTTACTCCAACGCATCAGATGAAGATATGGGATATACCTTACACTCTGTTAAGTAACTCCACCAAATCTGAGCTTTCGCTGGGACTTTTATGGAAACTTTGTGACACCACCCACTCACTCACATTACGCTCAAATCGTCAGATTGATTGAAATCAACACTTATCAACAAGTTTGTACTATTTTAGTTTAACCCAACTATCGGACTATAGTGATATCGACTAGCATTTTTGCACACAATGTCGATAAGTATGACATGTTTTATATTTGAATTACCATAACTTAGTCTGACGTACTCGAATAAATCCCACTTGTATGGGCTTATTTTTTGTTGCCTTATCGGCGCGGCTCTACATAGGAAATTATTGAACATGGTTTATGGTAACTCCCATATCTTCATCGGATGCGATCGAGTTACTCACAAAATCCTCCGCTATAAACTCATCTCCCAACTACTTTCACCGTCTCCAGTTTAATTTAATTTCATAATCAAAATCACCCTTGCGCCTTGCCTTGCTGGAACACAGGCTGACTGCACGAAACCCTTGACATCAAGTGACTCAACAGCTTGGAAAAAAAGTAACAAAACGGCCCTTTATAAACCTAACTCCTTACATCATGGAGAGGGGTGGTGTAGGGTGGGGTAGGGGAGGGGGAGGCTCGTCGCAAAGGCACACTCCTGATTAATTACTGTCGTAATACCGGCGTGTATAGTCAGCCGCGGATAAAGCTATGTGCCACGGAAGCTTCATTTTTTGTTGTTACTATTAAGCGGTAACAAAGGTGTTTATTACATGGCGCCAACGTAGGAGATGTTGTTTTTTAAGCATAAGCATAAGGTTCTTACAAGAGATGACAGCACAGACCTAACCTGCCAGACATATAAGTACAGAAATATACAGCTTTCAATATACATTTCTCCGATATCTAGACTGTTATTAAGGTGGCTTATGTGTTAAAATAGCAACTTGTTATATACTCTTAGTGTAACATAACATATGTATAATATCTTACAATGCCAGTGTTTTTTATTATTATTATTATTATTGTTTTATTGTTTTGTTGTTGTTGTTGTTGTTGTTGTTGTTGTTGTTGTTTTTGTTGTTGTTGTGTACATTATGGTCATAATGATCAATATTCAGAAAAGAAATGAGTTTTTACCAAGAAGTTTATCATTATGCTGGTCGTAACGTGTGGGTTTTGGACGCAGTAAAAAGGGTTTATGATACGTGTGTAGATAAACCTTATTTTGTCATCATTGTAATATATGAAATCAATAAATTAATGATTATGAATAAGATTGATTAGTATTGATAAATTGTAGCCAATGATTAGAAATCATGGTATGATCAAGTCGAAGATGGGCTGAGCTTAATGATGATGAATGATGATCAATTTGAATCGTCAATGCCATCATCTTTTTGCTCACTAACACAATCTACAATCCTGAGCTTTCTCGTATCTCAACATCGCCTTGATGGTATGGAAGCCGAGTAGCGAGTGTCTTCGACCCGTGTTTATAGGGGTGATATCCGCTCTTAAGCATTGAACTTTATTAAGCAACGTGGAAGCAAATGTGACGGTAGTGATGGGAAAACCCGCCACATAGTTGATATACATCTTTCAACTCTTTAGCTCGCGATCTTCTTCTTCTTTCAACTCTTTTGCCGTCATGTCTTGTATAAGTTCACGACAATTACCTTCTTTATTTCACTGTGTTTTGGACTGTTAACAACAATTAATTCTGAAAAAAGGAAGCATGATTGTTTTAGTTGTTTACCTAGAAATCATAATTAATTGTTATATTGTTATTGTTTCAGGTATGGACAAAACGTAAATACTACCTCCGCAGATTCTCATAGAATAAGTAAGCCCAATCTATCATGAAATTGTGAAAAGTGGAATATTTTCGGCCAAACCGAAAGTATCACATACTCACTCACCAATATTTTCAAAATGTGGTAGTAAGTGCTGCAGACAAACGCACTGCTTCTGTCAAGGCATTGTGCTACTTTGCAATTCGCATTACATGACGTGGTAGGCCTTCTGCTACTGGGGGCAGTTTTTTTATTGAATATAAATAAATAAATTATCTTATTCAACGTCAAAATGATACTTACTTATAACTACAAGTAATTTTTTTTTGAATAAAAAGAAGACCACACCGTTTCGGAAGGTGGCAGAAAATGCAAATGCTGGTAGCAAAAAGACCGCTCCAGTGACCATGTGGCGCCGAACGGTGCTCAACTAGACATAAGCATATACCATATAGGTAATTGCTATATCACAAGCATGCTCTTCCGGTCGATTCAAAAAGTCCTGTCGATCGCGGCAAGGCGAAAAAACAGCCAAGTGCGAGTCTGACTCGCAACAAACAGTTCCTTACTATTGTAAAATATATAAAACTCGCACACTATTGACGGCGACTTTACTTTTAAAATCGCCTCATCTCTAAAATCCTAGCTATGCGAAGTCCTGGGGGGGCGACTCTCGCCGACGCTTGTAACAGGTATTTTTGGATGTTCAATGTTCATTGGTCGGCTATAAATGTCAAATTGGGGGCCATGTTCATCACAGCGCAATTTACACTTCAGCCGAGTAGAAATTTCATATTATCGCTCTTGTTGGTTACCATAGTGAAAAAGGTAAGGAACCGATATGTTACTTGGTCATTATGTACTCAACTTGCTGACTATGTGTCAAAAAGTTTTAGTTTTTGAATTTTCAAATATGAGGAAATTCCAACACAAATCAAACTAGGCCCATAGTAAGCTCAATAAGGCTTATGTTATGGGTATAGACGACGATAGATATATAATATGTAAAAGTAGATATGCAATTGGTCGATCGCATAGGGTTACATCCGTAAAAAGTCGATCTTTTGTATAACCAAGTTGGCCACCCCTACCATATCATGTAAGTTAGTTAGATAAAGGATAACCGAAAGATGACCGTCGTCGTCACTTTACTGTCACTGAACTCGTATTGTCCACCGGATTAGGGCCCATGATCTGTTGAGAGACACGTATACAGAGACGTATCGTATACTATACGTCATATCCGCATCCCTACGCCTGTGCGCCGCGTTTCGTTGCGGTTGGCACTGTCACGGCTTGTTCGCTCGAATGTATACAGCCTTTTATTAGCCTAAACGCTGATGACATAATTAACATTGAAGTATGTATAAGAGAGACGAAGTTTGTTAGTAAGCTGACGTTTTAAGTATGATACTGAAAGTTTCTTGCGGTGTGGTGATGTGTTACTTAATAGTATAAGATTAAAAGTCAAAGTTATTTATTACTGTAGATATTTACATATAATTAGCAAACGTCATTTTTTGCCACTTCCTCCCACAGATTGACTTTTAGATCTCTTTTAAAAATTGGTTGTGCTTAACTAATACAAATATTAGAATATTAGTTATTATGATTAATAAACAGGAATAAATAATTACAAAACTAATAATAGCAATGTCTGTGTTGAGCTAGATTGACCCCATACAGTCCCGTCGTTTAAGTTATCTTGAACATTGTAATAAAGATCTGTTAAGAAGATTGTTCATAGAATTACAAAAAATGGCTTAATAGTATAAGATTGATACAGATCTGTTAAGAAGATTGTTCATAGATTGAAAAAAATAGGGTTATTTGAAACGAATGGTCTCATCGTCATACTGAGCCATTCCATCGACCCACCGCTCGGCACATGCCCTTATCTATAGCAGCAATCACATCCAGTGGCATCCCGTCGACTTGACGGTACGGACGATGTTGCAAGAAAGTCAAACTCACTTGCGAAAGATATTCATCAAACACATCCTCATAATCATAGCTTTGTTTAACCCTCTGCTAAATAGGTTAATGATTAGTACAGTCTCAATTTCTGAAAATCCTGGAAATAACGATTTCGATCGATTTCCACCATAAGTAATGAACGTTGATATAAGTGTTGTAGTTTAGTTGTAGGTAAAAAGAGACTGCACTATATATCTCTATATCATTGCTCTAAAAAGATTGGAGTAACCTACATTCTATATTGTTTTCCTAATACAAGGCGATAAATCGTGCTGTACTTACCACGTGGGAATACAACAAATTTCCAAAGGCGCATTTCGTTTCGCCTCTATTTAATTTTGCACATTGTACGAAGTACGCGCCCTAACCAGAGTAGCAAGAGCACTTCGTAAAGAAAAAGCCGGGAGATATTTTCTTGTTACATTTTTCCGGATATTTTCTTCGGAATTTACGCGCTTACCAAACTGACGCGTCTCATCCCATTTTATTGTAACGAATGGCGCGGTAGGTAATCTGTAGGTACCTATATTCATTGTCTTGGTAACGCAGAAAATTGAAAGCGTGGTCGACCCAGGAAGAGGTGGGGCGATGCTAGGTCTTTGGGATGAGAACTGGCCCTCTATGCTAAGCACAAGCCTCACACAAGCCTCTCGCAGGCTCGGCCCTGGCCCTGGTGGTTGGCCAGGAGTGGAATAACCCGTGAGAGGCCCTTTGCCCAGCAGGGAGACACCACTGGCTCAAAAGCAACGCAGGTTAGGGTTTAGTATAAACAAGCGGCGTGGAATACCTTGGACATCAATACCTTGGACATCATTTTACACACATTGATCTAGCCCCAAACTAGGATTCCCTGTATCACGGGTACTAGACAACGATCTCTAGGAATCTATCTAACTTGTTACCACGAGACATTTAAGACCTGCGATGGTAGGGATGATGAGTTGATGACAAAAGTAACAACGGCATTTCAAAAGTCCTCATGAAATTCCCATACTAAATTAGCAGTTGTTTCACTTTTCCTATTATCACTTACTCCGAACATTGGAATTATAAATTGTCAACACAAACGTTGTCTCGGATCTTGTACTGGAAAGAGCCAGAAAGAGCTGCAGCCTTATGGCGTAAATCGTCTGAGCTAGGAACTTCATATAGACTTTTATGACACCTTGCACCAGCTACATCTGTCAAATTGGTATCACGCAAGTAGCATCATAATGGAGGCCAAACCCAAGCTCATTGAATGAAGCCTAGAAGCCTTCGGTGATACCCCGCAATCGATGAAATTGTATGAACATGAGATGAACCATAGACACACGCTATGAACTTCAGAGAGTTACGCCATAAGGCTGCTGTTCCTGGTGTGGGCGGATCGCGAGTCAACTCATAAAACGGGAGTAAAATATAAATAAATAAGCATTATGAATTCGGGGTGAAAGTTCAGGAGAGAAATGCTAAGTGACAGGTTGACAGCAGACATTTTACTTTTATCATCTGTGTGCAATCGACTGTGTAAGTGCTGTTTGAGTGTGAGTTGGGTAGAAACATGAGAAGTGGGGAGTGCCAATTTGTATTGTATAAGCAAACGCACCAATTGCTTCTACTAGTAATCATTACTTCAAGCTTTACAATGCAATGTTAGAAGCGTATTTTGAAGTATTCCCGTAATTTGTTTTTTTTTTGACATCAAGAGGACATCAAAAGTTATGTCAAAATCAGCTTTCGTACACCATCCTCACTCAAGCCGTTTTGGCATATTTAGTCCAATTAAATAATTAATTGTATAGAATTGAATTGAAACATAATTGTGTTTATTAGAAATTGTAATAGCTTTGATTTGACACCCTTTGCTGTTCTTTTCTACCACGGTGTAACCACCTCAGAGTTTCTTGTGCGCTGTTCTTATTCTATTCTATTCTTCAGGCAAAAGGGCTTACTGTGCAAAAAAAACTACCATGGTGAAATAGAGCTACCTCAGAGATTCTTGTGCGCTCTTCTTATTCTATTCTATTCTTCAGGCAAAAGGGCTTACCGTGCAAAAAAAAAACGATCAAGTACGAGTCTAACTCGCGCACGAAGGGTTCCGTACCATCGTAAAATGGTAGGGATGGTGTGGAGTGAATAGTTTGGATTTTACTTAGCAAAATGTTGTTTACAAAGTTATTGGTGCGGCTACTTTCACACTCCTTGCCCCTAACTAGATGCATTCATAAGTTTGTATTTGGTATTGAAAGAATTGTTGTATGGCAGCCCCCTTAATATTTATTTTATTCTGTTTTATTAGTATTTGTTGTTATAGCGGCAACAGAAATACATCATCTGTGAAAATCTTTTATCTGTCTAGCTAGCACGGTTCTTGAGATACAGCCTGGTGGTAGACGGACGGACGGACGGACGGACGGACGGACGGACGGACAGCGGAGGCTTAGTACGGGTACTGTTAGCCGTAAAATAATTAAGAATTTATATTTGAATTTCGAAATCTCATCTCCCGGGCAAACAAGCCAATCGCAGACCAGAGACGTGGCGAGGCAAGCAACTGGCAGCGAACAAGTGAAAAGTAAGTAGGTAAGTAGTCTGTTAACTTGCGGACGACGCGCTCTTTGCGCCAACCTTCACTACGGAAGGGGGGATAGGGCTTGCGTACATTTCTACATGGTTTTATCATAGACAATTCCTGTAGTTTTTTTTTTCGAATATATTATTGCAATATACAAAGTAAAACATGTATTCTCATCATATAAAATATGTACATCTACGTTACGTTAACATTTAGTTATTTTAATAAGAATTGTTTTAAAACTCAATTGATGATACCCTAAAATCACGTGCAGGGCACTTAATTTGATTACACACTTAGGTAATACTGTTACACTAGAGAATAATTAACTGCTACTCACAATGTCAAAGGCCACTTGAAGGTCATGTGTACTGTATCCTTCGTGAAATGTCGAAGCCAGCAGGACATTAGACTCCCATAAACTTTATGCCGTTGTTGTGAAATCGGACTGCCAATTACGATTCGACGACCCGAATGGCCGAGTCGGCAGTGACGCTGCCTACGAAACCAAGAGTCCCGGGTTCGAGTCCCGGTGGGGGCAAATGTTTGTTTGATGAGAACGGTTGTTTGTACCCTAGTCATGGTTGTTTATCTATCTAAGTATAATATTTCTATCGTTGTCTAGTACCCAAGATACAGGGAATCCTAGTTTGGAGCTAGATCAATGTGTGTAAAAAAGGTGTCCAAGGTATTATTTAATTATTAAATTCAAAAAGAAACATTATGTTAAGCATAACGCGGCACTCGACCGCACTATTTCAAAAAAATGTGTTTGGGATGATACCAAAAATTTATAACAATATTCCAAAATGTATCAGAGAAATAGAATCATTTAATTTATTTAAATTAAAGCTTAAAGAACATTTGCTTAATAAAGCCTACTATAGCGTACAAGATTTCCTCAATGGTACCTGAAAGATTGCTTAATAGGTGGTAGCGTATGTTTATTAAGGATCTATGTAATTTGCAGTATTTGAATAATCAAACGGACATGTAATATAATGTACTGTTATGTAATTTAAATTTAATCTAAATATAATTTAATTTAAATTAATATTTGTACGCCTTTAAGGTAGAGTGTGGCAAGAACAATATTTATTTAACAACCCTGTAACCCACATTCACAAATAAAATATCTTTATCTTTATCTTTATCTTTATCTTTATCTTTATCTTTATTTTTATCTTTAATTTATTAGGAGAGAAATTAAGTGCTAAGGTTTAGGGTGTATTTGAAGGTTTAGGGTGTATTTGAGTTTTCTCAGATATCTGCCATTCATATGTGAACGTTTTGATATGTTGGTATCTCAGATAGTATAATGATCATGCATCATACTGCATGCCAGTTAGATTGACTATATTATGATACTTTAGCCGCTTGGTGGGTTGCTCTAAAGAGGAGGAGCATTTTTACTCCCTCTTCCCATTTTAAGGAGATACGAAAAAAAAATTGGGTTTTTTTCGAATCCATTTACTCCACCATGAAGTCATCTACAGATTTGTTTTTTGGGTTAACGTTTATTGAGTATTTCATTAAGATTTTCACTAAAGAGAAAAAACGCGATTGGATGAAATTTTCTCGATAGAATTTAATTACGAAAGTTCCTCTAAATCGTTCTATTTTTTCCTGTAATTCCGAAATCCTAACTAATTTAATTGTGGAACTGCGTTCAAAATCTAGATATTATATATTCGCAAAATCTCCTTAAAAAACTTTTTAACAAAATAGCGTAGTTTATTTATAAACAATTTTTCTGTGGTTTAGCGCTACGTTTTATCATTTTTTCCCGATTCCGTTCCTCTCCCACTGCGGGTCTTTCCGCCTGGAGTAACGAGGACCTTTGCGCGGACGAGATAGCGCCTTAAACCTTTTCTCGAGATTTCTCGCGTAATCTTAGAACTGCGGCCGCCCTTACACCCTACCAACAACTTTAAATTCAATGATCTCCGCTAGAAACTCCCCGACAAAGTTACGCAGAGTACCGGGAGTCCCGGGAAAAGCGAGACCTCAGTCTCGCGGCCAAATGAAGAGTCTTGAAGGCATTTGGGCGAATATAATTTAAATTGTATTAAAGTACAGGCTGTGAAAGGTATAGAAAAAGAAGGGTCGCATAGATTTTAATTTGAACTTTGAACGTAGGTAACATTTAGTTCAATAGTATAATACCTAAAAAAGTGGCCAAGTGCGAGTCGGACTCGCTCATGAAGGGTTCCGTTGTAGCAAGTAATTATGAGACTGGATGCTTGTGTTGTAACTTTGTTTTTCATAGTGTTTGTATGAATGACAAAGTTATCTTTGCGGTTTTTGATAAATGTTTTATATCTTAAAAACTGCTTATTTTATTTGTTCAAACCAATTTTCGTGGAAAGTGTTTATTGAGATATACAGCATATATTTTTTGTAGATTATTCACTCGATTAAATCCTTTTACAGGTTTCGCGTCCAAGTTTTTAATTAGATTAAAGTGTAAAAAAAACGTTTGCTAGGCCCAATTCCGTTAAGCCCATTCAAAGAGTTTATTAACAAAGAAATGCTTTGTGAAAAATACGGAACAATTGGAGGCACTGTGCTAACAGTTTGGTGCAGTTCGAGTTTAAAATATATTTTTCACCGAATGCAGTCTACAATACTGATGCGATGAAGACGGCTATCTATAGAAGGAGTCCGCTGACTGATTTGGCTGTGGGTATTAGGTCAATAAAAGAGAGATATCCGCTCCAGGTCTACGCCTGGGGACCACTGCTCCAACAGCTTATGCTCGGAGTTAATATACATAGTTAGTAACCGAAGAAACTTCTCTTAAGCGATGCAGGTCGATGGTCAATTGTTTCTGCGATCCGTGGTGACATCTGTTGACACCTTCTGTCAACTGTTGCGTTTGTTTGTTTGACATCCATCTTGTATGTTAGTATGTGGAGCGCCTGATAGGTGACGCCACAAAACAATCGCCTTTTTGCTAGGATTTCAAATGTCTTCATCATATGGTACCCGACGACATATGACGACCCGAATAGCCGAGACGGCAGTGATCCTGCCTGCGAAGCCAAGGGTCCCGGGTTCGATTCCTGGTGGGGGCAAATATTTGTTTCATGAGAACGGATGTTTGTACTCTAGTCATGGTTGTTTATCTATCTAAGTATAATATTTATCTATATAAGTATGTGTTTCGTTGTCTAGTACCCAAGATACAGGGAATCCTAGTTTGGGGCTAGATCAATGTGTGTAAATAGTGTCCAAGGTATTATTATTATTATTATATTATTAGCCCCCATCGGCCTACTGCTGCTGGGTGCAAGTAGGATAGAGCGGTAGGTAACAACTATGCGCGCTGTCTTGCTCACTCGCTAGGTAACTACGCTCACTGTCTCGCTCGCTCACACACACCCACACAACACGTCGTCCGCAGTAGCGGTCTGCAATTAATTTGTACCTTATTCTTAATGGCTGGTATTTAATCGCACATCAAAAATACTGATTTGCGCACCAAAAAAGGATCAGCAAAAACACTTTTTATGTTTTAAATATTTTATGAGTTCTTAAGTTTATGTTTTAAGTATTTGTAGTTGTTCTTACATGTTGAACCTAACACGAAGGATAAAGGATAAACTTCGCTTTTCTCACCCCCTTTACCCTTCGCCTAAGCTGCCGCAGCAAATCTAAGGGATATTTGCTGCGCAAATCAGTATTTTTGATATGCAGTTTAAATTTCCCAATCTTAATGTCTACAGCGCAAATTTACACTATTTCGTAATGTGTCCACACGGCCCTGAATTCGAGATATACCTATACCTCCATTTTATTATGTAAACAAATACAAAATTACCTCATTTGTACGGTTACTTAGTATGGATCCGCTTACAGCCTCCCTTAACTACTTAATTGTTTTTCTTGGGCCATCCGGTGTCAAGTGGAGACCGGAAAGCCGAATATTCCTCCGGCCAAATAAGCCGGACCTCAGCTAATATTTGATGAGCATATTATTCGCGAGGCGCGGCCGGATAACGCGAGATTGATTTCGAGAATCAGGGGTGGTGGTCGTAAAAGAGTAAGACGGATTTTCGGCTAAAATGGCCGAAAAGCACACATTAATATTTACATGAACAGGTTTAATCACTATAATACCAACTACTCATGAATTCACTAACTCACTACCTATTATTCTTCTGTGTAAGCAATTTTTTCACACATTTTTGCATTTGCGCACATAATATTCCGTCTATCCCTCTCCCTCTGTACCTTAAATTTTCTGTCTTTCGGCCACGCAGCCTTTTCACCGCGGCCTGGTAGGCTCCGCAACGGATATCAGAAACAAATTTCCGTCGCGTCAATAGTTTTCTGTGTCGCTGCGAACTTGCCTGCTATGCTACTGTGTCGGAATTTCACTTTCAGATTGCATTGTTGTGTTGAAAATAGTGCATATTAATACGTCTACACCTTTTCCCGTTTAGGGTGGAAGAGGCACATACTACACCCAAATAAGCAAACATTTTTCGGCATTTCTCGCTCTCACTACATACACACATCCCGTAACGCCAATTCCCTTGCGGCAGTGGCACAGTACCTACGTTTCTTACTTTCCGTCTTTTTCGGCCATCCCACCAAGCCTAGTAAGCTCCGCAGCGGATATCAGGAACAAATTTCCTACGCGTGCGTAGTTTCCTGTATCGCTGCGTACTTGCCTGCTACTATGTCTGGATTTCACTTGCCGATTGTAGGTACCGTTGGATAGTGATGTTATGAAAATAGGCTGGAAATATCACGTTCTCAATGGTGTAATTGCCAGGAATAATGTTAGATGTTGGGTTGTTGCGAATTCAAGATTATATTCAGTCAACTCGGTGGTTATATTTCCTCCCTCAATATTTTTCGTATACAGTGAGGATTTTCTGCAAAAACTACGCACCTAGTAATTAATTAAGAATGTTTAATGGCGTTTACCAACGAAAAACGTGTTTACCAACGTCAGAATATCTGCCAGCTAAACAAGGAATTCTTCATTATTGGCAGCCGTTGTTAGTCGCATTTACTAGAAGATACGAGTATAACAATAGTGCGGAAACCAAAACCCCAATATTAATACACTGTTTTCCACAGATACAGCATATTAGTTCATAAATAGGCAAGGGTTACAAAGTACACACATTCATTATTAGTTGGCCCGAGGGTAGCTGCCAAATTGAAATGAAACTAAACCCGTTTAGATGCTGGGTTTCATCTTTGACACGTTATTCCTCTTAAAGGACGTCTTTCCAAATCCAGAAAAAAAACTACGAAAAAATACGAAATAGATGTTATTTCTAGGGATCTAAAAGTTGGTACTCAAAATTTCTTAAAAAGTAGTGTTTAAAATTATAGAAATTATCTGTGGTTTAGGAAAGTAAATAAAAAAACACAATTTTCCCACTGTTCTGCCGCGCGACTGACATAACAGAAATGTTGCAGTGTGAGCTGTTGTGGACTTTATTATATCAGAAAAAATACCAATTTGGTTCGTGGTAGTGTTGAAGTTTGGACACACATATAAATACTTTATTTACCAATAAATAAAGGCAACTGGTCAGGTTTTTAGGTAATACAAGGCGCGCAAAGAATTGATAGAATAAAAAACCGGTCAAGTGCGAGTCTAAATCGCGCACGAAGGGTTCCGTACCACCGTTCAATGGGTGTGGAATGAATAGTTTGGATTTTACACAGCAAAATATTGTTTACAAAGTTATTGGTACGGTTACTTTCACACTCCATGTACGTAACCAGGTGCATCCATAAGTTTGTATGTGGTATTGAAAGAATTGTTGTATGGGATCCCCCTTAAATATTTCTTTTATCCTGTTTTTTTAGTATTTGTTGTTATAGCGGCAACAGAAATACATAATCTGTGAAAATTTCAACTCTCTAGCTAGCTAGGTTCTTGAGATACAGCCCGGTGACAGACGGACGGACAGCGAAGTCTTAGTAATAGGGTTCCGTTCTTACCCGTTGGGTACGGAACCCTAAAAAGGTGGGTAAGTAGTTTGTCCCTTTGGCAGCTTGCTTGTGAAGCGTACACTAAGCGAGCCTGATGTATCGTGCGCTTCTGGCGGAATTTGCGATCGCGTTAAAGTTTTATTAATTTTCCAAATTAGATATTAAGTTTACAATATGTTGTACACAAGGCGTAATATATACATTTGTCTACAGCAGGTCTTCAGTGACCCGAGATTCGACCGCAGGTTTTAAGGTCGCTCCTTTGTTATTTTATAATAGTCAAATGTTTGGAGATATCCCAACACGAAGAAGCTGTCCGTACTCTGATTGTAAGGGCTCTATAGACACGCTTCTTTATATCTGTCATCGTATTGTGGTGATGTGATTAACGCGCAGTGAGCAATGAGGCCTTGATCAGGTAAAGTTTTCTGACACTGAGAAGTTGCCGATCGTCATTAGGTTGGCAGTCGGATATCTTCGAGGTTTACCCAGCGTGACCTTTAATACCACTCTTTGTGCTCCCTAGACTACAATCATTATTGACTCTAGTGCCCCTCCCCATATGAGCTGACAATAGCAGAGGACCGATTGACAGATAGATATAGATATAGAGATATAAATATACTTCAATAGTTTCGTATCTGCGATGTTCATTAGTATTGTCAGTATATCAAGGGTTTTTCTAATTCTGCTGGCTAATTTATTTATGGGTTCACTAAAGGATAAGTTCTCGTCAAGATTAACTCCGAGGTATTTAATATTGTTTGTTCCTTTTATCTCGAGACAGCAGCAAGGTAAGATTCTTTCACTGCGGTTGTGCACTTTGATGTTGGATGACAATGGCGGTGCTGTCGCCCGTGTTTTATAAAAGGAGACAACTTTGTCTTTACCATGTTTATTGCGAGTATGTTAGTCATGCCCATTTCTGCAGCTTGATACCCACCACTCCACTGGTTTTTTGGAATAATATCGCAGTATTGTATATATAATTAAGCTCAACATCTGCCATATCTCTTAAATAGTCTAGGAACAGTGACGGTCCAAGTATGCTGCCCTGGGGCACTCCGTGACTTATGCCGGATTCTGTGCTTTTCGATCTATTTATAATTATGCAATGTTTCCTGTGAGATAGGTTTGAAACCATTTTAGAGCTACACTCCTTACCCCAACATTCTCTTGTTTTTAATAAAAGGATGGGGATAGACACTGTGTTAAAGGCTGTTGCGAGATCTAGAAAGACATCTGCATAAACTTTTCCTTCATCTAGGTTGCATGATATCAGATCTTTAAGGTCTCTGTCGGCATCTTCCTTGAACATTCCCCTTCGAAAGCTATCTTGTCTATTGGGTAATGCGTTGTTTATTTCAAGGAATCTCATGAGGTGTTTGTTTACTATCTTTTCTAGTATTTTTGCTAGAGTGGGGAGAAGTGATATAGGTCGAGAGTTAGCTGTGCTATGTTTGCTCCATCTTTATGAATCGGACAGACTGCAGACGTCTTCCAGGCTTCGGGAAATTCTTCGGTTGATATGCTGACGTTAAATGTGTATGCCATGTGTATGGGTGCTTTGGCATGGAATGCAACAACCATATTTCAATATGGTTGTTGCATTCCATGCTGCATGCATGAGCTGTTGCTCACACTGCAACATGGCTGTTACGTCAATCGCTGTTGTTGAACAGTGTAAAAAAATTGTGGATTTTTGTTTCTTTTTCAAAATACATTGACTATTTCTTAATATTAAACATAAAGTTTCAAGATATTTTGAATACGTATTTTTGACGCGAGAATATCAATGTCAATATTCTTTTAAGATCTCACGAAATAGCAAATTTTAGGGGAAAAGCATATATTTAGTAAGTTTTCGTCTAGTTCAATTGGCATATAATGTTTTTAAACATACAGATTGAAGGGAAAAGATGTGCATTTGACAAAAGCCTTAAAGCAATTTTTTCTTTATATCAGCTTGTTGGATCTTCGGTCGTTTCGTGATCATGTGACGTTAAAACGTTATTTGATTATTTTCCTAGATAGAAAAGCAAGACGTAACGTAATATTATTATTAAAAGTTATTCAATACTTCATTTTGCGTGAAGGGGGCTAGCCCATCGCCGAAGCTTCCTCATGATGTTTTCCATCACTCTGAAAATAAGCTGAAGATGAAATTTGTTCCGTTGTCGGCTTGCCCAGCCTTAACCAGTTAATACCGGATTGCACAAAAACCGCTAATCCTACCCATCCTTACCGTAGAACTATTTAAATCTATAACGCGTTCATTGACCCCCGCCCTGCTGATTCGAAAACTTCCAACTATAATTATGTCGATGATACTGGAATTAATATTACACTGGCGAGCATAACTAAAGGGTTCTATCTAAACTACTTCTATCTATCATACAAACATTATATTTAAATAATTTTGGAACAGCCTTCAATTGTTTTACGTACTCAAGCTCATGTCGACGTAACATGTAACTCAATTTAATTATTTAGAAATTTATGTAAGCATCTCACAATTTATAACAAGGTTTAGTAGCATCTAAATTAATAAACAGCAACTAACTTTTGACATAATTGTTGCATATGTACGAATCCAATTTAACACACAAAATGGCTGATTAGTTGCTAATGTGGCCAACACTGGAATACTACATTTGTGATTCAAAATTTCAAACATGCGATTATGTAAATGGCCTACATTATGAATTATCATGCCATGTGGAAAGGCCAAGCATTGATTGAATCACTAGTAGTTGTATAAAGCTGACTGTAGAGATGTACATGAATCTAGCTAGAATTCTGAACTAACAGGAATATATATTTATGAATACAAACTTAACTCCTGTTAGTTCAGAAGTTTGTCTTTGTAAGACAAAATATGGGAATTTTTACCAATAAAGTATAAGTAACTTTAAGACCAGGTATCCCAATAAGTTAGCGTTTCCGACTGAATGTCGATACAAATATTTAATGCCATACCAACAGAACTACATGGCATGCCTTTTAATGTATTTAAGTATAAATTACGTAAATGGTTGATCACTAAATGCTATTATAACGTTAAAGAATTTTTTGACTCTCGTGTTAATAAAATTAATCTATAATGTATAAAGGTAATTAATCAATTAATTCATTTCTTTGACTAGCTACCCATATTAGTTGAAAATAGACACCGACCTGTTTTAGATAATATTTAAGAATTGTATTGCACTACTTTAGTGCTATTTTTGCATGTCACTACGTGGCTAGATGATCAATGCCGATAAATGTTATGTTACCAACTACTATGTAACCATATCTACGCAAAATAAACAAATTTGATTTGATTCGAAGGAACCTATTATACCTGAACTAAAATCAGGCAGTTTTTTACGTTTTCACGCCATCATTAAAATGAAGTAAAAATGGTGGTTTAGAACTATAACAGACAGTTCTATCGTCACGTCAAGGCGTGTGAACTGCCGACCGTTATGTACTCAGAAATAAGAGCCATGTTTTAACAAAAAAACAAAATTGTATGGAAACGACGCGCCATTAGCGTTTTGCAGGGCTTTTACGTTATAATATAACAATCATTAAATATAAAAAGTTAAAGATCTTTTCTGCAACTGTGAAATAGAACTTATTAGAACATATATACGTTCGAGAATACCAAGACATTCATTCTTATTCGAAATGGGAACGGATAAGTGAAGTGATTTTTTTTGTCTAAAAACCGTTTGTAGAGCTCATTATTATGGAAAGTGGCAGTAATGTCATGAAAATTACGAATAACTGGTGTTGATTTTAAATATTTTCATTATTTTTAAATTGGTATTAGAGCGAACTAAACTTTTTTACAAAATTCTATCCTTTTTGGATTTTTGTGCTATTTTTTCAACGCACCTGAATCCAACACTGAGAAGGACCTATGACGTTATATACTCGAACGTATAGATTTGTATACTAGGACAGTATTTTTCGTTTAAATCTCTGACATCAAGTCCTGAACCCTAGCCCACAATCTATGTAGATAGATAGATAGACGATAAGCTCACCCCACAGGGGCCTAGGTCTAACAGGGCTGCCAACATAAAAACACTCCAGATATCCATCTTAACAGGCGGCGCTGTAGGCTGGTCAATTTTAAACGATGACCATTCGTAATTTCATAGCAAAATCGCCCGTCGACAGATATAATAAGAGTGAGAGTTGCGTGGATTCTGTAGAGTAATGGGTTATTCCCGACTCACGCCAATGTACATACTAGACAAAAAATCCCATATGAAACTCCCTATAGTTAATGTTTGTTCGAATCGGTGTTAAAGGTATAGCAGCCATTTACTTTTTCGGGTTTGAATTGCCAATGCATGTATGGATTAAGTTAAGTTTACCTGTGTTGAGTTAGATTAACACCATGCACTCATGTATTTTATGTAATCTAAATTAACACGTTTTATGTTATTATTAAATTAAAAATACAATGAAATTAAAAACAATAAAATACAATGACATAAATCCGCCAAACGCTTCGTCATAACTAAACTAAAGAAATAAAATAAACATCTTTAAAAATAAAACGCCCCTCCAAACCTGTCCATTACACCGTCAGAATCACCGCTGCTAGCGAAAGTTTATTTTGTACATTGCTCTCGTAAGGAGGTTCTAACAGTGATGGAAAACCTTGGTCTAGCCCCATGCCGGCACGCCAAAATGAGTAGGTATTTAAATAATTACAGAATACAAAAACACGTGAAAATATGTAGTACTGTGTGGTTTAATCTGTGGTTACGCTCAATTAATTTTCATAGGCTAAAACTCGGAATAATTGTTTCGATTTAAAAAAGGGAAGCAGTTCAAAACGGGTATATACAGGCACATACATTGCTTCTGGCCTCACACTACGATTCCCTGTGTGGTGGCAAACAGAAACAGCAACGTCACTCACATATACACATCCAAGATCTGCGGAATTTTCCTTCCTAGCCGGGATTAGAACCCGGGACCTCACGCTTGGAAGGCAGAGCCTTGACTGCAACGCCACAGAGGTCAGGTGAGAAATTGGTCGAGTTGAGAGTCTCCGAGTACCAGGGGCCAGGGGGGCAAGGGGGCGGCGGTAAATGAGGCGCGGGTCCGGAGGGTGTTTTGCATACTGATGGACTGGTACCTTTTCGATTGACTGCTTATCTTAGATGCTTTCTTACTAACTGTCCCTACCTAATCCGTGTTCGCTGGACTGGAGAATCGGAGTAATCTATTTTTAGTAAGTAATAGGAATACCTTGGACACTATTTACACACATTGATTACACACATCTAGCCCCAAACTAGGATTCCCTGTATCTTGGGCACTAGACAACGATACACATACTTATATAGATAAATATTATACTTAGGTGGATAAACAACCATGACTAGGGTACAAACATCCGTTCTCATCAAACAAATATTTGCCCCACCGGGACTCGAACCTGGGACCCTTGGCTTCGTAGGCAGGGTCACTGCCGACTCGGCCATTCGGGTCGTCAAAATAGTCATGTTTATAAATGCGAATAAGCTATTTTGATGAGTTTCTGTATAGAGATCGACTGATCCTTGGAAACGCATACTGCATCAAGATAGAATGCCTCTGTCGTTTAGACTGAGCTTGGATATATGGATGGATCTTTCACATTTTAAGAGGCAGATGAAGTCCCTCGTATGCACTATATATTGTATATTGCATAACAAAAGAGGGGGTATTTTTTCGGAATCATCAATTGATACTCTCTGCATCAGCATTATTACTTTTGTGAGTTACATGTTTTTGTATAAGTCTAACACATTGTTCTAGAAGGTACGGAAAAGAAATGATCGATGGCATAAAAGCGCTACCTATCATTCACGTGAGGAATTGATTGGTTTGAGACGTCTTAAAGAATAATTCCTTAGTAACAGTATATTTCTGGAATTATTATTATACGAACTTTACATACATTTCTCTTTTTACTTTCTGCTGGTTTTCTGGAGCAAATTCACTTTTGTTTTTCAATCTTCCAGCACTCAAACAAGGTGCTGTTTAAATGCTGGACTGGGGGCCTTGTCAGAGACAAGTCACGTGACTTTGAATGTCCGTCAAACTTTGAATTATCGTACTCTGTTCATTCCTTTATTTAACTTTTGACGTTTCCTTATTGCGTTCATCATCATATTCAGCCGGCATCGACCCACTGCTGGGCATAGGACTCTTCTCTAAAGCGCCATTCTCCCCGGTCCTGCTCTAATCGCACCCAGTGGGATCCCGACGACTTGATGATATTGTCGGACCATTCGGCTGGTGGTCTGCCCACCGGCCTTGTCGCTCCCCGTGGCCACCAGTCTGTGACTGCTTTGGTCCACCGTCCGTCTTCCCATCTAGCCACGTGTCCCGCCCATGTCCACTTCGATCTCGTCATCCGTTTGCCTACATCTGCGACCTTAGTTTTCCGTCGAATTTCGACGTTTGGCATACAGTCAACGAGAAAGATACCCAACATGGAATTGCGTACATAATAAGCAATATTCATCATTATGGTATGGTAAGCTGTCAAAAGTTCAGCTATTCTATTATATTCTTTGAATAGAGGGTAGCTGAGTATCCGGATTCAAGCCATATCGCACATACTCACCCCATACTACCAGAAAAGTGGATTCCATAAGCTGATACTAAATAGTTAACTTGCGATCGTGGCATACATATTTCTTTGCCATTAATAACTTGAATAGTCCTTTTAATATTAAGCTATTTGTTTTGGAACCATCTTATAGAACCATCACCATCGAACCATCGCCATTTACAACAAAATTCCACCTTAATGGGTTATCACATAAAGACAGATCAAACAGTTTTCCAAATTATAAGAACCCGTACGTCACAATCACCAAGTATTTAAGACGTCATTACGGCTCTGTAACGTTATTGCATTGACAAATTAAGTGCTTGCGTTGTACAAGGTGTGTGAGCCTGGCTAGTTAGCCCTTCAAGGGCACGCGCACTATTACATTACATAATATATACAAGTCCTAGCTATATCGTAGCATTTCATTATTTCAATGAAACAGCCAACTACGAATTTCAATCATTTCATGAAATGATCAGAAAGGGTTGATTTTCACGAAAACATGTTTTTTTTAAAGCATTTGTATTCTGTACTACGTGGTGTTTTTTGTGTTATACTTGTCGACCTAACACGAAGACTATTCGGGGGCTTCGCTGCGCTCGCCCACTTTAGACATCACCTTACCTTAACGTTACATAACTTTACCTTATAGTTTTGCCCTAAAATATTTCTTCGTTCAATGAAAGTTCTATTTCAATCATGGTTGGCTCACGTTATAGTCAATTCTACGATATTGTTACGACATGCACATAGCACATGTTTACATGAGCACATGTTTACTATAAACAAGACCAATACGGGCATGGGAATTGCCAGGACTGTACCGGGAAATCTAAGGCAACAAATATAATGATCACCAAACTATTTTTTTCCTACCCAAAATGGATAAATGAAAACCAAAAGTTGCAAAAAATATCAGGGCAAAACACTGCGGTAGCTTAGGTGAAGGGTAAAGGGGGTGAGCGAAGCGAAGCCCCCTTTATCCTTCGTGTTAGGTTGAACATGTAAGAACAACAAAAAATACTTAAAACATAAACTTAAGTAAGTAATAAGTACACAAAACATAAAAAGAAGTTGGGTGATCATTAACCAAACACAATTTGGTGGTCATTTATTCATTCTGGCAGTCATTTAGAATTTATTGATAGTAAAATAGGTGCGTTTTTGGTAATCGTTTAAACATAAGCCGAAATCTAATACCAAGTTTCGTAGCTCGTAGCACGTAGCAGCTACGAGCTACGGAGCGTAGCGGCGCTACGCGGGGGGCTACGACGGCGGCGATGCGCCTGCGCTACGCCTATTAGTCTGTTGCTGGGTTTTTGAAGTTGATCTTTTAATTCTATCAGAAAAATGCCGCGACACTTGAGCGCCACTGTGGGTCTGCCACGTCGGATGGGAAAAGGCGTCACCATGACGGTGTTCTAATGTCGCTTGTCTGAATAACGGGTATTTTATTTTTATTTATCTTCTCTCATATCATAACATTTGGATTTCAAACTTCAAAACGAATTTATATAATATACTTTACAAACACAATACCGAAATTTAAAACTAGAATCAAATTATGACAGTTTTTCTCAAACAAAATAATGTTATAAAATTATTATTTATTCCTTTTAGTGAGGCGCTCGGAAAAACCAAAACTAAAGTGCCATTTTATAAATTACCTCCAACCTTTTCTATACAAGTCTGTTTTTTCCTCGCAAGTGTGTTGAAACACGTATTAAACTCGTGTGCATTGATCATGCACACTCGGCTACCACACCGCGCTCGACTCTCGGCTCGCGCGAATAATAACCTCATGAGTAATATGCAACTCATTATTCGGACAAATTAAAATTAAATTCGGTCTTGGTGCATAAGTTTTACCAAAAAAACAACTACAGTATTAAAATAGATTTCGGCACGGTTCCGGAAGGCGCGGCCTAATTAAGTCGATTGTTCCACGTCTGTATTATCATAGTGAGAGGGACCAATTTTGACTTGACGACTCTTTTACGAGTTCCCATGCCTCCGACGCGGGTGGTGCCCAACTCGATGCGGGTGCGATACATGATATTACATTTAGCTATTTAAGCACGTACTTAAGAAAATTGGCTCAGCACAAAGGTCTGATGTATTTTTTTTTACTTTCTAATTTCCATGTTTGTTTAATCATTTTTTTTTATAAAAATCCGCAAAGTGCATCGTCAATTGAAATAACTTAAGTATTTAAGATTATCAAATAATTTTAAACTACACAAACGCAAAAACTGAACACAATAAAAAACAAAATACTAAACAAATAAACCGCCCCAGTTTGTTTGCCTTTGCCACCAAAAAATAGATACAAACATTGCCTAATTCAATAGTTTCTTTATGGGTGGGCGGTAGAGATGGGCGTTCAATCAACGAACGAACAGTTAAAAGATGCGATTATCAGGTTGATCAGATCATTAGTTTATTTTTTTTCAACCAACCAATGAATTATTTCACCGGATGATTTTTAAACTGATTTTTTTAACTGGTGGATGTATTCAACTTGTTATCAAATTAACTATGTACTTGTTTTTTCACCTATCGTACCTATATATCATATCGTGATAAATAAAAAAAAACAAACAACATATGCCAATTTTCTTGTGAGTGACCTATTTTTGTCAAAATTAATCCAAATCCGCCCAGCCGTTTCACCGTGAAAGAGTTACAAACATACACACACACTCACAAACTTTCGTCTTTATAACATTAGTTAAATTTAATTTAAATTATTTACGAAAGTAGTCAAAAGAAAACTTAAATATCGATTTATCGATCGATATTATAATGACCGGCTAGGCCATCCCTAGCCCTAGACTAGAATATACTTCGTTCCGTTCTTTCATTCAATACCGTCCATACAGTTAAGCGATATCTAGTTGACGAATATTTTTTGGTTCGTGCCGTTCCGTTGATCCGTTAATATTTCTTTAAAAAAAAACGACAAATCCTAGCTGGTTTATACACCTGAGACAAAGGAGTATTGAACATTAACAATGATTGACCAATTTAACCTAATATAATACCTATAAATTCGTCAACAAAAAAATCGTTGATGACCCACAGCGAGGCGGCGGCGTGTACTTTACTGCAAATTTGTGTTACAAAAGGTCGAGTTGACAACTACCCGTCGAGTTTATATGCCTCGATAATGCCTAATTTACGAGCTCGTAAACCGACGCTTTTGAGTATCGGCTGATAGCCCGGCGCGCTCTTTTCATTAAGCCATCGATCAGATAGGCCGAGTGACAAATGCGAACTGCGGCGACTGGGTTCCGGCAAAACATGTTTGTGAAATGTCGCACGTTCGATGAACAATCAATAAGCTGACATTGATTGTTCATTAATAATACTACCTTATATACCTTGGACACTATTGACACACATCGATCTAGCCCCAAACTAGGATTCCCTGTAGCTTGGGTACTAGACAACGATACACATACTTATACATATAGATAAATATATACAGGGTAGGGTACAAACATCCGTTGTCATCAAACAAATATTTGCCCCATCGGGTCTCGAACCCAGGACCCTTGGCTTCGTAGGCAGTGTCACTGCCGACTCCGCCATTCGAATTTGAACAATATTTTGTTTGCAGGCAGATTATAAGGGCTAGTATTTTATCGAACATCAAAAATACTGATTTTCACACCAAAAAAGGATCAGCAAAAACACTTTTTATGTTTTAAGTAGTTTTGTTGCTCTTACATGTTCAACCTAATTTCGCTTCGCTCACCCCCTTTACTCTACACCTGAGCTACCGCAGTATTTTTCCCTGATATTTGCTGTGAAAATCAGTATATTTGCTTTGAAAATCAGTATCATTTATGTGCAGTTTAATATTTCCCGATCATAAGCTAGATAAACAAATAGGGTACTTTTTACACGACCGCATCGGAAGGTGGGTACTGTTTTTCTCGTAAATGATAATCCCTATGTCCAGACGTGGTTGCGGGCACCAGCTAGCCCAACTATAAAGCCGAGTTTTATTGAACGATTAAAGGCTTCGGCACACCAACGGCGGTTCGGTAGCGGGCCGGGTGTCTAATACAACAAACTCAATGAAGCTTGTCACACCAAATTCGAAGGTGCTCGAAGGCCCGCGCTGTTCCGTCAGCGTGGCGGCCATTTGACCGTGCTTGTGACAAGATTGTCACCTGCCCCGCCACCACGCCGCTACCCCCCTACCCGGTGCTGTGACGAACCCTTGAGTGCCACACTGACGCTGTCATTTTCCTATCGAGAGACATCATGACTTTTTAGAATCTTCACGGTTAAGAAATTTTAATATAATACCTTGGACACAATTTACACACATTGATCTAGCCCCAAACTAGGATTCCCTGTATCTTGGGTACTAGACAACGATACACATACTTATATAGATAAATATAATACTTATATAGATAAACAACCATGACTAGGATACAAACATGCGTTCTTATCAAACAAATATTTGCCCCCACCGGGACTCGAACCCGAGACCCTTGGCTCCATAGGCAGAGTCACTGCCGACTCGGCCATTCGGGTCGGCAGGGACTCTGCCTTGCCTTTTGAATTGTCGGGTTTCTGGCCAATTATTGAATGCTTCATTTTGCTGTGCAAGGAGGCATCTATGGATATATTGTAACCTTAGTGGTTTGGTATGGATAAATAGAGAGGAAAGCTGGGAAGTGCAGAGCCGGTAGGTATAATAGGAAGATGGATTTCGGATAGTAGAGCCGGTAGGAAGATCTCGGGTGGTAGAGCCGGTAGGAAGATCTCGGGTGGTAGAGCCGGTAGGAAGATCTCGGGTGGTAGAGCCGGTAGGAAGATCTCGGGTGGTAGAGCCGGTAGGAAGATCTCGGGTGGTAGAGCCGGTAGGAAGATCTCGGGTGGGGGGGAAAATCGGGACCCTTGGTTTCGTAGGCAGCGTCACTGCCGACTCGGCCATTCGGGTCGTCGGGCCATTATGATGACGTGTGGATACACAAACATAAACATAAACCTCTGGCCCCACACTAGGATACCCTGTGTCGTGGGAACTAGAAACAGCGACGTCATGACATCCAAGACCTGTGGCTCAAGCAGGAATAAATACCAGAGTGAAAAAGTGTTCGAGTTCAGATAAAATGAACCGTATGTCATCGAACATAAGAGTCTCTGACAGTTCGATTCGCATACTTTTTCGACGCGTAATTATTCCTGCTTCCTACACCGGGCTTTTTCCGGTCGGTATCCCCAGCCGGGATCGAACCCGGCACCTCTCGCATAGTAGTCAGCGCCACAACCGCGGCGCCACAAAAGTTTTAGCGTACTTATATTATTAGCGTACTGTAATATGTATACAACGGCTAGTTATTAAACGCACAGCAAAAATACTGATTTTCACAGCAAAAAAGGATCAGCAAAAATACTTTTTATGTTTTAGATATTTTTGTTGTTCTGATAAAAGGGGCTTCGCTTCGCTCACCTTCACCTAAGCTACCGCAGTATTTTTCCCTGCTATTTGCTGTGAAAATCAGTATATTTGCTGTGCAAATCAGTATTATTAATGTGCAGTTTAATATTTTCCGTAGAAAAATCTTTTACTACCTTTTATTAGATATGCATTATACGAGTATAGGTCTCCATTGAATGAGGCAAATGAGCTCCATATAATCCTATTTATCTTTGATTAATTAATCCAACTGAAAGGGTATTATCATAATGCTAACATTTGTCACGATGATTATCGGGTACGAGGGTACTGCATAATAATTAATTTGTTTATGTGAATAAATAAATAGGCGTATTGACGAATTTATTGGATGTCAAACGAGGATGTATCATTTTATTTTATTTAGATAAGTTAAGTTAGATTGGCAGAAGCACAGATTCGTTTAACCCTCCTTATTCTAATGTTTCTAATGTACTGAATTGAATTATTATATGTATATTATTGACCGAGCGAGCGAAGCGAGCGAAGGGCTCCATTTCGACAAGATAGGAGGCCGATTTTGCTTTCATTTGTCTCTATGTCTGTCAGTTCCGGTCTAGGGGCCACAGTTTTCAAGCGATCCTCACAAAACTTGGCACACGTGTTCCTTGAATTAAAAGTATTTTTTTTGTTGAGAGCTTTTCTCGATTTTCCCCTTGCTTAGTTATGACGTCATTAATTTTTTGCATGGGATTTTTCTATTTTTTCAGAACCTATTGTGTGGGGTATCAAATCAAAGGGCTTCATGAGCCGGTTATAAAAATATGCTAAACCATAACCTTTCGGCCGTCTGTTTTCTAAAAATCCAAGAAATCTTTTATAAACATACCAAGTTTGGACTCCTCGAAGTAGGAGACGGATTAGTAAAGAGGATCTATACAGACCATGAGAGTGAGTGAAATAGACTATAACTAGTTTCGTGAAAAGTCAATAGATTGAATTTTAAATCGCAAAATGTAGTTTACAAAGTTAGTGGTGCGGCTACTTTACTACTTGATTTTGATTGAATCTAAAATACTTACCTAAAAAGTGGGTTCACAGTCCCCCCTGTTAGCGAGGTCTACTGCCCACAGGGCTACTAGTTATTATTATAATTATATGAACTATACTAACTAAATAGAATATAATCACGATCGATAATTGCAAATACAATGTAATTAGACCATATTTTTCCGGATTTCCGTGCCGTCAGCTCGCCGTTACATTTTTTGTCAATCTCTTTTAAATAAACCTAAATATACCTATAATAACCTAAATATAACTATACCTAAATGATAAAACCCAGAGCGCAAAAAGCACTATCAATAAATAATAAGTTACGAAACGTACGAAAATAACTCTTCCGTTATAGAGATTTATTCATTCTATTATCCAATTTAAAAAGCTTTGTTGTTTATCTCGCTATACTATTTTTGTTGTCGCGGTCCATTTGCACGTTATGTATTATCATTATCAATGACGTCTCAATGGCCAAAGAGTCAAATGTCTTAACATCACTTCTTTAGGGTTCCGTGCCCGAAGGGTGCCAAACGGGACCCTATTACTAAGCCTCCGCTGTCCGTCTGTCCGTCTGTCTGTCCGTCGGTCCGTCACCGGGCTCTATCGGATCAACCGAAATAGGTAGAGGTCTTAATTTTTCACAGATGGCGTATTTCTATTGCCGCTATAACAACAAATAATGAAACATACCGGTTTTTAAGAATTGAAAGACCATACAATAGACTACCCGAATGGCCGAGTCGGCAGTAACCCTGCCTTCGAACCCAAGGGTACCGGGTTCGAGTCCCGGTGGGGCAAATATTTCTTTGATGAGAACGGATGTTTGTACCCTAGTCATGGTTGTTTATCTATCTAAGTATAATATTTATCTATATAAGTATGTGTATCGTTGTCTAGTACCCAAGATACAGGGAATCCTAGTTTGGGGCTAGATCAATGTGTGTTAAGTGTCCAAGGTATTATTATTATTACAATACATTATTGGTATGGCATTTTTTTAGCAATTTTGTTTTATTTGTTTATTGGTGAAAATTGGTCTCTCCCGATGTTATCGGAAAAGATCTTTAATTGCAGGTATTGAGTGTTTTGCTCAGTTATTTGTCAATATACGATTAATAATTGCTCATTCGAATTATAATAAATGATATTAAGTTTTTTATCATATTTGTGTTTATTTCTGTAAATAAGTTACTCAATTTCTATCACTTCCGGTTCCAATGAGCAAAGAGTTTCGTTAACCTGAGTACATAGTTTAATACTTACATACTACAAACACGAAACTATTTTTCAATGTTTCGATGTCCGGTCTTGAATGTACCTAACTACCTAGTATTTCATATTTTATCATTAAAAATTAAAAAGATATACTCGTACAAAAGACTGTCGTTAAACGTTTTTCCGTGTGTGTGTGTGTGTGTGTGTGTGTATATGGAACCCTTCGTGTGCGGGTCCGACGTCCTACTCGCACTTGACCGTTGTTTTTATAACACGGCCACATTTATCTATGCTCCTCGCTGGAATGTAATAAATTTATGATAGCGACGCCCCAACGACGACGTCACGAATCCACGTGCATATATATTCTAACCGTGATGATATTCAATATATATTCAACATGATCCTAGTAGAAGTTTTGACCCAATTAGTCCCATATTTTGACACCAGCCCTGATATCTTTATTTATGGCACAGGCCACGTCATCCGAATATTTATCGAGTTTTTCAACAAAGAAGGCAATTAACAGTAAATCAACTATTAACGGCGTAAAGTTGTGAAAAACTGAGCGACCATAAATAAGTGACGTAGTTAATCAAAGCCTTAATAATTGCCATTTTCCTGGAACTTGTGTGGGGCATCGGCAATTTATTGCGATGTTATTGTAACAGGCAACCCAGGACGGAAAGGTGGAATAATAAAGGGAGAAGAAAAGTAGGAGCAGATAATAAATTAGTTTACACCGTACCTGTCTACTGTATTGCTAGAAATGACGGCGTTTCTGCAAAATAAACAATCCAGGCTAAAGGAATGAACCGTATTTCCGTACAACAAAAATAAATGGTATCATTTAACGGTCGGCTAGACAAAATTAATAGGCAAATATTTGGGTAATTTTCTTCTTGATGGCGATGAGTGAGCGGGCAATATAAAAAGAAAGATTTTTATGGGCCCTTAAGGACGGCTTGTTTATCTTGTATTATTATTTCTACTAATGGTAATCACCCAATTAAAAGTGGATATCAAATAAGAGTAGGCAATACATTTTATCAACTGGAGTCTCGTTAGCTTTGGGTTTATGGGTTAGCGTTGTGGGCAACTCGGCTTCTGAAATCCCTCCTGACAGCTTCGTACGAACGAGTTCTTCTAATTTGCGTCTTCTCCAATACTTCGCCAATACTTCGCCAATACTTCTCCAATACATCGCCAATTTGGTCATGATGGATGATGATGCCACGGTACCTCTGGAGATTTTGAAATTGCCATTTGAGCAATTTAAAAACCATGTAACAGTGACTTTGTCTCAAAACGGATATTACAGTGTTCAAGATTACTTAAATGTCGGGACTCTGTGGGGTTAATCGGTCTCAACACAGAACTCGCTGTTAAGCTTATTATGTTTAATAACTAATATTGTAAGACACAACCAATATTTAAAAGAGATCTAATAATCAATCTGTGGGAGTTTTTTTGTCCTTTCTGACCCACAGTGGTCAAATGTAGAGAAGAGGCAAAAAAGACGTTTGCTAGTCTTCACAAAATAAAAGGCCCAGTGGCCCGAACTAAATTCAACCTTATTACGCTGTCACCGGGCCTTCATTTTCTTTATACTTTTCTTTATACTATAAGTACATGTAAATATCTAAAGTAATAACGTTTTTTTTTTACATGAATCATCAAACTAATAGATCGAGCGGGTGAAGCGTCTCTGTTTCAGACGTAGACCAAAATGCTTCCGTATGTCTGGATGTGTGTCCGGATATTATCCTATATTTACAGGCTGCATTTCTCAACTGATTCTCGTGAATTTTCCTGAGCAGGTTCGACAATCAAAAAGTTTTTTTTGCCTACAAATCGCATTTCTCAACTAATTCTCGTGAATTTTTTGAGCAATAACGTTTTTTTTTTTTGTCGATTCAGATTTTTTAAATTTTCATTTTTTTAATTTAAAAACACCGCTACAGTCCAAACAGCTTGTCGGATTTAAACAAATGACGTGTCGTTGGATTTGTAGAGACCGTGAGAGTAACAGGCTATATAGTTTTAGTGAAAATTCTAAAGGTTGGGTTTGAGACCGCAAAATGTAGTTTACAAAGTTATTGGTGCGGCAGCTTTCATACTCCATATTCATATTCATTTATTTGCATATAACATGTACAATACACACTACAGGTGGAACATGTATGTAGGGTACATGCACCCTGACAGGGTATAACACATTTATCTACACATACACACAACTTTTACATTGACCCGATCAGCTGTTCACAGGTTAAAGAGACTAAATTTATTTTCCTAATATTTTTTATCTTCGAAGAATTCCTGCAGCACGTAGTAGCATTTTTCGGCGAGGTAACATTTTAAAAGTTTTTTAAATTTTGTTAAATCTTCCATTGCCTGGAGATTTTTGGGTAAATTATTATATATTTTTGTAGCCATGGTAAAGAAAGTGTTACTCGCGAGGTCTACAGCTCACAGAGCCACTAGTATATAGGTAGGTACATATCATTATTTCACATGGTTTAACATAGCGCCACGCCTTCTCCCATACGGGGTAGCAGAGACATGGTAACACCCATTTAAAGTGCATTCGCTAAGATACGGTCGCGCCGCCTTGGCACGTGCCGCCTCTTGTCAAACGATATATAACCTTGTCCCTATAAGGATAATAGCCATATTGGCGTGTGGGTGTTCGACGCTATCTATGCGAATTTGTCCCCATATGACAAGTAACAACAACACAAATTAATTCTCGCTCGGGGAGCGGACGGCTCATTTCCTTCGGATATTGCTCCGCCATATTGAGACCGCTTGCACTGTCGATCGCCCGGTGCTATTGCAATATAAACTTCGAATAGTGAGTTGAACTAGGGGCCGTCCATTAATCAGGTAAGGTATTCGGGGAGGGGAGCGGGGGATGTCTCGGCAAGTATCACGTAATTTTTCCCCTCGAAGATCAGTGTATAATTGCGAAAAAAATTGTTGAATTCTTCTTCTTTTCGTGTGACAGCGTTAAAAATTAAATTAAAAGGAACAAAAAATTGTATCTATATGTTTCCAAAAATTTGCCACCGCTATGGCTTAAATCAAAGTAAACATAGGTTTCTGGGCTAAAACATGTAAAAATCTGACACAATAGTGGTTGCCTACAATATCGGATAGTTGTGTCGGATTATATTAGACTAAGATGTAATCAATCAATACTAGTAGTATAACACGTCTTAAATTAAAATATAGCAATATAGTAGGTCCCATTTCATTGCCAAATTGTATCACTGATTCTAGACTACGATCTAATCAATCCTAAATACTACTCGTTGATAAAAGTAATAAAGCAAATTGATTATCATTATACAATTACAAAATTTCAAAAATCTCACGTGAGGTTTAGGAAGGGGGGGGGGGATCAAACCAAATACCTTGGACACCTTGGACACCTTGGACACTACTTACACAAATTGATCTAGCCCCAAACTAGGATTCCTTGTATCTTGTGTACTAGACAACGATAGACATACTTATATAGATAAATATTATTCTTAGATAGATAAACAACCATGACTAGGGTACAAACATACGTTCCGAGCAATTCTTTCAAGGGGCAATGCATTCTGAGACTACAACGAGATACCTCTGGAGATCTTGAAATTGCCATTTGAGCAATTTAAAATCCATGTCAAAGCGACTTTGTCGAAAAAGGGATATTACAATGTTCAAGATTACTTAAATGACAGGACTGTATGGGGTTAATCTGGCTCAACACAGACCTTGCTGTTAATAATTTTGTAATTATTTATTCCTGCATATTAATTATGATAATGACTAAATATTATATTTTGTATTAGTTAAGCATAAGCAATTTTTAAAAAGAGATCTAAAAATCAATCTGTGGGAGTTTTTACGCCCTCCTCCCACAGTGGTCCAATGTAGAGAAGTGGCAAAAAATGACGATTGCTAAGTATATGTAAATATCTACAGTAATAAAGACATTTGGAATTTGGAATTCTCATCAAACAAATATTTCCCCCACCGGGACTCGAACCCGGGACTCTTGGCTTCGTAGGCAGGGTCACTGCCGACTCGGCCGTTAGGGGTCATCTCACAAAATTTTACCAGGGATCAGGATCAAAATTCGTCAATAGATTAATGAACGCCCTCTTGCTGTTAAGTTGAGCTTCGTTTGTTGAGTTGAGCTACAGTTCTGTTGTAAGAGCTAATTAACAGCAAAACAAACATAGAGTTATGCTTTTTCCTATTCGGGCTGGCAGAGGCTCATCTGCCCCCACCTTGGATGTTAGACATTTGTGATGCCGCTGTTTCTGATTCCCACTGAGTAACCTAGTGTGGGGTCAGAAGCTATGTATGTGCCTGTATATAAACGTTTGTTTATAAAACAAACCTCAAATCCTATACAAATCTTATGCGTTCGGCCTGTTGTAATAATAATAATCGAAGCAGCGAAGGATCCTCGCCACGTTTACCTTCACCGTTATAAAATCAACCTGCCGCAACAGCAGTCTGCGTATTTATCCTACCATCATAGTAAATAAGTGTTTTCCAGAGTTACCATAAAAGGCCCAAACTTTTACTTGAATAATGAGCATGAGCCCTTTTTGGCATACCTACAGTCGTCACAAAATAATAGCGTCCGTGTCACTGACGTAGTAAGGTTGAGTTTAATTTGGGCCACCGGGCCTTTTATTTTGTGAAGACTGTAGTGACGAAACTGGTGGAAATAGTAAGCGAAAATGATTACCAATTAGTTATGAATTCCGTAACTAATATACTTTACAAGATGTTTGAGTTTGATAATTTAAAATAATCAAATATATGCGAAATAGATTTTGACTGCCTCGACCACCCACCGGTGAAATAGGGTGCTTTTTAGGGCTATGTACCTCAAGAGGTAAAAAAGAACCCTTATAGCATCGTTCGTCCGTATGTCACAGGCAGTTTTCTCAGGAACTATACGGGATAGAGTCTTGAAATCTTCTGCAATAATTCTTATCCTGATAACCGCCACATAGTTCAAGTCTACTATGAAAAAAATATTGCTTACAAAAAAGTGGAGTGGGAAAATAAAAAACGAAAAAAATGATACCGTAATAAGTCATGCAGGGTATCTTTGAAAATGGCTCTTTATAAACTATTCAAAAATATATTTTTGAAATTGTAGTTTAGAAGTTATGATCACAAAAATGCACAAAATTCAGTGCATTCTTCGATTGACACCAGTTTCATTTCTGGCCACAAATATCAAGATTTTTCAACATACGTTTGTAAGCTAATACAAAAAAAAACCTTTTTAAAGTGCCGAAAACAGCTAAAGTAAACAGTAAGACTTCGTCTAAGACTGGCAATTTCAGTTGTTGATTTTCCAGAAACTTTATTGATTAGTTAATTAACGAAGACAATAACAAAGAAACATTGAAAAAGACTGGTGTTTGTAACTTTTATTACATTTCTAAAGGTCGTTTCCTTTTTGTTCCCTGGCACTGGCAGACATAACATTGCTTCCACTGTATTTGTTCTAAGTTTACTAAGGTACTCATTACTAGGGTTACTCTCAACTCGACCCGCTTCCCAATAGTACGCCTTGTTAGCTCAAAAATATGTCAATATCGGTCCCATCCGGAAGAAAGCAAGAAACTTGGGGTACGTGTAGCTTTAACATGTGTGCTTCAATATTGAAAGGAAAACACGTTGATTTTTTTTCCCTCCCTCCCCATTGGGAAAATATATGAGTTGATTTTCCACTTACACCAATGAATGTTAGCATATTCTAAAACTATAGGTCCTATCCACAGTTTGTTTTCTCTATAATTTTATAAAGAACATAATTTTCTTAGCCGACCGAATGGCGGAGTCGGCAGTGACCCTGCCTATGGAGCCAAGGGTCCCGGGTTCGAGTCCCGGTGGGGCAAATATTTGTTTGATGAGAACGCATGTTTGTACCCTAGTCGTGGTTGTTTATCTATCTAAGTACAATATTTATCTATATAAGTATGTGTATCGTCGTCTAGTACCCAAGATACAGGGAATCCTAGTTTGGGGTATTATTATTATTATTATATTATTATAATTAGCTTTGGCTGTTTTCAATAAAATAAAATAAAAACTGCGATTGGGGACACAAAAGAGGGGGGAAGGGAGGAAACATTATATAATTTCAACGTGTTCCTCTTCCAATATTGAAGCACATATGTAAAAGCTACATTTGTGCCATTATTCATGCTTTCTTCCGGATGGGACCGTAGGTTCAGGTTAAGACGAAACCAAAAAATTTTTTTTTTCGAATCTGTTTACTCCACTAAAAGACATCGTAGTTAATTTTTTGAGTTCTTTGAGTATTTTGTTCAGATTAGGACAGAAGGAAAAGGTGATTGGAATAGATGTTCTCGATAGAATTTAATTAAAATTCGTAATGTATAAAAAAAAAACTCTCCTTGAATATATTTTTAACTAAATAGCGTAGACAAACTACTAGCGATTTTTAAACAATTTTTATTTGGTTTGAGTGGCGCGCTCACTTATTTTCTTATGTGGTAGTCCAGAATACTTAATAGTACGTGGTAGTTTAACACTGCCACTTTCGTTTAGATTCGTATTCCCGCTTTTACGTATCACCTCAACATGCCGTACTACAATGAGTAGAGCATTTCGTAAACCCTTACAAGCATTCCCAAAATCAACTCAGCGAAAAAGTTTGTAGCATTGAGACCTTATTTTAACTCTCGCTTTAATGTTATTAATAATGGTTAGGTTTGCATCCTACATATTTGAATCGGGAATTGCCCTAATACTTGAATACTTCAACGATCTGAACTATTCTTGAGCGAAATTGAAAAATAACATGAATTTCTCGTTTGTTTCAGGAGAGCACACCTCAGAACTTGCTTGGAAAAGCTGAAAGACATGGTCCCTTTAGGGCCGGAGTCGTCACGACACACCACACTAGGATTATTAACTAAAGCCAAAAGATTTATAAAGGTAAGTGGCTAATTTCAGCTGTAAATGTATCATTGACGGCCACTTAGGTCGTATCATTAGCAGTCAATCATTGCCTATTTGGTGGTTTAGTGATACTGGACACCTAGTATTTTGTTTTGTGTTTTTCTGCGGCGAAGGTATATTGGTATACCTATATTTATTGGTTACACATACCACACATACCACATTGTTACCATAACAATGGTATACAGAAAAAAACATGTTTAATAATAAACGCAATTAGCTGTGCCGCTCTCCATAATATTCAACACATAGCTCTTACTGAGATTACAAGAAACAAGAGAATAAGAGTTAACAAGAGAAAACTTCGTATTCAGCGGTCCAAATCTTTAAACCGGAATCCACAATCTCTTGCACAAGATCGTGCCACCTTCGTACACTCCGAGCAATAACCGTTCGCGAGAAGCCCCGCCGGCAAACAAAAGGGCGTCGCGAAGGGCTCGCCAGCTTCCGGCCGGCGTCGTTTCCGGACCGCCGCTTCCTGCCCCCTTCTGCCCCCTTTCTGCCCCCTCTGGACCTGTACACCCCCAAGCGTGGAATTCATGACGTTTTTATTCCATGCGTCGCACGGGCTTAAAGTCTGTGTGCCAAGCCAAGTGTGCATTTTGAGTATGACGTTTCAGATGGGCGCAGATTGTTTCGAGGCGTTTTGTTGTCGAAATACTTCCTATGCGGGTGCAGTTGTGTATTTGTTGCACAGCTACGGGTATTAACAAAGGGATGTAGGCGTTACTTTGGGACGCCCACACCATTGTTGTTGAACCCGTTTGGACTAATCAAGTAAGAGCATTAAATATCAAGATATGGACTGTATGGTAGCGTGACCTTTGGAACGTTTGCAACTTTGTTCCAAGTCCATGGTCCTAGGGGCGGAAAATGACACATTCCGCATGAAATCGACTACCAACCGTTCTTGTAAGTTTGATGGATTCATTGTTGTCTCAAAACGGTTCCCTCGTTATTATATGTTAATTCATGTTATGGTATGCTCCTTTCTCTGTAATATCAGTATTATTATGAATAAGACCTAGATGCATAGCTGCCAATACAAAGTTTGATTGACATTCAAATTTTGGCTGTATCTTTAGTGAAATGAATACAATGGCAATATTCATATGAATTTTGACTTGCTCTTATATGAGTTCGTGTATTCAGGTCTCATGGGCAGTTTCCGCCCCACCCGTCGCATGTTACCTAATACGTTCCTGGCTACCCCCCTGGGTTTCAGGAAACCCCGGTAGCAACGGCCATACGAAGTCATAGCAACTTGTTTCCTGATGCGCTTTACGTCGAGTGGGCAGCCATTTTGGCGGTGACATCTTTAGTGTGGCGGTTTCCTATTTATTTAAAGTTGTCAACTTTTGTTTGTATAATTCCACTTTGTGTTATATGAATATATATTAATAGCTCCGGTCTAATGCGTTTTACGTTCGCTTCTCACACAGGAGATGCAGGTTCGATCCTGACCATGTACCAATTTATCTTAACTACATTTTCGGACGTTCAGTGTTTCGGATGACACGTTAAGCTGTAGGTCCCGGCTACTATCGCTTCGTGGTAGTGGTCGTAAGACACCTCCATCAACCCGCACTGAGCCAGCGTAGTTGAGTATGGCTTAATCTTACTCGTTTCCGGGTAAAGGACTGTGCCCCTCGGTGTGGACAATATTGGGCTACATTATTATCATTATATTCATAAAATTAGGATAAATTATAGTGGATTCATTGTTTTCATATGTCGTGGATAACTTTGTGTAACGCCTACCTATTTCCATGTAATGTATGTATGAAAGTAACAATTATGTAAATGTTTGCTCGCTTCGCAAATAGTTGGATTGGTTAACAAATTTATAGCGATGCCGCTTTGAAAAAACGTTACCTACGTACACCGGTGTGGTTTTCTGCGAAAAGGTGTTAGGTCAACCTGTCTTAAATAATTCATGACTTACTGATAGAAGCATACAACCTTCTATTCTCCCACGTAGGTCCTGCCTCTGTTCTCTCTACTAAAGGGATGATACAGGATGATTTGTCGCCGGTTACCGGACACAACTCGCATTCGTCATCCCGACCTCTATTGTTCGCGTCCACAGACCTATCGTGCTATACAGGGGTTACCATATCGGTGAGGTTTAAGTTTAATGCCTAACGAGGGTAGATTTCACTATCTCAGTCCACTTTCCTATACCATCTGGGTTTGCTCGTAGAAATCTCTTTTATAGATTTGCCTCTTGTACATATATTTTTCTTTGTGTTGTCTCTGTATGTTTGTTTTTGTGCAATAAAGTATTCATTCATTCATTTATTCATTCATTCATTAATTTATTCATTCATTCATTCATTCATTGCACAATTTCATAATTTCCTTATTGCACACAAACAACGTGTAGAAATGGTAATAACATATTAATAGTGTACAAGGGCGAGCTTAACTCTAACAAGAGATATCTTTCAGCACACCACGTTTGACGAGATGAGTTGGGTTGATTGTGTGGCAGGGGTAGCAGGTTATCAAGCTGAGTACTTTCTTCCACATTTCTGATATTAGTTAGATTTGACCAGGTCGGTTTAAAATGTCATTCCACGTGGGAAATTGTTGGGTACCCGTAAATATTTATATTGAGAGGGACTGTCCCTGATGGTGCAGGGACAGTCCTTCCATACATATTTAGAGGATACCCCACAAACACACCAGCGCAGTAACTCTTATAAACCATTTGGGAACGTGACCAGCATCGCTCCTATCGCTTTTTATTACATCTGCCGTTTTCAAGTTACGGCCGATTAGTCGTACGTACAATCTGATATTAAATCTACGGGCAATTGCGTCCCGATACCGTAGATAGCCCGACAATAAAACATGTGGATACCATCTACTTAGATGCGCCACCTACGTGCCAACCTGCCGGGTCGATCGGCCCTGCGGTGGGCAAGCAAGTTTCTCTTTACTATCGAATACGCTATCGAGTAAGTTGGAGCGCCTAATCTAACAAAAGCACCCTTTCGTTTCTAAAGTCTGACGTCACTGCAGATAATAATAGCGTCACACCTTTTCCCATACGCGGTGGCACGCTGTGCCCATTTTAGCCAGATATTCAATACTCCTTTTTGCGTGACAGAAGACTAGCCCATCGCCGCAGCTATCGCAGACACATGCTGATCTCTTGGCAGATTCCTTGTATCAATGACTAGCCACCAACACCCCAACCACAATATGACCGTGATACTACAAAAAAAGTTACGCATAGTTCAACCTCAAGTTTTTTCGTTAACTATTTTTATTGTTGCATGATAGGATTCTGATATTTAATAATTAATTAATTATATAGTTGTAAGAAACTATAAAACTGTATGTATCCAAAGAGGGCACCACACAGGCTTTGCCTAGTGTGGGGCCATAAGAAACCATTGTTATTAGTTTTAACAAAACTTTAAAATACTTTGACATACTTTGAAATCCTACAAAACAAACGTCAAATCCTACATTTTTGTCTTTAAACAAGTGTTGAACAGGAGTTAATTTTTTTGTGGTAAGACCCTGAAATTCTATGTCTACGCCGTACATATGTCCGGCGTAATTAGTCTTAGGATGATGTATTACACAGCCTTCTGGTTAAGGTGCTACGAAAATAAAATAGGGTTTTTTTCGAATCCATTTACTCCACCATGAAGTCATCTACAGATTTGATTTTTGGGTTAACGTTTATTGAGTATTTGATTAAGATTTTCACCAAAACAAAAACGCGATTGGATGAAATTTTCTCGATAGAATTTAATTACGAAAACACCTCTAAATTATATTATTTTTTCCTGTTATTATGAAATCCTAACTAATTTAACTGTGGAACTGCGTTCAAAATGTAGATATTATGTATTCACAAAATCTCCTGAAAAAACTTTTTAACAAAATAGAGTAGTTTATTTTTAAACAATTATTCTGTTGTTTAGCGCTACGGTTTTTCATTTTTTTCCGATTCCGTCCCTCTCACACTGCGGGTCTTTCCGCCTGGAGTAACGGGGACCTTTGCACGGACGAGGTATCGCCTTAAGCTCTGACAGCAATCCTAGCCTTGACGCCTTTTGGCCAAATCAAACAGCATAAAAGAGGTACAAATGCGAAGATACCAAGTTTTACACTTAGATTTAACATGACTCATTCATGAAACTCCTTCGTCGTTTTACACGTGAGGACGCGACATGAAAACCAATTGTTTTTGCGCCGAAAATACTATTTTAAAATTTCTTCACTTCGGCCATTTGAATGGCTGTTGGCGCGTGTGTTGACCCGGCATTGTAGATAAGAAGCCAGGACCGCGGGCGACCGTGCCAGAACCGCGTTCTATCTGTCATAATATATTTTATTGAGGGACGGACTTGTGAGATGACGCTGCTTTCGTCGTTTATTTATTGGCGTTTACTTTGACGCTTTGGTATGCAGTTTGGATCTGTGCCTAGTTTGTTTCTAATCTGATGCATTGCTGCGCTAATGGACTTACTTTCAGGCCAAGAATGATGTTTATAGAGCTAACTTGACTATAGGTGGTCAAAAAGAGAACTAAACTTGCGAGTGTTAAATGTCATTCCTATGCCGTCATTGACTAGTCGTCATACTAGCGACGCCTTAACACCGGGTAAGTTAAATTGAGGCACGTACTTTCGGTAAGACAGATTCTTGTCCCACACCTAACATTAATTAGCATTTTTCATATTCGAGAACAATTTTAATGACCACCAAAATATTTTTTCCTACCCAAAATGGGTAAATGATCACCGATAGTTGCTGAATATATCAGGGCAAAATACTGCGGTAGCTTAAGTGAAGGGTAAAGGGATTGAGCGAAGCGAAGCCCCCTTTATCCTTTGTGTTAGGTTGAACATGAATACAGTGACGACCCGAATGGCCGAGTAGGCAGTGACCCTGCCTACGACGCCAAGGGTCCCGGGTTCGAGTCCCGGTGGGGGCAAATATTTGTTTGATGAGGACGAATGTTTGTACCCTAGTCATGGTTGTTTATCTATCTAAGTATAATATTTATCTATATAAGTATGTGACGAAGTAAGACAACGATGTCTTGTACCCAATATACAGGGAATCCTAGTTTGGGGCTAGATGAATGTGTGTAAATAGTGTCCAAGGTAACACTAGTGTTATTTACACTAAACTACACTAGTGTTATTTACTGTTACACTAGTAATTAAAACTTAAAACATAAACTCAAGTACTTTACTAATTCGGGCGGTCGTTTCGCATTTATTGGTAGTAAAATAGGTGCTTTTTGGTGATCGTTTAAACATAAGCTTAAATATTCCAATACCAACTCATTTTAACCAAATCCCCGCTCGAAGGAGATGAAAGGAACAACAAAGCGAATGCGTCACAACAACTCAATGTTGGTACTTACTTACTACATTTCCTACGTTAATGTAGTGTTTTTTATGACTTTTTCATACCTCCGAGGCATTTTTTCAGTGGAAAATTTAATAAACAAGGCGCCAATTTGCTCGGAACTGAGCGTATGATAGCCTGTAGGGATGCTTCGTTTGTCTACCTGGGTACGTTTGGAAAGCAAACCTTGCTGCGTTGACTGTACGCATGTTTTTGGATGGCTCAGGCTTTAGGATCGGGCTGTATTGGAAATTCGCCTTTACGATGCGTACCTATTGTGGGTACCGCAAGGGCGTACCCAGGATTTCAGCTGGGGGGGGGGGGCAGCAGCTCATACCTGTTTCGAGAACATACACGTTAGTAGGTGTATAATGACAGTTTAAATTCACTTCACGATCGTTCGGGCCTACGGGCTCGACAGATGGATCGAAAAACCTATCGACAGATGGATCGAAAAACCTATTGACAGTTCAAAAATGACAGATCAAATTCATTCAAGAACCTTTAGGTCTACGGACTCAACAGATGTGTTGAACGCTAGATATTTTCAGATCGCAATGTATTAGTGTTTGTTAACCTCAATATATTATGTTTAGGTCCAAAATATTCATTAGTCTAACACTGATTCTCGATTGCAGCATACCTACAGCAGCATGAAGTTTTTAAAACAGAAAAGTTCATTACATGTAGACAATCTCTGTTCTTTAGAAGCGTCAAATAAAATATTTCGCCACGGAAACCTTTTGCCAAATTCAATAAGATGCCTTATTTGCGGACCATCAAACTGTGGGAAAACTAACCTTATGATCGGTCTTCTATTGCATGAAAATGGACTACACTTTCAGAATGTTTATGTTTATTCAAAAACGTTACATCAACCAAAATACGTTTTTCTTGAAAAAGTTTTGGGTTTAGTGCCAGGCGTATCCTTCCATAAATTTAACGCAAACCAGCAAGTACTTAGTCCAGAAGAAGCAAAGTCAAATTCAGTGATGATTTTTGATGACGTCGCATGTGAAAATCAAAACAACATACGTGACTATTTTGCAATGGGCAGACACAATAATATTGATAGTTTTTATTTGAACCAGACTTACAGTAAAATTCCAAAACAACTTGTGAGAGACAACGCAAATCTAATTGTACTTTTCAAACAGGATGATATTAATTTGCGTCATGTATATGATGAACATGTTAATACAGACATGACTTGGTACGAATTCAGAAAAATGTGCTCTAAAATATGGACCGATCCTTACAGCTACTTGGTCATAAACAAAGACTGTGAAAAAAATAAAGGTTGCTATCGAAAACAATTTGACACATTCGTTGTGTTTACTTCGTAAATCTATATAAGTCTGGGTGAATGCAAAAACACTGCATTTGACCGTGCAAAGGAAGAGCATACAATACAAAGTCTAGCTATGGAAAAAAACTTAAAGCAAATTGTCACTGTCGCTGAAGCTGTAAAGAAAAAGTTTAAAAAAATGCGCAACGTTGAATCAGAATACGATAAAGCTCTAGGAAATGTTTTCAAGCCAGTTATCAGTCCACTTAATCAACTCACATATACAATAAAACGAACAGAAAATAAAGAAGTACTGACACCTATCAAGAAAGAAGAAATGAAGTTTGACAAAGACGATGAACCTATTAAATGGGATGCAGGAAATGTTACTACAAAAAATAAGCGAAAAAGTGATAATTTTATGACACCTACTGCGTCTGCTATAAATACAGAAGAAGACATTTCTGAAAATGAATCTGATGATGAAAGTGACACGTCAGAAAAGTCGACTACACACACTCCAGATTATTCTTCATGGTCAATGTCAGAATATCGCTTAAAAGATACTCCTTTTGGAATAAGACATGATGGACGAAAGCTTATGATGGGGTCAGCTAATGTTACTATCACTGAAAATAAAATTACGGTGGGCAGTCGTCAATACAATAAAACTCCTGGTTTGATGGAGCTAATAAGCAAAGGATCGCCTGACTTAAAAGTTATAACCGAGGAAGACATCGCGAACTACAAGTTGATGCTGTTAGAGACGAATGCGCATAGACGAGAATATGATCCAAGCAAACCAATAAAGAGCAATAAAGGAAGAAAGTACTTAAATATAATTAAACCTCTTTTTAATAAACATGACGATCGAAGCAGTGAAGTTCAAGGTTCGGGATTACCGCTATTAAAAAAATGGAAGAAAAATGTAGACTATATCTACTGGGATGATCCAAACGAGCTTGTGGATAGGTTGAAATTACTAATAGCATCTCGAGATGCTGGAAACACTGGACTTGATAATGAAATTATATCCATTATAGAAGAACTGCGGGAAAGTGACTTGATTGATTAGAATAAATAAAACTGCTTGAAATGTTTTTATTTATTTCATTGTTAACCTCTAAACCAATAACTTGAGTAACCTAGCTCAGTGCTATGAATATTGATAAATTCGGTCATCATGTTCATAAGCGTTTACGTTTATCTGAATTGTTTGATTTTACTGACAATGCGCTGACCAAAAACGAAGAGGGACATTTTGATCTTCAATCGTCACGATTAAAAGGTTTAAAGGCGCCTCAAGAGTCAGACGATGCCGTCAACAAGGAGTACGTTGATATGAAGAGTAATGATTTACGGGAATATGCTAAATTTCTACTGAATGAAGCAATGAATGATGTACAAAGAGTGATGAATGACTTTATAAAGGATGTTTATACGAAGAGAGAATTAGATATTATCATAAGGTCGTTGGCGAAAGATGAAGCAGCAGGTGGTAAACGAAATCCATAAAAATGCAAGAAAAAATTTTGTTCGTCGTTCAGTGGTTCTCAAGGGAATTGATGATTTGTGGCAGGCAGATTTGATCGACTTTATATCATTGAAAATTTACAATAAAGGTTATAAGTTTATTCTTGTCGTAATTGATTGCTTCTCTAAATATGCATGGGCTATACCTCTTAAAACGAAGTCAAAAGTAGAAGTTTGTCAAGCCTTAGCTAACATTCTGAAGAAAAGTAGAAGACGACCGCACAATTTACAAACAGATATGGGCACCGAATTTTATAATGATGAATTCAAAAAACTTTTAAAGCAATACAATATCAATCATTATTCTACATATTCGGTTAAAAAAGCTTCTATGGTAGAAAGATTAATCAGAACATTAAAAACAAATCTATATAAGTATTTCAATCTCAAAGGTAGTTATAAGTGGGTGGCGGAACCGTTGGAATATGTTGTTAATTCTTACAATCAAACAAAACATCGTGTAACGCAGCACGAGCCCGTAAAAGTAAATAAGTTAAATGAAAGTAACGTATCAGATAATATAAAGAAATTTCAGACTAAAAGTATTATTTCAAGGAAACCAAAATTTCGTGTGGGTGATCATGTAAGAATAAGTAAGTACAAAGGATGTTTTAAAAAAGGCTATACTCCTAATTGGTCAACAGAAATATTTGTTATCAAGAAGGTGAACAGAACTATTCCTACAACTTATTTGATAGAAGATTATCGCAGACAACCGATTTTAGGATGCTTCTATGATCAAGAACTCCAGATGACTAAATACCCTAATGTTTATTTAATCGAAAAAATTATCAGGAAAAAAGGAAATAAATTATATGTAAAATGGCTGGGTTTGAATGAAACTGAAAATAGCTGGATCGATAAAAAGGCACTTGTGTAAAATATATCATTAGTCTTCAAACAGTTATGCAAGGTGGAGGTATAGTTAACAGTTTCATAAATAATTTACCGTTTGAGTTACATCTACCTGGCTATAATTACTGTGGGCCTGGAACGAAGCTGGTGAAACGATTAGCCCGCGGGGATAGAGGCATCAACCCATTGGACGACGCGTGTATGGTTCACGACATAGCATATACAAAGTTCCAGGACTTGGATAATAGGCATAAAGCTGATTTGGATTTATTAAATATGGCGAAACAAAGACTTCGATCGAAAGAAGCCAAAAGTGGTGAAAAGATTGCATCATGGCTGGTCAATAAAGTGATGAAGAGGAAACTGAAAACAGGCGCAGGAATGAAACATTTTAAAGCTATGGTATCAAAAATAAAGGGTGACCTTAAAAAGCTAAAACCAAAAAGTAATAACAGAGCTATTAAATTAGCATATTCTGCTGCCAAGAAAATAGTTTCTGCTGGTACCAAACACGATATAAAGATACCGCGAATTATTCCTCTACCTAAAAGTGGAGGGATTCTTCCATTGCTACCAATATTTGCTGGGCTGTCCGCTTTAGGAACTCTTGCTGGAGGAGCTGCTGGAATAGCGAAAAGTGTTAATGATTATAAAGCAGCCCAAGAAAGTTTACGAGAATCTCAACATCATAACAAAGCGATGGAATCAATTGCATTGGGTAAAGGTTTATACATAAAACCTTACAAAAAGGGTAGTGGGTTATTTATAACACCTTCAAAAAACTGTTAAAGAGGCTACCTAAGCGTGCTCTAACGAATGTGGATTTAATGAAATATGCAAAAGTAATACCTTACTTTCGTGGGGTCTACATGAAAGATGCTCTGCCAAGAAAACCAAGAAGTATAGAATGTGGCATAATAAATTTGGACGATTCTTACAAGGAAGGAACGCACTGGGTAGCCTACATAAAATTTAATGACTATTATGAATACTTTGATAGTTTCGGAGACTTGAAACCACCCGTTGAAGTTGTAAAATATCTAAATACTCCTAACTTATATTATAACTATACCCGTTATCAAACTTACAATAGCACAAACTGTGGACATTTATGTTTAAAGTTTTTGTTCGATTTTTGGAATAAACATGATGTATAAAAAAGATGTCAGCGTTTATTTTACACCATTGTTACAATGTCCTTCACCCTATCCATAACTGGCAATGAGTCACTTTTGACGACTACATATTCCCCTACGCTAGAACTAGATGGTGAATATGAGTGCGCTCTGCTATATTTATCTACATTTAACTCCATCCCAAACATTGATACCAAAAATAACAAGTTTTACTATGGTGAAAATGGTAGTATAGAAATTCCTGAAGGGGTTTACGAGTTGCAGGATATAAACGATTTTTTGAAAGGAAAACTGAACGATGTAAACTTTAATTTAACGTGCAATAATAATACATTAAGAACACATATTATTGGCACGAAAGATATTCATTTTGAGAAAAAAAATAGTTTAGGTAATTTATTAGGATTCGGTAGACAGTTGCTCAAAGCGAATGTACTACATGAATCACAACATCCTGTCAACATTCTTTCAACTACTGTGGTCAGGGTAGAGTGTGATGTAGTGAGCGGATCATATATAAATGGCATGTCAAGTCACATTATACATGAGTTTGCACCTAACGTCCCTCCAGGTTATAGATTAATTGAAATACCTAAGAATATTATTTATTTCCCAGTGAATCAAAATAACATAAGCAGCATAAATATAAGATTATTGGATATAAATAATAACTTGATTAATTTACGTGGTGAAGAAATTCAGTTGTATTTACATATTAAAAGAAAATGATCGAATTTAATAAAACCTTACCACCGCAATCCAAAATCATTAGTCACACTCCAATCGCTCCCAAGGAAAGAACTTTAAAGAAGAAAAGACTAACATCAAAAAATAAAAAATTCCTGAAACTAATCGGACTGTTAAAATGAGTAATATACTAGATATTTTGAGTACACCTGTTTATGATAATACCATCGACGGTGTCGAGATTCATTCGTATAAGCCATACGTGACTAGTTTTAACAGGAATGACGAAATTCGTATACCGATCAATCAACAAGATCTGTATGTACTCCCGTCAGCTAGCACTTTATATTTGGAAGGCGCTGTTAATGTGTTCAAGAAAGACCCAAGGCAGCAGGCTGCCAGTGTACATTTTACAAATAATCCACTGCTGTTCTTTTTTCAAGATATACGATATGAACTAAATGGAGTCGAAATAGACAAAATTAAAAACGCTGGCATAACTACCACTATGAAATCATTGCTATCTATGAATGAGAGTGAGTCGAAAATGTCAAAAGTTTGGGGTTGGGATATTAATGGAACAAAAAATAGTCAGTCAGGAAAATTTTCAGCATCTATACCACTAAGTAATATTCTCGGATTCGCGGAGGACTACAAAAAAGTCATAATCAACTGTAAACATGAACTTGTTCTGCTGCGCAGTAACACTAACCTCAATGCATTGAAATTAAGTACAGGAGAAGTCGTGGAAGATGTAGTAATTCATAAAATTGTATGGAGAGTTCCTCATATAAAAGTTTCTGATGTAGAAAGAATCAACCTTCTTCGGTTGTTAGAAAAAGACAGATCCATTCAAGTAGCATTTAGAAATTGGGATTTATATGAATATCCATTGTTGCCAAGAACTACGAAGCATACATGGTCCATCAAAACATCATCTCAAATAGAAAAACCTCGATACGTCATTCTAGGTTTACAAACGAACAGGAAAAATAATGCTACTACTGACATGTCGCAATTTGATCACTGCAATTTACGTGACGTCAAAGTGTATCTGAACTCTACTTACTTTCCTTACGACAATATGAATGCGAGCTTTTCGAACGACAATATTGCTATATTATACGAACAATACACTCGATTTCAACAGTCTTATTACGGCAGAAGAACTGAACCATTGTTGAATGCAAAAGAGTTCAAGGAATTAACACCACTGTTTGTGATAGACTGTTCGAGGCAAAGCGATAATCTTAAATCTGGGCCGGTAGTCAATGTGCGGCTTGAACTGGAGAGTGAAGCAGAAATACCTGATCAAACCTCAGCTTATTGTCTCATACTGAACGACTGTTTGTTTGAATATAAACCGCTGAGCAATATTGTTCGAAAATTATCATGAATAGCACAAATGCATTGTTCGTGGATTTACAAGGATTTAAAAACGATAATAATGGCTTCATTGTTAAAGAACTTGCGTTAGCAACGAATGAGTACACTCAAATTTTTCTCATAAAACCTCCATTCCCATATCGATGTTTAACTAGTTCTGAAAAAAAATGCGTCAAATGGATTGAGAATAACCTTGGATATAGATGGGCTGATGGACACATTGATTTCATACAGTTCAAGAGGATAATAGTACCATACCTAGAAAATAAACTTGTATTCGTTAAAGGTTTAGAAAAATCGAAGTGGATTAAAGACCTCTGTGACATTTGTACTGTAAAGAATATAGAAGATATCGGATGTCCAAGTTTAATGCAGCTATTTAAAACTTACAACTCGCAGTTTATTGATTTTAGTTGTGTAACGCATAAGACTAATTACTGTGCTTTGAGGAACGTTTTGTGTATCAAAAAATGGTTCAAAAATAATCAGCATCCAAATGTATGATAGTATTCCTACCAATTAATAATTAACTGATTGACTTAGCGAGATTAAAGAATATTTTCAATACTTTTTTGTTTTATTTCACTTTTTGATAGATTACACAAGAGAAATGAATCTGGGTCGCTTATAAAAGTCGGAAACTTAAGAATGCTAGCTTAAAGAAATGAATGAATGAATGAATGAATGAAATATTTATATATTTCGTAGTTTGATTAAGACAATTAATTACTCCTTAAAGGAAGGTATTGTATTTTATTATATTGTCTATTAAACAAAATTAGTTTTCAAGATTTATATTTAACTGACTCGAATCCATTACTCTCGAGTGTATTATATGAATAGATTACCTTCACCAGTACCGAAATCACTTTACCAAACCATAATTATTTTATTTAAGTAAGTAACTAAATTTCATGTTTTTATTTTACTTTATGCAGGACATAAATGAAGTAATAAAAATACCAAATAATATCCATGTAAGAAAATTTATTTTAAACACTTGAATCATCACAGATTTTTTTACAAATTTTCTTTATTAGGTTTTCGGACATGTCCATTATTTCGTCCACTACATCACACACAATATACTGCGCACTGACCGCTACATCATTCGACGGGGTTGATGATCCAGTCTGTGCGTTCAAATCAATTATTTCAATTTTAATCTTGTGATGTCCCTTTCTCGGCACTTTCGTAATTATAAATGATGATGTAGCTTTTCGTTTTTTCTGGAATTTTCTTCTGTTGCTAGCTTGTCTTGCTTCCACTGAAGCGGCAACCTCATCAAAGTCCTCCAATTGTTGTTGGGCATGCGGAAACCACAGGTCCGAAGGGTCCGAAGGGTCCATTATCTGTAAACCAAATAGCAATGATTAGAACAAAATAATAATAATAATAATACTACAAAACACTAAATCATATTATGTAGTAGGTAGCGTAATACTCACGTAATAATTTGATTGAGAGCGGTACTGGTCCTATAGTGCGCTCGCCTGCTGGCCTAATGAATAATTAACATTTTCTTTGAGTCTATTTAAGCAAAAGCGAAAATGCAAGTATCATTGTATTTCAATTTGAATTCATTGAACGCGACACGTGTTATATTCACGTTGCGACAGGTCATCGTAATTGTTTCATGGTCATCACTTTCATGCAATATGATCTATCTTTTCGAAAACCTTTCTAAAATAAACTCTATATACAAATCCATTCTGGCTGGTATCTGACGAATATACAGTCAGCTGCAGAAAAATTTAACCCTCAGTGGGGTGATTGATATACGGGTGATACTTTTATGGTGAGGATATTTTTCTCTGCAGCTGGCTGTACCTAGGTACATTTAGTAGGGTATGTTGTAAAATAAGCTTAAAAGAAACACGAAAAATAGTCCGACAACACATTACTTTATTTCAATATACCAATATTCGCTTACAAGCTATAGTTTAAAGACTAATTATATTATATTATTTACATCTCAAAACGCTGATTTATGGCCCCATGAAAGAGTTGATATGTTATCTTTAAGGATGATGCGTTTGTCGTCCTTACATGATAGAGCTATTTTATTAAGCGATTGTGTAAACATTTCATGTTTTAATGACCTAAATACCGTATTTCTTTTCCTAACTAAATTATTATCTAATAACACACGTTTATAGTCCTTAAAACTCATTGTTTTTACAACAGGTTTTTTGGTACCTTTAGCTTTTTTTATTTCAGTATTTTCGGTTTTTATACAATAAAGTTTAGATCGTAGGCCTACAAACTCAACTATGAGCTGACCTCCTAACTCATCTTTAAATAACCCAGGCACTTTTTTATTTTGCCTCCTTATACCGTATATATTATTAACAGCGTAGTTACTAGTATCGAAGTATTGAGCAAAATTGTATTTTATATCTTTATAAACATCTTTCGTTGCTATGGAATACAGAAAACTGTCAGTGTCTGTGTAACACATTTTTATATTAGGACCATAAAAAGGTTTCATAACAGAATAGTGAAAATCGTACATGTGACTCTTAGATATTTCCAAAACAGAAAAACCAATGTAAATCGGTTTATCGAGAGTAATTTTTTCAGGATTCATCTGGACCGCTACAAAGTTTTCTGTAAATACAGTTGAGCTGTGGTAATTAGGTCTGGCTATTAGTTGCTCTGCGCCTAGACGTTTTTTCGTTTTGTTGTTTTTATCGGACCACTGATTTACTAACTTAACGCTTAACCTTTTTTCGGTATCCTCTAAGGTTTTGCCAAAAATGCTATTATTCAATAATTTAAAAAAGTCTTGTTCAAATTGAGATTTCGCTTTTTGCCTCAATCTCGTATTTAAATCAATATATTGTTTTAAATATGGACCTTGCTTAAATTTAATAACTCTGTGTATGCTTCTTAATTTCAGTCCATGTTTGAGACACGTTTTCAAATGAATATAGTGTATAACATAATTATATTTATCATACAAATTCGGTATCAGTTTACATGTTTTCGATCCAGGCGGTACATATTTTTGCGGGCAGAAAGGTAAATCGTTATGATGATCATGCAGGGATTCCGGATATTCTAGATCGACTTCTAAAATGTAACCTACATCTGAATTGTCTTGTAAAGAGAGAATGTCAGAAACTTGAAACATAGGATTTTCGATCATTTCAAAGTCAGAATGCGGTAAATAACTACTTAAACCGAAACCATAAAGATTGTTCGCGTCAGCATAAATCAAGTATCTATCAGGCTCCGAGGGATTGTAGTCCGAGAGGTACTTATTATTAGCACTGGCATAGCGGGTAGAACATAAACAGACGCCTCCGCGAATACCTTTTTGTATCATCCGAATAATTTCCAAATCATGTATTAGTTCTAATTTCACTTCTGTTTTCAACAGCATTGCATCAAAACTTAAACTGGGAGCCGTTATGTAAAAAGCTGGGTCTAACCTATAATTATTTTTACACGTCTTTCTAAAACTCTCAAAAATATCCGTCAACAGCATTACATCTGATTTCAAGTATAGATCGGTATATTGACCAAGGTTCGACAAACGGAATACACGCCAAACACAATGAGCATGAGCATAATCTGACTCTGAAACATTCTCATCAGTTAAGCTGCTGTAGAAACACTCAGGCGGCGGTAATTTATTTTCATCATAACGTTTCCACTTATTCATGTACTCGTAAGGATAAACACCTTTACGTCTCAATAAGTCGAATTCCTGTTTATCTGGGTAGCAACGAGAGAGATGAATAAAATCTTCAACTATTAAATTTTCTGCAATTTTTTCTAAACTAGTACCTAAAAATGCAAACGAGTCAACAAAACGAACAGCCATATACTTATTATTGCTAACAGGAAAGAACTTTGTAAAAGACACATAATTTTCTTTTGTTTTTGCTATAACATTTATGTTTCCATGCATTTCACCTAGCTCTCGTATAAACAAATGACAGTCATAGCCTGACAGATTATGGAAAAAAATAGGGACAAATGATTTGGGGAGCTTAAATCGAAGGTTACAATACTCATGTGCTGCTCCGCGGTAGCGCCCAGTCAAATGGCAATGATCTCTCACCTTTCCTTCGAATATTAACTTATTACAGAGGTAACAATATTTGGACTCCAAAAAGTTTTTCAGCTCATTTTCAGTGAGGGGTAACATGTCGATTGGATCGTTAAGAATTTTACTTATCATTTCAACATCATCGCCTAATATTTTCAAAAACTGTTGAACACAATCAGGACCTCGGTACGATCGATACCGATTTAAAGACGTATCATAGGAGCAAACAATATAATATCCGAACGCTACTGGAATATGTTTTTGAATCGTTTCCGTAAAATTCGAGTTTTTCTCCGACCGAGGTTGTAGCATAGACTCAAAATCTGCGTAAATGACAAATGGCATATCATGCATGCGTTCAAAATGTTTGAACTGTATCAATGTCCCTTTATCAGGCAACGATGTTTTCACACCACTGCACACGTGATCATTACGTTTTTTGTCACTAGAAAAAAATAACAAGCAATCATCACAGAAAAAAATTCTACCATCATGTTTAGTTATCTGAGATCTTACAAGCCTACTCAAATCCTTAATAAGACAATAATGTGTTAGCGCACCCGATTCCAAAAACAATAAATTTATACGATGCTTCCGCCCCTTGTGAACAGATTTGTACAAAGGTCCTACAACATCAGACTTTTCACTGAGACCATAAATATTAATACTTATGGTATCATTGTTCTTTTCAAAGATCTTAACATCCCTGAAACCTGCCGGAAACGTCATGTTTTTCGTGTTAAGCACAGTATCGAAATGAGGATATGAACTCGTTCGGTGTGAATTTTGCTGTGCGGGAAATAAAGCTGCCATTATGCACCATAGAAAACAAAAGTTATCTGTATTCTGAATGTTGATACATGCACGTTTATATTTAATAGGTCTAGGAAGATCGATAAACCCTGAACCTCGCAGAGGATTATATTTGTTGATATTGACCTCCAGATATGAATTTGCTACAAAACTCCAACCACTGTCTCTCTCCTGAAATTCATCGATTTTTGCAAGTATTAAACTTACAGCGTTATTGTAAATATCTTTAAAATCATAATTTTTGCGGATGACTATATTGGGCGTAGCGAACGATTTAATCTCCCTCTCATCATTCTTAGGTAACGAAAACTCTGCAAACAGTTCAAAATTTACTTTGACGCTATTAAAGGAGCCGATCCGCGCCTCTATCAGGTCACGTACGCGTGACCGCAGCGAGCGCAGGTAGATGCTCGGAAGGCAAGCGTTAGAGCCCGCGCCGTCCGCCGCCGCGACCATATCCGACGCTGCGCCTGGGTTGCTTATTCTGTACGATGCGATCCGACTGCGGAAAGCACTAGAAATCTTCTCAAGACCGTCACCCTTAATAACAACATTGTTGTTTTTATGTACAGTGCTACGCAAATGAGCTGAAAAACTTTTACTTTTTACAGACACATCACATGATGTACAATATACTAATCTATTATTATTATTCAACATCTTAATTATATGTAAGGATCAATCAAACCTGACAAATGATAATTAAACCTATCTACCTAAGTTACACCTAATTTTTTACTACCTGCCTATATGAAAAATAATACCTACCTACGAATTAAACTTATGAAACAAAATTAATACCTATATGAAATCAGCCTATATAAATCTACAAGCACAGTAACGCTCAATACAAGTCACCTCAGTTCAATACTTTAAAATTTTTATAAAGGTGACTAGACGTGAGCGCGACTGTACTTGTCTACCTAACACCTAAAATAATAAAAATACTCTTTCATGGGACACCACACCACCTAACAGCAAAACATGAAATGAAAAGCAAAATATCTAGTTATTTTATTATAGTTGTAAATTTTGGCTCACACGGTCGTTAAAAAACATCCCCTCCTCTGGGAACTTCAACTTCGAACGTTTCAGCAGCTGCCTCAAAGCTGCAAATTCTGGCGATTCGTGATCGCCTTGGAGCTTAAGCGCCAACACAGCCTTCTCCCAGCGCTTCAACGGGTGAACGTTTTTTATATCAGCCACCTGATAAATCTTGAGGTCTAAATATAGCTCTCCTGGAAGATATCCTGAGCGACGCACGACTCCGTCCGCGACCCTCTTAGAATAACTGGACAACAAGCGCAGTGGTTGTTTTGCGACGTCCCCGTCGCTCTCCGAGTCTAGCGTCCTCCACTCTTCTGACTTCGGAGGCTGCTTTCGCTTGGCTTGCGTCGCTTTGCGTCTGTAAATAAAACGAATTAGTTATATTACACTGTGAATGATATCGAAAATACATGGATTACGGGGACTTGTATACACAAGATAAGTGAATTAAGTCATTTTTTTTTTTTTTTTTTGTTTTGCGATGAATAGAATCGTAAAACATATTTACCTAGACACCGATTCCTCGTCGTCCGACTCCTGACGACGTCGCTTCGACGGTGGCGGTGGCTTGGCGGACGTGGCCTTGGGCTTGGGCGATGCGGTCTTCTTGTTGAGAACTGATTTCGGTGTTGGCACGTACCCGGGTGGTTGAGCACTTTTCAAACTGAAACAGGAAAAAACATTTAGACACACATATTATAAATACACACTCCTGTATAATTATAATAAGGCATAATGAAAAGAAACTTCCAAATAAAGGAAACATACTTCTCAAAATATTCCTCTTCAGAATCTCCGAAGAGCTCCTGCTGTCGTCGTTTTGCCGCTGTCACCTTGGCGGTGTGAGTGGTAGATTCGTTGTCAGACCTGAAATATCACAACACTTATTAATGATGAAGTCCATCAATATAGAAATTGATAGTCGATCAAAATGAAGATTAAGATTCATTCACGAAGGCACATGACGTAGTTAAAAATTAGCCTCTTTGTCTTTCATACGACAGCCGGTGACAACTCTGAATGGAAAGGAAAGACGCATATCGACGTTTCAAAGGTAAAAGGGCATAAGCAACACTTGTTGGCGGTATTGAGTAAGAGCCAGTAAGTAAGTGCCATCGTGGAGAGTGAAACACTTACGTACATTATTTCCAGATTCCTCGTTGGCTGGCGATGGCGATGGCAAGTAGAGGTGCTGGTGAAGTAGTAGGCGTAGTAGCTTCCAAAGAGAAGTGATAATTTTTAATTGCATTTCCGTCGTTTATAAATAAAAATACTGATGACTCTGAAAAAAGGATGTGTATGTGTGGTCGTATGATCACAAGCCCTGACAACGTACACTTACATAGGTTCAGCGGAAACAACTCAGTGTGCAAAATAATATCGCAAAAATAAAATTACCGAATGCAACCCAATACGCTTGACCTCATTAAGAAAACTTACACGTGTTTTTACTTTCCTAGATGGGATGCCAGAAACACAAATACTTATATGAATGTACGTGGGCATAGTTTTGCCACCCCGTATGGGAACGCTGTGATGCTATGTTAGTTTTTGTTTTTAATATCTTGCGAGACGAGATGACCGATGCACACAGTTTGCATCTTTTAGCCATTGAGTTTATTTTTTCTTAGAGAGAAGAGACAAGCTCATCGCCGCTCAGGACAAACATCAGCCGCATTAACACCCATATTGTAGGTATCATGGGGAAAGTCTATCGCCGAACTATCATAAGCCCAACAAATACGTACAACGTCCCCACCGAAGGATCAGGCCTTTACTCGAAATAGTACTAAGTAATGATTTAATGGGTATATACTCGTACATAGATGTTTTTTCCTAGCTAGAACGAGGTGAGCTATTTATCAATTCCATTTAAAAGTAGTACCTATACATGAATTGATTTGTAGGTACAGTTTATAGTGGCTCGATCCCGAGCGGCGATGGGCTAGTCCCTCTCCGCAAAACGGAGTATAAATACCAGCTGCATGCAGGCAAAGTTCTGTCCCGTATGGAAAAGTCATGATGCTGTGTACACAATTTACACACATTGGTCTAGATATTGAGGGAAACTAGGATTCCCTGTATCTTGGGTACTAGGCAACTGAATACATACTTTTGTAGGGATAAATATTATACTTAGATAAAAAACCATGACTCGGAAACAAACATCCACGCTCATCACGCAAATATTTGTCCCACCGGGACTCGAACCCAGGACCTCTGGCGTTGTAGGCAGGGTACTACCGACTCGACCATTCGGATGGTCAATTTGGTTATAACATTAATCCAATGTAATTCATGCTTACTAGGGAGCAATCTCATCGCCGAACTATGTTATGTTATGATATCATCAACCGAAATAGAGTACCTAGATCGGTTTTATTTATTAATGTTAGCAGTTAGTGGCAGAAACACAATTGAAAGTGTGTGTGTGTGTGTGTTCACGCGCTGCGGCAATGTAGGTATTGAAAACACAACTATGCAAGAAATAAAATTAAATTGAACACGCGTGACCTGATTAGAATGCTACTTATACTTACGATGGGTTTTGCGTTCAACACATCTGTTGAGTCCGTAGGCCCGAACGATCGTGAAATGAATTTGAACTGTCAATAGGTTTTTCGATCCATCTGTCGATAGGTTTTTCGATCCATCTGTCGAGCCCGTAGGCCCGAACGATCGTGAAGTGAATTTAAACTGTCATTATACACCTACTCACGTTTTTAATTCACACTTGCCAGGAAAATTGACGTTTATTTTATCTTCTAGGGGGGGGCCCCAGCCCCTACCTGGGTACGCCCATGGGTACCTGTACTATGTAGGTATAAGGGCTGTCGATGGGACATGCTGGTTTTAATTACTGTGTGCAAACTTTCTGTTATCCAGGTAACGCGTTGCCTAATTAAAACTTGTATAAAAAGCGCTCTCTGTCACCCTAATTAAAAAGACCTGGGAAAATAAACAAGTAGGCGAAACGCCGTCTGAGTTTATTCAAGGAAAGGGCTTGCTCTTTGTTCCAGCCTATTTGATCCACCGGCTGATTAATGTGCGTAATACGCAAACATTAGGAACGGAAAAATGCACACTACGCTTAGTGTTCATACATATTAAGAAACACCGGCCAAGTGCGAGTCGGACTCGCCCATGAAGGGTTCCGTTATGGCAAGTAATTATGATTTGTGTTGTAACTTTGTTTTTCATAGTGTTTGTATGAATGACAAAGTTATCTTTGCGGTTTTTAATAAAAAGAAATATTTTAAAAACTGCTTATTTTATTTTGTTCAAACGAATGATTGTTGGAAGTGTGTATTGAGATACATAGCATATATTTTTTGTAGATTTTTCACTCTCTTACTTTAAAAGTTAGAGGGTGGGGGACACAAAAAAATAATTTTATAATAGTATTAATTGTCAACATACAATAAAAGTTCAATATTCTCTTCAGCCATTTGATAATTTCTATTTTATTCAGTCAAACATGTAATTATACCTATATTAATAAATTAAATCATAAAGCTAATTTATATCCAAAGACTTATTTTATAGTTGTAAAATTCGGAAAGACTATACAGACACATTTGTAGCAGGTACTTGTTTAGGGATTTTGTGAACATTTTTTAACAGAGAGACTTAATTTCATCTGGAAGTTTATTGTAGACGCTAACAGCCATATGCCTCGTGCTTTTACTGAATGTTTACTGTAAGTTCATTTTCTCTTGTAACCTGGCACTCCTTTTTTCTGTTTCGAAGGGGAAATTTACCAGGATATATTCTAATTAGTTTACAGAGTTCAAATATGTAAAGTGCAGTAACTGTAGTTTGAGTTTAATGTACCGCAGCCTTATGGCGTAAGTCGTCTGAGCTATGAACTTCATATAGACTTTTACGTTTGACGCCTTGCACCAGCTTCTTCTGTCAAATTGGTATCACGCAAGTAGCATCATAATGGAGGCCAAACCCAAGCTCATTGAATAAAGCCTAGAAGCCTTCGGTGATACACCGCAATCGATGAAATTGTATGAGCATGAGATGAACCATAGACACACGCTATGAACTTCAGAGAGTTACGCCATAAGGCTGCTGGTTCTGTTTGATTTTACACCACTGAGAATACGGACACATCTCTTTTGTAGTACAAATATTTTGTTTATGTCGTAACTAGCACCCCATATAGCTAAGCCATAGAGAACCCGTGACTGGAAGTAAGCGAAATAATAATAATAATAATAATACCTTGGACACCACATTTGCCCCCACCGGGACTCGAACCCGGGACCCTTGGTTTCGTAGGCAGCGTCACTGCCGACTCGGCCATTCGGGTCGTAAATAAGCTTGTAGCGATACGTGAATGGTAGTCACTTTCATCAAACATCTTAATGCATAAGTGAAACTACTTAATTTCCCTTCTAAGACATCTATGTGAAACTTCCAATTGATGTGCTCATCCGCAATAACACCTAGAAACTTTGAGCTCTCGACCATAATGTCAACACCATCCACATTAATATTTAAATTTAATCTGGGGGTATTATAGTTCCTCAAATGAAGCATCTTGGTTTTACTCAAGTTAATATTTAAACCTACCCCGAGTAGTCATTTTATAATAAGCTTCACTTAGTCGGAAATATACTCTGATAGGTACCACTCGTCCTAACAAAATCGATTAAATCGCTCGGTTCTTTCGACGCGTTCGGCCCGGCTAGTGTGCGTTCACCTTTGCAGGTGGGCTGAATCTGGAATATGTATCGGCCAAATAAGATTTCCTTCCAACCGACTTGAGGCGAAGTAAAAGTCGCTTCGAATGAGGTTTGTTCGTGATTTGCTAAATTCAATTTGATCGAAATTCGGTGATGGCAACATTGTCGCTCTTATAGTGTGAGAGAAGTATTCAGATTCACATGTACATTCAGGTATAACTTGTCTTAACAATCGGAAAAATAGCTTCGTCAATATTTTTCTTCGCCTTGTCGATGAAAGAAATCTAGATGTCCTGGAAAGTTGATATTTGGCACAGAGGTGTATCATGAAGCGGATATTCATATAAAGCATATAAACATTTACATATAGGCACATAAATTGCTTCTGGCCCCACACTAGAATACCCTGTGCCGTGGGAACCAGAAACAGCGACGTCACACACAAATAAACATCCAAGACGTGGGTTTTTTTTTTCTTTATCCTCAGGCCGGGGATCGAACCCGGGACCTCTCGTATGGTACGCAGAGCCAAAACCACTGCGCCACAGAGGTCGTCGGACGACCGGTTTAGCCTAGCGGTTAGTGATCCTGCGAAACTGGCGGTCCTGGGTTCTAATCCCGATAAGGGCAAATATTTGTGTGATGAGCATGAATATTTGTTTCTTAGTCTTGGATTTGTTCTATATAAGTATTTAATATATTGTCTCTCTCTCTCTCTCTCTCTCTCTATTAAATATATCGTCGTCTAATACCCATGACACAAGCCTTATTGAGCTTACTATGGGCTTAGTTCGATTTGTGTAAGATTGTCCTCTAATATTTATAAGAAGTATTTGAATGAAATGAAAAACCTGTAATAGTTATTTTATTTATGATTAAAAAAAAGATATAATACTTTTTTAAAGGATAGAATACTTGCACAAACATATCCCTTGTATTTGCTGCGGTAGCTTAGGTGAAGGGTAAAGGGGGTGAGCGAAGCAAAGGCAACATGTAAGAACAACAAAAAATACTTAAAACATAAACTTAAGTACTCTTTAAATATTTAAACCATAAAAAGTGTTTTTGCTGATCTTTTTTCGCTGCGCAAATCAGTAGTTTTGATGTGCGATTAAATACCAGCCTTAAATAAATAATCAAAAAGCCGGGTATTGAAGAGCGGTAAAGTTAAAATTATCGTACCTACCTCTCTATTGCTGGCTATCAGGCGGATAATGCTACTAGATAGTTTCTAGGCAGATATTATTTTCTAATCCAGTTCTGGTTATTAGGCTTTATTGTGACTGTTCTACATTTTTGATGCACTTGATCTTTTGAGCCGATTCACACCATTTCTATTTGAGAGACTAATGTCATCTTGCGCCACACTTCAATCCCGTATTCACCCCCTACCAAAGTCAAACTCCTGTATCAAAGTCAAACTAAAACTTAGTTTTATTGATATGGCAGAACATTAGTTTTTGGATTAATTAAGAAGTTAATAATCAAAAAAAAATTTTGACAGTCGCTAAATGGAGTTTAAACGTAATATAAATACAACGCGGCCATGTCGAGTGGGAACAAGGCTGGCAGGTAATATCCTTGCCATGCTTGACCATATAACTTGTCCGGCTTATTTCGTTCAGACTCCATTTTCCAGCTGTCAAAAGTCTGCGTGCCGGCCTCAAGTAACAAACTGCCGTTGGTAGTAAATACGAGTAGTCGCGTACGTACGTACTCTCACACTACCATTTCTAAACTAGCAAGGCCACAAAATAGAGCAGTATATCTTGTCCGTACGGTGTCCGCCTTTTCTGTGTAGTGCGAGAGAAAGAAAGAATTCCGACGCGGTATTTTCCCGTTTAAACTTTAACATCAGATGTTGATAGCAACATTTACCGTTGTGATGTATTGTGTCTTAGGCAGTCAATCAGTCAGATAGTTATTCATTGTATTCTAATAAGGGGGAGTAACAAATGTATGTCAGAATTGACAGGGATGACGACCCGAATGGCCGAGTCGGCAGCGACTCGGCCAAGGGTCCCGGGTTCGAGTCCCGGTGGGGGCAAATATTTGTTTGATGAGAACGGATGTTTGTAGAGTCATTGTTGTTTATCTACCTAAGTATAATATTTATCTATATAAGTATGTGTATCGTTGTCTAGTACCCAAGATACAGGGAATCCTAGTTTGTGGCTAGATCAATGTTTGTGTAAATAGTGTCCAAGGTATTATTATTATTATTATTATATGAGATTGCTTACCCTATCTGTGGCCTACTCGAAATTAAGTCCAATGGCGATCTAGTCCTATTGACTACCTAGTGTTATCGAGATGAAGTCATAAAGCTACTAACCCATACAGTTGACAAAAACTAGGTTCTACTTTTCCTCATTACATGCCTATAGAACCGGCAAAAACAATTTTGTCCTTCCTAAAAGCCGAGCAGGAGCAAAAAATGCAACGTTATTTAAATATTTAATTAAAATAACACGCCGCGCGGTCGTCGCCCGCCATTCATAAGTTTGGCAATAAAGAGAATTTGGTGGATTATGGCGCCCGCGGGATCACAAAATGAGCTCCACGGCGCTGTACTGTGGCTAAGTCGGCAAGTTGGGGTCCATGCACACGACAATTAATTTAAGGTTTAGGGTGTAGGTGTCCTTAATGCGTATAAAACTTGGTGTGCGTGGACCCTTAGTACCCCTTTTGGAACACTTAACTTTTCTGATCGCATTGCTTACTCAAGTAATGCAATGCAACTGTCAACTCAAAAGTTTGACTGTCACTGGAAATCAATCTCTTTATTACTGCAGATATTTACATATACTTAGCTATCCTCATTTTTTGCCTCTTCTCTACATTGGACCACTCTGGGAGGAGATCTAAAGGTCACCAACTAATCGCAGTTCTTGAGGCGACGGCCCCATTTGATTTGCTGGAAGAGATCTCTTACTAGAGATAAGCTCGTTTTTGTACACTTGTTTATGTAAATCTTGTTGTCTGTGTATCACTTGTATGCAATAAAGCTGGATATGTAGTATTACGTTCCGGCATGCATTTAAACAATAACAATCAACAATCAATCAACAAAGGAACAATCTTCTGGTTGTAGTGTGCAGCTCAAAACACTGTTCACAGTTTTAACTATTCCAACAAGTTATTACACTTATACATATTTACTACGTATTATAACAATAATTAGATTAATTTTAAAAATATTTATCAGCTACCTATTTAGTTTTGTGAACAGCTGACCGCCCGGAGGTTGCGGTCCGAATCTTGATTATGATGATAATCCGAAGTGATGACGGCCGGCCGGTAGTACCGAGTTGACGTACGAGTTATCGCTTTTCCCGTACGGGCCAGCTCATCAGTTTACTTGTAACTGTATTGTATAATCTGTGACGTCTGTCCGGATCCCTGACATATTGATTTGATGGGGCTACGCCAACTTTGAATTAACCTTTGACCAATCCGTGTAGGAAGCAGGAATAGTTAAGCGTCGAAAAAGTATGCGAATCGAATTGTCAGTGACTCTTATGTGCAATGACGTAAGTTTCATTTTATCTCAACTCGAACACTTTTTCACTCTGGTATTTATTTCTGCTTGAGCCAAGAACGCGGTGTATTTCACACGGTTTGTCATTTAAAGCAAATGTAGTTTATGTATTGTATATATCGTATATATTTATTGCACAATACAGGAAAAAATGTAAAATAAATGTTGCCTGTCACCGTCCCCACCGAGGAGCAAGGGCCTTTACTCGGATTCGAGTAAGATTGAGGCATACTCCGCGGGTTGTCGGGCTCAGAGGTGGCCGTTATTACAAAAACGCATAAAATAATGCGCTCTTAAAATAATGAAAAACCACGCTATTGATAATTTAGAAAGGCCTAGGAAAAGATTACCAAAAACGCACCTATTTTACTACCAATAAATTCTAAATGACTGCCAGAATGGATAAATGTCCACCAACTTGTGTTTGGATAAATGATCACCAAACTTCTATTTATGTTTTGTGTAGTTTATGTTTTAAGTATTTTTTGTTGTTCTTACATGTTCAACCTAACAAGAAGGATAAAGGGGGCTTCGCTTCGCTCACCCCCTTTACCCTTCACCTAAGCTGCCGCAGTATTTTGCCCTGATATCTTTTGCAACTTTTGGTGTTCATTTATCCATTTTGGGTAGGAAAAAATATTTTGGTGATCATTATATTTGTTGCCATTTAGAAAGACGGCTAGCAAATGAAGCAGCTTTTGTAAGAACCTGCTGCTACTGGCGCGCGAAGTTGTCGTTTCAGTTTCCACGATGCGTTGCCGCTCCGCTGTTGATTGAGTCGCATGCTATTATTGATATTGCGTGATCGCATATCGCCCGTGCGGCACGGTTTGGCAACTACGCACCCGAGTGCATGCGGCGTTGTTTGTTTTATTTTTGTTTGAATGCATCGCTTATTCCCTTTGCGTAATTACGTAATTTGCGTGGCACGCTTTTGCATATCTACTTGTATGTGTTCCTGTTTTTTCGTAAAAGAGTGGTCGTTCGTAAAAGACTATTTAAGATCTCTTTTAGAGATTAGATTAGTAGACATTGTACATACGTGTATATTATATAGGTATTGTATTTAATGCAGTGATTTGCAAATAAACATTTTTCAACATGCGAAAATCAAGGACATCAGTCCTATTATGATAAAAGTGTCGTTGACAAAAAAGCGATTAATGAATATTGTAACAATTCTACATCGTATAAATCTAATCTAAAAATTTAAAAAATCACTGAAGAAATTACGGAAACGGTATTTGATCGTTATAATGTTACTAAAAACGATATGGAACAGCAATGTCACACATGATTACATAACAGCAACACAATTTAAAAGCTACAACGTGCGAATGAAATTTTCATTCCCAATAACGTATATTCGAAAAGGCGTTTTCAATAACAGTCCTTTTAAAATAACGGGGCTTTTTTTTGCATTTTTTAAAAGAGCCGTTATTCCCTCCCCTGACTCGTGCTAGTGGCCAACCCGACTGACAGAAGTTATCAAGCTGTTCTAGAGGGCCTCTGACACAGTTTTAAAGCTTGCTTGCCTTGCTACCTAGCTTGACGACCCGAATGGCCGAGTCGGGACTGACCCTGCCTACGAAGCCAAGGGTCCCGGGTTCGAGTCCCGGTGGGGCAAATATTTGTTTGATGAGAATGGCTGTTTGTACCCTAGTCATGGTTGTTTATCTATCTAAGCATAATATTTATCTATATAAGTATGTGTGTGTATCGTTGTCTAGTACCGAAGATACAGGTAATCCTAGTTTGGGGCTAGATCAATAGTAAATAGTGTCCAAGGTATTATTATTATTATTATTACCACCGAACACCGATAGTAGCCGGGACCTTCGGCTTTACGTGTCAGCCGAAACACGGAAGCGTCCGAAACAAATGCCACATAGAAACGGACTCCCACCCAGTGCCCGTCGCGGCCAGATGTTATTACCGATGGACGGACCACGGACCACGGACCACGGACCACGGACCACGGACGCTTCACTGTTCCACGTCACTAAACAGATTGAATCGAAATCACAAACAATAAACAGAAGATATATAGATATGTCGCCGTTAGTTGGTTAAATCAGGCACTCTCCAGACCGTTAATTAAATGCCGACGTTTAACCAAGTCACTAAAATTCCGTCAGACAAGTGAGTGAATGCAACGCTTAACGAGTTGTCTAAACGTTCCTAGGCAACAAGAAATATACAATATAAATATATTTTTAAAGTGTACTTAAGTTTATGTTTTAAGTATTTTTGTTGTTCTTACATGTTCAACCTAACACGAAGGATAAAGGGGGCTTCGCTTCGCTCACCCCCTTTACCCTTCACCTAAGCTACCACAATGTTTTGCCCTGATATGAACTGTGCAAATCAGCTGTTGTCGTGACGCCATCTTGTTTTCCAACACGCTGGCTTTCGGTAAGACAGATTATTAAACGTTTTCGACGATGCTTTGTTTAAATCAAAAAGACTTGGTTAAACGTCAGCATTTAATCAGCGGTCTAGACAGTTAGTTAAGTGTATTAACCAACCAACTGCGACAGCTATACAAACACAAGCTTATCTCTAAAATTTATTCCAGCAAATCCAGGATGGAACGAATAAATTTAAAACACAGAACAAGTTTGGAAGGAATCGGAAAATGCCAAGACAAGAGCTACAGATTCGAGCTCTTCAAATATTTGACCAAAATATTTGGCGTCGCGGTTCCCGCGCCGCCGTGAAGAATATTTCCCGGAATGTTTAGCAAGCTCTCAACCCGGGCGTTTTTGTGTGATGCGAATTCCCGGTTTTCCGATACCTACTAATTTGCGTCGCTTTTGAACTATTGCAATATGTAATCAGAGCGGCCATATTAATTCCGGTTGATTCCGGAATTCTCTTTCAGCGCGTAATAACGTTTCCATTCGAATTAATTCGCGAAATGTATTTCCAGTTTATTGGTACGAATATTACGTTTTTACCACTGAATACATGAAATCTGTAATGAGATGAAACCGTAAATTGATGAATAATTTGTTCATAATGATGTTCGTAAATTAACTATCACTCCTAAAATATCAGCTCATTTAAAGTAGTCACTGTAGCTAATAATTAAAGAAACCACAATGGTTTTTGGATTTTTCCCTTAAATTGTGCTTTATGACCTTGCTTTGTGCCAAATTTCATGATTCTGGGTCATCGGAAAGTACCCTATAGGTTTTGATTCCTTAAACCTAGTCTTATAAAGTTTTAAGAGTTTCTTATTATTATGAGAGTGAATCGTGGTCCGAATGTTCAGAACTTTTCCACTGAAGTTTAGCCCCATTCACATAAAGATATGGTTATAATTCAAACGGACTGTTGCGTGCCAATTTGTATACCAGAAACATTTGAAATAAGACCACAGGTAGAAGAAATAAATTAAATTAGGCAGTTACTAACAGACTGTTGCATTCCTAAAATGTACTGAAAAAAATCAGTAGACAGTTTACAGGAATGCATACATAATCATGCAAACATAACAGCAGCAATCCGTCACGCCATCGGTCAGCAAATTGTTTGCGGACACGCAGTCAGAAAAAAACATAGAATTTATAAGTTGCACCAAATAACGTAGCGCCGGTTAGGATTAGATCACCGGGGTTAGATAACTATGGATGGAACAAACATGGCCGAGTGATTGGAAATGGAACGTATTGCAACAGATATTTTTTGGTGTTACATCAAATATTGGTTAGTTCAATTCATCGATGAAACGGCCAGACTAATCTGGGATTTTATTTTGTTCTGTTCAACTTACTAATGGCAACAAATATAATGATCACCAAAATATATTTTTCCTACCCAAAATCGATAAATGAACACCAAAAGTTGCAAAAAATATCAGGGCAAAATACTGCGGTAGCTTAGGTGAAGGGTGAATAAAGGAGGTGAGCGAAGCGAAGCCCCCTTTACCCTTCGTGTTAGGTTGAACATGTAATAACAACAAAAAATATTTAAAGCATAAACTTAAGTACACAAAACATAATAAGAAGTTTGGTGATCATTTATCCAAACACAATTTGGGGTACATTTATACATTCTGGCAGTCATTTCGATTCTATTGGTATTAAAAATAGGTGCTTTTTTGGTAATCGTTTAAACACAAGCCCTTACTAATTAGGCTACATGACTCGAGAGATCTTTGAAAACGAAATGCGTTTGTAAATGTAAGTTTGTATGTGTGGCAGTTAGACAACTAGGCCCAACAAGGAGAGATGAGAGCTTCACCTATCTCCGTTCCTGGGTCAGGCTACTCACGCTGTGAGATCAGCTCTGCAAGCCTCTTCACGGTCGCAAGCTGGATCTGACTAGTTCGGTTAGGCTTATCTTGGTGTATATGTTACCGGCAATCGGTATAGTGCAGGTATTCTATATAATACTTAGGCAATATATATAATGCCTGGGGCGTATGGCAATGTATGAAATTTTATTAATATTAATGTCCATTACATACTCTACCTAGGTAATTGTATATACAATGCCCAGGGATTATATAGAATACCTACTTGGCCACCGGCAATGTGTAAAATAAATAGATTTTGGTAGAATATCAGGGCAAAACACTGCGGTAGCTTAGGTGAAGGGTGAAGGGGGTGAGCGAAGCGAAGCCCCCTTTATCCTTCGTGTTAGGTTGAACATAGGTTGAACAACAAAAAGTACTTACTAAACTTACGTAAAGTAGTTCACTACGAAAACCCCTTCCATTCCGAAGTTATATATATTTTTTGCTGTTGGTTGCAAGATAGAGCATTTCAATATTAAAATGGCTGTAAAAACCATTTTTTATAGCCATTGTAATATTGAAATGGGAGGGGTCAGTTTTTTTTTGTCGATGAATTTCGATGTTCTTCCACCCAGATCGTTATGTGCACTTTATGAAGATTTACACTGTATATTATAATGGTATAGGTGGTGTGATATTGCGAAATGAAAATAGAAACATCTTAGCGTCACGCCTTATCCCATTTGGGGTAAAAGAAGCCCGTAAGTAGCTAATTAGTGAAAGTGCAGGTCGGACACGCTAACGAAGGGTTCCGCACCATCGTACAAGAGTACTTAAGCAATAAAAAATAATAACATCAATGTAGCCCATTAATGTCCCCACCTAGGGGCATGAACATTTACCCTGACACGAGTACGTTTGAGCCATACTCCACCACGCTGGCTCAGTGCGGGTTGATGGAGGGGAGTCGGGCTAGTGGCCAACCCGACTGTCAAAAATAATAAAACAAAAAAAAAAGTATAATAAATGGGTTTCGAACCTAGGCACCTCCCTACCCTACAGACAGCGGATCCGATGTCAAACCGATTGCGCCACCGAAACGATTTCTAGATAATGTGAAATAGTCGATTATATTTGAATGACGGTAATTTGGTGATTCGCAGGGGCAATGATACTGAAACAAGTCAATTGTAATTACTTTATAAAATCTCGTGAACTTTATTTGTTGCTCGCTTGTTGCTGCAGCAGCGACAGAATCACACATTCTGTGAACATCTCAACTCTACACCTCGCTTCATCAGGTTCAGCCCGGTGACGGCCAGACAGACGAACAGCGTAGGTTTAGTTATAGGGTCCCGTTTGACAACCTTCGAGCACAGAACCCTAATAACGAACCGGTTATTCCTTTATCTCTAACCGGCGAATAATCACACGGTAAAACCAGCGCCGACCGCGCTCGTTCCTGGGTAGTTATCATGTTTATTGCACTTTTACTATGTTATTACGCCACACCGAATTCCCTTTTAACACCCTCGTGCCCGGCGATTCCCATTGGCCCCCCGGCCATTTGGCCTTTAATGAATGTGACATGGTGATAGCGCGAAATCGCGCGTGTTAGTCCAAATACAACACATAATCACCACTATATCGATACTACAGTTCATAGCGAGAGGAGTGAGCGATGACGATATTAATAGGCAGGGGATTAATACATAGTGTGTTCTCTAGTGAGAGTTGTTATTGAATATTATTAAATTTTGCCTAAAATGTCAACCCTTCCTCCCTTTTGTATATTTCACCGGAAGATAGTTCAAAACCGTAAGTTCATAAACTAACGCGGTAGTTGATCAACTGTCGACTGTAAACCAGACCGAAAGGGTTTAGAATTTCGTTTCTTTTGTTCTTAAATGTCTTCGCTGCGCTCGCCTCCTCTAGTCTTCACCTAAGCTACTGCAGTGTTTGTCCTGGTATTTCGTTTGCAATTCAAGTTTAAAGCAGTTTACTATTTAAGGGCTGAATATAGGCCAATGGCATTGAGAATTAGACAAAGAAAACAAATACGCGTCGCATCGCGTCGAAGCAGACTGACGCATGCTCCCGCGCAGAGCCCCGCGGGGCAGCCCGAGCTCCGAGACCGAGAAAATTATAGAAAATATTACTAAACTCCTGTAATAATAACATTAAAAATAAAATAAAACAACCAAAAATTTTCCCTTTTTTTACCTATTTTTGCGTGTAAGTTTCATATAGGAAACTGATTTCGTCTCCGAGCGCTTGTTCATTTAGTTGAATAATGCATTGCGAAAAATATTTTTAAGTTTTAAATATAACAGATATCCGGTAATTTTAAAAGTCCATTCTTATCTCTTATAGACCTTTTATAACATATATTTATCCTACATTTTTATATTGTCTAGTTTAGCCTAGAATTGAAGCTAAAGATGCGTTTCTGGCCATATTTAATCCCTTAACGGTTTTAACCGTTAGTTGATCAACTACCGCGTCATATAGTAACCAACTTACGAGAAAAAAACCGTTAGTTGATCAACTAACGGTTTTGACTATATTACGGTGACATATACTAAGTGAAAGTAAAATACACAAAAATTATGAATTTTTTAAATCCTATGATATTTTTTGGTAAGTAATTAAGTAATTATAAATGTCCCTACGCAGCTATAAACAGAAAACTACGTTCCGATTTGGCTTCTAGCTCCTGACACACAGGTCACCCTAGCTTGGGAGTTAGGTCCATTACTATGATTAGGAAGTAAGAAAAAGAAACAGTAAACAGATTTAATTTCATAGTTAAATGTATGAAAACTACAGGGAATTCCTTAGAACTAACAGGTTTGCGACTTTGGACATATATGTAGGTTAGTTAAGCACATTAAGTTCCTTAAAACTTAGAAATGGTATGACAGATATTTTTTGTTTTTGTTGATTTTTTCAAAAAGCGCTTAATCAATTTTGTTAAAATTTATATGGGACCGCCTCTGAAGTATGACCTACCAATCAAAATAAGAATCATCAAAATTGATTCATGATTGACGGAATAGTGGCGTAAAAAACAAAAAACAAAAAAAACAAGTGCGAGTTGAACTTGCGCACGAAGGGTACAATGGTAGGGTTGGTGTGGAGTGAATAGTTTGAATTTTACATATCAAAATGTTGTTTACAAAGTTATTGGTGCGGCTACTTTCACACTCCATGCACGTAACCAGGTGCATTCATAAGTTTGTATATGGTATTGAAAGAATTGTTGTAATTGTTGCCCCCTTAAATATTTATGTGAACATTTCAACTGTCTAACTTTCACGGTTCATGAGATAAGGCACACACAGCCTGATGACAGACGGAGGGACGGACGGACAGACAGCGAAGGCTCAGTAATAGTGTCCCGTTTGGCACCCTTCAGGTACGGAACCCTAAAAACCAGTCACATTGGAAACCTCCTCCTTTTGAAGTCGGTTGAAAATACAACTAAGTCCTGGAAATATTCAATTCTGATATTGTCAAACGTTTTTGTTCAAGTAGTTTCAGCTTGAGACACGTTTCTATATTATTGGGACTACCGAGTCAAATACCGACTCGTATGATTAGCGTAACGGCTTTTCCCATATTACGAGGGGGTGAGCAGCAGCAGCGCACACGTTCAGCAATGTACTAACACCACGCCACGACCTCTGTGGCTCGGCGGTTGTCCCGGGTTCGATTCCCGGCTGCGGGGATACAGAAGAAAAAAACGCTGTTCTTGGATGTTTATATGTGTGTGACGTCGCTGTTCATGGTTCCCACTATTGTGTATATAAATGTTTGTGTGTCTGTATATGTTGTGTGCCTGTATATAAATGTTTATGTTACTTTTGCGTGTCATCGTTAATTTCGTAAATTCTTCAAACGAAAACTATTGAATAGTGACCGTCAGAATGACCGGTTGCCTGTAGAGTCGGCTCTGATATTGTCCAAGAATTTCTATATTAATCAGACTCAAAAATAGTTTATTTGCTATGCATGCATCAAAGGATACGTAGAATGCATGCTTCAAACGATACTGTTAGTTCAATGAATAGTTATTACCCCCAGATTGTTCCGCGAACTCAAACATTCAGCACATCTGAACCGACGATGGATACGGAACCATAGGGGTTTTTAAAGTTCCGATGGTAAATGTTGCAGTACACGACACGACACGATAATTTAAGGTTCCTCAATTTAACAAGGAGAGCTAGCGTAGGACATCGTGGACGACACTTTAAAATTGTCGCAATTTTCAAACATTTTGCTGCCCTGTTCCACTGTGAAACTATATCCATTGTGTTATGTCGTGTCATGCGCACGCCATCAATACTCTAAAAAGCGCCCTGTTAAAGCATTACATAAACTAATGTGAGGAGGGCGCCATCTAGTGCTGAGTAGCAATTTATCGATAACATTCCGGTTTTACTGGCAACACTAAGTGGCGCCATCTGTCCCTGATATTATTGTTTTGTGGCAACACTGCGGCGATCTGTCACTTTTACTTTTTTACTTTTGCAACAACGAATACGTCTCCTGAAACGATCTCTTGAGTTTTCTATATTTTACGAATTCCCTGACCACGCCAGAGCCTGAGGCAGCGCAGCACCCGGAACGCAACACGCCAAAACTTTCGGCCCAGCGCGTCTAATCTCCATCTGCATATCTAATCAACATCTATGTTGCTTGCGGAGTTCCAACTAATTCCGACAGACGGCGTCTCACGAGCTACGTTCTCTTGCTTGGCAATATGATTAGTTAGTTTCTGGATAGCTTTGGAAATCTAGTCCATCCGCCTTATTCGCTAAATCAGACAGCAAAACGAGCTCCGTGGTCTAGTGGTGTCACAATCGCTTCTCACGCAAGGGATGCGGGTTCAAATCCTGTGCTGACCATGTACATGCCAAAGAGATAAGTAATTTATTTGAAATATATTATACGGACGGTCTAACGGTGCTGGAAAACATCGTGAGGACAATCCCCATAGCTGCGGCGAAGGGCTAGCCCCGTCACTCAAAATGGAGTATTGAATAACTGGCTGGACGTGGGCACAACTGTGCCTCTGCCACCCCGTACGGAAAAAGTCGTGACGCTATGTTATGTTATGCAGTTTCTGTGCAAAGTAACTGCACAAAGTCAAAGTCAAAACTTCTTTATTACTGTAGATATTTTTATATAGTTAGCAAATTTTTAGACATCTTTAATAGTATGGTCGTGTTTGACTAAAACAAATATTAACATAGTAATTATTATTATTAATAAGCAGGAATAAATAATACTTTAAGGGACTAAACTTCATATTAAATTTGCGTTGTAAATGTCTAGGACTGTGTTAGTCCATTGAACTTAATGCTTACTTCGTATTGTAGCTGAATGAATCTGAATCAGTCTAAATTTTCATCAGCCCAAATCTCGTCATGCCTAAATCATAAGTAGCACATTCACTTCGTTTCTGTAGGTATCTTGTATGAGAACTTTATTGTAGAAAACCTTCAACTATTCATAGTTGTAGCGATGGGCTAGCCCCCTGTCATGCTAAATGGACTACTAGATAACTGGGTTAACATCGGCACACTATGCTTTGCCAGTCAGCATGGGAAAAGGCGTGACGCTGATGACGTATGTGATGACAGAGCCTGAGAAAAAAAAACATAATAAAATGTTTTATGCAGAAAAACAGGAGGTACAAGGATCAGAGAGCCTCAGAAGATGAGCATTTTTGAAATATCTTGTAAAGCCGTGTAATCTTCATGCAAATAAGAAATCTTAAGTTTTAGTTTTACAATTTTCAATCAAAATTATACCACAACATGTCGTTCCTTGACTTACATGAAGTAAGCGAAAATCTCTTTGCCTTCCTCTCTTTCAACCTATATATCGCTTCAGGTCTAACAAGGTATATCCCTACTTCGACTTATGACTAGTCTTAACGCGATCTAGTTTATCTACGCCTTAGAACTACCCGTGCAGAACTAGTCTTAACGCGATCTAGTTTATCTACACCTTAGAACTACCCGTGCAGAACGATCTAGTCTTAACGCGATCTAGTTTATCTACGCCTTAGAACTACCCGTGCAGAACTAGTCTTAACGCGATCTAGTTTATCTACGCCTTAGAACTACCCGTGCAGAACGATCTTGAACATTGAATATCTCGTTTTAGACAAAGTCGCTTTTACAAGATATTTATAAATTGCTTAAGTGCCTATTTGAAAATCTCCAGAGGTATCTTGATGTAGTAGAGAATGCACTGACCTTTGAAAGATTTGCTAACTTTCGCGAGTCTAAACCGGGGCGCGACTAGTCTGTGATAATCTCTTAGGCTAACATTACAGCTATCGCGCTAAATTTGGCAAAATATTGTATGGTTCTTGAACAAATGAAACAGCTTTTTCGAGGCTTTGAGGAAACTTATTTAAAAGAAATTGCCCCGTAGGGCTAACGGGACAAAGCTATGTTACGTGAAGCAAATTACGTAATAACGTTATTAATAACTTCCGTTTTCAAAAGATATTTGTTTCACACTCAAAACTTCAAACTTCAAACTTTAAAATATTTATTCAAAATAGATTCTTACGAACACTTTTTGAATGTCATTTGAATCTATATGTCACCGTAAGATTGTCAAAACAGTAGTTCATAATCTAAAGTTTTATTATCTCGTTAATTAACAAACTATCGATAAATTGTAAACTGCTTACTAAACCGTACTGCTTACGATATGACGCGTAAATTGTGAACTGGTTTAACTTGAATTACAAAGGAAATACCAGGGCAAACACTGCGGTAGCCCCCGAATAATCTTCGTGTTAGTTTGACATGTAAAACAAAAGAAACGTAAATTATAAACCCTGTCGGTCTGGTTTACAATTTGTCGATAGTTTGCAAACTAAAGCGTTAGTTTATAAACTAACGGTTTTGACAATCTTATATGTATAATACAAGAAAAACGACTACGGCGGCGCAAGAAAATCGTACACTGCAACACGGCCTACTTTTTATTTTTATGTTTTTTTTTTTAAACTCAATTAGAGAGGCGAAACACGTGACGTTATTCCCCCTCTTTAAACCCCACCATCTTGTAAAACCACTATAAACCCAGAGTGTAGAGTAGTTGTGTACTAGTACATTAAAATCCTCAGGGGGATACTGCCCCCTGGCGTGTACATAGTGGACGCTGGAAGGCTGTGCGTGCATACATTGCGAAATAGCGTTTTCAGGGTTCCGTACTCAAAGGGTAAAACGGGACCCTATTACTAAGACTCCGCTGTCCGTCCGTCTGTCTGTCACCAGGCTGTATCTCATGAAGCGTGATAGTTAGAACGTTGAAATTTTCAAAGATGATGTATCTCTGTTGCCGCTATAACAACACATACAAAAAAACCAGAATAAAATAACTATCTGTGAACCACATACAAACTTTTGAATGCACTATGGTTACGTATAAGGAGTGTGAAAGTAGCCGCACCAATAACTTTGCAAACAACATTTTGCTAAGTAAAATACAAACTATTCACTCCACGCCATCCCTATCATTGTGCGGTGGCACGGAACCCTTCGTGCGCGAGTTCGACTCGCACTTGACTGTTTTTTTTTCGCCTGCAGATATTGTTGGCCTTTTAAAACGTTCTCAATTCGACTGTTTTTTCATATGTTTGTTACGCGACTTTTCCGTCAATTATGAATAAATTTTGATGATTCTTATTTTGATTGGTAGGTCATACTTCAGAGGTGGTCCCTTATAAATTTTATCAAAATTGATTAAGTGCTTTTTGAAAAAATCAACAAAAACAAAAATTATATACACTGATGACGTTTTGGTTTGTGGTTCCGCGCAGCAAAAGTTTTGATGAGGACTTTTTTGTACATAGACTTCATTTGCATCTCGACCGGGGAGGAAGAAATAAGGCTTAACTTGAAGCCGTTTTTTTAAGTTTTTAACTTGATCAGTTATTAAGTCTCTTAATTATTTATATTTTGTAGATATTTGCAAATTTTAAACTATAATAAGAACTAGAGCAATGAAGCTGCGTGAAAAAATCTGTCTAACTCCATTTTTCCTTCTCTAAAATTATCGCAACATCATTTCATACATAACTTACGATTGCAATTGTCTTCATAAATTGTACATGCTCTTGCGGCATATACTGGCTGTGAAGCTTATGTAATCTATATCATCATACCTTACTCAGTATAGCCTCACCATAAACAACGATTAGGAGCCAAGCTAGTCAGCTAAGCTACAGCACTTAGCTAAGTGGCTACTCGACGGCCAAAGGCCTCGGGGACGCAGATTCTATTCCCAGTTGAATCAAGGAGTTTGATAAGTTGTCGGCGACTCTGTACGTCCTGTCTTACCCCCGTCTTGAAGTTTGATAACTTTTTTGTATTGGTTGAGTGAGGGCTGTAGATAAGACCGACGTCGACATGTCCCCATATACAGGGTGTAGTTTTTTTATTAACATAAACATTTATATACAGGCACATACATTGCTTATGGCCCCACACTGGGATAACGACACGCCATTTCCAGGCAGACGAAGAGATCAATTTTGCGTTAAACGGGGACCACCTAATTTTGTTATCTATCCCTGTTAAGGTCAGGGTAAGGGAAAGACTTCAGAAGACGACCCGAATGGCCGAGTCGGCGGTGAGTGACCCTACCTGCGAAGCTAAGGGTCCCGGGTTCGAGTCCCGGTGGGGGCAAATTTTTGTTTGATGATAACGGATGTTTGTACCCTAGTCATTGTTGTTTATCTACCTAAGTATAATATTTATCTATATAAGTATGATATCGTTGTCTAGTACCCAAGATACAGGGAATCCTAGTTTGGGGCTAGATCAATGTGTGTAAATAGTGTCCAAGGTATTATTATTATTATATTATTATGACATTTTCTAAACCAGTTTAGCATGGTTAATTTATTTAACTTTATCATAATTCATACTTTTTGAGATATGGACCTTAGTGCGTCAAAATATAAAATAAGTAAGTAAATAAGAGAGCACCGTGGTCTAATGGGTTTCACGCTTGCTTCAGGAGAGATGCAGGTTCGAATCCTTACCATGTACCGATGAGATAATTAAATTATCTTAAGTACATTATCGGAGATTCAGTGTTTCGGACGCCACGTTAAGATGTAGGTCCCGGGTACTATATATGACTACGTGGTAATGGTCGTAGTACCCCTCCACCAACCCGCACTGAGCCGGCGTGGTGGAGTATGGCTTAATCTTTACTTATGGATTCGAGTAAATCCGGGTAAAGGCCTGTGCCCCTCCAGGAACACCTAGTATGGACTTTCATTAAATTTTAATTTACCTACCGTCCACTCGCGCATGAACACCTAGTATGGACTTGGAATAATATTTATATTTATTTTTATAAAATAATTACTACTATCCACTATTATTTTTCATTACTGCCAATACTGACCGGAAATAGAGGATAAACGTACCTTCTCTCTGGTATCTCATACTAGATTGGTCGATTGACTGAGTAAATGAAAAAAATAAAATAATCGGTAATGTGGCTGGCCGCCATGAAATTTGGCTCTTTATAGCCATATTTTGTTTTTATATGGCTATTGAGAGGGTTAATGGGCTACATTAATAAGTCAATAAAACACAGCATCTGGAGATTCCTCGTACAAATTAACCGAACAACCCCATACCTCGCCCAAGAATTTGCACAGACGTCTGTATAGATTGGTTGAATTTTCTCGCGCATCGACGGCGGGCCATTGTTTGCCGGATGGCAGATATTTCGATGCGATAACGCGGTCGCTTTGTTTCGTGCCTCGAAACGTCGCCGATGCCAGCGCGGGCCCATACAAACGTCTCGTTCTAACGTCCATTCTAAATGCGGTTACAGGGCTTCACGAAAGCTTGGGGTAGCAGCGATATCCCGTAAAGGATGTCACTCAATATTCCATCTTTAATTTAGCAAAAATAATATTTGCGGGTTGGCTATGGCGTAGTTGCCCTCTTTTGTTAATCTGGAAGATAATAACTTTTACCCAATCCCCAATGGGAGCGAAGGATTGAGGCATAGGAACACAACTACAATCGATTTTTGGACAGTTCAGAATTCCTTATCTCTTATTACTCGACTTTAGCGAATCCATAAGGAGGGTTGTGTTTGACCGGAATGTGTGAATGTATGTTCATTTGTGTCACCAGAACATGTGAACTAATTATCAGAATTTGACAAATGAGGTATATTTAGATGCCTCTTGATCGTTCATTGTTCATAAGCTATAAGACGTCACACTTAATTCAATATGGCGCCCACTAGAGGGCATAAAATCATGGATTAAAAAATATATTTTTGAACACGGTTGTGTTGGGTATCACATAAAAGGGCTTATTAGCAGATTTCAAATGTATACAGGGTGTCCGGAAGGTAGGTGCAATCCTTTAAGGGGGTGATAGCTGACATCATTTCGAACATTTTAAGCTTAACATGTATATGGCAATAATCGTTTAATTTTTTTTTATTTAATTTTTTAGTGTTTTTTTCAAAAATACCCAAATCTCATACATAGCCGGTTCTACCACGCCAGTTAGAATTAATGTCAAAGGTGTAAAGCTGTTTTTGTATTGTCTAACGTTTATTTAACCAAATAGTATGAATTCTAAGCATCTGTGTTGACTTTGAGAAAAAATAGAGACATTGATACATGAAAAATAATTGTACAGTTGCAATGTAACACTTTGATTTGAGGTTAAATAAAATAAAATAAAATACTTTTCATCGTTCAAACCTTTTTAAAAACACGTCTGGTTTCTGCTCTTTATTTTAAGCTATTGTTCATGCAGGTGACTGGCTTAATAGCTGAGTTATGTCGAATTATTTATCTGCGTCGAACGAAGGAAAGTATTTTGATTTCAAAGTTTAATATTTAAAAAAAAACACAATTGTTGGTAAAATAATTTTATTCATTTTCAAAATGTGATCCACCATTTCTAATACAAGCACGGGCCCTATTCCTTACGGTGGTGGTGGTCACCTTCAGCATCATCTCTTCCTTCATAGTGGTAAATGCATCATTGATTCTCTGCACCAACTCGTCCTTTGTTCTTATTTCTGTCGTGTAGACAAGTTCTTTGGCCCGGCCCCAGACGAAAAAATCCATGGGTGTAAGGTCCGGCGATCGAGGGGGCCAAGGCCAAGGTCCGTCTCTGCCGATCCAACGCTCCGGGAAACAGTCGCTTAAATAGTCTCTTACATTCCGAGTCCAATGCGCTGGACAACCATCTTGTTGGAAAATCAATGGCCTCTCTAGGTCCAATAGTCCAGCTTCTTCTAAAAGTCCAGGTATGTCGTTCTGTAGGAATGATAAGTATTTTGGTCCATCCAATTTGTCGGGTAGATAGTGTGGCCCAATAAGAGTTCTACCGATTACTCCAGCCCACACGTTGACAGAGAATTTTCTCTGGAATGATTTTTGTTTTTTCCAGTGTGGATTTGCGCCCTTGTCACCCCATTTATGGAGGTTGTGGAAATTATTGATTCCCTCCCTCGAAAACTCGGACTCGTCCGTCCACAGTATACTTTTCAAAAAGTGACGGTCTTCTATGTCCATATCTAATAAGAAGCGGCAAAACTGGACTCTTCTTATGGGGTCATCTTCTTCTAAGCCCTGTACTCCAGTACCATGAAAGGGATATTTTCCTTCTTTATGCATCGTCGTCCACACCTTCCATCTCGAAAAGCCCAGGTCAGCAGCTACTTTTCTGACGCTCGTAGTGGGATCCGCAGCAAAAGCTGCCAGTATTTGTTCTTCTACATCTACATCAGCACCAGGGTTGACTCCACGTACCGGATTGTTTCCAACGCCATTTTCGATAAGCCGACGAAAGGTGTTTTGAAACACCCTGAAATTGGGTACTCTCCGATCTGGATAACGCTCCTGGTACAAGCGGCGCGCCAAAGCACCGTTTCCGTCAGCTCGTCCGTACATAAAAACAATATCGGCGTACTCTGCATTGGTAAACGCCATGTCACAAAGTGTTCAATAAAAGTCCAATGTAATTCAACACGTGAAGGAACTCAACGCCGGAGCGGACTCAACTTGACACGGTGATTTAATTAAATAATAACTCAACACGACGAACGTAGAAACCACACACAACCAGTCACGAGAGCAGATGCTAAGCAACTAGCTAGATAAAGCTGATAAAGAGAGATAGACAAAGGGCAGATTCCGGTTACGAATCGTAACCTACGATGCCAGCTCTGGTAACAAAGCAGCCCGACGCTCGGCGCTCCACAATGGATATTTCTGTAATTCTGAGAATTGGCCAGTCACCTGCATGAACAATAGCTTAAAATAAAGAGCAGAAACCAGACGTGTTTTTAAAAAGGTTTGAACGATGAAAAGTATTTTATTTTATTTTATTTAACCTCAAATCAAAGTGTTACATTGCAACTGTACAATTATTTTTCATGTATCAATGTCTCTATTTTTTCTCAAAGTCAACACAGATGCTTAGAATTCATACTATTTGGTTAAATAAACGTTAGACAATACAAAAACAGCTTTACACCTTTGACATTAATTCTAACTGGCGCGGTAGAACCGACTATGTATAAAATTTGGGTATTTTTGAAAAAAATACTAAAAAAATAAATTTAAAAAAAATAAACGATAATCGCCATATACATGTTAAGCTTAAAATGTTCGAAATGATGTCAGCTATCACCCCCTTAAAGGATTGCACCTACCTTCCGGACACCCTGTATATTTTTACTCGTTTTTGCTCGCTACTTTGCTTGCATTAACTCGATAATTGTGTATAAATGTAGGGCAAAACACTAAGGTAAATTGGCAAAAGCTATCAGAATTTGACAATTGAGGTATTGTTGGAAGCGGCTTGATCTTATACTACCAAAAGGCTATGTGACGTCACTCTTAATTAAATATTGTTTTGGCCCTGTAATGGACAAAACAATATGGATTTAATAAAAAAGTTTTTGAACAGTCTTAATTAGCACATTTCAAATATATATGTCGCAGTTAGTTGGTTAAATCAGACACTTAACTATCACTCTAGACCGTTAATTAAAGACCGACGTTTAACCAAGTCGCTAAAGTTCCATCAGACAAGTGAGTGAACGAAACGTTTAAGGAGTTGTCTAAACGTTCCTAGGCAACAAGACATATACAATATAAATACACTTAAGTACACAAACAAATATTTTATGTGTACATAAGTTAATGTTGTAAGTATTTTTTTTTGTTCTTACATGTTCAACCTAACACGAAGGATAAAGGGGGCTTTGCTTTGCTCATCCCCTTTACCCTTCACCTAAGCTACCGCAATGTTTTGCCCTGATATAAGTTGTGCAAATCAGTAGTGAAAAGCTCTTGTCGTGACGCCATCTTGTTTTACATTATTCAACCAACTCGCAGGCTTTCGGTAAGACAGATTGTGAAACGTTTTCGACGATGCTTTATTTAAATCAAAATGCTAGTGACTTGGTTAAACGTCGGTCTTTAATTAACGGTCTAGGGTGTTAGTTAAGTGTCTGATTTAACCAACCAACTGCGACATATACACAGTCAGGTCATAAGTTCTGTCACACAATAAAAACTTTTGAATTTAGAACGCTGGCCACAAAAAAGTTTATTGAATTTGAATTTCGAATTTTTAATGAAAATAAAAATGTGTACTTTTTAGAATTTTCCTCATTTTTAAATATGGAGTGGACACTTAAAGAAGACCGTGTCGCAGTTATTGCGTTGCATCGTTGCGGTTACGCGCCAATTCAGATTTTCGACTTACTGAAAAATTTGAATATAACCAAAAGATTCCTTTATCGTACCATAAAACGATACAATGAAGACTCTAGTGTAGATGACAGGTCAAGAAGTGTTCGCCCTCGCTCTGTTAGGACTCCAGCAGTGATAAAAGTTGTGAAGGCGCGAATAGGCATGATGACAACAAGTAAATTTCATTGAAATAATTTGTGTGTATATTATTACAAAATTCCTAATTCTAAAACTCTGATTCTTTTCATAATTAAAAGCAAGATGAATATAATAATCTTCTAAGGTCTTCAAGTTGTAGCTGTTCTGTTGCAACGGAACAAGTTGTAGTTGTTTTATTTTGTAATTCTTGCTCAGCTTCTGCAACGACTTCTCTTCTTTGCTTTTTCGCACTATATTTCCTTTCGTTTGAGTCGGAAGTTCGTTTTATTCTGTCAGGTTGGCATTCAAATTTTGAGGGAAAGCACCCAGGTTTCATGCGAATCTGCGACACTGACCCCATCACATGATACTCCATGTAGTTTGCCATATAATTTGGTAACTGAAAATGAGATAAAATACCTTTTTAATAGCTCATTCATTGAGGATTTGATTACAATAAGTAACAGTGAGTAAGAGAATCATAACCTCCAAAAAGTTTGTATATCAATGTTTACTTCTTCCCATAAAATTAGCTTATAATGAATTTAGCAACAAAATTCTACAAAATAAAAAAGGAAATACTTACGTCAAAGTGATCTTCACAAAAATAAAGCTGTGTAGTGGGTAATATTCCTTCGAAATCACGTCTTGCAAGTTCAAGCCACTTCTTTCTTGATTTCTTATCGAAAGGAACGAAAATAAATAACTTCTCAGGAGTTTTTATGGACGTATTAGTACACAGAGGGACGGAACATCACCTATATGCTTTCGAAGTCATGTTTTTAATGTAAAAACTAGTAAAATGTCCAAATTAAATATGAATTAGATAATGTTTACATATACCGAATGTTCCTTGTACTCTAAAGTGACGTAAGCAAGCGACGCCATGACACTTTGACGCGTTTTGGTGCAAATTTTAAATTTAAGAATCAAAAATTATTTTTTAAGTACTAAACCTAAATTTTCCGCAGAAATATTATGTTTATTATAATTCATATATATTTCCAAATATTATAGAACAGTTTCTCAAAATTTGTCATCATGCGAATTCAAAGAAATCCCATACGTAAGCAGAAGCTGTTGGCCCTTCAGATGGGGTTAAGCAGGACCACGGTGAAAAGGGTGTTAAATGAAGACTTAGGGCTTAGGGCATATCGAAGAAAAACAGGACATCGTTTGGACGCTCGTTTAATGGACCTGAGACTGAAGAGATGCCGCGCTTTGTTGAAGCGGTACGCGGGAAAAAAGCATCGGGAAATTCTTTTTTCGGATGAAAAAATTTTCACCGTGGAAGAGAGCTACAACAAACAAAATGATAAGGTGTACGCACACAGCAGTGAAGAAGCGAGCAACCGTATTCCGCGTGTCCAACGAGGTCATTTTCCATCCTCGCTCATGGTTTGGTTGGGAGTCTCTTATTGGGGCGTAACTGAGGTACATTTTTGTGAGAAAGGCGTAAAAACGAATCAAAATACAGTCCTCAAGAACCTTGTGGAACCTGTTTCTCATACCATGTTAATAACAGGTACTGGGTATTCCAACAAGATTCTGCGCCAGCTCATAGAGCGAAAAGCACAGAAGACTGGCTGGCGGCGCGTGAAATCGACTTCATCCGGCACGAAGACTGGCCCTCCTCCAGTCCAGATTTGAGTCCGTTAGATTACAAGATATGGCAACACTTGGAGGAAAAGGCCTGCTCAAAGCCTCATCCTGATTTGGAGTCACTCAAGGCATCCTTGATTAAGGCAGCCGCCGATATTGACATGGACCTCGTTCGTGCTGCGATAGACGACTGGCCGCGCAGAATAAAGGCCTGTATTCAAAATCGCGGGAGTCATTTTGAATAAACTTTATTACCATAAGAATCTATGTTTTATTAAGTTGATTTTGCTATATAAATGTTTACATAAATAATAAACATGTCTAAATTATTTCATATTGCACATGTGACAGAACTTATGACCTGACTATGTATATGTCGTAGCTATATCGTAGAATTTGATGAATTCATGAAATAGCTAACCATCATTTCGCATAGTCAATTATTACATGAAATAATCAGAAAGGGTTAAATTTCACGAAAACATGTCTTTTTAAAACCATTTGTATTCAGTACTACGTAGTGTTTTTTGTTATACATGTCGAACAGATACCGCAGTGTTTTTTCCTAAAATATGTCTTCGTTCAATGAAAGTCCTAATTCAACCATGGTTGGCTATATCATGATATAGTCAATACTACGATATTGATACGACATGTACATATGTCATCGTAAGATTGTGAAACCTGTAGTTTATTAACTATCGTTTTATGTCTCGATCGTATATTTAAGAAGAAAAGAAACGTACACTTCGGTCTCGTTTACAATTTGTCGATAGTTTACTTTGAAATATCGGTTTACACAATATTACGGTGACATATATATAACAACATAACATAAAACAGCGTCACGCCTTTTCTCACCTGGGGTGGCAGAGGCACAACTGTGCCCACTTTTAGCCAGTTATTGAATACTCTATTTTGCGTGACAGGAGGCTAACCCATCGTTGCAGCTATGGAGTAATGGAGGTTTCCTCACGATGTTTTCCATCACCGTTAGAACGTCCGTATAATGTGCTTAAGACAAATTACTTATCTCATTGGTCAGCAGCAGGATTGGAACCTGCACCTCCTGCGTGAGAAACAAGCGTGAAACCCACTAGACCACGAAGGTCTTGTGACTCTTGCTGATGAGTGTTTTGACCGCTCGGTGGTAATCCGTTTCAAACTCTTTGGAGCGCGGTGTTTTACTCGTAGTAGTCGGCTTTTAATTTTACTGCTTATTTTCTTGTGCTTAGTATGTCAAACTCACCAGCTTATGATAAAAGGTTGATTGAAAGTAATCGATGCATCTTCAAGTTTTTTAACTATTTTCTTTATCGATTTACTCATTCAGATCTTGCGGGATCTCGTTTTATATCATACCATCAACCTACCCATATATCTGCACTTACTAGGTGGTCGTAGTTAGTCCAGGGCCTAGACAAGCAATTGCCTAGACTGGCACTAGCTGAAATCTAGTTAGGTTCTAGGCACACTCGCTAGCGTCTAGTTAATTTTAGCTAGACACGTTAACATCAGACAGTAGGACAACATCTACAATATGGTAGGCAAGAACACGGACATCAAAAACTCCGGCAACCCCGAAGTCAAGACTAAACTCCGGCAACCCCGAAGTCAAGACTAAACTCCGGCAACCCCGAAGTCAAGACTAAACTCCGGCAACCCCGAAGTCAAGACTAAACTAACGAAATGGCTATCGACACTGGAGTGTGAAAACACCGAAGCTCTTCTAGCCACATGTTACTAACCTAATAAAATTATTAAGCACATATTTTATATACGTATATATATAATTACAAACATACTATTACATAAAAGTACATTTATTTTAACTGTTGGTCTCTTATCATTTAATCTTTACTTTTGTCTTTATGTCTAGCTTAGTTATAAGAGCAATCACTGCTTGATCTCATACCCGGCACACGATTAGCAACTAACTCTAGACTGTCAACTCTAAATTGGTCAGGAGTCCACGAGAGAGACAGGTTATATCCAGTGTGGAGTCTTCAAGCAACTATGTACAATGCTTAATGTTATTTGTTAAATAAAATATTTGATTTGATTTGAGGAGCTAAAACAAATATAATAATAATAATAATAATAATACCTTGGACACCATTTACACACATTGATCTAGCCCCAAACTAGGATTCCCTGTATCTTGGATACTAGACAACGATACACATACTTATATAGATAAATATTATACTTAGATAGATAAACAACCATGACTAGGGTACAAACATCCGTTCTCATCAAACAAATATTTGCCCCCACCGGGACTCGAACCCAGGACCCTTGGTTTCGTAGGCCATGGTGCCATTATGTAGATGCGACTAATATGACTACGCGGAATGTAGATGCGAATATGCGTTCGGATTAGAAACTTTGCGTTCGGTTTGTGATGGGGAGATAACCACTACTATTATTAAACATAAACATTTACATACAGGCGCATACATTACTTCTGGCCTGACACTAGGATACCCCGTGTCGTGGGCACTAGAAACTGCGACGTCACACACATATAAACATCCAAGACCTTGGGATTTTTATTTCTATATCTCAAGCCGGGGATCGAACCCGGCACCTCTCGCATGGTAGGCAGAGCCACAACCGCTATCCCACAGAGGTTAAACATAGTAATGATTGCATGTGGGACTATTATCTGTTTCCCCGTTCTGGCGTTGTTTGTTCATGTGTCCAAAGAGTTTGGTGAGACAAAGAACTCCAGTGCTAGGGAGCTCTGACCAACAGTTTGGTGAGACAAAGAATTCCAGTGCTAGGGAGCTCTGACCAACAGAGTTTGGTGAGACAAAGAACTCCAGGGCTAGGGAGCTCTGACCAACAGTTTGGTGAGACAAAGAACTCCAGTGCTAGGGAGCTCTGACCAACAGAGTTTGGTGAGACAAAGAACTCCAGTGCTAGGGAGCTCTGACCAACAGTTTGGTGAGACAAAGAACTCCAGTGCTAGGGAGCTCTGACCAACAGAGTTTGGTGAGACAAAGAACTCCAGTGCTAGGGAGCTCTGACCAACAGAGTTTGGTGAGACAAAGAACTCCAGTGCTAGGGAGCTCTGACCAACAGAGTTTGGTGAGACAAAGAACTCCAGTGCTAGGGAGCTCTGACCAACAGAGTTTGGTGAGACAAAGAACTCCAGTGCTAGGGAGCTCTGACCAACAGTTTGGTGAGACAAAGAACTCCAGTGCTAGGGAGCTCTGACCAACAGAGTTTGGTGAGACAAAGAACTCCAGTGCTAGGGAGCTCTGACCAACAGAGTTTGGTGAGACAAAGAACTCCAGTGCTAGGGAGCTCTGACCAACAGTTTGGTGAGACAAAGAACTCCAGTGCTAGGGAGCTCTGACCAACAGTTTGGTGAGACAAAGAACTCCAGTGCTAGGGAGCTCTGACCAACAGAGTTTGGTGAGACAAAGAACTCCAGTGCTAGGGAGCTCTGACCAACAGTTTGGTGAGACAAAGAACTCCAGTGCTAGGGAGCTCTGACCAACAGAGTTTGGTGAGACAAAGAACTCCAGTGCTAGGGAGCTCTGACCAACAGAGTTTGGTGAGACAAAGAACTCCAGTGCTAGGGAGCTCTGACCAACAGTTTGGTGAGACAAAGAACTCCAGTGCTAGGGAGCTCTGACCAACAGAGTTTGGTGAGACAAAGAACTCCAGTGCTAGGGAGCTCTGACCAACAGAGTTTGGTGAGACAAAGAACTCCAGTGCTAGGGAGCTCTGACCAACAGAGTTTGGTGAGACAAAGAACTCCAGTGCTAGGGAGCTCTGACCAACAGAGTTTGGTGAGACAAAGAACTCCAGTGCTAGAGAGCTCTGACCAACAGAGTTTGGTGAGACAAAGAACTCCAGTGCTAGGGAGCTCTGACCAACAGTTTGGTGAGACAAAGAACTCCAGTGCTAGGGAGCTCTGACCAACAGAGTTTGGTGAGACAAAGAACTCCAGTGCTAGGGAGCTCTGACCAACAGAGTTTGGTGAGACAAAGAACTCCAGTGCTAGGGAGCTCTGACCAACAGAGTTTGGTGAGACAAAGAACTCCAGTGCTAGGGAGCTCTGACCAACAGAGTTTGGTGAGACAAAGAACTCCAGTGCTAGGGAGCTCTGACCAACAGAGTTTGGTGAGACAAAGAACTCCAGTGCTAGGGAGCTCTGACCAACAGAGTTTGGTGAGACAAAGAACTCCAGTGCTAGGGAGCTCTGACCAACAGAGTTTGGTGAGACAAAGAACTCCAGTGCTAGGGAGCTCTGACTAACAGAGTTTGGTGAGACAAAGAACTCCAGTGCTAGGGAGCTCTGACCAACAGTTTGGTGAGACAAAGAACTCCAGTGCTAGGGAGCTCTGACCAACAGAGTTTGGTGAGACAAAGAACTCCAGTGCTAGGGAGCTCTGACCAACAGTTTGGTGAGACAAAGAACTCCAGTGCTAGGGAGCTCTGACCAACAGAGTTTGGTGAGACAAAGAACTCCAGTGCTAGGGAGCTCTGACCAACAGTTTGGTGAGACAAAGAACTCCAGTGCTAGGGAGCTCTGACCAACAGAGTTTGGTGAGACAAAGAACTCCAGTGCTAGGGAGCTCTGACCAACAGAGTTTGGTGAGACAAAGAACTCCAGTGCTAGGGAGCTCTGACCAACAGAGTTTTGTGAGACAAAGAACTCCAGTGCTAGGGAGCTCTGACCAACAGAGTTTGGTGAGACAAAGAACTCCAGTGCTAGGGAGCTCTGACCAACAGAGTTTGGTGAGACAAAGAACTCCAGTGCTAGGGAGCTCTGACCAACAGAGTTTGGTGAGACAAAGAACTCCAGTGCTAGGGAGCTCTGACCAACAATTTGGTGAGACAAAGAACTCCAGTGCTAGGGAGCTATGACCAACAGAGTTTGGTGAGACAAAGAACTCCAGTGCTAGGGAGCTCTGACCAACAGTTTGGTGAGACAAAGAACTCCAGTGCTAGGGAGCTCTGACCAACAGAGTTTGGTGAGACAAAGAACTCCAGTGCTAGGGAGCTCTGACCAACAGAGTTTGGTGAGACAAAGAACTCCAGTGCTAGGGAGCTCTGACCAACAGTTTGGTGAGACAAAGAACTCCAGTGCTAGGGAGCTCTGACCAACAGAGTTTGGTGAGACAAAGAACTCCAGTGCTAGGGAGCTCTGACCAACAGAGTTTGGTGAGACAAAGAACTCCAGTGCTAGGGAGCTCTGACCAACAGAGTTTGGTGAGACAAAGAACTCCAGTGCTAGGGAGCTCTGACCAACAGAGTTTGGTGAGACAAAGAACTCCAGTGCTAGGGAGCTCTGACCAACAGAGTTTGGTGAGACAAAGAACTCCAGTGCTAGGGAGCTCTGACCAACAGTTTGGTGAGACAAAGAACTCCAGTGCTAGGGAGCTCTGACCAACAGAGTTTGGTGAGACAAAGAACTCCAGTGCTAGGGAGCTCTGACCAACAGTTTGGTGAGACAAAGAACTCCAGTGCTAGGGAGCTCTGACCAACAGTTTGGTGAGACAAAGAACTCCAGTGCTAGGGAGCTCTGACCAACAGTTTGGTGAGACAAAGAACTCCAGTGCTAGGGAGCTCTGACCAACAGAGTTTGGTGAGACAAAGAACTCCAGTGCTAGGGAGCTCTGACCAACAGTTTGGTGAGACAAAGAACTCCAGTGCTAGGGAGCTCTGACCAACAGTTTGGTGAGACAAAGAACTCCAGTGCTAGGGAGCTCTGACCAACAGTTTGGTGAGACAAAGAACTCCAGTGCTAGGGAGCTCTGACCAACAGAGTTTGGTGAGACAAAGAACTCCAGTGCTAGGGAGCTCTGACCAACAGTTTGGTGAGACAAAGAACTCCAGTGCTAGGGAGCTCTGACCAACAGTTTGGTGAGACAAAGAACTCCAGTGCTAGGGAGCTCTGACCAACAGTTTGGTGAGACAAAGAACTCCAGTGCTAGGGAGCTCTGACCAACAGAGTTTGGTGAGACAAAGAACTCCAGTGCTAGGGAGCTCTGACCAACAGGTCAATAATAAACTACTAATTAACAATAATCACTACCTATAGATTTTATGTAATTCAGAACTACCTGAAAAGCAAATAAAGCCAGGAAGAAAAGAAAATCAAGTTCCTAGACCGAAATAAGTTCTGATTCAAGAAAGATGGTTCTGAATCGTTCCGGAGTCCCTATACCACCCTTCCTAGTCGTCCATCTTCTGAGAAAAGATTTCTCGTATATTCTGGAACTGCTTATATCTCGCACAAAATACTGCGGTCTTACTAAATAATGACAACAAACGTAGCGCATTAATGTCCTCACCGAGGGCCACGGGCCTTTACCCGGATACGAGCAAGATTTGGCGATATTCAACCTTGATGGCTTCCACTTTGCAAACTGCCCTGCCCTGCGTTAGACCACCGAGTAGCACCGGGACCTACATCTTAAAATTAATATACAATAAATTAATTCTCTCATTGGATTGGAACCTGCTTCTCCTGAGAAGCAAGCGTCGAGCCTGCTAGACCACGGAGCGCTGCTACGGCAACTGTCGTACTAAATACAAATAGTAAAACAGTAAAACGTGTAATGCTAGTTATCTGAAGCGTTACATGGCGATACGGAGAACAATCCGCCCGCCCTGTGCTACATTATACAACGCGTGGGCGGCGAAACGGGGTGCAGAGATGGACTGAAAACTAACCGGTGATTCTATATCTTCAGACCTTTTCCCATGCAGCGCTTTTTTTGTGCACCCCGTTTTGCTAGCTGACGAATTTTTAGGTAAAAGTGTTTAGAAGCTAGCCGTAGTCAGTAGACGTGTTAGTTGTATCGCCTCATTTGAACAAAGTCAAATCTCAACGACATCCGGTATGCTTAATTTAATTGCTTGTTATATGTTTTCCAACTGTGAAGGGGGTTTTTTGTTAGCTTGGGTGAGTGTGCTCTCGCCATGAGTGTGGCCAAAGGAAATTTCAGTGAATGCAGTTAAATAAAATAAAAAATAAAGAAAAATTCTGTGTTTTTAGTTTTTTTAAATCTTAAAAATTGACGGAGTTATCAAAGCTCAAAGTTCGACTCCCCGCGAAACGATTTTGCCAACTGCAAACTTTGTGCCAGCGCTTGTGGCCATTTACAAAATCTTGGTAAGCATTATAATTCAAGCATCACATTCTGCTTGTCGGAAGGTGCTTTTGCAGTCCACCTCCCCACCCCAGCTACCGGGCCACTTGACAGATTTACGATCGGTATTTCATCCTGTGGCTGCCTCGGTCGCCGCCGCCGCCGCCGCCGCTCCGCACAGCTCGGCGAACCGAGGCTATATGAGCAGCTCGTAGCTTCTGCTGGATTACGGGGCTCTGCATAATTTTGAAAATCGAATAACTGAATTTTGAGCTCCGCGGTCCGGTGCTGGCCATGTGCAGGTGCCTTCACGGAGGTTGGTGTGAACGAGGCGAGAACGAAGGTGACCGCGGAATTTTGAAATTTTTGTTCTTTTTAGCGTCAGCAAATTCATTAATAACATTAAAATCGCCTTCGATTAACGTTCTGAAGTTCTGAAGATCTTCAACGAGTGGGGACAATCAACGATTAATTGGCTACTTGACAGTTGTAAAGACACATGAAATATATTAGATGTGTGGTGCCTTATGTGTTTTGCATTAAAATGAATATAGTAGTAGTTTATGTGACTGATATTTAAAGCCTAATTATGTACAGTTACATACACTAGTTTATCCACACACATATCATAAGCTCTCTTTGATGTGTTCAGGAACCGCATGTTCGACCGGCATTGTGGCATTGATAATTGCGCTATACTTGTTTAGCTTGTTCAGTAGTACCAACTTCACAGACAAACTAGGGGCGGCACGCAGGCGAGCGTCGGCGTTCGAAATTTGAATGTCATAATTTGTGGAAAATTAATTATGGTCATAAAGTGTCAATATTCAGATAAGAAATGAGTTTTTACCAAGTAGTATAGTATAGTATTATGCTGGTCGTACAAGAGGGTTTATGGTATGTGTGTAGATGAAATATTTTATTTAAAATAAAACATTCACGTGTTTTGTGTTTGGATTGCAAAATCTGAGACGCGGTCGGCCATGGTTGAGCATCGTGCGACCTCACACAACTAGCAATAAATAAAACGTCGTGTGCTCATATAAGCAAGTCACACCAAACTTATTGGCTACGGTCGTAGTTGAATTAAATTGTGCACGGAGTAAGTAGGTTTCAAAGAGTTTCTTTCATCTGAGGATTTGTGTGACGTCACAGCCACATGACATGAACAGGCTAGATCAAGTCAGCTATCGTTGATCCCCTGTACGAATGCACCAGAAAAGAAACCCTCTTGTTAGACGCTTTGAGCGGCCACAGCAATTTAATTCACATTTTATTTTCTGAAAATGAATGCATAACTTCCTCGAAAAACGAGCTACGGTTTAGACTATTACTAAAAGTTTTTATTTGAGAATAGTAAAGTTCCCATATTTAATTAGGTTCTGGAAATTCAATAAAAAAGTCATGTCCATACTTTTGCTTTCGTCCCAAGGTATTCCGACCAGTGATCATAACTAACTATTGTACTATCGAACCATCTGAATCATGACCCACCATAAGCTTATTTTGCTAAACCCCTTAAATGCAAGTAGGTCGAAATTCGCTTGAAGGTTTATTTCCTTGGTAACGAACTTGTTATCATTTGATTAGACACTGACATTTTGATAGATCTTACAAGTTTGAAAGTTTCAAACGAATTATCAGGCAAGTGGGTCATGATTCAGTTGGTTCGATTGTACCTGTAAAAGTGGGCACAATTGTGCCTCTGCCTACCCCTATGGGAAAAGGCGTGACGCTACGCTACCCATGTATGTGCGAATAATTGAAATGTTTAATTTAAAGTTGTGATATTTTAAGCGGACATACAGTACTTCATTCATGTTTAGTTTAATGTACTCCTGCACAAAACTCAAACAGCTTGAAATATTTCACACCAGAATGTACATTGGTGTGAAAGGCTTCAAAGCTCACAAGGATTTTAAGACGATGTTCCTGGCGAAAGGTTAGTGGCCCGAGGGCATTTCTTACCGACGCTCCAGGGAAGCGAGAACGAAGAAGAAAATCCCTAGCTAGGTTAGATAATATTTTGTGTGCTTTAGTAATTATGTCTTTCTCTAGTTGTAAGGTATTTAATAAAGATGATTTGTATTATTATATTAGGTGCTTACCTATGAAATCAGCGTTTTGTATGGAGAAATTGAAGTTAACTCAATTTTCAGTACAAACATTTTTGTATTTTTTTTAGGAATGACAGATCCTAATTTTATAAACTTTGTGTGTATGAATGAGACAACATTTAGCTAACAGAAAATTTTATATAATTTTGAAAAGTGTCAGCGGTCAAAAAATATTACGAATATTATCATGAAATGGATGACATTTAGGAGGCACTGATTTTGAAGATAACATTTTAGTTATCAAACTGAAAATTAAAAGAAAATTTAATAAGTAGATGTAAAATTTTGAAATTAATTTTAAAACAATAAAAAAACTGGAATTGCTATTGAATTACTCGAATTATGAACTCCTGAATCTGTAAGAAAAATTCGCCAATTTCATAGGTAAGCACCCAATATAAGTAAGCAGCAAGCGATAACGTAGCGCGACTTGCAAATTTTTAACTACGTGCTACCATTACACTATACAATACTTATCTAACTTAATTGTCTTCTAATCTAACCTTTATAAAATAAAACAAAAGAGATTAAATTAAGTTATACCTCTTTTTAGATTTCTTTTAAAATGAATACCGAACGAAATAGGCTTTAGGTGGGCGGCGGGGGCGGGGTGTAGAGGGGTGCATATTTTTAGGCTCCTCACTGAATCTCTTGGCCTCATAAATCTAAAACAAAATTAAGATTTAAGAAACGATCGTCTGATGATTAATGTGGGTCCAGCGTGGAACTTGTTTCGTTTGTCCTTAGAGACTAACAAATTTTAAATTAGCAGAACGGATAAAACAATGCCAGAGTAATGAAGTGGCAAGATACGAAGCTGATGAAGTAATTTTTACAAGTACCTAAGTTGATCTATTTTGTAGAACACACTCACAAAATAAAACCTCTGAATCCCAGGTTACTAAGTCCCGGATGGAAAACCGAAAACTCAATGTTTGACGAATACTTAAATTTGTCTCTCGCTCGAGATATGACCCAGTGTAGTATTTTTGCGGAAATTTATTTGAGAACTAGTCTTCAACCAGCTGTTACCTACTTTTTTATCATGCATAATCTTCTTATGTAAGGATGTTCAAAATTGGCATGATACCAATTTCTCACAACCCATAGGTTTCATCCTCCAAACCAAATTTCAAAATCGCATCCGCCATTTCTCATTTCGCAACGTTGGAAGCAATTTAATTGCACTTATTATGACGGGCAAGTTTTTTTGTAGCTGATTAGTTAGCAAATTGCGCGCGACGTGCGCTTTATCCGGGATCACGTTATCCGTATCCGGAGCTCCGCCGGATAGCCGGATAACAAGTTTGGCGTCGGCGAGCACTGTCTGCGGCAAAGTTATGCGGGAAATGAGCTCCCGCGGCGCTAGGATACTAATTTGAAGCTAATATACAAGTGCGAGATCTTGGGTTTCAATTTGGAGTTGACTGAAGTGGTGTTGTCCTCTAGTGTTGCGTGTAAGCCTGCCCTTTTCTCTTACGGCTGGAAGACGCACAGTTGCGTTCCCTACCAACCGTTCAAACACTGGTTCCCCAGCTTAGCCATGTAATCGATAATCTACAACCACCGAAATCTGAATCGTCATAACCGCGAGTCTTACCTCTTTCCAGAACCTCGAAGAGCGGGAAAAGCGCCACTCCAGCCACAAGGAACAGCTCGCGCGCGAACAACGCTACCTGCGCCGGCGGTTCGCGCAGCTGCGACACTCGCCGGCGATGCGCGGCATCAGCGAGTCCAGCGGCTCTCTGCACGGTCACGCCACGAGGGCGGACAGCCTCAGCAGCCTCGAGAGCTCGTCGGGCGTGTCCACTGCTGACAGGGAGCCTGAGTCCGTCTCCGAGAGCGGTACGTGATACTTCTGGCCCCACGGTGGGATGCATTCGGACGTGGGGACCAGAAACAGCCTCTGACTGAATACTAGTTGGGACCGAAAGACTGCCACGTCACGTTACAATGAGCAGGCAACAAGAGAGGCGGACGAGTCGCTCTTTGAAGCCTTTTTGCAGTTGGTAGCTCATTACTCCTTTGTATCCATGGGAAAAAACCAGGGGCGGGCGGCTATAAACAGATGTTGTGGGTTGCCCAGTACCCGATTGCCAGCATGTAAAATATCAGGAGCAGAGGGCTTGCGATGCCGCACGGAACAGATCTTGTTGGTCTTTCATTGTATAGGTACTTTATCTGTCGGTTGTTTCTGGATCAAGCGTTTTAACATAATGTCTGCAATTTTTCAAAATGTACTAGTACTTTTATATAAGATCCTGGACCGACCAACGGTTCTATGGGGAGAAATATCACAGCACAGAACTAAATACGTTTCTTACATAGTAGCTTTATATACTCGGTTAAAGAATCATGTGCAATCAATAAACTACACTACAAGTTAACGTGAAATAAGTGAACAATCGTGTAGCCAATTCATTACCTAATGTTAAAAGTTCCAACGTTATTTCCGAGAGTTCCGGCAAACCTAGTCAGTTTTGGTTGTAATTTAGATTGCTTGTTCAAGTTAAATACCTGAGATGGGGGAGCTCGTCCCAGAAAGTTGTTCAGTGTTTCAGTTGTAGTAGTGGCCGGTTGAGTCGCCCCCCCGCGGCCCTATATTGTTACCTTTTATTTATGCATTAACTTTAGCAATTTAGCTGTCAACGGCACACTTATTCAGAGGCTCCATAAATTCCTAATCCATTGTTAGGCGGTGGGTTGGTGCCGTCAGAAAAACTTTCCCTCACTGCGCGGCCATCCGTCTTTTATGGCGGTTTTATTTTGATATGGAAAACTGGGTCTACAGTGGCAGGACTTATTGGGCGTATAAATAGTTGACGGGGACGATTAACCGTCTCATTAGGCAGCTTTATCGCGTCCTGCGTTAGTACAGCGCGTCCCGCTGCGTATAATTCGCCATCAAAAGCGATTTATGATAATCTATCAGTCGAGCTCGGCCCACCCCCGCCGTGTCGTTTGCATGAAGATGCGGATATATAAACGTAAACATTTTCGCGGTACGCTGAAGCGAAATAAAACAGCAGGAAATCTAAATGAGCGCAGACAGGAATCGTATGTCATTTACGAGAGCCGTCTCCGCGAATGTAAAAAGAGATAGATTCGGGCATTTTTTATGGTAGCTTTTTTTTGGGAGCATTTGACAGCCGACATTCGGAATAATTGCATGGCTGTCAGCGGAAACGGCTCGACAAGTACAGATGGAAGCGCTATAGCAGCTGCACTAGCCGCCCCTGTAGCTGCTATACAGCTAGCGGAGGATCAAGCCCGCCCTCGTTAATTAAGTGTCCGCTAGCTCGCAATCGCATTAAGTTAATCGCGTCCTGTGTATCGATGCGTCGCGCACTCCGTGCAACCGAGCCTTTATTTAATTTTCACAGTTTCGTTCGAACGAATGATGCAGAACATTTTTGTAAACTGCGGAACGGAACATGGGTTTTGTAGCTAGCCGGCGTGGCGTGGTGTTGGTGTGTATTGATCGGGAACTCGCCGCTCGCTCGTGGGCGCGATAGTTTGCTAGAGCTCGTGTCAAGTGGAAAGCTCCCTAGTTCGGTGCTTCACGAATATCGATGTCTTCTACCCCCATTGTTTTCATATTTTTCCAATACACGCCGCTTTATTTCCCGTCAGTCTCACGCTGCAGGTGAACGCTTCTTGTTCGGAATTGCGCGCGACAGCGTTTTGTTTTGTTCGTTATAATGAACATGTCAGGGCGTCGCACGCGAGAATATTCAGGTTGAACAAAACGAGTTTCGTAACACGCTTCTTTGTGACTTCTAGCTGAGTACATGTTTACTGGAAATCCGCTATTAACAAGATGGGGTAACAAGCCATCGGCTTGCTTAGGATTCGACAACCGATCTCCTTTTTTACGGCAAGATATCTACAAAAACCAGAAGTTGATTATCAAAAAATGTGCAATATAAAATGGAGAAAATATTAACCTAAGAGAAAATAACCTGTTTCATACCCACCCACACGCAGTAGTCGCAAGTTGGTAAATCGCTTTCTCTATTTGCTGAAGCCCAACATCTGCGCAACCAGCAAGGGTGGGTGGCCTCAGCGCAATAATGCGCAGATTATCGAATATCGACAGAAGCGAAACCCTAGGCCGGCGCTGGGGGCTCGTCGGGCGTCATTAGCGGCGGTGATTTACGAGTGGCCGCCCAACCGAGCCGGCTTATCGCGAACTCTCGCCACCTACACCTACCCTACCGTTTATTAATTACGCCCCTAATGCGGACCGACCGACGAACAACGATTACCGGCCGGTATTCTCCAGATCTATACGTCATCTCGCTACAGGCTATGTTGGTTACACGTGGACTGTGGTTGTTACATTACGTAAGGTCATGTCTGGCAACGGAAAGTTTTGGAAAAAAGGGATACCTAGAATAAATATTATTTTACACCCCCAGTTTTTGGAAGAGGATGTCACAACAGGCCGTTAATCACGATCAAGGCTCGAATTTCGTCCTCTATAAATTCAGCCAACCGTCGGTTTTGAAGCCTATCACGAACCATTCGCGTTTCGGTGAAGGGCGTAGATATATCAATGTCTACAATTGTAGGTACACATCCGCAGATGAGGAGCAACCGCACCGTTCTCGCTCGGATAATTCGCCGAGGCCTCATTACCGTGCGGTGCGGTGAGGATCCTACATGATGTGTATCTGGCACACGAGGGAATAATATTCCAATTCCGTCTCGCGGCGGGTAGATTGGTATTAAAAGTCGATCGACGATGGAAAAAGTGAATTTACTGGAGATTCGATTCCGGCGAGTTCTTGTACATATCGCCAAAGGTTTCGTGTTTGCATCATTCTGTTAGATTACTGCCCTAACGTGCAAAATTAGTCATCGCTATCACTGTTATATAACTGCTCTATTTCGGGGGCAGTTAATATTATAAAATGTTTTTTCTGGTACGAATGAAGCTCGTATTATAATTTTGTTGATAGTACAAAACCGAATGTGCTGCTTGGAAATTAAACCCTAGATTAGAACATTAGTTTTTTGCGTCTGCCCGTAGATTTTCATTAGCATCGGATAATAGCATTCTCCACCACTTAACTGCTAGAGAATACTATTAGGACGACCTAATTAGGAAAGCTTTCCACATACCCCGTGGTAGAACTACTCCTAGGCAAATGTAGACGAAATTTCATTAAGGTTGCATCAACATTGCATTCCATTGTGCACTATGTACCTCAAACAAAGCGTCCACCTACGCTGTATGCAAAACGATATTTGGGAAATCGTTAAAGCTTAAAATCCGTCTATTCTGCCTTGTGGAGTAGAATAGTTACTATATTTGATTTTTACTATTTGGATGTCCACAGCAACAGATCAAGGACATCAATTTAAAAGTAGAAAATAATACTTCATCGAAAGCATGTGAAAATTTCCTTTTTACTAGTCCCAATGACGACCATGATTGTCGCGAAATTCAGTAGTTTTGTCAGGCACAATCAGTATTTTTGTCAATCTGAAACCATATTTACGGTCATACGTTTAAGTCTTGTAGCTCCATAGCGTTTTCCTGACGACGACGTCACTCATGTACAGGTTATAATAGAAATATGTAGAAACATTTTAAGGCGTGCTTACATGCACAATTCTACATGAGAACCTAAAAGCATTTATTGACGACCCGAATGGCCGAGTCGGCAGTGACCCTGCCTACGAAGCCAAGGGTCCCGGGTTCGAGTCCCGGTGGGGGCAAATATATAAGAACGGATGTTTGTACCCTAGTCATGGTTGTTTATCTATCTATGTATAATATTTATCTATATTAGTAAGTGTATCGTTGTCTAGTACCCTTGTATCTTGATACAGGGAATCCTAGTTTGGGGCTAGATCAATGTGTGTCAATAGTGTCCAAGGTATTATTATTACTATTATTGTTCACCTCCTAACTGATGTCCACGAAAACACCTTAAATGAATAATCTAACTGTTAGTTTCACCGTAGTCTGGTTCTAGGTTGGTCTAGAGTTCTCAAGTTCTGTTATAACGATGCTGATGATGAGATTTTCAAATACCTTCCCCTGATCGTGTCAAGATGGCATTTATAAAAGGTGAAGCCTAAACCTATAGACTCTATAGACGATACCATGATTACGGCAACCTGTAGTTTTAAACTTATCTACACATTCAAACACAAATTGTGTCTATTAAGTTTAAATGGGAATCAATAACCTTTGAAATCAAACGGGAAGGCCTAATAAACCACTTGGCTACATTTTTCATCAGTCTTGAGTCAAGAGGGCTTCATTACCGCGCCCCGGCACTACCTACAAGTGCACACGGAGTTTCTCTTGAATTTTAAATGGTAATAATCGCAATTTCGTTGCGCAGTTTCAGTTCGTGCCTCTAACGTCTATGTTTAGTTGTTCTATTATGTATTAGGTCTGGACTGAGGGGGCATAATTTTAAAGTCTGATTGTATTAACCCCTTTAGATGTTAGCCAATTGGAGGTAATTCTATTCGTCTCAAAATACATAATGCACATTGAAATGGCTTGTCACAAGGCTTGAGTGAGATTTCAAGTTATAATGTTTATTACCTATTAAAATTGTTTTGTTATTATGATTTCTATGCTATAAATAATATGAATATCAATATTTTATGAGCAAACTATTTTCTCTCTCTTTTTATATAAGGGCAATAAATATGTTGTTTACCGATATAGTTTTGACTTCCTAAACAACAAAACGGCAAGGAACTCCAAAAAATAAACGTATACCAAAAAGCGAATGTATAAAATAGTAAAAAAGCATCGCAAATAAAAGAATATTTATCTTCACACATATCCCTCTTTAATGCGTCCAAAAACCGCACGATAAGACCAGCAAAATACGTTCCTCTGGCGTGCTTGTCAGAGATTCAACAATCTGCGTGGAGATATTGATCTTGACCTGTTTAGCACTGGTGTTAATCCAGCGAAGAGATCACTGTACCGAGACTTTTTCTATGACTAGATTAGCTAAGTATTTCGACTTTCCGTTATTTATTATTATTATTTTTTCTTTTCTAACGTGACTTGTTACTGCATGTCATGTTACAACGTATAGGGCTATGCATAATGCGAACTAATTCTGTTATTTAAGAGTGCTTTAACTGTTCTATTTGTTTATTGTGTCTTTTTGTCGGCGAAAACCTATAATTGGCTTTTTTGTTTTTATATAAGATTCCTATTGTTAATTTAAAGATAGCTGTTGGTTTTCCAATGTTAATAAAATAAAATAAAATAAAATAAAAATTATGTTAAACTACTTGGTAAAACCTCATTTCTTATCTGAATATTGATGCATTGTGACCATAATGTATCAATTTTCGACAAATTATGACATTCAAATTTCGAACGCCGTCGCCCGCCTGCGTGCCGCCCCTAGTTTGTTTGTGAAGTTGGTACTACTGAACAAGCTAAACAAGTGCAGAGCAATTATCAATGCCACAATGCCGGTCGAACATGCGATTCCTGAACACATCAAAGAGAGCTTATGATATGTGTGTAGATAAACTAGTGTATGTAACTGTACATAATTAGGCATAAAAACTCGAGTGATATTATTATGAAACTCACCTTCGGATCGTTTCATAAACCCACTCTCGCTGTGGATTCTGCCAGTTACCGGGTGAATATGGGGTCCAAAGGTGAGATTCTGGCCGACAAGAACCGAGCTGCTTTAATTTGGGGCACTGGTGCTTTATTGCTTTTAAATTTATTTTATTTCCTCGAAAGACGCTTCCTCCAATCGTTGAAATGGGGTCATAGTTTATGTTTCTTCAGAACTCTGGGAAATTTGGAGTCATTGACTAGTTGACTACAGCAGTATCTACTAAAGTGTTTAGTTTCTTCTTCTGTCGTGCATTCAGAGATCAAGGCAAGTTTTTGTACTGGTCTTTTTAGTGATTTTTAGTATCTTACACATTTTCGTTCTACTGTCTTTACTACTTACTACTTTTTTTTTGATAATTTTAACAAGGGCTGATATTGTTTTGCTTCGTTATACAGTTGTTTTGAGATTGGATTTCCACGTTTATCGTTTACTTTTAATATATTTCGCAATTTGATTTGATACCCTTTTGGACGATTCTCTTTAGAGCCAATACCTCTTTTTGGCGCTGTGATATTAAGGACGTCTGTTATCATTTGTTTGAACTTCTGTCATATGTATCAAGTTCTTCGTTTGTTTGTTTGATTACCGTAGGATCTAGTCTTTCACCAGTTAGTGTTTTATATATTTGTCGTATGGATTCGTTTGTTTGTTGGAACAGTTGTTTTATGTCTCTTGTCAGTTTTGTTTCGATTACTGTTTTAGTATTTATTGAAAAAATCCACGGCATGTGGTCTGATGCTATAGAGTGGATTTGTCTGCAGTTTTCGCCCGTTTCATACTGTAGGAGACCTCTCACGTAGGCTACGCTGTCATGGTTTGGTCTTGAAGGCTTATTGGTGTGATATCAACGATTTTATCAATGATCTTTTGCACAGCTCTCCCAGCTCCGACGGTTTTTAGAGTGTCTCTTCTTTATTGCAGTAAGTCTTCAAGAACATGTTTTAGTTCACTCTGTATGTATTTATAATATTACTTGTGGCATAATAGGCCTCTTATAGTGATTGTCTTTCCAGTTGTGAAATTTATACAAAGTTTGCAACTCCTTCGAATTTTTCACTCGCAGGAATCAACTCGACTTGGTTCCATCGCAGGTCTCTTTTGATGTACATAGCCGTTCCAAGGTGTGGTTGCGTAGTGTCTGATAATTTTTGATTTTGATGATGGTTTATCCATTATAACGTTATTTCATTCATTGAGAACTATAAAACATGGATCGTGTTAAGCTGTTAAATGTTTAATCTCCTTATTTTTTTCTATCAGTCATTTGCGTAAATGATTCAGATTTTATTGTGTGTTATATTTTTATTTATTTTGTTCGAGCTACCTATTTATTTTTATTTAAGTTAGTAATTTGCAATCAGAAATGGGCCTGTAGTTATTCACACGATCTATGTTGCCGGTCTTGTATATAGGGAGCACCGTTAACCGCTTGAGGGACTTAACGAAGATTCCATCCGTGAGACACATGGAACGTATATGTTAGGGGTGGACTGAAAAAGTCTGAATATCATCAGCACACGGTAAGAGATGTTATCAAGCCTCATATAAGTTGCTTGCTCTCCAGCAGATTGACTACTCTCTCAGCCCATCATCATCAATCAATTCCGCAGACTGATGGCCGAATAGAGAAACTGCTGCTCAAGTAAAGTGCAACTTAAATTTCATACTGGCGCTGTCATTTCCCTAAAGAGATGCTATTGAGTTTGAGTATCGCTCAAACTTTGAGTTGGATGTACATCCGGGCGGAAGACCAGCCCCCTTACCTGTGCACTAAACGTTAATTCATAATCGGCGTCGATTACGCTGTGGATTGGACATCACAAAATAAAGGGGCAGGAAAGTATGTGGTCTCGTAATGCAACGAACATTGTTAAGAGGCTGGGGGTGGGGGGTAGTAGTGGATGTGGATGTGTGTGACGTCATTATCGTCGAGGGACGCTCGGGATTTATCGCGCCGGGAAACAAAGAAACGTTAAATTATTGGCCGAGAGCAGATTTATTGGTGTTCTCACAGCCAGCGTGCCAGATACGCATGGATACGGGCGGAAACGGAACGTTGGGACCACTCGGCTGTCGGACAATGATGAAAATGTATACAAATAATGCGGTACGGCTTTTGCCGTTGTTGAAGTTTTTTCAGTGATTACTATTGGGTGTCATTCTGATCAAAATGTAACTACCCATATATAGATTATCCAAAAAGCACCGTTAGCGTTTTTAGTCAAGGGTTTTAGGTGATTTTAATACATAAAATGCATGATATGTAACTATGTACATGTTCAAATCAAATAGAAAATATGGATTTATTTTGAAAAATTTAATTTAGCGCGACATGTTGTATTTCTGGTTGTTATTCAATTTTCCTTAATAAAACCCCTATGCGAATGAATGTAGATTTAATTGGACAGATTTTGCGGCTTCATCAATAACGAGTACCTGAAATAATCTCTGAAGGATAAATCTACATGTAAAATTTTAGGTAGCTACTAAAAGCTCAGAGCTTGTCCTCAACACATTATTTACACACTTATGTTAATTTAACGGCTTATTTAAGTGAATTCCTTGACAATACTACTCATTGGAGATGCAAGGACCTTGATGAATTATTAAACATTAATATTAATTCGAACGACATTAAAAAATATATGTTTTTTAATAAGTAACTGACTAAACGTGAGCGTAACTACGTCTCTGTCACGCCGTATGAGAAAAGGTGTGACGGTAGTTTTGCTTGTTTGTCTTTGACATTTTGAGTTCTATTTGTAAACCAGGTTCATAACTTTTGAATTCATAGCTATGTTCCATCCTTGCTTGTTTGTTAACCTTATAAACTACATCTACAGGGCGTTTGTTCGTCCACCTAAGGCCGGCATAGGGGGTGGGAGGGGGCGTCAATGCAAACGCGATCCTACATTCCAAATTAAACCACATTCCTTTCAAATACGATCTTTTTACCTCTGGCTGGAAGTTAATATGCATTCCCGGAAATTGACGCTTCGCGCAATAAAACAGGGTTTCTGATTGCCGACGCAAACAAATGCAATAATTATTCACAGCCCTGTCGGTTCGTGTTGTCCGCATAGTAGACTCAAGTACCGGTTTAATGGTAGGGTTGCCGCTTTAGAAGGAATTATGATGGAACGACAGTGTTCCTGAGCGTTTGCGTTTGTTGGAAACCGAGTCTAGATACTAGACTTCGATAAGCCTTTTCCTAGGTCGCTGGTCTGGTCAGTAACTGCATAGATATTAAATAGGATATATTTTAAGTCAAACTGGACTGTGGTCTGTTAGCTAGCAATTTTTCATCATTAAGGCTAAAGTTCCCCCTTAAAAAACGGCCCTTGATCAGACGTAAGTCGTTGAAGGCATCCATATCTACAAACTGAATTATCCAAAAAAGTGTTGTACTATTTCCGGCGGACAAAGTCCGGCGAACTCAATATTTTTACTGAAAATATACATGTACAGGCAAAGACGTCGGGACCCTCATACACACCCATTAATGATTCCACCCTGATTCAAACATAAAAGATTATTTGATTTGAACTGAAGAATTTCTTCTTACTTCTAGCCACATCAAGCCTTCCTAAACAGTCTCCTTTCTAATTTCCAGATGAGGTGGACGTGATAGGCTACACGTCAAACCAGAGCGACAGCGAGTCGCTGCTCTCGGGCCGCAGCGGCAGCGGCGACAGTGGTGTCGGCGACAGCGGCGTCGGTGGCCGCGTCAGACGCCGCCGCGACCCGAGGGCTAATACACACATAATGTAGGTGAGATTTTATAATGTAGTCATTAATGGGGGTGAGGATTAAGTTATACTCCACCGAATTCTTAGTAGTGGTAGGAGTTGATGGACGGGAGTCGGGCTAGTAGCCAAGCAAACACGAACAGAAAAGCTGCCCTAGAAAATTTCAAGAGGCCTTTTGAGACAGCTTTACGACTACTAATAACACCAAGAAGCAGGACCTTCAGCTTAACTTGTCTCCGGAACAGGGAATGTTGGTGAGATTTTATAACTCAGATGTTGTGTCTTGCTGGGTCCTCGGTCCTCGCCCTCATCGGCAAATGGATACCTCTATCACCCTTATTGGAAGATCAGCTACAATATTCTTATGCAAAACTAATGGTTTGTCTCTTTTGTCCACAGGAGGTGCGCGATCACTTCCGCGAAGGTCGCAAGCGTCGCGGCACGTTAACAATGAAACCGTAGGACATTTTGTTGATATTTATGTACTAAGGCGAATGTTGTTACTGGTGACGAACTAACCTCCGGTGAGTGTTGTTCATGTAGTGTTGGGATCTGACGACGGGTACTCCGCCGCTCCGCAAGAAAACTACGACGGGCTGTCTGAGTTCACGAACGTTTGACGCGTCGGAAAAGTAAGCGGGTCGTGATTAAGTTATCATCTTCAGTTCTCATCTTGGTGAAATATCAGTTTTTTATCAGGATGAATTTGTCTGCATTTCATCTAGATTAAGTCATCTGTATCTCATCCAGATTATCGCTATTTTATCTAGATTAAATTATCTGTTTTTCATCCAGATGAAATTATCTGTATTTCATCCCGATGAAATTGTTTGTATTTCATTAGATCACTGATACTTCGATTCGCTTTCGGAACTCGATGCATAAATAGTCGTTATTACTCCACTATTCATTGTTAATATGTTAGCAAATACTAGAAAAAATACCGATACAGGGCGTGGCATGAGAGAATGACCTGGACAACTGTTAACTCAAAGTTTGACTGATGTTCAAAGTAGGATCCGCACTGTCTCTCGGGAACGTGCAGAACCTAGAACCAGTTACGTTAATGACGTCCCGAACTAAACGTCAAAATCAATTCCTAAAAATGGAACACGAGTCGTAAAATGTGATAATCTATGCATAAACCATCGCTTTCTGTCAAATATGAACAAAGAAACATTATAAAATGATTCCTCCCACATAAACTCCCATTGGGAGGATTCACGGGATGTGCTCCCTTTTTGGGACTGTTCCCGGAAGCTGAAGCTGAACGCTGTCAGCGTCAACAACGCCACTTACTATACTCCATTCACAGTATTTTACCTCTGAAATGGGTCATCAAAGCACACGAAGTAAGAAACAGAGCTATGCGTTAGTCTCCCTTTCCTTTTCTAAGCGACGGAAGGAGGAGGAGATTGGCGCACAGCCTTGACCCTTCCTGTGTTTTGATGAGACATGTCAGAGGTAAAATAACTGCGAGTGGTCTGTAGTTATTGTTGAAATCATCCAGGCGTAACTTTATGGAAATGACAGTGTGACTTGTAAGAAGTAAGAAGAACACTTTACTTGAGCATTAATATGTGCATTCCGTCATTTTGTCGTTTTTATTAGCAAAGGTACACTTCCACCTCGGGACATCTCTAATGCTGCGAACTGTATGGAGGCGTCTGTGCGGGGATCCGAATGTTTCTGAACGGTTACGTTAGTCGGATGTCATTTTGTGCTTAAAGTTCAGACTTTTGGATCCCGTATCCCCGCTGCTTGGCAACTAGGTTTGAGATGATGAACTCAAATACTCATTTAAATTTTCCAAATTATTGTTTGCCTATGCTTTTTCTGTACTCGTAATTTAGATCTAGACTGTTATGTATCGGTGTTTTTTGGTTGCCCCTGCTAGTCGGGATCATCCAGTTAGGATAGCTTGAAACAATCTCAGATGGTTCGTTGTACCTATTTTTTTACAACCTCACAACCACCGCCACGACAAACACACAAACATCATTTATTTACCATCACTGAGTACAAAATTGCCAAAAAAATGTATTCATTTTTATTCTCTGCCTTACATTTTCTCGATTTCAAAAACAACAAATCCCAACTAACGTGTAATATCAAGGGAGCGAACACGACACAATGTGGTAGGATCGATAGCGACTGTAAATCTAGCAACATACCGTCTTCACAAAATAAAAGGCCCGGTGGCCCAAACTAAATTCAACCTTAATAAGTGTCCCAGTGACACGGACGCTGTCACCGGGCCTTTTATTTTGTGAAGACTGTAGTTATATCGGCTCCCAATTTTTTGTATGTTAATAACATTTTATTTTATTTGTAGACATGCATAACACAAACTGCATAATGTCATCCCTCTGTGGTGTTATGAACAAAAAATACCTATGCAACATAATTTACAATCTGTAAGACAGATTATTTTCTATATTTTTATTAAGTATATTATTTTACTTTAGGAAATCTTTATTTTAGTGCTAATATATTTTCCTCCAAAGATGAATAATGATCTAGTGACAGATATATTGGATTGGATGACATGTCGAAAAAATACAAAAAAATAACAATGGAATACACGAATCCCTAAATAAATATCGTGTAACTATATTCATTCAATTATCAAACAATCAAGTTTATTTTTATTATTACTTACTGACTTTTTCCATAGGGTATATTTGATCGAGTGTATTTGATTCTAGATAAACTACTTATTGTTATTAATTTTCACAAAAGTTGCTATTTCTAGCTAATGTTGTATAGATAAATATCAATTTTATATCTGTATATAATTATTTTGTTGTATAAATTAATCAAATAGAATTAGATCTGTGCAAATTGTTTCGAAAATTGAAAAGGATTTCGGTCAATACAGCGTGTACGTTTGTAATGAAAGAAAAAACACTTTTTTTTTCTTCGACCTTAACGCAATTTTCTTTTTTTTCCTCAGAAAATCACTTTTTATCAAACTATAAAATTGGCTATGAAATAATGTAACAAGATTTATTTTATGTAATCGCCATTTGTTTATAGCATGAATGTTTTGTGTAAACGGATAATATCGGATACAAAATGGTTTATCAATATTATCAACTTGGAGGTAACTCTCTCTTCCCTCTTCCCTCTTGGAGGTAGTCTCAACGAAGCACAAATGAGAACGATAGACCATTTTCAACTTCGATGCTGTCTTTATAGAGCGCTTTAATTCCACAGAATATTTTTTCTTATACAATTCTCAACATCACCAACTAATATTTGTATTCTTAAGTATTAATTTGAATAATAATGATCTCACTTCTTTGTCACACGACCAATCAAGTAATTTGTCATTTGTGTACTTGTTTCTTTTGTACATCGGTGACTCTATCTATTTATTATTTATTGGAATTCTAAACTTTATATTTATATTCGCAGTTTTTTGACACAACCGCACTTATTGAGCTCTTTTTTAGTACAGAATAAATTATTACAGTGGTCATCTAGGTGGTCTTAGCTCTTAACACAACTGGTAACAAACAATACTCGTAACATGAACAAGTGACGTCGATGACGACCGTCAGATTAAATACCTACCTGCTTACTACCTACACAAAAATGGAGTAAGAAAAATCGTGAGAATTTTTTGTATATGACGTTTCGTGGTATGCTTGCGAAATTAATAGCATCATTTGTTCGTATTGCGTTGCGTGCGGCTTGCCTCCGTATAGACTTCCCTTTTTGGCCAGTGAAGCCTCTTGAATAATTGTAATGGTCTGTTTTTGCCGACTTGAGAGCTCAATATTTTGCAATGTCAACTGGATTCTGCGCTAAGTATATTTTTATTTACAAGTCCGATGACACGATTACTTCATTGGAATTATAATCATGTGGACATTCATTGTTTTACCAAAAAGAAATATTTTATGTACCTATTTGTGGGAAGGAAAATACGACAATAGCGTCTTTTAACCTAGACGCAATGACTAAATGTGCAGTAGAGAATACAACTAGCTGAGTACACATATATTTTTGTTACAACTATATTATTGTACCTACTTTTATTGTGGTAAAATTTAATTGTTGAAACATATGCAGTTCATTTCTAAAGATACTGGAATTACAACTCAAGTGATTTGTGATGCGTAATATGTGTTAAATAATTGACGATCTGGATGTGTGAAAACCTATACATATTGCATCAACAGTCACACGTCCAGTTATCTTCAGTTTGATGATTTACTCATATATCTCGACTCATAAAGATCATCTGTAGACGACGTAGTCTTATCCGATGAAACAAATTTTCCTTTCCGGCCCAACTAATGTCACATAGCTTTTTAAAGTTTGCATGATTGCAAATTTGTTTTAGGTACATACGGATCTAAGGATAGTTTTTAACGTATTATCATTTTTTGTAAGTTGTTTTAGAAATGACAGTCTGATCTCTTATGGTAATAAATGCGTGTGATGGGTGTTGTATGCGCTACGTACAAGCCGTACAGTCAGCAACAGGACCGCGACGCAAATGTTGTTATTACTCACTCGTAGGCGTTTAGAACCGCTGTCCCTGCGCTGTGGTCGACTGTACCATCCTGTGGAACCGCCACATATCTTTTACATTTTCATCCAACGAACGGACACGCCTGCCTTAACACGCCACTAATCTATTTCAGCCCCTCACCTGACTCTAAATTCATTCCTGACGTCAAACGATCACATCTGAATGATATTTGCTCATGCCTCTTTCTTTCTAATTGGTAATATTTGATTTTGGTATTATTTCATTTTAATTAATTGTAGTAGGTATTGAAAATTTTGTATAGAACGATTTTGAAGTCATAATTATTTTGCGAGTGTAGGAGTGTTAAGCGGCGACGGGACGCTTTATGAGTACAAATTCTGTATAAGCCCCTACTTGAGTGTTAACTGTTAATGATAAATGTTAATTTTAAACTCAGAAACAGGGAGAATTTTAATAATTAATTAGTGCGGTGCGGAGTGTGCTCGTAGCCACGATCCAGTCAATATGCCTTCGATGTTGTCTCTTCCTTAAACAAATTCTCTCTATCCTATCGCTACAGTGACCTATTATTTGCTGACTCTTCCGAATCCCCGCATTCAGATTTTACTTTATTTGACATAGCTGTACCCCTATTAGCAGTTTTACTGAACGATGTCCCATCGCAATCCTCAAGACTCTGAGGCAGGGAAGATTGCCGATACGGGTACGCGTAGACGATGTGAATGTTAGTTAGCCTAAGACAGACATCACTGTATCGATAGGGTAATAGACTCGATACTACGCACTGTATGCGCGGAAAGTAAAATTTAGATAAGAAATGTGTCATTAGAAATGAAATTGTCAAATTGCAATAAACTGCTTCAAGAGAAATGTCTACCACCCTTGGCCTTTTTACTTCTAACCCTAGGAACTGCAGCTTTCCAGAAGTCAACTTAGTCGCGTGTAAATTCAGTCCGGGCATTGTAAAAATATCAGTACGTGTAAATATTTGGAAGACGAAATTTTTGTATTCATTAATTTTTGGACCAAGTTGAGAAGGGCGGGGATGGTGTGACCTTCACTCCTGATGCGGTAACGTCGAGATTAGAAACGCATCGACGAGAAAGTCGAGTGTGCATGGGGTTTCCTACCCTCTTCATTAGTTACTAGTTGAATTTCGATGTGTTTTTAATCAAAGATGTTAGTGAATAATACATATAATACGAGGGTGATGTGACGTCACGACACAACACTACGCGATGATGTTGTCCGAATGATACGACTACCTATATATACATACTTGTTGAGATGGTATGCTGACGTGGTCAAGAGACCAGTAGCACTGATCGATGTAACTGACGAATGTGGCACATATAATTTACTATATGTAAAAAGTTATAGAACTAATTTAATAAAATTATAAATAAAACTTGCTGGTGTATTAATTTGATAATCGGTTCTCCCTATCGATATAATTGTGGAAGGAAAAGGTCTGCTAATTTTGCGGCATTTTAAAATAGCTGGTACTTGTATGGTGATGGGATTTTGGATGTCCATAGTCGGAACGACTCTTGCAGAACGACGCAGAAGCCATAAAATAGAAGTTTATGTGACTGCTACATAATGGAGGGCATTAACACTCGAGAGTGGGTTTATGAAACGAGCAAATATCATTAACAAATATAGAAAAAAGGAGCGGTCCGAGCAAGGATCCTTGGGGCACGCCTGAAGGTATTTTTATCCAACTAGAGGAGGAGGAGGAGAACCCATTAAGGACCACAGCCTGGGATCTATTTTAAATGTAGGAGGTAAACCATCTATAAAGATCACCATGGATTCCCGCCCTTAGGAGTTCTGTAAGAGCAACTGTTGGACTATTCTGTCAAAAGCTTTGCTATAGTCAGTAAAAATAGCGTCAACTTGGTCACCAGCATCCATGTTTAAGGTGGTATAATCATTAAAAGACAGCAGATTAGAAGTAGTTGAACGTCTTCGTATAAACCCATGCTACTCCGGAATAAATTATGTTGAGAGAGTTGAATATACCGCAGTATAAACAACCCTCTCCAATACCTTGACAAAAATACAAAGTTTTGAGATGGGCCTATAATTATTAACGCCACTCTTGCTACCACCTTTATGGATAGGAGAAATATTTGCTGCTTTCCAGACCTTAGTTACATAGCCCTGCTCAAAAGAAAAGTCAGTGGATATGTAAGACCTTCAGCACTTTTCACTATGAAGACTGAGGAAATGTTATCAGGCTCACCACCCTTTGACATATCAAGCGACCTAAGTAGTTTAAATACAGTAGCATGTTCAATATCGATGTCTCTAAAGAGCACGGATAATCATTTTCTAAAGGGCCGTTTCCCAAGCCGTTATCGGAAGAAGAACTATGTGATTGAGATTGAAAATTGGTGTAGAAATAGTTGGAGAAAAGGTTGCAAATTCCTTCTCCAATAAAATAAAGTGGACGGAATAGAGTTGGCACTTCTCCTTTGAGATTTGACAAAATACCAAAAATATTTGGGGTTTTCAATTATGGAACTTTCAACGTTTGAAATATATTTTCGGTAGCATTCTTCCTCCAGGGTTTTGGCCTTTTTTCTAAGTAAAGCAAAAGATTCATAATCGGATTGGTTACCATATTTATGAAATTTCTTAATGTATTTTTACTTTTCTTTAAGCACCCTCCTGAGAGGGGAGCTGTACCAAGGCGGAAAAGACGATGCATTTATGTACTTGTGCGGTACAAATTTATCACGTAGCTCATAAATACAGGCATAAAATAGCTCAATGGACTCATCTATTGGTTTACTATTTAAAACAGAGTCCCAATTGTAACCATGAGCCTAACATGAGTTAATGCTGTCGTAGTCACCTGAGCCATAATAATATGTCAAACGAGAGTTCAATTTAAGTGATTCGCAATCAACATAATTTATATTAATAACTAAGGATTTATGATGCTCATCTTCGGGGTCCAATGGGTAATCACTAGCGAGAACCGTTATATCTACATTACTGATAACATAATCTAAGATCCTATTATTTGAGTATTAAAGTTAAACTGAGTCGTTGCATACTGGCAAAGTATCAAAAAAAAAACTGACTATAACCTGACGTTAGCCGGGTGCAAAGTTCCTTGTCTGCATGACCAATCTACAGTCGGCAAGTTAAAATCACCCAGTATAATAAGTGTCATTAGGACATGACTCAACAATACAAGTAAGTTTATCAGAAAAATTTGTAAGTTGCGTGTTAAATGAATTTCCTATGTTTTCGCTACAAAGATAAAGAGTACAAATATGAATTTTATTCAAAGTTCGGTTTCTATTTTTAGTGGTTACCGTAACCCAAATATCCTCAGCAGAGGAGGCCACTCCGGCCGCGCTACGACACCAAGATCACGCACCGCAATAAAAACTCCACCACCGTACATTTGTTTTGTTTTATCATAGTCTCTATCCCGTCTCAAAATTAAATACCTATCATCAATGAGTTCGCTATCATAAATACCATCTAAAAGCCAGCTCTCAGTGATTTATTACATCATAAGAATTTAAACAGATGTTACGTTTAAAGTGTCTTAGTACGCATCCCTCTTGTGTTTTGATAAAATAGTTTTAGATTAGACGCCATTATTAACTTGTAGGCAATAGCGAAAGTGAAACTCTATAATAGTAGTTTATGTGACTGCTACATAATGGAGGGCATTAATACTCGAGAGTGGGTTTATGAAACGAGCCGAAGGCGAGTTTCATAATAATATCACTCGAGAGTTTTAATGCCTAATTATGTACAGTTACATACACTAGTTTATCTACACACATATCATAAGCTCTCTTTGATGTGTTCAGGAACCGCATGTTTGACCGGCATTGTGGCTCTGCAGTTGTTTAGCTTGTTGTGTAGCACCAACTTCGGGCGTTCGAAATTTGAACGTCAGTACCAACTTCACAGACAAACTAGGGGCGGCGTGCAGGCGGGCGTCGGCGTTCGAAATTTGAATGTCATTATATGTAGAAAAACTACACATAATGACCATAATGTGTAGTTTTCCAGATACTAAACGAGTTTTTACCAAGTAGTTTAACATAATGCTGATCGTAACGTGCGGTTTTTGAACGCAGTAAAGAGGGTTTTTGATACGTGTGTAGATAAAGCATATTATGCTGTTCATTGAATAAGTTGCTGGATAGCAAAAAAGCATAAAACAAGTATTAAAATAAGCGATAAGCGATTTTTAAGATTACCTAGCTAACAGCTGTTTCTTACAGTAATGGTAAAGCATTGTTTTGTTAGTTCTTACAAAATAATAATTATACAAACTGATTAGCAATACTTTACGTAGCAATACAGTAAGTAGGTCGGAACCATAATTTTGTTACTACTATTTGGTTGAAGGTAGAGCAATTTAAAAAGCATGTTAAAGCAACTTTGTCGTAAAAGGGATATGACAATGTTCAAGATTACTTAAGTGACGGGACTGTATGGGGTTAAGAGCCTGCGACTAGCTGCATGGGGACAGTTACCGCGCTAAGTTGCGCCGGAGCAGAAGCATAAACAGATGGATTTTTAGTAGAAAACATGTTTTAGGTTAGATTAGGTCATTTCATACTTTACAACATGGATCAGAACAACTTCACATTCCATAAAATGTGTGCGTGCTATTTGTGGTATGGCACCGTATGAGTCATGTAAACAAACATTTAAAAGATTAAACATATTACCAGTAGGTACCCTGTCTCTACATACTTGAAATCGGTAAATTAGTTAAAGCAAATCCTGAGCTTTTTGTAAAAGCTCAAAACTAATACTCGAGGAACACTAGAAACCGGAACAGGCTCGTATTTAATCGCCAAGAACATCACTGTATTTAAAAAACTATTCAGCAAACTGTTTTAAAAAAAACACCGGATGACATAAAAACGTTGCCGTTCAATACTTTTAAACGTAAATTATTATTATTCCAGTGGCTTCTGCAAAACTGTTATTACGCTTTTGACGAATTTCTGAACTTTAAAAGTATATAGGTGAAACCGATCTTAGCTTTTGTTCTTTATGTTTTAATGACTATTAACCTCAAAAATTTGCATGCTACATTTAATAGCTGACTAAGGCGTTCTGTTTATTGATATAAGAACCTTTTTACCCTTCCTTATCTTTGCAAATAAATTTCTTATTTCTTAGGCTAGATATGGTACGGGGGAGGGGGGTGTCCCTTTAACCCCCCCCCCTCTCCCCTACCCTTTATGTAAGTGTGACCCGTGGAAAAAATTCCCGATTTTAGTAGCAAAGCAGTTTTAGGTTAGGTTAATTTAGGTAGAATATCTCAAGAACATCGTCGATATCCTCGAATTTGATGTGACGTGCTTCAGTTTCTGGTATTACCACAAGGGCGGGGCCGCGGTCAAGCCGCCCTGCTCCCGACCCGCCGGTGACGTGCCGAAGGCGAATGTTTAGGGTTATAAGTATATGTAGTAGGTATGTATCAATTTAGAGTTGTATCGTATAAGTATATACAGGCAGGTCTTCCCTAGCTCATAACTTTACCTTTCCTGTTAGATACATCGAGGGTTTGCTGAAAGCAATCTCTTGTTCTCTAACAAGAGAGATATTCTCGCCTTTGAACATGTTTTTCTATAATAAGTTATCTGTATGTAATTAGTAATACGAATGTTAATTGGCAGGTTTCGAATGAAAACACTAAGAGTTTGAACCACAATTTATTGAAATGAACCCTATTTTATATACATTGGAAACATCGACCAGCGAATATCCACAACACAACAAAACATATCATCAATATCAAACTCAATGAGCATTGACTATATCCACAGAATATCAAAATTGGGCTGGACTCACAATTTGCAGAGACGACTTTCTTAACAAAGCTCGTCTATGGCATAAAGGGTTATTTTTGGACCCCTAGCCATAAGTAAGTATGGTTATGGAAAGAAATAAAAAATGAAATAAAACAAATTTTCCTTTTTTAATTTCGCATTTTACGCCACTTTCCATGCTACATTTCTAAGCGATTTCAGTCGCCCTTGCGCTCAAACCGCCGCCCGCGGGGAGCGAGCGCTCGACAATAATAATATTGGGCGGTGTGCGCGATGAACAAGCTTTTAACTAATAAGTGAGCATAATTTTAATTAGTGTTAGGGCAAATTAGTGACAAACTTGTCAAAAAATATTTCGTTTATTACTTCATAAATTGATTGTACTCCTGCAATGCAAGGACGTGAAAAACATTGGCTAGGGGTCCAAAAATAACCGTGTATATCAAGAGCTTTAACCCTATATAGAAACATAGATTTGCAAAGAGATTCCCTTTATAAAACGACCGAAAAAAAAAACTATTGACCGAATGACTATGACCAGCTGAATTTCCTGAAATAAGCAAAAAAAAATACTGAATTGCGCGGCAAATTATTTATTTTCGCGACGAAATTACTGACGTAATGACGTTACTGACCGTTGACGAAGCCAGTATTTCTGGTCGCGCTCGTTATTTGTCGCTATTCAGTAATTCAGCAGGCAAAACCATGATATTTGCCAAGCAAAAACAGGATTTACAGTCATACGTTTAAATACTACCCTTTGCAAAGGCATTTGTCGAGTCAAGACCATTTTTCATTACTCCTTGGCTGAGACAAAATGGAGATTTTTTCTTTGTTTTATCTTATTTTATTACAGTATTATTATTAGTAGTATTATTCAAAAGTGTTTATATATTGAAACATCTCGCAACTACTTCAATGGCACATGTGATGAGCTTATGTCTAATCAGCTCCAAAGATCTGCACATTACAAAATGTTGAAACTACGCAAAACCTGCTGCAATACGCAATCGACACTTCATAGCTGCATTTGTGCGTTCGCCACTCCACAGAGGCGAAAGCTTCACGCTTTGCATATGCTTATTTGCTATAAAGGCAATTATGTGTAACCCTGCAACACCATGCCCCTCGTGCTGCTCGTCGCTCAGCCGCGATGTTGCCGGACTCTGGCAACACTCACTACTCTACTCGCGCAACTAATCGCGCGGCCGCTGCGGCTAATGCCGCCGACACGCGCCAAAAAAAAAAAAAAAAACAAGGAGCGTTGGTTATGACGTGCGGCATGTGTGGTGAGGCCACACGATGCAGTGCGGCGCCGCACACCGCACGAAACATGGCGAGGCAGGGTGGGGCAGGGTTGTAACTATGTGTCGAAATGTAAAATGAACTATTTGAGTATTTGAGAAACAACATTTTAAAATGACACAACAAGGAAATATATATATTTCAGCGTTTTAAATCAATGTGAAGCTCGCTTATATGAACATTCAAAAGATTAATAGTATATGTATTTTTAACACTGTTTGTAAAACCAAGGGTATTACATATCATTCAAGTTACCAAATGGATCTACAGTAATACTACCTAAAATTATTACACCAAAATATCCAATTATCACACATGAAGATGACACAACAAATAATTATATATAATAATATTTATACAAATATTTTAATTTCAATTTCCAACTGAACTAAGAGATTGTCAACAATAATACTTAATAAGTTATCACGAAATAATTACATTCGAAGTGTCCCCTAAACCAGTAGACTGAATCTGTACCCCAATACCTTTTCAATTGACGTTTTGAAGAATATTCGCCAACTTTGGAACACAATTATTTGACACAATTCCTCTATATTTTTTATGGTACAATCACAAGGGATACAGAATCGAGGAGATTGGACTTATGCGAAATATTTCGCATAATTTTCGCAGAAGTCCAAAGATTAATTTAATTAACTCTCAACATAAATAAAATACATATTGATCCGTCTTCAAATTAGTACATACAGTGGTGGTCATATAATTACAGACAGACAGTGAATGCATAATATTAATAGTAGTTTATGTGACTGCTTCATAATGGAGGGCATTAATACTCGAGAGTGGGTTTCATAATTATATCACTCGAGAGTTTTAATGCCTAATTATGTACAGTTACATACACTAGTTTATCTACACACATATCATAAGCTCTCTTTAATGTGTTCAGGAACCGCATGTTCGACCGGTATGGTGGCATTGATAATTCCTTTGCACTTGTTTAGCTTGTTCAGTAGTACCAACTTCACAAACAAAGTGGGGCGGCACGCAGTCGGGCGTCGGCGTTCGAAATTTGAATGTCATAATATGTAGAAAAATTACACATTATGGTCATAATGTGTAATTTTTCAGATAAGAAATGAGTTTTTACCAAGTAGTTTAACATTATGATGATCGTATCTACACACGTATCATAAACCAAGCTATTCCTCTCTATATTTTTATCAGACTACTATTAGAACATGCTTCACAATTTAAAAGTTGTGTGCATTACACAATTCTTACACAAAAACGAAACATATAACTAAATATTATCAAAAAAACTTGTCTGTCCCTAATATTTTATTTGGTTCATCCTAATTGCAGGGGGTGTAAACTTAACAAAGATATGGCCAAATAATTAAAGACACTCCACTTCCTTAGAGAAATAATAAAAAAAAATATTGAAATTATCATTTCAAATCAAAATTATCATTGGCACGTACCAATATTTGGTCGCATGTCATTTGGCAGAAATGACACCAACCACTCATGACATCTCTTGGACATGGAAGCGATCAATTCGGTACAAGTTTCTACCGGAATTTGCTCCCACGTTTCCGCTTTGTCGCCACTGTCTTGTTCACCTGGTACCACACATTTTCTATTGGATTTAAATCCGGACTGTACGGGGGCCAAACAAAAACTGTCACAGACTGGTTCCCCAATCCTTTTCCCTACATTTGCAGTGTGTTCCGGCTCATTATCCTGTTGGAAAGTCCAAATTACCGGTAAATTTTATTTCGGCCACGGGCAGTATGGCTTGTTCTAAAATATTCTTGTACTGGAATTATATTATTAATCCATATTGCCTTAGAATAATGAGTCATACGCGCCCCTAAAACACGCATCGGAAAGGACCGTCTTGTTGGCAGCAGGGTGGCCAATATGGAAATAATATTCGAACGTGCTGTGGTACGAAAACATCCCCGAAGAGAAAATACATAATGACGATTTGTATCCTGAATTGGTGCCACAAAATCTTTAAAAATACCAAAAAACCTAATCGGAACGAATGTCAACACTATTATTGCAATGTTTCTATGAAATTAGTTCATGTTATCAACATAATCACTTAACAATTTGTAGACGTTGCCATGATATCTAAATTGCGCTCATTTTGAAGGAAAGTAAACAAGCGGTAGTATCATTATTACTACGAAACTGCGCGCGCTGGTGTTCGTCCGACAAAGAAAACAATGTGAATGTATTTGAGCAATACTCACACAAAGAAAAAAAAATCCCATCTTATTGACCGCGTTTTAAAGGGAACTCTCCGTCTAGGATTTATTCGCCTAATTATATTTTCCTGACAGGTCCAACTCCAAGTCCTCAAAAACAGCCACATTGATATTTCCGCCCGCGTGTTTAACTCCTTTCTTGGTATACTTTGGATCCATTTCTTTCTTCGGGGGCGTCTAACATACATCATCGATCCAGCACACAAACAATAGCGGTCGGTCGGTCGGTCGGTCGGTCGGTCGGTCGGTCGGTCGGTCGGTCGGTCGGTCGGTCGGACGGAAGAACAACGCACGCACCCACCCACCGCCATGTTCTGCAAAGACGATGACCAATAATGTACTGGCTCCAGCGGACTGCTGCTCATTCTCTACTAATATAGCTTAATATACCTTTGTTACAGTTTATATCGTGTCATGTAACATGTCAATAACAAAACAGACCTGACAGACACAGCAGTCTGCGTGATTTGGATCCATTTCTTTCTTCGGGGGCGTCTAACATATTGTTTTCCGTCAGAATTCATTTATGTTTCCTAAAAAAAAACACACGAACCTACTCTCGTTCAGTGCAGTGTTCATATTTTTAGCAAATGCTACTTTTGCCGTAACATATTGCTTTTTCAAAAGTGGCTCATTCCGAGACACTCTTCCGTACAAGTTAGCCTCACATAGTCTCCATCTAATTGTTCTTGCAGTCACACCCTTCGACCCCTTCTGCACCAAACAACTCCGAACGTATCAGTTTTAATACCATAAACGGATATTTTTTTTCCAACAATACCATGTCAAGAGTCTTCACGCAGAGTAGTTCTCCTTGGTCTCGGTTTTCTAGGTACGTTTTCGGTCGTGTTTAACTTCTTGTCTTGAAATGTTTTATAGCATTCATAATCATCCTTAGAGCAGATCAAGTGGTTTGCTATGTTTCTATATGACCAACCCTTCATACGAATATTCCTAGTGGACGAATCGCAACTCTTGTTTTATCCCATATTGATTGGTTTGAAACGTATTATAGTTATATAATTATAATTTTAATGAAAAAAGTTAGGTTTTTAGGTTATTATATTGTTTCATGAAAATAAGCGGCAAAATGATGGGAAACAGTATGTAATTTTTCTATTATTACACACATTTATTGTCTGTAATTAGCTGGCCAGCTACAAGTACGTTAAAAAAGTTTGTGTTACGTTCCCACAGTGAGCAATGTTTAAACTACTAACGAACACCACTCCTTTTTGTTCCGCGTTTTAAGGATATAATAACAATTACACTAGATTAAATACCTATTTTAGCGAATGTTAGTACCATACTTATGTACTTTGTGGTCAATTTAGGAGTGTCTTTAATCTTGTGACCACCAATCTACATATCAGCTTAAATTAATAAAAATTTCAAATTCATATTACAACAAAAAATACTATACTATTATTAAACTACGGCCATGTCATAGGTAATATCTAAATAGATTTCGATAAAAACTATCGACTTTTTATTTTTTATAAATATTTACACTATTATAATATAATACCTACTAAACAATGGGGTTTATTTTATTATTATTACCTTATTAGCATCAACATTATTTCTGGAAACATTAAAAAGTATGGCTTGCATTAATCCTATCTCAAATCTTAGATCGATTTAGCATATTTTCTTCAACGTAATGAAATTGTGTACCATTCGTAAAATATCTCCATCAACCCGCTCTGAGCCAGCGTGGTGGAGTACGGCTCAATCTTACTCGCATCCGGCTAAAGTGACATGCGCCACACATATTTTTTTAATTTTTGCTATTAGCAAAATAAATGTCACCTTATCTCTAACCGTTCATTAAACGACCGAGCACGAGGTCGTTTAATGATTCATATACACAATGGTCAGAGGCGGCCATTTTGAGAAATTCCCCTATCTGTGTGGCCGAATCCACCAATTTCATTGAATGGGGCATGGAGCTAATGTTGATTTAGTAAGCTAAGTAACTGGAATTTTTCGGATTCCGATTTCGAAATCATATGTTGTTCTCAACTAAATGCTTTTTCAATAGTGCCTCTAATTTAATTTAATTGGAGATAAAATATGATATTCAATAAATAGGGCAACAAATATAATGATCACCAAAATATTTTTTTCCTACCCAAAATGGATAAATGAACATCAAAAGTTGCAAAAAATATCACGGAAAAATACTGCGGTAGCTTAGGTGAAGGGTAAAGGGGGTGAGCGAAGCGAAGCCCTCTTTATCCTTCGTGTTAGGTTGAACATGTAAAAACAACAAAAAATACTTATAACATAAACTTAAGTACACAAAACATAAAAAGAAGTTTGGTGATCATTTATCCAAACACAATTTGGTGGACATTTATACATTCTGGCAGTCATTTCGAATTTATTGGCAGTAAAATAGGTGCGTTTTTGGTAATCGTTTAAACAAATAGCAAATAAATAGTACCCCTGAGATTACTTGATTCACTGTTATTTTACACTAAATAATTCTCATTATCTCCGCGCGATAAAATTGCGTATCTTAGACTGAGATGTGATCGAAGGTCATCGACATCGCATAAAGATATTCGTTAAACAGCTAGCCTGTGCCTTCCTAAGCGTTTTGCATCGAGAAAGAAAGAGATAGGTGTAAAATGATTGTTGCAATGAGCGCGATACTCCTACTTCGGCCAGACTCACCGACAGGCTAAAAGTCAAATTGGTTGATTCGGCCAATTTCACCGACTAGGGGGATTATGAAGTAATTATTGTATGTAAATTCAAATTTGGAATTTGACTAATGGCCAGTTCATTAAATGACTACAGACCTATCAACTTAAGCTGATACTTGCATTTGTGTGAGTGTACGTGTGTACGCACCGCTTCCCTGCCGCCCGCTCACATACTTCACTTCACCTCCGGTACTGGTAGCAGATAGACGTGTAATTTTATGTGATTGATTGTGTTTGAAATATTAGTGAAATGGCTCCTACTGCTCCTGGCTGCTGCTAATGGCTCCTACAATCGACGATATAACGGAACGATTAATTATTAACACAGGCTCTGACTCTGATGAATCATCAGACGAGAGTGAAGATGAAGATGCAATGAGCGGAGTAGAAGAGTTATAAGATTCAGTCATTATGAGGTCGAGAATTGGACAGTTGGTAACATTGTGTTTTATGGACTTCGTTTAAATAAAACATTGATTTTATTTGTATGTGTTTTACTAACTGTACTTTTGGCGATCACTCACACAAATGCAATTCTCAGCTTAAGTTGATAGGTCTGTACCGCGGTAAGCAATAGAATCCAAAGGGTACTTTCTTTTTTGGTTTGTAACTGATCATTTCAAATGCACCTAAATGTACCGCCAACATAACAAAGCGTCACGCCTTTTCCCATACGGGGCAGCATAGGCACGATTGTGCCCACTATTAGCCAGTTATTCAATATTCCATTTTGCGTGACAGGGGGCTAGCCCATCGCCGCAGCTATGGAGTAATGAGGGCTTCCTCACGATGTTTCCCATCCGTATAATGTACTTAAGATAAAATATTCATCTCACTGGTGCACGATCGGCAGCGGGAGCTCTTCGTGAAACCCACTAGAACTAGACCATGTAGGCACAATTGAGCCAAACATAAATAGTAAAAAAAAATGTGACTTGTTAAAATTCTGTTGTGATAATAACTTCTTTTCTACATCAAACATGACTATTTCCTATTTTTAGCACTTCTTTAGTTGCGTAGTTTTCGTTAAGTGTGATTTTTTTGTTATACCACCTAATGGGGGTATGAAAGATGATAATTTCACTATAATTGAATACGTAACTAAAATACTTGTCTGATATTCAGTAACTTTACTTTTACTCTGCATCCTGTTTATGACAAAAATACTCGAATGAATAATTTTTGTTTATTCATTACCCTTCCATAGTTTAATGTCGACTTATAGACGTTTTTACTCCTTGAAAATCCATACTGTCAATGTCAATAACATTAGATTCGATGAACCTCTTGATATTAGTTAAGATTTGAGTATTGACAAATAACGTACTTGCTCAATCAAACGCCCTCAGGCGATAACCACCACGTAACTTGTCCAGTTCGACAAATACTTAATTTGGCAGCTGTCAAATGTCATACTGTCACTTTCAATTACATTGGATTCATGGCACGAGGGTCACCTCGCTACATTTGGACAAAATGTGCTTACTCAACCAGCCGTCTTCTTCAGGCGATAATACGCTAATTTTCCCTCTCCATTACTTGTCTAGTTCGACGAGTCTCACGCTGTCCTCCCTACGACGCAGCAGTGAGAAGCGCTCGCCAGCGGAGGTCTGCTTGCGAGCTAGGGCCGTACGGAGATGGCTTTCACCTGGAACCAGGGAGTTGGGTTGTAGCCTGGCTGGTGACCTGGTGTGCTACTGCTGGAGAAAGGACTCCCCTAAATCGGAGCACCCTTCTTTGTCCTGTGCCGCCTTGTCTTAGTGCGGCAGAAATCTGTGAGCTATCATTGTAATTCCAATAAAGAAGTCTCACAAGAAAACTAAGGAAAATATTTGCACAAAATGAATCTATTACACAATGGACGATGCTTAGGTAAAAATATACGTAGAGTCTGGCAAACGAAAGCGTGACATGGAGTTTTCTTAAAAGTTTCAATATGGCAACAATATTATGCTGTCAAAGGCACGTCAAACGACAAAGTGATAGATAGTCACACTCCGTTCCGTTATTCTAAACCTCTGTCTCTCTTTCTAGCTGTAACGCTTCCGTACAGCAGAAACAGAGGCAAAGATCTTTTGAATAACTGAACGGAGTGTAGTGATTTATGTTAGTGATACCACATAGAGGTTTTATGAATTCTACCACGTTTTCTTAGGTCACGCTTTCGTTTGCCAGACTTTAGTCCTTTTATTTATAAGAAATTTTAGTATATTTTAAGAAACTTACTTGAATATTTCGAGTATGTAATACATGTCTAAATATTTTTTTAAATATCACGCCTTGTGACCTCTATCGATCAAAATCAATGAATGGTTATTTTTTTAGGGAAACAAGGAACCCTTACAGTTTAGTCAAGTCTGTCTGTCCGTCCGTCCGTCCGTTTGTCACAGCAACTTTATGCAGAAACTATTAGGACTTCACAGTTGTAACTTGGTATGTAGATGTATTCACTGTGTGAACACATCTACATAACTGATGTGAACCACTTTACGACTTTTAAACAAAAATTGAAAAATTAAAATAATTAAAGGGGCTCCCATACATAGAACTGAAACCATTTTTATTAATCAAGCCTATATGTGTGGGGTGTCTATATATAGGCCTTCCTATAGGAGGTTCCTGAAACCATTTTTCCTCAAAGTAAATCGTTAAAGAGGCAGCAGACCCTTTCAAAGTGGAAAGATGTGTGCTACTTATAAATAATTTCTTGCAGCCGCAAGTAACCGTTAAAAATAAAAAAATAATAATGGCCAAGTGCGAGTCCGACTCGCCCATGGAGATTTCCGTTGTAGTAATTATGTGACTGGATTTTTGTGTTTAAGTTGCAACACAAAAATCCAGTCACATAATTGTGATGAAAAACATATCGTAGTGTTTATATGAATGACAAAGTTATCTTTGTGGTTTTTAATAAATGTTTTATATCTTAAAAACTGCTTATTTATTTTGTTCAAACCAATTTTCGTTGAAAGTGTGTATTGAGATACACAGCATATTTTTTTTTAGTTTTTTACTCTCTTACTTTAAAGGTTAGATTAGATTAGATTAGCTTATCTAACTACCTAAACAACCACGTCTAACATATTTTCAAAAGAAACCAAAGATTGCCAAAAGTAACCCTACAACTTACCATTACATACCTACCTGCCTGCCACACGCAACCCATAGTAAATATACATTGTCTTTTATTATTATATCTCATTTTTTATACTCATTACATAACCACAACATAAACATAAGTACAGCGGTGTAATCTAGTTTTATAATATGGTTAGATTCACAAAAGTGAATATGTTGTTAGTTTTAAGTAGAATTTACATAAATTCTGTTCTACTCATTTATTTATACATTTACCCCTATGTGTTATTCTGGTAGAGCCTAGTGCCCCCGACACAGGGAAACCTAATGTGGGACTAGTGTCGCTTTTGTCCTATGAATTTTTCATGTATAAATAAAGATTTTCATTTTCATTTTCATTTTTCATTAGTTACGTTCAGCGCATTTATTTTAGTAGGCACATAATTCGTATATTGAAGATTGTTCCTTAGTCAAATGTCATTTAATCTCTAGTGATTAAAAAGGCGTTTCATTTACTGATATCGATGAATAAAATGCACTTTTTCGAGGGGCAATGGTAAAAAAGTATATTTAGTTTACCCGGCAGTGACAGCGGCCGGCCGCACGCGCCGGGGTCGTGCGCGCGCGGCGACGCGGAGCGCGAGGGGCGGCTGCGGCTCGTGACGTCAGCGCCGCGCGCGCGGGGCGAGCGGCGCCCGGTGGTGTCCTAGGGGGATGGATGAAATAATACTAAGTAATTAATAACATGTAAACCGATAAATATCTAAATATAAATGTCCTTTATAAAGGTCATTGTCATTTACTACTATTTGTATGTCCTATATAGAGAACCTTGTCGTTTACGTATATTTTTTATACATTTTCATATATACTCTTAGACCGACGTTCTCGACTGCTACACTAGAACACTCTATGTAGTTAGATTCCCTCTGTGGGTAATTGGGAATCAGTAACAGCTATATCACAGACATTTAAACAACGAAGGAAAAGAATATATTTATCTGTAAAATGTGAAAATAAATCTAACATTTTAGTAAATTAGACAGGCCTATCCCTGAGGCGTCTAATTTGAAAATCTCAAGCGGCCAGCTGTCGGAGTTCAAGCAGTCAATCCGTCAGTTTAGTTCGTTAGTTGTTATGACTAAACCCCATTATCGGCGGTGCGATTTTGGCGCTGGACGTTCCTAGGGTTGGGTAAAAATAATTTTAAGTACGTCCAGCGCCCAAATTGCACCGCCGCCACCGCGCCGATATCGGGGTTAAGTTGTAACGCCTTCAGAATTCGCCTCCAGTATACCTAAAGTCGATTTCGATAGCATTTCACAACAATGTAAACAAAAATATCAGTTGAAAGTTGTCTATGATTGAGTGAGACTTGAGTGTTGTACCTACACTGATGTCAAAGGCATTGATCAAAGAGATATAATTTGTCGATTTTCGATCGATTTTTTTCTATAAGTAGTACAAAAAAACCAAGGAGTGGGGTGCGTAATCTCAGCTTAGACGAGCTCTAGCATCATACTAAAAAACTTAATTAAATAGTCGATCCCACACATACACACACACACACACACACAAACACACACACACACACAAACACAAACACACACACACTCACACACCCTCATACACCATTCAATCAGCAGTTCACCATATCGTCAGACCAGTTTGTACTAAGTTTATTACTTTACTCACTTTATTATTCCTATAGATAGGTTCTTATTTGTCTATTTTATCTTTCTATATTTTATTTTTTATTTTATTTTATTGTATTAGGAGAACAAACAGTTTTACACACTCTATTAATAAACTTATATAATAACTTATAACCATTAATGTGTTCTCGCATGTAGAAGCTAAAAAAAACTGCCTGCTTGCGGTTAAACAGAGAAAAATTAAAAATATAGTTTTGTCTGGATAACAACATTAGAATATACACAGTGAGGTCATAAGTTCTGTCACACAATAAAAACTTTTGAATTTAGAACGCTGGCCACAAAAAAGTTTATTGAATTCGAATTTCGAATTTTTCATGAAAATAAAAATGTGAACTTTTTAGAATTTTCCTCATTTTTAAATATGGAGTGGACACTTAAAGAAGACCGTGTCGCAGTTATTGCGTTGCATCGTTGCGGTTACGCGCCAATTCAGATTTTCGACTTACTGAAAAATTTGAATATAACCAAAAGATTCGTTTATCGTACCATAAAACGATACAATGAAGACTCTAGTGTAGATGACAGGTCAAGAAGTGGTCGCCCTCGCTCTGTGCCCTCGCACTCCAGCAGTGATAAAAGCTGTGAAGGCGCGAATTCAAAGAAATCCCATACGTAAGCAGAAACTGTTGGCCCTTCAGATGGGGTTAAGCAGGACCACGGTGAAAAGGGTATTAAATGAAGACTTAGGGCTTAGGGCATATCGAAGAAAAACAGGACATCGTTTGGACGCTCGTTTAATGGACCTGAGACTGAAGAGATGCCGCGCTTTCTTGAAGCGGTACGCGGGAAAAAATCATCGGGAAATTCTTTTTTCGGATGAAAAAATTTTCACCGTGGAAGAGAGCTACAACAAACAAAATGATAAGGTGTACGCACACAGCAGTGAAGAAGCGAGCAACCGTATTCCGCGTGTCCAACGAGGTAATTTTCCATCCTCGCTCATGGTTTGGTTGGGAGTCTCTTATTGGGGCTTAACTGAGGTACATTTTTGTGAGAAAGGCGTAAAAACAAATGCAGTTGTGTATCAAAATACAGTCCTCAAGAACCTTGTGGAACCTGTTTCTCATACCATGTTTAATAACAGGCACTGGGTATTACAACAAGATTCTGCGCCAGCTCATAGAGCGAAAAGCACACAAGACTGGCTGGCGGCGCGTGAAATCGACTTCATCCGGCACGAAGACTGGCCCTCCTCCAGTCCAGATTTGAGTCCGTTAGATTACAAGATATGGCAACACTTGGAGGAAAAGGCCGGCTCAAAGCCTCATCCTGATTTGGAGTCACTCAAGGCATCCTTGATTAAGGCAGCCGCCGATATTGACATGGACCTCGTTCGTGCTGCGATAGACGACTGGCCGCGCAGAATAAAGGCCTGTATTCAAAATCGCGGGGGTCATTTTGAATAAACTTTATTACCATAAGAATCTATGTTTTATTAAGTTCATTTTGCTATATAAATGTTTACATAAATAATAAACATGTCTAAATTATTTCATATTGCACATGTGACAGAACTTATGACCTGACTATGTATAACTTATATATAATTGACAAGATTTATAAATTTAATCATAATAATTAACAAGAAATTATAGGTACAAAAAGACAGAACTGTAAGTTGTAGGAAAAACATAATGCACAAAAGAAATAAAAAATTAGGTACAAATAGTATTACCTAATAACAACTTAATTAGTTTAAGATGCTAACGCAGTAAACCAGCGCTTTGTCAGGAGTTTCTTAACACTTTGCGGTTTTGAGTTGAATAAGTCAAGGTCGGGGATATCGACCAAACCGTTAAATGTAGCTGCCGCTCTACTGAAAAAGGAGTTTTGTCTATAATTTGTGAAACTGAAAGGAATGTCTAGATGAATAGGATGTCTATTAGTTCTATTGGGACTTTAATTTTGATATGTTCAAGAAGCTGAGAGAGAATTGATCGATCGAATCGGATCGATCTAAAAGAATGAACCACACTAACTTTCCAAAGACAATAAGACTTTGATGCGCTTTGATGAGTAAAAAAATAATATGACTTTTTACAAACTATTGAAATATTCGTGGTCCGATAATTTTGCAATAAAATAACTATCTTAGGGGAGTTACTTGGTGTCGAAATGATGCAAGAACAATAAATGATTCCTTGGTATGTGAATGTGTTCAGGATTGATATTCAAATGTAAGTAGTTACGGCGTAATCGTGTGTAAATTGGCTTGTTTACATTATTGTGAAATGCTATCGAAATCGACTGTATAGCACAATGGATTAGTTAGTATATAGCCAGCAACCTTCTCATGTTGTCCATCCACGGAATGCGTGCTATACAAGTGTAGGCTGTCCCCTCCGAAGTCGAACGCACTGGACGCGCGGTGCGACAGCGAGTCTGCAGCGAACGGCGGCGGGAGGGAAATGTTGCTGTTGTTAGTTTTATTAGTCAGGAAGATTAATCAGTGCCTTTCATCGCAACTCAAATACAAGAAAATGTGGTAGTGTCAGTTATCCCTTAGGTACACTAAGTCGACTTACATTTCTTGGATTAGAATTACAGAATAAGGGCAAGACATGCATTATTTAACTGCCATTATTGCAGTTAATATAATGCATGTTTTGCCTGCATGGAGCAAGCTATAAGATTGCTAAAGATTGATTTTTCTTAGTCACAGAAAGTAGAAAGTTCAAAAGGATAAGGCTGAATTAGTACAATAAAAGTCCATAAAGTTCAGATTCAGATAAAGGCCAATAAATAAGAACTACTTTGGTAATATAGGTAAATATTCATTTCATTCATTTAGCAATGCTTATTAAAGATTAGTAGGTTATCGGGTGAATGTGGAGGATGGTAAAAGCGGTAAAAGCTAGGGGTTGGGTCGTTACACGCTTAAAAGGTAATGCATATTTTTCGAGATATTAATTTCAAAATTGTTTCTAATCTCAAATCAGACAAAAAGCGAACGAAAAGTAAAATTAGGCGGTTGAAGACTAAAATCAACAGTGTGTGGTGTAAAATGCCGAGCAAAATCGATGAAACGGAACGTAGAAAAAAAACTACGCCATTTGCGTCATGTGTCATTCTTTTTCGTTCATTCCGTTTCTCCTCGGGTTTCGTGAATTTGCTCTCTGAGCTTCGTGGTGTTTTTTCTGTGGCTTCTTTAAACGAAAAAGATATATATATATATATATATATATATACCTTGGACACTATTTACACACATTGATCTAGCCCCAAACTAGGATTCCCTGTATCTTGGGTACTAGACAACGATACACATACTTATATAGATAAATATTATACTTAGATAGATAAACAACCATGACTAGGGTACGAACATCCGCTCTCATCAAACAAATATTTGCCCCCACCGGGACTCGAACCCGGGACCCTTGGCTTCGTAGGCAGGGTCACTGCCGACTCGGCCATTCGGGTCGTAATGTGAATGTTTTGTTTTTTTATTTGTTTTTTTGGCTAGTTTTGGCTAGAGTAGGTTATTGTGGCTAAATTTCGATTGGATTACAGGTTAGGTTGAGACTTTTGAAAAGTAAAACCGGAGCGAGCGAAGCATGTGTTAATAAAAACAACATTTAATGATAAGAATATTAGCTGAAATACCGAATTTGGCTAGAGTAGGTTATTGTGGCTCAATTTCCATTGAGTTACAGGTTAGGTTAGAACTTAGAATAAGCGATACCGGAGCGGAGCTAAGCGAAGCATGCAAACAATGCAATATGTAATGATAAGATTATATAATAATTCAATTCTGAGTGATTTGAGGTTAGGTTATAAAATCATATTTTTCTCAAGAACGGTGCATAAGCTTTTCAAGGGAGTGGTGTCAGGGGAGAGGCGTTACCCCAAAAGTCGCTGATATTTTCTGGTATATGAGTAAAAACTTCGGCACACCACCGGAGGCTCGGGAGGGAGGCGGGTGTCAAATCAAATAAGCGCTATGAAGATGAAGCATGTCACACCGAATTCGAAAGCAGACCCGCGCTGTTGTGTGAGTGTGGCGAATATTTTACAAATATTTGACAACATTGGCACCGTCCTGTCCCGCCTGCGGTGTGCCGAAGTCTTATAGGTTACCATACCATGTGGCCAGCAACTGGTGGGCGGTGGTGACCGGATCATGTGTTCGTGCACCTCCTTGAGAGTAAGGGGATCATCTTCTATGAAGTTGATGGATGTACTGCCAAATTCCTGGAATTACAAAAGCACGAATTATATATATCCTCATTGCTCGAATAACGAAGGAAAATGACAGGTCCAATGTTGCCACTTTTCGGTAAAACATAAATAGTGATAGGGTAAAGAATGATTTAGTTCATTCTATCAACATTCATGCTATATTATAATGTTGCGATAGCTATTAGTACCTACATTATATTGAGGAAAATATTTACCAATTGAAAATACGAGGCTTAATTCACCCTTTACTTAGCAGCAGAAAAATGTCTTTTGTAGATGGGCATGATTTTTATACTATTGTTCATTGACAAATCATTTGTGACGATCTCTGTGGTGTGGCGGCCGAGACTGTGCTTCCTAAGCAAGAGGTCCCGGGTTAGAATCCGGCTGGGGATGAAGGAAAGAAAGTCTCCCATCTCTTGGATGTTTACATGTTTGCGACGTCGCTGTTTCTGGTTTCCACGACACAGGGTATCCTAGTCTGGGGTCAGAAGTAATGTACATATGTGCCTGAATGTAAATGTAATGTTTTGTGACAATAACCAGCAGGTAATTAAAACATTGATTTGTAAAATGTTTATTCACATACTTATTGTAAAGTAATATTCTGTCTATGTTATCTAATTATTCATTCGATTTATAACGAATGAAAACATCACAATCTGTGATGGCAACAATATTTCAAGAAGTGACGTTGACATTTGAAGGTGTCAATTCGTTCGTTATTTGATCAATTCGGATATAGGTTAGGTGAAGGTGAGGTGGTAATAAAGTACCTATTCCTATAGGTTTATAGATATATTTTTACCCTGACTACAGTCATAATTATTCATAATTAATTTATAATTGTACTTTATTATAAATTCTATCATTTTAGAGCTGTTGTAATTAATGTAATGTTACCTATTATTTACTAATTAATAGGTAACATTACATTAGACCTATACAATAATGCAGATCACTTAAATATTTTAATACTAATTATAGTTGTAAACGTACTATGTATGAATATACACAGGAGTTAATTTGAGTAAATATGAGATTTAATATTTACCGTGCAATAAAGTAAGTATACAGTAACGTAAAAATAAGTACAGTCCCCACACGCCAAGATTGGTAGGGACTGTAAATACTTTTCTTCATATTCTTACCTGTGACATGAGTATTGTGTCGTCAGCCTCACACTCCTCATGATGGCTTTCAATCAGACTCTCTCTGCTCGCCATCACTTGCTGCAAATTGTACAAAAGATGAATTTATCAAATAGGTTAATAAAAGTTTCTTCATGAGAATGAAATGACGGGAGTGGCCAGCGTGGAATATATGATGCGCTTGGCGCAGTACGGGGAGGAGTTTGGGAAGCTAGAAGGAAGTTTATAAATTTCCTAGGAAATTTATAAACTTCCTTCTAGATTATATTAGGCTAGGTTAGGTTAGGTTAGGTTATGTTAGGTTAGGTTAGTATATTTATAAACTTGCGGAAAAAAAATTAGGAAATTTATAAACTTGCGGATCGTATTTTTTTCCGGTGACATATATACATATATAATTTATGTCGTATTCCCTAAAGTCGATGTGTCGCAGATTTTTGCAATGCGATGCCGTAACGCAGTGTTGTGGCCTGGCCTGGCAAAAAATGTCATCAATAAATGACAAAGTGGCAAGTGTAATAAGTGCCTCAATGCTTTTAAATTTTTTATTATCTAATTATTATAATAATATTAAATATTAGAAGTCAAATCGAACTAGCTAAGCTCAACAAGAGTTGTGTTATGGATACTAGACGACGATATATTTAATAGAGATAAATACTTATGTAAATACATAATTATTTATCTCTATTAAATGTAGAAACGATCCAAGACTAAGAAACACATATTCATGCTCATCACATAAATATTTGATCTTACCGGGATTCGAACCCAGGACCGTCAGCTTCGTACGCAGTGTCACTACCAGCTAGGCTACACCGGTCGTCACATTACTCCTTGGATTTTCTTGCATTCCATTATGACAATAAGCTGCGAGGAAAAGCCTCATAACAATATTTTCAATTCTAGCAGGTATTCAATTTAATTTAATACAAATATTTTTATTTCGAATAACACAATACCATATTATTATAAGAAATACAACATAATTAGACATACACATATACAATACAATACAAAATTGATTTATTTTTCCCAAAAATCCTTTAAGAGGCAGTGGTAGACAGGATTCCAAAATAGGTTGAACCCGTGCCATGGATGTCCTGGCCTCCACCTCTCGAGCTACAGAGATGTGTGAAAACAACAATTCCTTAGTACACATTAATAAAAAGATAATAGGTAGGCAGCCAATCCGTTATTATTTTCCTACATTTAAATTTTGATTTGTCATATATGTTATGCATCTTGTTTGCCTTATTGTAGAGCCTAGTTGATAAATACGGAGATAATCTTTGTGCGAGGGCTGTTCTAATGGCAGTTGTTTGACACACCATGTAATCTCTCCTAGTGTTAGCGTCGATACGATCTTTTCTGTACCCGAAAGCGGAATGTTGTCGCAGTAGTAGGTTTAGTACAAATAGTTGTCGAACTGTCAAAATCTGAGTATCCTTGTAAAGTGTTTCTGTACGATACAGTCGTAGTTTCTCGAAACTTATTTTTAAAATTAATCTTTGTACTCTTTCTAGCTGAATCATTTGAGTCTTAGATGCTGCTCCCCACGATGATATGCAGCAAGAGAGTACAGATTGGCAAAAGGCAGTATACATATTTTTAAGTGTATGTAAGTTTAAAAACATAGGTTAACTTTCTCACTTAAAGTGTCAGGTAGTTTATATATTCTACAAAATTTAGATTTTTATCAAATACGACACCTAATTCTATTAATACTGTTAGTTGGAGCTATAGACGGGCATAAGCAATTTTTAGTTAAATATGAGTGAGCATGTATTTTAAGTCCTTATAAATATCCTCTTGAGTGCAATTTTTCAACGTTTTTTTTTTGCATTTGATATTACTGAATTATCTGCTAACCAGAGACAAACTTTATCAAATCCTTTTTGAGCTAATTTGTGGACTTCTTCCCAAGTATCTCCTACAAATGTTAGCGTTTTATCATCTGCAGAGCATTGAATATTACAATTTTCATATTACAAAGGTCATTTATTGACAAAGAAAAAGGGATGGACTAAGCACACTGCCCTGTGGCACTCCGTTAGTAATACGACTTTCGGAACTATCAAAATCTTTACACACTGAATACGACTAAAGATGCATTTCTTAATAAGGCTTACTTGATCACTTTGCCGACGGGGTGGCAACCAACGGGAGACGGAATAAAAGGCTTGTCACTACATGCTCAGTTAAAGTCTTGTCTATTGATTGGAATACAGTCCTAACTTATATACTAGGTTGGTACATGTTATTAATGACGTGTGTTCGATTCCAAATCGATATTCGATCGATGGTTTCTGAACGGTCATTTTTAATTTGACGTTAGCTGTCAATCTGGCAGTTTTGACAACTGACAGACGAAAGCCCTCGAAATGTAAACGCGTTTTGACTAGGGTGTTGAAATTGAATCGCAGGCCATCTGGAATGTATTCGGGATTCCCTCAGGATTGTTAATATAGCTGAGTGTGCCGTTGTCTCTCGAACCAGATAAAGTTCGGATTTTCGTGCCCGATTTGTATTTACCACGTAGAACATAACCTGTGTTGGAACACTGTGCTCATTGAAGCTGGCCCGCCAGTCATACCTGGTTGGCTGAAGAACCTGTCTACCAAGAAGAGCCTAGGGTGCACCCGGGCCTTGCAGAGAGACAGGAGGTTGACGGGACCGAAGCACAGACCAGGTTAGATCTACCCCACATAACTTCAGCTCGGTGAATCGCCGACGTTCATCACTTCTTGGCACCTGATCGTCACGCTACCTCGTAGCTCATGGGCCCCTACGAGGTCATTAGGTGCTGAGAAGCCTGAACACTTTGGTAGCAGAGCGTGGTTTCCTGAGATTTGCAGCCGTCAAGGGCTCCAGGAAGGCACGATTTGGGACTATCAATCTGTAGGTATAGGCGGTTAAGTAACTTGGTTGTTCCTGTATCCACATAGATTGGTAGTATTGTAAGCTATAAGTCTATTGCTGGTAGTAGACAGACAGATATTGAATTGAAATTTGCATTGAATTAGCAGTTAGTCAATCTATTAGTGGTCTAGTAATGCTATTGAATGAATGTTTTGGTTAACATAGGTAGTTACATCTATTGATAGCAGGCTATTACATTGTTTTCAGTTTATAGCAATTTATAACTTGAACTAATATTGACTATCTGTGTGTGTTGTAGTGATAAAGGGAGACTAAATTGTTATTTACAGAATTTATATAGATATAAAACTCGGTTCCTATTGTTTAAGGAAAACAACATTGTTTAAGTTATAGTTTAGGGTTCCCTCGTTTGGGTTATAGACTGGAGGGTCCAATAAAATTGAGTTACTGCAAATTGTGAGTAAGTATCGTTCCGATCATGTCGTTATCTGAAATCCAGAAGGGTGTTTCTAAGGAACTCAGATGGTTTTCCTCCGCACACGGTCTGATAGACCGTTTAGATAGGCATGATGTGGTATTGGAGCGGTCTATGGACGTTAAGGAACGTTACAATAGGGTGCTCGAATTGTCCGCGCAGGCGGAATCAGTTGATGGTTGTGCACCTGACAGGCTGTCACGGTTGATAGGGGATGTCGACCAATGTATGGAGATGGCAGCTGCTATCACGCAGAAGGCTGCGGACATACGTAGACAGCGCGAGTCCAGCCATGATGGTGACACTGAAGCACCTCTGACGCATCAGGGATCGGGGTCCAGGTTACCTGCCATAACTATGCCTATCTTTGACGGCGTGTCCGGTGAATGGATGAGCTTCATCAATCTGTTCGACAGTTTGGTGCACATGCGATCGGACATTACCAAGTCTGTCAAGATGGCTCAGCTGGTGGCAGCATTGAGGGGTGAGCCTAGGGAGCTGGTCGCTCATTTGACAGTTACGTAACTATGAGACGGCCAGGCAATTGTTGGTCAGACGTTACCACAATAAACGGAGGTTGGCCGATGCCCAACTGAACCGTTTGTTTAGCATCCCGGTTGTGAACAAGGTCGGGGCCATACAGACGGAGGTTTTGAACCCATTGTTGTCCGTCACCAAGGCTCTAGAGAATCTTGGACTTCCGGTTGGTGAATGGTCGTACCTACTGTTGTACATTGTACTTTCCCGCCTACCCGCTGACGTGCAGACTCGTTTCGAACATTCTCAAGGGAGGTCGGCCGAGGACCTGCCCGCCTTCTCCGACTTGGTCGGATTTTTGGAAGAGGAGGCTCGACGGGCAGATAATTTGGGGTTGACGGTCACCCATCCTTCGGAGCCACAGAGAGCTGCCGGGAGCGCTGTGAGTAGGGGCCCTCCGACGAGGAAGGACCGCACCAACCGGCAGTCGTATGGGACTGTGAGTGAATTGACCCCACATGGTGAGACCTGCCCATGTTGTAGGCAGATTGGCCATGCTGTGGCCAATTGCAATAAGTTCGGGGAACTTAGGGTTCAGGGACGGCGCCGGATGGCCAAGCAGCGGAGCTGGTGTTTCCTGTGCCTCGGGCCACACATGGCTAGGGACTGCACGCGCACACAAATGTGCGGATATTGTGGTGGGGCCCACAACAATCTGTTGTGCATGAACCGGTCCGGCCAACAGCCACCACAGGGCCGTACCCAGGGTGACACGGCAAGGGGCCCTGAGAATTCGTTTGCGACTCGGAGCGCAACTCAGGGGCCAACGTCCCCACGTGCACAGGGCAGTACTAGGGTGCAGGGACGCACTCAGGATCATTACATGGGGGGCCCTGAGTTTTCGGTTGCGACTCAGCATCCGACTCAGCGGGACATTGGGTGTGTTGAGCATGCCGTAACGGGCGGGTGGCATGGGACACCTTCGAGCTATGCGGGTGCGGTCCGGACGCCGCCTCAGTTGTCGTCCCGCTCGTCGCCTCGTCCTCGTCGGTCACATGTGATGTCCCCCCCGCTCATGGAGCGGCCACGGTTGAATTCACGCCCACCCCCCTTTACGGGGAATCGTAGGGTGGCAATGGAACCGGCGCGTGGGCCATTTGTACAATGGGACCCTCTGGCGTATAGCTGCATACCTGATCGGTTACAGGCAGAGTGGGGCCCCGGGGGCCCTCGCTAGGAATTTGCGGCCCAACCATTTGTTGCCCCCAACCGGAGACGGTGGTGTTACCGATCGCCTCTGTGCTTGTTTGGGATTTGGCGGGCAACCCAACATACGTTCGCGCCCTATTAGATTCTGGAGCTCAGGGCTGCATTGTATCGAATGATTTAGCAAAATGGTTGGGCCTCAAGGTAAATAGGTATAATAAATCAATACGGGGCGTGGGGAATGTTACGGTTACGAATGTAGTTGGTCAATCGGTGATCACGTTCTCTCCACGTTATAACATTTTGACAAAAACATCCGTGCAAGCTTTAGTAATGACGCATGTCATGGGCAGACACCCCTTGGTGAAGTTGAATCGGGCCGTTCGATTCCTGACATCAGGACTCAAGTTGGCGGATCCCGATTTTGACACTCCAGCCCCGGTCGACCTGCTACTGGGAGCAGACGTTCTGGATAGGTTTCTGTTGTCGGATCGGCGAGTTCTTCAGCCGGACGGGTTGATTGCTGTGGATACTAAGTTTGGTCACGTGATCATGGGTCCGGCATTGCCAATGGTTAGGCCTGCCGAGTCAGATGGCATACTTATTGGCTCAGCGTTGTCAGACGCTATCCAACGTTTCTGGGAGATAGAGGAACCTCCCACCGTTCGTCGAGTCGACGCAGACGAAGAAGAGTGCGAGTTGTTTTACCAGAATAGTACTGGTCGCCTTCGTTCTGGTCGTTTTGTAACTCGACTGCCTTTCAGGGCCGATCGACCGCCACTAGGAGAATCTAGGAAGATGGCCGAGACGAGATTAATGTCGATGGAGCGTAGGATGTCAAGGGACGCCGTATTTAAACAAAAATACGTCGATTTCATGAGGGAGTATGAGTCGTTAGGACACATGTCGGTATCGGGTGTGGACTGGAGATCTGAGGATCATTGTTTCCTTCCACACCATGCCGTCCTGCGAACCCCTACCGGCAAGATTCGAGTTGTTTTGATGGGTCAGCACCTACCTCGAACGGGATGTCCCTGAATCAGTGTCTACATTCGGGACCCAAGTTGAGTCGTGATATTTCGGATATTCTCACGAGCTTTCGGAGACACCAGATTGTATTTGTCGCAGACATTCGGATGATGTTTAGGCAAACGGTAATACATCCGGCTGACAGAAGGTATCAGTTGATACTTTGGCGTGAGACCACGGCCGAGCCAGTCAAGGTCTATGAGTTAAACACGAACACGTATGGGTTACGGTCTAGCCCGTATTTGGCGATGCGTACCCTGCGGGAGTTGGCGTCGCGTGACCGTGTGAGCTATCCTAGAGCCGCCGCTATCCTGGAGCAAGATTTGTACGTCGATGACGTCTGCACAGGGGCAGCCAGTGTAGAGGAAGCTCCGGACCGACGTGACGAGCTCATTCAATTACTGGAACGAGGCGGCTATGAACTACGCAAGTGGATGTCCAACTCCCCTGAGTTGCTGGCTGGTCTCCCAGATGAGTTTCAACAAGACCCGCACGTTTTTGAGAATCCTGACAACCCTAACATGTTGTCAGAGCTTGGAATTCAGTACCGCGTCCATGATGAGTTTACCTATCGGGTGGTTTTAGAAACACCGAAGGCCTGGACGAAGCGGTCAGTACTGTCAACGATTGCGAGAACTTTCGACCAGAATGGATGGATTTCTCCAGTCACCTTTGCTCTCAAATGTTTTATGCAAAGGCTATGGGCGGCTCAGTTGACCTGGGACACCCACCTCTCAGGTGATTTGTTGACTGATTGGACGCGAATGTTCACCTCGCTATCGGACATAAATAATGTATCGCTGCCGAGGAAATTGGTCCCTGCTGGGGATTACAGGGCAACCCTTCACGGGTTTTGTGATGCCTCTGAACGAGGGTTTGCGGCAGCGGTTTATTTGCGAACCGTCACCTCCACCGGGGAGGTCGACGTGCGTTTGGTTTTGGCAAAAAGCAAGGTAGCGCCTATTCGGACAAGGATGACGATTCCAAAACTGGAACTGTCCGGGGCTGCTCTTTTGACCAAACTTTTGAATCACACTCTAACAGTGTTGCGTGGGTCAGTGGTTTTGGAGGATACGGTGTACGCTTGGACGGACAGCCAGATTGTTTTGTGCTGGCTGAAGGCTTCGGTCCATAACTTAGAGGTTTTTGTTGCGAACCGTCTCTCCCAGATTGTGTCGTCTGAGGTCCCACTGACCTGGAGACATGTACCAGGAGAATTGAACCCGTCTGATTGTGCATCCAGGGGATGTCGGGCTCCTGAACTCGTTAGACACTATTTGTGGTGGGGACCACCCTGGCTTGCCAAGAGAGAATCGGACTGGCCCCACAGCCATGTAGTAGTATCTTCGGATCATGGCCCCAGAGCGGCCGTGCATGTTACCCAGAAGGCTGAGGTCCCTGACGCCGGGTTTCTGCTGGACCGGTATAGCTCACTTGACAAGTTGATAAACGTGTCCACTTGGATTAGGAGATTCGCTCGAAATTGTCGTACTCCTCGCGATCAGCGAACGTTGAACCCTATTCTGACTCCGGCAGAGCGAAACGAGTCGCTGTTGAATTTGGTCCGGTTGGTACAGTCCTCGAAGTTTGGGGCAGAATTGGAGATTATACGAAGTGGACGTTCGAAATTGAAGGGAGCCGTCGCGCGTCTCAACCCCTTTGTTGATTCGACCGGGTTACTTCGGGTAGGAGGAAGATTGCGCAATGCGAATCTGTCGTATTCGGCTCGTCACCCACTTCTGCTCCCCAAGGGGGGACAGTTAGTTGAATTGCTGGTGACTGATCGTCATATTAAAAACGCGCATGCCGGCTGTAACGCGTTGTTGGCCACGCTCCAGCGGGAGTTTTGGATCTTATCTGCCCGCCGTGCCATATGGAACATCGTGTTTCGGTGCATGCCTTGTTATCGACTTAAGGCTGCCACGATGCAACCTCTCATGGGGGACTTGCCCCCTGATCGTGTGAATGAGGTCAGACCGTTTTCAGGTGTTGGTACGGATTTTGCAGGACCGTTTATGGTGAAGAGTTCACGATTGCGTACCGCTAAGCAATACAAGGCGTACCTATGTGTGTTTGTTTGTTTATCCACCAAGGCGGTACATCTCGAGCTCGTTGCTGATCTCTCGACAGAGGCTTTCATTGCTTGTTTGGATAGGTTTGTTTCTCGAAGGGGACTTCCAACTTTGATCCGCTCTGATAACGGCACTAACTACATAGGTGCGGAACGATACTTACGAGAGATAGTCAACTTTTTGAATGTAAATAAAGTGGATATTGGAACGGCCCTCTCCCGTAGGGGTATACAGTGGACCTTCAGCCCACCGATTTTCCCCCACTGGGGTGGGATTTTTGAGGCCGTAGTTAAGTCAGCTAAGACGTACTTAGGGCGTATAGTAGGTCAGACCGCGCTGACTTTTGAGGAGCTCGCGACATTGTTTTGTAAGATCGAGGCCGTTCTCAATTCGCGACCGTTGTGTCCGCTCAGCTCGGATCCAAATGAACTGGAGGCTCTGACCCCAGGCCATTTCTTGATAGGACAGCCACTTAACGCGTTGCCCGAGCACCCCTTCGAGGGAGTGTATCGGTTGTCAAGAAATCAGATGTTGCAGCAGTTTACTCAGAATTTCTGGAAGCGTTGGTCGCTCGAGTATCTGCATATCTTACAACAGCGCCTTAAGTGGACTGACAAAACTAGCCCCCCTAGTGTTGGTGACCTCGTTCTGGTTAAGGATGCTAACCTACCGCCACTACGTTGGCGCAGGGGGCGCATTGTTAATTTGTTCCCTGGCAAGGACGGGACCCCCCGGTCTGCAGAGGTTCTAGTAGGAGGCTCGGTTCTAAAGCGAGCGGTAGCAACGTTGTCTCGGCTGCCCGTAGATTAGGGGACAGGTGGGTGCCTGTCCGGGCGGGTGATTGTTCGATTCCAAATCGATATTCGATCGATGGTTTCTGAACGGTCATTTTTAATTTGACGTTAGCTGTCAATCTGGCAGTTTTGACAACTGACAGACGAAAGAAATGTAAACGCGTTTTGACTAGGGTGTTGAAATTAAATCGCAGGCCATCTGGAATGTATTCGGGATTCCCTCAGGATTGTTAATATAGCTGAGTGTGCCGTTGTCTCTCGAACCAGATAAAGTTCGGATTTTCGTGCCCGATTTGTATTTACCACGTAGAACATAACCTGTGTTGGAACACTGTGCTCATTGAAGCTGGCCCGCCAGTCATACCTGGTTGGCTGAAGAACCTGTCTACCAAGAAGAGCCTAGGGTGCACCCGGGCCTTGCAGAGAGACAGGAGGTTGACGGGACCGAAGCACAGACCAGGTTAGATCTACCCCACATAACTTCAGCTCGGTGAATCGCCGACGTTCATCACTTCTTGGCACCTGATCGTCACGCTACCTCGTAGCTCATGGGCCCCTACGAGGTCATTAGGTGCTGAGAAGCCTGAACAACGTGCATAAGACATAGTACGTGATGAGATTTCCGCATATCTGTAATCAACAAAAACAAAACAAAAAATAATATATTCTACAAGACGTGATGCTATTCGATATAGACACCGCGAGCGTTTTTTTGCGAGTTCAGCAGTTGCATGTTATGCATAGACAATGTCAGTCCAGTTGCTTACTATTGAAATCACGTTTCTTGCGTGCAAGGTCAGGAATGTAGTTATGCTGTCTTGACTTTGCGCTCCTCACTCGATGATTTATGTCCAAAGTTGTTCTTCTAGTGGTTTGGGGCTATTTTGTTCTAAATTTATCATGGATGCGAGGTCGATTGCCTGGTGCTTGCTCCATCTTCTGCTCCTCGTATGGGGTTGATGTTGCACGTGACGTTGTATGATATTCTCAATGTCGTCTCTTTTTTCATAGACTGGGGTGCAGGGTCAGCGGTCATGCATAGGCCTCTCCATGTACTAGTCATTGTACTCTGTCATGACGAAGTGCTCGATGAGATGACTAATGATGATGATGACGATTGCTTCTGGCTGTGGAACGTTTGTCTGTTCCGGAACGATGGAACAAAGCGTTGCTTGTTCTTTACTCTTCTCTACTCTTGGCTATATCGCCGTAATTTTTGATATTATGTGGTGGGGTGTCTTCATAACTCGCTATCAACCGATCATTGACCTGCGGTCCACAGTTGAGGTTATGAGGTTGCTGGTGGGCTGCGTATTTTCCACTACTGCTTCGTTGGCTTAGGATATGCGACCGAAGGCAGGAACTATTTCACCGATATCTCGGCAATTTGATGACGCAGTCTTCTTGGCGCCTGAGTCTCCATTGCGGAAACATTTTGAAAGGCGAATCCAGCTTATTTCTTCACTTCGATGAAGATTTTACCGAAGGTTGCTCGATGTTCACTGTCGGGGTCACCACTTTGCCGACGGGGTGGCAACCGACGGGAGACGGAATAAAAGGCTTGTCACTACATGCTCAGTTAAAGTCTTGTCTATTGATTGGAATACAATTCTAACTTATATACTAGGTTGGTACATGTTATTAATGACGTGCATAAGTCATAGTACGTGATGAGATATTTCCGCATATCTGTAATCTGTGGCGGGAGTACGGGCCGGCACAATCACCTCTAATACCACTCGTTTCGAGCTTATCAAATAGCTTGTGAAAACAGACCGTATAAAAATCTAGAAATATTGTGTTACATTTTTTTTTTGTATCCAACTTTTTACAAGATATGATGTATGATATGATGTATGAAATACTTATAAACTGATAGTATTAATAATATATATATTTAAAATTGAATCAAAAATTATAAACTGTATTTTTTTTTATATTGCTGAACATTGGTTAAAAAAATATCGAATAATATTTAGCTTCAATAATCATCAACTTGTAAGCTCTTACAATCGAGAGAAAGCCATTCGTGGCGGCTCCATGATCCTTATTGGGAACGATAATGTATAACTATATAGACAATTAATAATTTTATTTATACAATTATATTCGTTGACAATTGAGATTATTTGAAAAATTAATTATTTTAATAGATTAGAAACGAATTTACCTATATTATGCACTTGCCACCTAAGTAAAACTAATAATATTGCAATGCCCTCGCAGGGTGCAACTATATAGACAATTAATAATTTTATTTATACAATTATATTCTTTGACAATTGAGATTATTTGAAAATGTAATTATTTTAATATATGAGAAACGGAAACTACAAGGCAGGTAGTTAAAGAAGAAACTGGAAAGAATAAACAACGTTTCACTGACTTCAAACTGAGAGTTAACGACCACTTCGTAACGGACGATCTCGACGTTGCCGAAACCTTCGAAGATTAATTTTCGGATATTCCAGTTTCTTTCATTGAGTCACTAAATGTTCACGTCAGTCCTGCTACTATTCACAACGCTTTTAAATCACTGGTTTGAAAACAATTGCCGATCTTGACGGCCTCTCTGTGAAAATGCTTAATTCCATAATAGATAGCATCGCTCCTCATTTAGCTTGTATTTTAAACCAATGTGTTGATAATGGCGCGTTTCCTGACTTGATTAAACAAAGCAAAGTCATTCCTCTTTTTAAAGCTGGTAATATATCCGATCGCAATCATTGATGACCTATCCCGATTTTACTCACCCTTAGCAAAATCTTCAAAAAAATCATACTGGATCAATTAAGCTATAATTTTTATCGCCATAATTTGATGAGTTCCTAACAATACGGATTCACTCGGGGTCGCTCAACGACCGACGCTGGAGTTAAACTTATTAAACATATCTTCAGTGCTTGGGAAGACTCACTCGGCGCAATCGGCGTTTTTTGTGATCTTTCCAAAGCTTTCGATTGTGATAATTCACTTGTCCTTCTGAGTTCATACCTCAGTAACAGAAAACAAAAGGTTGTCAATGGCAAGAGGTCATCGGGATCGTCGATACGCATGGGCGTTCCACAGGGCATATTAAATTAAATTAACGACCTACTTGATTATGTTAATATTAAGCATGAAATACTTATAGCAATTCTTTCAAGGGTCAGTGCATTATCTACTACAATAAGATACCTCTGGAGATTTTGAAATTGCCTTTTGAGCAATTTAAAAAGCATGTTAAAGCGACTTTGTCGAAAAAGGGATATTACAATGTTCAAGATTACTTAAATGACGGGACTGTATGGGATTAATCTAGCTCAACATACCTTGCTGTTAATAATTTTGTAATTATTTATTTGCTTATTAATCATATTTTTTTATATATATTTGTATTAGTTAAGCACAAGCAATTTTAAAAGAGATCTAGAAATCAATCGTCGGTTTGTGAGAGTTTCGACGCCCTTCTTCTCCCACAGTGGTCCAATGTAGAGAAGAGGCAAAAAATGACGTTTGCTAAGTATATATAATATATAATCAAATGTCTTTATTACTGTAGATATTTATCTACAGTAATAAAGACATTTGATTCTGATTCTGATGAAACTGTAGATCCAGGATAGCCATCCTGGGGGATACAACAACATACATAAGGGACCATCCATAGTATTTTTCTCGTTAGTATTTTTATTTTACTGCGTGGCAGATTCAGTAGGTAACCACCTACTATATACTGAATCTGCCAGTAGTAAGTCATTCAAAGTCAGTCAAAGTAATTTATGAATAGTTTTGTGTTTTTCCAGTCTTCTCTGCTAGACCATATTTCATTCTGTTCTTAGAGCTTCCGCCAATAAGGGCGAGAATGTTAGACGGCCAATCGCTGCCCTTCTTGCCCCTAATTTATCTTGTCTGCCTCCCAGTTGCCCTGGTGACTTTGTTGTTCTCACCTAGCCTGTTGAGATATTCGTGGGATTTCAGTATGTTTCAATTTTGTCAAAGGTCTTTTCAGTGCGCTTGGAAGGCTGTGCAGTCCGTTTTAAAGATTATTCATTCCCCTCTGCATCATCTTTCATGTGCATTGCCCTGTTTAGGAGACTCAGTGTTTCTGGTGTAATTATTGTCCTATCCCAATAAAGTTTTATGTTGGTGTTTTCTAATATCTGGCTTATATTAGGTCCTTACATATGAAATTGGCGTATTGCATGGGAGGAACATAGTCGTTTTTTTTTAAATATTGTTACGCCGGTAGGTTAGGTCAAAAAACTTTGAACGTCAATTTCAGTGCTGTAGAGGCGTTTTCAGCGGGCTGAAAAGTCATTTCAGGCCGTTTCAGAAGTTACTCTATCAAATATCTAAAGAACGAAATTTCACCCAAGTTGCCGTCGTTTTCAGGCGCCTGAAACATGTTTTCAGTCCGTTTCAGGGCACCCTCTATCAGATGACGCCATAACCTGAAAACCCGTTTTCAGGCGTTTTCAGGACCCCTTATGGGCCTCTGAAGCACAAATCGTTATATGGCGAAATATCCGGTAGGAGTGACAGAGATAGCACTACTAGAAAGAGATAGCTATACTCGGAACATTCGAGAAGTGTGTGACAGAGATAGCACTACTAGAAAGAGATAGCTATACTCGGAACATTCGAGAAGGGAGCGACAGAGAGAGTGCACCATTAGAGAGAGACATATAGTGGTCTCGAATGTTCTCGGCCCGCACGCTGGTCCTTACTAGAATATTCGCGATATGTGTGGACAATGTGTCCAGAGGGGCTCCGCGGGATATAAAAGGCGCCGACGGCCGGCGCGAGTTAGTTACATTTTAACTGCGATCGAGTGCTAGTACAAGGATAATCGGAAAGAAAGACTCTTCGTGTGAATAGTGAGCGCATAATTAGTGAAATAGTGTGTGTGTGTTTTAGTGGATTTTATGTACAGTTCGTGTGAATTGTAAGTGCCTAATTTGGGTAATAAAGTGAGTGTTTTAATTAGTGGATTAATTCGTGTTTTTCTATCAAATACGAACCCCACGCTCGTAACATTTGGTGTCAGAAGTGGGATAGAAAATGCCGTTAATGCCACGAGAAACCGAGCCAAAAGGAGTGACGACGCGAAGCCAAACGTCTGGGTCTGGAGACTCGACGCCTGGTACGTCGGAATCACCTGCTCCAGCTGCACAAGGAGTAGACCTCAACGTTATCTTCGTCCTCCTAAAGGAACAAGCGAGAGAGCTAAAGGAACAGTCGCGAAAACAGGAGGAACGGGCCAGGAAACAGGAGGAACAGGCCAGGAAACAGGAAGAACAGACTCTAATCCTCCAGAATGAGCTTAGGGAACAAAAGGATCACCAGGAGGTACAGGCACGAATGCTTCGTGAGGTACATGAGTCCACGACCGAATGGAAGAGAGAGTTGTTCGAGGTCCAGGAAAAACTGGCCGATATGGATGAAAAACTGGAGAGTCGAGTCCATGATGTCGATAAGAAAATTGAGACCTGTGAGAGCCGTCTCCAAAAACTTGAGATCAAAGTGGCTAATGGTCCAAGTACCTATGTACCCAACGCATCGGTGTCCGGAGGCGGCAGGTTCAAAGTGCCCCCCTTTGACGGTAGCTCATCGTGGACTGCCTATAAGCTGCAGTTCGAGTCTGTTTCCCAGGCTAATGGTTGGAGTAAGGAGCAAGCCAGGACAGCACTGACGTTGGCGCTGCGCGACGAGGCTCTTACCATACTAGAGGCTCTGGGAAACGACCGGACGTACGACCGCCTTCTGGAAGCCTTGGAGGCACGATACGGTGACAGTCACCTGGAGCACGTGTTCCGAGCTCAGTTAAAGGACAGGACACAAGGACGTAACGAGTCCTTACAACAGTGGGCCCTGGAAATCGAGAAGTTGGTTAGGAAGGCCTATCAACGTACGTCAGCATCCTTTGTGGACAGTATGCTGGTGCAGGCCTTCATCGATGGGATCCGGGATCTGGAAGTGAGGGCAGCCGTGCGATTGGGACATCATGGCAGCCTAAAGGATGCAGTAGCCCACGCTCTCGAGGTGGAAGCTGTACGACAGGATTCATCCAGGCCTTTCAGGGTGCGAGAAGTGTCGACTACGAAGCCAGTAGATTCCCGCCGCGAATTTGGGCCACGTTGCTACCATTGTGGAGAACGTGGTCACCTGCAGTCAGGCTGTCCAAAAAGGACTAGGAGGGACAGAGACCCCGCTCCAATGGCGAGGAAAATAAGCTCTGTGGAGTCAGAGCCCCAACAGGGAAACGAATAAAAGCCAGGACTATGGGACGAGTGCTGGCTGGCGGTCGAAATGTCCCAATTATGATATCACAGGCAAACGACGGGAATAGTCTGGTTGTCAATGGAGAAATCTGTGGAATACCATGTCTCCTTACCATAGACACTGGAGCTTCTCGGACTGTGATTAGCTCTCGGCTACTGAGACACCTGACCAGAGATCATCTAGTCCAACCTAGGCATCTCCAGCTGCAAACTGCTACCGGCCAGTACATTTCCGTCCAAGGAGAACGAGAGTTAGCTGTGAAAATAGGTGAAAAAGAATACTGGCATAAAGTGATCGTTGCTAACATCGTCGACGACTGCATTATTGGATTGGATTTTATGAGGAGACATGACTGTAAAATCGACTTAAAGGTTGGAGTTCTAAAGTTTGGAGTTGATGAGATTCCTATACAAGGTGGAGTAAATGGAAATGTTTACTGTACCAGGAGAACCATTCTTCAACCAAGGTCACAGGTTTTAGTTCCAGTGAAATTGCCGAACTCCACAAGGCCGCAATCTCACCGCTGTGTGGTGGTAGAGAGGTTGGATGCTGATAAACCGTGGATAACAGCCCGTACAATGGTAACCACGGCATCTACAGCATTTGTAAGGATCCTTAATCCAAGCGACACGGAATGCGTCCTCAATAAAGGAACGCTGGTCGGATCATGCCAAGAAATTTCTTGGATAAGAGGCTGCCGGGAATCTGAGGTAAACGTGAAACCTGGTCATGTTAAGCCTTCAATGGATGTTGAAAAATTACTAAATGACTCCAGGGAGCACCTTACCGAGGAGGAATTCCTTAAGGCGCGTAGCTTACTGCTACGATATCGCAACGTCTTTTCTTCGCATGATGATGACATTGGAAGAACTGGAGTGGTTCAGCATGAGATCGACACTGGGGAAACTATGCCTATCCGACAGCGCCCTCGGAGAGTTCCAGTAGCTCGGGAGAAGGAGATTGAGGGCATGATCGAGGAAATGCAAAGAAGCGGCGTTATTGAACCTTCAACAAGCCCGTGGTGTTCTCCCGTAGTTTTGGTTAAGAAGAAGGACGGCACCATGAGATTCTGTATTGACTACCGTCGCCTTAATGATGTAACCAAGAAGGACAGTTATCCACTTCCACGAATCGACGACACTTTAGACACATTGAACGGAATGAAATGGTTTTCAACGTTGGATCTGAAAAGTGGCTATTGGCAAGTCGAAATCAAGGACAAGGATAAGGAGAAAACGGCCTTCTCTACTGGCAAGGGACTCTGGCAGTTCAATGTTATGCCATTTGGACTGTGTAATGCACCAGCCACATTTGAGAGATTAATGGAACAAATATTAGCTGGACTTCTAGGAGAAACTTGCTTGGTCTATTTGGATGACATCATTATCGTTGGTAGAGACTTCAACGACCACTTGAATAAATTGGAGCAGGTGCTAGGCAAACTACGAGGGGCAAATCTGAAACTCAGTCCGAAGAAATGCTCGTTTTTCAAACGTAAAGTGAATTACTTGGGACACGTGATTTCGAAGGACGGCATCCAGACAGATCCTGAGAAGATTAGCGCCGTGAAGGATTGGCCGACGCCAAAAGACAAGACTGCAGTACGTGCCTTTTTGGGGCTTTGTTCATACTACAGACGTTTTGTGAAGAACTTCTCGGATATAGCAAAGCCTTTGCATCAATTAACGGAAGAAAAGCGATCATTTGACTGGAACGAACAATGTGAGTCAAGTTTCAACGAGCTTAAAGGAAGACTTTGTGAAACGCCAATATTGGGGTATCCAGACCCGGATGAGGATTTCATTGTGGATACAGATGCTAGTAATACTGGAATTGGAGGTGTCTTGTCGCAAAAGAAAGGAGATAACGAAGTTGTGATTGCATATTTCAGTAAGTCATTGTCAAAACCAGAGAGGAATTACTGTGTAACTCGGAGGGAATTGCTAGCAGTTGTCAAGACGTTACAGCATTTCAGCAAATACCTGCTGGGCAAAAAGTTTCGTATCAGAACTGACCATGCTGCTTTAAAGTGGTTGCTAGAATTTAAAAACCCCGAGGGACAAGTGGCGAGATGGATTGAACAACTGCAGGAGTATGATTTCATCATCGAACACCGTAGTGGGAAATCACATGGAAATGCTGACGCCCTATCACGTAGACCTTGTGCGGACGACTGTAAACATTGCTCAAGACAAGAAGGCAAGGAATGTGTTCGAATTATAAGAACTGATACGGTTAGCGACGAGTGGAGTGATGAAATCATGCAGCAAGCGCAACAAGAGGACCCTGACGTGAGACCCATTTTTGATTGGATTAATGCTGGCGCACCTAAACCAAGATGGTGTGATGTAGCTCCTATGAGTGCGGTAACAAAAAGCTACTGGGCACAATGGGATAGCTTGGTTATGCATAATGGCGTTCTATGTAGAAAATGGGAATCAACAAATGGGAAGGATGCTTACCTGCAAGTCGTTGTCCCAAAGAAAAGGGTGAAAGAAGTTTTGAGAAGCTTTCACGATGGAACATCCGGTGGACACCTTGGAGTAAAAAGGACCCTAATGAAAATTCGGCAACGCTTTTATTGGATTCACTGCCGAGAAGATGTTGAAAATTGGTGTAAACGATGCACTAACTGTGCATCAGTCAAGGGACCGCATACCCGTAGCCGAGGAACACTCAAGTTGTACAACGTGGGAGCCCCTTGGGAAAGGGTTGCATTAGATGTCGCAGGACCATTCCCAGCATCGGACTCCGGAAACAAGTACATTCTTGTCGTGATGGATTACTTCACGAAGTGGCCTGAAGTATTTGCCATTCCTAATCAAGAAGCGGTAACCATAGCTGAAAAGTTAGTGAACGAAGTATTCTGCCGGTTTGGGGTACCACTCGAAATCCACAGTGATCAAGGAAGAAACTTTGAATCTGTGGTCCTTCAGGAGACTTGTCGCATAATGGGAATTCATAAGACGAGGACTACGGCGTATCATCCACAGTCAGATGGAATGGTTGAGAGATTTAACCAGACACTGGAGAGACATCTAGCCAAGGTCGTTGAGAGCCATCAAAAAGATTGGGATCGGCATATCCCCCTCTTCCTGTTGTCTTATAGGTCGGCAACTCATGAAAGTACGGCGGTTACTCCATCGTATGCGAATTTTGGAAGAGAACTCCGTCTGCCTGCAGATCTCCTGACTGGACGTCCGCCCGATACACCAAGGACCATCACGGAATATGCAAGTGATTTGCGGGATCGGATTGATGATGTTCACAGCCTGGTACGTGAACACGGGCTCCACGCTAGCATAAAGATGAAAACCCGATATGACCGGAAGTCTTATCAAGTGGGCTTTGAGGAAGGTTCGTTGGTGTGGCTACATAACCCTATGCGACGAGTAGGAAAGTCCCCGAAACTATCTCCGAATTGGGAAGGGCCTTACAAGGTAGTCACCAAAATAAACGACGTCACGTATCGAATCCAGCGGAATCCTCGTAGTCCGAGCAAGATTGTTCATGTTGACCGGCTGGCCAGATACCACGGAAATAATGATGCTCGGGACGAGCATGTCTTAGGAGGGGGTAGTGTTACGCCGGTAGGTTAGGTCAAAAAACTTTGAACGTCAATTTCAGTGCTGTAGAGGCGTTTTCAGCGGGCTGAAAAGTCATTTCAGGCCGTTTCAGAAGTTACTCTATCAAATATCTAAAGATCGAAATTTCACCCAAGTTGCCGTCGTTTTCAGGCGCCTGAAACATGTTTTCAGTCCGTTTCAGGGCACCCTCTATCAGATGACGCCATAACCTGAAAACCCGTTTTCAGGCGTTTTCAGGACCCCTTATGGGCCTCTGAAGCACAAATCGTTATATGGCGAAATATCCGGTAGGAGTGACAGAGATAGCACTACTAGAAAGAGATAGCTATACTCGGAACATTCGAGAAGTGTGTGACAGAGATAGCACTACTAGAAAGAGATAGCTATACTCGGAACATTCGAGAAGGGAGCGACAGAGAGAGTGCACCATTAGAGAGAGACATATAGTGGTCTCGAATGTTCTCGGCCCGCACGCTGGTCCTTACTAGAATATTCGCGATATGTGTGGACAATGTGTCCAGAGGGGCTCCGCGGGATATAAAAGGCGCCGACGGCCGGCGCGAGTTAGTTACATTTTAACTGCGATCGAGTGCTAGTACAAGGATAATCGGAAAGAAAGACTCTTCGTGTGAATAGTGAGCGCATAATTAGTGAAATAGTGTGTGTGTGTTTTAGTGGATTTTATGTACAGTTCGTGTGAATTGTAAGTGCCTAATTTGGGTAATAAAGTGAGTGTTTTAATTAGTGGATTAATTCGTGTTTTTCTATCAAATACGAACCCCACGCTCGTAACAATATAATATATTTATTAAATCAAAGTATGTACCATTGCTATCTATACACTTTTGCCATCTCATAGGTAGTTCTTCGATCCCTTTACTAAAAAAAAACATTCGGACGGGAATCAATAAAATCTTTGAAGGCGGTTTGGACTGCCCCGTCGGAGTTGAATTTTTTCCCTTTCAAGAAGTTATCCAAATTTCGAAAAAAATGGTAATCTGTTGGAGCAAGGTCCGGAGAGTACGGTGGATGTCTTAGACATTCCAATTGAAGCTCCTCTAATATGGTAGCGGTCTGTTGTGCAGTGTGTGGTCTAGCGTTATCATGAAGCAGCAGTGGCCTAGAGCGATTGACCAGCCTCGGTTGTTTAGCAGCTAGCTTTTCCATCATGATTTGCAGTTGCTGACAATAGACATCTGCCGTAATCGTCTGGCCAGATTTAAGAAAGCTGTAGTGAACGACACCAGCACTAGTCCACCAAACGCTCACAAGTAACTTTTTTGGAGTCAATTTTCGCTTGGGGCATGGTTTGGCTGGGCTCGGCGGGGTTCAGCCATTGCGATGAGAGCTTCCGATTATCGTACAGGATCCACTTTTCATCACAGGTAATGATTCGATTTAAAATCCTTTCATTATTGTGCCGGGTGAGTAATGCAACGCAGCAATCAACGCGCGTTTGTTGATTTGCTTCACTCAGTTCGTGAGGTACCCACCTTTCAAGCTTTTTCACCTTCCCAATTTGCTTCAAGTGGATTAAAACAGTTTTATCACTAACACGGCAGCCTGCGGCTAACTCGGACGTGGTTTGCGATGGATCCGCTTCCACAATAGCCTTAAATTCTTCATTATCAACTTTGGTCTCCGGCCGTCCACGGGGCTTGTTCTGCAGATCCAAATTTCCAGAACGAAAACGGTGGAACCAAAAACGCACTGTGTTTTCTATTGCGGCACCGTCGCCATACACATAATTAATCCTTCGAGCCGTTTCTGCAGCACTGGTGCCACGGTAGAACTCATACTCGTAAATAACGCGATATTTGAAGTTTTCCATTTTGTAAGCTGAGTGACGCAAGAAAAAAACAATTGAGGAAAAAACAAATGAATTATAATTTTAGAAACACAAATACATGAGTAAATAGCTGTATAAATTTGAATTTGGAATTCCTAACCATAGAGGAGATATTTGAGATCAAAGTGGCCAGTACGGCGAAACACCGATTTAGTAGTGAATTTGTATTTGTTTCCCCCCATGGCCTGGTGTACTATTGCAGCAAATTGTGTCGATGTTTGTAGTCAGTCTGGACTATGGATTTACATGCTCCTGTTATATGTTGTATAGTTTCTGGTGCGCTGTTACAGTGGCGACACAAATCTGAATGGAAATTGGGGTCTTTCAAGATATATAGCTTTTTGTAGTTTCGGGTGTTTATTACTTGGCCCTGGATGGCAATCATAAAAGCTTCAGTTACCAGAAAGAGAGAGCCGTATTTCAACCATGCGTTCGAAGCAGATTTGTCGACATATGTCTGGTTGAGTTCGACAAGATATCTGCCGTTAAGAGACTTCTGTTTCCAGGTATCTATTTTGTCCTATGCTGTTGTAAGGTGTTCCTTCCGTTGTGTATTTGGGTCACTTTGGTTTAAAGGTGTAAGTTTTATATCCGCTTGTGTAACTGTCTGATGTAATGGAGAACTATTATTATTAGTTTTATAGATAGGCAGCATAATGCTGGTGCATCTATCTCATAGTGTCAAATTTCACTTCACTTCCACTGAATGTGTTGTCACTAAATGACTGTCTAGTCTATTTTTGAAAGAGTTAACTGAAGAAGCGTTCACATCACTTTCTGGAAAATTGTTCCAAGCGTTCACCACTCTATTGTATGGGGGATGGTAAGCTACATTATTGTTTGTTTTACTGAGGGTTATTTTTAAATCCTGATAATCTCGCAGAGGTCTTGAGTTACACATCATGTACATTTTGTGAATGTCTGGGAGATTGTATTGATATGTCATTATTTTGTAAGTTTCTATCAAATATCCTCTCAGTCGCCTCTTTTTTAGTGTTGTTATTTATAGGATTCTTTGTTGTTCCTCAAATGGTTTCTTTCTCAACATGTACGGGATTTTGGTGGCTCTTCTTGGTACACTCTCTATGTCTATATCCTTTGCAAAGTATGCTATAGTATAAACAAATAAATGAATGGTCTAGGGAGTTTCACACTTGCTTCTCATGCAGGAGATGCAGGTATACGGGTATTATATTATATATTAAAATACGGATGTTGAGCATGTACCAATAAGATAAAACATTCATTATAAGTACATTATACAGACATTCTAATGGTGATGGAAAAAATTGTGAGGAAACCTTCATAATCCTATAGCTGTCGCAATCAGCTAGCCCCCTGTCACGCAAAAAGGAGTAATGAATCACTGACTGAGTGGGCACACTGTGCCTCTGCCACCCCATATAGGAAAAGGTGTGAAGCTATGTTATATGAATGGATGGATGGATGAGGCGGACTATCTGACTCCAGTGTGTATAAAAGTTGTCCGGGTAGTTGTATCATAAGTAAGTGTGGTCTCAAAATGACCAATATGAATCTAATATCTTATCTTAAAATCTTATTAATGAATTTGAAAACACCTGAGATCAGAATTCATGTCACTTTCAGAGATTGAATGAACAGAGGTGATCCACAACAATACTTGAAGCAGATTAAAAAGCGAAAAAATCCAAGTTGCCCGTTCCACACCATTATCGATACTGTAACCCAATACTTGTCTGCTTTATTTAGCAAATGTTCCCAAACAATGACGATATGCTACAAACCTGAATATAAGGATTGTCCTGCCGGGACAATCTCAGGGCCTCCATGTCTTGAGCGATATTCCTCGTGCGTCCCGGAGTCAGGAGGACTGAGGCGGAAGCACTCATTGGAGGGGACAGCACTGAAAATTCAATGATAGCGAAAAAATATAGATAACATTGAAGCTATGTTTGAAGCAATTTAGTAAAGCTTTCAAGTAAAATTTGCCTTACCAGACAACGAATCGGTGCTCCCGTCCATCGTGAACCGGGAGGATAACTTTTCCACGAGCTATTATGTAATTATCAGAAAATTTTAGAAAAACAAATGTGTAGCAGTATTGGTTGTACCTATATCGAATAGAAAAATTTAAACTCTGAAGACTAATATAATAACTCAACAAATTAATAACTTATATGTAGCTAAAGTGTTTTTTCACGTAATCGCTCGTTTTTTAGGCATGTTACTGCGACTTTTTTTGTATTTTCAGGTTTTTCCCGAAAAACAGCAATCTATTGACATAGAGAAAACTTGACGGACTGACTTTGACTGACAGTCCAAGCAGCGTTAGTTCTGAAATTATATGATGTGATCGCAAAAAAAAGTTTCATTTCATGCATTCGTTAATTCACATTTACGAAGACTGATATGTTGCGAATGTAACGGAAACTCAGAATACCTTCGATAGAACTTTTTAAAATGGACGTGTTACAACCAAGGAATCAAGGGGAGAATGATATCCATTCCGACTGAACAATTTTCACTAAATTGATCGTTTCATATTTGCAAACAGCACCATTATTTTGATTTCTTTACTAAGTGCGCTTTCATTTCAGTGTCGTGCGTATTTCACATGCGGGACTGGGCGCCCCGTACTGACAGAACCTGAAAATCCCGAGAGCTTATTAAAACCCGCATGACTACTGAAAGAGGCCTGAATAGTATTTTATACTTATATTATAGTAGACTCAAACAATCAAAAGACTTGGCTTAACGGTCTCGTTACCAAGCCACTAAAAAAAACGGTTGCTGATGAACGAAACTATTTGCTTCTAATGTAGAGTAGGTACTACTAAGGTACTATTATAGGTAGGTATACTGGGCCAAACTAAATTCAACCTTAGAGACGCTGTCATGTCTCCTATTATCTTGACCCTACGTTTATTATCTGTGATGTAGCGTCAATTTTCAACAAAAAAACAACGGCAAAATCGTCGTTTCTTTCCCCACCGTAATACTCTCACATCCCCACGGTCCAGAATGCTTGAAATGGCGATAAAAAAAATACAACTCGAAAACTAATTATTTCCGACGGTTCGCGTATTTTAAAATCATCTATAAATCCACTAATGAAGCATAGAAAAATCAGCAAAAACATCTGAAACGGCCATCTTTCTTAACTCCTTGCGATGGAATTGGACTGCGCACGGTACGTACGGACTGGACGGTAGGGAATACTAGGGAAACGGCCAAGCCACATATTTTGACTAAGATAATAATAATAATAATCATTATTTATTGCACAGAAAACACAATGGAAAAAATACAACGAACAATATGCAAAAGGTGAGCTTATTTCTAAAAAGAAATTTCTTACAGCTAACCTGTGAGGAAAGGAAAAAATATTTATAGAGAGGTAGTCCTAGTTTACAATTAAGATTTAAAAGAAAGATGTAGAGTTTGTAAAGGTAGGGCTTGTGGAGTTAGAAGCTTGGCTCTATAAATAAGAGATCTGATAACTTTTTGACAGTGCGAGCCATAAGGTCTCGTCTTGGCAACATTTTACATAAAAATGTTTTAGGCGACACTTATTTTTGTAAATTGCCCGAGACAATTTTTTTTTGTTTATTTTGTCTTTTTTTTTTGGGGTGTATTTCTTGCACATCAGAGGTGCCTTTTTTCATAGCCCACACTCTATCTTTTCCTTTTTTCTATTCTTAATATATGTTTGTGGAATCGGAATTCAGCATTGTCATTTCTGTTTTAGACTTGGCTCTTCGATAGCGGTTAAACTTGGCTTCTAACCACCTAATTGACGTCTAGGGATCAGTGGCATATAATAGGATATCCAACAACATCACTGGCCTCTAATGCACCGCACTCGCGATTTGACAACATTCTTAGCCCGATGTTCGGGTACACATTAGGCGTTTTGCGCGCGCTTCATTCCATCCCCTAATTTAAAGCGTGGGGGTTGATTTAATAAAAATCCCGAAATACGTGTTTTATTATTTATAACAAGGAGTCCCTTAATCAATTTTCAGACCTCTAGCATTAAAATTACGGAAGTCTCGAACAAACTTCAATCCCCTAGTTAAAGTGGTAGGGGATAAAAATTCTAAGTTTTAGTATTTTTTTTTTGTTGATTGTTTACTAATGAACGAAGTACATAAGTGTAGTAATATTATCCGTACAATTATGTACTAATATTATAAAGCCTGACAAGAGCCCTATCCCCTACTTTAAGGGGTTGAGGGATGTTTTTTTAAAAGCAGAAACATATATTTTCTTATTTGTAATATACTTCCTATAATAAGAAGTCGGTGTACTTATAACTTTCAGATCTCTAGAATGCAGTTGAAGGGGTTTGTTGTTTGTGTACTAATACTAGCTTACATACCAAATTTCAGCTTTCTATAGGACTTGAGAAAGTACCCTATGAATATACCCTAGATATCAATAAAATCTAAAGTATAAGAGCTATGCTATTGAATTTTTCTATATATAGTAAGCCCACTAGTGACATCATCATTTGTCGACCCGAATGGCCGAGTCGGCAGTGACCCTGCCTACAAAACCAAGGGTCCTGGGTTCGAGTCCCGGTGGGGGCAAATGTTTGTTTGATGAGAACTGATGTTTGTACCCTAGTCATGGTTGTTTATCTATCTAAGTATAATATTTATCTATATAAGTATGTGTATCGTTTTCTAGTACCCAATATACAGGGAATCCTAGTTTGGGGCTAGATCAATGTGTGTAAATAGTGTCCGGGGTATTATATCCCGAGAATTTTGTTCAACTGCTATAATCCAAACCAAAGTTGTGAGGGTTCAAAAACACGACGAAGCGGTTCGCTTCGCTTGCTCGTCTTGGCGGAGGCACACCCGTGCCCCCAGATACTTAGTATTAATTAGTCTTTAAATTTGAACATTGCAAGTAGGTAAGTTAATGTTAATGACTATGTTGCTAGCTTTTGTGATTATAGTTGGACCCACTGTTTGTGGATTGGGTTCACGAGCCAAGATCGCACGGCGCATACGACGGTGTTGGTGGAGGCGCGCGGCCCCGCCGGCAGTCACGTGACGCACGAGCCCCGCCCAGCCGGGCAGGGGCGTGCCGACACCAGAATCTTTGATGTGCTGCAGCTGCGCGGCAGGCGGTTCATGGCTCTCCAGGCATTATTGTACTGCACCCGGAGTCGACTGTACTCGGCCTGTGGTGCAGTACGCAGTGAAAAGCAGCCGCATCAACTCCTCGCTGCAGCGGGAGAAGCGCCGGGCGGGCAAGTTGCCTTTGACGCACAGTGCGCGTCGTTGACGCTCTATGTTTTTATAATCTTTCAGATCAGAGTCTCTTCTACTCTTTGAAGTGTTTGCTGATTGAGGTGCAGAGGAGGAATTGTGGTCGGGGTATTTTTGGAGTTAAACACCATAAAAAAAAATTTAGTCGCGTTGTAGACCTTGTACGTCTCTTGCGCATAAGCCTCGCAGGTACTCAGGAGGCGCCGCATCGCAGTGACGGATGGTTTCGAGTAAGACGATGTCGTCTGCGTAACTTACGTAGTTTACGCAAACTCCATCCATATAACAGCCGACTCCTGTGTCGTCTAGGCGTTGGCTCAGTTCGTCCATGTATAAATTAAATAATATTGGAGAAGTTCATTGTTCCTCCTTGCCTCACTCCACAATTAAGTGTCATGGGCTCTGATAGAATGCCGTTACACCGGGCAATATTCTTCCAACGTGCGAGAATGTGGATTATGTTTTCTGAGACACCGCGATATCACTTTTTGTCCCACAGTAAGGAGTGTGATGCACGATCGAATGTTTTTATAAGATCTAAAAAGCATGTGTAGATGGATGTTCGTCTCTGTTTATAGTACCCTGCAACTTGCTTGACTATGTATACTGCTGTGGTTGTTGATGAGTTTTTCTTAAATCCCATTTGATGGTCGGAGCTATGGAGGTGTTCTTCAGTGAGTGGTAACAGTACTAAACTTATTAAAAAACACGTGCCACAATTGATGCCAGTGCTATCGGTCTGTAGTTTGATGAGTTAGCTATATCCTTCTGATTATTTTTCACAAAGGAACAATAACAGTGTTTGTAACTGCCTCTGGTATAAGTATGTCTGTGTGGGTTCAGGCTGTGTGAAGTTAGTTATAAAAAGGTTGGCGATATCCTTATCTTCTGTTTTGCCATCTACTTATATTGGATGGTGGGTAGTTTCGAGCCTTACAGATTAAATTTGTCTTTTGCCAAATTTTTGAGAAGGTTTTTGTTATTAAGATTCCATGCTATGTTGTCCATGTGGTGCTGATAGGTGTTCTGTTGGCATTTTTTCAAAGCTTTCTTGAAATTTGAACGGGCCTTCTTTCGTTGTTCCGCAACTTCGCCTTCCGTTTGTCTGCCGCAAGTATTCCACATAAGCAGATCTTTACGCGATAGCGACAGTCTAAAAAGGCCATTTACTGTTTGATAATTTAATTTCTCCATAAAAGAATACTCAATTATTATTATGAATACTGTCCTTTTTATTTTTACCTCAAACTTAACTAAACTAATATTTAAGAATAAACGAATACTAATTCTTAACTACATTTCAGTACTGAACTTTCCAAGGCCTTGTAACCCACAATATGGGCATTCTAAGCAAATATGTATGACAAGGTCCAAGTAGGAAAATTGTAAATAAAAAACTTTGAATATAGTTACTCAATTCTAGCATGAATAATATATTTCTAAGTAAAGTACTAACATCTATACGTGTATACACGAAACACCTGAAAATTCAATAGCTGGACTGTTTTCTTACACACTGGCATAGTGAATTTTTCTAACAAAATATTGATGAATTTAGTTTCTGCTTGCTATTTTTTAGTACATGAATATGTCAATGTTAATTTTTATACAACATACTTTTGCGCCCAACGGCCTGTACAAGGCACGAGCCTTATTATACACACCATGTTTAGCAAAGCCCAAAAAAGAGGTTTTAAAAATGTAAAAACAATATATTATCGTCATAGCTCTAAAACCTACATTTATTTGGATTCCGAAATAATCTTAGCTATTATTGTATATAAAATAAAGGTTTTAATTGAATTTGTAAAAAAGTAGGCCTTACAATCCAGCTGTACCTTAATAGAGTTGGGAAGCTGTTTAAGGCATTTGCTTTCGGAATCTAGAAAAAAATATGAGATGTGGATTTCAGATGACATCATGGACGACGTGAACACCGCTTTACCTGCAGTTGATACCTACCGTCACAGAATACATGCCTACCGTCACTACATTCTAAACACGAATAGAATGTATCTAGACCCGCGGCAGCGTGTCAAAGCCAAGTTCAAAAGAAGAGAGCTGGCGACGACGACGCAGCGGCTGTGTTGGCGGTTTGTGTTAATTATATTACACGAACCATCTGGATCCACTTTTGACACCTACGTAATACAAAATCTATTGAACATAAACATATGAAATTTGGATCATTTAAGGCTAACTAGAACCCAAATTTCATGAATATAGCTACTAATTATGCGATAACTCCCTTATTCATAGTACGTGCATATTATCATTAAATATATAATGTCATCTATTTGATGAACCGAGTCCCGAGGTTCGCGGTGCGGGGCGGGCAAGGGAAACGCCGCGCGCGGGTACATCCCGTCGCCAGGACCCTGACCATGTAACACTCCCATGGTCTGCGGGCGTCGGGGGACGAAAGATGCGGGAGCGGGAAAGAAGAGCGCGGGCGGCGGCGGGGCGCGTAGTAGGATCCGCCCGCGCTCTTCCTTCCCGCCCCCGCAGCTTTCGTACCGTTTCCCGCAGAATACGAATTTGACAAGCTATAGTAACTACGCTTAGGGACACGGTATCGAAACAAAAGTATCGATATTGTACTCATAAGAAGTATCGAAAGAAAAGTATCGATACGGTATCGGTATCTGTATCAAAAGTATCGATACTTCAAGGTATCGAGTACTTTTTACGTAGAATAAAATAGACAGTTGAATGGTCTGTAAACTGACATTTTTTTACGTAAGTCTTCATACTTTATATGTTTTGAAATAAAACAAGACAAGAAATAAATCAATCATGCAATTTTAATTAAAAAAATTACATAAAAAAATATAATTTCGCTTTTTCATGGGCATAATTTTCAATTAACAGCAAAGGACTTATCACCTATCAAGTCATTTACATTAAAATAATTATTTAACTGCAAAAATTTGTTCAACAAATCTAGTACTAAAAATAAAACACGCAGTAAATTGCAAATTTTGGCGTCATTTAATGTCTAGCTAAATGATGGCAACGTTTGCAGACTACTGCGTGTTTTCTATAACATATTTTATTTGTCAATCAAAACACGCACACTTATCGACTGGATTGAAAAAGTTATTGTTTTTAGGTGATTGCACATAAGAGAATTGGGAACTATACGTTGTATTTATAGTTCCCATTCATCTTCTGTACAATCGCCTAAAAATAATAACTTATTTAAACGTTTCGATGCCAGCCTATTACGAATCTTGGTCATCGTAGCGCCCGCTTTCGAAAATAACCTCTCAGATGGCACTGAAGTTGCCGGTATGGTGAGCAATTCCTGAGCTATTTTATATAAGCACGGAAATGTGTTACGCATATCCTCCCATTGAGCGAGAGGATCTGTGGAAAGTGGTGCCACAGGATTAGATAAATACAGTGAGACCTCGTCTGGTTTTAAAAACAAACTTTCCCTTTCGCTGCCCTTTTTTTGTTTATTGTGGGCCAACGTTTTATGGTGGCTCCAAAAATCGTAAGCCACTGTTGTACCAGCGGAACTGTCACTGTCAGTTTCACTACTGTGCGTCTCCTGCATGTTAGTGCACAAACGGCGAATATGTGCAATAGCGTTTGAGCATGCTCTTGGGTCTTGGAAATGCAGACTTTTGAATTTTGGATCCAATAAACAAGAGGCAGCTAAAAAATAGTTGTCTTCAATGGGTCCGAATCTGGTCCCTATTTTAGATAAGAGTGTGGATTGAACAGATTTTGCAAGAGGCGAAGCTGACACATCTATATTTTGAATTTGAGTTTTAAGGCAATTTACGATTGGTATAACCTTGCTAATGGTTACATACTGCTCACCTGATATTTCCTTCGTGACGTGTTCTAAGGGCTTAAGAATAGTTAGCATCGTTTTTATCTCTTGTAGTTCAATTGCAGTTGGTGTTGGTGGGGCAGTAGTATTCATCATCAATATTTGATGTACCAATGGAGCCAGGGTAACGTATCTTTCAAGCATGTAGTAAACTGAATTCCATCTCGTTTTTACGTCTAGAATCAATTTTAGAGGGGTTTGATTTTGTCTCTTTCTTAATTCGTCACTTCGGATAACACTTGTTTTGAAAAATTTTACGATTTCCCTTACTTTGCAGCACAAATCGTTGAAAGCATGTACCGACATAGCTGATTCGGCAATCAAATTAATTGTGTGAGCAAAGCAAGGTAAATGTTTCGACCTGTTCAAAAATTTTGTAATGCCTGCTACCATGTTAGCCCCGTTATCTGTTACCACAGCAGTAATTTTAGGCAAAGCTATATGCAAATCAGTACATATTTCAGTCAATTTTGTGTTAATATAATCAGCTGTATGTCTTTCATGAAGTGCAATTGTTGCGATGCAACGCGAAACTACTTTTGAATTTTGTATATAATGAGCAGTGACCCCTAAATAACTTGTTGTGGTCATCATTTCTGTCCATATATCGCAAGTTAATGCAACATGACTTACATTCTCAAAAGTAGATTGTAGTTTATTTAACATAACTTGGTAAAAACTATCCAAATGTGATTTCAATGTGTCAACATTTGGGAGTTTGAATGAAGGGCACGCCTGATGCATTAATCGCTTAAAACCTCGACCTTTTACGATATCAAATGGTCTTTTGTCGACACATATAAAGTAAAGTAGACATTTAACCAGAAGACAGTACATTGTTCCTCCTACAGAATAATCTTGCTTTCGCTGTAAGGCGTCAGTAATGGACAGTTGTTTTTTCATTGGCGGAATGTAGTCCTCTTCTTTGTCACCCTTTGCTTTAGATGATGTCGATGGTCCGGATGTAACTGCGACATCCGTCACCGATATATTCGGGGATGTGGATAGGCTTAGCTCCTTGCTTGCTGAGGATGGTTCACTCAAGCTGAAAAAAAAGCAATATTGATTAGTGTTTAAACGTTTCGTTTTACGCCTTTCGGATGCATCTACCTACACAAAATATAATTTTTCTCCCACCCGCTTATTCCCCAGACTGAGTGACAGATTACCGATTGCCTTGTGTTGCGAGCTGCCGTGAAATAAATATGGTGTGATTTTGTGCCTGAACTAATCCAAACGAATCCCAGTGCTGTGCCCCTAAACCCAAGTGATAATCCCGTAAAGACCATTGGACCTCAAGATATTTGCCGAGAAGAAGGTAACAGACGTGACCCATATAAAATATTTCCCTAACAATTAGATATATGAAGGGTACAGGGAAAGAAGGATCATAGTCAATATTTTTCCAAAACAGAGTTGACAATGCCATCTAGTAGTAAATTAAGAAAGCTATCGAATGGTGAGATCAAAAAATGATAAAAGAAATCACTGTCAACGTGAAGCTCAAAAAGTTTACTATGGCTGTAAAATCAGTCATCAGATCAGTCACCTCTCTTGTTTAAATCAGTTTTTGATATTTATTTGTATAGTTATTTGAAAATAAAACACTACACCATCATCATGTAAATAAACGAAGCATTAACTATCAGGGAATTCGAGAGGTGATTAGTATCGGCGATATTTTTTTAGAAGTAGGTATCGATATCACATCGACAAGAAAAGTATCGACATTATGTAAGTAAATCTCTAGTTGCCGATAATCGGAAACGAAAGACCGTTGTTATTCCTTTCTATATTTGTACCTAATGTTCATAAAATAGCCAAGCAAGATAATGATTTCACGATACATGTTTAGTTTGCAGGTAGATAGGGATTTCGTTTTATAGTAGCGTCGGTTTCTTACCTTGAACTTTCATGAGCTGAATGTTTCTTCTTCATATGTTTATTCAAATTTGTTGTATTACCGCATGTTTTTAAAATTTTAAAACATAATTTACACTTTGCTTCCGTAGCATTTATTTTTTGGAAATTCTTCCAAACATGACTTTTCGGCGGCGCCATGTTGATCAAATTACGATATAATTTTATACGATACGAAATGAGCGTACCTAGTTAGCAAGTATATTTACTAAATCCTTCAGAACAATAACTAGAGCACTGAGACTAAATCCAACGTCCAGAGTTTAGGCCTGATTCAAAACAAAACGAACGAATAATAACAGATTAAATGGAAAATAGCGTCTCTGCGTCTGCGCTGTCTGCCATGCTGGGGTATCTTAGAGTATGGTTGTCAAAAAAGTTCGGTCGCGCTATCTACCGGCTAGGCATAGGACTATCATGTCATTGGCACAACGTGGTCTTGCCACTATACAATTATTTTTTTCTAGGGTAGAAAATATTATATACGTTTTTTTAATGTTTATGTTGTATTTAATAGATCTCTAATCTGAAGTTTATCACAGTTTATTCATGATTATTTATTTGTTTCAGCTAACTATGTTTTACAAGATATCGTTGGTTAATAAAAGTTTAGGATTATTTAGTAGTAATTCTGTTTTTTGCTCCTGCTTTGTTTCTTGTATTAGTCAACGAGAAGAAACGGAAAAAGTTTGAAAGTTTTGTTTGGCGATTTAAAATTTTTCATTTCAATTTTATTATTTGGTGTTGAGCAGTTTTTTCCTCCAGTTCAGCGTTTTGATTAAAAACAGGACTTTTGGTTGGGGTGTAGATAAGGCGGCGGTAGTTTTGAGATAGGACTACCCGTGCAGTGCAGTGCAGCGTAAATACTTTTATTAATAAAGACAGGTCTCTAATTATGTCTAGGAATAAATGTTGCATGCCTGGTTGCACAACCAGCATCTCTAACGGTATGTACTTACAACATATTGTAACGTAGTAACAAATTGAACCCACTGAATTCAACGTCACCACTGATTTTTCCTGGACTCAGATTCTTAACCACAACATTATTTCTGTTCAAGGTGTCCCGATGCATTATTTTCCTAATCCATCCAATGATGGTGACCGTTTTGAAACTTAGAAGGCAACAGCAGGATTAGTCGGTTTTGAAGACTCATATATTTTCTCGGACAGAAAAGTGTGCCACAGGCATTTTGAAAATAATTATCATGTCAACAAAAACAGACTTGTTAGAAGTGCTGTACCAACATTACATCTAACAGGTTAAACAGCTATTTTATTTTATTTAAGTACCTGGAGCGCTCCTAAAAAGATGCAATTAAATGATAAATAAACCGAGTTTCTATCTAAGTAAGTTACTATCCCCATTTTTCAGGAAGGAGCTTAGATACCCCTATAGATGTTGTACAAGCAAACACTTCTGATATTCACTAAACCGCAGCTGGAAACAATAAAGGTATTTTTTTTACAATAATAATAATAATAATTAATTTGCCTAATTTAAAGGAACCCTAAAAATAAAACAATGTTATAACCATTTTTGTTTTCACTTAATTTCAGGAATAAACCGAAGATTCAAGGCAACTACTGCGCAGGAGAGAAATCCTTACCAATAAGGTCATTACAAATGAAATTCACGACGAGATGAAATTAGCCGCAAAAAAATATGTGTACAACAAAAAAGGGAAAAGGCTAAGGCAAACGGGAGTTGCACTTGCAGTTTGATAACTGTATTGTTTTAATTATTTTGATTTTAAACTTAATTTATTACCTCTGTAAAGTTACTTCCATAGTATTAATATATGCTGCCAGTATACTGTGAGCAAGGTTATTCTACTCATGACAATTACCAACTTTTGTCCTGCAAGTTTTGCAAAAAAATATCAGTAGTACAAACAAAATATCAGATGCCATCGGCACCACTTTTATGAGATATCATATTAAAACACAGAAATATAGATTTTTATTTGCTTAACATTTTTGCATAATTTGATCTTAAATATGTTACTTTAGTTTCACATGATACAACCTTAGATGGGTATAAAAATGATATATTTACTTAACTAGTAGTTATCAACAATATTTACATGACAATTTTGTGCATTAAGTTTAGAATGTTAGAGACCATATCAGTTTTGATTATGTATTAGCTTGCAAAAGAGGAAATTAAATTTATTTTGTCAGGACTGCGATTTAAAAAATGTGTAAATGTGTAACCTTCATAATGTATTAAACAAATACATCTTGTATATATCCAAACCAAATTGTTTTATTAACTAGACAGTTTTTTAGTAATGCGGTGCTACAAAGTTATACTGAGATGATATTTGTAAGAAAGTTTTTTATTAATATCAGTACCTATAACTAGAGCACCATGTTTATAAGTTCCATAACGGTTATGTTAAGATAAGGAACTTATAAACGTGGTACTCTAGTTATACTGAAAAAATACAAAAAACTTTCATACAAATATCATGTTAGTGTAACTTAGTAACTAGTTGAAAAAAACAAACATTCAAAGCTTCCTTTTCGCTTTTCGCGCAAATTTTTGTTCCATGCTGGTCCGCCGTCAGCAGCACTGTCTACGTATCACTGAAAAATGTCAAGATGCCCATCTATTTCCTACTATACATTTTTATCTATGCTGTCTGCTGGCTGGCACACACACACAACAACAAAGTCAGTCAACACAACCACACAACACAACAATCGACTGACTGAACGACGCGACGAGCGAGCGAGTTTTTTTTCCAATTTTACGGCTCTGGATACTGGTCCTTTAGCCGAAGAGCGAGAGAGAGTAACTGAGTGAAGGCGAGACGACGCGCAGCAGGTAGTGGGGCGCGGTTCGATTGGATTTTAGTTCCGTCATGTTGTCAGTCATAGACTGGAATCGATACTCACTTTAAAGTACTCATATCGGTAAAGAATCGAAAAAAAAGGATCGATGCCAAAAGTACCCGGTATCGAAAGGCAAGAATCGATTCCACCTAGGAATCGATTCTTTTTTCGTGTCCCTAACTACGCTGCGCGCTGGCGTAGTATGCAGTGATAAAAGTGGACTCTGATAAAAGTGAATTTATTCATAATTCTGCCATTTTAAACTATTTATTTAACTTAATTTTGATGTAAATTTATGTCAGCTACAGCTGACGTGGCGCCAGTGGTAAGACTTTCAGTTCTCGTTTCAGTAGAGTGCCGGCTGGGGAGGTCAAAAGGTTAAGGGTTAAGGATGCCCAAATAATAACGACATTGTCTCTAGTACCATCAATGGAACTAGCGATACACAAGTGTGTCACTAGTTAATTGATGATACTGTCCAATGGTACTACAGCAATAACGGGAAGCTTTCAGGTTATTATCTATCTCTCACATTCCGAGGTTGACGCTCTTGACAACCTTAACTTTCTTGCATTACTACTAAGGTTGAAGTTTGCCAGCCGCGCCCAATAATATCGTTCCTGGGCAATTAGTACAATTCCTAATTTGTACAATCGATAAATAATCATGATTCACACAATTTTTGTCACGAATTCGTACAATGTCCTCTAACGTCTAAAACAAGGTCAATCAGAAGAAAATAATTCTTGCTTACCTCCTCATAGAGTAAGGTTTATACTGGGAGAATAGACGGATGCAAGAGGTTTCTTACAGTACTGACAGTTTAGTTCGTTCAATATATATTTTTTACTATTTCGTACAATTACTAATTCGTGCAATTCCTAATTTGTACAACTATTACGTATTAAAACCTCCTATGAAGGGATGTGCTCCTAGTACTTAGGATTTAAATTGATTGTAAAATTGTTACTCAATGTAGGTACATACGCAAAAAGAGTTCGGAGTCTTTTGAGGTCAAGGCTTTCCATGTAACTTCTTACAAGTTCCTGCTCTCCTGGTATTTTATACTATGAATTTGTGTCAAATCTCAAACCTTTTTCTTCTTTTCTTCATAAAGTGTAACCACAACCTAATATTTATTTAATGAAATTCATTTGGTTTCAAAGATAATGTAAATAGGTGTTATGTCAAACTGGCATGAATAAATGACAATATTTTGTGTTGTTGTTGTTCTTGTACCTATGTCTGCCTCAAGTTTTCTCAATTATGCAGATGGAGAGTAATACAGACTCGGATATGTTTTTTACAGAAAGTGAAAAGGGTAAGACCGTCATATTAAAAATGGCCATAGGTAGTCGAAATAAAAGTGGAACAAACCTAAGGAGATGTGCGAAACGGGATGTTTGCAATGCACCTATGACCACCGATTCTCTCAATAAAAAGGTCATAAGGGAGGGGCTTCATTTTTGTACGAAACAAGTAGCTCAAAATGAAGTGGAGAAAGCGATTCTTAATTGCAAGAAGAGGGCAAGGCAAGAGTGCACTCCCTTGCCAAAAATTTTCAATGAATGTCTTGACGAATTAGTTATGAATCCCGGGCTCAATTTTGTAGAATCTCAACTTTATAACTGCAGAAAGAAACACTGGGAGTAAACAGATTTATGTTTAAAGAGTTGAAAGATGTTGAAATTCCTCAGCCACTCGGTGACGATTTTCTTATCACCAACGACGGGACTGATGAGAAGATTGTGATTTTTATAACCAGCGCAGCCAGAAAATTGCTACCGACCATGAGAATTTTCTTTGCCGATGGTACATTTAAATCAATGAGTAAACCATTTTACCAACCGTACAGCATTCATGCAGATGTGAAAAGTACAGAAACAGCTACACATGTGGGTACCCATGATACACGCCTTACTACCAGCCAAAGTCAAACTAAGTACGTATAAAAGGATGCTGACGTTGATATTAGAAGGAATCCCTGAATGGAATCCGGAAATGATACATTGCGACTTCGAGATTGCGTTCATAAATGCCATCTGTTCAGGCTTCTCGGCACCCAATGACCTCGCAGGGGCCCATCAGCTACGAGGTAGCGTAGCGATCAGATGCCAAGAAGTGTGAACGTCGGCGATTCACCGAGCTATTAATTATGAATCTATCTGACCTGGTCTGTGCTTCGTTCCCGTCAAACTCCTGTCTCTCTGCAAGGCCCGGGTGCACCCTAGGCTCTTCTTGGTAGACTGGTTCTTCAGCCAACCAGGTATGGCTGGCAGGCCAGCTTCGACGAGCACAGTGTTCCAACACAGGTTATGTTACGTGGGAAAAACCAATCGGCCACGTAAATGCGAACTTTATCTGGTTCGGGGAATCACAACACACTCAGCTATCTAGACAATCCTGAGGGAACCCCGAATACAATTCCAGATGGCTTGCGATTTAATTTCAATCCCTAATCAATACGCGTTACATTGCGAGGCTTTTCGTCTGTCAGTTGTCAAAAAACTGCAAGGTTGGCAGCAACGTCAAATTCAAAATGGCCGTTCCGAAACCATCGATCGAGTATCGATTTTGAATCGAACAATCACCCGCCCGGACAGGCACCCACCTGTCCCTTAATCTACGGGCAGCCGAGACAACGTTGCTACCGCTCGTTTTAGAACCGAGCCTCCTACTAGAACCTCTGCAGACCGGGGGGTCCCGTCCTTGCCAGGGAACAAGTTAACAATGCGCCCCCTGCGCCAACGTAGTGGCGGTAGGTTAGCATCCTTAACCAGAACGAGGTCACCAAAACTAGGGGGGCTGGTTTTGTCAGTCCACTTAAGGCGCTGTTGTAAGATATGCAGATACTCGAGCGACCAACGCTTCCAGAAATTCTGAGTAAACTGCTGCAACATCTGGTACCTTGACAACCGATACAATTTCACTCCCTCGAAGGGGTGCTCGGGCAACGCGTTAAGTGGCTGTCCTATCAAGAAATGGCCTGGGGTCAGAGCCTCCAGGTCATTTGGATCCGAGCTGAGCGGACACAACGGTCGCGAATTGAGAACGGCCTCGATCTAACAAAACAATGTCGCGAGCTCCTCAAAAGTCAGCGCGGTCTGACCTACTATACGCCCCAAGTGCGTCTTAGCTGACTTAACTACGGCCTCAAAAATCCCACCCCAGTGGGGGCAAATCGGTGGGCTGAAGGTCCACTGTATACCCCGACGGGAGAGGGCCGTTCCAATATCCACTTTATTTACATTCAAAAAGTTGACTATCTCTCGTAAGTATCGTTCCGCACCGACGTAGTTAGTGCCGTTATCAGAGCGGATCAAAGTTGGAAGTCCCCTTCGAGAAACAAACCTATCCAAACAAGCAATGAAAGCCTCTGTCGAGAGATCAGCAACGAGCTCGAGATGTACCGCCTTGGTGGATAAACAAACAAACACACATGAGCTATACCGGTCCAGCAGAAACCCGGCGTCAGGGTCCTCAGCCTTCTGGGTAACATGCACGGCCGCTCTGGGGCCATGATCCGAAGATACTACTACATGGCTGTGGGGCCAGTCCGATTCTCTCCTGGCAAGCCAGGGTGGTCCCCACCACAAATGGTGTCTAACGAGTTCAGGAGCCCGACATCCCCTGGATGCACAATCAGGCGGGTTCAATTCTCCTGGTACATGTCTCCAGGTCCGTGGGACCTCAGACGACACAATCTGGGAGACACGGTTCGCAACAAAAACCTCTAAGTTATGGACCGAAGCCTTCAGCCAGCACAAAACAATCTGGCTGTCCGTCCACGCGTACACCGTATCCTCCAAAACCACTGACCCACGCAACACTGTTAGAGTGTGATTCAAAAGTTTGGTCAAAAGAGCAGCCCCGGACAGTTCCAGTTTTGGAATCGTCATCCTTGTCCGAATAGGCGCTACCTTGCTTTTTGCCAAAACCAAACGCACGTCGACCTCCCCGGTGGAGGTGACGGTTCGCAAATAAACCGCTGCCGCAAACCCTCGTTCAGAGGCATCACAAAACCCGTGAAGGGTTGCCCTGTAATCCCCAGCAGGGACCAATTTCCTCGGCAGCGATACATTATTTATATTGAGGCCCAACCATTTTGCTAAATCATTCGACACAATGCAGCCCTGAGCTCCAGAATCTAATAGGGCGCGAACGTATGTTGGGTTGCCCGCCAAATCCCAAACAAGCACAGAGGCGATCGGTAACACCACCGTCTCCGGTTGGGGGGCAACAAATTGTTGGGCCGCAAATTCCTAGCGAGGGCCCCCGGGGCCCCACTCTGCCTGTAACCGATCAGGTATGCAGCTATACGCCAGCGGGTCCCATTGTACAAATGGCCCACGCGCCGGTTCCATTCCCAACCTACGATTCCCCTTAAAGGGGGGTGGGCGTGAATTCAACCGTGGCCGCTCCATGAGCGGGGGGGACATCACATGTGACCGATGAGGACGAGGCGACGAGCGGGGCGACAACTGAGGCGGCGTCCGAACCGCACCCGCATAGCTCGAAGGTGTCCCATGCCACCCGCCCGTTACGGCCTGCTCAACACACCCAATGTGCCGCTGAGTCGGATGCTGCGTCGCAACCGAGAACTCAGGGCCCCCCATGTGATGACCCTGAGTGCGGCCCTGCACCCCTGGGTGGCCGCGTGCTTGTGGCCCCATTGCCCGCTGAGTCGGATGCTGAGTCGCAACCGAAAACTCAGGGCCCCCCATGTGATGACCCTGAGTGCGGCCCTGCACCCTAGTACTACCCTGTGCACGTGGGGACGTTGGCCCCTGAGTTGCGCTCCGAGTCGCAAACGAATTCTCAGGGCCCCATGCCGTGTCACCCTGGGTACGGCCCTGTGGAGGTGGGGACGTTGGCCCCTGAGTTGCGCTCCGAGTCGCAAACGAATTCTCAGGGCCCCATGCCGTGTCACCCTGGATACGGCCCTGTGGAGGCTGTTGGCCGGACCGGTTCATGCACAACAGATTGTTGTGGGCCCCACCACAATATCCGCACATTTTTGTGCGCGTGCAGTCCCTAGCCATGTGTGGCCCGAGGCACAGGAAACACCAGCTCCGCTGCTTGGCCATCCGGCGCCGTCCCTGAACCCTAAGTTCCCCGAACTTATTGCAATTGGCCACAGCATGGCCAATCTGCCTACAACATGGGCAGGTCTCACTATGTGGGGTCAATGCACTCACAGTCCCATATGACTGCCGGTTGGTGCGGTCCTTCCTCGTCGGAGGGCCCCTACTCACAGCGCTCCCGGCGGCTCTCTGTGGCTCCGAAGGATGGGTGACCGTCAACCCCAAATTCTCTGCCCGTCGAGCCTCCTCTTCCAAGAATCCGACCAAGTCGGAGAAGGCGGGCAGGTCCTCGGCCGACCTCCCGTGAGACTGTTCGAAACGAGTCTGCACGTCAGCGGGTAGGCGGGAAAGTACAATGTACAGCAGTAGGTACGACCATTCACCAACCGGAAGTCCAAGATTCTCTAGGGCCTTGGTGACGGACAACAACGGGTTCAAAACCTCCGTCTGTATGGCCCCGACCTTGTTCACAACCGGGATACTAAACAAACGGTTCAGTTGGGCATCGGCCAACCTCCGTTTGTTATGGTAACGTCTGACCAACAATTGTCTGGCCGTTTCATAGTTACCCTCCGTAACTGTCAAATGAGCGACCAGCTCCCTAGGCTCACCCCTCAATGCTGCCACCAGCTGAGCCATCTTGACAGACTTGGTAATGTCCGATCGCATGTGCACCAAACTGTCGAACAGATTGATGAAGCTCATCCATTCACCGGACACTCCGTCAAAAGTAGGCATAGTTATGGCCGGTAACCTGGACCCTGAACCCTGAAGCGGCAGAGGTGCTTCAATGTCACCACCATGGCTGGACTCGCGCTGTCTACGTATGTCCGCAGCCTTCTGCGTGATAGCAGCTGCCATCTCCATACATTGGTCGACATCCCCTAGCAACCGTGACAGCCTGTCAGGTGCGCAACCATCAACTGATTCCGCCTGCGCGGACAATTCGAGCACCCTGTTGTAACGTTCCTTAACGTCCATAGACCGCTCCAATACCACATCATGCCTATCTAAACGGTCTATCAGACCGTGTGCGGAGGAAAACCATCTGAGTTCCTTAGAAACACCCTTCTGGATTTCAGATAACGACATGATCGGAACGATACTTACTCACAATTTGCAGTAACTCAATTATATTGGACCCTCCAGTCTATAACCCAAACGAGGGAACCCTAAACCACAACTTAAACAATGCTGTTTTCCTTAAACAATAGGAACCGAGTTTTATATCTATATAAATTCTGTAAGTACAATTTAGTTTCCCTTTATCATTATAACACACACAGATAGTCAATATTAGTTCAAGTTATAAATTGCTATAAACTGAAAACAATGTAATAGCCTGCTATCAATAGATGTAACTACCTATGTTAACCAAACATTCATTAGCATTACTAGACCACTAATAGATTGACTAACTGGTACTTCAATGCAAATTTCAATTCACCTACAATGAACCTAAGTTGAGTACCTACTATTCTGAGTCACATCTCAGTACAACTGGTCATTTAGGGAAAACTGTAATATCTGTCTGTCTACTACCAGCAATAGACTTATAGCTTACAATACTACCAATCTATGTGGATACAGGAACAACACCAAGTTAGCTAATAACCGCCTATACCTACAGATTGATAGTCCCAAATCGTGGGTTCCTGGAGCCCTTGACGGCTGCAAATCTCAGGAAACCACGCTCTTGCTACCAAATTGTTCAGGCTTCTCGGCACCCAATGACCTCGCAGGGGCCCATCAGCTACGAGGTAGCGTAGCGATCAGATGCCAAGAAGTGTGAACGTCGGCGATTCACCGAGCTATTAATTATGAATCTATCTGACCTGGTCTGTGCTTCGTTCCCGTCAAACTCCTGTCTCTCTGCAAGGCCCGGGTGCACCCTAGGCTCTTCTTGGTAGACAGGTTCTTCAGCCAACCAGGTATGGCTGGCAGGCCAGCTTCGACGAGCACAGTGTTCCAACACAGGTTATGTTACGTGGGAAAAACCAATCGGCCACGTAAATGCGAACTTTATCTGGTTCGGGGAATCACAACACACTCAGCTATCTAGACAATCCTGAGGGAACCCCGAATACAATTCCAGATGGCTTGCGATTTAATTTCAATCCCTAATCAATACGCGTTACATTGCGAGGCTTTTCGTCTGTCAGTTGTCAAAAAACTGCAAGGTTGGCGGCAACGTCAAATTCAAAATGGCCGTTCCGAAACCATCGATCGAGTATCGATTTTGAATCGAACACCATCGCTGAAGTATTTCCTCTAGGAAAAATTAAAGGATGCTTTTATCATTTTACTAATGCTATTTGGCACAAGGCAAAAAAGCTTTCCATCGTATCAATTGCTGAAAAAAAATTTGCCTCGCTCGTCACATAGCTCGATTACCAATAAATTATGTACCGGAAGCGTGGCTATCTCTTCAAGATATTGCTCCAGAAACTGACAAAATAAAAGATTTTATAACATACATAGAGAACCAGTGGCTCAAACCAAGAATGGTGTCATTGTTTTGCTGTCACAAAGAACGACACGCAACGAATAATACAGTAGAAGGGTGGAACCACAAATTAAACAGACTTGTGGGCCCTAACAAACATTCGCTATTTTATGTCATATCTGTATTGCGAACCGAAGCCTTAAAAAATGATTTTAAAATTCAAGAATTAATATCGAAAAAAAAAGAGTAATTAAAAGGCAAAGAAAATGCGTTTTTCTTCGTAAACGCATAGATAGTATTGTAGAAGATGTCGTAAAAAATAAGACAACTAGGTATCCCGATATGCTTGGAACTTTTGCGAAAAATGCCCTACGAACCGGATTATCAAAGAAATTTCGATAACTACGATGCGGACGAGGAAGAAAATACTAGCGAAATTGATCAACCGATTTATACTAATTCTGAATTAATAAATTTATTACAATAAGGAATTGTACGAATTGCCCGAACCACTGTGGCATTTCGGTTGAGGCAGTGCTTTCCAAGCGAGTGGTCCCGGCTGGTGCTAAATAATCTGTGTGCTAAATTTAATTGAAATCAGTTTCGTGGGATTGTGATTCTACCCTTTTTACTGTATTATTCGACAAGGCGTTGTGTTTATGTTTTTTAATTTGTTTTGTTAAGTGTTTATAAATTAATTACTTTCACTATTTGTTAGTACCAAGGGTACCGCGGACCATGGCAACAACATTCAAATACTTGAAGTTATTTTATTTATTTATTTTATTAAAAGAAAACGTATTAAAATATAAGAAAAGTGCTTCATTTGTTTTAAGAAAATACTAAACAACGATTTAAATGAATAGGTTTGAAAAACTCTTTAGAAATAATGAGTGTTCTTACGTTCGGCGAGCACGTCTCTATGGCAAAATCAAGTAATTGCGCGGGCGGCGCACAAACTTGTCGTTTCTAGTAGCGTTGCCAAAGTCGAACAATTTTTTGGTGTAGACGATACCCATTGACGGAAAAATTATAGCTAGCCTTTAGAAAGACGGCCGTTTCAGATGCTTTTGCTGATTTTTTCTATGCTTCATTAGTGGATTTAAAGATGATTTCAAATACGCGAACCGTCGGAAATCATTAGTTTTCGAGTTATATATTTTTTTAAACGCTATTTCCAGCATTCGGGAACCTGGGGATGTGTGAAAAAGTGTGTCACTGTCGGTGGCCACGAGTGGCTGTGGTCAGTGGCAAGTTTGCGCAGAGCCTAAGTCATAGTATAAAATACCAGGAGAGCAGGAACCAGGAAAGCCTTGTCCTCAAAAAACTCCGAACTCTTTTTATGTATGAACCTACATTGAGTAACAACTTTACAATCAATTTAAATCCTAAGTACTAGGAGCACATCCCTTCATAGGAGAGGTTTTAATACGTAATTGTACGAAATAGTAAAAAATATATATCGAACGAACTAAAACTGTCAGTACCGTTGTACAAATTAGGAATTGTACGAATTGCCCAGGAACGAATAATATGTATGAAAATAACTAGTTCATTCGCACTAGGCCGCCCAACCGGGCTCGATATCGCCAACTTACCTTCTCTGTGATCGATTGGCCTGCTCGGCTCGGCAAAGGTAGTTTATTTATCTTTTCCGCCTATCCTATAGGAAGAGTTTGCAACCCCTAACATAACAAAGATTTTTAGCACTTGTTTCATCCACCTAAAACTTTTAATCTAGGCAGCAGCTTAACGATCGACAACAACATGTGAGGAAAAGAAAGAAAGCCACACCTTGGAACACAATGTATGAATTTATTTATTCTGAACAAAGGCACGACCTTACGCGTGGAGGCACGCTCTATCTGATAATATTGTTCTACAATGTCATAAAGCATATCTAGGTCCACTAAAGTATAGCAAACAGTATTAATATTACATTTCAATTTCATAGTCTGACCTATCGTCCATATACCGCTATCCGCCATTTTGAAAAAAGCTATATTGATAAATATCGTCATTGATCTGTGTGTGTATACGTATAAGTTACATTTGTTCGTTGTGTTTTCAGAGTTCGTTGTACGTGGCGAGCATGTGCTTCGCGCTGGTGTGGTCCAGTATGCGCGCGCGCAGGGCTCGTAGCTTGGCGATGTGCAGTTTGTGCAGTTTCGTGTTGGTCCTTCTATAGCGGAGGGCCGTGATCATCTTATCAGCGATGTAGTGCAGCCACAGCACGTTGGTGTAGGGCTCGAACGTTTTCCAGTCGTTCCTGTAACAAAGAGGAAGGCGTTATAGGGTTTTGTTAGCGATATAACTCAGAAGGGTAGACCCGGACAAGTTTGTTTGTGTGGGCTTGAACCCTGGCTCCCCTTGCCTATATAGATATTTGCTCAAGTAGATAAAAAAATATACTGGAGTTTTCTCCTTTATTTTAAATCTTTATATGACTATGGGACCGATGCTGGAAGTGACACAACTAAACTAAATGGAAATGGAATCTATGGTTACTGCACAAGTGCTGCGGATTCAAGGTTGTCAGTTTAGCGCCTTAATTAGTTGGTTTTGACACGTGAAGAATCGCACTGTATGTCAGTCTATAGGACAAAACTTAAAAATAGAAACTTTATTTGCTTATCATGGTGTACATAAGGTGTCTTAAATATCTAATGTTAGTTTCACATGACATAACCATAGGGTATGCTAATTACATTTTAGTACACACATTAATTACAAGTCAAATGTACGTTAATAAAATATGATTGTAATGTCAGTCCATAATATAATTAAATTATTTATTATTCTCATGTGTATGTCAAGTATTTGTGGACTGAATGAAAGGTTGCATTAACAAGCAGAGTTTTTAATTTATTTTTAAAGGCATGTAAATGCTCGGTTTCTCTAACATTTTGCGGAAGCTTTTTAAATATTCGGGTTGACATATTGAATATACTCTTGCCATAGTAAGCACTTCTATGTTGCTCTCAGCACAGAGCTTATTTGCATGACATTTGCTTTCTAACTTTTTCTATACGTGTAAATTACTCTTTACAAACACATCCACATGTTTCATGTATATATATATATATAGACACGGCACGTCAGAAGTTTAAGTTTATTAAAAAAGGGTTTGCAGCTAACCGTAGGGATAAGTTTACACACTGCCCTAATATACTTCTTCTGTGCTTTAAATATTTTGTCATTGCCTGTGGCATTGCCCCAGAAAATTATGTCGTATCTCAAGGAGGATTCAACGAAGCCGTGGTACGCGGCAATTACGGCATCAGTGTTTACAGTCTTGGCGAGCATGTACAGGGCATACGAAAACTGATTAAGTTGTTTTTGTAGTTTTTCGATATGCGTGTTCCAGGACATGTTGCGATCGATGTGTAAGCCTAAAAACTTTAGTCTCTGTTTGTTCAATTTGTTTACCTAAGTAATTTATATTCAATGTCAATTCTTGTTTACGCCCTAATGCAAATGTCATCAATTTCGTTTTGTCAAGATTAATTATAAGATTATTTTTATCAAGCCATTCAATTATAAATTTCAAAGTATTATTTATGTCAATTTCATAGTTGTCAAGATTTTCCCCAACAAATGTTACGGTACTATCGTCAGCAAATAATACCATTGGGTGATGTATGGCTTTGGGAAAATCATTAATGTATATGATAAATAACAGTAACTAAATAATTTATAAATAACACACAAAATAAAAGGAGAGCAATAACAAATGTTATTTTCTCTGAGGTTCTGTTTTCTCTGTGGGGTATAACATTAGTCTTGATAAAGCCTAGTATGAGCCGGGTCAAGCCCCCCCACACAAACAAAATGACACAGCTCTAGTGTTCTCCCCTAGGAAACCTCCGCTCTGTAGGCTACTCACTGCAGCTTGTTAGTGCATAGAAACTCACAGCAGCTTGTAAGTGCTCAGATAATCACTGCAGCTTGATATTGCACACATACTCACTGCAGCCTGTTAGTGCACCGATATTCACTGCAGCTTCTTATTGCACAGATCTCACTGCAGCTTGTAAGTACACAGATACTCACTGCAGCTTGTCCCGCATCAGCCGGTACACCTCGAACTGGTAGTCTCCCACCGCGTCGAACAGCGCCTCGTCGCTCGACAGCTCGTTGTAGAGAGCCGCCGAGTCTGCGCCGGCGCCGGCGCGTCGGTCGCCGAGCGGCAGCGACACGCGGGACAGCGAGTAGTCGATGATGGTGGCCGCGACGCCGCGCCGCGGGATGCGGTGCACGCGACCGTTCACGACGAACGTGGCGTACTGTGGGGGTAAGGGGTTACGTCAGTACTACTCCAACAAGCTAACTAGACGCCTGTCTGGCATCTTCCGTCTCGTGTAGCACCTGTGATGTAAAACAAAGATACTTCAAGGCGTGTGTGACATGAGACGGAGAATAGTTGGCTTAGTCTATTAGTACATATAATTTGAGCGACTTAACTATGCACCTGTAGGCACTCGAATACAACATCCTTAGTGCCGTAATCACATAACGGCGCGAGTTGTCTAAATCAGTCGTATAAGTCGGCCCACGAATTAAGAGCGCCGGGCGACGTTGGCGGGAATTACTGCGCATATGTACAGGTATTGAATTGTACTTCTGCGCATTCAAGGCCACCGCTCGTGTGGCGCGAAGTGTACGTGTTTGTACATGTCGTCGCCATTTGGTTGAATGAGGCACTTAATTAATAGACCGGACCATCCATTAATAACCGGTGTTAAAAAAAATTGCTCGGCTTTTGATTAAAATAAAGCATCACCGGAAACATTAAACAACCAGCATAAACGAAACTCCACCTTTTGATCTAGTCCGGCATATTCGTTTTTGCAAGATGGCGTTAACGCAACAGCTGATTTCTTGCTGAGTCAAGTTAGCTGGAATACAAAGGTTGTTATAGGTTACTTTCTGTCTGATTATTACTAAAGAAAGTTGCGTTAGTTTACACAACTTTATTGTACAACCTGGACCTGGAGCCGAGCGACGCGACGCGATCCCATGGGGCAAGCCCTTTTCCTAGTTACGTTAAGGCAACTCGTTAGCGACCTTTTACTCATTCGATTGAAGTAAGTGCCTAATTTATCCAAATGGCGGCGACATACATATTATCGGCTCGCCTCCCTTAACCCCATAACGGATCCTTGGATCCGTTATGGGGTTCCGAAATGGATCGCGATTTTCAACATTATTGCACGGTAATAAAGTTCAAAACCTATAAAACCCATATATGGGTTAGTATGTGAAAAGGGCTTAAGGAATGGGAGAGGTCTCAATCACCATAATGAAATATTCAATAGCTCTCAATGACCATAATGAAATAATAATAATAATAAAATATAATGAAACTATAGTAATTGTATTCATATTTAGATATTACTTATTATTTTAAATTTTATTGTGTAAAAATAATAAATATATAAAGATATCTACTTACTTAATTATTAAGATAAATTGCAAGGTCCTTACAGGGCGCTACATTGTCATCTAAGAACCTGTACCCATATACAAATATGTTACTATTGTACTATAACAATGTAGAAGCAATAAATAAATTGAAAATTTAAATAAATTGTAATTGAGGCGCCACTTTTTACCACATGCTTAGATACGACTCCCGAACAAAATTACTGTTCGAAAAATGTACCAAATTGTGCCTACCAGTCAAACATCGGATTGCTCTACATCTCAGCACTCACAGCCCATCACAACACGGCCAATAATAAGAGATCGCGTGCGCAACACTGATTGCGCAACGCGACCACAATTGACCATTGTGAGTCACGTAGTTGCATCAGGGCTACGTTTGATTAAGGAATAGTACTGACTGAATTTTACAGCTTCATAATGAGTAGTGTTGGTAATTTTTTCTAGGGGAATTTAATTATTATCAGTGTAAGATCATCGCCTCGAACTTTGAGGAAGAAGCCCAGGGGCCCGTGTGCACACAAACAAACAAAAATGAAACCATCCAGACTAAAGCGTCGTTTAAGAAGGGTAGGCCTACAGCGTAGATTGACTACATCGCGGTAAGACCTAAAGCGTTTTAGGTTGAGAAAATATATATTCTATACAACCTTAGAAATCTATTCTCATTTGAATGTTGTATGCTCTGATGAACGAAACTCTATCTTACTCTGTAGTTGTAAGCTAACCAAGATATATCCAACGGTAATCTTCTGAGGCTTTATGCTCCTACTTTTCTGAAATATACTCAGGCTATGGAACTCCCTACATTCAGCATAATTTAGAATCTACCAAGTGTAAGACCCTGAATGTGGACACACCTCAATAAATAAAACCACGGTTACCAAAAAAAAGCACTTACTGATGTATATTTACCCAAATTAATAAAAATCATATTAATTTGAACCAGGGTAATATTTGACAAGTGACAATTATGTCGACATACAAACTATCAAATACGTAGTTTTTCTGCATTAAAGATTTAAAACAAATGTTACAGTACATATCTGGACTATCTTTATAAAAATCAATCTGAGAAACGGTCCTCTCTGTGTATTATGCTTTTTCTTCTTTTTTTAATGGGTTTAGAAAAATGTTAAAATTTCTATAGTCCATTTGTCCCTAGATGGAAAACCTCAATAACAAACCATAAAATCTGACATTTGTAGTGAAGGGAATAAGTGAATGAACTGCCGGAAGTGAATGTTGAATGAAGGAAATTTATTCAGGAATTGTATTATATGAAATATCATGATTGAGTTTACAGTTGATTTATCTAGAATATAAATAATACCTGTAATACAACAAATTCTCAGATCAAAATTCCGAGTTTAAAAAATGAAGATCCTGTCTATGAACCTAAAAAAGTTCCACTGTGTCACTTGGTACGCGCCTGCGATGACAAATCCCCGCTGCACAGGAACTCGGCATGTGCTGCGGGGCTAACGCCCACTTTCATTTGTTTTTTTACATATTTTAATAACACAACCTTCGTTGCCGTGTATTTCATTCTTAAGTTCAATTTCCTTCTATCATTCACATTTCCCTTCACTAAACTAAACTAAATTGTGTGTAATTTTTCTCGTCATTAGAAATTTGGGAGAATAATGTTATTTCTAAGCTGAATTTCGACAATTTTTTTTGTGAAATTTAGTGTATTTATGTTTAAAGTAGTCTTTGTGAGTTTTTGTGAAAACCGTCATCGAGTGATCCTTGGGAAATATCGAGGTTTTGTAATCACGTCATCTTTGTTTACATTTTAAGCCAGTTAAGGACAAATAGAACTAGTGTAATAGAACTGCTCATAATTCACATCTAACAAATTTTTAACTGAAACAACTATCCTTTATTTTAAAGGCAATAAAATATGGATAAATATAATTAACTTAATGACAACTTCAGAGTTCATTTTATACGAATAAAATGCAATGTCTGCAATCGCAGATTGTTTGTATTCTTTGATTGATATGATAACACTTGATGGATGAAACTCACATGTTTATTTATCATAATATATATCATAGATCACTCCAGATAAAGTGTCAATAAATAATCACAAATAAGTTTGCAAACAATGGTTTAGGCACAACGCGATTTAGGTTGACGAAAACTTTAGGCAGATTAAAATTAAGCTTGAATACAAAGAGGACATACTGCGGAATAGGCCAACAAGATCGTTTTGTATGACGTTTAGGCATAACGCGACTTAAGTCTCTCTACGAATTAGGTACACCTCCCCCCCCTTGAAGACAAACTTATGTTTCGTTATATACTACTTTCAAGTCGTACCCTAGTCGAGTTAAAAGGATATCGAAAAGAATTACTACTTGTTATCCTGTATAATTGCCCTCAATATTGTGAAGAGTTCCAGTCACCTTCGCGAATTCTTATGTGGTTTGGCACGGTTTACTTAGCTAAGATGTTGGGCTTTACTTAGCTAAGATGTTGGGCTTATGTGGTTTGGCACGGTTTACTTAGCTAAGATGTTGGGCTTTACCCTACAAACCAAAGACAGTGACGGATCAATCTCACGTTGTTGATTGAAAAGTTCGACCATCATAGAAGCTCTAGGTATCAAACATGTGCCGTGTTACTATAAAAATGTCAGTCTAACCTCAAAACAAACAAACGTCAAATCCTATACATTTTTTGTCTTTAAACAATTGTTGAACAAGAGTTTATTTTTTTGTGGTATAAAACCCTAGAAGATTACCCTTTTTTCCATCTAGCCTTGCGGGGCTTAGATTTTCACACTAGCAAACTATTTGAGGAAAGTCGAGACCAAAATTAATTGGCGACTTTCGGCTGATTAATATGATAAAGGTGTTAGCAAACAATCCTCGGACGGCGTGAAATAATACCGAACGAGAGCGCATGGTAGGAAGTGGTCTTTGCCCAGCAGTGGGGCGATGTGGCCGAGTTGCCGACCGATTACCATAATTATATATTTTTGTATTAGTTAAGCACAAGCAATTTTTAAAAGAGATCTAAAAATCAATCTTTGGGAGTTTCTACGCCCTCCTTCTCCCACAGTGGTCCAATGTAGAGAAGTGGCAAAAAATGACGATTGCTAAGCATATGTAAATATCTAAAGTAATAAAGATATTTGAAATTTGAATTTGGAATAGTATAATAATGTTTTGAATCTAACTCGAACGCGTAGTTTTAACGTTCGCAAGGAAAGCTTCATTCTCCACAGCTGCCGCTATGGGCTAGCCCCTATATACAGGTGTCCCGTAAACAATGGAATAACCCGGAGCTATTGCTAGGCCTCATCATTCTGTACCATTTTGACTAAGAAACTGCTTTGATCCGAGCAACTTTATAGTACTATTAGTTGCAGATAAAGCTACTGTTGTGAAAGATGACGTGAGCTGAGCAGGTCGCAATGAGTGCATTGCGTCGCAAGATTAGATACCTAGGAAATGGTCTATGGATATTGTTGTAGTGGCCAGCACCATCTTGAAACTTTGTATGCAAATCTACAAAATAGAAGTCAGCAAACTGTTATCGAAGGTTGTGAATAACGAAAAATAAATCTATTGCCGCAACTGGTTGCGAAATTTAACCCCTCACAACCCCCCACGCATCATATGATGCCAATACCCCGTTAAAGGTTTTGAATTTTATTAGCCTAGCCTAAAAAAGCTGGACCTTTGAGAAGTTAATCATCAGGATGCCTAGTTGCGGCTAAGGAAAACGTTCTCTTGATACGCAACTGGTTGTGAACAAAGAATAAAAATTCTTAATTCACAACTGGTTGCGAATCCGCAGCTGCCAAAACGGCCGGAAGAGTCAAGATCCCTTTTCTCAGGAACACGTGGAGGTATCAAGTTGAAATTAATATCAATTACTCAGTTCTATGGTCCCTTGATGCTGTGAAATACTCCTCGGTCAACTCAGTCAAAAGATAGGGAGGCCCCGTTTATGCTGCAAAATTGCTGAATTTGTTCGATACCTACGGTACTTCCCGTTGACCTAGGATCGTACAATTTGGCGCGAGGGCAGGTCCTTACAGCACAAGTGAAGGAAAAATCGTAAATTTGCAGTTACTTCACAATAACAGCGGAAGCGGTGTTGTCTGAAACACTGGGTGCGCGAGTGCCGATTGTTGTTCGTACAACGCGGCTAAGCTCACCTTCTGCTCAGTGGGAGCGATCAGCACATTCCCCCAGTGCAAGTCTCGGTGCTCAAACTGCAGACTCTCCTCCCCCACTGCGAGCGCAAACGCCACCTGAAATATACACCCGCGAGTTAAATATTAGGGCATACAATTTGTATTGTAGTAGCAGGAGGAATACATTTTTCCGAATTCTGAGCTAAAAATAGCACCCTTCGCCGCTTAATTTTGGGTTCTCAGGCGGAAAATTTCTATTCATAACTCGCTCGAAAAGGCTTTTTACGAACCTCGCTACGAACCTTGTATCGAGGCTCGTGCCGTAAACTTCTCGTTCCGTAAACATAAACCTTTGCGAACTCGTGGGAAATGTACTGTTACACCTCAGCAGCTCGAACAAGAGGTTTTTGCTGCGAGTAAACAGTGGGCAAAGTTGCATTTTGCTATTTGCTCACTGAGTGAGACAAAGTAGCTTTTTAATTTTGAATGCCGCGGGCATAGGCGAAATCACAAACAGCCATCGGGCATCGAGTAATAATTCGATTTTCTTTGGCTGTTCGCGATTTCGCCAGTGTCACACGACCGACACTGCTATCGATTTTTAACTCGACTGCAGTATCTGTGTAGGAAGCACGAATAATTACGCGTCGAAAAAGTCTGCGAATCGAACTGTCAGTGACTCATGTGCATTAATATAAGCTTCATTTTATCTGAACTCGAACACTTTTTCACTCTGGTATTTATTCCTGCTTGAGCCACTGTGCCAAATAATCGAGCTAATTGTATTCCATCTCCTAGCCATTCTAATTGATAAATAATACAATTAAAGAAATATTAGTCCCTCAGCTAATAAACATGGAAATTATAATTCCGACAAGCGCTCCGTAGTCTAGTGGGTTTCACGCTCGCTTCTCGCGCTGGAGATGCCGGGTCGAATCCGGTGCTGGCCATGTACCAATGAATTAAGTTATTTATTTTGAGTACATCATACGGACGTTTTAACGAGGATAGCTGCGGCGATGGGCTAGCCCCCTGTCACGCAAAATGGAGCATTGAACTGGCTAAACGTGGGCATAACGTGCCTCTGCCACCCCGTATGTTAAAAGGCGTGACGCTGCGTATAATTACGACATAATGTACGTAATAGTGTCAACACAAATATGATAATGAAATAATATCTAATACGTAAGGTTATGTAAATGGAAAGCGCGTTACAAATGTGTTGAAATTGAAATCCACATTCAATATTTATTTGTGCTATATATATATAGTATATAATACAATGCTTGTTGATACTCTTGAGTAGCAATGGGTAGCTGTGTTAATATTTGGGTCGTGATTACTGAATGGAAATTTTCATTTTCATTTAGAATACCTACAATTCATCTATATTAGTAGTTTATGTGACTGCCACATAATGGAGGGCTCGAGAGTGGGTTTATGAAACGAGCCGAAGGCGAGTTTCATAATAATATCACTCGAGAGTTTTAATGCCTAATTATGTACAGTTACATACACTAGTTTATCTACACACATATCATAAGCTCTCTTTGATGTGTTCAGGAACCGCATGTTTGAGCGGCATTGTGGTTCTGCAATTGTTTAGCTTGTTCTTTAGTACCAACTTCACGCAGACGGGCGTCGGCGTTCGAAATTTGAATGTCAGTACCAACTTCACAGACAAACTAGGGACGGCACGCGGGTGGGCGTCGGCGTTCGAAATTTGAATGTCATTATATGTAGAAAAACTACACATAATGACCATTAGGTGTAGTTTTCCAGATACGAAACGAGTTTTTACCAAGTAGTTTAACATAATGCTGATCGTAACGTGCGGTTTTTGAACGCAGTAAAGAGGGTTTATGATACGTGTGTAGATAAAAGAATTAATGTACTCTCATAATCTGATTGGTAATTATAGCTTATCAAATTCGAACGTAGCACTCCCATGGTCTGCGGGCGACGGGGGACGGAAGATGCGGGGGCGGGAAAGAAAGGCGCGGGCGGTACTACGCGCCCCGCCGCCCGCGCTCTTCTTTCCCGCCCTCGCAGCCCCCGCATCTTTCGGCCCCGCCGCCCGCAGACCATGGGAGTGCTACGTACGAATTTGACAAGCTATGGTTATAAGACCAAAGATTATGTTAGCTACACTACACACAGGTACACTGTTATAATGAGCAATCGTAATGAGAATAGGTATATAACTCAAATTATGCTTTGTCGTCGTTAAAGAGGTGATAAGATAATAAATAAAACCGGTCAAGTGCGAGTCTAAATCGCGCACGAAGGGTTCCGTACCACCGTTCAATGGAAGCGATGGTGTGGAGTGAATAGTTTGGATTTTACACAGCAAAATATTGTTTACAAAGTTATTGGTGCGGTTACTTTCACACTCCATGTACGTAACCAGGTGCATCCATAAGTTTGTATGTGGTATTGAAAGAATTGTTGTATGGGAGCCCCCTTAAATATTTATTTTATCCTGTTTTTTAGTATTTGTTGTTATAGCGGCAACAGAAATACATAATCTGTGAAAATTTCAACTCTCTAGCTAGCTAGGTTCTTGAGATACAGCCTGGTGACAGACGGACGGACGGACGGACGGACAGCGAAGTCTTAGTAATAGGGTCCCGTTTGGAACCCTTCGGGTACGGAACCCTAAAAAGCATCGGTCAAGATATTAATAACATTAATAGTACATTACAGCGGAGGCCGGGAAGGCAGGGCTTGTCGGCTGAGTAGGTACAGCCGGCCGACCGTAGTAGCGAGGCCGGATAGTGGTACAAAGCCGGCGAGCCCTATTTTCGGCCAGAGGCATGTATAGTGCTTTTCTAAAAACATATGCAATGAAAAATAAATACACCACAAAAAAATAATACTAATCGTAAGTTCCGTGCGCCCGTTGATATCTTTTGCTTTAAGCAAAAAAAAAATAAAAACTTCCCGGCCTAGGCCTGCAATTTTGTATGAAATTCCTTTACAGTTCTCTCGAGTTGTGCCGCGCGGCGCGACACGTGATACTTCCAAGCCTGTTATTACGCACGTGGCATGATGATAATTGCTCTGCACTTGTTTAGCTTGTTCAGTAGTGACAACTTCACAGACAAACTAGGGGCGGCACGCAGGCGAGCGTCGGCGTTCGAAATTTGAATGTCATAATTTATCAAAAATTTATACATTAAGGTTAATATTCAGATAAGAAATGAGTTTTTAGTGCGGTTTCTGGACGCAGTAAAGAGGGTTTAAGATACGTGTGTAGATAAATTAATTTAAATCATAGTTTATTATTTTTACAGAATGGAAACGATGATACGTTACAATGACATTATCTTTATACTTCGGTTCCCAATCATATTGGACTGTTCAAATTTATCCTCATTGCTTGTCTACTTCATTATTTCATCTGTCTACTTAATTGTTTGTTTTCGGTTTTGTTATTTTGTTACTCTTTTTTGAGTGCAAGAACAGTGTGGTGAGTGTGACGTCCATGGACCCACAATATTCACTATGCCACACAGTATCACTTGGGTAAAAAGTCTGACGAGACCCCGCAGAGCAGTGCTTGCAGCTAGTTTCCGTAATTGCTATTTATCCAACAAATCACGGGGGTAAATAATTATATTTTTATCGATAAAAGGCAGCGGTTTAGTTAAAATTATCACTATTTAACTCCATCACTATATATTTTTTGTTGAATAATGAATCACTCTATCTTTTAATCAAGTCACTGGAATTAAATAGCAGACCATAATTAAATAACAAATAGCAAAAATAAAATAACAAAAAATCTTCAACATCAAAAGCAGCAAACAGTCTCCGTAGAGGATGAGTGAAAATCTAGTCATGACGTCACGAAACATGAACTAGAAATGCACCCATCTTCCTCAGAAACTTAACACGATCATGCACTGTTAGAACTGAAAGAAAAACATAAAAACAAAACAAAACAATCAGCATGTCATGCCGGGGTGATCATCATTACGTTCAATGAGCACGTAATTCCAGAAATGTTTTGATGGATTATTTTTGAATCATATGCGCTGCTCCAGATTATACACTGTTCATTACTTTATTTAGCTTTTGACGGTTCCTTATAGCGTACAAAGAAATAATTTTCATTGCACTTGTCAAAAATTAATATAGACTGTACACCTAAAAAATTAACACATTGTCGCAAAAAACCACGTTAGCTCTGAAGTTGCTGCGCCGCGCTTGTTTTGATATTTTTTTCGTTACGGCGACGTGAGCTGCAACTTCTGAGCTAACCCAATGTTAGCGGCAGACTGTACTATAGGTGGTAAGACAAGACAGCCATGTAACACACTGTGTGCACCTGCAAGAACAGCGAGCACGCCTGCTCTAGGAATCCCGTAATAATAAACTGCCCTCTGCTCTGAGAGCCATCTGAAGCGCATGAAAATGACGGATTTGATATGGCGAAACCGCCATTGCTGAGAAAACTCTTAGAGCTGAAAGCAGTTGGGTCTCGTCGGCTCACTCCAGCATGATGTCCTATCTTCCGGTAGCCACTATGTCCTACACTAAGCTCTAGTTACCTGCAAGAAGAGCGAGTACGCCTGCTCGGCGCTATTGAACGTGTAGCTCTCCAGGTCCTAGCTCTAGTTACCTGCAAGAAGAGCGAGTACGCCTGCTCGGCGCTATTGAACGTGTAGCTCTCCAGGTCCTAGCTCTAGTTACCTGCAAGAAGAGCGAGTTCGCCTGCTCGGCGCTATTGAACGTGTAGCTCTCCAGGTCCTAGCTCTAGTTACCTGCAAGAAGAGCGAGTACGCCTGCTCGGCGCTATTGAACGTGTAGCTCTCCAGGTCCTGCCCCGCGTTGGCCAGCTCCAGCACAATGAACTGTTGGTCGGTCGGCAGGATGGCCGGGTTGTCGTTCTCGGAGCCCGTCGTCTCGTCGTAGAGCTCCCACAGGTCGAGGAGGCGGGACGGGTAGTTGCCGTACACGCAGCGGACTGCTCTCACCTGGGGGACATTTTATACATTTATTTGCTGAGCAGAACTGAGCCAGCGTGGTGGAGTGTGGCTCAATCTTATTCGTATCCGGGTAAAGGGGTAGGAACCCCCTTTAATGGGCAGAGGTCGATATACCGACCGATTTTTTTCCTGTGGTTTTGGTTTCGTTAATAAAAAAACACGTTGTTAATGGTCAAAGGGCTACACTTACATACAAGAACATACATTCTTTCTGGCCCCACACTAGAATACCCTGTCCTGGGCACCAGAAACATCGACGTCACACATATAAACATCCAAGACCTGGAGATTTGTTTTCTCATTCCTCTCCACCCGGGATTCGAGCCTGGCACCTCTCGCTCGCCTAACCAGGCCTCTTCCATTTTGGCAGATGGCTCAAGCAGAGTTTATACAACCAAAGTTATATACAAATAAAGTTTATGCAACCCTTAAGAGCTTCAGGGTGCTTGCATAACAAGACCGATTTAGCGATACCAATCGATACGGACATGTTTATAGATGTGGGGATAATATTACCCATATAGGTATACAGGTAAATAATAAACCAGTACAGGTAAATCTGCTTTTTATGTAAGTGGACTGCAATAGGCTGTTATGAGGAAGATGAAGATATCTTTGAAGATATTAATAGAAACAGGTAACTACGGAGAATTTTGTTTCACTGGTTAAGCTAGCAGAGAGGGCACTGAAGCGTAAAGTATAAAAAAAATATATATTTATATAACAAACTAGAAAGATAGAAAATTGTATGGTCATAGCTCGAAAATCTCAGATCACTTTGCTGATCTTACGTAAGAACAGCTTGCATAATAGCTGCACGTATAAATGCACATCATGCTAGACTGGTCGTAGCGAATTGGCTTAAAATTAAAGTTTTGCCGTGAACAAATTAGTCTTCGATTGACCCCAAGCCAGGCTATCACGAACCGTATTGGTATGACCATAAAGACTTTGCCAAGGTTACTAGACTGGTAACCAAGCTCCCGCTACGGCAATAATGATTAACTTTAGTCCCACTAATATTATAAATGCGAAAGTTTGTGTGTGTGTTTGTTTGTTACTCTTTCACGCTGAAACGGCTTGACGGATTTGGATGAAATTTGAAATGTATGTAGCTTATACCCTGACTTACCACATAGGCTACAAATATAAGTTTTTTTTTCTGAAATCAACCCCTCTTTTAAGAGGGAAATGGGGTGACAAATTCTGAAAATCAATATGGATGTCGTTTTTATGGCTTTTTGGGTCGTTAATTACGAATATGGCATCGATTTTAATACTTAACGTAGCGGAAGTGAAATACCATCATCCCCTATTGAAGTGCGATAGGGTTGAAATGTGTAAATGTTTAAATGCTACATATAAAAAAACAAAGTCCTGACTGACTCACTCATTCACTTATTTGTTGTACACAAACAACATACAGACAGGTTAGGCAGCTCGCACGCAGTTACTCTCCGTGTTAAAAATAAAATTAAAATAAATAAAATACTTTATACATAAAACCATTTATATAAATATCACAGTCCTAGTTAGGAATATAACATAACGGTTTCTGCAGCATTATCTCTTGAGGCTCCTGTAACACAGGTCGTAAGACTTAGCATAGGGTGCACAAGCACACATGCTTGCTTGCTATTATTTAAGTAATGAATAAACATTTCAATCTCTTCGATACAGTAAAAGGAGTCTAATGGCCGAATGTACAAATGGACATTCAAGTTAAGTGCAACTTTAATATCATATGGCGTGACATTACATTAAAACAGCGCCGGCATGACTGAATGACAGTCAAATTTGAGTCGGCAGTTTTGAATTCTAGCCTATTACCTGGTTTACATTACACCCTGCCCAACGCTCTCGAGCCGCCGGAAACATATCTCAAAATACCGACGGGATTGAGTGTTTACATTATACCGACTACACATATATACTTTTCGCTCACACGCATGCCGCTGTCTCACGAGGCTATCCCGGCCCTGACTCCCGCACGAAATACCGCCAACAGAGTGAGCACGGGAAATGCGCAATAACATGACGAGCGGCATGAGGAGTGAGCGTTTACATTATGCTCCTGCTCACTTCCCTGCCCACTTCGGTGTGATGTAAACAGGGTATATGATATTATGTTCTAGATACAAAAGATGAACATTGCAAATTCCCGATGACCGGACAATCGTGAAGTAATTGTAGTGATTGTAATTTACGTTCAGTCAAAGTACAAAACTCGATATTCTCTTTGTGAGCAGGAAACACGATACAATACTATTGACAGATGCTATCGCATTGACGTGCACGCCTGCGTGTGCTATCTTCCGTATGTGGTGCTACCTAGATCGATGTTATCTTAGCGCGTGTCAGTACAGTATTGTCTAAGATTCAACGTGCGCTCAGAATCGTTTCTAATCACTAACATGTTCTTTTCCTATATGAAGTGGCAGAGACACAAATATGCCCACGTTTAGCCAGTTATTTAAGAGGGCTAGCCCATCGCTGCAACTATGAAGATATGAAGGATGTAGTCTCAGTCATTGCAGCGTAAGCCCTCACAGTCCTAAATACTGTTTCTTTGAAGGTTCTCCAGCCTGGATTCATTGAACTGTATATTAATATTCAAGAAATCGATACCGACGTCTAGACCGATGTGAATCCTCCGTAAAAGTTAAGCCTAAACACAAACTGGTACTTTCTTGTCGATACAAAAAAGATTATTAATCAATGCAACCTCAAGTTTCATTAGTTTAACATTTATATATTTGATGTTATTAGGCTTAATCGGTATACGTTGAATTTACCGATCGATCGAACACTCTCTAGATAACTTGAATTCGCTTCCCGCCATTCTTTTCCTCAAGGAAGCCTGATGCCACAGACAGGTCCACACATAAGTCTTCGGCACACCACAGTGGCGGCGCGGGGCGGTTGTCAATGTTGTCAAATGCATGGGCCACTGACACAACAGCGCGGTCTCGCTTTCTTATTTGGTGTGTCATGCTTCATAGAGTTCATTGTATGTGTCACCCGTCCCGCTGCCGACCTGCTCCTGTACCGCCTGCGTTGTGCCGAAGCCTTTTATCCAATGAACCCGGGTCGAGGATACCACCGTCCCTCTTATCAGAACCCACCGCATTATCTCAAGGAAAGCGACCATACGGTCGTGGATCTAATTACATCAACTATGTTACTGGGGGCCTGTGCCCCTCGATAATATGAGATAAACTAATGACCTGACGTCTAAAAACCTCGCGGTATTTCTAATTTGCTCGCAAGGCGAATGATAGCGAAGACTGTCTGCCCCAGTTTCTGTTATCACTTTATTGCATTGAGACAGTGAGAGCTTAAGTCGTTATCAGTTCGTCAATGTCAAGAGAATACTTACTACGGCAGAGGTCATCCCTCGACTTTTTATGAGGACGATTTTAAAAATAGCCGATTTTAGTAAATCCACAATCTGTTGCTGATGTAAGTTTATCCTCAGTAAGAAAAACAAACAAGCTTCTCTTCGCACCATAGTTGTGATGTTTGTCGATATTCCTCGTCCTACCACTAAAGGAACTTAAACCCGGCCGGTTGCACAACCAACCACTTAAAGTTTAGGGGCACTCAAAGACGTGCTTTCAATTTCTCTCGTTCGGGAACAGACAGTGGCAGTAACATTTAAAGCTCGTGTATCGGTCAAATTAGCCACTTGATTCGGGGCGGTTGAAGTTTTGGACACAACTGCATATATTAAAATAAAGTTGATACCAGCTTACTGCAACATGGCTTGAAAATTGTGTTTTTATCTATAGGTATTTTTCAAAAACCACAGATTATTTCTATAATTTTAAAGACTACGTTTTAAGATATTTTGAATACCTATTTTTCCAGGCAAGAACCATAGGGATAATACGTTGAAGGTGAACACATATCTTTTAAATTTAATGTAATTCCCATTGATATTATATGATGTTTTCAAGCAATACGTTATAAGATATTTTGAATACCTAGTTTTGACGTAAGAACCATAGGAAAAACACGTTTTAGGTGAAAACTTTTTTTTTTTAATTTAATGTAGTTCCCTGATGTTTTCGAGCACTACGATTGAAATTTATTTCTTCATAACACATATTTCTCTGGATCTGTGTAGCGTCTCCGTTAGGAGGAATCACGCTTCAAAGATGGGGTTTTCACAATAGCAGTATCTGCAACCTGTACATTTGGCTAATAAATTACTTGAAGGTTTGACGATCCCACTGGATGCCGTCGGCACAGGACCGCCTCCGATAGCCGCTATAGAGAAGACCTCTGCCCAGCGGTGAGTCGATGTGGGCCGAGTATGATGACAATAAACTGCTCACCTCATTAAAAGCGTCCGTAGCATTCTCTATCGAATGTAGATCCAAGGAGTCGGCGTCCAGGCCTTCATCAAAGTGTCTTTCGATTGCAGCGATAGGAGCGCGGAGTGCGCTCAATTCCCTGCAAGCAACATCACTCATAAGGATACAATTACACTTGCTGCCAGACGAGGATATTTCCATAAGCTTACACCATATTTATGATACTTTGATATCATTTTACAGTCGCTGTCTCTATTGAAAGTGACAGAACTGTGTCATTTGAATTGCCTAGCGGCTATGGTGCTAGATGCGTGCCTGTACTACCCCGTATCGGCAGATCCAGGTCGACATGTTTGTTATTTTGTCTGTTTAGAGAAATGTGTGGGACAAAACCTGCTCGTCTAATTACATGTTTTTGACTAAGTACAGTTCTATTCCGTGTCTATTAAGGACTAAATACGTAATCTCGTGGTATACCCCTGCACGGGAATACGATTATTTTATGACTTAGCTCAGCTAACTTAGCAGACGGACAGGGTCATGTTCACCGCAATTAAGGTCCTTAGTACACAAGAAATAAGAGTGTTGGAAAGTTCTATAGCATTAGCGGCTAAACCTATAATTCTATTGTATTCTAATGGCAATTCTTTGAGCGAAAAAGCGGTACATTCTCGGTTAGAATATGTTGAAGAAAAGAGGACTCCATTGTTAGTAAATAGAGCCCATATTCGTATATATATCAAGGATTGACACCACCTTATGGTAAGTGAAAGACACAGGTTTCTTAGCAAGTGCCCTATAATTTGAGAATGTGTAGGTAGGTGTGTATCTTATATGTATGTTATCATTTCTCGTCTTTTATCCGGACTCTTGGCAAAGTGAATAATGACATTCGTTGACCTGTTCCGTCAGTAGGGAAATTATTCTTGAATGATATTGAAGTTCAAACAAAAATAAGTTTGTTGTTACATTCAGACTTGTGTGGCATCATAAATCTTCAAAACATATAGAATCTGTACGTATGAGTACATTCACCCGTAACACAACTGCGCAGTTCACTATCAACTATCACAAAGACGCTAATGTGCAGTTGTGAAACAGGCCTCGAGTATTACACGTCACATTCATATTACTAAAGTTGTCGGTCTGACTGTGACTAATATGGGTAGGGTTGCCATAACTTCTAGGATTTTCGCGGCTTTTCAACTACACCATACATAAGCACGCATGTGTACATAGTAAGAGACAAATTACGTGTTTTCTAACAGATACCCTCTTACCTCAACTGGCTATCAAAACTATAAAATAAATTAAATAAAAAATCTACATGATATAATCAAAGTTTTTATTCCAAATGTTACATGTTAATTTTTAAATCTTAAATGAAAATTAAAATACTTTTTCGCCCAGTCATATTTTGAACTTGATTTTATTTATTTTTTATTTTATTTGGTAGTACAATCCAACGAATTAAAAGGATTGGTGATGACAAACGACTTTATATGCTGTGGTCAACTCTGCAGCTACGACTAAAATTTCCTCTTCCGGAACTTTCTTTATCATGAAAGTAGAAATATCCTTTGAACTTGAAGCGGTTTTGCTATGTCATTTATGAAGACTCGTATTTTGTCGAAATAAGGGACAAATACGGGACATGTAGCAATACGGGACAGGATGGTCAAATACGGTGAAGTCCCGTATATACGGGACGTATGGCAACCATAAATATGGGTGATTCATACATTCTTTGGGAATCATTTGACTTTCTTATTTCTCAATCCCCTGATTCTTAGAATACATTTAAATTTTGTGCCATTGTCTGATAAATGGGGATGCCAATGGTAACTCAACATGTCTTTGTTCGTCAGAAATGTAGACTATTGTTAATTGGCTTAGAAAATCGTCTCCCAGAATAACATACACATAAACAGAGTAGACAAAACTATTATTACTTATCATTCAATTCTAATAGATAAAGCTGGACGTAAATATGGCAAAAAGGTAAAAAAACACTTGTAAATACCTAGTAGAAAATAATGAAGGCAAAAACATCTGTCTGAATCCAAACTATCAAGTTAGGCTTGCAGATATGCGACTGACCGAATGAGAGACAATGCATAGCCTAAACCTAAGGAGCTAGAAGCAGGATACTTTGTAGAGGCTTTCCATATACCAGTTACATGGGCAGTTGTTCCATTCTCTATTTTTGTATGTATCAATCCGGATCAATTTGAAGGATGGTAGACACCTTCAGACACTTCAGAGCACATTTTGATTGCAGTTGGAAGTGTTTTTGAAGGGTTTGAATGAACTAAATCGCTATACCGCCGTCTCCAGCAACTGACTCTTGGCGCTGTAAATATTTTTTCTGTCTGTCTCGCTCGCACTTACGAGCCTTATGGAGATGCGGCTTCTTAAGGCTCTTAGGTGCGAACTAGATAGACACAGAAATTATTAATATCCCCAAGAGTCAGTTGCTGGCGACAATGGTTTGTTTGACAGTCATTTCAAATTCCGAGTCGACAGTCCGAGATAGAGAATATGGTGATTGAATCTCTTAGGGAATACGAATAGCAACTCACATAGCAATCACAATCTCCGCAATAATCTCGTGGTAGTCCTTCTGGTGTTCGCCATTGACCTTGCACACGCCAGCCACCGGCACCACCTTCATGACCCGCGGGCCATCGCGCGCGCGCCACAGGAACACCTCGCCGTAGACACCCTCGCCGATCTTGCGGCAGTTCTTCAGGATCCTGTGAGGGATGATGGGATAGATAGCAATAAATAAAAAAAAAAACACCCCAAACACCTTAATTAAATGTGACGGTTAAATTTAGTTCACTTGTTTCCTATTTCGGCTGACAACTTTTGAACCAATTTCAATAAAATATATCAAAGAACCAACAAAGGGAAATCCACTTAGATTTAGAGACAACCACATTTAAAACCATCCACCCTTTGGACCACAAGGGTGCCATCAGACAGACCTCTTTTTATCCGGGGTTAAAGATACTATGAATAAGCCTCACCTACACTAGTCGTCTACTCGTGTTGCCGATGGATTGTGATAGCATAGATACAGATTGAAGGAAGGAACCTTTACTTGTATAGAAGAATAAATTGAAAAAATGTAGGCAAACAACTTAGATGATGTTGTTGTTGAAGATTCAGATGAGATAGAAGTAATTCAATAATCCTTTAAGTGTGACAGGAGGCAGCCCATCACCACAGCTCTCCGCTCACTTTTCTTATCTTAAGTCATTTAAAATACCAGCCAGACAGTTTTCTTCTAGATATCATGAAGATATATTTTGGTCACCAGTATATAGCCCATTACATAATAACATAAACATTTACATACAGACACATTACATTGTTTCTGGCCCCACACCTGGATACCCTGTCTGTGTTATGGGAAACAGAAACACTGACATCTCACACATATAAACATCCATATTTTTTGTATACCCAGCAGGGGATCAAACCCGGGACCTCTCGCATGGTAGGCAGAGCCACAACTTCAGCACCACAGACATTGAATTAGAAATTTAACAATGAAACTTGAAAATAGTAGGCCATAGAAATTGAAATGTGTGGTAAAAGGATCAAATATATTAACAGGTGCAAGGTGTGTTTATATTATGCAATACAAAACTGAACAAAAGACACAGCTTCTATAACAAGGTATATTTCTCACATCTGTTGTTAGGATTAGTCACTACTGTTATGGGTTTCTGTTGATGAATAAATTGTAATTTGTTCAACACACATGCATTTGTGTGACTCATTGGGGCAATGAAATAGCCTACTTAGCAGTTTGTTGGGTAAAATGGTAACTAAGGGGCAAAACTTGAGATACACAGAAAGGAATGAGACAAAAATGCCCGCAAGCATTTTTGCTTGTTCTGTCCTGTTTATTCCTGTTTGTTTTCGTGTTGTGTCTCTTTCTTGTGGGTTCAGTGGACATTACCTAAGATAGAGGGTTTACCAGTTTACCCTGTATCTGTATTCTCACAATAAGACTTAGGTTTGCTGGAATAAATCTCTCTTTAGTAATTATGAGCTAGTATATAACATTTCTTGTAACTGTACCTTTATATTTTAATATGAAAAAACATGAAAAGACTATGGTTTCAGAGGATTCACTGCTTATTTACTGACCAAGAAAATTGCATGGACTGCTAGATTCTGTGTTAGTTTAAATGAATCCACAATTACAAAAATGGATTTTCATTGCATCATCAATGTTGACAATAAGAAGTACCCTTCAGTAAACATAAACATTTGCCCATAATGTATTTTCTAACCAACATTGGTAAAATACCACATGCCACCTTCACTCAACACCTTGAGATACAAGTCAATATTTGTGTAGGCAGTACCACTGGATGCTTTGTCATAATCATGTAGGTCATTGACAACAACTGTGGGTTGTCGAGTAATTTGGTTTTCATAACCGCTTGATTGCAAATGGGTAGTACTACTACCCATGGTTTTTTTTACCGTAGATTGCAAATGGGTAGTACTACTACCCAAGCATTTTTTTACCGTAGATTGCAAATGGGTAGTACTACTACCCATAGGCATTTTGTGACGGACTATGTGACAAAACCTATTGTCTCTGTCACACTAATGATTAATTCAGTAAGGATCGTATTCCATCTCGTTCTCGGTTAAATAACCTTTATTTTGAGATACGACAATGTTTTAAACAATCCCAGCGATGGAAAAAGAATGATGCAATTCATTCCGTTCACTCCAGTGTCAAGTGTTGTTGTGTTGTGGAATTTGTGGTGTGATATTAAATAATTATGTGAGTATTTAGCTGATAATTGTTCATTTTCATATAGATTAGTTCCTTCCGCTACTGCCCAAACAAAAAACATTTGCTCAAAACCAGATTTCGTGCAATGTTTCACAAGTTTTGTCAACACAGGTTTGTTCAACCGAAATGTCGAAATGTTTCCTCTATTTATGGTGAATGTTTCGTGTTTTAAGCCCACAAGAAGCTTATATGTTGAAAAACTATTGTTCAACACTCGTTTTCTGTAAAAACATTGTAGAAAAACCCTCAACTACAGTTGAAAACATACACATTTTTAATCCGGGTGATTAACCACGGGGCGCTAGCAACCGCTAGCGAAAGTTTAAAAACATATAAATAAATATTTTTTATCTACATATTGCGAGTTTATTTTTTTTCCATGTGTAATATTAATACAGGAATATTTTAAATAAATAAAATAAGTAGGTTATCGCTTTACTTTTTTAGATATATATTTTTACATTGACCCTAGTCGATTTTACGCTTGAAGTCTATGTTTACAGCTATGTATGATTGTACAAGAGTATCAAATTCAATCAACACGTATGCCATTAGAATGTTTAGTTTATGAGCACTAACAATAACAACACTTCAAGCCGTATTCTCAAGAACCCATAGTCATAAATAATGTTTTTGTAGAGCGAGCCGCCGCGCAGCGGGCGGGCCCTCGATGACGTGTTTTTTATGGCAATCGACGGGTTTTTTTTTGCCGCCCCACTGGCAATCGACGCATGATAATTTCCGGAGGCGATATCAACTGAGCGGATAACCAACATATCCTGGTACCTACCCGCCTGCAGTCGACAAAGAAATAAGATAAAAATAAACTGGATGTCTTTATATGATATTCTTTCTGATTCACAACTCTACATAATATGTCAAGACAAATGAAAGGTTGCCATTAAAATTAAAATAAATTTAGCCCATTTAATGTCCCCAACGAGGGGCTTGGGCCTTTACTCGGGTATCCGCTCAATCTTACTTGTATGAGTAAGATTGAGCCATACTCCACCACGCTGGATCTGTACAGGTTGATGGAGGGGTGTTGGAAAGGTTGCTATTAGGAAGGTAAAAACTTATACTTACGTTTCTGGGTAGCATTCATCAAAGAGTATGGGAGCAGTTTGGTCGCAGCGACGCAGAACGTAGTCCCGTGCAGTTGTATGCCTCCCAGAAGTATCATGGACTTTCTCTACAACAGTGATGTCGTGATCCGAATCGGCAATCGACAGCCTCGATAACTCGACAAGCGTATCATCACACTCTTCGGCCAGAAATCCTGCAAGCATAAAACAGAATGCGTCACATATCAGCGAGGTCGCGAATGACACATCAAGGAAGTCGAACTTTCCCCATGTGCGTAATCGGACGGTGTTACGTCGATGACACGTTGGGCGAAACTATAAATTCTAATATTCCTTGGGGTAGTACAAACCTGTGTATTGCGAGTAAAGATGCATGCACTTGGCTTTCGACACTTTTAGCCCGACAAAGCTCACAGCAAGGCTATTATCCCGTTAGAGGGCAATGGCAGCCACAAGTCAAAATGTGCGCAAGAGGCAACTACGACACTAGAATCACTAAGAAAACACTTTTGGTTGAAATAAAAATGTTACTTATCTACGTAAAGTAGTTATTCAGCGTTTGAAAACAAAAAAACTGAAAATTTATGAACAAAGAGACCAACGACGGCGTCTTCCGCGAAGTCGTTTTGCCTCAATGAATGAATGAATGAAGATGTTGTCGTTTTCTTCAAAGAAACTCTACCATATTTAGTAGCTTTAGTAGAAATTAGTTTCTTCAGTTGGCAGCGCTGTTTGCAGTTTACGAAGACCGATTCACAGTGATATATAACGTAAAACTGATTTTGAACTAAAATAAAATAATACGATTAACAACATACCAGTCAGGTCATCAAATACTGTTGTCGTAGAAAGACTCACTCTTGAAGAGCTGTGTTCCTGAAACAGGAGCGAATTCCAGATTTTTTCTCAGCAATCACTAACGGCCGATCCCAATAACCTATCTCTATCCGTGATCTACAGATTACGCGTTACATTTGACAGTTGCGCTATGGGATTTGTGTCAAATTTAACACTAGCAGTCTCAAATCTGCAGATTATGGATAGAAAGGTTATTGGAATCGGCCGTAAATGATAAGGCTTCATGTCGGACCTTCCCATGACGTAAAAACTTATTTGTGCTAGTCTTTAAAGTACAAAGTTTATACTTACTTTTACTATCCTTATCGTAGATCTGTGAGGTTTCGGAGCAATACTACTTCTGAAACTACTGAATGAGTCATTATTTAGTGGACCTGTGAAGAAAATATTACATTACCTCAGCTGAATCAGAAAAAAGCGAGCGATGCAAAAAAAATGGGGGGATTTTTTTCTTTAAATATCTCCTAACATTTCCAGGTGCATAGATTCTCTGAGAGGCATTTATCGAGTTGAAGAGGGTCACAATCACAAACCTGACATTACATGTACACTGAAACTTTTGTGGGAATGGGAAACGACGGTGACAAACAAATTGAAAAATCTGACAAAATGTTTGTGAAGTTTTTTTTTTTTTGCAGATTTCTCCACCTCCTTCGAGTTGTAAAATATATTGCTGCTACAAAGAGGCGGGCATTCAATCCTGGCAACCAGGCAACCAGGCAGCCACTCACTGCCTTTGCCATGTCTAGCCTGAAGCCACATTACAAGAAAAATAAGAGTCTCGCTAATTAATACGCTAGTTATTAAAGATTTCCTTACCTATCTGCTCCTGCAGTTCCATAGTATTTAACACACTCTGTCGATAATGCCTTCCCTTCTTCAGACAGTCCTCATCATCTAATATTGAGCTATTACAATTACTAAGGATCGTCATTCTTTTATATATACTCAAAGACCTTTCCCACTTCTTTCCTGGTTGCAAGACAATTGCTTGTTTCATGGTGCTACAATCTAGGTTAGATTCTTTCATTTGACTACTATTGACAGCATTTTTAGAACTTCCCATGGTTATTGATTCTCTATCATGCTCTGTCAATTTTGGAAGACTGACTTTACAGGAAACTACTTTTTCTACTTTCGTGTTCTCTTGATCATCTGTATCCTTGTCTCTAATATTACATTTGTTGCTCAGAATTATTTTGTCGCAATCAGAGCTAGAAGCACTGCTACAGTCATCTAAGACCAGCAGTAGAGATTCGTTTGCAATCTCATTTCTTCTTCTTGTAGTGACGAAGTTTATTCTTTCCTCTTCATCATTGCTTTGAGAATCTGTAGCTTCTTCATTGGAATCCAGTTGGCCAATTGAAGTACTAGCAGTTGTTTTATTGTTTTTATCTATCACTGTAGTGTTTTCTTCGTACACAATGCTGTCTTCATCGTTATATAAACTTTTATTTGGACTATCAGCACATCTCAATTTATTGGTGCTATTTGATGTTTCATTGTGTTTGCTACATTCTAATGTGGTGGCATTTTCATCAATGCTATCATCACTTAATGCAACTTTATACAATGTCTCGTTATCACCACTTTGTCGATTTTCATCAGAACTTGAGTTCTTAATGCTGCTAAAAGTTTCGTTTTCGTTACTGTTGCCTTCGCAATCAATACTATCTTTCCGTGATGCTATATTGTACAAAGTCTCATTAGTCTCACTGTGTTGACTTTCATTGTCATTGCTGCTACAAGTTTCATTTGTTTTATCCACCACAGCATCATTGTCTTCAAAGTCGACACTGTCTTCATATGAAGCTTCGTTGTACAATGTTTTATTTTCATTTATACTTTCATCAGCTTCACTATCTTGACTTTCATCACAGCTTGAGCTATTATTGCTACTAGATGAATATATTTCGATCACTTTTTCATAATACTTCTTTAATGTCGATTCATTTAGTTTATCTATAACTATGATAGGTTCTTTTCTTTCCGAAACATCACTATTATCCAGGGATGTATTATCATCCAAGTTGCTGCATGTATCATAAAATGATTCTTTGTTATCATTTGTATTAAATGATTCATGTCCAGTTTCTTTTGCTTTCTTACTTTCAGAATGTAAAGTGTTATGAAACTTTCCCCTTGAAGCAGATTCAGATTTATTTCTATCAGTCTTTTTGTTATGTTGAGGCTCTGAAGACTCCACCATTGTCACTTCTGTAACAGAATTCTCATAGCTTTTATTTATTTTTCCATAATATTTTAGTATATCTTCAGAATTTTTTACTGTAGTTTCAGAAAATCCTATTAAAGGTTCAATTTCTACACTAATTTCTATTTCATTATCTAAAATGACACTTGCTTCATCATCGTATCCATCATGGCTTTCTTCCATTACTTTCTTCAGGGAATTGCTTTTTAATCTCTTCTCTTTTGGTACATTCAAAGATCTGCTATTGCTCTGAAGAACTAAACTTTTCTTATTTGGCAACTTCTGAAAACTAGTGTCAATGTTTTCAGTTAAACTAAGAACTTTATAAATACTCGTTTCTTTTAGGGAATTCACAGAGAAGCCCAAACATTGTGTGTTTTCAACACTATCCTCATATACACTGACTTCTGAAGATTTATCTTGATGCAGTTCAGTTTCTTTACAAAGTCTTTCTGTTTTGGGAATGGAACTATCTTTCAAGTTGTCTCTAGAGCATTTTTTAGTTTGGCTATTAGTCGATCTGCTACTGCTGTTACTTGACACACTGCCTTTATATGAACATTTCAATATCGGTGAGTGGACAATATCATCACTCCTTTCTGGCACTTGATTTAAGTCATCCCTCTCAAAATCGGCTGTATTTTCATAGGTTTCAACTTTACTTTCATTCAGGTCTCCCATGGGTATGGGTGAAAAATTATATATAGATTTACTTCGGTATTTCTCAGTAAATGGAGTGCTACATTGAGGGGAGTCTTGTGCAATTGGCAAGTTCTTTGTAAGTCTATTTCTCCTCAGTCTTGGGCTTCTTCTTAGCGAGTCTTCTGGACTGTTTCTCTTTATCATCTTTGTGATTAGAGAGAGATTGTTAACCATCTGGTTAATAGACTCATCCTGGCTTTTAGTATTGTTTTTAGGTTCTGCCTCAATAACTAAGTCATGTTTCAAAATGTTCGTCATATTTAGCATGGGCGATTTGTCATTGTTTTCTTTTTCAGAATCTGGAATTAAAAATATATTGATTTATTACGATTATTAACTGAATATCAAGATTTAATCTTAGATTCAGCCATTTTTGAATTAATTGATATTATACCGGAGCTTTCACTACTTGAGCAGTTAAACTTCTTTATGCAAGCTTTGGTTGGCTTCTTTCTTATATATGTTTTATTTTCACTGAAATAGATAAAACACAAAATATTATAAGGTGCAACCCACATGTATTATGTGGTATTAGTATTGACCAAATAACTTATACATATGAGTTAGCCGAACTCAGAGCCGCGACGTCTGATTTAGTTCAGCTACAACGCCAGAACGCGGAATTGGTTGTCTTTATAATTGAGGACGAGGAGAATGAGACCAGCAAGGAGGACGAGCCCACATCACAAACTCTGGTCTTGACGCCCCTCAACGTGAGTGTTGCAGCGTCCACCGCTGGTCCGACCAAGAAACAGGCACCTCGCAGCTCAACAGCGCGAACGCCGTGCCGCTCGCTGTCGCGCGTGGCGCGCTGCCTGCTGAGTCGTGTGACATGCTGCACGCTGCCCCGAGGGCCACGCCACGCGCCGTTACGCGCGTTGCGACGCTCGCTGCAGCACTCCAACACGTGTGTCCCGCCACTCACCTCCACTCGTGTACCGCCAACTACCAAAATAAGTGCTCAGATAAAAACTATATTGTTCTCCGACAAAATAGGTGCAGGATTTGGACCTCTAATACAATACCGGCTTAACCAATAAGTAACGAACATTTGCTGTCAAAATAGTTCATTTGTAGATCTTGTGAAGATAATTAGTCGTGGTATCTATGATGAGTACAGCACACAGCACTATTGTAATTATGGTGGGAAATCATTCAAACATTAGTCGGAATGATTTGAATAAGTGTTGAAACACTTCTAGACTTACATATTATACATGGTGATCTGTTTAGATGGTTGAAGTCGTAAATTAGCAACAGAAGTCAAGCTGTCTCACTAAAAGGATACACATCTGACTTTCTCTCCATTGGCTCTGGCGTACCCCAGGGTTCACATTTGGGCCCATTTTTGTTTACTCTATACATTAATGATATCATGAATATTTTCTCAGACTCATGTCATTTGGTATACGCGGACGATACTAAGATTTTTAAAGTAGTCTCAACCCCAGAAGACTGCACTTTACTTCAATCTGATCTAAACATTTTCACAACTTATTGTGCCCGTAATCAGTTATTGCTTAATGTAGATAAATGTTATACGATAACATTTACCCGGAAATTTAATCCAGTATTAGCTGATTACAACCTCAATGGTATTCAAGTGAAAAGGGTAACGCAGATTAGGGACCTGGGGGTGCTGCTTGATTCTAAACTTCATTTCAATATACATATCGACCATATCATCGCTCGAGCCTACCAAAAACTTGGTTTGATTCTGCGTCTATCAAAACCCTTTAAGCGAGCAAAAACCATCATAACGCTATACTACGCATATGTACGTAGTATTTTAGAATTTGGTTGTGTAGTGTGGAATCCCCACTATGCGGTACACGTTGCTCGTCTTGAGAAGATTCAGAATAAATTTTTAAAATCATTAGACTACAGGACCGGCTCTAACTATAATGATAATAAAAGGCTGTGTGATAAGTTCAATATTGCCTCCCTAGAAAGCAGACGCACTTTTTTGGATGCCTCATTCCTATATAAATTGTTAAATGACCATATAGATTCGGCATGTTTACTTGAGAAGGTAAACTTGTTTGTTAACCGCATCTCCTCACGTTCAAAAAAAAAACATTTTATTCTACCCTATGTAGCACAAACTATGCAAAAAACACATTCTTTCGACGATCTTTCGAAACTTATAACAAAAGACTGATAGATATAGATATCTTCGCAAACTCACTTCCTAGCTATAAAAGACAAATAAAAGAAATTCTATGTAGGTAACTTAACTATACATTCTCGAATATTTTCACAACACGGTATAAATTGTAACCAATTAATGGTACTCCAGGTCTTTATGTAAATAGTCAATCAATCCATGTTTAGTAAGTGACTGTTTGTTACCTGAATAAAATAAAATAAAATAAAATAAAAATAAAAATCCCATAGACTACATAAGTATACGAAAAACTTAGATATAAATTTGCCAGTACCGGATTTTAATAAACAGAACCCAAACAAAATCTTCTCAGACTTCTTCAACAATATTGAACATTATATAAAACAGAAATCAATAAAGTTTTCAAATTAAAGAAAGTAGTGACTACAACGGTAAATCTTAATTTAATGACTGGGCAACGTTTCGAATTCGTAATTCGTTCTCATCGTTCTTGTATGGTCTTTATGAACAAAAATCTATAAATTTGATCGAAAATGATGACTATGTTAACAATCAAGACTATGTTAAGAAATATTCCAAAACTTTCAAGTTGGTTTGTAGAACTGCAAAAATTTTACACATTAATAGAACCAACAAACATATAAACAATGTAAAAAATAATCACACAAAAAAGCAGATAAGCAGTAATTTCAAAAACTCAAATAAAGTCTGGGAGAATGTTAACAGGCTCTGCGGAAAAATTATTATCTCCGTAGATGACGTCATAATGAAAGGATTTAAATTCAGTGATACTAAACAAATAGCGAATAAATTCGCCATAGCATTTAAGAACAATGTAAAAAACCTAACAAACTCCTGTAACACCTTACTGTTAGATAAAAAGACTTATATTAATACACCCGACTTATATATGAGACTTAAAAAGACCAATAATGACATAATCTACACAATTATTAAACATCTTAATGAAAAAAAAGTCCAGGCTCTGACAAAATACGCGTTAAAGACTTGAACTATATTACTTCGGACATCACCCCTGTCATCACACACTTAATTAACTCCTTACATTACCTTAATCCTTTACATTTACCTACCCAGACAAACTTAAAGAAGGTATTATTAGGCCCACATACAAAAAAGGTTCATACACAGATTATAATAACTATAGACATTGGTCTATAGTTATTATAATCTGTTATTGAACTGATATTCACAAATAAATTATCTTTATCTTTATCTTTATGACAATATTATCGTGTATTGGCAAAATAATTGAAAAATATCTAGGATCTGAGGTTAACAAATTTTTGGCAAAATACAAAATAATTAACAACAAAATGGTATAAAAAAAAAAACTACACAATTATTATCTAAATTTTTCGATGAAGTCAGCAAGTACATGGATAAAAAAATACATGTACTTGCTGTCTTCATAGACTTTAGCAAAGCCTTTGACTTGCTCAACTTTAACACACTCTATACTAATATACCTCTATACTAAACTTGGATATGCTGGTGTACAGGGCCCTTTCCTCGAGTGGTTTAATAGCTATCACGAAAATTACGCTACTTTTGTTAATATAGCCGGGACGATGAGTGACAAAGTTAACACAGAAGAGGGCACGGCACAGGGATCTGTCCTTGGTCCAACAGAGTACTTGCTATTTGTCAACGAAATGTATAACATCTTCACAGAGGGCTCTGTATACCAGTTTGCTGATGATACATGCCTATTGGTGGCAGGCAGGCATGAACAAGAAGCCCAGACAACTCTGCAATACAATTTCGATCTTCTTTGTAAATGGGCCGACGACGTAGGCCTAGTAATCACCGCTCAAAAAACTTAATTACTGCACATCCGCTCCCCGTACCTAAAGTCTACTACTCGGCCGGCGATTGTGGTCCATGACCACATATGCCTACATGGGCATAATAGAGATTGTACCTGCGAGCCATTGGATCTAGTCGATAAACACATTTATCAAGGGTTAATTATTGACAAAAGTTTTAACTGGGCACCTCATATTGAATATGTCTGTGGTATACTAAGGGTTATTCTGTGTAAACTATCAAAACTTAAGTATAAATTGCTGTATAGAATATTGCGAATGTTGTATATGTCCCTTCCTGATTCAGTAATATCATACGGCTTAAATAGCTATGGCCGCACCTTCAAAACATATGTCAGCAACAGGGAATCCTAGTTTGGGGCTAGATGAATATGTGTAAATAGTGTCCAAGGTATTATTATTATTATTATTATATACAGATAGCAATTAAGCCTAATTAAAACCATAATGCCAAAAAAATATACACAAATATATAGCAATTATGAGTCTGGTCTTTTCAAACAATCTCTTTAGATAAATGTTTTCGATAAAAATAAAGTGGCTATTGACAGAATCGACTCCCTCGTAAAAAGAACTCGTCCTAAATACCTACTCACTTTAGATTATCTTCCTACCTATATTCTGCCGGACCACAATAACTATTACGGAACACGCACATCGGAGTACATTCTGGCCATGTCCCTAAATGAATTGCCTACGGAAATTGTTGATAAAATCATGCATGACCAAAACAAATGTAGAAGAGTTTTAAAAAATCACTACCTAAGCTAAACCTATTCTTAAGATAACTTATCTTAATATGTATTTGAGCAACTCAAACCGTCTCAGGTTTCAGTGAGATTTTATCATAAGTTTGCTATGAAACTAAAACTTCATGAATGAATACTTAAAAAATAATAATACAAAATTGAAATAACAGATCGAAAACAGTTTGGCAAATAATAAATAATGAAACTGGCAAAGTTATACCAAGGGACAATGATTTTTGCCTAAAGATAGGTCATGACGTTGTTAAATCCAACGCTGAGGTTGCTCGAGCTTTCGGAACATGCTTCACCAATGTACCCTTACCCACAACAGATCGTCTTAATTCATCTCCATAAGAAGCAGAATTTTTTATAAAAAACAATACTAGCGTCAGTGATGTTTTAATACTTGTCTTATTAAGAATGACTCTCGCTCTGCCCAACTGCAGTCCATTATAAATTATTTCAATTTGCATCTTCTTCCTCTCAACGCTACTTATTTTCAGCTCCATTGCACTCCCTCTCTTATCGATAACATGATAACCTCTAATGTAGACTTTCACGGAGTGATGCGACCTTTCTTCTGGAGTTCCTCAGGGTGGTGTTTTTCCCCTCCTATTTTCTCCGTCTTCATCAATTCTATTTCAGATGCCATTTCTTCTTCTTACCATCTTTATGCCGATGATCTGCAAATCTACCGCCAAGTGATATGATTTCTTCTGTAGGTGCATTAAATGCCGATCTCGAGAACATCAGGGGCTGGGCTCTGTCTCATAGACTACTTGTCAATGCTCCAGACATTCCCATAGTGTGTTGCAGCATCTGCCTCTTGTTTCTGTAACTTATGTTGGAACCATAATTCCGTGTAGTACTAAGGCAAAAAATCTAGGAGTTATCTTTGACAATCAGCTTTCATGATCTGCTCACGTCTGCGAAGCTAGTAGACGAGTCTTTGCCACATTTCACTCCCTCAGGCGTCTTCAAAACTTCCTGCCTCGTCATACTAAAATTACTCTTGCTCAGTCTTTTCTCCTTCCTCTCATTGATTACGCAAATGTCAGCTAGATCAGCGCGAACGAAGAGCAACTGAACAAACTCGAGCGACTTCAAAGTCTCGGGATTTCATGAAGTATGACCATGTCTCCCAGTATCGTAGGGAACTAAAGTGGCTCCCACTTCTTCTTCGCCGGGATACCCGTGTCCTCATTCTCCTCTTCAATATTCTGCATAACCCTCGCTACCTTGCAATAACCCCCAGCTTCTTGCGTGATCGGTTTGATTTTCTTTCTTTGGATAGGTCTAGGAGATCGCACACTCGGTCGCTTGTTGCAACTCCTCAACACAACTTAGTCGCATATGGGAAAGGATTCAGGATCAGTGTTATCAGGCTCTGGAACAAGCTCCCCAGTGCCATCAGGGACAGCCCGTCACTTTTACGTTTTTAAGATTCGCTTGAAAGATCATTACCTCTCTCTTCCATAGTATATATATATGTCACCGTAAGATTGTCAAAACCGTTAGTTGATAAACTAATGTTTTTTTTCTCGTTAGTTGTTCAACTTTCGACAGATAGTAAACTGTAGCGTACTGCTTACTATATGACCCGTTAGTTGATTAACTAACGGTTAAAACCGGTAAATAGTAAACTGGTTTAAACTTTAATTGCAAACGAAGTACCAGAGCAAACACTGCGGTAGCTTAGGTGAAGGCTAGAGGGGGCGAACGCAGAGAAGCCCCCGAATATTCTTCGTGTTAGGTTGACATGTAAGAACAAAAGAAAAGTAAATTCTAAGCCCTGTCGGTCTGGTTTACTATCTGTCAATAGTTGATCAATTGTATGTGTATGTTATATACGTAGGTATGTATGTATGTATATTATTTGTATGTGTATTTTAAGAAGTATTTATGTATATAATATTATATATATTAGGTGTAGTAGTAGTAATAGGTATATGTACCTACTTATATTATTATTGTGTATGAATTATTTGGTTGTGCAAATAGGTTTTACTCTCTCAGTCCACTTTTCTTTCCTATATGGTTTTGCTGGTAGAAATCTCTTTTATAGAGAAAAGCGCGCCGCTTGTACATATATTTTTCTTTTTGTTGTCTCCGTATGTTTGTTTTTGTGCAATAAAGTATATTTAAAACTTCATCATGTATAGACATTGTCAAAACGTTTAGATTACTTAACTTAAAAAATACTGAAGACCTGTGGTAGGGTATATCAGTTCAGTAATCATAAGTATCAAAGTTCAGTAATTCTAGTTATAGCCCCACACTTAGCTTATATATTAAATAAATGTGTTGATGATGGAGCTTTCCCAGACCCCATGAAACAAAGTAAACTGATACCTCTATTCAATTCTAGAGACAAGCGTGATCCTTCAAATTTTAGACCAATTCCAGCACTAAGTAAAATAATTGAAAATATAATACTCAAATAGTATAAAACAACTCCACGTCAAGCAATATGGTTTCAATAGGGGAAATCGACTACGGATGCAGGTATTACCCTTATATCCCATATTTATTCTGCATGGGAGGCCGCAAAGGATGCGGAGTTTTTTGCGATCTGTCGAAGGCATTTGATTGTGTTGATCATAATTCGCTATTAATGAAATTAAATTAAAAATAAAGCGTTGGATCTACTAAGATCATACTTAAGCAATATAATCCAAAAGGTAGAAGTCAACGGCGTTAAATCTGATGGATCAGGTGTAGGTGTAAGTGGCTTTCCACAAGGTTCCATATTAGATTATTTCTTATTCCTGGTATATATTAATGATCTGCCTTTTATGGTGGAGAAATTGACTGACATTGTTTGCTGATGATACTTCAATGGTCTTCAAAATTGAAAGACAAAAAAAAGATTTTGATGATGTTAATGGTGTATTGTCTTTAACCTTGAATTGGTTCACAGTTAATAATTTATTGTTAAGCGCTGGTAAAACAAAACCAAGTGTATCAAATTCTCACTTCCAAATGTGAGGCAAATTGAGACCAGTTTAATGTTAGACAGAAACACCTTAGATTTAGTAAATGATTTTCAAAAATTTATCACTTTTTGAGGCCGCCATGCGTTAACGTTAGTAAAGGGGGCGGACCCAAAAAAATACTTAAAAAAATTACGACTCATTCAGCGACCATTTTTGTGAAAATATTTTTTTTACTGTTTGTTTTTACTTCGGAATCGGGTAGTCCTGCTTTTTGCCATCAATTTTGAATATATACATTTTCCTCGTGCAACTCACCGATTTCGAGATATACGACACAACGATGTTTGTCATATCGATATCTCTATAAATAATGGTCCTAGGGAAAACATACTTATGACATAAAATGATGAACGTAAGTCACCCTACACGATGCGCAAGTGAAAATATCAAAACATAGAAAGAAAAAAAAACGAGTATTTTTTTTATAAGTGTCGTGTCTTCAATGCCACCCCGCTTTCAGCGACGTTTTTTTTTTTTACTGTTTCTTTATACTTCGGAATCGTGTAGTGCTGCTCTTTGCCATCACTTTTTGTCATATACATTTTCCTCGTGCAACTCACCGATTTCGAGATATACGTCACAACGATGTTTGTCATATCGCTATCTCTATAAATAATGGTCCTAGGGAAAACATACATGTGACTTAAAATGATGACGTAAGTCATAAAATGCATAGTTTCGCGCGGACATTAACCAAACCTTATTTTTTTAATGCAGAATAGAGAAACAAACTTTGAGCTCCTGTAACTCAGTCCGGACTGAGTGTAGACGTATACATGTCGTACTAAGTTTATTCGTACACTATTCAGCACTATAAAAACAAGGTATGGTTGATAATCACGCGAAAAAAAAGCCACCACTTTTAATAATTGTCCTTTGCAATTCAAACAAAAAAAAGCATTTGACTGTGCATTGGACGCGGGACGGGTTAATTAATAATTCAATAATTGGGACAGGTACCTGCGCAATTAGCCATGCATTTTTCATATTCTATTTGTAAAATATCATTTATAAATATATATATATATATATATATATTTAAATGTTATTTTACAAATAGACCACTTTAAGAAACTAATTTAAATATTTTTGAGTTTTATTCATTGCGTCTATTTGAAAAACTAATTCACATGTATTTTTTCTCTAGGACCATTATTTATAGAGATAGCGAACATCGACAACAAACATCGTGATGACGTGTATATCGAAATCGGTGAGGTGCACGAGGAAAATGTATAAGGCCAAAAGTGATGGCAAAGAGCAGCACTACACGATTCCGAAGTAAAAAGAAACAGTAAAAAAAAAATTTTTTAACAAAAATTGTCAGTCGCTGAAAGCGGGTGGTGATATTGTAGATAAGGGGCCACGACACTTGTAAAAATTTTGACTCGTTTTTAGGGTTCCGTACCCGAAGGGTTCCAAACGGGACCCTATTATTAAGACTCCGCTGTCCGTCCGTCCGTCTGTCACCAGGCTGTATCTCAAGAACCTAGCTAGCTAGAGAGTTGAAATTTTCACAGATTATGTATTTATGTTGCCGCTATAACAACAAATACTAAAAAACAGGATAAAAGATATATTTAAGGGGGCTCCCATACAACAATTATTTCAATACCACATACAAACTTGGATGCACCTGGTTACGTATATGGAGTGTGAAAGTAACCGCACCAATAACTTTGTAAACAATATTTTGCTGTGTAAAATCCAAACTATTCACTCCACACCATCGCTTCCATTGAACGGTGGTACGGAACCCTTCGTGCGCGATTTAGACTCGCACTTGACCGGTTTTTTATTATTTTATTTAGATATCGATATGACAAACTTCGTTATGACGTATATCTCGAAATCGGTGAGGTGCGCGAGGAAAATGTATATGGCAAAGAGCAAGAGACCAAAATTTATGGCAAAGAGCAGCTCCTCGACTCCGTAGTAAAAAGAAACAGTCGAAAAAATATGTTCACAATAATTTTTAGAGATGCAACGAATAGTGATTTGGCCGAATACCGATTATTAGGCGGCGCTCTCCGCCGAATATTCGCCGGGTGATCAAGTGCATCACAAGTACGTTCGTTTAATTCTCGACGCCGCCTTTGAATCCTTTGTTTTTTCCAACTTGCCTCCTGCCGCATAATTTATAAATAAAAGAAACGCCGACACTCGCACGTGCTCGCGCAATGAAAGCCGAACACACGAACAGGCTATGACAAGATTCGGTACGGTGCGTGCGGGGTTGACGGGGAGGGAGTATTTGTATTTGGAATTTTGGATTTGGCTCATTGCACAACGTGCTGTGTTTCATTCTTATGTTAAAATTAAGTCATATTATCTTGTCTAGTATGGCTTAAGTTACGAATAAAAAGTCTCCTATTTGGAAATGTTTAGAAATTTGCAATGCAGTTTCCAAGTTAGCTGTGTGTTTGCTTTGTAAAGTCAAGATTTGTTACCAACTGTTACTGTGTGTTACCAACAAATGCTGAAAAACTTGTTTTTATTCACCATAACCTGCCTTTGATTAATATTAAGTATTAAAATCTCTACCATCACCAATATTAAGACTTTTGAGTTAATAATATATTGTATTTATTGAGAATAAAGACACATTTTTTCAATTATTATGTTACGAAAAATCTCTACCAACCTCGATATAAAGACTAATGATGATGATTCAGATATTCGGTATTCGGCCGAATAGTAGGAAGTATTCGCCTGAATACCGAATACTGAAAAAAGTGGCTGAATAGGCCGAATACCGAATAGTTGCCGAATATTCGTTGCATCTCTAATAATTTTGTCGCTGGATTCGAAATCTTATTTAAAAAAAAAAAAAAATTTTTTTTTGGGCTTTCTTTTTTTTTGCCCCCTTCTCTACACATTGACCGGCAAGGTTGGAGTGTTTGTAGACGGCTAATGAGCCAAACTTCTATATCCGGTATAATGTCTATGGACTTTCATTGAAAAAAATATTGCAAACGTGTCTATAGATATGGTTTCTTTCCGTATTTTATGAAAATTTGAAACGCTGAAATATTAAACAGTTTCTATAAAAACACACTAATGTTTTTATTGTTTTGAAAAGGTAATCTTGTGTAGATTACGGATGTATCAAACAAAATGTATATGTTGTTGATGTTTTTCTCATGTCGGCGAGATTTGTGTCGAGAGGGAGAATTTTCATAGAAGTCTGTGATTCTGATGTCGGTACAAAAATAAACTAAGGTCACAGTGACATTTTCTTCGCATTGAGTAAGAGAGGGTTTCATTAGCTACTCAGATGTACAATTCTCATAGTTCTAAGAGTTACCATTCCAACATAATCACTTGATATGGCAGTCAAGTGGCGCGGGCCACTTGTATGCCTGGGGCTTGAGCTGTTTCAGCGCCGAGTGGCTGGGGCAACCAGAGGTTAAGTAATGTCGTACATTGAAATATCCCTTTTTCGACAAAGTCGCTATAACATGCTTTTAAAATTGCTCAAATGGTAATTTCAAAATCTTCACAGGTATCTTTTTGTAGTAGAGAATGCACTAACCCTTGAAAGAATTGCTAACCGACGGGACTGTATGTATAACACAAACCTTGACGTTAATAATTTTGTAATTATTTATTCCTGCTTATTAATTATGATAATGATATTAAAATACAGTGTTAACTCTTTATAACATTACTCTTTATAAAGATTAACTCCCTTTAATGTAGAAATGAGCACAATTTGGTTGGTTTACCTTTAAACCCACACATTGATAGACTCTTTAAAGTGCAGCAGCCATTCTCTATTACGAAGAAATATATTAGGTCAAAGTAAATATTCACTATCTATTATTGTTTATGTTATCTTATCAGGTAACAAAATATGCAAACTAAACATTTGAGGATCCGAAACTTCTGAGGTTGTAAACAGCTGTCTTGCTTTTGTTATTGTTAATTGCCTTGAAACAAGCGCCTGGACGACGGTTGGTCGAAAGGGTAAACCACCCAAGCAATCTTTGCAAGGGAAGGGCCCATCGACTAAACGTCCAGATACGGTGCAAACCGGACCAGGGCGTAAGGCGAATCGTCGGTGGAAGAAAAAACAGCGTTTGGCTGCCACATCGGCCGCTGCCGGCGTAGATGGGGTTCCATCTGCCACGGTGGCGACCGATGGCGGTCCCGCTGTTAATACAGCCGGAGCTGCGGGTAAGGTGACCGGCTCCCGTGGTGTCAAAGGGGCAACCCTAGACTCAAACGGGGCTAAACCTACCGTAGCGTTCTCTGGTAGTCCAACTTCTAACAAGAAGTTGAAATCTGCCAAGAGATCCGGCAAAAACGAGCGCGCGGCTGCTAAGAGGGCTCGACTAGAGGATAGTAATTCTCCTCGAGTGGAGCCTAAAAAGCAGTGCACGGAAGCGCGCAGAGCTGGGGTCACCTATGCTCAGAAGGTGAAATCTGACCAGTACATCGCCGTAACTGACGTCGCTACTGGTCATATTTCACAGGATCTGTCAACGCTCATCCTCAACGAGATTGATGACAAAATCTTGAGGGAAGCGTTGGCGGATCCGAGCAAGGAAAACCCCAAATTCGGTGGCAAGCCTCGTTACGAGGACGGCCACCTTAAACTGTTCGTGGAGGACGAGTACTCCCTGAACTGGCTGCGGGAGTGTGTCTCCGGTGTGTCTACACCATCCAACGTACAGTTGGTGGTGAAACGCCAATCGGAGATGGTCCGCAGAGTTCGATGTGGGGTGCTCATACCCAACGAACGAGGCAAGTGGAAGTCTGCGCCCGACGTCGGCGTAGTCCTCCACTTCATGAACAAGTGGGCACAGGTTGACCGATGGCTCCTCCAGAAAGTGGATGAGCAGCAGGACAACCTGTTTCTCATCACAGACGTCCCTGAAGATGTGGTGCCGACCCTGCTGGGAAGGGGCAGACAGCTCCTTTTTGGTAGTGGTTCGGTCTACCTTAAATTTCAGGGACCCGGTGGGAAATTTGTGAAGGAACCACCGGTGGTAGCGCAGACCAGCTCTAAGCTGGTCATCACTGGGGTTTTATCTAGAACAGCTATGCCCCAGAGTTCCACTCCAGAGCGGCAGCAAACAGGCCCCGATGCAGTCGGGGAAAGTTCTGCTGCTCAACCGCAGGAAGAGCACGCGCACTGGGAGGCCATGCTGCTTGGTGAAGGCGATGAGCCAGAACCAGCAGTGGTGCCCTCTGAGGGCGAGGAGCTGTCCATGCGGCTGGAGGAGGAACTCGTCTTGGAGGTGGAGGAGGGGTTGACCAAAAATGGCGTCCCTCTCCCGCGATTGTAAAATCCTCCAAGCCAACCTCCAACACAGCCAAACTGCAACGGCCCAGTTAAGACGCTGGTTGAGGGCAAACAGCACTGCCGTGGCTCTGATCTAGGAGCCGTGGATCAACCGCGGTAGCATTCGAGGGCTTGCCAATTTGAGAGGTAAGCTTTTCGGTACAACTGATCACGATAACCCTAGAACGTGCATCATAACTACTAACAACATCCCAGCACAGCCATTAACAGAGTTCTGTTCCAGGGACCTGTGTGCCATAAGGCTGCAACTGCCCGACACAGCTAGGTGCCGCGAACTCGTGGTGGCCTCCGCCTACATGCCTGCGGAGGACAACCCGCCTCCACACGACCTGTGCCGGCTGGTGGACCACTGCGAGAAGTCGGGCCTCCAGCTCATCGTTGGGGCCGACTCGAACGCGCATCACCCACTGTGGGGCATGCCAGATATGAACAGCAGAGGTAAGACACTTGTTGAATACCTATTTACTACAAACCTCAATGTGCTTAACATAGGTTCTGAACCAACTTTTGTTACCAAGCGGAGCAGAACTATCGTTGATATTACCCTGGCAACGGCGGACATATCCGACGACGTTGGGGGCTGGCATGTGTCCAACGACGCGTCATGCTCTGATCATCGATGGATACGCTTCGATATCAACGCAGCGTTCTCCCCAACTGTCCCTAAGAGAAACCCACGCAAGACTGACAGAACCAGGTACAGAGCTATCCTAGGTGAAAGACTTGCTTGGGCTGAGACTCTACCAGATCCGGAGAGACCCGAACAAATCGAACAACAGGTAACAGATTTTACAAATACTTCAATAGACTGCTACCACTCAACTTGCCCGCTTAGCACACCAGCGCCTACCAACATCAAGGGGCAGCCTTGGTGGGGTCCTGATCTAGATAGGATGCGTGCTAAGATCAGAAGACTGCTAAACAGGGCGATGAACACCAGTGCTGATGAGGATTGGGACAACTATAAAGATGCCAAATCCAAGTACAAGAAACGACTACGGTTCAAAAGCAGCAACTCATGGAGGAAATTCTGCAGCGACATTGAAACCGTTGATCAAGCAAATCGGGTAAGGCAAATACTAGCTCAACAAGGCAACTCCAGGCTAGGGTTGCTTAAAAAACCCGATGGAACATATACCTCTTCCACCACAGAAACACACAGTCTCTTGTTGGAAACTCACTTTCCCGGAAGTAGAACTATTCAAGAGATTGTGTGGCCGGAAGAGGTTAACCATGAAGCTGTCGACCACTTAGACATAACTAATATTATTATCACTGCTGACAAGGTGAGATGGGCCATTAATAGCTTTAAACCTTTTAAATCAGCAGGACCAGATGGAATCTTCCCAGCACTTCTACAGTGGGGTGGGGAACCCGTCATCAATATAATGGTCCGAATCATGAAAGCATGTCTTAGATTCGGATACGTTCCCAAAAGGTGGAGAGTAGTAAACGTAATTTTCATACCGAAGCCAGGAAGGAGCGACTACACTAACGCTAAATCTTTCAGGCCGATTAGTCTCACCTCGTTCTTGCTTAAGACTCTCGAACGTTTGTGCGAGAGACACCTGAGAGATGGAGCGTTAAAACATATACCCTTACACAAGAATCAGCATGCATATAGTTTGGGTAAGTCTACTGAATCAGCTCTCCATGCAGTTGTATCCACAATTGAAGAGGCGATTCAAAACAAATGCATCTGTCTTGGAACTTTTATTGATATAGAAGGTGCCTTTGACAAGACGCAGCATAGCAGTATAAGTGCATCTCTAACAAGGCATGGGGTGTCAACAGCTGTAAACAACTGGGTCACAAACATGCTTAACAAACGTATCGTGCGTCTAGCTGGAGAGTCCCTGTCGGCGGAGGTAGTGCGGGGATGCCCGCAGGGAGGAGTGCTCTCCCCGCTTCTGTGGAATCTGGTCATTAACGACCTGATTACCAAGCTTAACGCTAATGGATACTACACCGTAGGATACGCCGACGATTTGGTAATCCTCATCACAGGTAAATTCGCGAGCACAGTATGCAACCTCAAACAAACAGCTCTTCGCATCGTGGAGCGCTGGTGTTTAGAATATGACCTGGCGGTTAACCCAACAAAAACGGAAATGGTCATGTTCACTAACAATAGGGCTCTTGGTAGGTATACCCTACCTAAGCTCTTTGGAACGGAACTCCAGCTAGCAACTGAGGTGAAGTACCTGGGCATAACCTTGGACAGCAAGCTCAACTGGAGTAGCCACATCGACAACAAACTAAAGAAGGCGAGTATTGCTTTCTGGCAGTGTCGGAGAATGGTGGGGAAAAAGTGGGGACTTTCTCCCAACATCATTCTTTGGCTGTACGTAACGGTGATCCGTCCTCTTGTCTGCTACGGAGCTGTGGTGTGGTGGACCAGGACCAAACTAACCACAATGGTAAGCAAACTCCAAAGCTTCCAAAGGCTGGCCTGCATGGCTATCACAGGTAGTATGAGAACTACTCCAACAGCAGCAATGGAGGCCATGCTGTGTCTTCCGCCACTCCAGCTGTATATTAAGCAGGAGGCCGCGTCATCTGCGGTGAGACTCAACACCTTAGGACTTTGGAGGAAAAACAGGACCTCACACACCGCCATCCTAGGGGAAGTTTACAAAAAATTTCCCATCTCTATGGCTTGCAGTGACAGAATCCCTAAACAATTTGTTTTTGACAAAAAATACAATATACAGTTACATGAAGACCATCGGGTTGAGGGGCTCGACGTTAAAGAGCTCAGAATTTTTACCGATGGTTCAAAAACTGAAGCAGGCACTGGTTCAGGCACCTTCTCGGAGGACCTAAACATCAAGATAGCCATTCCACTGGGTGCCCATAATACTGTCTTTCAAGCTGAATGCATGGGCATCATCTCGGCCGCTAATGCCATAGCATCGAGAAAGGTAAGAGATTCCTCCATTCGAATCCTCTCGGATAGCATGGCCGTCCTACAAGCCCTAAATAGCAACACTATTAACTCAGGGCTAATCTACGAGTGTCACAAACGACTAATGGAGGTATGTCAACATAACCGCGTAATCCTTTAATGGATAAAAGGACACAGCGGATCAAGAGGTAACGATGCAGCGGATGAGTTGGCGCGTAAAGGATCTAGCTTGACAACGTATGGTCCCGAACCTATCATCCCTCTTCCCTTCAAGATGGTACGCTCATTTCTGAGAGAGTCGACCAGGAATGATCATGCCACTCTTTGGACAAACCATGAGGAGTGCAGGCAGGCCAAGCTGGCCTTGCCGTCCCCTAGCGCTAGGCTGGCTAAGACCTTGCTTCAACTTAGTAGGCCGCGCATGCGACTGGTAACTGCAGCACTTACTGGCCATGGTTTCTTTAATAAACATATATATGTCCTAGGTGTTACCGACAGCCCCCTTTGCAGAGCCTGCTTGGAGGCAGAAGAAACGGCTGCTCACGTCCTCATGGAGTGCACAGGAGTAGCGGACTACAGGGCTAAACACCTCGGTCAATCGAGGGATCTTCCAGGGATAGTCGGTAACGTAAAGGGCCTACTGGCGTTCCTGGAGGAGTTGGGTTGGCTCGAATGATGTCGCATTCCCACCCACACGCAAAATAGGCGCTTTAGTCGTCGAGTTGCGGAAACCAGCCCGTCTTACAATTGACAAATTGACATTCCCTTGAAACATGCATCATTACTGCGTTTACTTCAAAATGATGTTCTTAACACACCAGCTGTTCCTATCGTATTATCAGTCGCCAACCAACCTTGAAACTGTTATCAAATATGTACATATAAAAAAAAAAATGTTAACTCTCTATAATCATTAAAAAATGCTCAGTCCCTTGAGTTACAAAGAGTTTACACTGTATTTGTATTAGTTAAGCACAAGCAATTTTTAAAAGAGATCTAAAAATCAATCTGTGGGAGTTTCTACGCCCTTCTCCTCCCACAGTGGTCCAATGTAGAGAAGCAGCAAAAAATGATGTTTGCTAAGTATGTGTAAATATCTACTGTAATAAAGGACTTTCACTATAGAAAAAATTATGGTGAAAGTTATTGATTTGTAACAATTCAATGATGCTTAACTTACATGCTCAGGAGGAGTTTGTCAAATAAATAATTGCTGCCTTTTGAAGCAGGTTGTTCCTGTTGTGGAGACGAGTTTAACAGCTGGTCGAACAAATCTACACCTCTGTTCACATGGATGGACTTATCAGGGGTCAAGTATGTGGACCTGGACAAGGACTCACGCATCGGTGATTGAACCTCTTTTACTATTCTCCTTACATATTTCCTCTTGCGTACTCTGTTCGCAGCGCTGTTGTAGTGGTTTGAGGTGCACGACAATTCTCGTTTAGTTTGCTTGATATTTTGAATGTAAAAAGCGTCGAAAGCAGAGCTTTTATCGTCGAATGTAAATAGCATGTCTCTAGGGTCTACGCCGCCGCCAGTCTCCTTTTTGGATTTGTATGTCCTTTGCATCTTGTTAACACTTTTATACCACCTTATTTAGAGTAATTTCTATGTGTACTCTTAGAGAAAATAATTATTTTTCGTGCAAACTCAAGCGGACAAAATGAAAACAAAATCAAACGTCAACGGAAAACAAACCCTTCAAGGTGTGTTCACAGTTATGCTTTTTCTTCTGTGGCAGAATTATTGATCGAATTTAAGAACTTACATAATCAAAGGTTAGTAGTCGTGCACAGTTCACTGTAACATGTTACATGAACGCAGCTATTATTGACAGTTGACAGAGTGACTGACAATTTTATTTTTGTTTTGAAAATGTCGAGGTTACTTTTCCCAGGTTTTATTCGAGTTTTTGTAATATCATGAGTGGATTAACATAGAAATGGCCGTTTCCAGTGAAACCCTATTATACCCTGAACTTTTATCTAATGAACAATTGATAGCAATCATTCAGGAGGTTCGTTTTAGTTCGTTTTTGATTCTGCTGTTGAGCTCCTCGTCTAAGATAAATAAAATCTATTATATTCTTTCCAGAGGCATCTTAAAATACCTCACATCGTGAACGCTACCAGAGAGGAGTTACTCGGGGTATTTCATCAGTATTGTGTGCCTTTTGGTCAAAGAAAATACAGGGATTCTGGTAGAGGCAAAGTGCTCAATAAAAACCGTTATCCTGACGAAGTTACAAAGAATTGTATGGATGTTGATGCTGAGTATCGTAAAATGAACAGGAAACATTCGCACCCACAAGACACAGACCGGTTGAAGCCTCCGCCGGACCTGTTATCCGGTCATCTAAAGAGAATAAAAATAAATGTGGACAGTACCAAACAAATCTTCAATGAAGGGATCAACAAACGGAAAATAACAATAAATCCTGTAAGTTTCATTTGGGTTGGGTGTTGATCACGGACACCTGATTTTAATTACTAGAGTTATTTAGGAGGATAGTTGACTATTCTTGGATGTTTTATCCTAGTCTTAATTGTCGGAAACCTGTTTTGGATTTATAATAACTACTAATAATAATAAAACAAAATATTATTTTGTATGCCTGAAATGGAACGCAATTTTTACTCTTTACATAAGAATTTCATGATAGATGTCAAAAACGTATTGTAAAGTGGGCTGAAATGGAATAGTGGAATAAAATAGTGTACCTAGTATAGCAAACTTGGCTGTTTTATTTGACTGATTTTGAAATCTGAGTCAGGGCACCCCACTTACTAGGCAGTCTTGTGGCTACTATTAGGTTAGTGTTGGTACCAAACCAACACCTAGGCAGTCCTTCCTGGGCAGTCTTGTGGCTACTCCCTAGAGTGTTTTTATAAGTATCCGGAGCTAAGGCGATTTCAAACATCAATACAAACAATGACTTTATGTAAAAAACCAATGGGAAAAAAACAACCTCAAATGTGATTTTTTTAAATTCATAAAAAAAGTCCCCTGGTTCCCGACAATTGAGACTTAAGGGGATGAATAGGAATCAATATTATTCTTATACTTGTGGGTGAAAAATGACCAACCAAAATAGCCGTGCTAATGATCATGACCCTATTCCATTCATAAATTATATTATGGTGCTTTCCTTCTACTTGTTTCTCAAACTGGCTAGAGTAGGTTATTGTGGCTACTTTGCAATCGGGTTATAAGTTTTTTTTTTTTTTTTTTACTATTTTTGTGCTAACGTGCAATCAGTGCGTACACTTTAAGCAGTTCTGGTGCATGATTAAGTGGCGTGCTAGGCAATCCCTTCCACTGTCGGGTTGCCTAATAAGTGTGGGTTAGATGGCGTCCCATACATGCTTCCTCTTCAGCCGTCTTATAGTAGGGGGAGCGCCCAGTGCCGAAGCAAGCTCGTTTTGGTGGCGGTTAATCCTTCCCTCATAGGTTTTGGTCAGGTGGTTAACTTCTTCTTTGACAGTTGGCATCCGTAGGTACTTGTGTACTTCATCGTTTCTGGTGAACCATGGTGCGTTAACGATGCTTTTGAGGACATAGTTCTGATATCTTTGAAGTATTTCCACATTGGAGTGACTTGCTTTCCCCCACAGCTGTATTCCATAGGTCCAGACTGGCTTCAGTATCGATTTGTAAATGAGCAATTTATTGTTAACTGACAGCCGAGACTGCCTATTCATGAGCCACTGGAGGGACCGACTTCTGTGGTTCAGCTCGTCTCTTTTCTTCTGGATGTGCTCTCGCCAGGTTTGTCGCCTGTCTAAGTGGAAACCTAGGTACTTTACAACTGTCTTATGTGGCAGAACATCTTCACCAAGTTTTACTGATGGGCAATCGCCTTTCCTCAATGTGAAGGTGATGTGATTTGATTTGATTGCACTGGCTTTTATTCTCCACTTTTCCATCCAGCCATGCACTTTATCTAGATGCTTTTGCAGGGTTTTTGATGCTGTCTCTGGGTTTTTGCTAGAGGTCAACACAGCAGTGTCGTCTGCAAAAGTAGCTGTCATCACAGTTTTCGATTCTGGCACATCTGAGGTATAGATCAGGTATAAAGTAGGCCCCAGAACTGATCCTTGTGGTACTCCAGCTTTGATTTCCGAGAATGTCGATGTAGAATCATTGATTTTGACATAAAATATCCGACTTTCTATGTAGGACTTTAGAAGAAGATACATATTATGCGGTAGTAGGTTCTTCAGCTTGAATAGTAGTCCTTCATGCCAGACCTTATCAAACGCTTGCTGTACATCCAGAAATACTCCAGAACAGTATTCCTTTTCTTCCAGCGAAGTACGTATTTTTTCACACACTCTGTGTACCTGCTCTATTGTCGAGTGGTGACTTCTGAAGCCGAACTGGTGATCTGGAATAATTTTGTTGCTTTTCAGACAGTCGTTCAAACGGCGCGATATTATCTTCTCGAATACTTTGGACAGCACCGGCAGCAGGCTTATTGGTCTATAGGATGATACCATATGCTCTGGTTTTCCAGGTTTCGGAACCATTGTTATTTGGGAGACCTTCCATATTGCGGGATAGTGTGAAGTCCGTAGAATACCATTAAATAGTTGGTTAAGGAACATTATGCACTTTTTTGGTATTTGTCGCAAAACTTCAGCTGTAATCAAATCAAATCCCGGCGCCTTTTTAAGTTCTAGTTTCAGTATTGTCTGACGAACTTCCTTGGGAGAACAGCAGCGTAGTGGTGGGCTGAGTTGTAGGTCACTTTCGAGAATGGATCTAATTTCTTCGTCTATCCTGTCACTCTCTGCACTGGTGTTTGGTGTGAACACGTCGCTTAAAAAGACTCTGTACGCCTCGGCTCTCTCCTCGTCTGTTTTTGCCCATGTCCCATCATCTCTTTTTAGCGGGTACTGTGCTAGCTGTGGTTTCTGACTGGACTTAATGGCTTTCCACAGGGAATGTTCATAATTTGCTTTGGGGCTTAGCGACTCTAATTGTTGTTGCACTGTGTCGTTTTCGATTTCTGCTAGAAATAATTTCAGATCTGCAGCTGCTTTGTTGAAAGCCTTCTTGTCTAGCGGGTGTCGGGAAGAGTGCCATATTCTTCTAAGTTGCCTTTTTTCCATTACTCTGCGTCTGACTTCCTGGGGGAGGTTGCGGTTGGTCTTACAAAATTTTCTTTCCAGTGGTGTACTAAGCCAGGCTGCAGTTTGTAATAGGTTTGTGATGTAGACAGTGGCCGATTCAACATCATCTTCAGTTTTTAGGGGAACTTTCAGAGTAATGTTTTCCTCTAAGTACTGCCGAAATTTATCCCAGTCAGTATTTTTGTTGTATAGGAAGGGATTTTCTGGTCTATCAATCAATGTGGTGCTGATGGTGGCAATGACTGGTGTATGGTCTGAGGATGAATCGAGACAGCTTTCCACCTTCAAATAGTAAGACTGTATTCCCTTGTAGATGAAGAAATCCAGTAAATCAGGCAACTTGTTGGGATCTGTAGGCCAATAAGTCGGTTGACATGTGGTAAGGACATCAAGGTTGTTTTTGTCAACACTTTTCTTAAGGTTGCTTCCTCGAGTTACTGTCAATCGGGAGCCCCATACAGTGTTTTTCGCATTCCAATCACCTCCAGTGATGAATCTGTTTCCCAGGGTCTTGAAGTAAGCCGTAAAAACTTCATCATCAATTTCAGCTATTCTTTTCTTTTTTGGCGGGCAGTATATGGATGATAGGGTCAGAGAGCCATGTTTGTCATGGACCAAAATTGTTGTTGCCTGTATTTGAACAGTCCGAAATGCAGGTAGTTGTTGGTGTTTCAGGTTATTCTTGATAAGGATCGCGCTTCCCGCGTGAGAGGTATTATCAGGGTGGTGAGTTGTATATGTGCAGTATCCTTTCAGCCTGAAGTCAACGTTGTCTGTGAGGTGGGTTTCTGTTACCAGTAATATGTCCAGGTTGTGTAGTTTTATTAGGCTGTTTACTTCGTGTTTCTTCATAAGCAGCCCATTCACGTTCCACGTGGCAATGCGTAAGGACGCCATTAGTGTACAAGTTTGTTGATGACTGAAGTGAGGAGCCCCATCAGGGTACCCATTTGATCAAGCAGGCGATCCAGCTTTTCGGCTTGTTTTAAAAGGAGGTTTTCTAGGTTGTCAGATATGTTGCTATGAGTATGACCTGACACCACTTGTGTTTTTGTGTGTTGTACCTTTATTTTGTTCTTCATTTTGGTTCGGAGGGCATTCATAATTCTGGGGTCTCATTCTGGTTATGCGTGGTCTCATTTCAAGTTTCCGCTGCTGTATTTCTAGGAAAACTTTGCAGCCCTTGTAATTTGCAGGGTGGTCTTCCAAACACAAGGCACATTTGGCTGGGGAATCTCTGTTCTTTTTTGGGCACTCAGTGGTGTTATGACTTTCTGCACATTTTACACACCTATAAGGCCTCATACAGTTGTTCCGTGTGTGTCCATACTGCTGGCACCTTTTGCATTGATGAATGACTTTCTTCCGTTTCGGATCTTCAATAACAATTGAGGTGTGGTAAATGTACTTAAGCTCCTTAACATTCTTGTTGTTTGGTCCAGGCTCCAAGTTAACAAACCATGTAGATAAGGGGGTTTTGGTGGCTCCATGTCTGGCATTTATAATTTCCCCTTTGATATTGTTTCCAGTGCTCTCAATCGCTTCTTTGATCGCTTCTGTTGGTGTAGATGAATGCAGGTTTCTAATAACAATTCTGTAGGGTCTTTCATCTTTGCAAGTAAATGTATGCCTAATGATATTTTTTTCCCGGACTAATTTAATTAGGGTTTTGTACGCCTCAATGTTACTGCATGTTACTCTTAATTGATTCTTTGTCACAATTTTGTAAGAATACAGAGACTTCTCCAGGGTTTTCCCGATTAGCTCGTTTAATTTGGTTATGTCCTGTATGCCGTAGAGCATAATTGGTGGAGGTTTTCTAATACTGTCCTTCGTCGTTCCAGGAGCAGGTGTTTCATTTTGAATTGGCAAAGTAGAGTAGCTGTTGTGAGTTGGTATCAGTTTTTCGGGGGACGGGGACGGGCTTTGGTTGGCTCGGAACCGTTTGTTTCGCTTTTTGTTTTGGGAAAGAATTGGCACAGTTTGCCAATCGATTTCACTATCAATTGTTTGATTTTTTGGATCCAGGTTTACTTTATTGGAATTTTGGCCAATGTTGAATGTAGGTTTAGAAGTGTTTGATCCAGTTCCATTGTTGTTTTGACCAAGATCCTGGTTAGGCATTTTTGTTGGGGTTCGCTTCATGGTAGAAATTATTTATTTGTTATGGCAACACTATGTAAGACGTCAAACGTCATTTTTACGCAACTCGAGAAATACAAAAAATTTGTGAGGTAGATAAATATTTGAAATGGCGAAGACTGGAAATTCCAATCTTTTGACACTATTTCACGCGTTATTCGAATGTCTTCCGCGGAAATAACGATCATACAGGTTTTCTAAGAGTTTGAGTCCACTTTGACACTATTTTTAGACACAATATCACTGTAAAACCACAAAACTGAATAAATATTGAGGAGCAAGCGGTTGCTCCAATGACAGTTGACAGCCGAAAAAAAAAAAAAAATTATAAGGGTTATAAGTAAGGTTAGAATGTTGAAGAAGCTAAACTGCAGCGGATCTGAGTGAAGCGTATGCAATCAAAAATGACTGGCTAGAGTTGGTTATAGTGGGTACTTTTCAATCGAGTTATAGGTTAATCATTTACATTTACATTCAGGCACATACATTGCTTCTGGCCCGACACCAAGATATCCTGTTTGTGGGAACTAGAAACAGTGATGTCACTCACATATAAACACCCAAGACCTGTTTTTTTTGTATATTTACCCCCAGCCGGGGATAGAACCTGGAACCTCTTGCATGGTAGGCAGAGGTCTGCTGCGCCACAGAGGTCTTCACAAGATAGGTTAGAACATTAAAGAAGCTAAACCGGAGTGGAGTGGAGCAGAGCAAAGCAAAGCGTATGCGAACAAAAACGACTGGTTAGAGTAGGTTATTGTGGCCACCAGGGAGACAGGGGGTCCCCCCACCCGTCGAATTGTAAATAAAAACAACATTTATGTAAATATAACCTCATATTTTAACAAAACTAAACAATTTATGTGTCAATAAGTATACATTTCCTCACAAAAAATACTAACAGCCCACCTCTATCCCCCCAAATTAAGGGGGAATGTTTCTAAATTTTTACCATTGTTTTGTTCTGAGTGTCGATAAATTAATATAATTTACAATTGTTTGTTGTTGCAATACAGAACATCATACCTGAAGGAAGTCCTCCAGTGAAGAAGGATCGGAAACCAATCACTTGGCCATGAACAAATTATTTTTAAAACTTACAAGTATTTTTATAACATTATTTTAATAAATATCAGTGGTTAAATAAGAGTATAGGAAGAAAGTGATTAAAAATAACACATAAATAATATAATATTAATATAAATAAAAAAAGAGCTCCTTGGTCTAATGGGTTTCATGCTTGCTTCTCACACAGGAGAAGCAGGTTCGATTCTTGACCATGTACCAATGAGATAATTTATTTATCTTAAGTATATTGTACGGACGTTCTAACGGTCATGGAAAACATCGTGAGGAAGCCTTCATACTCCAAAGCTGCGGCGATGGGCTAGCCCCTTGTCACGCAAAATGGAGTATTGAATAACTGGCTCAAAGTGGGCACGATTGTGCCTCTGCCACCCCGTGTGGGAAAAGGCGTGACACTATGTTATGTATTATTAATATAAATGAGCTCCGTGGTCTAATGAGATTCACGCTGCTTCTAACACAGGAGATGCAGGTTCGATTCCTGACCATGTACCAATGAGATAATTAATTTATCTTAAGTACATTATACGGACGTTCTAACGGTGACGGAAAACATCGTGAGGAAACCTTCATAGCTGCGGCGATGGACTAGCCCCCAATAATGAATATTAATAACTGTCTCAAAGTGGGCATAATACGGCATTTGACAAGGTAGTCCAATAAATCTAGAAACGTGTCTCAAGCTGCAGCTATTTCAACAAAAACGTTTGACAATATCAGTATTGTATATTTCCAGCAGTAGTATTTTATAAACTCAATTTTGTGATAAAAAGACAGCATTTGACTATGACGTCACATGCTAGTGATTCATAGAACTCGTGAACAAAATTACCGTTTTGACAGTTACTAAAAAGTATCTATTTTGACTAGCAGTAGTATTTTATAAACTCAATTTTGTGATAAAAAGACAGCATTTGACTATGACGTCACATGCTAGTGATTCATAGAACTCGTGAACAAAATTACCGTTTTGACAGTTACTAAAAAGTATCTATTTTGACTAGCAGTCAAATTCCGTATTGTGCCTCTGTCACCCCGTATCCAAAAAGGCGTGACGCTATGTTATCTGTCATGTTAATAATATATATTTACATACAGGCACATACATTGTTTATGAATATTAATATATACAGGCACAAACATTGATTCTTGCCCCACACTAGGATACACTGTGTCGTGCTGTTAGCTTCCTTGATTTATTTAATTGATTGAAAACACTATCTGATTAAAAGGTTAGTAGAACTCATTCGCGCGCCTTTGAGTAGCTGCGCGCGAACAACATACATATCTTGTTTTTCACCCTTTGGTTATATGCTGGATATGAATGTTGAATTAAATTCATAGTTATTAGTTTCAAGTAGCAATCGTCAAATTACATATAATTTGTAAAGCGCGGCAACTCGGATATACATCCGCCATGTCCTCCAAATTCGACTTTATTTTTTTTTGTATTCCGAGTCTCGTGTTCAGTCTTTTGTCGATCGTTGTGATGTGCAAAGTTCGAGAAATATACAGTGTCTTTGAAAGTGCCTGGCAGTTTTACTCTAATTGCCCTTGGAAGTCAGTGCCAGTTTCACACTTCAGCAGCGGGATAAACGTCCACAAAGGTTCGTACATGACACATTTTTTTTCTCTCCTTTTGAAGTTCGTTTTGTAACTCAAATCAGTTTTTGAGTCGTAGTTCTGGAAACCGGACCTTACTTTGTTAGTTATTTTTCTGAGTTTTGAAGCCGGAATTTGTTTATTTATTATATTTTTTATTTTTTATTTTTTATATATATATATATATTAATAGTTTTTTCACCCCATCCTCTGAACGGCAGATAAATTCAGTTCAGTTCAGTTCAAAGATTTTATTCATAATAGCACAAAAATTGAGAATTAATGAACGTCATAACATAATCAAGCAAGAATAATATAACATTAAGTAGGTACTTAATTATTACATAGTAGCATATTATAGGGTGCAATGAACTGGTTCAATGCCAGATGTCGGTGTCTTGTAAAAAGTCATTATTTTTGTTAGGCCTTTGTGCACAAAGTGTGCTTCATACATTTTTTGAATCAAGCTTCAGTTAAGTTTTGTATTTCTTGCGGAATTTTATTGAAGAAGCGTATACAGTGTCCCATAAAAGAACTACTAACTTTTGTGAGTCTGAACATTGGAAAAGAAAGTTTATGTTTATTTCTAGTTTGCACATTGTGGTGGCTACGGTTTTAAAGCTACTGATATTTTTCCTCACATACATGATGTTTTAATAGATATATTGACTGTATATATATACAGGGTGACTGGTAAGTCGACCTACATACGTTGGGAGATGCTAGCACGGATCAAAACCAACCATTGTTACTATGAAACACCCTACCCGAAAATTTATTGTTTTCGAGTTAGGGGCCTTTAAAGATTTTCGAGGAAAAATCCCACTTTACAACATATTTCGCACCAATTTTCCTAATCTAGGTGATTAAGTCCAGGTATTTTGCTGGTATTAGGTAAAAATAGAGTTAATTTAATATTTAGAAACAAAAAAGAACCGACCACAGCAAAAAAACCTACATAATACAGGCTTATGGTGAAAACCGAATATCGCATGTTTACTTAATGGGTTGACTTTGAAGCAGTGTCACCAACAAAAAATAGTAACTGTTTGTGCAAACAAAACTTAAAACATCTCCAGTTCTCTAGCTATTCAATGAGGTACAATAGTCAAATAAAATGTTTATTATTCTTGGGAAAATTGGGCGATAAACTAGATAAGGTAGCGGTCTCTAAGAGGACGATAAGATGATGTTGTAAGGGCAAAAATATTTTATTTTTATCGCCCGATGTCCAAAAGGGGGTGCTATAAGTTTGAAGCGTCTGTCAGTCTGTCGGTCTGTCTGTCTGTATGCCTGTCCGTGGCACTCTAGAAGTCAAACAGGTGGACGAATTTTGATGCCGTTTTCTGTAAATAAAAGTTGACATCTCTGCGGTGGTTCTTAGATATGTTTTGTTAAAATCGGTTAAGCCGTTCGAAAGTTATCTGCTTAAAAAGGAATAGTGGTCAAATGAATGGACTGATTTTGATGCGGTTTTCTGTAAATGGCAGTAGACTTCTGATGATGAACATCAAAACAGGTCAATTCATGGGGAAAATGCATTACAGAACAGCTGATGTGAAAAAGTTTTATCATTTAGAATAATCCAAAAATTAATAAGGCCGAGACGAAAAGAAAAGTTTTGACATAAAAATTAAGGAAAATTAGGTTTTCTTCGAAATTTGAATTTTCAGTTCTCTAGGTGACGTCTGTCAATAACTGGACTGGATAGTCCACGGATAGGTCCTTACGCGTACTATCGTAACTTGTGCTGTGCCTACCGTAATACCTTCCTCCCTGAGCTAACATTTTCATTCATCGCGACTTTGCTTGTTTTGTGGACTTTTGAATCTTCTCCTGTACTATAACCTGGCTGTGTAACTAGGACTTCGACTTGCTTGTGACTTGGATTGTGAGATTTGGGTTCACGATGCCGGTGTTTTCTAATGAAGAATATGCTGATATTCTTATGTGTTACGGGTTGTGTCAAGGGAATTCTCGAGCAGCACGGGCAGAGTATGTGCAACGTTATCCAGGTCGTCGAGTGCCAGATGTGTCTGTGTTTGATGGTGCTTACCGACGACTAAGAGAAACTGGCTCGTCGGAAACGACGAAATACGGATATGGGTAGACCACGTGTGTATGACGTCAACGTGGAAGACGAAATACAAAGATGTTTCCAGGAGGATCCTACGACATCTACACGTGTTGTTGCTCAACAGCTTGGCGTCTCACAGTGGAAAGTATGGTTCACTATGCACACTGCTGAAAACTATCCCTCACTGTATAGCGTATGCCAGTTCACGTGATAGAAGAAGTTGATCCGATTCGACGTATGGATTTCAGTCGCTTTATGCTAAATGCGGATGCCGAAGATCCGGACTTTTTAAAAAGAATATTGTGGACAGACGAATCTAAATTTGATAAAGATGGCATATCAAACTATCATAATGCTCACTATTGGGCTCCTAAAACGCTACGGACGGAATCCAAATAAGAAGAAAGTGAAGGGATCACAGCGAAGATTCATTGTGAACCTCTGGATGGGAATTATAAATAACCATTTAATTGGACCTGTTTTCTTGCCTCAAAATTTGAATGGTGAAAGGTACCAGACATTTTTGAGAACGGAATTATATGATTTATTAGATGATTTACCGCTCGCACTGATAAGAGACATGTGGTATCAACACGACGGCTGTCCAGCTCACTACTTTAGGGGCGTCCGGGATTGGCTGAATGAAAATTTCCCAGACAGATGGATCGGGAGAGGTCCACTTCCATGGCCTGCAAGGTGTCCAGACCTAACCCCGATGGATTATTACTTATGGGGACACATGAAGAGTATCGTGTACCAAGATGGTCATCCTGTCGCAAATGTAGACATTTTGAAACAAAGGATTATTGACGCATCTGAAAAAATGAGAAGGCAGCTCACAACCAGAGCAGTCAAAAATGAATTGAGAACTAGGTTACGAAATTGTATTAGGAACATGCGTGGTCATGTTGAACATGAATTGTAAAGAATTTGGCCCATAGCAATAGAGGGGGGGGGGGGGGAGACAGACCGTTTCACACACAATATAATCAAGGCCCTACTCAAGACCCACGACGAACGCCGAATGTTTCGCCGTCGGCAAGTGGTCAGGAGCCACATATTAGACCTGGTACTAATAATTATAATTTGCGTCCTAGGCAAGCGGATTTTGCAACACGGCGTCGCTAGAGCCCGATAGCGGTGACCAGGCTGACCTGTGGAATGAGGGCCTCAGACGAGCTCAGCAGCGTAGCACAGAAGCGAAACGACCAATGGGGAAGATCGTCGCAGTCGAGGCGGATCAGCAGGTCAGACCATTAGTTTTATTAAATTCTTCGGGGGTAAACGTGGTAGCTCTTTTAGATACAGGCGCTACGGCTTCATGCATCAGCCCAGCTGTTGCAGATCAAGTGGGTGCGAGATGTGTGCAAGAAGAGAAAAGACGGGTTAAGGCGGTAAATGGAAGTTTGCTGCAAATTGTAGGGAAATGTGTTATAGATTTTAGTTTGGACAATTTTAGCTTTTCACAGGAATTTTTAGTAATAACTGATTTAAATTGTAGCATTATTTTAGGGGTGGATTTTTTAATAAAGAACGGTATGAATATTGATTTTGTTCATTCGTGTATGTGTTTTTTCCAGGGAAAAATACCGTTTTTCAATAATTTCCATACGAAACAAAACACGACGCCGGTAAAACGAAATGCCATGTGCGTAGGGATTCTTTCAAAACAAAAGATAGAGTCGGACTTTCTAGACGGTTCTAGAAGGAAACAAGTGAACTTCGGGGAAACCACGGTTATCGAGGATCGTGACGTGGTAAATTCTATCGACTTTCAGGAGTCAAGAAAGGGCGATTACGTTTATTTCTCGGGTTTATCGGATTCGTGCGAATTTGTGTTTGGGGTAGAAGATAAACGGTTTATCGTAAATGAGGATTTATGTGAGAATGATAAGCGGGTATTATTGGCGTTGTTGTATAGGAATGCGGATAGATTTGCGATTGCAACTGACCAGTTAGGTAGGTCGGAGATAGTGTCGGTCGATATTAAGACTTATGATGAAGAGCCGGTTCATTGTCACCCGTATCGCGTTTCGCCGGTGCAACGGGAAATTATTGAGGAGCAGGTCGCGGAGATGTTGAAACTAGGTGTTATTAGGGAATCCACTAGTTCTTATGCTGCGCCCGTAGTGTTAATTAAAAAGCCCGATGATTCATGGAGGTTTTGTATAGATTATCGGAAATTAAATAAGAAAATTTGTAGGGATGATTATCCTATTCCGCGGATAGAAGACATTGTCGATAGTTTGGCCGGGGCCAAGTATTTTGCGGAGTTAGATCTCAATTCAGGTTATTGGCAGACGGTTATTACGGAAGGCAGGCATAAAACGGCTTTCGTCACGACCACGGGTCTTTATGAATTTAATGTTGTTCCGTTCGGTTTGGCAACTAGTCGAGCGGTTTTCCAACGGATGATGGATAAAGTTTTAGCGGATTTAAGATTTAAAGGGGTTATGGTTTACGTAGACAATGTAATTGTGTATGGTAGAACGTTCGAGGAGTTTACCGATACGTTGCAGAAAGTTTTTGGGCGGTTTAGAGAAACGAACTTGACCTTCAAGCCATCCAAATGTAAATTCGGTTTTTGCGAGATTGAGATGCTAGGTTATCGAATCTCGAATGAAGGAGTAAAACCTAGTGAGAAAAAGCTGAAGGCTATGCAACAGGTTCCAACTCCCACATCTACGAAGGATGTGAAACAATTAATAGGTTTATTTTCTTATTATAGAAAATTTGTATCGAATTTTGCGAGAATATCGTTGCCTCTCACTAAATTATTGAAAAAGGGGGTAAAGTTTCAATGGAATGAAGAATTGCAGAATTCGTTCGAGTATATTAAGAAGGTTATGTGTAGTGCGCCAATACTTTCCTATTATTCGGGGGATAAGTCGGTTACTACGAGATTGTATGTGGATGCGTCTAACGAGGCGTTAGGTGCAGTATTGATGCAGGGCGTTGAAAAAATGAGTCCGGTTGCCTACGCGTCTAGAAAGTTAACGGATGCGGAGAAAAAATATAGTGCGACGGAGAAGGAGTGTCTGGGGTTAGTATGGGCGTCAAGGCACTATAGGCATTATCTTTGGGGATCGTATTTTCAGGTTGTTACAGACCATAGCGCGTTATGTTGGTTACAGTCGAAAAAAGATATGTCTGGTAGGTTAGCGCGATGGGCGTTAGCGATACAAGAATGGGATTTCGAGATAGTTCATTGCTCGGGGAAAAGCAATGTAGTGGCAGATTTTTTGAGTAGGAATCCGCTAATGGAAGAAGGGAAACGGGAAACAGAAGGACCTCAGTCTTCTTCTCGTTCTGAACCTGATGATGATGGTTTGGAAGTTTTTAGTATTAATGTAGAGTCGTTACAGGCGGATCAAGACAACGATTCATTTTGTAGTAGATGGTTAACGCGGTTGAGCGAACGTCCGGAAGCGTGGCGTAGCGGTTTTTGTTTGAGAAATAATTTATTATATAAAAGCGTACGTAGAGATGAGGGAATTAGGGAGGTATTAGTATTGCCTAGGTCTTTGTTTCAAAATGTAATGAACGAATTACATGATGAGGCGTGGACAGGAGGTCATTTGGGTCTCGCAAAGACGTTGAAGAGGTTTCGGTCGAAGTATTTCATGCCGAAAGCCGATAAGGAGATAGAGCGTTATATAGCTTCTTGCGTGCCGTGTCAAGAAAGGAAATTTGGTAGGTAATATTTTTAAAATTTTAAGACTGACCTGCGGGTGAAATAAATTCTCTCAATAGCCCGGGAGGCCACTCGGCTATTTTGCGAGTTACTCGAGCGCGTCATTTAATATATGGGAAACACTAAACAGAGTAACGGTTTGGTAGAACGAATGAATAGAACGTTAACTTCGATGTTATCAATATATTTAGATAGTAATCAAAGGCGGATAACGGGAAGATGTATGAAGTTGGCACGTCTGTATCAAGGATCATACAAGGTCATTGAGATCGTTGGGAGGTCTAATGTGCTGATTCGTCGTCTGAACTCACGGTCACGGGGCGTTATTGTTAACACAAATCGTTTAAAACGCTTTGTGCTGCGCTGAGGAATTCGTCTGATATTAAATAATTATACATTAGGAGTATAATACAATTGTATCCCGGTAGATGGTTTGTGGTTTATGTATGCGGTATTGTTATGAATTGTTTATTAACCGGTGTTTCTTTTCTTGTTGTTGCTGAGCTATGATGTCTGATGAGGGCCGTACACCAAAGACCCAAGAAATATCTGTAACATACTAGATTTCCGTGGTAGATTACCTTTATATGAGAAACTTTTATAAACGACAGTTCGTATAATTGTTTGAACCGATCGCCTGGTTTTATCTTTGAGAGCAGTATGACGAGGCAATAGCTATTCGTCATAGGGTTCTGTTTTGGTTCCTGCGTTCTTAAAGTATAGAGTTGGGATGATTTGGTAAGGGGAAAGTAAGGGTTGTATAACGAAGTTGGTAACGAGGGTTTCTCAATGAAAGTAATTTCTGATGTGGGATAACTCGGGTATTCGATACACATTCGAGATTCTTTGTAGTGTCTTTACTTGGGTAATTGGTTGCAACGCACGGCGATTATCTTAAACTGTTAATAGTAAAAGATAGTTTACTGAATTCCAATGGATTATTTAGGATGTTTGTATGTAGTAGTATCGGTTTTAAAGCTAGTTGATTTCATCGTATTATTGGAACGAATTTTAATGAACTCATTCTTAGGCTGTGGCTTAGTAATACGGTTCTATAGATTAATCCTGTTAATATGGTTGACGTTTCCTATATTTGAAAATGATATTTTTTTTCTTTGACCTTGCCTGCGTTAATTTTTGAAATATTTCCATTCGGTGGAAAGAGTTCACAATGTGTTCACAATTGTCTATGCAAAGATCGAGTTGTGTTAATTTTAGGAACGGAGGTATTCTGATAAGTTTTTCGCTAGTTTTTACTGTCAGAAAGTTTGTCGAATGACAACCATTCGAGAAGCTAAATCTTAACTAGATTCAGCTGTTTGCCTTCGTATTGTAATTGAGAGTTTTCTAGCGTTAGGTAGGTTAGTGTTAAGCCGCGAATAATTGTATGATGGGATCATAGGGTGCCATAATTTAAGTTTTTTAAGGTGCATAGCCTACACCTTAAGTGTAGTTTGGTTTTGTTATTTAATGTTTAATTGAGTAGGTTAAATGGGATGGTTGGACAGATAAGGATTAGGGTACTTGATGTTATTTAAAAATATGTTTGCGGCATATTTACTGTTTTTTAGATTTCATGCATAGCAAACTAACTTAATGTTAACATTTAATGTTTTTTAGATTTTAGACTTTGGGATAGGGTTGTCATTTTAGATTTTAGACTGAGTTAGGGTTGCCACTTTGAAAAAAAAAAATCCGTTGGATTTTTTTTTTGAAGGGAAGGGCGAATGATTGTAAGGTTCGATATTTGTTTATGCGATTATATTGTATACGGGCCTCTTTAGAGTGGGTGTCACTTTGACACTGTTACTTATTTTGTAATTTTAAAAAGAAAGAGGCTTGGATGTGGGAAGTCAATGTGACACACTTCACCGTAGGCTTCGGCCAGTGACTGAGCTAAATTTTAAGTTAGGATAGCTTAATGGCTATCGAGCCAGTTGTGGATCCCTTTTATAAAAAGTGTAAACTAAAGCAATAAAAACCAATCAGTTATTACCACAAAGTCTTTATAATTGAACTTGCTAGCCCTACAGATTAGGTAGGCAATTATAATCGTATAGTGCTGAAAGCACTGAAAGCACTGCAGTACCGTCTGCAGCCAGCACATCACCTCGTATCAGGAGAGCTCCGTGCAGTGCCCTGATTGTTCCCAGCCCCGTTATTTTAAAGGGAAGAGAGGTTTAAAAATTTTGCCCATGGCTCACAGTGAAATCGATTGTATCGATAACTGTCACACAACACAACAAAGTGATTGTTTTTAGTCCGTATACTACACGAGCTGATGCCGGCTCAATGTGTAGGAACCCGGACAGGGCATGGGTAATTCCATTTTCCCCTCCAACAAAAGTTTAAAAATTCATATTGGGAAAGTGCACAAGGGTAACAATATCCAGCAAACAACCCACACTTTCAGCCCTACACTTGCCCTAAATTTACTTACCAACCACAACTCAGACCTTTGGAAAGACCTAGCGAAATTCAAAAAGAACACCCCCATAGTTAAACGTCTGTCTGGCCTGGTTTACTTTGGACAGGCGCCTACATTGCTTCCCCCTTTGAAATAAATAAGGAACTTATTTACACAGAGCACAAAAAGGTAATAACAATATTAATAACATGTACACAATAAAGTATCAAATTAAAACAAATTTAAAATATATGACGAAGTAAACTTAAAGACGATAGTTGTGTGGAATTTTGCGGCTTTTATTCACGCAAATCTAACTACCTTGCGAATTATTCTGCCCGAGCGAGACTTCTTGCATTCTGCTGACTCGTTGTCGCTCGTGGCCTTGGCCCGCCCTGGTTTCTCGGACGGTTCCGCCGCGTGTTTGTTTTGACTGCTGTCTTTTTCCGCTTCGTCCACACGGCAGTTGTTTAACACGTATGCGGGTTTCCATCTGTCGATCGAAACTGTGTTGAGATTGTCCCTGATCTTGATCTTGAAGATTTAGTCATATCTTCAGATGGTCCTTCATACGGTGGGGTCAATGGCTTCCTAACGGCGTCCATGCGTACGAATACGTAGCCGCTAGTTTTCAGGTCTGGGTGGATGAAAGATGATGGCTTGGAATGGTGGGCGGTCTTGAAACGTGTAACCTTGTCCATAGCAGCTATTAGTTAGCTCGTGAACTCTTCTGGAGATGTGTCTTGCCTTTTCGGCTCGACGGAACACTCCTGGAATACGGATGTTGGTTCCGTAGAGCATTTGTGCGGGGCTAATATTGTCGTCTTCACGAATTGCGGCTCTCAAGCCGAGCAGGACGAATGGTAATTCTTGAGACCAGTTTGTTGAGTTCCCGCGTGCGATTATGGCTGCCGTCATGGTTCTGTGCCATCTCTCTACCATTCCGTTGCATTGAGGGTGGTAACTCGTGGTCCTGGTTTTCTTCACCCCCAAAATCTTGGTGTGGGAGTTAAAAAGGTCCGATTCGAACTGTCGTTCTTTATTCGTCGTTACGGTGGCTGGGGCTCCAAATCGAGCGATCCAGGTGTTCACGAAAGCAGTGGCCACTGTCCTCACTGTCATGTCCGGCACTGGGACAGCTTCTGGCCATCGCGTGCCTCGGTCAATCATCGTGACTATTTACTTGTTGTTGAACTCGGGTAGCGGGCCGACGATGTCGATATGCACGTGATCCAAACGGGACGTGGAGGGAAATGTGCTGATAGGTATCTTACTGTGACGTGACACTTTGCTTCTCTGACACGCAATGCATGTTTTAGCCCAATTCCCGATGTCGGTGTTTATTTTTGGCCAAAAGTAGTGTTTGGTGACGTGGTTTCTTGTGGCCCTTACTCCTGGGTGCGTCAGGTTGTGCATGTTGTTGAAAATGAGCTTGCGCAACTTGTCTGGAATGTATGGACGAAGCTCGTTTGCGGAGTTTTCGCACTATATCTCTTTTCCGTGGCTGAATTCAATTTTCTTCATTTTAGCGTTGCCCTCGTTCGTCAGCTGTTTAAGTTGTGGGTCGCCTTATTGCAAGTCGGCGATCTCGTCCCAGTCAGTAGGTGAAGGACAGTCTATTTGTGCGATTCTTGATAGCGCGTCAGCAACTGTGTTCTCGCTACCAGCGAGGTGTCGAATGTCTGTAGTAAATTGTGCGATGTATTGTAGGTAGGTGACGTAATCGCCTGGGGTCGTTCGCTTTCTTGCCCGTTTTTAGTTGTCAAAGCATGACAACGTATTGTGATCGATGAATATAATCATTTCCCTTCCTTCGATGTAGGGTTGAAAATATGTTATGCCAGTAGCTCCCGATCGTATGTACTGTACTTCGTCTGGGCGTCGTTGAGGCTCTTGGAAAAAAATGAAAGGGGTTTCCATTTGTTATTCTCGCATTGTTGTAGTTCTGCGCCGACGCATGATTGTGAAGCGTCAGTCATTATTGACAGTGGCGCGTCGGCCGACGGTGACGTCAGTGAAGCGGTGTCGCTTAGACTTTCCTTACACTGCATAAATCCGTTGATTGCCTCAGGCGTCCATTCTATTAACGAGCTGTCTTTCTTTTTGGCGCCGGTTAGATATTTGTTGAGACTCGCTTGTGTTCTGCTGCTTTAGGAAAACTTCGTCGGTAGAAGTTAATCATGCCGAGGAAACGTCTTAATTCCTGAATGGTTTTGGGTCGGGGATAGTCTTGGATGACCTTGACCTTCTCTGGAAGTGGTTTAATTCCATCTTTCGTGATAAGGTATCCCAAAAATTCGATTACAGCCCGTCCGAACTCGCATTTATCTTGATTTAGTGTGATGCCGTTTAACCTCTTGAACAGTTCGTCCAGATGCTGCTTGTGCTCCTCTTCTGATTTTGATGCTATCAGGATATCGTCGATGTAGGCGAAAACAAAATCTAGTCCTGATAGCGCGGAACTGAGGAATCTGACGAATGTCTGCCCAGCATTCTTGGAAATTCCCGAAAGGCATTCTTGGAAATTCGAATAAACCAAACGGCGTAATTACGACTGTCTTATCAATATCTTGAACAGGAATTTGGTTGTAAGCACTCTGGAGGTCGATTCGGGAATAGATGGTTGTTCCAGGTAGTATATATGTGAAATCTGTTATCCTTGGAATTGGGTATCTGTCTGGAACCGTGCTTGCATTCAAACTCCTGTAGTCTCCGCATAATCTTAAATCTCCGTTTTTCTTCTTAACGACGTGAAGTGCGCTAGACCAAGGGCTCTTAGATGGACGGCATAAACCCATCTCTAACATCTTGTCGATCTCCTGCTTGACTCTGTGATACTTGTCAGCAGGTAATGGCCGGCATTTGGTGTGGACTACGTGACCGTTGGTGATGATCTGGTGCTTGACGTCTCGTGCTTTGGCTCGGCGAGTGCGTTAATTGGCTTGGTTATATTTGGGTATTTTTTAAATTTTTCCGAATATTTGTCTTCAAGCTTGATGGTACGAAGAATCGGTGTGTTCGAATGGATTATGTTTCCTGAAGTCAGAAGTCCTGTTCTTCCATCAATTAGTTTTTTGTTTCGCACGTCGACCAAAATATTGTGATGATCTAAGAAGTCAGCGCCGAGTATTGGTTGAGCGATGTCAGCAACGATGAAAGTCCACTGGTACGGTCGCCTCATTCTAAGGTCGAGCGTAAGCGTTTTCTCGCCGTATGTTTTTATTTCCGTCCCATTGGCAGCGTATAACTTGCATGTTGACCTAGTTGGTCGCCCTTTCTCCGGTAGGACAGAAATGTTTGCGCCTGCGTCAACCAGAAAACGGTACCCACTTTTTCGGTCGGTAACGCAGAGTCTGTTGGCCGGGAGAATAGCGTTGACGACGGCCTCGGTCAACGCTGGCTCTAGTTTTCCGAAGATGACGATGATTTGTTCCAGTTGCATGGCTGCTCGCATTTGTATGCTCGATGTTTGTAGTTGCGATGATACCAGCATAACTCGTCCGACCCTGGACGCGACCTTGATCTGGGTTGGTATCTTGAACGGCTCCTATATCTGCTAGGGGACCTGCTTCTTCTACCGTGCTCGTTGACTTGGACTCTGAGTGCTGCGACCTCCAAAGTTAGCTTGCTGGCTTGAGCTAACAGTTCCGTCATCAGTTGTGGTTGCCCGCTGGTTATCTCGCATAACTCTGACCTGTTGTTTATCTCCTATAATCTTGTCGGCGATACCAGCGAGATTGTCCAAACTCCGGTCCTAGCTGACTGTGAGGACGGCTCGTACGTGAGTTGGAAGTCTTGACGTCCACAAATTGATTAAAGTTTCTAAAGTGATGGAAGCCAGCTCGCCATTTGCTAAAGTTATTGTCCCGCCTGCTGTGGCGTTGCATCCTGTGTTGCTGCAGTTGTTGTCCAAAGTCATCTTAGCTTCGGTATTTTAACTCCGTTATAAGCTATTTCAGAAGTGTGTTTTTTCAGTCGGGGTCACCAACGTCGTGAATGACTAGTCACCTAAACCTAGCAGTAGGTATATGGAAGGTGGAACAGAAAGACAGTGTAGTCGCTATGTAATAATGTTACTTTATTTCAGAGTCTTAGCTATATATAGAAACGGGGTTGCCTACGCAGCTAATGCATTGACCTTGCTAACATGTAGGCTGTTTATGTAGGTCTGTCTGGCCTGGTTTACTTTGGACAGGCGCCTACATATGCATATTCAATAATATTTTGTGAATTACAAAAATCAACAAAGCGACAGCCATGTTCTCCTTGAAATCAAAGAGTATTATATATATATATATATATATATTATTATTATTATTATTATATTATAGTAACAAGTTTTTTACATGCAGATGTGACATCTTCGAATACTTACCAACATGTTATGCATGTCATATATTTTGTAATTTTTTATTGCACATGAAAATTCACATTACAAACTTATGGAAAAGTCATTTACAAAGGCAAGCTTATCTCTAACAAGATATTTCTTTCAGCAAGCCCAAGATGATAAGGATAAATTTCATAGCAGTGACAGGTAGACCCTTGCGCAGAAATACCGCTATGTGTTACTACCGCAATTTATTAATGATAATTATCATCTGACGAAAATTTAAAGAACTGCCAATTTATTTATTAAACTGACTGTAACAACATCCCGTCCAATGAAAGAAAAGGATACTTCCCATTAAAATATTGGATATGTGCATATTCTCTTTTATTTTATTCCCAAATACACATAATAGGTCGCCTGCGCTTAAAAGTATGCAAACAGTATAGGCTGGATTCACTCGATTCACTCACTCCTCAAATACACTGAAATAAACAGCTACTCTCGCTGCGCGACAGTAAAGCGCAATCTAGCGCTACCTACAACAATCGCTAGGCACCTTCAGAATCGGTTGCCCCGCCCGTGAAGGCTAGATTGCGCCGCATCACTACGCCTGAGAGCTTCTTTTACTCTGACATCACAAGGTTGTCCTGTAAACTCCTGTCTCGCTTGATCGCGGTAGGGTTACCTAAGTGCGATTATTTGTGTTTGTGAATTTTAGTCCACTCTATCTAAGAGAGGTATTTATAATGCTTATTCAGGCTATTGGTAAATTCTAATGCTAGATAGGTAACTACCTCCTTACTTATGTAATTGTTATTTGTTTTATACTGGGTCTAAAGTGTTTACTTTTAGTTAAACAAAACGGTATTCAATTAAAAAGGAATCGAATTTTATTTGTGAACAATTCCTTTAGACACCCTAAAATGTTACGTACCTACTTAAGTCATTGTTGTTGCAAAAATCACAGAAAAATTGCTTATGAGGAGCGGCTAGCGCGCGACGCGACTGCCAGCCAAGTGAGCGGCAACATAACTGTAAAAGGAACACGACAGAAGTGAGAGTTCTCCAAGAGAAATAATCGACACAGCAAAATATCGTTTCAGCGTTTTATTCGCTTCAAGCGTACAACAATGTCTGCCTGCCGAACCAAAAATCATATGGGCTCCCACACTAGTTCACTAACTTCACATTGGTAACTAACTTCACACCGGTACTGTACTTCCTACCAACTGAATAACATTTAATAATGGAGGCAGTTGCTCACGTCCGAAGGAGATACTTGGTACCTACAGCCCTTCACGTCCTCCCGGGTAGTGCTAAGGAGCAACAAGTGAACACTAAAGTTTCCAGGTTCTCGAAAGAAAACCTGTCCAAATACAGTGAAATCTAAAAAAACACGTGACATTGGCGAAATTAACCTAGATGTTAGACCGCCATTAATTAAGAAAAAAAAAAACATTTAATAATAATGCTATCTAAATAAATGTTATGACAACATGAGTGTCGTTTATAATTACTGATCTCAACATTGCTGAAGTTATTTTATATTTAAAACATACCAGTGTATTATTTTATTTTAAAGGAATATAAACATAACGGCATTTAGTACTAACTCGTGACGCAGGGTGGCGCCAGTAGCGACACACTGATCCAAAGTAAAATCAACAGTATTTTAATTATTAAATTCAAAATAATATCTTAATGTATGCATTCCATAAACCATATCTATAATTATTATAATTAGTCAAGTATTTAGTTATGCAAATTAATGTTGGTTGGTGGCGCCGTTGTTGGAGGCGACGTAGGACGATAACACTCGGCCATCCTGCACAGGCCGTGACCCACGGCCTCCATCCGATACGATTTTCAGCTTTCCTGTTGCACCAGCATCCTGAAATAAAATTTTCACGCAGTACATTTTGTTTTTATTTGGTAAAATAATATCATTAGGTGAATGGGCTTTGATCACACAGCCAGCCAGAAAGTCACACAGCGCGGGGTTTGATCACACAGCCTCTCCGAAATGTAATTATGGAGTCACACAGTCTCCAATTGAAGCAGAGATATCACACAGATTCACACAGTTAGTTAATGGTTGATAAACTGAGCACACAGCCTCCCCCAAATATAAGGAGTCACACAGTCTCCAATTGAAGTAGCGATATATATCACACAGAAGGTTTAGGGACTGAGGAGCACACAGCCTCGCCAAAACTGAAGGAGTCACACGGTCTCCAATTGAAGTCGATATACTAATATGTCACACAGTTAGTTTAGTTATGCAATTGACTCACAGTCACGCAGAATTTTGCTGAACTCGAGGTAAGTAGTTCTTACTTATAAGAAAACTGTTGTATCATAGGATTAATGTAGGTATTTAATTTATTTCTATGTATTAACAATTTCATATATACTCAGGTACTTATATTTTCTTTTTATGCTTAGGTTCTAATTTGTACAACCACTCTACTGTTTATATTTATCTGGTACGTACGAGTAAGTATGATTTAATCTTATGCAACTTAACCATTGATGTTCTATATGTATATACATTCCAAATAAATTTTATATTATTCACACAAATAATGTTGCGACGCATTGAAATTGAGAGCACACAGTTTTCATTTCTTAACTTTCCAGTAAATCAACTAAATCATCGCGATCTACTTCATGGTCACTAGCTGAAGTATCGTCATCTCCAGACCTATCAGTTTTGTGAGGACGTAAAGTTTCACCACGCACTACTGCACTAAACTATCTATAACCTTTCATCCCTTTAACACTACTGATTGTATACCGGTCTAACGAGTGTTCGGCCTTACAAACTCTATACGGACCCGTGTATAAGCCATCAAGTTTCCTTGTTTTCTTAGCCCTGGGATCTCTCGCTACTCCACCCTTCCACAAAACAAGCTGCCCTACATTATACTTCTGACACTTTTTGTGTTTAGCATCAAAACGAGACTTCATAAGGGTCATGTTCCTATCAATACGTAGCTTGGCCTGTTTTCTCCTTTGCTGCAACTGTTGCTGCATTGTTTCTGAGTCCTGAGGCTCACCTGTAGGTATAGCCGGGAAGCGACTGTTGGAATGAAGGCCAAACATAAGACATAATAATCCTTTATTGCACAGAAAACACAGTGGAAATTATAACAGAAACAGTATGCAAAGGTGAGCTTATTTCTAAAAAGAAATTTCTTCTAACCTGTGAAGAAAAGAGAAAAATAAAATATAGAGAGGTAGACTTAGTGTACAATTAAGAGTTAAAAGAAATAAATAAAATAAATATACTATCAAATAAATCACAATACACCCTACGTAATTACTATAAAATAAATAAATAGAATACAATAAATAAATAGATATACATAAATACTATGAGATACCCACTATTCGGAAGTGAGGAGATGCTGTTTCAATTTTTTCTTGAAAGTGGCCAAGGATTTGCAATCCCTTATAGCGCAAGGAAGTGCATTCCACAAACGTATTGCCCTTAACCTAAACAAGTGCTCGTAAGCAACAGTGTTGTGCTGAGGAATTGACAAAAGTGACACCGTGTGAGATCTCCGAAGTCTATCTCCTGAGAAAAGATACTCAAAACGTTCACGAAGATATGCAGGGTAGCACGGATTTCTCAAAATATTGAAGAGGAAGGAGAGAATGTGCATATCACGACGAAGTCGGATCGGGAGCCAGCCTAATTCCCTACGATATTGGGACACGTGGTCGTACTTACGAAGTCCGAAAATAAACCGAATCCCGAGTGTAGTGTATGTGTGTGTGGGTGCATGTAAACTATGCGCACACACACACATATACTAGTTGTCGTCTCGACGCGCGCACAGCAAGGAAGGGCATACACTGGCTGGGCCGCCACCCGGAGCGGACGTGTGAGGACGGACCGAGGTAATAGCGCGCGCGTGGAGCCGATAGCAAAGTTATTTACTTTGGATTACGACGGGAAAGGACACTACATTTTGGCGACGAGGATAAAAACCGTGAGTACTGTAAAATTAAATAAATAGGGAAGGATAGGATAGTAGATATTTTTAATTACAATGTTTTTTCATAAAATGCATGCTAACGGACACTGGTATTTCATAGAATAATAAGAGATTGTTGATTTAGAACGTCATTTGCTACGTAAGATGTGGTTACTTTGTAGTACCAGGTCTTACTACCTACAATCTAATAACGAATGGCATTATTCAATATTGGTGATATCATGTCTTATTTACATCTGACATAAAGGATAACAAACGCATCTAATCGTAGGTACATCATCGCTAGAAAAATTAGTAGATAACTGAGGTACGGCGTACATTTACTAAAGTAAACAATGTCCCGTTATTGATAGCTTCATACAATGTTGCTGTATTATTTCTTGAGAAAAATACATGCCTACAATTCCAGTTAGATCAGTGGATTGGTTAGTAACAAATAAAGATTTGATCAGTAATTATTCATTGCAAATTAAACATAAAAAGTAATTATGAATCATTCACAGATTCATGAATCAACATTAACGGTATCTGCTTTACAGTTTAATGTCATTAGTAGTGGGTAATTAATGAGTTGACTATGGAGGATCTTTCATTCAATACGGTTATAAGTACGTACTAGGTACTAATGAGAGCACAGGTGTTTTTTACGTTTCCTAATCTTGGGAAAAGCGAGTTTTATTTATGTATGTATGATACACCCGTCTTTTTAATAAAACAATAGTATTATTGCAATAAATCAGATACTGGGTGAATTTAACATCAAGCAGGCAGGCACCTACGGGGCTACCTGTAAAGGTAATTAACAGATGGCGTCTGTTAGTACCTAGGTGTTTACTGAATAGGGCGAGGACAATTATGAAAGAAGTGAGGGGAGATTGAAGTCAAGGAATGTATGATGAGAGTAACTGGTCATGTGAAGGCGACTGGCTTTAACTATCATCTTCCCTTCTTTGTCAACAGGAGGGTGACCAATGGCGTTGGCAAACCACCTCACACTAGAAAAATTTGAATGTGATGGAGAAGCGGGATCTGTGGGAGTACGATGGGAGCGATGGAAAAGGAGTTTATACATCTACTTAGAGGCTGCGAAGGTTGATATTGCGACTCAGAAGCGGGCGAGTTTGTTACACTTTGGAGGGTCAGAGTTGCAAGAAATATTCTACAACATACCGGAAGCAAACTTAACTAGTGAGGATGGCAGTATTGACGTGTTTGAAGTAGCGGTAACGAAACTTGATGAATACTTTGCCCCCAAACAAAGTAAGCGTTTCGAACGGCATATATTCAGACAAATAAAACAGGGAGCTGAGGAGAAATTTGAAAAATATATTGTGCGACTCAGGCGACAAGTAACCAAATGTCAGTTCAATGATGCGGAGGACCAGATTATTGATCAAGTAACAGAAGGGTGTTACTCAGAAGGATTAAGGAAAAAGATACTAAAATCCGGAGATAAAATAACCTTAAGCGAAATCATATCGGAAGCAAACGCATTAGAAGCTATTAGCAGACAACTAGATGGATTCAGTGGAAAAGAACCAAATGCTCAAAGTATTTACAAGATAGACTCAAGACAGAATGGAAATACAGTTAATAAGCGAAAAGAATGTTATAGATGCGGAAGTTGGAATCACTTAGCATATGACAGCAAATGCCCAGCTAAAACAAAGAAATGTTTGAAATGTGACAAGATTGGGCATTTCAAAGCATACTGCAAATCAAAGTCATTAAAGAGGAAACTGGAAGATAATCAAGGCAATCAAAGTTCAGGACAGAAGGGAATCAAGAAATCTTATGGCGAGATTAGAAACATAATTGAAGACCAAAATGAAGCCCAAGGAGACACTATTGATTATGTGTTTAATATGGACGATGACGCAACGATTAATTGCAGGATTGGTGGAACAAATGTTGATATGCTGATTGATTCAGGATGCAAACATAATTTAATCACAGATAAGACATGGGACGAGATGAAAAAGAATAATGTTAAAGTTACGGATCAAGTGGCGAAGCCAAATAAGACATTTTTAGCATATGGGAGTAAAAGCCCGCTTATGCTATTGGGATCATTCCAAGCTAAAATTCAAATTGAGGACAATATTGAAAATACAACCTTCTTTGTAGTGAAAGGAGGCACCCGGAATCTACTAGGAAAACACACAGCCATTGCGTTAAGAGTCTTAAAGATTGGGCTAGGCATTAACCAAGTGGAGCAACAAATTTTTCCTAAATTTAAAGACGTCCTTATTCAAATACCTATCGACGAGAGTGTGAAGCCGATAGTGCAGCCTTATAGAAGAATCCCTATTCCATTAGAAGAGAAAGTCGATAAAAAGATTACCGAGCTTCTTCAAAGGGATATAATAGAAAAGGTGGAAGGACCCTCTAGCTGGATATCACCGATTGTTCCGATCCTGAAGGAAAACGGAGACGTCCGACTATGTGTAGATATGAGACGCGCAAATACAGCTATAATGCGTGAAAATCATCCGTTGCCAACGATGGATCGGATACTACCGAGATGCAAATGTTATATTCGAAATGCAAAAGTCTTTAGCAAATTGGATATTAAAGATGCCTTCCACCAATTGAAGCTACACCCGGATTCGAGATACATAACGACATTCATATCAAGTAAAGGCTTATACAGATACAAGAGATTAATGTTCGGAATAACTTGCGCTCCTGAAATATTCCAGAAAACGCTAGAGCGAATGTTAATAGGATATGAAGGGGTTGTGAATTTTATAGATGACATACTAGTATATGGCGAAACACAAGATCAACATGATGCAAGGCTGGAAGAAGTAATGACGATTTTAAAAACAAATGAAGTAGTTCTGAGAAAGGAGAAGTGCATATTTAAAACCAACAATGTGCATTTTCTAGGACACAATTTATCTGAAGATGGAGTTCGACCCCTGGAAAAATATTTAGCTACAATAAAGGACTTTAGGGCCCCTATCACAATAGCAGAATTGCAGAGTTTTATGGGACTCATTAACTATGTTGGGAAGTGGATTCCCAATCTTGCAACCACAACGGAACCTCTGAAAGAGCTGCTTCGGCAGAAGACAGGCAGAAATTCGGTCTTGAGTGAGTTGTGGGGAGAACGTCAACAAACAGCCTTTAACATTTTAAAGGCTGCACTTGGGGACATACCTAATCTTGGGTATTATAACGTTAATGACAAAACTCTGGTATTCGCGGATGCGAGTCCGGTTGGCCTTGGAGCTGTCTTGGTGCAAATTAATGACAAGGGACCACGTATTATTGCTTATGGGAACAAAACGTTGAGTGAATGTGAACGACGCTACTGCCAAACGGAGAAGGAGGCGTTAGGACTTGTCTGGGCGGTAGAGCACTTTCATATGTTTTTGTATGGTAAAGAATTTGACCTGATAACCGACCATAAGCCCCTGGAGATAATATTCGGGCCTAAGTCAAAACCTTGTGCAAGAATTGAGCGCTGGATTCTTAGATTGCAGACCTACAAGTATAAGGTGGTCTATCGACCCGGCAAGAACAACATTGCTGACCCCCTATCTAGACTTAGCAAGTTTGAATCAACATTACTTAACGAAGATTATATACAAAGGATAATAGAAGTAGTAAAACCTGTTGCAGTTTCATTGGTTTATATTGAAGGACATTCTAAACAAGACCCAGAGATACAAAAAGTGAAGGAAGGGATATACAATAACAAGTGGGATGAGACTGTTAAAACTTATAAAGTCTTTGAAAATGAGCTCTGCTTTTGTGGAGATATACTACTACGAGGGACAAAGATTGTTATTCCGGCACAACTAAGAAGTCGAGTTTTAGCCGCTGCTCATGAAGGACATCCTGGGATTGTGGCTATGAAGCTCAGACTTAGGACGAAAGTTTGGTGGCCCAAATATGATAAAGACGCAGAAAAGATGGTCAAATCTTGCAGGGGATGCACACTTGTATCCGCACCAAATCCACCAAACCCACTCAAAAGGCGAGAACTACCAATACACCCCTGGATTGATATAGCTATAGACCTTTTAGGACCATTGCCTTCGGGTGACTATTTGCTTGTGATCATTGATTACTACTCCAGATATAAGGAGATTAAGATATGTCGCGAGGTTACAAGTAAAGAAATGGTCAGACTTCTAACAGAAACATTCAGTCGTTTGGGAAATCCTGTTTCTATCATATCTGACAATGGAAAGCAATTTGTAAGCGAAGAATTCAGCTTTTGCCAAGAAAACGCTATCAAGTTATTTCAATCAATCCCATACTGGCCCCAACAAAATGGAGAGGTTGAGAGACAAAACAGGGATATTCTCAAACGACTGAGAATTAGCCAAGCGGAAGGAAGAAGAAATTGGAAGGAGTCGCTTTTGGAGTACCTAGCTATGTACAATGGTACTCCACATTCGGTAACAGGCAAAACACCAGCAGAATTATTTTTTAGAAGAAGATTTAGGGATAAATTACCGATGATCGACGATGTCGATCACAGAGCGGAGGACATGGACGTAAGGGACAAGGATAAGGAACAGAAAGAAAAGGAAAAGAATATGCAGACCGAAAGAGGAAATCGCAGTTGGGAGATCTAGTACCAGGAGACAAAGTATATGTGAAAAATCTGAATAAAACAAATAAACTGAGTTCAAATTTTGAACCTATACCCCACACGGTAACATCTCGAGTTGGTGGTGACGTGGAAGTACTGAATGATGAGACGGGACAGCAACTCCGACGAAACGTTGTGCACCTGAAAAGAATTGAGGGACAATGGGAAGTTGTGGCAAACGAGAATTCCGAAGGAAAAAAAGATCAAGGAGAGGAAGAAAATGAAAAGGAGAAAGATGAGGATATGTAAGGAAATATTTTAGGAGTGGTAATTGATGTGTGAATTAATTCTTAAATGAAAATATAGAAGCAAAGTAAACTGATATTTGTAAACAAAGAAAAATCAGTGAATGAAAAAAAAAAAAAAAAAAAAAAAAAAAAAAAGGTAAATAAAGATTAAATTCGAAAGTGGAAGTAATGATGTAACAGATAATTAAAATTTAATTTGGAAGATGGAAGTGAAGGAAGCTAGTACAACGATAAAATGTACCTAATTTGGAATTTGGAAGTGAAGGAAGCTGTAATGTATCTTTAAGTAGAAAGTTGGATGCAAAGAAGTGAAATTAGAAGTGAGTGAAGTAAAAATTAACAGAATTAAGTTGGAAGTTGGCAGTTTGGTCTTATAGAAGTTGATTGATGTCAATGATGTTTTAATTTCATATTCAAATTAAAAGAAGGAAGGGATGTAGTGTATGTGTGTGTGGGTGCATGTAAACTATGCGCACACACACACATATACTAGTTGTCGTCTCGACGCGCGCACAGCAAGGAAGGGCATACACTGGCTGGGCCGCCACCCGGAGCGGACGTGTGAGGACGGACCGAGGTAATAGCGCGCGCGTGGAGCCGATAGCAAAGTTATTTACTTTGGATTACGACGGGAAAGGACACTACACCGAGATTTTGGAGTCGCTCGAGTTTGTTCAGTAGATCTTCGTTCGCACTGGCCCAGCAAACATCGGCGTAGTCTATTAAAGGCAGAAGAAGGGTCTGAGCTAGCATGATTTTAGTCTGCCTAGGCAGGAAGAACTGCAAACGCCGAAGAGAATGAAAGGATGCAAAGACTCGTCTGCTGACCTCACAAACATGGGGCGACCAGGATAATAGATTGTCAAAAACAACGCCAAGATTTTTGGCTTTCTCGCTATACTTGACAATGGTACCGTCAAAAAGAACGGGATCAACGGACTTATTCTGCAACAAATCAAGTAAGTGCCGTGTACCTAGTATCATCACCTGAGACTTTTCCGGGTTGACTAATAGCCCATACGAAAGAGACCATTTCCTGATGTTGTCGAGGTCAGCATTCAAAGCCTCAACAGTCGAAGTCAGATCACACAGGGGAAAATGCCGATAAATTTGAAGGTCATCTGCATAAAGATGATACGAGGAAGACAATACATCCGAGATGGAATGGATGAAAACTGAGAAGAGAAGAGGGGAAAGGATGCCACCCTGCGGAACACCTGTAGAGAGCTTGCACCATTCTGTAGTGACCTCTTCAGACTTGATGCGCTGCTGGCGGTCTCTCAAGTAAGAGTCAAACCAGCGAGCCGAGTGTGAAGAGACGTTAAGCGATTTTAAGATTTCAACAAGTATATCGAAGTCGACGCAGTTGAAGGCGCTGCTAAAGTCTAGGAGAGTCAGGACTATCAGCTGCTTCTTATCCATTGCCAGTTGGATATCGTCAGTTACCTTGAGTAGTGCTGTGGTGGTGCTATGCCCCGGTCTAAAACCAGACTGAAAAGGGTTCAGTAAATTCATGGAGGAAAGGTACGAGGACAGCTGGGTGTGGACAATTGATTCAAGGATTTTGGAAAGGATTGGTAGGATGGAAATGGGACGGAACTCTTTGAAGGAGGACGGGTTAGACGTTTTAGGTAGGGGTAACACTAATGCTCTTTTCCACTGGCTCGGGAAGCAGTACTCGCTCAGCGACGCATTGATTATATGCGTTATGGGTTGTAACAAATGATCAAGCCTTTGACGATATTGCTAGACTAAAGACTAAAGGGTGATTCACCTGTCGTGGCATTTGGGGTATTGTTGATTCCCCATACAACATCTGCCAACTTATTGTCCCAAGTGCACTCAGACTGTGTCATTGTATTACGTCCATTTAACAGAGTTATATTCACGCGTTGAACTTGTCCATTGGACCGCGGGCTAGCCATGGCGTTCAGAACATGCTTGAACTGCGTTTCCTGTGCGAATTGCTTAAAGTATCGGCTTGTGAAAGCCTTTCCTCTATCTGTAATAATTCTCACAGGATTGCCGAACAAGGTAAATACCTCTTTTAGAAGCCTTATCGTCTCAATGGAACTGCAACTTTTCGTGGCTTTAGCAAAAACGAATTTCGTGAATGAATCTATGATTCACAGAACATACGTATGGCGATTTCGTGTCTTTACAAAAGGACCTGGATGGTCGGCATGCAGAGTATGCATTGGAATGGCTTGCTTCTCTATCGGGTGTAACTCTCCCTCTACCCTGCCATAATTACCTTTACCAAATGCGCACTGTAAACAGGGATTGATGTATTTCCGAATAAACCTAGTCATTTTCGGGAACCAGAACTGTGCTTAAATCCCCTGCTCACATTTGTCGAACCCTGGGTGTCCTATCTGATCATGGAGCTTTTGTAAGAGACCATACTTACCTAATTTTGGAATAACAAAGCGATCACCTGCCAGAGTTTTTCTATACAAAATATCTTCCTTCTCTATGTAATTTTCTGAGATGTCAGCGTTAATATCATCAGACCGTAGTTGGGTAAGTAGGTATGCTCTGAATATTATCATCCTGCATTTTTATAGTCATTAGCCAGTCACAGTTGTCAATTATCAGTACATGGTTTGAAACAGGGTTCCTGCTTAGGGCATCTACATGCTTCATTCTTTCCCCAGCCCTGTATTCAATGTCGACATCGAATTCCTGGATGGTAAGCCACAAGCGGGCAATGCGGGGAATGAGGTCCTTTTTGGTTAACGTAGTTCGTAGAGCACTGCAGTCGGTGACTACCCTAACTGGTATCCCAATCAGGTAAATACGGAAGCGCTTAAGAGATTCTACCACAGCTAAGGTTTCAAGTTCATATCAAAGGGATGATAGTTTGAAGCCTATCGCTTATTTCAGTAGGGTAACGACAAAAGAGGAATGTTTATAGTTGACTTATAGACAGACTACTTAAATAATTATTAACGTCTTCGAAGTCACCTGTATATTAATATAGTTAGTAGAAATAGTGATGACACCTTTCACAGTGATGACATTGTAAATTGTAACCTTAGAGGTATGGAATAGCCACAGATATGGAACAACTAATAATTGTTTCGCCCGGATGTTTTTAGCCCTTAGTAAAAGTGGTTTGTATTGATGTGAAGATAGAGTGCTAAACGTTTTGCTGACGTCTTCTCAGTCACCTTGTAGACACCAATTTATTTATTATTTCCCCTACAACAATTATACAGGTTTGAAGAGTTTTGCGAAACCTTTCCAATTTTGTTTTTCGGCTAGATATTGTCGCTTCGAGCTCAGGGTCTGAACCAATTTGGTTTCCGCTTTTCCTTTAACGGCACACTGGACGTCAGGTACGGCAAAAGTAGGAGAGGTGCGTTATTTACCTCCTCTGGACTACTTAGATCTAAAATGAAAAAAAAACGTAATTAAAAATTAAATTACCCGACTGTGGTTCTACACTAAAAAGCACAAAACAAGCAGATAAAACTTAAGGTAATTATTGAGATGATATGATTATGATACTTTTTTGTGCTTCTCTGCTATGTATTATATATTATATATTACTCAAAGCCGATATACAAAATTTTTGGTAAGTAACTGATGGGTACGACTTGTGTTAGTGTGCTAGGTAATTAAAGTTTTGCAAGATAGTAAGTACGAGCTTTCATCCATGATTCCATCCTTATAATACAGTCCAAACCAAAAACTAAGCAACCGCTTGATAACCATGCAGAATAAATTAATGAAGTAAGTAGGTAGTTAGTGTAGTGATAAATTTGTAAAAAAAAACACCTACAAAAACACGTATAATTTATTATAATAATAAAACCAAAAGTTTACAACAAAATATTGAATGACAACCGTGTCCCAGACCAAAAATTAAACCAGAAAAGAGATAAAAAAACTGAAATTGTCTATGTCGCAAATGAACAACGAAATTGCTTATGACGCTGTATGCGGACTTTGATCAGGACTTGACGTGAAGATGAAATGAATGTATGAGGAGGATATGAAGTGCAAATGGAATGAACGAGGGGTTATATGAACGATTGCCCAAAAGTATGCCGAAAATATCTTAAACGGTGGCGTGCAAATGCCTTTAGGAATTTAGATGGAATAATGAACAGACGACCTAATCCTGTTCAAAGATACCTATAAAGATGTCGAAAGAGTGAAGCCGCGCGAAATTTAAATTAAAATACATATGACAGTTCTATTAAACAAAAAATATGGATTGGGACAAAAAATACGGGATCTCCTTATGCGGCGTCCAAGTTCCTCCTTCACGTACGCCTGCCTGCCTGCGTCTGCCTGCTCCAAAGCACGCCTTGGTGAGGTCTACGCGTCCGCGGTGTCGGTTTCGAAAATTGCGCAGCTCTCCACCAAAAGCTACAAATAAGATATAATGATAAGTACCAGAATAACGCTAACACGACCAAAATGCCACCATGGAATATAAACACCAAATACATACCCAGATCGCTTCCAACGTCTGGCCTTTGAGTTCAGATGAAAAAATGGATGAAATATCGGGAAAATATCAGGAATATTTTAGGCCGGCATCAATTCTTGCCCAAGGACAATTCTTCTTGTGTCAAGGCTGCCCAAAACACATTACACGACCACTCACAACGCGAACAAAACTGGTCAAACGAGAAAAATGTGCACCAATATGCTTACGACTCAAAACACATGTACGAAACAAAGTCACACACAATACAATACCGTCAATGAATAAATATTGTAATTTACCGTATAAAATTTGCTAAATCTTGAAGAAACCCGGACTACACGCACACTCACAGCGACTCGCTCAATGAGACTGCGCAATATGCCGGATTATGCCGCAACTTGCTCTAGCCATTAATTTACACAGCTACGCACACGTCCAAAGGCGTACTGTCATAGTAGGCAACTTGTCAATGTGTGTATGAAGGACTTCCTAAAATTGTTCGTTGAAGCTTTTGTTGTGACACCACAAAATCATGAATTAGTGTGATATGACACAATAAAATGCTCCTCCTTAACATACTACCTACGTAAATTGACCGTCTGCAGACGGGTTGAAAGTCTTGATCACTTAAAATTGAACGTCACCAGGCGTGGTGCCCTATCAGGAACTCTCAAAATACCGCCCTTCGACGTGTTGCCCCGCAACGTGTTAAGCCCCAACCAATAAGAGACTCCCAACCAAACCATGAGCGAGGATGGAAAATGACCTCGTTGGACACGCGGAATACGGTTGCTCGCTTCTTCACTGCTGTGTGCTTACACCTTATTATTTTGTTTGTTGTAGCTCTCTTCCACGGTGAAAATTTTTTCATCCGAAAAAAGAATTTCCCGATGCTTTTTTTTTCCCGCGTACCGCTTCAACAAAGCGCGGCATAGCTTCAGTCTCAGGTCCATTAAACGAGCGTCCAAACGATGTCCTGTTTTTCTTCGATATGCCCTAAGCCCTAAGTCTTCATTTAGCACCCTTTTCACCGTGGTCTTGCTTAACCCCATCTGAAGGGCCAAGAGTTTCTGCTTACGTATGGGATTTCTTTAAATTCGCGCCTTCACAGCTTTTATCACTGCTGGAGTCCTAACAGAGCGAGGGCGACCACTTCTTGACCTGTCATCTACACTAGAGTCTTCATTGTATCGTTTTATGGTACGATAAACGAATCTTTTGGTTATATTCAAATTTTTCGGTAAGTCGAAAATCGGAATTGGCGCGTAACCGCAACGATGCAACGCAATAACTGCGACACGGTCTTCTTTAAGTGTCCACTCCATATTTAAAAAATGAGGAAAATTCTAAAAAGTACACATTTTTATTTTCATGAAAAATTCGAAATTCGAATTCAATAAACTTTTTTGTGGCCAGCGTTCTAAATTCAAAAGTTTTTATTGTGTGACAGAACTTATGACCTGACTGTGTAGGTTAAATACCCTTGACTACCGGCGTTGTAGTTCATCGAGTGTAATAATATACCTAAGAGGAGACTGTAGCTTTAAAAAAATCGCCATTTTTAACACTTTATTCCAACATAACCTAAAAAGTTATTTATACGAAATAACTTTTAAATATCGAAAGACCTTAATTTTCCGAATTATTTTACGTAGTTTATATGTACTATTTTAGGTAAATAGTTTTTAGACAAGATTAGAGTATAATTAGCAAGTTTAGTTGTTTTCCGGTTTTTTCGTCAAAATCTTTTTTGAAGGCGCGTCAAAATTGAGATGAGAAAAATGATAAACAATCTAATTAAACTTACAAGCGCACTAATAATTAACTTACACTGCAATAATACTGTTGATCATCGATACTTATGGTACATTTAGTGATGTAAATGTTGCAAATACATTGCCAAATAATATGCGATGTATTAATATAATTGCATGACTTTAAAGCTTTTACTATCCACTTTTGACACTGAAAACGCTACAAATGAGTTATAAGGTTATATCAAAATACTTTTCTAAGTTCTAGCTGACACCGTTATAATTTGTTACTCAAGGTTTCAATTATCTTCATTATAAAGGTGCAATAATTGTTTTGAGCGGAAATTGACGATCTTATAAACCTCGTATGTAGAAGTCTCTGATCGTCAATTTCCGCTTGAAATTTTAGATAGAACCACTATAACGAGTTTATACAAGCCTGTTCGGGACAAAGTTTCCCGCTCAACACAAACTCCTAAAGGATGTGGGACGAGCCGCTCTGCCTTCGAAGGCGCGAGAGCCTGCTCAACGCGGCAACCGACTCTGCAGAGCGTGCCCGTCTGCTCGCTACCAGGGAACGAGAGTCAGGGCACTGGCTGCACGCCATCCCGTCCAGACAGCTCGGTGCACTAATGGGCAGGACCACCTGGCCGTCTGTCTGCGATGTGGGATAAAAACCAATAGGTATATCGCTGGCGCTGCGGTGACAGGGTGTGCCATCAAGGACACCAGGGCCTGTCCTGCCATTATAGCATCGGCCGTTTCCCCAGACATGCTGCTCTAAATTATATTATCCGCCGGGCCCTTTCCAGCGCGGGCGTGCTACGGCGGTGCGTGTACCTAAAGCCCACGACGACGGCAAGAGGCCCGACGGACTGACGCTCAATCCGTGACAGCATGGGAAGTCGCTAGTGTGGGACGCGACATGTGTTGACACGCTAGCGCCATGCCACTTACGTACGTACTGTACGTTCCCAATTTAAAATATGCATAACACAATACAATATGGCGGACAGGTGTGCATGTAAAATGGAAATTATGTACTTACTTTCTAGTTTACTAGTAACAACTTGGTGTTTATGAATAAAATAGATAAAATAAAAAATCAGCATATAGGAAACCTATAGAGTCAAGCAAGGGCTGGATAGTCCACGTTTTCCATTCTCTTCCGTATAAACAAGGTACTCTGTGGTGAACAGTCAACGCCATTAATTTTCTTTGCGCCATACTAATGTGAGCCATGGCTGTCAGCGATTGGTTTTATTTCTGTAGGTGGGGGATGGCTGTGTATAAAACCCGTCCCGGCGCTACACGCGTTTGCTTGCGCATTCTCTCTCGCTCACTGTGTGTGTTAAATCTGTTACGTTTTTGTTTTGTTTTGTTAATTTGTTGTTGTGTCATCTCCTTGTTACTGGTGACTTTCTTGTTGAATTTGTTGTTTTTTACCCACGACGGAACGGAGATGGTATATGCGTTTGGGGTGAGAGGATGTTTGTGCAAACCAAAGTTGCCATTTTTCTCAAAAACTACCAATCCGATTTTGATGCGGTTTTCAGTAATGGGTTAGGGTTTGATTGATGCATGTTCTTAGATAGGTATTACGGTGACAACTCACCAGGGGGCGCTGCAGTAAACATTTATCTGTGCAAAATCACAACCACGAGTCTGATTTTGATGCCGTTTTTCAGTGATGAGTACTGGTTTGATTGCTGCATGTTCTTAGATACGTGTTACGATGACCACTCACCAGGGGGCGCTGCGGTAAACATTTGTTTGTGCAAAACTAAAACTATTCGTTTGATTCTGATGCGGTTTTTTTTAATGGGTTTGTGGTTGATTAGTGAGGGTTCATAAATAGGTGTTACTGTAGGAACTCACTAGGGGGCACTGCAGTGACATTGTTTATATTAGCTACTAAATATGAAAGAAAATCGATAGAACTTTCTTCTAAGAGGCACTGCATTGATATAGTTTATATTAGCTACTGAAAACTTGTGCGCTGCGTTGCGTCGCGTCATCGATTTTCCATACTTTTGACAGTGGCATGTCACTGTCAAATATTTGGAAAAAGTTGAGGATAAACGGGGCCTCCCCCTCAGTGAACCAAGTATTTGTGTGGGAAAGGGAGCAAAAGACGATGGCTACTTTATGGCCTTTCTTCTGCGTCCTCGGTTTGCGACCGGCGGCGTATAGTTTGTCTCAATCGCTCTAATTCTTCCAACGCTATGCTGTTATGTGGGGTGTTAAAAAGTTTTCTTTGATCTATCGGTAATTACTACGCCGTCTAAAGATCGTACTCTATTAAGCGCCACATAAGCTTGTCCTTTGGCGAATGTTTTTGGTCCACGATATATAAACCTAAAAGTAAGAAAATATGGAGAGATATCCCAACAACTTAGCCTACTACTTATTTTAATTAACCTAATAAATTCAAGACGAAGTACGAAAAATATGAAACTAAAAATCAGAACAAAAAATCAATACTCGTGAATTAAGCTAATGATGTAATGTGGAGGGATATTCCAATTAACCTAACCTAACCAACTTACTTATTCAAATGAAAATTAAAATTCAAGAAATAATGCTACAACTATTATTACAAACATAACCAAAACTATTATAAATACAACCAAATTTAACCATAATTTGGTAAAACCAAAACTATAGCACGTATTATACATATAAATATGGAGTACAATGTACATAATACGTATGCTTGCTCTCTAAAAAGTTTGAAATGAAAAAACAAAATTAAAAATTTTGAAAAAACCAACGACGGTTAAAACGTAGTTGAAAAAGGATAAAATAATTTTGAAACCCCCGATTCAAAGAATTTATGCTATGAACTTAATAAAAAAACTAAGAAAATCTGTCGGGGACTGCTATTACGTTTTTTTTTTCTAATTTTATGATTAATAATTTAGAATATGTGTAATTTCAAAATTGAATTTTCTTGCTGCTATTAAATGAACTAGTTATTTATATTTAAAATAGATATAGCAGCCCCCGACGGATTTTCTTGTTTTTTTATTAAGTTCATAGTATAAATTCTTTGAGTCGGGGGTTTCAAAATTATTTTATCCTTTTAAAAAAATAAAAAAGTTATTTTATTACTGAAGTATTACGTGTGGTACGAACGTTACTTAACGTGTACGTCATGGAAAATCCAAGGAGACGTGACGCTAGTGCCATTGAAGATACACCGCATTTGCCATCGACATCTGGTAGTGTTTCTCCTCCGAAAAAGAGAAAACAACGAGCATTAATGGATACCGAAAAAGTGATGGTACTCAATGTGTATAAACATGTCTATAAGGAAAAGATTGAACAAGAAAAGCTCAACCAAGATTGTGATATTACTCATCCCGACCTGGTACGAGTCAATAAAAATGAATGTTCTTAAAATTCTTTGGCGGAAATTCTTGATAAATTGAGGACTTCATATATAGAATATTGAAAGAGGAAAAAGAAAATGTGAGTGTCACACCTCCTAAAAAGCCCGGCCCGAAAAATACTTTCAAAGATAAATACGACGAGTTCACGTTTTCAGCAATTTGGCGCAAATAACACCATTTCTCCCTTAACAACGAGATGCCGAATGTGGCCAAGGTAAGTACTTACTTCTATACTTATGTTTCATAATTATTTTTGTTTCTTTCATTTGCAAGTTTTTAAAGTCTAAAAATAAATAAATAATAGGTTATATAATTATTTCAGGTACTTCAGGCCGTTAATGATGTGATGACGTAGACTTGCCAAACCTTTGTTTAACAAACATGAGAACAATCCTAAAATATTTGAATTTCAAATATATGAAGAGAACGGCGCAGCATGATCATTGACAGACATTATATGTTGGCCAAGATAATTTTTATTAAAAATGTATGAACTGATGAAATGTGTGATATACTACCAAGACGAAACGATATACTACCAAGACGAAACGATATACTACCAAGACGAAACGATATACTACCAAGACGAAACGAAGGTAATTAATTGATTGTGATTTGTTTGGTAGTTTTTGCTGGATATTAATAACGGCAACGCTTGAAATATTCACAGAATATTTAGTTATACATTCACTTAAAAAAAATACTTGAGGGGGCTTCCAAACAACAGACATGATTTTTTTGCCGTTTTTATGCGGGAGTCCGCCTCGCACTTTTCCTGTTTTTTTATTTAATTCGTATCTATATTTATATCGGTAATTTTACTATTTTCAGGGCATACCTACACTGTTGAAGACGTGGGTAGACCTGACTGTAGAAACACGGCGGCAAGCATTTTTGGAGGGTCTATCCACGGGCCTCAAAGCACCATCTGGAAAAGGACGACGGCTAACTATTTCACACATTGGGAGCGAGGACGGTTTCGTTGAAGAGGCATTATTAATGTTTACGACAATGTCGGGGAAGGAGGATTACCACCAAGATATGAACAGTGATTGTTTTGAGGAATGGCTTTGGGCCATACTTCCAAAGCTGAAACCCAATTCCGTATTGGTATAAGCTAATGCCCCGTACCATTCCAGAAAAATTGATTCCTTCCCCAACATGGTGTGGATTAAATCAAGGATACTGGGTAGGATATTTTTTTTATTTTTTTTTGAAAACTCAACCAAAAGAGATTGAATGGACATGGCGAAACCATACAAGAAAACAACGAAATGGCGCGCGAAAAAGGCATTAATGTCTTGCGACTGCCTCCGTACCATTGCGAGCTCAATCCCATAGAGCTTGTGTGGGCACAGGCGAAGGGGCACGTCGCAAGACAGAACACAACGTTCAAGATGGAAGAAGTAAAAGAATAATTTATTGAAGGCCTAAACAAAACAACACCGGAAAGATGGAGGGAATGCGTTCACCACGTAATTTAAACGGAACAGAACAAGTTGCAATTATGGCGATGACGATGATGAAATATCTGGTTAATACTTTAATAATACCTACCTACTTGGTTTTTCTACGCTTACCCAAATTACTTCCTAGTTCCTGCCCTAGTACGGAGCTTATAGTACAATCTACACCGACCGGACGCGACGGAACGCATCTTATTGTGGGGCCAGAAGCAATGTATGTGCCTGTATGTCAATGTTGTGTTGTATTCAAGTTCAACTTAGCAAACCGAGTCGATATGTACTCGTTACTGATTATCGATATCGGCCGCATACTATTTAATTTCGTCTATACATTGGCAACCTTTTATATGTCACTTTAGTCACCATGATTGTGGATTCTACATTAACTTCGCTGCGCTCGTCCCCTCTAGTCTTCATCTAAGCTACCGCAGTGTCTGCCCTGGTATTTCCAATGCAATTCAAGTTTAAACCAGTTTACAATTTAACGGTTTTATTATAAACTAACGCGTCATATCGGAAGCTGTACGGTACAGTTCACAATTTATCGATAGGTTTAAACTAACGGTTTTTATAATCTTACGGTGACATATACATATGTAAATGTTATCCTAATTGTAAAAATAATAATTGAAGACCATCAGATATCCATATCCTTTTAATCCCAATGAAGTTAAGTTAAGTTAAGTCCGTGATGAAACCTAAACCTCCTTGAGATTAAAGAATGAAACCTCAGATTTCTCATTGAAGTTGTTTCAGAACAAAAACTATGACAATTGCTGTCAATGTGTCAATGTTATAAAACAATAATAAATAAATAAACCGCTGTAACCACTATAAAAGCTTGAAATACTTAAACATAACTGTCTTGATTGGGTTTTTGCCACCAGACTATATTCTCTCCCTTTTACCCGCCAACTAACAGCCATGTTTGAGCCGACACCAAAAAACTACAAATCTACTAAGAACAGATTGGACACGATCAACCAGACTGGTGAAGAAAACATGACAAAAGTCCAGTCACATTTCCTCATACCTCCAGATAAGCTTGACAAGGTTACATTACACAATATAATTACATCCCTAAGTACTATCCGTTCATTTCAAGTTTGCCGTGGCTGATCGTTACACTATTAAATTTTCCGCTTCCCTCTACCCCGCACCGAACCACTTTGCGTGTCACTCGCAATTATTGTAATGGTGAACTGTAATAGTGATTAGTGTAATAGTGAATAGTTATTATTATCCGGCCTCCGCTTTTAACATGTAAGGGTGTTTTTGGTTGAAGAGGATTGGTCCTCGATTGCAATGGTACACCCTCATGACAAGATAACTCATATTTTTAACAAAATTACGAAAAACCGTTAGAATATGGTTTCTCAAAGCGGGTAACATCACAAGACACAGGGACATTTCACACTAAACTAAGATATTTCTGCTGAGTATCCCAAGTAAGTTGCACTTGTACGTTCCAATCTAACCTTACCTACAGATTTCGAGCTAAATTCTTTTTTTTTTTGTTTTCAACCCCCCTACTCCCTCCGCCTGTCATGGCGGCCCGCACGCCCAAATTGAAAATATTGAGTTACTTTGTACCTAATGAAAGTTGTAATCGTGAAGAAATCCTCTATCAGTTTATTCTATAGTTTCTGTTATTTGAATTTTGTTTGTAGTAGCTATCATCGTTGTGTTATATAAGTCACGTTCCTCTATGAGTAAAAGAGGAAAAGTTTTGCATTGCGCTGAATGCAATTTAATACTCAAATTGATGTAATTTTTTGAAGAGGAGAGGGAAATTAAATTATTGTCAAAGTTGGTGCGGTGCTAACTCGCCTACAAATAAATACACAGGAAGTAGACTCTACTAACTTATTACTAGGGGGTATATGTACATACATAGTCAATTTACATTCGTCGTGAACAACATGATGATTTTGATCTAGCAATTAAATGAACTTTATTTGGTAATGATACGAATACGTATTGCGAAGATCTCAAACATATTTTTGTCATTAACTTGAAATGCTTAGTTAAACAATTTAAGAAAATAATAATAATAATATAATAATACCTTGGACACTATTTACACACATTGATCTAGCCCCAAACTAGGATTCCCTGTATCTTGGGTACTAGACAACGATACACATACCTATATAGATAAATATTATACTTAGATAGATAAACAATCATGACTAGGGTACAAACATCCGTTCTCATCAAACAAATATTTGCCTCCACCAGGACTCGAACCCGAAACTCTTGGCTCCGTAGACAGGGTCACTGCCGACTCGGCCATTCGGGTCGTCAATAGGCAAAAAAGATCATTCCCCCCTTATCTCCGAAACAAGTGATCCTAAAATTAAAAAAAAATAAACTTTATATAGGTCTTTACTAACACGCAGGAAAAATATAGAGAAAGGTATGGTTTAAATTGTGAGGGGACAATTTATTTCAATACCACATACAAACCTATAAATGTACCTGGTTACAGACATGGAGTAGCCGCACCAATAACGTTGTAAACAACAGTTTGCTATCATACACACAGGAAAATTAAATATACCATGCCATGCGTGCATGTAAGAAACTTGAATACCGTTGTGCGGTGTTACGTAACCTTTCGTGTGCGGGTCCGTTTCGCACTTGACCGTTATTTTTTTTAGCTTAACCTCAGACTAAAGCTTGTAACTTTTTTTGGATATGTTGTTAATAATAATACAATATTTGACATAAAATTATTACTAATAAGCTGTTCCATACGTTTTTATAATTTTGGTCAAAGCTTTCAAAATATTTTATCGATGCGATATCGATCGCCGATAGTTGCGGCGATGGATTAGCACCGTTTGTCACGTAAAATGGACTATCAAATAACTGGGGCCCCATAGAGGAAAGCGTGACCTTTGTAAGTTTGTTTTGTTTATGTATTTAGATTACCCGAAGAGTCATCGCACCATACGCCCAAATTGAGAGGCGGGGCCTGAAGGAGGAAGTGACTAAAGAAAAAACGTATCTTGATATTAGCCGGTTTAACGTGTTTTTGGAAGAAACTGTAGACCTGGATTCCTTGTTGTATGAGACGGCTATGGTTTTGAAGACTGTTACTGAGAGTTCTGGTAAGTTATTCGTATGTACTATTTACGTCATAAAGTTCACTAGTTCGCTCTCGCCTCAACACGTCGTAGTTAGGGCAATGACACGGACGCAATGATGTCATCAGAGCGAGGTGCCAAGTTAATTTTGGCGCGTAGTAACCGCCTGTCATAAAGCAGTCTTAAATTACAGATTAAACGTGTGGGCCAAGAACCAGGGTTTAACATGTCCAATGTAAATTTAATCCTGGCTGACCAAAGTAAAACCTAATTCTCCTGTCTTGAAATGTAAGCATGTAGTAAGTTATCTCGGCTGTTGTTTAGGTGTGTTCGTGTACATCGTGAATAAAGTAACAAACGAAATAGTTATGATGCCGCTTCATACCAAGAATCCTGTCCGGCATGAAGTCAATATACCAATACGTGAGTTACACACAGCACATACTGTGCAGTACCTACAGTAAAGGTTATTAATTTTGATAGCGTTACCTTCCATCGCGCCGCCTTGCCACGGTCCTGCTCTTTTCAAAGAGCGTCGCCACAACACTTTTAAACTTACTTACAGATAGCCGTAAAGGCATGTCGTTGATAGATGTATGTTCTCGTTTAATGAGTTTTCTATGAGCGTTGGCAATTTTTCAGGTGAGGGCAAAGTAGCAGCGGCCCACGCAGCCTTCACGAAAGAGTATTTGCTGTTAGATGACGTGCCACGTGACCGCCGGTTTGCTGAGGGCCTCAAGTGGGTGGATGCGAAGGTAAATTTGAGAAGGTTACACTACACAATGCACGATGAGACGTTCAATTGGCTGCGTCAAACGCGATTGTCAATAGGCTTCAAACTTTCCATCAATCGCTTCATTCACTTAGTTGCGATTGACAATCCCTTCAATGCCCTGCAATTGTCGCCTTCGAGCGAACACTCATGGCCATGGCGCTGCGAGCAGCAAACGGTAATGACTTTATTCTCTTTGCGAGCAGGCAGCGAGACTCGCCAGTCGGAGCTCAGTCAATATTACTTGTGCCCTAACATGTGCCTAATACTTCGGAAATACATTCTTATGCTACAAAGTCTCTATTCTTTCACACCAACTACCAAACCGTTAAATATTTATGTATATTTCGTACCTAGTATAATTTTATCTTTTTGTATTGATATCACGTATTTTATACACACATTGGTAAGCAGTTTAATATTTTAATTATTTAACTAGCTTTGCTGGAAGAAGTCTCTTTAGAGATAAGCTCGCCTTTATACTTTTTTTTCTTCACAGTGATGTATCTTCTGTTTTTTTCAATAAAGTAAATAAGTAAGTAAGTGAATGTGTGCGTGACTCGCATACGGACCTGGCGTTGGTGCTAGCTAATTATCATATTCATAATCATAATCAGTATTTTCCGTACGAAGTTGCAGAGGCTCAGTATTTAATTTTGCTATTACAGGCGGCACTTTGCATGCCAGTGGTAAAGCCCGATGGAGAATGCTATGCAGTTTTAGAGTTGTTCAGGACATATGAACAACCATATAACAACGTAAGTTAATACATTTCTATTTTCTCTACAAGCTAGTATTTTAGAAGAAGCCCAGAGTTTACGTCTCACCCAACACAATAACAGTAATCCGTCAAAATGTTGCAAGCCGCCATTATCCTTAGGTAGCAATAAACGACCCTGTTCGGCACAGTAAATGTGTCATAAAGTCAGGCAACAAGTCATAACATGATCCCACTCCAAGAGGCAGGCAAGCCCCTTGCATGTGCCCATGGACCATGAAACATGATCCCACTCCAAGAGGCAGGCAAGCCCCTTGCATGTGCCCTTGGACCATGAAACATGATCCCACTCCAAGAGGCAGGCAAGCCCCTTGCATGTGCCCATGGACCATGAAATCCAAACAAAAACTGGACAGAGATAGTTAAACAAAAAAAATTGGTTGTCTTTAAAGTCTGTTGGTTGGTTAGATATAGAACAATTCAAAATTAAAATAAAAGAATGAAAACAGTTTAGCAAATAATAAACCGTGAAACTGGCAAAGTTATACAAAGGAACAATGATTTCTGCCTAAATATAGGTGATGGATGATGTTATTAAATCCATCGCTGAGGTTGCTCTAGCTTTCGAAACATTCTTCACCAATGTACTCTTAGTCACAATAGATCGCATTAATTCTTCTCCATATGAAGCAGAGAAAAAAACAACACTAGCGTCATTAAAAATATTTAAAACTTCATCATGTATATCCCCAGGACATTGTCAAAACGTTTGGATTACTTAACTTAAAAAATACTGAAGACCTGTGGGGTATGTCAGTTAAAGTCATTGGCTCAGTAATTCTAGTTAGAGTCCCACACTTAGCTTATATATTCAATAAATGTGTTGACGATGGAGCTTTCCCAGACCTCATGAAACACAGTAAACTGCATGGGAGGCCACACAGTATGCTATCGGAGTTTTTTGCGACCTGTCGAAGGCGTTTGATTGTGTTGATCATAATACGCTATTAATTAAATTAAATCATTAGGGAGTTAGAAATAAAGCGTTGTATCTACTAAGATCATACATAAGCAATAGAATTCAAAAGGCAGAAGTTAACGGCGTTAAATCTGATGGATCGGTTGTTAAAATTGGCGTTCCACAAGGTACCATATTAGGCCCTTTCTTATTCCTGGTATATATGAACGATCTGCCTTTCATGGTGGAGAAATAACTGACATAGTGTTGTTTGCTGATGATACTTCAATGGTCTTCAAAATTGAAAGACAAAAAGGAGATTTTGATGATGTTAATGGTGTTTTGTCTTTAACCTTGAATTGGTTTACAGTTAATAATTTATTGTTAAACGCTGGTAAAACCAAGTGTATCAAATTCTCACTTCCAAATGTCAGGCAAGTTGAGACCAGTTTAGTGTTAGACAATAGCACGTTAGAATAGGTAAATGATACGAAGTTTCTTGGAATAACCATTGACAGCAAATTTCAATGGGGACCCCACATAGATAAATTTGCTGGTAAATTAAGCTCTGCGGCTTACGCTGTTAGGAACATCAGACAAAGCACGGCTAGTATATTTCAGTTACTTTCATAGTGTGATGTCCTATGATGTCTTGTTGTGGGGGAAAACAGGGGATATTCAAACTATTTTTATTTTACAGAAATGAGCTATTCGAGCAATTCATAATTTATAACGAACAAACTCCTTAAGAAAGCTTTTTAAAGAAATTGACATACTAACAGTAGCTAGACAATTTATTTTCGAAAATATAATGTATGTACGCAAGAACCTTACAAAATTTTCCAAACTTAGCTCTGGCTGTAATGTTAACCTACAAAATAATCACAGACTATGTGCGCCCCGATTTAGACTCGCGAAGGTTAGCAATTCTTTCAAGGGTCAGTGCATTCTCTACTATAATAAGATACCTCTGGAGAATTTGAAATTTCCATTTGAGCAATTTAAAAAGCATGTTAAACCAGATTTTGTCGAAAAAGGGATATTACAATGTTCAAAATTACAGATGACAGGACTGTAATCTAGCTCAACACAGACCTTGCTGTTAATAATTTTGTAATTATTTATTCCTGTTTATTAATCATAAAAATGAACTTTTTCATATTTGTATTAGTTAAGCACAACCTATTTTTAAAAGAGATCTAAAAATCAATCTGTGGGAGTTTCTACGCCCTTCTCTCCCACAGTGGTCCAATGTAGAGAAAAGGCAAAAAATGACGTTTGCTAAGTATATGTAAATATCTAGAGTAATAAAGTACTTTGACTTTGACTTTGACTTTCAAGCACAGATACTAAGTATATATAAGGAGGCGCCAATATAAATAAACGGTCAAGTGCGAGGCCAAGGGTTCCGTAAACACTTGCAGAGATGCTATTATGTATGTCATGTATATGGAAAAAGTTCGTCCGTCACGGGAATCCAGTCTTTGAAATTATAACCGACTTTAAAACGTGGGGTTTTCAATTCGGTTGTATTGCGTGACAACGGAGAAGCTAAACCAGAAATAAGAACTATCAAATCTGCAAACAGAGAAAACGAAACCTTAGCTGTAGTAACTCAGAGCCGGGACGTCTGAGTTACTACAGCTACAACGCCAGAACGTGGAATTGGTTAGCATTCTGATTGAGGACGAGGAGGATGACACCAGCAAGGAGGACGAGCCCACATCACAAACTCTGGTCTTGACCCCCCTCAACGTAAGTTTGCAACGCCCACTGCTGTCCTGACCAGGAAACAGCGTAGCCGTCGTTGTCTAGTGTCAATCAGTGTCGCGCGTGTCGCGCTGCCTGCTGAGTCGTGTGTCATGCTGCACGCTGCCGCGAGAGCCCCGCCGCTCGCCGTTACGCGCGTTGCACCGCTCACTGCCGCGCCACCCGCCGGTTGCCATCCTGTTCATTCCAAATCGGACTTCTCTGAGCCAACGACGACAAACATCTTGAGACACCTATTGCTTTGATCATTTCTGAAATCAAGGGGTGAGGACCTCACCCCTGACACCTCACCGTGAGGTGCAAGACGAATCTTGTTAGCCGGGACAGCTAGTGCGACGATGACCGATTTATGGACAAGAATCGTGGCATAAGGGAGATTTGAGAGAGAGAGAAGAAACCTGGGTACGAAGCTAGCTCCTTGGGTCTCGGCCCATTGGGTCTCGGCCCATTGACTTTTATATTTTATTTACACCACGAGACTCATTGTTTCCAAGCTGACCCATAAGTTCGCCAAGTTGAGTCCCGCCATGCTTTTTGAAGCAACAACGCATCTTTACGGTCTAAGCCGACGACTAGATCGCTCCACTCCGAATTTCTAAACCTCTAAATGAAGACGTTCTGTTCTCAATGGGAGTCGGTTTCACGACAAGTCGAGAAGATGTTGACCCACATTGTGCGCTTCAGATCGCCTTTCCAAAACACTTTCTCCCACCGGGGAACGAGAAATATACTCTCGCCCTGTTTAGGTGACGCATGACTCTGGGTATCAGAGGAGGTGGTGGGAACACCCAGGCCAGCTGATAATTCCAACTCCGACTGAACGCATTTGTGAACAACGCTAGAGAATCTAAGGCATCTATCGCAACGTATTCAGGGATAACTTTCGACCGAAAAGTGGCAAGCAGATCTATTTCTGGGATTCCCCATTTGAAGAACACCTTCTGTGTGACGATGCTGTCCAAATGCCAAATAGGGCAGATCCTTTCCCCTGGAGATACAATCCGCAATGGAGTTGTATCAACCTGGGAAATAAAACGGATGAAGAGTTTGTTGCGTGGTTCTTAGTATGAGCGGTGCGGCTCAATTCTCAGCCGCGTGGTGCGGCGTACGGGCCTTACGGCTCAGCAAACGAGTCGTGTGGCTCGAAGCATGAGCCTTGCGGCGCAAAACATCATGAAGCCGCCCGATACGGAGCAGAACCAGATTTATAAGCTGTGGCTTTACCGACAGTTCAAGTAAGTAGGTATGCATATAACTCTACTTTTCTGGTGATAACTACTCAGCTGTGGCTGGGTGGCCGGTGGGTGACAATCTGAAATAAGTTATTAGTAAAACTTATCTTTGCTGGATGCAGATATGATCCAAGACAATACCAAGGTAGAACGTTACAACAACGATACTAATGACGTATGAAAAGACACGCGGGCGCATGGCAAAGTAATAGCGTATAAAAGCGGGGCGCGGGGAGGCACCCCGCACCCCGCGCGCTTCGGTTTCAAGAATGGATAGTTGTGAGGGGGAAGTATGAAATGATTGTGACTTGGGTGTAGGGTGTAGAGATAATCTCCGAAAAGTCAAATGCCGTAGGCACATCAGAGCTGAAATATACGGTTTTTTAGAATCAGTTTAACAAAAATTATGTCGGAGCTATGGGGTTACAAAGTTTCTGGTGAGGCTACTTTCATACTCCATCTACGTAACCAGTTGCATTCATAAGTTTGTTAAAGGAAAATGAGGTCGGGTTATTCGTTTTTATAATAATTCCACTTGTTCTTTCAATAAACTTCAAGGTGTCGTCGGGGGTGCTAGGGGTTAGCAAAGAATGAAAAATTAAATCAAATATCGCGAGGTCTTCAGCTCACAGAGCCACTAGTTAACCCTCTTAATCAATCTTCCAGAGCGTTCTATTCACGGTGGTGTGCGTGGCATGCTGGGCGGGCGCAGCGGTCCATCAGGCCCAAGCCCGGGTCACGCTGCAGAAGAGTGCCCTTCTCAACCAGGAGCTGTTGGCGCTGCTGCAGAGATACTTCTGCGACCTGGCCAGCCTGGATACTATGATCACGGATATGCTGGTGGGTCAATCAATTTGAACACCGATATTTTAGTATCCCTTGGGATAAAAAAAGAAGTTAATTTAAAAGCTACATTAAACACAAAATATTTACGTAATTTATGCATACCAACTACATCAAAAAGTGATAGAATGTTATTTAAAGCTTTCAGATAACTAAGAAATTGTATCAGAAGTACTCGGTAACAAAGTGCACAATCATTGTACAAATTGCTTACAAAAAGCAGTGTCCTATAATGCAGGTCTAGAGATGTAAACAATTCTATTTCGGAAATGTTGCCTTTAAACCTGTAAAATAAATAAAGTAATTTCCTTGATTTACAGCTGTTTATAGCTGTGAAATGCTACTACTTATTTTTACAAAAAGAAACAACTGTTTATATTTATTCAAAACGAATCGACGGCTTGGGCAGCGAACACTTATCGCGTTTCTTACTGCCCATGTCCATTTTGGTGCATAATGGCGCATGATTGGCTCGTCAATTAACCACAGGTAGCCGCAAGTGATCGCGTGTCTTTGTTCATCGTCTGCTGAATGTTCAAATTTTCACCGGTAAGTAACAACTTTTCTTCTTGTTTATTGTATAATTTTGATAACTTTCTTCATGGTCAGGGTCAGGGAGTTACTTATGCATAAAACTTTCAGCCTTTTTTAGGGTTCCGTACCCGAAGGGTTCCAAACGGGACCCTATTACTAAGACTCCGCTGTCCGTCCGTCCGTCCGTCTGTCACCAGGCATGAACCATGATATTTTCACAGATTATGTATTTCTGTTGCCGCTATAACAACAAATACAAAAAAACAGGATAAAAGAAATATTTAAGGGGGCTCCCATACAACAATTCTTTCAATACCACATACAAACTTATGGATGCACCTGGTTACGTACATGGAGTGTGAAAGTAACCGCACCAATAACTTTGTAAACAATATTTTGCTGTGTAAAATCCAAACTATTTACTCCACACCATCGCTTCCATTGAACGGTGGTACGGAACCCTTCGTGCGCGATTTAGACTCGCACTTGACCGGTTTTTTATAGTCTCTTGAGTTACTTGCATGCTGATTTACTTTTGCGTTAAATAACTACAAAGAGTTTTTTATCGAGATAGAGGCTTTCTATCGAGTGTTTTATACAGGTTAAATTACCAGTTTGTTTTTTAATTCATAAACCACAAATATTAGAGGTGCAATGGCGTAGGTCGAGCCATGTGTCAAAAAATCATACAAAAGTCCCCGTCAGGAGAAGCTAGAAATTATGTAGAAACCTTTGGATCAAATAGAATGAAACAGATTTGTAATGACTTTGGATCAAATAATCTAATAACGTAAACTAATACACCCATCTTATTACTGTCGTCAGACAATTCTGAGTATTCAGATTCACTTACATAGATAACAAAACTGTCTACCGTGCTATCTATAATTTCATAAATTTTGCCATGAAAGTTATTTTCTTCCTTGATGACGTGATCCACACAACGCTTCCAACTTTCGAAAGTAACTTGTTGCAGTCTTTGTTGGAGCAATGACTTCACCTCCTCAAATTTTAAGTTTGTGTTGTTGCGAGCAACATATCCTTTAACATCGGCTCCAACAAGCTTAATTGGATAAAGCTCGGAATAAATAGGTGGAAGACTAGACTAGACAAGACTAGTTAAGACTTCTATCTTATATTTTTTTGCGAATTCATCCCCTGCATAATTTTTATAATTATCCTTAATAGTTTTAACCTTTTATAGCAATTCAGTTTTAATTTAATTTTGATCGAAAGATAAATTCTTTGTTAAAAGCCAGTTTTGTACACCTGGTTTTTTTTTCAGGCAGAAGTAGAGGTCTCTTCAAGACGCCTTGAATGATATGGTGCATTGTCCATTACCACCACAGATATTATTTTCAAGTTTAGGTAGCACCGTTTCAAACCATTGCTCGAAATTTGTAGCATCCATTGACTCATGGTAATCTCCTGTCTTCTTAGATTCAAATATATTTTCGCATCCATCTACAAAAGTATTTTCACTTCCTATGCGTATGATGATTTATTTTCAATCGTCATCAATGATGGTTTGGGGGCACCAGTTTTATATAAATCCCTCTTAAAAAGCCTGTATCTCGATTTTGATTCCCTATTTACAGCTTCAAAAATAAAAAATCACCAGGGCCCGATCAGATCAAAGCAGACACGACTAAATTAGCGGGATCTGCTTTATGGAATGCATTAGGAAAAACAAACAGCTATATCTTCCTCACTGGCTACTATTCAGAAAGATGGAAACTACGAGACTGCATATTTTTACATTTATCAGGCAAAAATTATCCTATCACATTACTTAACATCATGGGTAAGATTTGCGAAATAATTATGCACCGAAGGATAATGACGTCTTGCAATAGACTGATTCCAGAGTTCCAGCATGGATTCATGAGTAGCAGAGGAACCGGCACCTAGATTCTAAGGATCTGCAAATACATCTCCGATGCACTCTCTAAAGGACGTCGCATCGCGAGGATCTCTACAGAACTCAGCAAAGCATTAGACTCAATCAATCACAAAAAAGCTAAAAGAAGGTGACGTGCCAAATAACATCATAAAATTGATCGAGAACTATCTTAATAACTGAAAAACTAGAGGAAAGTTTAGAACTACCAAAGGGGAATAAAAGACAGTGCCACACCATAGTAATTTTTAACCTACATGGAGGCGACCTTCCAAAGAGCAGAATTGCCGGACAGATGCTATCACAATATGCAGACGAGCTCTGTAGGTATTCTAAATGCAGCGGAGAGACCTGATAATATGTCGGTCGGAGTGACGTGGGCGGCAGAAGAATTAATCGACTATCACAACCGCTGGGGATTACAGTGCAATGCAGACAAGACTGAGTGCATAATGTTTACAAGTAAAAGGGCACAAAGTACTTCCAGCCGTGGTTACAAACCGACTGTATAGATTAAAGGAACCGTGTTGGAATACAATAAAGTGCGATATCTTGGAGTTATTCTAGATAAAGGACTAACAATGTGCATGTAATAAAAGTGATTGCAAAAGCAAAAAGCATTAGAGGGATCCAGTTCTAAATATTTGGATGGTAATTTAATCTAAGGTCAACATAAACCGAAACCAAACTCGCAGTAATACATGAACCTAATGGACTCGATTAACTGCAGGGGGGGAGGTAGGTGTCACGTGGCATCCGACCGCTGAACCCCCAACCAATTACCATGTTAATTTGGATTTACACTTGCCTGGTGCCTATCTTGGACTACGGAATAACACAACTAATGCCTATAATCAGCAAGACAAATATCCTGTCAGTAAAACGGCAACACAGAATGGCGCTGATGTCGGCAGGAAGGTTCCTAAGGTCATCACCCAGCCGTTTCCTATGGGAAATGCTTGATGAAGTCTTGTCGCTGTGAGTTCACAACCTACACATGACATGTCAAATTAAAGAGGTTGTGTATAGAAGGACTGAATACAGCGGGCCTCTCGTACACAAGATATGGTCCATTCTACCCCATGATATCCAGCAACAGAGTTAGTGATGTGCAGTACGTCAGTAGGATGTACAGAGATAAACATGTCAGCAAGCGACATGTCCCTCGCAGAAACCCGATGTTGAAATAAACCTTTTTCATTTCTATACCTATACAAAATTATTGTATTAGTCTCAAGCTATATTAATTTGTTGTATAAACAAACATATGTTGATGTACCAGATCTTTAAGACATATTATTAATATCACCCGCTTGGCGGACAAAACTTTTATACGAAATGACAAAAAATAAACATTTTCTATTCTTTTCTTTTCTATTATTCTGAGGGCTTTGCGTTACAGATATCGCAGGAAACAGGCGAAGTGTTATCCATCCATCATTGTTAAGAGCAATTCGTGATATATAGATACGTCTCCCAGTTTTGCTTGTTCAACTTCGAAATATGAAGGAAACAGACCAAAATGTAATTCATTGGGTGACTCTCTTGGACTCATGTATAGGTATTGCCACTTTAAAAGTTTAAGTGACACTAACAGACCCAGTTTCTTTTCAGCTTAATTTTCATTTTTTTTATTTAATCTGGTGAACCTTATGGATATCTTCAGGATGTTTAATAAGATGCTCCAAAATTCTGCTTACGTCTTCATAACTATTGTCCTATAAAGTTTTTACTGTTGAACTTAACAGTTCTTCTGGAGACAAGGAATCGCTTAAAGTTTGAATTCGTCTTCTTTTTTGTCTTTAGCCCAATTCTTCGAATAATTTTCTCGGAGTAAAGGAAGTGGAAGCTTCATCTACACTAGGAGGTAGATTTTCTATATTGTCGGATGGCTTACATTCAATAAGATCAACTTGGTCTCCTTTAGTAACGAAGAAACTGGGTCATACATGTCATGAAAATGATTGAAATAATGATTAGCAGCAGTCCATCTACGTTTCATATTTGAAGTATACTTCCGGCAAAATACCGAGAAAATTACAGTGATTTCTTCATTCAATTGCAAGCCAAGCTCCTGTTTTAGATGTTCACATAATTTTACACCATCCGGAAATGTTTTAAGCTTCTCTTTTAAAAGATAAATAAATCGATACTACTCAAAACATGTTTTGTATCGATCGCAAATATTTGAGAATTGCAAAGAATCATAGCTACCACTGTTAGTAAACACTAAACATTATTTATAAAGGACATAACTAGATCCTCCTTGCAGGCTTTAAATATTTTAATAATTATACAGTATGATCGAAATCACTGATAAAATATTTTATATTGGCTCAATCGGCAGTACGAGTTTGATTGAAATAATCATAAAATTTAAATGTATTTTGTAATAATGGTCCATATTTCTATATGGTACTGAATCCTGGACAATCCGAATGCTGGATTTCCATCGACATATAGCACGTGTATGGAACGTGTTTGTAAATAGAACGAAAAAAAGAAGCAAGAGCAAGGGGAAAACCACATGCACGCTGGTGTAGTCACACGCAGGAATACCTGCAGCTTGGTCTACACGAGGCAATACACGCAGCCCAGGACAGAATAAAATGGAGATCCTTGGTCGAGCTCATACCAACAACCATGACAGTCACGATCAGATGTAATGAATATTTAAAAAATATGTCTCTATGTGGTCTCTGTATATGTCAATCCTCAGTCATGAAGAAACGACTAGAAAGAAGAAGTGATAATGCGTTTACTTTATTTGTTAACAATTTAATTCATTAATAGAATAAATAAATAATTCATGCAACACTTCTCAAAGGCGTTAACTAAATGAAATACCGTATGTGTCTGTTGGCAGGCAGTGATAAAGTCGTTTCTCGGCGCCATGCGGTCGAGTTTCTACATTATCGACCGCGAGCACATCGGAGACCATATCCTGGCGGACATGTGGGACGACGGCTGGGCTTCCGAGCGCACCAGCATGCCGCGCAAGAAGATGAAGCTCAAGTGAGCCGCCATCTTGTTTTACGGCTGCGTCCAATCTCAACCCTAGTCCAAACTCGCCTGGTTCGTTAGGTAGGTAGGTAGTGTTTATTCAAAATCTTTAAGATAGAATTAATATTAACAAATAACACAGGTATTAAATGCTGGTTTAAAAGAACCATTTGTATAGGAAATCTCATTAAAATCACAGTTCGAGAGCAATAATTAAAACTTTAGATACATATTCAAATTCCAACTTTTCTCGAAATATTAGTAAAATATAGTATAGAAAAAGATGAAGACTGCCATAATAAAATGAATTCGTGATAATGACAAAAAGTATTTTTTTCTACATCGTAGCACTTTTCCCACACACTGTACTCTTGCAACTATAGGCATTTAAAAAAGCGGGCGAGTTTTGGGACTGAAGATGAGATTGAACGAAGCATTTTTTACACCCGCGCGCAAGTGGGTGGTATACATGGTTTCCACGACATTTTGGCCAATTTCAATGTCAATAATATTTTCTGTGCACGTGCCGTGACTACCTACGTCAACATACACCCATCTTTCGCCATTCAGTTTCAGCCAAGAGCAGTCGCCAGCGGCTCTGGTGGCGCGCACGGGGGTTCCCCTGAACGTGAGAGACGCCTACAAAGATCCGAGGTTCACGAAGGAAGTCGACCCTACTACGGGGACTTTAGTTCGGACCACGCTCGTATGGCCGATTACGGACAAGCATGGGGTGATTGGTAAGTCTTCGAATGACCTTTCTTTGAACACTTTGGGAACCAAACATGACACAAACATTTACAGGCACATACATTGCTTCTGGCCTCACACTAGGATAGCCCATTTGTCGTGTGAACCAGAAACAGCGACCTCACACATTTATAAACATCCAAGACCTGGGAATATTTTTCTTCCACCACAGCCGGGATTCGAACCCGGGACCTCTCGCTTGGGAGGCAGAGCCTCGCACCGCAACGCCACGGAGGTCGGGGAAACCCAAGCTTTAAATGGGTTTTTGGGACCCATATATTGGGGCAAGTTTCACGGGGAGGTGGAGAGGTGAAATGTAATGGTATAAGGTGATACAAAAATATATATAAAAGGAATACGAATGTAAAAAAGTGATAGCGTTAATTACTTCCACTTAAGAAGAAAAGAGAGCGCAAACAATGCGCTCGACTCAAACTAAAATAACGTAGCGCCAAACCACATAAAAATTATTTAAAAACTACGCTGTTTTGTCACAAAGATTTTCAAGGAGATTTTAGGAATACATAATATCCACATTTTGAATGCAATTCCGCAATGAAATTAGTAAGGATTTCAGAATTGCAGGAAAAATAAAACAATTTAGAGGTCTGTTCGTAATTATATTATCTCAAATTTCCATCCAATCGCGTCTTCCTTCAGTGGGAATCTTAATCAAATACTCAATAAACATTAACCCAAAAATCTGATCTGTAGACGACTAGGAGTAAATGGATTCGAAAAAAATATCTTTTTTTTTGTAACATCCTCTCAAAAACCCGGGGGTAGTTAGGACGGGTCGCGATTTGGAACCTTATGCCATGGTAATAAAATTTAAAATCTGTTACGGAAAAGTGGCGTTAGCTAACGCCGGTGATATTCAACAGGTTAAGGGGTTTTTCGGACCCCTACTGACTCATTTTAGGTTCGATATTTAGGTCTAAGGTTGCATCATTCCACCATCACCACATTGTGCAATAGTTAAAGTAAAAAAGTGACAAGAAATAATTCGTTGATTCTCAAAAACAAGTCCTTGACTTCTGTCAAGGGTTACAAGAAGGGTTACCCTGTCTCCCAAATTAGGGTAACCTGTGTCTTGATACAAGTGGTTGAAGCATTATCTGCAGATGTTTTGCGCGTGTTAAAATTGTGAGAAATGAATTAATACCTCGGGTCAGTTTCTTTGTGACGTTCGTCGCTGTCTCTGGTTCCCATTCAGCGACTCCTAGTGTAGGGCCAGACGCAATGTCTATGACCCACATTTCTGTTCTCCAGGCGTCGTACAATTAACCAACAAGGTGAACGCTCAACCCTTCACTTCGGAAGACGAGGAGATTTTCCGCGTGTTCGTGAGCTACTGTTCACTGATAGTGCACTTCTCGGCGATGCAACAACGCAGGATGTATCACGTAAGTTTTATGTTACTCACATATCACTTTGAAATTAATTTCTTTCATAGATAGTTCGCGTCCGATTAGGATGGCCGGGGGGGAAAGAGGAAGGTGGAGGGGTGACGTCCCGCCCACCTCCCGCACCCGCGAAGGCCCTCCCTGTATCATCATAATGCAGTGTTTCGAGGGTCCGCATAAAGTCCGTTTGTCGATTTCGATATTGCTCACTTTGTTGCTTGTACTTGCACTGATTAAAATGGCATCAGTTGCCGTTTCATCATGTTGTAACGGCACAAAGGCTAAGGTCGAGCCACCGCTATCAGTAGCTATGATCGTCTATTCTATCTACCCCAAAATGAGATGTCCCGATTCAGCTGTAAGATTTGTAAGTTAAGAATGATAAGTCTGAATTTCTCGTTCGTTGAGAAGTTCGTTAGGCGTACAATAGTCGAACGAAGTTTGGTTCAGGAAGTTACAGTTTCAAGTTAGACAGAGAAAGCATATATGTCCGCGAGCCGGTAATTCGCATCAGTCAGCGGTGTATTGCGCCAGATCAATCGTTGTTATATTTTATGTGTGATGGTACCATGTGGTTTTTGTATATATGGGCGCTTGGAACTTCTTTTAGTGGTCGACCACAGTTTATAATATTTGTTTGTGATATCGTATAGATATCCGTCGTAGTTTTACGACGTGAGTACTCAATGATATTTCATGTGCTCGCTAGTAGCGGCTTGTGGTGGTTCCAATTATATATTTGGTTCACGGCAATAACGATCCGAAAAGACCGGTTTACACAATTGCGATTTGATTTTCCGAAATGGGTTCTGAACTAGCGGTTACCTCAAAAGGTCCGTAACGTTTTGAAACCCTCAACTCTGCGCAATTTGAGCTGGATGTTATCGAAACGTAGTCATTATTGCTTTAGGAGATTTAACCCACACCATAGCGAAATGCATACTTCGGTAAATTCCGATCTATGAATTCCACTAGCCACAGCACGTCATCGACTGAGCCTAATCTTATATATTTGACTCAGCCTACACATTAGACCTCCAGCGAAATTTACATTTAATTTAAAGATGCAACTTGAATCCAACCTGACCCAAGGCAAAGCAAAACACCTACCCGGTCCTAAACAATGAACTTTAGACTGTAAATTGATCTCTTCGCGCGTCCCCGACAACACTCGAATGTCAAAATATCAACAGGATATGTTATCTGTGTTGACACCGGTTTAACTTTGTTCTGAATTTGTTATTTCCATCCGCGGAACCTCATCGATCAAACAGTCTCCCTATGCCCTGCCAACCTAGGTTTAGCCGCAACTAAACTCCTGTCTAGCCTAGTCTAAAAACCTAGTGTTATACCACGTCCATTATCGACACCACTCGAAAATGGTTGAGTTTGATTTGAATGTGCTTGTATGTTTAATGACTGTGTGTGTGGGAATTTCAAAACTCGCTACTCGAAAGGAATGAGGAGAGGATTAGCCCGCGAATATCCTAAGAGCCAATCCAGGAACCCTATGGTGAAGGAAAAATAAAATTTAGGGTCGCTCCAAGCCCAGACTCAGACTCAGATCAGTTAACCTACAAGTTCTTATCTAACGACCCAAGGATAGTTTTGGAATTTGGGGTAGGTTGATATAAAGGATAGGAACCGAGGTATATCTCGGCGCTTCAGACACTCACGAAAAACCACTGAAACTTCGCAATCACAATTCGTAGTTCTGACGCGTAACACGGCAGACAAAACTGTTTAGAACTCGTGAAAGACGACTGTCACAGTAGCTAGACGCTAAGACTGAATGCTCTCCCTTCCCCCGCCATCGTATTTATACACCCCACACGTCTGAAAGAAAAAATATGGCGTCCTTTGCGAACACGCTCTGCCCAAGCGAAGCTTCTAATCACTAACTATACAGGGTCTAATTTCAACCATGCCATGCAGATCCGCCGTTCTACAAATTGTGTGTACGCATATTCACTATGATCAACCGTAGGTTATCACTCAAGTCATTCGGTATGGCCGATACACAAAATCTGTTGATCGCTGACCATATAAGCTTGTTGCGATTAATTAAGCCTTCCCGACCGCTAGCGCGCGCAGCAAAGACCACTAGAATGCTATTCATACTAGTCGTGTCAGACTCTCCATCTCATACCAACCAACCGCAATTGTATATTTGCAATCAACATAATAGCTTTCTCCGTATCGTTCCATAATAACCTTCCATTATTTAGTTATTCGAATTTTATTCAGCGCGCAGCCAAATCGGCTCGGATCCCTACACATCTCGCAGGAATGCGACAAAAAAACCTGACCTGTAACCTTCCTCGAACCATCCCACGCGTCGGCTCATTGTTTTTTGCTAACTTGCCCTGAGCTACGCAAAAACCCCAAACGTTATATGAACCGATTCTCGTATTCAAAACAGCGCGGCGATGGGCCAGCCCTCTATCACGCAGAATGAAGTATCAAATGTACCGACTCTCGTGTACCATTACAGCGTTTGCAAAGGTAAACCAATCTCCAACACGAGAACTGGCCAAAAGTGTTCTGAACAATTGTGACACTGAAAGCTTCAAAAGTTCGAAATACTTTTATAGTAGATGGAAGATTTTATCATGGAATTCAGAGAAATCAGAGTGTCGAAGATTCCTTAATTGTTTCTAACGATGATTCATTTGATTAGGATTGTGATAAATATTCTTTAAAATAAATAGGTGATCACATTCAACCTTCATTTTGTCGAGTACCTTTTTAGGGTTCCGTACCCAAAGGGTAAAACGGGACCCTATTACTAAGACTCCGCTGTCCGTCCGTCCGTCCATCCGTCTGTCTGTCACCAGGCTGTATCTCATGAACCGTGATAGTTAGACAGTTGAAATGTTCACAGATGATGTATTTCTGTTGCCGCTATAACAGCAAATACTTAAAAACAGAAAAATATATTTGATTTTTCTGTAAACCACATACAAACTTATTAATGCACCTGGTTACGTACATGGGGTCTGAAAGTAGCCGCACCAATAACCTTTTAAACATTATTTTGCTATGTAAAATCCAAACTATTCACTCCACACCATCCCTACCATTGTCACACAGCAGTCGCGCGCGCGAACTTGTTGAGAGTGGACCTATTACGCAGTGACGGCTACTACTCGTATCAGGGGCAATGACCTCTTCCGTGTTAAAATGCACGAATTGCAATATCGTGATAAACGAAGTGCTTGCCTTTGTGCAAAACAAAGTGGACGTGATGGTCGAAGATAGTTTAGTACAAATTTGTGCAACAGCTTTCACCGAAGACGAAATTGAAAAGGCTAAAAGTCTTTTGTTTGATTCTGTCTCAAAGAAGAGGACATTAAGAAAACGTGAGGGCAAAACTCAGCGGAACCTGAATGACATTATTTGTCTCATCAAGGAGACGGATCCTGAAAACATGCCAATCTTTGTTGCGCGAGATCTCCAGAGACTTCCACCGGTCACTTTTGACCATGTTGATGTCACCAGACTCTTAAAAGACATCATCTTGATACAGAAAGATCTAGGAGATATACAAAACAAGTATGAAAAGACTGCTCAAACGGAGTATGTAACCGTCGAGCAATTCGAAACGCTAAAAACTGAGCTCCGTGAGTTGAAAGTGGTAAATCAGCTCTGCAACACTGAGACTAACGTAAATTGCAAGAGAGGTGCGTACTGCCTGGAGGATAGTTATGATGCTCATGACAGTGGTCCCATGGGACTTCTGAACCTCATGGATAGTCGGCACCCAGCGTTATCATCACCGGAGGGTACATCAACAATACCAGCGCGTCCGTCCTTCGCTTGCGTAGCGGGTAAACCAACCGACTTGTCTCAGTCTCTGTTGACTGTGACGTCACCGAGCGAGCCTGCCTGCGCGCGCGTGGAGGCCCACCGCTTCACCGCGGTTTCGACGGTGGCGTCGGCACAAGTATCTAGCGAGCGCACCTGTGAGGCCCCACCGCGGTTTCGAACACTATCCACTACTCCTAAACAACAAAATATGGTCGAGCGTAGTTCGGTAATATCTAGCGCTGATCCCAAACAAACAAATGCCGTTATAGAACAACCGGATCAGGAAGGCTGGACGGAGGTTAAGAGCCGCAAATCAAAACCGAAAACGAAACTTCGATTTGTAGGAAAGAAAGGTACAGCTATCGTTGACCCAACCTGTAAGTTCAGAGCCGCGGTTCCTAGAATACCGTTGTATATTTACAACGTCAGTGACGAAGCGTCCGAAGAAGATGTTGTTAGATATATTAAAGAGAAAGTAGGTATTATTGTGTCACCGGAAAGAGTGTGTATGAAAGACCTAAAAGGCTATGACTCATTTAAAATCTATATACCTAAATGTAAACTGCCATTGTTTGATAACGATGACTTATGGCCGCATGGAATTTTCTTCCGTAGATATTTTATGTTTCGCAGAAACATTAAAACAGACGTTGGCAGTCGCAAGTCTTCACAATGCAGCAAAAATCAAAATTCACCGGCCTTGCAAACACATACAAATGTAAACTAACTAGTTTTAATTGCAAGAATGCAGTGACTTCCATTAACTGCATTCGAAGACTATGTCGTACATCCGATGTTGTGGCACTACAGGAGACGTGGCTGCTTCCGCATGATAAACCATCGCTCAGCAACATAGATAACGACTTTGCATACTTCGGTAAATCAGCTGTGGATACGTTATCGGGCATTCTACGAGGCAGACCCTACGGTGGCGTCGCGTTATTGTGGAGGAAGTCGATGTTCTCGTCCGTGTCAGTAATAGATTGTGATAGTCCAAGGCTCGCCGCTGTAAAAATAGTGATACATGACAGGTCCTTGATTGTGTTTTCTGTTTATATGCCTACTGACAAAGCTGACAACCTCGCATTATTCACGGACTGTTTAAGTGAAATCAACGCGATAGTAGCGGTCAACGAGGACTCGGTGTTTATTCTGGGGGACTTCAACGCGCATCCCGGTGAGCTATTTCATAATGAACTTTTAGAGTTTTGTATCGAACAATCGTGGTCATGTATTGACATGGAACTATTGCCGAATGATACGTACACGTTTGTGAGTGATGCACATGGATGTAGGCGATGGCTGGACCATGTAATAGTGACTGATGCTGCGCGTCAGACTGTGGTGGACGTGTCGGTGTTATATGATACATACAGTTCTGACCACATACCTATCCAAATAGAGTGCAACTTCAGCTTGGTTAAACCTAAACTAGCCGAAACTAAGTTTTTATGTAACAAAGTAAAGTGGGGCATACGTGATGCTAGCCATATATTAAAATATAAGGAATATTGTAACTCCAAACTGAAAGACATTGACTTTCCAGTTCAATTTACCTCATGCGCTGGCAAATACTGCCCCAACTTGCATCACAGACTTTTATTAGATGAAATGTATAGAAGTATAGTAAACATACTATCTCGCGGTGCTACCCTAAGTTTTTGCGAATCCAAGCCTAGGAAGGGCAAATCTGTAACCGGCTGGAACAGGCACGTCGGGGGCGCCCATGGGCAGGCTCGGCTTTGTTACAAGGTGTGGTTACTTCATGGCCGACCTAGCTCAGGACCCATTTACCAGAATATGTACGAGTCGAGGAAGTGTTTTATAGCTAAGCTAAAATGGTGTCAAACCTATGAAAACCAAATAAAGATGGACATAATAACTAAACATCACAAGAATAAAGACTTACAGATTCTGGAAATCGACAAACAAATTAAACCCAAGGCCGAGTCATCCTGTGGGCGTGGCCGGGGTGCATGATCCTGCTGACATTGCAGAAGCTTTTAGAAGTCACTTTAGAGTTGAGTCACCTCTTGGGCCAGCGTCGCTGCGGATGCCCGATGATGAGAGTTTCTCAGGGGAATTAAAAGTTATGTTTTCTGCCAAGGAAGTAGCTGGTATAATCAAAAACAAGGTGAGAGGAAAATCCCCAGGACATGATGATCTCAGCATAGAGCATCTGCAGCATGTCGGACATCACCTTGCAAGAGTTCTAGCATTGTTTTATAATATGTGCATTAGTCATTCTTATCTACCTGACGATCTCAAGTACACACTCGTTGTTCCCATTGTAAAAAACAAAACGGGTGATATTTCCGATTTGGGTAACTACAGGCCGATATCACTCGCGACAGTGATTGCAAAAGTGCTGGACAGTTTGCTTGATAAACAGCTGGATGGGCATCTAAACCTACATGACGCTCAGTTTGGGTTCAGGCCTGGACTGTCAACGGAGACTGCCATTTTTAGCCTCAAGCAAACTGTTCAGTACTACACCAACAGAAAAACGCCTGTTTATGCGTGTTATTTGGACTTGTCAAAGGCCTTCGATTTGGTTGACTATGACACACTGTGGAAAAAACTGCATAGTGAAACTAACTGGAGTCCTGAAATTGCTTCATTATTCAAATATTGGTATGGTCATCAGAGAAACAGTGTCAAATGGGCTGGATCACAGTCTGATGTGTACAGGTTGGAGTGTGGGGTGAGACAGGGTGGCTTGACGTCTCCTAAACTCTTCAACTTGTACATGAATCAGCTGATCGAGGAGCTCAGCAGAACTAGGGTGGGCTGTCATATAGACGGGAAATGTATTAATAATATAAGTTATGCTGACGACATGGTGCTGCTGAGTCCCTCGATCGGGGCATTGCGTAAGCTGTTGCTTATTTGTGAATCGTATGCTGACGCTCATGGGCTCAGATACAATGTGAAGAAAAGTGAATTTATGTTATTCAAGTCGGGCACAAAAACATACTTGAATGCACCGCCAGTCACATTATATGGTACTCCCTTGAATAAAGTAGATAAGTTTAAATATCTGGGCCACTGGGTCTCTGAGGATCTTAAAGATAACCTCGACATGGAGAGGGAACGCAGAGCGCTGGCTGTTCGTTGCAACATGTTGGCCCGCAGGTTTGCACATTGCAGTGAAGAAGCTAAGCGGACGCTCTTCGGAGCATACTGCCAGTCCTTCTATACCTGCAGCCTGTGGGTCAACTACACGCAGAGGATATACAGAGCTCTGCGGGTCCAGTACAACAACACGTACAAGGTGTTGATGGGGCTGCCGCGGCACTGCAGCGCCTCAGGCATGTTTGCGGAGGCAAGGATTGACGGATTCCACGCAATAATTAGAAAACGCTGCGCCTCGTTAAAGGCCCGCATCTGTGGTAGTCCCAACTCCATTCTGTGCACGTTTGCGGACAGATGGGATTCACCGCTGCTGGGGCACTGGGAACGTCTGCACACCTGTCTGTCCTAGCAGTGTGGAATCCCATTCCTTATTCTTAATTTTTCATTAATTCTAATTTGAATCTAATCTAATTTAATTTAATTTATTAATTTATTTAATTTATTAATTTGTGTATATGACTTGTGTTTAATTTAATTGTAATTTTAATTTTGTAATGTATGGGTCTATAACCTGAAATAAAGAAATTGAATTGAATTGAATCACGGCCTCCTGAATGTATTGAATTGAATTGCAATTGTAACTGTGTCAGTCACATTTAAATTTTTATTTTATTTGATTTAATATAACATTGGTTATTGTGATTTAATTTTATTTGATTTAGTTTAATTTAATGTATTTTTTGGTTGATTTAATTTAAGATGATCAAATTTTAATTGAACTTTGTAGGACCTTATTTTAATTTTAATTGAGTTTTATCATTTCATTGTCATTTTTATTACTAACAAACTATGGAACCTTTGTGATCCGAAATAAAATTATTATTATTATTATTATTGTGCGTTGGTACGAAACCCTACGTTTCTTTTTGGTAACTATCGACATCGACTACATCACTGCCAACTCAACTTGACATGGACTATACATGTCGAGGGCCCAGAGGGGTTGTGCGCCAATATATCGTTTTCTTTTTTAATGGCGTTTAATTACTTTGGGAATTTCCCGTCCTCTGTAAAAATATAATTGTGTCTAGACCCTGTGTGAATTTTTGATAAATTATGTTCACTACTTCAATAGTTATCAGTTTCTTGTCTCTCTTTATAAAGTAGCCATTTGGCGCTTACGTTTTATACCTATACGGTGTCAATCTTCATAAAATGCACATAACGACAAAAAATATCTCATCCCTTCCAAATTTTTTTGTAAAGCCATTTTAATATCGAAATGCGCTTACTGGGTACCAACTGCAGAAAAAATATAAGTTCGGAATGGGAGGGTTATTCGTAGTGAAATTGACTTACTTACTCGTGATGATGATAGACACGTAGTGTTGCCAGTAATTAAAATTGCTGAAAAAGTGGTAACTGTAAACTAAAATTACGCTATGTTTATGAAATAATAGTAATTTTTCGAGAGTATTTTAGTAATTGCAGATTCCACAAAATTAGATTCCGAAAATATAATAATTATTTTACGGAATATTATTCTTCATTTTGTTAGCTTACTGACGTCACTAAAATTGTGTTTCCAAATAATAAACTTTATTTAAAAAAAAACATTACACGATACCTATTTTCACTTTTCGGAGCTAAGCATACTTAATCATAAAGCCTAGAGATTAGAGATATACCGTGAAGTCATAAGGTAGTAAATAAATAAATGTAGCCCACATCAAGGTATAATTATTTAAATTGTTTCATTATCTTCGCCCATTCACCTACACTGAGGCAGCTTGATGAGGTATGGCTCAATCTTACTCACAAAATAACATAAGGGTCCCTCACACGGGCCACCGGCCACAGCCACAAAACGCCGCTTCCAGCATTTTTGCCGAAGTTTTCATACAAAGTCAAGGTCAAAGTCAAAGTACTTTATTACTGTAGATATTTACATATACTTAGCAAACTTCATTTTTTGCCTCTTCTCTACATTGGACCACTGTGGAAGAAGAAGGGCGTAGAAACTCCCACAGATTGATTTTTAGATCTCTTTTAAAAATAGGTTGTGCTTAACTAATACAAATATGAAAAATTTAATTGTTATGATTAATAAGCAGGAATAAATAATTACAAAATTATTAACAGAAAGGTCTGTGTTTAGCCAGATTAACCCCATACAGTCCTGTCATTTAAGTAATCTTGAACATTGTAATATCCCTTTTTCGACAAAGTCGCTTTAACATGCTTTTTAAATTGCTCAAATGGCAATTTCAAAATCTCCAGAGGTATCTTATTGTAGTAGAGAATGCACTGACCCTTGAAAGAATTGCTAACCTTCGCGAGTCTAAAACGGGGCGCACATAGTCTGTGATTATTTCTTAGGTTAACATTACAGCTATCGCTAAGTTTGGAAAATGTTGAAAGGATCTTGCGTACATACATTATATTTTCGAAAATAAATTGACTAGCTACTGTTAGTATGTCAATTTCTTTAAAAAGCTCTCTTAAGGAGTCTGTTCGTTTTAAATTATAAATTGTTCGAATAGCTCTTTTCTGTAAAATAAAAATAGTTTGAATATCCGCTGCTTTCCCCCACAACAAGATACCATAGGACATCACACTATGAAAGTAACTAAAATATACTAGCCTAGATGTAGCCACATCCGTGCTTTGTCTGATGTTCCTAACAGCGTAAGCCGCAGAACTTAATTTACCAGCCAATTTATCTATGTGGGGTCCCCACTGCAATTTGCTATCAATGGTTATTCCAAGAAACTTCGTATCATTTACTAATTCTAACGTGCTGTTGTCTAACACTAAACTGGTCTCAACTTGCCTGACATTTGGAAGTGAGAATTTGATATACTTGGTTTTACCAGGGTTTAACAATAAATTATTAACTGTGAACCAATTCAAGGTTAAAGACAATACACCATTAACATCATCAAATTTCACCTTTTTGTCTTTCAATTTTGAAGACCATTGAAGTATCATCAGCAAACAACACTATGTCAGTTAATTTCTCCACCATGAAAGGCAGATCATTAATATATACCAGGAATAAGAAAGGGCCTAATATGGAACCTTGTGGAACGCCAATTTTAACACCCGATCCATCAGATTTTACGCCGTTAACTTCTGAATTATATTGCTTAGGTATGATCTTAGTAGATCCAACGCTTTATTTCTAACTCCGTAATGATTTAATTTAATTGATAGCGTTTTATGATCAACACAATCAAACGCCTTCGACAGGTCGCAAAAAACTCCGATAGCATCCTGTGCGGCCTCCCATGCAGAATAAATATGAGATATAAGGGTAATACCTGCATCCGTAGTCGATTTACCCCTAGTGAAACCATATTGTTTAGCGTGGAGTTGTTTTGTACGGTTGAAGTGTAAGAGCATTTGATTGAGTATAATCTTTTCAAATATTTTACTTAGTGTTGGAAGAACAGATATTGGTCTGACATTTGAAGGGTCGCCCTTATCTCCCGGCTTGAACAGAGGTATCAGTTTACTGTGTTTCATGAGGTCTGGAAAGTCCCATCGTCAACACATTTATTGAATATATAAGCGAAGTGTGGGGCTATAACTAGAATTACTGAACCAATGACTTTGACTGATTTACCCCACAGGTCTTCCGTATTTTTTAAGTTAAGTAATTTAAACGTTTTGATAATGTCCTGGGGATATACATTATGCAATTTTAAATATACATTACTGACGCTAGTGTTATTTTTTAATAAAGTCTCTGCTTCATATGGAGATGAATTTAGACGGTCTGTTGTGAGTACGGGTACATTGGTGAAGAATGTTTCAAAAGCTCGAGCAACATCAGCGTTGGATTTAACGACATCATCACCTATCTTTAGGCAGAAATCATTGTCCCTTGGTATAACTTTGCCAGTTTCGCGGTTTATTATTTGCCAAACTGTTTTCATTCTATTATTTGAATTATGAATTTTTCTATTAATGTGTAAAGTTTTTGCAGCTCTATAAACCAACTTGAAAGTTTTGGAATATTTTTTAACATAGTCATGAAATTTTCGATCAAAGTTATAGGTTTTTTGATCATAAAGGTCATACAAGATAACTCTACTTTTACGAATTCCAAACGTTGCCCAGTCATTAAATTTAGATTTACCGTTGTAGTCACTGACTTTCTTTAATTTGAAAACTTTATTGAATTCTGTCTGAATAATGTTGAAGAAGTCGGAGTAGATTTTGTTTGGGTTCTGTTCATTAAAATCCGGTACTGGCAAATTTATATCTAAATTTTTCGTATATGTCTCTAGTCTATGGGATGTAATAGGCCTATAAAATGATGGACCAGTCTTATCCTTAATAGCAATTGGGAATGAAACTGTTTGACCACTGTGATCGGAAGGTAAACAGTTAATTACACTTTTACTTGTGAATGTACAGTCACAAAAAACGTTATCTAAGCAAGTTTGGCTGGTAAGTGCAAATCTAGTCGGCTCTAAAAATACATGACATAAATTAAACGATTTGAATAAAGTTATTAATCGTTGTTTCATTGTTGTTCCTACAAGCAAATCTACATTAAGATCGCCACAAATAATTAACTTTTTTCTGTTATTACATAGTTTAGTGAGGGCTTCCTCCATAATTTTCTCAAATATTTCGAAATTGCCATGGCCCTTTTCATCCCTCGTTGGCCTGTAGACACAAACAATAATATGGCTATCTAACTCAACACAGGATACCTCTATTTGTCTTTCAACAGTAAGTGCAAGAATATCTTTCCGTTGTTTCACCTTAATATTATTTTTCACTAAGATTAAAGAACCACCTCTATCAGCAGTCTTTCTATTGTAACAACTGACAATTTTGTAATTATTTATATTAAAAGACATCATATTTTCCTTCAACCAGTGTTCTGTAACACAAATAATATCAATGTCAGAATTTTTTAGAAATAATTCTAATACAAGTTCTTTGCCATTTTACATTTTACATTACATTACATTTTACATTTTACATTTTATATGGACTCGCTGCACACGGTTGACGCCGGTAGCCGCCACGCGCTGCAAAACGTCGCTGCTCGCTTCTTGTGGGCCACACCGGCCACAAAATGCCACTACACGTTACTCGCGCGATTCCCCACCTTTAGTCCATCCATTATCACACGGCGTGCATGTGTTAAAAAAAAAATGCAGCCACCGGCCACAAGTGGCTGACGCGCGCTTCAGATTCCTTTGTGGCCGCTTCTGGCTTCTCGTGGCGGCCTTTGTGGCTGTGGCCGGAAGCCCGTGTGCGGCGACTCTTAGCCTTACGCCTTTTCCCATTTTTGGTGGTAGAGGCACAATAGGCCCACTTTTAGCCTGTTATTCAACACTCCATTTTGCATGTCGGGGCTAGCCCATCGCCGAAGCTATGGAGTAAGAATCAATCAATCTTACGCATATCCATAAAAGGCCTGTGCCTCTCAGTGAGGATATTAATGGGGCTACATTTATTTAGTTACTACCTTAAGTCTTCACGGTATATCACCCACTAATCTCTAGGTCTTATTATTAAGCTTAGCACCGAAAAGCGAAAATAGGTATCATGTAATGATTAAAAAAAACTAAAGTTTATTATTTTGAAACACAATTTTGGTGTAGTCTGAAAGCTAACAAAATTGTAAATAATATTCTGTTATAAAATCGAAAAAAATAACTATTATTTCTTAAATAAAGCCTTATTTTAGTTCACAGTTGCCACTTTTTCTGCAATTTTTGATATAATTATTTATACCTTATGACTTCGCGGAATATCACTCACTAATTTCTAGGTCTTATGATTAAGCTTAGCTCCGAAAAGTGAAAATAGGTATCGTGGGAAAAAATAAAGTTTATTATTTAGAAACACAATTTTGGTGTATAATTTTCCGTAAAAAAACTACATAGTCAGGTCATAAGTTCTGTCACATGTGCAATATGAAATAATTTAGACATGTTTATTATTTATGTAAACATTTATATAGCAAAATGAACTTAATAAAACATAGATTCTTATGGTAGTAAAGTTTATTCAAAATGACCCCCGCGATTTTGAACACAGGCCTTTATTCTGCGCGGCCAGTCGTCTATCGCAGCACGAACGAGGTCCATGTCAATATCGGCGGCTGCCTTAATCAAGGATGCCTTGAGTGACTCCAAATCAGGATGAGGCTTTGAGCAGGCCTTTTCCTCCAAGTGTTGCCATATCTTGTAATCTAACGGACTCAAATCTGGACTGGAGGAGGGCCAGTCTTCGTGCCGGATGAAGTCGATTTCACGCGCCGCCAGCCAGTCTTGTGTGCTTTTCGCTCTATGAGCTGGCGCAGAATCTTGTTGGAATACCCAGTGCCTGTTATTAAACATGGTATGAGAAACAGGTTCCACAAGGTTCTTGAGGACTGTATTTTGATACACAACTGCATTCGTTTTTACGCCTTTCTCACAAAAATGTACCTCAGTTAAGCCCCAATAAGAGACTCCCAACCAAACCATGAGCGAGGATGGAAAATGACCTCGTTGGACACGCGGAATACGGTTGCTCGCTTCTTCACTGCTGTGTGCGTACACCTTATCATTTTGTTTGTTGTAGCTCTCTTCCACGGTGAAAATTTTTTCATCCGAAAAAATAATTTCCCGATGTTTTTTTCCCGCGTACCGCTTCAACAAAGCGCGGCATCTCTTCAGTCTCAGGTCCATTAACGAGCGTCCAAACGATGTCCTGTTTTTCTTCGATATGCCCTAAGCCCTAAGTCTTCATTTAACACCCTTTTCACCGTGGTCCTGCTTAACCCCATCTGAAGGGCCAACAGTTTCTGCTTACGTATGGGATTTCTTTGAATTCACGCCTTCACAGCTTTTATCACTGCTGGAGTCCTAACAGAGCGAGGGCGACCACTTCTTGACCTGTCATCTACACTAGAGTCTTCATTGTATTGTTTTATGGTACGATAAACGAATCTTTTGGTTATATTCAAATTTTTCAGTAAGTCGAAAATCTGAATAGGTGCGTAACCGCAACGATGCAACGCAATAACTGCGACACGGTCTTCTTTAAGTGTCCACTCCATATTTAAAAATGAGGAAAATTCTAAAAAGTACTCATTTTTATTTTCATGAAAAATTCGAAATTCGAATTCAATAAACTTTTTTGTGGCCAACGTTCTAAATTCAAAAGTTTTTATTGTGTGACAGAACTTATGACCTGACTGTGTATTTTGGGAACCAAATTTTGTGGAAATCTGCAATTATTAAAAAAATCTCGAAAAAACACTATTATTTCTTAAACAAAGCCTAATTTAATTTACAGTCGCCACTTTTTCTGCAACTTTTTTCTGGCTGCACAACGTTACGTTCATCATCAGAATCAGTCAATTTCACTATGAAAGAAAAACCCTTACATTCCCAGTACCCAGATAGCGCATTTCAATATCAAAATGGCTATTAAAAAATTAAGAGGGGGGAGTTATTTTTTATTCATTATTTTATCGATGCATTTCGATGTACTTCAACCCAGATCGTTATGTGCACTTCACACTGTATATGTTTCAGGTTATCTGCCCAGGAGGATCCTACAATAAGTCTATCCATTTGAGAACGCGTCTGCTCCGTCAATCAGTGGTTCTACATACTAAACTGCCCGCCGCGATTTCCCGTCCCTTTCTCGCTCACACTCGCCCTCAACGCTTAATGCTGCTATGACGTCAGAGCGAGGTGCCCAGTTTACTTTGGCGGATAGTAGCAACAAAGTAATTCGGGTATAAGACATAAATTATTCTGTATGTTTCCTTCACAGGACAACCTAAACAACGTGTTCTCTGAGCTGATACACCTGCACCTGAGCGCGTGCAAACACGACTTTGAAGAGTTGATGGAAACAAATGGCTTGGTGCTGCCGCCGCCCAACTTCCGAAGGTGAGGGAGATATTTATTTTACATTATTTATATATTAGCTCCACCAACAGAAGATACAACAAATCACACAATTAATTCCACGTGCACACACACTAGAAGTTCATCTACTTATAGGCAAATGCATGCACATGTATACAACATTAAATCGCTAAACATAAAAAAATGTTAAATAATTATATAATATTTACAATTGAAATTAAAATTTTGATAATATAATCTGAATGAGCCCAGTTTGTCATTGACTACATCCAAATGAAATGAAATGAAATGAAATAATTTATTTTGCCTTATTAGACATACAAACAAAACATACAGGATACATAAAAACAGGCAAAAAAGGAACAGACTCAGCATGTGCTGTGAATAGCACAAGTGCGATCTCACAGCGCTGGTTTTCTGACCGCCCCACAAAATTATACTAAAGCTATAAACTAACGCTAACACAATAATGGACGATAAATATTTTTAATTATCCATCCATATCTATATTTTGACTCTTGTGCAGTGAATTGTACAGACAGGCGTATCACACAAGTAGTGGGTGAGTAGATGCCGAGGTTCTTTTTCCAAGAACGTTCTCAGAACAATTTGTACGTGCTGGGTCGCGGTAGTCTACTTGGGACTATGGTGCTAAAAGAATCTTATAGGTAGTTAGTGCAACACACAGCACATATTTAGGATGTCCCAAAAACAATGGATAACCCGGGAGCTATTGTGATTAAAATTGTATGCAAAAAGTGCATATTGCTTGGCAATCAACATTTATCTAATTATATTAAATATGCCACACTTAATTTCTGTTTAACAAAAAATTCTGTTTAAAACTAAGTTATTCAATGGAATAATTATATTATATAGTAAATGGCATATTAAGTAATAATTAATCAATTTATTTAAACATTTTAAATTTCAATTTATAATTGTCTTTTTTAAATATTTGCTCACCAACTTCTGGGTGGTGAATAATGGTGGCGTATTTAACCCTCTCGCTTACCCTCACATTCACCATTCCATCGACAGAAAATTATGGAAAAAGCTGGAAATCGTCTGTTAAAGGTTTACATAGTTTGTACATGTATATATTCCATAATAGCTAGTAAACCATTTTTTTGCATATAGTAAAATATACTTAGGAGACTCAGAGGCTCAAGATAAGATCATCTTAGTACAAATATTTTAAAGTAAATAAACAATTTTATTGATTGATTGATCATTGTGAACAACTTTTACTATAAAACTGATTGATCAGAGCAACATTATTTTTGATATCTCCATACATTTTGGAAAGCTGTGTTCCAAGGTCTTCTGCTCACATGACCTTAAGCTAGCTACCAAAATATCAGTATACATGGCAATTGTGCTGCCAAATCTCCTATACTCCTCTGAATCGTGGCGTGTGTATCGCCGCCACATACGCACTCTGGATTGTTTCCACCTTAAATGCCTTCGAACCATTATGAAAATCAAATGGTCCGACCGTGTGCGTAATACCGAAGCCTGCGACGAGCCAATGTTGGTGGCATTGAAGCCTACTTAATGCGTCGGCAGCTTCGATGGTGCGGTCACGTATCACTTATGAAAGAGGAGAGAGTGGCGAAGCGCATCTTTTATTCTGAACTAGTGAAGGGCAAGCGAAAACATGGCGGGCAGCTTCTCCGATACAAAGATGTTCAGAAGCGACACATGAGAAGATGGATGGAACATAGAGCCCTCACAATGGGAAGGTTTGGCAGCACAACGGCCAGAATGGCGCAGGATTGTGAAGAGGCAAGTACGCGAGTTCGAGGATCAGCGTAAAGCTGACCTTGATATGAAACGCGACCTGTTGAAAGCCCGTCCACCTGCTGCCATTACCTACAACTACGCGGGCGGCGTACTGACGTGCCCCCAGTGCGCAAGGAGTGTCGCTGCGAAGACCGGCTACATAAGCCATGTTCGGGCGCACGCGCGCGACACCGACTAGGAGTAGAAGTGGTCGCCATGACCGAAATCGGTCGGAATCAATCATCATCATCATCATCACATTTTGGGCCGGGCGGTAAGCGGATTTGTATAGAGAAGTAAAAAAATAATTTCAATCAATCAATCAAATCGTTTATTTGCTAAAATACACGTATACAGTATAGGTGGTGTTATTTATAATACCTGAAATTTAATATTTAACCGTATGGTACGGTGTACAAATATTTACAAATTATCAATTATATAAATGTATATATAGGTATATAGTTGCTCTGATTTAATCGATTTCATAGTGAACGTTGCTGAAAATGATGAGACCTGTATAGCTCCGTGGTAAAACATTGTGTTTGCGACACCCTGTATACAAAACTCGCAACTCATACACACAATATGTAATACAAACACTCAGACGACATACAACACACACAAACACGTTTCCAACACATTCAAGTTCATGCTACACAACACATGCGGCTCTGGCAATATTTGAATAAGTGCAATCCGTGGCGTAGCGATCGAGGTTTTTTCTGCCTCACAAGCTAGGGGACCCGAGTTCAAACACAGCCGAAGAGAAAGAATAAATAAAAGGAATTTAAAAAAAATCAAAAGGTGGACCGGTAGCTCTATTCTTTATCTCTGGCACCTAACGCAATCGACTTCAAATTGATGTTTGTTGACCAATTATGTACTAGCTGCTGCCCGCAACGTCATCTGCGTGTTCCTAGGAGGTATCATTTACCGAGATAACGTTACCCTCCTTCTGGTGCAGTTGGATAAAAAGTATCCTAAATGTTATCAATCTAGCTCATAACTATATTTTCGCTGAATTTCATTCAAATTCGTTCAGCCGTTTATCGTGATTGAGGCACAAACACACAAATATAATATCCAAACATCGCTACTTTCACATTTATAATATACTAGTTGGATTTCAACCTGTCACATTGAAAAATAGACCAATCATAACACGATTGTTTTACACGACCGCTTTGCTTGCGATGTGATCGGTCGATATCGAAATTGAATGGCATTGCGATATCAGAAATAAATAATAAGGCTTCTAATTGGTCGATTTTTTAGTGCGATCGATATCAGAATTACTTATCTAATAATGCTGAAATAATTTACTCTGTGGAGACTACTGAACGCGATTACTTTACACGAGCTCTCATTTAAAGCGACTGTGTTTTCAATTAGAAAATAATGAATCTCGTCGAAAATTAGTCGTAGTATTTTTAGAGTTTTATTGTATGCGCAGGTCTTCCCCCGCTCAACCATCACATTTCCTACCATCTTGGTTTGTTAGAAGAAATCTCTTTTAAGAGATAAGCCCGCCTTTGTACATGATTTTTTCTATTATAAATTATCTGTATGTCTGTTTTGTGTAGTACAATAAAGAAATTACGAAATTACGAATCTGATAAAAAATCAAACTATGTACTATCGAACCAACTGAATCATGACCCTTTTGCCTGATAATTCGTTTGAAACTTTCAAACTTGTAAGATCTATCTAAATGTCAGTGTCTAATCAAATGATAACAAGTTCGTTACCAAGGAAATAAACCTTCAAGCGAATTTCGACCTACTTGCATTTAAGGGGTTTAGCAAAATAAGCTTATGGTGGGTCATGATTCAGATGGTTCGATAGTACATACGCAGTGTTTGTATATGTATAAATGTCGAGACCACTGCTCCATAGGTACGCTATCACTCCCGTCGTATGTACGCTCGCTGTCTCGCCGGGGCGAGTAGTGGAGGGGCGCGCCATGTTATCGTAGTTTATCTATATGGTTTCCTGACCTCATGAAAATGAGCATATTAATACCACTTTTCAAATCCGGTATTAAAGAAGACCCTACAAACTTCAGACCTGTATCTGTAGTGCCAGTGTTGAGCAAGGTGTTTGAAAAGGTCATATTGAGTCAACTACTCTCTCAATTCAATGCATCTGGGCTACTCCACAAAAAACAGTTCTGATCACTAAAGGCAGATTAACAAAAGACGCCGGAATAGCGCTAGTAGAACACATTTATAGTGCGTGGGAAGGATCACAGGATGCGGTTGGTATTTTCTGTGATCTTTCCAAAGCCTTTGACTGTGTGGACCATCAAACTCTTTTAATCAAAATACAAATTATGGTATCAAAGATAATGCCTTAAAATTAATGGAATCTTATCTTATGGAAAGAGTGCTAAAAGTATATATAAACAGATGTAAGTCCACTGGAACCCATATGAATACTGGTGTACCCCAGGGTTCTATTTTAGGTCCGTTCCTTTTCTTAGTGTACTTGAATGAGCTACCGTATATGATGGGAAAAACGACTCAGATTGTTCTATTTGCTGATGACACATCTATTATTTTCAAGGTGAAAAGACAAGATGAAATTCTATGTATGTATGTGCAAATAGTACACTCTCTCATGTGTTAAGTTGGTTCAATGTAAAAAACCTGTTATTAAACTCATAGAAGACTAAATGAATCAAATTTTGTTTGCCTAATTTATGACAGGTAGAAAGCAGTGTAAGAATAGGATCTGAAAGATTGGACCTCGTTGAGGACACAATCTTTCTTGGAATCACTATAGATTCGAAACATCAATGGGGTCCTCAGATAACTAATCTCGCACGAAGAATTATGTCCTATATCTTATGGAATACTGCTCTGGGGGAGAGCAGCAGATATAAATACGATATTTGTTTTACAAAAAAGGGCGATCAGGGCGATATATCAATTCGATGCTAGAGAATCATTAAGAGAAAAATTCAAAGAAATGAATATACTTACGGTTACCTGTCAATATATTTACGAGAATATCATGCATGTAAGAAAAAACATGGCTTTATTTAAAACTGTAGGTATATAATTAACACTAGAAATAGAAATAGGTTAGCACTACCATTATTTAGACTAAGTAAAGTGGGCACATCATTCAGAGCGCACTGTATTCGCTTCTACAATAAAATACTACAAGAATCATTGATCCTTCCTGAAAAGAGGTTCAAACACTATGTTAAAAATGAGCAGATAAGAAATCCCTATTATAGTATTAAGGAATACTTAGATGATAAAACTGCATGGCCCATACCATCTCAGCGCCCAGAAATTCGACGAGGGGCGATGGATCAAGTCTATCACTCGCCGGCGAATTTCCTTCGACCGAAACCAGTACCTGTTGTGAAGTCACTTTTTTTAAAATAAGGTTTGAGGGAGTTGCCGTTTCTTCTTAACCCCGAGGCCCACCTTCTGAAACGGTGTAGTCACTTGTAGTTATAATTAAGTATAATTTTGACGTTGAATAAAATAATTTATATTCAATAAAAAAATGAATCTGAATCTTTGGTTCCAGTTTCGACTACCACATCAGCGAAGGCAACTCACAGGACATGCCGGGTCTGGTCTGCTACATGTATCGCGAGACATTCGCGGATCGCAGCTTCGACCGCGCCATCCTCGCTGATTTAGTACTTACCGTACTCTCATGCTATAGGTAAAATAAAATGGCTTATATTTAACAAATTGACTACAAGGTGACATCCAAAAAAAAATACATTTTCATCATTAATTACTAATGTTTATCAAATTTACTAAATGTTCATCAAAATTGTACACCCTATTCTTTACTAAACTATATGAGTTCGCCTCGCTTAATTCGCTCCGATTCGCTTTTGCTCCAGATTATGTTATAAAGTTGTGACCTAACAAACCTCACTTTAGTTTTCGGATAAACAGTGACCTATAGCAACATGGAAGCACTAAATATTTGATAGCTAATAAACTTATATTCTTAAACAATTATATTTGTTGCCAATAACATATAGACTATTCATGTCCCCACCGAGAGGACCCTGTCATAACCAGTATGAAAGTAGTTCCTTTTGTAGGATTTAGAAGTAATACTTGTATTACTAAACAAGGAACAAGTGATACATGTGTATCAAATTTTTGCCGATTCCGCAAGCACCACTTACATATTACCCATCGAAACATGCATGGGCTACCCGGTAAAGAACTTGTATTAGAATTATTTCTTCATAATTCTGACACCGATGTTTGTATTACAGATTTGTATTACAGAACACAACTGGTTGAAGGGAAATATTTAACATAAATAATTACAAAATTGTCAGTTGGTTACAATAGAAAGACTGCTGATAGAGGTGGTTCTTTAATCTTAGTAATAAAAAAATAAGGTGAAACAACGGAAAGTTATTCATGCACTTACTGTAGAAAGACAAATAGAGCTATCCTGTCATATTATTGTTTGTGTCTACAGACCTCCGAGAAATGGATAAAGCCATGAAAATTTAGAAATATTTGAGAATGTATTAAAATCATTTAATTTATGTCATGTATAGCTCCATAGCCGACTATAATTACGCTTACCAGCCAAACTTAGCTATAACACTTCAACTGTAAAAAATAACTCCCCGCCAAACAATACGAATTCACTAGGGGTAAGTTGCCTACGGATGCAGGCATTACCCTTATATCTCATATTTTCTCGGTATGGGAGGCCGCAAAAGATGCTATAAAATTAAATAATTACGGAGTTATAAATAAACCGTTGTATCTATTAAGGTCATTCTTAGGTAACGGCAGTCAAAAGGCAGAAGTTAACGGCGTTAAATCCTATGGATCGGGTGTGAAATTGGCGTTCCACAAGGTTCTATATTATAATCTTTCTTATTCCTGGTAAATATTAACGATCTGCTTTTTATGGTGGAGAAATGGACTGAGAAAGTTTTGTTAGCTATGATAGTTCACTGGTCTTCAAAAATTAAAGACAAAAAAAAGATTTTAGACATTGTAATGGACCAACGTATTGTCTTTAATCTTGAATTGGTTCACAGTTCATAATTTATTGTTAACCCTGTTAAAAACAAGTCAGTTGACATTTTTAAGGTGGCTGGAAAGCAGTGGACGAGACCGGCGGGTGACCGTAGCGAATGGCGTGCTTCGGGAGAGGCCTGTGCCCCGCAGAGAGATGACAAGGGCTGATGATGATGATGATGATTTGAGCAATTTAAAAACCATGTAGAAACGACTTTGTCTCAATAGGGACATTACAATGTTTAAGATTACTCAAATGACAAGAATGTATGGGGTTAATCTAATTCAACACAGAACTCGCTTTTCATAATTTTGTAATTATTTATGGTAGTACTTAATCGCACATCAACTATGTCCTATTTTCACACCAAAAATGTTCAACAATAACACTTTTTGTTTTACATATTTTATGTGTACTCAATTTTTATGTTACTTCTGCTTTTACATCAAACCTACCCATAGTCAACCTCTTGAATACCACCGGCGTTAGCTAACGCCACCTTTCCGTTGTAGGTTTTAAATTTTATTACCATGGCGTAATTTTCAAAATCGCTACACGTCCCAACTACCCTCGGTTTTTTAGAGGTTAAGCTACCCTATTAGGGCCTCCGATACAATTTTACGACTTTTTTTTTTTAAATAAAGCCCTATATGGCGTATTGGAATGAAAATGGTTCTTGTTTTGAATCTAATCTGAACCGCTATAAAGGTTGTGGTATTCCACCATAACCTGGGGGATTACCACAACCTTATTACACTTAATCTTTTCAGGAAGAACCCATACCACAATGCAGAGCACGCTTTTAGCTTCACGCATACGATGTTCTTAATTCTGATCAATAACGACGGGTATTTCGATTTTGCTGAGGCGAGTAAATCATAATTACTATGTAAAACTCTTCTTTCCTAGTCTGTGCCTACGAAGAAAAACGCGTGAGAAGGTAAATGCATTTCATCGTTTTCATTGGCAGCATGTGTCTGACCACTGCTGGATACTCTAGGTAGACATAGGCTGAGTTGTTCGGCCCTGTGTCTCATCTGATCCCCGTAATATACCGATATTACGGTATCTTCGAGCCGTTTGAATTCTGTACGGTATCACTATTTATATACACGTAACTTCCTCTGGCCACATTGCTGTATGTGTATATTATTTTCTGATCTCCATCTTCCCAGGTTGTAGCGCTGATGCTAGCAAGCCTATGCCACGACATCGACCACCCTGGATACAACAACAACTTTCTGACTCTAGCGAAGCATCCGCTCTCGCAGATGTATCGCTCGTCGACACTGGAGTACCATCACTTCTTCTTGGCTAAGAAGATTATTGAGGTGGGCCACTAGTTTGCACTTATTTGTTGTATTAGGCCATGTCTCGGCCTTCATCTTTAGTCGTCGTCATTTTGGCCTTAGGCATTAGTATCTACTTTCACTACTCCTAATGCAAAGCTTGTTTATATCCCAGGATAAGAAGGTCCTCAAGCACTTGCCGGAGGCTGAAAGCACGCGCATAATGGAGGAGATCAAGTATGCCATATTGTGCACGGATCTGGCGGTATACTTCCAACTGCGCGCGCAGCTGACGCCGCTGCTCGCAGATCGGAGCTTCGAGTGGTCGAATAACTCGCATCGTAGTATGTTGAAGGTGAGATAAGTTATAATATAACATAGCAATTATATGCAGGCACATAAATTGATTTTTTGAGTAGGGTGGTCAATGCCGATACTTACCAAATCGTAAACAAAAACCAGCCAAGTGCGAGTCGGACTCGCGCACGAAGGGTTCCGAACCATTATCTATTAAAACGGCAAAAAAAATACGTTTGTTGTATGGGAGCGTCCTTAAATATTTGTTTTATTTTAATTTATTAATTTCCTTTAAAGTGAATATATAACTAAATATTCTGTGAATATTTCAAGCGTCTACCTGTTGCCGTTATCATATCATATCATATCGAGCAAATACGAGAAAATAACCTTTGTTGTATGGGAGCCCCCTTAAATATTTATTTTATTCTGTTTTTTAGTATTTTTTGTTATAGCGGCAACAGAAATACATCATCTGTGAAAATTTCAACTGTCTAACTATCATGGTTCATGCCTGGTGACAGACGGACGGACGGACGGACGGATGGACAGCGGAGGCTTAGTAATAGGGTTCCGTTTAGTACCCTTCGGGTATGGAACCCTAAGAAATTAAGGTTTAACCACCTTTTTATTTAGATCACAATTGTATTTGTCACAATCAAAATGTACCACATACTGTACATACTATAATCGCAAGAAACAAATAAGGATTCTTTGTTCGTCACTGGTTCTCCGACTTCTATGATACAATATTCCATCTCTTTTTCTATTCCTACATTATCATTATCAATTTATTAGTTTCTGAGCGTATTTTTCGAAATATTTTTTTTCGTTCACTTGTTTCCAATATTTTTTCTAGCTAGCTCTCGTGCTTAAGAATGGATTATTTAATACCCTCCGGCCGTTTTCGCAACTGCGATTCGCAACCAGTTAAGACTTAAGAATTTTTATTCTTTGTTCATTTGACCGTTTTTTTAGATTTGCATACAAACTTTTCAGAGATACTGGCCACCACAACAATATCCATAGACACTTTCTAGGTATCTAATCTTGACGTTACAATGCACTCATTGCAACGTCCTCACGTCATAAGGAAATTCACAACATCAACTTTATCTGTAATTAATAGTATTTAAAAGTCTTTTTTAATAATAACTACAGCCCAGCTCAGGTCTGGAAGTTTCTCACAACCCTTGGTGTTGGCAAGTCCCAGGAATCTTCTTTAGGTACCTAATGTCGATCTCAACGGTCTCAACTAGTTCTTCCCTTCTCCCCCTGTTTCGATAAACTCCGCCAGAAAGGAAGCAACCCTTCGTCGTCTACGGCTGAAGGCTGCAGTCGGTTCCTCACAGTTCAACTTTAGTCTCGTTGGAATCGGCGCAGTTAGAAAAGCAGTGCTAGTTATAACCTCCAAAGTTGTTGGTGGCGACATCAGTGTCCTTGAAGAGTTACTTCTTCCTATTACCCACATTATCAACCATTCTCTATCGGTCAGTTCTTTTCCTGGTCTGTAGAAGAAAGCGCTTGTCATCCCACTGCCCAAAATTTCCAATCCCTCCTCCTTCACAGACTATTGGCCCATCTCTATCCTCTCCAAAGTAGGAGGAGAGCTGAGAGATAGTCAACTCTCAGCTCATGGGCGTACCCAGGTAGGGGCAGGGGGGGGGGCTGCTGCCCCCCCTAGAAGATAAAATAAACGTCAACGTTTTTTGTTTCAATATACCTGACCGACCATCTTCTCGAAACAGGTATGAGCTGGCAATGGACCAGAAGTTAGTCACTGTGTTGGCCCTGCTTGACATCAGCAATGCCTTTAGCTGCGTCGATTTTGACATTATTGTTGCGGTGCTGGGTTCTTTGAATATGTCGACACATGGGGTTCACCGGTTCAACTCTTACCTGAGAGATCGACAGCAGCGCATTAAGTCTGAGAAGACTGAAACCCAATGGTGTGATCTCACCGCAGGAGCGCCTCAATGTGGTACTTTCTCCTCTCCTGTTTTCAGTCTTTATCAACTACATCTCCGACGTCCTCTCTTCTTCGTATCATCTCTACGCAGATGGTCTCCACATCTATCGCCACTTTTCCCCCTGCGATTTAGTTTCATCCATGGAGATGTTTAATACTGACCTCGAGAATGTGAAGGAATGGGCCTCGTCCCACGGGCTGTTGGTTAACCCGATAAAATTGCAAGCAATGAGAATTTAAACCAAGCACTCTCTTTCCTTATCACAGAAATCTATTGTTCCTGTAACTTATAACGGTACTACAATAGAGTACCACTTCTAAGGCAAAAGACCTCGGGGTCATCTTTGATAGCCAGCTGTGTTGGTCTCCAGATGTCTGCGAGGTCAGCAGACGGGTCTTTGCGTCTTTCCCTTCCCTTAGGCGTTTGCAGAACTTCTTGCCACGGCAGACCAAAATTACCCTTGTACATTCCCTTCTCATGCCGCTAATCATCTATGCCGATGTTGCCTGGGAGAGTGCGAACGAAGAAAAACTGAATAAACTCGAGCGACTCCCGGGAAACCGAATCCCGAGGTTCTGAACCTCGGGATTCGGTTTAACTTCGGAGTTCGCAAATTCAACCATGTTTCTCAATATTGCAAAGAGTTGGGGTAGCTTCCGATTTGTCGTCGCCGAGACTCTCACATTCTTTATTATCTGTTCCGTATCTTGAAAAATCCGAGCTACCCCAACTATCTTCGAGACCGTTTTGAGTATCTCTTTTCGGGAGATCGGCGCCGCCGGAGATCTAACACTGTCTCACTTTTAGCCACTCCGCGGCATAACAATGCTGCATGTAAGCACTCTTTCAGTTGACGGGCGGTCTTTGGAACGCACTTCCTTGCACTATAACACACAGTTCCACTCTTTTCTTTTTTAAGAATCGTATTAAAGAGTACAACCTCTCTCTTTCGTAAAGGTTATTGTATATATTTATATGTTAAGTGTATATAGTATTTTTCAGTACTAATTAGTAGTTACTGTATTTATAAGTATTTAATTAATTCCTTAGCTTTTTATTTAAACTAGTTATTGTGCATTGCCTACCTACCTTTTATAATAATAATTCCTTAAGGTCTTGGTTTGCTGGAAGAAATCTCTTTTTAGAGATAAGCTCGCCTTTGTACATACATTTTCTGTTAATGTAACTTGTAAAATATTTGTGTGCAATAAAGAATTATGAATTTTGAATAAAAAATTGCCAAATCTTCCAACGTGTTCCTATTTCGAGTTCGAAAAACATGATATAAAATATATTATATTTAGTTTATATTATTTTGTAGGCAAGAAAGAACAATATTTTGTTTCATTTTGTTGAGTTTTTATGATTCTGTTTAGTAAAATAGCATGCAAATAAATGTCAATTGCATATTTTTTATTCACTATCTTTTCCACTGGTTGCGAATTAAGAAATTCATATCTCCCATCGCAACTCTGTAAGTTTGGGAAGTACATATTCTTTGTTCGCAACCAAGTTGCGACTAAGGAAAAAGTTCTCTTTATTCGCAACTGGTTGCGAACAAGGAATACAAATTCTTAGTTGCGAATCGCAGTTACGAAAACGGCCGGAGGGATTTTCACCTTTTCATAAAGACGAAGAGGCAGCCGATGCTATTTCAAATAGACAAGTACAAGTGCAAGGTTCAACGTTATCAAGGTCATATCGATAAACAGGTTCGATGCGGACTTGCTCAGCACTATTACAAAGGTGATAGTGCTGAGCAAGTCCGCATCGAACCTGTGTGTGTGTGTGTGTGTGAAAGGTGACGCAGGGCCTATGCGGGTGTGCGGCACGCCACCTCCTCCGCGATTTTCTTGTCGTCCTTTGACCAGCAGTCCTGACATGGACTATATGTTATATTTAGAGGCAATGCTCTACATTCTGTAATTGCTATCACAATGTGTATGAAGCATAGAGTGTTTTCTGAATAGTCACAGTGATAGCGTGTGCGTTGCAAGGCCGCGTCACTGCCACACAAATCAAAGCAGCATACAGATGTAGTGAATAATCCTTTCCTATCGGCAAAACTCGGAACAACGATAACACCCGAATGGTGCCGATGTGTCTATGAATTACTGTATTATTAAATTACGTGTAGGTATCAAATAAATCGCATACTTTATTTATCAATGTCAAATGTCAAATTGCCCGTATGACGTATATTACACTGAGATGTTAAAACCACCACGATTCTATCATATAAAGAATTCGTTAGGTAAAAAAATTTAACTAGTTACTGAGGACGTTTTATTTCAATAAAACGCACTGATAAAAACCAAATTCCGGTTGGGATGATCTAATGATTCTATAAGGATTGGAACCCCAAAAGTCTAACTATAAGTCAAAACTAAAGTAGGATTTTCCAGACCTTTTTTATGACAATAAATTTTTGTAATTAATTAAAAATACTATGAGATAACAAAAAAGACACCTCAACATAAAACAAAACAAACCAGCAGAGAAATTAATATAAATAAATATGATTTTCTGATTGGATGAACGACTTCGATTATGACAGCGGGATAAGAGGAGGAGGAGCGGGGTGGACAGTGTGATGCGAAACAATACTTCCAACTTCCATATCACAGTCAGAATCAGAACTATTTTCTGGTGTATCATCGTCAGAGTTTTCATGAACGGTGATTACAAAACTAGCCATATAATTTTCCAACTCAGGTTCGTGTTTTCGGTACTCGTTTTCGCATTTGATGGCGTGGTCACATACTTTGGCCCAAACATCGGAACCAATCATATTAACCTTTTCCTGTACCAATTGTTTCACAGTAGTCATATTCATACTGATGTTTCTTTTGGATACGTATCCCTTTATTTGAGACCATATGTTTTCAATCGGATTGAAATCAGGATGATATGGTGGCAATCTTAGTACGCTGTGTCCATATTCGTTCATAAGTTTATCTATAGAGTATTCTACAAAGTTTTGTTTGTACTTGCAAATAATTTCATATATTTCAAGTTTTGTTAATGACGGATCAATCGGAACGTTATGTTTGGATAGCCAATCAATCATGTCTTGCTTCCTGGTATTTGAATTAGGAGGTTTTTCTACGTACTTATTATGATATGTAGCATTATCTACTACTAGTACCGAATGTGGAGCTAAGTTTGGAATGAGTTGATTACGAAGCCATTTTTCATAGTTTTCATTGTTCATCGTTGTTATAGTCACCTTTTTTATCAGTAGACTGATACATTAACAATGTCCCAGGTATACACCCCTTTCTACTACCAGCATGCACTATTATAAGACGTTGTCCTTTAGAAATTAACTGTTTCACTCCGTTTTCTGACGAGTCAGCCCAGCTTTTACCTGCCAAATGTGAGGTATGCATGTATGTTTCATCCAAATAAACAATCTCTCTCCCTTGCAATCTGTACTTTTTTATCGCGGCTAAAAACTTTACTCTTTTAAAACGAACATCATCTTTCTCGATAAGTAATTTTCTGTTGTTTTCAACTTTATTATACCGAAATCCCATTTTTCTAAGAATTTTTCTTAGCGTAAAGTCACATCCCTTAAAATTTATGGCTTCGGATAACTTGTACTTCAGGGGTTTTAATTGTAGGTACTTGTTTGTATATCAAATGGAAATTATACACTAATCGGCGTATAACGTTGTAGTCAAAATCGTCAAGACCTAGACAAAATAATTTATTTGGTCTACCCAACTTTGCCGACTTCGGACTATTGGAGGTGGATTGATTTATGTATTCTTTTTGCAATATTTTATTTACTGTTCGTTGAGAAATTCCACTGGCCTCCGAAACTCGTTTTTGGACTTTACAAAAGTAAGCAGTATAGTTGGTATGTTTGAATTTATCATTTTGAGTTAAGAAATATAAATAAATATTGAAAATAACTTCGCAGGCTTGCCGATCTAAACGTTTCCCTTTTCTTAGTGCTTTCGGCATGTCTGTTATAAATTGTTAATGTGGATCGAATAAAATCAATGTTTATTATTTACAAAAATGACAGACAAGAGTGAAATGTAAAGTCAAAAAAATATATATATATATATATATAGGTGGCCTGCATTAATACACGAGTCCATGAAGTTTATCACAAAATCTAACATAAATATCAACAAAATAATTCTGTGGTATTAACTACTCTATATAGATACTTCCTCTTGCAATGCGACCGTTCCCTACGTTGTCTCGATGGGTACTAAGTGCGGTGAAGTATTTCCGAGAAAATACGAAAGGAAAGGATTATTCACTATATCTGTATTTACAAACAGAAGCACACAAATTATGATGACAACAAAACATATTTTTTCAGTAATTATTATATTCCCAGGGTATCCTGATGACGACGAGTGATCTCTCTGGAAGCTGCAAGCCGTTTGGGGTATCCAAGAGAATTGCCGAGTCAGTTTACGAGGAGTTCTACAATCAGGTACAATATTCATTATTTTAATATTAGCAGTTTCATGGCTTAGAAGTTTATTCCCGTGTGGCCGTAAGCAGCACATCCCGTGATAAACCGTGATGACCGTGAGGAATCCTTCATATCTATAAAGCTTGGTGACGGGCTTGTTTCCTGTCCCGTAAAATGGACTGCATTCATATTTAGAAGTTACCTATAAAGGTATACGAAGCCAGTGGCGCTGGCGCCAGTCCAACATAAAAAGGCTCCGCTTGACTGGAAATATTTTAGCATCGAGCGCTGGCTTGGCTTGAAATATTTATACGAGGCCAATATTGATCCTGCGCTGGCTGCGAGTGAGACCTAGGCCTCGCCTCCTGTAGGTAGTGCACTTTAAGCCAGTAATTCCATAGTCCGTTAAGCCAGGTTAGTTTAATGGACTATTGAATTACTGGGTAAAAGTGGGTGCAAACTACCTACCTCTGCCACCTCGTTTGGGAAAACGCGTGTGTTTTATAATGACCAAGATTTACCGGTGTGTATTGCAAGTAGTTGCTGGAAGTACCCGTGTTAGGTCGTCAAATCAAAGATTTTGTCTGTTTTTCGTCATGTATTTTTTGTTCCTGTTCTTTTTTTCCTTTTTCTCCAGCCTCTCTTCACCGACGTCAAAGCCATAGTTCTCTCTGTCCTCGCTAGACAGCAAGCCAAGGAGGCTGCCGGCCTTACGCCACAACGTCCCCAACTCCAGGGAGCCAATACTCCCGGTGGTTGGACGTCCACCCGGCAGAGCTTGGCTGCTGCTCGTCGGTACGGCCCCAGTCTTGTGTCCCCGTCAGCAACACTGACCTAGTCCGTCGGGTCCTCTGTACGTTTTCGTCACGAGACCCCGTAGCCAAAATTTATTTTATATATGTTTAGGTAGTAACCTAATTATTTTAACATTATTCGCATCACTCTTATTTTTCCTACATACAGAAATACATAATTTGGTAAAAAAATATATATTTTGACATGGCAATAAAGCGTCATTGCCATTACATTTAAAGCTTCATTCGTCTCTGCGCTTCGCTTGATGTCGTACGTTATGGGTGTGCTCTTGCGTTCCTTGATTTTGAAAAACCTGGCTTTCTTTTGGACTTGTGTTTGCTCTGTGTTATTCTCCCGGTCTGACGACTTCTTGGCTACTCTTCAAGGACTTCGAACCTGCACACGATTGGAGCTATTGGAAATAGATTTTTGGAAAGTAAGTAAAAAATTTAGATTATCTTTCTGTGTTAAGTTGTCTGTGTATTTATAGGGGTGTTTTAATAATATTACAATGAAAGTCTCAGTTAAGAATAAGAGGTTAAAATAAACGCTCTTCTAGTTTAGGCGTACATTTTTACTGTATTTAATGTTCAAGTCAAGTCAAGTATCTATTTTTTATTTCTGAACATATTAACATTTTATGCCTAACACATCAAGGAAGAGCACACCTATTGTGTAGGTAGTATTCTAATTCGAAAAATGTTTGGCGTCCATTTTGTTCCTCGCCATCTTGTAGAGTCTATTTTTTATGCTGTTGTCTGGTAATCGACTTAACGAAGCGTTGGACGATGCAGCTATGCGTCAGTCTTTCTTTCTTTTCTAAACAAAGAAAAGGAGATTGATGCATGGCTCTGGTCATGACATGATTAACGTGAATATCAAAGCTAACTTATAATTTGTGCAAGTTTTCTATGTCATGTGTGTAAATTTAGCCATTTAATGTGCCCAACGTGGGGCACCTTTACCCCGATACGATTAAGATTGAGCCATACTTTACTACGCCGGCTCAGAGCGGGTTGGTGAAAGGGTTTTATGAATGCTCAATACAACCAAGGTCAGCACCGAGATTAGAACCTGCATCTCTTGCGTGAGACGCAGGAGTGAAACTACCCACTAGACCACGGGGATTTGTAGCGTATGATTTTAGCGGATAAGTCGACCGGCCAAGTTTATGTAGCATGTAGAGATGTGTCCAGTGCAGTGATTGATTTGACTCATGAAGCAGTGGTGGGCACTGGTTCAACATGCAGCAAAAACGCATTAAAAAGATATGTTAAAATTAAAAACACATCACTCAAACATCAAAAAAATTAAAATCTCCTAAAAATTTCAATAAAAGTTTATATAATAACAGTAAAATAGAAATTTTGGAAAAGTTTAAAATGTGTATGGCAGAGTTAGAAATTAATAAAACTAAATATGAGAAAGACCTGCAAAATCCTGAGTCTGAACTTGCCACTGTCAATGGCTGCTTGTGATCTATTACTGCCCGCTATGAAAAATCTCAAGAGGCCATCGAGGAGTACTCCCTGGCCATGGATGAGCTGCTTAAACTATCTCATAGTAATCAGGAACGCTATGACTCTTTGGTGGCCAATAATTTGTGTGACTGCTCTAACGTTCCTTGCAACAGCCGGAGAGACCAGCTTCAACCACGAGCCTTGAAATCAGTATCCGACCCAGGATTTCAGGGTCGCACAAAAGCATCACAAGCAAAACTGTTATGTTTTGTGATGAAATTGGAAGAAACATAGGCATATTATTGAATAAGTTGGGACACTCAGTCATAAATAACTGTTTACCAAACACCAGTTTTCATGATGTTATGCAAAAAATAACAAAGACACTTGATCTGACACCTGAATCAAACTTAATACTCATGTTTGGAAATAGGGGTGAGGTAAACAAATGGGACCTAATTAAATATTTTGAAACACTTTGTATGGTCTTTGGTGGGATCCACACAGCCTTACATACAACTCAGGGTTAGCTAAGTTGTCTGTTGGAAGTTAAAGAGTCTCCTTGTATAGTTGAAAACACTTTACTTTTATAATAATGAAATAGACTCTAAAAATAGTCTGTTGTGGCTTAGATTTAGGTGCTACGGCGAATAAGTAAGTAGAACTGCAATATGTTAATAGTTAAAATACAATTATATAGAAATTAGAACGTGCTGATAAATGCCGCGTTCGCATTGTACAAGGTTGGCTTGTACACACTTTGCTCACTGAATGTTAATAAAATTGTTATGTTTACATACCCATACAGTAAAAGATTGCCACAAGCTGAAAATGATCTTAGATATAAGCTAAATATGACATTACATACAATGTCATATAATAATAGTTTGATTCATTTGATTGATTCTAACAATTATGTTAGTAATAATGTTTATTTGACCAAAGGTAGTTACTACCTTTCAGATTTTTACAAACGACAGGTAGCTGTGTCGCTATCTTATTTTTTTAGTATTACAGCCAAGAATTTGGCTAACCTGACTGCTTCTATTGAGCACAGACAAGGGATATTGGAAGACATTCCAATTAATTTAAATTAGTTTTTAAGACAATAGAGGAAATCTCTAGCATACATAAGCCAATAAATATATCAAGCAAGCATAGGAGATCAAAAATGTGTAATATCTTGCCCGAATTAAATAAGTCAAAAAAGTGTAATAATATCCCAATATTAAATAATATTCAGACAAAGGGTAAGCCCCACTTAAATATTACCCATCAAAACATGCAGGGGCTACCTGGCACAGAACTTGTATTAGAATTATTTCTTAATAATTCGGACACTGATGTTATTTGTATTACAGAACATTGGTTAAAGGAAAATATGATGTCTTTTAACATAAATAATTACAAAATTGTCAGTTGTTACAATAGAAAGACTGCTGATAGAGGTGGTTCTTTAATCTTAGTAAAAAATAATATTAAGGTGAAACAACGGAAAGATATTGTTACACTTACTGTAGAAAGACAAATAATTGCCATGTCCTTTTTCATCTCTCGGAGAAACAATAATATGGCTATCCAACTCAACACAAGATACCTCATCTTGTGTTGAATTGGATAACCATATTAGTTTGTGTCAACAGACCTCCGAGAGATGAAAAAGGCCATGGCAATTTTGAAATATTCAAGAAAATTATGGAGGAAGCCCTCATTAAACTTTTTAATAACAGAAAAAAGTTAATTATTTGTGGCGATCTTAATGTAGATCTGCTTGTAGATACAACACTGAAGCGACGATTAATAACTCTGTTCAAATCATTTAATTTATGTCATGTATTTCTAGAGCCGACTAGAATTTCACTTACCAGCCAAACTTGCTTAGATAACTTTTTTGTGACAGTGCATTCACAAGTAAAAATGTAATTAACTGTTTACCATCCGATCACAGTGGTCAAACAGTTTCCATCCCAAATTACTAGTGAAAATAAGACTGATCCATCATTTTATAGGCCTATTACATCCCATAGGCTAGAAATGTATATGAAAAACTTAGATATGGGTTTGCCAGTAACGGCTTTTGATGAACAGAACCCGAACAAAATCTATTCTGACTTCTTCAACATTATTCAAACAGAATTCAATACAGTTTTTAAATTAAAGAAAGTCAGTGCCAACAACGGTAATACTAAATTTATTGACTGGGCAACATTTGGAATTCGTAAAAGTAGAGCTATCTTGTATGACCTTTATGAACAAAAAACCTATACCTTTGATATAAAATTTCATGACTATGTTATAAAATATTCCAAAACTTTCAAGTTGGTTTGTAGAAATGCAAAAACTTTACACATCAATAGAAAAATACAAAATTTAAATAATAGAATGAAAACGGTTTGGCAAATCATAAACCGTGAAGCTGGCAAAGTTATACCAAGGGATAATGATTTCTGCTTAAAGATAGGTGAGGTCAGCCGGTTACCTTGAACTCGGCAACATAACATTTATCTCCGCGTCTCGTACTTAATTAAATATGAATGGTAAATAGTTATCGTGCAGTGAACATTTTGTTACCATTTTCAAGATCGTGACACCACCTATCCAGTGATATAAACAGAAGGGAAAAATATCAATTCCACACCAGTTAAATAAGCAAAAACATATTTAAAAAGTGATCATTGATGCTTGGTGACTCATTCGCTTGTTACCTACTGCTTACCGCTGCGGCGCGCCGGCCGCTACTTGACACTAACAGCAATCGCAGCGCTTTGACAAAGCTTTGATACAATATGGCTATTTTATGTAATGCTTGTAACCAGGACATAAATTTTGAGAATTACCTCGAGTGTAAGAAGTGTAAGCATCTATACTGCAATATATGTGTTAATGTAACGCCCAAAAAGTATAAAAAACTGTCTACAGACTACAAAGCTAAATGGCAATGCCCAAGCTGTCCCACCAAGGATCCCCGAGTGGATAACAGTAACACTCCGGTCAGAATCAATTCGCAGCTCCAGCCCAGTTCATCTGTTGCAAACGTTAGTTTGCGCGATAAAAGTAAGACTCAGAATTTAGGTGTAAGTTTAGAAGAATCAGCCAACGTCGAGGTCAGCCTGGCGTCAGAAATTTGCCTGCTAAGACAAGATATATGTAGTCTCAAGAATCATTTGGAGACGGTCTTCTCAACTCTTCAAGAATATAATGAGAGATTGCTGCAGTTCGAGAAAAAGCTGGAACTTCGTGACACTGAGATTCTGGAACTGCAGTCATCCGTGTTCCAACTACAAGAAGATGCCTCATCTCAGTCAGAGGCAACGCTGAAGCAAGAGATAGAGGTCAAGGGTCTCAAGGAGGAAATCACAAGTATGCGTCAAAACAACAACATCAGAGAGCAGCAAAACCGTTTGTCTAACCTGGAGATCACAGGGTTACCGGAAACAAAAAATGAAAACCTTATCTCGATACTTCAGCTAATGGGTGCAAAGATAGGAATTACCCTGAACAGAGAAGATATTGATTTTGCAACGCGAATACGTCTCCGAGAGAAACCCACAAAAGAAGATTTTACGACTCCGATAATTGTCAAGTTCAGCAAACGATTCATTCGTGATAGCTTCTTGGCTGAAATTAAAGTCCGCCGTGGCTTAACAACGAAAGACCTTGATTTACCTGGCCCTATCAAAGATATTTATTACAATGAACACCTCACGCCCATGAACAAGTCGCTTTATCTCAGTGCCCGTAAAATAGCTAAGGACTGTGGGTACATGTATCGATGGTCAAAAAACGGGAAGATTTTTGTGAGAAAAACAGGCACATCCCCTATTATTCAGATCGCCACCGAAACAGATCTCAAGAAGATCAACTAATCAACTGTAATGTTATAAGTTATAAAAATAATACTTTGCTTGCTAGGTGTCTAATTAATTTACTTAACAAAAATTATTCTAATGTATCTTGATTCAATATTGAGTATCCAGTTGTCTGTCCATCGCATTATAAAATTAAACAAGTTATCAAATTAATATATATTCATAGAGTTACTTAAGATTTACTACCATAATGTCACTGGTTTACGGTCTAAAACTCACACATTTCTTCACAACCTACTGTTGGAAGATTACGATATAGTAATTATTAAGAATCTTGGCTGTTATCTAGTATCAATGACTCAGAAATTGCAGACGATAGATATGATATTTTCAGAAGGGACCGTAATTATACTAAAACTGGACAACGTTTTGGTGGAGGCGTACTTATTTTGGTAAAACGAAGTTTTAACGCGATGCGGAATATGAATTTTCATAGTTCCTTAGAAGATATATGGGTATCTTTTTTAATAAAAGATACAACGCGTCATCGTAGAATGAATAGACCCGAGCATGTGCGAGGGGGGAGGGGGGGGGGGGGGCGGAGTGGCGTTTTATATTAAGCAAGATGTGCGCGTTCGGTATGAAAAGTATCCTACTGCGGATATTGAACAAATGTGGCTATCAACTAAAATTAATGGTCAACATGTTGTAATAGGAACTGCTTATAGACCTCAGTGGGTTGGTGTGGATGACTTTTTTGATGCACTAACTGACTCAATCGAGTTTCGCTCGGTATGATCATGTAGTTTTGCTTGGAGATTTTAATATTAACTTCACTGATTCTCTTAACTGCCATACCAAAAAATTACAACAATTCCTGACATATATGGATCTTAAACAAGTAGTTAATGAGCCAACGCATTTTACTTCTGAGTCTGCAACTTTAATAGACGTTGTTTGCACAAATGCTAAGGTGCGCGAAGTCACTGTCTCAAATATCACCGGTTCCTTTGGTCACGCTATGGTAAATGTAACATTGGCATTCAAGAAAGAAAAAATACCGCCCCGCTGTATAACTTATCGTCCCATTAAAGACATAGACTTTGATCGATTCAATCGCGAATTGGACTTGCTGGATTGGGAATCTATTATTGACTTGCCTACTGTTGATGATATGGTCGATAGATTTAACTGCTTCCTCTTGACTCATTATAATATTTTTGCACCAGTCAAAGTGGTAAAAATTAAATATCATCACACTCTCTACCTTGGATCACTGATAACATCAGACTTATGACCGATTTACGTAATGAAGCTCACGTTAGGTATCGCGAAACTAAGTCTGACGTTGACAAGGAGAGCTGGAAAGATCTAAGAAAGTTAGTGGAATCTAGTATATACAATGAAAAACGTGCTTACTTTAATATTGCTTCAGTGACCCAAATCAAATAAATGATAATTTTTTATCTCTCCCTTCTGCTAGTGAAGACCCTAAACCTCTGTTATCGTACTTTAATTCCAATCGGTTTAGTGATTCCAGATTTAATCTCGTGCCAGTTTCTGAACAAAAAGTATACAATTACATAATCTCTATCAAATCCAATGCAATTGGAGATGATGGGATAAGTAGAGACATGATAATACTGACTCTCCCCAGAACCCTGCGCGTTATAACCTCAATGATAAATAGGTCAATTACTAGCGGCATAGTTCCCAAGCAATGGAAAAAAGCAATAGTAATGCCTTTTCCTAAAGTCGATAACCCGTCCAATCTCAAGGAACTCAGACCTATTAGTTGGCTTCCCTTCCTTTCAAAAGTTCTGGAAAAACTGGTGCATGTCCTATTTTACAAATATATAGAAGACTCTAATATTTTGCCTGACCTCCAGTCGGTTTTCCGAAGGGGACGGGGCACAACTACTGCGTTGGTTGATGTTGTGGATAACATTTTGAGCAATATCGATGTAGGTAAGGCTACTATTTTTACACTGCTAGATTATAGCCTGTAGTGTTATGCTACTTACGTGCTATTTTCCGGTCTGTTTAGCTGGATACTTGCTGAGCTGTACAGCTTGATATTTGGTTTCACCTTTATTTTCATAGGACCCTGTAACGTTTTAAACCATAAGAACACATTAACAAATCATTTTCGCTTCGTATTTGCACACTATCAGCACTTCTAAATCGATAGCGAAGGGGTTTTTTTTTTTTTTTTTAGGTTTTAGAATTTTATTTCTCAAAAGAACAATAATGTAGTTCACTTATAGAGAAACATTAATCTATACATTAAAATAATGTTTGTAAATATATATAACACACTTATGCGAGCTATTATTATATTATAATTTCTTTCTTTTTTTACGTGACTATGACTTTTAAACAAAATCGACTATACTAGACAAAATATGCTTTTTTAAAAGTGATTTAAATCCAGGAAGTGATTCTGCATTTGTGATGTTTTGCGGTAGTTTGTTAAACATATGCGCTCCCTCAAACAATATACTAGTTTTGCCGTAGTTTGTTCTCGGTGCTATTAATTGTATCTTATTGCCACCTCTAAGGTTGTGCGTGATATTTTTCTTTGTGAAGATTACTTCAGAGTGAGTTAAGTTATTTAAAATTTTATAAACCAGGATACATGTTTTGTATGTATAGAGTTGTTTTATATGCATTAATTTAGTTTCTTTATACACTTTCACTGTTGAGGTTAAAAAATCCATTCCAAATAGTACTTTTATCGATTTATTTTGTGCTATTTGTAATTGCTTTAAATGTGTACTGGCTGCACTTCCCCAGACTTCTATAAGATATTCAAGCTGCGGTTGGATTAATGAGTTGTAGATATTGTACTTAACTTTTTTATGTAGACATCCAGTAATTCGTCGTAACATACCAGTGAGCGATGATATTTTGGAAATCATACGTTCAATTTGTAACTGCCAAGTCAACAGTGGATCCAGGGTAAGACCCAGATATTTTTCGTGGCTGGATATACATATAGACTCCCCGTTAAGGAGAAGTGGATCGTGGTTCGGAATTGGTTTATTCTTTGCTGCAAATATCATGTAGCTTGTTTTGTTAGCATTTATTGTTAGTAAATTATATTGAAACCAATCGAAAAGCTTATCAAGATCCTGCTGTGCTTGTTGTATTAAGTCGTGAATAGATGATCCAAAGTAAAATAGACAGGTATCGTCTGCATATAGGGAAATATGATCGTGTAGATTAATTTTGCAGATATTGTTAACATAAACGGAGAATAAGAGTGGACCGAGTATAGAACCTTGAGGAACGCCGCATTCAATATGCTGTGAAAGACTTTCAAAATCACCAATCTTGACCCTTTGAAAACGATTTTCTAGATATGACTTAAAAATATGCAGTGCCGATTGTTTTAATCCTGTATTTTTGAGTTTATCCAAAAGTATATTGTGACTAATTGTATCAAATGCTTTCTTTAAATCGATGAATACTCCTAGAGCTATGTTTTTCTTATCAATATTAATTTTTATGTGTGTGATTAAATCTACGGTCGCTGAAACAGTGTTGGATTTTGGTCTGAAGCCATATTGTCGTTCAAAAAGAAAGTTGATCGATGTTAAGTAGGAAAATAGTCTGCTATGGAGTAACTTTTCTAAAATTTTAGACAAGCACGGCAAAACCGAAACTGGTCGATAATTACTTGGCTCGGTTCTGTTTCCAGATTTAAATAAAGGTGATACCTTTGCAATTTTCAGACTGTCAGGAAACGTTCCGGACTTCAGACATTCATTAAAACAGTTTGCAAGACTGGTAACTATATGATCCCTAATGCATTTCAAGCCTTTAGCACCTACGCCATCTACACCTTTACTAGTATTTGAGTCCAAATTGTCTATGATATCTTTGATTTCATCTGCAGTGCATACCTCAAATTCTTTCATCTCTGACCCACCTGAACTGTTGAGGGTGTCAGTATACTTGTGGTATTTTGTGGGTATTCTGTTAGCTAAAACAGTACCAATGGTTGCAAAGAAACTATTGAAGAAATTGCAAATCTCGAAACCATCCGTGATTTGTTTATTGTCGATTTTTAATTTTGGGGTACACTAATATATTTTAATTCGTTGTTACATAAGTTATTTATTAAATTCCACATTTTCCTAGGATTTTGTAAGCATTTTTCAAATTCATTCTGATAGTAATTATTTTTAGTCTTCCTTATATTAGATTTCAAGGTATTTCTGTATTTGTTAAACTCAGCCATTAATTTTTCATTTTCTGGATCGTTTCTTGTTTTTATCCACATTTCGTTTCTTTCGCTTATACTTTTTATTATTTCTTGGTTTATCCACTCGTCTTTAGGCTGATTAAGTATTTTTGTTTTAATTTTAGTTGCATCTCTAATGTTTTTCTTTATATGTTTTTCTAAATCGTCATAACTTTGTTTTTGTTGCAAGTCTTGGTTTCCGTAATTACTATAGAGAGTCTTGTAATCTACCGCTTCATATTGTTGTTTTTGTTTAATTTTGTGTTCGTATTTCTTCACTTCAAGGATGAGTTGCTTATGGTCAGACATCGCTGAGTCAACTACATAAAACTCGAAAGTATTTCCTTTTATATTAGTACATATATGGTCTAGTATAGTTTTTGTATTTTTTGTTTCTCTAGTGCAGTATTTTTTCTTAATTTTATTTAGTATTTGGTAACTACTTTCTTTTAACATGTTAGTATAGAGTTTTTCATCTCTGCATGATTCTAAAAGATCAATATTGATGTCTCCAAAAACAATGGCCCGCTTCTTTTTTAATATTTGTAGCTCATATGCGTCTAAAAAATCTGTCACATTAGTTTCACCTGGTTTATAAACAGCACAGACGTCTAATGAAAATTTTTCTATATGTACCCAGACGTAGTTATTTAATTTACCTTTGGTGACCTTGTATTTGGCTTTCTCTGAAACTCTGCAATCTCGGGCTTCGTGCGCGCTGGTGCGCTACCCTTTTATCTTTTGCTATTATGTAATTTTGGCTATGTGAACTTGTCGATTTTTCTATTACGAGCCTGAAACCAAAATCTTTATTATGTTGTTGTTTATCTGGTTGTCATGGCAATGTCCATTCAAACTCGTTAGCGGTCTGATATGTTTGCTTCAATACTTTTACAAAAATACTTTTTCTCTCTTGGCCACTCACAAAAATTGCTTTTAATTTAAATAATTTTTAGAACTCTCCAAAAAGGGTATAAGAGCGGAACATTTCTGAAATTCTGGAGTCTCACTTCAGCTCTCAAGCAAGAAGCATCACCTAAAGGCCTTATCCCGGGGTCGCACTACCCCGGGATCCTGCGAGCCTCTACTACTACGCCTCCTGACTTGGCGAGCCTCTACCCTGGCCAGCGCTTCGTTGGGTCTCCACTTCACCTGCCCGTTCTCTGCTACACCTGCCCGTCGGTGACTTCAGGCCGACACGTTGCGGGCATCTACCCTGGCCGGCGCTTCACTACCAGGGCCCCTACTCCTGCTGCCCGTCGGGGTCTGATGACTGATTGGCCGCCGGCCACGCTCTTCATCCGCAAGTGCTACGTCGCCCACCAGTGCTTCCACTGACCGGTTCGCCAGACCGTGTCTACTGCTCCTTCTGCTCCTACTCTCCGTGTCCTCCGCTTCCTTTTTTTTTTTAAATCTGATACCTGTATTTTTTATAAAACCTGTCTCATTTCATCCACCCTCATCTTCCTATCATTTTTCTAAAGTCATTGTATATACCCCTAATAAACTGTCATTTCAAAATTTTATCCTGGTTGTTTTCTGTTAGGTTCTGTTTAGGTTCATATCGCTACACGACAAGCCGTGCATTTGACAGCATAAGCCCGACCTTGTTGCTGTCGAAATTGCGTTACTATGGGCTGGATGCATTATCTGTGGGATGGTTTGAAAGTTATCTCGACCAACGCTTCCAATATGTTAAGCTGACCAATGACAGTGGTGGTGCCTTGTACTCGGATCGAAAGCCAGTTTTGCGGGGTGTTCCACAGGGTTCCATCTTAGGGCCTCTATTATTTATTATACACAGTCAGGTCATAAGTTCTGTCATACAATAAAAACTTTTGAATTTAGAATGCTGGCCACAAAAAAGTTTATTGAATTCGAATTTCGAATTTTTCATGAAAATAAAAAAGTGTACTATTTAGAATTTTCCTCATTTTTAAATATGGAGTGGACACTTAAAGAAGACCGTGTCGCAGTTATTGCGTTGCATCGTTGCGGTTACGCGCCAATTCAGATTTTCGACTTACTGAAAATTTTTAATATAACCAAAAGATTCGTTTATCGTACCATAAAACGATACAATGAATATTCTAGAGTAGATGACAGGTCAAGAAGTGGTCGCTCTCGCTCTGTTAGGACTCCAGCAGTGATAAAAGCTGTGAAGGCGTGAATTCAAAGAAATCCCATACGTAAGCAGAAACTGTTGGCCCTTCAGATGGGGTTAAGCAGGACCACGGTGAAAAGGGTGTTAAATGAAGACTTAGGGCTTAGGGCATATCGAAAAAAAACAGGACATCGTTTGGACGCTCGTTTAATGGACCTGAGACTGAAGAGATGCCGCGCTTTGTTGAAGCGGTACGCGGGAAAAAAGCATCGGGAAATTCTTTTTTCGGATGAAAAAATTTTCACCGTGGAAGAGAGCTACAACAAACAAAATGATAAGGTGTACGCACACAGCAGTAAAGAAGCGAGCAACCGTATTCCGCGTGTCCAACGAGGTCATTTTCCATCCTCGCTCATGGTTTGGTTGGGAGTCTCTTATTGGGGCTTAACTGATGTACATTTTTGTGAGAAAGGCGTAAAAACGAATGCAGTTGTGTATCAAAATACAGTCCTCAAGATACTTGTGGAACCTGTTTCTCATAGCATGTTTAATTACAGGCACTGGGTATTCCAACAAGATTCTGCGCCAGCTCATAGAGCGAAAAGCACACAAGACTGGCTGGCGGCGCGTGAAATCGACTTCATCCGGCACGATCCTCCAGTCCAGATTTGAGTCCGTTAGATTACAAGATATGGCAACACTTGGAGGAAAAGGCCTGCTCAAAGCCTCATCCTGATTTGGAGTCACTCAAGGCATCCTTGATTAAGGCAGCCGCCGATATTGACATGGACCTCGTTCGTGCTGCGATAGACGACTGGCCGCGCAGAATAAAGGCCTGTATTCAAAATCGCGGGGGTCATTTTGAATAAACTTTATTACCATAAGAATCTATGTTTTATTAAGTTCATTTTGCTATATAAATGTTTACATAAATAATAAACATGTCTAAATTATTTCATATTGCACATGTGACAGAACTTATGACCTGACTATGTATATGCAGCAGATATGGTGAATGAAATCAAGCACTGCAAATTCCATTGTTACGCTGATGATCTTCAACTTTACATTTCTGATGTGCCTTCTAATATTGACTGCATGACAAACTTCATCAATGAAGACCTAAGCAGGTTAGATGCCTGGTCAAATGAAAATTCCTTGATTCTCAATCCCTTGAAATCAAAGTTTATGGTGCTTGGGAGTAAAGTTCAAGTTAAAAAAATTCTCATTTCTAATCCTCAGCTAATCCTTGAAGGCCAAACTCTAGAGCGTGTTGACGAGGCCAGGAATCTGGGAATCATATGTCACACTTACCTACGATTTGAAACTCATGTCCTGAATTTAGTGAAGAGTTTTATGTATCGTTTAAGGGTTTTGTACAAAATCCGTAACCTTATCTGCGAAAGGGCACGTATTATTCTGTGCGAGTCACTGATTTTATTTCGACTCAACTACGGAGATATAGTTTATGGTCCGCGTCTTCTATTGAAGACTCAGCGTTTAGTGCAGCGCATACAAAATGCCTGTTGTAGGTTTTGCTTTGATGTACCACCTCGTAGTCATATCACCCCATACTTAAACTCTGCTGGAATGCTCAAAATGGAACTGCGTAGGCACTTACACCTTTCAAGTGTAGTGTTTGATGTCATCAAGTTTAAAAAACCTGAGTACCTGTACCTAAAATTAAAGGTGGCAACATCTCACCCCAGATATGGCATGAGGGATATTCGAGCACCTCTTGAAGGTCATATTCACCGCACGGTGGCATTTAGAGGTAGCTTCCGCTTCCAAGCTACCATGTATTTATTTATTTCCACATCTTTAAACACTTGTAAGGATATATCTATTTCTGACACTTTTTTATTATTATTCTTTTCATTCACATTCACATTCGGATGTAACTGCTGAGTCTCCGCGTCTCCTAGGTGAGGGCTGAAACCAGTGCTGCTCTTAACGAGCAATAAACACTGAGCTTTGACCTTTTCGCGTCAATGCAGCGCGCCTACATACCGACCTATATTCTTCTTTTTGTTTTATTGTTTTAGTAATAATCTTATGAGTTTTTTTTTATTATTATTATTACTTTGCTTTCATTTAAGTTATTTTATAGTTGCACCTCCGTATCACTTTTTATTTGTATGTGTGCTGCTTTGATGCAATAAACGTTAATCTAATCTAATCTAATCTAATAGGATAAATATATGTAGTTTTTATATTCCAGATGGTGTGAACTATACAGCAGATTTAGAAATTTACCTTGAGAAACTTTCTTCTAACGTAACAGGTCATCCAGATGATTTATTTCTTGTGACAGGAGACTTTAACCGACCCGAGATAAAATGGGCCGAAGAAGGCTCATGTCTCAAAGCCTACGGTTTTACAGACAATATCAGTAAAAACTTTATAGACACCCTCCACTTTTGTAGTCTGAAGCAGTATTGTTCAGCAAAAAAACCTTCAATAATGTGTTAGATCTAGTACTATCTACATCAGAGGTTAAGGTGGTCACATGTGATAGTCCTCTGGTACCAGAAACTATATTTCATAGGTCATTATGCATAGATTTTATTATCCCTGCCCTAATCACATTGCCTAGGGAAAAGAGGGAAGTTTTGGCATTTCATAAGGCCAATTATGACAAAATCAATCAAGACATAATTAAAGTTGACTGGAAAACTATGTTAAAAGATACACCAGTCGACAGTGCGGTGGATAACTTTTATGCCTCTATTAATAACATTATCTCTAAACATGTGCCGCGGGTGATATCAACGCCTGGTAGGGGATACCCCACATGGTTTACAGCACCCTTAAAAAAGGTTTTACAAGAAAAAATTATGTATCTTCTTAGATACAAAAAGTATGGCAACCCTCTCGATTACACCACATTTTCTTTACTCCGGGCACGAGCAAAGAAAATGCAATCTTTCGCTTACAACCAATTTATTAATAATACCGAAGACACCATTAAATGCAATCCTAAAGCTATGTCTATCTGGGGATATGTTAAAAGCAAACGAGGTGGTAACTCAGCTATACCTAAAAGTATGATGCTGGATGATAAGAAAGCTGAAGACAGCCAAGCTGTGTGTAATTTATTTAAATCCTTTTTCGAGTCGGTATATGAGTCAAGTAATACCTTATCCCCATATACAAATCAGAAAATGTCACAACCCAACGTGAATGAATGCATTCACAAGATATCTTTATCAGTTAACCTTGTAGCAGATTATCTTAAAAAAATTGACGAATCAAAGGGTGCTGGGTGTGACAATTTGCCACCGATATTTATTAAAAACTGCGCTCTGTCTCTTGCAACACCTATTTATTTCTTATTCAAACAATCTCTTAAATGTAATATATTCCCCACCCTTTGGAAAACGGCATTTATAACGCCGGTATTTAAATCGGGTAATAAAAATAATATTAGCAATTATAGACCCATTAGTAAACTCTCAGTGATCCCTAAGGTTTTCGAGAAAATAATTTTCGACCAAATAACATTTTCTGTAAAGCATTCCATAACCGAAAAGCAACATGGCTTTTTAAAAGGTCGTTCTGTCATGTCAAACCTAGTTGCGTATACAAGCCATATTATGATTGTCTCGAAGCCGGAAATCAATTGGACGTTATCTAAACTGACTATTCGAAGGCCTTTGATAAAGTAGATTATAGTTTTTTAGAGTCTAAACTCTGGAACATTGGCGTGGTGGGTGATGTTCTTAAATGGATTTGCTCTTTCCTGAGAAATAGACTTCAAATAGTGGTAGTTAATGGATGTCAATCAGAAAAGATATTAGTACCATCTGGGGTGCCGCAGGGTTCTCATCTTGGTCCTTTATTTTTCATCCTCTTTGTTAACGATATCGACCGTTGCGTACAAAATTCCAACATCACTATCTACGCTGACGATATGAAAATATTTAAATCAATTACCTGTTCTGATGATGTCCTGCTCATGCAGGATGACCTGGATAAGCTTTCTCTATATTGCATGGAAAATAAACTATCGTTAAATGCCAGTAAATGTCAGCATAACAGTTTTACTAGTAAGACCACTAGAATAAATTTCGATTACAAAATCGGGGCCAATCTGATTCAAAGGGTGGAACTGATTAAAGATTTGGGGGTACTTTTTGATCCAGAGCTATCTTTCAATAGTCACTATGACTATATCATACAAAAGTCATTCCGAATGCTTGGATTTGTACTTAGAATGTCAAGGGAATTTAAAAAAGACTCAACAGTCAAGATGCTTTATTTTGCTTTCGTTCGCAGCAATCTTGAGTACTGTTCCATGGTGTGGAACCCTATTTATGACGTGCATGTATCCAGGATAGAGAGCATCCAGAACAAATTCTGGATGCTCAGGCAGGCACTTGAATTTCCGCAACAGAGAATCAATTTCCAACATTAGTGGTAGCGCTGAGCGGCACAAAATAATATCATTGGAGAACAGACGAACTATAGCTGACATGATGTTTCTTTACAAAGTAGTAAATGGTTTAATTGACTGCCCTGAGTTGCTATACCGTATTAAGTTTAGAGTACCAAGACCGTCAACCAGAATTAAAACCCTTTTCCATATACCATTTCATAAAACAAACTATGGACTTAATAATACGGTGGACAGAATAATGAATACTTACAATAAGTTATTTAACGATCTTGATATCTTTAGTATATCCCAATACGCTTTTAAAAATCTTGTTATCAAGACATTAACAAGCACACAATAATAAATAAACATTTAAATTAGATAAAAATTAAAAATGTAATAGATATAAATTAAATCCCAATAATTGCATGCTATATGTTATGTTGTCAAGTTTTTATTTTAAGAATTTAATGCAAACCTTTAATTGGAACCTTATCATAAGAAATCCTATCAAATATTTGTATCATAACTGTGTATTCTGTTGGTTTGCTTAAAAAATAAATAAATAAAATAAATAAATAAAAAATAAATAAATGATGTTGTTAAATCCAACGCTGAGGTAGCTCGAGCTTTTGAAACATTCTTCACCAATGCACCCTTACTCACAACAGAGCGTCTAAATTCATCTCCATATGAAGCAGAGGCTTTATTAAAAAACAGCACTAGCATCAGTAATGTAGATTTCAAATTTTATCATGTATATCCCCAGGATATTGTCAAAACGTATAGATTACTTAACTTAAAAAATACTGAAGACCTGTGGGGTATATCAGTAAAAGTCGTTGGTTTAATAATACTTGTTATAGCCCCACACCTAGCTTATATATTTAATAAATGTGTTGATGATGGAGCTTTCCCAGACCTCATGAAACATAGTAAACTTGTACCTCTGATCAAGTCGGGAGACAAGGGTGATCCTTCAAATTTCAGACCAATATCGGTTCTTCCAGCACTAAGTAAAATTTTTGAAAAGATTATACTCAATAAAATGCTCTCACACTTCAACCGTACAAAACAACTCCACGCCAAGCAATACGGTTTCACTAGGGGTAAATCGACTACGGATGCAGGTATTACCCTTATATCTCATATTTATTCTGCATGGGAAGCCGCACAGGATGCGATCGATTTTTTGCGATCTGTCGAAGGCATTTGATTGTGTTGATCATGACACGCTACTAATGAAATTAAATCATTACGGAGTTAGAAATAAAGCGTTGTATCTACTAAGATGATACCTAAGCAATAGAATTCAAAAGGCAGAAGTCAACGGCGTTAAATCTGATGGATCGGGGGTAAAAATTGGCGTTCCACAAGGTTCCATATTAGGCCCTTTCTTATTCCTGGTATATATTAACGATCTGCCTTTTATGGTGGAGAAATTGACTAACATAGTGTTGTTTGCTGATGATACTTCACTGGTCTTCAAAATTGAAAGACAAAAAGAAGATTTTGATGATGTCAATAGAGTATTATCTTTGACCTTGAATTGGTTCACAGTTAACAATTTATTGTTAAATGCTGGTAAAACCAAATGTATCAAATTCTCACTTCCAAATGTCAGGCAAGTTGGGACCAGTTTAGTGTTGGACAGCAATACGTTAGAATAAGTAAATGACACGAAGTTTCTTGGAATAACCATTGATAACAAATTGCAGTGGGGACCCCACATAGATAAATTGGCTGGTAAATTAAGTTCTGCGGCTTACACTGTTAGAAACATCAGACAAAACACGGATGTGGCTACATCTAGGCTAGTATATTTTAGTTACTTTCATAGTATGTTGAGGTAAATGAGACAACCGTGTCAGCTCTTAGCTAGTTTATTACTCAAGTGCAGGTAGACAAACGGCGCGCGGGCAGGCACGCCGCGCGCATATACCACACATGTCCTATGGTATCTTGTTGTGGGGGAAAGCAGCGGATATTCAAACTATTTTTATTTTACAGAAAAGAGCTATTCGAGCAATTTATAATTTAAAACGCACAGATTCCTTAAGAGAGCTTTTTAAAGAAATTGAAATACTAACTGTAGCTAGTCAATTTATTTTCGAAAATATAATGTATGTACGCAAGAACCTCACAAAATTTCCCAAACTTAGTGATAGCTGTAATGTTAACCTAAGAAATAATCACAGACTACTTGCGTCCCGGTTTAGACTCGCGAAGGTTAGCAATTCTTTCAAGGGTCAATGCATTCTCTACTACAACAAGATGCCTCTGGAGATCTTGAAATTGCCATTTGAGCAATTTAAAGCCCATGTTAAAGCGACTTTGTCGAAAAAGGGATATTACAATGTTCAAGATTACTTAAATGATGGGACTGTATGGGGTTAATCTGGCTCAACACAGACCTTGCTGTTAATAATTTTGTAATTATTTATTCCTGCTTATTAATTATGATAATGACTAAATATTAAATTTTGTATTAGTTATGTAAGCATAAGCAATTTTTAAAAAAGAGATCTAAAAATCAATCTGTGGGAGTTTCTACGCCCTTCTTCTCCCACAGTGGTCCAATGTAGAGAAGTTGCAAAAATGACGATTGCTAAGTATATGTAAATACCTACAGAAGTAAAGACATTTGGAATTTTGGAATTTTGGTTAAAAAAAAAACTTTACAGAAATACAAAATGAGTGATTCCGAGCCTACTCCCGGGCCTTCCCTTTCCAGAAAACGGAATCCAACTGACGTGATATTTCTCAGCTCCCCTATGAAGAAACGAAAAAGGGGTGATATGGGATCCAATGAGAAAATGATTGTGATTAACAAATATAAATATGTCGAAAAAACATTCCCGACATATCCACTCAAAACCGAAACTAAGAGCAAAACAACTGAAATCGTTGGCCTTTACGTGCCAACAGTGCACCGTATCCTGAATGAATATAGAATGAACGGGAAATTCTCATCACCAGAAAGATCCACTCCAAAATTCGAGATCGTGGAAAATCTGGACGTGTTCACACTTTCGGCTATACGAAGAAAAGTTCATCAATTGTATTTCAACAATGAGTTACTGACCGTCAACAATTTACTGAAAAATGTTAACGACGACGAGGACATGCCATCGTTTAAAAGATCGACTCTTTACAAAATCTTAAAAAACCTCAATTTCAGGTTTTCAAAAAGGTCGAGAAAAAGTATTCTCTTAGATCGACCAGATTTAACGGTCTGGAGAAGAAAATATCTCATGCAAATAAAAGATTTCAGACGACAAAATAGGAAGATTGAATTATTATTATGTTAGATTGATGATAAAAAATAAATAAATTGGTACTTATGTTCTTATTTATCAACAGGTCACACTTGTAACTATGTATGGGTTGACGATGACATTACAAGCAGTCGACAAGCATTTTTAAAAGGATTGTCGACTGGGCCTTAAAACCCTCAAAAAGGAAAACGCCCTGCTTATCTGCCATATACGCAGCACCGACGGGTTTTTAGAAGGCGGAGAGTGGATTTTTGAGGCAAAAAAGACGGATAGAGAGGGGGATTACCATGCAGAAATAGATGCCCACAATTCCTAAAACTGGTCAAGTGAAAAGCGTATAAAAATTATTAGTTTTGTTCGTCTATTTGCAGTAAAAGAGAGTAAAATGTACTTTTATTTTACAGGTTCAAAAACGTATTGGATTTGGTCGAACCGGGGTCGGTCATAGTCTTAGATAACGCACCTTATCACTCCAGACTCGCCGAAAAAGTGCCTAACATGACCTGGCGGAAGGCAGATATTCAAGCATGGCTGCAGGAAAAACAAATATTATTTGACGAAGCGGAGGTTAAAGCGGAACTGCTTCAAAAAATGAATAAGGACAACTACAAGAAAAAAGTTGTTGACGAAATGGCAGCCAAGAAAACGTTATAAAATTAAAAATTCACAATTCAATGTTTTTTTATCTGATATTTTGTAGTAAGCCTTTTTACATAAGTGATTGTGAACAACATTTTAAATTTATTTACAGACAATTCTTGTAACTCAGTTGGGATTTTGTTGTAAAAGCGAATACATTGCCTTTTAAAATATACATTAACATTAAGGAGCCTAGTACTACTACTAGCTAGGTTTAGCTAGTTTATTCCTATTTCTGGTGTTGACATTGTGCCTGTTGCTATTCTTAGGAAATTTATTAATATTTTTGTGGACGTACATTAGGTTTTCATAAATATACTGACATGGCACTGTCATAATGTTAATTTCCTTAAATTTACAACGCAGTGACTCTCTGGGACCCACATTGTAGATTGCACGAACAGCCCTCTTTTGCAGCACAAATATTATGTTAATGTCTGCAGCGTTCCTCCACAGCAGTTTGCTGTAAGACAATGCTATGGAAGTAGCTGAAGTAAACTAGTCTAGCTGTTTCCACGTCCGTAAAAAGACGGATTTTTTTGACTGCATTAACTGTGAACTGAGTTTTTTTGATAGCTTATCTATGTGAGGGCCCCATTGAAGCTTATTATCTAAGGTAATTCCTAGGAATACCGTGCAGTTTCTAAATTTTCACCTTTAACATTAGCCGAGACTTGTTTAACATTGGGGAGTATAAACCGACTACATTTAGTTTGTTATTGTTCAGTAAAAGATTATTGGCAATAAACCAATTGACTGCCTTTGAGATTGCATTATTCACATCGCAAAGTTCAAACTGCGTCGTTTCATTTTAAACAAAAGTGAAGTGTCATCTGCAAACAGTACAGTCTCATGATTATCTCTGAAAAGATGTGGCAGGTCATTAATATAAACCAAAAACAGGAATGGCCCGACTATGGAACCCTGCGGTACACCCATAGAAACAACAGACCCTGGAGATCGTTTTCCATTAATGTCAACTCTCTGTATCCTGTCATTTAAATAAGAAGAGAGAAGATCTAAATAGTTATCCCTAATTCCATAGTGATGTAATTTCCTGATCAATATCCCATTGTCAACGCAATAAAAAGCCTTAGACAAATCGGAAAATACTCCTAGAACATCATGCGACTTCTGCCAGGCATCATATATATGTGATATTAACTCAATACCGACATCAGTAGTTGATTTGCCTTGTGTAAAAACCAAATTGTTTACAGTGGAGCATGTTGTTGGTGTTGAAATGTGTAAGAAGTTGATTTAAAATTACTTTTTCAAAAACTTTACTAAATGTAGGCAATACCGATATCGGTCTGAAGTTAGGGTCTACTACCCGATTTAAACAAAGGTACTATTTTACATTGTTTAATGAAATCAGGAAACACGCCAGTTTCAATAGATGCATTAATATGAAAGCTAAATCAAGTGCAATAACATTTATTAGGGGCTTCACAACATGAACAGAAATATCCCATAGGTTTGCAGTTTTCTTAACATTTATTGATTTAAAGGCTTTAATAATATCTTTATCATCTACATAATTAAACGAGAATGATGTTCACATCTAGGTACATAGTCTTTTAGCAAAGATTCAGCGACTACTTTGGAAGACTTCCTAGTAGAGATTGGGATGTCAGTAAAAAAAAACAAACGCTTTAGCTACATTAATATCATTTTTAGGGTTCCGTACCCGAAGGGTTCCAAACGGGACCCTATTACTAAGTCTTCGCTGTCCGTCCGTCCGTCTGTCACCAGGCTGTATCTCAAGAACCTAGCTAGCTAGAGAGTTGAAATTTTCACAGATTATGTATTTCTGTTGCCGCTATAACAACAATTACTAAAAAACAGGATAAAAGAAATATTTAAGGGGGCTCCCATACAACAATTCTTTCAATACCACATACAAACTTATGGATGCACCTGGTTACGTACATGGAGTGTGAAAGTAACCGCACCAATAACTTTGTAAACAATATTTTGCTGTGTAAAATCCAAACTATTCACTCCACACCATCGCTTCCATTGAACGGTGGTACGGAACCCTTCGTGCGCGATTTAGACTCGCACTTGACCGGTTTTTAAAAGTAATATCATTAATTTTTTATTCATATTCATTGTTTTTAATACTGACCTTTCCAGTCTCGCTTTTAATTATATCCCAAGTTGATTTAATTTTGTTATCACTTTTTCTTATTTTAGATCTGATAATATAAATTGATTTTGCAATTTGACAAACTTTTCTAAAGTTTTTTTAGTATTTTTTACTTTATCCTTGAACTCTCCACAATTATTCCAATGTTTTTATGAATGATATAGTCATATAAATTTTGTCTACTCTTAAGTATACCTACTGCGGCTCACTTAATAAAGTTAAGTTTGTCTGAGACCACAATCGATCTGGTAGTAAATACTGCATTGAACGCATTGCTTAATTTGTAAAAAAAAACAATATGACTCATTAGGGTTATTATTAGAGAAATTGATAGGTAGTTTGCTATCCCAATTCAATTTAAACCTTTCAAACCGATGTGCAGTCACAGGCATGTATTTTATCTTTCTTGTAGAACTTTTTTTAAGTTGAATTTCTAGTCTAATGTATTGACCTAAATGGTCTGACTTTAAATTACTTATATTTTTTTTAAGTACATTTTTTTCCTTTAGATAAGCAAATGCATTGTCTATACAATTTGCTGAGGTTTCAGTTATTCGAGTAGGTTCCATGAAAAGTGGCTTTAAGTGATTGACTTTTATTATACTTAATTAATTACAAATTCAATTACTAAAAAACAATGTCAAACATCCACAAAAACCGTTTCGTCATATAAAAATAAAACACGTGAAAAAATAACTGACAAACAATTACACAAACAAACCGCCCCAGAATCTGCCGGCCCTAAGGTGCCCATTACACTGGCAGCGTTCCCGCGCTGCACAGCGAGTGAGATTCTCTGGACCAGGAAAGCCCCAAAGCGGTTGTCAAACCCTCGGTCCCTCAAGCGGCGCCCAATGTCCCTGACAAAGGCCCTACCCTGCGAACCCCATACCCCTGTAATCTCGACGGCCAAAGTTGTAAAAATGTAATAAGTTAGTAGTCTCGTACCAAGGGAGTAAGTTTCTAATAAATTTACATTGAAGTCTCCACATATCATATAAGATTTTGATGCTTTAAATAATGTCATCCATGACTTTTTCAAAAACATCAAATGAAGCTGAGGGTGGGCTGTAAACGCTAATTACAATTATGCGCTCCAACTCAACATATGCTACTTCAATGTGGCTTTCAACTGATAAACATACCATAGGTATGTCATTACGATTTTTGAACTTTAAGTTTATTTAGAAATATTAGAGAGCCTCCACGAACAGCATGTGATCTGCAAAAAGAACTACCAACCTGGTGGTTACTGAAATTGAACATGAGCTCATGGCTTTTTAGCCAATGTTCTGTTAGGCATAAATATCAATATTAAAAGAGTTATTGTACAATTCGAATTCTAATAATTTACTGCTAATACCTTGAATATTTTGGTGGACCAGATTAGTAAACTTTGCATTTATTTTACAATTTTGAGCTTTACTGTTTTTGTTGTTGTTTGAACCCGTGTGTATTGCAAGTTTTTGGATGTACCCGTGTGTATTGCAAGTTGTTGGATGTACCCGTGTGTGTTGCAAGTTGTTGTTGGATGAACCCGTGTGTATTGCTAGTTGTTGGATGTACCTACCCGTGTGGATTACAAGTTGTTGGATGTACCCGTGTGTGTTGCAAGTTGTTTTTGGATGTACCCGTGTGTATTGCAAGTTGTTGGATGAACCCGTGTGTAGTGCAAGTTGTTGGATGTACCCGTGTGATTGGTGCAAGTTGTTAGATGTACCTACACGAGAGTATTATAAGTTGTTGGATGTACACGAGTGTATTACAAGTTGTTGGATGTACCCGTTGTGTTTTGTAAGTTGTCGTTGGATATTCCCGTGTGTATTGCAATTTGTTGTTGGATGTACGCGTTGTATTGCAATATGTTGGATGTACCCGTGTTTGTTGCAAGTTGTCGTTAGATTTATCCGTATGTATTGCAAGTTGTTTTTGGATGTCCCAGTGCGTATATCAACTTCTCTTATCGTCAGGGCGACCAAGAGCGCGAGATGGGCTACACACCGCTGAGCATGATGGATCGCAAGCGCAGCGCAAACCAACCCGCCGAACAGATCCAGTTCCTCTCGGTAGTCGTGCTGCCTAGCCTGCTCATTCTGCAGACTGTCTTCCCCAACATGGCTCCGCTGACTGATAACTGCAGGTTTGTCGCTGTGCAATCAATCACATTTGCTTTGTCAGGGAACCCAGCGTCCGATAGAAATCTGCACTAGTTCTTGTAGATTTTGAATAAATATCTTTTTCCCACCACCCACACCTGCTTGAAAATTACTCTTTAAATATCTATCATGCAAACCTTACCTAAAGCAAGTCTTTATTGCGCTAGGCTTTAGCGGTGACATAAAGTTGTACTGAATTTCATTACATTTTGAGCCGTGATTTCAGCTTAGTTTAATTAATTTCTCTTTCGACCATCAGAAAAACCCAAGAGGCCTGGCACGAAGAGATCGAGATTCGCGGACTCAAGCTGTGGCGGCAAGACGAATCGTTACCCGCCAACTTAAAGAACAAGCCCATCGCCGGAGTTGTCGTTCGGTCTAAAACTGACGCGGAGAGTGACCGGGACTGACAAACTTATTTGAAATATGACATGTTTTGGGCGGACATATCATGGACGAATAAGACCTATTCGTCCAGGGCCATATTGAAAATTTAGATTCATTCAAGATGGTCGCTTGAGATAGCTAATTTTGGATATTTTTTTTATTAGTTATAATTAATTATGGTTTTACTTTTAATTTAAGTCTGTGATTAAAATAAAACAATACCTATTTTATATTCAGCTTAGCTGTTGTTTATTTGACTTATTCCTTTTATTCTCGTGGGGATGGGTGGGACAGGCTCGTGTTAAAACAAACACAGTTTTTGACATTATAGCAAATATTTTATTATACCTATATGATCGACGTTTAAGTTATTTCGATAAAACCGATAACATATTGTTTTAACAACATATCCACAGTCGTATCTCATTAATCACCCAGTGTTCTCAATTCTATGCTGCACTTTTAAATAAGTAGTCCAAATTGACAACTCCAAATCTCGCAGAACTTATCATGTGGCAATAGAGTCTACTTTTGAAACAATTCACGCGTCAAATTAGCATGAATAGACTTCAAAAATTAGAGACTCCAATTTAGAGCCGAGCACAGTGATGTCAGTGATTGAAAACATTGATTTCTAATAACATTTAAAATACAGTTTGTAAATTGTACTGATTGTTTTGCTATAAGTGCCAATAATTTTATAGTTATAAATGAAACCATTAATTCAACTTATGTTAAAACAAACCTAAGATAAAACTAAACTAAAATAACTAATTATACATATAAATTTAATTCAGATAAGTGTTGGTTCGGTGTACATTTCATGGATGTTGTTAAGCCGTGTCGCTAATTATAGTTTTGGTGATTTGTTTAACTAGAACATATTTCCTTGGAAATTAACAACATGACATTGGATTTCTTCTAAGCACCAGTCACAACATAGCTCTAGCGCCTTCATTATCTTAGTACACGTGAAGATAGCATTAGGGCGAACGTGTGTTCAGTGCAATAACTGTTAACCAAACCTTCCAACACTATTTGTAAAGTTAAACAATAATAAAACATTAGGCGCAATACATAATATTAATATTACTTATCCAATGAATGAGATTAAACAATAACTTATCGCTTTACGATGAGTAAAAAAAACCTCGGCAATGCCACATCTTTATGAAAATGTTACTCATCTGATCATACAATCAAATATACAATTTGCTACCTAACCAATTTCAACAATATTGCTTATACAACGAACAGATATTTATAATTTTGTTCAAAATCAATGTGATATTGAAGGAAAGATTCCACGACACTTTTATGACTGTACATGCTCTTATGAAAATCTTCATAAAATATACTCTGTGTGGAATGCTGCACTATAAGATATTTTTCTTCCCATATACCGCATCGTAGCTTCTGTACTTGCATACATAATACATACGTATACATATATTATTGAGATCGGAAAATTATTGCATGTTTTGATTCAATAAATACTTTTATACAAATAATGTAAAATTATCTGATACGATCATAAAATGCAATAATTTTCAGATTAGAATATAAACTTTTGGAATGATTATCTTTGACATGCTCGATTTTTAATGGTCATGTCATATGCATATTTAATAGTTCATTTGTTTAATTTTGCATTCGCTTGCGCGATGTAGGTTCTATAAACAATTCATACCAGAACAGTAACGCCATCTGTTGCGCCATAGTCGCATCTTCAGTCCAGCTGTTGCAAAGGCAGACAGGCTTCGTAATGCATGTCTCGAGAATCATTCCAAAGTACAAAGCTCAGGTTCCCGTTTCCCTATTATGTGTTGCGTATCTTGCCAGGCACATAATTCTTGTCGATGACTTGATCCTGTAGGAACATGTGGAGGCAGCGTTCGTTCTGTGCCAGCGGGTGGCCGGCGATTTTGTTGATGAACGTTTCCAGACCTGCAGACGTGTTGCCTCTAAATTAGTAAGTATTTAAAGTAAACCTGCGTCTACTTGGCGATGATCAATGAAGAAGGTAGCCACCGCCGCCGTGAGCTCAGACTAGACAGAGCTATAGTCGTGCAAAGCTAACTCTGCAGTAAGATAGAGTGGCAACCCCAAAAAAAGTTTCAAAAGATAATTCTATTTAACATTTCCTTTCGCCGTTAAGATGGTTGTAATGCACAACTGTCAAAATATGGGGTAAACAATATCAGAAACATCACAATTCCTTACTTTCAAACAATTAGATAGTGGGATTGCCAGATCGTCCTGAAAAGACGATTTTCCGTCCCTTTTGATAAGTAGTGTACTCTCCTCCACTCCATAATCGTCACATTTTGGTGTCTTTAGTGATAGTATTGAAGAACTTACACAACCGTTAGCTGGCTGTAAATAATGCTTTCATTCTTTCAAACATCTTCTTATTTTTACTACAGATAGTTTAGATTCCTGATTATTTGAGGTTGGTATTCTATTTCAGTCGCTGATAAGATATTTTTTTCCCTAACTTTTGGGTAACACATTTTTTAAGTTAGCAACACCGGTTTCACTGCTACCAACTTGACGACGAAGGGAAAAGTTATTTGGAAAGCAACACTGTCACTTGAGTAAAGTGTTGCCAAAATAGCTGCCACTTGAGTAAAGTGTTGTGGCTAGAAAAAGCGACTTTTGACTAAGCCCTACGTAGAAAACTGTCGGTGAAAGTCTTTCATGTTCCCTTTTTCACACTTTGAGACTTTTCGCAATGTAGGTATATCCTAATTCATATTTCTTTGTAGTAATAATTTACTCTATCGATGGACATCGGTTTCATGTCTGGCCGCGGAAATCAAGATTTTTCAAAATGGCGTAACTGAAGTTACATAAGTCTCCATTCAAAAATGTTAAAGATAAAATGTAAACATCTGGCGACATTTCGTATTGAGTCTAGCGACATGGGATTTGGCAACACTTAAGTGACAGCTGAAGTGTTGCTGAATCCAATTTTTTTCTAAGATCAGACCAAACGAACAAACTGTCTAGAGCTATTGAGAGCCTTCACCACTTACACCACCCCTGCTGAGGGGTAACAGTTAGAGATGATAATGTTGATGTGTCCAGATTATATATGTCGTAACAATGTCGTAGAATTCATATCATGATATCAACCAACGCCAATAGCCAACCATGGTTGAATTAGAACTTTCGCTGAACGAAGAAATATTTTGGGGCAAAATACTGCGGTAGCTTAGGTGAGACTAAAGGGGACGAGCGCAGCAAAGCCCCCGAATAGTCTTCGTGTTAGGTCGACATGTAAAACACAAAAAATACCACGTAGTACTGAATACAAATGCTTTTAAAAAGACATTTTTGTGAAATTAAACGCTTTCTGATCATTTCATGAAATAATTGACTATATCATGAAATGGTTGGCCTTTCATGATAAAGTCAATCAGTGGTTGGCTATTTCATGAAATAATCAAATTCTAAATAAATGGCACAAAGGTAGAAACTGATATTCAATGCCCATGACGCGACAGTGCTTTTGTTACATTTTGATTGAGTGCCTCAGGTGCGTTTCATACAAAACTGCCTTGGATTTCCCGAGTGCCAAACGACGCACCTATGCGTTTGTTTTTCTGTACACGCCATTGTTCTGGATGTCTATTGTTTTGTCTAAAGCATGCGTCGATGGGGATACGCGAACATCTGTGGACGCTCTAAGGCGTTTTGGGGCACTTGGTTAGTTTTGTGAGAGGCGTTATTGCGCTATTGGCACTGTTGAGTGATAGGGGCACAGGGCAATGCAGCACTTTCTTAGTATTGCGTTAATCATATCAAACAAATGAACACTAATTTATTTTGTAGTAAGGCTAAGTTCACAAATTGTTAATTTACCTTTTCTGCGGTCTTCAATGAATTCATCTTCAAAGATACCATCGTCTCCTCGGAAGGGTAGTTGTCTCTTTAACGCTTTGCCAGGTAGAGGGGGAACAACAATCTGTGGGGAAGGGAAATGCAAACATTATAATAAGTCGATATTAAGGGCAGTTTTCATATTGATGGGGAGTTTTGTCAAAATGCGGATGAAGACAACATAGACAGTTGATAGGTATTTAACCAGTGAGACTAACCGGGATTCGGAATGTCACTTTTTCCGTGTCAGTGAGCATTCCCGGAATATATTCATAGTATATATTAACGATCTGCCTTTCATGGTGGAGAAGTTGACTGACATAGTGTTGTTTGCTGATGACAGTTCACTGGTATTCAAAATTGAAAGACAAAAAGAAGATTTTGATGATCTTAATGGCTACTCCATTAACATCATCAAAATCTTCTTCGTCTTTAACATTGAATTGGTTCACAGTTAATAATTTTTTGTTAAATGCTGGTAAAACCAAATGTATCAAATTCTCACTTCCAAATGTCAGGCAAGTTGAGACCAGTTTGGTGTTAGACAGCAGCACGTTAGAATTAGTTAATGACACGAAGTTTCTTGGAATAACCATTGATAGCAAATTGCAGTGAGGACCCCACATAGATAAATTAGCTGGTAAATTAAGTTCTGCGGCTTACGCTGTTAGGAACATCAGACAAAACATGGATGTGGTTACATCTAAGCTAGTAGATTTTAGTAACTTTCATAGTTTCATGTCCTATGGTATCTTGTTGTGGGGGAAAGCAGCGGATATTCTAACTATTTTTATTTTACAGAAAAGAGCTATTTGAGCAATTTATAATTTAAACGCACAGAATCCTTAAGAGAGGTTTTTAAAGAAATTGACATAATAACTGTAGCTGGTCAATTTATTTTCGAAAATAAAATGTTACATACATAAATGACGGGACTGTACGGGGTTAATCTGCCTCAACACAGACCTTGCTGTTAATAATTTCGTAATTATTTATTTCTGCTTATTAATTATCATAATGATATTATAATATTTGTATTAGTTAAGCACAAGCAATTTTTAAGAGATTAAAGATCAATCTGTGGGTGTTTCTACGCCCTTCTTCTCCCACAGTGGTCCAATGTAGAGAAGTGGCAAAAAAATACGATTGCTAAGTATATGTAAATATCTACAGTAATTAAGACATTTGGAATTTGTAATCTTTGGCGCTAAATTTAACATTTTTTGATATATTTAATTCATTCTGGCATAAGTGAAAAAGTAGATGAAGAAACAGGCTAGTTCTTCATCTTTCATAGAATTAAAACATTCCGAAGGCCCGCTCGGGGCTGCACAGACGCGTTTTTTTTTAACAAGAAATGCGTTAAAAATTGTTTAGATTCGTGGTTATGTGTAGATTTATTATGATTATATGAATGAAAGTTTAATTGAAATGAAGCATAAATCTCAACCAATATATCATCCTTTTAATATGCTACGAAAACTTCATGTTTTACATACTTTTAGGGACATTTAACCTTTGCATTTTATTGTAGCTGCGTTCCAATTGGAATCCAGGCGAAATTGTAAATTCTAATTAGATTATTTTTATATGAATTAAATAGCAAAATAAAAATTAAACATTCTAATTAGAATTAAGAGAAAAACCCCTACTCGTATCTGTAAGCGAAACCGATTCCAAACCCCAAACTCACTGTAAGGGTAAAAAAATAATGGCGGAAATCCGATTCCTGGAATCCGCACTAGTGGTTAAGCTTTAAAGAGTGGAATAGGTAAATCCTTACACATGATTTTTGACATAAAGAAGAGGCCAATCTATAATTGACCAGCCATGTTTCATGTTATAGCATTTCTAAACACACTCTTGGATATATAACAAAAAACATGGTACTGTGCCTCTGCCATATAGGAATGGTGTGACAATAATTATGCAGGTTTGTAGGGTCATAATGCTTTTTGGCGGCCGATTAGTGGAGTAACACCAATTTTACGAAAGGAAGTTGAGGAGACTATTCGTCGTATGGGGTCACAAATAATTTCAGACGAAGACTGGCCTAAAATTTAAAGAGCGCAAGGATATTTGCAGACTTTCTGTTGAGAAAGTAATAGAACTATCGTGTGTTGAACTTGGTAGACATATTGTAGTAAGCGTATACAGACTCCCTACCATTGATTATGGTATAATTGAATCAGTTTTGGAGGATGTCTTGAGAGTAGCTTCTAGTCATAACAAAAAAGTAGCAATTTGCGGTGACTTCAATATAGACTTGCTGGTGGACTCCCCGTTGCGTACTAAATTAATAAAAAAAAAGACATTCAATTTAGTCAACATCTTCACAGAGCCCTCAAGAATAATTGAAACTACTGCAACATTTTTCCATATTTAAATGCTTTAATTATGCCATAGGCTCAATATATACGAATGAGAAATCTTGATTGCACTTTGGCACATTGTATTTTAAAAAGGATGCAGCAAGATCTGGAGACGAGTCTTAAGAAGCCGTAGTAACAATTGGAATATTTGTAAAGAACTGTTTAAATGCGGCCGCGATGTCATCGTTAGAAGTTATTAGTTATCTTCAATCTTAAGTAAAAAGCTACAGTCTCCTGATTTTGTTTTACCTGCTTCTGTTTAATATATTCCAAATTGTTTTAGTTTTATCCGATGTAAGAATTTTCGTTTTTATGTGTTCGCATTTAGCTTTATGGCAGACGGCCCTAAATATTTTTGAATATAATTTTACATGTTGAATAAAAATTGGGCCATGTGTAGATGTTCTTTGCCATAAAGTGCATAAAGTGTATCCCTGCTTTTACGGATTCCTTTTGTTGCCCTTTCACTAAACCCTACTTTACTATCGCTATTTGTAAGTTTAATTTAAAATTGTTTTCAATACTATCTGAAAGTTTGTTAAGTAAGTCCATATAGTGAACATTCGCTTTTTGAGTATTATTTTGAGTAGGTAAGCTACATTGTAAATCTAGTTTAAATGATTCATTTTTATTTGTTTTGATTGGCCTACACAAGACTACTTCCTGTGAGTTTGAATCTACTTCAAAGTTCACAATTTGCCCAGTGTGATCAGACTTTAAACAATTTACTGTACACTTATTCAAAATTTTGCAACCGCAGAAGACATTATCAAGGCAGGTTCCAGTAGTTTCAGTTATTCTTGAGGACTCTGTGAAGATGTCAACTAAATTGAATGATTTAAAAATTATTATTAATTTAGTTTGCAAGGGGAGTCCACCAGCCAGTCTATATTGATGTCACCGCAAAAGACTACTTTTTTGTTACTACTAGAAACTACTCTCAAGACATCCTCCAATACTGATTCAAATATACCATAATCACTGGTAGGGGGTCTGTATACGCCTACTACAATGTGTCTACCAAGTTCAACATGTGATAATTCTATTACTTTCTCAACAGAAAGTCTGCAAATATCCTTGCACTCTTTAAATTTAAGGCCATTTTTAACCAGTACTAAGGATCCTCCGTGTATTGCAGACTTTCTATTGAAGCAGCTGGCTACTTGATAGTTATGTAGAAAGAAATTCATTTTCAAATTACTCTTAATTTGAAAATGAATTTTCAGTTTTTCGAACATATAGATTCGGGTAGCACATCCATTCAAATTAATAAGGTTGTCTGGTCTCCTGATTATTTTTTTCCAGCCAAATTAAATTGACATGAATTCTAGCACAATCCTAGTTTCCAAAAATCCAATGTTTTTTTGGTATGAAGACATGAGATTTTTTATTATGATAATATATCTGCAGAAGGTCCCTCAAATGCCCACCAAACAAGCCCCTGGCCGCCAACTGGCATAATGATACTATGTTGAAGCATGTTGTTTATTTTTGATATCATAGGGTAGGATAAAATATTCAATGAATCAGATAAAAAATATAACCGCTATAGGTACATTGTCTAAAATTATATGCACACATGTCCTTTGTCACCTAATTGAATAGAATGAGTCATGTAACTGTACATAACTAAAGTAGCGACAGTCATGCTGTACAGTACTGTACAGAAAGGCAGATTGTTGAGTAAAAGTAATAATAATAACCAAAGCTATCATTATTGTAATGAATGTACTCAAGTAAAAAAAGTTTAGGGGATAGCAAACAATAATATACAGGGAAACAAAGATTTGTGATATCAACCCTGGATCAATGCCCTGCCAACCTTGATAACATGTTTTCATGACAATTATTTTATCAGTGGATGATTAATTGACGTTTTTCTGGCTATTACCTTACTATCTCTTTCTAATTCGTTTCTGAGCCATTCAAAGTCGCTGTACCGCCGCCTCACGCTCGATTCTTTGACTTTGAATACAGGCAGGTTCGTCTGGAAGCAGAAAACGGCCAATGCTGATACTAATTTCAGTACATTCGACGCACTTATGCGTTGGAACACAGGTTTTCAAGGCGCTAATTGAGTGATGAAAACTAAGTATTGAAGGTATTTAGCGACGCAATTGACTAATTCAATTATCCAGGAATGGAGTGGGATGATGGGTAGCTTACCCTCATGCGAACTTCGTAATCCGTGTAGCGTTTTTTACCGACTCCCATAGTAGTGACTGGGTTCACCACGTCAATCTCCAAGAAGTTGGCCGGCGCCGCGTAGGCATCGTCCAGGGTCTGTTTCTTAACGTTAAGACGCCTAGTCGCATCGGCTGTCGCGTCTTCGGCCATTTTAACGTATTATTTGATAAAAACAATCACAAAGTAACAGAGGACGGCCCACTTTACAAAAAGGAAATGACATGAATAATGACAGTTGTTTTTTTATTTTTTTTATCGTTTTTGGTTTAGTGCCGGCTGCCGTTACCTAAGGTATTTATCATGCAGTCATCGATCGACAAATTAAATAAATCGCACAATCAATTCGCTTTACCATCTCACACACGGGCGGACCGTAGTAGTAAGTAGGATATTTTTTCAGCTGGTAACTCCAAATTAAAACCATTGCTGTCAGTTTAGCCGTATATCCCCTGTCGTCTCGTCGGGTGTTTTTGTCGTTGTTTCTGCTCAATAAAATAAATTATTGAATTATATTATTTACGAAGTACCCCCTATAGATGAAAAATGATTGGCTTCAGAGTGAGCCAATTCAACGAGAATGCCGCTGGTGAACCTGAGCAAGACGCCAACTCAGCTTTAACGGAATTAGACAAAGGTAAACTGTCCATAACCTGTACAAAATCAGCAACTTTGACAAAGATTTTTACACTGAAATGCTGTTGTTACAGGTCTCCGGTCTGGCAAAGTGGGTGAACAGTGTGAAGCCATCGTTCGCTTTCCGCGGCTCTTCGAGAAATACCCTTTTCCGATCCTCATAAACTCTTCGTTCCTAAAACTGGCTGACATGTTTCGAATGGGCAACAACTTCCTACGTCTGTGGGTATTACGGGTCTGCCAGCAGAGCGAGAAGCACTTGGACAAGATTCTGAACGTCGACGAGTTCCTCCGCCGCGTCTTTAGTGTCCTACATTCAAACGACCCTGTGGCAAGAGCATTGACTTTGAAAACGTTGGGTGCAGTCGCTGGTATAATCCCGGAGCGACAGAATGTACATCACGCGATCCGGCGGGGCCTGGACAGCCATGACGATGTAGAAGTTCATGCTGCTATTTATGCTACCACTAGATTTGCTGCTCATTCCAAGTATGTTAAAATAGTTTATTTTGTATACGCCATTAGGCTTGTGAGGATGGATTAATAGCTGAAAAGTTTAGAATAAGCTTAAGTAAGTTTATGTTTTAGTCTTTTTACCTGAACTATAATTTTATTTTCATTTTATTTTCATAGGAAAACTAACAGCATATATGAATATACAAATTTTTGTCGTAGACTTAATATTACGATGTAAACAAGCCAATTACAAGTTTTCGCCTTTAAAATAATCATAAAAATTAACAATACAGGTTATGAACTTTACCTTCTATATTTGTAGTGCATTTGCTGTGGCGATGTGCAACAAGCTATCTGACATGATTGAGTGTGAGAACACGGGCTCAGAGCGGAGAGACAAGCTGATCCGGGCTTTGAGGACTGTGCATGGCGGAGGTATGTATTACATTGAACAGATGTAGTTTCTAACTCATCTTTGTGTCAGAGCTACCAGCCCAATAAATATTTAGGGCACATAACTCTAAATCCGGTACTCAAAAGAAACTAGTGTGATAATCACAGTAAGTGGGGATAGCTTAAAAAACAAAAGTTACATATTTCAAAATTCTACAAAAATCATAACCTAAATTTCGCGTCATCTGTGTCCCGCACAGGCCCCCCACACAGTTCGATGACTTTTGAGAGCCACTGTTTAGTTTTTGTTGAAATTCTCCTATTCTTGTTAGAACTAATGATAATTCTTATTAGAACAACATTCCTAATAGAATTCTTTACCCTTTTTCCTTTCCACAACGTTTGATAGTTCAGTTTGATTACAGCTAATATGTGTAACTTATTATGAAGCTCCCAGAGTTGTACTTATTTTATTTCTGTATTATATTTAAAATAAAGCAAGATTTAGGCCTAAGGTTTGGTTTTATTTATGCATTGTAAATATAATAATAAACAAAACACACATTGTCTTCATACATTTATTTAATAATAAAAACTTTCGCGCGACACAAATCTGGAAAGGCGGTTGAGAGTGGCGTCTTTGAGTGAGTTTTATTGTGCAATGTGTGACAACAGAGTATAAAACTATTAATTCATTAGATAGCCTGTTCTTTCTCGTACAATTTGAATAGGTTAGAAAGAGATAGGATTAACATGAAAGCTGCAACAGAAGCAAAATTGAACCTAATTTCCTTGTCCCGCTGCGGGACAAACACTCACCTTCGACACACAGGCAATCGCCTGACTTGTCCCGCAGCGGGACCACCACAGACAACTGGATAAGCTGTCAACAAAGCTTTGAACCACAATAATTTACAACTTGTTGGTTCACATAAGTCACAGAGTCCTGTAATTGACAGCATGTCCGTCTAGATTATTGAAAATTCTATTATGGGGGAAGAAAACATCATTTTCCTTAATTTTTATGTCAATTATTTTTCTTTTCTGGCCAGCAGAGCAAGGGAAATGGTTTATAATTATTGTCATTCATTACTTTCTCATCTCAACAATTTTTTTGGGATTGTATGCCTTGTGTTTATAGCTCTCTGATTGTGAATAGCATTCACCATAATATGGAGAATGTGTTTGTACACTACTTTACAAAAAAAAAATGCGACGCGCCTTTTCCCATTAGGGGTGGCAAAGGCACAATTGACTACTTGCCATTTTTTAAAAATGAAGAAAATTTTGGCACTAATATGCAAACTTAACATTTTAATTTCTATATTTCAGCGGTGAGAGCTCAAGGTGTGCTTAAACTGCTCCGGTCCCTGATGGAGCGGTTTCCCTCCACATCGTCAGTGCGGGCCGCCATCTCCGCACTCACGGCCATTGCTGATGATACCGTTGTGCATGTGCCTGATCAGGTAAATAATCCTCTCTTCTCACATACATTCTCATACATTTATGCTGATGCCTTTTTCCCCTGGTAGGATGGTGTTTTTTCCACGTAAAATTCAATAAATGTATTCAGATTTGATTGGATTCTACCTAGACATCCAACCCGGGAAGAGATAGAGTTATGAGTTTGACTCATGGGACAAGGACTTTCTGCCCAGCACTGGGACATTATGGACATGAGCATAATAATAATACAACAAACTTGCCTAGACTTGAGAAATAGTTCGTTCCTCTTTGCTTTGTCAGGTAAAATTTAAATCACCAATTTTTAGGTAACTCCAAGATTTGTCCGGCATGGGTCGTATTGCTGTCAAACTAATCATAAACATAATATAGAACCGACATGCACATATATTGCTTCTAACCACACAATAGGTTACCATGTGTGGAAACTAGAATGTCGATGTTAAATACGTATAATATAAACATAAAAGACCTGGGGATTTATTCTAAACACACGCCAGAATGTATGTCATCTAAATGCTGGTCTCCCTGTGAAGGTGGAGCTCCTCCTCAGCATCGCGGTGGAGGACGGGCGGTCGCACGTGAGGCGCGCGGCGCTGCTCGGGCTGCTGCAGCTGGCGGAGCACGCGGCACTGTGGCCGCCCGCCGCCATACAGTCGCTGGTGCTCTGCGCGAGCGCACGCAGCCAGGACACGAGGCATACGCTGCTGTGCTTGCAGGTTATGCAGGTGAGGTGCACTTGACGACTATTATGGTGATAATAATATCATATTAAGGTCCAAAAACTGCTAGCAACAACTAATTATTACATGAAATGTCAAGTAGTATCCTGGTTGGGAACCTATAGGGTTTAAAGAGACGGATTTTTAGTACAAGTCTTTGAGCTTGTTTCCCAGATTGTGAGTCTTTGGGGATCCACCGCAGCAAGTAATTCGGTTTGTCACTAATGATTGAAGTAGGCCTGTTATATTAGTTTAGTTAATTTATCACTTGCTACATGTTGTTGAGCTGAGTTCCTCTTAGGCCCAGAGATTTCAAGCATTTTCAGGAGAGTGGGATGGATATCATGTCAAATGCCGTTAATAAGTCAAGAAGTGTGATGCACTTCTTGTCATCAAGATATTTACCGATTGTATTTTTAAAAGTTAAAAGAGCATCTTCAGCAGTTTTACAAGCTGGAAAACCGTGTGGGTTATTTGATAGTAAATTATTTAGTGCAAGAAATTTTACTAATCTATTGTTTATTATTTTTTCAAGTAATTTTGAAAAATTAAGTAGGATTGAGGTACGCCTACAGAGGTTAACAACACTTCTGTCTCCAGCTCTGTGGTTAGGATTTGATTTCTTTAGGTCGGTAGAGAAAATTCGTTCCTGCATGTAAATGTTCAAAATAAGAGTTAGTTTGGGAATAAGGGAACCATAATAATTCATAATTTCTTTATTGCACACAAATAATATAAAGACAACAAGTCTTACATAAAAATAGTGTACAAAGGTGACTTATCTAATAAGAGATCTCTTCCAGAATACAAATTAGGATGAGAAAGATCGATTGCTGAGCAGGGTTAGACCATGGATTCTATCAGATTTTATAATTTTAACACTTATTCCATCTCATTCTATATCGCAATAAGGTCTAAGTGCTAGAATTTGGATTTCTATTTCTTGCTTACTAATCTCAAACAGTGCTAAAGAGTAATGAACGATTTGAAACATGTCTTAACGATAATTTTAGCGGAGCAGTGAGCGGAATCGCTTTAGAAAGGTTTTTCCAACGTTATTGAAAAACAGATTAGCTGCATATATGTACAGCATTTTCTGAGAGGGATTTAAATTGAAGTGAGAAGTTCTACAGGTGCGCTTTTAACGTTTCCGAGATTAGTAAAGATAATTTTATGGTTGTAACCTGCAGAAACTAAAAGGTCTCTGTCATATTTTATTATTAGATTTTTAATAAGTGAATTCGAGTTGTAAAAGATTTTCAAGGGCATCAAAATGAGAAAACCATTTCGAGATAATTGTGTTCTTAAATAAATGGCGTTATTCCCATCAAAAAATATTTTGAATTGCATGGGTATACCCCAGTCAAGACAGAGAAGTGTTGGACAGTGATCTTTTACGGTTGATTGAATTGTAAAATTGTCGTACGCTTTGTCATGAGAACAACATGATCCATACAATTTTTATCTGGGGTTTGAATATCATTTGCATGAAATAGACTTTCAATATATGTCTATAAACCGTTTATCGTAAGTAAATAAACATGAAGTACCCAAAGAATCTATTTCATACTGATTTATTTAACCACAAATATTTACAGATGCATCTGTACTTACTAAGAATCATAATAGTAGTTTATGTGACTGATACATAATGGAGGGCATTAATACTCGAGAGTGGGTTTCATAATAATATCACTCGAGAGTTTTAATGCCTAATTATGTACAGTTACATACACTAGTTTATCTACACACATATCATAAGCTCTCTTTGATGTGTTCAGGAACCACATGTTTGACCGGCATTGTGGCATTGAGTTGTTTAGCTTGTTCTGTAGTACCACTTCACAGGCAAAGTAGGGGCGGCACGCAGACGGGCGTCGGCGTTCGAAATTTGAATGTCATAATATGTAGAAAATTTACATATAATGGTCATAATGTTCAATATTCAGATACGAAATGAGTTATTACAAAGTAGTTTAACATTATGCTGATACACTCGGCGCCACGAATAAAGAGCTCTCGGAGAAACTGGCGGGGATTACTGCGCATGTGTACAGTCACGGCATAATTCCGAAGTGCGTTTTTAGGGTTAGTGTGAAGGAATGAGTGTTCAGGACTTTCTTCACTTCTATTTTTTCTCTGTTTGATATTTTGTTGATTGGGATATTAGCCGATGTAAATAATGGACTTTGTGTCAAATAAACTATAGGTACTCTCTATTGACAACATTTGTTAACGTCAAGGTTGAAACCTATATATAAATAACCCCCTAGCATAGAATGCCCCTAGTCACTAGGGCCTAGTGAATATAGATACTTGTAGTAATAGTCCTGCACACTCTTTTCTTCCCGCTGACTAATAATTTGTAACAATTAAACCACAATTAAGTTTTTCATCAGACTTCTTCATCAGTATTTCATCAGACTCTTTTTTGATATAACAGTTCACATCGTAAACCATTTTTCTAGCTTGCCTAGTCAGTACTTTATTTTTCGGCATTTTCGACCGGGGCGAAAGATAACGTTGGGTAATATTGTATGCGACTGTACTCAAGAAGCTTCGAGACGTGCTTTCGGTGCGGGCATCGGGAAGCGACTGATCAACGAATCAGGTGCCGGCGCTGACTACCGCCCCCGTCGCTCCTCACTTCCCCGCGCCAAACACTTGTGAAAAGTGACTACTGCGCATTCAAGGACAAAGCTCTTTAGTCGTGGCGCCGAGTATAGTAACGTGCGGTTTTTGGACGCAGTAAAGAGGGTTTATGATACGTGTGTAGATAAAGATATTTAGATTACCGACCCTAGGCTAGTTAGTTAAACTAGGTTAGACCAATATCGTTAGGTCACAGTCCTTAAGTTAAGTTTTTTGGTTATGGCTTCTATCGTGTGTTGCCACAATACTTTCGCCATAGTCACGTGATGACATATTAATTGCAACTTATATAATATGCATAAGCAAAACGTCTTAGGTTCCTATACTTATATTTGTATTTTGGTGGACATATTTAATTGGCCTGCTTCACGGTTCTAATTTTAATTGTAATATTTTTACTGTAATCTGCTGTTGATGTCCCTAATAAAATAGATAAATAAATAAAGTTACACTTGGTAGTATTTTTTTATCCGCCAATAAACGACTTGTGTCACCAAAAACAATATCTATTCCAAAGATAATAATGTTTTATAATTATATATTTATTTGACTATATTCATATTTTGATGAACGATGCAATAATTCGGGGTTTCCTGACACAGGAATTGATATACCATATCATCATCAGTTAATGTAAAATGAATGATCAATACTGTTGATGGACATCTACCATACTAAATCAAGCCGAAGATGCAAACGAAACAGTTCAGAAAAATATAATAAAAGGACGCCCAACCTGAGTAAAATCTTATCTAAATATCAACTGAAACCTCGGAAAGTTCACTCGGGCGAACACATCTTGGCTACCGGGCTCCGAAAACGTATTCCCCAACCAGCTTAACCTACACCAAACTAAAGCCATCTCTTGGGTCTAAAGATCAGAGATCACGACACCAGCAAAGGCAAGTTGGAAGGGTATATTTATTAAGAAACGCATAAGCAAGTGCGGGATCGGACGCGAATTTTATAAAGCGTCTGAAGTTAGTAACTTTATATTATCTATGCAATAAAGAATAAAGAAAGAAAGTTAGATTAAAATAGTTGGGCATCCACTTGCCCCTTCATACGACATGATGCAGAAGGGTGACATTGGATATTGAAATCTCTTTGCTTGTTGTCTACATGAAAGCAGAGACAAATATACAGGACAGAACGAGGCAAAAATGCGCGATCTAAGTAATGAAAATTGCATTCTCCCAACAGATCCTAGTGAAGTGTCCGGCGGTCTGCGCGGCCGCCGGCTCCACCCAGCACGACGCGACTGGCGTGCCGCAGCCGAGTTTACTTCGGCAGTACTGCCTCGACGCGGCCATGTCGGTCGAGCTGCGCGTGGCCGGCACCGCCGCGCTCGTGTTCACCGACATCGTTGTACACTGGTGAGTGAGTGAGTCGACATACGCACATACATACATACATACACACAGCCGAGTCTACTCCGACAGTATAACGCTTACCTCGACATGGCCATGTCGAGGTAAGCTAGATGTGGGGCTATAACTAGTATTATTGAACTAATGACTTTGACCGATATATCCCACAGGTCTTCAGTATTTTTTAAGTTACTAGTTAAGTAATCTTAACGTTTTGACAATGTCCTGGGGATATACATGATGAAATTTAAAATCTACATTACGGATGCTAGTGCTGTTTTTTAACAAAGTCTCTGCTTCATATGGAGATAAATTTAGACGACTGGGGAGTCGACATGTTTATTGCTATTTTATTTACGGAAATTTCAGGTGCGGCTAGAACCGTTCTTCATAACATATCAAAGCTTGTTGGTTGTTAATTTCATTGCTCATCCTGCTGGCCACGTGAAATTTACAGGGCGATGTGCACCGCCCGCCCCGCCTGCTAGATTTTGTTGGTAATTCATTACTAGACTTGCGAGCCGTGTAAAACTTTCATCTTTCTAATGGCTTACTAATTAACTTGTTACCTGATGTCATTGTGTGCTCGACTACCCACCGTGTCAAGCGTTTATAGGGCGGACCTTCAAAAAATGGCCCGGGATTTTCAACCTTATTGGTTGGTAATAAAGTCCAAAACGGTGATAAATTATGGTCTCCAAAATATGGACAGGGCCCTTTAAAGACTATTCGCAAATTCTTCCTTATTTGATGTTCTGAGGAGAGGGAGAGAGCCTCTACTATATTGCTTCTAGCTCACACGAGGATACCCGGGTTCGAGTCCCGGTGGGGGCAAATATTTTTTTGATGAGAACGGATGTTTGTACCCTAGTTATGGTTGTTTATCTATTTAAGTATAGTATTTATCTATATAAGTATGTGTATCGTTGTCTAGTACCCAAGATACAGAGAATCCTAGTTTGGGGCTAGATCAATGTGTGTAAATAGTGTCCAAGGTATTATTATTATTATACCCTGTATCGTGGTAACTAGCAACAGCGAACATATAAGCCCAGCCTCGACCGCAGCACTGCAGAGGTATTAACTAGCAACAGCGAACATATAAGCCCAGCCTCGACCGCAGCACTGCAGAGGTATTAACTAGCAACAGCGAACATATAAGCCCAGCCTCGACCGCAGCACTGCAGAGGTATTAACTAGCAACAGCGAACATATAAGCCCAGCCTCGACCGCAGCACTGCAGAGGTATTAACTAGCAACAGCGAACATATAAGCCCAGCCTCGACCGCAGCACTGCAGAGGTATTAACTAGCAACAGCGAACATATAAGCCCAGCCTCGACCGCAGCACTGCAGAGGTATTAACTAGCAACAGCGAACATATAAGCCCAGCCTCAACCGCAGCACTGCAGAGGTATTAACTAGCAACAGCGAACATATAAGCCCAGCCTCGACCGCAGCACTGCAGAGGTATTAACTAGCAACAGCGAACATATAAGCCCAGCCTCGACCGCAGCACTGCAGAGGTATTAACAATTTCCATGTTTGTATTTGCAGCTACCAAGAGAGCCTCTCGGTGGAAGGATCAGATCTGGTGGTGGCGTTGGAGTCCCTCGTGATCGCCACCGGAGCCAGCAATGGCAAGGATAACATCAAGCCGCTGAGGGTGGCTCTGAGTTGCTTGGTGAGTCGATTGAATTCAATTAATACATTTCCACCAAAACTCAATTCAAATCAAACAATAAAAGGTTCCAGAAAACACAGTTCAAATAACGTTCAATTTAACACAACAACACACATAAATTCAACAATTATAATAAAACATTCCAAATTCTAGAAGAAAAATCTAACTGCAATCTAAGTATAACTAACTACTAAGATCCTCAGTGTTGAAATTGTCAAAAAAAAATAGTCATTTAATTGCTAGAAAATAAAATAGTAGGTATAGTCGATATTCCGTCAATTTCAGTTTTCACATTTTCACAACAATAATAAGCTTAATTGTCGACATTCCCTAACATCGCCATCTACAATAATTATGTAGGCTATCTATCGCAACTATTATACCTATTTATTTACCCGCATAGAACTACGTATAGTACTATTAAGTATTCTGTGCCGTAAGCGTAACTCCCATTTGCTTAGGTACTCACGGAAACAAAGTTTTGAAACAATAAGTAGGTAGTTATCTTCCGTTCCACACACGTAATTATGTACTCATTTTACATATCTAACCATGGAAATTAATTTAGAAACCTCAATACAACCTTCTATCTAAACCTTCCTCTCTCGTCTCAACCCGCTTTATGTACCTATAACTGTCCACTCAACAATCCATGTATATAGGCATTAATAATTCCATAATCATATTTAATACCTACATTCATTTCGACGACCCGAATGGCCGAGTCGGCAGTGACGCTGCCTACGAAACCAAGGGTCCCGGGTTCGAGTCCCGGTGGGGGCAAATATTTGTTTGATGAGAACGGATGTTTGTACCCTAGTCATGGTTGTTTATCTATCTAAGTATAATATTTATCTATATAAGTATGTGTATCGTTGTCTAGTACCCAAGATACAGGGAATCCTAGTTTGGGGCTAGATCAATGTGTGTAAATGGTGTCCAAGGTATATTATAATTATTTCATCATGAGGTGCCAATGCCAATTCGTGTATATGTTACGGCTAAAGCTAGGTGTGAAACTAAACTCAAGTTTAGCCGGCTAGTGTTAAGATTAATTTAAGTTTAGTTTCACACCTAGCTTTAGCCGTAACGTATATATAAATTGCCTAGGGATTATATATGTTACGGCTAAAGCTAGGTGTGAAACTAAACTTAAGTTTAGCCGGCTAGTCTTAAGATAAATTTCGAGCCTCGGCTAATGTCCGAAGTCATGTGCGTTTGTGATAACGGATGTCATCTTTAATCGGCTAGACTGCACATTAGCCGATGCGTTTCGGTTAATGTTGGACATTAGTTAGATAATGTTGAAAACGAAGTATTCGTGCGACTGCGGGGAGCGGGGCGCGTCTTCTGAAAAGCCCGTGGGGTACAATGCTGGGCCGCGCTGTGCCCCAGGGGCTTTTCAGAATTTTAAACCGCCTGAAAAGCCAGAGCGGTACAGCGCGACGCTGCGTTGTACCACACGGGGTTCTCTAGCGGTCACATTGAATAGCCCGTGGGGTACAACGCTTGCAACCTGTGCGACCCATGCATGCGCTAGGCGTGAAAGAGAAAGCGAGCGGGGCGGGGTAATTTTATTCGATGAGAAAGATATTTCTAATATCAGGGAAAACACTGCGGTAGCTTAGTTCCTAGTAAAGGGGGTGAGCGAAGCGAAGCGAAGTTTGCGAAATCCCCGCTTCCCCACATGGAAGCGGGGATTTCGCAAAATATTAAATAGATAAGAAAGAATGTGCATATCACGGCGAAGACGGATCGGAAGCCATCCCAGCTCCTTGCGATACTGGGAGACATGGTCATACTTGCGCAGCCCGTAGACAAACCGAATCCCAAGTTTTTGAAGTCCTTCGAGTTTATTCAGTTGTTCTTCGTTCGCACTGACCCAACAAGCATCCGCGTAGTCTATTAAAGGTAGTAGAAGGGACTGAGCAAGGGTGATTTTAGTCTGCCGCGGCAGGAAGTACTGCAATCTCCGGAGGGAGTAAAATGACGCAAAGACTCGTCTGCTGACCTCACAAACATGGGGCGACCAGGACAGCAAGTTATCAAATATAACCCCAAGATTCTTAGCTTTCTCGCTGTAAGTGATTATCGTACCCTCACCCATAATCATGGCTTGGCATGGCATGTACCCATAATCATGGCTTGAGATTTTCCCGGGTTGACAAGCAGCCTATATGAAATTGCCCATTTACTGATGTTATCGAGGTCAGCATTCAACGCCTCTACGGTCAGATTTACATCACTAAGAGAGAAGTGCCGATATATTTGGAGGTCATCTGCGTAGAGCTGATAAGAAGAAGTAAGAACGTCAGAGATGGAGATAATGAATACTGAGAAGTGAAGAGGAGAAAGGATACCACCCTGCGGAACACCCGCGGAGAGATTACACCAGTCCGTTGAGATCTCCTCAGACTTAATGCGCTACTGGCGGTCTCTCAGGTAGGAGTCAAACCAGAGAGCCGAGTGCGAGGAGACTCTGAGCGATTTTAGAATTTCAACCAGGATATCGAAATCGACGCAGTTGAAGATGCTACTGATATCAAGCAGTGTGAGAACCGTAAGCTGCTTCTGATCCATAGCTAATTGAATGTCATCAGTAAATTTAAGCAATGCCGTGGTCGCACTGTGACCCGGCCTGAAACCTGATTGATAGGGATTTAATAAGTTTCTAGAGGAAAGGTATGAGGAGAGCTGACAGTGAACAATTGATTCTAGGACTTTGGAAAGGATAGGCAGAATAGATATGGGACGAGAATCATTAAAAGAGACGGGGTTGGACGATTTAGGTAGGGGAATCACAAGTGCCTTTTTCCACTGAGAGGGGAAGCAACATTGTTCAAGCGATACATTAATTATGTGGGTAATGATCGGTAACAGCTCCTCAATGATACAGGTTATCATCTGAGAACAGATCTTGTCCTAATATACCTACCCGATACTAAATTTGCATAATTCTTCATGTTACTATCATATACCTAAAACCATTTCTTCTATGAATATTAATGAAATCAAAAACCGACGAAAATTCTAGAAGCTTGCGACTATGAATGGTTAATGACAGCGTAATATTTTCCTATCAGCAATCTGTAAGTATGTAGATTCATTTAAAATTGTATCTACCCTTAACCACTTGAATATCACCGGCGTCACTTTACCGTTCTAGGTTTAAAATTTTATTACCATGGCATAAGATTCAAAATAGCGACCTGTCCCAACTACCCTCAGGTTTTGAGAGGTTAAAGACATCATGGTAGAATGGCTCTAGATTAAAATACTTTAGACAAAACTTTTAATTAGGCACCTGCACTCAACTATGTTTACTAAACTTTTCGATAGATACCTAGCTAGATATTCAATTTCTAAACTTTGTAGCCGTCCGTGTCAAGTGAACGAATGCGAAAGAAAACTATTTCTTAAATTCATGATAATGATAAATTAAGCAACCCCAGCAAACAAATAAATACAATACGATTAAAATCAGTTAAAGATTCGGCTTTTCTCGGATATCATCGCCTAAATCCGGAGACGGAAATGACACGAAATACATTACCGCGATTTCTTTTAGGTAGCATTCAATTTGAAGTATCATAAACGTAATGTATAGCTCCTGCCAAAATGACATTACTAACAGGTAGACCTAAGAAATTTATTATGCAGAAGCGACATGAATTTGGACATTAATAACATCTATAACATCTTTACATTTATAACATCTATACATGGGACCATCTCGGAAGTGTACCCTATCAAATACAAAAAGAATTTTGTAAATCGGTTCACGTGTCTTCTAGAAATCTTATAACATACATACAAAAAAACAATCACGTCGAATTGAGAACATCCTCCTCCTCCTCCTCACTATCATTATCTGAATCATTTACATTAATTATAAAACGCTCGCTAATCACATCTAATTTCTCTTCTTCTGTTAAGAACACATCTTCACACTTTATTGCATGATTACAGACTTACTTCCATTCTTCGGGTAATAACATTTAAATTATTTCCATAAGCAGATTTTTCACTGACCTTTTATTCATTTCGACATTTTTGCAGGCGACATAGCGTTTTAACTGTGCCCATATATTTTCTATGGGATTAAAGTCTGGGCAGTCGTATTGCTGTACGTCCATTTTCAGCCAAAACTTTATCCACTCGAAAAACGCTGAAGTGTTCTTTGTGGCGTTGTATTACGCTATACAGTTCCGGTTTTTTGTTATCAGGTGTAAAAGGAATATCGTGTCTTGTAACCACTCGATCATGTCCGCCTTTCGAGTATTGCTATTAGGTGGCCTTTCAACAAATTTGTTGTGGTAAGAAGCGTTATCTATAACAACAACGCTGTTATCGGGTAAATTAGGCATTAGTTGTGTTCTTACCCACTTCTCATACTTCTCAGCATTCATTTCCTTGTGGTAATCGCCATCGGGATCCGCGGACTGATCTAGTAAAAGAGCTCCAGGTACAAAGCCTTTTTCATTACCTGCGTGAGCAATAATAAATCTTTGACCCTTTGATAAAGGTTGCTTCAGATTTTTATTGGCTGCGTCCGTCCAACTTTTGGCTTTAGTGTGCGTTGTATGAATATATGATTCATCAGTATGAACAATATTTTTACCAGTAGCCCTTAATTGTCGGATTTCTCTCAAATATTTTATTATTTTTAAACGGACGTCATGTTTTTCCATCAAAATGCTCCTGTTATTGTCGGTTTTTCTAAATCTGAATCACATGTCTCGGATTATACTTCGCAGAGATGAAATTGAGCCTTTGAATCTCATTTCCTCTTTTAGTTTTTTGTGTAGCCTACGCAACGTAGGAAGGTCTTTAAATCTTCCATGAAAGTTATATATAAATAAAAAAATAAAATATGTTTATTTCATAAACCAGATGTTACATTTAAGTTTCGGCTGGGGCCTTCTATTAAGTGATAATACCTGTATCAGAAGACCCCGCTCCCTCACGTCTGTGACTGATTAACAACTTAAATGTTGCTACTTTTACTAAAATGAATTAAATTCAAATTTAAAATAAGACAATAAAGAGATCGAAAAGAAAAGAAAAACACAAAAATGAAAAAATACAAAAATGATTGTGTTTTTGTGTGTGTGTTTGTTGTGTGTGCGAGGGTGTGTGTATGTATGTGTGTATGGAGGTTAGTTCAGCAACTTATACTGTTACTGTTATGGCTTCGGTAATTTAATACCGGTATAATAAGGTAAATTATTTTAATTGGTTTTAGGCTTGGTACAAACAATTAGGTACCTAAACCTAATATCATTCGTCGTATCACGCAATAATCAAACCCATCCATTTTTAAACGATATTTTTTGCCGGGCACATCTTTGGTTTGTTGATCTTTAGGTGACTGATCTGAGAGCTTGTCGTTTTCCTTTAATTTTTTTAAAATAAATTAGCTTCTATTCTAAAATAGTTATATACATTATTTACAATTTCACGAGATTAAGCAACAATTTTTTTACCAGGCTTTAAATTTGTTGAAGCCATGATACATAACTATTGTAAGTAAATTTTGATGAAATTTGCTAGAATTGAATATTTTCACGAATGAAATTAGCGTTCTTAAACATAAATGTATCATATACACATACACATAACATAAATAATACACATAAATGTAACATCACACTGATGTTAATGGTGTATTGTCTTTAACCTTGAATTGGTTCACAGTTAATAATTTATTGTTAAACGCTGGTAAAACCAAGTGTATCAAATTCTCACTTCCAAATGTCAGGCAAGTTGAGACCAGTTTAGTGTTAGACAACAGCACGTTAGAATTAGTAAATGATACGAAGTTTCTTGGAATAACCATTGATAGCAAATTGCAGTGGGGACCCCACATAGATAAATTGGCTGGTAAATTAAGTTCTGCGGCTTACGCTGTTAGGAACATCAGACAAAGCACGGATCTAGGCTAGTATATTTTAGTTACTTTCATAGTGTGATGTCCTATGGTATCTTGTTGTGGGGGAAAGCAGCGGATATTCAAACTATTTTTATTTTACAGAAAAGAGCTATTCGAGCAATTTATAATTTAAAACGAACAGACTCCTTAAGAGAGCTTTTTAAAGAAATTGACATACTAACGTAGCTAGTCAATTTATTTTCGAAAATATAATGTATGTACGCAAGAACCTTACAACATTTTCCAAACTTAGCGATAGCTGTAATGTTTACCTAAGAAATAATCACAGACTATGTGCGCCCCGTTTTAGACTCGCGAAGGTTAGCAATTCTTTCAAGGGTCAGTGCATTCTCTACTACAATAAGATACCTCTGGAGATTTTGAAATTGCCATTTGAGCAATTTAAAAAGCATGTTAAAGCGACTTTGTCGAAAAAGGGATATTACAATGTTCAAGATTACTTAAATGACAGGACTGTATGGAGTTAATCTGGCTCAACACAGACCTTGCTGTTAATAATTTTGTAATTATTTATTCCTGCTTATTAATCATAACAATTAAATTTTTCATATTTGTATTAGTTAAGCACAACCTATTTTTAAAAGAGATCTAAAAATAAATCTGTGGGAGTTTCTTAATATAATAATATATAAAGATTGTGTTAGTTTTGAGCTACAAAGGATGTTTTGTTGCTCATATCGTTCTTGTATTGTATTCAATAAGACCCTTCAGTGTTCCTGAACACAGACAGACATCCTGTCTAGGAAATAACATGGGTATATTCCTTCTATTGGTCAAATGGTCTGCTACTTCATATGAAACCCAAAATATGTTATTGGGAACATCCATCATTATATTTCCGCTATCTGTACAAAGATGTCGCATTATAGGGTTCCGTACCCGAAGGGTGCCAAACGGGACCCTATTAACGAGCCTCTGCTGTCTGTCCGTCCGCCCGTCCGACCGTCTGTCACCAGGCTGTATCTCATGAACCGTGATAGTTAAGACAGTTGAAATTTTCAGACATGATGTATTTCTGTTGCCGCTATAACAACAAATACTAAAAAAACCGGTCAAGTGCGAGTCTAAATCGCGCACGAAGGGTTCCGTACCACCGTTCAATGGAAGCGATGGTGTGGAGTGAATAGTTTGGATTTTACACAGCAAAATATTGTTTACAAAGTTATTGGTGCGGTTACTTTCACACTCCATGTACGTAACCAGGTGCATCAATAAGTTTGTATGTGGTATTGTTGTATGGGAGCCCCCTTAAATATTTATTTTATCCTGTTTTTTAGTATTTGTTGTTATAGCGGCAACAGAAATACATAATCTGTGAAAATTTCAACTCTCTAGCTAGCTAGGTTCTTGAGATACAGCCTGGTGACAGACGGACGGACGGACAGCGAAGTCTTAGTATTAGGGTCCCGTTTGGAACCCTTCGGGTACGGAACCCTAAAAAGCAGAATAAAATAAATATTTAAGGGGGAGCATACAACAATTCTTTCAATACCACATACAAACTTATGAATGCACCTGGTTTCGTACATAGTGTGTGAAAGTAGCCGCACCAATAACTTTGTAAACAACATTTTGCTAGGCAAAATCCAAACTAGTCACTCCACACCATCCCTACCATTGTACGGAGGTACGGAGCTCGACTCGTACTTGACAGGTTTTTTACTTTATTTTCATGAGTAATCTGGCGCATTCACCCTCTAGATTTCTAGGATAGATAAATAGTGACGATTAATAGGCAATTGCTGTGACGACATATTCATTGGTTTGAACAAGACATTTACAAAGGTGCACTATATGATAAGACCTTCCAGGCCTTAAATTTAATTGGCACAAACCGACACTCCCGAATAGCTATTCAGAAAGGACCTACAAATTAATAACACAATGGGCAAGGACCCAAAATCAAAGGTAAAATAGAAAAATAAAAATTGACGATTCAGAATCGAACCCCGAACCTTAATATTTCGAGTCCGATAGCAAACGCGATGAGCCACTAGAGCTAATATGAGTCCTCGCAAAATTTGCGGTGCCCTTGCTTACCACTAATCTCCAATATTTATGTTTCTACCAAATGTAACTTGCCGCTGATTGAGAATTGATCAACACCAAACTTATATCACCGTCATTTGTGCGGCGTAAGAATCAACGGCACCTCTCCACAGTTCATAGCAAAATCATCCAATCACGGTTATCAGTTAATTATGATGCCCAAACCTTCCAACTGCCACTGGTTTTATAGCAAATATAAAATGTTTCTCAAATCATCAGCATTCCCGTGACAAGGTTCATTTGTTTTCCTCTTAAGCAGATAACTTCCGAACTACTGAACCGATTTTAATAACACATATTTAGGAACCATCGCAGTGAAATATACGGCTTATGTGGGGCTAGATCAATGTGTGTAAAAGGTGTCCAAGGTATTATTATTATTATTATTATTAAACGATTACCAAAAACGCACCTACTTTACTAGCAATAAATTCGAAATGACTGCCAGAATTAATAAATGTCCACCAAATTGCGTTTGGATAAATGATCACCAAACTTCTTTTTATGTTTTGTGTACTTAAGTTTATATTTTAAGTATTTTTTTTTTTGTTCTTACATGTTCAATCTAACACGAAGGATAAAGAGGGCTTCGCTTCGCTCACCCCCTTTACCCTTCACCTAAGCTACCGCAGTATTTTGCCCTGATATTTTTTGCAACTTTTGGTGTTCAATTATTTATTTTGGGCAGGAAAAAATATTTTGGTGATAATTATATTTGTTGACGAAATATACTACGAACCGCATCATAGCCTCCCTTTTGAGCGCCAGAGTATCACGGACAGATACACAGAGAGACAACATTCTGCAAACATTTAACACTCTTTTTTGTCGGGGGCTAAATAGTAGATTATTAACCAAGGGGATAAAGCAGTGTCTTCTGTCGCGGGTGACGATTTAAATCGCGAGCGTAACGAAGGACTCGAGGTTTACTCCCGAGCGTAGCGAGGGTTTCAAAAACTTAAATCACGAGCGAAGCGAGTGATTTAAGACGAGTCCTGGGTGTAGCGAGGGATTTAAGTTCACCCAAGACTAAGACACCTTTATCACCGAGGAAAATACTCTACTTTTCGTACCATTTGCGAAAAAATTAACACAATAATAATATGAGATAAGCCTTTATTAAAAATGATGACGATTAAAAGTATAAGTTAACATTCGAAACATTGGTCCAATTATTGATATAGAGAGTTACATTTTTGTTTGGTACATTTATTGTTGATGAGTTGATTTGAGTATTTCTCTGTTCTTGCGTCTGAGGAACTTGCGTTTCATTGTAGATAGTATACGTCGGAGATAGTGGTGGTGGTGCATCGTGAGTTACGGACGAAGATAAGATGCCGGAAGTTGATGGTTGTGGCTCTGATGAATTAAGTTTTATATTTTTGTTAATTTGACTGCTTAATATGGTTTAATTCGCCATTGAGCTTTCGATATAACCCTCAGCTACTCTATCAGAGCTCCAACCACCGTGTCTTTTTATTGACGTAATATCCGCCCCTGAATCCGCCAAGAAAGTCGCCGAAGTTCTTCTAAAGCAGTGACCGGTGTAGAGTTCAACATCTTTAAGTTTTAAATATTTAGCAATTTCCTTTGGCATATTGCTAATTTTATTTTTGCCGATGGCTTGTCGAGTTCATTTCCCATTCCGATAGTTTCTAAAAAATCTATTGTTTTCCATGTTGGTGGGCCGTAATGCTTGGTATTCATGAATGATTTTAGTATATTGTCCTTGTACAATGAATGACCGATTTTTCTTTGTCTTAGTTTCCTTTACATTAATCAGCAGCAACTCATTGGAATGATTTTCAACGTCCTCCACTTTTAAGTTTACAAGTTCACATCCGCGGCAAGCACCATTGAGTCCAAAAATTAAGGCCACCTATAACAAAGATAAAAAACAGGTAAATATATAGAATAATTACCATTACTAAGATGCGAAATATTCATAGTTAAATCATGTATACTTACTTTTGTGGCCAGAAAAATTTCGTCAGGAGAAAAACATTTTGAGTCGTAAAATTTTTAGACTTCTTTGCGCAATGCCCTTCTGATTTTCTTTTTAAAAAAAGCCAGTAATTTCGTGAATCTTTTTATTTCAATGCTATGTTTGATGCTTATTGTAGCTTTCAGTTTTGAGTATATGCACCAAAGTGTATTCGGATTCTTTGTCTTGGATAAATAATCAAAATAGACAAGAAGTACTGATTCTGAAATTGATAGGCCTTTCGCACTTCTCCACGTTGAAAATTCTTCATAAGTTTTTAAATAATTTTCCTTGGATTTTGTTGGAAGCAAATTATTTATAATTGCGGCAGCATTTGCACTGATGGAATCCGACAATTCACTGTCACTGTCGCTTTGATTTAACATCATAACGTATTTTTTAGAACATTAACTTATTTATAAAAATAAATTAAAATAAACTTAACGTATTGAAGAAAACAAAAACGCGGCAAATTCCTAGACTAATATTTTTTTGTCGGAAAAGCAAAGGCATCAAGCTCATACGGCCTCGTCGGTTTTCGTAATTTTATTTAATAATCATAACTGCATAATAAATGACGACCTCTGTGGCGCAGCGGTTGTGGCTTTGCCTACCGTGCGAGCGGTCCCGTGTTCAATCCCCAGCCGGGGTTAATGAAAAAAAAAAACAGGTCTTGGATGTTTATATATGTGCGACGTCTCTGTTTCTGGTTCCCACGACACAGGGTATCCCAATGTGGGGCCAGAAGTAAGTTATGTGCCTGTAAGTAAATGTTTATGTTTAAGTTATTATGTATCTCTGTCTGAAATCTGGGAATTTTAATCGAAATGCAATTCAAATCGACAAATCGACCAACTATACTCGCTAGAAAAGAGAGCTCGTTAATCGGTTCACCCGCATTTTTTTTAATGAATCGTTATTTTGAACCTTATGATATGGTATTAGAGTTCACATCCTAGAAAAAGCCAAGTGTATGGAAGGTGTTCATATCCGAGCGAGCGTGTTAATAATAACCGTCCATGATTAGTCGATTTGTAAATTGCAATGGGCCATGTAAAATAAATCAAAGGTATCAAACTTAGAAAATCATATCAATATAACTATGTTCCTAACTAAATTCGGTTATTCCCGTCAAAAAATAGTACTGGATTACTGAAATACCCGTAAAAACAATGTACTTCACTTGTCCTCTACGGCGTAGTTTATGGCCATGTTGTTCACACTATGTATGGGCCATTCATATCTTCCTCAAGATATGACTAAAACCGTAGTAGTTCCAATTGTAAAAAACAAGACAGGAGATATGTCGAGTAAGTCTAATTATAGGCCCATCTCATTGGCCACTGCTATTGTCAAAGTGCTCGACGGTCTGTTGAATTCAGTGCTCGATAAATACATAAAACTGCAGGATGCACAGTTTGGGTTTAGGCCTGGACTGTCAACTGAAAGCGCGATACTGAGCCTAAAACATACCGTCGGGTACTACGTTGACAGAAAAACGCCAGTCTACGCCGCCTTTTTAGATGTAGATCAGCTGATCGGGGCGCTCAGCGGCGCGCATGTTGGTTGTTTTGTTGACAATATCTGCCTAAATAATATTAGTTACGCCGACGACATGGCTCTGCTGAGCCCGTCGATCAGGGGACTTAGAGTGTTGCTACACGTCTGTGAACAGTACGCGCAAACACACGGTCTCAAATATAATGAGAAAAAGAGCGAGATGTTGATTTTCAAGGCTGGTAAAAAGTGTCCATCTTATGTTCCACCAGTTTACTTAAATGGAACAGCCTTGAAAATAGTGTCGTCCTTTAAGTACCTCGGTCATATCATTACCGAGGACTTAAAGGATGACTTGGACATAGAGAGGGAGCGGAGGGCGCTGGCGACCAGGGCAAATATGATAGCACGTAGGTTCAGTAGATGTACAGCCGAGGTAAAAATAACTTTGTTTAGGGCTTATTGTACATCTCTCTATACGTGCAGCCTATGGACTAATTACACGCGAAAGTCGCTTAGCGCCCTTCGTGTCCAGTACAACAACGCTCTGAGGGTGCTGTTGCGGCTGCCGCGCTGGTGCAGTGCGTCGGATATGTTCGCGCGTGCGCGCGCCGACGGGTTTCATGCCACGCTGCGCGCGCGCTGCGCCGGTACGCTCGACAGGCTGCGCGCCAGCACCAACGGCATCCTGCGCGGAATAGCGGATCGATCTGACGGTCGATTCTTGGCGCATTGGACTCTGATCCATGTAAATAGTAATGCTAAGTACTAACATAGTTAAGTTTATAATTGTTACTAACACCCTTTTGTTTCTGTTTTTGTTTTTGTCTGTTTTTATATGGACCTAAATTGTCTGAAATAAATGATATTATTATTATTATTATTATTATTCAAATTCCCTTCGCCGTTAAGTTGGCTGTTCTGTAAAACTGTCAAGTATCAACAGTTTTCCTGTCAGTCAATAGCGCAGATGTCAGTCGGAACGTGAACAAATATTGATATTACATTTTAGCGGAAATAACCAGCCTCAAGTACGACCGTTCCAAAACTGTGAGTAAGTGAGGTCACGAAGAGTGTTATTAATAAAAATTAGACATCCATTAGGTACCCGAAATATTCAAATTCATAGTTTCTTAAATTAGCCTAAAATTTCATAAAATAAAATTAAAAGTAGTACGTATTTTTTTCAACATGACCCATTGAAATTCCTAGATGTCAGAGATTTCTAATAGAAGCTCCTCTTATTCTGCTGGATGTGTCAACCCCTTGTAGCAAATACAGACGTGCTCAGTAAAATGTATCTATAGCAGATATGCCACATGCAAACGATGGCAACTTCTGGCAACTATAAGCTTTTATTTTAATTTCATTAGTACAGACTTCCTAGTCAATCCCCGTACAATTCGAGGTACTCCAAAACCTTAGGCGCCAGCAGAGTCGGAACATCATCACCCCACACAAAGCCCAAATGGCTAAAATCTTTCCGTGGTATCGTATACACCTCGATGACATTAGGCAGTCTGGCACTCAGCATCTCTATGTCCGGCCGGGTTATAATCAAGTCTTGTTCCCCGCGGATTATAGCTGTGGGAACTCTCACTTTGGCCAGGTTATACTCCGGAGGTTTGGACCTGCCATACGCTGCAATATTCTTCTTCCGGTTCCGATAGTCGTAGTGGGCAAATCGCGGAGCATTAGTTAGTTGGGCGAAGTGATCCAGATTCCTTACTGATGTTCCGGCGGGGAAGTGACCGGAGATTGCCTCTAGTCTCTCTCGTGGAAGGTTGTCAGGATTCAGGCCTATGACTATGTAGAGTAGAGAACCACATACGACTTCAGGTATGAACTGACAGAAGAATTCTATAGATGTCGCTGACGGTCCTTGTCTTGCCAGCAATTCCTTGACGCTGATTGTGTCATATAGAGCCTTTATACCAGCAGAAAAAGCGGATATAATCCTTAGCGGTATAGATGTCAGGTGGTACTGAAACGGTGCCGGAGCGAGACAGACGGACACTAGGATCTTATCGTTGTATTCCGGCTTCATTGAAGTGAGGATCAAAAAGTCGCTGCCGCCTTGAGAATGACCAATGTACTTGACTTGTGCTCTATCTGTTGCTCTGAGAACATAGTCTATGGTCGCTCGAACATCGTAAAACCCAAATTCGTCGAAAGAAAACTCCCAAAACTCATCATCTGTATCAGGGTTCAATATTACATGGTTTCTAGAGTATCTGTTACCGCGGACATTTAGTAACCAGGTGTCGTAACACGCATCAGCTAATATGTAACCCAGACCATAGTCTGGCCCTGAGATTATGAAGTCATCTGAAGATTCTAGCAGTCCGTGGACCACAATCAATGGCGAATATTTCAGGTTGCCTTTACATCTCTTTCCTCCCGGTAAACGATACACTCTCAGTATATATCCATCTTCAGTGACTACAGAATGTTCTTCAGATATGTAACCGTATTTCATGGTCAGTCCTGTGAAGTTCAGGGTAGTGTCTTCGTTGTAGCCCAAAGCGGTTTCTATTTGCTCGTTTTCAGGTATTTGGAGTTCGACTAAAAGTCCCATTATTGGTTTCGAGCATTGCGATGTTAGCAAAAAAATAACGCCGAGGTAATGAAGATGAAACATATTGTAAGAATAGCCACATATTAGTCTTATCAACAATATACTATTATATTATAACTACTTAAAGCTTTGTGACTTTGCTGATTCGTGCTAATAAAAGTGTTTAATAGTCACGACAATACCCGGAATGACGTCAACGTAGTAGGTACTAGAAGGATGCTTAACATGGTCTAGTATTTAATCGCACATCAAAAATACTGATTTGTACAGCAAAAAGGATCAGCAAAAACAATTTTTACGTTTTAAATATTTTATGTGTACTCAAGTTTATGTTTTAAGTATTTTTGTTGTTCTTACATGTTCAACCTTCACCTAAGCTACCGCAGCATTTTGCGCTGATATTTGCTGTGCAAATCAGTATTTTTGATGTGCAGTTTAATATTTTCTCTTAACATGCAGGTCAGAATGTGGCATGTGGTATCGTACTTATAAGATCATTGACATGCTACAGTGGAGCCATTCTTAGAAGTAGTATTTGACATCTGTCAACAGTAGGTAAGCGTCAGTCTCCTTCTCCTTGTTTCGCTTAGAAAAGGATGGGAGACCGACGCATAGCTCTGTCCCTACTGTTGACAGATGCCAATTGCTACGTCTAAGAATGGCTCAACTTGAGTGTTGACACTAACTGTTTCGTAAAAGTTATCTTTAAGGTTTCTATTTAAAACATCAGCATAGAAATAGTGAATAAAAACTATTTCAATGACCATGGACAGCGGAATTAACTGAAATGAGCGAAAATTACTGAATTTCATGACAACATTACTGAATTGAATGACAAAATTACTGAATGATATAGCCATCGCTTATTTGCTAAATAAAGACTGCCTTTGTTGCCTTTGTCCTTCGTGATAGGTGGAACCTGTAAGAACAATAAAATCCAACGCTGGATTTGGTTTCATGTTGCTGTTTTTCAGTTTACATTTTGTCAGGTGAAATCAGTATTTCTAGACGCGCCGAGTTTTTCCCGCAATTCAATAATTTTGTAAAGCAACATTTTGGTCAATCTGGATTTACTGTCATACGTTTAAATACAATTTGAATAAGTTCATTTCATCCAACAGTTATTATACCTGACGTTACCTGGCTTTAAGCCTAATATTGAGAGTAGCATACTTGACTTCCTTTCCGGTGCGACGAATTTAGCCCTAAACAGCTCACTTCCTGTTAAAAACTCCTAAAATACATGTCATATCCGTTTGGAACCTCAGCAACATTGCGCGCGTAAAGTTTCAGAAATGGCGGCAATTGTAGCCAGCGTTATTGTGCGCGCTCAATTTTCAGGTCATTGGCGTTTTGGATTTCTTTCCGTGCGCACGCGTTTAACAAATTTGAAAATATTCAAAGTTACCTTTCGAAATATCCGAATTTTGTTACGGTTATAGTGTTAATTGTTCAGTGTAACAGCAAAAAATAATCCGTTTAATAAAAACCGCGGTAAATAGCCCCGCGTAGTGAATCATCGAGGAGTGTTCGCTACAGCAGTTCCACTTCCACGTCTCCGGGGAGGAGGAGCAGCCGAAGGAGAAGACATCGGGGGAGTAAGAAAGAATTCAAGGACAAGTAATCTGGAAAAATCGTTCCAAGATTCAGCTAGTAACATCTCGGCAATGCATGATCGTATGCTAAACCGATCGAGTGATGCAATGTTTAGTAACTCACACAATCTCGCAATAAAATATGTTTAATTCTGACATTGAATTTGATAGGAATATCACTCCCTTTGATATAGGAGTGATATTTATAAGTAGCTATTTGTAACTACCCTCGAAAGTACAAACATTGCATTCATCCGAATCTCACGCTGAGAAAACCATAAGTAAATCCAATCCAATCAGGTTAGGTATTTGCCGTTCGCATGAGTTACAAACTTTTATTTTTCTGTGCTGGGGTTCATTGAACTCGAGTGCGCCACAAGTCTTTCGATGGCAATCATACTTGGCGGGAACGTAGTGACCGCCCATGGTTATTCCACATGGTTTGATCAAGCAGAAGGAGGCGCAAAAAGGGATATTTTCGACGGTCATGTCTTGGCCTGTTTAGCACCAAGCAGATTCCGGCTACAGGGATAAGGTATGTAATACAATCAACGAGAGGTCTTCCGAGGGGGGAAATAATAAAATCATTCTTATCAATTGCGAACTATTGACGTTGGACGAGTGGATCTCTACTCAATCTATACTCAATGCATTCACGACCATCGCGTAATGGTAACCTCGCTCAAGATTTTGCCCTCGGTGGATAGTCCATAACTAATCCCAGTTTTACAGATTTTATGTCCGAGGAAGGAGAAACCTGGAGATTTTTCGTGAGTTTGCCATCCAGAGCAAGGCAAACAGAGAAGGTAAGCCCGCGCCCGCGCGCAGCGGTGTCGCGCCCCCGCCGCCCGGAGCCCGGCTAGCGCTCCGGGCCGCCAGCCTGCGCAAGGCTGGCGCGCGCGCGGAGAGGAATCAGGAGACAAACGACGACACGGCGACTGCGTGCATTTTCGTGAGTTCGACCTCCTGCTACACTTGGCCCGCGCCCGCGCGCAGCGGTGACGCGCCCCCGCCGCCCGGAGCCGGCATACGGCGAGCGCTCCGGGCCGCCAGCCTGCGCAAGGCTGGTGCGTGCGCGGAGGGGAGGCAGGAGGCGAACGACGACGCGGCGACTACGAGCGGCAGCCACGTGTTGGTACCGCAGCCCAGTCTGAGCGCCATGAGTACACCAATCAGCGCGGCTTGGCTACAGAGAAATTGAAAATCCCGCGTGAAGTGACCTGTTGATCAATCTTCGATGGTAAGATACCGCTGATAAAGTTTCTGCAACTTAGTCCACCTGCAAGGTTTAAAGCGACATTGACATGCAGTTACGTCAGCCGTTAGCGGTTATGCTGGTAGTGCCTGCGCGTAAGGGGACATCGCTACTAAACGCTCGTGTGAGTATGAAATGACTCAGTCTATGCGAGACGGTTCAATTAAACATCTTGCGCAAAGATGTAGATATCTGATGGCTGGTTGTCGTGCATTTCTAGTATCCCGGCGAAACTTGAGATCTAGCTCAGTCTCTGCAACGTTTCCATCTGTACAAGGTTCAAAGCGACATTTTCATACAGAAACATCGCCTGATGTTGGTAGCACGAGGCGGACAGAGTGGAGGCAAACAATTTTCCTACAGTTTTATTGTAACGTTTTACTCATTTACGTGATATCTTAACCCTTTTTAAGCCAGTACCGAAGAAATATAAAATCAACACTATTTTATATTCCATTTATACTAATTACTTTATGTAACTTTCTTTACTTTGAAATCAATAATTTCCATTTTAGCGCTGCTGCTTTAAAGGGATTAAAAGGGAGTTCTAAACATTAGGTATGTGGCTGGAGGACCGGCTATCTATATAATACAAAACTCAAAGGGTAAAAGGGTAATCATAAACTACTCTTATTGTGGTGTTGGTCTTACCTTTAATAAGTTAAACCACATTGTTAAAGAACTTTGAGTACCTACCTAGCTGATTTCCTCCAACCCCTAATATAACAACGCGTTACAATCTAACAGAGCCGTCGTTTTTCAACCCGACTACTTTCATCAATCCGGCAGTATATGGTCGGCAATATGCCTACTTCACTGCTTCAGTCAATTATCATTGTAGCAGTCACCTTTCAGATTCACTATCCAAAGATATAGTCTGCTAATATTATTCAGACAGTTATCCACCAGGATATTGTCGGAGCCATATAGAGAAGTTATCTACATTACTTCTCACAAATGACCTACGTGTCACTGGACCGCGCAGGTCTTCATAATTCTCTAGGTAAGTGGCTGTAAGAATGCACTTTTCAGTATATTATGCAAAAGGATCCATGATAGTCCTCGAGTCTCTCAGGACATTAATATAAATTTGAGATTATATATACATCGTGATTTTTTCACATCTCCACAATTTATTTAGTTGTTTCTCAATAGTCGCTTTACTTCGACAAATCCCAAGCGAACAGCAAAGGCAGCTTTAACCAAGTCGACGAAATCGAGGTAATCTTACCATAATGTGTCTTGGATGTGGCTGGTGCGGCATACAGCCCACAAGCAGAGTTCCTTAATATTTCTACAGCTGTTCCGTAGAGTACCTACATAGTAAAGGAATAATAATTATAAAGTAGCAATGGAGTATTGAATATCGGACTGAGCATGATATACTTACATTAGCATAGTGAGCGTGGGCGCCATTGTGCCTCTGCCGCCCCGTATGGGAAAAGGCGTGACGCTATGTTTTGTTAGGACACCAACCTGGTATTTCTACCAGTGAACTAGCTTAATGACAGTTTTTCAAAACTTTTATAACCATTACACATTATTATTTTAATGAATGTTATGGCCATGCTGGATTATCCCAATGAAGTATGTATATTTGACTTTTATGGTCCAGTCCTAGGTAACATGGTTTCAGTTAATGTTGTCTACACAGCTGCGGGTAATAATGAAAACGCGTGCAGATACTTGCATTAGGTATCTGATCAATGATAATTGAATACGATGAATACTAAACTTCTTTATCACTGGAGGCATTTACAAATATGCTTATTTCGCGTAAACTTGTCTTTTTCACTACGCTTGCCCACTGTAGAAGCATCTTCAGTTGAGTCAGATAGCCACACTAGCTCCTGTAATAGAATCAGCCACATCTAGCTATTCTTCTCAGAAGTGATACGAAAAGGTATTAGGATTAATTGAGTAACTTTATCATTAAAGTCAGATTACAGACTTGTTCGCCAGTCTTTTGCAAAGACCAATCATATGTGGAAGTACATAATCAGTGGTAATGCATCCAGGAGGCGCACTCCCAATTCAAAATACAGCAATTGTAATTTGATTATACCTACTGCTAATCACTAATTTCATCAATGTTTTGTGTTTAAATCAGATTGGCCCTGTCTGTGCAAGGTACAAATTATAATAACTCATTTTCACACGTATTCGATTCGGCACGCCTTCGTCTCTAGCTCCGAGTTTCGTAGGTCAGGCGACCGACCTGATATCCTGACCTCACAACTGCAGTATTGGTAGTCGTCGAACAGAATGGCGAAGTAGCAGCCAACCACCGAGCACCAATCTCGGTGAACTTGTACGTAAGTGATGACTAAAGGGAAAACCTACTGGAGGTAAAGCTTTGTATATTCTTAGATTCATATAGATCAGATGAGTCTTTATAGCCACAAACTAACTTACCAAGTCTAACCTAGCCAGCCCGAAACTCGGCTGGCTTCAAAAGATGACTTCATCAGATCTTTCTTAAGTCTTTGTTTGTTTATATCTATTTGCCTTATTTTTGAGTTGCATTTGCGCAGCCTATCTTTGCATCACGTACACGCATGACGATGATGCATACACATTCAGTATCATAATTTATATAAGGTTTCCATAAATTAACTCGTAGTCATATCACATTGGCGTTTTTAACTCAGCAGTCGATACCAAACACTACTCAATATTAGGCTTAAAGCCAGGTAACGTCAGGTATAATATAGCAATTTTACCTGAAACTAAAATTGTTATTATACATACTTACCTGGCTTTAAGCCTAGGTAAATCGCTGCCTGCTGTGCACATTACTGTGCATTGCATGATCGTGACACATTCTTAGACACGATCAGCTCTTTATTGAGTTGCCAATGACCTGAAAATTGAGCGCGCACAATAACGCTGGCTACAATTGCCGCCATTTCTGAAACTTTACGCGCGCAATGTTGCTGAGGTTCCAAACGGATATGACATGTATTTTAGGAGTTTTTAACAGGAAGTGAGCTGTTTAGGGCTAAATTCGTCGCACCGGAAAGGAAGTCAAGTATGCTACTCTCAATATTAGGCTTAAAGCCAGGTAAGTATGTATAATAACAATTTTATTTTCAGGTAAAATTGCTATATTATTATCTCCAACAAAGTATTTTAACCTTGTATAACAATAGAAGCAAAGTACGTTAATTATTTCTTGGCCAATAGTTTATTAGAGTTACTATGAATCTGTAATAATAAAATATACCTATAATTAGCACGAAAACCTGATGCATGATCGCAATGCAATATCTTCAGTTACCTTCCGAACATAGACTATGTTACACCTGAATTATCTCAGCATCTTCGGTCTACTTCTATTGCAATATGCAATACCAGGGACTGAATGCTATTACGGCGAAGTGCTTTCTGACCCACTTAAAAACATCAAAACATCAGAAAATGGATCGAAAACCGCTTTAAACTACAACGAAGACGCTATCCTGAACTTCACGGGACTGACCATGAAATACGGTTACATATCTGAAGAACATTCTGTAGTCACTGAAGATGGATATATACTGAGAGTGTATCGTTTACCGGGAGGAAAGAGATGTAAAGGCAACCTGAAATATTCGCCATTGATTGTGGTCCACGGACTGCTAGAATCTTCAGATGACTTCATAATCTCAGGGCCAGACTATGGTCTGGGTTACATATTAGCTGATGCGTGTTACGACACCTGGTTACTAAATGTCCGCGGTAACAGATACTCTAGAAACCATGTAATATTGAACCCTGATACAGATGATGAGTTTTGGGAGTTTTCTTTCGACGAATTTGGGTTTTACGATGTTCGAGCGACCATAGACTATGTTCTCAGAGCAACAGATAGAGCACAAGTCAAGTACATTGGTCATTCTCAAGGCGGCAGCGACTTTTTGATCCTCACTTCAATGAAGCCGGAATACAACGATAAGATCCTAGTGTCCGTCTGTCTCGCTCCGGCACCGTTTCAGTACCACCTGACATCTATACCGCTAAGGATTATATCCGCTTTTTCTGCTGGTATAAAGGCTCTATATGACACAATCAGCGTCAAGGAATTGCTGGCAAGACAAGGACCGTCAGCGACATCTATAGAATTCTTCTGTCAGTTCATACCTGAAGTCCTATGTGGTTCTCTACTCTACATAGTCATAGGCCTGAATCCTGACAACCTTCCACGAGAGAGACTAGAGGCAATCTCCGGTCACTTCCCCGCCGGAACATCAGTAAGGAATCTGGATCACTTCGCCCAACTAACTAATGCTCCGCGATTTGCCCACTACGACTATCGGAACCGGAAGAAGAATATTGCAGCGTATGGCAGGTCCAAACCTCCGGAGTATAACCTGGCCAAAGTGAGAGTTCCCACAGCTATAATCCGCGGGGAACAAGACTTGATTATAACCCGGCCGGACATAAAGATGCTGAGTGCCAGACTGCCTAATGTCATCGAGGTGTATACGATACCACGGAAAGATTTTAGCCATTTGGACTTTGTGTGGGGTGATGATGTTCCGACTCTGCTGGCGCCTAAGGTTTTGGAGTACCTCGAATTGTATGATAATGATTTGACATACTACTGATAATGAACTTCAGAAAAGTACATAATAATAAAATAACAATACTTTCCTAACTGCCTAAAAAGCAAATGAGGTCGTCCACCCTGACCACGCACGCTAAACAGTTTTATAATCACTTAGTACTTAGTGTCCCCTCTGCCCTCATTAACTGCTTTTATCCGCAGTGGCATTGACGCCACCAGCTCTGCACACTCTTCAGGGATGATGGAATCCCAAATTGCCTGAAGCTTCTGTTTCACATAATTTTCTGATGTTGATGGATATTTACGCAATCTTTTCTTCATTTTCCACTATGAATATTCGATCCGAGACAAGTCTGGGCCGCTTGGCGGCCAAGTCTTCGTAGGAACTTGCTTAGAATTATGCCATGCCTTCGTTGTCCTTGCAGTTTGACATGAAGCCCCATCTTTGATGAAAAATGAAGGTATAGACTCATTTCCAAAATTTCCTGTTACTTTGTAGGATTACCATTACCCTTTAAAATTTGCACCCAACCCAAACTCTGTGCTGACATGCAATCCTTTATTATTTTGTTTTATTTTTATTTATCGAGTTTCCAACAACCTTTTACACTAATACATTCTCTAGTTTCATTTACATTTAACTGTCAAGTGCAAATGTCAATTACAGGAAACTACCGCATGCACTTAAGTATTAATTGTAACGTGACAGTAGATACTTGAAAAGACTAAGGTAAGTATAAAAAAATTAGCAAAAGCCGATAATTTAATTTAATTTAAAAAAGCAATAGGGACGTGATGTCAGCCCACTAAGCGGACATGAATGTTTTTATAATATTTAGTAATATTGTCAAAATTAACATCGCTATGTTTATTGATCAGTTTACAAAGTTTTGAAGGAGGGGAATTAGACCCCAGTGTAACTATCCTGGGGCCGTCGCCGAACTCGTCGGTATGGCGGCACTAGAGGTGTTATTTGGCTACGTGGTATTCGAGCCGGGACTCGGAATTTAAAGCATCGTAACAGTTGGGGACAATCAATCATATTTCTTAAAAGTTTGAATGTGATTAGTGCATCAATTAAATCCTAACACTTTGTCATAGATATAATTTTAAAGTAGGTTTCAGGAGGTTGAAGTCAGTAGAGACCTGGGTGTTATGTTTGATAGAAAGCTAAGCTTTATACCACACATTGAAAATATAACCAAAAGAGCAGCTAAAGTGCTGGGATTTGTAATTAGAAATAGCAAGATATTTCGCTGCCATAAAGTTAAAATTTTGCTATTTTCCTTGTTAGGAGTTTAAAAAATATTGTAGTGTAGTTCGGCGGCGGCCGCACTACGCTGTACATTCGCTACGTCTGGAGCGAATTCAAAAAAGGTTTCTTTGGCATTTGGTATTCGCAGCTGGTGTTTCTGTCGCAGTTGGTTGGTTAAAATCAGACACTTAACTAACTCTCTAGACTGTAAGGAACTTTTTCAAACGCTTTACTAATATCAGTATACAAAACATCGATTTGTTCGCCCTTATTCAGTGCACCTATTAATATCTCTGTGAAGGTAACGAGATTTGTGCTGGTAGATCTGGACTTAACAAATCCATGCTGATTATCGCTAAGATAAAGTTGTAAGTGATTCTGAAGGTACGGGCAAACAACGGATTCGAAAATGTTGGCAAAACAAGATAAAATCGAGATGGGACCGACGCAATATCATCAGATTTGTGGACAGGGACAATCTTAGCAGTTTTCCATTGTGAGGGAAATACACCTGTTTACAATGATTTGTTGTAAATAATCAATAATGGGAAGACTAATACCAACGCACAAGATGAAATAAAAATGGATGGAATTCCGTCTGGCCCAGCTCCCTTATTCTTGTCCAAACTCTTCAACTTAGCAAGGAAGCTTCTACTTTGACTCCAAACCATCTTACCAATTACTATTTTGACAGGAAAGTCTGTTGTTCACTAATACAAATAATACAATATTAATTATTATAAATAATAAGCAGGAATAAATAATTACAAAATTATTAACAGCGCGTTCTGTGTTGAGTTAGATTTAACCCATACAGTCCCGTCATTTAAGTAATCTTGAACATTGTAATATCCCTTATTAGACAAAGTCGCTTTTACATCATGTGATGCCTCCCGTCTCCCGCGCCGCTGCATTACCGCAGGGGCTTACTCGTTTATGTGCTACGACTACAAAATAATAGCCAAAATTATGTAATTATACGGTTTTCTACGGAAGTTCGCATCAATTATATTAGTCTGTAGTTTTGCGCATGACTTATCAAGGCTGCTTTGCAATGTCAGACATCCGCTGTTGTCCGCCCCTATTCTTACTTGTAACAGTAAATTTAACATCAGTAATTATCATATGGTGACACCAATTATAGTGAGGAATCCTTTAGATTATATTACTAAATGACGGGACGTATGGGGTTAATCTAACTCAACACATAACTCTGTGTTAATAATCTTGTAATTATTTATAACAATTAATATTGTAATATTAGTACAATTAATATTGTACTAGTTAACAACATTTTTTTTTAAAAGAGATCTAAAAATCAATCTGTGGGGGTTTCTACGCCGTCCTTCTCCCACAGTGGTCCAACGTAGAGAAGAGGCAATACAACTGGTCAAGTGCGAGTCTTACTCGCCCACTAAGGGATCCGTACCACCGTACAATTCTAGGGATGGAGTGGAGTGAATATTGTGGAAATTTACATAGCAAATTTTGTTTACAAAGTTATTGGTGTGGCTACTTTCACACTCCTTATACGTAACCAGGTGCATTCATAAGTTTGTTTGTGGTATTGAAAGAATTGTTGTATGGGAGCCCCTTAAATATTTATTTTATTCTGTTTTTTAGTATTTGTTGTTATAGCGGCAACAGAAAAAGATCATCTGTGAAATATCATCTGTCCTAACTATCACGGTTCATTTGATACAGCCTGGTGACATACGGACGGACGGACAGCGGAGGCTTAGTAATAGGGTCCCGTTTGGCACCCTTCGGGTACGGAACCCTAAAAAATGACATTTGCTAAGCATCCGGTCCATTACCGCGCTAACGCGCGAGCAATCGCGATTTTGAAACTTATGCCATGGCAATAAAATTAAAAACATATAACGGGAAATGGCATTTCTATAAATGCCATGGGGGGTGAGTCGTAATAAAAAAAAAGATTTGATCTGCAGCGATTCGCTAGCTATTGAGTAAGGGCCAGGCCACATCACTGCGCTGCATCGCAAAAATTTGCGACACATCGACCTTATGTCGTATACCCTAAAGTTGTGGTCTGGTCCTGAATGCTTTTTAGCCGTTTTTGCCCATTCCAAATAATAAATAATTTGAGTGATATTATAGTCGCTATTCGCTACATGAATGCGCAAATTGTTCAACTTTCAAAACTTAATATTTTCTGTAAATATTAAGATATTTGCCCGCAACTTCATCTGCGTGTTCCTAGGAATTATCATTTACCGAGATAACGTTACCCTCCTTCTGGTGCAGTTGGATAAAAAGTGTCCTATATGTTAATCTAGCTCATAAACTATCTCTGTGCTGAATTTTATTCAAATCCGTTCAGCTGTTTTTGATTGAGGCACAAACACACAAACACCCAAACATCTAAACATCGCTACTCTCATATTTATAATATTAGTTGGATGTTTGACTTCTCACCAGGGTTCGCAGATATATCTCATCGAATATATGTCGTGATATATATCACGATATATTTATGTGGATACCTTCCAGGCGGTATCCAGTGTGGTTTACTGGTGATATTATTAGGGATCTTGCCACTAAGGCAAAGCTCCATCGTAAATGGAAATCGTCGGAGAGGCCAGCTGACTACTCAGCATTCAGTGAGCTGAGAGCCAACATAAAGTCCCGCGTAGCTACAGCATACACGAACCATATGCTAAATATTGAAGGTAATATTAGATCTAACCCGCGTGCGTTTTGGAAACATGTGAGTGGCCTCAGATCAAAGGGTGGTTTTGAATCTCGGGTCACGCATCAGGGGCAAGAGTGTGTCGGAGAGGAAGCAGCCGCCGCTTTTGCAGACTACTTCTCTGACGTTTTCCTCACCGACGTTCCGGCGCTTGCACCGGACCTGGTAAACAGTTCCGATGCCTCGCGCACGGCTAACTACGTCCAAATTTCACATGTTTCCCATAGGGATGTAGAGCAGGGACTGAGGCACCTTAGGCCAAGAAGCGCAATTGGACCGGACAACGTCCCTCCTTACTTTTTAAAGGCCTACAGTAATCAGCTAGTTATACCGTTGGGTCACATCTTCAACTTAGCTCTCGAGCAAGGGAAGTACCCCACCAGCTGGAAGCTCTCTCGAGTCAGTCCTATGCCCAAGTCTAGTGACACTGCCTCTGTAAATCAATATCGACCGATTGCGATCCTGAATTCATTGGCAAAATTGTTCGAGTCAATCATATACGGTAAAATCTGGCCCCAGATTGCGCCGTTTTTATGTGACTCGCAACACGGATTCAGGAGTCGTCGCTCAGTAACCACCAACTTACTGACGTTAGTCGAGTTGGTCTCAGAGAGCATGGATCGGGGATGTCAGGTGGACGTCGCCTATCTGGACTTCCGCAAGGCGTTCGATAGAGTCGATAACGACGTCCTAATGAAGAAATTGTGTGCCATTGGATTTGCCCCACGGCTGTTGGTTCTCTTCGCTGACTACCTGAAGAACCGCCAACAATACGTGCGACATGGCTGTTATGAGTCCCAGCCGTACCACACACGGTCAGGTGTTAGCCAAGGCTCGATCCTTGGTCCGTTGTTATTTATCATCATGATAAATGACCTGGAATCTGAACTGAAACACGCCAATTGCCTTTTGTACGCGGACGATCTGAAACTGGTACTTCCCGTGAAGTCAGTGAATGATTGTAGGCTACTACAGGAAGATTTAGACGCGGTTCATAGTTGGAGTGTGAACAACAAGCTTCTATTCAATACTGAAAAGTGCTGTATAATGTCCTTCACGCGCTCTCCACGGCCTATTAGCGCGACGTATACACTCGGCACTGAGTCTCTGACTCGAGTGTATTCGATGAAGGACCTCGGTGTTACGTTCGACCCTAAACTTACATTCCATGAGCATGTGAGCACTTTAGCCAAGGAATGCTTCAGAAGATTAGGGTTTGTGATACGGAATAGTAAGGGATTCCATAACTTGGGTGTGGTCCAGCTTCTATACACGGCCCTAGTGAGAACCAAACTTGAATCTAGCTCGGTTGTTTGGAATCCGCACGAAAGCTCATACGTCCTTATGCTCGAGAAGGTACACAAAGCTTTTCTTAGATACCTATATAAGAGGAAATTTGGATACTACCCTTACCTTTATCCATCCGATTTTATTTTAGGTATGCTTGGATTTAACTCACTAGAGGTGAGACGTAACACCGAACAGCTTCTGACTGTGTGTCGATTATTGCGAGGCGACAGTGACTGCGCAGCGCTTGTCAGTGCCGTATGCGCGCTTTACGTGCCTGACAACTACCTACGCGCTCGAAGGCACCAGCTGCTAGCGGGCGGCTCGCACCGCACGGTGGCGCGCCTGCAGTCTCCGCTGGTCCGGGCACGGAATAGCCTCAATGCACTGTTGGCCGCAGCACCATTGAATGATCTGTTTGGTGATGCATGGAGGGATATTGTGCGAGAATGTGGAAGGTTCTGTGAGAAGATTGCATGATAGTGTAGTCTTGTAATTATTTTCTCGAATGTTTATGGATATAATGATAATATGGTAACTGCATTTATACGATTGAATTTAACTTATTATATTTGACATAATTATGGTAAATTAATTTGTAATAATTGAATTGTATTGTATTTTCTAATTTTGTATATTTGTGTCGACTTGGCTTTGCTGTAATGGCACAAATAGATTATGTAAATAAATAAATAAATAAAATAAATAAATATATATCCATTGATATTTTACTATTTTTTCCTTTGATATTGTACTAGAAATCCAACAGATTGATGTTTACTGGCAAAGCAAGGTCGCCGAGACCACACCTTGATGTGTCATGCAAAGCAAGGTCGCCGAGACCACACCTTGATGTGTCATGCAAAGCAAGGTCGCCGAGACCACACCTTGATGTGTCATGCAAAGCAAGGTCGCCGAGACCACACCTTGATGTGTCATGCAAAGCAAGGTCGCCGAGACCACACCTTGATGTGTCATGCAAAGCAAGGTCGCCGAGACCACACCTTGATGTGTCATGCAAAGCAAGGTCGCCGAGACCACACCTTGATGTGTCATGCAAAGCAAGGTCGCCGAGACCACACCTTGATGTGTCATGCAAACCAAGGTCGCCGAGACCACACCTTGATGTGTCATGCAAAGCAAGGTCGCCGAGACCACACCTTGATGTGTCATGCAAAGCAAGGTCGCCGAGACCACACCTTGATGTGTCATGCAAAGCAAGGTCGCCGAGACCACACCTTGATGTGTCATGCAAAGCAAGGTCGCCGAGACCACACCTTGATGTGTCATGCAAACCAAGGTCGCCGAGACCACACCTTGATGTGTCATGCAAAGCAAGGTCGCCGAGACCACACCTTGATGTGTCATGCAAACCAAGGTCGCCGAGACCACACCTTGATGTGTCATGCAAAGCAAGGTCGCCGAGACCACACCTTGATGTGTCATGCAAAGCAAGGTCGCCGAGACCACACCTTGATGTGTCATGCAAAGCAAGGTCGCCGAGACCACACCTTGATGTGTCATGCAAACCACGGAAGCGCCTGAAACAAAAACCACATAGAATCGGGTCACCCATCCAGTACCCAAGTCAATCAGGTGCTGCATAACCCGCACGGATTGCAAATTGAGATTATTTTCCTGAAAAAGCATTTTAGCGGAAGTAAAGTTTAACTGTAAATTAAGTGTTCGACCTGCTTTTGACTGTTTCAACCACTTAAAGAATGTAAATTGCTTCTTAATTTTTTCTTGATATACAAATTTCCGATATATCTCTGATAAATTTAAAAAATCTGATTTTTTGATACTTAATATAAAAATCTGATTGTTGCAAACCCTGCTTGCCACAGGTAGAAATTAAATTTCTTTAAACTATCTCTTAGGGAGTCTGAGTATTTTTAATTATAAATATTTTATAGATTTTCATAGTTACCACAGTTAAATTATTGTTTTTAATTGAAATGAACTTAACATTAAAACTATATGACCATTTTTAGGGTACCGTAGAGAAACAAGGAACCCTTATTATTAACCCTGAGACGACCCGAATGGCTGAGTCGGCAGTGACTCTGCCTACGAAACCAAGGGTCCCGGGTTCGAGTCCCGGTGGGGGCAAATATTTGTTTGTTGAGAGCGGATGTTTGTATCCTAGTCATGGTTGTTTATCTATCTAAGTATAATATTTATCTATATAAGTATGTGTATCGTTGTCTATTACCCAAGATACAGGGAATCCTAGTTTGGGGCTAGATCAATGTGTGTAAATAGTGTCCAAGCTATTATTATTATTATTGTTCCTGAAACCATTTTTGCTCAAAGTAAATCGTTAAAGAGACAGACCCTTCCAAAGTGGAAAAATGTGTGTCCCTTACACGTGTGTTATTTACACGTAACTACGAAACTGATTAAATAAGTATGTGATTGTCGACTCTTTTTTTACTGATAACTTTTCGCAAAGAGGTATTGGAAATGGTTAATAAGTTCAGTTTGTATATACCTAAATTCTGTTCAATCCTTTAGAGGTATTCAGTCTCTGCCTACCAATCTTCTGGGAAAAAGCGTGAGCATATGTATGGTTGTGTATTGTATGTTTTGATCATAGAGTTATTTAGTAAACAGTGAGATTCGTAAATCTGAGGATTTGATAATTTATCATTGACATTTATTGATATCGAGTTACTGGAATTTTCGACCTTAATTCTTTCCGTTACGGTACACAGCTAAACCGATAAGGCGATAAGAAGCCGAGCTGTCAAGGCGGCGATAATGCAAAAATGCATCGCGAATTTCAACCTTATGCCATGGTAATATAGTGCAACCCTATGAACAATCCTTTGTTCTGAGGGTGTCGCTGTGCGAGCGAGAGTTTTTTCTTAAAAATTTGTCTCGACCAATCAAGTGTGATACCATAGAGAAGATTATTCCTCTATTGCCTGTCAGCAAAAAAAAATGTACGGCCGACTATCGGCAAGCGGGATCGTATGAGAGGTGCGCTTGTGTGAGTCAGCGGAGTTTTATATAATCTGTCATCGCTCGAATTGAGGGAGTGTTTACGCCAGCGGGAAGCTTAATGCATTTAGGGTTCAACGAAATTTCATCGAAATGAATAGGGAATTAATAACCAAGACCGTGACAACGAATATGATACGATCCCCATCACATTCCAGGTGCAATTGAGCGTCGTGGAGCCGGCGGTGTACGCGGCGCGCACCGCCACACTAATCGGCAACCAACTTGACAGTTGCCCATGGATCGATTCCACATCATCGCCGCAACATGTCGCCCGACTCGAGTCGCTACTGGAAGCCGGGGGGGCGCTGGGCGGAGACAAAAGTTGCCCGATGTCGGTGCAGCCGATGATGAGGGCGGTTGTGGCTAAATTGGAGCAGGTTGCGGTCGTTAGAATGTGAGCGTGATTTCTTACTATACTTCCACTGACTTCTGTGAGTGATTCGTTTGTTTTTACTTAAGAATTATTATTATCTGGGACATAATGTGTCGTGCTATATAGTCCAAGTTAGAGACTATCTAATTTGTGCAAAATTTAATTATATTCCGTTCAGCCGTTTGTGCGTGACACAGTAATAAACAACCAAAATCCAATAGTTTAACGAGAACGAAAACGTCACAATCACAACAGAATCGAATTCTTTTGAAATTACAGCATCCTTTTTTGTCACAAGACAGATTGATGTACACACAATACACAATTTATTATCAGAAGAATAAAGCTATGGAGGTATTTGACGGACCATAGTGGTTAATGTGGTTGAGTAATTCGTTAATATAATCTATATTTCCACAGGGAAGCAGACGAATCTTCATGTCCGGACTCAGGCACGGCCCTGGTCCTTCTCTGCACCGTGGCGTGTCAAGAACGATGCGGTTGTGCTCTCACCGTTAACACTGACCCAAGATGGGAGCAATCCGTCATCGCTGCGCTACAACAGGCTGACTGTTGGACCCGGTATCGAGTGGCCAGGGCTGCGTTGAGGTTTGTTCCTAGCTGATGTGTTCCTGGTACTTTCTTAGTCTTTATGTGTTCCGTTACAACCGGCTGACTGTGGGACCCGGTATCGAGTGTCCAGGGATGCGTTGAGGTTAGTACCTAGCTGTTATGTGTTCCGTTACAACTGACAGACTGTTGGACCCGGTATCGAGAGACCAGGGCTGCGTTGAGGTTAGTTCCTAGATGTTATTTGTTTTTGGTACTTTCTTAGCTGTTGTGTTCCATTACAACCGGCTGACTGTGGGGCCCGGTATCGAGTGGGCAGGGTTGCGTTGAGGTTAGTTCCTAACTGTGATGTGTCCCTGGTACTTTCCTAGCTGTTATGTGTTCCGTTAACCTTCAGACTGTTGTACGCGGTATCGAGTGGCCAGGGCTGCTTTGAGGTTTGTTCCTAGCTGTTATGTGTTCCTGGTACTTCCTTAGCTGTTTGTGTTCCATTACAACTGACAGACTGTTGGACCCGGTATCGACAGGCCAGGGCTGCGTTGAGGTTAGTTCCTAGTTGTTATTTGTTCCTGGTGCTTTCTTAGCTGTTATGTGTTCCATTATAACCGGCTGACTGTGGGACCCGGTATCGAGTGGGCAGGGTTGCGTTGAGGTTAGTTCCTAGCTGTTATGTGTCCCTGGTACTTTCCTAGCTGTTATGTGTTCCGTTACAACCGTCAGACTGTTGGAGCCTGCATTGAGTGGCCAGGGCTGCGTTGAGGTTAGTTCATAGTTGTTATGTGTTCCTGGTACTTTTGTTTTCAGTTTAAGGATGTTTTAACCGACTTGACAAAAGGAGAAGGTTTATAATTCGTCGGGATCTATGTTTTTAATGTATTTTCATCGATTTCTCCAAGACTGATGGACCGATTTGGAAAATGTATTATACCTTCCGATTGGTCCTATTTTCATCAGATAGGATTTCTAATGATGGGATCCTAGAAAAGTCGAGGGAACTCTTCAAAGAGTACAGACAGACCTATAGCGATTTTTGTAATTATCATAGTAACTCGCACATTTACTCTCGGGAAGCATCATTTTGAGGAGTTGAACTAATGATGAATACCACAGATGGCCACCGGAACTGCTCAATGTTAGAGTTGGTCATTATTACAAAAACGCATAAAATAACGCGCTCTTTTAAAATAATGAAAATCCCCGCTATTGATAATTTTTAAAGACTGCTATCAAATACGGCTGGCAGCTGGCGCATGAAGTTGTCATTTAAGTTTTCGCGTTACGCCGCTGTTGTTTGAGTCGCATAATATTATTGATAGGCCGTGATCGCCGGTCGCCCGGCGCGGCACGGTTTGGCAATTGCGCGCCCGAGTGCATGCGGCGTTGTTTGTTTTTGTTTTAGTGCTTATTCCCGTTGCGTAATGATGTCTGATCTGTCGAATTTAAAGTTGCTAGTTTGTTTCGACGTTGATTGGTTTTGTTTAGACCTTTAGAAATTTAGAATACCACTCCCATCTCACTAATCATTTTAGATAGTTAATCTGATAGTCCTAAGCCTGTGTAAAATAATAAGGAAAGTTTATTTGATATTTATAATCTTTCTAATAACAATAGCTAACATCATAGATAAATAATAATATATAATAAATAAATAGATATAGATTTAATTACTCTAAGCTAACAGCAATATTACCCAGTATTACATAACAGCAACAAACTTTAAAAACTACAACGTGCGAATGTAATTTTCATTACCAATAACGTATAATCGAAAAGCCTTTTTCAATAACGGTTCTTATAATATAACTCAGCAGCGGTTATTTGCATTTTTAAAAGAGTTATTCCCACCTCTACTCAGTACAAGGTTGCGGTATGATAACTTTATTAAAGTTGGTCACTAATGTATGCTCGTCATATTGCATAATGGTGAAATGAAAGTGATGGTGACGCACCAGGAGAGCTCTCCAACAATAGATCAACCGACGTCGGTCAGGATCTGATGATGGGATCATGGAGAAACAACAGGAACTCTTTAATGAATTAAGACACGTATGGGTTTGTTTTTTCAACCAATAGGCTTCAATTGAAGTCGTATTTTTCTAAAGTTTTCTTTTTGTTTCAATTATTCTTACTCTTATGTGTTCTCACGTAGTAATTATATAGTATCTGTGGTTTTTAAGTTGTGACTGACATATTTAAGCAACATATGTTCAACTTGGCAAGAAATGATATAAAATAAATAAATAAAAGCAGCTCGTTAGATCTAATTACCATGTCATTGCCATTTCATAGCGTGTTGTACGTTTATCCTTAGATATAGACCACACTATCTAAATTGCGATATTGCAAACATATTGCAGATACGGCCACCATCGCCTCGCGGCGACCATACTGAGGACACTGGTGGATAACGCGCCCAGCGAATCGACTCAACGTTGGCTCACCGCGCTGCATAGGGCCGCGGCTGCTGACACTCTGCTCGTTGAAGAAGGTAAACCCTGACTATATTGTCGAACGTGCATACGTGCAAAGAACGAGTCATACCATTCCTGGATTGCCCTGTTCTGGTCTTTCGAGGGTACAAATGTTAAAAGGATGGACCAATAGCTTGGTTCGTAAGGATAAAGAGGAGAATATTTCAACCGAGCGAGGATGATGTGGGATTTGAAGAGCAGCAGTTGTTTTCTTCGATGTGTTTTTGATCGTTTTCTTAAGACGCCTTATTACAATCGCAAAATCGTAGACGCAAGATCGCAGAATCGCAAAATATACGCTCCTCTTTTATATAGTTTTTAAAATTCGACTCATATAATTTTTATGCTAATATTTTCTTTACGATGAAACAATACACCTCATTGCCTCTAATAATAGTTAAAATAATATTTACTGATATTAAAATTAAAAATCCTAATTTATTGGATGCGTGTTCTTCCTTTGCGAAAGGTTCCCAGATCAGTACCCGCCGAGGCCTTCCAAAGGGTGGACGTATCGCTCTTCTCCGGAACATTTAAAAATAGAACTGGGGTGTGGTTACTGATTTATAGTGCGCGCAACAAACAGATTTTGATACTTGGTTGGAAATTATGATATCAGTTTATTTTTGAGTTTTTTTTTGTTGCCGCGGCTTTTCAACTTATACATGAAGCGACTGATCGTTGAGCTCTGCAACACCATTTTGGGGTGTCATATTGATGGAGTTTGTATAAACAACATCATTTATGCCGATGACATGGTATCCAGTATAACAAGGCATTCAGGGTTCTGCTAAGACTGCACCGGTTCTCAGTGTCTCAAGGATGTGTGCGGAGGCGCTTACGGATGACTTTTATGCTGTGTTGAGAAAACGGAGCGCCTCCTTGCTGAAGCGCCTCTCCGCGGCAGCACCAAAAAAAAACTGAGTGTGTTTATAGACCGGTGGGACTCCCCAATGTTGAGACGCTGGGTGCAGCTATTACACCACGATCTGATATTTATACATCAGGTCTAATCTAATGTACTGTGTATGTGCGTGTTTGTTATTTTGTTATATGTTTTATCAACATCAAGCTGCTTACACTAGCTAAGATATTTTTACCAACACTATGGATGTAACAGTCTGAAATAAATTATTATTATTATTATTTAGTATATTTGGGATGTTTTTTTTGTATGTAACTCTTTATTCAATTTGGTTAACAGTTAAACATAAGCCTTTTGATTACAATGTTTGTATGAATGAACAAATGTAGAAAATAGTCTGCATTTGCAATATTTAGAAAAAACTTTCGAAAAATCTACTCAATAGATTGTCACCTCTGGCCGGGCCGTAATTGTCGTTTTTTTTTCTTCAAAATGTCGGAATGTAGGTATTCAACCAGGCTCCCATACAAAAGTGTTAGAACTAAACTAAATAAGCGCCCCAGGATATCTCAACTTAGGTACATAACAGAATATATTATTCCCTTTTTTTATTTGTTCTTAATCATTAAATCGGCCTATAGTCGCATTACCTACTTTAAGAAATCTCGTCAAATAATCAGGGGATAAAAACAATCGTTCAAGAAATATTAAATAAGAAAGGTGAGCTAATTTCTTATATGTATATTATTATATCTATTTATTACTTATAGTCGTAGAAAAGAGCAAGAAGCTATACGAAGTTGACGGCGAACGGTTGATGCGAGGGAGGAAAGTGCGTAAAGTATCGGCATCTCTTAGTCGGCGTCGTCAGTACATCAACAGGCTTTACACACACAAGCGCACTGCGGTACCTCAGTGTGCGGGTAGCTGTCACCAAATACCTGAACAAAGAGTCTTTAAGTTCTCGTTAGGGCTCTTAATTGAAAATGGAATACAGTTTGATCATTTGAATGTTCCCAGGCATCAGCGGACTGGAAGCGGCGGCGGCGGCCTGGGAGCGCGCGGGGGACGCGGGCGGTGCGGGCGGCGGCGCGGGGTGCGGGGGCTGCGGCGGGTGTGCTGCTTGTGCTGGTGAGATTGTGCTGTGTGTGCTTTTATTGCCTCAATGCTATGACCGCTAGTCAAAATAGTTATTTTTATGAACTGTGAAAACCGTTAATTTTGTTCACGAGTTCTTTGAAATACTAGAATGTGATGTCATAGTCAAATGCAGTCTAATTTACACAAAATTAAGTTTGTAAAATACAACTGCTGGAAATATACGATTCTGATATTGTCAAACGTTTTTGTTGAAATAGGTTCTGCTTGAGACACTTTTAGTCCAATAAAGCTAGAAACGTGTCTAATTTGAAACTATTTGAACAATCTGTCACCAAGTTAAAAACTTAAAAAGCCTGTCTTCAAGTTCAAACCCTGTTTCTTCCTGTTCAGTCCAGATGCGAATGTTGTCTATATTCACGAAAAGTCCTCATCAAAACTTTCATAGTTACGTATTATATTATTTAATTTTTTGGATGTTGGTGATTTTTCAAGATGCCCTAAATCAATTTTAATAAAATTTATATGGGACCACCTCTGAAGTATGACCTACCTACCAATCAGAACAAGAATCATCAAAATCGGTTCATGATTCATGGAATAGTCGCGTAACAAACATACAAAAAAAAACAGTCGAATTGAGATCCTCCTCCTTTTTGAAATCGGTAAAAAATATTGGACAATATCAGAATCATATATAATTATTTTATAAGTATAAAAAAATCTTTTTAATATGACTTCATATGCATGTATTTTCATAGAACTCACGAACAAAAATACGTTTTCACATTATTTTAACTACTACTCCTATATAGCGAAATGTCTGGTATATAATTTAGTAACGAAGCTATACAGGCCTCTTCCTTACCACGCCATCGTGGTAAGGAAGAGACCTTCACTCAGCAGTAGTGGGTGTATGTGAGCTGGTAGATGATAGTGATGATGAACTCACTAACAAAAGTGAGCGTTTAAAATTTTCTTATAAAGTATTGTTTAATATTTATGCTTCGGAACGCACCTTTTTTTGTTGCGCGATCGGACCGCGAGTGATCGGAGCGGAACTAGCTAGCTGTCACTTGTATAGAAACGAAATGACGAGTTAGAGGTTAACTTTTGCACAAGGAAAAAAGTCGGCGCCAGCATCGGGAAGCTTGGTTGAATGTCAATTATAATAAGCACGGAACAATCGTCGGGAAATAAGTAGATTTCACGTCATCATCGGAGTGAGTGCTTCGTGTTGTGAAAGGTTGAAGTGATTCGGGGATCAATTCGTCGCGTTCGGACAGCGACCCTTTGTGTCGGCAAGCATCACGACCGCGACAGCAGCGGGCTGCGACGAGAGTAAGATTCGACTCCCCTCACCCCCCCCCCTTGGTATTCCTCATCCCGTATTCCTGCCTCTAATTGAGCTTTCGAATTCCGGTCCACGGCGTCAAGGTCAGTACTGCTTTGTGACATTCCACTGAAAAACAACCCTACCAAGATTCCACGCCCTGTCGGTTAAGGCGTGGAATTTAACATTTTGGTAGCAGAGGCGCGGTTTCCTAGTAGGAAATCGATTCACGGACGGTTGTAGGGTTGTTTTTTTGCCACATTGTAGTTGGGAGAAAAGGGTATCTCAGATTGGTCGGCAATCATTTTGTGAGTGAGTCTTGTGGTCGGTATACTACAATTTAGGTTCATTTTCGGTTAGTGAACGTATAATTGACGATTTAGTTAACAATTATTATAAAATTGTAGTCGGAAACTACTCGGTGTGCATAACGAACAGTCATTCGGTCGGACTATAGTATTGCAGTCGGGTCCTATAGTATTGCAGTGTTATTTCGGTTTGCAGAGCAGGGTCAGGCTATTTAAGGGGTATTAAGCTGATTTTGCTGACCTCAGGAGAAGTGCAGGTCATATCGGAAAGGCCACTTCTAGAAGGTTCTAAACTATATTAAAAATAGTTTTTTTTTATAATACATTTTTGTGTGTTATTTTGTATTGTGCTTTATGGTGGCATTCTCTAATTGATTTAGAGTGTATAGTTATAAGGTGTATGTCCACAGGGCGACCATATTAAATATTTTTTAGGATTTAATTGTTTTAGTGGTTGCCTTAGTTTTGACAACTTAGTTTTAATTTCTGTGCCCAGCGCTGACGGGCAAGTGCTGGTCTATGGCTATACTTAGTTCGGTAGTGAAGTATAAGACCAGAATCTATTAAATCGGTCAACATGGCACCTTCGCCCTTGACGGTACTGCGGCATGGTGTCCGGGAGGAAATGAGATGGCTCGCCCATACTCATAAGTATGCGGAGCGAACGGACATGGACGATGTCCTGCTCAAGCGTGTGGAGGACGCAATGACACGCGTCGGGAAGGTGTGTCGGCTGGCTGCGGAGGCTGAAGCTCTCGGGCTTACGGATGAAGCCTCGGTGGCTGCAGTGAAACAGCTCTGCGCGGATGCTGACCAAGCGATGGAATGCTTGGGTGACATTGAGCGTCGCGCGGAGAAAATTAAGCGGTCGCGAAGGAATGTGCTGGTGGCCACTAAGGCCCTTCAGAACCTTGGTCTTCCGGTAGACCAATGGTCATACATTGTTTTGTATATGGTTTTGTCACGATTGCCTGCAGCTGTTCAAAGTCGGTTTGAACAGCTGCATGGGGGCAGTAGCACGGAACTGCACACGCTCGTCCAATTGACGGATTTTTTGGAGGGTGAACGTAGGCGATGTGACACACTGGACACGGAGGCCAGTGTGCAGCGCCAACCCGCGCGGATGCGGGAGGGGCCGCGCCCCCCGCCCCCACGGGGGGGTGGGCGGTCGAAACAATTTGGCGTTTTGAATGCCGCGCCGTCGGGTGACGGCTGTGTGCACTGCGACAGTGCCGGTCATGACGTGACCAGTTGCGCCAAATTTAAGGCGCTCGGGGTAGCTGCCCGCAGGAAGATAGTCTTCCGTCACCGATTGTGTTTCGGTTGTTTGGGGCCGCACACGCTGAGCGAGTGCTCGCGCTACCACCCGTGTGAGTGCTGTGGTGGCAAGCACCACATAGTGTTGTGCCTGAATCGGTCAGGCCCTTCGGACGGTCACCAGGGCCGGACTCAGGTTGGTCGGCCACAGGGCCCAACCAGGGCCGGACCCAGTCCCCCTCCGGGCAACGGGAGTCACCAACGGGGTGACTGGGGTACCCGCGGACGGGACCCCCCCCGAGGGGAAAGGGGCAGCGCGGGGGTAACATGCGGGATAGCCGCGGTTCGGTCGCCGCTGTCCACGGTCAGCGAGGACTTCGGGCCGCTGGCTCACCGCGTGTTACGGGCGGGTGTCAGATGGCACCTATGAGTAGCGCGAAGGCTGGGAGTCCACCACCTTCTGCGCCACCCTGCCCGTCGCTCTGGGAGGCGAACAGGGAGGCGAACAGTCGGATGTCGCCCCCATTCCTAGAGCGCCCCAGGTTGGATCCGCTCTCCCCCATTCATCCACGGTGCGCACCGGGCACACCGTACACCGTCCGGTATGGTCGGATACCGGGACAGCGAGGGGCCTATTATACGGGTTGGGACCCCTTGATGTACATACGGTCTGATATGCCGGTGGCATATCAGCAGCCGAGTTACTCCAAGGCCGACGGAGGTCTGAGCGGGTTCGGATCCCGCGGAGGTTCCCGCTAGGGACACGCCGCCCACTTACAGGGTGCCGCCACTCCACAGACGATCATGCTCCCCACCGCCTCTGTGATAGCGTGGAGTTCGGACGGCAAATCATGTGTGGCACGAGCACTATTGGACTCGGGGGCCCAGGGGTGCTTAGTCTCGTGCAACCTTGTAAGACGGTTGGGCATTTTGGTAGGGGAGTATCCACATTCCATTCGGGGAATTGGGAACAAGGAATTCGGTTCCGTTAAGGGAGTATGTCGGATTACTCTCTCGTCACGGGTGGATTTATCGGTGAATCTGACGGTCATGGCATTAGTCATGCCTAATGTGATGGGCTCACACCCTCACGTACGGTTGTCGCCCTCGGTGCGACAGTTGGTCGCTGGGTTGTCACTGGCTGACCCGGAGTTTGATATTCCGGGCCCAGTAGACATTTTATTGGGTGTTGATGCCTTGGGATACCTGTTAGTGCCAGGTGTCCACGTGTTGCAGGCGACTGGTCTGGTTTCGGTCAACACCAGACTGGGCCATGCGGTAATGGGTCCGGTCATGCCGGCTGCCCCACGCCTAGCGACTAGTAGTCCCTTATTCGGTTCTGTACTCTCGGAGGTGATACAGAAGTTTTGGGAGGTGGAGGAACCACCTACGGTCCGCCGGTTGGACCCGGTTGAAGAAGAGTGTGAACAGTTTTATCGGAACAAAACTGGTCGCCTTCGGTCAGGTCGATTTCTCACACGTCTTCCATTCCGGAGTGATCGCCCACCGCTGGGCAGTTCACACCATGCAGCCGAGACGCGGCTTCTGTCGATGGAACGACGCATGAAGCGTGACGGGATTTTCCGGCAGAAGTACGTCGATTTCATGCGGTAATACGAGTCGCTCGGCCACATGTCGGTTTCAGGTATCGACTGGAAGCGTGACGACCACTGCTTCCTGCCTCATCACGCGGTCTTGGGGACCCCGGAGGGCACAATACGGGTAGTGTTCGATGGATCGGCATCAACATCTAACGGCATGAACCTGAACCAGTGTTTGCATTCAGGGCCGAAGTTGAACCATGACATCGCGGATGTTATCACACGGTTCCGTCGACACAATGTTGTGTTTGTAGCTGACATCCGGATGATGTTTGGACAGACGGTCATTCACCCTGACGATAGACGGTATCAGCTGATACTGCAGACTCCGTAGAGGAGGCGCTCGCTCGACGGGACGAGCTAGTTGAGCTCTTACGGGGTGGAGGTTACGAGCTCCGGAAATGGATGTCGAACTCTCCAGAGTTACTGTCTGGTCTTCCGGATGACTACCAGCAGGAACCCCACATTTTTGAAAATTTGGAAAATCCGAATATGTTGTCGGTATTAGGCGTCCAGTACCAGTCGGTGTCAGACATGTTTTCGTATCGGGTCGAGTTGGACTCCCCGAAGGTCTGGACGAAACGGAACGTCCTTTCAACGGTGGCTAGGACATTTGATCCAAACGGGTGGATCACCCCGGTAACATTTCAGCTCAAGTGTTTTATGCAGCAATTGTGGTCTGCTGAGCTGAAATGGGACGACCCGATCGGCGGGTCATTGAGCTCAGAGTGGGAATCGTTCTTTTCGACCCTCCCTGGCATCAATCGGATTTCACTGCTACGGAGGTTGGTTCCCACCAAACGATACACCGCCACCCTGCATGGGTTTTGCGATGCCTCGGAGAAGGGCTACGGAGCTGCGGTGTATCTGCGTACGGTCGACTCCTCGGGGGAGGTTGATGTGCGGTTGGTCATGGCCAAGAGCAAGGTTGCGCCGTTGCGTACTCGCCTGACCATTCCCAAATTAGAGCTTTCAGGAGCGGCTCTCCTGACTCGTCTGGTCAACCACACGATGACGGTTCTTCGCGGGTCAATAGCGTTAGAAGATACGGTCTACGCTTGGACGGACAGCCAGATCGTGTTATGCTGGCTGAAGGCTTCAGTTCACAAGCTGGAGATTTTCGTGGCGAATCGGGTTTCGCAGATTTTGAATTCGGAGGTTCCCTTAATCTGGAGACTTGTTCCAGGGGAAATGAACCCAGCAGACTGTGCGTCTCGTGGGTGTCATGCTCCGGAGTTAGTTGGACATCCCTTGTGGTGGGGTCCAAAATGGTTGACTCAAGCCGAATCGGATTGGCCAATGAGTCCACGCGTTACCTCGGCGAACGGCGGCTTGACAGTCGGTGTCTGTACGACGCAACCAGAGCCGGAAGAGGAGTTCAGCCTGTTGGAACGGTACAGCTCGCTCGACAAGCTGGTCAATGTGACCGCCTGGATCTTCCGATTTGCGCGGAATTGTCACAATTCTGAGGTGCAACGAGTGCGGACACAGGTCCTGACACCACGGGAACAGAACCATGCGTTGTTCGCATTGGTATGGAACGTGCAGACGGTGCACTTTAAGTCCGAACTGGACATTCTGAGACGCGGACGCGTCCAACTGAAGGGAGCTGTGGCTCGGCTCAACCCGTTTATTGACCCTCAAGGATTGCTGAGGGTAGGAGGTCGGCTGCGGAATGCCAACCTGCCTTATGCGGCTCGCCACCCGTTGTTACTCCCTAGGATGGAGAAGTTGGTCGAACTGTTGATACAGGATCGAGACATTCGGAATGGGCATGTCGGATGCCACGCCTTGATGGCGTTTCTCCAGCGCGAGTTCTGGATTCTATCGGGAAGACGCTTAGTGCGTAGCGTCGTATTTCGGTGCCTGCCTTGTTATCGGGCTAAGGCGGCTACGATGCAGCCCCAGATGGGCGATTTGCCCTCGGATAGGGTTAACGAAATCCGGCCCTTTGCGGGTGTCGGAACGGATTTCGCGGGACCATTCATGGTCAAGTCTTCACAGCTACGGAACGCCAGATTAGTGAAGGCATACCTGTGCGTCTTCGTGTGCTTGGCCACGAAGGCAGTCCACTTGGAGGTGGTCAGTGACCTCACTACGGAGGCATTTATCGCATGTCTGGATCGGTTCGTCTCACGAAGGGGCCTCCCGTCATTAATCCGTTCGGACAACGGCACAAATTTTGTCGGAGCCAGGCGATATCTGCAGGAGGTCACTCAATTCCTGAACGGTAACCAGGACGCCATCGGTACGGCTTGCTCTCGACGAGGGATTGAATGGGTTTTCAGTCCGCCGGGATGTCCTCATTGGGGAGGAATTTTTGAGGCTGCGGTTAAATCGGCTAAGTCGCACCTGACGAGAATCATCGGTGAGACCTCTCTAAGCTTTGAAGAGCTTGCGACGCTATTCTGTAAAATTGAAATGACACTGAACTCGCGTCCGTTGTGCCCGCTCAGTTCGGATCCAAATGATTTGGAAGCGTTGACGCCGGGTCACTTCCTGATAGGTCAGCCCCTTAACGCCCTGCCAGAATACCCATTCGGTGATGTTAAGTTAAGTCGGTTAACTAGGTGGCAGATGTTGCAGCAGATGGCTCAAGATTTTTGGAAACGGTGGTCCCTTGAGTACTTGCACATCTTGCAGCAGCGCCTTAAGTGGACTGACCGGACGAGCCCCCCTCAAGTCGGTGATTTGGTGCTGATTAAGGATGCGAACCTGCCATCATTGAGATGGAGACGAGGACGGATCGTCAAATTGTACACGGGTCGGGATGGCACGCCTCGATCAGCAGAAGTCAAGGTGGGGGACTCGGTCCTCAAGAGAGCGGTCGCAACACTTTCTCGCCTTCCTATTGATTAGGGACAGGTTCGGGCCTGTCCGGGCGGGTAACTGTTTAATATTTATGCTTCGGAACGCACCTTTTTTTGTTGCGCGATCGGACCGCGAGTGATCGGAGCGGAACTAGCTAGAAATGCACTTGTATAGAAACGAAATGACGAGTTAGAGGTTAACTTTTGCACAAGGAAAAAAGTCGGCGCCAGCATCGGGAAGTTTGGTTGAATGTCAATTATAATAAGCACGGAACAATCGTCGGGAAATAATAATAATATAATAATAATAATAATAATTTATTTGCATCATCAAAATAGTTACAAGAGTTACCAACTAAGTCCTTATAATAATTTCACAGATAAATTGGGAACATCTGAAGCTGAAGCCTGAACTAGGTATAAATAACCTGTATTTCTGGCCCCAGCGCAACTTCCGGATTAAGGTTGGATGCTAAATTTATACAGAGTAGCGACTATCCGACGGATTATCGAGATTAATATAGAACTAAAAGTATTTAATTACAAAAATAAAATTTAAACTTAACTTTTTTGAAGATGTGGAGATTTGGCCTCTCTTTGTGTTGCATGTGTGTGTGTGTGTGTGTGTGTGTGTGTGTATGTGTGAGAGAGGGTGAGTATTTTGTGAATCCACTGAGTTGAAACAGGTATCGTACACATATTAAAACAATATAAAACAAATGACACAAGCTATGTACTTAAATAAATAAATAAATACTTACTTAAATAAAAACTGATCTATGTCTGTGATTGATACAATATATAAATGTTATTGATTTGATACATACATGTTTTTACATATACCTACACAAGTAGTTTTACAATAAGTCTTCAATATGCTTCAATTTATCATATCAGCAAACTGAAGATATCTTCAGTTAGCTGGTAAGACAGGGGTTGTATATATTTAGATACTGCAGCTTTGAGATGATGGCTGTTAAGGGGATATATATCTATTTGTCGATTTATTCTATTATAAATAAAGGGACCCAAGAAACAGAAAAAATTATGGGAAAACGAGGTTCTGAAAATGCGTGAGGGAATGAAAACTCTGTCTTCACGGCGTTTTTTACGAGATCCGGGGTTAAATGTTGATAGGGAATGTTGTTTAATAACTAATTGATAAATAAACAGTTGGCGAACAGTGAGCACATCACAAAAATCATAAAGTTGCTGAGTAGGATAGAGAAAGGGTTTGAAGGTACAAACCTTTAAGATGGCTCTTTGAGCCCTTTCTAATTTAAGGAGTAGGGTTTTTGATGCTCCACCCCAAGACGTTATGCAGTAGGTCAAAATTGATTGACAGAGAGCTAGATATATGCGTTTCATCAACCCTCCGTCAGCCACATGACGCAGAGATTTAAAAATATATATGAGTTTTCTAACTCTACCGCATAAAAGAAGGATGTGTGGACAAAAGGTAAGGTGATGGTCTATCAGTACACCCAAGTACTTAATGCTGTCAGTCTTAGAAAGGAACGGGCAACAGCATCGAATGTTTTTCGGGTCAGTGCAATTGTGGGCCTGTATCGTTCCGTTGTGAGCCGTTCCAGAAGATCTCATGGAGAAAGTCAAATACTTTGTCTTTTCCGCGTTAAGGGTTAACAAGTTTTTTGCGAGCCATTGGTTTACTGAATTAAAGCCCATCTGCGCAACCTCAAAGGTAAGTTCCCAGGTTTTAGCGGAAAAAAGTAAAGCCGTGTCATCTGCATAGGTGACTATTTTACCTTGAGGTAGATTTAAGTTGCACAGGTCATTAATGTAGATGAGGAACAGGGTAGGACCAATGATGCTACCCTGTGGAACCCCATAAGATATCGGTAGTTCGGCACTACAATAATCTCCTATTTTTACAAACTGTGTCCGGTCCGTAAGGTAATCCTCCAGTAGTTTCAATTGAACCCCACGAATCCCCAGAGTATTTAATTTGTGCAAAAGAATGGGTACAGAAACCGTGTCAAAGGCCTTTGCCAGGTCCAGAAATATGCCCAAAACCTTATCGCCACGATCCAGATTTCTCACAATGTAATCCGTGAGTTCGTGTACTGGATCACTCGTGGATATATTGCGGCGGAAACCAAATTGGGATTTAGAAAGTAGTTTGTTGTCTTCAAGGTACTTGATCAACCTAGAATTAACCAGACGTTCAAGCAACTTGGATATTGATGGCAGAATAGAAATGGGTCTATAGTTGTTGACACGGTCTCTGTCACCAGACTTGTGGATTGGGAGGATCATGCACTTCTTGAGGGATCTAGGGAACACCCCTTGAGATAGGCACAAATTGAAGATGTGAGTGAGCGGACGCACAAATAAATCTTTAAAGAGTTTAAGGATCTTATTTGAAACTTTGTCCAAACCAACCGCACACACACTCTTAAGACCTTTAATTAGAGTCTCGATTTTATGTACATCGGTCTCTAGCAGAACAAAAGATTCCACTCTACTCTCTGAAGGGGTTAGTATAGGAACGTGTGCGTATACGTTACCAATCATTTTCTCCGCTAAACTCTTCCCTATATTAACAAAAAAGTCATTTACTTGGTCTGTTGTGTTTTCATTGCCAGGGGGACCTAACAACCCATCAGCGTTAGACTTTACCTTTTTAGTACTTGAGATTTCTTTTATAACTCTCCATAAGTCCCTTGAGTTACTGCCTGCTTTAGTTATTTCATTTTTTTCATGTGTTCTTTTCAGTTTTTTTAGTAGATTATTGCAGAAATTTCTATATCTTTTGTATGTGGTTTGTAAAACCAGGTTATCAGGCGATTTAGTAGATTTTTTGTGTAGTCGGTGTCTATTTCTCATGCAGCGAATAAGACCTGGTGTGATCCATGGCTTTATCACTTTCTGTCGGCGTGACAACTTTTTGGAGGATGTATTAGCATCAATAGCACCACGTACATATGTAATGAATAAGTCTAAAGCTCGGTTTGGACTAGAAGAATTGTAAATTGGATCTAGGTCAATTTCGGAGAGACTTGTACTCAGACCCGAGAAGTCTATTTTAGTAGCTGTAGTTTGATTAAAAACTCTTCTTTGTTTGACTCTAAGGCAAAGCAGTACGAGTTGGTGATCAGTCAGTGTAGAGTTGGTAACAAGAGTAGTTGCAGAGTGTTTTGTTTTTAAAAAGACATGATCTAAACAAGTACGGTTAAGCCTTGTAGGTAGAATCTGAGCAGGTAGTAGACCATGATACGCACAAGTATTAAGATAGTCAAGAGTTCTGGATTCTGAATTGTTTGGCAGAATATCAATGTTTATATCCCCAACCAATGACAAGCTGTTAAAGGACGTTAGATTGGCCAGCGTCTTATTAAGAGAGGTGAGGAATGGATCAATATTTTGCTTAGAGGGGGAGCGATATATAGCAAGGATTGCTGTATCAGTACCAAATTTCACCAATAGGCTATTAGAGTCCTGAATAATGGGTTCATCGACAGATATTTTTAGATGATTGCGGACATATACTACAACCCCATCATTCTGGAGATAGTTATTTATGGTAGAGTGATGCATATACCCCTGCAATGGGGGTATAATAGGGTTGGCTGAAAGACGACATTCTGTAAGTACAATCACATCACAAACTAAATTAAGTCTAGTTAGTAGCACTTGGGAACCCGCCATATTGCAGTTAATGCTGCGTATATTTTGGGTCAAAACTGTGAGGCACTCATCATATTTAGGGACGTACATTCCTCGACATCACATGAAAAGGAGTCCGATACCGTGACATTATCCAATTCCTCGCTTATGACATTATCAAGGCCAGTGCCGACAGGAAGAGCCATGGACACGAGGTAAGTTGTTACAGAGGGGGCCTAATATACCAAAGCAGGTATCAGGATAGGTTTTATAAATATTTGAATTCAGTTTATGTGTGTATATATTATTGCGTCGATGGATAGTATAATATGTGTAGTTATTTAAGTGTGTAAGCGTGCAGTGTGTACAAGTAAAAACTAGCTTAAAGTCTAAAGTGCGACGAAGGAAAGCAGATAACATTAATAAAAGTAGAGTGATAAGCTCAGAGACTAGTCAGAACAGCGGTTTTGCTGTCTCCCTTAGCTTATTGAGAGTAGATTCGTCATCCACTCTGATAAAGGGCAGATTGATCGCCTTCCTCAAACATACTTTTCCGTAGGAAATCCAACAAAAAGTAAATCCGTGGGTCTTTGCGAAGTCACGAGCCAGGAAATGAAGTTTTCTGGCTTTTGATGTGAGGCACTCAGAAACGTAGATAGGAGACACAGGACCGATGAGGCTAAGATGACTGGTGTTAAACTTATTTTTATTGTCTTTTTTACTGTTAAATTTCTTAAGTCCTTTCATGATATTCTCCTTCATTAATACAGAGGTAAATTCTACCACGATAGGCTTTGTCTGATCAGGCTTAGCGAAGCCACGATATATGTCTCTAACATCAGATTTTTCTATTTCGATACCCAGAGCAGCTCCAATTTTGGTAGTGATATTGGAGAGCTCGTCTTTGTCCTCAGAAGGCTGTGCTTTGGGTATGTTCTTGATATCGATCTTGGCCGAGCAGGAATTTCTCTCTAGGATTTCTAATCGGGTTTCCAGGTCCTTAATGTAGGTTAAATGTTCGCGGCGTTCGGATTTGAGTATAGGATTTCCATAGAAGCTTGAATCTCAGAATTTTGTACAACCAAAGTCAGGTTCTGTGCCTTTATTTCCGTTAGTGCGGCCTGTAAGTTGATGAATTTATTTTGTTGTTCGGCCTCAAACTCCTTGATAGTTGCTAGTAGAGCTTCTGTCATCTCCTGTTTCACTATGCTACGCAGTTTATCCTCCGTAAGGTAATTGCTGTCTTGAGGGCTAGCTGTAGTGGTTGGGGCGGCACGCCGTTGTTGGGCAGTCCGGAGAGTCACAAAGGAGTCGTCGTTGGCCTTTACCGGTGTGTTTGTGTTATCCATCTTTGGTATGTTCACCTTGCAGCTGGGACATTTCCAACCCGCGTGGGGACCCACACTAAGACCAACACATAAATAGTGGTACACCAGTAGGCACTTGGGTTCCGTGCAAGTAATTCTGTCTTCCTCTTCGGTGAACTCACAGCATCCAGAGCAGCATTTGGACTTGCAATCCGGACAGAGCCAGGAGGAGCTTATATCAGCAAAGGCTGCCCGTGTAAGCTGAACACATTTAAGATGGTGGGTTGCAGTGCATTCAGTTCTTGAGCAAGTTGCTTTTTCTTTGGCAGGTAGTGCTAATTTGCAGGACTTGCATTTATTCATTGTGCAAACAAACATAAATAACAATATATTACGGTAGATAATTAAAACAAAAAAGCAAGCGGCAACTGATGTTGGTGGAGTATGAGTATTGTAGCGGCCTCTGTGTGTTTGATTCGAAGTGTGTAACTCTGCTACTCGTTCATAGATGGCGTTACTGAGCAGTGTGACTTGTCTTGCCTTGAGTGATTTTCGAACGCAGCCTTATATTTTGTACTGGTCACACTATGGGTAGTTGTCAGTTTGACAGTGTCAGTCCGTTGATTTTTGTGGGAGTGCTCATAAAACACGTAAAACACTGTGGTTGTATTTCTATTGTTTTTAAGTCTGTGTCTTTGTGTGAGTGTGCTTTGAACCAACGGAAAGTGTTGTGCAGTACCTTGATCGCCTCTGCTGTCCAGGAATGCTTGATTTTCACCTGGATTTCTGGTGGTTTTTCACTGCCGGTATTAGTTCCTTCACCTCAACACGATAAATTGTTCCGAAAGTTCCAGGAAAATAACTTTTTGTAAAAATAAGTATAGGAGAAATTCAAACAACAGAGTGCTACCTTGACGGGGCGGGGTTGCCAGCGTAGTGTACTCAATACAAATAAGTAGATTTCACGTCATCGGAGTGAGTGCTTCGTGTTGTGAAAGGTTGAAGTGATTCGGGGATCAATTCGTCGCGTTCGGACAGCGACCCTTTGTGTCGGCAAGCATCACGACGGCGACAGCAGCGGGCTGCGACGAGAGTAAGATTCGACTTTTGCTTTCGGCACAAAACAAGATAACATCACATAGATAGAGGATGGATGAATAGAAGAAAACTATTTGTTACTCACAAAAAGAAATACGCTCACAATTAATTGTTTTCCTCGAGCATTTGACACGACGAAACCAAAACAATGGCCGCCATAAATACCAATTGGAAAAAAGACATATTGGAATATTGATAGCTTTGATACCATAGACACAAAATACGACTACTACACTTACGATTCAATGTTGTATATTACCGGTTTTATTGTACAACGATCGAACGTAACATAATCGACCATTTTCGAATAATCGATTTCGCGGGTAAATGGCAGCCCTCTTTAGGGCTAAAGTGATTAGGCGTAGATTTCGTATTTTGCCCTTTTTTAGGGCTAGGTTCACAGAAATCTTATACCTCGTCTACATTGTGCCCAAATGGGATAGAATATCGGTATAATATAAACAGTCATTCCCACCGGCACGAGTGGCAATGGGCAGGGTGTAATGTAAAGCCGTCTCGCCCCCTCCAGGCATGGCGAGCGCATGGATGGTGGCGCGCGCGGCCGCACTTTGCGCCTGCGCACGCGCCGCCGCCGCCGCGCGCGCACTGTGCCAGCAGCCGCCGCCCGCCACGGCGCACGCCAACGCGCAGGTACCGAGTAGCCTACTGTCCTACTGTTGTTGCACCGCGGCGCGCGCGCACTGTGCCAGCAGCCGCCGCCCGCCACGGCGCACGCCAACGCGCAGGTACCGAGTAGCCTACTGTCCTACTGTTGTTGCACCGCGGCGCGCGCGCACTGTGCCAGCAGCCGCCGCCCGCCACGGCGCACGCCAACGCGCAGGTACCGAGTAGCCTACTGTCCTACTGTTGTTGCACCGCGGCGCGCGCGCACTGTGCCAGCAGCCGCCGCCCGCCACGGCGCACGCCAACGCGCAGGTACCGAGTAGCCTACTGTCCTACTGTTGTTGCACCGCGGCGCGCGCGCACTGTGCCAGCAGCCGCCGCCCGCCACGGCGCACGCCAACGCGCAGGTACCAAGTAGCCTACTGTCCTACTGTTGTTGCACCGCGGCGCGCGCGCACTGTGCCAGCAGCCGCTGCCCGCCACGGCGCACGCCAACGCGCAGGTACCGAGTAGCCTACTGTCCTACTGTTGTTGCACCGCGGCGCGCGCGCACTGTGCCAGCAGCCGCCGCCCGCCACGGCGCACGCCAACGCGCAGGTACCGAGTAGCCTACTGTCCTACTGTTGTTGCACCGCGGCGCGCGCGCACTGTGCCAGCAGCCGCCGCCCGCCACGGCGCACGCCAACGCGCAGGTACCGAGTAGCCTACTGTCCTACTGTTGTTGCACCGCGGCGCGCGCGCACTGTGCCAGCAGCCGCCGCCCGCCACGGCGCACGCCAACGCGCAGGTACCGAGTAGCCTACTGTCCTACTGTTGTTGCACCGCGGCGCGCGCGCACTGTGCCAGCAGCCGCCGCCCGCCACGGCGCACGCCAACGCGCAGGTACCGAGGAGCCTACTGTCCTACTGTTGTTGCACCGCGGCGCGCGGCTTGCGGGTGGGAGCGCTTCGTGCTCTGGTGGTTTTACGCCCGCTTCTCACGCAAGAGACGCAGTTTCGAATCCGGCGCTGAGACCAATTAGACCTCGTGCCGTGACCACGAGGGTTTACATCGTATATTCTTTCATAAATAATAAACAAATATCGGATGACCTTCACGGCGCTGCGATTGTGGCTCTGCCGACCTTGCGAAAGGTTCCGGGTTCGATCCCCGGCTGGAGACACAAAAAAGGCGCATTTCTAGAAATGTCATTTCCTGTTATATTTTTTGAATTTTATTACCATGGCATAAGGTTCAAAATCGCAATGCCTCTTGCGTGGTCGCGCGCGATAATGAACCGGTCGTGTGTGTGACGTCGCTGTTTCTGGTTCCCACGACACAGGGTATCCTAGTGTGTGGCCAGAAGCAATTAATGTGCCTTATGTAATTTTTTATATAGGGTGTCCCGTGAATAATGGTCCAACGTTAAAGAGAAGACCGCTCACCTTAATTCCTTAAACTAATTTAAATATAAAAAAGTAGGGCTACTTTTTTTAGAAATTTTCCACTCCGTCTTCCGTACATCATGTTTTTTAATGCTGTTGCTAATAATGTTAACATTTCCAAATCTTATTTTGTAGAATAACAATGTAACCAGATAACAGTTTTGTTACTAACTGTTATTTATTAATGACTTGGAAAAAATCCCGAGTAGAAATACTTATTATCTTTTCCGCCTTCAGATGACTGAAATAAAAAAATATGACATTGAACTAAACCATTCTTTTAAAAACTTGTACACCTCCCAGCTTTGTAAATTGGCATAAAACTTTAGCCTAGACTTTATCGTTACAAAGTTATTGCTATTAAACTGAAAAGCTATTTTAAATAATTGAATAAAAAGTAAAATGTCCGTTAAACGTCGAAAATGTCTGCCTAAGAGCCTGAATCACTAAGAAGGACAGCAGTTTTTGTTCAGTTTTAAGAATTAAGTTGACCTCCCATTAACGTTGCTCCATTATTTACGGGACACCCTGTATGCAAATGTTTTTGCTATGTATTTTATATTTCCTATAAACGGCTTACTTAAAATTTTATCGATATTTTAAATACAAAGTACTTTTGGGACAACCTATACATTATCGGACGTTCCGTGTTTCGACTGACACGTTAAACTTTACGTCCCGGCTACTATCTCCCCTTTTTAGTAGTAGCCGTAAAGCGGTGTCAGCCCTAAAATTGCAGCTTGAAAACTTCTGACTGTCGGATTGGCCACTAGCCCGTCAGCCCTCCAGCAACACGTACTGAGCCAGCGTGGAGGAATATGACTCAATATTACTCGTTTTTTACCCTGGTACAGGCCTGTGCCCCACTGCGGGGACATTAACAGGCCACAATGTATCATCACTAGTGTTGCACGCTCTGACGCAGAAGATGCAAGATCGAAACCTGGAGTTGACCAACTAACTTGAATAAGTAATGCATCATTAATACGTTATATACGTTCTATGGTCACATATAAATGGGCATCGAAAGACTGCTAAAACGTGGCCACATCTGTACTCTTGCATTGTCTGTGCCATTGTAGTGTTTGTTTGTTGTACATAACCTGAAAAGAAAAGAAACAAAAGAACTCTTCTACAACGGAAAACAAAAAAATATAACATTCTTTAAGGCCCGCGAACCGGCAGCCAAGTCCGGCGCGTGCGCAGTTGCCATCCGCAAGGCGAGTAAAGCGATGCAGGCGGCCGCGCAGAAGTATGGCAACATCGCGCGTGGGGCCTTCCATGCTGACAACACCACGCTGCGGCATCTGCAGATGTATCCTTTGTATTAAAACACTTTACCATCCTAACTCACAACACTTAACAATAACAACATTTTAATTACGTTATTCTACAAACAATTTGCATTTGTCAACGAGTAAGTCAAAGCATGGCGGTGACGTCAGGATAAGTATCATATGTTTTTAAAGAAATTTCGATTTACTGTTCTTCATGGTGTTAAGATTCGCTGAATTAAATCTACCTCGTAAAATTGCATATCGCCCTCGCTGGTTCAAATCCGGCTCGAAGGTCCACTAAATGTAAAAAGCCCTTGTCTTCTATTACATTAAATTTTCCGATTATTTGACTTGATAAATGTAGTGTATTGGCTATTTTTCTATAAATTATAGTATTATATTTGTCTCGACCGCATATGATAATAATGGCGGAGTGGGGCAGTTGTCGTCCGTCCGTCGACCGAGCAGGTTACCGGTGCCGAGCCAAAAGCAGTTAATTCTAGTGAAATTACACGTCTGTGCAACTGTGAGTAATAAACTAGCGTGTATGTAAATACAAATTTAAAGAAAGAAGATAAATATTGATTAAATCACATTACAAAAATGTTTTTAACTTATGATTTTCTCGAAGAATGTATTTTTCTGATGTAGAACGACATTTACAAGTCTTCTTATTAAAACTATTTCGAACATCTGTGAAGAAAACATGATGATGAAAACTATGAATTTTGTTCGATTCCAAATCGATATTCGATCGATGTTTTCTGAACGGCCATTTTGAATTTGACGTTAGCTGCCAACCTGGCAGTTTTTTGACAACTGACAGACGAAAGCCCTCGCAAGTAAACGCGTTTTGGTTAGGGTATTGAAATTAAATCGCAGTCCATCTGGAATGTATTCGGGTTTCCCTCAGGATTGTCTATATAGCTGAGTGTGTTGTGGTTCCCCGAACCAGATAAAGTTCGCATTTTCGTGGCCGATTGGTTTTTCCCACGTAACATAACCTGTGTTGGAACACTGTGCTCATTGAAGCTGGCCCGTCAGTGATACCTGGTTGGCTGAAGAACCTGTCTACCAAGAAGAGCCTAGGGTGCACCCGGGCCTTGCAGAGAGACAGGAGGTTGACGGGACCGAAGCACAGACCAGGTTAGATCGACCCCAATTACTTCAGCTCGGTGAATCGCCGACGTTCAAACTTCTCGGCAACTGATCGTTACGCTACCTCGTAGCTGATGGCCCCCTACGAGGTCATTAGGTGCTGAGAAGCCTGAACACTTTGGTAGCTAGAGCGTGGCTTCCTGAGATTTGCAGCCGTCAAGGGCTCCAGGAAGGCACGATTTGGGACTATCAATCTGTAGGTATAGGCGGTTATTAGGTAACTTGGTTGTGTTCCTATATCCACATAGATTGGTAGTATTGTAAGATATAGGTCTATTGCTGGTAGTAGATAGACAGATATTGAATTGAATTACCAGTTAGTCAATCTATTAGTGGTCTAGTAGTGCTATTGAATGAATGTTTGGTTAACATAGGTAGTTACATCTATTGATAGCAGGCTATTACATTGTTTTCAGTTTATAGCAATTTATAACTTGAACTAATATTGACTATCTGTGTGTGTTATAATGATAAAGGGAAACTAAATTGTATTTACAGAATTTATATAGATATAAAACTCGGTTCCTATTGTTTAAGGAAAACAACATTGTTTAAGTTGTGGTTTAGGGTTCCCTCGTTTGGGTTGTAGACTGGAGGGTCCAATAAAATTGAGTTACTGCAAATTGTGAGTAAGTATCGTTCCGATCATGTCGTTATCTGAAATCCAGAAGGGTGTTTCTAAGGAACTCAGATGGTTTTCCTCCGCACACGGTCTGATAGACCGTTTAGATAGGCATGATGTGGTATTGGAGCGGTCTATGGACGTTAAGGAACGTTACAATAGGGTGCTCGAATTGTCCGCGCAGGCGGAATCAGTTGATGGTTGCGCACCTGACAGGCTGTCACGGTTGCTAGGGGATGTCGACCAATGTATGGAGATGGCAGCTGCTATCACGCAGAAGGCTGCGGACATACGTAGACAGCGCGAGTCCAGCCATGGTGGTGACATTGAAGCACCTCTGCCGCTTCAGGGTTCGGGGTCCAGGTTACCTGCCATAACTATGCCTACTTTTGACGGAGTGTCCGGTGAATGGATGAGCTTCATCAATCTGTTCGACAGTTTGGTGCACATGCGATCGGACATTACCAAGTCTGTCAAGATGGCTCAGCTGGTGGCAGCATTGAGGGGTGAGCCTAGGGAGCTGGTCGCTCATTTGACAGTTACGGAGGGTAACTATGAAACGGCCAGGCAATTGTTGGTCAGACGTTACCATAACAAACGGAGGTTGGCCGATGCCCAACTGAACCGTTTGTTTAGTATCCCGGTTGTGAACAAGGTCGGGGCCATACAGACGGAGGTTTTGAACCCAGGGTTGTCCGTCACCAAGGCTCTAGAGAATCTTGGACTTCCGGTTGGTGAATGGTCGTACCTACTGTTGTACATTATACTTTCCCGCCTACCCGCTGACGTGCAGACTCGTTTCGAACAGTCTCACGGGAGGTCGGCCGAGGACCTGCCCGCCTTCTCCGACTTGGTCGGATTCTTGGAAGAGGAGGCTCGACGGGCAGAGAATTTGGGGTTGACGGTCACCCATCCTTCGGAGCCACAGAAAGCTGCCGGGAGCGCTGTGAGTAGGGGCCCTCCGACGAGGAAGGACCGCACCAACCGGCAGTCGTATGGGACTGTGAGTGAATTGACCCCACATGGTGAGACCTGCCCATGTTGTAGGCAGATTGGCCATGCTGTGGCCAATTGCAATAAGTTCGGGGAACTTAGGGTTCAGGGACGGCGCCGGATGGCCAAGCAGCGGAGCTGGTGTTTCCTGTGCCTCGGGCCACACATGGCTAGGGACTGCACGCGCACAAAAATGTGCGGATATTGTGGTGGGGCCTACAACAATCTGTTGTGCATTAACCGGTCCGGCCAACAGCCTCCACAGGGCCGTATCCAGGGTGACACGGCATGGGGCCCTGAGAATTCGTTTGCGACTCGGAGCGCAACTCAGGGGCCAACGTCCCCACGTCCACAGGGCCGTACCCAGGGTGACACGGCATGGGGCCCTGAGAATTCGTTTGCGACTCGGAGCGCAACTCAGGGGCCAACGTCCCCACGTGCACAGGGCAGTACCAGGGTGCAGGGCCGCACTCAGGACCATTACATGGGGGGCCCTGAGTTTTCGGTTGCGACTCAGCATCCGACCCAGCGGGACATTGGGTGTGTTGAGCAGGCCGTAACGGGCGGGTGTCATGGGACACCTTCGAGCTATGCGGGTGCGGTTCGGACGCCGCCTCAGTTGTCGCCCCGCTCGTCGCCTCGTCCTCGTCGGTCACATGTGATGTCCCCCCCGCTCATGGAGCGGCCACGGTTGAATTCACGCCCACCCCCCTTTACGGGGAATCGTAGGTTGGGAATGGAACCGGCGCGTGGGCCATTTGTACAATGGGACCCTCTGGCGTATAGCTGCATACCTGATCGGTTACAGGCACAGTGGGGCCCCGGGGGTCCTCGCTAGGAATTTGCGGCCCAACCATTGGTTGCCCCCCAACCGGAGACGGTGGTGTTACCGATCGCCTCTGTGCTTGTTTGGGATTTGGCGGGCAACCCAACATACGTTCGCGCCCTATTAGATTCTGGAGCTCAGGGCTGCATTGTATCGAATGATTTAGCAAAATGGTTGGGCCTCAAGGTAAATAGGTATAATAAATCAATACGGGGCGTGGGGAATGTTACGGTTACGAATGTAGTTGGTCAATCGGTGATCACGTTCTCTCCACGTTATGACATTCTGACAAAAACATCCGTGCAAGCTTTAGTAATGACGCATGTCATGGGCAGACACCCCTTGGTGAAGTTGAATCCGGCCGTTCGATTCCTGACATCAGGACTCAAGTTGGCGGATCCCGATTTTGACATTCCAGCCCCGGTCGACCTGCTACTGGGAGCAGACGTTCTGGGTAGGTTTCTGTTGTCGGATCGGCGAGTTCTTCAGCCGGACGGGTTGATTGCTGTGGATACTAAGTTTGGTCACGTGATCATGGGTCCGGCATTGCCAATGGTTAGGCCTGCCGAGTCAGATGGCATACTTATTGGCTCAGCGTTGTCAGACGCTATCCAACGTTTCTGGGAGATAGAGGAACCTCCCACCGTTCGTCGAGTCGACGCAGACGAAGAGGAGTGCGAGTTGTTTTACCAGAATAGTACTGGTCGCCTTCGTTCTGGTCGTTTTGTAACTCGACTGCCTTTCAGGGCCGATCGACCGCCACTAGGAGAATCTAGGAAGATGGCTGAGACGAGATTGATGTCGATGGAGCGTAGGATGACAAGGGACGCCGTATTTAAACAAAAATATGTTATTTCATGAGGGAGTATGAGTCGTTAGGACACATGTCGGTATCGGGTGTGGACTGGAGATCTGAGGATCATTGTTTCCTTCCACACCATGCCGTCCTACGAACCCCTACCGGCAAGATTCGAGTTGTTTTTGATGGGTCAGCACCTACCTCGAACGGGATGTCCCTGAATCAGTGTCTACATTCGGGACCCAAGTTGAGTCGTGATATTTCGGATATTCTCACGAGCTTTCGGAGGCACCAGATTGTATTTGTCGCAGACGTTCGGATGATGTTTAGGCAAACGGAAATTCATCCGGCTGACAGAAGGTATCAGTTGATACTTTGGCGTGAGTCCACGGCCGAGCCAGTCAAGGTCTATGAGCTAAACACGAACACGTATGGGTTACGGTCTAGCCCGTATTTGGCGATGCGTACCCTGCGGGAGTTGGCGTCGCGTGACCGTGTGAGCTATCCTAGAGCCGCCGCTATCCTGGAGCAAGATTTGTACGTCGATGACGTCTGCACAGGGGCAGCCAGTGTAGAGGAAGCTCTGGACCGACGTGACGAGCTCATTCAATTGCTGGAACGAGGCGGCTATGAACTACGTAAGTGGATGTCCAACTCCCCTGAGTTGATGGCTGGTCTCCCAGATGAGTTTCAACAAGACCCGCACGTTTTTGAGAATCCTGACAACCCTAACATGTTGTCAGTACTTGGAATTCAGTACCGGCCCGTCCATGATGAGTTTACCTATCGGGTGGTTTTAGAAACACCGAAGGCCTGGACGAAGCGGTCAGTACTGTCAACGATTGCGAGAACGTTCGACCCGAATGGATGGATTTCTCCAGTCACCTTTGCTCTCAAATGTTTTATGCAAAGGCTATGGGCGGCTCAGTTGACCTGGGACACCCACCTCTCAGGTGATTTGTTGACTGATTGGACGCGAATGTTCACCTCGCTATCGGACATAAATAATGTATCGCTGCCGAGGAAATTGGTCCCTGCTGGGGATTACAGGGCAACCCTTCACGGGTTTTGTGATGCCTCTGAACGAGGGTTTGCGGCAGCGGTTTATTTGCGAACCGTCACCTCCACCGGGGAGGTCGACGTGCGTTTGGTTTTGGCAAAAAGCAAGGTAGCGCCTATTCGGACAAGGATGACGATTCCAAAACTGGAACTGTCCGGGGCTGCTCTTTTGACCAAACTTTTGAATCACACTCTAACAGTGTTGCGTGGGTCAGTGGTTTTAGAGGATACGGTGTACGCTTGGACGGACAGCCAGATTGTTTTGTGCTGGCTGAAGGCTTCGGTCCATAACTTAGAGGTTTTTGTTGCGAACCGTGTCTCCCAGATTGTGTCGTCTGAGGTCCCACTGACCTGGAGACATGTACCAGGAGAATTGAACCCGTCTGATTGTGCATCCAGGGGATGTCGGGCTCCTGAACTCGTTAGACACCATTTGTGGTGGGGACCACCCTGGCTTGCCAAGAGAGAATCGGACTGGCCCCACAGCCATGTAGTAGTATCTTCGGATCATGGCCCCAGAGCGGCCGTGCATGTTACCCAGAAGGCTGAGGAACCTGACGCCGGGTTTCTGCTGGACCGGTATAGCTCACTTGACAAGTTGATAAACGTGTCCACTTGGATTAGGAGATTCGCTCGAAATTGTCGTACTCCTCGCGATCAGCGAACGTTGAACCCTATTCTGACTCCGGCAGAGCGAAACGAGTCGCTGCTGAATTTGGTCCGGTTGGTACAGTCCTCGAAGTTTGGGGCAGAATTGGAGATTATACGAAGTGGACGTTCGAAATTGAAGGGAGCCGTCGCGCGTCTCAACCCCTTTGTTGATTCGACCGGGTTACTTCGGGTAGGAGGGAGATTGCGCAATGCGAATCTGTCGTATTCGGCTCGTCACCCACTTCTTCTCCCCAAGGGGGGACAGTTAGTTGAATTGCTGGTGACTGATCGTCATATTAAAAACGCGCATGCCGGCTGTAACGCGTTGTTGGCCACGCTCCAGCGGGAGTTTTGGATCTTATCTGCCCGCCGTGTCATACGGAACATCGTGTTTCGGTGCATGCCTTGTTATCGACTTAAGGCTGCCACGATGCAACCTCTCATGGGGGACTTGCCCCCTGATCGTGTGAATGAGGTCAGACCGTTTTCAGGTGTTGGTACGGATTTTGCAGGACCGTTTATGGTGAAGAGTTCACGATTGCGTACCGCTAGGCAATACAAGGCGTACCTATGTGTGTTTGTTTGTTTATCCACCAAGGCGGTACATCTCGAGCTCGTTGCTGATCTCTCGACAGAGGCTTTCATTGCTTGTTTGGATAGGTTTGTTTCTCGAAGGGGACTTCCAACTTTGATCCGCTCTGATAACGGCACTAACTACATCGGTGCGGAACGATACTTACGAGAGATAGTCAACTTTTTGAATGTAAATAAAGTGGATATTGGAACGGCCCTCTCCCGTCGGGGTATACAGTGGACCTTCAGCCCACCGATTTGCCCCCACTGGGGTGGGATTTTTGAGGCCGTAGTTAAGTCAGCTAAGACGCACTTGGGGCGTATAGTAGGTCAGACCGCGCTGACTTTTGAGAAGCTCGCGACATTGTTTTGTAAGATCGAGGCCGTTCTCAATTCGCGACCGTTGTGTCCGCTCAGCTCGGATCCAAATGACCTGGAGGCTCTGACCCCAGGCCATTTCTTGATAGGTCAGCCACTTAACGCGTTGCCCGAGCACCCCTTCGAGGGAGTGAAATTGTATCGGTTGTCAAGGTATCAGATGTTGCAGCAGTTTACTCAGAATTTCTGGAAGCGTTGGTCGCTCGAGTATCTGCATATCTTACAAGAGCGCCTTAAGTGGACTGACAAAACTAGCCCCCCTAGTGTTGGTGACCTCGTTCTGGTTAAGGATGCTAACCTACCGCCACTACGTTGGCGCAAAGGGCGCATTGTTAACTTGTTCCCTGGCAAGGACGGGACCCCCCGGTCTGCAGAGGTTCTAGTAGGAGGCTCGGTTCTAAAACGAGCGGTAGCAACGTTGTCTCGGCTGCCCGTAGATTAGGGGACAGGTGGGTGCCTGTCCGGGCGGGTGATTGTTCGATTCCAAATCGATATTCGATCGATGGTTTCTGAACGGCCATTTTGAATTTGACGTTAGCTGCCAACCTGGCAGTTTTTTGACAACTGACAGACGAAAGCCCTCGCAAGTAAACGCGTTTTGGTTAGGGTATTGAAATTAAATCGCAGTCCATCTGGAATGTATTCGGGTTTCCCTCAGGATTGTCTATATAGCTGAGTGTGTTGTGGTTCCCCGAACCAGATAAAGTTCGCATTTTCGTGGCCGATTGGTTTTTCCCACGTAACATTACCTGTGTTGGAACACTGTGCTCATTGAAGCTGGCCCGCCAGTCATACCTGGTTGGCTGAAGAACCTGTCTACCAAGAAGAGCCTAGGGTGCACCCGGGCCTTGCAGAGAGACAGGAGGTTGACGGGACCGAAGCACAGACCAGGTTAGATCGACCCCAATTACTTCAGCTCGGTGAATCGCCGACGTTCACACTTCTCGGCAACTGATCGTTACGCTACCTCGTAGCTGATGGCCCCCTACGAGGTCATTAGGTGCTGAGAAGCCTGAACAAATTTAATGGTCAGTGTTACTCCTTATTTTACTGTAATACCAACTTAATTATCAGTCTTCTTACTGCTTATTTTAGTTTTACATCAATTAAATGATCAGTCTTACTGCTTATTTTACTGTTACATCAATTTAATGATTAGTCTTACTGCTAATTGTACTGTAACATCAACTTAATGATCAGTCTTACTGCTTATTTTACTTTTACATCAATGATCAGTCTCACTGCTTATTTTACTGTTACATCAATTTAATGATTAGTCTTACTGCTAATTGTACTGTAACATCAACTTAATGATCAGTCTTACTGCTTATTTTACTTTTACATCAATGATCAGTCTCACTGCTTATTTTACTGTTACATCAATTTAATGATTAGTCTTACTGCTAATTGTACTGTAACATCAACTTAATGATCAGTCTTACTGCTTATTTTACTTTTACATCAATGATCATTTCACTGCTTATTTTACTGTTACATCATTTTAATGATGTCTTACTGCTTATCTTAATATTAGGTCCTTACATATGAAATTGGCGTTTTGCATGGGAGGAACATAAAGTCGTTTTTTTTTAAATATAATATATTTATTTAATGAAAGTATGTACCATTGCTATCTATCTAAACACTTTTGCCATCTCATAGGTAGTTCTTCGATCCCTTTACTAAAAAAAACATTCGGACGGGAATCAATAAAATATTTCAAGGCGGTTTGGACTACCCCATCGGAGTTGATTTTTTTCCCTTTCAAGAAGTTATCCAAATTTCGAAAAATGGTAATCTGTTGGAGCATGGTCCGGAGAGTACGGTGGATGTCTTAGACATTCCAATTGAAGCTCCTCTAATATGGTAGCCGTCTGTTGTGCAGTGTGTGGTCTAGCGTTATCATGAACCAGCAGTGGCCTAGAGCGATTGACCAGCCTCGGTTGTTTAGCAGCTAGCTTTTCCATCATGATTTGCAGTTGCTGACTATAGACATCTGCCGTAATCGTCTGGCCAGATTTAAGAAAGCTGTAGTGAACGACACCAGCACTAGTCCACCAAACGCTCACAAGTAAATTTTTTGGAGTCAATTTTCGCTTGGGGCATGGTTTGGCTGGTTCGGCAGGGTTCAGCCATTGCGATGAGCGCTTCCGATTATCGTGCAGGATCCACTTTTCATCACAGGTAATGATTCGATTTAAAATCCTTTTATTATTGTGCCGGGTGAGTAATGCAACGCAGCAGTCAACGCACGTTTGTTGATTTGCTTCACTCAGTTCGTGAGGTAGCCAATTTTCAAGCTTTTTCACCTTCCCAATTTGCTTCAAGTGGATTAAAACAGTTTTATCACTAACACCGCCGCCTGCAGCTAACTCGGACGTGGTTTGCGATGGATCCGCTTCCACGATAGCCTTCAATTCTTCATTATCAACTTTGGTCTCCGGCCGTCCACGGCCGTATTTCGTCGTTGCACCGAGCCAGTTTCTCTTAGTCGTCGGTAAGCACCATCAAACACAGACACGTCTGGCACTCGACGACCTGGATAACGTTGCACATACTCTGCCCGTGCTGCTCGAGAATTCCCTTGACACAAACCGTAACACATAAGAATATCAGCATATTCTTCATTAGAAAACACCGGCATCGTGAACCAAAATCTCACAATCCAAATCACAAGCAAGTCGAAGTCCTAGTTACACAGCCAGGTCACAGTACAGGAGAAGATTCAAAAGTCCACAAAACAAGCAAAGTCGCGATGAAAGTAAATGTTAGCTCAGGGAGGAAGGTATTACAGTACGCACAAATTACGATAGTACGCGTAAGGACCTCGTAAGGACCTATCCGTGGACAGTCCAGTAATTGACAGACGTCACCTGGAGTACTGAAAATTCAAATTTCGAAGAAAACATAATTTTCCTTAATTTTTATGTCAAAACTTTTCTTTTCGTCTCGGCCTCATTAATTTTTGGATTATTCTAAATGATAAAACTTTTTACATCAGCTGTTCTGTAATGCATTTTCCCCATGAATTTAACTGTTTTGATGTTCATCATCAGAAGTCTACTGCCATTTACAGAAAACCGCATCAAAATCAGTCCATTCGTTTGACCACTATTCCTTTTTAAGCAGATAAATTTCGAACGGCTTAACCGATTTTAACAAAACATATCTAAGAACCACCGCAGAGATGTCTACTTTTATTTACAGAAAACGGCATCGAAATTCGTCCACCTGTTTAACTTCTAGAGTGCCACTGACAGGCATACAGACAGACAGACCGACAGACTGACAGACGCTTTAAACTTATAACACCCCCTTTTGGACATCGGGCGATAAAAATAAAATAATTTTGCCCTTACAACATCTTAAAACCCTTTTTTTTAAATCACCGGTCATCTTAGAGTCCGCTACCTTATCTACTTTATCGCCCAATTTTCCCAAGAATAATAAACATTTTATTTGACTATTACCTCATTGAATAGCTAGAGAACTGGAGATGTTTTAGGTTTTGTTTGCACAAACAGTTACTAGTTTTTTTTTTTGGTGACACTGCTTCAAAGTCAGCCCATTAAGTAAACATGCGATATTCGGTTTTCACCATAAGCCTGTATTATAGGTTTTTTTTGCTGTGGTCGGTTCTTTTTTGTTTCTAAATATTAAATTAACTCTATTTTTACCTAATACCTGCAAAATACCTGAACTTTATCACCTAGATTAGGAAAATTGGTGCGAAATATGTTGAAAAGTGGGATTTTTCCTCGAAAATCTTTAAAGGCCCCTAACTCGAAAACGGTAAATTTTAGGGTAGGGTGTTTCATAGTAACAATGGTTGGTTTTGATCCGTGCAAGCATCTCCCAACGTATGTAGGTCGACTTAATAGTCACCCTGTATAGGTATCTAAATATATGCAATACATATTAATTCTAAAGAGTAACATAGAGTTTTTTTACGAGACTTAGATGTATAGAGAGTTGGACAGTCCCTGATGGCGGGCACAGGGGAGTGCATTCCACAGTCGAATGGCTTGGATTCTAAATCCGTGCTCATTGGACGCGGTGTTATGCCGTGGATTTGTGAGCATGGAGGCTGTGTGAGATCTTAGAAGCCTGCTAAAAGAAAAATATAACGAAACTTGCAATAAAGGAAGCTTGGTTAGCGTGGATTCCAAAGAATGTTGTACATTAAATTGTGGATGTAAGAATCCCGGCGAAGATCCATCGGCAGCCACTTCAACCCCTTGTGTTGCTGTGGTTTGTAGTTGTGTTGTGTGCTTGAGCAGCCGGAAGATGAACCTAATTCCGAAATTTTGTAGTCGTTCGAGTTTATTCAGTAGTTCTTCGTTAGCATTAACCCAGCAGACATCAGCATAATCAATAAGGGGTAGAATGAGAGACCGAGTGAGAATGATCTTTGTCAGTCGAGGCAAAAAGTACTGGTTTCCCGAGAGAGTGAAAGGACTCTATATAAGAATACTCGTCGACTGACCTCATTGACTTGCGAACTGTGATTATGATGTCATTAAAAGTGGAATGGGTTGTTGCTGTAGCAAGTTGAGATAGTGTCTGGTACCTATAATCATGACCTCGGACTTGTTCGGGTTAACCAGGAGTGCGAAGGATGAAGCCCCAGCCTCTCACACCTTCAAGATCAGCGTTCAGTGCATCCAAAGCATAGTTTACATCGTTGGAAGAGATGTGGTCATAAATCTGGAGGTCATCAGCGTATAGGTGATATGAGGAAGACAGGACGGACGAGATGGAGTTAATGAAAATTGAGAATAGAAGTGGAGAGAGGATCACCTTGACAGACGCCGGTAGAGGTTTCACCATTCAGTGGAGGCCGCCGATATCTCAAATAGGAGTCGAACCAGCTGGCGGTTCAAGGACTTTGGAGAGGATGGGAAGGATTGAAATATGACGATTCTCTACAATATTTTGTAGAGAATCGTCATATTTCAATCCTTCCCATTCTCGTGGCAGGACTGGAAGTTGAAGGTTTTGGGATAACTAATGTTTTTTCCACACGGAGGGGAAGACGCCATTCAATATAGAAAAATATAGTTTGTGTGAAATAGCTGGTGGGTCGTCCAGAATTGTCAAAAGTATTTTAAGGATTTTTTTAAATCACGTACAGCTTTCGAGTGGACTATCAGTATTGCAATCATGACCGCGTCCATGCCACCATTGCTCAAGTTGAATGGTGTGGTGTAGTTTTTGATCTTGTAGTATCTATACTTGGAGTGCTTAGTACACTTGATACCGTGACGAAAAAAAACGGCCGCTGAGTTAGATTTTACACATGAAATGGCAGCGGTGTTTTGGAATTGAATGCGCAAGTGAAGGATAGACATCAGGCTTGGAAAAAATGGGGAAAGAACTATGCAGATAGAAAGTATGTAGTAGGTATATTATCTATAAATTATAGTATTGTTTTTGTCTCGAGCGCATACGACAGTAATGGCGGAGTGGGACAGTGCCGTCCGAAGTTATTTCTAGTGACATTACAAACCACTTTATATAGTTAGCTTGACAATATCGTCACTTGATGAACGAACCTGAAATAAAACGTAAAAAACATCGAAGGAACAAATGTGCGAAATCCTACTTAACCAACAGGTACCGAAAATCAAAGAAAATCGTATCCTTATCACAACCTCAGATCCCAGCACACCTATAACTTACTAGCTCAGTTCCTGGAGCGAATCACCACTTCCAACTACCAGGAGAAACAGACCATCGAGCTTACGTTCTCCACCAAGGAGTTGAAGCCAAAGAGTTTGGAGGAGAAAGTCATGTTGGCGGTCTGTGATAAGCTGGTGGACATTTCCGCAAAGCTGTTCGATGATCCGACTACTAAGCCGGGGATTACGCATCGGGTAACTATCACCACATTTTATTTATGCTCTTACTTTGTTGCTTTTTAGAATATTCCTACTAAGATACACTTGCAATCGTTGTAACAAAGTGAAGAGCCCGCAAAGGTCTGTTCAGTCGCAAGAAATAATGTGTCTCAAAATACACAGAAGTTATAGGATGTAATAAACATGTGTAAAAATATATTAAAAGAATATACAATGAAATAGCGAAATAACAGAAAATAAAAGTCCTTCAAGTGCGGGTCGGACTTCCACACGAAGGGCTCCGTACCATCCAAAAATAATAAAACAAAAAGACAATAATATTATGGCTGAAAGTTGTTTCGAACCCAGAACTTCAGAGTTGCGCAACCGATATCAAACCAATTGCGCCACCACAACCATGTGATCAGCCGCGAAATCTATGATCATATTTGAATCATGATATGGTTTGTTATATCGTGTTAAAACACTTCTGTTGTATAGGTCCCCCTTTAATTTATATAATATTGTGTAGTTCATTATTTGTTGCTGTAGCGGCAACAGAAATACACATTCTGTGAAAATTTAACACTACCTATTACGGTTCATGAGATACAGCCCGCTGACGGGAGGACGGGCAGACAGACAGACGGACAAAGGGGCAGCGGAGGCTTAAAAAACTAATCTATGTATTTACAGAATCAAATTAATTAATTATAAAATAAGCCGCCCTGGGTCATATCCGATGCAAAGGTAATCCGCTGAATGAGAGGGAGATCCTCTGCATAAAATAAGACCCAGAGCGGCGGTCATAGCCACTGTCTCTCAGCAGGCGGCGCCCTATCTCCCCAACGAAGGCCTTGCCTTGCACTTCCCAGACCCCGGTGATTTCGATGGCAAGATCTGTAAAGATGATTAGGCCAATGTTGATAAGCAGCATTGATTCTACCTCCCAGCACGCGGAAGCGGTCTTACTCGCTATCCGCACGGTCAGCACGGGCGCTCTGTGGGCGCGCGGAGCCCTGGGAGGCGCGAGTGGCGCGCGCTGCCGGCTGTCGCTGTCGCCCGCGCCGCGTGCCCCGCCAGCTGACCACGCCGCCACGCTGCCGCTGTCGCACCACCTCGCGCTGAAGATCGAGGGCGTCATCCTGCCGCCTTATGCTGGCCTGCTAGCTGGCGGGGATGCGGCGAAGAAGATTAGGTGAGTTTCTGGTTTCTGCCACTAGATGGTGTTTGTTCAGTCGTAGATGCCCTGCCACCACATCTTGCGTTGAATATAGAGGGCGTTATCAAGTTTCAAGATTGAAAGTTCTTTAGTTTTGTCGATATTTACAAATAAATTTTTGCCGCTTCTCTACATTTCTCTGGCGCCGCATGCTTGCTTGGCATTTGATGATGATGTAGTGAAGAAGATGACGAAGAGCATTTTTGTCGAAAAGTCAGCTTTTCGACAAAAATGCTAGCGACTGACGCCTCATTACGTATTTTTGTTTCAGAAGGAAGAAGCAAGAAGAACGACAAGTCAAGGGTGTTCAACTGACAGTTACGGCAACGCCACACCCGAGGACAAACGAAAAGGTAAATAAATAGGCTCACGTTGAGAAATGTGCAGAAATCTGATTCCAAATAGTAACGCCATCTGTTGAACGTGAGATTAACTTAATTTGTTCGTCCCTAGAGACATGAGACCAAATTATACTTAACATATTTACGCATGTATTTTCAATTAGCTGAAACGGCAGACGTCGTTCTGTCAAACGCTATGGGACTGCAACCATCCACTACCTACGCCATCTATTGAATATATTTGGGCTAGACCCAGTGCGTTTTTAATTTTTTTCTCTGCTTAAGAAACTTGCTTAAGTCTTGAAAGAACAGCTTAAACAAAAGTTTATTCAAATCGATCGATCGATCGATTGCGCTTACCAACACATTTACCAGTTCATGTGATTTACCTAAGTCCCAAAAGTCATATTTCACATTTCGTTCACAAATAAATTCGCCAGGTAAAAAAATAAACATTACCAGCGTTGTCCTTTGACGCCATTGGAATCGGTCAAATTTGTTAACTTAATTGATCCCATCTCGTTTAATCTCAAATCTTACAAACTGTGATAATGAAAAAGCAAATGAGATATCCAATATTCTTGTTACACCGTTTCTTACTAGGCGGAGCCAAGGTTTGCTGAGCAAATGCATTCGTTCCAATTTTATTGCCCTTTTATTTTGCATATTGGTGATGGTACCATTCATATGCATACCATTAGCAAGTTTTTGGAGGTATTTTCTCATTTCGTATTTGGTATGTTTTTTTCGCGATAGCTGATCAAAGGTAAGGTCAATGTAAAAAGTGAGGATTTACATTAAAGCTTTACCTGACGATTTCTCGAACATGCAATTTTCACTGAGGTCATGTTTGGCTTGATCGATGCATCTGAGGCAGGGCTACCATCGTTGTCGCTGTGACGTATGACTTTTGGGACACCCTGAATATAGATAGATAGAAGATAGTGTACGATTTAGCTATGGCACAATGTGCACACTCTGCACATTTACCTAACAACTCAGTGTCACTACAACAAGGTGGAGTGCGCTCGTGTGCATTAGCGCAATAAAATCAATTTACGTAAATCTGCCGTTTTACTAAATAATCATTATCGAGTTATCAAACCAAGGTGTTGTATGTGCCTATCAAGAGACCCTTAAGATAGAATAGTTATTTTGTCACAAGGGAGCAAAATGATGTATTTACGGCGAGGGCGGTTTATTGAATCCAGAGTGAAGGGAAGGATTCTACGATAGAATCCTGAGCGTAGCGAGTGATTCTAAGTTAGAATGCTGAGCGTAACGAAGGATTCAAGCGTTAACGCCCATGACGAAAATAATTTTGCTCCTAAGTGACACATACAACTTTTCACACCGACTATGAGGAAAATTTAAATTAAATGCTCTTAAAAAATTAAATAACTGTACTTTGAATTATACTTTCACCACTTTTACAGTAATCAAAAAACGTAAACAAAACTTTTTTTTTATAATGGCGGATTGTGAAGGATTAGGGAAAGGTCACCACAGATAAAATATTCCTGTGTACTTTACCAATATGTAAAAATAATCGAATCTAATATTACAATGGTTTCGGATATAAATATTCATTATATCACAATAAAAACTATCGATAGATTTGATTTTAGTAAAACATATAATTTATTGTGACATTTTTTTTAAATATAAATTCATAAATTTTCATACAACTTTGTTAAAGTTAAAACTTGAAACATGTTCGTTTTTAATCGACTACGATGAGATTACAATCGATTATTTTATTAAGATCTGTGTTTAATTGGCACATTGCGTAAATGCTACATGCCAATGAATAATTTAAAAAAGTAGCTTGAACAGAAAAGTAGAATTTTGCTCCCTCTCGTCGTGGAGCAAAACTTACTTTTCCGAATGAAAGGTGTGAAGAAGGCTTATTCAGAACAGCATCTTCATGATTGGCTGTCACGGCCTTGAATATATTTATTTATTTCCTTAGGGAAACAAACAGCTATACATATATATATATATATATATATATATATATATTACATCTTAGGAAATGCAAGTCATTTTTGCATGGAGCCGGTGAAGTTTCCACCGATAGCTTGGACGTATTATTTCTACACAAAGTGTGACGCAACCTAAATATCAAAACATAGTAAAAATTATTAAAAAAAAGAGTGTAACATTATTACTAAGCTACTATCTAACTACTAATCTACTATATAGATATGAAGGTTTCCTTCACCGTTAGAATGTCTGAATGTACTTTGGATAAATTACTCATCTCATTGGTCCATGATCAGCGCCGGGATTTGAACCCATATCTATATAACATAACCCACAACTCTAGAGCACGGTCGTTTGTTAATTGTATTGGACAAAAAAGCAAAAAAAGAACACAAACATTAAATCAGTTTTTATCCGGATAAAAACCATTTCTATCTATACCTATATTCTATGAATATTTATGGACCATGATGATGATTAGGCAACTAGCAGTTTTTGATGGGCAATCCATCCGATAATAACTCAGTTTTAAGGGTTACGTACCCGAAGGGTGCCAAACGGGACCCTATTACTAAGCCTTATCTCATAAACCGTAATAGGTCGAGTTAAATTTTTCACTGAATGTATATTTTCTGATGCCGCTACAGCAACAAATAATGAACCACACCCAAATTTCACGGCATCCATCCTATTATCGACATATTTTTATATATATTTTTAGTCCTTAAGTTTTCTTGTAAGGTAGTACGGAACCCTTCGTGCGCGACTCCGCCCGCACTTGACGGTATTTTTTGGTTCTTGTGTCCATGTACAATCGTATATAGGTATCTAATTTCTTCCTCCCCTCCCCAAAAAATGATCTTTCTTTTCTGTGACTTGGAGGCTGACGGGCATGTCCCGGGCGGGTCTGGGTAGCCACGCACTGACGGACATGTCCCGGGCGGGTCTGGGTAGCCACGCACTGACGGACATGTCCCGGGCGGGTCTGGGTAGCCACGCACTGACGGACATGTCCCGGGCGGGTCTGGGTAGCCACGCACTGACGGACATGTCCCGGGCGGGTCTGCGGGTCTGGGTAGCCACGCAAAACAAAAGGCTTTTTTTGCTCAATTTAACCATCTGTGAATTTGTTGAAGTGTAGTTACGTTTTACTCATAAAAAATACATATCCGTGTTATATAGTGTTTGTGATTTTGTGTGATAGGAAAACCAAGCAGAACACGAGTCAGCAAATAGAAACAATGGATGGAAACTTGAAAGACGGGATGAATTTTAATAAAACAACCGCAATCCCCACATCCTCCTCATTCAAGACATCCTATATTGGTCGTTTGATTGAAATGGCTGGAGAGACACCATTCATTAATTAATTTATTGCTCCCCCAGACCGTAGAGCTAACCAACATCGCACCAGTCCTCACCGCGGTACAGACCGTCACACCCGTCCGAGACTTCTTCTCGGCCGCGCAGCTGGTGTGCGTGCCGGCCCCCGGGCTGCACACGGTGGCCGTGGAGGCCGCCCTCGTGGACCAGCGCGGCGACATGTGGCACACCGGCCCCAGGAGCTGCATCGTCATCAAGGTGACTAGCATACTGACTGTCCTCTATGTGCGACTGTTCTGTATTGTCGACCAGCGCGGCGACATGTGGCACACCGGCCCCAGGAGCTGCATCGTCATCAAGGTGACTAGCATACTGACTGTCCTCTATGTGCGACTGTTCTGTATTGTCGACCAGCGCGGCGACATGTGGCACACCGGCCCCAGGAGCTGCATCGTCATCAAGGTTATTAGTGTTCATGTCTACCTCTAGTATACACCATAGTATAGGGTGGCGTAGAGTGATTCAAAGGGGAGCGCAGCGTGCAGCTTTGCCACCTCTCGTACAAAACCTTGTTGGTTGTAGAAACAATTAATAATTGTTTACAATTTCAGCTAGAGCATATCCAAAACGTCTATCTAACCTGAGTTCTGGGCAATACACGCATTGAGCAGAGTCAGCGTCTGTAAGGTACTTAAAGTACAATGCTTCGCAATGCGGTAGGGTTGTCTACTTTGTTGTGGAGAAGCAGAAAGAAGTGCACTAACGGCGATAATTTTTGTTTCAACTCTTGGGTGTCTACCTCCACCATCCCCGCTACAAATAGGGACGTGAGTAAGAACGGATTATGCTTCTATCGCATTTTGTTTAAAAACCTGGTGAACTGACGTTGGTCTTTCTCTATCATGAGTGTATACTTAGTCTCCTTAGTATCTCCCTTAGTATACTTAGTCTAGAACAAAAGCGTTATACAAGGAGCTTAACATGGAAATATCCCTAAACCGAGTCGTCTGTCGCATTTCAGTACATAATAATCTAATTTACTCCGAACAAAAGCGTTATTCAAGGGGCTTAACATGGAAACATCCCTAAACCGCGTCGTCTGTCGCATTACGAATCCGAGGGACTTGTTGGCTCTCCTGCCGAGTCTCCCGGATGTGGTCGTTGAATGTTAACTCGGAGACAAGTTTCAGTCCTAGCTCTCGTATTTGGGTAACCCTCACAAACGGGGCACCCGTAATGTTATAGTCATGGGGAGAGGCGACCGCGATCGAGTGAAGGTCGCGAAGTGCAAGTTCTTCACTTGGAGCAAGTGGTTGCGTTCACTCCACTCCACGATTCTATCAATATAGCTCTGCAGAAACCTAATATCTGCATCACTGACTTTACGCAAAAACAGCTTCACGACATCGGGAATCATGATCGTGATCAAAAATTGGGTAAGGCCAAGAGTACTACCCTGGTTCACACCCGAGCCGGTCCCGTAGGGACCAGAGGCCTCTCCGTTCAACCTAACTGTTCAGGCCCTGATTCAGGCTAGCCCATAGCTAGAATGAAACAAGGTCCGAACGTGATGGAATTCAAACGTCGGCGATTTCACCGAGTTAAAACTTACATGCTAACACAATACCTTGCTGAGGAGGCTTCACCGACAGCTTCCCTCGAGCAGCTCCGCAGTTCCGGGTGCGCACCCAGAGGTGAATCTCGTCGACGATGCCGTACTCCAACAGCCTTATCTTGGGAAGGAGCAAGCAAGGTCTTGTTATTTCCTTAAATGGTAACATGACGTGGGCGTTCACCAGTAGGACACACAACTCACTGGCTCCCGTAAGACCTCGAACACAAGCGACAACTCGAAACCTGGCCAAAATATCACACCGAATACACTCGAAACGCAATACCCTAGACCAGCAAAACAGGGGCAATGGATCGCTGTAACATTATAAAAATTTCGTAAACAAGAAAATTCAAGAAATCTCAAGGGACAGCTATCACAAAATTACGTTCATAGACAAAAAAGGCTGCGTTCCGGTTTCACTTTATACTATCATGATGAAATTGCGATTAAGTACAGTTTGGTTCTAAAAACTAACGTATTGAACCCTATGCGAGAAATAGTTACTCTAATGGACATCATAGCAATATGAAGATTCGCAGCCCCTCTTACAATTTCTTGTTGATTGATATTTACTCGACTTGCTAGTCATGTGAAATTACAATGGTAGCTTGCCCCGCTCCTCATAACGACGCTCTTTAGTTAGTCTTTACTGGACTCGCTAGCGATGTGTTCTGTCTCTCAAGCGAGGTCTGTTTATGATGGTCGTGACGTCACTGTTTCTGGTTCGAACGACACAGGGTATCCTAATGAAAGGCCAGACAGAAGCATTGTATATTGTTGTATGTGCTTGTATATAAATGTTGACATTGTTGTTGTTCCAGGCACACGATGACCCCACTTCAAAAGGAACGGTTCAGGCCGCGCGAAGATTTTGAAGTCACTGTATTACTGTATGCATATGTGTTCAATGACGTTGGCTGTAATTAAATCCTATCGTAATGGCAAAAAAGCGTAAGCTAACCTAACTGAAATACTTACCGAGCGACTGTTTTACTAACTTAGCCACAGGCTCCCAGTTGGCTCGCGCAGAGAGACCTTTCATACGACGACCGTTTCATATGGTTTGAAGTTATTATCAACTAATAAGATTGAAAATCAATGCAGTTTTAGGGTCTGTGAGTGAGGGTTAAGCGACTTGTGACACAGTCAGAATATTTTATCTACACACGTATCCCTCTTTACTGGGTCCAAAACCGCACGTTACGACCAGCATAATGTTATACTACTTGGTAAAATTATGACATTCAAATTTCGAACGCCGTCGACGCCCGCCTTCGTACCGCCCCTAGTTTCTCTTTGAAGTTGGTACTACTGAACAAGGTAAACAAGTGCAGAGCAATGATCAATGCCACAATGCCGGTCGAACATGCGGTTCCTGAACACATCAAAAAGAGTTTATGATATGTGTGTAGATAAACTAGTGTATGTAACTGTACATAATTATATTATTGTGAAACTTGATGCCCTCCATTATGTATCAGTCACAAAAACTACTATTAGTTGCTAGGTTTTCTGAAAGATGATCTGTTAGTGAATAGTATGGTTTAATCGTAATTACTATTCATTTGTTAACGTATTGATAGTGGTGAGATCAGCGCAACGCTAATATAAGTACTTCGCGATTTCTATTCACAGCAAACATTGTATTTTATTGAAGGTCTTTAGTACATTCACACGGTAAGATATGAACAGTTTTATTAGTTAACTCAAATCCACAGCAAAACGTGCGCAGTTTCTGTTAGTCTTTTAATAGGTAGGTACCTATTGACTTTTCCTCAATTTTCGGAAGGTAGTTTTGGTTAGAAAATAAGGCCAGTTTTTGGACTCGGCTTGAGACCTGATTGACCTATCTTCTTAAAATCGTAAATCATTGGAAAAGATAAATTATGGCGTTTTCAAATATAGCTCCGTTACTATTACTAGGTAATCATTGTAGTCGTAGAGTTGGCCTTGGATTTGTGATTCATCGCAATCAAGACTTACATATAGTTACAGGTTAAGCCAAACCAATGCTGAGATATTTTAGTCCTTACGTCGACATAAGAAGGCCGATGCAATTTAAAATACCTCGCTTATCGTACTTTCTCAAAAACTACCTTAATCCGCTTATACGAATGAAAAAATGTAGTCCCAGCGTGGATTTGACTGATAGTAGGTCTGTACTGCCGAATGTACCAATGTTTTCATATCATAGTCAAGTCTAGCCTTTGTAAAGCGACACCGGAAATATGATAGTGCACATGCCTAAACGTGGGTTTAGATGTCAGATAGCATACGTTTTCGAATATTTACTCAAATATCGTGGAAATCACTCAAAGAAAGTTGATAATGAAAATGTATAGCGACGTGTTATCAGTCGTGAGTACACAAGTGAAATGGTCGGAATCTATCAATGATATCAGCTGTTTATCAGCACTTTGATAAGATTTCAGCACCACTCTTAGTATGTCCCCAAACGCGAACAGCAAAACAACGAAAATGATTTCTTTCGCGCTACTGTTCATAGCATTCTGTGTTTGTGTTGAAACTGCGAATAACACTATCTGTGATTTGTGCCCATGTCCTTATAAAGCTAAAAGTGATAAGGAATTTCTCATCGTTAAAGTGGACTGTTCATATATCGGTGTGAGTTTAAATACGACTCTAGAACTCCCTTCGCCGATTCATCATTTGGATTTGTCATCAAACAACATCATAGATGTTGACCAATCGAAATTGCTGCGTTCGAAAACAATTGAAGTATTATCCTTGAACAAAAATGATATTCGCAGAGTTGATGTCAATGCATTAGCATTACCTGAGTTGAAGAAATTAGACCTTAGTGGTAATAAACTAGCCTTCTTAGATCCAGATGTGTTCAGTCAAACGAAAAAGCTGGAGTATTTGGACTTAGCGTCGAATAGATTTACAATGTTCGCCCCTATGATTTTTCATCATTTGAACGTGCTGTCAGAAATAGTTTTAGACGGCAATCGTCTGGGGGATACGTTTAGAGAAATCAACATATTCCAGAGAGATGGTATGGCATTGAACAGTGCCATTAGATCGATAAGCCTAAGACGCATTAGTTTTAACCGCGTGCCAGAAAATTTCTTTGTTTATGCGTACGACTTGCGAAGTCTATACTTATCGGGTAATAACCTGACCGACATACCTGAGCTGCCTTTTACGCTGGAAGTCCTAGATCTATCTGATAACCCAATAAGCAAACTCGATCCTGAGGATTTTTCCGAACTGCCAGCCTTGAAAGAGTTGTATTTAAACGATTTAACGATCAAAGAAGTGAAGGAGTATCTGTTCACTTCTCAAAAAGGACTTGTAAAGCTGTTTATGGAAAATAACAAGAACCTGACTAAATTCAGTCCACTGGCTTTTGGTGAGGAGTACTTAGACGATCCCGACTACTTCACATTAGAGGAGTTATCTCTCCGAGGGTCCCGATTGTCCAGATTGTCTGAAGAATTGGCTGTTCCGTTTGGCCAACTTAGGCGGTTGGATCTTCAAGGGAACCCCTGGATGTGTGACTGCTACTTGGTGTGGCTAGTGAAGTTGCAGATTGCGCCTTCTGATTATGAGTATTTGAGGTAAGATTTCTTAGGTAAGAAGAGAGGGCGCCACCTGTGACAAACCAGTATTAAGTATTACTGGTTCTCGTCCTACCTTAAACCTACACGCATATTCGTTGCATTTGTCTCCCATAATTGGGCTGTCCAAGGGTCCCTTTCAGTGTGGTGCGGGTTTCATAACGCATGCGGGATTTACAATGGGATTGACCCCGGAAACGGGTGCTGTCAGTATAGCGCCCCGCGTCCCGCATGACAAATACGCACGACTAGAGATGTAATGTAACAGTCAAAACTATAAGTGACCGAGAAAATTGTTAAAAAGCTCAATGTGCTCGGTCAGGAACGGTAAGTTAATAATAATTTAAGGAAAACAAAGCAATACATTGCACTGCGAATCACTTCTGAGTATGTATTTTTAAGGTAAACAAGGAAATGTTGTCAGTGACAGGTTTCGAGATTCCTATACAGTCCGATTTCAAATGAACAAGAACGAGTTTAATCCGTGTGCTTCTTGATGATGCAAGTGTGGAAATAGTCCCAAACGTTTCGTTTTTGAAGAAACAATTTCGATGATGGCACTCTTGAAAATGTTGCGTTGGAGTGTTGCCAGCAAAAAACAAAACGTTTTTCTACTTATATTAGTAACCGTTGGGTTACGATAAACATAATTGAACTTAGCTAAATAAATATTACACAGAAAAGGTAATTAAGTATAATTATATTTTTTATGTAGGGTCAACCATTTTCTTATAATAAGTACTTTTATATCTTATAATACAAGCTTATTATAATAGGTAGCTCCGGCTCCATCATTAGGTCAGCTCCAAGTAATAAAAATATTATCTATGACAAAGGACATGTCAAGACGAATTAAACATGTCCAAACTCGAGGGTTGTGTCGTTTAATTACAGAATTCCCAAAGCTACCTTCCGGCTCCATCATCAGATCAGCCCCATCAAAATATTGTATTGTCATCCAATTTTCATATGCATGCAAAATTTTAGCACAATCAGAAATTGGGAAGTAGATCAAATTTGAACCGGGCATACAACATACATTGCATGTTAAATATAAGCTTAAAAAAAATACCCATTATCACTTCCCATACAATTGCAATTATATTTCTCCAAGGTCAAAGACAACTTCCTCACTTGCATCACTAAGGAGCACAATGGTGTACATTTGAGAGGGGACTAGGTGTCCAAACTAGCCATAAAAATCACTTTATTTATATTAGTAGCGTGTGGAATTGCCAACTGTCACCTTTAATGTGAAAATATTACATGTTTATATTGACCAACTTGACAATACTTAACCATTACGCTCGAGCATATTTAGGTAGGTAGGTTGGACGGTCAATTTACATCTCTGCGCACGAAACTGAAAGCACACTTTTACTTCTCTTCTACTTTATTCTCACAAATAGTTATTTGTTCTCTTCAGATGCGTGAATCCCCCTTACCTCCGCAACACAAAAATCTTCGAAATAAACGAGGAACGATTCAGATGCATAGAGGTTGAAAAGCACATCATAGGAGGAGCTGTAGGTATAACAGTCTTCTGTGTGCTGCTATCGTTTATAGCGATATGGCTGTTCGTCTGTCTGCCAAGGTCCCAAAGAAGAGGGGCGATAGTGAACAAGTATTATGCGCCGTTGAATGCGTATAGTTTACTGCCTATGGCGCCAGGTAATGTGAGCACGTGATTATAGAATATTTTTTGATATTGTACAATACTATTGTTGTTGGGAGTTCAAATAGCGCAAGTAAAGTAGAAGGTCAGTGGTAAAATTTGACGTAAACGCGTGAAGGCCTTAAAGTAACAACATTTTTATGAACATAATGGTCGTGTGCGTGCGTGCGTGTTTGTGTGCGTGCGTGCGTGTTTGTGTGTGTGTGGAGTTATACTATTAGATATTGAATTTTGACACTTTTAGTAACTTATATATGTAGATAGGTATTTTAGTACAATTATTACGGTGTACTCGTTTATGAATAAATTAAGATTGTTACATACTTACAATCATAATCATTTCACCGCCATGTTATGTAAGCAGAATAACAAAAAGACAATAGTGGTTTCATTTTATATTTAAAAGTACAAAAGTGTACAAATTGTTTTACATACAAAGATATTGTGCATTGATCAATCACTAACTCGAAACTTTGTGCTGGGAGATTCATTCCTTACATACGATATGAATTGGCCAGTGTACTGTGGAAATGCAACTTGGGCAAAGCCTGGGGGTTTGAGCTGTCTTATATCAGTCTTAAAATTAATAAGAGGTTCAAATACTTGAAAAGCGTATGAAATATGAGGAGTACATGCACTGGTTTCACATACACTGGTCAATTCAATGTTGATATGAGATTCTGCCAATAAGGCGAGTGTTTTGTTATAATTTAACGTCCGTCAAAATATCCGTTACGAATAATAAATAAGGAGATTTTTGCTCCGTCAAGAACTGAAAACATACCAGATGATTCTCTTAACAGGACAATTCGCAGATATTTCGATGGACAGATTCATTAATTATTTTAATACACTTAACTATACAGCAGAATAGCAAAGCAGTGTGAGACCCCTTATTACACTAGAATTTAGATATTTTCACACCTCTATTGCCATACAATATTGGTAGTCATGGCGTCAAGTCGTCATATGCGGCGGAATGTGTGAATCGCACATGATCCGTCATTTTACTATGTATAATAGGGCCCTTAGAACAATTTATATGAAAATTGATAATTACCTAAAGTCAAACAAACAATTCCATACAAATAAATTCACAGGCACATCCGCACAAGTCATCACACGTTTATCTTAGAACAGGCACAAGCTTTACAAAGGCAAAACGTTATTGAGCATTGTTTAATTATTATTTTAATTTTATGTAAATGTATATATTTTTTAATAATTTTGCAAATAATTTGAGAATGGCACCCGTCTTTTCATACATACAATCTCCGCCTATCAAACCTACTTCTGAGGTGTTGATTCAAAATGTATATATAAGTTTAAAAAAATGTACAGCTGTCTTATCGAAATCAACTTAAAGCCAACTTCACTAAGTACAATACTCCCGTAGTATGTCTTGTTCTAAGTATAATCTCAAGTACGAAATGCAGTATTCATTTTTGATAATAAATAACCTATTCTAATCTAAGCCTATGATATGATTTATATAGTAAATGTATATCTCTAAACTCTAAACTATGTATAATTACAATATCTTTACATTGTGTGGGAATACAAGTGAGTATAATATTCATGTATTCTCATTAAGTAGCTGCTTGGTTTATGGCATTATAAAATACTTACAAAAATTATACTACTCTTAAAATCCTAAGCAATTTGTGCTAAATCTCAGACTATATTCATATTTATTGATAGAAAAAAAAATGTGTATAAAATTACATAACCAATAAAAGATTAAGACAGTAAAACGGTATAATGTCAGTCGAAAAATGAGTAAATGCTTTGTCAAGTCTTTTAAAATATTATTTTATAAGATGTCTACTAAAAGATCCGACACCAAACTTAAAACTATATTTCTTTGAGAATATCATTGCACTGGTCACTCTCTCTATTCAAAGTAAGCCTGTGCGCCATTAGAACACCACTAACTACTAACGAGAGTTAAGTTCAGCATCTGGAGCTGTTGATATTTCATATTATTATTTTATCAAAAGGCCAATACAAAAATTTGATACTAAATTACAAGAGAGAGTTGAGCTGCCAAATACTTACTACTAAGCACACCCAGGTACTGGCAAGAAACTAAATAGGTTGGTAACTGGTAAACAAGGAAACGAGTCACAAACCCTCAATCAGTAGCGCCACTCCATTTGATTGCAGTTGACTTAAAGTAAACTAGTTAGTAACTTCCGTCACTGATCAGTTTCTATGCAGTAGCTTCGTGTGCCTAACTAAGGCGGTGGTGCTAAAACCATTCGAGCGTTCGTCAGACCAGCCGGTGACCGTCGCGTGCGCTCAATGCACACTCCTCCTGTCAGACTGACGTCTCGGAGTTTAGTCGAAGAACGAACCTGGAAACAGATAAGGTAAATTTTTGTTGTCTTGAATAAGACAGGGAATAGTTATTTGTGTCACAAGGGAGCAAAATTATGTATTTACGGCGAGGGCGGTACATTGAATCCAGAGTGAAGGGAAGGATTTCTAAGTTAGAATCCTGAGCGTAACGCAGGATTCAAGCGTTAACGCCCATGACGAAAATTATTTTGCTCCTGAGTGACACATACAACTTTTCCCACCGACTATGAGGAAAATTTAAATTAAATGCTCTAAAATAAATAAATAACTATACTTTGAATTATACTTTCACCACTTTTACAGCAATAGAACAACGTAAACAAAACTTTTATTTTTTTATAATGGTGGATTGTGAAGGATTAGGGAAAGGTCACCTCACCACAGATAAAATATTCCTGTGTATTTTTAATAATGTGTAAAAATAATAGAATCAAAATATTACAATGGTTTCGGATATCAATATTCATTATATCACAATAACAATCATCATGTGACTTTTTTAATATTACAAAAATTCATAAATTTTCATATAACGTTGTTAAAGTTAAAACTTGAAACATGTTCGTTTTTAATCGACTACGATGAAATTACAATCGATTATTTTATTAAGATCTATGTTCAATTAGCACGTTGCGTAAATGCTACATGCCAATGAATAAATTAAAAAAGTAGCTTGAACAGAAAAGTAGCATTTTGCTCCCTCTCGTCGTGGAGCAAAACTTACTTTTCCGAATGAAAGGTGTGAAATAGTAGATTGTTAACCAATGATGGAAAGTGAGCCATTTCACCTTCGTTCGAGCGCGAATAGTTCCAAGATGAAATGGGCCACTTTTACCCGAGTTAAACTCTACTTTTCATTTCGACTGTGAGGAAAACGCATTTTCCGAAAGGGACTTGACATTTTTAGCAGATCTCCAGTTTTTGAAATATGTATGCATGAAATGAAGTATGCCTTAAGATATCTCTTCTTAGAGCACTGCGGTAATAGATTGTTAAAAACAGCTTTTGCCTGTTCTTTTATCTCATCGGGAGTTAAATCATTGTCCATGTCACTGGAATCACTGCCTGAAACCATTTTTAACAAAAAAAAGACACGTTTTATTTATATTTAATCTTGTGTACCCGCTTTTTCCATTGCAAACTTAGATTGTTTTTTATTACTAGATTCTAAAAAAAGGTAAAATACCCATACTAATTTTTTTTGCAAAAATTCTAGTTGGCCGTTTAAAAAACTTATTCTATTAATTTCAATTTTGTTTTTTAATAACTTGACGTAACTCAATTATCATCGACTCCGTGGCCAATCGTAAAAAATAAAATCTTTCCACCCTAGGGATGGAATAGTTATTTGTGTCTCAAGGGAGCAGAATGACGTATTTACGGCGAGGGCGGTACATTGAATCCAGAGTGAAGCGAAGGCTTTTCTACGATAGAATCCTGAGCGTAACGAAGGATTCAAGCGAAAGCCCATGACGAAAATAATTTTGCTCCTGAGTGACACATGCAACTTTTCACACTGACTATGAGGAAAATTTAAATAAAATGCTCTAAAAATGATGATATAACTATACTTTAAATGATACTTTCACCACTTTTACAGTAATCGAACAACGAAAACTTTTTTTTTATAATGGAGAATTGTGAAGTATTAGGGAAAGTTCACCACAGATAAAATAATCCTGTTCTACTTTTACCAATGTGTAAAAATAATCGAATCGAATATTACAATGGTATCGGATATCAATATTCATTATATCACAATAACAGTAATTGATAGTTTTGAATTCAGTAAAACATTTATTGTAATTTTTTTTTATATTACGAAAAATTCATAAATTTTCATATAACGTTTTTAAAGTTAAAAATTTAACATGTTCGTTTTAAATCGATTACGATGAAATTAAAATTGATTATTGTATCAAGATCTCTGTTCAATGGGCACATTGCGTAAATGGTAAATGCCAACGACTAAATAAAAAAGTAGCTTAAACAGAAAAGTAGCATTTTGCTCCCTCTCGTCGTGGAGCAAAACTTACTTTTCCGAATTAAAGGTGTGAGCAATTTTCCAACAGGCTATCTACTGATGAAAATTTAACTTTCCGAACAGGAGAGATGAAATAGTACATTTCGTACGAGTTCGCAAAGGCCGCAAATATTTACGCACCCAGAAGTTTTTCGAACGAGTTACAAATATAATTTTTCCGCATGAGAACCCAAAATAAAGCGGCGAAGGTGCTATTTTGAGGTTAGAAGGCGGAAAAGGTATTGAGAGGCTTACCCAGTTTCTGAAAGAGTGGTCAGATGGAACAGGAGATTAATCGAAGATGATTTAAAAATAGCGGCACGTGATGAGATGAAATGCGTTCAATGGAGTTTAACAAGTTGTCACAGCTAATTTCCGTTTCGGAAACCGGGCGTCAGTGAAACATGTATTCGACATATGTTTGTGTTGGACAAACAATTTGGGTTCACGACTTCTTACTTACGACGGGCTAAACATCGATCAAACTAGTTTAATAGATGTCGCTTATTATACAAATTATTGTATAATAAGCGACATCTATTAAACTAGTTGTTTGGATATTAATCTAAAACAACATAAAAATATACATCGCACAAGCGAAATTACTACAAACTTTTGCTTATATGTTGCACTTCGTCCACCACCCCACCAACAGATGTCGCTACTCTCCCAATATACAAATCACATATAAACCTACATCTCTTAAGCATTTTCCTTACCTGTTGCTCTTCGGATCCACAACCTCCTCCGACAGGCTAAACTTCGGCAGATGCTTCACGGAACAACTCAGGAAGATGTCTCCCTGTCTCAGTTGGAACTCGACTCCGTCAGCCAGCGGCCTGGCCAGCAGTTCGTCGGATATGAGCGACCAGCGCTGGACGGGCCGGCTGTCCGACTCTGCGGAGAGCACGGGGCCCTCGACGAAGAAGGGCTCGAGGAAGGCGCGGGGCGACGCGTCTTGCGACAGGCAGCGGGCGAGGTGGGCCAGCACCTGGAGGGAAAGGGAAAACGTGTTCTTATGGTTTTATTCCCAAAAAGTTGTTTTTATCTTGAGTTGTTCTGTATGTTTTATGTGTCCTGCCACGCTGAGCTATTCGCGCTGCCGCGATGTTGCCCTCTCTGGCGGGCTCTGGCCACACCTGCTCTGACGTGCGGCATATTGAGTAACATGGCCACACTATATCCCTGCCTCCTTTCCTCGTGGACCACTGTGGGAGAAGAAGGGCTTAGAAACGATTGTTTTTTAGATCTCTTTTAAAAATTGCTTATGCTTCTTAACTAATAAAAAAAAAAATACTTATGTCATTATCATAATTAATAAGCAGGAATAAATCATTACAAAATTATTAACAGCAAGTATAATATAGACCATAAAGGAAGACACGTCTGGACTAGCACGCTTAACGCCTTAGTTTAAAAGCGTGGCTACAGCCGCTACGAAGTTTACAAGGTTTCAAAGCGTTTAATGTAAATGTATCAACAAGACTGAACAGGCTTCAAATCTCTATAGCTGTGGCGAATGGCCTGTTACTATAAATAAATATATTGATATATTTCCTCTTGCCAAATTTCATCCATTTGTACAATCTCGTCCCGGCAGCCAGTTTTAGGTAATATGATAACCCCTCCGATCCCCTCCACTCCCCCCCCCCACCCCAATACCGCCATATCTAATGTGGGTTTGGGGTTTTTCGACTCTTATTTTCGTTATTTCAGACTTCGGGATTTTGAACTTCGGGATTTAGAACTTAGGGATTTCAATCATTCGGTCAATTGAACTTTAGGGATTTCGAACTTTCGGTCAAACAGTCATTCGGCATTTTGATTTTCGGTATTCCGAACATAGGTCTTACGAACTTTGGTCTTTTGTCTTTAGGTATTATGCTTCGCACCCCGATTTACACCTAAGATGAACTAAATAATAATAAAAAATGTCGTACCGAATCCGCGGAGTGCCGCGGCTGCTGTCTCGTCGCCCGCAGGTACTTCTGCAGGGCTCGAGCGAGCGACGGGAACACTGCCTGTGCCGCCTCCCGGGGGCCTAGCGCTCCGCCTGCGGATAGAGAGAAGCTTTAATAGTGCTAGCGATAGAACAGTAGAACAGCGACAGCAAACTAGGTGACACCAGTGGCCTATCACAGAAAACTTTACAGGCCCTGATCGAAATCGTCCCCAGAATCAAAATCGATTCATAATTGACGAAATAATCGCGTAAGAAGGAACACAAAAAACAGTCGGATGGCGAACCTCCTTTTTGAAGTCCACTAAAAATAAAAATACAAGTCTCGCCAATGACATCTAAAGACAAATTCGATGGACAGAATTGAAATATTCCGAAGGGCATCACATTATAGCCCTACCGCAATCTCATGGCATAAAAAAAAAAGGAAAAAATGTGATTTTCATATGGCAATGTCAATTGTTGTTGTTTATACCTGTGAACTGAGATCTGTGAACCGCTGCTGAGATTTTATGATTTCTTCTTGTTACTTTGTTGTTTTTGTGACAATGTCGAAAAAGCCACTTCGATCTCAAGCGAGAAATATTGTTTTCAATGTGTATCGTAAAATAAGCGAAGAAGAAGGCGAAAATCAACCTCAATATTTGATTTTAAAGCGTGTCGTAGAGTTGACCGGTAAGTTGGACTGAGTTGGTTTGATACTTTAGTTTATTTTATATTTTTCTTACTTAATTGTAGCTTCTTTATAGGTGTTTCCAGTACTACTATACGACGAATTGTAGGTGAGGGCACATCGAATAATGGTGTATTTTCCACGCCTGGTAAAAAGCGGAGAGGGGGGAAGAAGAAAATCAGCTTGGACAGCTTCGATTTAGAGTTGATTAGGAATAAAGTAAAAGAATTCTATACAGTTCGGAAGGAAATTCCAACAGTAATGAAACTGTTACAAATTCTTCGACAAGATATTGATTTCAACGGAGGCAGAGAAAGTTTGAGGTAAGAAAAATATAAAGTAATAATCCCTCTCACTCTCACTCTTAAGAGTAGGCCTGTGCCCTGCAGTGCGATAGACTGATGATGATAATGATGAATGATAAGCTATCAATTGAGTAACATGATAAATGTTATTATTTTTTACAGACTAATACTTAATACTCCTTAAGAGGAGATTGGTTTTGAATATGTTAAATGCCAATCAAAAAGGACCATTTTGATGGAGAGAGATGACATAAATCTACAAAGATACAAGTTTCTGATGCGTATGAAGGAAAACCGAGAAGCTGAAGAGCATAACAAATTGGATGTGATTTATTTAGATGAGACTTACATTCACGGTTCATGTTCTGTAAAAAAGTGCTGGCAAAGCAAAGATATGGCAGGTCCATCTAAAAGTATTTCACTTGGAGCGAGGTGGATCATTGTAAACGCTGGTGGCGAAAATGGCTTTGTACCAAATTGTTGTCTGGTGTGCAGGTCAACAAGTGTCTCTGCTGATTACCACCACGACATGAATAAGGACAATTTTACAAAATGGGTGACAGAGAAGCTTATTCCAAATCTGACAAGACCTTCACTAATTGTTATGGATAATGCTAGTTATCATTCCGTACGGGTGAACAAACCACCCACACAAGCCAATCGTATTGCTGATATAAAGGAATGGCTTCGTGCAAATGACTTACATTATGATGATCTTTGGCGTAAATGTCAATTACTTGAAGTAGTGAAACAAAACATGTCTGCGCCCTTGTATGAGATAGATGAAGTATTAAAATCGCACGGTCACGAAGTTTTAAGGCTCCCACCTTATCATTGCACCTTAAATCCCATAGAAATGATTTGGGGTATAATGAAGCAAAAAGTTGCTGATAAAAATGTAAATAGGCCTGCAAGTATAGATGTGCCGAGCCTGCAATATTGCCGTCAATATTGCCATTTTTGTATGGGGCATAGGGGCATTATATTGCCGGCAATATTGCCTCATACAAAAAATGGCAATATTGCCGGTAGAAATGGCAATTTTGACAGCTCGGCACATCTATACCTGCAAGTGACATAAAATTATTAACAGAAGAAGCGTTCTCACAAATTGGTGGAGTGGAATGGCGAAAATGTTGTGAATATGAATGAATCAATGAATGAATGGTGCTTCTCCAGCCAGGGTTCTAAACCTGTTCCGGTCTTTCGGCCGGCATACCAGAGAGCACGAGTTTTGAGGGGGGGCGGAATGACCTGCTCGATAGGAGAGGAAGGAGCGTGAATTCAATCGACCGACTCTTCAGCCTGAAGCCAATATAGGATATGTGGAATGGGGAGGATATAGGATTTGGAGAGCAGCTGTTGTTTTCTTCAACTTCATGTTTTCCTTCTATTTTCAGGTATTGTTATAGGTTGAGTTTCCTGTCCTGTCGTATTCGTTTGGGTTATCCGGTAAGGTCTCCGTTTCGCTTTCGCTGTCTGTTTCTGGAATATGGTATATTTGGCTCGATGCCTTTCTGACTTCGTCCCTGTTGTGTGCTGATTCTGTCCAGTAACTGTGTTCTTTACCGTAGTATTTGATGTCATGCTTAAGGGAATCTTTCCAGGTGTAAATGGGTCGGCCAACTTTCTTCTTCTTTGCTTCGTATTTCAATGCAGCGTGGAGTAGGTGTTTTTGTGGGCGTCGTAGAATATGTGTATAGTAACACATCCGATGGTTTTTTATTTGTTTGGTTATTGTTTTGCCCTGTAGTAAGTCATGAATTTTGTGGTGTCTTGGATAGCTTCTGGCGTTCTCGAACATGTCTCTGAGGATCAGGCGTTCATATTTTCTTAGTCTAGAACGGTTTGCTTTGGTGAGGGCTGCCGCTTTAAGTCCGTATGTTATACACGGTGGTATAACCATTTTGTAAATCAGGCGTACTATTTGCCAGTCCATGTTGGATTTCTTTATAAAATGCATTAGGGCCTTGGAATTGCCTATGGCTTGCCGGCATCTCTTCTTTATTGTGTCTCTCCTACTATGTCCTGCCGTTATATATGTGCCGAGATATTTTATTTCGTCTACGGGTCGTATTGGAACTCCGTCCAATACGATCACTTGTGGGCGCTGGGTGTCTATGGGGTCTCTTATAAGAATTTTCGTCTTTGTTTCGTTAGTATCGAGCCCTACTGTTTTAGTAGTGCTTTCAAGTGCGTGACGATTTGGTCAAGGTGTTGTAAATCTTGACAAACGATGATGAGGTCATCCGCGAAGGAGAGAATAAGTGGTAAGACTATTTCTTCATCTTGGTCCAGTTTTATGTTGGGAATTTCTTCTTCCAGTGTTTTGAGGACATCATCCATTAATATTGTAAATAGTCTTGGTGACAGTGGACAGCCTTGTTTTACTCCTTTTCCTTTGTTGATCAAGTTACTTTGCTGTCCGAACCATTTGATGCAGGTCCGTTCATACATGCAGGCTTTTATTATCCTATTGGTTAAAATCTTATCGGTCCTTGAAAGGAGAATATCCTTGAGCACGTTTAGGTCTATAGTATCAAATGCTTTGGCGATATCTAGCGCCAGTACATATGTTCTGTTACCCGCGCGCCATTCTTCGTCTAATACTCTGCGTAGTGTGAAGATGTGGTCATCGGTGGATCTATTGCGGAGAAATGCTGCTTGGTAGTTCCCGAGTTCTTTTGTTATCTCGTCTAGTTTGATGAGCATGTATGTCGCGTATATGCGATATCCTGTATTACACATTGTTATATGGCGATAGTCATTGGTGTCTTGCGGGTTTCTGATTTTGGGGATAGGTACTTGGACAGTTTCATTCCAGGACTCCGGTATTATATTTTCTGTCCATGCTCTGTGCATTGTTTTGGTAATTACCTTTAACAGTTGTGGCGGTATTCCTTTGTACAGTTCCGGGACTACCTGATCTGTACCCGGCGCTGTTCCGTTACGCATGCGGCTGATTATCGTTTTTATGTCGGCTATTGTTGGACCATTTTCTAGATAGTCAGGGTTTAATGAAGTTTCGTTAGGGATAATCATAATTTTAGGGCCTTCTGATTTCCTTAATTCCTGTTCCCAGCGTGACATTGGGATAAATCGTTGTTTTTTCCACCGTCTCGATTGAAGCTGGTGTCGTCTGTAATAGTGGTACACGATTTGCATGCGTTTGCTTGGGTGTTTTTTTCCTAGGCCTTCAAAAAATGCTCTGCATTCTCGTTTTTCTTCATTATCAATAATTTCCTCAAGACGTCGTCGGCATTCTTTGAGTTGTTTGTTGATTGTTTGGTCGGTTGGTCGACGTCTTTTAAGGAATTTGGCCTTTTGTAATTTTGCCAGAGCAATTCGGTGTTCCAGCGATCTAGCGGGTTTTACGGAAAGTGTTTTTTGGGCTACTGACTTCATAACCCCTGTAATAGATTCCCACGGAATGTCGGGCGTATATTCGTCGTCATTTTCTTTAAATTTGTAGTTGTTCGCCGTAAGTTCTTCCATAATCCCGTTATGGTATTTTACTTTTGTGTCATTCATTTCATCTCGTGCTAGGGCGGTGTACGAACACTGTTTATAGTTGAACTTTAAAGCTGTTATCGCTTTGTACTTAGTTTGGGTTGTACTCTTTGTTGATTCCATTTGCGTGTCGCCAGTTCTTGGAAGCAGGTTTAGTTGGTCTATTTCACCCCAGATTATCTTGTGGTCGGAAATATGCAGGTAGCTCCATTGTCCTCTGATGAAGTTAAATGTGTGTGGCGTATTATTCGAGATAATTATATGGTCTAGTTGTGATTTTGTTTTCCCGTTAGACCATGTGGCCCGACATGACTTGCGAGCCCAGGTGGTTTCTATTTTTAAGTTTTCGCGGGAACAGATATCCATTAGCATTTCTCCGATGATATTTGATGATTTGTGTAGGAGATTTGTTCCTATAATTCCCTTTTTCCTGTATTCCTTTGTATCGCCTAGTCCGATATGCGCGTTAAAGTCACCTAGCATTAATATTTTGGCTTTGTTTGGTTTCTTTTGATTAATCTTTATAAGTTGCGAAAACGCTGCGGTTGCTCTCGTGGAAGAGCTGGGGATATGTGCGTTTATTACATATAGTGTATTAGTGGCCGATGTTATTGTTGCTGCCATGGTTTCCAGGTCGCGATTTATATTGTGGACCGTTAAGTTCAGGTCCTTTCTAATTAGTCTAATAGCTAAGCCACAGTGTGCGATGCTGGTTGTGCCTGATATATACCAGAGATAGTGTTTTGACACGTATGTCCCCGATGTCATGTTTGTTTCCTGTACACAGGCTATATGTATGTTTCTGTTTGTCAATTCAGCATCAATGTTGAGTCTCTTAGGTATTTCGGCGCAGTTGTTATCAGTTTGGCTGTCGGTTGCTAGATTCGTGGGTAAATTTTGTGATTCAAGCAAGTATACGCTGTCGTAGTGGTTTCCTGTGAAGTTGAGGTTGATAGATCCCACTTTATCCGCGGGATTCTTGGGCCTGTATGTGAGCGATGGTGTATTTTGCTGGTGGATTGTTACGTTAATTAGAAAGTATTCGGCGGCTGCTATTATAATCTCCTCTCCAGCCCAAGTGCCGTAATTGCGCAGATTTTTAATGTAGTCATTGAGGGTTTCTTCAGGCTCGGCGATTGCAAACTTTATGTTCTGTTCATCGCAGTTTTCTTCTACATATTTAACTAGGTCCTTACGAATGTGGGTGTGGTCGAGTGTTAATTGATATAGGTGATTATTTTGGTCAGCAATTGATAAGGCTTTCATCTTTTTGGAATGTTGTTGAAAGAAAGAACTTAGAGCTAATTTGATTAATTTGAACTACCTACGTACCTATTGTTTATGGTACGGGTTGTGGCTGTCAAAGTTTGTGCGTATCTTTGCGCACTTATTCTCGGTATTTTCTAAGATAATTGGAGGCTGGGCCTGGAAGCTTTAAAATAGGCGTGAGAGAAACCCGCTTAGGACAAAGAGTCTTTGATTTTATTTTGTTATTGTTCGTCAGCTGCCTTTCGTTAATTGCCTGTTTTCTGCAAGATAGTAAAATGATCCTTTTATGATGTGCAAGTGTTGGCTTTTACTCGCTATTTCTCAGAATATGCAGTAGGCTTGCATTATTGTTTATTTTATTTTGTAACAGGTCAAGATGGGCTGGTTGGACCGGATGGTGGCAAATAGTTTAGTTTTGTTTTATTGTGCTTGGGTAGGTTCCTGCCTAGTTTTGTATTTTCGTATACCTATCACCTACCTATTTGTACGGGACTATGCCTATGGAATAGTTTAGACTTGGCGTAGTAATTTGGAGCGAGAGCGGTATCTGTTTATGAAATGGTAACCAGCATTACGAAGGATGTTACCTGCCAGATATAAAGTTAGTTTTGCTGTTTTATCTGATACAGGGCTATCTTAATCGGAGCAATCTCACCAGGTTGTTGCTCAGCTAGTGATCTCACCAGGTTGTTGCTCAGCTAGTGATACTCTCTGCACTGATATCACCTACTTCAGTTCACTTCATTAGTGCGTAGTAGTGAGGTCCGTGACACGGGTCGAGGTTCAGTCCCTGTGCAAGGCCCTATTGTTTATTGCTCGTTGGAATTCGTTTTTTCTTAGCTCGTTGTCCAGAGAAGGGGCTTGTTGCACAAAAAAAAAGACGTATTTGCTTCGCCGTTTTGCAGCTGTGTTAGTTTGAGGAATGTTTTTTTGGCGTAATTTATCTCTTTTGTTTAACTTTTTCTGTCCGGTATTGTTTGGGTTTTATGTCCTTATTCACGTGCCTGAAGGAAGTGCATGAAAGGGCCTGCCTCTTGGCGTGGGATAACACCACGACTCGTTGCGCAACTCTAGTTTCTATTGACTTAGTATTTATGATGATGTATCAAGCACCACGAATATCTGTGATGAAATGAAATAAGTCTGTTTCCCAGGTTGTTGCTGTTGAGAGAGCTTAATTTTATGGGTTAGATTCACTTAAGAAATACCTTAAATAATGAAGATTCTACGTCCTATGTAATCGTTTGTGTGTCCGTAGAAAGCAATTCATTGATAAGGTTAGGTTACTGCTGAGGAGATATCCCAGTGTCATGATACACCTAATGTGCTGGATAGGGTCGGTTAATACTCCAGGATAACGGCGTGTCGTTAGGGAGTACTGTTATGTATTGCGTGAGACGTAAACTCGGGGTCTCTTCTAGTAGATTCGTCTGTGGAGATAAATATTGGTTGCATGCGTTAGGACACTGAATAGGAACGGGCTCACCAGGCAATACTCGTTGAGTTGTCTCAGCTATGTGCACCTATTGTCGTACATAATATTGTACACGTATTGTCACAGCAGCGTGGCGTAGCCTATTATCTGGTAGGGCGCAGCTCAGAACCTATCTAATTCACACTTTACGCACTCTACTTTCACACTTGTAGCTATATTAGACACTCTCATATCATCTCGCTGATACAAAATCTCCGAAACGCGAGAAACCAGAGACAGAACAAAGGCGCGCGCCGGGTTGTAAACTATTGTTTGTTTAAATGCGTTTGCAAGATGTCGGAGGTCTATAGACACGTCCGTTCGGTCCGGCAACACAAACGCCACTCTCGAATGGCGAAAATGTTGTGAATATGTAAAGAAAATTGAAAACGATTTTATCAAGCAAGATAGAATAATAGAGAGGCTGGAAGAGCGATTTATAATAAATACCTCTTTATCTTCATCATCTGATGAAGAACAAGAAATGCAAGTGGAGTTCTTGGAATCGTTTTCTAGTTCTGAATGAGGTGTTAAGTTTTAGTATGATTTAAATGATATATAATAAATTAGTAAATAATAATAATAATTAGTACATAAAGTAATGTACGATTGATTTACTTTTCATGACTTATATTCCTTTGAAGAACCCAATGTATAACAATATTCTTCATACACATATCTTATATACTTCAGGTTCATTAATCTTTGGCATAAATAAAAAAATTACAGTATCAAGATCGTTTTATCCAGTTTCCCCAGTATTGCACGCAACAAATTTTTATTTCCCCATTTGCCATGAGATTGCGGTAGGGCGGAGACTGGTGGGTTCAAAACAAAAGTTTTATATCACATCTCATCTCACCATTCCCACTATAGTGGGCACACATTAGCGTTGCAATAGCATTCATCGACTCCTCTCAACCACTGTACACTCATGATTGGGTCAGTGATACTTACTTATGGCGTGCAACGTTCGAAATTACTAACATTAAGCGTATCTTGGTTACTATGGTTACCATGTATGATTCTGTTGGCAGTAGCAGTCGGGTCAATGACCACTATCGCAACACTAACACGTACCCACTATAGCAACCCGCACTCTCCGAACAAGCGCTAAGCCATCTTCCGCAGCTGTGAGCAGCGCACGCGCCGTCTTCTCGTAGTAGCGCTCGTTGGCTACCATATGTCTTCCTACTAAGTAAGCGACATAATATATTCATGTTGCTCACTAGATGTTCAGCCAGCTCAATGCTCATAGCTCGGTTTAAACCCAGATACTATAGTTGAAGTAACCAAAGGTACCAACCATGTACCAATGAGATAAATAATTTATAAATAAATAAATAATTTATCTTAAGTAAATTATATGGAATGACAATGGGCTCCGAGTGCAAAGAGAAAGCGTGGCCGACCCAGAAAAAGATTGAGTGATGGATGAGTTGGGTCGTCTCTGGATACAAACTGGTGGGTAACCGCTCAGGACCACAAAGGATGGAAAAAAGGGGCCTTTGCCCAGCAGTGGGACACGTTGATGTTAATTATTATTATTAAGAGCCCCACGTTTTATATTATTATTATATTCTATATTCTAAAGGTAATGGAAAACTTCATTACTTCATAGCTGCAGCGATGGATTTTATTGAATACTCCAGCAAAATGGAGTATTCAATAACTGGTTAAAAATGGGCACAATTGTGCATTTGCCACCCTTTATGGGAAAAGGCGCTATGATTTATATGAAATTTTCGCGTCCTAGCACTAAGTAAGAAAACTGTCTCTCACCATTCCCACTAGCGACTCTGACTCTCCGCACATGCGCGAACGCGTCTTCCGCGGCCGTCAGCAGCCTTGCGCGCCGCTTGCGCACGCGCCGCTCGCGCTCCGCCTCCTCGTAGTAGCGCTCGTTGTGCGTCGAGGCCGAGTCGCGGCGCCGGCCCGACGCGCTGCCGGTCACGGAGCCACCGCCCGACCTGCGTTTAAGATTAGGGTATTATATAAATTTGGGCATATACATTGCTTCTGGACCCACATCAGGATGCCCTGTTTTTAGGGTTCTGAGCCTCAAAAGGTAAGAAAGGAACCCTTATAGGATCACTCGCGTGTCCGTCCGCTTGTCTGTCACTGGAGTTTTTCTCAAGAACTATAAGGGTTAGTCTTGAAATCTTCTGCGAAAATACTTATCCTGATAACGACAACATAATTCAAGAGTAATATGAAAAAATATTTGCTTACAAAAAACTGGTCGATAACATGACAAAATGAAAAAAAAATACGTTGTATGTTATGTAGGGTATTGTTTAAAAGAGCTCTTTATAAATTTTTCAAATACATATTTATTTATATTTAAGTTTTGATCACTTTATGATAAAAAAAGTCCAAAAAATGACCATTCCCCCCCCCCCCCCCAATCTCCTCCTTACGTGGAATATAGCAGTACCGCACCAATAACCTTGGTAACAACATTTTGCTATGTAAAATCCAAACTAATCACTCCACCCACACATCCCAACCATTGTACGGTGGCACGGAACCCTTCGTGCGCGAAGCCATTCTTGCACTTGACCATGATTTGAACACTGGCCTTCTCAATTGTGGTGCAGAATCTCGACCGCTACGCCACAGTGGTCGACATATCATCAATCATTTGGGCCCCGAAGATAAAAGGCTAGGAAAATATGTGAATCGTGATGCAATAATCATGTGACGTGATGAGCATATGCTAGTATTAAGAAATAGCAAAACATTCAAACAATCTGAGCTCATTGTTTATTGTGGTCAGACAGAATTATTCTTGGAATGGCTTATTTAAATAATCAGTATTCAAAACAGCTTAGTGATAGACATATCCCTCCCTGCATGTTTACATTTAAAAAGAAAAATAACAAATTCTTACCTGGCTTGTGAAGCACCATTTGCATTAGACCCATCTACGTCATAAAATTTTATACTGGACCCTTTATTCCTCTGAGACTTTGCTATCGGAATCTTCTCCAGGTATGGATTGTATATGGGAAACTCTGAGTAATACTTCTGCAACACCCACACGGCAGCTCTTTGTATGCTCAACTGTCCAATACAGTAAGAACGGCTTTCTCCATCTGGACTTCTGACCACTTTCATATAGTATACCGGCTCTAGGTGCCGAATCTCCATTAGAACCACAGCTGTGTAGTGAATGAAGAGCAGTGTATCAGCAAAACTTGATACATAAGACACTAATGCGGTGTAATCTGTAGCCTCTTCACCAAGGGCTAAGGCTTTTATCGTCTCTGTAATCTGGACTATGTAAAAGAGCCAGTACGAAAATGTACAGACGGCCAGTATGACTAAAGTCATCGCACGAAACACGTAAATTCTTGGCAAAATTGCGTTATGCAGTCTTAAAAACACTGCCCACATTCCTATAGCTAAAAGCACTAGTTTAAAAGCCAGTGAAAGGAAGATCCCTTTGCATTGTGCTGCACAAGATAGCAGTTGTATTCTCTGGCTGGGTTGTATAGCTATGTTGTCAGTTAGGCCTGGGAAGAAGCCAATTTTCGGCAGCACAACCATGGCCAGTGGGCTGACAAAAGAGACAAATGATAGTCCCAGAGTTATTGTGGTCCCGAAATATCTTGAGCACACCATACTGATTCCACTGTCAGATTCTACGGGCCAGTTGCTCACATCTTCTAAAGATTGGGAGCCCTCTGATGTATTTCCTGTTACCGCAGTTGTTGTTTCCCCCCAATTCTCATCTTGTGGTAGTATTTGTACTTCAATCACTTCCTGGCCGTCTCTCCCGATTTCAGGGTTTATGTTCACACTGGTCTGGAATGGAGCCATGCTGTCTGTGTAGTCTTTGTTACCCTTGTGAGATTTTGCACTTCTGTAACCCAAGATGTATTGTGAATCGTAAACAACTTCAAAATGTGTATAGCTGACACACATAGGTACCAGGTTTTTTTATAAGAGTTTACACATTAGAAGGAAAACTCTTGTATAGATCAGCATATAAGTCAGTCAGTCATGTTTATAATCCTATACAGTATTCTATATATCCTTATAATCTCAATACAGCAGTAAGTCATATGCAATTTAATGTTTGGGTTTTGTTGTAGGTATGTGCTTGGTGAAAACATATCAAATTGACATACAATACTCATGACTGCATTTCTATGTACATTTCTATATACTGAATGTTCATTCTGCAATATTGTATGCTTCATCCACAATAATTAGAGCCAGAGCCAGATATAGATAACTTTATTATTGACTACCTATCTATTATATGAGGTATACTCTCGGAATGTAGATCTTCTTACTTGGGGATTATAGGTACCAACAGGATTCAGCGACAGGAGTATTTATTTAATGTAAGCAAGTACCTCACGCTTCGGTGTGTATGCTGTCGGTGTCTCGATGATCGCCTGGAACGACCACTCAGCTCCGATCGCACGGACTCAGTCTCCATTATAAATCAGACACAATACCCCTTGATTACCCATGAGCACAGACCATTAGAGAACCTGGAAAACACGCGAATGCAATTAGAATACCCGACGAATCCATTCCGGAAGTAGTGACCCATGAACTCAATTTTTCACACACAAAGTGAACTTAATTTAGACGTCAATACTTACTGGGTGTATTCAATTGGTGTTTTTAGTGTAAATATGGGGAATTAGCAACACATTTCAGTCGAAAATGCTGTTTTTACTCCATCAACGGCGTCGTCAATCATGAATCCATTAGCATAATGCGACTAAACGGAGAACAGCCTGTCATTAAATCAAAACCTAGGAAGTCTCCTTTTTTTTCTTGATGAATGAATGTTCCATCTCACTTTTACACAGACCCATCTAATTTGCACGGTTAATATAGTATTGTTTCGTTCGGAAACATAGAAGCGCATGCCATTTCAGAAAAGATGTAAGATTGTAAGAGATTGGGTATAAAGAGCAAAGTAATAAACTAACTTAAAAATATATAAAAGTTCATTTGCAAAGTAATTCATTGTTGGATTACAAGATATAAATTACTGGATTTCCAGAGATACGCTGGTTTTCTAAACTAAACCAAGTGTCAAGTCAACAGTCAACGTCAAACAAACATTAAAAAAAAAACATCTGCATCACCACAGAGTACATATCTGCATTCTGCGTTGCACTGCGCTACATGTTTTTTTGCTGTTTATTTCCTAATTTTCCTCTAAAACTAACTAAGCCAAAACTTACTAAAATCTGGTGACCTGATCGCCTTAATCGTGCGACCATGGCGGCTATGACGCGCGCTTCGGTTTCGCAATTAATGCGCAACAAAGACGAGGGTGGTGAAGATGACGAGGAACCGAAAAAGAAGTCCAGGGAAGACTGGCGGAAGGCCAAAGAGTTAGAGGAGGCTAGGAAGGCGGGTACTGCGCCCGCTGCAGTTGATGAAACAGGTATAGTAGCACTAGTTTATGAATAAACCTGGTTAAAAACTTTCATTATGTACACTCGAAATCAGCAGCCTTATGGCGTAAGTCGTCTGAGCTATGAACTTCATATAGACTTTTACGTTTGCACCAGCTTCATCTGTCAAATTCGTATCACGCAAGTAGCATCATAATGGAGGCCAAACCCAAGCTCATTGAATGAAGCCTAGAAGCCTTCGGTGATACCCGCAGTCGATGAAATTGTATGAGCATGAGATGAACCATAGACACACGCTATGAACTTCAGAGAGTTACGCCATAAGGCTGCTGGTCTTGTTGCGCCTCTACACTACCGTAGTTGATGCATGAAATAAGCTCCGTAATACTCCTCAAGCAGTACTAGACAATATCAAAACCACAAAATTAAAACTTCAGTACAAGTGTGGTAATACTCTACCTGTACAAAGACCCAGGTGTTGCTTTTAGGAACCACCAGGAGTGGTGACAATATGTTGGCACTCAAGCATACAGGCTAGCCTTTAGAAAGCTGGTTGTTTCAGATATGTTTGCTAATTTTTTGTATGGTTTATTAGTGGATTTATATTTCAAATGATTGATCATGATGATTTCAAAACATGCAGACTAATTAGGTTTTTTGTTTTTTTAATCGCCATTTCAAGCGTTAGTATATTTAGGGTATTAGGGTGTGCAAACAATGAAAGCGTTTCCGAAGAATTTGCCGTTTCCTTTAATGTTCATTCAAAATTCATTGTCTTTGTGGCCACTGACCTTTACCTTGAACTTGATCATTTGTGTATATTTCACAGGAAATTCAGTGTTGCTATTTTTTACGCTGGAATTCGTTCAAAGTTCATTGGCCTCGACGTCATTGACCTTGAACTTGACCTTTTGTGAATGTTTCGCAGAAAATTCTCAGTTTTGCTGTTTCGGAATATAAAATTCGAATCAGGGCAGCCCACTACCTAGGCAGCCCTTCCTGTCACTTTCGTGGCGAAAATTATGTAATTAAAAAAAACCTCAAAAATAAAGCTATAAAAGTTATTTTTCTCAATAATGGTGCATTACTTGTTCATTAACTGTGAATGACATCTACCGTAAAAAAATAACAGCAAATTTGTTGTTTCCCCACCCTAATAATCCCCATGGTCCCAAATGCTTCAAGTGGCGATTAAAAAAAGACTATAACTCGAAAACTAATTATTTCTGACGGTTCGCGTATGTTGAAATCATCTTTAAATCCAGTAATAAAGCATATGAAGAATCAGCAAAAGCATCTGAAACGGCCGGCTTTCTGAAGTCCTCACAGCATACATACATACAGAGGATCAGTCAGCGAGACTCTGTAATCATAATATAGCAGTACCTTCTTATTCAACTTTGTCTATTTAAAATTATTCCCTCACACAATCTATGCAATTTCCAGGAAAGGACATAAACCCGCACATACCGCAGTACATCTCCTCGGCACCGTGGTACTATGCCACCGCTGGACCCACCCTCAAGCACCAGCGGCCACAAGAAGACAGGGAAGGGTCCTTCACTAAACTTGACACTTTCTACCATAAGGGTGTGGACACGGTAAGACCCCAATGATGTAATTTACACATACATTGTTATATTAATTTATCAACATCCCTTCGCAGGGATATAGTGCCTCATGTGGACTGTGATATAAAACTCTTAGCAAATGATAGCCTTCAGGATCAAAAAGAACAGATTTCCAGGTTCCAGTTTAATCATATCTAAATGATATTAATCTAAATAGCCCAATGTAATGATATGTTATTTTTTATTAATTTAATTACATTATTAATAATTAGTCTTGACCTTATTTACAGACCAAAGTTGCAACAAAATTCCGAAAGGGTGCCTGTGAGAACTGTGGGGCAATGACTCACAAGAAAAAGGATTGCTTGGAGAGACCCAGAAAGGTAAGTTAAACAAATAAGTGACATATTAAAATGATAAAGTACGTATTTTCTGTGTGGCTTTTCAGCTATAAGCTGTTGCAAAGCTATAAACTTACTGAACATTATAAAGGCAAGATCCTAACACAAATTAACATTGCCATTTGAGCAATTTAAAAAGCATGTTAAAGCGACTTTGTCGAAAAGGGACATTACAATGTTCAAGATTACTTAAATGACTGGATTGCATGGGATTAATCTAGCTCAACAGACCTTGCTGTTAATAATTTTGTAATTATTTATTCGTATTTTTTTTTTCATATTTGTATTAGTTAAGCTCAATACAATTTTTAAAAGAGATCTAAAAATCAATCTGTAGGAGTTTCTACGCCTTGTTTCTCCCACAGTGGTCCAATGTAGAGAACAGCAAAAAAATGACGTTTGCTAAATGTATGTAAATATGTATATCTACAGATTGCCCTTTCAGACTGGTGCCAAATACACAAACGCGGGGATATCAGCCGACGAGTTTGCCCAACCGAACCTGAACCTCAGCTACGACGGCAAGCGAGACAGGTGGAACGGCTACGATGCAGCAGAGCATAAGGCGATTATTGAGGAGTTCAGGAAGATCGAGGAGGCAAAACGCGAGTTGAGGGCCAAAAAGCTGGAGCAAGGTTGGTGGTAATTTGGGCCCGACTCTCTTAAGAAACGTGATTAGCAATTGTGTATTCAAAGCCTTTAAAGCCTGAATTGATGCCCCGAAGGGCATAAAATGCGATATTTGGTTGTCAGTCAGTTTTTCGCCCTTGGAGCAATCAATACACTATTGCTGTTTGTGTTTCATAGGAGACTCGTGCCTCAGTTCTTCAACAGCTAGTCTTTGATAGTGAGCTTTTTGGAAAACACTGATATTATTAATTGAAGTCAACATTAGACTTATTTATGTTTCTGACATAAAACCCCAGCTCTTGCATGTTTATACCTGAGTGTCATCGCTTCATTCATTCCCATGACACAGTACTTATCCTGTTGTGGGGAAGAAGCAATGTATGTATCTATATAGGTTAAATGTTTAAGTTTATTAATATTTCCCAGATCCAGATGCTGTTGATGATGACGACAATGCTGAGGAGGATGAAGATAAATATGTCGACGAAGTTGATATGCCCGGCACCAAGGTGAGACAATAATATGATTTGTTTATCTTTAGCACTACAAGAAGGTCGCAGGCAGCCCTCTATTGTGCACAGGCAAACACCAAACATGTGTGCAGCAAATATGTATATAGAAACCCAGACAATCAGTGCAATTCTTCAGGTGTCATAACCAAAGGCAACTAAACTGACAACCTAGACTCCGACATCTCTTGTGTGGTAGCCATAGATTCCATTTTCAAACACACTTCTTGAATTAGTTTAGTTATGTCGCCCCCAGCATCGATCCCAATACTATGATAGAACTAAGCCTTTATTTATTCTACACAACTATAAACTACAATTATCTTCACACGGATCATAAACCCTCTTTACTGCGTCCAAAACCCCGCACGTTACGACCAGCATAATACTGTACTATTTGGTGAAGACTCGTTTCTTATCTGAATATTGATACATTATGACCATAATGTATTAATTTTCGACAAATTATGACATTCAAATTTCGAACGCCGACGCCCGCCTGCGTGCCGCCCGTAGTTTGTTTGTGAAGTTGGTTCTACTGAACAAGCTAAACAAGTGCAGAGCAAATATCAATGCTACAATGCCGGTCGAACATGCGGTTCTTGAACACATCAAAGAGAGCTTATGATATATGTGTAGATAAACTGTGCATAATTAGGCATTAAAACTCTCGAGTGATATTATTATGAAACTCGCCTTAATGCCCTCCATTATGTATCAGTCACACAAACTTCTATTAATAACACTAAAGTAAACATTGAAAACACCCCCGACACATTTATATTGCCGGCTGTCATATTACCTATTTAAGCTGACCACTCTTGAACCACTCAACCTATTTTGATAAAACATGTCTATGAACTTCGCAATGAAGTCTACTACTATTAAAGTGCACATCAAAAATACTGATTTGCAGAGCAAATATCAGGGCAAAATGCTGCGGTAGCTTAGGTGAAGGGTAAAGGGGGTGAGCGAAGCGAAACCCCCTTTTCCGTCGTGTTAGGTTGAACATGTAAGAGCAACCAAAAATACTTAAAACATAAACTTAAGTACACATTAATATTTAAAACATAAAAAGTGTTTTTGTTGATCTTTTTTTGCTGTGCAAATCAGGTTTTTTTGATGTGCGATTAAATACTAGTCATTAACAAATATCCGCATTAAAATCCGTCCACCCGTTTGAACGCTAAAGTGCCACAGACAGATATACAGAAAGAAACTTTAAACTTATAACACCCAAATTGTTCGACATCCCACCAGGGCCGGATTCAGGCCTAAAGGCATATGATCTAGAATGAAACGAAATTCAGTTGTAGGGGAATTCGAACATCGACGGTAAACCGAGCTAAACTTACAAGTATCTGTGTGTGCCTTACTGCGGTGACGATCTCCTCTCCCGTCGAAGGTGCTGGGCGTACGCCCAGTCTGGTCACAATTCTTCGACGAAGGAAGGTCTCCAGTGACAGCCTTGCCGACAGCCAAAAGACACACACTGTTATACCTAATTCTACTAACGCGGTGGCCTCCCGGTGAGGCTCCGAACATACGCGACCGTCCAACACTCTTGCGTCTAGGTCAGGGTTCCGATCTCGGTGTCTCTCAGCACAAGGGTGGGCGGATATTGAGTTTTGAGAGGTTATGTTCAAGAATACACTCGCGGCGACAACTATCTGAATAACATCACTCGGGTTTACAGGGGGCCACCTTGTGACCTACAATTCTCGCGTTTGGGGGGCTGATATACATTTATTTAGATAACAGGATGTATACCAATTCTTCTTATCCCTAGGTGGATTCGAAGCAGCGCATTACCGTGCGGAACCTTCGCATCCGAGAGGACACCGCCAAGTACCTCCGCAACCTGGACCCCAACTCCGCCTACTACGACCCCAAGACGCGCTCCATGAGGGACAACCCCGACCCCGTCAACAACGAGTAAGTTGTTCATAGTGTGTGGGTGTGTTTGTGTCTTGTTGCGAGAGTGTATGTGAGAGAGGGTGCGTGTGTGCGAGGGGGTGTGTGTGTGTGTGTGTGTGTGTGTGTGAGTTATTTAAAAAAGGAAACGCAAAAGATGCGACGACTGTGGAGTTTCTTCGGTGAGCTCTTCTCCACAGATTCCGCCATTGGGTTAGTGAACTCACCCAAAAAAATGTAATGACGGATCTAAGTGATGTAACAACATCCTATGGAAATAAATGATTTTTGATTTTGATTTTGATTTTTGATTTTGAGGGAGGGTGTGTGTGTGTGAGGGTGAGGGTGTGTGTGTGTGTGCGTGCGTGTGTGTGTGTGTGTGAGGGTGTGTGTGCGTGCGCGCGCGCGTGTGTGTGTGTGTGAGGGTTACTGTGCCCGCGTGGGTCACCGCCAAGTTCCTCCGCAACCTGAAACCAACTCCGCCTACTACGACCCCAAGACGCGCTCCATGAGGGACAACCCCGACCCCGTCAACAACGAGCCAGTCTGCATACAAAAATGTTAGACCTCTTTTCTCCAATAAAAGTATCGTCATCGCAGGTCTGACTACGCCGGCGAGAACTTCGTCCGGTTCACGGGCGACACGGTGTCCCACGCGGCGGCGCAGTTGTTCGCTTGGGAGGCGCACAACAAGGGGCTCGACGTGCACCTGCTGGCCGAGCCCACCAAGCTGCAGCGCCTGCAGCACGAGTACGACGAGAAGAAGGACCAGTTCAAGACCAAGGTAAAGATAAAATTAAATAATTCATGGGACTGACCTTATGGCCAGACTAGGTAAATGTTCAGACCGACAGGATCCGCCACCGCGGGAAAGAGAAGCATGGGTCGACCACTAGCCAGATGGGTGGATGACATTACCTCTGCTTCAGCTCTGGAACTATTGAGTTCTTATTTGGATAATAGGATTCAGAAGGTTCAGATTAACAGAACCAAATCATTAGGATCTCGCGTGAATAGTGGGCGTGCCTCAAGGTTCCATTTTAGGTACTTTCTTATTTGTGGTCTATATTAATGATTTGCCTTACACGGTTCAGAATTTGCCAAAGATTGTGCTATTTGCTGATGATACATCTCTTATATTTAAAGTAGATCGACATGTACAGAACTATGACGAAGTATACAAAGCCCTTGGACAACTTCATAATTGGTCTACTGTTAACAATCTAGTGCTTAATGCGGAAAAAACTAATTGTATAAAATTCTCTTTGCATGATGTTAATTCCTTAAAAAATTATGTTATATTAAATATTGAACAGTTAGTGTTTACTGATAGTACAGTTTTCCTGGGGATAACACTTGACTCGATTACAACGGAGCCCTCACATTACATCTTTATCGAGAAGACTAAGTTTAGCTGCATATGCTGTGAAACGAATCAGATGTTGCGGCGAGACTTGTTTACTTTAGTTATTTCCACAGCATTATGTCCAGTGGATTTTTGCTATGGGGCCGAGCTGCTGTTATTGACTCAAAAAAGGGCTATTAGAGCAATTTATAACCACAGTCGTAACTCCCTGAGGGAACTGTCCAAAGAAATTAGAATTATGTCTGTACCGTGTCAATATATTTATGAAAATATCATGTACGTAAGGAAAAACATCAATAGTTTCACTAAAACTGTTGACAGGCGAAATAATATAAAAAGCGGAAATAAAATTAACCAACCTTACTATAGACTAGCTAAAGTTAGTACTTCATTTGTGGGTCTAAGTATGCAAATACTATTACAAAATACCAGAAGAGAGATTAAATTTTACGGAGATGAAATTTAAAGGCATTGTTAAACAAACATTATGTTATAAAGGTTATTATAGGTGAGATGATTACAATAATGACAAAGAGGTATGGAGCTCTGATATTCCTGTGCAGCACAAGAACCACGCACACATTTGTAACACAAGACCAATAAAAAAAAACATATAGAAAAGAAAAGTAGGCCTTGGTGGAGTGTACGAGTTTCTTGCGCCGCTTCTTCTCCGCTGCCGTAATACTTTCCGAAGCGGTACTAGTTTTTCTTGCATTATATAGATTCAAAAAGTGTTCGTTAGAATCTATTTTGAAATAAATATTTTTAAGTTCGAAGTTTACCAGTATCGCGGGAAAAACCAGGATTTGATTTGATTTGATGACAGCGGACCAGATGAGTTGGCACAAAGAGGAGGACGCTCTTACCCAGCAGTGGGAAACATGCTGCTGATAATGATCTGGTCTCACTCCATTATTCTTGTCCCGTGCAGGTGAAACAATCAGTTCTAGAAAAGTATGGCGGAGAAGAACATCTGAAGGCGCCTCCACGCGAGCTGTTGTTGGCGCAGACAGAAGTGTTCACCAGGTACAACCGCGACGGGACCCTGGTCGCCGGCGCCGAGAAACAAATCGCGAGGTAAGACCTAATCACAATAGTCCGCGTGGCGACCTCCGTGGCGAGACGTCCCGGGTTCGATCCCCGGGGATAAGGAAAAATCCCCAGGTCTTGGATGTTTATGTCTGTGTGACGTCGCTATTTCTGGTTCCCACGACACAGGATACCCTAGCGCAGAAGCAATGTAAATAAAAATGTAAATGTTTATATATATATGTTTATCTCCCACTGACTATCGACACTATCTTCTTTCAAATTTATAATACTAGTTGGATTTACTACTTTTACTTTCCTTGTTGAGTTCTGTATATTGTGACGCTTGAATAATAAACTAAAGTAAGAGTTTATATGAGTTTATAAGAGTTATTAGTTTATTATTCACTCATAATATTTGAAACCCCCCTGTCTGTAGTGTAACCCCCTTTACACTTGTAGGTACTTAAACAAACTCACCTTTTCATCTATATGTACTTTGTGTATTTCAGGAGTAAATACGAAGAGGATGTGATGATAAACAACCACACCACAATCTGGGGCTCATTCTGGCGCGACGGCCAGTGGGGATTCAAGTGCTGCTACTCCTTTATAAAGGTCAGTCGACCCCCCACATGATGTAGTGGTAATAGGGAATGTCGATGTGGTTTAATTTGGCTGAAATTATATTTTTGTGAATAGTTATCGTCCTTACAACCTATCTATGACATACTTTTATTATTTAGTTTCCATTTGATTGTCTAAAAAAGTAAACTAAAATTGCTAAATAAGGACGGGAAAATAAAATTTGCGTTACGCATCACAATCCGTCGAAACAGGATGTGACGTCAGATGTCACGGCCGAACCGGGGCGCGGCCTCAGATGAATGGAACTCTTTGCAGGTACTACTACTTATTCTGTGTCTTTATCTAACTCCTTTCGCCGAATGATCACTATCCCTTTTTCATTAGGTTGTATTGAACATAATTATCGCTATCCTCCTTGACTTGAAATAAATTCAATAATACTGGAGTAAACACCACCTTCGATGATAAAACAGCGACAGTTTCCCAGTTCTATAAATTGTAGGTGTACTTCTACAGGCATTTTAGTCATTCCAAATCAAAAGTTTTTTTTTTTAGAAAAAACTAGGTTATAAACCGGTAACAAAGTAAAACCTACGCAAAACTTACTTCGATCCATAGGACGGATTCGCACCATGCCAACTATAGCAATTAGGGATGCAACGATACCGATGCCGATAATCCGTATCGTAAAAAGTATAAATAACGATTCTGGAATTTTATTATTGCGTGACATGGAACCCGAGACAGCGTCGACGTTTACGCTGGCAACACTAATGATAGCCATCTTGCAAAGAATGTTAAAAAATATATCTACAGTAAGTTTACGTTTTCTTAATTTTTCTTAGGTTCCTACTGAAACACCTTATTATAAGTCAAAGTTGCCAAACTACTTATATATAGCATAATCAGCTCCAAATAAAACTCTAGTTAGTTAACTGACAAATTGATCATCAAGATTACTTCTTTTTTACTTGTTCATTACTTAATTTAATTAAATAAAATGTATCAATTTATTACTTCTGTTCAGATAACAATAACTGCGACCTGGATGAAATAAATTCTTATCTAAAAGCACCTGATGCGGACATAGAAACAAGCTACTCAACTTATTGGAGAAAGAATAATGTACTTATATCCCAACTTAAAAATTGGCTCACAAATATCTGTCTATCAAACCAGCTACGGTGTAACCAGGATTCAGAGATGTTATTTTCCACGGCTGGTTTAATTTACACGGACATCAGAAATCGGCTTAAACCGAATAATTTTAAATACCTGGTGTGTGTCCGGATGTGATGACTACGACCTTCCTAGATACCGGACGCGCGCGTCTCGGTGATTCCCAGTTCTTCTCTGAAGGAGTTTCTCTACTTCTCCTTGCCGTCAGCAAGTTACACACTATTCCACTTAATTCTAAATGCACGAACCTCCCAGAGAGGTTTCGAACGCACACGCTACCGCTCAGATTTCGTGCACTGACGTTGGTTCCCACGCCCCGATAGAATGTCTCTCAGTGCAAGGCTCTAGGAAACCACTACTAAAATCCCCGGGGGATCACAGCTCTTCAATACACGAGGAGTGGAAACCTTCTGGCTAGTCCCGAAATATTGTTCAATACACTGCGTCCGGGCCGCGGCGCTTGCTGTTAGCGACAAAAACTCACGGTTGGAAGACCGCTCCCGACGCAGAAAAGCCCTCGCGATTATTTCACTGCAAAACAATAGGCTTTACGATCTACATATTTTTTCGTCTCACAAGGACGGACGGAAGCTACATTTTTGATTTATCACTGAAATAGGCTTTACGATCTACATATTTTTTCGTCTCACAAGGACGGACGGAAGCTACATTTTTGATTTATCACTGACCAAAACGTAGGGTGCGTTCCGATAACACTAATCGTGACGAAACCTCAAATAGGCCCGTTTGGTTCTAAACATAAAGTATATATCAACACAAATAAATGTTTATATGACTGAATTATCTCGTTTTGTTAAAGAAAATCAAAGAATTCGTCGCAACAATCACATTCGTTATCATAATCGCTATCACGATGCATTCGTCATTCGTATCGGGATCGTGATAGAAGTATCATTGCAACCCTAATTGAAATGTATCATAATAGTAGTTTATGTGACTGCTACATAATGGAGGGTATTAATACTCGAGAGTGGGTTTATGAAACGAGCTGAGGGCGAGTTTCATAATAATATCACTCGAGAGTTTTAATGCCTAATTATGTACAGTTACATGCACTAGTTTATCTACACACATATCATAAGCTCTCTTTATTGTGTGTTGAACCGCATCTTCGACCGGCATGGTGGCATTGATAATTGCTCAGCACTTTTTAGCTTGTTCAGTAGTACCAACTTCACAGACAAAGTAGGGGGCGCAACGCATCATAATATGTAGAAAATTTACATATTATGGTCATAATGTTCTATATTCAGATAAGAAATGAGTTTTTACAAAGTAGTTAAACATTATGCTGATCGTAACGTGCGGTTTTTGGACGCAATAAGAGGGTTTATGATACGTGTGTAGATAAAAAAGTGTTTTAGCTTATCTCACCAAAATAAAACTGATATGGTTAACTAATCAGCACCGGTTATAAATAAAACAAACATGGAGTGTGGCGGGTGGCGTGGAATGTGACGTCATCCGCCGCCGCCGCGATAAATGGCGGCCATTTAGCCGCTAAAATTTACTCCGTGATTTCATATGTGATTTTAATAGTGATAATGATTGTTTTCTTTATTCTTTATTCTTTATTCTTTATTGCATAGATAGTATAAAGTTACAGACAATTAAAAGTAATGTAATAAGCAAAGGCGAGCTTATCTCTAAAAAGAGATTTCTTCCAGCAAACCTAGGCAGGACAGGAGAGTTAATTATACAGGAAAGTCCTAGTTCGCAATTACACTATACATACGGACGCAAATTACTTTCAAAATATATATAAACTATACAAAATATAAAATAAATATATATATATATATATATATATATATATATATATATACTTCCACTACATAAAATAAAATGTACAGCATGAACATACATAAACTATAATAAATCATACATATACCTACATAAATATGGTACCATTTACGGAAGAGAAAGGAAATGCACTTTCAATCTTTTCTTAAAAGTGAAAATTGAGGGACTTTCCCTAATAGCGCAGGGAAGTGCGTTCCACAGTCGGATTGCCCTTAACCTAAACGAGAGTTCGTAAGCGGCAGTGTTATGCCGAGGAGTTGAAAGGAGAGACACCGTGTGGGATCTCGGATTGCTATCCCTGGGGAAAAGAAAGTCAAAACGTTGGCGTAGATATGTGGGGTATCGGGGATTTCGCAAAATATTGAACAGATAGGAGAGAATGTGCATGTCACGGCGAAAGCGGATCGGAAGCCACTCCAGCTCCTTACGATACTGGGAGACATGGTCATACTTGCGCAACCCGTAGATAAACCGAATCCCGAGATTTTGAAGTCGTTCGAGTTTGTTCAGTTGTTCTTCGTTCGCGCTGGCCCAACAAACATCCGCATAGTCTATTAAAGGTAGTAGAAGGGACTGAGCAAGAGTGATTTTAGTCTGCCGTGGCAGGAAGTACTGCAATCTTCGGAGGGAGTGAAATGACGCAAAGACTCGTCTGCTGACCTCACAAACATGGGGCGACCAGGACAGCAAGTTGTCAAATATAACCCCAAGATTCTTAGCTTTCTCACTGTAATTAATTATGGTACCATCATACAATACAGGATCGACGGGCGAATTCTGTAGCAAGTTAAGCGAATGCCGTGTACCCATAATCATGGCTTGAGATTTTCCCGGGTTGACTTGCAGCCCATATGAAATAGCCCATTTCCTGATGTTGTCGAGGTCAGCATTCAATGCCTCTACAGTCAGTTTCACATCACACGGAGAGAAGTGCCGATATATTTGGAGGTCATCTGCGTAGAGATGATAAGAAGAACTAAGAACGTCAGATATGGAGTTTATGAATACTGAGAAGAGGAGAGGAGAAAGGATACCACCCTGCGGGACACCCGTGGAGAGCTCACACCAGTCCGTGGAGATCTCCTCAGACTTAATGCGCTGCTGGCGGTCTCTCAGGTAGGAGTCAAACCAGCGAGCCGAGTGCGAGGAGACTTTAAGCGACTTTAGAATTTCAACCAGGATATCGAAATCGACGCAGTTGAAGGCGCTACTGAAATCAAGCAGTGTAAGGACCGTAAGCTGCTTCTGATCCATAGCCGATTGAATATCGTCAGTGACTTTAAGCAGAGCCGTGGTAGTGCTGTGACCCGGCCTGAAACCTGATTGATGGGGATTTAATAAGTTATTTGAGGAAAGGTAGGAGGAGAGCTGGATGTGAACAATTGATTCCAGGACTTTGGAGAGGATAGGCAGAATAGATATGGGACGGAATTCTTTAAAGGCGACGGGATTGGACGTTTTAGGTAGGAGAATCACAAGTGCCTGTTTCCACTGAGTGGGGAAGCAAGATTGTTCAAGCGACACATTCATTATGTGGGTGATGATAGTTTTCTATGATATTAGTATGTAAACAGTGTTGAAAAGGAAAATAAATACATCGATATTCTCTATTCACCCACGTCTACCATAAATACACTATTTGTTAGAGTGGGCCTCGACATATAATGGCAATTCACCCAAGTTTACTAGAAATTCACCATTTATAGGGTCCCGTACACGATCGGTGCCAAACAGGACCCTATTATTAAGCCTCCGCTCTCCGTCTGCCTGTCCGTCTATCTGCCAGCACGCTCTCACGCAAATTAAAGTGGGTCCCCATAGAAGAGCTGTGTTTCAACACCAGCCGCGGTATAGCAAACCATAACAAAATCAATGGTGTAGCCGTGTAATATAGTTATTGATGAAATAAAACAAAACAATAATTAAGTATACGTATATTTATTTATAATTTTCATTATTTTTTGGGTCTTCTGAGCTGATCTAGCGGTAAAATCGAACTTTGAACTGCTTGATGAAATCAAAATCGGTATGGGGTTCCTTGGTTTACAGTATAATCCAATCTGGTGCTCAATTCACCGAGAAACATGAATCTTGAGAATTTTCATCACGATGAATCCTAAAACATATAAAGGAAATAATGTTCATTAAATTACGTTAATATTTCCTTGGCGAATTATCGATAAAAAAAATTCACATCCCTACACAACTTCTTGGTAAAAAAATGTAAAAGATCTGAATCTGAAATGAATTAGCCAAAATACATGCATACATTATATTTCTGGGCCTGTAAACACTGGGTTACGTCTCTTATCTAACTTATTCTATGTAAAACAACGCCATAAGTATATTAGTATGTATATTAAAACATAACATGCGCTTACGTGAGTCATGCTGGCTTCTAAGCATGATTTCTTCGCATCCCCTAGGAGATTTGCGTCTCCCAATAATTCACAAGATACGTTCACTTTTGACCCTACGATTATGTTTAATGTGGCAATTAACATGAAATTACACAACAATGTGTTCCGAAATAAATTTCAGTGTCTTGTTTATGACATTCATGACATGATAGACAACATTTGTGCGATTTAATTAATGATGTCTTTGTTATCTGACAAACTAAGCCTGTGGTACTGCTACATAATTTGGTAGAGCAACGAATGATGGTAGATCATTCATATACTTTTGCAAAGAGTTTTAGGTTTGCTTAAGAATCCTAGTATTAATTGGTCGTCGATATGTACAGCATTATGTAAGTCCTAGCAACATTTGTGCGTTCTGAGTGATCAAACAAGTCCGTCGAATTAAATAAAAGACCGTATTGTTGAGCGGACAGTAAAAATCAATTACTTGAAATTAAATGGGATAGCAAATTACAGTGGAGTGGATTACAATTATTTGCAGGTAGATTTTAGACTTGTGTAAATGTGGCTACAGACAAATGTGAGCATTATATCTATTGCCGGAATTTCTCGTAAAGCGTCAAGCCTTTTCCCTTACGGGGTGGCAGAGACCCAATACGGTATTTGACTGCTAGTCAAAATAAATACATTTTAGGAACTGTCAAAACGGTAATTTTGTTCACGAGTTCTATGAAATGCATGTGACGTCATAGTCAAATGCTGTTTTTAACACAAAATTGAGTCTATAATATACAACTGCTGGAAATATACAATTGTGATACTGTCAAACGTTTTTGTTGCAATAGGTTAAGCTTGAAACACGTTTCTAGATTTATTGAACTACCTTGTCCAATTCCGTATTGCGCTCACTTTTCGACAGTTATCCATATTACATTTTTACATTTACGGTAATGTATTTCAGATGTCCTACTGCGTGGGCGAGGCCGGCAAATCCGTTGTGTTGGATGTACCTGTTGAGGAGCAGGATGGAGCTTCTTCCAGTCTAAAGTTGGAAGACAAAAAAGAGAAGAAACAGAAGGAGAAGCAAGGTATGGTGTCTTGTTCTTTTCTGTTTAAATGGTCATCATTCTTCATCAGGGTTTGATGAAAGGGCTGAGCTTTTTTAGAGAAAAGCTTTGTACCCGCTTTTTCCTAAGTTTTTTTTTCTTTGATGTTGTAACTTACACCAACTTGGATCAAGCCATAGTTCTAATAATATTTAATTTAGCTATTTTCTATTTATTACTTCACTCGCGAGCAATAAACAGGAATCACTTCATCGCGCGCTGCTCAAACTCAAACTCATTTTTTTTATTGTAAGACAAATAATGCAATTTTGCAAGACACTTATACATGGAGAAAAATAAAAAATAAATCAAATATGATCAACTAAACTAATGAGTACCTGATTATGGTTTGAGTTTGAAAAAGGAAATTTCCCTTTCAAGATTCATGGCTGAATCTCGCACGGGAAAAGTTAACTCCATTAACTCTACCGGAGCTTCGGAAATATGCCCGTCAGAGAAGATGGCACCAGGAAACTCTACGGGGATGTCATTTTTAAATTTTCATTTCTTTTTACAATATACGGTATGAAAAACATCTAATGACAATATTATAACATCATGTGCCAATAAAATGCCTCAAAATAAAAAATTTACAAAAAAATAAAATAAGAACGAACAAAAGCTGTCATGAACATAACTTATGAGAAACCAGAACAGTCCCCGTCCGTAGTACCCGTTCACGAGTATGACTTATGCACCAGCCATCAACCCCCTCGCCATATTTGAGAGAGAGGAGCAACCCGCAACACAGAGCCGCCGCAAGCAGACATTTTAGTGGATTTGTTAGACTCGTTTTCTAATATTTTTAGTTACTTGGATAAAAAAATCCAATAGCATATTCTCCTAGCAGACTTGTTTTCTGACATTTTTGTTTTCTTGTATAAAATTTTCCGTTCGTTTTTTTTCCTGCCTCATGTTTCACCACACGCAATATTTCTCTTAGTTAATTCTACTATTAGGATCATTTCCTAAAAGTATTTTTTCCAGATTTTTTATTATCTTGTATAAAAATATTTTGTCTTTCCTTTTACTGATAGATAATTTTCTTAAAATCAGATGTTACCAGCAATTATTTAAAACGTACAGTTCAACTTTACGGAACGCGTTAAACATTAGCATGTATGTATATACATACGTAGACGCTGAGTAGTTGTAAAATTTTCGCCATTCCAAAAAATGGTCAGTTTCGTGATAACGGTCAAGTGCAGTTCGTACCCAAGTTCCACGCGCGCGCGCATTCATCACATTTTACCATTAGACTGTACCTTATTCATACCAACTTATTGCGCACATGACTATGATAATACTTCAAGTGTTGTTTTATCCTTCAACTGAAGCTGAGAACTGGAGATTTTTCACGTGCGTCTTTTAATTTATTAGCCTATTTAGTTATAATATCCTTTTTTTATAGTTGTCAAATGTCTTAACTTTGACTTTTTTTTTTTTTTTGGTACTCAAAAATTATTTGACTCAAATAAACATTGCATTGTGAGAGTCCATAATAAATAAATAAGAGCTAACATGGAATCTGCTGCTGGTCCTAGTCAATCAAATGTTAACTTCCACTTAATTGCCAGTAGTCACGGTGGCAAAATTTTGATTAGAGGTGGTTACAGGCACACATTAAAAAGAAAAAATAAAAGTGGTACATCGGTGTGCCAAAAAAAACTGCAAAGGCTCCATAGTTTTAAATAGTGATAACTCCAATATAATAAAGGAAAATCATCACGTTTGTGATAGCGACTTCGAAAGCATAGAAATAGAAGAGAGTTTAATAGAGTTGAAGAAAAAGGTTTCAACCGACTATCGGCCTATACCGTAAATTTATAAGGAACATATGGAAAGATTCGAGTCAGAACCTTACGCCGATAAATTAAGATCATTTCATACGCATAGAGATACTCTTTACAAACACCGTAACGCCCAGTTGGCTAAAGTCAGTTCGTCGTCTTGTGAAGAAGTACAAGTTCCTGAAGACCTTGCCAAAAACTTTTTGTGTGCACACGTAAATGGATTGCTGTTATTTGGTACATCGGACGCACAAAAAAATATTAACAATATAAAGAACTTTTTTATGGATGGAACATTTAAGATTGTTCCAAAACAATATAAGCAGTTGTACACAATTCACGGAGATGTCGGAAGTGACTCAGAATTTACAAAAATTGTTTCTTTTATATATGTACTGCTGCCTGATAAGAAACAAAGCTCTTACGAAATTATGTTTAACACAATTAAAGAACTTGTGCCCAACTTTCAACCAATGCATGTTAAAGTGGATTTTGAGTTGGCTGCTATAAATGCCCTGCAAATCACATATCCTTCTGCAAAAGTAAGTGGCTGCTATTTTCATTTTTCACAAGCAGTCTGGAAAAATGCACAGATTTGGAATTTGTGACAGTCGAGATGGCAGCACCTATGTCCGCAAATGTGTGCAGATAGCTCACCTACCTGACTCAAAAATTATGGAAGCTTGGTATAGTGTACAGGCAAGCGCACCAAACGTTAAGAATATTGAGGATTTTAATGAGTACCTAGCTACTCAGTGGTTTAGGTTGAAAAATATTTATCTGATCTCTTGTTACAACCATCGCCACCGCACAACTAATGTCGTCGAGGGGTGGCATAGTAAGCTGGGAAAGCATATAAGAAATGACCTAAATATTTTCCATTTCATATCTACAATTAAACAAGAGGCGATTTCGCAAGATTTCAAGTTTGCTCAGAATAATTTAAACATTGATGTGTACCGCAAGAGGGGTCAAAAATATATTACTATGGACGACAAAATTGAAAAAATTGTTAATAACTATTTGGTTGGCGAGGTAACCCTATACAATTGTATAGAAAAGCTTTCTTACTTAAAGTATTGAGAAGATTATGTTATGTTAATGAATAGAAAAGTTAAGTTTTAGTTTTAGATATTTAGAGAAGAGAATTTTAGTTCATACTGATATTACCTACTATAAAATAATAAAAAAATCTTTAAACACATGTAAAGGTATTGTTATTTATTACAACCCTTCGGCCGTTAAGGAAACCAAAACTATTCTTTTATGTACGAACTGCACTTGGCCGTTATCACGAAACCGACCTTTTTTTGCGATGCCGAAAATTTTACAACTACCCTGCGCTGAAATTATGTGTAGTATAATGAACCTGTAAGATACCACTGCAAATTATAATATTATAAAATATTCGATTGCATAAAATTCTAGCGGAAAATCATCCTAGTAGTAAAATATACCTCAAGTTTTTTTTCTTATGGCGGTAAAAATGTTAAAGAATATAGTCGAACGGAAAATATTATACAAGAAAATCAATAATCTGGAAAAATAACTTTATGACATTGATCCGAGTAGTAAAATCTACTAAAATAATCTTTGCATGCGGTAAAACATTAGGTAGGGAAAAAATGCCAACGGATTTTTTTATACAAGTAACTAAAAATATTAGGAAACGTCTCTAACAAATCATTATAGTAGTAATAAATCCCCACAACTTCCATACAATAAACCATGGAGTATATACTTTGTTAGCTAATTTTTTAGCTTTCAACATCAAAAAAAATTTTTTTTCCTACCTGAATTTAATGATATATTGCAATAGGTCGAAGTTGAGGACGTCTAAATGAATAGGAAGTGATATGAAAATATAAAAATAATATTTACAATTTATGTTATTTCCCCCTCAATATTTTGTGTTAAAACCTAATACTACGAAATGCCCTAATGAAACGGTTTTTCATTGACCGAATAAGTTTTTTTATGGAATCCTGTGGGATTTCCTGCCACTCTTCGACTAAAGCAGTGTTCAGTTCTTCTATCGACACCGGAGCTGGACATCTTCCTTGTACCCGCCTTTTGAGCTCGTCCCACATATGTTCAATCGGATTCAAGTCAGGACTGATGTCTGGCCAGCCTACCGTGGCCGATAACCTCGTGGATTGGCTGATGTTTTTTCCACTTCATTGTGTACATGACACAGTCAGTCTTGTCTTCGTTACAGCGCAGGCGCCACTTCTCGTAGTAGTTGAGTATGCACTCGGTGGCCCATTCCGTCCTCGCCGTCGCAAGATCAGGTGTTTTTGACGGGTTTAGCAGACAGAGGTCGTCGGTGTACTGCCATTTACACAGCCCTTGGATTCTGCTCGTCTCTTGTTTCTATCAGTTAGGTAGTGATAGATCATTCTGATCACTGAGTTGTTGATTCCAGCTACGTGCATTTATACTCGAGCGCCTTGTGATTGATCGAATAAAATGCCTTACTTAGGTTGGTGGAAATCATCGCGACGCTGTTGCCATCCACGAGTTCTCTGGTAATCTTCGAGACTGTATGGAGGATCTATGTTCCTGTTCCCCTTTTAAGCGAGCGTAGTTCGACTGTTGATGTTTGCCTGCCTTTGAGAACGATAGACTTCAAGGACTAAACCTGTACCCTTTTTTAAATTCCCAGAAGACAGTTCATCATCATCTTCTTCTTCATCGTCATCGAGCAGTTCAGACAGCTCCGACTCGGAAACCGATAATCGGACGAAGACAGAAAGAACTAGCAAGAAGAAGAAGAAGAAGAAAAACAAGAAGAAACGGAAAATGAAGAAGAAGAAGACTTCGAAGAAGGAGGAGGATAAGCTGAAGAAGGAGGAAGATAAGCTGAAGAAGGTATGTTGTATCATGAAACAAAGTGACTTGATGACTATAAATGGACAATGGGAGAACCATTGAAACAACCCTCTTGGTAAAATTGTGTTTTTTTTATTATTTAACGAAAACAAACGGTCACAAAAAATAATAATAAAACCATACAGAGTTTTCTTATAACTAAATAGAACTATAGTTTTCCGAACTTACAATTTTGAATTTATATTTTGTGTCGTATCAACCTAAACTTTTGTAAAACAAATCAGATTCTAATTATAAATATAATACTTTATAAATTACATGCATTGCAAATGAGCCAGAGGATGACCTTAACCTAGTGACTTAAGAATATTCTTTTTAAATGAGTTTAAAAAATTACAGAAAATATCTATATCACTTAACTATATAAACATCCAAGACCTGAGGTTTTTTTTTAATCCCGAGCCGAGGATCGAACCCGGGACCTCTAGCAATGTACTCCTTATAAAACGATTCTTTACATACAAAGTGTTGTTATATGGTAAAAAGAAAAGCTCTCTCTTGCGTGATCCCTTACGAGGAATTTTGAAGTGTTGTAGCTAGCTGAATGTCCCTCGATTGAATGGATTTAATCAACGATTCTCTATCGATTCGTTCAAACTGTACGATGATTTTAACTTTTAATTGACAGACTTGTTTAATGTGGGTTTAAATCCTGGTGCTGACCAAAGAGATATGTAATATATCTTAAGTATATTATACGGCGAAAAGTATATTATATTATACAAAAACAGAGATATCTTAAGATAAACACCAATTGCATAGCCAATAATAGATAACCCCAAAAAGATCCTTTTATAGAAGTACTTTTAACAAGTGAAATGAGATGAAACTGACAACGAAGAGCAAAAAAAATCATTTTTATGCTTCCATTAAATTTATAAATATATAAATATTACATTTATAAATATACACGTACATACATTCTAATATATATATATTATACGGTTGTTATGGATAACAACGTGAGCTTTATATCTCCTTAGCTGCGAAAAAGCTTAAAAAATGGTTTATCTACACACGTATCATAAACCCTCTTTACTGCGTACAAAAACCGCACGTTACGATCAGCATAATGTTAAACTACTTGGTAAAAACTCATTTCTTATCTGAAAAATTACACATTATGACCAGAATGTGTAATTTTTCTACACATTATGACATTCAAATTTCGAACGTCGACGCCCGCCCCGTGCCGCCCCTAGTTTGTCTGTAAAGTTGGTACTGACATTCAAATTTCGAACGCCAACGCCCGAAGTTGGTGCTACAGAACAAGCTAAACAACTGCAGAGCCACAATGCCGGTCAAACATGCGGTTCCTGAACACATTAAAGAGAGCTTATGATATGTGTGTAGATAAACTAGTGTATGTAACTGTACATAATTAGGCATTAAAACTCTCGAGTGATATTATTATGAAACTCGCCTTCGGCTCGTTTCATAAACCCACTCTCGAGTATTAATGCCCTCCAATATGTAGCAGTCACATAAACTACTATTATCGAATAACTGACCAAGCATATGTGCCTCTACCATGCTGGTTCCCTTGGTACGGGACACGATCAGCTGATCGCGACTATAACAGACACGAACGCAGACATTATTGCCATAAACGAGTCGTGGCTTCGGGCTGGAGAGAATGGACGTACTCCCGCCGTGCCTAATTACCGACTACGTCACGTTCCCCGGCCGGTCGAAATATGTGGAGGACGGGGTGGGGGCGTCGGATTCTTCCTGCGCCTGGGCCTCCACGCGCGCACACTTACACATCCTCCCGCTGCGCTCGTAGAACAAATGTGGTTAAAAACAATAATTAACAGCAAACATTTAATCATTGGGACCGCATATCGGCCACCGCGGCTTGATGTTGACAATTTTTTGACGCTATTACTGACTTCTTTTGTTAAATACGACCGACTGAATTTACTGGGTGACTTTAATATTAATTATACGGAGAAGAACGACAGAAAATTTTGATGTTTGACACAATTTCTCATACGATTCTCCTGACACAAAATGTAAGCGTCGCGACTAACTTTACGGAACACAGCCAGACAACTATAGACTTTATTTGCTCCGACACTTGTGTTATGTCTGTGGACGTGCAGCATATCCCGGATCTAAGGAGATATGCATTCATCACAGCCGAGTTTGACATTAAAAAACGGAAACCGACACCTAGACTTATTACTTATAGACCATTGATAGACATTAACATAGCTGTATGTAGATACACCTTTACCGAACGACGTAAATGGCATGGTTAGACTATTTAACTCACTGCTACTAGGACTTTTTGACAGACACGTGCCGGAGAAGACGATAGTGGTGAAGGAGGCACTTCAACCATGGCTCACGAGCAACCTTCGAGCTCATGATGCGGCTCAGAAACGAGGCTCACACTCGTTACAAACGAACCTCACACTCGTTACAAACGAACCGGGAGCGATGTTCACAAGCGGTATTACCTCGACCTGAAGCACCTTGTGATAGAAGCCATTTATTGCGAGTAACGACCCTTCTTCACGCATCATATCAATGACATTACCGACTCGAAGACTCTGGAAAAACTTAAAACGCACTGTTCTTCCAGATTCACAGACGCAGACTGACTTCCCGGCACAATTTGATGACCCTGACTTGATAAACCGTCATTTTCATAATAATTCTGGGAAACAGGAAGTGACTTAACTTGTTTTGAATTTAATAGAGATAACGAAAAAACGTTCACGCGTTCTCCTACCACTGCTAGTTTTACCAAAAAAACCGAATCCCACTGAAGTGTCTCAGCTGCGGCCTATAAGTATTCTTCCTTGTGCATCGAATATAGTAGAACGGGTAGTTTGCGAACAGCTGTCCGATTACCTGGAGAAAAACAGCATACTCCCTGAACTGCAGTCAGATTTTCGCAAGACAGCTACTGCGTTGCTCAATGTAGTCGATAAGATCATACAAGCTCGTGATGCTGGTAAAAGTACCTTTTTAGTACTTTTAGATTTCTCCAGGGCCTTCGACTGCATTAGCTTCTACAATTATACAAGATGTCTTATTACGGGTCTGATGTCACTGCTACAAAATGGTTTAGTAGCTATTTTATCTGGCCGTGCACAGGCAGTTGCATTGCGTAGGGTGGATGGTAGTGCTCTGCAGTCCTCTGTTTGTCCTTTGACAAGAGGAGTACCGCCTGCACGCCGGCGCCTGCACTTGGCCACTCTGCTGTTCGGGGTGGTAAGACACGAAACCCCCACCTACCTTTTTCATAAACTGGTATGGTCCAAATGTGCGCGCAGGTTTAAGGCAATGTCCATTATACCTATGCACCGAACCGCCGCTTGCAGAGGTAGTTTCATGTTTGCGGCGTTTAAGTGCTGGAATGATATCCCTCCTCCTATCCAAGAGGCGCTTAGCAGATACACCTTTGTTGACGCTCCAGAAATCAAAATCCTAATCCAGCACTGTGATAGCAATAAATATGCCAATTGATAATTTTCATCTGGTATTTGTTTTTAATGTGTACTTTTAATATTATATTTATGAAGCCGCATCTAGGTAGTGTGTACATGTATTATCTCACTTTGTATTTATGTTCCTTTCTCTTTCGCCTGTCCCAATAAATAAGGTAGTTTATTTATTCCATTTGTAGGACGTTTCCGTGAGTCACCCACGGTGCTGGCTGAAAATCAGCGCCGTTGGTGTCAGACACCTCAGCATAATGCTGAGCCAGTGTCCGGTTCACTACCACAGAGAAACACTTGTTTCATGTTTTATCTGTTTTTTATTATTATTATTATTTATTACGTTTTTCCTGTGTGTTTGTGAATAAATGTTTGAATCATCTTGAATATTTTGAATAAATCTTTCTTTCTTTTCTTTCTTTCGTATAGCACAAGTAAAGATAAATCTATACTTCTTGTTAACCTAGAATCGTGATAAGAAGTAAGGTATTGTAGCGCAAGTAAAGAAAAAAAAGCGAAAACCGTTTTATAGTTCTATCACAAAAAAAAATGTTTTTTTTTTTTTAAACGTTTATCTTCGTTTTTCCAGGCCCTAGAAGCAGAGGAGCGTAATCAGCAGCGAGCAGAATACCAACTGAGGGTGGATGAGCGCAAGCGGCCTTACAACAGCATGGCGGAAGTCAGGGAGCCCACGGAAGAGGAGGTGGAGGCTTACAAGATGAAGAGGCATAGGGAAGAAGACCCCATGAGCCAGTTTATGTAGGATGTTGTAAATAAATATTGTATAAGTGGTGTATGTGATTGTTTTGTATTGTTGATAAATCCTACTCATAGATCTCTTTTATCTGCTCCCTAATTCGGTTACCTCAAATCGACTGATAATTGTGAAAAAGTGACAGTTTTCTCATTCACTGAAAGTCAACTTGGATAATTTAGCAAAATCTAGGTAGATTAGGCTGTGGAATAAATCTTGAGCTTATTGCAGTAGTTCGATTCTGCAGCCTTATTATGTATCTCTGAAATCTAGGAATTGCAATCTCAATCGACAAGTCGACCAATCATGGACGGTTAATTATTATTAACAATTATTAACATTATATTATTATCATATTATTATTACTATCATGTAATCCAAACTTCAAACTTCATTTTTTTTATTCAAAATTCTTACGAACACATTTTGAATGTCATTATAATCTATATAATGCAAGAAAAACTACTACCGCTTCGGAAAAGGTTATGGCAGCAGAGAAGAAGCGGCGCAAGAAACTCGTACACTGCAACACGGCCTACTTTTCTTTTCTGTTTATTTTTTTTCAAAAATAGTTCTTGTGTTACAATCGTGTGCGTAGTTCTCGTGCTGCGCTGGAAAATCAGAGCTCCATACCTCTTTGTCATTAATGTAATCATCTAACCTATAATAGGCTTTATAACATAATCTTTTTTAACAATGCCTTTAAATTTCTTCTATGACAAATTTAATATCTCTTCCGGTATTTTGTTATAGTATTGTATACTTAGACCCACAAATGACTTAGACTTGGATCCACTCGCCTTATCACGTACTCCACTCGCCTTATCATGTAATCCACTCTCCTTATCATGTACTCCCTGACATCAGGGATTGCTATCTCAAACGATATATCGACCAATCATGGACGGTTATTATTAAATAAGCTGTAGCAATTGAAAAATCGACCAATCATGGACGGTTATTATTAAACAAGCTGTAGCAATTGACAAATTTACCAATCATGGACGGTTATTATTAAATAAGCTGAAGTAATTGACCAATCATGGACGGTTATTATTAAACAAGCTGTAGCAATTGACAAATTGACCAATCATGGACGGATATTATTTAACAAGCTGTTGCAATTGACATATCGACCAATCATGGACGGTTATTACTAAACAAGCTGTAGCCATTGACAAATTTACCAATCATGGACGGATATTATTTAACAAGCTGTTGCAATTGACAAATCGACCAATCATGGACGGTTATTGTTAAACAAGCTGTAGCCATTGACAAATATACCAATCATGGACGGATATTATTTAACAAGCTGTTGCAATTGACAAATCGACCAATTATGGACGGTTATTATTAAACAAGCTGAATCAATTGACAAATAGACTAAACATGGACGGTTATTATTAAACAAGCTGTAGCAATTGACAAATACACCAATCATGGACGGTTATTATTAAACAAGCTGAAGCAATTGACAAATAGACCAATCATGGACGGTTATTATTAAACAAGCTGTAGCAATTGACAAATTGACCAATCATGGAAGTTTATTATTAAACAAGCTGTAGCAATTGACAAATCGACCAATCATGGAAGGTTATTATTAAACAAGCTGAAGTAATTGACCAATCATGGACGGATATTATTTAACAAGCTGTTGCAATTGACATATCGACCAATCATGGACGGTTATTATTAAACAAGCTGTAGCCATTGACAAATTTACCAATCATGGACGGATATTATTTAACAAGCTGTTGCAATTGGCAAATCGACCAATCATGGACGGCTATTATTAAACAAGCTGAAGCAATTGACAAATAGACCAATCATGGACGGTTATTATTAAACAAGCTGTTGCTATTGACAAATCGACCAATCATGGACGGTTATTATTAAACAAGTTGAAGCAATTGAAAAATCGACCAATCACGGATTGTTTTTAATGTCCTCCCTGACATATAGGAATTTATATAATGTTTACCTAAGAAATAATCATAGACTAGTTACGCCCCGGTTTAGACTCGCGAAGCTTAGCAATTCTTTCAAGGGTCAGTGCATTCTCTACTACAATAAGATACCTCTGGAGATTTTGAAATTGCCATTTGAGCAATTTAAAAAGCACGTTAAAGCGACTTTGTCGAAAAATTACAATGTTCAAGATTACTTAAATGACGGGACTGTATGGGGTTAATCTAGCTCAACACAGACCTTGCTGTTAATAATTTTGTAATTATTTTTTCTTGATTATTAATTATCATATCATCACAATATTTGTATTAGTTAAGCACAAGCAATTTTTAAAAGAGATCTAAAAATCAATCTGTAGTAGTTTCTACGCCCTGCTTCTCCCACAGGGGTCCAATGTAGAGAAGAGGCAAACAATGACGTTTGCTAAGTATATGTAAATATCTACTGTAATAAAGTACTTTGGCTGACTTTATATCCGAATCCCTTCTAAATTGACAAATCAATCCCTATATCCCTGCCCCTGCGAATTACCAAATCATCGTCATTCAAATATAATCGATAATTATTGGTTCAGTCAGTGGCGCAATCAACGATGCTAAGAAAATAAACGTACCTTGTACTTTTTATTTAATTTCATGAAACTAGCCTATTTTAAAATATTTCGAGTAATAGGTGTCTAATTACTTTTTAAATAATGTTTAAAATAACTTCCCTCGTTAGGTCACTCGATCAAAAATTTTGATCGGATACTTGAGGCTGGTTGTTTCTAAACGAACAATCAATGTCACTATCACTATTGAACATTCATAACAAACATAATGGAGGCAGTTGCTCACGTCCGGTTTCTAAAGCCTTCCTTCCGGGTAGTGATAAGGAGCCAAAATTATTCTCTAGACATTCATTTCCAGTTTCTCGATAGAGACCACCAAATTGCGATCTCTCAAATACACTTGACACTGGCAAATATAACCTCAAAAGAGGTTAGCACGCCATATGAAAAGAAGACGAAGGACATACAAAATCCAAAAAATTGAGCAAACGACGGTCAAAAACAACTCTTCATTACAAAATGATGGACTAAGTCCTAAATAATATCAATTGTAAAACTGTAGGGAACTGATGAATACTGCCGAAATGCTTATGATTTCAGGCGAACTTATCTTCGCCCTGAGTGGAACTTGAACCCTTTTAATTATTACACTAGGCATGATTGCTTTGTTCTGCCTTGTGCGGATTTCACTAAGACTTAAAATCTGAGATCTCACCACTTTATAAAACTAAAAAACTAGTTATTAACTATAGTTATTTACGTTCTGACTGACAACTGAGGCAACTCAATAGAGTTGCCGGGAAAACTATTGATATTTGACAGTTTTACAAACTTTACTCAAAGAGTTCCGTTCATCTGAGGATTTTTATGAAATTAAACGAATTTTACGTTTACGGAGATTGCAGTACCTAATCCCTTAATATTTTCAGAAGGGAATAACGTAGTTTGGTCAAGAACACTATCATCTCGAAATGGTTCACATGGCTAATTGGTTTGACGTGGGATCCGTATCTGTAGGGTTTGTTTCTGTTGTCACCATGTTTCTGGCATAAACTTTTTGGTTTTGCTTTTTTATTTCATTTGTCCTTAAGTTGTCTTCTGGAACCCTTCGTGTGCGACCCGCACTTGGCCGATTTTTACTTCTACCTGTGGGATCTGTAGGGTTTGTTTCTGTTGTCACCATGTTTCTGGCATAAACTTTTTGGTTTTGCTTTTTTATTTCATTTGTCCTTAAGTTGTCTTCTGGAACCCTTCGTGTGCGACCCGCACTTGGCCGATTTTTACTTCTACCTGTGGGAAAAGAAAATAAGTGACAGACAGACTGACAGCAGAGGCTTAGTAAGCATTAGGGTCCCGGTTAGCGCCCATTTGTCATAATATTGATTTTGCTAATGTGCTAGTCTATGTAATTTATAGGTCCACTCCACAAAATCAGACCTCGGTACATTACTTTTTGTCTACTTTAATGTAAGGTACTATTGTGATCAATATGCAGCATTTTATATTTTCTTCCGATCTTTGCCGATAAAAGCCGAGAAATGACGAGCTGTAATATAGTAGTTTATGTGATTGATACATAATAGAGGGCATTAAAACTCGAGAGTGTAATATCACTCGAGAGTTTTAATGCTTAATTACGTACAGGTACATACACTAGTTTATCTACACACATACCTATAATAAGCTCTCTTTGATGTGTTCAGGAACCGCAGGTTCGACCGGCATTGTGGCATTGATAATTGATTTGCACTTGTTAAACTTGTTCATTAGTATCAACTTCAAAGACAAACTAGGGGCGGCACGCGGGCTGGCGGGCGGCGGCGTTCGAAATTTGAATGTCATAATATGTCGAAATATTGATACATTGTGGTCATAATGTATCAATATTCAGATAAGAAATTAGTTTTTACCAAGTAGTATATCATTATGCTGGTCGTAACGTGTGGTTTTTGGACCCAGTAAATAGGGCTTATATGATACGTGTGTAGATAAAGAATTAATAATAACCCGCCAAGTCAAGATAACCTTACAGTAGGTACCTAACTCAAGTTTGACGGACCCACAAAGTCATACTGTTTCTCTCGATCAGGAAATGATATTTTCTCAAATCTCAAAAGCACCTCCGCCGCTTGATTTTTGGTTCTCAGGCGGAAAAATTATATACGTAACTAGTTCAAAAAGGCTTCTTTACGAATCTCGCTACGACCCCGCCTTTGGCTCCAGCCGTAAACTTCTCGGTTCGTAAATAAGTCTTTGCGAACTTGTATGAAATGTACTAGGCGGCATAGTCGGCAATGACATTTATTTATTGTAACAGTCACCTGTACCTACATTAGGTACTGGCCGTTAGCCACACATTCCAAATGTTATTTCGCGACATTGACTTCCCAAACATGAACGGCTGCATTAAGTGCAAACGTCCTCCTTAATTTAGGAGTAACTATCAGATTTTAGTTTCCCCCACTTATCCGGGACGGGTTTCCGAAACCGGGCTCCGCTAACAAAGGGGGCTAATTAGAGGCACCTGTGAAACAGTACGCGCGCAGAGCTGTAGTTAGCGCGAATTACCAGCTAAGCATCGGTTAGCTAAACGCAAGGTTAGCGTCGAATTACCAGCTAAGCATCGGTTAGCTAAACGCAAGGTTAGCGTCGAATTCATTGTTGTGTTATTTGATTGCGTGTCTTACACATGCGTTTAACATGATGACGCGAATGTGTGTTTGTTACACTTTCATTGAGTGCCTTGCACATACGCGTTTCATACATTTAAACACAAGCTCATATCGCCATTGCTAAAGACAGTCTGATACACATTTATTGGCATAGGGATTTTGCTACAGGACCGAATAGAAGCAATTTCTCTATTACTTTTTGTCCTCTATAGATTGTAACAGCCATTAAACCGTTGTCTAAATATCGAATCAATATTACCTACCAAATGATTCATTAATTTTGAAACTGTAATGTGGTGCCCTAAACCACGCGGTGAGCCAAATACATAGACAGTCTCAGGGTCTTAGCAATTTCTGACTAATAGGTAAATTTTAAACACAATGGTGAATATGATCCGTTGGTAATGATGCTGGCTGGATGATGATGGCTTTGTGTGTCACTTGATGATATCTGTCGGTGTAGTCATGGCCTCTAATGTATGTGTCGGGAAGTAATGATTCAATGATGTAATGACTCCCATGGTTGCAAAAGTCACTGACAGATTGTGATAGAGGCTGACTATTTCACAAATTACGGTCGACGTGGATTAAAGGATATAGGGATAGGTTATATAGTAAATAATAATAAATAAATATATGTAGTCAATTAATGTCCCCACCGCGGGGCACGGGCCAATGTCAAGAAACGAGTAAGACTGAGCCATACTCCACCACGCTGGCTCAATGCTGGTTGATAGCTGATAGTTGATAGCTGGCCAACCCGACTGTCAGAAGTTATCAAGCGCCCTATTAGGGCCTCTGGCACGGCTTTACGACTACCTACTACCACCGAGTAGCGATAGTAGCCGGAACCTACAGCTGAACGTGTCATCCGAAACACGGAAGTTCCCGATACAAATGCCACATTGAAACGGACACCCGTCCACTACCCGTCTCGTCTATTTCCATCCCCACGATCGTTTCCGATGTGCGAACACCGGTAGGCCACGGACGATTCGTATATTTTATCCAAATCAAATATCCAAGGACACAGCGTCCACGAACAGTGAACAAGAATAGAAGCTGTTATATACTTATCATTAAAATTATCAAACTAAGCAACGGATTTCAAATCCCCAAATAATCAACCAAGACCCAAAAACGACGAGCCCACCGAACAATGATAGAAATTGGTAAATCCTTCCGGTTTCAACAATGATGTTTTGACACAGTTTTTATTCATACAATTCTTGTCCCATTGTCAGTTGAACTGAACGCAAGTAAACGATGCCGGATGGACTAAGGCAGTACTAAAAGGTAGATACCATTTTGGTCGTTGCATCAACCCAGTAGACATAACAAAAGATGTTCCTAGAACGTTTCGTCCATTTTACATGAGACTATTGTATCTAATGACGTATCCGCTGGCTTCCAGTGTTCATCCATTCATAGATGTTGAAAGAACTCAAAGGATTACAGGATTGTTATCCCCATTTGCATTTTTTGTGGGATTACTGTGCTAATGCTAATGAAGATAAGACTGTCCTAAGTTCCCAGATGAGATGCAATTGGTGGTACCCTTTGTTATGCGTATAAGCTAAAGATGTTCTCACGTAACATACCAACTTTGTTATGCGTATAAGCTAAAGATGTTCTCACGTAACATACCAACTTTGTTATGCGTATAAGCTGAAGATGTTCTCACGTAACATACCAACTTTATGAATGTTCATGCCTGTATGTTTTATTCCGAAAAAGGGAGAAGAATTATTGAAGAAATTGTTTGCGTATCGCCTAACAGAAGTCTGTCCCTTGATTCCTTTAATTATCAAGGCGTAAGAGATGTATGTAAGTAAAACGAACATTTCACGCGACATTATATTTCTTTCAATCCGATTACCCATATCACATCACATTGATTCCCAGTAATACAATAAAATACAATAATAATTCTCAAATCTATTATAATTCCAATGATATCTCAATGTAATACAATAATAATTCTCAAATCTATTGAAATTTCAATGATATCTCAATATCATACAAGAATAATTTAAATTTTCAATTTCAATTAAACTTATTCATACATATTTTATCTATTTTTAGATCATTCATAATTTAAATTAATACTCTCTGTTTCAAGTAAATTATTTTATTATAATTTTAATGTGTACTTGAGCCACCGTTGTCTCGTCTCGTCGTTTTGGCTCTGGCAGAATATCAGCGTCACAGATTCGTCTCTGACATTGCTGAGTCAGGGCCAAGTCATTGTCGCGGCACAATCACAATACCACATGGTTAGCCCAGCTGCTATTTTTTTGTGTGAATATTGTAATTGTGCAATCTGTAATTGTTGCACTGTTGTTTCAACAACTTTTGTTAGATTTGATTTAATTTCAAGTGTGTTTTTTTTTATTGTGTGTTTGTGCCGTATGATGATAAATTATTTATGTACCTATCTACCTTACCTACTTGCGCCTACCCTACCAAATTCATTCGTACAAAATAATCAAGCCACACCATGCATGCCCATGCGGTCTACCACAGGCAGAGTAGACCTTTTGGAGTTAGCACCGTTCTTATTCCACTCACCATACGAGCTGCAATCACTGAAGTGGTGTATCTTGTCCGACTATACCAACAAGACAATGGAACAGAACATCTTGAGAAACTGCGATTACACACGTTTCACTTCAACTTAGGAATAATTAAGTGACTGGATACAAGATTTGGATCAACACTTTTCGCTTACAAAAGTGTAGGTACATTATCTCTGATTAAAATCATTTTACATTCATTTAAAAAAGAATTGTATTAGAAAGGAAATAAAAGATCGCTTTGAGAGATCTGAGCTGAAATTATACAAAGTACTCGAGATCAAACTATTTTTTTATTCCCGCGGTTTTGAATTAAAGTGAGCCGTTGATTTTTTTATATAAAAGATAACATGTCGCAGGCAAATTGTGTAATCCATCCATCCATCTATCATGTAATCGTATATGTAGATGTCGTGGCCATATCCTAAAATGTTCATTATTGTTCAGTACCGCAGGTCTTCTTTACATAGACCCAAATAACAAGATACAGTAGCCAGACTCTAGTAAACATTCACGCTACTTGAGCGAATTTATAGCAGCTTGAATACGCATCAAACCGTAAACCAAAACAACTTTTAAATCCAACAGCCAACCTTCTCAGAAGTTTTGAGACGAGGCTGTGTCATACGCATCAATAGTGTTAAAACAGCTTTCATACCTACTAATCTGCACTAGAGATATTACAGTCCTGCTACGGTGTTGCTGCAGGTAAAGATCACGCTGCCGCTTAAACCTGACCATAAACATCTATGTAAATTAAAACTAGCATAAAGTGTATGAGGAAATAAACACCTGGAAAATGATTATATCGGTAAAACATATGCATATGAAAAACGCGGTCTGAGAAATAAATGCACAGGAAAATTTATGTGTGGTAAAAAAAAACATTAGAAATTAAAGCTTGTAGAAAATTATACTACTAGTAAAAAAACTTATAGAGAAAATAAATCATGGGAAAAAACGCGAAAGGAAAAAAATACAGTGATAATATTATTTCGGAAAATTCATCTATACACTTAGAATGAATAGGGATGGCTCTTCCAGAAAGAATATGTGTCCCTATTCACCCATGGATCAATACTAAGAACACCCGATTTAATGGTATACCTTTTGAACGCTTTACATCAATTACAAAATGTGTCACCCACACGTCAAACATGTTTGCTATGCTATACAAAATACAACTTAATTCATACGAGGTAAGGTCTCTTTTAATCGTTAAATTTATCGGCTGTGGCCTTGAGTGGCGTCAGTGGCAGCACGACTTTCAGTTGACGGCCAGAGCCGACAGCGGCGATCAAAAGGTTAGCAGTAGAGAAGCAGGAAGACCGTACCCGAACTGTAGGCTACTAAGTGAATGTTATCCACCCATCACACCTTCTTGGTAAAGACATGAAAGGCCCTGCTGCGATCAAAACATCGGGAGGTGATCTCTAATCTTCTTTGTGTCTTCTTTTCATTGTTGTGTGACAAATGCCAGATGAGTGTTGGCGTTTAGCGGGGCGTTCAGCCTTTCGCTTGTGAGAGATACTACTCAACCTCTAGTCATGCCTACTAGTCGACCTCTGTGGAGTTGCGGGCGCGGCTGTGCTTCCCAAGGTCGACTCCCGGCTGGAGAATAAAACAAAACCCAGGTCTTAATACCTTGGACACTATTTACACACATTGATCTAGCCCCAAACTAGCATTCCCTGTATCTTGGGTACTAGACAACGATACACATACTTATATAGATAAATATTATATTTAGATTGATAAACAACCATGATTAGGGTACAAACATCCGTTCTCATCTAACAAATATTTGCCCCCACCGGGACTCGAACCCGGGACCCTTGGCTTCGTAGGACACTGCCGCCTCGGCCATTCGGGTCGTCCACATAAAATCTTGAATGTTTACATGCTCGTGACCTCGCTGATTCTGGTTCCCACGGCACAGGATATCCTGGTGTGGGGCCAGTAGCACTGTATGTGTCTGTATGTTATGTTGTTTTATTCAAGTTAAGTGAAGTCTGTCCTAGATCGGTTCAATGTCCACCAAACGGTATGGGTGTTGGATCTTTTGGGTACTCCTGCTGAATGGATTTGGTATTTACTTACTTATATATGGGAAATATTAAACTGCACATCAAAAATACTGATTTGCACAATATATATCAGGGCAAGGTAGCTTAGGTGAAGGGTAATGGGTGTGAGCGAAGCGAAGCCCCCTTTATCCTTCGCGTTAGGTTGGACATGTAAGAACAACAAAAATACTTAAAACATAAACTTAGGTATACATAAAATATTAAAACAAAAAGTGTTTTTGTTGATCCTTTCTTGCTGTGTAAATCAGTATTTTTGATGTGCGATTAAATACTAGCCCCTGTGTATGCATCAAGTTTAATCACAACATTCGAAATTCAGATATGAATACCAGCACCCAAATTGTCAGCACCTTTCATGCATTCTTCAGAAAATTACAATAATTTCGGACCACAATTAAACTGTTGGGGCTTTGAGCTAATTGCTGGCTAGCAAAATATCTATCAAAAGATGTTATAAACATTCTTCAATCCGATGCTAACGCAAAATATAATGAGAATACGGCTCCTCTATCAAGTCGGAAGAAGGGTCATCTAAATAACGGAATTACATTTTAATTGCATCCAACATTAGGAACTGTCCCACACACTACAACCCTCGTGGCTCCCCTGCATGAGACTGGTGTTAATTTTAACACCGCAGCCGTTATAGTGAAAAAAGTATTTATTATTTGTATATTATTGTGTGAGTAAATATAAATACCTTGGCGCAGTATTATCCCATTGGGAAGGGTATTGTGTGTGATGTCATTGTTGGGAAGTGGCTTTGTGCTAGGGCGTCTGATGATGTTTTTATGCTAGCTGTCTGCTCCCATTTGGGATTATCGCAAATCGGCTCGTATGATAGATTGTTCGTGACAAATATTTGTTCAGATACTTGGCTGTCCAGAGGTTCATGATCAGAGTGGATAATATCACTTTTATTATTATTTCGCCACGCGATTATGGGGCCATGTGTATTGAGTACAGATATTATACGTAGATCTTATTTTTTATCAGATTATAGCGAATTAGGGGTAGCAGCAGCTTTGTCGTGGTAGTTTAAATAAACTTAAATTGTCCCGTGTTGCTTGGCAATATTTTTAACATTAAATAAGTATATCTGTAACATTTGAGAGGGTTATTTGAAAAATGGGCTCTTAAAATGTACATGAATCCTTCGCTTCGATTGTTTAAGTGTAGCAGCTCCTAATTTAGTATGGAAAATTACAAAATTACTTAACATACATAGCAGATTCCACCTATGACAATTGTTTCCTTGATATTTCTTGAAATGCAATCTACAATACGACTCACCTACTATTTCTGCAAATAAAAATCTTTAGAAAGATCCACCGTCGTCAACCTCAAAACCTTTTTTCCCGGAACAATTGCTCAGTGGTATCAAATGACCTACCCACACAATCGGCGCACTTATAGATATGTTCTTTCATCATTCTTCATAGTTTACTTCCCCTATTAGTAACAATCGTGAAGCCTGATCCTCAATTATTTGTGGCCAGTGGAGGCTCCAGTTACACCCACTAGAGATGTAGAGATTTAGATCCACCTTGTAAGTTGAGATTCGTAGATTGAGCATAATTTGGATATATTGGCGTGTTGCCAAACGATCTGAGCGGTGAATGAAAAATGTAATAGATGATTTGTATCACAAAATATAAACTCATCTCTGCCGATGTTGAGAGAGGTTGCGTCTACTTTTAATATACCTTTGGATGTTATGTTATAGGAGATTTGAAAATTGCGTCGCGACAGTCGGGTGCTACAATTAAACATAGCAACAAGTGGTATACGGCAGCATCATCAACAGATTTCAGATTACTTGTACTCAATAAGAGGTAGCAACCAACAGTGACAAAGTATATCTAATTGCTAGCTCATTTTGTGGCATCTGTGTTAAATTGGAATGCAGCCGAAAATATACACACAGTTATATATTCATATGTGCCTACGTACAATAACGTTTAACTTTCTTATCCTATAAACGCATCTATATCTACACACATGTTTCTCATTTCTGTGGGGCTCTCCGAGCATGAAGTATGATCATGCTCTACCGGACATTATCATACCAGAAATCATGATGGTTAACGAACTTTTTTTAGGAGTTTTATAGTAATTGTAAGTGCAACAGAAAAGTGACAACGACGTGCTTTCAATTTTCTGCTAGTGGATGACATTTATAGCTGTTTTTTTTTTGTATCTTAACCTAAGGACTCAGTACTTTGTATGTAGAGGCCCTGTGCTAAGTCTCAATGTATACAGAAGCCACTCCCTTACCCCGTGACACAAATTAGCTGTTAATCATAAAGGTATGTTAAACTTGAGTGATTGTGTATACTAGTAGAAACTCATTAGCCGTGGGCACAATTGTGCCTCTGCCGCCCCGTAGAGAAAAGGCCTGACGCTATGTCAATGTGTTTTTAAGTGACTCAATGATACTAAACTGTATAGTAGTGCCTTAGGAGCTTAAAAAGCAGCTTATATATGTATAATGTAAGTTCGAAAAATAATACTTTCCATTACGAAACAATATTTTCCACAGTGTGCACCTAAAAGTACCCAGTACCTCCCGCTACGCTCACTGCATTCGACACTACACATTATTATTCATTATGACACCCTCGGGCTCGTACTGGGGCGTCCCGGGTGTCACATTCTAAAGAATTCATTCTGCCAGCGCCATTGTGCTAAAGTCGTAATTATGTCGCCGTATATACCCGGTGATACCATTGGACGGGGGGTGTGCGTTTGACATTTTTGTACGGCCATGTTGCCGAGATTTTAGTTATTGTTGGGTTATTGAATTAGACGTAATGGCAGTTGGGTGTGTTGAGAGAATGGTGTGATATTGTAATTTTGCACTAACTGAAAGTTGGAAGGAGCTCGGGTTTCTAGACGTATTTGAACATAGAATTGCAGTACCTAATAAATAAGCTCTAATAAGTACTTGCATATCATCATCAGCTCGGCAGCTTGTTTTCATCCGCAGCTGGGTATAAGCCTCCTTTTCGTGCCTTATTCGGTCCTGTGCCAATCGAACCCGGGTTTTCCCGGCGATATTGGTAATGTCGTCGACCCACCTGGCTGCGGGTCGACCCACGCTTCTATTACCCTCCTTCGCCCACCACTCGGTCAGTTATTTACTCCACCTGCCCTCACCTCGCCTCGCCAAATGTCCTGCCCACTTCCATTTGAGTCTAGTAATAAGGTTTCCGATATCTTTGAACTTAGTCTGTCGACGTATTTGTTCGTTGCGGACTCGATCTAGGAGTGTGCTGCCTAGCATAGAACGTTCTGTGGCTCTTTGGGTGACTCTCATTCGTTTAAACAATTCCTTTGTAAGCGTCCATGTTTCGCCAGCACACATCATGGTAGGCAGGTCTCATTGATCGAATAGTTTGGTGTAATTAGAATTATATACGAGTATCGAATAAAACTTTCATATTTCTGTTCCATGTCTGCGGTGGGACCCCTATGCAGACACCGGCCGGAGCTAATTTTGGGATCTAAAACATCTATGCGCAAACATTCAACGTAAATTTGCACTACATACGCTTATAATTTATCTATATTTTTACACGAATTTAATCTTATTTCTCCTTTGAAAAATTCTGAGAATAATATGGCGCACAGTGCTGGTAGATGATGCGTGTGAGTGAGAGCTCCGAAGCTTGACAATTTTAAGCTTAAACCAAAAGCACTAAACGAACTTTGACTATCCAGTCTGTCAAGCTAAGCAGGGGTAAGTAAGCCTAAGTAACCAGACACCAAACTACGAGTATATCACGTACCTCGTTATTTAATTTAAATAACAAAGTAAGTTGATTAAGTGAACAAGTGAAGGCGGGGGGTGACTCCCGTTGATGCGGTTATTCCGCCCAATTACCGCCCATTACGGATAATTCCGCCATAATCCTTGTATCGGGTTACCGGCTATGGTTGCTGGTTGCTCGATATTACTCAGTTACTTTAGTGGGTAGTTAAACTAATAGATAGAACGAAACGCATGGTATTCAAAATAAAAGTAAGAAGGAACTGTGGCTCAAGCAGGAATAATTACCAGAGTGAAAAAGTGTTCGAGATCAGATAAAACGAACCTTATTTCATCGATCATAAGAGTCACTGACAGTTCGATGCGCATACTTTTTCGATGCGTAATTATTCCTGCTTCCTACACTGCAATGTCACACAAGGATGCCACAGGCACGTCCGGCAAAACCTGCCACTTCTGATGTGAAAGCTTGCTTGCTGGGTTGCTAAGAAAAAGTCCTTAGTCGGCTCTTATGAATTCACAGCATTCATAATTCATATTTTTTATTGCACACAGATAATAAACAGGCAACAAGACTTAGAAGTTTACAAAGACGAGATTATCTCGAATAATAGATCGCTTCTAGCGAACCTAGTTAGGAAGAGAAAGATTGTTTGCTGAGCAGGTGTAGACCATGAGTACAACAATATAATTAACCTATCAGACACCTAAATAAATAATATAAAACAATATAAACTAATTATAGTTATGAGTACCTACATGAATTTAATATAATATACTTGTACATTATAAACATACATATGTACTATATATATTTTAATAGCTATCTTTATTGGAACTGGAATAAAAACAAGGACTATGATAAGAAATGACTGCATATAAACATAGCTTCACGCCCTTTTCCCATACAGGATGGTAGAGACAAAATTTTGCCTACTTTTAGCCAGTTATTCCTTACACCATTTTGCGTGACAGGGCGCAGCTATGGAGATTGAAAGTTTCCTCACAATGCTTTCCATCACCGTTAGAACTTCCGTATAATGAGTACTTCAAATTAATTACCTATCACATCGGTTCACGGTCAGTACCGTGAATCGAACCTGCATCCCCTACATGAGAAGCAAGCGTGAAACCCACTAGACCACGGGGCTCTCTGACTATTGACTGACGACCCAAATGGCCGAGTCGGCAGTGACCCTGCCTACGAAGCCAAGGGTCCCGGGTTCGAGTCCCGGTGGGGGCAAATATGTGTTTGATGAGAACAGATGTTTGTACCCTAGTCATGGTTGTTTATCTATCTTAGTATAATATTTATCTATATAAGTATGTGTATCGTTGTCTAGTACCCAAGGTACAGGGAATCCTAGTTTGGGGTTAGATCAATGTGTGTAAATAGTGTCCTAGGTATTATATTATTATTATTAATTATCAAGACAATTAGCAAAGCTCACAAATGTGTAGTTATCAAAAATCTTTGCAAATAGGAGCTTTCCTCGAGGTCTTTTATCCTTACACCAACATTATATTGTGGCCAAGTTACCTTTTTAAATGATAAGGGTCTAATCCAAAGTGATCGCCACAGATATTTATATTGTGTGTTTTTTTCTGGTGGGTGTAGGGATTTACAGATTACACGAAATGACAATGGACGATGCGTCATATTTAGCCGTATTTAGTGAGGTGTCAAAGCGAACACTATCACACTACCATAGCAAATAGTATAAAGAGAGTATGGCCGTTAAAGTCTGACAAATACGTAGAAGATCTTATGGTGATGGGCCTACGTCCTCGTACTTGGTTGGGGCATCATAATAGTATAACGGATACCCTGACTTCTCGTGTATTAGGTAGCGTGCAGTATTTCTTTCGGAATGGATATCATCACATGGAGAAGCTCCGTGGTCTGATGGGTTTCACGCTTGCTTCTCACAGAGGAGATGCAGGTTCAATTCCTGACCATGTACCAATGAGATAATTAATTTATCTTAAGTACATTATACGGACGTTCTAACGGTGATGGAAATCATCGTGAGGAAACCTTCATTACTCCATAGCTGCGGCGATGGGCTGGCCCCCTATAAAGCAAAATTAATTATTAAATAACTGGCTTAAATTGGGCACAATTGTGCCTCTACCACCCAGTATGGGAAAAGGCATGACGCTATGTTTGTTATGTGGATATCATGTGTCTCTATATCCCAAAGTCTTAAACAATACCTAAGTTATAAAACACAATTTGATAGAACTTGCACATATCCTGGTATGGATTTAAATCAGCCAATAAGGTCTATCAAATCTATCTAAGTTCCAAATTTCAGCTAAATCGGTTCAGTATTTTTGGCCTACAAGAGTAGCAAACTTTTGCACACCCTCACAATCACAACACACCTCTCTAGAGAAATTAATTAAAACATAGCGTCACGTTTTCCGTTTGGATCGGCAGAGGCGCCAATAAACCTCTGTATTAGAATATCAACGACTCAGCTACACCAACGCCACCATTACAATCAGTTTTCATCGTTCAAACTTCACTTTGGATGCATTTTAGAGGTGTCAATGCGATACCGAGATAATGTAGGCTGCGGCCAAGCGGATTACTGGGCACACTGGGCACACTGGGCACAACGCGGCCACGTGAATACTGGTAAAAAACTGGACAAGTTCGAGTTCTTCAGTTTTCTGTGAGGGTTCTGTTAAACGTGAGTTTAGCTTTTTAAAAGATTTAGATATATTTGGGAGCTCCTTAAGACAAATCCGATACATACATTCCTACATGTCTTGTAATGTGGAACCGATGACTTGTAATCCAAATTGCGTTAAGCTTAAATCAGAAAATTTTACACTTAAGTAACATAACATAAATTTGCAGATTCAGATTCAGTGTTTTTTTAATCGAATATAAATAAATAAATTATCTTATTCAACATCAAAATTATACTTACTTATAACTACAAGACGACACCGTTTCGGAAGATGGGCCTCGGGGTTAAGAAGAAACGGCAAGAAACTCCCCCATACCTTCTTTTTAAAAAAGTGACTTCACAACAGGTACTGGTTTCGGTCTAAGGAAATTCGCCGGCGGCTGATAGACTTGATCCATCGCCCCTCGTCGAATTTCTGTGCGCTGAGATGGTATGGACCATGCAATTTTGCCATCTAAGTATTCCTTAATATAATAGGACTTTCTTATCAGCACATTTTTATCATAGTTTTTGACCCTCTTTTCAAGAAGGATCAATGGTTCTTGTGGTATTTTATTGTAGAAGCGAATACAGTGCCCCATGAATGATGTGCCTACTTTACTTAGTCTAAATAATGGTAGTGCTAACCTATTTCTATTTTTAGTGTTAATTGTATGGCTAAATTTCAGGTCCCACACTAGGAAACACCGCGTCATATGAACTAGAAACAGACGTCACAAATGTTAAACACCCAAGACCCTAGCTCTTTTTTCTTCGACCCTGCATGGCTGGGATACGAACCTCGGTTGTGAGACAGAACCTCGACACGCCACGCCATCTTAAACCGTACTCTTTCCTTTAAAACGGAACCCTACCACCATCAATGTCAGCGCGCGCGCATGCGGTATCGCTGGCATGCCCCGGCTTAGAGAGCTGGACAGTGACGTCACAGCTCATCAGGCAGACTCGTGAAGCGTGCTCTCTGTTGTGACAAAGAAGTCGCATTGAATGGAGACTGGACAATGATTAGATAACGCGTTGTGGGTTTTTTGTCGCAACGCCGCTGCATGGACCGATTTTTTTTGACGACCTCTGTCCGAGGCTCGGAGGTTAGAATCCCAAGAACTCTCAATTGGAAGTCAGAGTAAGAACAAACCCACAGGTCTTGGATGTTATGTATGTGACGTTGTTTTGCCTGGTTCCCACGACATAGGGTATCTTAGTGTGGGGCCAGAAGTAAATGTATGTGCCTGTATAAAAGTGTTTGTTGTTTCATATTCCTCAATAGCTGATAATGTAAGTATAGTGTTATTTAATTTTAGTCAGAATAGGGGATAACTTTCAGATGTGTTTAAATTTACGTACAAATTTTACTGAATTTTAGTTACAAAGGGACCCTTGCCCACTTTATGTGAACTTACTAATATGCGTCGTATGCCCCCTAAGTACAAAGTTTAAGTAAACACAAACATTATTTTAGTAACCCGATGAGCTTAGTGTAAAGCTCCCACAAGCGATTATAAGCTCCCCATCGGACGTGGTGAAGGGCAAGGCAAGGGCACTGACCGCGCCAAATATCATTGGCTCTGAATGATATATGTCTCTCTCTGTTACCCTATCCTTGAGGTCACACCCTCTCAATCGCACCTTTCGTTGAGAGACAAATATTTTTAGCGAGGTCTGTAGGAGGGCTGTAGCCTATTTTCTTGTTACTTTAAAATATAACAACAACAATACGTCACGCGTTTTTCCATACTGGGTGGCAGAGGCACTTTGTGCCCACTTCTAGACAGTTATTCAATACTCCATTTTGCGTGACAGGGGCTTTCCGATTTATAGTTTCGTCAATTCTGTCTGTCCGTCGTCAGTCCGACCATCCGTCCGTATGTCACAGCAACTTTATGCAGAAACTATTAGGACTACACAGTTGAAACTTGGTCTGTAGATGTATTCTGTGAACCGCTTTTCGATTTTTATACATAAATTTTAAAAATAAAATTATTAAATAATTAATTCATATTTAGGTACTTACTGACATACATATATATTTTTTTATCAATTAAAGTTTTTAATTAATAACAATTATATATTAACTTCTCTTGAGAAGTTATTATAATAGGTCTGAAAATTGAAATAGGTAATTTTGTGTTTTCTTTACGTTTTAAGACCTGGAGAATCATTTGCAATCATTTTTAGAGTGATGTCTGTGTGTGTGTGTGTGTGTGTGTGTGTGTGTACGTACGTATGTACGTGATCAAAATTATGGAATTCGTTTTCTCAATAACTACTGGACCGAATCGCTTTGATGACCATATCAATCGATACGCCACGTCATGACTTAGATCTGAAAGGAGTCTAGAAAAAATCGGTCCAGCGGTTCGTTTTTTATTTGTAAAAAACTGACTTTTTTGAACACGCAACGTTAATTTTGTATGTAATTCCAAGTATTGAGGGGTAGATGTGGGTTTTTGAGGGTGCTGGTTTCGAATCTTTCATCAGTTTTTTAAAATTCAAAATGGCGGACCCACTATGACGTCATCTTTTTCGTGAAAAAAGAATTCTTCTCAAGAGAAGTTGCTTGTACGGTACTTGCTGCCGAACCGATTTTTATAAACTATAACTGCACTAAACTAAATTAAAAATTTCCCTGAGTTCGCTGCCGGGCGGGAGGGATTATAATTAATTAAAATAAAAAATCATACATGATACTGAAACCAAAAAATATTTTTTTCATCAAACCTATATATGTGTAAGGTGTCTATAGATATAGATAGGTCTTTAAAAATGACGTTGAGGTTCCTGAAACCATTTTCCTCAAAGTAAATCGTTAAAGAAACAGACCCTTCCAAAGTGGAAAAAAAATGTGTCCCCTCCTCATACTTTTAAAGTAAGAGAGCGAAAAATCTGCAAAAAATATATGCTATGTATCTCAATACACACAATCAACGAAAATTGGTTTGAACAAAATAAAATATGAAAAACAAAGTTACAACTCAAATAACCAGTCACATAATCACTTGCTACAACGGAACTCTTCATGGGCGAGTCCGACACGCACTTGGCTACTTTTTTCTAAAATTACTCACTGTTGGGTATAGGAAATTTTGTTGCACTATTTCTGAAAACTGAAGCTACAATGAAAGTTGATAAAATTCTGTGCAACTGTGATGCTACGCACTCTTTACGTATTCCTAATCGTGGTCTAGGATATGTGCTCAGGACTTTCAGCATGTTGGTCTCCTAACTAGTCTAAACAAAGACTTTTCCATCTAGATTACTATTGTGAGCACTTATTAACTAAGCCTTATTGTGTATCTGTCGCAGTTGGTTGGTTAAATCAGACACTTAATTAACTCTCTAGACCGTTAATTAAATACCGACGTTTAACTAAGTCAAATAAAGATTTTGATTTAAATAAAGCATCGTCGAACAATCTGTCTTACCGAAAGCCGGCGTGTTGGAAAACAAGATGGCGTCACGACAACAGCTGATTTAGGCAGCTTATATCAGGGCAAAACATTGCCTTAGCTTAGGTGAAGGGTAAAGGTGAGCAAAGCGAAGCCTCCTTTATCCTTCGTGTTAGGTTGAACATGTAAGAACAACAAAAAATACATAAAACATAAACTTAACAGATAAAAAAAAAATGTATAACAGTTTTTTTTTTATTAAATATGTCTTGTTGCCTAGGAACGTTTAGAAAACTCGTTAAACGTTTAGTTCACTCACTTGTCTGACGGAATTTTAGTGACTTGGTTAAACGTCGGTATATAATTAACGGTCTAGAGAGTTAGTTAAAGAGTCTGATTTAACCAACTAACTGCGAGATATCTACAGGACGGTATACTATTTGTATCAACAGAGTGGCATTATTACTAACATCGAATGAAATTAGTGGAAAAGTTTTCTTTTAAATTTGACAAAACTGCGTCGATTTCGCTGTGGTGTGTTACCACACTATATTGTGTCGACAAACCATGACCGAAAAGCTTCGGAAGTTCGGCGTGATTACGCCTGCAATGAAATTCAGGAAAGTATAAATCGGCTACGGAACTCTGGTCGCGTTTTCGGCCTGGTGTGTCGACACACTTTATGTGTGGTAGCACACCAAGCTTTATTAAAACCTTGAACCGCCATCAATATCCCACAGTACACCACCGACCCTACACACAAGTAAAGCGGATTACACACGAGCTTGATTGACAGCGAGCCGCGTGTGTAGGGGCCACTATGTTGTGGAAGTGACGATCTGTTGATTTCTGCAGAGGGGAATACACCCTCCAATAGAAAATCTATTGCAGGGAGCAGATATTATTACAGATGTAAATCTCACTGCTGTTTTTACATTAAAGGAAAGACAGAGCTAATATCTCACGTCACTGATAAGTGAATTCACATCACTTAACAGTAGCCTTATTGACCAAGCGAGCGAAGCGAGCGAAGGGCTCTATTTCGACAAGATAGGAGGCCGATTTTGCTTTCATCTGTCTCTATGTCTCTATGTGTGTCTGTCAGTTCCAGTCTAGGGGCTACAGTTTTCAAGCGATCCTCACAAAATTTGGCACGTGTTCCTTGAATTAAAAGTTTTTTTTTTGTCGAGAGCTTTTCTAGATTTTCCCCTTGGGGGGGGGGGGGGGGAAGTTATGACGTCATTAATTTTTAATATGTTTTTTTTTTCTGAAATCTATCGTGTGGGCTATTAAATTAAAGGGCTTCATGAACCAGTTCTTAAAATATACTAAAAAATTACCTTTCGGCCGCCTATTTTCTAAAAATCCAAGAAATATTTTCAAAACATACCAAGTTTAGACTCCTCGAAGTAGGAGACGGATTAGTAAAGAGGATCTATACAGACCATGAGAATGAGTGAAAAAAACTGACTATAAAAAATTTCGTGAAAAGTCAATAGTCTGTATTTTAAATCGTAAAATGTAGTTTACAAAGTTATTGGTGCGGCTACTTTACTACTTGATTTTGATTGAATCTAAAATACTTACCTATAAATTAGTTCACAGTCCCCCCTGTAAGCGAGGTCTACTGCCCACAGGGCCACTAGATTTTAATTACTTTTGAAAACTTGAGCAATCACAACCACAATAATCCATATAAGTAATTATGAAGCCTTCTGGCAAAAGTTCACAAGAATATGTTGATAAGTGCGACCTGTGGCGGAGAACAGTCGGAAATCCGGACAGAAATACGAAATCATTTTTGCCCAAGGTGAAACGGACACGCTTAGCTCCCTCGGTCAATTATTACTCTAACACTAAATTATGTAAGTAAATAAGTGTTCATGCTTCTTGGCAATAACAAAATAAAATCTTGTTAAAGTTACAAGCTCATCATAAGCTTATATCATATATTTCCATATCATTAAGGAAGATAATGAAAAACTGCTCAATACGTTTATAAGTCAAGCTGTAGAAAATACAGGTTGTAACAAAACATATATTCGTGGGATTTGAGCACCAAGATTTCGGTCTCATAGAATAAATCTATCTAAATAAAACGAATTATGTAGAGTTTAATTTACATGTCTAGCGTAGTTACAGGAGTACGAAAATGAGTTACAATAATCAAAAAAATAAAGAGCTGCCAAGTGATTGATGAATATATTAAAATATTATTTTTAGAAAATAAAAATAAATAAACAATGAAACAACTATTAAACTAAATATATTCATATTGCTCAGAAAACAAAAAAAGATGGGCAAAGGCGAGCTTATCTCTAAAGAGAGATTTCTATTAAGAGAGACAGGAAAATTTGAGCAACAGGAGAGTCTTTACTGCGCAATTAAACTAATGGCTCTAATAATTCATGAAACTAAAATATAATAATACAATAAATAATGTATAAAAAAATTATTCAAATAATACGATGGGCTATCCTATCACCCAAAAACAGGGCTGATAATGAATGACTGCCTCTCATGATGTCACTCCTATGGGGAAAAGAGTGCGTGAATATGTTTTTTTTTATGAAACAATATTTATTTGTGTCACAAGGGAGCAAAATGATGTATTTACGGCGAGGGCGGTACATTGAATCCAGAGTGAAGGGAAGGATTCTACGATAGAATCCTGAGCGTAGCGAGGGATTCTAAGTTAGAATCCTGAGCGGATTCAAGCGTTAACGCCCATGACGAAAATAATTTTGCTCCTGAGTGACACATACAACTTTTCACGCCGACTATGAGGAAAATTTAAATTAAATGCTCTAAAAAACTATACTTTCAATTATACTTTCACCACTTTTACAGTAATCGAACAACGTAAGCAAAACTATTTTTTTTATAATGGCGGATTGTGAAAGATTAGGGAAAGGTCACAGATAAAATATTCCTGTGTACATTACCAATGTGTAAAAATAATCGAATCGAATATTACAATGGTTTCGGATATCAATATTCATTATATCACAATAAAATTCATCGATAGTTTTCATTTCAGTAAAACATATAATTAATTGTGACATTTTTTTTAAATATTACTAAAAATTCATAAATTTTCATATAACGTTGTTAAAGTTAAAACTTGAAACATGTTGGTTTTTAATCGACTACGACGAAATTATAATCGATTATTTTATTAAGATCTGTATTCAATTGGCACATTGCGTAAATGCTACATGCCAATGAATAAATTGAAAAAGTAGCTTGGACAGAAAAGTAGCATTTTGCTCCCTCTCGTCGTGGAGCAAAACTTACTTTTCCGAATGAAAGGTGAGAAAAAACATAAAAATTCCAGGTCCAAATCTTCACACTTCTAATTTATAAAACATCCCGTATTTCTCACATTATTGCAATTGCTCTAGAAACTCTTGTTTTATTTACAGTTTGAGGTACTCAATTGACCCAGTAGCAATGGTCCCCATGTTTTTGCGTGGTATTACGACTTATTGAATGTTAATGAGAAGGGGAGGGGGGGGGGGGAACATCCACACACACACACACGGAAGAAGATGACGGGTTTCCATTGTAGTATACGTTACCATTTTAAATGTGATGTGATGTTTTTTTGCCAGACGGGCAGCAACGATGGCGAGAGTTTGTTCGTTTTTCAACCGACTTCAAGAAGGAGGAGGTTCACAATTCGTCTGTTTGTTTTTTATGTGTTTGTTACGCGATTACTCCATCAATTATGAACCGATTTTGATTATTCTTATTTTTATTAGTAGGTCATACTTTAAAGATGGTTCTATATAAATTTGATCAATATCTATCAAGAGCTTTTTGAAAAAATCAACAAATACAACAAAATATACAAATATTACGTTTTAGTTTGTGGTACCGTGCAGCAAAAGTTTGATGAGGACTTGTCATATTCACAGACTTCATTCGCATCCCAAACGGGGAGGAAGAAATAGGGCTTGATCTTGAAGTCGGTTTTTTAAGTTTTTAACTTGGTAATTACAAACAAACAATTGCGATACATACACACATACAATCGCCTTTCCTCCGGAAGAGGGGAGGCAGAGGCTGACGACCACCACTTGCTACGACCCTGGCATCAATCTCTCGCTTCCTCAACATTCATATCATAAATCTATTGATACAAGCTCGCCAGTTACGGGTCATTCTGATTTGTCCCTTCACTAACAAATCGCCAACTTGGTCTTTGTAGAACTGTCGTCTTTTACTATAGAAAATCCTAGCAATTTAGGGGTTTTCTGACAGCTAATAAAATAAAAAGAACTGAAAGCTGTGACAGATGGCGTTGACTCGCCATGGCTTTCATTTATGGGTCTGTGATAAATTGGCTTGTTCAACCCATAGTAACCTTTGACGTTCATCACTAGGAAAAACGTGTACTGTACCACTATTTTTACAGAATTTAACGACGCAAGGATGATGAATTTGTTTTCCATGATTTCTGTTGATTTCTCACGGGATTTCAGTTTGAAAACCAAAGACAGTCGAGGAAAGAAGTCACAAGTTTCCGAAAGATTGGCCAAGATCCGTCGTAGCTGAAGAGTTTGGTCGTCAATGGTCGTAATAATCACAAAATAGAGGATAATGCGAAGAGATAGTTGTCGATATAAACCAAAACTAGACTATTTACTATTTACAATGAATAATCCAGGGTGTGATTTGTAAATAATGTATAGTAAAAGAGAGCCTATTTACAAACAGAGCTGGTTCAGTTCACGTTTAGCTGCTAGTGAGTGAGAATGAATGTACTGGCCTCAACCGGAGGCGTAGAGACGAGGAGGCCACACAGATGGGGGAGCACAGCAGAGTCAGGAAGAGCAGACAGGAAATGAGAGGGTTGAAGATCAATAGTCAAGAAGAGGCAGAAGGAAGGACCGCCGACGGACGGGTCAAGAACTAATTGTTAGTAGGGTTTTGTGTGACAAGAACCAGTTCTCTTTGTTTATTTTTTATTTTATTTATTTATTTTCAAATACGATCAAAAACATAATAATATTGATTTTAATTCGATTGAGCAATTATTAATTGTATAATGAATGACAAATAACCAAGCATAAAACTCAATACCTGTATTTATAGATCTTTTCCGATAAGATCGGGAGAGTCCAGTTTTCACCAATAACCAAATTAAACAAAATGACTAAGAAAATGGCCATACCAATAATTTCTTGTATGGATACTTCTTTTAATTCGTAAAACTGGTATGTTTCATTATTTGTTGATATATCAATAGAAATACACCCTTTGTGAACATTTCAGCTCTCTACCTATTTTGGTTGATCCGGTAGAGCCCGGTGACAGACGGACGGACGGACGGACAGACAGCGGAGGCTCAGTGACAGGGTCCCGTTTGGCACCCTTCGGGCACGGAACCCTTAAAACATCCCCAGGACGTGACGTCGGTGTTTCTGGTTTGCACTTCACAAGATGTCCTATAAGGGCAAGAAGCAGTGTATGTGCTTGTATATGTATTAAATGTTTATGTTTACTCCTTTTGAGCGACAGTGGGCAACCCCATCGCCGCCGCTCTAGAGAATTATAACGTCCCCTAGAATCTAATGGAAACCTACCCCCGGATTAACGTTTCTCGGCTCAAATGGCAAGCACATGTGTCTGGTTTGTTTTGCACTGCTCTAATGCACTTAGTGGGTACGACGAGGCGCGCCTAATCCGGGGTAAAGTCGGTGCCTGCTTTATTTATGTGCTACTGAGCTGATGAGGCGGGAAATTGTGGAAGGGAAGTGTGATCTTGTAATCACTGCCTTTTTGTAGGGGATCTATGGAATAAAATAGAGTAGAATGCCATTTATTTGATCAGCGCATACAGTAAGTATAACGTAAGGTATGTAAAAGTAAAAAATATTATTATAAAACACCGAGAAGTTGTGAGGCACATACTATGACAGCAAAAGGGCTCAGACTCAGCATAATGTCACAGGTAGGCCTGCGACGCTGGTTTTCAGTTCAGACCAGCAGCCTTATGGCGTAACTCTCTGAAGTTCATAGCGTGTGTCTATGGTTCATCTCATGCTCATACAATTTCATCGATTGCGGGGTATCACCGAAGGCTTCTAGGCTTCATTCAATGAGCTTGGGTTTGGCCTCCATTATGATGCTACTTGCGTGATACCAATTTGACAGATGAAGCTGGTGCAAGGTGTCAAACGTAAAAGTCTATATGAAGTTCATAGCTCAGACGACTTACGCCATAAGGCTGCTGAGATTGATATCACCACGTGACCAGTGTAACATAACCTAAACTAAATCTACCAGAAATAATGTCAAAAGTTATAAAACTAGTCGCTCTGTGAGCTGTAGACCTCGCAAGTGAAACTTTATTTTTAAAACACATACAATCTTATGCACCTGGTTACCTACTTACAAGGAGTGTGAAAGTAGCCGCACCAATAAATTGTAAACTACATTTTGCGGACTTAAACCCAACCTATAAAATTTTCACTAAAATTATATAGGCTGTTTCTCACGGTCTTTACAAATCCAACGATACCTCATTTGTTAAAATCCGTCAAGCTGTTTGGACTGTATCGGTTTTTTTAATATTTTAAATTCCCGCCATTTTCAAAAAAAAAAATAAAAAAAAAAACTGAGTCAAAAAAATATATATTTAGTTATCGAACCTCCCACAAAAAAATGCGAGAATCAGTTGAGAAATGCAGCCTGTAGAGGATAACATCCGGACACACATCCGGGAACACGAAAGCATTTTTGCCCAATGCTGAAACATAGGCGCTTCGTCACTTCGCTCGCTCGGTCAATAATATCAGAAAATCTATCTGAGTGTTTTGTTATTTCGTGTTAGAAATTTGTGGGGAGTCTGGTTCGCACAGTGTATCCCAGTGTGGGGACCAAATATGTAATTGTCAAATACAATTAAAGAAGCTTCAATGCCACTATTAGGCTGTGCAGACTATTTCGACTCCGTATTATTTAATACATCGCTAGTTTGTGGCGAGTCAAATTTATATTGAAACATGAAAGTCGGTACAGACAGTCAGCCGACTTTTAAAGGTCCACCGATATACAATTCTGAACAATTTCACTGTGAAACCTTATCGTTCAGAGCAACTTAATTGTTTTTCCCTTTCTCCGTATATCTATTGGAACAGTAAAAAAATAAATTAGTTTGCTAGTTTTAGATCTAAAACACCTTAGCATACGTAATTGGTTAGGTTTTTTTTCCCTCGACCACACAAAGTACATACAACGCATTGAAAACAAAGTTGCAAGCGACAATGACCCTGGTAATTTAGCACCTGTGTTTACTGCATATACATAGTTGTGTGTGATATTGCCCTGAGTTATGAAGATCACCTCCTTGCAGTCCTCTCTCACCACAAGTTAACTTGTGATGAATGTGTTATTGAGAATGCGAGTAACCGCGGCCATATGCGGAGCAATGGGCTTCACAGGGTGTACTGAAATTCAACATAAACCAGGTGCTGTACGCGCCAAGTATCTTTATCTCTGAGCTGTCACCTCTTTTTCTCTCACACCACCTTACCCTGCGAGAAGGAGAGGTCACAGCTCGGTCAAACTTGGCGTGGCTTGTACCAGAGGACAGGCTGTTTATTAAAAAAAACTGTCATCAAATTAGGCTTTAACAGAAAGGGACTAGGGCTAGCGACATCATTCTGAACAAGCTTTACTATGAAACGTTGATCAGGGAGGTTACTAAAACCTTTGTAGCGATTCAGATCAGGAAGAACTATTTTGAGATGGTCTTAGAAATTTTGTGGATCAGTTTTTGTTTCTAATCCCCCATTATTTTGATATCTCCATACTAATCAGTCACCCGCTCGCCTCGGTTTTTATTTGAAGCAATGTACTGTACATAGAATAGAAATAGAAATACAAAGCACATTAATTTAACTGTCACATTACACAAGACTCAGCATAAAGATAAAAATAAAGAAAAACAAGTATGAAATAAAAGACGAAGAAAATACACGTGAAGACAAAACACAGTTACAAAATTGGGATGGGCAGAACGACGCCATGAGGTGTGTATCGCAACAGCGAAACCGCTCCGACTAAGCATGTGTTACAGGACCTCTAGGAGACCCTACAACGCTGATACCTTTCGGTATATTCGTACCTTTTGGGGACTGAATAAATAAGTGTGGGTTGGGTGTTAAAAACCTACATATTATAATTAATCACTATATCAAATGTACAGGAAGAGATGCTAGAAAATAAATAAAATGCAAATAATATAAATATGAACTACAAAGATAAAATTAATAAATTAAAAACATATAAACATATATTACTAAAGATAAACGACTAAGTATATGAATCAGGCATCAGACCTCTGCAGATGTAGGAAGTGTTGTCTGCACGTAAACTTAAATCGAGCAATCGATTTTTGATCCCAAATTGGCGGCGGCAAGTTTTTCCTATGAGGTGTCACGTGGCCACGAGAAGCAATGTTAAAACATAACCTTGCACATGCATTCTGGACTCTCTGTATCAGTCGGCGAGTGCATTTAAACAGACACCTGTATACCATAATTCCATAGTTTAGTTTAGACAAAACCAAATATACGCACAGCGATATGCGCATTTGTTCGCTTAGAAAGCATCTGTCTTTATATAAAATAATAAGCCAATAGAAACAGTTCTTAACCAAATAAGAACATGCTTCTCAAAATGTAATTCCTGATCCATAATATGACCAAGATTACGTGCCTCGCACACACGTTCAATCAAGGCGCCCGAAATGGAGACTTGTGGATCTAGTCTCGATTTGATTTCTGGACCCTAAAATTTCGACTTGGCAGGGTTCACTTAATAAGGCGTTTTTGGTAGACCAGGCACTAATCCTATCCAAGTCATCTTATCATCATCAAAGTTGTGCTTATTTAAATCTATGAAAATCTGCAGATCATCTGCATATATATGATACCTACAATAAGAAATGCACTTTATAGCATCGGCACTGTAAATAATAAATAACAGTGGTCCCAGAATTGAACCTTGAGGGACACCTCTGTGAATTGTAACGGTTTGTGATTGTGCACCGGTGCCATCGGTCTTCCTCAGTACTACCTGCTGGCTACGGCTCCCAAGACAACTTTCGAACCATCTCACAGAAGACATATCAAAGCCATAATAACTCAATTTAGATTGCATCATAGAGGTACATTTATGGAGTTGAAAGCTAAGATATGTAGATGGTAGTACCCTAATAGTTCTGATTTTCAGTTATACATTTAGAACTGGGGCCCTACTCTTCTAATTTGCACGAATAGAACAAGTATATGGATTTCTCCCCAACACCTCACAATGGTGTATGTGGTATTCCGAATACATGGTGTATTCTGGTGAAATGGTGTGTTTTTATCAAGCTACACACAAAACCTTGTGTTCTTCGTTCGCAAGACCTATAGCCTCCACTGACACAACAATACGCCATTAAAGGCCGATCCTCACTCGCACAGAGACAAAACGAGCCTTTAATTTTGACAGCTATAATATCACTGGAACCCTAACACCACGGCTTTGAGGCTCGACCGACCGCAAGTATAGAAGACGCGCCAAGTTTCTTTGGTGCAGAGCGTGCTGCGTGACCTCTCTTTCTCGCATAGGGTAAGGTGGGGTGAGGAACGCCAAAGGAATCAATCGAACTGTATTATGTATAGAAGAAAATATTGTGCTCATGAATCTACTTAGTGCACGCAGCATGCAGTCTTCATATGCATACACTGGCGACCTCTGGAGCCAATAGCTCGCGTCTTGGATATTTATATATGTCACCGTAAGATAGTCAAAACCGTTAGTTGATAAACTAATGCGTCATTTGATCAACTATCGACAGATAGTAAACCAGACCGACAGGGTTTAGAATTTGCGTTTCTTTTGTTCTTACACGTCAACTTACCACGAAGACTATATTCGGGGGCTTCGCTGCGCTCGCCACCTTGCCACGTCTTCACCTAAGCTAGGGCAGTTTTTACCCTCGTATTTCGTTTGCAATTCAAGTTTAAACCAGTTTACTTTTTAACGGTGTTAACCGTTAGTTTATCAACTAACGCGTCATAAAGTAAGCAGTACGCTACAGTTTACCAACTGTCGATAGTTGACCAACTAACGAGAAAAAAACCTTAGTTTATCAACTAACGGTTTTGACTATCTTACGGTGACATATATATGTGACGTCGTCTTTGTTAGTTTCCACGACGCAGATTGTCGTAGACTAAGGCCAGATGCAAGTGGTTTGGGAATGGCAACCTCAAAAGATGTCAGATTTCGTATCTATGAACGAATAACTAACTGCTATAGCTATGTGTGCTTTGTTCGTGTGCGCTTTATAGGAATGTGCGTCTTTAGTCTGGGTGTTGTGCCTTATGCTAGTGCTCAAATATAGAGGAGCTTACATCTCATACTGAAGCTGTCATTTCCCGAGTGAGAGACACACAGCATGTCTTTGAGTATCCGTTAAACCTTGAGTTGTCCGCTGTACAGTCACAGATGTTTGTCAGATTATGTGATTTGACACACTGGCTGTTTAGATATTTCTAGTTGTTTATGATGAGTAATGTATCTTATAGTATTTTCGTGTTAATAAATATCTAATTCTGACTGTACATCTGACTCATATGCAGACATCGTCACATCGCAGGCGCGCTGAAAGTAGTTTGGGAGCGGATTGAGTCCGTGAACGCGCTTGTTCGAGCGCACATTGTATGATGCGTTTGCTGTAGTCTATGTTTTGTGCCGTAATAAGCTAAAGTCACTCACATAAACTAATCATGTGCTGAATTATGGCGACACTGCACTAATGGTGTGCGGTGAAGCCGCGACAAATCTCTCTTTGTTCGGTTACACTGTGGTGTCTGCTTGCCTCCTTGGCGGATAAGGGGGATCGCAGAGTTGCTGAAGAAAGTATCTGACGGACTTGTTGGTTGTGAACAGGAATAAACAGAACGAGGTCTTTTGAAAAGGTAGGCACCTAAGTCACAAGTGATTGAATCTGATAAAGAATTGATTCTTCATCATTGTAAAATTATCTCTAATTGCATATTGTAAATAATACATCTTTGGGCATTCATTTGTTAATAGGGCTCTTGCGCCCGCTTTCTGGAAGAGCTATAAAATCTAACAGACTGTTAATCTCATGCCAAACTAATTTCAGCCAAAACTTGCCGCTGTTTTGAATTAACCTTCAAATAAATGCCTGTTACATTTGTACACTCTTTCAGAAATTGGAGGTAAGCCCCGCAAACACAGTCGTACGTGAGTCGATAGCTCAAAGTGTGACTAACACTCAAACTCATGAAAGCTGTCATTGTTTTTCCCTTGGGCTAGTATGACATTTATTTAACCTTCACTCAATTTAAGCAGTAACAATAAACTTAAACTTTTACATAAAGTATGATCGCGGAGCAGGAATAATTTCGGTCATTAACCTGTATTACCTGTCTCTGTCGCTGCAGCGTGAATATATTAACGCTACGCCCGCTCAGACGGCGGTCATTGCACCTGTACGAGCGAGACGTGAATATATTTACGCAGGAGCGACAGAGACAGGTAAAAACAGGTTAAGGACCGAAATTCTTCCTGTTCCGCGACCATACTTTACAGGCACATAATATATGTGGATTTTTCTAGGATACCCTGTATCGTGGGAACCAAAAACAGCGACGTCACACACATATATACATCCAAGACCTGGAGTTTTTTTTCTCTTTACTCCTAGTCGGGGACCGAACCCCTTGGACCTCTCGTATGGTAGGCAGAGCCACAACCGCTGCGCCACATTGGTCGTCATAAGAAATAAGAAACTTATTTGCAATGATAAGGGTGGGTAAGTCCATATAGGATTGAAATATTATTCAGTTATTAAAGTGTAGTGCTGTTTGTAGTCGTTATCATTAATTTTTATCTACATTCAACCATTCATTACGATAACAACAATAGCTAAGATCAATCTTAAGTACATTTATGGTTAATAAAATTGTGTACGGAGTAAAAACAGTTTTGTAGAAGAAAATTGAATAATTTACGTCAGCTGTTGAACCGTATATTATGTCATTTGGTATTTTATTATGATAAACTATTACACACATTGCTGAACAATTTTTAAGATCAGAATTATTCTCGGTGTGGGATTGAAGACAAGTCTGTCAGGTTTTCTTGAGTGATCTGATCACATTTACCGATTTCAAGTACATAAATACAGTACCAGTAATATGTTTACATTTATATTTTAAAATGGAAAAACGGAACCATTATAGCACTGGCTACAAGTTAGCAAGCCATTTTGGTAGTGGTACTGTATTGCGGCGGGTGTTCTGCCTCGAAGTTCATCTAGCTTGGCATTACAAATTGCTCTTCGTTCTTCCTCGAAATCGAAGATCTTTGTGTGGACCATGTGTCGCCATTTGACCCTGTCTTCCGAAGTTCCTCGAACGCGGAATGTTCGATAACAAATCTCCTCATATGTCGCTTCTGCACATCTTTGAACCTCAGGAACTGACCGCCTTGCTTGCGTTTTCCGTTCTGTAGTTTGCGGTATAAGAGACATTTTGCAAAACGCTCCTCTGGCATCCGTTGCACATGGCCGCACCAATGCAGTTGACGCCTCATCAAATAAGCTTCGATCCCACCAACATTAGAACGTCTTAATATCTCTTTATTCCTGATACGATCTGACCACTTGACGTTCAAAATTATTCGAAGTCACTTTAGATGGAAACTGTCTTTTGCGCGGATATGTATACGGTATGGACACCAGGGTCCCGGTAGAGAAGAGAAGGTTCGGTAGAACTATAGCCATATAGACGGAGATTTTGGTGGATAGCTTGATGTCATGCGATTGGAAGACTGCGCTGCAATCTTCCAAAAGCTGCAGCCGCAGCGCTAATTTTTGCGTTCAGTTCTTGATCAAGATCGTATTTCGCTAATAAAGTGCTCCCGAGGTATTTGAACTTATCGACCTGCTTCAGGGTGTTTGAGCCGAGGTTTATGTCAATGGTCGAATTGTTGACTCCTTGAGTGTCCATCGCCATGACTTCTGTCTTGCTAACACTGATTTTGAGTACATTGCGACACACCTCGTCGAACTTCGTGATCCACTGTTGCAGTCCCTCCACAGAGTCTGACACAAAGCAAAGATCGTCGGCGTACATGATCTCTCTGATCGTATCGCAGGACTTCTTGATGCGCGCTCTCAGTCTAGCAAGGTTAAATAACTTTCCATCTGTTCTAAAGCGGATATGAATACCAGATGTTGATTCGTCAATCGATTCTCTTACAACTGCAGCAAAATAGAGAGCAAAGAGTCGGCGCCAGTACGCAACCTTGCTTCACTCCACAGGTGACGGAGAAAAATTTAAGCTGAAACAACACTTCATATCGTCGTGCAGCAGTCGTATAATCCGTACGAATTTTTCAGGACATCCCAACTTTCTCAGCAATATCCAGAGAACTAGACTCATTCGTTGATCTAGATATATAATTATCTAGATCAATGAAGCAGATAAACAGAGGTTGTCCTTGTTCTCGACTTTTCTCCTGAAGTTGGTTTACAGAGAAGATAGCTTCGCGTGCGAAGCTATCTTCTCTGTAAACCGGCCGCCCGGAGAGAGGCACGCGTGCCTCTCTCCGGGCGGAAACCAAACTGGGTCTCTGGCAAGTTGTATTCAGAAAAAAACAGGGATGAAGCGGTTAAGCAGGACATACAAATGTCTTCCCAGCAGAAGATAGCAAAGAGATTCCTTGGTAACCATTACAGTCGGAGCGGTCGCCCTTCTTCTCTCTTGCGTATACAGAGCGCATATACGCGAAGCGATGAGGTTTTTTGGAAGGCTTTCCTCGTTTTACATCTTAGGCTTACTTCCAGAGTATGCTATATGCTCGGCAGTGCCATATTGAAGTAGTTCGGCCGGGATTTTGTTGATGTCCACTACCTTATTATTCTTTTGCTGGTTTTTAGCGTCGATCACTTCACTGAGGGTTGGTGGTTCTTCCAGCTCAGGTATAACATCGAGGCTCGGACTAGCCCGAATATGTTCCAGATCTGATGAGCAATCTACATTAAGCAAGTTGTTGAAGTGACGTTTTCAGGCAGCTTTCTGACTTGCTCTGGACAACAGGTTGGCTACAAGTAACACTGGCCACCAAGACTTCCAAGAGGCCTGGAAGTCTTTGAGCTCCGATCTCGTAGAAGCTATTACTGATACGCTGGGACTCCGGAACCGTGTTCGCGAAGACTGGTTTGATGACAATAGCCAGACTTTGGTAGAAGTTGTCGAGGAGCACCGGAATCTGCTGCGGAGTCAAGAGCAGAATGACAACCTAAACCTCCAAGAGCACATAAAAGCTAGTACCCGAGAACTCAGAAAACTCACACGAGAGAGAGACTAAGGACAAATGGTGAAAGATAAAGTGCGCCATATTCAACTGCTTGTTGACTGTAAACAACTTGGCGCATTTTACAGTGAAGTTCGGAACCTCATTGGCACTACTCAATATGTCAATGTGCCAATACGGTCACTTGATAGCACACGCAGACTGACATCACAGGACGAGGTTCTCCAACCACTTCACTTCACGTATTTATATCTGTGATCCAAATACAAACATGTCACGTAAACAACATTTTGAATTTTAAGTTAAGTTTGTATTGTGTGGTATAATATCCAAGGCTTGTTGAGAGTTTTTTTTTCATAATTCTGAAACACTTAGTAAATAAATATTCAAGAAATAAGGCAAAAAGATCCCCCAATCTCCGAAACTACGGATCCTAATAAAAAAAACTTCACATAGGTATTTTAAAGGTACGTAATAGTACATTACGATATTAGTGCGTTAAGATGGTGATAACATGTGAGGCGGAATTTCAGCCCGAGCCGAAGGTGAGGGCGTAATTGAGCCGAGCATGTTATAACCAATACGCACGTATATCGTACGACGTTTTTTAACACATTAGCGAGGAAACAGAAAAAAAAAAAATATATTTTGTTCATTTTTAATTATTGAAACAGTTAGTGAAATTACAATTATTAAAATGATACGTAGTTGTAGTTGGAAACAGCTAGTGAAGGCACGCGGCGAGTATAAGGGGAGGAGGGGCGCCGGGGACGTGGCTACTCGCAAAAAAATAGAATATACTTCTATTTGCCGTTTTTTTTTATTTTAAATAAACTCAATCTGTGAATGCACACTGTCTACTGACTGGCGCCGCGCGGCGATTAGTTCGAAATTTGAATAGCAACAGCGCGCTGCTCACTAGTTAAAGTCGTGCGGCGGCGATCAGTTCCATATTTGAAATGGCAAATAATACTGTTATGGAATTTGTAATAATTTGTATGGACTATAACTTAACTATTTGCTTTGGTAACACACGCGTTTTTTATGACCCGCTTTACATATTTAAAACCGGTGGAATTACATCAGCTTTACGAGCAAGGGTGTTAAAAATACCTTTTATCTACGTATCATACACGTATCATAAACCCTCTTTACTGCGTCCAAAAACCGCACGTTACGATCAGCATAATACTACTTGGTAAAAACTCAATTCTTATCTGAATAGTGATACATTATGTATGACCATAATGCGTCTATATTTCGACATATTATGACATTCAAATTTCGAACGCCGCCGCCCGCCCGCTTGCCGCCCCTAGTTTGGCGGTGAATTTGGTACTACAGAACAAGCTAAACTAGTGCAGGGCAATGATCAATGCCACAATGTTGGTCGAACATGCGGTTCCTCTACACATTAAAGAGAGCTTATGATATGTGTGTAGATAAACTACATACTTGGGCATTAAAACTCTCGAGTGATATTATTATGAAAGTCGCCTTCGGCTCGTTTAAAACCACTCTCGAGTTTTAATGCCCTCAATTATGTATCAACCAGTCACATGAAATACTAAAATATTACAAGAAAAATAATGAGAAAAGTGTGGTTTATATGGGGGGGGGGGGGCATAAGCTGCGCGAGTCCGACTTGCACTTGGCCGTTTATTTTTGTAGTAGTTTGTTTATCGGCCGTTTAATGTCGCCAAATGGTGTTTGGTCCTGCTTTACTGCATGACTGTGTCCAGCCTAAACAAAAATCTTTTACTTTTATGACACACTTTTACGAGCGTCGGTGGTTCCGCCTTCATTTGACAATGATCTCCAATTCTTCGGGCACTGCGCATCCTCTGACACAGAAGGTAATAAAAAGGGATAGAAAGAAATGTGGCGCACTAAACAGTATTGCGTTTAGTTGAATATATGTTTGTAAGGTGTGGTAATTGACAGTCAATATGTAGATTTAAGGGCTATAATTTGATGTTGACGAGCCTGAGCGTGCATCCATGACAGATCACACAGCTTAACGTTACGCCTATTAGCGTTTACTGTGGCCTTAAAATTTAAATATCGTTCCTGTAACTGGCTGCTTATCTGTCATGCAAGCAAGTCCTGAGAAATAACGTTAATTTACCAAGTATGAAGATAGTTAGGTGCCTCATTCTCCTCATCAACGTGATGCTTGATGTTGATGAGGAGAATATATGTGCAAACTACGAGTGCATCAAACTCAAGGCACCTAACTATCTTTAGACTTAGTTAAACTAACGTTATTTCTCAGGACTTGCTTGCATGACAGATAAACAGGAAGTTACAGGAACGATCTTTAAATTTTAAGGCCACATTAAACGCTAATGTGTGTAACGTTCAGCCGTGTGATTTGTCATAGACATTATGTACTCAGAAATAAGAGCCATGTTTTAACAGAAAAACAAAATTTTGTGGAACTGACACGCCATAAGATCGCTTCTGTAACTGGCTGTGTATTTCGTATGTTTGTGTTCCTCACTATTTGGATTCGTGGCTTCCTAGGTTTTATCTACCTACGCTGCTAAGCCAAACCCTTTTCTATTTCCACTACCCCAACGCTGGTTTTCGAATGCATACGCCAGTCAATAACCGACTACCAATTTTGGGTCGTCAAATGCAAATCTGTCTAGTCTGGAGACGGCACGTTTATCGGACAGTTCACAGCGACTGCATTCTCATGATAAGAGGAAATGTGACTGTTTGGATGTATCTAAACTAACTAACAAAACTTATAGTCAGGTTGTAGGCTAGCCTTTGTTTCCAACAAAAGAAAAATGCTCAGCCGAACACGCTTTACTTTATTACGCCAGAGGTCTCTGGTTCGAATACCGACACAAAAAGCATGATCAATAAGAAGTATACATTTCCAATTACTAAAATTAGGAAATAAATAGGCGCGTTGTAGAAATGTAGCGCTCCGGTTATTTCACGAAAAGCCAGAGGGATACAACGCCGCAGGCGCTGTACCCCACGGGCTATGCAGGCGAAGAATTGTCAATGTGATTGCTGCAAAACCTCCTATGGTACAACGCCGCGTCGCACTGCAGTGCTCTGGCTTTTCAAGCGGTTCAAAATTCCGAAAAGCCCTTGGGGCATGACGCGGCCCAGCATTTTACCCCACGGGCTTTTCCGAAGATGCCACCAGGATGGTCTCTTGCCGTCTCGTGGGTACCAGTGTAGTACACGTTTGCTCCATATCGGTTGACAGTCTGTCTTGCTACGAGTCCAGCCCATTTCCACTTTAGTGTCGCTAATGTTTTTAGGGCATCCTGGATTTTCGTATATTCGCGAATCTCACGACTCTGTTTAAGGTCTTTCAGCTTGATCTGTAGCATACTTCTTTCGGCAGCTATTTTTAAATGATATTAGTCTCTTTTTGGTTTCCTCTGTGGTGTTTGGCATCCATATAACAGACTCGGTAATATTTAGGAGTCCATCACCCTCTTTTTAAGTGTTATTGGTAATCATTACGTCCATATTGGTAATTTACTTTTATATATTTGGTCAATTTCCTTCTTGGTGCGGACTATGAAAGATATGTTTTGACCGAGGTATATATAGACTTCCGTGCAGTTTATATTTTAGCCACAGTTTTCTCTGGGTACATATATATTCCGCAAAGTGCTTTCTTTATCCAGGGATGTGATCATGTTTTGAAGGCCTTGGTGACTTAAAAACAACACTAGAATCGTGTCGGTGGCGGTGGCGTATTGTCGCGGATGGGACACCCACAGAGGCAGTTTAGGTTGCAGCAGCGATCGTCGAGCTTCCGTTGTTACGCGTCGCTTCTGCTATATCTCGTTTTTGGCGTGTGGCGCAAATTAAAGAGCCTTCGGGTTACTAAAAAACTATTAAACGTTGTTTAACCTCAAAACGAACGCCAAATCCCATACATTTTGTCTTTAACCGCTGGCTGGATACCTGGACCTGGTAATGAGGCATCGCGATACTGAACCTGTCACAATGGCGTCCCTGGACGGACGCCGCACCCATAGGCACCCATGTGGGCGTCTGTGGCACTGTATAGCAATTATAGTGAACCTATTTGAAAACTACGTTCTCTAAGTACTCTCAATCACCCTACTAGGAAAAGATTTCCATGTAATGTAGTAAAGAAATAATTTCAGTCAAAATACCTACCTACTGCCAGATGTGCAGTAAATTTCAAATTTCTGCAAAAAAAATGAATTCAATATGACGTTTGCCGTCGTGACTGCGCGGCAAACTTCAAATCGCATACAATACAATTAATTACAAAGCAGATCAATGTACTTTATTGATCATTTATCTGGCAGTAGCTAACTGTTCATATATCAGTCATAGATAAACTATAGGTGTAAGGTAAGTTTAGTGTGACTGTATCAATGGTGTGATCTTCGAACTGTCATATTATTGTTTCACCTCCATCACAATAAAGATAGTTATTGCGTAATCTCAGCCTCTCCGCACGGGAAAACTGCGATTTCCAGGTTTAGGATCCAGGTCTACGATGCAAGCAGATTTTCCATTACCTACGCCCTGAACAGCCGTCGCCTGCATCTCGCGCCAGCCACATAAAACCGTTTCGTTTATTCACTACTGCTCATTGTTCAAGGCAACGCGTCGCGAAAGCAATTTCATGTTTACGTCCCGTGAAGTGTTGCCAACTTTACGTGAAATCGCGTTATTGTTCGGCTGAATGCGAGATTGCTTTGCAATGTGCCACTGTTCGCGTGATTGAGAAATGCGCGTGTGGGCTTTACCATTCGTTGCAGGCACAGGTTTGACAAAGCAAAGCGTACCGATGAACCGGGAAGGGCGACTTGGAATGTTCCGTAGCAAGATCTATTTTATGTATAGCATTTAACTAAACGCGGAACGTCAAAACGTCGCTATCAGAACGAGTTACCCCAATGTACGATTATTATGTAATACCACTTACTCGAATCGTAGTACACACTGCATAATTTAATAGTTACGAGTAGTTACGATCGTACCCTGTAGTACCTATGACACATTAAATAAGCACCGTACAAATAAAGTCCAGATCGACGAGATAGAAAGATAGAGTGATGAGGTCAGTCCAATAACCATTAGGATATTAAAAGTTCAAAACCAGACAAAAATTAAGGAAACCTTTTTAAAATGGAATTCATATTATTATTATTATTAGCCTACATCATCCCACTGCTGGGCAAAGGCCATCTTCCCCTCCCCCACTCTTCACGCCCCTGGGCTACCTCCCATTTTTCATATAAATAATATAAATTGAAGCACAAATAAATACAGCGCATACCTACCTATATATAACAAGAATATTTATGGTAAGTCGTTTTGAAAATAACACTCCTTCTAAATATCCATTGTAAGGTTTATTACTCTTTGTCGGTTCGTAGTATTAGTGGAATTGAATTGTTACTATGTTTCAAGTAAAGGTGGGTCCAGACATGTTCTTTTGCCCGTAACGTACTCCGTATCGTATCGTAATCGTAAGAACGCTAGTTTGGACGCCCGGGTCGGCTGCGATCGCGACGCGCCGTACCGAACGCGCGTCTAAACTGACGTTCTTGGATCGCGACGCTGATACGATACGGGGGTACGTTACGGGCAAAACAACAAGTCTGGACCCACCTTTAGTTTTCTAGAATCAATTTGCACACAAACATAAACAACTCACAATAACATTTTCCATTTCCATATTTATCTTCAGTGAACTTATCTGCGAGAAGATTTAAAATGTCAAATCATTTGAATATCATAGATATGTATGTTTTCTAAAAACCCATGATGTGATTAGTTAGTCAGGTTAACAATATTATTACATGTATTACAACTAAACGCTAAAAAACTAATATTGTTTACCATAAATCCGTATGTGTTTATGTTTAAACCCTTATAATAATTTAGCGTAAACGATTACGCATAAATTTCAATGTCATTATAAAGCAAATTACAATGATACAGCATAAACAGGAAAAGGTATAACAATCATTTCGCATCGTAGGGAAAGACACAAAAAAATGCCAAACAAACTTCACACTAAATTCGTATTTCAGTTTATATTCGTAGGTATCCTTAAATGTTGTTTTTATTTGCTTGCGCTTTGATACCGGTTTTGCTTCTTCTAAGTTGCAACTCTAAGATAACGCAATTGAAATTTAGCCACAATAACCTACTCTAGCCTTTGGTTTTTCATTACCTTCAGTGGCCAGCTAACTCTGCTGTTTGCATAATGCAATCCAAATTATATCCGATTGTGAAACTGCAAATGCACCATTATTATGGGCTCATCTACCCAAAAATATTCATTAAAATATATATAGATAAAGAAAAAGCCATAAGATAACTGAACAAAGACATACATTTGACCTACAGCAAGAATTTCAGCCTTCTGATAAATCATATTAATCATTATTTGCCAAAATAATAATAGAATATATTCATTAGACGCCTCAAAAGTAGTCCAACAGAAAATTTTAGGTAGATACATTTTTTTGTTGCACTACTTTATCTAAAAGATGGTTATGCCAACCAAAACCGTATGCCGAAGTATTGTTATAACAAAGTACTATTATGCCATTAAAGTTATGACGAACTCATTATGCGAATAAAAATATTTGAAAATCAAAATGATGACAAACAAAAGGGATAGTAACTATTATTTAATCTGTGCCCATACCGACAACCGCACAAGATTTCTCTCCTCTTATTTGGTTAGTTTGGCGCCTTCAAAATAACGTAAATAACGCCAAAAGAAAAAAAAAATTTTTTTTGAAGAAAGTTGTTCGGAATGTTGGTCCAAAATCACTATTCATCTATACCCGAATGGCCGCGTCGGCAATGAGCCTGCTTACGAAGCCAAGGGTCCCGGGTTCGAGTCCCGTTTGGGGCAAATATTTATTTGATGAGAACGGATGTTTGTACCCTAGTCATGGTTGTTTATCTATCTAAGTATAATATTTATCTATAGAAGTATGTGTATCGTTGTCTAGTACCCAATATACAGGGAATCCTAGTTTGGGGCTAGATCAATGTGTGTAAATAGTGTCCAAGGTATTATTACTATTACTATTTTTACTATCTAGACCTCTATAGGAATTTCGCATAAATTTCACAAAAATATCCCTCCGTCGCCACAGATGCAAAACTCTAAAAGCATGCTAAGTGCAGGGTAATTTCATGCGTCATTTGACTTAACCCTGCAGGCTGCAGGCGGCCCATCGCAGGCCCGCGCGTAACTAACCGTGTACCAGCTAACCCTTTGCCTATCCCATTACGATGGACGAGAGGCTTTGAATTCGGGTTAAACTAACAGTGGTTGATTTGCCCTTTGAGTTTTCTGTTGGCTTGAGCCGTGATGCGTGGGGAACATCCTGTCGATTCTGTGAAAATTCGAACAAAAACTCGCATCTCCGTTCTCTATCACTCTCACTTCGCATTAGATTCAAAAATACCTTCTTACTGAATGCCACTTCTTACGTCAACTCATACTTTATCTGTCAAAATCTCACGGTCAGTTTAGTTCCTGTGTAAATTCGATTTATCAACCGAGTTTTAGAAAGCCAAATAAGAAACACTCAGCGGATTCAGATCTGAATCCGCCGCGAGTTTTACAGAATCACACCCCTGTAGGAGTATCGAATATCGATTTCTGAGGCTTTTTAGATACGATTCCTGTTACTCACCGATACACCGGGGAATTCTGAAGGTGTAAAGACAAACTTAACATCTCAACTAAATAAGTTGTGACGCCTATAGATACCGTCTCCTTTCTTCTATAATGCGAATTTTCAAGAGCGGTTGATTGAGCTTTAAAAATTTGGTTTTGTATATATTTCTCTAAACAGATCGAATCAGCAACTTAAGAGTATCAATGAGAGCTTCACTAAGAGTTTAACCTTTTTAATAAACTGTCAGAAACCTCCTCATTACATTAACTTAATGTTCCCAACGCGCGCTTTCAACCTAACACAATAATAAAAGGAATAACTGCCACAGAACCTGAATACAATATGCTATTTAACATCTGTAAACTCAGGAATATGAGGCGACTTGCTACCGTCGAGGCAACATAGTAAATACTTTACAACCAGTTGGCCCCACCAACCCTAAATACTTCTAGAATAAGGGTGAAAGTCGCCAGTTTTGTGAGCTGTGGTTTTAGCAAACGTAACAATACGCCATCCGTCATAGTAAAGTTTATGGTTGAAGATGCCTTTTAGAAGTGCAAGTGACTTGACAAAAATGGATATCGTGAAAGGTGTTGTAAATCAATAGCGGTAAAGCGTCTGTGCTGTGCCACTCCGGTTGGGGTAAGGCGCACGGTTGTATAGTAATTAATCGAATCATATGGGCTGGCCTACATATGGCACAATTTTTTCTGTCCCCTAAACAAAGATTTGTCACTAATCTGCGATACCCTGATTTTAATAAGTGAACGACTAATAAACAGCTAAGGGGTCGTTCACAAATTAATAGAATAATATGTAGCCCATTAATGTCCACAGGGAGGGGCAAGGGCCTTTACTCGAATACGAGTAAGATTGAGCCATAGTCCATCACGCTGGCTCAGTGTGGGTTGATGGAGGGGTGTCGGGCTAGTGGCCAACTCGACTGTCAGAAGTTATCAAGCTGCCCTAGGGCCTGACACAGCGTTACGACTACTACCACGGAGTAGCGACAGTTCCCGGCTACTGTCGCTACAGCTACAGCTTAACGTGTCATCCCAAACACGGAAGCGTCCGAAACAATTCCACATGGAAACGGACATCCATCTAGTACCCGTTTCGACCAGATCTTGCTACCCGTACGATTGTTTCCGATGTGCGAATAACGCTAGGCCACGGACACTTTCACAAATTCACAAATTACGTAATAAAATATGTTTGTCATCAAATTAATCAAAACGATCACTAAATGTGTATCATCAAATTATTGTTCATCCTAAATAAGGTTTTATGTTTTGTTTTAATCATCAAAATTTCAGTCCGTTCATAAAAATGATGGATCTGTCCTCAAAATGTGTTTTGTTACCTTTTACTAGTCACTAAATCAAAATCCACGCCTCACATGCAAACCCGTCGCAAATTCATGTTTGTTAAATTGCTTTTCGATGACATGTATGAATAAAAAACCCAAAATTGGTGACCTTTTCTATATTGTTTGGTGATACAATGTAGTATTTTGTTGACTGATATTATTTGTCAGTGATTATAAAATATTTTTTAGGTGATCATTTTTACATTATTTAATTATAGGTACGTGTCAGATCTACTATTTTAGGAACAAACATGAATTATAAGGTCATCAAAAAGGCATTCATTAGGTGATCGGTAAGGTCATACCCGTACTTAATTATTAAGCAGCCCGGCCCAGGAAATTAAGTTTCTTCTGTTCGTTTCAGTTTGTTTCTACCCAACCCTTCATTTCATTTCTATAATTTAATCTATGAATCACATACAGGATACTTCGGTGAACTAAGATTAGAAGGCATAATGACCCACTGTAACTTGTGTAGTTTTCTCCCTCTACATCATCATCTTTTGTATCATTCCTGCCAGAGTACGCCACAAAGAGGAAAATGTTTTTGTTGAATTATCTCTATCCTTATTATCTCGTATTGTGACGGCTGTCGAAACACATTTTCTCAGTCGTGATGGCAGAAACTCGGTTTCGCCCACGTACTAGTAATTCATAACTCCATTACGTGCGACAGGCCCAGCGTATCGCCCCGGTCTATCTGTATTCTCGACGTAGATTTATTTATCGCTCACATAAACGGAAGCCTACGAAATAGAGGCGCCCCTTTCGTAATCATGAGATGACGCCGAAACCACACCCACTTGAGATTTTATATCAAAGTCCAAACAAAGATACCCCCCTTCCCCACTTCCCCCCACCCCACAAGGAGGGGGGGGGAAGTGGGGAGGTATCGATCTGATATGGGTCGGGGGAGGGTAGTCAAACGGCTTGGGACTCGGTGGAATGACCTAGTTGAATGTTTAGGACTATCAGAAAAGCTACATGATTTCTAACGCCAGTTTCGATCACCACAATCCGACTGCCTGGCAGTCAAACTCTGACAAACTCCTGAGTTTTATATATTCAAACTTTTTGAACGTCATTTGAATCTATATAATATAAGAAAAACTACTACCGCTTCGGAAAGCGTTATGGCAGCGGAGAAGATGAGGCGCAAGAAACTCGTACACTGCAACACGGCCTACTTTTCCTTTCTATTTTTTTTTTCAAAAATTGCTTTTGTGTTACATTCGTGTGCGTGGTTCTTGTGCTGCGCTGGAAAATCTGGAGCTCCATACCTCTTTCTCATTATTTGTAATTTTTCACTTTGTTGTTATAATTCGGTATTTGTATAATATAATTCGAATAAAAGTCGGTGCCCTTCGATGGGGATATAAATGGCAGTTCTGGCTATTGAGGGTGAGGAGGGCCGCATCAGCCCGTCGTCTTCTGGCGGGGTAGCGGAACTGGCGGGATATCGGAACTGGCGGGGTAACGGGCGGCGCGGAATAGCATCGGGCCGCCCGGCGACATGAAATATTAGGAGTTTTTTCGAATTTACGGAAAAAACGGAAATAAGCTTATTGATAAAATTTAAGGATTGATAAGGAAATATGAAAAAGGGAAAAAAATAATTATGAAAATTCTGAGAAAAACCAGTTTTTATATTAAAATTATTGAATTTCCTTTTAAATAAAGAGAGAAAATATGTTCAGGATTTTTTACGATCAAAGCAGTTTTAGCCAATAGTGTAACAACACTGTATTTAAAATAGATGATCTCATTGTGAATAACATATTTTTTTTGAGACCCATGAATTTAGTGGAAGTACTTTTTGCTAAAGCGCTCTTTTGTGGTTTTGTGTAATTTTGGGCCTTAACTCGAAAATATTAGGTCCAGATAAGTCAAGTCAGTAAGACCATGGGAATCCAGTGTTCATCTGTATCCTTATGTCATTAGCTTAGATTGAAAAATCGGATGCATTTTTACCTACGTTCAGGTATTGGATAATATTAAATTTGCTTCTATAATATGAATCCGGCCAGTTATGCATTCCCGGATTTCCTGGCGTCCCGGGATTAATTTTTTCAAAAATAATTTATATGTATGTATTGAAATAATTGTTGTAAGTTGAATATTTATTTTATTCTGTTTTTTAGTATTAGTTGTTATAGCGGCAACATAAATACATCATCTGTGAAAATTTCAACTGTCTTACTATTACGGTTCATTGGATACAGCCTGGTGATAGACGGACGGACGGACGGATAGTGGAGGCTTAGTAATGAGGTCCCGTTTGGCACCCTTCGGGTACGGAACCATCAAAAAACCTTTTTTGATGGTTCCGTACCCGAAGGGTATAGCACAGAACCTTCTGTGCTATACCCGTGCTAGCTAGCACTATAGTGCTAGCTAGCATTTTGTTTTTTGGGGACGGTTTAAGACTACAAGTCAACACACATAAAGGCGAATTATTCCCATGGTCAGGCCAGGTAACACAGTAGTTATGAACGAAGATTTTTTCAGCGATCCCTGGCATATGGCTTTCAAAGATCATTTAAAAAATATCCCATCCCACGTCACACTAACGATATTTTGGAGTTGCTTATCAATTCCCAGGCTCATACGTTGCGTGCGGCACTTGTGTGGCTTTGTAGGGGGAAACAGCAAAATATGATGCCGCTCTAACATATCTGTGGATACTATTGTCAATATTGGAACGACTCCCACTCAGTGATACCAATGGCATGGTGTATTAGGCATTCTTCGGTTGCAGGACACCGAGCTTTGTCGTCGCATGAGGTGCGAGATCTTTTCACTCGTATTATTGACCGAGCGAGCGAAGCGAGCGAAGGGCTCCATTTCGACAGGATATGCGACCGATTTTGCTTTCGCCTGTTTCTATGTCTGTCTGTCTGTCCGGTCTAGGGGCCACAGTTTCCAAGCGACCCTCAAAAAACTTGGCACACGTGTTCCTTGAATTAAAAGATTTTTTGTCGAGAGATTTTTTCGATTGTCCCCTTGGGGGGGGGGGAGTTATGACGTCATTTTTTGTATGTTTTTTTTTCTGAAGCCTTTCGTGTGGGGTATCAAATTAAAGGGCTTTATGAGCCGGTTCTAAAAATATACACCGATACCTTTCGGCCGCCTGTTTTCTGAAAATTCAAGGAAATCTTTTCAAAACTTACCAGGTTTGAACTCTTCCAAGTAGGAGACGGATTAGTAAAGAGGATCTATACAGACCATGAGAGTGAGTGAAATATATAACTATTTTCGTGAAAAGTCAATAGGTTGTATTTTAAATCGCAAAATGTTGTTTACAAAGTTATTGGTGCGGCTACTTTACTACTTGATTTTGATTGAATCTAAAATGCTTACCTAAAAAATGGGTTCACACTCCCCCTCTGTTAGCGAGGTCTACTGCCCACAGGGCTAATAGTAGATATTCACGGTGACAGGTTTTGCATGCCCTTCTTACTTAAACTAAAATAGTTTGTTTACACACAAAAAGTATTGTGATTTTTAATTTTTTACGTTAATTTCATAAGTGTTGTTTATATCTAATGTAGGGTCAAAGTCACATTTTCAAAAAATATTTTGAATAGGTCAAACAACTGTGTCCTGAGTCATCCCTGGCCCCACAGAAGGCCTTTCTGTGCGAGTGCGCGATCCGTACATTATACTGAAAGTGCTACTCTACCCCCCGAACAGCGAATAACGTGAGCCACTTAGCGCCCACTCGTATTATATACCGACTACATGTCCAAGCTAACTTGACGCTCGGGTGATATGAGGCCGCATTCCACCCGAGCGTCTAGTTGGCTTGGACAATAGTACGATATAAATATATATATATACTAGAGATTTACTATACCTATAGATATATACTAATCGTAAATTGTAGGGCTAATAATTGTGCTGCTCAGTTTATATGATATTTGTATACCATTGCGCCAAATTTATATAGAGATTCTTTGAATGTATTCTTAAGATCTTTGTTATGTACCTATGATTGACAAATATTACACTGCAATTGCACTAATTCATTAAAATATGTAAAACACTTGTACAAGGGCGAGCTTATCTCTGATAATCTTCCAGTGATTATAGGGTATCTTTACATTACTATTATTAAACTTATGCAATGCGACTATTGCATTTTTGAAATTAAGATTATTAGTAGGTTTCTGCTCAGTGCCCTCAGATGCTCAGTAAATTAATAAATCAGAGATTTCTGACAGTAAACCTATAATATCGACAGGACGTGTGATGTGAATATTCTACTACTTCAACGAATACTGTTTATTACTGCTTGTACATGTCGGCGGCTGATTGTAGAATTGGGCATATCATGATGTGCCGCGCCATATTTGTTTGTCGTTTGTCGATATTCCCAGTAAACGCGCCACATCATGATATGGCCAATGGATAAAACAACACATACTTAAAAAATACTGAAAATTTTACGAATAAACAAATCTATTTGATTTTTACAATGTTTTTTTTTTGTAACACGTATGCTAGATGACTATTTCTGTATACTTTTAAAAATAATGATCAATAAAAATATTTTTGGATATAAAGCAAATCAAGAAAAGTAGGATGACCATCACATGGGAGTCGGTGGACTACTTTTGGTATTGGTGGTATCCGAGTATGATATTTTAGAGACTTTCATTATCCTCATTATTAAATTTTGTTTTCATTTGCATACGCTTCGCTCCACCCGCATCGCTAAACTCCGGTTTTGCTGCTTTTAAGTTCCACTAACATAACAATACTGAAATTAAGTCACAATAACCTACTCTAGCCAAGTTTAGCTTTTCATACCTTTCAGTCGCAAGCTCAGTCCGCTGGTTGCACATACACTTTCTAACTAGTGATGCAATGAATACGAATACGAATATTCGTATTCGGCGAATACGAGCGTCGGTCGTCGGCACGTAAAAATACGACGTGTGCATAGGGCCTTACTAAACCGCAACGACGACGCGACGACGGGGGACTCCCCGGCCATAGTTTACTGTTACTGCACATAGTTTATTTTTCACTAAAGCCATGTTTAGCCGCCTCGGAAAGACTTTTTTCAACAGCTGGAAACATTCAGACTGAAAAAAGATATCGCCTAAAACCAGAAAATCTACAAATTTTATGTTTTTTAAATAAAAATTTGCCTATTGTAAATTTTAATTATTAGGAGAATAGAAATTCATCAAATAAATTAGTATTTTATTACCATGGCGAGATATTGGTATTCGTATTCACCGAATAGTAGGTTTGATATTCGTATGCGTATTCGTAAAAGTAGTATTCGTTGCATCACTAGTTCTAACCCAACCCAACCTACCGAGCCAAAACTATTGTCACCCTACTTTTCGATATGCCGAGTTATAGGCTGGCAGATCGTCGAACGTTGGTCTTGAATCGATATTGCGGGTTTAACATTGCAGATCAAGAAATGCCGCCATATCATGATATGCCGAGACACATCATGATATGCCTAGGCACATCACGCTGTGCCGAATTAGACGATCGGCCGCCAACATAAATATAAATAGAGTCACGAATTTTCCCATATGGTCTGGCAGGAGCCCCAGTTATGCCCACGTGATAGCTTGTTAGTCAATAACAACTCCAATTTGCGTGACATGGGGCTAGCCCAGATACGTACACATACTATATACTAACCGCCTTATTCATAAAGTCTAATAAACCTATTTTAACCATAACGCCTTTATAATTCTTGTTTGTCTTTGTCTGTCACTTAGATATTTGTACTTGTGAGAAAAGGACAAAGCACATTTTACCTATCATAGGTTTGATAAGTTTTATGAATAAGGCGACTAATGCATATAATAGCGATATTATAATCCATTATATTATAACCAGTAGATAAAAACGTATGGCAGTCTCAAACTGACTTCGGGTCGGAGTTTTTTTGACATTTATACAAATACATTTTGCTGGCCCCACACTATACCCTGCGTGGTGGGAACCAGAAACAGCGACGTCACATACATATATACATCCAAGATTTGCGGATTTTTTTTTCTACCCCTGCCGGGATTCCAACCCGGGACCTCTCGCTTGGACAGCCTCGAACTGCAACGCCGCAGATGTCCTCAATCCTTCTCAATATCCTGAAACTTTTCAATAAAGCTACCTTAAGTTTACCTAAGTTTGAGTTGCCTATGAATTTGTGGCTCCCTTCCCCGGCACCTATCGAGCCCTAAAGTACGAACTTAAAAGTTTCCTATGAAAGCAAATACATTATACATTTTTAAGTAACCCTCCCTTTTCAGCTTGAAAGGTTCTTCTGGTTTTTTAGTAAGTAATGGAAGGTTAAACTCATGGTCTTCAGTATTAGCAAGCCTTAGAATTACACAATCAGAAGAAAAATAATCATTAGACCACGTAACTTACTCACTCTTTCCCAAACTCCGCTGGAGAGCAGAGAGTTGACACCAGACGACACTAATCTACTTCCGGAAAAACGTCTCGAGAAACCAAAAACTGCGATACTCTGCGACGTCTAATATTTGTAGGTAAAAAACTACGCTCAACCTATGTATAGGGAGATACCAATGAGCGGAAACATTCAAAAATACCTAAAAGCATCTTAAACTCCCCAGTTCTAGTTAACTCCCAAAAACCAAGCAAGCTCTAAGTAGATCAGCAACTAAGCCACAAAACATGCTAATCAAACAGAAAAGCATTTCAGACTCTTCGAAACTCGCGCTCCAAAGAATGCAAATTGTGCTTAAATCCATAGAAACAACGCAATCCCGACGATATACTCGGCAGCCGGGGGGCAGATCTCCCCCAGGCCCCCCTTCTAGGGGGCAGGGGGGAGGGGGCTGTGGGGTCCACCTGTGTACTGTTACAGTTGCCTGGGTGTGGTTTGCCGTTCAATAACTTAATACTCTGGAAAGGCTTTCACGCTGAAATCTCGCTGAAGTGTAGCGCGACGCGAGGTTTTGATACTTGGGATTTTTGGTTTTTGTCTTCGGGGTTGTTGGGAAAAATACTTTTAAGACAATGTTATGATGCCTATAGGCGTGTATTAACAGAGTGCCACGAAATAACTGTTTCAATTATATCTGTAGATGCATAAATATTCATCTTATGCGGATAGTTTTCAAAGTAGCTTACGTAAATCATGTACGTATTCGTAATGAGTCTTAGATGAAATGTAACAATTTAGTTTAACCGTCTATTCTATTGTATTTATTTCTGTGTCAATAGGCACATCAACAGAAGAATTACATATTTTTTCATATATTGTATTGTAACAAACATCCCCAAAACGTATTAGGTTGGTTGTGTTCGATAAATGGTGTTTAAATTAAGTTTTACTAGTTCGAATAAAATTTTAGAGGAATCTCTGGTAGGTGAGTAGGTAGGTATAATAAGATATCATCATTTTGCGATCGACGTCACGCCTCCGACACACGACAATCAAGCGGCAGCACATAACATACATTTCGTAGAATATTAAGCTGCGAGAGCTTCTACCCGTAGAATATTAACCCAAGTTTAATTTCGGGCGACGACGAGATCGCAGTAATAGGCGTGATGATGCGGAGCGGCGCGCGGTGTTCGTTACGTCTCGGGATCGGTCGCGCGGCGGCGGCTCCGCGGTGTGCGTGACGGATCATGGCGGCGCGGGGGGGCCGGCTCGCCCGCCCTCGTTAAACCCGGCCGCCGCCCGCCGCCGCGCAGCCCCGGCGCCGCCGCCGCCGCCCGCTGCCGGCTCGCGATTGGCCGCCGCCCCGTGCCGCGCCGCGCCGCCAGTAACCGATAGCCAATCGCGCTCGGGGGGCTCCGGACCGCCCCCGGGCGCTCGAGCACGGCGCGGCCGGCTCATACCGCGCGCGACTCCGCCGCGCACACTCGTACCGATGCGGGGCTCCTGGGACGAGTCGACGACGGCGGCGCTGCACGCGCGCATCCTGGAGGCGCAGCGCGTCGCCGGGCCCGCGGCCGAGCGAGCGGCCGCCACCGAGCCGGGTGCGTGCGGCGCCGACGCCGCGCCGCCGCTTGCGCTAGGCGCCGTGGAGCTTGCGGCGCCGACGCCTCTCCTGCCGCTGCCGACGCTATCGTTCAGCGCGGCACAGGTCGCCACCGTGTGCGAGACGCTGGAGGAGAGCGGCGACGTGGAGCGGCTCGCGCGCTTCCTGTGGTCGCTTCCCGTCGCTCATCCTAACGTGTCGGAGCTGGAGCGCTGCGAGGCGGTGCTCCGCGCGAGGGCTGTGGTCGCCTTCCACGCGGGCCGCCATCGCGAGCTGTACGCGATACTCGAGCGGCACCGCTTCCAGCGCTCGAGTCACGCCAAGCTACAGGCGTTGTGGCTCGAGGCGCACTACCAGGAGGCGGAGCGGCTGCGCGGCCGCCCGCTCGGCCCGGTCGACAAGTACCGCGTGCGCAAGAAGTTTCCTCTCCCGCGCACGATATGGGATGGCGAGCAGAAGACGCACTGCTTCAAGGAGCGCACGCGGTCGCTACTGCGCGAGTGGTACCTGCAGGACCCGTACCCGAACCCAACGAAGAAGCGCGAGCTGGCGGCGGCGACGGGGCTCACGCCGACGCAGGTTGGCAATTGGTTCAAGAACCGGCGGCAGCGGGACCGCGCGGCCGCCGCCAAGAACCGCTCGGCGCTGCTGGGCCGCGGGTTCGCCTCCTCCTCCACGTACGACGAGGACTCCGCCGACTCGGAGATCAACGTGGACGAGGAGTAGCCCTCGCCGCCGGGGGCGCCGGGCTCTCCGAGCCTAGTGTGAATATTGTGCCGGATCTCAGTCGACAGAACGATAAAACTATTTCAGTGATCACAAACTTGCCGTTGAACACGATGGACGATGCAATATTGTTTATGAGCGTTAATTCTTGGTTAATTAGATAAACAGAGATCGTGATGTATGTGATGTTAAGTAAAAAGTATCGCAGGTTTCCAGTAGTAGGGCATGTAATAAATATCAGTGTTTTGAGAGTGCTTCTTGCAGTCAGACAGCGAAGCGACTTGATAGCATTTCAGGTATGTAAAAAGTAATTTTACCGATCTGTAGATAACAGATTTTTACAACCCAAGTGAGATGATTCGGTGATTCTTATTGCCTTGTCAAAAGTATTCTACAGGTATACCTACCTTCATATCAGATTATCAACGTTGCTAGCGCGCCATAGAGTCTTGATCCTTGCGTGAAATGCTCTTTTTGGAATCTTTACACAGGGTTATTATTTTAGTTAATTGTTTTACCTACTCCTTCTCAAGATGCTATATGTAGAGCTTATTTATTATTTAATCCTTTACAATACAAATGTGGGTAAGATGAGGCTATCTGTAGGTGCCTACTGCCTTGTACAGACGCATTTACCTACTTTAATATTTAAATAGTTATTTACCACTATAGAATTTTATTTATAACTATCGGCTTTTAGTTCTCATAGTGTAATGTAGGAGTCAGATACCTAGAGATCAAATATAAAACCCGTACCTGACCCATATAAAACATCTCGAAGCCATTCATTTTGTCCATTCATGTTTTGTCAATTATATTATCATCGTTTTGTAAGTGAATGTATTTTATTCAACTCAAGACATGCTGTAAAAATTACATATAAAGTTTGATGTTTCAGTATAAATACTAAACAGTCGTATAGGCCTAAATTTGAGTGCTATTTTTTATAGAGTAGTTCTTGTAGCAAATTCAAAGAGAAGGTATGGTATTAAACTTTGGCTCAAATAACAACAGTTTGATGTTTAAACTATGAAATGATCAAAATATGAATAGGTACGATGCTCGCTAATATTTTGAACAACAGTTTTTTTTTAAACAAACTCGTAATAAATATAATTAATCGAATTTTAATAATAACGAGCAAATTGATTAGGTTTTTAAAAAACAATTAGAGCCAATTTGATTTATTTTGTCGTGATATTTTTTTGAATATGGCACTGATTTTAAACTTGCCTGTGCAAAATACTAGAAGCAGATCGATATTTTTAGACTTAAAAATCGAATTAATAATAATTAATTAATCGAATTTTAATAATACCGGGCAAATTGTTTAGGTTTTCAAAAACAATTAGAGCCAATTTGATTTATTTGGTCGCGATATTTTTTTGAATATGTCACTGATTTTAAACTTGCCTCAGTCCAAATACTTGAAGCAGACCGATATTTTTAGACTTAAAAATCTCAATTCCTATGCGCTGATTTAGTTACTAATGAACCATTAGCAAATAGACGAAATATGCCAATTGATATAATAATAAAAATACATAATGACAATTCTCTCATTAATTAATACTTAGTTGATTTTTGCAGCATCTTTCGAGTTATTGGCACCATTTTTTATACCACTTGTAAATTGAAATCCGAACAATTAACGTCTTGTAATTTGTGTAGATTTTGATACCCATATCTTCTTGTGCATTATAGAGAAAACTAGAATATTTAACTACTTAGTGCTAAAAGTAGGTATGTAATTAAGGTACCTACGAAGAGAAATGTATAAATGTAATATAAATGAAAAATTGTAAATATGATATCGACTTACATTACAGTCATTAAATTAAAATATTGTTAATAAAAATATATTCGTAATCAAATTTTTTTGTCTTATTTCGGTAACATTTACATAAATACCACTGTGTTATCTTTATCCATATTACAAAATGTACATAGGCTAAACGTCATGTAAAATGAAGACTTGAATCATGTTAATCTGTGAATACATTTAATATCACCGTTACTAAGTGCCGCATACCGTGCAGTAGCTAAATCTCACAAAAAATACTGGAGAGAGAATAACATATAAAGGCACAATGGCAAAGATTATATCTGAAAAAATCTCATTCAGTGATTAAAAACGGTCAAGTGCGGGTCAGATTCGCACACGAAGGGTTCCTTACCATCGGTCAAGAAAACTAAAGCACTAAAAATAATAAAACAAAAAAAATGTTATACTTGAAGATTGCGCAACCGATATCAAACCAATTGCGCCACCACAACCATGTGATAAGCCGCGAAATCTACGATCATATTTGAATTATGCTTGGTTGTTATATCGAGGGGGGTTTAAATACACGACTCTTGTATGGTGCTCCCATTCATTTGTAAAATCTCGTATAGTTCATTATGTGTTGTTGTAGCGGCAACAGAAATACATATTCTGTGAAAATATCAACCTACCACGGTTTATGAAACACAGCCCGCTGACGGACGGACGGGCAGACTGACAGACGGATAGACGGACGGACAGACCGACGAAAGGACCCGTTGGGCACGACGGGTACCGAACCCTAAAACGATTAGTCATGTCGAGAGCTCCTCGCCAATATTATGATCTGCTCTTTTGATTATAATTGTACCAATTATGATTTTGAGGTCTCTCTGAACACAACTCTTGATAATAGATTAGAATGATAAAATTATTACTCGCAAGTATAATTGTTTTAGGCAACAAATATATTGTTTACAATATATGTTTTGACTCCTAAAAATACCAAATCTTCGCCAAATTTAGTGGCCCCATGTTTTCACAGAACCGCATTGGTTGCTGGTCACTTTCTGTCCTCTAAAATTAGGTTTGTAAGTTCACAACTATATAACAACCTGGGACCGAAGCAAAGCGGAGCGGAGCGAGGTGACCCCTGTAGTTTAGTACAAAATAGGGTGTAAAATTTTGGTGAACATTTAGTTTATTTGGGATCAAAAATTTTTTTTTTGGATGTAACTTCTGACTTCATTTAGTAAAAAGTTAAGTTAAATATAAGCCATTGTTTTAAAATAACTTTGACCTATATTTTTACGGGAACTTCGGAGTCTTTGGAGTCCAAATGCCTAATTAGTTACTTTCAGGGTTCCGTATTAAACTTATAACTTAGGCAGTTTGGTACCGATAATAAAACGAATTCAGAGGCTGCCCGGCTGCACGCACATGTCTGATAGTCCTATAGTTATAGATAATACAGATGATAAAAAATAATGACAACTAGCGAAATTAATAAAACAATAAATAAATTAAATCTCAGTGCACTCCAAACCAGAAAATAATAGTAAAGGGCTTATGTTTAAACGATCACCAAAAACGCACCTATTTTACTACCAATAAATTCGAAACGACCGCCATAATTAGTAAACGACCACCAAATTATGTTTGGATAAATGATCACCAAACTTATTTTTATGTTTTGTGTACTTAAGGTTATGTTTTAAGTATTTTTTGTTATTCTTACATGTTCAACCTAACACTAAGGACAAAGGGGGCTTCGCTTCGCTCACCCTTCAACTAAGCCACGGCAGTATTTTGCCCCGATATTTTCTGCAACTTTTGGTGATCATTTACCCATTTTGGGTAGGAAAAAATATTTTGGTGATCATTACATTTGTTGCCATAGTAAACAACACTCTTCTTCGATCAAGAATTCGTATTAACAGTTAAGATGACGATGTAACAATTTTTGACGGACTTTTTATTATCATTTTTAAAAGATTAGTCGACAAAAAGCTCAACCGGCCGTCGAACCCGCTCGACATGTTAATTACAACTCAAACAAATTAACGCTCATATCGTTAGCTAATGAGCCTCAGACGGACAGACAGACACTTTAGAAGTAAACATTAAACATGTTAAAAGTTGATCAGTAGTTAAAATGTATAAAAAATGTATGTTGAATAAGAAGCGAGGCAAAGATATCCCATATCATAAACTTGTGAATACGATCAGAAATGAAAACACAAGAAATGCTAATCAATGAGACAAATTTCACTAATACATCGATCGCTAACTATTATAGACATAAGTAAAGCTATAACTGCCATTTGGTTTGGGGTCCTTTTTTATGAAGTGGGTCTCCCATGACGCTGCCAGGGTAATGGGGCCCTTTGCATCGGGTATGACCATGGGCAACTTATTTTCGAAATAATTAATTTGAATCTTTAAATAGGTTCGTTTTTTATGTATTTGCTATTTCGTCATTTTATTGTGTGTTATTTTAATAAACACTTCCAATTTCCTAAAGCTAAAATACTATCTTAACAATAAATACAATTTATGTATGATTGTTAACTTACACCACCTAATAACAACCATTCTACATAAATAAGATATTTTACATTTAATTTTAAAGTAAAACTTGGGTTTTCCCAGTAAACACTTCCGGCTTAACTCCACCAAGTGTAGCTCACAAAGATAGGCCTATTTTTGAAGCTGTAGTCGCAACGCTTTTTTTACTCGCGTCGGGTTTCAATTCTGGCGCCGATCTTGTCAAAGATTTGACAGCCTGTCAAGAACGAAGCCACGGTTTCGTCCTGAGATAATATTCCGTTTATATTAAGCATTGTGGATAGGCCGTACCAGTGGCGGATTCAGACATTTGCTGCCAGTGGGCTATCCAAATTTGCCGCCCCAGCCGATATTCACAATCATATTCATTTCCAAATATGTTTTTTTCAATATTTGTGCACTATCGTCCCGTGGCGACTTAGCGTGGGTTGGGGGATACCTGAGACGGTGTTCAATTGCGTACCCCCGAAATAAAACGACTAGATACTCAATACCCCAACCATTTGGTGCGAGGTATAAGGAGCTACCTGGTAAGTTTCAAAAAATTATGATTTTATATATTTTGATGTGATTTTTCCTAATATCTGCTTCGCCTCATAGTATATTTGCCACTTGCGTCGCCATGTTGAAAAAATGGCGCCTAAAACAGTTTTTTGCCGATATATCCTCTCCGGATCATTTTACGATAAAGTTGTCCTTCAATAAAATAAACTAGAGAAAATATCCTATAATTATTTACACAACCTTTTTTTTGTGAAATCATTAGCTTAGATATTGAGCGCCGCAAAATCTACTTCAACATGCCTTTGGGGCAATAGTACATTTCCACGCCATCATTCTTTAGGGATAAATTGCGCGTTCTTCAATAGCCAAAAAGGTGCCGAATAGGGCTTTCCGCTGTCCGTCCGTCTGCCCGTCCGTCCTTTATTCCATTCGAACCGATTTCGGGAAACAATTGAAATTATCACAAAGTGTGTATTTTTATGACCGCTTTGGTAAAAAAATAATAAGGAATAAGTGCCGAAAAACACGTCCTGTGTACGGAGACCGTTTTTAATTCAACGGCCAAAGCCCACGTTGAAGTAGACTTTGTGGCGCACACACTACAAAACTATTGATTTTACAAGAAATAAATTGAAAAAATATTGATAGGAAAATTTCTCTTGATTATAATATTATATTACTGTTTTATTGTGAAATGAGCCGGAGAGGAGTTATTGTCAATTACGTCAACTGGCAAAGATACGAGGTAGTAGTAGAAAAGTATCAATTCAGAAATAGCACATGAAAATCTATAATAGCACCAATTTTCAATTGTCTAGGAAAACTTTCCTGGCAAAACTACCAAATACCTGGGCTACAATGTGATTACGGGACTTAATTTTACTAAAATAGTCTTATTTATACTTTCGTACCATTCTTATGGCTAGTCGTGTAACTTTTTGCTGCAAAAGGTATTAAATAAAAAAATAAAAAAATATAGATCCTGAAATTTCATAAGGCTAGTAGGTAGAATTAGAGAAAGCAGAGATCTCCGTTAAGAAATTGAATTTTTACATGCCTGGCAAGTTAGTAATGAGAAAGGTGGCGCAAGCCGACCCTGAAATTTTACTTATACATATAGGTAAAATCATACTTGTACCAATGAAGACATAAATAAAAAACCGGTCAAGTGCGAGTCTAAATCGCGCACGAAGGGTTCCGTACCACCGTTCAATGGAAGCGATGGTGTGGAGTGAATAGTTTGGATTTTACACAGCAAAATATTGTTTACAAAGTTATTGGTGCTGTTACTTTCACACTCCATGTACGTAACCAGTTGCATCCATAAGTTTGTATGTGGTATTGTTGTATGGGAGCCCCCTTAAATATTTATTTTATCCTGTTTTTTAGTATTTGTTGTTATAGCGGCAACAGAAATACATAATCTGTGAAAATTTCAACTCTCTAGCTAGCTAGGTTCTTGAGATACAGCCTGGTGACAGACGGACGGACGGACGGACGGACGGACAGCGAAGTCTTAGTAATAGGGTCCCGTTTGGAACCCTTCGGGTACGGAACCCTAAAAAAGGTCCTAAGTTTGCCGCCCCCTACAATCTGCCGCTCTAGGCTCCATCCTAACAAATCCAGCCCTGGTCGTACCTCATTTATTTGAGATAATAAAATATTTTTTCGCTTAGTTCTGTAGATGAAAATATACAGTTTTGACAATTTGGAGATAAACACAATGTTAAAAAGTATCAAAAGTACGAGTTGACTTACATACTATCTACAAAGGTATCCTAAAATACTAAAAATATTAAGGTACATAGGTAGTTTGCAAACTTGGTCTGCTGGAAATTACTACGAATAAGTTTACATCTACGACCAGAAAGATTGATTAGCACTCTCTCGCGTCTATATATTTTATATAAAATATCTGTGGAGAATGAAAGTTGATAAATATCTTCCGACCCTATCTTGCAAACAACAAATTGATAACTTAATCACTCTGAATGCACCAGCTGGCTCCAATTGCCTCAGGCAGGTAGTGAGGGTGGATGATGGATTCCCAGCTCGCGGGTCCGGGTTCTGGGTCCGAGACGGGAGTTGTCACGCAAACAGATTCGTCGCCACCCAGGATACTGTTGGAGGAGATTTAGTAGTGTTTTGTATTGTTATTCAAGTTGATAATGTATAGAGGAACAATTAAAAAAAAAACTGGGGTTCATATCACTTAATCGCTATTACGGTATTTTTCACTTGTTCTTACTTAATCGATAAGGCTGCTTGTCACAAAATGTAAGTCAAGTGAACAATTGGCTCTGATCAAATCTAAACGTGCAGTTTCCTAAAAATCCCTTCAATAAAATTTCAAAAAAACACTCGAAAACTAATGATTTCCGACATTTCGCGTTTTTGCTATAGTCTCTAAATGCACAGAAACATCGGCAAAAGTATCTGAAACCGCCCGCTAAAGTCCTTCCAAATGTCCTTTGATGTAACATTTTAGGACGAAATTCTTGCACACCGACTGTCAGAGCGTCCGCCATTGTTGCTACTACTCCGCTCAACTATACAAACGCAGACTTTAGGTATAACGATGATATATTATACTATTATACCTATATAATACATATTACCTACATTACAGTATCTGTGGTAAAACAAAGTATCAATATTTTTATGAACGAAAAGCAATTTGAGCAATTTTGAGAAATAACAACAGGTAATGATCACTGCGCTTGCATTTGGTATTGTCAAGGCGAGTTTGTCTGTCATTTAAATACCTTGTTTTGATATTGCTTTAACCAAGTATCAATATTTTTATGAACGAAAAGCAATTTGAGCAATTTTGAGAAATAACAACAGGTAATGATCACTGCGCTTGCATTTGGTATTGTCAAGGCGAGTTTGTCTGTCATTTAAATACCTTGTTTTGATATTGCTTTAACCAAGTATCAATATTTTTATGAACGAAAAGCAATTTGAGCAATTTTGAGCAATAACAACACGTAATGATCACTGCGCTTGCATTTGGTGTTGTCAAGGCGAGTTTGTCTGTCATTTAAATACCTTGTTTTGATATTGCTTTAACCAAGTATCAATATTTTTATGAACGAAAAGCAATTTGAGCAATTTTGAGAAATAACAACAGGTAATGATCACTGCGCTTGCATTTCGTGTTGTCAAGGCGAGTTTGTCTGTCATTTAAATACCTTGTTTTGATATTGCTTCAAATCTTTCATCCTCAATCTAATTCACCACTAATACAAGTCAACCTTAATCGATCGTTTAGTTGAGTTCCGCTTCCAATTAACCCCTGTTTGTGGGATCGAGTGCAGTAGCGAAATAGAAAAACACTTGTGTGGACATTTAGTGTGTTTTCCTAGTTTATTGGAAACAGCCACCATCCGGCTCGAGGGAGACGGTATCAATAGAAATGTTCGTGTAACACGCTTGTTTATTTTACGATTTTTGTATTCTGTAACAATTTCTGTTTGAGTGGATGTCTGTTAGTTGTTATTGTCGTGTGTTATTTTGGAACGTAGGTATTACCTGTGGCATACAAGTGGTTTTGTATGAAGATGTTGCGATTTATAAATTTTGACGAAGAAACTGATGTCACACTACTTTATGCCTAATTTTGTGTTTCTCCGTCGGCTATTGTGGTCAACTTTAAATATCGAGTACGTAGTTTATTATAAAAAAATGCTTTTACGCCACCTTAACCATAGCAAACCCTTCTACAACATATTTTAGTCATAAAATTGTGTCTGAGACTTCAATTAATTAAATTAAAGCTTCCGGAGTACAAAAGACATCAACGCGCGCTTTTTAAGACCATATTTCTAATTATCTACAATAACTTCCTGCATATTATTTGTTGTAAATTCATGTCTCTGGAGTATTTTTATTCTGAGATATACTGAAAATACAAATTGTAGTAAAATAAGGAGAGCATTTTCGAAAAAGACCTACTCTCAAACCTAATCAAATACGTAACGCCTAATCCGAATATAGGAACATGATGTAGCTATCGTGTAAGGGGGTGAGCAGTGACTGTAAGCAGACACGCTGCCCCATAGCCCGGGGCGACGCGGGGCAACCAGCGACGGTATGACGACTGAGGGGCAAATAGCAGACAACTTTATTGCCAAAAATCTCCACCCGACGGAACGAGCATAATTTTATGTCTTGTAAAGATCATAATTATATGCAATGCGACCGGAATGTCCTAGTCGGCAGTGACCCTGCCTACGAAGCCAAGGGTTCAAGTCCCGGTGGGGGCAAATATTTGTTTGATGAGAACGAATGTTTGTACCCTAGTCATGGTTGTTTATCTATCTAAGTATAATATTTATCTATATAAGTATGTGTATCGTTGTCTAGTACCCAAGATACAGGGAATCCTGGTTTATGGCTAGATCAATGTGTGTAAATAGTGTCCAAGGTATTATTATGTTTACAATTACTATTATTATAATTATTATTATTATTATGGAGCAAAGATTTATAACGACTGTGACGGCAATTGTTTTTTATATTTATTTAAAAAGCTCAGTACAGTCTGAAGCTCTAATAGCTGGGCGGCTTGCAATTGACTCTATATTTTATAAATGACTATGACTATGACACTATAAAGAACACATATGTTTTAGTGTTGTCTTACAGAGGACAGAACTTAAACAGACAAAATAAATAAATATCAATAACAAGCAATCCCAGCTATTTTTAATGTCGACCTCTGTGGCGCAGCGGGTACGGCTCTGTCTACCATGCGAGAGGTCCCAGGTTCGATCCCCGGCTGGGAATTTAAAAAAAAACAACACGTCTCGGATATTTATTATATTTGAGACGTCGCTGTTTCTGGTTCCCACGACAAAGGGTATCCTACTGTGGGGCCTGAAGCTTTGTATGTGCCTGTATGTAAATGTTTTTGTTTCATGTTTCTTCAAATTTTTAGCATGCCGATCCTGCTCCTATCTTGATAGTTTAAAAATATGTATGTAAGTATGCAATGTTCCCATGAACTCATAAGAACTTATTTAGTATTATGAACGAAGCGTGACGCCTTTCTCCATAGGGATTGGCAGAGGCACAATTGTGCCCACGTTCAGTTAGTTATTCAATATCCATTTTGTGTTTGGGTATGTTGCCCATCACCGCAGCTGCGAAGATTGAAGGTTTCCTCACGATATCGCCAATCACCGCTTGAACGTCCCTATAATGTTATGTAGTATGCATATTTTCTGTATTATAAAGGTATTTAATTTATTACTATGTATTTTATTTATAATAGTTATTTACACGTCCCAACCTTTCATGATAGTTTATCCTATAATGCCTTGGTTTTCTGGAAGAAATCCCTTTTAGAGATTAGCTCTCCTTTGTACACGCTCAAAGCAGCTCAAAGCGGTTTAACCTCTTGAAACCCACCGGCGGCCACTTTTCCGTTACAGGTTTCAAAATTTATAACCATGGCATAAGGTTCGAAATCGCGACCTGTCCCAACTACCCCCGGTCGTTGAGAGGTTAAACATCTGTGTGCAATAAAGAACTACAAAACTCGTACTGTTAACACGTTGAGAGAATCTGGATCTATCCCTAGTTTGTAAGTATCCCTAAGCTCTCGTGACCCAGAGGTCCAATGCCCTGCTGCCGAGGGCTGCCGAGGGCTGACAGACAGACAGGATATTACCACCACCGGAACACACACAACACTGAGTATCTAATTTACCCTTATATTGGCTAAAACAGATATTGGACCGGATGAAGAACAGAACAGCCTTTTTACTTCTATTATATGAAAGAAAATGACCATAGTTGATGTGAGCGAACGTCAAAAATGAAACTTAACATGAACAGAGTATGTGAAATATCTAGATTTAACACTTTCTTTGCCCACAAGTTTCCTTGCCCAGCGACAGCGATTAGGCCCAAATTTTTTTAACTTCATTAATAATTCTATTATTTCATTATTATTCTGTTTAGCTGGTATTTTTTATAGTTAGTTTATAGTTAGTTTAGCTGGTTTCTGTTTAGCTGGTATTTTTTTATAGTTAAGGTTTTATATTATTTCAATACAAATAACTAACTACTGCTAATTATAAACTAACAGTTTTGATTGTTTAATGAACTCCAAATATTATTTTCCGACTTCTTCTCAGGCGGAAAAATTCTATTCCGGACTCGTTCAAAAGGCTTTTTACGAACCTCGCTACAAGCTTCTCGGTTCATAAATATAACAAGCCTTTGCGAACTCGTGGGAAATATACTATTATTTCATAAATATTAGTCGGAGATGTAATTAGTTCAATAAAATAAATAGGTTAAAATATTGTATTCAAATTTAAAACATTTCATATTTTCATTTAACTTTTTGTCTCGATGGCGGTTTTAAAAGCAATTTGTATTCATCTAATTGTACTCAAACTCCTATCATTAATATAGTAACGTATTAAAACTCAAGAATTCTACAATAAATTATAACAAACTTAGCAAGAGCGCTTTATATCTATCTCACATGTTTTTTTTTGCTTAGTTAAGGTATCAAGAACCACCAAACTGTTATTTATATTGTTGAGCATTAATAAGAAACACTTGTGTGATAATGTATAATGTTGATTTACATCGACGACCCGCATGGCCGAGTCGCCAGTGACCCTGCCTACGAAGCCAAGGGTCCCGGGTTCGAGTCCCGGTGGGGGCAGATATTTGTTTGATGAGAACGCATGTTTGTACCCTAGTCATGGTTTTATCTATACAGGTATATGTATCGTTGTCTAGTACCCAAAATACAGGGAATCCTAGTTTGGGTCTAGATCAATGGGTGTAAATAGTGTCCAAGGTATTATTATTATTATATAAATAAATTATTCTTAATTTGATTATTTCCTTCAAATTAAGTGAGAACTGACTCGATTGGGTTATTTAATGATTCAAGACATTAGTCTATTAAGAACACGTGAATTTAGTCCTTGTCCTAAGAATCGACTAATGGAATTAGGAACGGTATTCCTTTGCTTCGCATAATTTTGTGTTTCCTAATTTTTTTCGCATAATGAGTTTGTCTTATCTTTAATGCCATTATAGTACTTTATTATAACAATACTTCGGCCTACTTACTGTTTTGGTTAGACAAGCTTTTAGTATTTTTATGTTGGACGGCTTTTGAGTCGTCTAATGGATGTTTTACATCGTCTAGTGGATGTTTTACATATTATTATTTTGGCTAATAATTATAGTATTCATCACAAGGCAGATTCTTGCTGTAGGTCGAAATTTGTGTCCTCTGGTTCAGTTACCTTATCCTTTATTTTTCTTTGTCTATTTATTGTTTTTTTTTTTTTAATTAAATGGGAAATATTAAACTGCTCATCAAAAACACTGATTTGCACAGCAAATATCAGGGCAAAATGCTGCGGTAGCTTAGGTGAATGGTAAAGGGGGTGAGCGAAGCGAAGCCCCCTTTATCCTTCGTGTTAGGTTGGTGTGATTGCAGTTTCACAATCGGATAAAGTTTGATTTGGTTTGACGACCTCTGGGGCGCAGCGGTTGTGCTATGCCTACCATGCGGGAGGTCCCAGGTTCGATCCCCGGCTGGGTGTAAGAAAAAGAAAAAACTCTTGGATGTTTATATGTGTGTGACATCGCTGTTTCTGGTTCCCACGCCACAGGGTATGCTTGTGTGGGGCCAGAAGCAATGTATGTGCCTGTGTATCCAAGTGTTAGTGTTTGTGTTTGGTTTGCCACCAACGGAGCGAGCTTGCGACTGAAGATAATGAAAATCTAAATTTGGCCAGAGTAGCTTATTGTAGCTTAATTTAAATTTGTTAGTTTAGTTGGGAACTTAGAAGAAGCAAAACAGGAGCGAAGCCTTTTTCCTTTCAATTAATTTATAATTTTAATTCATGAATGAATGAATGAATGGTGCTTCTCCAGCCAGGGTTCTAAACCTGTTCCGGTCTTTCGGCCGGCATACCAGAGAGCACGAGTTTTGAGGGGGGGCGGAATGACCTGCTCGATAGGAGTGGAAGGAGCGTGAATTCAATCGACCGACTCTTCAGCCTGAAGCCAATATAGGATATGTGGAATGGGGAGGATATAGGATTTGGAGAGCAGCTGTTGTTTTCTTCAAGTTCATGTTTTCCTTCTATTTTCAGGTATTGTTATAGGTTGAGTTTCCTGTCCTGTCGTGTTCGTTTGGGTTATCCGGTAAGGTCTCCGTTTCGCTTTCGCTGTCTGTTTCTGGAATGTATATTTGGCTCGATGCCTTTCTGACTTCGTCCCTGTTGTGTGCTGATTCTGTCCAGTAACTGTGTTCTTTACCGTAATATTTGATGTCATGCTTAAGGGAATCTTTCCAGGTGTAAATGGGTCGGCCAACTTTCTTCTTCTTTGCTTCGTATTCCAATGCAGCGAGGAGTAGGTGTTTTTGTGGGCGTCGTAGAATATGTGTATAGTAACACATCCGATGGTTTTTGATTTGTTTGGTTATTGTTTTGCCCTGTAGTAAGTCATGAATTTTGTGGTGTCTTGGATAGCTTCTGGCGTTCTCAAACATGTCTCTGAGGATCAGGCGTTCATATTTTCTTAGTCTAGAACGGTTTGCTTTGGTGAGGGCTGCCGCTTTAAGTCCGTATGTTATACACGGTGCAATAACCATTTTGTAAATCAGGCGTACTATTTTCCAGTCCATGTTGGATTTCTTTATAAAATGCATTAGGGCCTTGGAATTGCCTATGGCTTGCCGGAATCTCTTCTTTATTGTGTCTCTCCTACTATGTCCTGCCGTTATATATGTGCCGAGATATTTTATTTCGTCTACGGGTCGTATTGGAACTCCGTCCAATACGATCACTTGTGGGCGCTGGGTGTTTATGGGGTCTCTTATAAGAATTTTCGTCTTTGTTTCGTTAGTATCGAGCCCTACTGTTTTTAATAGTGCTTTCAAGTGCGTGACGATTTGTTACGTTATGTTGTAAATCTTGACAAACGATGATGAGGTCATCCGCGAAGGAGAGAATAAGTGGTAAGACTATTTCTTCATCTTGGTCCAGTTTTATGTTGGGAATTTCTTCTTCCAGTGTTTTGAGGACATCATCCATTAATATTGTAAATAGTCTTGGTGACAGTGGACAGCCTTGTTTTACTCCTTTTCCTTTGTTATCAAGTTACTTTGCTGTCCGAACCATTTGATGCAGGTCCGTTCATACATGCAGGCTTTTATTATCCTATTGGTTAAAATCTTATTGGTCCTTGAAAGGAGAATATCCTTGAGCACGTTTAGGTCTATAGTATCAAATGCTTTGGCGACATCTAGCGCCAGTACATATGTTCTGTTACCCGCGCGCCATTCTTCGTCTAATACTCTGCGTAGTGTGAAGATGTGGTCATCGGTGGATCTATTGCGGAGAAATGCTGCTTGGTAGTTCCCGAGTTCTTTTGTTATCTCGTCTAGTTTGATGAGCAGGTATGTCGCGTATATGCGATATCCTGTATTACACATTGTTATACGGCGATAGTCATTGGTGTCTTGAGGGTTTCTGATTTTGGGGATAGGTACTTGGACCGTTTCATTCCAGGACTCCGGTATTATATTTTCTGTCCATGCTCTGTGCATTGTTTTGGTAATAACCTTTAACAGTTGTGGCGGTATTCCTTTGTACAGTTCCGGGACTACCTGATCTGTACCCGGCGCTGTTCCGTTACGCATGCGGCTGATTATTGTTTTTATGTCGGCTATTGTTGGACCATTTTCTAGATAGTCAGGGTTTAATGAAGTTTCGTTAGGGATAATCATATTTTTAGGGCCTTCTGATTTCCTTAATTCCTGTTCCCAGCGTGACATTGGGATAAATCGTTGTTTTTTTCCACCGTCTCGATTGAAGCTGGTGTTACAGACGACATAGTTACACACGACAAAGAAGATCGGTTTGCAGGGCACACAAACACCAGTCTTTGTGTGCGTAACGTTGCCAATAGCTACGATTAGCAATGCACACTAACACAGTATTCGTGTTAATGTCGCGTCTGTGTGCGTTTTTCTGATCCCATACATTCATTGATTATGACGCAAGTTTTCACAGCTTTATGCAAAGTAGTCGATAGCCTAGTGGATTAGGTGCTAGAATTACGATATGTAGATAAAGGTTCGATCCCTCAAAGGAAATTATTTTTTAGAAGCTACGAGTATTATTAAATTCACATAGCATCGAATATAAATTGATTACAATTGTTTAACCAAACTAGAGTTCGAAGAGTTGTAAACTTGCCCGGTAAAAAGGCCATAGTCTACCTTCTTTATTTAAAATGTAACAGCTACCCTCTTTAAAATTGTTTTGCGTCTGCGCGCTCTCAGCATTAGTTGTATTGCATTTCGTTCCTTGTAAATTGTGATTGAGATTTGTTATCTATCATGGAAAGTCATCTATCCACTTTTAAAAAGGCGGAAATCATTGTTTTGTATGAACAAAACATTTCAATTAGCGAGATAGCACGACGTTTAATGATATCGGTGAGTTATGCATATAAAAAATAAATTTGAAGGTTTTTTATAAATTATGATTATAATTATACCTTGTGTTACTACTTCATTGTATTTTTTTCTTATTTTACAGAGAAGAACAGTGCAACTGTGGGTTCATAGGTATGCAGATTCTGGACATGTTGAAAGTCGTCGACCAGGCCCACAGCCTGTAGCCTACACAGCTGCATCTGATCGCCATCGCGACATCATTGCAGCGCATAACAGCAATCCGTTTGCCAGCACCCGGTCTACGGCGACACTTCATAATGTAACACTACAAACAGTTCGCAATCACTTACGAGCTGATGGTTTAAGATGTCGGAGACCAGCGAAGAAGATTATGATGTCTAATGAGCATCGTGAAGACAGAGTGCGGTTTGCCCGTGAATATTTGGACTTTGATTGGTGTAATAATGTTGTTGTTTTTAGTGATGAAAAGACTTTTAGATCAGACAAGGATGGGCGTAAAATACTGTGGAGAAGAAATAATGAACGATATAGTTTAGCAAACATTCTACCGTGCAGGTGTAGTGGCCGTATTACTTTGGGATATTGGGGATGGATGTCGTCGATGGGCCCCGGTGAATTAGTGCAAGTGAGTGCTCGCAACACTGCTCAAGGATACTTGGATATTTTACAGAACGTCATGTTACCAACCGTACGAACTGTATATCCGGATGAGCATATATACTTTGTCCATGACAATTGCGCTGTGCATCGCGCCCATATTGTGCAAGAATGGTTTAACAAGCAAGAATCCTTGACAGTTATTGACTGGCCTTCTAAAAGCCCTGATTTAAACCCCATCGAAAATCTATGGGGACATATGGTGCTCAATTGGGATCCATCGAATGTGAGATCTAGGTCTAATTTAGATGAAGTTGTTACTTCAACCTGGGAGATAATGCGAGGCACTGACATGTGTTGGAATATGGTCACTGGCATGAGAAGTAGACTACAACAAATAATAGTAAGAGAAGGAGCTCCACTAAGATATTAAATAAAACATAACCATTAATATGTGAAAGCTTTGTGTTATCATAAGATAAGGTGATTTATATGTCTATGATGTTATTGCTACTTCAGGTTAGAAGTTATCACATAATTTCTAATTGCTTAGCATGTTGATTCATAGCTTATATATCATCAACTGCGACATCTGTCCTTGTCTGACTAAAACTAAAATAAGTAAATTAAGTGTAGTTTATTATAACAAACTAGTAATAAATTATTATTAGGACGAAATATAATTTTGTTTTATTATGAAAAAAATAAGGCTGGTTTCACCACATGCTGATAAAGCCTATCTGTCAAATAACGCCATACAAAAATCTAAGTTTAACTGGCAGATAGGCTTCATCAGCAGTGGTGAAACCGGCCCTTAATCTAGAATAAATATTTGGTCTGATCAATAATAATTAAAAAAAAGTATCTAAAAAAAAACATCACCATGCTTTTTCCCTCCTTGATAGAGGATCGAACTCAATACCTCAAAGTCATTAGTCTGGCATCTAACCCGTTGGGCTATCGTCCACTCTGTAGGAAGCGGTAAAAACTAGTCTTATATTCAACGAAGACACATAGTGATTGTATGCTCAGACAGTATTATAATATCTGTGACTGTGCTGTGACGACCAATGTAACGCACACACATTCAAGTCAGCGATTCGTGTCGCAACGTTACGCACACAAAGAGTGGCATTTGTGTGCCCTGCAAACCGAACTTCTTTGCCGATTGTACACGATTTGCATGCGTTTGCTTGGGTGTTTTTTTCCTAGGCCTTAAAAAAATGCTCTGCATTCTCGTTTTTCTTCATTATCAATAATTTCCTCAACACGTCGTCGGCATTCTTTGAGTTGTTTATTGATTGTTTGGTCGGTTGGTCGACGTCTTTTAAGGAATTTGGCCTTTTGTAAATTTGTCAGAGCAATTCGGTGTTCCCGCGATCTAGCGGGTTTTACGGAAAGTGTTTTTTGGGCTACTGACTTCATAACCCCTGTAATAGATTCCCACGGAATGTCGGGCGTATATTCGTCGTCATTTTCTATAAATTTGTAGTTGTTCGCCGTAAGTTCTTCCATAATCCCGTTATGGTATTTTACTTTTGTGTCATTCATTTCATCTCGTGCTAGGGCGGTGTACGAACACTGTTTATAGTTGAACTTTAAAGCTGTTATCGCTTTGTACTTAGTTTGGGTTGTACTCTTTGTTGATTCCATTTGCGTGTCGCCAGTTCTTGGAAGCAGGTTTAGTGGGTCTATTTCACCCCAGATTATCTTGTGGTCGGAAATATGCAGGTAGCTCCATTGTCCTTTGATGAAGTTAAATGTGTGTGGCGCATTATTCGAGATAATTATATGGTCTAGTTGTGATTTTGTTTTCCCGTTAGACCATGTGACCCGACATGACTTGCGAGCCCAGGTGGTTTCTACTTTTAGGTTTTCGCGGGAACAAATATCCATTAGCATTTCTCCGATGATATTTGATGATTTGTGTAGGAGATTTGTTCCTATAATTCCCTTTTTCCTGTATTCCTTTGTATCGCCTAGTCCGATATGCGCGTTAAAGTCACCTAGCATTAATATTTTGGCTTTGTTTGGTTTCTTTCGAATAATCTTTATAAGTTGCGAAAACGCTGCGGTTGCTCTCGTGGAAGAGCTGGGGATATGTGCGTTTATTACATATAGTGTATTAGTGGCCGATGTTATTGTTGCTGCCATGGTTTCCAGGTCGCAATTTATATTGTGGAACGTTAAGTTCAGGTCCTTTCTAATTAGTATAGCTAAGCCACAGTGTGCGATGCTGGTTGTGCCTGATAGATACCAGAGATAGTGTTTTGACACGTATGTCCCCGATGTCATGTTTGTTTCCTGTATACAGGCTATATGTATGTTTCTGTTTGTCAATTCAGCATCAATGTTGAGTCTCTTAGGTATTTCGGCGCATCCTCTAACGTTCCAAGTAGCAATGCGCATACGCTCGCATGTGACTTTTGGTTTGGGCTGTGTCGTATCATCGTATATCCGGTGTTGTCAGGGATGTCATCTATTGATGTTATGGTTGACCCTAAGGAGGTCATGGGTGTTGCATTAAGTATCGGGGAAGGTATGTTGTTATCAGTTTGGCTGTCGGTTGCTAGATTCGTGGGGAAATTTTGTGATTCAAGCAAGTATACGCTGTCGTAGTGGTTTCCTGTGAAGTTGAGGTTGATAGATCCCACTGCATCCGCGGGATTCTTGGGCCTGTATGTGAGCGATGGTGTATTTTGCTGGTGGATTGTTACGTTAATTAGAAAGTATTCGGCGGCTGCTATTATAATCTCCTCTCCAGCCCAAGTGCCGTAATTGCGCAGATTTTTAATGTAGTCATTGAGGGTTTCTTCAGGCTCGGCGATTGCAAACTTTATGTTCTGTTCATCGCAGTTTTCTTCTACATATTTAACTAGGTCCTTACGAATGTGGGTGTGGTCGTGTGTTAATTGATATAGGTGATTAATTTGGTCAGCAATTGCGTGGAATAGGCAGTTACCATCTCTCGGCATTGATAAGGCTTTCATCTTTTCGGAATGTTGTTGAAAGAAAGAACTTAGAGCTAATTTGATTAATTTGAACTACCTACGTACCTATTGTTAATGGTACGGGTTGTGGCTGTCAAAGTTTGTGCGTATTTTTGCGCACTTATTCTCGGTATTTTCTAAGAGAATTGAAGGCTGGGCCTGGAAGCTATAAAATAGGCGTGAGAGAGACCCGCTTAGGACAAAGAGTCTTTGATTTTATTTTGTTATTGTTCGTCAGCTGCCTTTCGTTAATTGCCTGTTTTCTGCAAGATGGTAAAATGATCCTTTTATGATGTGCAAGTGTTGGCTTTTACTCGCTATTTCTCAGAATATGCAGTAGGCTTGCATTATTGTTTATTTTATTTTTGTAACAGGTCAAGATGGGCTGGTTGGACCGGATGGTGGCAAATAGTTTAGTTTTGTTTTATTGTGCTTGGGTAGGTTCCTGCCTAGTTTTGTATTTTCGTATACCTATCACCTACCTATTTGTACGGGACTATGCCTATGGAATAGTTTAGAGTTGGCGTAGTAATTTGGAGCGAGAGCAGTATCTGTTTATAAAATGGTAACCAGCATTACGAAGGATTTTACCTGCCAGATATAAAGTTAGTTTTGCTGTTTTATCTGATATAGGGCTATCTTAATCGGAGCAATCTCACCAGGTTGTTGCTCAGCTAGTGACACTCTCTGCACTGACATCACCTACTTCAGTTCACTTCATTAGTGCGTAGTAGTGAGGTCCGTGACACGGGTCGAGGAGTAGTAGTAGTTGGGAACTTAGAAGAAGCAAAACAGGAGCGAAGCCTTTTTCCTTTCAATTAATTTATAATTTTAATTCATACTTTTAATAAATATCATATAAAAATGTATCACCTAATAGTAGTTTATGTGACTGCTGCATAATGCCTAATTATGTACAGTTACATACACTAGTTTATCTACACACATATCATAAGCTCTCTTTGATGTGTACAGGAACCGCATGTTTGACCGGCATTGTGGCTCTGCAGTTGTTTAGTTCTAGTTTCTGTAGCACCAACTTCGGGCATTCGAAATTTGAACGTCAGTACCAAATTCACAGACAAACTAGGGGCGGCATGCAGGCGGGCGTCGGCGTTCGAAATTTGAATGTCATAATGTGTAGAAAAATTACACATTATGTTCATAATGTGTAATTTTTCAGATAAGAAATGAGTTTTTACCAAGTAGTTTAACATTATGCTGATCGTAACGTGCGGTTTTTGTACGCAGTAAAGAGGGTTTATGATACGTGTGTAGATAAATAAATATAATGCCGATAAACAAGAGCATAAAACACAGCCGGAGAGAGACGCTGTAACCCTACTATACAAGTTTTACTTAGTGTAGGTACAGAGCTTCCCTGAGGTACGCAAAACGAATAACACTGTGATAATTAATTGCTATACTAATTGTAATTTTTCAGCATGAATAAATAAATTTGAAATTTGAAATTTGAACTATTATTTTCGTTTGAACAGAAAATTCTAGAAGCAACAAACAATACTTCATCTTATCTGTTTGAATAGCATAGTTTTGCACAGACTTTTCAGAATCGAGCTAAAAGCGAGACGGTCGCCTCATAATTTAGAGAAAGTAACCAATAACAGTGAAATAAATTAGCACCTGCCCATTTGTGCAAATTATTAAGCCATATACTTCACAATCCAGCTTGGGGATATAATAACAAATGTGTATGACTTATTATGTATATGTATAGAGACAATAGTTCAAAAGTTATTGGCACGTCATAATTTACACTTAACGTCGCATAATTCAGCCATAAAACATAATTAGCAGTGTAGCAAATAGTAGTTTATGTGATGCCTAATTGTGTACAGTTACATACACTAGTTTATCTACACACATATCATAAGCAGTCTTTGATGTGTTCAGGAACCGCATGTTTGACTGGCATTGTGGCTCTGCACTTGTTTAGCTTGTTCTGTAGTACCAACTTCACAGACAAACTAGGGGCGGCACGCAGGCGGGCGTCGGCGTTCGAAATTTGAATGTCATAATATGTAGAGAAATTACACATTATGGTCATAATGTGTAATTTTTCAGATAAGAAATGAGTTTTTACCAAGTAGTTCAAGTTTTTGTACGTAAAGAGGGTTTATGATACGTGTGTTGATAAAAGAGGTTATAGGTACTTAGTTTGTTAATGGTGTGTTCCTTTGTGTTCATAAACGGTGAGAAAGTGCTACTCGCTGTATACTGGTATTAAACTTGAGGTTTTCTCCAGTGTTAGTTGGCAAGTTGTAATGAATAAATAATAATAAACGTAGCCCATTAATGACCCCAGCGAGGGGCACAGGTCTTTATCCGGATACGAGTAAGATTAAGACACTGATTAAATAAATATGGGGTGCTGTTTTCATGTGTTTTTCAGGAAATACTGGGCAAATCGTAATTAATTTCTGGTATATGTAATTTGACTATATAATCTAGAGATTCTTAATTGGAAAACATGTTTGGATAAAATTTTCTCGATAGAAAATAAATATTAAGTCAACCCTTTTTTTATGGTTTTATCCTATTACACCGCAGTAGGTGAATATGATTGTGTGATAATTGCAATGTATGAACAATTGTTATTTCTAACGATTTTCAATTTGAAAGTTAATTCCCTGAAATAGTTTATTTTTTATGTTTTTTTTTATGTTTTGGCGCTTACGTTGTTTCAGATTAGTCGCGAGTGCATTATTGGCATCCCGCTTTTTCTTATTCGCGAGTAATTATTGCATCTCACTTCCACTCGACAGCGCATTTTTATTCCATCATCGCCTTAAGATAAATTAATCATCTCATTGGTACATGGTCAGGCTTCGAACCCTTCTCCTGTGTAGAAGCAAGCGTGAAACCCGTTAGACAACGGAGCAAGTTATACTTAGAGTTATACAATTATTCTACTAAATAATAAGGTTTTTTTGTCATAACGGCTGACTGTCCACACCGACTGGTTCGCTTCCATGAGGCATGCCACAGTCGGCGCAGACTGACAGTCATAATGGGCATAATGCCTAAAAATCTATAGAGTGTCAATAGAATCTCAGTCCTAGGCCACAGTTGTGCCAGTAAAGTAATGTTTCGTAACCAGTCACGAATTGGTATTGTGCGTTTTAGCTATCTATTCCGTTCGCCGTTAAGTTGGTAGCTATAAACTAGTGTTGCTGGGAGAAAATGCCATAAAAAACTCACGCTATAAATGTTCCTAGACTTTGCCGATACTTGTAAGTATCATTTGTACAAAATTTACGTATTTCGAATTGAGATGAGGTTGTAGGTTGTAGCTGCTATCTTATTTTTTAATGCGGGGTATTGTTATTTGAATCTAGCAACCGGATATTACCATTGCCCATCATGTGGTGACAGTTGATAAATTGTCAGTATAGCCAACTTAACGTCGAACGAAACAGATAACTGAAACGCACAATAGAGCTAGCTTAATAATTGACATAACGTCTATATAACTAAGATGGCACCATTAACATGTATCGCCTGGCGAAAAACTGACAGACTTAACAACATAAACATTAACATATAGGCACAAATATTACTTCTGGCCCCATACTAGGATATTCTGTCGTGGGAACCAGAAACAGCGACGACACACATATATATAAACATCCAAGACCTGGGGTTTTTTCTTCGGCTTATGTTTAAACGATTGCCAAAAACGCACCTATTTTACTACCAATAAATTCGAAATGACTGCCAGAATGGATAAATGTCCACCAAATTGTGTTTGGATAAATGATCACCAAACTTCTTTTTATTTTTTGTGTATTTAAGTTTATGTTTTAAGTATTTTTTGTTGTTCTTACATGTTCAACCTAACACGAAGGATAAAGGGGGCTTCGCTTCGCTCATCCCCTTTACCCTTAACCTAAGCTACCACAGTATTTTGCCCTGATATTTTTTGCAACTTTTGGTGTTCATTTATCCATTTTGGATAGGAAAAAAATATTTTGGTGAACATTATATTTGTTGCCTTTTTCTTCCTTATCCCCAGCCTGGGATCGAACCCGACAACTTGGATCTGACTGCTAACATCCAGAAAACCTAGCAGAGAAGCAAGTAATAAGAAATTTAAATATCCCCGCACAACAACCTACTTTTAGTATCAGGGGTTGTTGGATAATCTATTGTCAGGAATATGTCTGCCTTTGTACTTTTATCTTCTTCTCATAAAATATCAGCAGATATGTGTTTTGTATTGTTCAATATAAACAATAATGAATGTAGCCCAGTAATATCCTCACCAAGGAGCAAAGGATACCCGGATATAATAATAATAATACCTAATAACCTTGGACATCATTTTACACATATTGATCTAGCCCCAAACTAGGATTCCCTGTATCTTGGGTACTAGACAACGATACACATACTTATATAGATAAATATTATATTTAGATAGATAAACAACCATGACTAGGGTACAAACATTCGTTCTCATCAAACAAATATTTGCCCCCACCGGGACTCGAACCCGGGACCCCTGGTTTCGTAGGCACGTCACTGCCGACTAGGCCATTCGGGTCGTCGGAATACGGAAAGATTAAGCCATACTCCACCATGCTGGCTCAGTGCGGGTTGGTAGAGGTTTTTACGACTACTACAACCAAGTAGCGATAGTAGCCGGGACTTACAGCTTAACGTGCCATCCAAAATGCGGAACACAAGGTACTTAAGATAAACTACTTATCTCATTGGTACATGGTGAGAAGCAAGCGTGAAACCCACTAGACCACGGAGCTCATAAATCTGTTGCACAATAAATAAATTAACATATTATACGTTTTGCAGTGAACTGTGACCCCTGCTGAAACAGCGCCGCGCCCGGAAATCTGCAAAATTGTATAAAAATTGCTTTCGGGTCGCCGCCCGCCCTCCCCGCCCCCCGCCGCCCTTCCGCCCCCTCCCCGCCCCCCCTCACAACCTGGTGACGTCATTACTGTCACGCACGCCTCCACAATCTCCTGTGCAACTAGCATACGTTACGTACGAGATGAATCGAACAGTTCGAATAAGGTTTATTTGACCGTGATTTCGGTTTTTTGCGAGTTAGATGGACGGATTTATATGTCACCGGAAGATAACCAAAATCGCGGTAGTTGATCAACTATCGACAGATAGTAAACCAGACCGACAGTGTTTAGAATTTACGTTTATTTTTTCTTACATGTCAACCTAACACGAAGACTATTCGGGGGCTTCGCTGCGCTCACCCCCTCTAGTCTTCACCGAAGCTATAGTATATATAAGTATTTCGTTTGCAATTCAAATTTAAACCAGTTTACTATTAAACGGTTTTAACCGTTAGTTGATCAACTAACGCGTCATATAGTAAGCAGTACGCTACAGTTTACTATCTGTCGATATTTGACCAACTTACGAAGAAAAAACCGTTAGTTTATCAACTAACGGTTTTGACTATCTTACGGTGACATATAGGTATGTAACTATAGCCGAGGTTGTATCCAAATTCACAAAGAAAGCCTATAAAATGCTTCTAAATGATATATAACAAGATATTTAAGCAAAGTTTAAGAGAAATGTGTATTTTTATTAATTAAAAACTTAAAGCTGTTCATAAATACTCAATATCTGTCTAAAATACTCAAACACAATTTAGTTGGCAGTTTTGAATAGGTTGACTTGTAAACTCGTCGTTCTCAACACCTAACACAACTTGTATTCCTATATGTCGTATCTAATCGAATAGTATTGTGCTAGCTGCACTGGCCACAAGGGAAGGCCCCTTTTCTCTCATCGTTGACTTTTTTGTTCCGGGGTGGGCCCCCTTAACAATATTCACGACAATCCCGCCTTTGTCATTACAATATGCGATCGAATCAAAGTATGTGTTGTGATTGTAAATGTTTTTGGTAGGAAAATGAGTTAAGCTATCTTTTTCAGTTTGATTTAGGTGTTTCTTTTTTGAGATGGGAAGTGATATGAGACGTTTTTTGGGCTTGATAAAACCAATGAAAACTGATCAAGTGCGAGTCTAACTCGCGCACGAAGGTTTCCGTACCACCGTACAATGGTAGGGATGGTGTGGAGTGAATAGTTTGGATTTTGCGTAGCAAAATGTTGTTTACAAAGTTATTGGTGCGGCTACATTCACACTTCATGTACGTGACCAGGTGCATTCATAAGTTTGTATATGGTATTGAAATATTTGTTGTATGGGAGCCCCCTTAACTATTTATTTCTGTTTTTTAGTATTTGTTGTTATAGCCGCAACAGAAATACATCATCTGTGAAAATTTCATCTGTCTAACATCACGGTTCATGAGATACAGCCTGGTGACAGACGGACGGATGGACGGACAGTGAAGGCTTAATTAGTAATAGGGTCCCGTTTGGCACCCTTCGGGTACGGAACCATAAAACCGAATCACAAACCAAACTAATCAATAAAACGAGCCGGAAAACGGAACCTAGGGTACCCCACACAATAGCTCTCGGATTTCTAGCTGACATTCTAGTAACTTAGTTAGTTAGTTTTGACACCTTTAGAATGAAATATGAAGGATTCCCTATAAACCTGGCTTTTCTCAAATAATTCGAAGGGTCATAGGTAGGATGGATCTTTCGGTCATACGCATCGTGCTTGAGTCTATGGCACAGTCTAATCGACCAAGATAACAGGTATATTACAACTACTTTATCATTAAAACCATTACAAAACCTTGAATTGCCGTCTCAAACAAAACAAAAACATTAAAGTCACGAATGTCTGCCGCCGTGATTTTACCACAAGTTGCGGTCTTTCCGTTGCGGCATTGTGATTTTTTCACATATGATTGTGTAATATATAGCCAAGGTCAACCCTAATGTATATTGTACGTAATTACCCTAATGTCCGGGCGTGTGTATGTAAAACACTTTTTACATGTCGTTTGTACTGTTGATGTATGACGCGAGCTATTATCCCTAATTCAAAGTCTTTATATGCTCACAGATAAATGTGAACTAACGTACTGAAATAACCGTCTACTACGTACTGAAATAACGTCTGAACTAACCGTACTGAAATACCTACTGTATGAGCGACAAAACTACTAATTAGTACTACTAAAATACTGAGTGTTAGTCCCAAGAGCGGCGTTTTAGGAGCAGCAGTATTTTATAAGGGCAATAAATATAATGGTCACCAAAATATTTTATTCCTACCCAAAATGGGTAGATAAATGATCACAAAAAGTTGCAGAAAATATCGGGGCAAAATACTGCGGTAGCTTAGGTGTAAAGGGGGTGATCGAAGCGAAGCCCTCTTTATCCTTCGTGTTAGGTTGAACATGTAAGAACAACAAAAAATACTTAAAGAAGTTTGGTGATCATTTATCCAAACACAATTTGGTGGTCGTTTTCGTCGTCAACTAATTCTGGTAGTATAATAGGTGCATTTTGGTGATCGTTTACACATAAGCCAGAATTATATAATTGCCAGATTTATAATATCCCGAAATTAATTACAAGTAGTAAATATAAACGTAAACATTTATTTACAGGCACATACTTTGCTTCTGGCCCCACACTAGGATCTGAGTTGTGGGAACCAGAAACATCGACGGCAAGCACAAATACAGGTAAACATCCAGGACCTGGAGTTTTTTTTATTTATCCACAGCCGGCATTCGAACTCAGTATCTCCCGCGTGTGAGGCAATTCCTCGATCCACAACGCCTCATAGGTCAACAAGTAAAGAGATTCACACCTACTTAATTTGAACATGTAGCAAAGTTACTCCACAATCCTCTCCAACCGGACGCCCAGAAACAGTAATAAAACCCGAATAAAATAACATTGATTTACCAAAATCTTGACAGCATAGACAAGAGATGCCAAAAACAAAGACTTATAAGACCGGATAAGCCGAGCGCATATAGAAAGCACTCCGCAGCTCCTAAGTAGGTACTATCGACGGAATTACCATCGCCAACACCACCCTTAGAGGTGAAGCCACGCGTATACTTTTACATTGTTAAGGTCGACACTTTTTGAAGTTATTTCTCTGCTGTTCAAAAGAAGTTCCAAGGTAAATATATTAATATAACAATTTTGGGACCTTTTTCTAGATTTTGTAATAACAGAAACGCGATTGGAGGAATTCGCTCGATAGAAATAATTATTGAAATGAGGTCCAAATTTACACTTTTTTTGATTTTCTTACATATTGGAATAGCGCTAAGAATTCACAAATATTTATTTGGGTGGGTTTTGACAATAGCTAAATTGCCTATTATAGAAATTTTCATAGCTATTTTAGTTAATTTTGTATCAATTTAAAACGGACTTTTTGTAATTTTTTCCCGATTCCGTCCCTCTCATACTGCGAGTCATTCCGACTGGAGTAACGGGGACCTTTGCACGGACGAGGTATACCCCCTTAACTTTTCCGATCTTATTTCGGGCGTCTTATGGGGTACGATATCCAGGGCTAGTTATTCCCTTTTGACCCGTTCACCAAGTCCAATCATGCATGCTCATTTGAACTCACCGAAAATGTAACCTTATAACCTTAAACTAATCGGTCGGCCTCTCGTCCTAAAATAAACAGGAGCTCTATTTTTGAAGTGCTCGCATGACTTTAATGTCACGCGAGCGCTCTTTTCTACTGATTTTGCTTCGACATCCGAAATTTCGAATTTTTCAGTCATTCGCCTGCAACGAGTGGTCAGCACCACTCGCTGCGCAAGTCGAATAGTAGAATAAACGTCAAATACGTCAAAGCTAATGTCAAAAGTGTCAACACAATTTGAAGTGTCAAAGTTTGCTGTTTTCGCGCGTTTTTTCAAATTGGAATCCAAAACGTCAAATATGTGTCATTTGCGACAGATTGAACAGCTCGATTTGTTCCATATTATTGCTAGGATTTAGAAGGCAGCTTAATTGAACAAATACTGTCTAGCCTATAATATGAGAGCATTTAACGTTCCGTTTCCTATGCTATATTTACAGGTTTTTACTTTTTCTGCGTGCAACGGATAAAAATAAACATTTCCAAATTTTTTGGCAACACCGATGACGAACGATTAAAAATGCAGAAAATCAACGTCATGCGACTTGTAAGTCGAACGTGACATATGTCTCATGCGACATATTAAGTCACGCGAGTGATTCAAAAATAGTGTTCCAGAGATGTCGAAAAAAGTTGCTCTCTGACGGTCTCTTCCACTTTCTGTCAAACCCTGTCTTAGATAGATGGGTCAAGAGGGTGGGATGATAGTCACGAATAACCTCGGCTAGAAAGGAAATGGGACTTCGCCGATGGGAGGTTTTCAATTCGTACTCGGCTAAAGAAGCAATCGGGAATTTCGTCGGGAGATTGAAACAATAACAGGGGTTGAAAAGTGAAATCCCGCGGGACACGCGTTTCTCGGAAGGGGCGGGGGCGGCTACCATGTTTCCTTCTAGAACCTACCTATCGATGTGTTCTTGTCGAGGCGAGTTGACTCGACATTACTCCATGGTATTAATTATAGGTTAGTATTTAATCGCACATCAAAAATACTGATTTGCGCAGCAGAAAAGGATCAACAAAAACACTTTTTATGTTTCAAATATTTAATGTGTACTTAAGTTTATGTTTTAAGTATTTTTTGTTGTTCTTACATGTTGAACCTAACACGAAGGATAAAGGGGGCTCCGCTACGCTCACACCCTTTACCCTTCACTTAAGCTACCACAGTCTTTAACCCTTATATTTGCTGTGCAAATCAGTATTTTTGATGTGCCTTTTAATATTTTCCATTATTATATATATGCTAGCTGACCCGTTGAACTTCGTACCTGAATTATAAAATAAGTAATATGGTACTCCATATTAAATTTAATTACAAATTTCAGTGAAAAAAATAAATATGGTACCTACATACCCTAAAGTGTCGCGTTAGCTAGAAAATTAATATTTACATATACATATAATAATTTACATATAGGTAAGTGACCGAGATCCGCTACTAACGTCATCTATCCCCTTGCTTAGTAACTTTATGCATTACCCTGAGGTTGTGGAACAAAGAGGTTAAATGTATTACCTATAGGTAATACATTTAACTATAGTTAATCAATGACAAAGGAGTTTGAAAGATCTATGGCTCCCGACGCCATCTAGCGATAGGATGTTGAGACTTCTTCACTTCCCATCCCAAAAATTTTTTTTTTTTGGCTGTTTCTCTGCGTTTTTCGTTATTTTACCTAAACCTTCTTCGGGCTGAGGACATAAATGTCAATGGAAATTATTCAAACTGGTCTAGCCACTTTAGAGATTTAGTAAGACTAACGTACAGCGATTCATTTTTTAGGGTTCCGTAACCTTATTTCTAAGCCTCCGCTGTCCGTCCTTCCGTCCGTCTGTCACCAGGCTGTATTTCATGAACCGTGACAGTTAGACAGATGAATTTAAAACACACTAACAAAAAGTACTAAAAAACCGGTCAAGTGCGAGTCTAAATCGCGCACGAAGGGTTCCGTACCACCGTTCAATGGAAGCGATGGTGTGGAGTGAATAGTTTGGATTTTACACAGCAAAATATTGTTTACAAAGTTATTGGTGCGGTTACTTTCACACTCCATGTACGTAACCAGGTGCATCCATAAGTTTGTATGTGGTATTGTTGTATGGGAGCCCCCTTAAATATTTATTTTATCCTGTTTTTTAGTATTTGTTGTTATAGCGGCAACAGAAATACATAATCTGTGAAAATTTCAACTCTCTAGCTAGCTAGGTTCTTGAGATACAGCCTGGTGACAGACAGACGGACGGACGGACGGACGGACAGCGAAGTCTTAGTAATAGGGTTCCGTTCTTACCCGTTGGGTACGGAACCCTAAAAACGTAATAAAATAAATATTCAAGGGGCTCCCATACAACAATTGTTTCAATACCACATACAAACTTACGAATGTACCTGGTTATGTACATGGAGTGTGAAAGTAGCCGCACCAATAACTTTCTAAACAACATTTTGCTATGTAAGGTGGTACGGATCCATTCATGCGCGAGTTAAGACTCGTACTTGACCGTTTTTTTATAAGTATAGATATGTTTACTGATTTTATTGGTACACGTACAGTCCCTATATTGGTACACGTTGTTTAGTTGATAAAACAACGTGGAACAATGTAAGTTTTAACTACCTAAGTTAAATGTTCACTTTAGTGCTCCTATGTAGTTTCACAGAACTTGTCCGAATGCAGTAGGTTTGAGCTTGTGTTTAAACGATTACTAAAAACGCGCCTATTTTACTACCAATAAATTCGAAATGACTGCCAGAAAGGATAAATGTCCACCAAACTTCTTTTTATGTTTTGTGTACTTAAGTTTATGTTTTAAGTATTTTTTGTTGTTCTTACATGTTCAACCTAGCACGAAGGATAAAGGGGGCTTCGCTTCGCTCACCACCTTTACCCTTCACCTAAGCTGCCGCAGTATTTTGCCCTGATATTTTTTGCAACTTTTGGTGTTCATTTATCCATTTTGGGTAGAAATAAATTTTGGTGATCATTATATTTGTTGCCGTAGGTTTGTCAGGTTTATAACATAACCTGGAGCCGAAAAGCGGAGCAAGACGCCCCCATGTAGAAATAAAATAGGGTGTACAATTTTGATCAACATTTAGTAAATTTGGGATGAAATAGTAGTTTATGTGACTGCTACATAATGGAGGGCATTAATACTCGAGAGTGGGTTTATGAAACGAGCCGAAGGATGATGTGTTCAGGAACCGCATGTTTGACCGGCATTGTGGCTCTGCAGTTGTTTAGCTTGTTCTGTAGCACCAACTTCGGGCGTTCGAAATTTGAATGTCAGTACCAACTTCACAGACAAACTAGGGGCGGCATGCAGGCGGGCGTCGCGTCGGCGTTCGAAATTTGAATGTCATAATGTGTAGAAAAATTACACATTATGGTCATAATGTGTAATTTTTCAGATAAGAAATGAGTTTTTACCAAGTTGTTTAACATAATGCTGATCGTAACGTGCGGTTTGTGTACGCAGTAAAGAGGGTTTATGATACGTGTGTAGATAAATATATTTTTTGGATCATTTTAGTCAATTTAATAAACTGCCACATTAGCCATAATAAAATGCATATTCCTAACGATGATATCTACTGGCAGAACACTGTGTGCAGGAATGATCCCGGCGCCTCGAGGAAGAGGACCATGATGCCAGGAGCACGGGAGATAAGCGGTACTTTCCGGAGCTAACCAGGGTCTCACTTGTCTGTTTCCCCATATCGATAGCATATCAATTGCTCTGAAGGGTGCAAAATGCCGTATTTGGCAGTCAGTCTCCAAACAAAATAACCGCGGCCGACAAGCCAAATGCGGCATTTGGCGCCCTTGGGAGAAATCGGTGTGCTATCGCCATGCGTTTTCCGTACCGTACCGTCCGTATAACAGGGTAGGGCCCGAGGTGAGTGTAAAGGAGACAAGTAAGTAAAAAGTAATATAATAATGACGTTTATTTTTTAACCAAAAAAAACGAACGAATAAGATTAGGTAGTACAGAGTTCGAGTCGACTTCGTCATCCATAGTACCCATCACAGCCTCCCCTCGCGACATCGCACATTACATTGATTTGATTTGCGGGCGTTGAGGTAGTTCCTTACGCTGTAATGTTGTTGTAGTAACACTTCTTAGGCGTACGCTTATTGAATGGGATAAAGTATTCTCGGGACACCCTATTACAGATCCAACATGCCAGGGGCTTAATTCTAATATTAGAAACGCTTAGCGATAGCTTGTCGATTGCTCCTATGGGCACAAAATGCCGTATTGGCAGTCAGTCTCGAAACAAAAGAGCGCCGCCGACAAGCCAAACACGGCATTTGGCGCCCTTGAGAGCAATGGATATAATATCTTGGACTATTTACACACATTGATCTAGCCCCAAACTAGGATTCCCTGTATCTTGGGTACTAGACAATGATACACATACGTATATAGATAAATATTATACTTAGACAGACAAACAACCAAGACTAGGGTACAAATATCCGTTCTCATCAAACAAATATTTGCCCCCACCGGGACTCGAACGCGGGACCCTCGGCTTCGCAGGCAGGGTCACTGCCGACTCGACCATTCGGGTCGTCAATGGGTCTATGCTAACGCTATGCGTTTTCCATAACAGAGTAGGGCCCCAGATGTCATGACGGTTATTATCATGACGTCTATGGCGTTGCGGTTCGAGGCCCTGCCTCCCAAGCGAGAGGTCCTGGGTTCGCATCCCGGTCGGGGAGGGAAAAAAAACGATCTTGGATGTTTATATGTGTGTGAGGTCAATGTATCTGGTTCCCACGACACAGGGTATCCTAGTGTGGGGCCAGAAGCAATGTATGTGCCTGTATGTAAATGTTTACGTTTGTGTTTACAAGTCGACTATAACCTACATACAGAGCGTGTCACGCCTTTTCGACCTCTGTGGCGCAGCGGTTGTGGCTCTGCCTACCATGCGAGAGGTACCGGGTTCGATCCCCAGCTGGGGGTAGAGGAAAAAAAACCCCAGGTCTTGGATGTTTAGTGTGTGACGTCGCTGTTTCTGGTTCCCACGACACAGCGTATCCTAGTGTTGGGCCAGAAGCAATTTATGTGCCTTTATGTAAATGTTTAGGTTTGTTTATGTGTATGTTTCCACCTAGGGACGGCAGAGGCACCGATTTTAACATTCTATTCCGATTTCAACATTTCTCCAAGAAACATATCTATCAGCTGATCGGGTCAATGAACTGTGTAACGAAAACTTTTTTACATTTACGACATATGTTTCTTGGCGAAAGTTGTTCACAATGATGGGTGCAACGTTTTCCCAAAATATGGTCAGCTAATTAAATGTCATAATGGGTGTTAGACTGACGGATCACGTGAAGAAACCGACGCTACGCTGGCATTGCCGACGTAGGCACAAAGACCGCCAGCCTATAATGGTGAGACGTTTGCCGCATGCACCCTCAGAAGTGGGCGAAGCTTGCCACCGAATGAGTGCCAAGCGACGGACACCGGCGTAGGGGTAGGCCGAGACGTCGATGGCGGGATGATCTGGACAAGTTCGTGCCAGACTGGGATAAGTGGTCTAAGAAAGGGGAGGCCTTTGCCCAGCAGTGGGACACAGAAAAATGTATAGTGATGGAAAACATCGTGAGGAAACCTTAACACCACGATAGGCTAGGCTCCCGTCACGCTAAATTGGCTGAAATGGCTAAAGCTACTGCCAGATTACTGCAATAAAATTCATTGACTCGCTAAGACGTCTACCGTCGTGACTTTGCGGGGCAAACGTCATACCGCATGCATTTTATACATTTGCGGGGTCAATATACTTTCACGTGAGGCTATATTTGTTTGTTTGTACGTTTATAATACAATCTGCGTCAAAACTGGATAATACTGAACAATAAAGGAAAGGTCATAATTGGTGTTTAAACTAATTGACTGTCAGCAAGTTTTCTATTGACGTAGATAAGGCTTGAATTTAAACAGTTGAATTAATGGTGGCAATTGACGTCCAAATCTAATTGGTAATTAATTACGCCTGCCATTGAGACCAACTTATGTTACTAAATATCGAGACTTTAAAACGTTATTCTAATGTATTATTACACAATATAAAAAGTATCCTTAGATTAAATAAAATAAAAAACACTCTTATCTTATTATTAGACAGATTTCTGCAGTTTTATATTTAATTGAACAATAAAGATAGTTAAATAGGTACGAGATCGGTCGCAGTTGGCACAGCACTGTGAGGATTGGCGCTATATATAAGAAAGGGCCTGTGCCCCGCAGTGGGTCGATGTAGACAAGAGGCCGGTGCTCAGCAGTTTGTCGATGTGGACAAGTGGCCTGTGCCTAGCAGTGGGTCGAGGTGGAAAAGAGGCCTGTGCCCAGCTCTGGGTCGATGTGGACAAGAGGCCTGTGGCCAACAGTGGGTCAATGTGGGCAAGACAAGAGTCCTGTGCCCAGCAGTAGGTCAATGTGGACAACAGGCCGGTGCACAGCAGTGGGTCGATGTAGACAAGTAGCCTGTGCCCAGCAGTGGGTCGAGGTGAACAAGAGGGGTCGATGTGGACAAGAGACCTGTGGCCAGCAGAGGGTCAATGTTGGCAAGAGACCTGTGCCCAGCAGTGGGTCAATGTTGGCAAGAGACCTGTGCCCAGCAGTGGGTCGATGTGGACAAGAGGCCTGTGCCTAGCAGTGGGACGATGTGGTCAAGAGGCCTGTGCTCAGAGGTGGGTCGATGTGGGCAAGAGGCCTGTGCTCAGAGGTGGGTCGATGTGGACAAGAGGCCTGTGCTCAAAGGTGGGTCGATGTGGGCAAGAGGCCTGTGCCCTACAGTGGATTGATGTGATGACCATGATGATGATGAAGGTTAAACATGCGCTTTCAGACACCAACAAGTATAGGTATAGCTACTTGTATTTATTGATATCTTTCGAGAATAAAGTTTACACAAAGTTTACGCTCGACGTTTTCACTTCTAACTGTTAAATATACACTGACGAGCAATGAAAAAATTCCACCCACGAAATGCCGACAAACACCTTAATATTTCCTAAGACATAGAACCAATATTACGTTTATAATATTTACGTTTTTAATTGGTAATATTCTGATGCGCTGTTAAATGTATTTCAATATTGCAGACGGCGTCATTAAGCTAGCCTTTCCCGTTTAGGAGTAATTTGGTGCTTTGTCCCTGGAACTTTTTCATTGCTCCTCAGTGTAGAATACTCTTAGTTACATATTTGTATGTGCGTGTATCAATGTGATTTGTTACATTTACCTTAGGAAAATTATCGACAAATAAACTGTCAATAACACCAAATACTACAGATTAAGTAAATGCAATGATTTGTTTTATTTACGTTGTCGGTACATAAAGCAAGACCACATATATACATAGTCAGGTCATAAGTTCTGTAACATGTGCAATATGAAATAATTTAGACATGTTTATTATTTATGTAAACATTTATATAGCAAAATGAACTTAATAAAACATAGATTCTTATGGTAATAAAGTTTATTCAAAATGACCCCCGCGACTTTGAATACAGGCCTTTATTCTGCGCGGCCAGTCGTCTATTGCAGCACGAACGAGGTCCATGTCAATATCGGCGGCTGCCTTAATCAAGGATGCCTTGAGTGACTCCAAATCAGGATGAGGCTTTGAGCAGGCCTTTTCCTCCAAGTGTTGACATATCTTGTAATCTAACGGACTCAAATCTGGACTGGAGGAGGGCCAGTCTTCGTGCCGGATGAAGTCGATTTCACGCGCCGCCAGCCAGTCTTGTGTGCTTTTCGCTCTATGAGCTGGCGCAGAATCTTGTTGGAATACCCAGTGCCTGTTATTAAACATGGTATGAGAAACAGGTTCCACAAGGTTCTTGAGGACTGTATTTTGATACACAACTGCATTCGTTTTTACGCCTTTCTCACAAAAATGCACCTCAGTTAAGCCCCAATAAGAGACTCCCACCAAACCATGAGCGAGGATGGAAAATGACCTCGTTGGACACGCGGAATACGGTTGCTCGCTTCTTCACTGCTGTGTGCGTACACCTTATCATTTTGTTTGTTGTAGCTCTCTTCCACGGTGAAATTTTTTCATCCGAAAAAGGAATTTCCCGATGCTTTTTTCCCGCGTACCGCTTCAACAAAGCGCGGCATCTCTTCAGTCTCAGGTCCATTAAACGAGCGTCCAAACGATGTCTTGTTTTTCTTCGATATGCCATAAGCCCTAAGTCTTCATTTAACACCCTTTTCACCGTGGTCCTGCTTAACCGCATCTGAAGGGCCAACAGTTTCTGCTTACGTATGGGATTTCTTTGAATTCGCGCCTTCACAGCTTTTATCACTGCTGGAGTCCTAACAGAGCGAGGGCGACCACTTCTTGACCTGTCATCTACACTAGAGTCTTTATTGTATCGTTTTATGGTACGATAAACGAATCTCTTGGTTATATTCAAAATTTTCAGTAAGTCGAAAATCTGAATTGGCGCGTAACCGCGACGATGCAACGCAATAACTGCGACACGGTCTTCTTTAGTCCACTCCATATTTAAAAATGAGGAAAATTCTAAAAAGTACACATTTTTATTTTCATGAAAAATTCGAAATTCGAATTCAATAAACTTTTTTGTGGCCAGCGTTCTAAATTCAAAAGTTTTTATTGTGTGACAGAACTTATGACCTGACTGTGTATTATCAGTTACACAGAGTACAGATGAAATGCTGCATTAACACGTACTCCAATAATACACATTACATACAGGCACGTATATTGCTACTGGCTCTACCCTAGGATACCATGTGTCGTGAGAACCAAAACCGCCACGTCACGAGCATATAAACATCCAACAACCACGGATTTTTTACAGATTACACTGCAAAATAATCCGTTCTCTGCATCGTTTGGAGTTCGGAAAAAAGGTAAGGGCTATCCAATTGCGACTGCAAAACGATCATACAGCGATCCTAGCCAAGCCTGCATCGACTGCAGTTAATCTGCGCGCCGGAAATAGCCGATGACGCCCGAAACGAGGCGGGAGCGGATTGTGGACGAGGTTTGTTGAGTGGAGAGGGGGGGGGGGGGGGGGAGGAGGAAGGGGGGGGGGGGGCTGCAGAGGAAACGCGGGATTGTAGAAAATGTGGAAAATTGAAGATCGATTTACAGTAAAAGGTTGGTATTTCAATTTGGATTGTCTAAAATTGTCCCTAGGATCTTCTAAGGGCCAAAAGATAGAAAGTGAATTAATATGGTGGATAGTATTTTGATTGTTATTATTTTTAAATGAGTTGTTATTTTTTTTTATAAACTAAAAAAAAAAATGATATATATATTTTTAGTGGGAAATATTAAACTGCACATCAAAAATATTGATTTGCACAGCGAAATATCAGGGCGAAATGCTGCGGTAGCGAAGCCCCCCTTTTCTTTCGTGTTATGTTGAACATGTAAGATCAACAAAAAATACTTAAAACATAAACTTAAGTACACATTAAATATTTAAAACGTAAAAAGTGTTTTTGCTGATCCTTTTTTGCTGTGCAAATCAGTATTTTTGATGTGCGATTAAAATCTAGCCTTTTTCAATGGTCAACTTTGATAATTCGTAATAGAAAAATATGGAACGTGGTTACATAGAGTCGAGATTAGTGCTAACTTGCTATCTTTCGGGCTAAATGTTCTCGATAGTTGTTGTTGTAGTATCACAGGGTATCCTAGTGTGGGGTTAAAAACAATGTATGTGTCTGTATAATATAGTAAAGCATAATCTAACAGAGAGTAGATCATTTCATATTTCAAGCATTCAAAATCCATGGAAAACGGAAACTTTTGAGCCGGTGTAGGTAGCTAAATGCTGTTAAACTCTATTACAACGTTGACTGAAACAGTCGAAATGAAAACACTTATTTTTTTATAAAACTCTACTTATTTACTTCTTATAGCAACCCTAAAAATAACTAAAAATAATCACAAAATAATCTATCACGCTCATTTCAGTCACAAAAAGAAAGTACATAAAATAAGGCTCATTAAAAGAGGCAACGATTTGTTAAGAGCGCTCTCCTTAAAAGGTTTGTAGAACAAAAAGAGCGGTGCCATTATACGGAAGCACTTCGGGTCTCAGCTCTCAGGGTCTCGGGTTCGGACCCATCATTATGTTGTTGAGTCGCCGGCAGACTGACGACTTCGGCAGAACTCGGGTGTCTCCGGTAATCGGCTTGACTTTTAAATTTGGAATTTTAGTGGAATTGAGACGTGTGTTTTCAACATTTTGAAATGTTAGAGGTTGAATGTTCCGAAATCGTTAACTTGAGAAGAGCTGTTAGATTTCAAGTTGTCAGTTACTTTCTTAAAGTTAGTTAGTTGTTACAGCTTTAGAATCGCACTGGTGACGATTTCACAACATGCTATTACTTAACAATAAAACCAAACTCATAAAATGAGTGGAACTTGAAACATGATTAAGTAATTTTTCTCATTTCTCACTTGACAACCTCTGTGGTCGTCTTACAGTCGAGGCTGTGCTTCCTAAACGGTCCCGGGTTCAAATCCCGGCTGGAGAGGTAGAAAAAACCCAGGTTTTGGATGTTTACATGTTCGTGACGTCGCTATTCTGGGTATCTTAGTGCGGGGCCATAAGCAATGTATATGTAAATATTAGGTCCTTACATATGAAATTGGCGTTTCGCCGTACTGGCCACCTTGATCTCAAATATCTCCTCTATGGTTAAGAATTCCAAATTCGAATTTATACAGCTATTTACTCATGTATTTGTGTTTCTAAAATTATAATTCATTTGTTTTTTCCTCATTTTTTTTTCTTGCGTCACTCAGCTTACAAAATGGAAAACTTGAAATTTATTTTTATTTATTTATTTATTTATTAACATAATTTATCTATGCCTTGACAGCCATCTATATATACCAATAAAATAAAATATTTACAATCCAAATTAAAATTCACAATATGTCATCAATCATAAATCAATTAAATCAATTAATAAAAAAACCAAATTCAATGTTATAATTTGACATTACTGTCATTCCATCATCTCGCAGAACAAAATCAAAATCAAAATCAAAAATCATTTATTTCCATAGGATGTTGTTACATCACTTAGATCCGTCATTACATTTTTTTTGGTGAGTTCACTAACCCAATGGCGGAATCTGTGGAGAAGAGCTCACCGAAGAAACTCCACAGTCGTCGCATCTTTTGCGTTTCCTTTTTTAAATAAAATATTGTCAAATTACAAAATGAATGCTAATTATATATCGAAACAGCCTGTTACTCAAACAATCTATTCCCATGGACATCTGTCCTCTAAGTAATCAGATATCCTGTAGTAACCTTTTTTATACAATTTCTGTTTTATTATTATTTTAAACTTGTCTAAAGGTAAGTTTTTAATATCAGTAGGGACCTTATTGTAATAGCGTATACAATTGCCTTTAAAAGAATTACTAATTTTATGTAGTCGGCTTACATAAGCAACCAACTTGTCTTTATTTCTAGTATTAAAATTGTGTATATCACTGTACTTCTGAAAATAAGTTATATTTCTTTTTACATACACAAGATTGTCATAGACACAAATGTCAGAATATTGATTTCTTTAAACTTTTCCCTCAGTGACACTCTAGGCCCTGCCTCTAGAACCTGCCACACATTCGCACAATGTCCCTCCATGCATCACCAAACAGATCGTTCAGTGGTGCTACCGCCAACAGAGCATTCAGGCTGTCCCTGTCAACAATCTGATTTCTGATTTCTGATTTCCCGCGCCCGGACAAGCGGAGACTGCCGGCGCGCCACCGTGCGGTGCGAGCCGCCCGCTAGCAGCTGGTACCTGCGCCCGCGTACGTAATTGTCAGGCACAAATAACGCGCATACCGCACTGACAAGCGTCGCGCAGTCACTGTCGCCTCGCAACAATCGACACACAGTCAGAAGTTGTTCAGTGTTACGTCTCACCTCTAGTGAGTTATATCATACTCGTAAATATCGCGTTATTTACGAGTATGAGTTCTACCGTGGCACCAGTGCTGCAGAAACGGCTCGAAGGATTAATTATGCGTATGGCGACGATGCCGCAATGGAAAACACAGTACGTTTTTGGTCCCAACGTTTTCGTTCTGGAAATTTCGACCTGCAGAACAAGCCCCGTGGACGGCCGGAGACCAAAGTTGATAATGAAGAATTGAAGGCTATTGTGGAAGCGGATCCATTCAACCTTCATCAGAAATGAAAAAATCTGTAGTTTAAAAAAAGTAGGTAAAGTGCTTTTCAAATGGGTCGTGCCTGTGACTGTCCAACATTTATATACAGGCAAATACATTGCATTGCCCAGACTGGGATACCCTGTGTCGTGGGAACGAAAAACAGCGACATCCATCACCCACATATAAACAACCAAGTCCTGGTGGTATTATTTTTCTCGATCCCTAGCCGGGGATCGATCTCGGGGCCTCTCGCATGGTAGGCAGAGCTACAAACTCAACTTGATCCATTTGTCGATGAAACTAGCTTCGGGACATATTGAGACCGATTCCAGAGGCGTCACAACTAACCTAATTTAAAAAAGAGTTTGACAAGAGCTGTAGGATGTCAAGCTGTCAGTATGGTTTGTTAGATACATATGACGAATAGTTACTTCAAATCGATTTATCATTCCATTTTAGTGAACCCAACCCCGGTTTGGCTTCTATGAAGTATTTTGTGGAGCTCTATTAAAAAATGAATGACTACGAATCAACAAAGGAATACGTATCTGTAGATCTTTGTTGCGTCGTAGCGTGGTCAGAGCATAAGGACTGTGGTGTGTGGATATGTGAAAGCAAATGTATACCTGACGCCAAGTCTCTGCTCCTGACCAAGGCCACTATCTCTCTCTCGCCAATGTATGCATCTCTCTTGTTCCCATGCGCTGCTACCCCCTCCAGGCGACACTCAGGCGCCAAGACATTTCGCGTCGATTATAATAACTGTATATTTTTTTCCAATGTATTAATCGATGCACGTAGGTAACGAAGTCTTTCGGATTGTTCATCGTATTCACAGAATTACTAAGCTTGAAACTATTTGCATATTCCAAACTAGTACATTTAATATAAATTTTAATGTAGCCCATTAATGCGTCCACCGAGAGGCGCAGGCGCAGGCCTTTACCCGTATACGTGTAAGATTGAGCCATACTCCATCACGCTATTGGTAATTTAATAGTTGATATTTCTGGAGATTTCTAAAACATGTACTGGGATCAATAAAGTCAAAGTCAAAGTCAAAGTACTTTGTTATTATAGATATTTACATATACTTAGCAAACGTCATTTTTTGCCACTTCTCTACATTGGACCACTGTGGGAGAAGAAGGGCGTAGAAACACAGACAGATTGAGTTTTAGATCTCTTTTAAAAATAGGTTGTGCTTAACTAACACAAATATGAAAAATTTAATTATTATGATTAATAAGCAGGAATAAATAATTACAAAATTATTAACAGCAATATTGGACAACTCCAACCATCAGTCCAAGAATAGTAAACCACGTTATTTCCAAGGGTTTAACATGGCAACACCACGCTATATCAAACAGCTACTGTTTGCGCCACAACACTATAGTTTGTCATTAATCAACGTTATGTTTTTTTGTGTGTAAATGCGATTTTTATTGTACGAGTCGTGGGTCCATTTGTCGTAATGAGGGTGGCAAGGTGGCCTTTCGGATTGATTCAATGTCATTCCATTTCATAATTTGTGAGGTAGCACTCACTCGAGCGTTTTTGCACGATTTCCGTAGTCGCGCCGTTTTTGAAAAGGTGAAAGACGCTTTTGCCTTTTTTACTGATATATGGAACATGGAAAGGTTGAAATGAATAAGTTTGGTTGGGGGTGCTATTAATATTATTAGTCAAGAAGAGTTTTCAGAGCATCACGGCGGATGTTAGTTAGAGCAACGTTTATGTAGGTGCATGGATTTATTTCATATTCTCTCATGCACTTTACAGATCTTGACGTCAAATCACAGAAATAATTATAATTAAACAATAAAAACAAAAGAAACAGCTCAATATCCCGCACCATCGCCCCGATGACTATCCAACTCAGCATCACGCTGTGTTCCGACGGGGCTAACCCATCACCCATCACGAGAACATCTCAATTCGCCAATCGTTCGACAGTCCCGATCTTATCGACGGTCTTGTTATACGAATGATTGGGGTTATAAACCAGACCTTTTACAAGACAGCTGAAGTCTGGCTGTGCGAACGAGGGTATGATATTAAAGTAAGTATACTTACCTGGAAGATCTGTATTGTATGTGCAGAAATACCATACAGATCTTTATATATAGTTTGATTATGAAAAAGGATGGATTTTGAAGTATTCACAGAACTCCTAGAGACTACTTTATACTTAACTGAAATTAGTATAGCTTTTAAATTGAGATAATAGCTAGTTATAGGCCTAATCCTAAATAGTGCCACTCAGCCACCAAAGCATCCCTAATCCAGATAACAAACGTCCCTTTTCATAATAACCATCCCGTACAAACAAACAAGACGACATTAGCAGCCGGGATGAGTGGTCGGTACGATGCGCCGGCGCCGATGGCTTCTGCCGAGTCACCGGCGCGCCAGCACCCACTTACTTTACCATACTACACCAAACACGAAGGTCCCTATGGTGCATGTAATAACGACTGCACAAAAGGTGTAGAGAGCTGGCCGGTTTCCTTAAGGAAAATACCTCGTATAGGCCGTGTGAAAAATATCTCGGTCTAACAAGGGAGCTGAGGAGGAGCGCCTGTGGCAAATTATACCTGGTGGTTTCGGTAGGCCTGAATGCCTTCGGTACTATCTACGTAAGTATGATGGAGAAATATGTTATTTAGAATAGGTGTTGTTATCCTGTAAGTAAGTGTGAATAAGCATTATTGATTCTCGACAATTTATTACGAAGTAGTGCGCTTTGAATATGTAATGAATAATGCCCGGATTCACACCGACAACTCAAATTTTGACGTGCACTCTGAGGTGCACTCAAAGTCAAGCTGTCACTGCCTCTCGCTCGGAAATGACAGCGTCTTTTTTTCTTTGGTTGATTCGCCTTATCAGGCAGGCAAAGGTTTTAGACCATAAAAGCCCTATCTGTTGTGCATGACATGACATATGGCACTGGGGAAGAAAGTTTCGTTTATCCAAGGTTACAAATGAAGCAAGTAAAGCAAGTTTAAGCAAAGAGTTTCGTTAATCAGATAAATAAATTGTCAATATAGACTTTTGCTTGTGCTTTTGCTTGTTTGACAAATCTCAGACACACCGTGCGCTCAACCAGAAAGTTTTGCGTTATCTTCCTCATTGATTTGAGCAGCTTCTGTGGATTAAGCCATAAACCTGCTGTAAAAAGGCTACCATTCATAAGAGCTAGATCATCTATCAACTAATCAAGTAAGATCATCCTTCTACGGCTAAACACGTTCAGCGCCACAGCTCAACGACAGATATTAACATCGTGCACAACATTTCAATTACTTACCCAGCCGAGAGAGTCTTTCGTATTGCGTTTTGTTCTTATTTGGACATAAACAATTCTTCTTTAGGGAGATTGTTCACTAGTGTGCGGTATTGTGTTATTGTAGAATGTACTCGTACTTTCTGACTAAGGCGATTTTGTTGAAGCTAAAGAATAATATGACGAGTCATGTGACAGTCAAAATATAAATTTATACGTTATGTTATGTAGTAAGTTTAGCTAAGCTAAAAGAACCTGTGCAGTGTAAACTTGAAACTGCAACATAGCTACAGGTTATGACACATGTCTATGAAGACACTAGCTGGATTAGGATCTTTTTTTTTGCATCATTGTACAATGGAAAGAATTTGTTGCACAACTGATCATTTTTCTTAAAATTCTTGAATTTAACTTTTAAGCGATGGCACGCTAATTTAATAAAATTAGAAAAGCTAATCGACGTAAGACTGCAAATTCACAAAATCATTTAAATTCACGAACTACAAACATTCTTGTTTCGTTGTGCCAAGAACACTTTCGGTCGTGCAACGATGCAAATAATTTGGTCCTGACCCAGCCAGCAGCAACGCCTAATGAAAATCAGTTAATTCAGTTAAACTTACTCTCATCTGGTCTACACAGGCCTTTACTTGTAAAAAAGAAAGGCGGACGGCTCGCGGGGCGGGCTTAGTTTCTAATAACGTATCTTCGATCAGTATTTACATTGATCTCCATTGGACGTATTCATGAGATATCAGCGGGTAACGGCCAAGTGCACAGACTGCCCCGCTCAAATTAAGCGTTCTTGAATGTAATACGGTGCTTTCATTTCCCAAGAGACCCTTTGAGTTGTCGGTTGTGCAATCGGGCCTAAGAACGATGTTTGTGTGACAGGGGACAGGGGTGAGCCTTGTGGAACACCAAACTAAATTTTCTCAGGTACTACACCACCAAACCAACTAGACGCCTGTCACTGTCAGGAATCTTCCATCTCATGTCACACAAGCCTTGAAGCTCTTGAGGTCAGTTTTGTTTTATAGCTGTGACGTGAGATGGAAGATGCCAGATCCTTGGTTGAGTAGTATGGTGTAGTTGATGATAATGTTGGGTAAAAAGCTGTTTTTTTTGGCTTTAGGAATAAAAGGTAAGTGTATCAAATCAAATAAGTGTCATGAGAAAACGCGAAGGAATCTCAATATAGAGTTTGGATAATTTTTGTAGCTTGAATAATACTAGGCGCCTGTCACTGTCAGGAATCTTCCGTCTCATGTCACACAAGCCTTGAAGCTCTTGAGGTCAGTTTTGTTTTACAGCTGTGACGTGAAATGGAAGATGCCAGATCCTTGGTTAAGTAGAATGATGTAGTTGATGATAATGTTGGGTAAAAAGGTGTTTTTTTGCTTTAGGAATAAAAGGTAAATGTATCAAATCAAATAAGTATCATCAGAAAACGCTTGAATAATTTTTGTGTGGGTTTGATAATATCTGATTACACCTTATCGCAGTATTGTCTACTATCGCTGTAGTGTAAAGCTACATTGATTTATATCTAAGAATTTAGTTTTTTTATGTCTTATATTACATTTAAAAAAAACAATTATAATAGACAAAAAGCGCTGTCGCTTAACACTCAAGCCAGACGATCACAAGCGCACCATTTTACGCGACCTATCACACCATCGATGTTAACATCTTAATCATACTTTATATCTCCATCTTACATCTACAACATTTAAATTATTTTCGTGTCTACAGACATTAGTACAAAGTGCAGATAAACTGACGTCTCTGTTGTTAAATGTTACAAGACAATTGGCCAATATGCTGAGGTAATAGTCGAAGATAGTATCTTGAGAACTTTAGACTTAACATTTAGTTATAAGAGCTGCTAATGAAATAGGTAGTACTCAGGTACTATCGGGAGTGAAAAGAGTTAACGATGCCATTATACAACTTTAAGTCTGGGTGATTATACTGTCAATAGCTTGGCATGTATGATGTTACAAATAGGTATTGCAAATAGTGGCACTGCAAATGAGACGCCGTGATGGCAACACGATTCTGAAACGCAACATCCGTGGCATTTCATTATGTAAATCATATTGAGAGCATATTGAAAATCGATCGTTGTCGGCGCACAGGTAAAGTGGTTTCGAATCCCACGACTCATTGCGCGATGACCGGCTCTTTTCACATCCACCAAGATAATGATATTGAAACAAAATAAATAGTTGTATCGCGGTGCGTCCGTAATTATGTTGTTAATAAGTACGATCCTGATCCAAATCAATCGGCCGTCATTTGTTTGACGTTTCAATCAACATAGCATTGTTTGCTTTGTATTTTAATTTCAATAGATTGTGTTACCGATATACAGGGTTTTTGTACGTCGTCATTGTGAGATGAAGGCTGGCTGGACGTTGTTTTTGTTGGGAAGATCGATCCGCGCCCGCCGACCGACCCACATTGTGATATTTGTGATGCCTGTCATATCTCCGCTGTAGATGGATTTCGTGATGATATGTTGGATCGCCGTCGATATCAACATTTTAATATTTTTTACATCCGCGGACAAATTGCTCGGAGATTCCGGTACATTCAACGTAAGGTCAGCGGTTATTAACAGTTTTAGGCGCGCCTTTAATAAGTATTCAACCATTTGCGCGGGTAATTAGCAGTATAAATATTGTATTTACATGCGATGTGGCACACCTATCAAGTTCCAATTAAAATTCTCTCATTACGAGCCGGAGTAACATGTGGAACTGTGGAGCCGACAGACGGAGGGCGTGCCGAGCTGGTCATTCGAGCAACTGTATCGTTTAATGTGTTCTTGCTACTTTTTGTGCAATAATATAAATAAAAAGGAAATTAAAGGATGCACCTGACACGGCACGAGCTTCGGGAAAAAAAAACACCGACCGTTATGAATTACAATCTAATGATGCTTTCGATTCGGCGAACGAAGGAATTGTAAAAAATATTGGAGCTTTCAATTTGGAGAGCTTTTGGAGAGTCCCCACATGTCGGACCGTGACTTGCGGAACTTGGGCTGATGTCCGCTGGTGGAAAGTTGCGCATCCACTGATCATCATCAGCAAAAGTTATTGTATTCAGTTAATTGCGTTTTATGTTTGAGCCTTCGTAATTACTCTCGTTTTTGCTTTGCGCAGAATAAGTATAACTGTCTTGAGCATCTGTGGGCGTAATATAGTCTGATCCTATTAAAAGTCTAGAAAATTAAGTTTTTGTTGTTCAAATAATGGTTCCAGAACTGTGTAAAATATATTATCTCCTCTACCTAAACACATACTTCCAGGCGTAAATATTTATCCTTCTCTTGTTAGAACCAGCCGTTTTCGCGTCACAATATTGACAAGTCTTTTGCTCTTATTTGTCCAAATTAAGCAATGAACTATGCTCGGCTACTTGTCGCCTAGCAAAAGCCGATACTATTTGCATAAGTTTAATTTAAGCAAACACTGATCTTTTCCGTCTAATGGATGGGGGTGCATAGCGTAGCTGCTCACTTCCAACTCGGAGGGTGTAAAGAGCTCTTAAAAAAACACGGGGTCCGTCGTACCGTTGGATGAAGGATTATTAACTTAATCATTAGGCTGCGCTTGATTGACTTTGTCGATAATAATATTAGATACAATATTTGATGTGCTAAACAACTACTGATTGAGATTTCAAAAGTTTTTTTCATCTTTTCACTTTGTGTGGATGAGTCTTCGATATTGTTGTAATAACAGGTGGGTCCTGTTGAGTAGTAAAAAAAACAGACAGCTCTTCACTTTATCAAAGGTTTTGAATTAAATTGCAGTTAAGACATTTCTTGAAAGAGTAGCAAAGGTTGAAGGATCATCAGCAGACCGTCAAAGAAACCGCGGACAATGTGATTCATGGATTCACCTTTTGACAAAGAATGAATGAGGTTTGATAACAAAACATGCAAGAAGGTTGCTTACCGCAGAACCTCTTTGTGTCTTTACTCATTTACCACTCGAGACTCAACCCTTTGAAGATGGACTCCTTGGAAACAACTCATCATAAAGGAAAATGCAGCAAAGATATTGATGCTTCAAGAAACATGATCCTTGAACAGTCTCAACAACTTTGATATGTATTTGTTGTTATTATGTTATGAACAAGTTTTCTTCTTTGATGTAACATATTGTTGAATCATTTTTTCCGTGTTGACTGATGTGATGCGCAAAAGCTTAGAGTCATCGTGTCTTCAAATATGGGTGGGTATGCGTGCAATTAAACATGATACCTAGCTAAAAACCAAAAACTAATTACAAATCTAACACAACACGACATACAGATTTTGTTCAAGCCATTTATTTCAAAAAGTATTCTGCAAGAAGAATGAATTAAATGCAGAAGCCCAATTTTTTTAAACTCGCAACTTTATCTACACTTTTATCTCGTCTTACTTAAACTCCAGTACGCTTTATTACGCCCACCGAAATATCTGAAACTACCGAAAAACCCAGGTTACAACATTTCCATTCCCTATTACCGTTGTACAAAATCGCCGGCAACCCTTACCCTGAACCCAGCAGATTGGAAGTAACACGGCGGGACGGGTAACGCTCCGTCCGGCATGCCTCGGTAGCAAGTATTACGATCCTCCATACTCTCTATTCAATGGTTGACTTACCCCATTCAGCAAGGACTTGAGTTTCACGCAGTTTTGAGTTGCACTTTTGTATCGGCATTTGGGAAGGGGGATTGGATGGATCCTATTTCTGTACGTGGATTTTCTTTCTGTTTGCTTCTGCTGCTCGTATAGGTGTGGATTGGTCATGCAGGTCAAATGTGGTGTTTTCTAGTCGAGTTAAAACTTTATGTAGTGCTTGATTTACATGTTGTCAGGGTTTGCCAGGCTCCAGCAAGCTATAAGCCCACACAAACGTCGATTAGCCATGAAAAAAAAATCAAGGGCACTAAACTCAGATAACTATTCCGAGATAATTATGTTATAGTAAAGACCAAACTATCTTTTCCTCTAAAACTATAAAATTATTATTGAAATCTCAGTAAAAAGTAGAATGTCCTTAATTTTTCGTCTATAGCTTAAGGTAGCGCAGTTGCAGTTTGAACTTTGACGATGTGAATAATGCAATCTCAAAGGTAGTCAATTGGTTTAGTGCTAATAATCTTTTACTGAACAATAACAAAACTAAATGTATTCGGTTTATACTCCCCAATGTTAAACAAGTCTCGGCTAATGTTAATGTTAAAGGTGAAAATTTAGAAATTGTAGATAGCACGGTATTCCTAAGAATCACCTTAGATAATAAGCTTCAGTGGGGCCCACACATATATAAGCTATCAAAAAAACTCAGTTCCGCAGTTTATGCAGTTAAAAAAATCCGTCTTTACGGACATGGAAACAGCTAGACTAGTTTACTTCAGCTACTTCCATAGCATTATGTCTTACGGCATACTGCTGTGGGGGAACGCTGCAGACATTAACATAATATTTGTGCTGCAAAAGAGGGCTGTTCGTGCAATCTACAATGTGGGTCCCAGAGAGTCACTGCGTTGTAAATTTAAGGAAATTAACATTATGACAGTGCCGTGTCAGTATATTTATGAAAACCTAATGTACGTCCACAAAAATATTGATAAATTTCCTAAGAATAGCGACAGGCACAATGTCAACACTAGAAATAGGAATAAACTGGCTATACCTACTACTAGGCTCCATAAGGTTATGTATCTTTTAAAGGGCAATGTATTCGCTTTTACAACAAAATACCGACTGAGTTACAAGAATTGTCTGTAAATAAATATAAAAATGTTGTTAAAAATCACTTATGTAAAAAAGGTTACTACAAAATATCAGATTATGTAGAAGACAAGAAAGCTTGGGAAGGTGTTTGCTCCAATTCTGTAAAAAATAACGTATAAAGCTGGAGGTTTCTAGTCGCCTCTTTGCCTCCAGCATCTAAAACATTGAGGTGACGGAATTCAAATTGAGTTCTATATTTCCCTGTACCTTATACATGTGTTAGTTTAAGATTTGACATTCTCCAAATGTTACCTATGTGTTTCTTATGGAAATAAACTCTTTTTGAATTTTGAATTTTGAAGGTAAATGGCCAGATTATAGTGGGCTTTGACAGCATTGGAAAGTAAGAGATAAAATAAGCATTTCTACGCATCATGCCAGGCTGAATTATAATTTTTGACATGAATGGAAATGATATTTGATATTACTTCACATACTATATTTCTTTTTGAGAGATTTATTATTTAAAAATATTTAAATGGAGCGCCGTGTTCTAATGGGTTTCACGTTTGCTTCTCAAATAGGAGATGCAGGTTAGAAACCTGACCATGTGCCAATGAGCGAATTAATTTATCTTATGTACAGTATCGGACGTTCAGTGTTTCGGATGACACGTTAAGCTGCAGCTCCCGACTACTATTGTTATGTGGTAGTAGTCGTAAAATCCTTCCATTATTTTCAAACATGTCTGTATTTGGAGAGTCATTTAAGGTTAGTCTAGTGAAAACCCAACAATAAATAAGATTTCTGGTGGCGAAAACATTCCACAGAATTTAGTTTTATAATTTGAGATTCAACATTATTTCAACCAAATTTAAAACTCGATAAATAAGATATTATACCGTTAATTGTAGGCAAATAAATATGCTACTGAATTATGCTAAAATACATATCCTATCACCGGGTCATTTTGTTTTTGATTTTGAGATCTAATATGAGTTACAAATTGGACAAGATCTTAATATTAAACAAGTTTGATAACGTAAGAAAACTATAAAAATAATTTTCATAAACTTATGCAGTATAACACGTTATATGCACTTAGCTGAGACTTCCCGTGTTATTGGCGTGGCGCCCTGCCGCTTCGCCCCCGTAGAACTAAATATAATTAGATATAATTAGAACTTACGCTGAAATTGACTCCGTCGAAATCTTACCGATTCATTTTTATCGATATTTTATTGTTTATGATGAAAAAATTACAGCATTTTATAGTTAATTGGTAATAATTGCGATTTTGAACAATAATTGATTTATTTTTCAATTATTTCTAACTAAATACTATTTGAGTAATCTAACAATACTTGTTCTAGGCATCTGTAACTTGAGGTTTGGTTTTACAGACCTTTCAAGTGCTAAAAAATCCTCTGCTTTTAAGCAAGGTGTTTTGACTGTAATATTTAATAAAGTTAAAGTAGATCTTTATTTCTTAAATCTTTTAAAAACATGCTTGGCTATTGCTCTGCCTTTTGAGATATCGTTTACAACGGTATCTCTGAGCCCATTGAATACCACCGGCGCCACTTTTCCGTTATAGGTTTTAAATTTTATTACCATAGCATAAGGCTCACAATCGCGACCCATCCCAACTACCCGCGGCCTCGGCTTAGAGAAGTTAAATCATTGAAATTAGGACCTCCGAACCTAATTTAATTTTTTAGTTAAAACAATAAAACATAGACAAAAACTAACCGGTAAGAGTACGGCTAACACAAGTATGGCCTAAATGGTTCTTTTTAAGGCTTTGCATTGATCTACCAAACACCCTGTATTTAATTTTGGTGTACTTAAACTTACTCAAACAATAGTACCTTGGTGGATTTTAACTTTAGCAGTAGTAGGCCACTTACCTCAATTTGTTATTTTTTTATAGAATTCCCCTCGCCGTTAAGTTGGCTGTCGTCTAAAACTGTTAATAATGTTCCCGTAACTTAGTTGTCAGTCAGAACGTAAACAAATATCGATGTTATAGCTTTTAGTTTTGTAAAGTGGTGATATCTAAGATTATAATGAAGTCTTAGTGAAATCATAAGATTAGAACATGGCAATCATGTCTTATGTAATAACTGGGTACAAGGTCCACTCAGGGAATAATAAGCCACCTAAAACCATTCGGTAAACATTTCGAAAGCATTCATCGTTAGCTTTCTATAGTTTTACAATTGATATTATTTAGAATCTCTGCTAAATATACGTGAAAACTGTAAAACAATGTAATTAGTCCTTCATTTTATAGTAAGAAAAAAATTACCGCCTATGCAATAGACGGTCAATTTTCTGGAATGTTTTTGTTGTTATGAACCGTCATCCATTTACACAGCAAAACTAAAGTACTAAGCATATGCCAATCCTACATATACAAATGTGTTAAATACTATCACAGGTATCATGTACCTTTCCTTCCCGATAACAACAAGAGATTGTTCAGATGTCCTGTTCCTATCACAAAAAGTGCCTTTGCCCAACGACAAGTTAATGCTACTGCTCCGCATCTCTATAATAAAATAAATACTGTTTTGAATATATAAAAAAACTTTATAAACCGTTATTACTACCAGATCAAAAACAAACTCAAAAATTGGCTTATTGGAATTGATATGACGCTACAGAAAACCTGTTACTGATAATAAATTGTTTTTTCACTTCTCATGCTCGAAAAAGTACTACTTTATGCAGGATCTAGGCGACATAAAGTTGAATTTTATGCTCTTGTGCATAAAAGTAGCTTTTTAAATGTGTCTACACTAAGGCAGTGACCATTTAGCCCATACAGCCAAAAACAATTAATTGTACATGGATAAAACTTGCTAATTTATAATATTTCCATCCCTATTTGCATTTTTGATTTATAATAAGATAATACGAAAAAGAAACTAAATATCAAAACGTGTTTACCACAAAAAAAAAACATTATTCCAAAATAATTTAAGAATAGGCTGTATATTTTTTTCTTTGCCCGAAAATTATGCAGGAAAATTAAAAAAAGTAAAGTAGCGGGAAAGAAGCCGTGAACTTTTCGTATTGAATTTTCTCAAATTACTGTTTTATTTTCTCGCAATCGAAGTGAAAAGCAGAGTTTATAACTCGTCCACAAAAACCATTTTTATCCTCGACATTACTATCAGCCCTTGCCTTCGGCTCGGGCTGCTAAAAGTCTCGGATAAGAATGGTTCGTTTTGTGCACTTGTTGTAAAATCTACTATTTTATTCTACTAAGTTTAAATACTGATTTAGTAAGCTATAACTACTTTACACATAAACAGGCATAACACTTCATGCACATACATATAATGTACATGTATAATGCACATACATATATGTGAGGGTGTTACTGTGTGTCTACACAGTAACACCCTCACACCCAGTACACATACAGTTACACTCTACACTCACCCCATTACCAAATATTTTATTTGTTTTATTTTTATTTTTATTTGTAAAACAAAACGTTTATAATTATTACTAATGTAATTATGCGAAGTACTTCTTTTTTAAATATGTAATCGTAATTGTGTATAACGGGAAGAAACTGTCTCCCAAGACACAGGTTACCCTAATTTGGGAGACAGAGAAACCCTTCTGCTAAGGACTTTTTTATTTTTTTGTAAACGTATTTTTACTTTTACTTTTACTTTATGTTAATCATAGAATAAAAGTTATAAATGTTCAATAATGACTGCGGTGTGATATAGATTGTTCCGTTCAGAAACAACCAGCCGCAAATAACCGTATTTTTTTTATTAAGTGAAGTCATGAGGGGTGATATTTTAAACATTATATAAAGTACTACGTATGTTTTCTTAGCATCGTCAATTGTACGGTCAGAGGCACAACAAACTCCCCCAAGCCAATACAAACGTACCAATTGTTATTGTGGTAAGTACTTTGGCAAATCTAAGCACATATACCCAACAAATGATATTATGAATAAATTCCGCAAAAATTCAGCTCGAATACATGGTTGTTTTTCAACATAAGCCAACAGTTGCCAACGCTACCACAGATTTTTCTCAGAATTACCAGACAACACCACACGGTACCATGTCACCTGACACGTCTGCCGGCCACATGGCCTGGCCTGGTGGCACGCTGACCGGTGGAGTCCGATCATCCTTGCTTGCAAGCGATACTGGATATCGGTGACATACGATACTCGCTAACTGGACCTTATGGACCTTGGGAGCTGAGAAAACTGTAGAGGTAGGTATAACTACCTCCTCGTATATCAATAGTTTTTACGCTATTATTCTCACACATCTTCTTGAAGGTCGTCTTCCATCTAGTGCCAGCTTGACACTGCACCATTCAAGAGACACGCATTATTTGTTTGAAATATCAATTGCTCTTCAAAAAATATCGTTATCTAAGCTTTCTGTGTTGTTTCTAACGCCTCAGTGAAAAAATATGTACCTACTGACATTTCTATTACGATAGAAATGTATTATTGAGCCAGCCGGTCGACTATTAGGGAAAACAAATAACAAAAAAATTCGCGATCGAATCTCGTGATCGATTCGAGCGATTGAACGAAAATCTGCCCATTACCTAGTCTCAGTAGCCGCAAAATTGATAACCGAAGTGTCTCCAAAAATAAAGGACTGTGCAAAAATCCGCCGAAAACATCATATTCGCCGGACTTGAGCCTTGAGCCAGTGAGCCAGGATCGTGTTTCGTGGGTAATGAGGTGTAAGTTAGCCGCTGCCGATCGTGTGGCCGCGGCTTTAAATGATCGGTTGACAAAAAAAACGTGATTGAGACCACAGGGACAACGGGGTCGTAATCACACGTGATAAAAAAGTTTTTTTTTTTTTTTTGCAGAACTCGCTGGAAAGGGATAATCTGCAAGCCGACACATTATCATTATCAGTAATTTTTTCTAAATTATAGTCATATGTGTTGGGATTTGTTTAGAATATATCCTTCAGGCGTTAACTCTCTAATTAACGCTTCAGACTTCGGAGTCTACAAACTATCTTTTAAACGATCACAGACAGACAGAACCATTGATCTTGTATCTCTGAAGAAACTCCTTTGCATTGGACACAACTCGGCATCTCATATGAAGAACCAAAACCAGGCTAATCAATTACCAGGAACCAGCATCACATCGAGGACATAACATTCACACCCCCATAATGGACGACTCTAGGCGTCAACCTATTTTTTACCCACCAGAGGCCGCCGTCGGCGCTCGCGCGATGAAAGGTAATTGTCCAGAGAAATGTTAACAAGCTGATCGCACTGACAGGAAAATCACCCCGGCAAGAAGCTTGTGCCCTATACTGAGGCGAGTGGAGCCGCGCGCTGGGCATAGTCGAAATAATTAGCGCAACTATCGGATGGGAAAGGATCGAAGAATCAAGTGAACCGAGTGGTGTTATTTACTTACTTAAATAAATAAATGTAGCCCTTTAACTTCCTCACTGAGCGGCACGGGCTTTTACCCAAATACGAGTACAACTAAGCTGGTTTAGAGCCCGGGCCATTCGGTTGTAGAATGCACTCCCCTGCACCATCAGGGACAGTCCTACTCTGAATATATTTAAAAGTCGTGTGAAGAAGCATTACCTCTCTCTTTAGTGTTATAGGTAGTACCTATGCATTTAAGTATTTTTATGAGTTTATTAGTATAATATTTACAATAGTAGTTGTAGTATATTATAAGTATTTAGTATATTATTATAGTAATTATATAATTTATTTTATTTATTATTTTATATATTGTACACATAGGTCTACCCCTGCTCAGCAAACAATCTTACACTTTAATCGTACACTTTTTTATGTAACTCTCGTTGTTTTGTATGATTTGTGTGCAATAAAGAAATTATGAATTATGTATGACTGAGCCAAATGCTCCGTGACTAGTGGTTTTCACGCTTGCTTCTCATGCAGGATGCGCAGGTTCGAATCCTCGTGCTGACATATCAAGGAAATAAGTAATTTATTCAAATATTATACGGGCCTTCTAACTGTGATGGAAATATCGTGAGAAAACCTTCATTACTCCATAGCTGCGGCGATGGGCTATCGCAAAATGGAGTATCGAATAACTGACTAAAAGTGGGCACAATTGTGCCTTTGCCAGCCCGTATAGGAATATATTTGACGCTATGTTAAGTAATGTTTATTGAGCTCTGGTTGATAGCGGGATATCGGACTAGTGGTCAACCCGACTGTCAGAAGTTATCAAGCTGCCCTATTATAGCTTGGCGGTCAAGTCAATATTAACTCGACCCTCTCGTTACGCGAAAATAATATTTAGTGTTGCGGACACAAGGCCCCCGCGGACCATCGCGAAAGTCGAATTCACGGCGGTCAAGCTGTAGTGACTCCAGCTTTATGACTACTAACACTCAGTATCGATTGTAGCCGGAACCTATAGATTAACGTGTTATCAGAAACACGGAATCACTTAGTAATAATACGATAATTCTTTATTAACTTACAAAGCTTAAGCTTGTGACAAAATGTAGTTATCTATGGACCAAACCTGTGTTGTGGTGCGCATTCCATTCACTGTTCGACGCTTACTTACTTGAATGAATAAAACAATTAATACATGATGAGAAAATTTGTGCAAAGGCGAGCCTTTCTCTAACAAGAGATTTCTTCCAGTTAATCCAGGATGAACATAATGGACGGGATAGCGTTGGAGTGCCGCAAGGCAGCGTTTTAGGTCCAGGAAGTTTTATTGATAAATAATTAATTAATTAGCTATATATCTGTTAAATTTATTTACCCGACGACGGATGACGACCCGAATGGCCGAGTCAGCAGTGACCCTGCCTATGAAGCCAAGGGTCCCGGGTTTGAGCTCCGGTGGGGGCAAATATTTGTTGATGATGAGAACGGATGTTTGTACCCAAGTCATGGTTGTTTATCTATCTAAGTATAATATTTATCTAAATAAGTATGTGAATCGTTGTATAGTAGCCTAGATACAGGGAATACTACTTTGTGGCTAGATCAACGTGTGTAAATAGTGTCTCTCTAAAATTGCAATCATGGTTGTATGGCAAATAAGGGTAGCCAGAGCTGAAGAAACACAATAATACCACAACCACATGCAGCAAAATATGACGAGCCAGCCACGACAAGATCAATCAGTAAAAAGTTGCTTACTCATCGCCTGTCGTGAATTCATTTAGAGAATCGCATTTATCCAGATGGGGCCAATATAACTTTCAAGTTTCAAAAAGTATAACTATCATTTTTTTTCAACTCTTTGTTGTTGCCAATAGTAGTATTTATCTACTATTACACGATACTCAATAATAGGTTCAAAACCATTATGTCCTCACTGAAATCGATACCTTTCGCGCCAAACGAGCAATTACAATAAAATTACCTCGAAATTCGCCGCAGCACGTCTTGCTATCAGTTTACTGCAAAAAGACAAGTAAATTGGTAAATGATGCAGAAAATTAGGGTAAGCGGACAAAACCGCGGCGGTGCGGTGGATGCCCCGGCAAGACGAAAACTGCTCGGTGTCGAATTACCTTAGCAGTACAGTAGGACTGAGGAAAAAACACCAAACAGACTCTATTAGGAGTAGTACCAGGAGTGCAAAGTTTTTACATATCATACAAGATAGGAATAAACCGTAATCATTACGTAGCAATTTAGCGATGTAGCGAGAAATTGGTGCCAGCATATTGGGTACCCTGCCGCCCGGCAGCGATCTCTGAGATTTTTTTATTCATTCTAGGTTGTATTGTTAGTCAATTGTTAGTTTGTATTTATAATTAAATTAATAAATAAAAATAAAATACTAATTAAATTACACGGACATTGTAACTGTGATTGAAAACATCGTAAAACCTTCATATTTTTGCTAAATAGTTCAGCTAGTGTCAGTAGTTGTCGCCAAATGGAGTATTAATTAAACGTGGATGCAACTAGGCCTCTGCCATCCCGTATGAGTTAAGACGTGACGCAAACGTTTTGTTTTTCTAAATCAGTTGCCCAAATTAATGCAGGCATTTTTCAATTCAGATTTTTAGTTCTTGCTCCTTTTTACACTGCAATATGGCTCACTATTGTTCAGGTTTTTATTCAAGCTGGTGTAATGCGATACGCGAATTGTGGAATAATCATGTCTAGTTAAAACCGCGCCGTTTTTCTGTTCAGCGAAGTGGCAGATATAGGAGTTGTGTTTATTAGGCTTTTGTACGACGATTCGGAGATATTGTGGTGTTGGGTAACAGGGGTTTTTGTGGGGTGGCGTTGGGGAATCGTTGCATTGGAATGTGGGTTGAGGTGATGTTTATTAATTCAATTAATCAATTAAAAATGTAGAAGAGACTGTCGCCTCACGTCCACAATAACAAGGATAGCGCAGCGCATGACTGAGAAGCTTATAGGCTTCTGCGGAAGCTGAGCGGAGCGGGAGGAATGTTTTGTCGTGAAGTTTGTTAGCGCCAACCTGCAGTGCGGGTACAGTATACATCTAATATAGTCGCGCAACGAGTTAAGAGCGCTGGGCGACGTTGGCGGGAATCACTGCGCATATGTAAAGGTATTGAAAAGAGACTACTGCGCATTCAAGGCCACACACACGCTCATAACGAGTGGCGCGACGTATACCCCTCATAAAGATATGAATAAATCTTTATAGTGATGTGCTTCACACACAAACCCAAAAACCATATTGTGATAGAAACATTCGTATTTAAAGATAAAAAATACACCTATCTGATTTTCCCTACAACAGCTTACTCATACACGCACACATTTTCGGGTCACATTACTTGGTCCTGAAACTGGATACGTATTGCGTGCGCGGGCGCATTGGCGGGCGATACCGTGATCCCCGCGAATCGCCCACCTGGTAGCTTTTGCGAAATCTGCGTATAACATAGTAGATAATGTATTATACTCGTACTATCTGTGGTGAATACGTATAACGTGTAACTTTAATCTCGCTTGTGACAACCATTGTTAGCTTTGGGTGACAGAAAAGCTCAGAATGTTTCTCAAATAAATTGTCGCTTAAACTTTATGCTGTCACTGTTATTTCCCGAGTGAGAGACAGTGACAGGGAGAAGCCAGAGCTGAGTGAACGAGGACAACTTTTATACAAAATGCGTCTAGAGACAAATCTCGACCAGACTTTTCATAGTTCATGCTAGCATAGCACCAGAAATGTCTTACATTCTGTGGCACATTAATGTAAAGGTATAGTAGATGCAAGCAAAACACTTCAGATTTGCGAGCATCAAAAAACTTATGAAACTACCAAGAAGAATGACTTTCATTACCTCTGCTTCAGTTTGAATGCATAGTCCCTGGATGACTGAATAAGTAGCTGCCTCAGTAGAATGTATTGCAAACCTCAATCAAATCAAAACCACAAATCAAACCAATAGACATCTATAGACATATAAATCCGATTGCGACATACAGAAACCATTCAGAAGCCATCGCACAAAGCAGAAGCCATTCTAAAGAGAAAACTTCAATTTATAATCTGTATCTAATCTTAAGGCTTGGTCTCGCGATCGACCACGTAGGCGATTTCCTCGTCGTCGCAGACACGGTTATTTGGGTAATCTAGCTGATCAAAATTATTATTTGGCTTAGGTGGGTTTAGAAAAATTATATGATACAATGAAAGGGCATAAAGTCATAGTTTTTACACTTGCAAACATAGTTCAAGAAAGTCTAAACGTTGATTACCACAATTTTCAAGACACTAAAAATAAATGTAATATACATATATGGGTAGAGGAAATAAAACAAACAAAAAACTTCATATCGTATAATACGGCTATGTGTTGCGTTCGCGAGAAAAATGGGAGTACCATAATATTTTATAAATATTATTTTCTTCCAATTTTCTCGCCCACGCGACACATCACCGTATCGGTAGCACCAGACCTGTACTCCCACTTTTCTCACAAACGCGACACATGAGATTATTATATTTTATTATATTTTTGTCAGTTTTTGTGTCTTCTATCCAATATCATAATCCAATTGCATCGTGAGCTATGACTCTATGAACGTTCAAAGCCTCCTTCCTTGTACCATATAAATAAAATACTCAAACCCAAAAAGTGATTTTAGTCAGCTACATTGCCCAAAGACCCGTAAGTGTGACGATGCGTATTTAAATCCGACTGGGTAAAGTTGTAGGTATACAGAGAGCAGATGAGCCAGGAAGTGACGTCACACATGAATTTTATATGTCCTTTCGATGTCGCCATATAGAATATAGAGTAGCATCACACAGCCTATCATTCGGACTATAATAACGAATCGATGAACTTCTAATTCATAAATTTTACAACGAGGAGTGAAAATAAAATGGCTTATGTTTAAACGATTACCAAAAACGCACCTATTTTACAACCAATTAATTTGAAATGACTGCCAGAGTGGATAAATGTCCACCAAATTGTGTTTGGGTAAATGATCACCAAACTTCTTTTTATGTTTTATATTTTGTGTACTTATGTTTATGTTTTAAGTATTTTTTGTTGTTCTTACATGTTCAACCTAGCACGAAGGATTAAGGGGGCTTCGCTTCGCTCACCCCCTTTACCCTTCTCCTAAGCTACCGCAGTATTTTGCCCTGATATTTTTTGCAACTTTTGGTGTTCATTTATCAATTGTGGGTAGGAAAAAAATATTTTGGTGATCATTATATTTGTCGCCAAATAAAATCACACGTGACGTCACTTCCGGCTAATCCCGTTCGCTACACTTACGTCTACAATTTTACACGACTTTCCGACTTGACAGTCCGCAGCGTTGTCCGTGGTCGATCGCGAGACCAAGGCTTAAGGGGACAGACAAATACGATTAAGTTTTATTTATGCTGTCAAACGAAACGTTTGTGGCCCTTCTAAGGACAAATTAAAATAAATGACGTGGGATACTTTGACCACTTCATTTAGACACCTAGAGCCATAGGAATCATATGAAGTGAGATGTCTTAATAAAGTTGTTGTTCATAGTAGTGAGCGCCCTTCGAACCAATCAGTGCAAGGGACATGTGACAAAGAGATGAGATGACGAGCTGAGGGAATATAGACCTTAATCGGTAGTAGAAAGGTGGTTGGGAAGGGATTGATCATTTAAGGGATTGTGAGACGGTATAGTGACAACAGTCGGAAGTTTTCGATTAATGTTAGCGCAAGTAAGGATTTCTCAGTTTTTCATACACAAAGTAGATTTATTTATGTATTTTAAAATACAAACATACAGGCTACAAAAAGGTTTATTTTACAATCAGATAATCTCGACGGACTACTTACATAAAGCATCAGAGCATTCAAGCCATGTGCTAGCTGATATTTTTCACAGATATTATTTATTTTTACACCGACTTCTAGTTTTTTCTTTCTCCTCCGCTCGACACCTCCCGGTTTAAGGCGTTTTTAAAGTAAACTTTAATAAACTCCTAGACACTTACTCACAACACATGAACAACACAAATGGTAACTGATTTAAACTAAGGTTTATGAGATGATATTGGTCGGGTTTTGACAAGTAAGAACTGAATGTATTTAGTGACAGCTTTACAATCAACGATTATGACAGTGAAAGTTATTGTGCAAGTGACTCGTCTATGTAATGTATAGGTCTACCTTATCTGCTCTACAAAATATGACTTCAGTACATTACTCTTCGGAAATATTAAACTGCACATCAAAAATACTGATTTACACAACAAATATCTGGGCAAAATGCTGAGGTAGCCTTAGGTGAAGGGTAAAGGGGGTGATCGAAGCGAAGCCTCCTTTATCCTTCATGTTAGGTTGAACATGCAAGAACAACAAAAATACTTAAAACATAAAAAGTTTTTTTGCTGTGAAAATCAGTATTTTTAATGTGCGATTAAATACTAGCGATTACTTTTTTCTACTATAAGGTACGTAGTATTGTGCAGCAATGTATATTTTCTTCCGATCTGTGCCGATAAACGCCGAGAAGTGTCGAGTGGCAGAGAAATAATAATCGTATTATAGTTACATCATTAGTAAAATCGAAATTACAGGAATTTTCCTGCATCTCGGCTACATCTAATCGGAAATACCGATATAAGTATGTGATATCAAAAGGTATTATATTATCTATCAAAAGGTTATTTACCAACCGAATCATGTATCAAGAAACAATTACGGCCCTAGTTTTTTGTGGGCGAGTTAATGGCTTGGTAACGAGACCTCAAAGCCAAGTCTTTTGGTTGTTTGAGTCTTTTTTTTATGTTTCTCACTAAATTTCAATTACTTGTAAAGTTATATCTTTCCGAAACTGTTTTAAGCACTTATACAACGGAATAAAACGAAACGTACGTGTTTTAACAAATCACATAAGCGGCGGGAGGAATCACTTGGGAGAATTTCATTTACTTCACTAGCAGCAACATTGATCCAGCCCCAAACTAGGATTCCCTGTATCTTGGGTACTAGACGATACACAAACTTATATAGATAAATGTTGTACTTAGATAGATAAACAACCATGACTAGGGTACAAACATCCATTCTCATCAAACAAATATTTGCCCCCACCGGGACTCGAACCCGGGACCCTTGGCTTCGTAGGCAGGGCCACTGCCGACTCAGCCATTCGGGTCGCCTGAAAATGAGATGTTTGACGTCTGCTTGCGGAGTGTTGCATCAATTTTATCTCCAAAAGTGTTTCTACCGCCAACTTACTACACTGCATCGTGTTGACAGTTAACAAATTAAAACTCAATTCAGTGTGGAAGGGGAGCGCATCTCAATCTGTCAATGTAAACAGCTGTCTGTTTATATTTAGGCTTTCGATGGTTTGTTACATAATTAGTTTGTTCGGAGGCGATAGACTGTGCTGGTTGCACATCCCGACAGGTACCCGATTCTGCTCGACGACCTCTGTGGCGCAGCCGTTGTGGCTCTGCCCACCATGCGAGAGGTCCCGGGTTCGATCCCCGGCTGGGGATGAAGGCAAAACGATCCTTAGGTCTTGGATGTTTATATGTCATGCTTATACATATTGTTTTTATCGACCTACCTACATAATACACTAGACTAATTTTGTGCTACATACAAACCTTAGTGGCTTAAGTAGTGCATTAAGTTAGATAAGTATTTAAAACTCTGTAATTTGATAAATAAAAAAAAAATAAAAAAAAAATGTGTGTGATGTTGCTGTTTTCGGTTCCGACGATACAGGGTATTCTAGTGTGGCGCCAAAAGTAATGTATATGCCTGTAAATAAATGGTAGTTTGTTTGCTAGAAACGCGGCGACGACGGTCAACTTTGGGTATTCAATTAGTGTTCCTTTAAGAATTCTTTTGAGAATCCTTTTCGTGCAATTACTGGTAGAAATTAAGGTAATTTTTAATCTATATATTTTTTAAGATGTCTTTCCCTCCATGTAAATAAATAAATAAATATTAGAGAACAATCTTACACAAATCGAACTACGCCCATAGTTAGCTCAACAAGGCTTGTGTTATGGATACTATACGAAGATATATTTAATAGAGATATATACTTATGTAAATACATAGGAAACATCCAAGACTCAGAAACAAATATTCATGCCCATTACACAAATATTTGCCCTTACCAGGATTCGAACCCAGGACCGTCAGTTTCGTAGGCAGGGTCACTACCTGCTAGGCTAAACCGGTAAAATAGTTATTTATTTTAATTTCCTTTAGGGAAATGAACTATCATTAAATGGATACCCAAAGCGGACCGACATTGTTACGTCATAGTCATTTAGTCGCAATTTCGTTAGCAGAATCCACGTCCAGTTTGATTGTGCATACAAAAGTTAACGTTTTTGATTTGGAAGTTGGAACACAAGTGGCTTTATACAATTCACTTTAATACAATTGTGGCCCGAAATCTAACAGGCGAGTCAAGCAAGCACTAAAACTTGGTTCAACGATGACGATCTATTCTATACAAAATATCCCTCTATCTATACTGTATGTACAATAATATATTTTGGATGCTGGTGGGGTGGCCCCGCTGCTGTAGTGCGTCAGGTATGTTTGCAGAGGCACGCTGTGATGGCTTCCATGCCATCGTACGCAAGAGAACTGCCGCATTACTCTGCAGGACGCGGACTAGCACCAACAGTATTCTGAGGATGATATCAGACAGCTACGACTGTCTTATTGTGGGTCACTGGTCTCGGGTGCTTATCAGACACTAGGTGTTTGGTGAGCGCCCGGGACCAGCGGGCCATATTGAAAAATAAAATAAAATAACGTCTCCTACTCATCTAAATACTGACATAAAAAGTAAGATCTTATTGGTACTTGCACATTTGATTTTGATTGTAGTCTAGTTCACTTTTGTTGTTGGAACTCGATTTCTGAAATAAACTTCTTTTATATTTTTTTATTTATAGATCTAGCTCGAGAGTAGTGAACTACTTTAGCTTAGTAATTGAGTGGTCACAAGGGGCTCTACATGAAAAATGAAAAGTAAAAAGTTTGACCACGGTTTTTTTATATGTGGTTTTTATATCACTTTTCTGTCATACATTGCTTTTTAACTTTAAAACGGTTAATCTGAGGAAAAGTGCCCCAAAGAAAGTTATAAGTATACATAGTTAAATTGCCCTTCAAAAGCATTTATATTTAATAGACTAAAGTCGGGTCAAGATAATAGGTGCACTGGGCCAAACTAAATTCAACCCTATTACGTCAGTGACAGAGACGCTATCAAAATTCAAAATTCAAAATTCAAAAAGAGTTTATTTCCATAAGAAACACAAAGGTAACATTTGGAGAATGTCAAATCTTAAACTAACACATGTATAAGGTACAGGGAAATATAGAACTCAATTTGAATTCCGTCACCTCAATGTTTTAAATGCTGGAGGCAAAGAGGCGACTAGAAACCTCCAGCTTTAAATACGTTATTTTTTACAGAATTGGAGCAAACACCTTCCCAAGCTTTCTTGTCTTCTACATAATCTGATATTTTGTAGTAACCTTTTTTACATAAGTGATTTTTAACAACATTTTTAAATTTATTTACAGACAATTCTTGTAACTCAGTCGGTATTTTGTTGTAAAAGCGAATACATTGCCCTTTAAAAGATACATAACCTTATGGAGCCTAGTAGTAGGTATAGCCAGTTTATTCCTATTTCTAGTGTTGACATTGTGCCTGTCGCTATTCTTAGGAAATTTATCAATGTTTTTGTGGACGTACTATCGACAAAAGTGAATCCTGACCCACAATGGAACCTTGTAACAGTCGCGATTCTACAATTGTAGAATCGCGGTGTTAATTTTACAAGGTTCCATTGTGGGTCAGGATTGACTTTTGTCGATAGTACATTAGGTTTTCATAAATATACTGACACGGCACTGTCATAATGTTAATTTCCTTAAATTTACAACGCAGTGACTCTCTGGGACCCACATTGTAGATTGCACGAACAGCCCTCTTTTGCAGCACAAATATTATGTTAATGTCTGCAGCGTTCCCCCACAGCAGTATGCCGTAAGACATAATGCTATGGAAGTAGCTGAAGTAAACTAGTTTAGCTGTTTCCACGTCCATAAATCATATCATATCATGTCACCTATTATCTTGACCCGGAATTAACATGAAATTACAAACATACAATATAAGATAAACCTGACAGAAATCCGAAAAGCATTAGCCTATCAATTATTAAGTGCAAATAAGAGAATAGAATGTGATAAAATTCATTTTGATTGCGATGAACAACCAATTACACGTACAAAATATATGAATAATTAGGTTATTAACGTAATTAACTAAGATTGACTAAAAATAACAGTAGGATGCAGCATTTTAGGTTTCAATGTGGCGGGAGTATCATTAAATATATCAATTTCTAGAGGACTTTCGCACATATTGTAGTCCTTTTGTATACGATATAGTTGGGATTATTTGGAAAAGTAGTTCAGAATGATTGCATCGTTCTGTGTATTCTGTTCGCTGGCCAAGCTTACAATGTGGGCACAAACATCGAATTTAGTAGAGTTAACTCAAGCGTAAAAAAGCAATTATGGCGATCACTTTATTTGCTTATAAAATGTTAATTTAGCACCAGGAGCAATCTCCAAAAAAGTTGCAAGGTTTTACTGAGTTAAATATCAGTCTAATAGTTATTTTAGACCGGAAGCCATGACTAAGCTATATTTCATCCTGTTAACTTAATGTTTATTTCAGTATCTACCAATAGTTGTTAGTGATATATATTGTTATGTGTGTTAGTGGCAACTAGATAGTTTCTTCGACGTTATGATTTTCAATTTAAAAATGTCCATATTACTATGGACATTTTTAAATGGGTTACCCCCCTAAAATAAGACTTCTCTTTTTTGTAACACCCTATAAGTATACACATTACCGAGAATGTTCATATTATTATCTCCCACCTATCTCATAATACTTCTTCTAATGCCTCTCCCTTCTGGAGGTTGGCAGCTCTGAATAACCTTCTCGGTCTTTCGCCAGGCGGAACAGGTCTTGGACGCCGGGTGTACAGGCCCATTTTCGTAAATTAGTGAGCCATTATGTACTCCTTCTTCCGACGAAAAACTGCTCTACCGTACCGTACCGCAAAAGAAAAACTTACTTGATCACTTTTGTGTTTGTTTGATCTCTCTGTCAGTCTGTCTAGCCGACAGTCAAGAACGCGTGGAGAAAAAAAGGCAAATTAGCAACTAATCCTATGCGGAACCCGCAGTAGGTGCATGTCACGAACTTCGCCACTTCTCATACGAAATCGTTTAAAAATATCCATATCTTATTTATACAACACAAGCTTATCTTTTAATTATTCGATATCGTGTCGTACACAGAAGCTCGAATAGTTAAGACAGGCGATCAGACGTGAAGTGATGTCTAGATCTTGTTAATTGTAAGATTAACTCATAAATAGTTTTTGCGACGCTTCGATTAAAACACACCTTGTTCACTTGACGGCGATTGATCGATATGAGTGCAATTCTTAAGGCGTAAGTAAACACAAAACAAGAGAAACATAGAGTCAGATCGTTAAGCCAGATATTCAATACTCAATTTGCATGCACAGAGGGCTAATCCATCGCCACAACTATGTGGATATGAAGGTTTCAAGGAAGCAATACATATATACACAGTCAGGTCATAAGTTCTGTCACACAATAAAAACTTTTGAATTTAGAACGCTGGCCACAAAAAAGTTTATTGAATTCGAATTTCGAATTTTTCATGAAAATAAAAATGTGTACTTTTTAGAATTTTCCTCATTTTTAAATATGGAGTGGACACTTAAAGAAGACCGTGTCGCAGATATTGCGTTGCATCGTTGCGGTTACGCGCCAATTCAGATTTTCGACTTACTGAAAAATTTTAATATAACCAAAAGATTCGTTTATCGTACCATAAAACGATACAATGAAGACTCTAGTTTAGATGACAGGTCAAGAAGTGTTCGCCCTCGCTCTGTTAGGACTCCAGCAGTGATAAAAGCTGTGAAGGCGCGAATTCAAAGAAATCCCATACGTAAGCAGAAACTGTTGGCCCTTCAGATGGGGTTAAGCAGGACCACGGTGAAAAGGGTGTTAAATTAAGACTTAGGGCTTAGGGCATATCGAAGAAAAACAGGACATCGTTTGGACGCTCGTTTAATGGACCTGAGACTGAAGAGATGCCGCGCTTTGTTGAAGCGGTACGCGGGAAAAAAGCATCGGGAAATTCTTTTTTCGGATGAAAAAATTTTCACCGTGGAAGAGAGCTACAACAAACAAAATGATAAGGTGTACGCACACAGCAGTGAAGAAGCGAGCAACCGTATTCCGCGTGTCCAACGAGGTCATTTTCCATCCTCGCTCATGGTTTGGTTGGGAGTCTCTTATTGGGGCTTAACTGAGGTACATTTTTGTGAGAAAGGCGTAAAAACGAATGCAGTTGTGTATCAAAATACAGTCCTCAAGAACCTTGTGGAACCTGTTTCTCATACCATGTTCAATAACAGGCACTGGGTATTCCAACAAGATTCTGCGCCAGCTCATAGAGCGAAAAGCACACAAGACTGGCTGGCGGCGCGTGAAATCGACTTCATCCGGCACGAAGACTGGCCCTCCTCCAGTCCAGATTTGAGTCCGTTAGATTACAAGATATGGCAACACTTGGACGAAAAGGCCTGCTCAAAGCCTCATCCTGATTTGGAGTCACTCAAGGCATCCTTGATTAAGGCAGCCGCCGATATTGACATGGACCTCGTTCGTGCTGCGATAGACGACTGGCCGCGCAGAATAAAGGCCTGTATTCAAAATCGCGGGAGTCATTTTGAATAAACTTTATTACCATAAGAATCTATGTTTTATTAAGTTGATTTTGCTATATAAATGTTTACATAAATAATTAACATTTCTAAATTATTTCATATTGCACATGTGACAGAACTTATGACCTGACTATGTATATACATATAAGAATTCATAAAACGAAAAAGAAAATCACTTTATGGGAAAAGGCGTGACGCTATGATAATGTAAGAAGAACAATTTAGTAACTACAGTAACTAGTGCTCAACCATTGTGAATTGGGTGATATAGTCACAAAAAGGACCGATCACCCGCCAGTATTCAGCTGGCGTCCGCTATCGTCGTCTGACTAACTAACGAAGAAAACCGACAGCTGGAAATCCGACAACTTTTGTCTGGTTTCCATAGCTTGTAGTGTTTTTTAGGGTTCCGTACCCAAAGGGTGAAACGGGACCCTGTTACTAAGACTCAGCTGTCCGTCCGTCCATCCGTCTGTCACCAGGCTGTATCTCATGAGTTAGACAGTTGAAATGTTCACTAATGATGTGTTTCTGTTGCCGCTATAACAACAAATACTAAAAAACAGAACAAAACAATTTATTTATCTGTAAACCAAATACAAACTTATGATGGTTACGTACATGGAGTAAGGAGGACCAACAACTTTGTAAACAATATTTTGCTATGTAAAATCCAAACTATTCACTCCACACCATCCCTACCATTGTACGGTGGTACGAAACCCTTCGTGCGTGAGTTCGATTCGCACTTGACCGCTTTTTATTTAAATCAGTCGTGCATGTGCCACCTCTGGAATCAGTATCATAGCAATTTTTAAGTTATTGATTAAATATGTTAGATGTATCAAAGCTAACTTGATTACAATGAGTATGTCTGGATGTCCGTAATCTATCAGGGTACCTCTGCCATTCATAGCAAATAGTGTTCAATATCGGTAGGGTATTGACGATAGACTAGCTCGCTATAGACAATTGACACCAATGTAATTGGCTACTTGACAAGGCAGCCAACATAGATACTTTTTAGGGTTTCGTACGCAACATTGTTATGTTGCGTATGAAACACAATAACATAGCGTCACGCCTTTTCCTATACAGGGTGGCAGAAGCACAATTGTGCCCACTTAGAGCCAGTTATTCGATACTACATTTTGCGTGACAGGGGGCTGGCCCATCGCCGCAGCTATGGAGTAATGAAGGTTTCCTCACGATGTTTTCCATCACCGTTAGAACGTCCGTGTTATGCACTTAAGATAAATTAATTATCTCATTGGTACATGGTCAGGAATCGAACCTGCGTCTCCTGTGTGAGAAGCAAGCGTGAAACCCATTAGACCACGGAGCTCTTTTTCGTACGCAAAGGGTGCCAAATAGTTCCCTATTACTAAGCCTCCGCTGTCCGTCTGTCTATCAGTCAGCGGGCTGTATCTCACGAACAGTAATAATAATAATAATAATAATAATAATGTCTTTATTCCAGAAAAAAAAAAACATATAACTTATATATAATAGGTAGAGAGTTGACATTTTCACTGAATATGTTTTTATGTTGCCGCTTCAGCAACAAATAATTAAATATACGAGGTTTTATTGATTAAAGGGGGTCCCCATACAAGAGACGTGTTTTAACACCCTCCGCGATATAACAAACCCTAACATGATGCAAATATGATCATAGATTTTGAGGGTTATCACATGTGTGTGATCGATGAATTGGTAGGTTCCGGGAGCTTAAGGGGATACCTCGTCCGTGCGAAGGTCCCCGTTACTCCAGGCGGAAAGACCCGCAGTGTGAGAGGGACAGAATCAGCGAAAAATGTCATAACGTAACGCCAAACCACAGAAAAATTGTTTAAAAATTAACTACACCATTTTGATAAATAATTTTCAAGGAGAGTTTACGATTACATTATCCACATTTTGAACGCAGTTGTATTATTAAATTAGTTGGATTTCAGAATGACAGGATAAAATAAAACAATTTAGAGGTCTTTTCCTAATTGAATACTTTCGAGAAAATTTCTTCCAATCGCCTTTTCCTTTAGTGAGAATCTTAATCAAATACTCAATAAACGTTAACCTAAAAATCAAATCTTTAGGTGACTTCATGGTGGAGTAAATGGATTCGAAAAACTTTCGTATCACCTTAAATGATGATGATGTCGAAGAGTTGGTATCACCTCAGACACCGAATGCCGAACCCCCAAACTGGTTGCACCCTTTGTGAAAATCTCAACAAGAATTAACTGATTTGACGTTTTTATCGTCCCAAAATTGCAGAAAGTGAGTGAGTTTGGATTTAATATTATAGATAATCTATTAAATAATAATGAAAAATGTGTTAAATTGTGTTTACACGTATCTGTTACGTTTAAAGGCCGATAAAACTGAACCCATTTTGATAAATTTTGGAATATAGAAGAATTTTTACCTTGAAAAAGACCATTCTCTAAAAATTATATAGGATTAGGTAATACAAATTTACATTCAAGTCGCGGGCGAAGTACCAGGCTCCAACTAATTAATAAAGTCCCATCCCAATCATATCGTAGATCCGAAGTGAAGCTACTGATCAAGATTCAACTATTTCCAGTGTGCATGCGCAACGGGAGACCAATACTGATCATTAATTAACTTGCTCTCTTAATCAAAGGACGTATTGCTTATTGTCGGCTTCAACAAAGAGGGCTGGTACTGGCCACAATTATTGCTTCGATGACGCAATCGCCTATTAAACATGAATGTTAGGCTGAGGCCCTCACACATGCACACACACACACATACAATTTAACGTCACGCTTTTTCCCATACGGGGTCTCAGATGCGCCGCGGCACCCAAGTTTCGTGATGATAGTGACGCCAGTGGCTAATGTGGGCTAATAGAAATCTTGAATCATCATCTGATTATTTATGGTTTAATTGTGAAATTGGCCATGCTAAAAAAACGTTTTTATTAAATTTTATGAAATCATAGCCTACTTTATGAAACTAATTTGAATATTTCGAGGACAAATATATATATATGTATATTTTAAAAACACACCCCTCGTCACGCCACTTGTTCACAAGTTTTAGAAAGGTTTTACTTGAGGCTGGTTGTTTCTGATTTTAATGTGTTCACGTTCCGACTGACATCTGAGTTATCGACTGACAGGAAAACTGTTGACAATTAACATTTGTACAGGACGGCCAACTTAACGACGAAGGAAATTATAACATGCTACGCTGTAAGGACAAATGAAGGACATTATGGGCCTTACCATAAAATAATAAACTGCTGTTCAACACTTTTTCATCTGGACTGGACCTTTTTTTTGAGGGGTCGCGATTAAATAAAATTTAAAAACTATAACGGGTTTTTGGGTACTACAGTACCCAAGTATGCTTGAGGGGTTATAAAACAAAAATGTATTGGATTTCAGGTTAAACGCTGTTTAATATTTTTTGTGGCAACACGGTATGTTTTTACGGATATTTCAATAATTCTGTAATCTTTTTTTAATGGGAATAACGGAATCATCAAACTGAGAAAACAATTATCTTGAAATAGTTTTCTCAGTTTGTTTCTAATATGTTTTAATTGTTTTTACATGGCCATTTCCGATCCTTGGTTGCTGCATTTTATACTACGATTCGATGGGAGTACAGCCGCGAAGATGCACAATGTACACATATTTCTAATCGCTGTCGGCGATAGGCAAGCCCCTTTTTACGCAAAAATGACTACTGAATAACTGGCTTGTCTGTGCCTATGCCACTTCGTATCGGAAACGGCTTTGTTTTATTGTCAATCGTCACATTAACCGCCTCAATCCAGCTCCGGCAGCATCAGTCGGAACATGGTCTCTGATGTAATTTGCAGGGCATCATTATATCACATCAGCAGTTAATAAGAATCTTGAATCACGGTATCATTAGTTAGAATTATCGCCGGGCCATTTGATGACGATATGAGTGCTAGAGACGTCACTGAAAATCGCAGGCGGCGACCTACTGGTTCGATTTAATTGTTGTCTCAACCCCAATTTTCTTTTGTCTTGCTTGTATCAGTAAAAGTTAATTGTTAGTATCATTTTAGATATAGATACTTGGATATTATCTGGAAATGATTAAATGAAAAAAAAACAATATGTTCAAGGCTAAATCGACTGTGGAACACACGAGTTCTTACATTAAATTAAATCAATAATTCGCGTCTAAAACATACCTATTTCTTAGTTGTCATTAGATATTGTTAACGCTGTCTTTGTTCCTTATTATACAGTAAAGCCTAAAGTCTAGGTACAAGATCAAATCAAATGTCTTTAATACTGTCGATATTTACATATTCTTAACAAACGTCTTTTTTTGCCTCTTCTCTATATTGGACCACTGTGGGAGAGGAAGGGCGTAGAAACGCCCACAATTGATTTTGAGATCTCTCTCTCTCTCTTTCTCTGCTTAACTAATACAAATATTACAATATTAATTACTATGATTAATAAGCAGGAATACCATTACAAAATTATTAACCCCAAGGATGTTAAAACTGACTAGACTGTCCCGCTCTCCTTAAAGTGGTGGAAAAGTGCCGGTGGCATCAGTAATTTTTTCCTAAAATCTCAGCTTCCGTCTCTCGTGCTACAATTCCTTCTCATCTCGGAATCCTTGGTGGAATGTGGATGTGACACCGATATATATATCAAATTTGATACAGACCGCTCGAAACACACGAGCGTGGTGAAACAGTGAGCCCTGAGAACCGGTGGGAAGGGGGCTCACGGGAGGGCAAGTTCACGATCAACTGCTGCAGTAGTAGTAGTAGTAGTAGTAGTAGTAGTAGTGTTGTCATCGAATTTCAATTAGTTTGTATAAAGTTCTCTGCAACCAAGCACACATGTCAGCTTCGTCCGTGCGTTCGTCGTTAATTAGTCACGTCAACTTTGATTTAACCCTTCCGGGATCATAAAGACACCCGCAGTACGGTGGATGACAGCTAAGCCGTTGATTCTCATAAAGACACCTTCCATACAGTGAGCTAACTCCCGTCCGGTTACGGAAAAATCGGCACGTGTAAATCCCAATGTAGTTTTATCAACTGACAACACTGCCGGGAATAGCCAATGAAACTAGCTTCCGGTTGATATCTCACACTTGATAGGTCGAGAGAAAAAATCATTAGAAAAAATATATTTTAGCGAGTATTTTCGTTGGCCGCCATGACAGCTCTACCCAGTATTGTTACATCGTTTAGGCGCTGTATGGTAAGCGAAAGGGTTAAACATAAACATAAACATAATACAGGCACATACATTGCTTCTAGCCCCACACTAGGATACCCTGTGTCGTGGGAACCAGAAACAGTGACGTCACTCACATACAAACATCCAAAATCTGGGGGTTGTTTTTAACCCCAGCCGGGGATCGAACCCGGGACCTCTTGCATGGTAGGCAGAGCCACAACCGGTGCAACAGTGGTCGTGCATTCAGGACAGAAATAGAGATACCACCCAACCTAGGTCTATGCTTTGGATGTTATCATCGAAATGGGTGGATTATGGTTCTGCCATAGAAGCCAAACTTTTAATAAACAAAGTGTCCTAAGCAGAGTCACCGAGACATTTTTAGCGGTTTGTTCTGATGTAAACTGGCATAGGAAGCACGAATATCTCTTTAGAGATATTTTTTTGTTATTTTACCGTTAAGATTTCTGTGAAATATAGAATATGATATGATAATTACTCTTAAAAAATGAATCAATGATATAAAGATCAATTTATCGGGACTCGCATACTTTTTAAGGTTCCGTACCCGAAGGGTGCCAAACAGGACCCTATTACTAAGCCCCCGCTGTCCGTCCGTCCGTCCGTCCGTCCGTCGGTCCGTCAGCGGGCTCTATCCCATAAACCGTAATAGGTACAGAGTTAAAATTTACACAGAATATGTATTTTAGACGCAATTTAATAAAATTAAAGGGGTCTCCATATATGTGACATAATTTTCGTAATAATTCGTGCTTCCCGCTCTGAACGAAGATATTTTGATGACTATTTTGTTAATAGCTGAACCCGCAGTGTTTCACTGCACATACTTACTGGGTTGGCTGGAAGATATTTCTTTTAGAAATAAGCCCGCCTTTGTACATGTTATTTTCCACTGCGTCAATTGTTTTTACCGTTGTTTTATGTAATAAAGGATATAATCATAACGAATGCTTAGGCTCGCCAAATCACCTCCCCTTCTGTCCCCACCACATTTGGGCTCTCATCACTGCTAATGTCGTCCCTGGGCAGAGCGTTTAACACTTACCAGTATTACCATTCCAAGCTACACTCTTCGGACTTCGCCCCGCTCTTACTGCCTGCGCCGTTGGGGCCAGAATCGCACTGCGAGCTATTAGTTGTGGTCTGCGGTGATGCGACATGAGCAAGCGGCTAATGCTCATTTGGATGGAGGGGTACAGTGGTTGGCGGGCAAAGATAGCGTGAATAACGCGAAGTTACATACATTCATAGCGTCACTCCTTTTCCCATACGGAGTGGTAGAGACAATTCTACCCTGGGTAGCCGAGCGAGCGAAGCGTCAGAGCGTTCGAGATCGGCCAAAACTGAATTTGTCAGTTTTTGATTTTATTTCCGAAAATGTATACTACCTACTCAGACTACGCAGTTCTCTCCGCCTTCACGAGACGAGCCCGTAGACATTTGACCTCCTAGGACCAAGGAAACGCGCGTAATCGCGTAAACTTACACCCGTATTTTGCTCAAAAGTCTGCATAGTGATTAGAAAATTCAAGCACCTGAAATTCAATTTAACATTGGACTTTCTTGGTTAAATTGTTGCGCAAAATAAACTTGTATCGCATTATAATGAAACCTTTTGTCCGTCAGTCGTGACAATAATTTTTAAGTATGTATGAATGTCGAAGGGCTCGCGAGGCCTAGAGTTCTCACAGAAACATCTATGCTATGCTACGTTAATGAACCTATTTTTAATAACTAAAATCGGTCAAGGGCTTGTCGGACACGCACACGAAGGTACCCGTACCATAGTACAAATAAAAACTATGCTGAAAACCGGTCAAGTGCGAGTGTAACTCGCGCATGAAGGGTTCCGTACCACCTTAGAATGGTGTGGAGTGAATAGATTTTATATAGCAAAAAGTTATTGGTTACTTTCACACTCCATGTACGTAACCAGGTGCATTGATAAGTTTGTATGTGGTATTGAAAGAATTGTTGTATGGGAGCCCCCTTAAATATTTATTTTATTCTGTTTTTTAGTATATGTTGTTGTAGCGGCAACATAAATACATCATCTGTGAAAATTTCATCTGTCTAACGGTTCATGAGATACAGCCTGGTGACAGACGGACCGACGGACGGACAGCGGAGGCTTAGTAACAGGGTCCCGTTTGGCACCCTTCGGGTACGGAACCTTCATTAAGGACAAAAAAAATACAAAAACTAATACCTGGTTGCGGATCCGATGTCAAAATAATTGCGCCATGATCCTGGAATGAGACGATGATGAGTGTCGCGAAATCATCCATAATATTGGGTGCTTACCTATGAAATTGGTGAATTTTTCTTACAGATTCAGGAGTTCATAATTCGAGTAATTCAAATTTCCAGTTTTTTTTATTGTTTTAAAATAAATTTCAATATTTTACGTCTACTTATTAAATTTTCTTTTAATTTTCAGTTTGATAACTAAAATGTTATCTTCAAAATCAGTGCCTCCTAAATGTCATCTATTTTCATGATAATATTCGTAATATTTTTTTACAGCTGACACTTTTCAAAAATTATATAAAAATTTCTGTTAGCTAAATGTGGTCTCATTCATACACACAAAGATTATAAAATTAGGATCTGTCATTCCTAAAACAAATACAAAAATGTTTGTACTGAAAATTGAGTTAACTTCAATTTCTCCATACTAAACGCCAATTTCATATGTAAGGATCTAATATTTGAATCAAACTCAAACTCAAAAGTACTTTATTATTGTAGATATTTACATATACTTAGCAAACGTCATTTTTTGCCTCTTCTCTACATTGGACCACTGTGGGAGAAGAAGGGCGTAGAAACTCCCACAGATTGATTTTTAGATCTCTTTTAAAAATAGTTTGTGCTTAACTAATACAATTATGATTTATTTTTATTTAATAAGCAGGAATAAATAATTACAAAATTATTAACAGCAAGGTCTGTGTTGAGCCAGATTAACCCCATACAGTCCTGTCATTTAAGTAATCTTGAACATTTTAATATCCCTTTTTCGACAAAGTCGTTTTAACATGCTTTTTAAATTGCTCAAATGGCAATTTCAAAATCTCAAGAGGTATCTTATTGTAGTAGAGAATGCACTGACCCTTGAAAGAATTGCTAACCTTCGCGAGTCTAAAACGGGGCGCACATAGTCTGTGATTATTTCTTAGGTAAACATTACAGCTATCGCTAAGTTTGGAAAATGTTGTAATGATGATGTGGTAATTCGCGGGATCAAGGAAATTGAAACACGTCTCTTATATGGGACCCCTTTAATTTTAAAAAGGCTCCTGTATTTAGTTATTTGTTGCTGTAGCGGCAACAGGAAAACATATTGTGTGAAAATTTCAACTCTCTACCTATTATCTACGTTTCATGAGGTACACCCCACGGACGGACGCTGACAGACGGACGGACGAACAGCGGAGGCTTAATATAATAATATGGGAACCCTAAAAACCACCTTTACATTACGTTGCACTATCAGCCGACACTGCAATGGCAAAACTATAGAGTAATTTTTTCCAAAGACAAAAAGCAGATTTTGATGATGTTAATGGTGTATTGTCTTTAACCTTGAATTGGTTCACAGTTAATAATTTATTGTTAAACGCTGGTAAAACCAAGTGTATCAAATTCTCACTTCCAAATGTCAGGCAAGTTGAGACCAGTTTAGTGTTAGACAACAGCACGTTAGAATTAGTAAATGATACGAAGTTTCTTGGAATAACCATTGATAGCAAATTGCAGTGGGGACCCCACATAGATAAATTGGCTGGTAAATTAAGTTCTGCGGCTTACGCTGTTAGGAACATCAGACAAAGCACGGATGTGGCTACATCTAGGCTAGTATATTTTAGTTACTTTCATAGTGTGATGTCCTATGGTATCTTGTTGTGGGGGAATGCAGCGGATATTCAAACTATTTTTATTTTACAGAAAAGAGCTATTCGAGCAATTTATAATTTAAAACGAACAGACTCCTTAAGAGAGCTTTTGAAAGAAATTGACATACTAACAGTAGCTAGTCAATTTATTTTCGAAAATATAATGTATGTACGCAAGAACCTTACAACATTTTCCAAAATTAGCGATAGCTGTAATGTTAACCTAAGAAATAATCACAGACTGTGTGCGCGCCGATTTAGACTCGCGAAGGTTAGCAATTCTTTCAAGGGTCAGTGTATTCTCTACTATAAAAAGATATCTCTGGAGATTTTGAAATTGCCATTTGAGCAATTTAAAAAGCATGTTAAAGCGACTTTGTCAAAAAAGGGATATTACAATGTTCAAGATTACTTAAATGACAGGACTGTATGGGGTTAATCTAGCTCAACAAAGGCCTTGCTGTTAATAATTTTGTAATTCCTGCTTATTTATCATAATAATTAAATTTTTCATATTTGTATTAGTTAAGCACAACCTATTTTTAAAAGAGATCTAAAAATAAATCTGTGGGAGTTTCTACGCCCTTCTTCTCCCACAGTGGTCCAATGTAGAGAAGAGGCAAAATTGACGTTTGCTAAGTATATGTAAATATCTACAGTAATAAAGTACTTTGACTTTTGACTTTGACTTTGACCATTATCAATAAAAGTATCTTGCTCCTGGCTTGATCACGAAAGTACTGTAAAATGAGGTAAGTAGAGGTCCAGGGGTTCAATTCTCTTATGAGAAACGATTAGCGATAATATATCGATTGGCGCGAAATGCCGCATTTGGCAGTCAGTCTGCAAACAAAATAAGCGCCGCCGACAAGGCAAATACGCATTTTGCGGCCCCTGGAGGCAATCCGTTTGCTATAGATATGAAATCGCTATGCGTTTTTCACAACAGGATAGGGTCCCGGAGGTGAATGGAATATAATTTTCTCTTATACATATAGAAGCCATGTCTGCTAACCAAATTTTAGGGTATTTAGGTAAAAATGTGCTCAAGTAACATTGTTTGACGAATTTCAAAGAAAATTCTTCTTTTCTCTAATATTTTTACTAAGTTTGATGCTGTTATTATTTATCCCGTAATCGGGTAAGTATTTATGTATTTGTGTGTAGCTAGTTCTCTTCTCTACCCACTGCAATGTCTTGGATGGCCAAGTGCTTCATCACAGCCTCCCGCCTTTGCTGCGTGGCTGCGATGATGCTGGGGACATTACAGTAGCCCTTCTGCACTTTCTGAACCTGGCTTTATTCCCCAGAATCTTCCTACCAGCTCTGCCACTCGAGATCTTCCTAATGGCTCTACTACCCGAGATCTTCCTACTGGCTCTACCACCCGAGATTTTCCTACCGGCTCTATCACCCGAGATCTTCCTACCGGCTCTAACATCCGAAACCAACCTTCCTACCTACCGGATCTGCACTTCCCAGCTCCTAACACCGAAACATCTGACTTTCCTACATCCTGCCGGATTCCTGCTGAACACCCGAAGACCAGGGGAGTGCTCTTGTGGTCAAAATGTGACCAATCAATACCAATGAGTTCTGTAAACCCACGACCCGTCTATACTTCTCTATTTCATTAAATCTCTAACTACGTCTTATCATTCCTTTCTATTTATCTATACCAAACCACTAAGGTTACAATAAAAATATTAGAGAAATGACGAATTTTATTTGATATGTAATTTAACCTCTGATTCACTTTTATCACTTTTGGGTGGTGTATTTCAAATTAACGTCATTTATCATAAACAAAAACCTATTAATCGAAATTAAGAGAAGACAAGGCAAGAACTAGTCTACATTAAGGGTTACAGCGAAGCTGTTATGTTATTGCAGACGTCCTTTTTTCTGTTCTTCTACGAATCCTGAGAACAAGTTAAATCGTTTGAAGATCAGTTCTATCTTCTATCTTATGAAGGTATGTCGTTAGTAACTTCCACAGGTGTCTCTGACCCGGAGCACGAATTTTGACAGATCAAACTCAAAAAGTAAGTAGGCAAAAAAAAACTGTTATAAGTCAAACACTGGAAAAAATAAAAAAAATAAATCAAATATGATCAACTAAACTAATAAATAACTATAAATTAATAATAATAATAATAATACAATCATAATAATAATAATAGTAGTTCTAACACTAGAGTAACTTCTATAAAATGAACATAGCAAAAACATTTATATACAGGCACATACATTGCTTCTGGCCCCGTACTAGGATACCCTGTGCCGTGGGAACCAGAAACAGCGACGTCACACACATATAAACATCCAAGACCTGGGGTTTTCTTTTTCTATATCCCCAGTCGGGAATCGAACCCGGGACCTCCCGCATGGTGGCTACCTGGCTAGGGCCACAGAGGTCGCCATTCATTATACTTATGCCTCGAGAGGTGGAGGCCAGGAGATCCACACTGTCTCTCACTCCTTTAACTAATTATTAAAATAGATCTACCTACTATACATGAACTGTGTTTTTAGGGGATAATAAAAAAAACAATGTTGTACTAACTGACAGTTCAATTTAATAAATTTTCGATGCCTAATTATACTATAACACGACTATGGTCTGTTCGATTCGAAATCCACTTGACTTGACTGTGAACAGACTGTAATTTCAAATTTAGTCGTTTGCCTCGGCGGCGTCCCACTGTCTTTCTGCAAAAGCAATATGTCGTATTCTCACTGTACATCAAACTGGATATCATGCAGGTGTCAAACTCGACACAAACGACTCTCAATAAAAAAACGCAATCAACAAGAGATTGACGCACATTAACTCCCGCCGTTTCTTTTTATTTTTACTTACTTTTAACATTTACTTCTCTGGGCCTTCGGCATTCAAATGTAGGGACAGTTCCATGAAAGCCTGATGTCCTTCGGTATAAGTAGCACCTGATGATGATGATGATGATGTCCGCTTCGTCGTATCCGACGACAGCGACCTCTGCTATCTCCTTTCATGTGCTCTAACGTGGCTGGCGGATCAGAAATTGCTCTTAAATGTCCGGTTGCATTGAGCACAGTACAATTGCCCCGAACCATTGTTGTAGGTGCAAGTGTAGGTGCGCACCTACACTTGCACCTACAACCTCGCCCTAAGCGCTTAGGGCGAGATTTCCTAGTCAGACACGAATAGGGTTAATTAATTGTAAGTACATATACCTCGCGCCACGAATTAAGATGGCGGGAATTACTTCGCATTTATACAGGTATTGAAAAGTGACTAATTCGCATTCAAGGCCACCGCTCATAACTCGTGGCGCGAGGTGTACCCGTCTCGTATTTTCCCATATCGTACGGGATGGCACAGGCGTACCCACGTTCGTTCATTGTTGCGCACGTTCGTGATGGGGAAAATCATGAGGAAGTCTTTTCAGCCATGAATCTTTTATTTAAAACTAAGACCTCTTTTTAACACGCTTTTATCAGCTTCACCTGTGATAATTTAACTTGCAAGGTCAGAAACAAACCTTGTAAGTTGAATTTGACCCCCTTCTCGGTTTCCGATTGAGCTAAAATTTAGTACAATTATGTAAGTTGGGTGACAATGCAATATTATAATACTGATCTGATGATGGAGCCGGATGATGGTCACGGGAACTCTGTAATAAAATAAAGCAATCCTACCGAGTTTGTGCTCTTTAGATTCGTCTCAGTGAGTAGTCGATGGTTTAGTGAGAGTCCAAACTGATCTGATGATAAGACGTGAGGGCGGATAGTGGAACTCTTCAACGGCTACTAGTAAACCCATTGAGTTTGGACTCGTTTGATTTGTTTTAACGTCACAAATAGATTGCTCTTAGTAGTGAGGGTTTCGAGCTTTTCTGATGATGGAACTGGATGGTGGTTGCAGGAACTCTTGGATAAAATAACGTATCCCTACCGATTTTGAGCTCTTTAGAATCGACTCGGCTGGTAGTTGATAAACGTGTTTTTAAGTTTTTAACTTGGTGATTATTATAATCCACTAGCACGCATATGTCGCTTCTCTAATAAAGTGTGTAACCAAGACTTTGATATTTATAATTGGGAAATATTAAACTGCACATCAATAATACTGATTTGCACAGCCATCAGGACACAATGCTGCGGTAGCTTAGGTGAAGGGTAAAGGGGGTGAGCGAAGCGAAGCCCCCTTTATCCTTCGTATTAGGTTGAACATGTAAGAACAGCAAAAATACGAATAAAATATGAAGTTTTTTTGCTGTGAAAGTCAGTACTAATATTTGCTGTTAGATTAGATTAAATACAAGCCTTTATAATTTACATTATTTTTAAAGTAAATCTCATAATGCACTGCAGTCATATTGATCTCTTCTCTAGATTTGTTAAGCTAAGTTTATAGCAATTAATATTTTTAAAGTAAAAAAATAACAAGTACAATGGTATAGTTAACAAGATGTTTTTTAAATTGTGTTCAGTTTTAAGTCTGTTTATGTGATTGATCTCATGTCTGTGTATACTTTGGATGACAGTCTAGTGCTTAAGTCAAAGTCAAAGTCAAAGTTTTGTATTACTGCAGATATTTACATAAACTTAGCATTTAATATATAAATGTCAAACTTCCTATTTTATTAAATGATTTTATATACTAAATAATAAATAAAAATAAAATAAAAAAATCTGGTTAATGTCAAGCATTCATCTTCTTGTTTAGGGACCAGCATTTGAACCAAAAATGCAAATCTAGAATTCATAATGCTTATTTAGGGCGACTAGCTAGAAGGCGAAATAATACTTTGATGACCCGAATGGCCGAGTCGGCAGTGACCCTGTCTACGAAGCCAAGGGTCCCGTGTTCGAGTTCCGGTGGGGGCAAATATTTGTTCGATGAGAACGTATCTTTGTACCCTAGTTTATCTATCTAAGTTTAATATTTATCTATACGAATATAAGTACGTTTATCGTTGTCTAGTACCCAAGATACAGGAAATCCAAGTTTGGGGCTAGATCAATGTGTGTCAATAGTATCCAAGGTATTTTATTATTATTATTATTTAACAACTCCATAATAGTAGTTTATGTGACTGCTGCATAATGGAGGGCATTAAAACTCGAGAGTGGGTGTATGAAACGAGCTGAAGGCGAGTTTCATAATAATATCACTCGAGAGTTTTAATGCCTAATTATGGTCAGTTACATACACTAGTTTATCTACACACATATCATAAGCTCTCTTTGATGTGTTCAGGAACCGCATGTTTGACCGGCATCTTGTTCATTAGTACCAACTTCTCGCAGGCGGGCGTCGGCGTTCGAAGTTTGAATGTCAGTACCAACTTCACAGACAAACTAGGGACGGCACGCGGGTGGGCGTCGGCGCTCGAAATTTGAATGTCATTATATGTAGAAAAACTACACGTAATGACCATTATGTGTAGTTTTCCAGATACGAAACGAGTTTTTACCAAGTAGTTTAACATAATGCTGATCGTAACGTGCGGTTTTTGAACGCAGTAAAGAGGGTTTATGATACGTGTGTAGATAAAAAATTATAAGGAGTTGTCAAAGATTACTCGAGTAAAGTGTTATTCCGCCTTCAGATTCATATTCAGATTCAGATTATTTTTTTTATTGAATATAAATAAATAAATTATCTTATTCAACGTCAAAATTATACTTACTTAGAACTTCAAGTCATTTTTTTATATAAAAAAAGAAACACCGGTCCGGAAGGTGGGCCTCGGGGTTAAGAAGAAACGGCAAGAAACTCCCCCATACCTTCTTTTTAAAACAGCCGCCTTCTAGCCGTGGCACTTATTCATGAATTTGGCCTCTCCCAACCCGCACGGGGACAGACGCGATGGGTGAGGAAGCTGTAAATGATCCACTCGCGTTAAGATAACTTCACGAATTATCCGAACCACAACAAACAGCAAAGCAAGGTTGCGTATTTTGCAAACCTCAATGCCCCCCCCGTCGCAGTGAGGCGGGGCGGGGCGGCGGGGGGAAGCTCACAAATGAGCTGTTCACCTGACATGATGTATTGACGACGGCCCGTCTCGCGGCACCGCCTATTGTAACCGCAGTGCCGATCTGTATAGAGCTGCTGCTTGGATTTAAAACGAACAAAATTGTTGTTTATCAACGAAAACATCTATTTTCGGAGTCCTTTGGTTTTAAAATTTTATTAATAAGTCTCCACAAGTTGGATACAACTAATCAGTGTTACCCTTGATCTTGATGTCCCGTTACACATTGCATTTTATTTTTCTATTATTTATTTTTGATATTTATAAAGTAATTTTTAAAAGTCGATGTTTTTTTTGGTATATATATATAAATAATATATTGTCAGTCCAGAATATGTCGGTCACATACAAGTGCAAATATTATTTTTTACCAATATAAGTGTTGACTCCCCACAACAGCAAGGAGCACCAAAAAACAAATCGGCCAAGGGCTAGTCGTACTATTTATTTCAAATCTGGGGACTTGTCAGTGCCCAACCAAGTGAAGAAATGGAACTGCCTACCATTTTCTCAATAAGTTTCAGGTTTCCGTACCCGATGGATGCCTAACGGGACTGGACGGGAACTGATAGTCTGTTCGGCCTGTCCGTCAGCAGGCTGTATCTTATGAACCGTAGCACGTAGAGCGTTGAAAATTTCCTAAAATGTGTATTTATGTTGCCGCTACAGCAACAAAAACAACAACCAATACAAAATGCACCACATTTTATTGTCAGACGTTCAACGTTTTAATAACTGTGTAATGATTTAATCATACGTAAAGCCTGTAAGAAGTCAGAAAAGATTCTAGATAAAAACGGGAAATATAAAACTGCACATAAAAAATACTGATTTGCACAGCAAATATCAGGGCAAAACGCTGCGGTAGTGAAGGGTAAAGGGGATGAGCAAAGCGAAGTCCCCTTTATCCTTCGTGTTAGTTTGAACATGTAAGAATAACAAAAAATACTTAAAACTCAAATACACATAAAATATTTAAAACAAAAAAGTGTTTTTGTTGATCCTTTTTTGGTGTGCAAATCAGTATTTTTGATGTGCGATTAAATACTAGCCGATAAAACCGATACAGTATGGTTATTTCCAAAAAATATTTCCGCAAAGTCAGTATAATTGATGAATGACTAGTGTTCAGGCTTCTCGGCACCTAATGACCTCGTAGGGGCCCATCAGCTACGAGGTAGCGTAGCGATCAGTTGCCAAGAAGTGTGAACGTCGGCGATTCACCGAGCTAAAATGATTGGGTTCGATCTAACCTGGTCTGTGCTTCGGTCCCGTCAACCTCCTGTCTCTCTGCAAGGCCCGGGTGCACCCTAGGCTCTTCTTGGTAGACAGGTTCTTCAGCCAACCAGGTATGACTGGCAGGCCAGCTTCGATGAGCACAGTGTTCCAACACAGGTTATGTTACGTGGGAAAAACCAATCGGCCACGTAAATGCGAACTTTATCTGGTTCGGGGAACCACAACACACTCAGCTATATAGACAATCCTGAGGGAAACCCGAATACATTCCAGATGGCTTGCGATTTAATTTCAATACCCTAACCAATACGCGTTTACATTGCGAGGGCTTTCGTCTGTCAGTTGTCAAAAACTGCAAGGTTGGCAGCAACGTCAAATTCAAAATGGCCGTTCCGAAACCATCGATCGAATATCGATTTGGAATCGAACAATCACCCGCCCGGACAGGCACCCACCTGTCCCCTAATCTACGGGCAGCCGAGACAACGTTGCTACCGCTCGTTTTAGAACCGAGCCTCCTACTAGAACCTCCGCAGACCGGGGGGTCCCGTCCTTGCCAGGGAACAAGTTAACAATGCGCCCCCTGCGCCAACGTAGTGGCGGTAGGTTAGCATCCTTAACCAGAACGAGGTCACCAACACTAGGGGGGCTGGTTTTGTCAGTCCACTTAAGGCGCTTTTGTAAGATATGCAGATACTCGAGCGACCAACGCTTCCAGAAATTCTGAGTAAACTGCTGCAACATCTGATACCTTGACAACCGATACAATTTCACTCCCTCGAAGGGGTGCTCGGGCAACGCGTTAAGTGGCTGTCCTATCAAGAAATGGCCTGGGGTCAGAGCCTCCAGGTCATTTGGATCCGAGCTGAGCGGACACAACGGTCGCGAATTGAGAACGGCCTCGATCTTACAAAACAATGTCGCGAGCTCCTCAAAAGTCAGCGCGGTCTGACCTACTATACGCCCCAAGTGCGTCTTAGCTGACTTAACTACGGCCTCAAAAATCCCACCCCAGTGGGGGAAACTCGGTGGGCTGAAGGTCCACTGTATACCCCGACGGGAGAGGGCCGTTCCAATATCCACTTTATTTACATTCAAAAAGTTGTCTATCTCTCGTAAGTATCGTTCCGCACCGACGTAGTTAGTGCCGTTATCAGAGCGGATCAAAGTTGGAAGTCCCCTTCGAGAAACAAACCTATCCAAACAAGCAATGAAAGCCTCTGTCGAGAGATCAGCAACGAGCTCGAGATGTACCGCCTTGGTGGATAAACAAACAAACACACATAGGTACGCCTTGTATTGCTTAGCGGTACGTAATCGTGAACTCTTCACCATAAACGGTCCGGCAAAATCCGTACCAACACCTGAAAACGGTCTGACCTCATTCACACGATCAGGGGGCAAGTCCCCCATGAGAGGTTGCATCGTGGCAGCCTTAAGTCGATAACAAGGCATGCCCCGAAACACGATGTTCCGTATGACACGGCGGGCAGATAAGATCCAAAACTCCCGCTGGAGCGTGGCCAACAACGCGTTACAGCCGGCATGCGCATTTTTAATATGACGATCAGTCACCAGCAATTCAACTAACTGTCCCCCCTTGGGGAGCAGAAGTGGGTGACGAGCCGAATACGACAGATTCGCATTGCGCAATCTTCCTCCTACCCGAAGTAACCCGGTCGAATCAACAAAGGGGTTGAGACGCGCGACGGCTCCCTTCAATTTCGAACGTCCACTTCGTATAATCTCCAATTCTGCCCCAAACTTCGAGGACTGTACCAACCGGACCAAATTCAGTAGCGACTCGTTTCGCTCTGCCGGAGTCAGAATAGGGTTCAACGTTCGCTGATCGCGAGGAGTACGACAATTTCGAGCGAATCTCCTAATCCAAGTGGACACGTTTATCAACTTGTCAAGTGAGCTATACCGGTCCAGCAGAAATCTGGCGTCAGGGTCCTCAGCCTTCTGGGTAACATGCACGGCCGCTCTGGGGCCATGATCCGAAGATACTACTACATGGCTGTGGGGCCAGTCCGATTCTCTCCTGGCAAGCCAGGGTGGTCCCCACCACAAATGGTGTCTAACGAGTTCAGGAGCCCGACATCCCCTGGATGCACAATCAGACGGGTTCAATTCTCCTGGTACATGTCTCCAGGTCAGTGGGACCTCAGACGACACAATCTGGGAGACACGGTTCGCAACAAAAACCTCTAAGTTATGGACCGAAGCCTTCAGCCAGCACAAAACAATCTGGCTGTCCGTCCACGCGTACACCGTATCCTCCAAAACCACTGACCCACGCAACACTGTTAGAGTGTGATTCAAAAGTTTGGTCAAAAGAGCAGCCCCGGACAGTTCCAGTTTTGGAATCGTCATCCTTGTCCGAATAGGCGCTACCTTGCTTTTTGCCAAAACCAAACGCACGTCGACCTCCCCGGTGGAGGTGACGGTTCGCAAGTAAACCGCTGCCGCAAACCCTCGTTCAGAGGCATCACAAAACCCGTGAAGGGTTGCCCTGTAATCCCCAGCAGGGACCAATTTCCTCGGCAGCGATACATTATTTATGTCCGATAGCGAGGTGAACATTCGCGTCCAATCAGTCAACAAATCACCTGAGAGGTGGGTGTCCCAGGTCAACTGAGCCGCCCATAGCCTTTGCATAAAACATTTGAGAGCAAAGGTGACTGGAGAAATCCATCCATTCGGGTCGAACGTTCTCGCAATCGTTGACAGTACTGACCGCTTCGTCCAGGCCTTCGGTGTTTCTAAAACCACCCGATAGGTAAACTCATCATGGACGGGCCGGTACTGAATTCCAAGCACTGACAACATGTTAGGGTTGTCAGGATTCTCAAAAACGTGCGGGTCTTGTTGAAACTCATCTGGGAGACCAGCCATCAACTCAGGGGAGTTGGACATCCACTTGCGTAGTTCATAGCCGCCTCGTTCCAGCAATTGAATGAGCTCGTCACGTCGGTCCAGAGCTTCCTCTACACTGGCTGCCCCTGTGCAGACGTCATCGACGTACAAATCTTGCTCCAGGATAGCAGCGGCTCTAGGATAGCTCACACGGTCACGCGACGCCAACTCCCGCAGGGTACGCATCGCCAAATACGGGCTAGACCGTAACCCATACGTGATCGTGTTCAGCTCATAGACCTTGACTGGCTCGGCCGTGGACTCACGCCAAAGTATCAACTGATACCTTCTGTCAGCCGGATGAATTACCGTTTGCCTAAACATCATCCGAATGTCTGCGACAAATACAATCTGGTGCCTCCGAAAGCTCGTGAGAATATCCGAAATATCACGGCTCAACTTGGGTCCCGAATGTAGACACTGATTCAGGGACATCCCGTTCGAGGTAGGTGCTGACCCATCAAAAACAACTCGAATCTTGCCGGTAGGGGTTCGTAGGACGGCATGGTGTGGAAGGAAACAATGATCCTCAGATCTCCAGTCCACACCCGATACCGACATGTGTCCTAACGACTCATACTCCCTCATGAAATCAACATATTTCTGTTTAAATACGGCGTCCCTTGTCATCCTACGCTCCATCGACATCAATCTCGTCTCAGCCATCTTCCTAGATTCTCCTAGTGGCGGTCGATCGGCCCTGAAAGGCAGTCGGGTTACAAAACGACCAGAACGAAGGCGACCAGTACTATTCTGGTAAAACAACTCGCACTCTTCTTCGTCTGCGTCGAGTCGACGAACGGTGGGAGGTTCCTCTATCTCCCAGAAACGTTGGATAGCGTCTGACAACGCTGAGCCAATAAGTATGCCATCTGACTCGGCAGGCCTAACCATTGGCAATGCCGGACCCATGATCACGTGACCAAACTTAGTATCCACAGCAATCAACCCGTCCGGCTGAAGAACTCGCCGATCCGACAACAGAAACCTACCCAGAACATCTGCTCCCAGTAGCAGGTCGACCGGGGCTGGAGTGTCAAAATCGGGATCCGCCAACTTGAGTCCTGATGTCAGGGATCGAACGGCCGGATTCAACTTCACCAAGGGGTGTCTGCCCATGACATGCGTCATCACTAAAGCTTGCACGGATGTTTTTGTCAAAATGTCATAACGTGGAGAGAACGTGATCACCGATTGACCAACTACATTCGTAACCGTAACATTCCCCACGCCCCGTATTGATTTATTATAGCTATTTACCTTGAGGCCCAACCATTTTGCTAAATCGTTCGATACAATGCAGCCCTGAGCTCCAGAATCTAATAGGGCGCGAACGTATGTTGGGTTGCCCGCCAAATCCCAAACAAGCACAGAGGCGATCGGTAGCACCACCGTCTCCGGTTGGGGTGGTAGCAAATTGTTGGGCCGCAAATTCCTAGCGAGGGCCCCCGGGGCCCCACTGTGCCTGTAACCGATCAGGTATGCAGCTATACGCCAGCGGGTCCCATTGTACAAATGGCCCACGCGCCGGTTCCATTCCCAACCTACGATTCCCCTTAAAGGGGGGTGGGCGTGAATTCAACCTTGGCCGCTCCATGAGCGGGGGGGACATCACATGTGACCGATGAGGACGAGGCGACGAGCGGGGCGACAACTGAGGCGGCGTCCGAACCGCACCCGCATAGCTCGAAGGTGTCCCATGCCACCCGCCCGTTACGGCCTGCTCAACACACCCAATGTCCCGCTGAGTCGGATGCTGAGTCGCAACCGAAAACTCAGGGCCCCCCATGTGATGACCCTGAGTGCGGCCCTGCACCCTAGTACTGCCCTGTGGAGGTGGGGACGTTGGCCCCTGAGTTGCGCTCCGAGTCGCAAACGAATTCTCAGGGCCCCATGCCGTGTCACCCTGGATACGGCCCTGTGGAGGCTGTTGGCCGGACCGGTACATGCACAACAGATTGTTGTGGGCCCCACCACAATATCCGCACATTTTTGTGCGCGTGCAGTCCCTAGCCATGTGTGGCCCGAGGCACAGGAAACACCAGCTCCGCTGCTTGGCCATCCGGCGCCGTCCCTGAACCCTAAGTTCCCCGAACTTATTGCAATTGGCCACAGCATGGCCAATCTGCCTACAACATGGGCATCTCTCACTATGTGGGGTCAATGCACTCACAGTCCCATACGACTGCCGGTTGGTGCGGTCCTTCCTCGTCGGAGGGCCCCTACTCACAGCGCTCCCGGCAGCTCTCTGTGGCTCCGAAGGATGGGTGACCGTCAACCCCAAATTCTCTGCCCGTCGAGCCTCCTCTTCCAAGAATCCGACCAAGTCGGAGAAGGCAGGCAGGTCCTCGGCCGACCTCCCGTGAGACTGTTCGAAACGAGTCTGCACGTCAGCGGGTAGGCGGGAAAGTACAATGTACAGCAGTAGGTACGACCATTCACCAACCGGAAGTCCAAGATTCTCTAGAGCCTTGGTGACGGACAACAACGGGTTCAAAACCTCCGTCTGTATGGCCCCGACCTTGTTCACAACCGGGATACTAAACAAACGGTTCAGTTGGGCATCGGCCAACCTCCGTTTGTTATGGTAACGTCTGACCAACAATTGCCTGGCCGTGTCATAGTTACCCTCCGTAACTGTCAAATGAGCGACCAGCTCCCTAGGCTCACCCCTCAATGCTGCCACCAGCTGAGCCATCTTGACAGACTTGGTAATGTCCGATCGCATGTGCACCAAACTGTCGAACAGATTGATGAAGCTCATCCATTCACCGGACACTCCGTCAAAAGTAGGCATAGTTATGGCCGGTAACCTGGACCCTGAACCCTGAAGCGGCAGAGGTGCTTCAATGTCACCACCATGGCTGGACTCGCGCTGTCTACGTATGTCCGCAGCCTTCTGCGTGATAGCAGCTGCCATCTCCATACATTGGTCGACATCCCCTAGCAACCGTGACAGCCTGTCAGGTGCGCAACCATCAACTGATTCCGCCTGCGCGGACAATTCGAGCACCCTATTGTAACGTTCCTTAACGTCCATAGACCGCTCCAATACCACATCATGCCTATCTAAACGGTCTATCAGACCGTGTGCGGAGGAAAACCATCTGAGTTCCTTAGAAACACCCTTCTGTATTTCAGATAACGACATGATCGGAACGATACTTACTCACAATTTGCAGTAACTCAATTTTATTGGACCCTCCAGTCTACAACCCAAACGAGGGAACCCTAAACCACAACTTAAACAATGTTATTTTCCTTAAACAATAGGAACCGAGTTTTATATCTATATAAATTCTGTAAATAACAATTTAGTTTCCCTTTATCACTACAACACACACAGATAGTCAATATTAGTTCAAGTTATAAATTGCTATAACTGAAAACAATGTAATAGCCTGCTATCAATAGATGTAACTACCTATGTTAACCAAAACATTCATTAGCATTACTAGACCACTAATAGATTGACTAACTGGTACAATACTTCAATGCAAATTTCAACTCAATATCTGTCTGTCTACTACCAGCAATAGACCTATAGCTTACAATACTACCAATCTATGTGGATATAGGAACACAACCAAGTTATCTAATAACCGCCTATACCTACAGATTGATAGTCTTAAATCGTGTCTTCCTGGAGCCCTTGACGGCTGCAAATGTCAGGAAGCCACGCTCTAGCTACCAAAATTTTCAGGCTTCTCAGCACCTAATGACCTCGCAGGGGCCCATCAGCTACGAGGTAGCGTAGCGATCAGTTGCCAAGAAGTGTGGACGTCGGCGATTCACCGAGCTAAAATGATTGGGTTCGATCTAACCTGGTCTGTGCTTCGGTCCCGTCAACCTCCTGTCTCTCTGCAAGGCCCGGGTGCACCCTAGGCTCTTCTTGGTAGACAGGTTCTTCAGCCAACCAGGTATGACTGGCAGGCCAGCTTCGATGAGCACAGTGTTCCAACACAGGATATGTTACGTGGGAAAACCAATCGGCCACGTAAATGCGAACTTTATCTGGTTCGGGGAACCACAACACACTCAGCTATATAGACAATCCTGAGGGAAACCCGAATACATTTCAGATGGCTTGCGATTTAATTTCAATACCCTAACCAATACGCGTTACATTGCGAGGGCTTTCGTCTGTCAGTTGTCAAAAACTGCTAGGTTGGCAGCAACGTCAAATTCAAAATGGCCGTTCAGAAACCATCGATCGAATATCGATTTGGAATCGAACAACTAGTAATTTATAACTTCTTAATGCAACTAATTGTCTACCTACACCTAATAATAATACCTACCTACTTAACAATTGTCTAGCTGTAGACACTAATTCAGCCCATCTATAGCTCAAACGTGAGCGTAAATACCCACCTAATATTAATAGTAGTCGGTACTTATTCATTGATCAAAGTAAAAGCCGGCCTATACAGGTGCGAAAGATATCTGCGGCGGAATCCTCCGGTGAGGTAAATTAAATTAGCCATAACAAAAAACACGTCAGAGAATGACAGATGAGCCGCGCGAGCCACTACAAACCATACCCTGTTACAGCATCGGGGAAAAAACGCACGAAACGAAACATAAATTAGTAAGCGGAATCAAATAAAATAACGACGTGTAACATTATTTATCGGAATATAAGCCTGTATAGCAACGGTAATTCTTTAATTATACCTTTGAATAATGCAATGAATGATACTTCTGTAATTACGCGACGTTGCCCACAAATCAGTCACTCGAGTCATATCATGGCTTTGTGTTTATTTTCTCAGCATCTAGCAAGAACTTGATAAAACAATTTGTTTGCAAGCAAATTGTTGAATATAGATTTATTTGATCCTATTGTTATAAAGAAGCTATTTCCTCATTGTATTGTCCCCTAACTAAGATTCCTACGTCGTCAATAGACATCGAGAGCCCTGATTTCTCGCCCAATTAACAAGAAAAATACCGAGCAATATAGTTAAACAATACCCGCGACATTGACATATTATTTCGATTTGGCACCAAAATAATAGCGAAATAAGCGCTATAGTTTCATTTAATACCACCTCTGTCCACGAATCCAAAAGAGACTATTACACTCGCGTGTTCTATACTCGAAAACCAGTCGTAGGTGAAAGCGATTACGGTTCCGAAACCCTTGTCGGTTTCAGCGCGGTTTCGTCAAATCGGTTCTGAATGGCAGTGGAGTCCGAACAGTAGGAATCTTATTAGAGGCACGGACGGTATTGTCCTGTGAGAACCGCAGGCGTGTGTCTGACAAACGGAGGATGGAATGAGTGCTTTTGTCCGACTGACTGATGAGACCTGAGAACGGCGACTTTAGAAATCATAGCGAGACAAACTCCATACAGACATTTGTATCAGATTGTGTTTGTGTTGAAGAATTGCTTCCAAACGTAATTATGATGTTCATTGCGTTTGGTATTGCAGTTCCTGATTACGCTGTAAGTAAGAAAAGAAGATGAATATTCGCAGAAACGTATAGGAAAATCTACGTCTGTAGAGGGATAATTGGAAAACCGACACGCAGAAAAAACGGTAAGGCTAAGCGGAACATTAGCTCGTTTTATTTCATATCATATTCCTACAGTTTGTTAAAGCTTTTTATTTCACTTGAATGAGGGAGAACTCGATCCAGACCTTTCTTGTACAAAAACAATGGCAGGTATTATAAATAAAATAAATTAGTGTAAGCGTTGGACGTTTGGGGCAAGGCAGGGTTCATGCCTAATAATTATTTGAATGCGTCGTATTTAACGCTTATAATAAGGCACTAAGCCTATCAAATTACGTTCAACAAAAATTGTAATTCAATTGGAATGAAGACTGGCGGACATTTGAAGCTATAATTAGTTTTCCGGTGCACTTAGCTTTTTATTAAAGTTAATCAGAACGTTACAGACTTTCCTAGAACAAAATTTCAGTTGAGGTGATATTGATGAATAGCATTTGGGGTTTCGATTTTTGTTACAGTAATTGCATCAACATGGATTCGTGAACAGCTGTTTAGGGCTTTACTCCTCTTTTCCGTTTGTTGAGGCCAGTCACGTGTTGATGAAACATTTACTAATCTTGAAGATTTTATGTACACAAAGTGATGTCATTAGCCAGTACAAAAAATATAATGTGTCAAAGTCAAAAAAAGCTTTGTAAGTACTAATACCTTGGACACTATTTATGCACATTGATCTAGCCCCAAACTAGGATTCCCTGTATCTTGGGTACTAGACAACGATACACTTACTTATATCGATAAATATTATACTTAGATATGTAGATAAACAACCATGACTAGGGTACAAACATCCGTTCTCATCAAACAAATATTTGCCCCCACCGGGACTCAAAACCGGACCCTTGGCTTCGTAGACAGGGTCACTGCCGACTCGGCCATTCTGGTCGTGTACCAATGAGGTTTTCAATCGTACAAAAACAGGTTCCCGTAGGCTCCTTGATGATGCAATTGTGGAAGTGTCTCAATTTCGTTTGAACTTGGAGAAACACAAGTTTGATGGTGTTGCCAGCAAAAACAAAACTATTTTCTATTCACATCAGCAACAATTTAAGAATAAGCGAAGAAAAAAAAACAGAGGTATAACTAGTAGTGAAAAATAGCTAGACGAAAACTGTACTAGGTAGAGTTTAACATGACGGCGGCGGCGCGGCTCCAATAGCTCGAACAACTAGGGCCAGCCCAGTGTCGCATGACACAGTATGAACAAATCATGAGCCTTTGGCCCTTTTAAGTATCAGGGTACCGTTTTCGATTGACAATTTGATAGAAGCGTGCCTTCTATGTTTTCTCGTTCACCGAGCTACACAGATTATGCACAGAAAAGGTTATCCCATTTTTTTTGTAGGGTCAACCGTTATCTTGAAAGGTACATTATACTATAACGAGTTGTTTTATTTTTTAAATCCCCCCATACATTGCGGGACGCGGGCGTTCGGCTGATTTGTGAGGAGTAGTGAAATATAGAGTTGTTCTGATCAACTCGGTTTCATAGTGAAAGTTGCTCAGAATCATGTCCGTAGCAACCCTTCAAAATTTGACTACACCTTTCTGTTGAAACCTGTATTAAGCTTTTTTATTATATAATATAAATGCTAGTATTTAATCGCACATCAAAAATACTGATTTTCACGGCAAAAAAGGATCATCAAAACACTTTTTATGTTTTAAATATTTTATGTGTACTCAAGTTTATGTTCTAAGTATTTTTAGTTGTTCATGCATGTTCAACCTAACACTAAGGATAAAGGGGGCTTCGCTTCGCTCACCCCCTTTACCCTTCACCTAAGCTACCGCAGTATTTTGCCCAGATATTTGCTGTGCAAATCAGTATTTTTCATGTGCTATTGAATACTAGCCTTTATATTATATAATAAAAAAGCTCAATATTTCCCGAACATAAAAGTACTTTTTATGAGAAATCGGCTGACACTAGAACAGTTTCAATGGCCTTTTCTGTGAAGAATCTATCTATGTATAATGGTTACAGATTTTAATTGGAAAACGTTTTAGTTTTGCTGGCAACACTCAAACTCAACATTTCCAAGAGTGCCACCATTAAAATGATGTGTATCCATGGTCAAACGAAGATATTGAGATTACTTCCACACTTAAATCATCAAGGCGCTAAGTATAGTTGGCTTTCAATTGTATTTCTTTGAAAGTTTATTACTTAAAATGTACAAGAACGAGCTATCTGTCCCTGGAATAAACTCCCCAGCGCCATCAGAGACAGTCCGTCATTTTACATTTTAAACGTCTATTGAAAGAACACTTATCATTCTCTTCCATGTAAGCATTAGTATGTATTTGTATCTATTTATATATGCGTTACATATTTATATATAACATTATTTTTAGTATTATGAAGATATTGGTTAGTAGTTTATTATTTTTATTAACATATTTAATGTTGTGCACTCTCCATTCTAGGTTTGTTGAAAGAAAACCTCTTGTTAGAGATAAGCTCGCCTTTGTACATGTTTTTTCCTTTTTTTGTAATCACTTTTTTTGTGCAATAAAGTATATTGTATATTCTAAGATTAGAAATGCGAGTGTACATCAATATATCAAAACAAAACAAGCCTATATTCACTCCTTTTCCCATCCGGGTTGGCAGAGACACAGACGTGCTCATGCTTACCGAGCTTCGCGTTACAAGGGATTAGCCCAACGCCGCAACTATGGGGAAAAACACATTACAACATCAATTTCTATAAATTGATATAGCCGATTGGAGTCAATAGAAAGTTCGTTATAGACTCAATAAACATTTTCGACTTTGTGTTAGAACAGAAATACTAACAACTCGGTGAATAGGGTGCGAGGGGACAGGTGGGACATGTGGACTGCTTATGCCCTGCTTCAAGAAGTCCCGATCAAAGTGATAGATTCATCTGTCGTTTCAAATAAAAAAAAATATGATTTATCTGTTCAATAAGTCTTATTGGGTCTTTTTGAAACAGGCCCTAAGTCTAAATCCCACTAAAACAACATAATAATAAAAATAATAATATAATACCTTGAAAACATTTTACACACATCGATCTAGCCCCAAACTAGGATTATCTGTATCTTGGGTACGTGAGGAAGTTTGTGTTAAGGGGATGGGTATTGTCAGGGCTCCCCATATGACTTCGAAAGTCATTTGCACAGCTTTCATTTCATCGAACACCGTGGAGCGATTGCGAATACTGGACTAAAATTTCCTATTTTTTGGGATATAAAAAGAACGATAATAAAATAGGTAATTAATATCCAATCCAGTTTCAAATAATGAAATAATCAGTGGTTTTAGAAATAATCACTGTTCTGTAAGCTGTTATGAACTTTATTGTAATGTGATTGAGTCCAAAATTTCAACCACTACCAATCGAGTTGCCAATTTTACCGATACACGAGCCTGAATTAACCCTTAATTGGACTGAAGGATTATCATCCCATCAGATTTTCAACCATATGGCTTGGTAAATTCTGCATGCTCAGGCCCAATTAAGGGTTAAATTAGCGCCATGGTCAAACAGACATAAAAATATATGAAAAATATATAATATGAAATTTTATCGGTCTCCCAATCTTTAATTCATTAACAGAAATACCTATTTGATTATATTGCGGATTATTTTCTTGCGGTACCTACTAACTAGGCACTGAACTAGCAATAAAAGTAGTCCAACTCTCCCTAGCCTCCTCTTTGAGGGCGCGAAGATTGCTACCTCTGTGTACACTCACTACCCTTACCCTGGTACCCTCTCCCCTTTGTAAATTACACGACATGCTTATGCCGCACACAATACGGACCAGAGTTGGTCTAGCATAGTATAGTTTACCTTGATCGAGTTATACTTTGGTGCAGCGTTCTGGAAATCGATTATAGCAAGTGTCGCGAGTTCATCACTGACGAGTTTCCTTTAGAGGGGATTTGAGGGGAGGGATGGAATACGGTCGTGGACCAGTGGTTAGTCGCTCGCCTGTTAAGCCGGATATGCAGGTTCAAATCCCCGGTTCTGACCATTTGGCTATGGGATAAGTAATGTATCATAAATACAACAATAATACAGCGTCATGCCTTTTCCCATACGGGGTGGCAGAGGCACATTTGTGCCCATTGTTGGTAACAGAGGGCTAGCCCATCGCCCGCAGCAATGGAGATTGAAGGAGATAAACTACATAAACTTGGCGCACCCCTCCACTTCTCGCCGGCGAGACAGCGAGCGTGCTTTCGACGCGAATGAGCGTGACAGCGTACCTTTGCAGCAGTGGATGGGCCGGCCATGTTATTGTAGTTTATTTCTCTCATAAATAATATACGGACTATCCACCGGTTATGGAAATTCATTTATCTCCATAGCTATAGTCTTTTCGGGTTAGCATGGCAATAGCAGGCATTGACCCCGGTCTACCACTGTATAGCTATACATACTTATTACGTGCAACGTTCGAAATTACTGTCGCTTAGCTTATCATGGAAGCGGTCGCCGGTCGTTAGCAGTCGGGTCAACGACCGCTATCGCAATGCTAACCCCTATACACAATAGCTAAAAGTGGGTCCCACTGTTCCTTTGCCACCCCTTGTGAAAAATTGCGTGAAGCTATACCTCTATGTTTTTTTAAGGCTTATGTTTAAACGATTACCAAAAACGCACCTATTTTACTACCAATAAATTCGAAATTACTGCCAGAATGGATAAATGTCCACCAAATTGTGTTTGGATAAATGATCACCAAACTTCTTTTTATGTTTTGTGTACTTAAGTTTATGTTTTAAGTATTTTTTGTTGTTCTTACATGTTCAACCTAACACGAAGGATAAAGGGGGCTTTGCTTCGCTCACCCCTTTACCCTTCACCTAAGCTACCGCAGTATTTTGCCCTGATATTTTTTGCAACTTTTGGTGTTCATTTATCCATTTTGGGTAGGAAAAAAATATTATAGTGATCATTATATTTGTTGCCTTTTTTAATTACAAAACCTCATAAGCAGTTTATGTCTATAAGTAAAACAAAAATCTGTCAAGTACGGTCGGACTCCTACACGAAGGGTTCTGCAAATCGTATAAGAAAAAGAGGCAAAAAAACACGTCTTTCTGTATAGGGGTAACAGAAGTACACTTTCTGTGAGAATTTCAACTATCTACCAATTACGGTGCATGAGATCCAGCCAGCTGACGGACAGACAGACACAGCGGAGGCTTAGTAACAGGAGATACCTCTCGAGATTTTCAAATCCGAAATATTAAACTGCACATCAGAAATACTGATTTGCACAGCAAAGATCAGGGCAAAATGCTGCGGCAGCTTAGATGAAGGGTAAAGGGGGTGAGCGAAGCGAAGCCCCTTTATCCTTCGTGTTTTTTATACATGCAAGAACAACAAAAAATACTTAAAACATAAACTTGAGTACACAAAAAATATTTAAAACATAAAAAGTGTTTTAGCTGATCCTTTTTTGCTGCGCAAATCAGTATTTTTGATGTGCGATTACATACTAGCCTTTTCAAATTGCCATTTAAGCAATTTAAAGACCATGCAAAAACCACTTCATCAAAAAAGGGATATTATAATATTCAAACTTTATTCTTTATGTGACTCAACACAGAGCTCGCTTTATATATGTGTAATTATTTATCTCTGCAGATTATTTATAATATGTCACATTAGTATTATCGAAACAAAACATATATTTTGAGGAGATTTAAAAATCAATCTGTGGGACTTACTTCGCCCTACTTCTCCCACAGTAGTCCAAGGTAGAGAAGAGGCAACAAATGACGTTTGCTAATTATAATGTAAATATCTACAGTAACAAAGAAATTTTGACTTTGACTTTGATCCCGTTCGGCATTCTTCGGGTACGGAACCCTAAAAGTAACTTGACAAGAAAGAAAGTCGACTCTCCTGATATATCTGTTGGTACTTTGGACATTAATGTTTTACGTCACTACGGTGACTCAATGAGGCTTAAAGTGGAAGTGCAAAAGACACAATAACACATTGTCAACAGCAGTTTAAATGCGCAACTGAACGCTCCACTCCATTACCGAGAGCGACGCTAAGACAATGCTAGGTGAAGTATCACAGCTTGCTAGGGTTGCCAACTCTTTTAATTAATCCTGGCTGCTACTTACCATACGTCTGCACTTAGGTATGGCATGCGAGTCGTTTTCTTTGGTATTATTTTTAAATTTAATTCATTGCGATATTCATTTTAATGAAATAAATGCGAAATGATGACTTAATTACTTGATAATTTTGTCAATGATCGAAAAAAAGTGCGCTAATTTACATTAAGGACTGAGGCAGTTAAAAATTAGTTCGACTCGTCACCGCGCGCAGACTTACCGTGCGAGCACTCAACGATAACTGATGATCACACAACAAAGGGATTGTTTTTAGTCCGTATACTACACGAGCTGATGCCGGCTCAATGTGTAGAGACCCGGACACAGCAGGGAGGTCTGACTCCTGGGCATAGATAATTCCATTTTTTCCCCTCAAACTTTTATTTTTTTTAAATAAATCTTTATTTATTTTAGGCACATAAATCTATGACCAGTAGTGACAAAAAAAAGCTAACAGTCCGTTCGAACGCTAAAAACACAATCCAAAAGTGACAGTGGCTTTTATATTTTTAGAGTTATTCAAAAAATCTTTGAGGACACAAATTCAATTAGATATTTCTTATAGCAGCCCTACTGCAGACCCCTGCCTGTGTAACTGGAGGGTACCCTGTTTGTGCAACTTCACTGGGCGAGGCCAGGGACCAAGCGATTTCATTTCATTTAACACCATCAACTAAAATTGGTCCGGTTTGACAAGCCTGCTCTACCGCAATACAGTCTTTAATCTAGCGCGGAGGGTCAATAGTCAAATTTCTTTGTTACATATACTTAGCAAGCTTTATTTTTTGCCTCTTCTCTACATTGGACCACTGTGGGAGAAGGAGAACTCCCAGAGATTGATATTTAGATCTGTTTTAAAATTGGTTGTGCTTAACTAATACAAAAATTACAATATTAATTATCACCATTATTAATAAACAGTACTAAATAATAACAAAATTATTAACAACAAGGTCTGTGTTGAGCCAGATTAACCCCCATACAAACACCCCTTTTTACACAAAGTCGCTGTAACATGCTCTTTAAATTGCTCAAATGACAATTTTAAAATCTCCAGAGGAATCTTGTTGTATTAGAGATTGCACTGAACTTTGAAAGAATTGCTAACCTTCGCGAGTCTGAACCGGGGTGCAACTAGTCTGTGATTATTTCTTAGGTAAACATTACAGCTATCGCTAAGTTTGGAAAATGTTGTAAGGTTTTTGCGTATATACATTATATTTTCGAAAATAAATTGACTATCTACAGTTAGTATGTCGATTTAGTTAAAAAGCTCCAGTACTGCACGGAATTAACACATAGTGTTTTTTGTTCCTCAGGACAACACTAATTTGTACACCGAAGTGCTCCAAAGTCTGTCCCAGGAGACAAGAGATTATCTAACACGCAATTTCGTTTACATGGATTACAAAATAGTTCTAGTATTTTTGATTTAAAAGAGCTAACTATTGGACGGACTACTAATTAAAAAACATGGGACCAAACGGAACCTCTATTTAAAAAAATATATATAAAAATGAATCGCTGTTCGTTAGTCTCGCTAAAACTCGAGAACGGCTGGGCCGATTTAGCTGATTTTGGTTTTGAAATGTTTGTTGTAGACCAGGGAAGGTTTAAAAGTAGGGTAGGATAGGGTATGGGTAGGGTAGGGTAGGGGTAGGGTAGGGGTAGGGTAGGGGTAGGGTAGGGGTAGGGTAGGGGTAGGGTAGGGGTAGGGTAGGGGTAGGGTAGGGGTAGGGTAGGGGTAGGGTAGGGGTAGGGTAGGGGTAGGGTAGGGGTAGGGTAGGGGTAGGGTAGGGGTAGGGTAGGGGTAGGGTAGGGGTAGGGTAGGGTAGGGTAGGGGTAGGGTAGGGGTAGGGTAGGGGTAGGGTAGGGGTAGGGTAGGGGTAGGGTAGGGGTAGGGTAGGGGTAGGGCAGGGGTAGGGTAGGGTAGGGTAAGGGTAGGGGTAGGGTAGGGGTAGGGTAGGGCAGGGGTAGGGTAGGGTAGGGGAAGGGTAGGGGTAGGGTAGTGGTTGGGTAGGGGTAGGGTAGGGTAGGGGAAGGGTAGGGGTAGGGTAGTGGTTGGGTAGGGGTAGGGTAGGGTAGGGGTTGGGTAGGGGTTGGTTAGGGGTAGGGGTAGGTTAGGGTAGGGATAGGTAAGGGTAAAGTAGGGGTAGAGCTACCCGCAGCGAAGCGAGAGCGGGTCAGCTAGTTAAAAAATAAAAGTCGGTCCGTCGAGTAGTTCGGTTATTAAAATTAAAATAAAAAATACTGAAACAATTATGTCGTCCATGTAAACGAAATTGCGTGTTGGTTTTTCTCTTGACTCCTGCGCCAGACTTTGGAGCACATAAGTTTACAGATTAGTGTTGGCCTGTGGAACACAATGCATAATGTGTTCATTCTGGGCAGAACTTGGTCCAAGCCCTGTCGATGTCCTTTTAAAGTCCCGCAGAACGATAATGGACGTAACGACAAGGCGTGTGAACTGCCATGAACATTATGTACTCAGAAATAAAAATCATGTTTTATCAAAAAAACTTAATTTTAAGAACTGACACACACTATGACACGTTAGCGTTTCTACAGTCTGATTTAACTTTCAGATACCAGTTCTGCAACTGAGCCCTTTTTAGCGTCATAAAACGGTTCTCTCAGCATAAGTCTCTTCCGAAAGCAAATCAATTTTAAATCATAAAGGCGATATTATTTTAACTTTTAAATTTTAACACTTAAATATTCAATATTGGCTTTAGACTGAAGAATCGGTCGATTGAAATCACTCTCCTTTTGATCCTTACGAGCAGGTCACTCGTTTCAAAACTTGTGCCCTCAGGTATGACAGCCGAAACACCAGAATAGGTTTATAAATCACCTGGAGAGGCACTATCCATTAATACATATGAATTTTACCACCTGGCAGAGGTGCATCTCGTTAAAGACTATACCTTGCACATCCTGAAGTGCAGCGATTCTGTCCCGCTAATCCCGTGGCACCACACAGCTCCACTGGCTCCACTTTTGGCCTACTCGCCTTTTAAGCCCTTAACACTGTTGATATTTAACGATAACATTTGCAATCCTTGTCCCATATCACTTAAGAGAGACAGTAAAATGTTTGCGTTACTCATTTTGTGTCCTTCTTCACCTTCATGCGATTACTAACCGTTGCCAGCGAAACCACGGGAAGTCGTGTAAAAATGGCCAAGTCGTATAGACTCTACTACTGATTTTCATAGCATTTATCTACTTATCTGTTAACCACAGCATCTATGAAAATGTCAACAGAAACACGTTTCCTTTACTTTCAACTTCGTGTTTGTGCCTCTGGTTATAGCTCCACTGGTTTAGGCTGTGTGTTGTCTGCCAGGCAATCAGTGTTAGCGTTTTATTATGTACTTGTAGACTAGATCAGTTTAGCGGTTTATTATTAGATTCAGTTAAACCACCATATAACAGGGGTATGATGAAACGTATACAACCTTTGACGGCCATGTTCCCAGACTAGCAGACTTTATTTGAGCAAGAGCCCGTGTATTCCATCAGAGGGTGACGAGGAGAGTAGAGCTAAACACAACCGTCTGGTTGTGTTTAGCTCTACTCTCCTACTGCGTGTTTTATAAAATAAACAAATAAATTCTTGAAAAAATAAGCACAGTATTTGCCATTTTTATTCTATTGGCACATACATTAATCCTTTGACCCAAATTTTACCAAACCAATGTCAATTTACGGTTATGAATCGCGATATGAACCTTACGCCATGCGAATAAAGTTAAACACGAATGAAAAATCATCGTAGATCCAGAGAAATCGCCAATGTATCATGAGTTTCGGCGAAATACGGAAAGTTTGATGTAAGTTTGTTTAAATACATTTAAACTTTTCAAAGTCTAACTGGTTTAACTTGATAACCATCGTATTTCGTATCTTACAAAGCAGAGTAAGTAGGTACCTTTAAAGAAAGTAATTAGCAACATTTCACTGTATATTAGCTAAAATAATCACGCTAGGAGCTTACTCCACAATAACAATCCAAGTGGAATCATAAACGAGACATAAACAATTCATAATAAAGTCCACTCGGCGGACATCCCTAATCTTCAGACATAACCCCAAATTTCTTTGAGAACATGCATCCCTTTCACGCGCATCATAAAAGGTTCTGTTTGACCGAGACAGAAAGTGTGTTTGTTATAAAATGTGTATGAGGGCCAAGTTTGCTGGAAGTTCTGCTTTGCGAATAAGATTGAATATTCAAAATGGATGCGCTACCCAAATCACAGTAATCCAGGTTGGTACAGTTCAGATGACAAGCTGGAGAGTGGAGGGACACATGAGGTTGGTTGAACATTATATTAAATCTTTAAAAAGTCACCTTTTCCATACTGACAGGCAGAAGCCCAGTTTCGTCCATATTCAGCCAGTTCTATACTCTATTATAAGTATTTTAACTACACACGTATCATAAACCCTCTTTACTGCGTCCAAAAACAGCAAGTTACGATCAGCATAATGTTAAACTACTTTGTAGAAATTCATTTCTTATCTGAATATTGAACATTATGACCATAATGTGTAAATTTTCTACGTATATTATGACATTCAAATTTCGAACGCCGACGCCCGCCTGCGTGCCGCCACTACTTTGTCTGTGAAGTTGGTACCTACTACAGAACAAGCTAAACAACTCAATGCCACAATGCCGGTCAAACATGCGGTTCCTGAACACATCAAAGAGAGCTTATGATATGTGTGTAGATAAACTAGTGTATGTAACTTTACATAATTAAGCATTACAACTCTCGAGTGATATTATTATGAAACTCGCCTTCGGCTCGTTTCATAAACCCACTCTCGAGTTTTAATGCCCTCCATTATGTGTCAGTCACATAAACTACAACAAAAACTGTCTTACAGTGATAGTGAATCTATTATTACTGAGTAGTGTTTATGGATTGAGACGAGTTATCATTATAATTTGTATTGTTATGTTCCGCATGATATGATGTAGGTATTTAATAATTAATTAATTACATAGTTGTTAAAAACCATAAAACTATTTCTATCCAAAGAGAGCAACCACGATACAGGCTTTGCCTAGTTAGGCCACAAGAAACCGTTGTTATTAGTTTCAACAACTATCAAATAAATACTTTAAATCGTATGCAGATTGTGAGGTTAGTTTACAGTGAATTTCGACAGATTAATGCTATGAGGTGTCAGTGTATTGTTGGGCTGGTCAGTACACTTCTACCTCAATATGCTAGGGGAAGCCAGGGGTCACTTGAGTAAGGTGCGGAAAATTAAATTGCTTTTATAAGGTTTTGGAGATGACAACTTTCATTTTTTATTTCCTTCTCCATACACGGTCAGCGTGGGGTGCCTTGCTCATCCACTTTTAGTTTGGAGTGAAATTAAATCGCCTGCAAGTGCTTGAGAATCACCCCGGGATTTGTCGTTTGAAATGGGATAAGTTATTTTGACAGATTTGAAGTTCCTGTAGATGTGCTGACATTATGTGGCCGTCAACAGAATTTAAGTTGAATACCGTGCCCGATATATGTTTAGGTACTATCGAGATATACAGACAATGATTACAACGTTGTGCTAATCTATATATCTATATATAATCGATGGCAGAAGAAACGGCTGCTCACGTCCTCATGGAGTGCACAGGAGTAGCGGACTACAGGGCTAAACACCTCGGTCAAGCGAGGGACCTTCCAGGGATAGCCGGTAACGTAAAGGGCCTGCTGGCGTTCCTGGAGGAGTTGGGTTGGCTCGAATGATATCGCATTCCCACCCACACGCAAAATAGGCGCTTTCGCCGTCGAGTTGCGGAAACCAGCCCCCGTCTTACAATTGACAAATTGACAATTGACAACGTTGTGCTAATCTATTATTGGAGATTGGTATTTAGCTCCACCTACCCTCTGGGTCCCATTTCCGAAACTCAGCCACGATGTCTTTCAATAGCAACATTTATGCCCTTCAATAACAATATTAGTTTGAAAATTTCGTTTCCTCTTACCTCAGCCTGTAGCTGAGTTGCAACCATTACTTAAATTAATTACAAATGCAAGTTTTTCTTTTAGTTCGCCTTTTAGGTGCAATTAAAAATCACCATACTAATGTATTTACCTGACCAAACCCGACCTGAACTACAAAACAAGGACTTATGTTCATAATAGGAGCTAGATTAATAAAAAACCAGCCAAGTACGAGCCAGACTCGCGCACGAAGGGTTCAGTACCGTTATCTATAAAAACAGCAAAAAAATCACGTTTGTTGTGTGGGAGCCCCCCTTAGCTATTATTATTTAAAAACCCCCCCTTAAATATTTATTTTATTCTGTATTTTAGTATTTGTTTTTTATTATGGCGGTAACAGAGTCAAAGTAAAAGTCAAAGTTAAAGTACTTTATTACTGTAGATATTTACATATACTTAGCAAACGTTATTTTTTGCCTCTTCTCTACATTGGACCACTGTGGGAGAAGATACCACAGATTGCTTTTTAGATCTCTTTTAAAAATTGGTTGCGCTTAACTAATACAAATATTACAATATTAATTATAATAATAAATAAGCAGAAATAAATAATTACAAAATTATTAACAGCAAGGTCTGTGTTGAGCTAGATTAACCCCATACAGTCCTGTCATTGTAATCTCGAACATTGTAATGTCCCTTTTTCGACAAAGTCGCTTTATCATGCTTTTTAAATTGCTCAAATGGCAATTTCAAAATCTCAAGAGGTATCTTATTATAGTAGAGAATGCACTGACTCTTGAAAGAATTGCTAACCTTCGCGAGTCTAAATCGGGGCGCACATAGTCTGTAATTATTTCTTAGGTATTTCTTAGGTTAACATTACAGCTATCGCTAAGTTTGGTAAATGTTGTAAGTTCTTGCGTACATACATTATATTTTCGAAAATAAATTGACTAGCTACAGTTAGTATGTCAATTTCTTTAAAAAGCTCTCTTAAGGAGTCTGTTCGTTTTAAATTATAAATTGCTCGAATAGCTCTTTTCTGTAAAATAAAAATAGTTTGAATATCCGCTGCTTCCCCCCACAACAAGATACCATAGGACATGACACTATGAAAGTATCTAAAATATTAGACTTGGGTAACTCGAGAGTAAGATATAATATGACACACATATCGCTTGACGTCCATTATATCCTAGTTACATCCCAGCGAAATGAATCATATCTTACTCCCCAAACAAATCTCGCTCTCTCTGCCCAGGCTACACTAAACACAGTTGTGTGAGAACAAACCAACAAAACCAGACGTCTTCTAGTTTTAAAATGTCATCATTAGGCAAACAGCAACCTTATCACCTTAACATTTGGTCTACATTTGGTCCACATTTTGTTGGCAAATACACAATTGACCAAACCAACCACACGTATTTCAGTCTTAAATGTCACTTTTAGGCGAAACCTTATCACCTTAATCCTTGGTCCAAATTTGAGCTGGATATCTAGTAGTAGCGATAGCGAAGGCGAACACACACTAACCGCACCGAACGGATCGACGGCGCCGAAGGTATCGACCACGCTGCTCTCGCGCGTTGCTCTGTCGCACTCGCACGCCACGTATGACCGGATAAGCATGGATAGGTGTGCGTTCACCTGTACACCAGAGCGAGATTCGCGGAAACGAACACGTGGGTTTTTTCGGCTATCATCGGTTGGATTAAGATGAGCGAGAAAGAGTATGTGTTTGTCATACTATAATAGGCATAATGTTTTAAAAAGTTTGCTTATTGATTTGAATCTTATCGCATTGCCATAAGCTCGAAAAATAATAAAAAATCTATGGGATATAACGTTCATAATAATGTATGAAGAAGCTATGGAGGCCTCAGTTCGCTGCCAAGGCAAAAGTGATCAAGGGATCTCAGCGGGCAATAAAAATTGGTCTCTAGGTAAGTTGGTTAAGACATAGTTTAAATGGTGAAATTAAAATGCCACTGTTGCAATTCGTTTGTTTATATATTTTGTATTGAGTAGGTTATTTTTCGAGACTCTTCCAACTCATCAACTCATTAAACAAATATAAGAGCCTTGTGAGATAAAAGAGTAAGAAATAAGTGGGATTAGGAGCGTTATGAGAAGCCATAGATTTGAATGAGTGAGATATGATAGAGATATAATGTGTCACCGAATCAATAGATATGAGATATGATTACTCCCTATAAAGACACAATTTGCGCAAGTCTATAAAATATACTAGCCTAGATGTAGCCACATCCGTGTTTTGTCTGATGTCCCTAACAGCGTAAGCCGCAGAACTTAATTTACCAGCCAATTTTTCTATGTGGGGTCCCCACTGCAATTTGTTATCAATGGTTATTCCAAGAAACTTCGTGTCATTTACTAATTCTTACGTATTGCTGTCCAGCACTAAACTGGTCCCAACTTGTCTGACATTTGGAAGTGAGAATTTGATACATTTGGTTTTACCAGCATTTAACTATAAATTGTTAACTGTGAACCAATTCAAGGTTAAAGATAATACTCTATTGACATCATCAAAATCTTCTTTTTGTCTTTCAATTTTGAAGACCAGTGAAGTATCATCAGCAAACAACGCTATGTTAGTCAATTTCGACACCATAAAAGGCAGATCGTTAATATATACCAGGAATAACAAAGGGCCTAATATGGAACCTTGTGGAACGCCAATTTTTACTGGTAATTGGGAATGAAATTGTTTGACCACTGTGATCGGAGGGTAGGCAGTTAATTACATTTTTACTTGTGAATGCACAGTCACAAAAAACGTCATCTAAGCAAGTTTGGCTGGTAAGTGTAATTCTAGTCGGCTCTAGAAATATATTGGGTGCTTACCTATGAAATTGGCGAATTTTTCTTACAGATTCAGGAGTACATAATTCGAGTAATTCAAGAGCTATTTCCAGTTTTTTTTTATTGTTTTAAAATTAATTTCAATATTTTACATCTACTTATTAAATTTTCTTTTAGAGAGTGGCGTTTGTGCAGTGTGACCAGATTCAGTATTTTAATACTTTTTCAGTATATTTCATCGATTTTTCCGAACATCAGTATATTTTCAGGTATATTGCTGGGAGTCAGTATTTTTGGGTATATTATGGTTGACGTTATGGCAACACCGTAGTGAGTGATCGTCCTTGGGACAATGTTTGCGGAATTCCCCGGAACGCGAACATTGGCTGGGGGCTTTCCCGGATTTAGTTTATACATGTTATCTATGAGCAAAGATGAGTAAGTTACAGATATGACAAGAAAGACGGCCGTCGCCGGCGTTGTAGTATTGTAATACTACCTATACAATTATCAATCAATACGTAGTATAAATCAGAGTTGCACAATGTATGTTCGCCTAAAACTTTACAACTGCTGGACCGATTTTAATGCGGTTTGCAACATTAGATATAGTGTAATTTCCAGATTTCATACATTCAAATCCGTTTGTTTCATGAATATCAGTCTACCCGGACGAATTCGGGACGGACCGCTAGTTTATCTATAATTTTCAAAACAACGTCTAGTTTTTAAGTTTTCAGTTGCATGAATAGGTAGTAGTTAGACATAAAAGATACTTAATTACTAGTATTAAATCGTCTAATACGGTTCAAGTGAAATGATTGTCTCTTCTGCACTCGACTTAATCTTTGAGGACTTTCTTTCGATAATTCGGGAATTTCCCCAAAATAGGAGATGTTTTTGTCATCATATAAATAGATTGCGATTTTCGTTATTTTTATTTACTTAGTTGCATCCATCCGGACAGCATGTCTAGTTTTCAGCAAAGTTATTTAGCTAAGTGGGAACAAATTCCGGAATTTTCTTCGTGGCTTTCACGTTATAAAGATGATGAGTTCACCGCATTTTGTAAAGCATGCAATGCGAAACTGCAAAGTAGATTAGCATCTATAAAACAGCATGCAAATACTGAAAAGCATAAATCGAACTTGATAAAATATAAAGGACAGTCAAAGGTAAGCATAACTCGCTTTACTTACCTAGTTCAAGGAGTTTTGATATATTTTAATTCAAAGTTAATCATCCTGGTTTTGTTTCCAAAATAACCAAGTATTTTTTCATTTAATTTTCAGGTTGATACATTTTTCAAAAAGGCCCCACTGAAAGACGAAGTCAAGAAAGCTGAGCTGCGTTTATGCAGTTTTCTGTCGGAACACAATATCCCATTTAGAGCTATGGACCATCTTAGTGAAGTTCTAGTGAAGTGTTTTACCGATTCCGATATTGCGAAAGAATTTTCCTGCAAGAGAACCAAAGCAGCTGCTATAACTTATAATGTTTTAGGACCCGAATTCGAAAAAGATATGATTGAGGACATACTTCGTACTGCATCTCCTTCAGGTAAACCAGTATATTCAATTATAATCTATGAGAGTACAGATGTTGCGACAGTCAAAGTATTGGCGATAGTAATTAAATACTTCTCTGAAACTAAATGTACTGTACAAACCAAATTCCTTGATTTAGTTGATTTAAGTGGTGAGACCGCAGGTCATTTATTTAATTCGTTGTCATCAAAATTATCCGAATTAGGTTTAGAAATAAAAGACGTAATAGGATTCGCTGCTGATACTACGAATGTGATGTTTGGTCAACACTCTGGCATTGTTGCAAAAATTAAAGAAGTAAACCCAAAGTGCTTTTTCATAAAATGTGTTTGTCACTCTGCAGCATTAAGTGTTAGCCACGCCTGTAAAATACTGCCTAGAAATTTAGAACAAATAGTAAAAGAAGTATATGGATATTTTTCTCAAAGCAGCAAGCGTCAAAGAGAATTTGCTGAGTTCCAAAATTTCACAGACACTGAAAATCACAGAATCTTGCGTCATTACGACATAAGGTGGCTTTCACTTCATGCCTGTATTAGTAGAATAATTGAGCAGTGGAGGGCATTGCAATTGTTCTTTCAAGACCAATACTTGAGTGATCGCAATATGTCATCAGAATTTTTATATAATTCTTTTACCACTGATATAAACAAATTGTACTTTCACTTTTTGGACTACATTTTGCCGATTGTAAACAAATTTAACGTAATTTTTCAAGGCGACTATCCGTGCATTGATAGACTGTATGATGATGCATCTAGTATGTACTTGTCGATTTTGGGTTGCTTCATGAAAACTAATTACATCAAACATACAGAAAATGTATTTACCTTAGACCCAAAGTCACATGTAAATTATTTGCCATTGAAAGATATGTACTTAGGTATTCAAGTGGGCCAAGAATTAATCAAACACAGGGGAAATGTAAACATGAAAGAACAGATTGCTGAGTTTTTCAGAAGGTGCCAATCATTTTTAATTGAGCTAAGCACGCAATTGAAATCACGTTTGCCTTTTGAAAATCCAGTTTTTAAAGAACTAAAATTTCTTGACCCACACACTGCCGTGCATAAAGAATTTCGCAGTTTACGAAATGTAATAGAAACTTTCCCATGCGAAGTACAGCCAGAACAAATGCAGTTAATCGACGAAGAATATAGAACCCTAAAGTTTGATCGCGAAGTAAGTGATTTGTTACAATCTTCGAGCACTGGCTCACCCATCTCATGTGAACAATTTTGGGTGGAAGTTGGGAAAATTTCTAACAGTGATGGCATGTTAAAATACAAAAATATAACTAGTTTTAGTAAATCTCTGCTATGTATACCGGTATCGAATGCTGCATGCGAGCGCATATTTTCACAGATAAATTTAATAAAAACGGACCAAAGAAATAGATTTGTAAACAAAAATGTGTCAGCAATTTTAAAAACAAAGCAAGGTGTTAAGGATGAAGGAGGTTGTGTAAAATTTAATCCTTCGAAAAAGATGTTAAAATATAACTCTAACATTTATTGTGAAAATGAATAAATAAAACCTGTTAAGAAAATCAGTATTTTTATTGGTATATCTGTCCTATGTAAATCGGTATATTTCAGTATTTTTTTGAGGTGCCTCGGTATTTTCGTAAAATTTAATCTGGTCACACTGCGTTTGTGTTGCCGGACCGAACGAACGTGTCCCCCCGAGATCTCCCAAACGCATTTAAACAAACAATAGTTTTCATCCCCGGCGCGCGCCTTTTGTTCTGCCTCCGGAGGCCCGAAAACGAGCCTGGCTTATAGGCTGGCTTATACCGCGTGTTACTGTAAGGGTTACCTGGGGAATGTGCGCGATCCATCTAGGCACCCCATCTGTGCAATACCACGCATTTCAGTGATTGTGATGATACTAGAGCGGTCAAGTGTAATGAATGCCCAGAGAACTGCGCGATACTCTTAGGCATCCCATCTGTGCAAGCCCTAGAATTTATTCTAGGCCAGGTGCACGTCTGAGCCACGTAGCGACAGGCCGGCAGCGAGCGACGCCTACGCAACACACCCTCAACGCTACTGCCTCCACCACCACCGCCGCTAAACACACCAACCTGGTGAGATCATTCCGATTAGGACATAATTGATAGTGATTACCTATCTCCAACTTTATTTCTCTCAGGACCACTCGCCGCCTGACAATAATAAACCACCACTTACCGCGGCCGCGGTCGCCCCTATTGACTAAGGCATAATCACATTTATAGGTGCGTCATAGGCAGGATATAACAATTCCCTACCTACGCAATATCAAAATCAACTAATAAAACATTATTATAGCTACATATACTTATATTGCTTTGCCTGAAAATTAATTCGAGATAATTCTCCTCGAGATTTATTTTCTCCTCATCTTCGAAAGACCATTCAAAACAGTCATTAACAATAACCATCCACTAAACCCTGAAACTCTGTGAATAAGCCAACCCAAAACTTAACAAACCTAGAATTATTTTTATGTAGCTAAACTGCAAATATACTAAACCCGACAATAAACAAAAACTAAACAAGTGCATGGCATAAAAAGGCCATCTCACCAAACTCCCAGAAACTAGACAAAACAATTGACTGCTATTTAGGAACAATTGAAAAAGCTTCAAAGCACAAAAGGCTCACAACGTTCCCTCACACATCTGGCACCCATTCTATGGTGTCAGCCCATCTTGGAAATACCGGGAAACATTAGAACAAAAATAGATCGTAAAAAGCCAAACAGCGTCTCATCATACCGGCCGTACACCTCTTAGAAACAACCCATACACACACATTCATATTAGCTAAAATACCACGAGGCTTTCTCCTGTAGTAATATCTCACAATGGAAACTCTACCAATGCCCAGAGATGGAAACTGCCTGTTCCATGCAATTGCAGACCAAATCAACCATCTGTTTGGAGCGACATTCAACCATACCCACATCAGAAGCGACTTAGCTAGATACGTGGAAGCTAACAGCAATTATCCACGCATCAAACTTGCGATCGACGCACCAAACGCAGAAGCTTTCACTGAGTACATAAAAAATCTCCACATACAGGGCACGTGGGGAGGTGAAGAAATTATCATAGCAGCCACGGAGTTCTACGTAATAAGTGTAGCGATCCATCAACAAAATGGCCCATCAATCGTATATAGCCCCCAACAAGAATATAACTCAGTCGGAACTATCAACTTGACCTTTTCCGACAGCCACTACGACAGCGCATACATAATAGAGCCCCAAAACGTAATCAACAACCTATCAACAACCAGTCAAATCTTCATCGCAGCATCTCACTTTTCCCATACCAAAATACAGCGCGACTACCAAAGTACCCTCAAGTTCCACCCGCCCCAAAAACAGATAATATGATAGCGGTAAATCTAAACACCTTCCCCCGGCCTACCCAAAATGCACAACTCAAGATAAGATGACCAATGACTTTGATACTTACCGTACCGACACATACACTTACACGCCACAAACACATGCATCCCCCTCCGCCGGGTCAGATACAACCGGGTACTTCATCTTTAGGGCCTTGTTCACGGACTGAACCTCGACCCGAGTCACGGACCTAACTAATATGCACTAATGAAGTGAATTGAATTAGGCGATATCAGTGCAATGAGTCTCACTAGCTGAGCAACAACCTGGTGAGATCGCTGCGATTATGATAGCCCTAACTCAGATCAAAAGTCAAAACGAACTCTATATCTGGCAGGTAAACCCCTTCGTAATGCTAAATACCATTTCATAAACAGATACCACGCTCGCTTCAAATTACTACGCCAACTCCAAACTATTCCACAGGCACAGTGCCGTACTAGTAAGTAGGTAGGAGATAGGTATACCTAAATACAAAACTAGGCAGGAACCTACCCAATAACAGTAAAACAAAACTTAACCATTTCTAACTTTATCCGGTCCGACAAGCCCACAAAAATAAAACAATAATGCAAGCCCGTCTACTACATAACTGCATATTCTGAGAAATAGCGAGAAACAGCCAACAATTGCACATCATAAAAGGATCATTTCACCATCTTCCAGAAAACAGGCAATTAACAAAAGACTTCCACTGATGAACAATAACAACAATAAAATCGGAGACTTTTTGTCCTAAGCGGCTCTCTACCGAGAAGATACGCACAAACTTTGACAATCGCAACCCGTACGATCTGTTAATCGTAGACAAAGGTAGTTCAAATAAATCACGCTATCTCTAAGTTCTTTCTTTCAACAACCCAGTCCCAAGAAGATAACCTAATGGAAGCCTTACCAACGCTAACTGCCTATTCACCGCAATTGCTGACCAAATTAATCACCTATGTCAATTAACATGCAATCACACTCACATTCGTAAGGACCTAGTTAAATATGTAGAAGAAAGCGGCGATGAACAGAACAAAGCTCGCAATCACTGAGCCTGAAATCCTTAACAACTCAACACTGAAAATCTACGCAATTACGGTACTTGGGCTGGAGAGGAGATTATAATAGCAGCTGCCGAATACTTTCTACTTAACGCAACAATCCACCAGCAAAATACACCATCGCTCACATTCACGCCCAAGAATCCAGCGGATGCAGTGAAATCTATCAACCTCAACGTCACAGGACACCACTACGACAGCGTTTACTTGCTTGAATCGCCAAATTTACCCACGGATCAAGCAACCGATAACCAAACTGATAACACCATACTTTCCCCGATACTTAATGCAACACCCATGACCTCCTCAGGGTCAACCATAACATCAACAGAAGACATCCCAGACAACACCGGATATACGATGATACGAAACAGCCCCATATTTAAACCACAAGTCACATGCGAGCGTATACGCATTGCTACTTGGAAGGTTAGAGGATGCGCCGAAATAACTAAAAGACTCAACATTGACGCGGAATTGACTAACAAAAACATACACATAGCCTATATACAGGAAACAAACATGATACATATGTCAAAACACTATCTCTGGTATCTGTATGTTCGCATCGGACAAGACGCTATAAAGAAATACAGGAAAAAGGGAATTATAGGAACAAACCTCCTTCACAATATTGCACACAAATATTTTAAAAGTTACATCAAAAGAAAATGCATGTACAAGGGCGAGCTTGTCTCTAAAAAGAGATTTCTTCCAGCAAAACAAGGCATTACAGGAATTGCTATCATAAAAGGGTAGGCAGTGCACAATAATTACTATAACTAAAATGCCTAGGAATAAATTAAAATATCTGTAAAATACAGATAGCAAATACGAAATAATTACCGATATATACATAAACCTTACATATAATAAAATAAATACAATAACTTTTACGAAAGAGACAGGTAGAGCTCTTTGATATGTTTCTTAAAAGAAAAAAGAGTCGGGCTGTCTCTTATAGTGCAAAGAGGTGCTTTCCAGAGTCGGACCGCCCCACAGTGGTCTAGGATTTGTTCCTCCATACTCATTGGAACATAATGTCTGGAATAATTATAAAAAAATATATTATGTCTCCGGTATACCTCTCTATATGTCATATTAAAACATGGAGTGGATTAGTTGCTCCACAAGTGAGAAAAATAATGTTGATTATTTTTTTGTATGGGAGAAAACACTTAAAGAACATTATTCAGGAACTGATTACAACTGATGGGCTGGTGCTCAGATGATCTATTGTACATTGCATGCTGAACATAACGTCATCTAATTCATGCACTTTTCGGTGCAGCTTTGGATGTAGTTAACTTTTGAAATTTTTGTATCAGCTTTATCATTATAATCTTTGACATAATGAGATACTAGCCAATCTCTTAGAGAGTGAAAATACCATAAAAATAATAGAAATGCAAATAATAACAAAAACAAAGTTTTTTAAGTTATTTTATTTTATTCTTTTGATACGGAAATTACAATATGGTTGAGATAAAGCGTCGGGCGCTCGATGTACGAAAGATATGGAACAAAGCGCCCGACGCTTTTTTTTTCACAATAATAATAGTATTTTTTATTCATTATTGTTTTAAGGTTATTTTAAAAATTATTTTTAACTTTTTAGTTCGAAGTTCTTTAAAAGCTTGTTTTTAAACTGAACGATAAGAAATTTTTTAAGCAAAAGATTCATGAAAAGCGTGTTTTTTAGTCTTTTTTAACTATATTTATTTTTAATTTTTTAGTTCGAGTTAAGTTCGATTCACTTGCTCTCACACAGAGGTTGTGTGAGAAATTAATTAATCCTGGCGATCCTAATCAGGATTATGAGATAAACTTATGAAATTATTCAAAAATTCAATTCAAAATATTTATTTCAGATAGCATACATTTTGACACATATACATCCATAGGTAGATATTATTTTATCATTATAAAAAAGTTTAAAATTAAACTAAATACATCATCAATCATCCTTGAATAATAAATAACACCCACACTCACACCCTGCTCACACAGTCACACACACCCTCTCACACACACAAAACATCGTCCTAAAATATGATTATAATTTATGGTTTGTTACTGCGAAGGTGCACATCCATCCAGTACTTCAACATAGGGCTGTCCAGCTTCCCAGCCAGAGTGCTGAGGATAGTGTTGGAGCTGCCGAAAAGGCGGTTTCTTAACGAGGCAATCCTCTTTCTCATTATTGCAAAGAAATCCTCAATCCTAGCTTCGGCAAACATAGCCGAGGCGCTGCAGTATCGCGGCAGCCCCAACAGTATTCTCAGCGCATTATTATATTGGACGCGCAGGGCGCTGTAGGCTCTCCGCGTATAGCTGACCCACAAGCCACCAGTGTAGAAGGACTGACAAAATGCTCTGAAAAGTGTCAATTTGACAGCCCTTGTACACTTCGCAAACCTGCGGGCCAGCATATTACATCGGACCGCCATCGCCCTGCGCTCCCTTTCAATATCAATGTCATCTACGAGCCCCTCCGTGACCACGTGACCCAGGCACTTGAAATGTGGAACCCGCTTGAGAGGTGCTCCACACAATGACACAACCGGATCCTTATCAGGCGGTTTAGTCCCTGAATGAAACACCATCAACTCACTTTTCTTCACATTATACCTGAGCCCGTGTGTAACAGCGTAGGACTCACAGACATGTAAAAGTTTTCTAAGGGCCTTGACCGAGGGACTCAGCAACACCATATCATCAGCATAAGATATGTTATTAACGATTGTGCCATCGATTGAGCATCCAATACCGGTGTTGCTGAGCTCCCCGATCAGCTGATTGATGTAAAGATTGAATAACTTGGGAGATGTAAGTCCGCCTTGCCTGACCCCGCACTCAAGGCTATATGAATTGCTAAGCGAACTCACCCATTTTACTGCATTAGTTTGATTTTGATACCAAAATTTAAAAATGTAAACCAACTCAGTCGGTAGTCCTGTGTGAGTTAGCTTATTCCATAGTATATCATACGATACGAGATCAAAAGCCTTTGACAAGTCAAGAAAACATGCATAGATGTGTGTTTTCCTGTCAGTATAGTACCGGACGGTCTGCTTGAGAGCCAGAATTGCACTTTCAGTGGACAGTCCGGGCCTAAACCCGAACTGGGCATCATGTATGTGAAGATGTTTATCAAGTTGACAATCAAGCAAACCGTCCAGCACCTTAGCCACAGCAGTTGCTAAGGATATTGGTCTGTAATTATCCTTGTCAGAAGCGTCTCCCGTTCTATTTTTAATAATTGGTACTACTATAGTTTTCATTAAATTTTCAGGCAGGTAAGAGTGTCCCACACAAAAGTTAAAAAACATTTTAAGCACCCTAGGTAGGTGTACACCAGCGCACTTCAGGTGCTCGACACTCAGACCATCATGTCCTGGTGACTTACCCCGCTTCATATCTCTAATAGTTAACATTACTTGATTGTATGTAAAACGCAAGGGTTTGTCACCAGTATCAGCGCTAGTCCGGGTGCCGGACACCGGAGTGTCACTGGATGAGTCAGTGTTACTGGAAAGATCAGAAACAACACGGAAATTATTTTTAAACAAGTTTGCTATTTCATGGTGGTCAGACAAACCATTAACAGTCACTGGATGACCAGGCTTAGGATTTAATTTATTTGTTTCTTTCCAGAATTTTGAAAAATCTTTTGCATTATGGCTGGTGGCAAGAATATCCATTTTTATTTGTTCCGAATTCTTTTGACACCACTTAAGCTTCGATTTAAAAATCTTTCTGGAATTTTTCATTAGATCATATATATGACCAGATTCCGGCTTATTATGTAAGACCCAATTTCGAAAACAAAGCCTGGCTTCACCATGAGCCTGTTTCACATATTTATTCCAACCTGTTATGTAGGATTTTTTCCTCAAAAAATTAGAATTACAGTTGCTATTTACACTGTGACTGGAAATAGCCGCCTCACAAAGAATATCAACTATGCTATTATACATATTATTAATTATTTGCCTGTGTTCTAAATTGCTACACATCATATCACAACATTTACTAAGTTCACTGGGGAAGTTGATCTCTTTCAATTTTAAATTACATAAATTTCTAAAAAGGTTTATTTGCTCGGTATCCCTCACACCCCAGTAAACCTTATTTTGTTTAACATTAGATGAGCTAACACTACGCGGCAGCACACTAAAGTTACAAGTTATTTCCATCGGAATGTGATCTGACCAAGACACATCATAACATATCCTGACCTTAGTTATTGATTGCAAAGCAATTCCGGTAACTATACAATGGTCAAGCCACCTCTTGCAGCCGTGGGCATCACTGATATAAGTGTAGTTATCAGAGTCTAAACCTAAAACTTCAAAGTCAGCGCATAACCACAATTGTTCAGCACAAAATTGTAACAAATCATTACAAAACAACTCACCAGGATGAGCATTGAAGTCCCCTAACATGTACACTGTTGCTACATTGCTGTTCTCTATGATGGCATGCATTTCAGAAAGACACTCAGTAAACTCTGGTAGGTTATTAGTGCAATCTGTGGGCATATACACTGAGAATAATAGAAAAGACTGGTTTTTCACTTTACACTGAATGGCAGCCAGCCGCACACTTTTACACTCTATCACCGTAACCGACTCGAAAGCAGACTTCCTCCACAAAATTGCGACACCACCGAAAGGCCTACCTCGCAGGATACCAGCTCCTGCATCCACCGCTGATACTCCAGTCGCTGCGAAGTCTGGATGAATAGTACTGAGATACGGGATATCATAGGGCATCAGCCACATATTACATTGTCACTGATTCTTGATAAGTGTACAAAGTTTGAATTGTCCGTTTAAAGTGGGTCAAAATCGAGTCCAAAGGAGTCGGTTACATACAAACAAACAAACAAACAAACATACAGGTGAAGCTAATAAAAGCGTGATAAAAAGTGTTGATGATGTAACCTGAAAACTAAAATGTATTATTTTTCTAACTAAGCCTTAATTTTTTGCTAAAATATGATTGAAATATTAACAAATACGGCCTGTATGAAACAGTTTTTGCTTAATCAATTACCAGACGAATTGTTCATTGTGTCATGCCTTGAGACCGAAGTCAGCACGTCTGTTCCGAAACGTCACGCATAAACAAACAGAATCGGAGTCGTCATCAATATTCTACCGAGAAACATTATACCTGAGGCAATTAGAAACGCAGTCGTTGATATCTTCGGTAAAGCTGAATTCACAGTGGAGAGTTCATCACAATGTAATGTCATCTGATCTATCAGTCTGTCAAAACCATACCCAGTAAAACAGCCCACATCTTAAGATTTATGTTAACAAAAGCTCGTTCATTACGCATATACACTATTGGGTTAAACCTGTTGAATGAGAATGTAGGTCATATAAAAATATATTATTACAATTTACTACAAAATATTACAATATTTCTTCAAAATGTCACTGTTCAATAACTAATCACAATGGCACCTGATGTTCACCAGTTCATTGCAGATGGCGCTGGTGTAGTTTTCAAAATATATGTACTTCTTTATATAATATATGGCGTGCTATCCTCGTTTGAGGTTAATTTTGCCAGTGCCAGGTATTTGAAAGATCCCGTGACCTATTTTTGAACTTAACCTCATGAATGAAACTCTTTGCCTCCAGTTAACTACGCCAGCGCCACCAAGCGGGGGCAAGGGCGGACATAGCTTCCATTGTGATGGAATTCTTGTACGTGATGTTCTTATCCTTCATTTAAAATACGATCAGATATATCTAAATACTCGTATGATCTGCTATGCAAGCCTTTACCACTCAACACAAGAAACAGATAAACAGTCGAACAGTTACAAACGGGAGACAGCGCGTCCCATACATCCATACACTATGTCCCATACAATGCAATTATATCACAAAAACCTCTCTCACGAGACAAGACTGTGTCAATGCTCAATAATCAGAAATAACTGTCAGAGTGACAGCTATCGATATACTCTGAGACTTTACAACCGTTTGAGACTTTTTGTTTTAGAAAACTGTTTCTAATTGGACCTGTCTCTTGTTGTATGATTGATTTAAAATTCAGAAATTGTTCCAGTGACGTGCACAAACTAATAATAAAAGCATTGGACCATATACACCTGTATATATAGATATACCTACATGACTGCATAGAGGGTCTAAATTCGCTGATATCGTGCGCAAATGATCCCGAGCACTGCAAGAACTATGGCAGCGATGTGGATATTTCTTCATTATAAAGTCATTATAGTGATTAGCTGCATTCACTTCAACCAATTAGAATTATCAGAAGCAACACTTCTATAGATGCTACTTTAACACATTTATTTGATTTTTATTCCAAAAAGTTAATGGATCATTTTATTCGTTACTTCTTAATTCAAAATTGTTCTTTCCGCTACCCAAAATGTTTCCCAAAATGGCCTGATTAGGCTCATTAGTAGTCCCCGCTTACCATATTAGTTGGCTGATTAACTGTTGCACCCACGTGTAACACTCTTTAAAATTTAAAATATCATATCAGCTTGATTAGTAGATAAATTAATAAAACTATAGCTGTTAATAGATTCCTACAAAAAGCAACAGTGTGCCGTGTGCGATCGACGCAGAACCGACAGGACAAAAACATGAAATCTAGTTATTATTAGCTACGATAATAACCGTTAATGCATTAAGCATGAATTACTGACATAAGTCCTAATAACTCTGTAACTATCCGTCATTGTTATGATAATTGGGAGGTATAAAACTCATGCTAGCTGCAGATTAAACATAGGTTTTGCTAATTGATGTATCAATTGGAATGGAAGCCGATACAGGGCTCGGCGTTTATAGAAACTGGACCCTGCCATCGGAGATGTTAATGGCACCGGTAATAAAATTTAAAAAAACCTGTGATTAAAACATCGGCATCTTTGAGGATGGTAAGATCGATGGTATAATTGAGACTCTATCGAGCGTATTCGAGAGACGGAAAGGAATTGAAAGGTATTATATTACTTTTTCAGTGTGTGAATGTGAATCCATGGGATGAAGAATTTTATCGTGATATGAACCACTAGCAGATTTTTATAGAAATATCGTTGTAAATCATATTACGTCTTATAATTAGGAAACTATTTTCCAATATATTTATCAGTTATTCGCATAACCAAAGAAACCATTACTGGAATCACATAAATTAGAAACACAGTACAAATCTTAGATTGCTTGCAATTTATTGTGGACATCTAAACTCCTATATGACCCCGCGTAACGTAAAGGGATGCCGCTTCAATGCTTTAATTACAACGCACGACCATATTAGACGCTGGCGCATCTAGCCGCTCCATCTCACCCTCTAACGAGGGACACAAATGTTAATTGTCGATAAACACGACACCTGTGCGAGAGGGATGGCTATAGTCTTCCTGATCGCTACACCGATATCTTTGTGCGCGGAAAACAGTGTTTTGTTCCCTTTATGAAGATCTAGGTTTTGTCTTTATTTGGGATGGTGTCGATATGGTGTGGAATGTGCCGTTGTCTCCATGCAGAAAGTGTCAGTATCTGATCACCATACCAATTTTGGTCCACCTTGTATGAGCTCGCTAGAATTGCCTTTTGATAGTTTAGTTTGTTTCACTGGAATGGGCTCCGACATTAAGCCGACATCAAAACATGCGCGCCGAAAAATGAGGCAGTTTCCCAATGTAATTAACAGAAAAAAAAATATTGATGCGAAATTGCATGTGCCACAATCAACCAAGAGAAAACTTATATTATATACCTACCTGAATCTATATAGACAGTTCGACAGTAACAACTTAATGAACATACAAATTAGCCTGCCAATAAATCCATTACCCTTTCGTAAATTCCTAACACGATACAGAGTCATAATTTCGTGGAACATCGACAAGCTAATTTAAAAATCACGTCACGTCTGTTGCATCAGAGTGGTGTGGTGTTGCTTTCATGTATTTGCATACAACGGATAGTGCAAAAAGTTACGCGGTAATTAGAAAAAGATGTTGCTATACTGTAGCAAGTGTAGAAACTAACACACGGAACATACTGCATATAAATAGGATTTTTTAATATAAAAAACTATTTTAATCGTAGCTTAGCTGATAGATTCCTAATATAGTATCGCATGCAAGCGCTGACTAACTCTAATTTATTGGCTCTTGTCAGTATAAGCACCGTATTGATTATTGTCTTTGGCGTCTGTTAAGTTTTATAGCTCGTTAATTTCTAGACCGAGTTTTTGTGTTCGAGATTCAAGATAAATTAAGATAAGAAAATTATTCAGGAAACGTTTACGTGTAACCAAATTATCGGGTTTCCCTTGACTGGGCGCTTCGCAATCAGCACACTACTGAATACATTCCACATAACTTCTCAGGGCGGTACATTTACAATGATCGCTAAAGAAACTCTACACTGTCGTTTATTACCTTTTTGTTACCTTCTTAGCTATCATCGGTATAGAAAGGTGATAATTAAACAATTTCCAGGAACGCTCGAAGAGAACGAAATAGTTTCTAATGTCGTATTAATTAGTTGGAAACAAACAGACCGACGACGCTTTGCATATTGTGTTATAATGATTAGTTATTGAAAATAGAAGACGCTACCTATTGCATACAGGCTGATAGTCAGCCACTAAACTTAGGCACCTCTCCCTATGGTAAGTTATATCACGCGAGGGGTCTAGTTAAGTCGTCACATGGTATTGTTAGAATTTATGTTTGCTAATAGGCAGCCGGCAATGGCTCCTCGGGCGCTACTGAATGGGTCTTTTCCGTTCAATGCTTGGCGCCCTTTAATTAACTCGCTTCATAAAGTTTCAGCAATTAGTCAACTTTATAATAAAAACTTTATTTTTAATATCTCGCTGGTGTCCTAGAATAATCGCAGCGCATAATCATAACAGTCGAATGAGTCCGGTCTGTGAGCGGAAATGACGATTCTAACATCAAAACTTAAATATACATATCACAAAGAATTTTCGGCGACATCTCCGCAACATGAGATACGTGCTACGTGCCTCATAAGCGAGGAGTTCCAGGTTCGAATACCGACTGGGGAGAAAGAAAACTTCCCGCGTCATGGATGCTTATAAGGGTTCCGTACCCGGAGGGTATAACGGGACTCTATTAATAAGACTCCGCTGTCCATCCGTCCGTCCGTCCGTCAGTCCGTCTGTCACCAGGCTGTATCTCATGAACCGTGATAGTTATACAGAAATACATCATCTGTGAAAATTTCAACTGTCTATACACAGATGAAATTTTCACAGATGAAGTATTTGTAAAACTAAAAAAAAAACAGAAAAAAAAAACTATAAACCACATACAAACTTGGTTGCACCTGGTTATGTACATGGAGTGTGAAAGTAGCCGTACCAATAACTTTTTAAGCAACATTTTGTTATGAAAAATCCAAACTATTCACTCCACACCATCCCTACCATTGTACGGTGGTACGGAACCCTTCGTGCGCGAGTTCGACTCGCACTTAACCGGTTTTTATTTATATGTTTGTGACATCGCTGTTTCTAGTTCGAGTGTATCATGAGTGGGGCCATCCAGAAGGAATGTATGTGCTTCTAAAGGAACATTATACAAGTTTGGGTTTGTATCGAAAACTAGAGTAAAATGGTAAGACTGAAGAAAATGGATCCTTTGACAGTCTTTAAATAAAACATAAATAAACTAGTTGAGCTAAATTACAGCGGTACATAAAGGCGTGTGGATCGGCGGCGACCGGCGCGCGCGCAGGCTCGATTTATGCGCGCCATAACCTTTAATTCAGACATAATTTAATTTGAACACGCCACCACGGACCTTAATTATGATATCTCGTGGGGCAACCACACCCTGTATGTGTGCCGCCGCCGAGTATTTGTTTTGATGTAGTTGTGAATAAAAAGAAGATTTGCCTTGCGATTATCCCACTTCTGAATATACGGGATGTTCAGACTGTGGCAAATGGAACACTTGAGAAAATTATGTTATTTGCACAGACTGCAAACTGTAAATTTCCTGTCGCTCAAAGACATGTTTGAGCTGACACTCGGTAATCTCTTATACAAGACTTATTACGAGGTAGGGATAATATTTTTATTTAAACTGCAGTTTTATTATCAAAATCAGACAGATATTATTATCAAAAACGCACTACGCACATTTAGGGTTCCGAAACAAATATAGAATATAAGCCTAAAATGAGGGGTTTTTAAAGAAAAAAACAGATTTGGTATTTTTCATTAAAATAAACGTAATCATAAACATTATCACCAAATTTTAAGGTCAATGGGAAGGTTAAATAGGTACAACATTTTGTACTAAAGCTGACTTCTCATTCCTTTGTTTTCCAATATTTTGAAAACAAAAAATACAGTGCATCTACTCGCGAGTTTTAAACAAAGATACCCCTCTTGATGCCAAATGATTTTATCGGGTCCCCATTTAGATGTATGGGAGTGCTCCTTAAAAACCGCCTCGGCTTGGGGTCAACATGATGTTTATACGGTTTGAAGACTGTAGCTTTAACCGTTTGGCTGTAAAACCTGTGTGACAGACGAAGAACGGACGGACACGAGAGTGAGAACAATAGAGTTGTTTTGAACACGGAACCCTAAAAACGGAATCCTAACGGCACACAAATCTAAATACAAGATTCGACCGCACTACATCATGAACCTTTAGCTTCTGGCTGCACAACCCGAACATTACACCGAGAATTCATAATTAAGTCTTCCAATCGCGATGGCAGAAGTCAATATTTGACGGCATCAGATAGCATTGAAACAAATTATTGTAAATAAACAAATACGAGTGTCCAAGGGGCCCGACTCTGCTAATGGTATGGCGGATGTCAGCGAACAATGACGCGACAACGACTGTTCGTCCATCTTAGACAACATTTATCTTGTGGTCGGAAAATCGTTTATAGGTAATTTCTAATCATATGAATTGAGTAGGTATTAAGGGATTACAAAAATGACATAAAGGATAGTAGACCGCATTTGTCAAGTGTCTGTCACTGATCTGTCGTTTGGTTAGCACAATCGAAGCCCAGCAATGGCGGCTTTTGAATTATGCGTGGTAATTAAACCGGGTGTAAATGCGGGCCGGCCCTGCTTCTGCCGCGCAAATAACTTCATTCGAGAATGTCGGCGAATGCTGGGAGTATTCGAGTTCGATTCTTAGTCGAATCGATTAATCGGAACTGAAGAAGCCAAGTCGGTAGCCCGCTTGCCATGTGGTCAGAGGGTATAGTGAATATAGCAAACAATAATAATAATGATAATAATAATAATACCTTGGACACTATTTACACACATTGATCTAGCCCCAAACTAGAATTCCCTGTATCTTGGGTACTAGAGAACGATACACATACTTATATAGATAAATATTATACTTAGATAGTCAAACAACCATGACTAGGGTACAAACATCCGTACAAACAATGGCCGCGAGCTGGAGAGATGAAGCTGGTAAGGAGGTCTAACGAAACAATGGTGGATTCAGTACATCAAAGAGATATTGATATTGCTTTATTACAACGTACGACACATTACATGATAATACAAAGATATATAGTGATAATAAGAACCGGCTCAGCATTGGTGAACTGATACGGATCACAGCTTCAGCGCTGGTTTTCAGCCGGTCCTCCAGAACACCAGTATAAGTACAATTTTACACGTGGGTCGTAAACAAAAAAAACTAACAAAATATTTACACAAATGAAGGAAAAACTACAATACGAACGAACGAACCAATTGTACCACTCCAGGGGTTATACCTAGTCTGGTCAAATGGCCGGCATACCAGAGAGCACGCTTTTTGAAGGGAGGGGGGGAGTGATGAGCTCGAGTGAGAGCGGAGGAGTGTGAATAGAATCGACCGATTAATGCAACCTTTAGCCAATATAGGAAGTTTGGACAGGGAAGGATAGGTGATGGGAAAGCGGAAAAAATGTTTCTTCATGTTTTCTGATCTTCTGTTTAATGTTTTGTTAGTTGATTTTCTGGGTTCTGTTCTGTTGGGTTGTCCGACGTGCTTTTAGTTTCACTTTCTGATTCCGGCATCTGGTATATTTGATTTGAGGCGACCGTAACTCATCCCTATTGTATGCTATTTCCATTCTGTAGCTAGGATTATTTACGTAGTATTTAATATCGTGTTTAAGGGAGTCTTTCAAGGTATATATGGGTCGACTGTCTTTCTTCTTACTAGTTTCTCAGTTCAGGGCGGCCTGGACTATGGGTTTTTAGGGCGTCTTAAGATATGTGATTTTTTATTCCTTTGGTTATTATTTTCCCCTGTAGGATGACGTGTGTATTCCTATGTCTCCCCAGACATCCACCCCTGGTTTTTGGAGTTCTCGAGCATGTCGCTCAAGATCATGCGTTTATATTTTCTTAGTCTTGAGTGGTTAGTTTTGGTGAGGGCTGCCATTTTTAGTCCGAATGAAATGCTCGGTAAAATAACCATTTTGTATATAAAGCGAGCTATTTTCCAGTTCATGTTAGTCTTCTTTACAAAATGTATTAAGGCTTTAGACTTGCATAGTGCTTGTTGACATCTTTTCCTTATGGAATCTCTCCTGCGATGTCCTGCAGTAGTATAAGTGCCAAGATATTTTATTTCCGTTACCAGTCAAATTGGATCTATCCAATTCTATTGACTCTGGTCGCTAAATATCAATAGGGTCTCTTATTAGAACTTTAGTTTTCGTGTCATTTGTCACAAGGCCTACTGTTTTGAGCAATATTTTAGGTGGGTTACGATTTGGTCGATGAAGATCTTGGCATATAATGATGAGATCGTCCGCGAAGGAGAGAATAAGGAGTAACCTGTTGGTCCAGTTTTATATTGGGGATTTCATCTTTCAAGATCGTGTCGAAGTGCACGGACAAGGGATGTCAGGTGGACGTCGCCTATATGGACTTCCGTAAGGCGTTCGACAGAGTCGATAATGACGTCCTAATGAAGAAGTTATGTGCCATTGGATTTGCCTCACGGCTGTTGGTTTTCTTCGCTGACTACCTCAAGAACCACCAGCAATATGTGCGACACGGCTGTTTTGAGTCCCAGCCGTACCATACACGGTCGGGAGTTAGGCAAGGGTCTATTCTCGGTCCGTTGTTATTTATGATTATGATAAATGACCTGGAATCAGAGCTTAAACACGCCAACTGCCTGATGTATGCGGACGATCTGAAACTGATACTTCCCGTGAGTTCAGAGGATGATTGTAGTTTGCTGCAGGAAGATCTAGACGCGGTTCATAGGTGGAGTGTGAACAATAAACTCCTCTTCAATACTGCCAAGTGCTATGTAATGTCCTTTACGCGCTCCTCTCATCCTATAAGCGCGATATATACACTCGGTACGGAGTCTTTGACTCGAGTGAATTCGATTAGGGACCTTGGTGTTACGTTCGACCCTAAACTTACATTCCATGAGCACATGAGCACATTGGCCAAGGAATGCTTCAAAAGATTGGGGTTTGTAATACGGAATAGTAATGGATTCCATAACCTGGGTGTGGTCCAGCTTCTCTACATGGCCCTAGTGAGAACCAAACTTGAATCTAGCTCGTGGTTTTGAATTCGCACAAAAGCTCCTACATACTTTTGCTCGAGAAGGTACACAAAGCTTTCCTACGATACCTATACATAGTCGGTCCATAAGTTCTGTCACAAATATTTTGTCGCATAGTAAATAATACCAAGTTTTATTTTATTTAATACTATATATGGTTTGATAGCTCATTAAATACTGATAAATTAGAACGATTATTGGATTTAAATGATTAAAGCCATATTACACAAATGCTAGTTTCTTCAGAGATTTTGCACTTTTTTACCCAATCAAAAATACGGACGTCATTCACTTTATCTTTTTTCCATGACTCTTAAAACCTTTCAAACTTACGTGAGATTTTAGTCAGAACCCTCCCTGAACCCGTTACCTTTATTTTGAAGCATAAGATAACTAAGTCTGGGTAAAACTAATTTTCATATTCACATTTTACGTAGTGTACTTGTTGCCCACAAGATCATTTTTATACGTTTTTCTGAAAACGTAAAAAGTACGTAAAGTTCTCTTTGGGAGCAGTTGGAACTGAAAGCTAACAGAAAATCAAATGCTAGTTGTTAAGCATGGTCTAAAATCGAGGTTTCAGAATAAATAAAAAAAACCTTGTTGGTTATCTGGAACACTGTTTTTTTATTAAATTTGTGGTAAGTGGTATTTTTGTCAGTTGCGGCGTGTTTTGGGTTCGCGATTGTCTCAAGTTATAAGGTTTTTTTGTCATATTGCGACAAAATGTATTGTATTGCAATTTGATTCGTATAAAATAAGCTTTTTAATCATGTATTATACGATTAAGAAAAAGTTTATTGCTGAGTTTTATCTATCAAAAACCTTGTGACAGAACTTAAGGACCGACTAAGTATAAGCGGAAATTTGGATACTACCCTTATCTTTATCCATCCGCTTTTATACTGGTGAGGCCGCGGAAAGCCTCAATGCTCTGCTGGCTGCAGCACCACTGACTGATCTGTTTGTTGATGAGTGGGGGCATATTGTGCGAGAATGTGGCAGGTTCTGCGAGATGAAGGAGTGAAAGTGTTGTCTTAGAAATATTATTATTATTATTATTATTTGCATTTATTTCAGTACCCTTGACATACCTAATAATGTTTAATACTATTTGAATTTGACGTAAATTTAATGTTTAATGTGATTTAAAATGTAGTATTTTCTACGAATTTGTACCCTTTGTTCCCTACCTGTGAAATCGACTTACCTAAATTGATACTGACATTGTATAACTATTTGACTTTGTACAGCGCATTGGGTGTATATCTGTAATGTTGTATATCGTACTTGTATATTAAATAAATAAATAAATAAATCTTCCAATGTTCTGAGGACGTTATCCTTTAGGAAGGTAAATAGTCTTGGTGACAGTAGGCACCCTTGTTTGACCCCATTACCTTTATTAATACATGCGCTTTGCTGGCTGAACCATTTGATACAAGAGCTCATTCTTACAGGCTTTAATTAACCTGTTAGCTAAGATCTTATTTGGCTTTGTCATGACAATGTCTCTTAGCGCAGTTAGGTTTACTGTTTTAAATTCTTTCCCCTTGGAAAGCCCTTAGCCCTTGCTAATACGAATGTGCGGTTCCAGCGACCCATTCTTCATCTAGTACCCTGCGTAATGTGAAGATGTGGTCGTCTGCGGATCTAAAAGTGTGTACAAAAGTTGCTTGGTAGTTGCCAAGTTTCTTTATTGTTTTGTCCAGTTTATTGAGTAGGTATGTGGCATAGATCCGATAACCTGTATTGCAGATTGTGATTTGGCGATAATTGTTGGGGTCCAGCGGGTTTCTGTTTTTTGGAATTGGTATTTGGACCGTTTCGTTCCATAAATCTGATATCATATTATCTCTCCATGCTGTTTTCATTGTTTTCGAGATCATCATTCTGTCATCAGTCATTCAGTCCGGTATATCTTTGTATAGTTCCGGCTCTAACTGGTCCGTACCAGGTACTGTTTCGTTGCGCATTTGGCTAATTATTGTGTAAATTTCGGATGACGACGGGCTATTATCAAGGTACTCAGTTTCTGTGGGCTCGTTGGGGATAAGGTCTTTATTAGGGCCTTCTAACTTTTCGGTTACTATTCGTGACATTGGAATGTATTTTTGTTTTTTCAGCCGTCTCGCTTCAAGTAAACTTTCTATAGAAGTGATATACTATCTGCCTACGTTTGCTTGGGTGATTTTTACCTTTTCGGTCAAAGAATCGTCGGCATTTTTGTTGTTCTTCTGTCTCATTAATCATGTCAAGGCGCCGGCATTCTTTGAGATGTCTGTTTATTGGGGATCTGTTGGTCAACGTAATTTGGCGAATTTTTACTTTTGTATATTTCCCAAGCAGTGCAGTGTTCTCTCTATCTGGCGGGTGTTGTAATAAGTATTTTTTTGGGCCTCTATTTTCATAGATCCTGTTATTAATTCCCACGAGATGCTCGGGATGTTTTCGTCTTCCTGGGGGTCGAAACTGTCATGATTCAAGTTCAAGTTCAAAGATTTTTCATAATAGCATAAAAATTCAATAGCACAAATAGCTCAATGAACGTCATAACATAATCAAGCAAACATAATAAAATATTAGGTAGGTGCCTACTTATTAGTACGTAATATATAGGGTAAAAGGGTTTAATGCCAGACGTCGATGTCTTGTAAAAAGTCAATTATTTTTTAGTAGGCCTTTTTGCACAAATTGTGCTTTATATTTTTTTTGAATCGAGCATCAGTAAAGTTTTGTTTTTGTTGCGAAATTTTATTGTAGAAGCGTATACAGTGTCCCATAAAACAACTACTATTTTTTGTGAGTCTGAACATTGAAAAATAAAGCTTAAGTTTATTTCTAGTTTGCACATTTTATTTATTATAAGTTTATTTCTAGTCTCAATGTAACGCCAACCAACCAGCAACCCGGCCCCATATTAGTATGCCGTACGACAAAATGCTGTGGAAATTACTAAAATATACAAGACTAGTAGTTGCAATGTCAGTCAATTCCCTGATTCTTTTAACTGCATATGAATTCTATGTGCTAATTTAACAATACGGGGACGCCATTGTAGTTTGGCTTCAATAGTGATGCCAAGAAATACAGTTTCATCTACGAGTTTTAGTTTGTCATTCCACAATATAATGTTATTCTCAACTTGCCTTACATTAGGTAAAGTGAATGTTATGCACTTTGTCTTTTTTGAATTCAGAAGCAAGTTATTGGCAGTAAACCAATCTACTACTCGCGAGAGAGCATTATTTGTTTCCTGTAAGTCATTTTCTTGTCTCCTAATTTTAAAATTAGCGACGTGTCATCTGCAAATAATACTAAAACTGACATGTTTTGTACCGTGAATGGCAAATTATTTACATATAGGAAGAAACGGAACGGACCCATAATAGATCCCTATGGGACTCATCTTCATCTGAGAACCCGACCATTTTGAACCCACCCTCCCGTGGTCTACACAGTTAAATGCCTTGGACAGGTCACAAAAAACACCTAATGTGTCCTGACGATCTTCCCACGTATTAAAAATATGTTTAACTCACATGACTCCAGCATCTGATGTCGACCGCTCTTTTATAAATCCAAACTGTGGAGAACTTGATGCGCATTGAAGTGCGCCAGCAACTGACCCAATATAATCTTCTCAAATATTTTACTCAAATGCATGTAGAACATGCATGAACATGGTTTGAAATTTGTGGGGTCATCCCTATCGCCGCTTTTAAATAAAGGTGTGCCTGCTGCGTTTCATGAGATGAGGGAAAGTACTCTCATCTACACATTTATTGAAGATTTAGCTAAATGAGGTGCAAGTTCGTCTATCGTTTATGTTAACAAATTTGTTATTATTTATTCCTGCTTATTAATCATAATAATTAATATTGTAATATTTGTATTAGTCAAGCACAACCAATTTTTAAAAGAGATCTAAAAAGCAATCTGTGGGAGTTTCCACGCCCTTCTTCTCCCACAGTGGTCCAATGTAGAAAAGGGGCAAAAAATGACGCTTGTCTTATATGTAAATATCTACAGTAATAAAGAACTTTGACTTGACTTGACTTTCACCGAGCTAATAATTTTTACTGACATGCCCCAGAGATCCTTGGATTTTTTCAAATTTAACAACTTAAATGCTTCAATTACGCCATACCCAAGCAGCATTTAAGCTGTAAAGAAGCTGTATATTAGATCTTTTTTAAACTAAGAGCTGTATTGAAGCTTACATTTAGGCTGTATAAAGGGTAAGAATGCTTATATACAGCCCTTATAAGGGCAAAAGGGCCACAAATTATACAGCCTTAGGCGTTACATGTGCTGTAAAATAGTGCAAAAGCTGTATTAGAGCTGTATTAGAGCTGTTATTCGGTATAAAAGGAAACCATTAGCTGTATTTCAGCTGTTTTTCGGTGTAAAAAGAAACCATAGCTGTATTAGAGCTGTCATTTGGTGTAAAAAGAAACCATAAGATGTTATTTGGTATAAAAATAAACCATTATATTCATAAGAGCCTATATTGGGTGTAAAAATAAACCAACACTCAGTTTTAGTTTTACAACGAGGTTGCGCCAGGAACTCCGAGCTGCTGATCATAAGGTAAGTAAGATAAAGATTGATGTTATAGTTTATATGTAATATGGAAACCATTTGTAAATAGTACCAAGTAAATATTATGATAGATTAGTTTATATGGTGAACTATACATCATTCTGCGTCAGTATTGACTTGCAGATTTATATTTATTGTATACCTATGTGAGATTTATGGCATAATTTTCACGCCCTAGCATAATAATTAAGAAACAGTAAAACTAAATATTAATTAGCGGGAAGTAGTATTTGATTTTGAGGTTAAAATAATACAATATATTTTAAGTAATAGATATGAGGGCAAAATCATAATTATTTGAGTTGGTAATTATGAAACGACTTGAGTTATTACCTAATATTTTCAAGTATTTATTATATTATCTTTTTAAATATATTTTCATACATTCGAAAATGGCGATAATTTGTTAAACAGCCTTAACGATATTTGAACACCATTATAGTCTAACTAGCTGTACTACGTTATAAGTAGAGTCTTTTATACAGCCTTTGGCTTTTAATCATCTTTTTAATAGAATATTTTTACTCGTTAGGCTGTTTATTGGTTCATCATGCATAGCCTTGTAATTCTCTTTAGAGATGCTTAGAAGAAATTAAAAACCTTTAGCCGTTAATCAATATTTTAACTTGCCAAGCAATTTATTATACGAAGGCAAAGAAGGCATTTCCTTTATTTTTCTCCTTCGGTGTGTCATCGTAGGTAGTCTTTCTTACGTTACTTGGAAGTGGTTAGCAAAAACTTCAGTTTTATTTTATATGGGTTTATGTGAACAAAAAAATATTGCGTTAGAGTGTATCATAATGAGTTTTAATATTTTTTTCAGATAACAATGCCATTTAAAATAATAGAGACGATAGAGAAAGGACAGAAACAACTTTGCATTATACCACGTGCGTGGGAATCAAAAAATGTATTGAGATGGCCAAGAAAACGAATAGATGCCAAACTAGTGAAGGATAGAAACTCGAGACCCGCAAGTAATTGGTCTTATTCAAAATGCACCGTGAAAATACCGTCAATAGGATCATACGAAGAAGCACTCACAGAATTAGATGTCATGGTGGAAAACAGTGACACTGAGGCCGAAGAAACAAGGGCAGAAATACCTATACTTAAAAAAGTTATTATATTAATGTTTGTTCACACCAGCTCGCGGGCGCGGGTACGGGCGCGGTCACGAAATATCAAACATACACACACATAGCTAACTTTTTAATATTTGAGTACCTGAGTTGTCAAAGTTATTCAGAGAATAGCACTGACTCGCATTCGAAGTAGTGGGCATTAGTGAGGTAGAAATACGTAATCTCGTGGCTGTGATTGTTCTTAAAACAATATTATTTTTTAAGTTGTTGCTAGCAAAATGTGTAAGGTGTAGAATATGACATAAGCGATAAGTACACAGGTACTCTGAATTAATAGTTAAGTGATTACGAATCTCGTGGCTGTGATTGTCCATAAGACAAAAAATTAAGAGATACGCGAATCTCGTGGATAAGATGTTACCTATCTAGTTAGTACAGATAATGACAAGGCTGTGCTTGTCTTCTAAACCTACAAAAAGTTCTGTAATAATTAATAATATCATTAATTAGTAGGTAACAAATAAAATACATTAACTCGATCTTGTGAATTTTTATTTCTCTCATAAACTTAAACTGTATGTAAAAGGGGTATGAAGTACAATTCATTTTTGTGTTCAATACATACTAGTTTAGTCTTTATATCTTTGGGATAAACAACTATTTCTGTTCGCATGTTAGATTGTAATTTTGCTTTGACTATATTCAAGTATGATGATTTCACCGGTTTTTCAAAAAGTTCTGTCAAGTCTGTAATTTTATAGCCATATATTTCTATTTCACTGCCAACAACAGTAATTGTTTTTGTTTCCATGACTTCATTATTGGTACATAAAAAATATTTATCATGTGATTTTGATGATATTATACAATCTTTTAAATGTAGCACAGTTAATTTCCTGCTATTAGTAGATACAAAAGTTTCACGATTTGTGAGTTGTTGATTTTCTCTGCTGCTGCTGCTGGTAGTTTTCATGGATGCTGAATCTTCACTTAATCTTTTTGCAACTTGAGCAAGAGGTTTATTGCCGTGCCTAAGCATTCTTTTAATTAAATACAGCTTGTTTTCAAAAGGATAAGCGCTAAATGTATGTAGTGGGCCAAACCGTTGTACTTCATCTGCTACATGGACTATATTATGAACATTACTAGTTACATAATCTTTTCCGTAAAAGTCTTTATAGTGTTCAACAAAATACTGGAGGAGTTCTTTTGCCAAAGGAAGTAAGTGCCTATAGTTTTTACTGGAACATATTGTTATACCACAAAAAAAGTTAGAAAATGTAAAAATGCATCCTGTGATAATACGTCTGGAAGTATGACAATGCTTAAGTAAAGCAAGAAAGATCTATATTCAGATGCTTTCCAATGACTAATACAGTCTAGTCCTCTCACTGCCCTGTGAATTTCTGAAGGCAATTTAGATCTGATTAAAAAACTTGAAACTGTTTCGGTATCTGCAGCACGCCATTTGGTTGTGTACTTTCCAAAATTGCCACTGCGCCAACCAATAAGTAATCGCTTCATTATTCCTAAATCAACTAGGTGTAGAGAATCTGCTACCGGGAAGTCTTGTATCATATCAACAGGTAGCCGCAGAAAAGGAGAATCTTTTTTATGATGAGCTCCATACTTTTTTTCACGAAATTCTTGGTCTGTTCTAGGGCGGCAATTAGTTTCAGGAAAAGTCACTGTGTGTGAAACATATGAATACTCTCCTACTGTTACACATTTTAAGCAACCATGCTTTCCGTTAAAATTGCATACACCTGAAAGAAAAAAAAAAACGTTATTTTTATTTAATCAATTTACACAACAGTAATTATAACGGACATAATCATAATAAATAATAAACTATAGAGTCGTGCAAAGCTAACTCTGCAGTTTGATACAGCAACACATAATATTTCAGATGTAACTATCGGTAGTTTTGGTCACTTAAGGATGTTAAAACCATTAATCAAGGAGCAGGACACTATAACATCAAATTACATAGGTAAGTAATATGCGTATATTTTTTTTAATTAGGTTTTACTTACCTTTAATGTAAGCTCTCGCAGGTGAATCACATATAATACATCTTATTTCAATGGATATTTTCCTTTTGACTTGTTCAATATATATTCCGTCTTGTATTAAATGTTCCATTTCCTTTACGAAATGATCTAAATATTGGTCTATTTGTTTTGGTTTTCCAACACCAAAGTAGATTCCAATTACAAACGGTTGAATATCGGGTTTTTCATGTATAGAACACAAAATTGGCCAAAACTCTTTATTAGAACTTTTGAATATGGGCAGACCGTCAAAATTGAAATTTAAAGTCACTTTGGTTGGAACATCAATCCATTTCTCTAATGATTTCTTTAGAGAATCAGTGAGGCTATTATGCCAGTATTCACCCTGCTCTATAGTTTCGATACGTATCTCTTTTACGGTACGTAAAATTGTTCTAGCGTCGCGTGGTAATATCTCTGGAAATCTGCTTTTTATAATTGTACTTAAATCATTAAGTGCTACTTGAGATATATTTTTTTCTATAGCCCATTATTTTATTCGCTGACGAAACAATATATTTTTTGAAAACTCATCGTCATCATCACTTGAGCTACTTGCGCTGCTGCACGAAGAAACGTCGTCATTAGGTCCGGAACATTCGACATCACTATTCTGTTCATCTTTGTCTACAATTTTTCCTACGGAACCTTCACTGGATGTCGATGGCAACGCTTGACTTTGGTTTGTCCGTACATCGTTTACTTCCTCAATAAACGATGTTTCATCATTGTTATTTGCGATTGCCCTTGCAATCTTTCTCTTCACTGCACCAATTCTTTTCCTTTTCTTCCACATAATTAACTTTTAACCCGACTGTCTATATTCACACGATTCCAAGCAAATTGATCACCTGTCAGTAATACAGCCTAAAGCTGTATTATAGCTGTAATTTATTGTTTTAGTTTTATAATACTCTCCCTAATAGAAGTTAATAAAGCTACTGTAATTACAAGAGTGTAGAATAACTCCATAAGAATTAGTTCTAGAACGGAGTTGTCTTATACCCTTGTACAGTAACAAGTGTCTATCGATACTATTATAACACTATGAGCTGTAATAAGTAAGTGATTACATGCAAAATACAGCCCATGTACAGCTTTAATGATAAAAGTAGCTTTAAGGTGTCACACAACACTTAATGTTTTATAGTAGAGTTCGAATATTCAGTTATTGCACCTTAAACCCACGAAAATTCCTTTATAATCTTTTTATACAGCTTGAGCTGTATAATAGCCGACAAAACACTTTTATACGACTAAAAGCTTTTTCTGACACTCTTATACGTTTCATATAGAACTCTAAGTTCTAAATAGGCTGGTTTATGGACGTTGACGACACTTCCGTGCTGCTTGGGTAGGGCTCAATATATGCGAATGAGAAATCTTGATTGAACTTTGGAACATTTCCTTTGATGATGCAGATTCCCAAAATGATGCAGCAAAATCCGAAGACGAGTCTAAAGAAGCCGTAGTTACAATTAGAACATTTGTAAAAAACTGTTCAAATGCGGCCGCGATGAAGTTATAACTTATTAGTTTATCTTCAATCTTAAGTAAAAAGCTACGGTCTCCTGATTTTTTTGTTGAAATTCCAAATTGTTTTAGTTTTATTCGACGATGTAAGAATCTTTGTTTTTATGTGTTCGCACTTAAATTTATGGCAGATGGCCCTAAATAGTTTTGAACTTTACATGTTGATTAAAAATTGGGTCATGGGTAGATGTTTTTTTGTCATAAAGTGTATCACTACTTTTACGGATTCCTTTCGTTGCCCATTCACTGTATCCTACTTTATTATCGCTATGTGTAAGTTTATGTTATTTAATAGTAGTTTATGTGACTGCTGCATAATGGAAGGCATTAAAACTTGAATATCACTCGAGAGTTTTAATGCCTAATTATGTACAGTTACATACACTAGTTTATCTACACACATATCATAAGCTCTCTTTGATGTGTTCAGGAACCGCATGTTGGACCGGCATTGTGGCTCTGCAATTGTTTAGCTTGTTTTGTAGTACCAACTTCACGCAGGCGGGCGTCGGCGTTCGAAATTTGAATGTCAGTATATGTAGAAATACTACACATAATGACCATAATGTGTAGTTTTCCAGATACGAAACGAGTTTTTACCAAGTAGTTTAACATAATGCTGATCGTAACGTGCGGTTTTTGAACGCAGTAAAGAGGGTTTAAAAGCTATCTGAAAGTTTGTTGAATAATGAATGAATGAATCCGTATAGTGATCATTCGCTTTTTGAGTAGGTAAGCTACTTTGTAAATATTGTTTAAATGATTCAATTTTTTTTTGTTGTGATCGGCCTACACATATTACTTTCTGTGATTTTAAAATCTACTTCTAAGTTGACAATTTGCCTACAGTGATCAGACTTTAAACAATTTACAAAATTTCGCAATCGCAGAAGACGTTATCCAGGCAGGTTGCAGAAGTTTCATTGATTCTTGTGGGCTCTGTGAAGATGATGACTAAATTGAATGATTTAAAAATTATTATTAATTAAGTATGCAAAGGGGAGTCCACCAGCTGGTCTATATTGAAGTCACCGCAAATAACAATTTTTTGTTACTACTAGAAGCTACTCTCAAGACATCCTCCAATACTGATTCAAATATACAATAATCACTGATAGGGGTATGTATCCGCTTACTACAATGTGTCTACCAAGTTCAACATACGATAGTTCTATAACTTTCTCAAAAGTAAGTCTGCAAATATCCTTGCGCTCTTAAAATTTTAGGCCATTTGGTCTGGTACTGGTTACAGTACTAAGGATCCTCGGATGGCGTTTGATTATTTTGTTTTTGTATCATTTGGTTCGTCTTGTGTTATTGACGTGTAAGCGCACTGTTTATTATTGAAATTAGTGGCTGTGATAGGATTCTTCTCATTTTGAGGTGTTTTATTTCCTAATTTCTTGTGGGTCACAGGGGTTCTCTGAGAAGGGCTTAATAAGTCTGTTTCTCCCCAGATTATCTTGTGGTCTGGGATGTATGGGTCTCTCCATTCGCCTTTGATGAAGCTGAATGGTTGTGATGTATTTATTGATATCATTATGTGGTCCAATTGTGAATTCGTTTCCCCGTTTGACCATCTGACACGACATGATTTTCGGGCCCTAGTGGTTTGAGATTTCTATTTGAGATTTTTGTCAGGTGCTCCAATAGGATTTCCCCTGCAATATCCGAATGTGTGTGAGGGAGGACTGTTCCTATTATGCCCTTTTTCCTAACTTCCTCTGAGTCTTGTCATCCCACGTGGGCATTGAAGTCGTCTAGAAACAGTATTTACTCTTTGTTTGGTTACCTTTTTTGGTTACCTATTTGGCAGTTTGTTGATCGCAATTGTTGTTTATAGTGTATTGGTGATGGACTTTATCGTAGCTGTCATGATTTCCATGTCACGTTTGATGTTGTGGGCTGTTAGATTTAGGTATTTTCTCGATTTGCTAGATCTATCTGATAAATACCAGAAAAAGTATTTTGATTCATGTGACCCGGAGGTCATGTTCATTTCTTAGATACCCGCGACATGTATGTTCTGTTATAGATTTCAGCGTCGATCTTGCGTTCTTTATCTAATTTCGCACACCCTCCAACGTTCCAGGTAGATTTGCAGATATATTCGCATGTGATTTATGATTTGTATGAAGGGTTGTTGCGTAATAGAGTGTAACCGGACACGTCGGGGACCTCATCCATTGGTGTCGCTGTTGAACCAGAGTAGGTCAGGTACTCGCTTGTATCTGACCCGGCGGAGGGGGATGAATGTGTTTGTGGCATGTGAGTGTCTTTGTGGGTACCGTATGTTGACTTGAGTGTACGTCGGGTGTCACATTGTATTTTGGTATGGGGAAGATGTAATGCTGTAAATGTGACTGGTTGTTGATAGACTCACCAGGGTTTTGTGGCTCTATTAATTATGCATTATCGTAGTGGCTGTCGGAAAAGGTCGAGTAGATAGTTCCGACTATTTTATAATCTTGTTGGGGGCTGTATACGATTGATGGGCCATTGTATCGGCTGCTACGATAATTTCTTCACCTACCCACGTGTCTTGTTTGTGGAGATTATTTATGTACTCAGTGAAAGCTTCTCCGTTTGGTGGGTCGAACGCAAGTTTGATACGAGGATAGTTGCTGCTACCTTCCACGGATCTGGTTAAGTCGCTTCTGATGTTGGTCGATTTCGTCATTGCATTCTAATTGCATGGGACAGGCAGTTTCCATCTCTGGGCATTGGTAGAGTTTCCACTGTAGGATATTGCTACAGTATAGAGCCTGGATGGACTGGGACCAGAGACAATAAAATGGGTGCCAGATGTGTGCGGGAGCGCTGTCGGCCTTTAGTGCGGGGGGGGGGGGGGGGCTTCGGAGCTTTCTCTATTGTTCCTAAATAGCAGTCGTTTGTTTTGTCTAGTTTGTGGGAGTTTGGTGAGATGGGCTTTTTATAGCGTGCACGTGTTTAGTTTCATTTTATTGTCGGGTTCATTATATCATATACCTATGCAAAATTAGTTCTAGGTTTGTTAACTTTTTGGTTGACTTATTCACAGAGTTTTAGGGTTCAGTACAATGTTGTTGTTAATGGCTGTTTTGAATGGTCTTAAGAAGATGAAGAGAAAGGAGATGCCGAGGAGAATTCTCTCGAATTAATTTTCAGGCAAAGCAATATAAGTATATCTAACTATAATAATGTTTTGATATTTTGATTTTGATAACTAGGTATTTACTTCGTAGGTAGGGAATTGTTATATCCTGCCTATGGCGCATCTGTAAATATGAGAATGGCTTAGTCAATAGGTGCGACCGCGGCCGCGGTGAGCGGTGAAATGCTATTATTAGGCAGGAGAGTGGTGCTGAGATAAATAAAGTTAGAGATAAGTAATTACTATCAATGATGTCCTAATCGGATTGGTCTCGCCAGATTGGTGTTTTTAGCGGTGATGGTGGTAGAGGCAGTAGCGCTGAGGGTTTCTCTTGTTGGAAACTCACTTTCCCGGAAGTAGAACTATTCAAGAGATTGTGTGGCCGGAAGAGGTTCACCATGAATCTGTCGACCACTCAGACATAACTTATAATATTATCACTGCTGACAAGGTGAGATGGGCCATTAATAGCTTTAAACCTTTTAAATCAGCAGGACCAGATGGAATCTTCCCAGCACTTCTACAGTGGGGTGGGGAACCCGTCATCAATATAATGGTCCGAATCATGAAAGCATGTCTTAGATTCGGATACGTTCCCAAAAGGTGGAGAGTAGTAAACGTAATTTTCATACCGAAGCCAGGAAGGAGCGACTAAACTAACGCTAAATCTTTCAGGCCGATTAGTCTCACCTCGTTCTTGCTTAAGACTCTCGAACGTTTGTGCGAGAGACACCTGAGAGATGGAGCGTTAAAACATATACCCTTACACAAGAATCAGCATGCATATAGTTTGGGTAAGTCTACTGAATCGGCTCTCCATGCAGTTGTATCCACAATTGAAGAGGCGATTCAAAACAAATGCATCTGTCTTGGAACTTTTATTGATATAGAAGGTGCCTTTGACAAGACGCAGCATAGCAGTATAAGTGCATCTCTAACAAGGCATGGGGTGTCAACAGCTGTAAACAACTAGGTCACAAACATGCTTAACAAACGTATCGTGCGTCTAGCTGGAGAGTCCCTATCGGCGGAAGTAGTGCGGGGATGCCCGCAGGGAGGAGTGCTCTCCCCGCTTCTGTGGAATCTGGTCATTAACGACCTGATTACCAAGCTTAACGCTAATGGATACTACACCGTAGGATACGCCGACGATTTGGTAATCCTCATCACAGGTAAATTTGCGAGCACAGTATGCAACCTTAAACAAACAGCTCTTCGCATCGTGGAGCGCTGGTGTTTAGAATATGACCTGGCGGTTAACCCAACAAAAACGGAAATGGTCATGTTCACTAACAATAGGGCTCTTATACTTCAATAAACAAATAATGAGCTTATCTTCACATTACTAGCCAAGTTATAACGTCTTCTTTTTGTGTACCTATTGGAAAGTTTGCAACCTTTTGGGTAGGTATACCCTACCTAAGCTCTTTGGAACGGAACTCCAGCTAGCAACTGAGGTGAAGTACCTAGGCATAACCTTGGACAGCAAGCTCAACTGGAGTAGCCACATCGACAACAAACTAAAGAAGGCGAGTATTGCTTTCTGGCAGTGTCGGAGAATGGTGGGGAAAAAGTGGGGACTTTCTCCCAACATCATTCTTTGGCTGTACGTAACGGTGATCCGTCCTCTTGTCTGCTACGGAGCTGTGGTGTGGTGGACCAGGACCAAACTAACCACAATGGTAAGCAAACTCCAAAGCTTCCAAAGGCTGGCCTGCATGGCTATCACAGGTAGTATGAGAACTACTCCAACAGCAGCAATGGAGGCCATGCTGTGTCTTCCGCCACTCCAGCTGTATATTAAGCAGGAGGCCGCGTCATCTGCGGTGAGACTCAACACCTTAGGACTTTGGAGGAAAAACAGGACCTCACACACCGCTATCCTAGGGGAAGTTTACAAAAAAAATCCCATCTCTATGGCTTGCAGTGACAGAATCCCTAAACAATTTGTTTTTGACAAAAAATACAATATACAGTTACATGAAGACCATCGGGTTGAGGGGCTCGACGTTAAAGAGCTCAGAATTTTTACCGATGGTTCAAAAACTGAAGCAGGCACTGGTTCAGGCACCTTCTCGGAGGACCTAAACATCAAGATAGCCATTCCACTCGGTGCCCATAATACTGTCTTTCAAGCTGAATGCATGGGCATCATCTCGGCCGCTAATGCCATAGCATCGAGAAAGGTAAGAGATTCCTCCATTCGAATACTCTCGCATAGCATGGCCGTCCTACAAGCCCTAAATAGCAACACTATTAACTCAGGGCTAATCTACGAGTGTCACAAACGACTAATGGAGGTATGTCAACATAACCGCGTAATCCTTCAATGGATAAAAGGACACAGCGGATCAAGAGGTAACGACGCAGCGGATGAGTTGGCGCGTAAAGGATCTAGCTTGACAGCGTATGGTCCCGAACCTATCATCCCTCTTCCCTTCAAGATGGTACGCTCATTTCTGAGAGAGTCGACCAGGAATGATCATGCCACTCTTTGGACAAACCATGAGGAGTGCAGGCAGGCTAAGCTGGCCTTGCCGTCCCCTAGCGCTAGGCTGGCTAAGACCTTGCTTCGACTTAGTAGGCCGCGCATGCGACTGGTAACTGCAGCACTTACTGGCCATGGTTTCTTTAATAAACATCTATATGTCCTAGGTGTTACCGAGAGCCCCCTTTGCAGAGCCTGCTTGGAGGCAGAAGAAACGGCTGCTCACGTCCTCATGGAGTGCACAGGAGTAGCGGACTACAGGGCTAAACACCTCGGTCAATCGAGGGACCTTCCAGGGATAGTCGGTAACGTAAAGGGCCTACTGGCGTTCCTGGAGGAGTTGGGTTGGCTCGAATGATGTCGCATGCACCCACACGCAAAATAGGCGCTTTCGTCGTCGAGTTACGGAAACCAGCCCGTCTTACAATTGACAATTGACAATTGAGCGCTGAGGGCGTCCGCGGCTGTGTTGCAGTAAGTGTCGCACGCTACCAGCCGATAGCTGCGTGGCTCAGACATGCACCTGTAGACTTCTAGTGCTTGCACAGATGGGGTGAAGCGGATCGCGCACATTCCTTGGGTATCTACTACACTTGACCACACTGATATCACCACAATCATCGAAACGAGCGGTATTAATCTAGACTTCTAGGGCTTGCACAAATCGAATGCCTATGTGAATCACGCACATTCCCTTGGTATCCACTACATTTGACCGCGCTTATATCACCACAATCACCACAATCAAACTTGCGGTATTGCGCCTGTAAGTCAGGCCTGTTTACGAGCGTCCGGAGTCAGAACAAAAGGCGCGCGGCGGGGTTGTAAACTATTGTTGGTTCAAATGCGTTTGCGAGATCTCGGGGGTAGATGGGCACTATAGACACGTCCGTTTGGTCCGGAAATAGAAACGCGAGTCCCAAAGGAAGGAAAAACTACAATACGATCATAAAAACAAAAAAAAATGCCCTCACAACCCAGTTTTTGCCAGGAATATTGTAGTGTGTCGGCCAGAAAGGTTAGGTTAGGTTAAACTGCTGTTATTGCTCTTTGTTCACCTAATGGTTATTTCTTAATACACTCGCGAGCATTAAACTGGAATCACTTCATCGCTGGTTGCTCAAGATAAGTTTTTGCCTTTTTTATGCAATGACAAATTATGGTATATCAATTGAAAGGTAATTTTATTAGCTTTCGACCTCTATTAATGTTACAGAAAAAGATTTTTTCCTTTATGTCATGGAACGTAAAAACAAAAAACATTTTTTTTTTACAACAAAACACTGTTTTGTTTTGAAGTCCTGAGACCCTATAAAAAGTGAGAATTCGTAAAAATTTGTCATCAGTCCAATATTTCACGTCACTGGAGCACTGAATCTGAAAGAAATGGAAACCACACCTGCAGAAGCCGCTCAAATCGTCATCCTAATCCAGCAAGGGTTGTCTCAGCGTCCCATCGCTCGACAGCTTTATCTTAGTCAGTCTTGTGTCTCGAAGGTGTATAAAAGGTTCCGGGAGATTGGAAACTTTGTCCGGAGACCAGGATCTGGACGACAGCGTTGCACTTCGGTGAGAGATGACCGATTTATTGTCACCACATCTCTCCGAAATCGACACTTAATCGGCATCGATGTTCAACGGCAACTCAGAGATGTTCGAGAGAAGATTGTTAGCGAGTGGACGGCAAGGCGAAGACTCAAAGAAGCGAATTTGACCCCAAAAAGCCCAGCCACGGGGCCCAAATTGTCTCCAGCGCACCGACAAGCCCGGCTTCAATTTTTTCGCGATCACTTAGATTGGGATATAGAGCAATGGAGCCGAGTCCTGTTCTCGGACGAAACAAGGATGTACCTGCATGGTAGCGACCGTCGACAGAGTCTATAGGAGACCGGGGGAGCGATTCGCTCAATGCTGTTTTTCGGAAACAGTTGCATACGGGGGCGGGTCTTGTATGATATGGGCGGGGATTTCTATAGAAGCAAAAACGGAGCTGATATTCGTACCTGGAGGAGGTCGGGGAGAGGGTGTAACCGCGGAAAGATACATCAACGACATTCTAGAAGACCATGTGCTCCCTAACTACGGGTTTATTGGTGAACATTTCCTGCTAATGCACGATAATGCCCGCTGCCACACCGCTGCAATGACTCGACAGTACCTGGAAGAAGTCAGTATTTCCACACTGGACTGGCCAGCCCTCAGTCCTGACTTGAACCCCATTGAACATATGTGGGACGAGCTGAAAAGACGGGTACGAGGAAGATATCCAGCTCCGACGACGTTAGAAGATTTAAAAATAACTTTAATCGAAGAGTGGCAGGAAATTCCTCAAGATTCCGTCAGAAAACTCATTCGGTCAATGAGAAACCGTTTACAAGCAGCAATTAGGGCCAGGGGTGGTAATACAAAATATTGAGAGGGGATAAATTACACATTGTAAATAAAAAAACATATCTTATCATAAGCCTCGTATTCATTTTGACATCTACAACTTTAACCATTTGCAACAATTACCTTTATTTAGGTAGAAAATTTCATTATTTTAAAATCTTTTTGGTATCATTTGAAAGCTAATAAAATTACCTTTCAATTGATATGCCATAATTTGTAATACATTGCATAAAAAAGGCAAAAACTGGTCTTGAGCAACCAGCGATGAAGTGATTCCAGTTTAATGCTCGCGAGTGTAGTTGTCTTGAGAGTATCTCTGTGTATAGCCTATACGCCTTTAATGTTGCCTATACAGTATAGGCAGCATTAAAGGCGTTGGCAGATCATTCCAAATTTTCGCTGCAATAACACGAAAGCAGCCTCTGATGAGACAAGTACTATTCATCAGTCCACATTCATCCACTGCTGGGTATCGCCATCTTATTTACTGCGCCATATCCCCGGTGAGTTAGGAACTGATCTTTTTAATAGGTACTGATATTGAAGTATTTGGGCAATGACAACTTGGAAAAGAAGAAGGAGGAAGAAAGACGAAGCAATGCCGAAATCTATTGTTTTATGCTGCAGAAAGTCTCACGAATGGTCTGAACGAACCGATTGAAACCAAACCAACCAGAATAGCGTCGATAATCGTTTCATTTCGACATCAATAATTATTTACAGTGAAATTGGCCCCACAGCAGACTTCATACGGCATTTTGAATGAAAAACTGCTTACCTTTAATATTTTCTGCACTTTTGAGTTACACTTACGATATCAATATTTGATTAACATAACCGTTCCGAGTGCCTCGGTCTTTTCCATAAGGCTTAAACGTATTTTGGATCAGGTAATTATAATAGGGAAATATTAAACTGCACATCAATAATATTGATTTGCACAGCAAATATACTGATTTTCACAGCAAATATCAGGGCAAAATACTGCGGTAGCTTAGGTCAAGGGTAACTTATTATCCTTCGTATAAGGTTGAACATGTAAGAACAACAAAAATACATAAAAAGTGTTTTTGCTGTTAAAATCAGTATATTTAATGTGCGATTAAATACAAGCCATTATAATATGTCTTATTAACATTTCATTCATGTATTCATGTGAAGCAGTAACGACATTAGGCAGTTTCAAGCCCGAGAGACCGAAAGCCAGGGACCAGGAATCCAGGGACGCAGAAGACCTGGTCACCCACGTACGTCCAGGCTCCAGCACCTCCCGGAATGGTTCGGGACGAGCACAACGTCCTCTTCCGGGCTACAGTATCCCGTGTGCAGATTGCCCTAATTATCTCCAACGACCGATAGGAGATGGTACCAGAAGAAGAAGAAGACCGAAAGCACTCATATCGGTTAAATTTTGCAATTCCTTATAAAATATCTATGGATTGATTTAAGGTTAGTTCTAATTATTATTTATTTTACTTTATATGCAACAATCGACTGAAAATCATAAATTCCCAAGAATAGCATAATGCATGTTTTTCCTTTCGTCAGTACTACGAGGATTCGCTCGTCGTTTCATCTGCCGCCCTTCATATCCCGCCCTTCATATACAGCAGTCATTGTAGTCTAACAAGGCACGAACAATGTTAATTAATTAAACAACTTATCTCGTTACATGTAATCTCGACGGTATGCCGGCTCTCGCCTTACTTAACACCGCTCATTGTTATCATTGGTGATCGCAAAAAACTGGTCAAGTGTCAGTCGGATTCGCCTATGAAGGGTTCCGTCTAAACCATTCCGACCAACTCAACTACTTTTAAAACCGGGCAAAAACCGTAAAAGAACACCTCTCTTGTATGGTCCCCTTGATGAAAACGCGTGTGGTTCATTATTTGTTGCTATAACGGAGACAAATACCTAATCACTTTGTCAAATTTTCAACTCTCTGCATAGGTAGAGCGCGCTGTATCTCATGATCGTGAACTAGCCAGTCGACAGAAAGGCGCGGACAGGACAGGCAGCGGAGACTTTATTAATAGGGGTCCCGTTCAGCTTTCTTCAGGCACGGAACCCTAAAAAACGGGTCGCCGACAAACGCTGGCTGATACAGTAACATAGCTGCCGCGGAATCTGCAAGGAACCCGCTCATTAACGCTGCCCGGTGCCCCTGCGCATACCCTTTGGGTTCACCCCTAAGCAACCTATATCACACGCACAAAACCAAGGTAAAATATCCCCAAAGGCAAATCCAGTAGAATTGAGTTTAACTAGCAGCATTACCACAAGTAATTTTAAGAAAAAAGATCGGAACGCTTTAGAGTATTTGGATGTTGCAATACAAGTCTTAGACGAGGATGATAAAGATCATACTGAATTGATAACGATGGCGGACTTATCACGTTGAGAAAGATGGGTGAGCAGTCGTGGGTGATATCAAATGGCGTAAGACTCATTGGAGGTGCGAGGGATTCTAGTTTTTAGTCGCGGGGGAAAGGGTTTGGTTTGGGAAAGAAGTGATTGGGCTTTTCAGAGTTCTTCCCATGTCAGAATAGCGTACCATTTGCGATTACTGTTTTTGTGTACCTAAGGTAATTAGGGGCTATCGGCGCCGCTGCGCAGTATGAAGATATAAATAAGAATGCGCACGTTGGTATTAGCGATCTCGCCGAGATCACATGGTAACAGTTTTAATGGAAATTGGATAATTAAACCAGTGATATTTAGTGATTTAAACTCTTCGAGAGGAATGTATCTTGTCTTCTTGATACATTTGGCGTTGATACTATTTGTGTTGACACTTTTTGGCGTTAACACTATTTGGCGTTGACACTATATGGAGTTGACACCATTTGGCGTGAAAGCCAGCGCTCTAATTTTTATGGGAATAAATTAATTTGTTTAAGGCGCATAATATTGAAGTGAAGTTACATTTAGCACATTAACTAAGGACATTATTTCACTACAAATATGGTGAGGCATTTTAATATATTTTATCTTTTATATTAGAGGACAATCTTACACAAATCGAACTAGTATCGAATAGTAAACTCAAATAGGCTTGTGTTGTGGGTACTAGACGACGATATATTTAATAGAGATAAATACTTATGTAAATATATATAAAACATCCAAGACTAATAAAAAAATATTCACGCTCATCACACAATTTTTGCCCTTACCGTTATTCGAACCCGGAGCCGTCAGCATCGCAGGCAGGGTAACTACCCGCTAGGCTAAACTGGTCGTCAATTACTTCAATCACTTAATTAATGAAGTGGCCTTTTGGATTGCTTTATACACATGGTACTAAGACCGTATTTGATGAGCAGCCATCAGACCTTCGATCAAGTACCAATCAAAGTTTTCGACCCTATTATAGTTAGTATATTAAAATTGATTCATATTCTATTCTACACACAAAAAATAATGGTTGGATTACAAAGCCATTTATGAGCACAGGCGAGGTTATCTCTAAATAGAGATTTCTTCCAGCAATCCAAGGCAGGACAGAAAAGTTTGTACATAAGGAGAAATAATTTTAGTGCGCAATAAAAATTATGTACAAAGGTTGTAACAAAAATCAATAGCACCAAACTGTGAAAATTATTTCGAGACAATTATATTGTTCTTAACTAAATTCCGTTATTCTCATCAAAAAATATTACAGTAAGTGACACAAAACATTGTTTTTAATTTGTCCTCTACAGTTGGCTGTCCTGTAAAACTGTCAATTGTCAACAGTTTTCCTGTTGTCAATAACTCAGATGTCAGTCGGAGTGTAAACAAGTATAAAGTTTTTAGTTTTTTAATCAGAATCAACTGGCCTCAAGTAAAACCGTTCTAAAACATGTGAATAAATTACGTCATTTAAAAAATAATTAGACATCAATTACTCGAAATATTCATATAAGTTTCGTGAAATATGCAAAAAAAGTATAACATTAAATAAAATGTGGAAATTTTTATTTGTCCGAGCGCTCGAAGCGTCTCCCTTTCAGCTGGGCAAAAATGCTTTCGTATGTCTGGATTTCCGTCCAGATTTCTTTCTCTTTTACAGGTCCTATTTCTCAACCGATTCTCGTGAAACTTTTCTTTCATTATCGATAATTTTTTGATGATTCAGTTTTTGGAAAATTAACTGCCCAATTAGGTTGACAGATTTTAACTAATGTGTCGTTGGATTCGAGGAGACCCTGAAAGTGACATAGGCCTTATAATTTTTGTGAAAATTCAATAGGTTGTATTTTAGATCACAAATGTGGTTTACATAGTTATTGGCGTGGCTACATCCATACTCCATCTACGAAACCAGGTGTGGGCATTCATATGTTCGATGTGGTATTGAAAAACAAGGCAGAGGGTTATTTGTTTTTATTGGTTTTTATAATGTTTCCACTTGCTCATCCGATAAACTTCTTGAGATGGGTCGGAGGTGTGGGGTTGAAAAATAATGAAAACAAGTGGAATTATTATAAAAATGAATAAACCGACTGCATTTTCAATCCATAAGTTTATTTTTGATTTATGAAATCTTTATTTTGATACACCACTAGATAGGTTTAAAAAAATTAGACATATACAGTAGAGGTCACGTAATTAAAGACACCCCCTTTTTGAACGCCAAAAATTGACTGGAAATGGACTGCTATAACCGAAAACGTATAGAAAACCGAGACCAAGGAAAACTGTATGCCTTGCCAATGTACATTGCTGACAATCAATGTACATTGTTGTTTATGTGATCTTCAAAATAGGCTTTTTATTCCGCGTATAAACTAGCAATAGCTAAACATTGTAAAGATTTATAATTACTCTTGGCGATGAGTGGGTAATTTTGACTTTTTATAGGTCTCGTAAGCGGTATTCCGTAGGTGCATTAGTACGCTATATAATGCACCTCCGGGATACGGGAAACTGTTATGGAAAACCTTAAAGAAGCTTCAATACCTAATTTTAAGAAATCCATAGATATCCCTGAAAATTTTGCTTAATCCGACGAAATTAGTCAACTCTGTTAGGATATCAGATCTTACCTTCTTCGAATTTCATAGGCATGATCCGGCCGTATTCCAGCTTCGACCTGTTAGTGAGTAGGATATCGGAAAGATCATGTGTGGATCTAAGTAACTACGCACAACATCTGCTCTTCTTGATGTCGTTGACAATATTCTCGCGTCACAGGGCTCCGGTAATGGCCCTATCCTTACACTCCTGGATTATTCAAGGGCTTTCAATTCTATTAATATTGGTTTCTTGCTTTCTAAACTGAGTTACTACGGCTTCGATTTGGCCGCGGTGAGATGGTTTCAAAGCTATCTTTGGGCTCGTAGTCAGCAGATAGTACTGAGGAAACCGATGGCACCTGCGATCAATCACAAACTGTCAAAACTAACAGAGGTGTCCCTCAAGGTTCCATCCTGGTACCACTATTATTTATTATCTACAGTGCTGATATTATAAAATGCATTACTAACTGTACGTATTTTATCTAAGCAGATGACCTGCAGAATTATATTGTTTATTTGATGTGGCATCTTTGTTGTTTGTTGCTGTATTCAGTCGGTAATACCTTGAATACGACCGCGGCTTTGTCCTCTCTCCGATACAGAAGATTGCAGAGAAACTTCTGATCCCGACTCCATTACCTCGTCTGAAGAACTGAAAGATGATGAACTTGCCTGATAATCATCATTGGTTTTAGGTATGAAACGAAAAAATCATCTCTATCGTTGTCGGAAAATTCAATGGCCGATTCTGCCAGCTTCGAAATGATTCTATTTTCCCGTAAAGCTGCAATGAATAAATAGTTGAGAACCAACGTAATAAATATTAGACGTAAATACTCGTAGTTGTTGTTGAGAACTGCTGTACTACCAGTATGACAGAGAGAAGGATACTGACATTCTTTGGTCATTTTTTGAGTAAATAATTTACGCGTTAATTACGTAAGTCTGTAAGCAATACAATTTAAGCGAACTGTTAAATATAATCACATTGTAAAGCAACATTTCAATTTCTTACCACGTTGGTCTGGGCGACGTACCATTTATCAGCCGTGCTGCAAAGAAAAACGTGTATGGGTCACGTCACACGCTATTGAAATTGAAATTAGTGTTGCCAGGCCCTGAAGATAATATTTCTTTCATAAACCTATCGGTTCCAAAAAGTATTGACAGATGTGTCTAGTAGATATTTTTTCTTGTGTAATATCTAGCATCCAGGAGGTTAAATGAAAATCTATCTATCTATCTAGCTAACTACAAATGTAATTCCGACCTTGTAATACAAACAATTGAAACAACAGTAAAAGGTTTTTACAAAAAGTTTCATCGTGGGAGTTCCGCAGGGAGACATCCTTGGACCCATTCCATGCTTATTGCACGTAAACGTGTTAAGTTACTACTAATTAAATGACCTTCTATTACACATAATAATAGACCCATTCGACCCGACGACATCCTTACCTCTCGATAATTTAATAAAACATTTTTTATTTATTTAACTTACTAAGCTGCAATGACTCGTAAAACTTGAATAGGTGAGCATTTGTGATCGTTAATTTTATAGAATCAGCATAGGAGGAATTAGCCCTTTAGAATAAGCAGGTAATTAATAAATGATATAGACCAATATAGCCTGGAGACTCTGTCCACTGAGTCGGTACAAATGTCCCACTCATTGCACAAAAATATTGTTATTGCGGTTTTAGTCGTTTGTTCGTTGACTACACAATGACCAACTGGTCTTTAAGATTAGTCGGACCATGTCGGTACATTCACTTTACTTTATTCCCATGCTTATTTAAAAAAATCTTTACCTGCTATCAAAATAATAATGCGGCCGTAATTCATATTTCTATGTCTTGTAAAATGTAAGTGCTGTGGACTCAGTTCCCAAACAAACAAACAAACTATACTACTAGAGAGAGTATACTAGAGTGACACCAACCTAACATGCCCGTAGTTTACCTTCGCCTTCAGAGCACATCTTGATTGTGATTGCGATTGATTTTTTGAGGTTTTGAATGAAGTAAATCACAATTTCAACAGTTTTCATTTCAAAAAACGAATTCCGAGTCGCAGCACCTTTCAGGTGTACAGATTTCAGCTACTGACATATCTAGATTCACCAATTACTGTTGCTTTGAATGGCAACTCCTGAAATCATGAATCGGGCTCTGATTGGTCAAATGTCAATTCGAAGTAAGCAAACACCCTTCAAAACATCAAATTGAAAGAGATTGCGATAGAAATTTCTTTGGCGTCACTAGCGTACACTAATGATAATTTCATACTGGAATTTAGTTCTTAATTTGGCCACCTAGTTCAGTTTGATCTCAAGTACATTTAGGGAAGTTAGAGCTTTATGGCTATTCCACCCTACGTTATTTTCGTTCATCAGCTTTTTTATTGTCCCATACCCGAAGGGTGCCAAACGGGACCCTATTACTAAGCCTCCGCTGTCCGTCTGTCCGTACTTCTGTCACCGGGCTCTACCGGATTAACCGAAATAGGTAAAGAGCTGAAATTTTCACAGAGGATGCATTTCTATTGCCGATTTAACAACAAATAATGAAACATCTGGGTTTTATAAAAAAAAAAACAAGTACACATACAAGAGATTATTTGTATGGCCATTTTCTTAGCCATTTTGTTGTATTTGTTTATCGGTGGACTGAACTGGACTCCCCCGATCTTATCGGAAAAGATCTTTGATTGCGGGTTTTGAGTTTTGTGCTTAGTTATATTTCATTATACGATTAATAATGCTCATTCAAATTATAATAAATAATATTACGTTAAGTAGTGCCGATTTCGCACTACAGCTTAGGGTTAGAACATTGTCGTTAAGCTATGGTGACTCTGTAATGCGACAGGATTTTCCAGAAGGGTGTAATCGTATTCTAAGAGTTTGTTAGGAACATCATTGTGAACATTCCCGAGCTAGAGGCAGTGACACTTGTGCCTGTCAAATTTTGGGTGCCGGCTGCGCATCCGAACTCTGAAACCGATTCGGTAGCAACTTTATTTTCAATATTTTGAGCCGAGCGTCAGCCGGTTGGCCGATGCATGGCACCGATATTAAAATCGGGCGCATAATTAACACCAGACTGTGCTAATAAGGTTTGTATTGCACAATGACGATAAGTATTATGTGTTGCGCCGGCGCAAGCGACTGTGTCGCATTTGCATACGAGCGGGGATGCTAATGTGGGCAGGAGCGGAACCGCCGGACTTTCCATACCGACCTAATAAGATGCTTTTTGTGACACGGTTCCAAGTATCGGTGGTGGTAAGTTATGTGAAGGAAAAACCCTTGTTCCTGTTAGAAAATCATTTAGATAACCAGTATTCTATGAACAAAATAATTCCTGTTAGATAATCCGGTAATTTGGCAGGAATTATGTACATAAGGAGGAGGAAGTACTCCTCCGACTCTTAGAAAACAGTTTATTGATGTTCCTGTTATATCAAAGCACCAGTTGGCTAACAGAGTTGGTATTTTTGACAGATGTTACAATTTTTTTAAACAACATCGATCAATCAATAAATATATAATTTTATTTTTTTCTAAGTGTTTGTGATGTCAGCTGTTTTGACAGGTGTCAAAAATGGTGTAAAAATAGTAACAGCTGCCAAAAATAGTGACAGCTGTCAAAACAGTGATAGCTATTTGCCAACCGGTGCAGTGATATAACAGGAAAATCAATAAAAAATATTTTTTTTAGTGGAAAGACATACGCCCGCCGAATTATGGGGTTATCTAACAGAAATTAATTGCCCTCTTAGAACACTGGTTATCTTAAACGGTTATCTTACAGGAACAAAGGAGAATTATTAGTAATTTAAAGAAGTTCCTCATTGAAAAATGATATTATGATGTCAAATAATTTTTCATTGATAAATTTAATACTTAAATAAATTTGTAATCTATAATAGCACATTATTACATGTTATTACTCATTTAACCTCCTGACTACAGAGACAAGTTTTTTGCTGCGATCAAGATGATATTCAGAAATTGGCTTCAGAATATGGTATTTTCTAACTAAAAAAATGCTGAAAAAATTCTACCGGTAGAAAATCTAGCTTTTATTTATGTACTACATATGGGACAAAGGGGCTTAATTACTATGATTATCAAAAACTTATGTCCTATTATTAGGACTTGTGCGGTCAACTAATAAGCTATGTATAGTCACAAAAAATACATTTTGTTGTTTTACTTGGGTTTATATTTGTAAATCAGTAGTTTTTGAGATCAAATTACTTTCAAAATACTTAGAGGCAACAAATTACACAAAAAATATTAGGAACCTTGAGTTACATTAATTACTAAGAAAAATCACATTTCTCAGTTAGTTAAAAACAAGAATAATATCGTGTCACTCTGCTAACATCTTTTAAAAACAATCCTATTAAATAAACAATATTTATATCACACAACATTTGAGTAGTTTTTATTTTGGCCCTTGGCATAAACAAACTTTATAACATAACGACTAATAGTCTTATAATCTTACAAAAATAAATCAACAAAATGTTGTAGATATAATTACACATTTTCATGAAACTCAGAGTAACAATTTCTGGCGGTAGTAAAACAAAGATAAATTTCGCATTTCGGACAGTAAACAGTAGTTTTTTTATAACAACCTTCTTTTCGGCACCTCATCTGTTTTGGCTCATGCTTTGGTAGATGCTTTGCTTTTTGTCCTCTGCGTTTTGTGATGGAATGGGTTTTATTAAAACTTTTCTTTTCTTGTGCTTTGGTCTCAGCTCTTCGATAGAATCGTCACTTGAATCATCACTATTCTCATCATTTTCAACGATAAGTTCCGTTCCAAGGTCTAATTTAAAATCTCTCAATTTTGGTAGTCTCTTCACACCTTTCTTCTGTTCTCTTATCTTTTACTGCAGGTTACTGTTGACTACTGCCAAGTCTACCATATCAGAAATTACTCGTATGGTCCATTTCTTTGTTATATTGCGTAACGGGCAGACTGCCAACATCCTATCTGTCAAATCTACTCCACCCATGTTGGAGTTATATTGATGAATGACCTCTGGTATGGTCACACTTTTATAAGCCTTGTTTTTTTTTTGACCACCTCTGACATTGTGAAGATTCTTTATCAGTCAAAAATGTCGACAACATAAGAACAGATTTATTATCCATCCATCTCGTTACTGCCATCATCTCTATATTTCACCTCGGCCGTACTCCTCGCCTTTTTAGTAAATACTTTTTTATCTTCCAGGGGGCAATCTTTTGGCACTCTGTTGCGCATAATGGTACCGGCAGCGTTGAATCCTCGACGAAGTAGTTCATCAGCTAGCTTAATCGATGTAAAGTATCGGTCGAATAAAAGCTCGTGTCCGGGTACTAGAGACGAGGTCAGCCCTAGTATAACTGCTTCACCAAGTCCACAACCTTGTTGTCGAAGCCCTCCAAAAGTATTTTCTCCTTGATATACCACGAAGTCAATCACAATGCCTTTGGGTGTGGCAAGGATAAACGCTTTTAAGCCCAGAGGGTTAGGCTTGTTTGGACAATATTGTCGGACACTGTCCACTGAACGGAATTATCTTCTCATCGATGGACAGTTTTTTTGATCTGTTTTGTTTCAGACAACCTTGTCGAATACATTCTAACAACGGTCTTACTTTCCACAGCTTGTCAGATTGTTGCATTTCGACAGTTACTTCTGGATCATAAACTATCTTTAGACATGTACGAATTGCATAAAATCTTGACCGAGTCATGGCTGTTGCAATAAGGGGAACTCTCCATTTCTCTGACCAAAACATGTCGATTTGAGGATATTGTAAAGCAGCCAAGACCATCGTAATACCGAGATAGACTTTAAGTTCTTTCAGACTGAGTAAAAGTGATCTCCCTTTTACGTGAACTTGCATTCTATTGGTACAATCTACAATTATCTGGAGAAAATCATCATTGAGATATTGTTTCAAATAATCTTGATATGTCCAATGCTCATCCTCAACAGGTGAGTAAGCTGGCTCGAGTAATGGAGTATATGTTTCACCAAAAGAAGTAGCACTCCACTTGTCGGTGACGTTACTTTGTGCATTACTGATGTTTGGTAACGGTAAATCTCGTTGCAGTCCACGTCCACGAACTCGACCTCGACCTGGAGCGCGACTGCGACCTCGGCTGCCACGTCTACAAGAGGTTGCTGCCTTGACTGTTGAGGTTGATAATGTGGGCGAAGTTGATGGCTGTAATTCTTCGACATCGTCCTCAGAATCAGATGTTGTTTCCGCTCTAACATCTTCTTGTGTCATCCTAAAGGTCGGATCACCATCATCAGAATCGCCGCTTGAATAATCAACATCAGACTCTGCCAAACATTCCAAAAGTTCTTGACTCGATAGACCTAAAAGAAAAAATACACATAACTTAACAACTGAGTTCCTAAATACAGAACATAAAAATATATCTTTCAACGTAATACCCAACGTGATTCCTACCTGTAGTACATAAAACTTTTGAGGTTAGTAAAATCTTCATTTTATATTTTTCATTGAAAATACAATCATTATTAGTTACTAATATTACATTTCAATGTAAAAAAACGAGAACATGCATGAAAACATTACATTTGGGTCATAATTACAATGGATTTATATAACTTTGCGCCGGCGCGCATCCGCACCTCTCCTGTCATCAGCCATTTTGAGAACTGTGTTGACAAGTTCTCAACAGCAACCGACAAATTTTAGTTTATTTAAATGATACAAGATGTCACTAGTTGAACGTTTGCGCAATTAATTTCAAACCAAAGGAGATACATTATTTCTGTTTTATGTCCTTCCATTAGTCACTCAGCGGTCAGGAGGTATTTATATAATTTATTTTTCAATTTATTTTTTTATTCTTTATAATAATAATCTCTACAATGTTTTTCTAATTGTCACTATGTAATTTGAATATAAATGTAATCATTCTATTTTTGTTAAAGGGACAACTGGTTGTCCTTCGCATATTGCTGTGCCCTCGCAGGGCGTCAAAATGTTTGACTACCTTTGTTGTACTACCTTGTGAAATTTTGTGACTGCAATAAAAAATATGAATTACGAAAATAGTGCCTAGCCTATTTCTTAGTCTGAAAACAACATTAAGTGATCGTAAACAGTCCTCTTCAAACTTAAATTCTTTATACAAAATCAATTAGTTACCCCTTTTCTCATACCGGGTGGCAGAGGAACAATCGCACCCGCGTTGATCCAGTTACACAATACTTCACTTGGATTTCTATCCAATTTCTTCGCATTTTGAAACGCGCTCATTTATGAAGGTATTCGTGGTCCTATTATATATTTAAACCGACGAGACGGCCGGTGGGGGTTGTCAATTCGGTTACATATTTTTAGCTTGAAGTACGTATTATTTATGAACCGATTTGGAAAAATCTTTTTTTCTTTAAAAGAGTAGACTACCAGCTTGGTCCCATTTTGTAAATATTAGAAATCGGTCTAGTAGTTTGATTACTATATTTAAAACAAATTTGGAATTATGATGTCATCCATGTAAACAAAATTGCGTATTGCTCTCCTGTGGCTTTTCAGTGGTGTTTACGGCTATTGTCATGAGACGAATTCTGGCTATGAGTTTATGTCGTGTTATATATTTGAACTTGACAGTCAGAAGACAGATTTCGTAGCCTCGTTTTAATGTATAATAGACGACATTTCGGGGGGGAAGAACTGGACTTTGAAGTCGTTTTTTTAAGTTTTTTACTCAGTGAATTATCATTTGTCTGCTATATTTATAAGAACATATTAAAAATCGTAAAAAGGCCATATACCGCTTTGCAAAGTCATCAATATACAATACATACATAATTAATTATGTACATTGCACGCAAAGAGAATATAATTTCATATTCAGAACATAAACAAACTTCACTGTTACTTAACTGTTTCTTTTAAAAGGTTAATTAGCTGTTTTACTGAGTTAAGTTCGTTATTATTAATAATATTTATAGCGTTGTTTATAAGTCCTGATCAGATCTCTGAGTTTATCATATTACTATCAGTAGAAGGTACGAGTAAAGTTAGCCACTGTTGCTTGGATGTAGGCCTCTCCAGTAGGGGATAAGGGTTTTTGTACTCTATCTGTCTCTCCATCTAGCCTTGCACCCGTCACTAGATATACGTCGCGCCACGAATTAAGAGCGATGGGCGACGATGGCGGGAATTACTGAGCATATTTACAGGTATCTGTAAAGTGACTCCTGCGCATTCAAGGCCACCGCTCCTAACTTGTGGCGCGAGGTATACAGGCAAGAAAGCGAGACCTGAGGATTGCGATTCTGTGCATGTGTCATGCATCATTTCATGAAAAGACGAACCATTTCATGATATCGTCATTTATTTCATGAAATGATCAGAAGGGGTTTAATTTCACGAAAACACGTCTTTTTAAAAGAATTTGTATTCTGTACTTTGTGGCGTTTTTTGTGTTATACATGTCGAACTAACACAAAGATCCAGGCAAATACATAATTCATCTAAGCTACCGCAGTGTTTTTCCCTAAAATATTTCGTTGGTCAATGAAAGTTCTAATTCAACCAAGGTTGGCTATATCATGATATCTACATGATATCTACACTACACTAACGAAACTTACACAGACACGACTCACACTTCTTCAATGTCTTATACGGATGGAACCACTCACACCAACGCATTTCTCAGGTCTTACCTTCTACACTGTACCTGGCAACATATTAACATTGCGTCACAGCTTTTCCTGTACGGCGTGGCTGAGACACAGTAGTTTCCATGTGTAGCCACGCCCATCTCTCATTAGTCTCATTACTTCATAAATAATCATGATATGCACGATTAGTTTCCACAGAAAAGTAAACAATAAAACGATGTTTTAACGAGCACATCTCCCAGGTCATTCGTCCCAAACCGCAGAATAACGGCTGGTTTACTTAACTGCCGGTTAGTTTAGTGTTTCGGCTAATTGCCCACTAATTGTTGTCTGTGAACGCGTAGTGTAAAGGTGAGAAATCGATCACGTTCATCACAGTACGTGACTGCTCTGTGATAATATGCTGGGGGTTGGTAAGACGGTTTTTGCAGGAGAATGGGTTGAAGGTACAAAACTTCTGCCTTCCTTTTCATATTGTCACGCAAATCGATGAAGTGGCTGAATGTGGGTGCAAAGTTACAGCATATTTGTGACGTTTGGCTATACTTAATAGACACACTATCTGTAATCCACAAATTATTTATTGAATGTTCCGTTCAGTAATCGATAGCAGAGTTAAAGTGCTATTTTACTCTAGTGGACAACTTGTAAAAAAGGATCAGCAAAAACCAGTTTTTTATGTTTTAAGTATTTTTGTTGTTCATACATGTTTAACCTAATACGAAGGATAAAGGGGGCTTCGCTTCGCTCACCCCCTTTACCATACGACTCCTGTTTCTGTCATATATTTAGATTTATAAACTGGTGTTATCTTATCTCTTCTTATCGTTTACTAGTTACTAGTTTAGCCGTTTCATGTAATTCTGAGATCGAGGAATTGTAATCCCTTTTAAAATAAAATACCAATTATGTCAGCTTATCATGTCAGCTCTGACGTGTAGAACAAATTTACCAATCAAACACGTATATTTTAATCGAGTTGTATTTTGTAGCGATGTTTCCTAGAAGTCTAAATAACATGATAAGTTGACTGATTAGTCAGTTTCAAAAAAAAAAAAAAACATTTGTCAATATTACATGATAGGGGTGTAGCTTGTTTTAGTTTGTAAGACGTTTACATTCTTGCTATCTAGAGATACAGTCAAAGTTCATACCAAGTTCACCCTTTTGAGGACCTCTGTGGCGCTGTGGTCGTGGCTCTGCGCACCATGCGAGAGGTCCCGGGTTCGATCCCCGGCTGGGGATGAAGAAGAGAAAAACCCCAGGTCTTGGATGTTTATGTCGCTGTTTCTGATTCGCACGAAATATAAGTGCCTATATAAATGTTTGTTTATGTTTTTTGACCCGAAAGATAGGTATTCATCTCGAATCAACATTGACACTCCATAAATATTTCTACAGAATCGTTAACAGCCTTTTACATCTCGGGCCTTGAAGTCCCCGTTCTACCCCCACACCATTCTTAAGCCCCCTCGCTTAATTAAACCCGGTGCAATATTAATTATCTAAACACAGGTTCCACTAGTAACAGTTACGTTGCATTTGCATTACGGACCACACGCAGCAGCGCGCATGTTTGTAACTATAACAGAGCAACATGCAAATGGCTTCCGTGAGTAGTTTTTCAGCGGGTAACAAGGCGACTGAAATTACACCTTTGCTCCCGCAAGGTGGCGCTGGCGTTATTGGAGGCAAAGAGTTTCATTCACCTGAGGTTACATTCAAAAACACATCAACCGATCTTTCAAATACACTGGCAACATTAATCTCAAATGAGGTTACAATGCCATATATTTTAAGCAGAACTAATTAGATTTGAGATTTTCAGATAGGGCATAGTCCTAGGTAACAGCAAGGTAATATTTCTTAATGAATGTCAAGTCATGTTGGTGCAAGACGCTGCTTTTTTGTGGAGTTAGCACCGACGCCACGGCGAAGATTTAGGCGGCCTATACAATGTTCTTTGTTAACTAATAGGTAGGTGATCCTCCAAATATAATTCTATACACTGGCCACCTGTTTGACGATCGGCAGGTATTCAGGCAGGTAGGCAGGCAAACCTAAGTATTTTTTTTTTCATATTTAAGGTATTTTTTTAAATAATTAGCTTAGTTCATATGGCTAATGTCACGTGTTTCATATATTTCACTGTATTTAGACAGGTTCTAGAGAACCTGGCAATTTGAGTGTTGATTTGTTTCTCGTAGCACTACCCAGGAAGGACGTGAAGGGATGTAGGATCCAAGAATTTCCTTCGGATGTGAGCAACCGCCTCCCCAACACCAAGGTTCATAATAAAGGAGGTACGCATAGAGAAATGGTGGCAAATCGATGCTGCGGTATGTCATTTCTCATTCATTCATTCATTCATAATTCATAATTCGGATGAAGATGAAGAGCCCGACAGAAAAGTTACTTATCCCAGTTTCTGTGTACATAAGTTGACTATAACAAAATGTAGATTGTACAAAAAGGTCATAAACAAGCCATATTATCCAAGACTTATGGTTCGGTTGGATAATTAAGTCGAGGGATGTGTTTTAAAGACAGTCTCTTTCCCGCCACTGTATATTTTTTTATTTTCTGCATGTCATTTTTAGCTTACGTCGTACGCGACGCGATACTAAATAGTAGATTTCTTACGAGTTCGCAAAGGCTTACTTTACGAACTAAGAAGTTTACGGCACGAGCCGAAGGCGCGAGTCGTGGCGAGGATCGTATAGTTTCCTTTTCGAACGAGTTACGAATATAGTGTTTCCGCCTGAGAACCCAAAATCAAGCGGCAAAGGTGCTATATTGAGGTTAGAATGCGGAAAAATAGATTATCACTTTATTCAATTTCAGTAGCTAAAATACACATTGGCTCATGAATTTCTCTAGGCGTAATACTAAAAAATTACACATTTTAGCAGATGCATCTCTTGATGATTGATGACTTTGCGGGTGATACCCTGGTGACAATATAATACAAGTGGACAATATAATATTATTACAAAAAACGACCAAATTCACACATTTAGGCTGCAATAACTAATGTAGAATATAAGCCCAAAAATGAGGGAATTTTAAAGAGAAAATCATATTTATCAATATATAGATATTGGTTATTAAAATAAACGTAATAATACACATTATCACCAAAGTTTAAGGCTAGGTCGACGACGGAAGGACGGAAGGACACATAAGTGACAGCCATAGGGTTCCGTTTGGACCCTTCGGGTAAGAAACCCTAAAAACAAATAAGCCCAGGGTTAATATTGTATGGGCCGTGCATGATCCTGCTCCTTTGTTTCAAGTTATCTCCTAAGTAATAAAAGACCCATCAACATTGCGTGAAGATGATTCGGAAGAAGACGAAAATATTCATAATTTCTTTATTGCACACTACTAATATATGGACAACGAGACTTACAAAAAGCTAGTGTACAAAGGCGAGCTTATCTCTAATAAGAGATCTCTTCCAGCAAACCAAATTAGGATGGGAAAGGTCGATTGCTGAGCAGGGGTGACATGTGTACAACAATATTATTTAGTACATATCTAAATAACTAACATATGGTTAGATATATGTTATATCTAAATAACTAATATAAAACAATATTAACTAAATATACGAGGGCTTACATAAATATCATATAATATACTCGTACATGCTAAACATAAATACTATATAAACATATATATTTTTTAAATATATATACTAATAAATACATACATACTACCTATATTTCTAAAGAGAAAGGTTATGCTTCTTCACGCAACTTTTAAATATATAGAAGAGAAGGACTGTCCCTGATAGTGCCAGGGAGTGCATTCCACAATTGAATGGCCCGGAATCTAAACCCATGCTCATAGGATGCGGTGTTATGCTGTGGGGTTGTGAGCATTGAAAGCGCGTGCGTTCTCCGAGGCCTGCTGGAAGAAAGAAATGGAAAACGGTCTCGTAAGAAGGTTGGATAGCGCGGATTGCGTAAAATGTTGTAGAGGATAATGAGGATTTGAGAATCCCGACGAAGACGTATTGGCAGCCACTTCAGCTCTTTGCGATGCTGTGATACATGGTCGTATTTGCGCAGCCCAAAGATAAACCGAATCCCGAAATTTTGAAGTCGTTCGAGTTTGTTCAGTAATTCTTCGTTAGCACTGACCCAACAGACATCAGCATAATCGATGAGGGGTAGAAGGAGAGACTGAGCGAGAGTGATTTTGGTCTGTCGAGACAAAAAGTACTGAAGTTTCCTGAGAGAGTGAAAAGTAGCAAATACTCGTCGACTGACCTCATTGACATGCGATGACCAGGACAGCCGGTTGTCGAAGATAAGACCCAGGTTTTTAGCTTTATCGCTATACACGATTGTGGTACCATTAAAAGTGACAGGTGGAATGGGCTGTTGCTGCAACAAGTTAAGAGATTGTCTGGTACCTATAATCATGGCCTGGGACTTGCTCGGGTTAACCAGGAGTCCGAAGGATGAAGCCCAGCTTCTAACTCCCTCCAGATCAGCGATCAATGCCTCCACAGCAGAGTTTACATAGTAATGAGAGAAGTGGCGACAAATCTGGAGATCATCAGCATAAAGATGACAAGACAGGTCCGAGATGGAGTTTATGAAAATCGAGAATAGAAGAGGAGAAAGAATACCACCTTGAGCGACGCCTGAAAGGAGGTCACACCATTCAGTGGATGTCTCTTCCATCCTGATACGCTGTTGCCGATCCCTCAAATAAGAGTCGAACCAGCTAGCAGAGAAGGAAGAGACGTTCAGGGATCTGAGAAGCTCAACGAGAATGTCTAAATCTACGCTGTTGAAGGCACTACTGAAATCAAGTAAAGCCAACACGGAAAGCTGTTTGCTGTCCATAGTTAGCTGGATGTCATCTGTGACTTTCAGTAGAGCCGTGACGGTGCTATGACCCGGTCGGAATCCTGACTGGAACGTGTTTAGCAAATTGTTTGAGGAGAGGTAATAGGAAAGCTGGTTATGGACAATGGTCTCAAGGACTTTGGAGAGGATGGGCAGGATTGAAATGGGACGGTTCTCTTTGAAAGAGGTGGGACTGGAGGTTTTGGGTAGTGGGATGACTAGTGCTTTCTTCCACACTGTGGGGAAGACACCATTAGCTAAAGAAAAGTTTATAACGTGTGTTATTGCTGGTAATAGTTCGTCAAGGATTGTCAGTAGCATTTTAAGGCAAATTTTGTCATCGCCTACAGCTTTTGAATTGACTGCCAATAGGACCGCATCGATTCCAACATTACTCAAGTTGAATGGTGTGGTGTTGGGTAAGGACTTAGAGCGCAGGCTCTGAAGCGTGGCTTGTTTGACAATGGGATCCATCACAACAGGCGGGGCAGAAAGAAACTGGTTGAGACCGTTGAGATCTACATTACCAGCATGTAGGTCCCGGGCCTTACCTACACCAAGCGTTCTCAGGAATTTCCACACCTGAGATGGAGTATAGTTCTCAATGCATTCGTGTATGTGCCGACGTTTAGCATCGCGACAGAGACGGTTGCAAAGGTTGCGAAGACATTTGTAAGAGAGGAAATTATCATCTGTCGTATTCTTGCGGTATCTACACTTGGCTCTATTCCTCTTGGCCATTAGGCACTTGATAGTGTCTGTTAGCCAAGGGGCAGGGTGGTGTTTAACCCTCACTTTTTTTGTAGGTGCGTGCTTGTAGAGACCCAGGACTATAGAATTAAAATTGGCGATTTTATTATCAACTGTCTTACTGGTAGTGACAGGGGACCAGTCAATCGACATGGCATCAGACAAAAGGGACTCATGGTTGATATCCTTAAAGTTCCGGATATAAAGGAATTTCGCTCGCAAAAATATGTTAGAAAAGTCACGGCAACAACCATGAGAGACGTCAAAGACCTACATTGCAACATCCTAACCTAACAAGAAAATGTAAATGGCACATTAGATGAAAAAGTCGTCTTTTATAGTTGACTAACTACTGGACGGATATTTTTTTTCTAACTATTTTTTGCCGTATAGCGCCACGGCTAGCTCGGATGATGAGTCACTCGAGCGAATACGGCGACAGGGGAAGCCTTTGCTAACTAGAGGTTGGTGATTATTTAGGAATGTACGGGGTTGAAAGTTGACGTTCGGGGGCGAGGATCTCCGGATAAGACTCACGAAGGTAAGCAATTCCTTCAAAGGTCAATGCACTCTCTACTACCATAAGATGCCTCTGGAGATTTTGAAATTTAAAAAGTATGTTAAAGCGGCTTTGTCGAAAAAGGGATATTACAATGTTCAAGATTACTTAAATGACGGGACTGTATGGGATTCATCTGGCTCAACACATATTTTTTATTTTTTGTTTATTATAATTAATACCTTGGACACTATTTACAGACATTGATCTAGCCCCAAACTAGGATTCCCTGTATATTGAGTACTAGACAACGATACACATACACATATAGAGAAATATTATGCTTAGATAGATAAACAACCATGGGTAGGGTACAAACATCCGTTCTCATCAAACAAATATTTACCCCCACCGGGACTCGAACGCGGGACCATTGGCTTCGTAGGCAGGGTCACTTCCGAGTCGGCCATCCGGGTCGTCAATACATTCTCTACTACAATAACTTTGGAGATTTTGAAATTGCCATTTGTGCAATTTAAAAAGCATGTTGAAGCGGTTTGGTTGAAAAAGGGATATTACAGTGTTCAAGATTACTTAAATGACGGGACTATATGGGGTAAATCTGGCTTAACACAGACCTTGCTGTTAATAATTTTGTGATTATTTATTATATGTGATATTTGTATTAGTTAAGCACAACCAACTTCTAAAAGAGATCTTAAAATCAATCTGTGGGAGTTTCTACGCCTTTCTCCTCCCACAGTGGTCCATTGTAGAGAAGTGGCAAAAAATGACGTTTGCTAGGTATATGTAAGTATTTGCAGTAATAAATACATTTGACTTTGACTGTGATCTGGGTTCGGATCCCGACTGAGCAAGAAAATAATGAAACCCGGGTCTCGTGTGTTATATCTGGATGACCCTGTTTCCAGTTCTCATGACACGAGGTAGCCTAGTGTGGGGCCAGTAGGAAAGTGCCAGTGTAAACCTATACTATACCCACTTATACTTTTCTAGATGCAGTAAGTGTCTTTAGAACAAGCTTCATGTTTAAGAGCCGATATCGACTGTGATTCATCATGTAACATTTAATGACCTACATTAAATGTTTTATGGCAACATTATTACTCATTTTTCATGCCCCTTACTCATACATAATTTATCGATGTTTTGTCATCTTCATAAGTTCAGTTCATTCTTTGCTCCACGAAGTTTCCCGTGCATGACTAAAGTGGGGAGATTTTCTACCCGTGTTATCGATCGCTATCAACACATTCACGTTCGGGTTCAGTGACACCAAAGCTGTTTTATTATAGACCTTAAGACACAAGGAAATAACCACGATACATACTTAATCAAGGTAGGTCGCTACTGTAAGATGCACAGTATTCAAATTTCAAATTCAACAGATACGTGATCATTTTACTTATGTAGTGTTTAATAACTCTAATAGACATTTTGAACAGTGGTGGTTTTGACTTCGTTGTGCCTGCATGTTATGTTAAATAAGTGTGGTAGAGCGAAGAAACTGAACCTTTTAGCGAATGCAGAGTTCACAGTTCATACGTGAACCTTGTACATTATTGTTACCAGTAGGTAGGGGTAAAACCCTTTGAATGGGTGGTGATGCTGTGCTGGAGAAGGGATGCCCTGAGGATGTAGAGTTGACGCACTGACAAGACGTTGCGTTCACTGCATTTTGTGGAGTAGCGGAAAGTATCATCCATCCATGTTCACAACTCCTCGGCGTGACACCGCGTCCCTATGAGCACGAATTCAGAATCCGGGCCATTCGGCTACGGAATACAATACCCTGCACCATCAGGGACAGTCCAACTCTCAATATATTTAAAAATCGCGTAAAAAAGCACTTAATTCTCTTCAGGTTTAATTTGTATCTGTAAATGTTGTATCTATGTTCAGCATATATGTATCATACATTATTATGTATGTGGGTAGGTACTCGTGTATGTAGTTTATATTAATTAAGGTTACATATCATACTTAAGTATTAGGTAAATTCTGTTTTATGTTGTACATAATTCTACCCCTGCTCCACAATCCTTAAATGGTTTGCTGGAAGAGATCTCTTTTTAGAGATAAGCTCGCCCTTGTACACTATTTATATGCTAATACCTTTTCTATAAATTGTTTGATGCAGTAAAGAAAATTATGAAGTATACTTTATACTTTATTGCACAAAAACAGAAGATACAGATAAATCAAAATGGAAACTAGGTGTACAAAGGCGAGCTTATCTCTAAAAAGAGATTTCTTCCAGCAAACCTAATATGGACAGAATACATGAAAATCATATAAAAATAATAAACTACTTACTAATATGTACATAAATAGGTACATAATATCAATACAAATTACAAATAGACAAAATTATACTACATAATATATATTAAAGCAATATACCTACATAAGTCTAGTATGGAAGAGAAAGATAGTGTTCTTTTAAGCGACTTTTAAAAATAAAAAGTGACGGGCTGTTTTTGGTGGCACTAGGATGTTTGTTCCAGTAAGTATGTATTATTTATTAAATACTCCTGCTTGCGTGGCCGGAGGCTAGCCCATCGCCGCAGCGTGTGAGTGACGTAGCCGAGTAAATGCTTCGGGATTACAAAACCTTGTATAATATAATGAGTTATAGAGTATTCTTTGCACGTCTTTATAGAAACTAGTCAGCTAGCCAGCTAGTCAGGCGAGACGCTCGTTGGGGTATAATTGCTAATTGTGAATCATAATTTAACAATATAGCAATTAATACGAGCCATCGCGCTACTTATTTAACTAATTGCCACTGATTTTACATAAAATCGCAAACTTATAACAGCTACGTGAAGAGCAGAACTAGTTGGAGCTGATGTTTGATTTTTGATTGCTTGGGAGTTTTATTGAGATTACAAAGATAACTTTCGAAAAATTATAGCAATACTTGCAGTATACTTGTAGTTATTTAACGGAAGTATTCCCAATAACAGCTATATATTAGTCTGTATAAAATTATTTTGCTACAACAGCCATCTACTTGTTGTGGATTATGTGAAGCGAGATTTCAAATTGCATTCTAATTTCCCCATCAAATTTAAAATCTGACCAATATTGACTTAATTCTAACAAAGCATCTCCTTGTTCACAGATGAATGTATTTCAAAGATCCCATAACAATAAAACATTCACAATTTCATCTCACTCAAAAGAGATATACCCTAATTTCATCTGGCCATATTTATTTTACCTACGTGACTGTCTTTACTAATCGCCACTAGACTTCACAAATGCTTCTGACATTTTTGACCATTCTAAACATGAAAACTATAAGCAGCGCTTAATTGATTAATGTCCTGCGGTAGTGTAGCGGTGCGGGAGGGGTGTATTTTCGTGACGTCTATGTAGGCCAGCCGTCACGCAAAAATAGAGTAATTAATAACTAGATAGACATGGCCACAATTGTGCCTCTGCCACCCCATATGGGCAAAGGCGTGACTCTGTATTATGTTGGTGGTCCAATGTAGAGAACAAACAAAAAATTACTTTTTCTAAAATTTACAGATGAATGAATAAAGAAAAGTATCACCTGTCATTGGAAGGAAATGCGTCTTCGCTGACATCAATAATGATATTTTTTGTTCAAATATCGGAAGTAATAGGTTATAGGTACTTTTCTTATTCATTCGGCCCAATTTGACCCCTCCCGCACTGCTCAGGAACGTACTCAGCGTTAGGGTATATGACTGCTCTATACAGTTCATTGTGTTCAGAACTATAGGGACCGGTGGCCGGCTGTGGGCCGTTACAACTGGTCTGGCCACTTTTTGTGTTACTGCAGATATTAATTGAGGCTACGCGATGGTGTGTCACAAGGAGGTGCACTGCTGCCGTTGAGAATGGAGCGAAAAGCGGAAGCGATTTCAGTTCGCAAGATATCTACGGCAAATTACCGCTCGCTGCGCAAACGCGTTATTTTTTATATCAATCGCAATTGAAAAATCTACCAATCAAATCAGTCGACCAGTCGACAAAGTCGCAATAAATGACAGCTCGTGTCAAATTATCGTGTTCTGATTGGCCAATTTTCAACTGCGATTGATATAAAAAATAATACTTTTTAAGGCTACAGGTTGCTTTATGTTAACGCTAACATAACTTACGCAGACAGAAATAACATAACCAACATCATATTTACTACAGGCACATACATAGCTTATGGCCCCACACTAGGATATCTTGTGTCATGGGAATCAGAAACAGCGACGCCACAAACATCTAAATATCCAGACCTGAGGATTTATTTTTCTTCCTCCCCAGCTTCTAAATTAATTATAGGAACAGAGGTAGGAATAATGGCTCCTTTAAAAAATGCAAATAACAGCTGACTTATTTTATATGGACCGTTAATGAAAACGGCTTTTCGATTATACGTTATTGGTAATAAAAATATTCATTCGCACGTTGTAGCTTTCAAAGTGTTTTGCTGTTATGTAATAATGTGTGAAATATTTGTTAGCTATTGTTATTAATAACATTATAACGATCAAATAAACATCCGTTTCCGTTTTTTACTTAAGTGATTTTTTTAAATTTGTTATGGTAGATTTATACGATGTAGATTTTTTACAATATTTGCAAATAATTTTACTGACAACTTCACCTTTATCATAATATAACTAATTTTCTCCTCCACATTAATAGATTTTGGCATTTTGTAAAATTATTATTTACAAATTACTGCACTAAATTAAATACATGTACACTCCTATCTAGCATATAAACAATGTCTACTCATCTAATCTCTAAAAGAGATCTAAAAAAGGATTTCACGCACGACCACTCATTTACGAGAAAACAGGAATACATACAAGTAACGCGCGCCACTCAAATAATGCGCGCAATGAGAAGAAGCGATGCACTAAAACAAAAACATAACAAACAACGCCGCATGCACACGGGCGCGCAGTTGCCAAACCGTGCCGCGCCGGGCGACATGCGATCACGCCATATCAATACAAAACAATAAAAATGTTTAATTTTCCAAAAATAAATGTACATAGAGAGCTTAATTTAGGAACAATTGAATATTTTTTATAAAAACACAAAGAAACATAAGACCTGAAGTGTGCACATTTAGGATGGGAGGCGAGCTGGTATCCTAGCTAGATTATATAATAATCTGTATTAAGGAATATCAGCAGCAAGCAATCATCAGCAGAACGGCAACGTATCGTGAAAACTGAAATATCAAATTTGCGCGTCAATAGGTTCTTATGAAAACTGCTTTATTTGATATCCGTCTTTTCAAATTATTAATAACGGTGTCTTTCACTATTTAAGAGCGCGTTATTTTATGCGTTTTTTCTAATAATGATCACCTCTGGATCGGAATAGGTAAGCCTTTAAAATAACTAAACTTTAAAAACAATAATGACTTTCTTCGACACTATTCGTCGCTCTGCAAATAAAAAATGTGCTAGTAGTTTTCAGAAAATATTATGTATGGTCTCTTATTAATAAAGGTATGGTACATAAGCTCTTATTATTCCGATGACTGCTAGAAATAGTAAAGTAACCTAAGTTCTCTGTTTCGATCAGACAATGTCTCTGACTTATTTATCTTTGTCTTCAATCACTGCAAATGTGATATGAATGATGTCAAGAGACAAACAGTACTTACGTTACCGATATCAGTGATAAATTGATAATTTAATAGTCTTTGTTTATACAGTGGGTTTAGGAATCGCTCCGTTTATGAGTTCGCTCCGCTCATGAGTTGCAATTGTAATTGGCTAGGTACCACATCGATTAGTTCCAATACTGAAGAATGTTACAACTAAACGTCGCGTCAGAAAATACCCATCGAAGGGTATTTCTTTGTATTGGAAAATTGGAAAAATCTTTTAAAGGAGTTGGCCAAAAAAATACCCAGAATCGCCAGCAATTTCATATATGCCGTTTTTATAGGCATAATATGTACATCAAAAATATATAATAAGTTGCTGCAAAAACGTCGTGGTATACTAGATATTTTAGATTAATGAAACAATAAAACATATTTTAAACTCACACCTAAGCTAAGCGGTACCACGTTACCAAATGGAGGTTTCACACAAAAACAAAAAAACAAAACACATCAAAATCGGTTTAGTTGAACGGGAGATAATCGCGGTTGTCCGCGAAACATACAAACATACAGGTCAAACAGAGAACCTTTTTTTTTAAGAACGCACGCACACATATGTTTAGACAGGAAAAGGAAGGTGTAGTCATATTTATTTTAGGGGGTTGTTAGGGGTTGTCCTCCATTTTGGTCCGGGCGTTCAGCTAATTTGTATAGAGTAGTGAAAATAAAGTTGCTCTGATCAAATCGGTCTCATAGTGAAACTTGCTCAGAATGATGTCCCTAACAACCCCCTTAAATATGACTACACTTTTCTGTTACATTCTGTATATTAAAGGGCATTAAAGTGACAGCGATAAAATAAAAGTCAAGAAAAATAAATGTATGTATATATCACAACTTCTATACTACATCGTTTCGGGGCTTGATTTTTTTAAAAACATAATGATTTGACTATAGTGAACCCATTTTTACACATTTCGTCGCTGGCGAATCTGGGTTTTTTTTCTATGACCTTTTGTCCAAGTCCTTTGCCAACGCCAACAAATTTACTTTTCTGATATTGTAGTGTGCGGGCTAATAATAAAACATACCTGCACATGTGTTCATGTAGTTCATTGATTTATTAGCTTTCCAACTAGTTGAAGAATTAATCTTAATGACACATTGAAGAAGCCACAACGCAATTTTTAATGTCTTTCTCTTGATAAAAAGTACACCATATAGAGAAATAATGCTCTCTTCAAAGTGTTACTAGGATAAAGCGACATTAATGTTCTCGTATATTCCTTCATTGTTGTTCAAGAATTTCAATTGGCAATCGTTGAGTGTGAAATTCTTTCCACGAGTACGCAGATGTATGAAGTTAGAACATAATTTTGCTTTATTGCTCTCTTCGTCATGTTGAGTAGTCTTTTTGCTGTCCCGTCCATTGAGGTAAGTTTCATGAGCTGATTTATGTTAGTTGTGGCTTAAATTAAATTAAACTCGTATGTTATTATCACTGTTATTATGTCTATTAATAAGTCGTTGAAAATTGCGAGCGGGGAATTTATTCTGCTTTTAAAAGTAACGAACGATTGGTCTTGAGGATTGGACATTAGTTTGTTCATGTTTGGTTTTATAGACGTTGACTTATTGGATTTATGACTTCATCTTTTTGCTAGCACTTCCACTCGGCCGGCAGGGTTGGCACTCGTTGCATATTGTAGTTTGGTTGAGTGCTCGCCAACGACTCTACAATATTACAATGTTTATAACTATCCTATGTAATTTATGTTTCTATTTCCTACTGCTTTTGTTACATGGTAATGGAGTCATAAGTATAATTGTAGTTCTTGGTGTACCCATTTTCCTTTAGAGTATACATATGTACGTGAAATAGTCGCCCGTGAAATTAACCCCAGTCGGTAGAGGTGCGAAGCTGAAGGGTTTGTTACAAAAGGTTATGCATTCGTTTTTTTTCTATTATCTTGTAGATACAGGTGAAACTGAGTAAATATCAAAAATGGTAACACGAGATATCTTGGGGCAACTTTTGGCAGCTAAACCTCGAAATGTTGGGACTGTTTCTGTTTTCACCCTAATGCGTTCCAAAACTTAATATACAAGAAAACCATGGTGAAGAGTCGAACGTTTTCCCAACTTTGTAAAAAACTGGAATATAGTCTTCCGTGAAGAGCTCCGTGGTGGTGAGTTTCACGCTTGCTTCTCACGCAGAAGATGCAGGTTTGAGTCCCGATACTGACCAAAAACTCAAAATTCTAACCTCTTTAGTTTGTTATGATGTAAATTTTCGCTAGGATGCACCATAAAGAATTCATGAGCAAGAAACCAAAAGAAAAACAACATTTCGAGGTTTTGTAGCTGCCAAAAGTTGTCCCGAGATATCTCGTGTTACCATTTTTAATATTTACTCAGTAACACCCATATTTATAGAATATTACAAGAAAAAACTAATGCACCACCCTTTGTAACATAGCTCTACCGACCGACGCGGGTAATTTGGGACGTGTTTTATTTCGCAAGTCAAAATCGGTGACGATTATTTATGAATAAATACGAACTGAATTCCATTAGAACGATCAAGTTCAGGTGCGTGGGTCCAAATCTAAATCTTAAACATATATCTGTCTTATAACTAAAAGTACTACCCTACCTAAAACCAAAACTCTTTCGAAAGCATCTTTAAGACAAACGTATGACGTATGAGTTTAGAGTTAGACACGGCTTAGATCATGTATAATATTTTTTGTAGTAATATAGTTATTTTCCGCCAGATATATTTATCTGGAGACATATGCGTTGACCCTAGTCCAACTATCGTCCACGAATGTCTGGCGCGCCGTCGTTCGGCCGTCGGCTCGGACGACGCAAAGCCTCGATATTTCGGCAATGCGCGCGCGCAGCTCAGCTCCCCTTTTCACCTTTAATTACACTGTATCATCGCATACTAAAATGCCCTTTATGTTTTTACCAACCGCCCGGTAATAACATAATCGCGGGCCGCTACGGATGCTCCTCGCAGTTTTTAGGGCCACAAATACCTTTTTCACCCATATCGCTGGTTACGGGGAACAAGTGTTGTACTTCGCACCAGTTGATTGTGCTGATAAACTGTTACCCGTTGGTTTTATAGCAGCTCTTATCTTATTATTTTAAAGCTACTAGTTTTAATGTCAAATTAATGCTTTTATATCCCAGCCGCTTGTAAGGTATCTGCGTGTTTAACATAAAATTTGCAATAATATTGTTAGTAGGTACCTACATATAAAAATTGGATAAGATCTTTATGAGTTTTCATAATAATTGGATATTTAAAAGAGAAGCTAAGGAATTGTTTCCGTGATATCTCTATCTTTGGACTGTCAAAATTCCATTGTAGGTAGGTACATAATAAAAGGCTAAAGTTTAATTTTGTCATTACTGATACTCGATCCAACGTGAAGCAGGCATGTGTCTGCAAGATCCCAATGCTTCCCTGGGCAATAATTAACTTACCCAAGAATACTTAATAACAAAAACTTGTAAACTTGCGCGCCATTTTGGCATGGCGGCCATCTTGTGAAGCAATTACCTGCGAAATGGCGGCACCGCGGATTGGCCGTCCAAAGTAAAAAGTGCTGGGTATAATTGGCACAGATTTTCCTTTAATTAAAGGGTATTGCAGATAATTACAGTTCTTGAGTAAACGTAAGCGGTGGGCGAGAGCAACCTCATGAACCATCGAATGTCTTACTTTACGCCGATACTAAAGTATCGTATGGCAAAAAAAAGTGTTATTTATTTGATTGACGATTTCGTTTTCGACGGTTTCATCGCGTAACCGTATTTCGTCTTGAAGTTGTACAAAACATGGTATAAACAGACTTTGTTCCCCAATCCGACAGGTACGATAAAAACTTCGGAATTCTGAGGTTCCATTTCACAGGTTACGTCCTTTATTGTGTCAAAAACGGCCGTAGAATGTTCACACGAATTCAAAGAATGAGTGTTCCCTTAGAATTTGCTTTTGACTGTCAACAGTTCTCTTGGTGGATTGGATAGTTTTCAAGTGTGGGTTAGGTAATACAGACTTGGAAAGCTCCACTTTTCTCTGACTGTATTGCGATCGTTAGATAATCTAACCAATGGGTTTCTTCCGAACCAAAGTTGAAAAACTAAAAAAATAAGGTTCTTATTTTTTGAAACCACCTGGTAGAACCTATATTACGCCATATAATAACAGAACGAATATCTCAAAGTGCATCACGCAAGAAGCGACTGTTAAAAGATAATCCTGCAAAGATACCAAATAAACAGTACCACTATTAACTAGTAACTATTGGCTCCAGACAACACAAGAAGCCCAATGAAGCTATCAAACACAAAGCAGGCCCGAAATATATAAATAAAACGGCTGGTTTTGATTTCAATCGGGCTTCACTCGATTTACGACCCACGCCCATAACACCTCGCTCCAGGATCAGTAAAATATATCACTGCTAACCATGGGGCCGCTGTATCTGATCTGGCCCTAAGGCGGTAGGAACACCTTTGGTAAGAATATCACCCTTTAATTTACTCACATTACGCTGATGAAGATACGGCGAAGATACCTGCGGAATTGGACTGGCTAGTGGCTACTGCTAAGTTTTACGGTGTAGCTATGTCCTTCTTGGTTGAGCTAGTATTGCTGGTACCTGTGGCTATTAATACTCATCCGACTGACCCTACTTCTCGTATCTATATAAGTACTTACTCGAAGATATGAACTATCGTTTGGCGGGATGATAGGGTCTAATTATTTTATGCCACTGCTACTTAAAATTTTATTACACACAAAAGTATGTGATTGCGTATTTGCGTAAGTAGCCTTCATAAGTACCGGTTCTATTTTCTATTTCTGTTGAGTTACATCTTACCAGATTGGGAGTTCACTTGAGTTAGTCCAGCCACGTTGAGTTAGTGAGCTCAACTCAGCGCTCATCTCTGTAAAGCCTAATCTCATGTTCATTTTTCTACTAAATATACCTTTTGAATGACGGATTTTAGATTTTTTTAAACATGTAATAGTCTAATTTGGCTTAGAGTGGTAAAACGTCCACAGAGCAATGTGCAGCTAGTTTTGGTAGCTCTCTTTTCTACAAATTATACTTTGAAGCTCTTTTATCTGACTGTCACTAGAAAAGTATTGAAATTAAAATGTGTCAGTCCGGACACAGTGTCCCAAACGTCAGCAAGCCGTAGTCTCAGCTGAATACTCCTCCGAGGCCAGAATGCTCAACCGACTCAAAGTTTGACGGACGTCATACCGGCGTCACAGTCTCTCTCCCGGGAAACGACAGCGCCAATTTGACATTTAAGTTCCACTTTATTTGGGCAGCACTCTGTGCATTCGGCCACTAGCCTCGTAAAGCCGGGCACTGAAGGCATTGTCCGAGGCAGGCGGAAGACGGGTGGAGCGCCCGCGGCTGGGGCGGCGCCCTAACTTGTATTTATTGAGCTCGCGATACCGCCGACCGAATATCTTCATTAGCGAATCCGGGCGAAAGGGGAGAAAGATATGGATGTGGACGTCGCGTCCAATCAGCTGGCCATAATCTTTCCATACAACAAGAATTAATCAAATACGAGTATTACGGGTAAGTACAGGTAACGCCAATTTTATTGGCCTCTGAATGCCGCCTATGGGCGAGAAAGAAAGGTGACGGCTGGCTCAGAGGCCAAGAAACCAAATTTGTTACCTACGTTGGGTACCTCATAGGAAAAGAAGGAAAGTTACCCTCTATATAAACAGGTTAACATTTAATTAGCTGACAAAATTTTGGATAATGGGGAAAGTAATTCGCAATTTTGAGTACTATCATTCAAAATTGCGAATTACTTTCCCCATTAAACCTTATGGTTGCAAACGAAATATTTTTTGAATTTCCTATAGTAACCTGTAATCAGCTGATCGTGTCAATGTACTCGGGATCAGTAAAAAAAATCGTCTGCTCCTTTGGGAAAGTTGTTCATAATCTTGGGTACTACCCGGTACATCTCCAAAAATTACCCTGTGGGTTAAAGGCGTATCCCCCCTTACCTGACTCTCTCCGACTTGACATCACCAACTGACCTCATAAACCTCACGCCACCAGGGGGCGCGTGACGCGGGGAGTGCCGGCCCCACAATTAATAGCCCACTAATTGTCGGCTGTGATTGAGACATCTCGGTGGTGTAGGTTGTAAATTATAGGTGTTCGTTTGGAGTTTGAAATAGACCACCGACATCTATACATCTCCAACTTACTAAACTTCAAATAAGCTCCCAAGCAATATGCTCCCAAGCAAGAAAAAGTGGCGCTATAGAAGCGATAAGAACCAACGTCTCAGTTGTGCTTAAGTGACGGTGAATTTAAATGCCCGAGTAATATTGTTCTAAAAGCGAATTTAAACAACATATCATAGCGTCACGCCTTTTCCCATAAGGGGTGGCAGAGGCACAATTGGGCCCACTCTGAGCCAGTTATTCTATACTCCATTTTGCGTGACAGGGGGCTAGCCCATCGCCGCAGCTATGGAGTAATGAACGTTTCCTCACGATGTTTTCCATCACCGTTACAACGTCCGTATAATGTACTTAAAATAAGTAAATAATCTCATTGGTCCCTGGTTAGGAAAAAGTCATTAACTACCTTATATAAGTTGAACACTAAGAGAAATGTTAGTGCTATTTAGTGCAATTTTGTCACATAAGCGTATTCTTAAAATTGGCTTACTCACAAAGTTAGTCACTAAATACTATAAACAGTGAATTCGATAACTACAATAAGACTATATCGTCCAGTAGTCGAGTATTTATCACTGTTAAAACAAAAGCACTATAAGAATACATTTGGAACTATTAGAACATAAATAATAGCTATAATAATATAACTATAGCAGTGTCTTTCTATATATAGTAACTTAGAACTTACTATAGCATTATACATAATTATAATGGTTGCAAAATAGTAGTTTATGAAACTGTTGCATAATGAGGGGTATTAAACGAAAATTGGTATACAAGTTCCTTGTTTTATTATTATTGTTTTTAGTCGATCGCGATTTCAACCAAACCTGAGAGCTACACTAAGGACTTCATTTTACACAATATTTCGCGAAAAAACAACCAAAATGGGGGTGCGGAGGGGGAAGAACTTCGGGGTATTTTCGATCCCCTTGTAACTGTGTTGTAGATAAAGCTACACTCTCAAAAAAATATTGCCATTGCAACAAAAAAACTTTGATGCTGGACAGCCGTCAAAGGTGCATAGTTATGAGGGCAACGTTTTTATTGTTACTCTTTAATTTCTAATGCAATAAATTTACCAATTTTGATGTAATAGCAATAAAACAATTGTTGAAATTACAATGCTAAAATTGTTCCTGTCACTATATGATTTCTTGTCCTTTTGTTCCCATGTCAAATGCCTTTTGCTATCATATCAAAGGTATACTGTCACGATGACAAGGGATTTTTCTAAAAATACAAAGGTTTAATGTCCGTGGATCTAACTTTGTTTTGTTGAATTAGCTATCTTCCTTTGTGTTTTTATCAATTCACCGTTGCTTCTTCGACAAAGTTACTTTTCTCGTATACCCTAGCAAAGTAACATAGCTGGACTTGATCACTGCATTTTGTTAATGGTACACCATGAAAAAATATTATATACTCCCCGAAGCTTCTGATTATTATTCCAGGAGCACGCATACATTGAACTATGTTTACTGTACACCATACATCTGTATGGCGTATACACAGAAAACTCTGGTCAAACTACGTAACAATATATAGGCAGAAGCTTAGGGGAATATATAATTTTTTTCAGTGTACCATTTAAAAAGTGAAGGGATTAAAATCTACAATGTTACATTGCTTGGGTAGCATAAAGAGGATAGAGGTATTTGAGAATCCTAAAAGAAAATACGAAAATATTTATATCAAAAGTATGTATTAATCTCTACTTTACTTATTTAATCCTATGGTATTCGTGTACAGTTCATACCAAATTTCAAGTTAATATTAATCACGAATCTTGCGTTGCAGTACCAGCTAGATGTTTTTAAAAAGTAAGAGAGCGGTCCAGGGTGACGCCAAGGTACTTAGGAGTAAAGTGCTGGTTTAGTATGGAACCTCCGAGTACCACTTTAAGCTCGCGTTGGGCTAGTTGATTGTGTAGATGGAAGCTTCTGACCTCTGTTTTGCATGAACTAGGTGTTAGTCGCCAAATTTTGAAGTACTTTCTTAATTGTTCTATGTGTTCAGTTAGTGTGCTTTCCAGATTCCATTAGTAATTCAAACGTCAGTTCTTCTGTTCTGAAAAAGAAGAACGTTGTTATTTTATGCGTAAGCTATCTGAGACTTGTGATAATTTGGCCATATGTTAGGTTAGGTTATTTTAGTGGCTTTAAAAACCAAATGCTGACTGTTCACCGGGCCAACGAAGGCCAACGAACGGCCAGAATTGCCATCTTGACTACTTTGTAGCTAGATCTAGCAACTTTATGGGGTAATTTAGTTAAGTACTAAAATTGTTGGAAGTTTCATACATTTGGCTACTTTTTGAGGACTGAACTATTTGTAATTTTAGACATTTTTCTTGACTAATGGACGTGACCGGAGCCATAAAATACCGAACTATGGACAAAGGCACTTACGACCGGGCGCTGATTATATTAAGAAACACGCAGTAACCCCCGCCCCGAGGCGCCAGTTGTCGCTCAGCGCTCATAACTCGTTAGGCGAGCCATACCTACTCAAATGATTGCAATGAAAATAAGTAACCCTTAGAAAAAAAAAGGATACTTTTATCCTGCAAAATATTAATGGAGCCAGCTACCTAACCTAAAATTTTAGCAGAAAGGATATTCGCCCCGCCAACAGCTGCAGTCAAAGGTCCGAAAACATTTCGAAGATATTTGTTTGAAGTGTGATGGGAAACAAAGCACAGGTTACAGCCAATATCGCAAAGCAACGACATGAACCTCATAATTTTATTAGGGCAGTGTTACTCACCGACCATAGACTGCAGCAGATGCTGCAGTTTATTTTCTGTTAAAAAAGTCTCCATTGCTATATTTGATATCACTCTTGAGCACAAACACTACTTCTCTGCCCGACATCCACGTTGAAACTGGCAGAATAGGAGAAAGAGTTTGTGCTTGCAAGAACAAGTATCATACGTCACTTTGTAATTTTATCTAAGACTACTTTGTCAAAACATCTACTTCGTATTTTGTTAGAATATGACGTTGCCGTATCAACAACACCATTTAGCCATAGTAACAACGGCTATTTTGATATATTAAACTTTGCTACAATATCACTTCACAACGTTGATAAGTTGACAACGTACCGTTGTTATCCCGTTTAAATATTTTTAACATAGTTACCGTATCTACGTAAATAACAAAAATCATTCTAACAATAAAAATGTTCCCACAGTCACTATGGGCCTCTAGCTGCAGCGACGATGCACTTACGTACGGTAACAATAAAATTCTAACAAAGCTTTTAATGTCGCTTTGTTAGCCGATTTTTCTCTGATTTTAGACATCAGAACTAATAGGCCACATCGTAAATAGCCTAATTCCCAAAATTCAGTCAATTTGAAATAATAGATTGCAAAAAAAAAGCTTTACTAAGTTCCGTCATTTTGTCACTGACTGACTCACCGCACCGATCATCAACATTCTAATGTACTTCTAGCAGACCTACAAGCTTGAAATTTTAAACAAGCGAGGTGTACTGTTCTCACAGAACCCTAGTTATAACTAACTTGTTATTGCTATACTGTTTCTTTAAAATCATAATCTGAATATATAAGTAAATATAGTCCATTAATGTCCCCACCGAGGGGCACGGGCCTTTACCCGGATACGAGTGAGATTGAGCCACACTCCGCCACGCTGACTCAGTGCGGGTTGATGAAGAGGTGTCGGGCTAGTGGCCAACCCAACTTCAGAAGTTATCAAGCTGTCCTATTAGGGCTTCTAACACAGCTTTTACGACTGCAGTCACTGAGTAGCGATAGTAGCCGGGACCTACGCTTAACGTGTTATCCGAAACACGGAAGCGCCCGAAACAAGCACCACATAGAAACGGACACCCATCCAGTAGCCGTCTCGGCCTGATGTCGCTACCCGCACGATCATTTCCAATGTGCAAATACCGCTAGGCCACGGACGATCTATGCGAGTCTGAATATAGATATCTAAAAGCACACAACAATTGTTCATACCTTCAGAAAGTTCAACCCAACCCAGTGTAGCTTCATTCCAGACACAAATAGCGAAAAAAGATGGAAAAAGTATCAACTTTTACCAAGATTGGAATAATTGGGTGCGACACAATCGTACCACGTTTATATTGCATATCGTCGACACAACAGAAAGAAAACAGAGACTTATTAATAAGGTCCCATCAGCACCCTTAAGGTTGGGTACAGAACCCTAAAAATTAGGCGGTAGAAGGAATCATGATTATTTGCTATCACATTGAAAACAACAAAATCCCATCTGCCAGTGCACCCATGTAACATTTAAACTTGGGTAACCCTTCACCTATTAAGATTCCCTCGTCGTCGTTTACTGCCTTCAGCCTTCAGCGATGAAATAAAGCGAGAGGAATTATTATTAGCTTAAAAGATTCTGATACACGTGATCTGACGTCTTGGCAAGAGGAATATAACAGAGTGTAACAGAAAGGTAAGGTAATCCTGCCTCATATTCTACCTACTGAGGTAAAATAAAAAGGCCATGGGACAAATTAAAAAGGTTTAAATCGCCCGGCTAAGACGGTGTATCTGTTGAGCTTCTGGTGGCCGGTAGTGAACTAAACTGGTTCTGGAGAAACTTCAACCTCATCAACAAACTCGTCTATAGCGGTTTTTACCAGAACCCTGAAAAAATGCGGTAGTGTGCCTGCACAAGAAAGGCGACATGACAAAACTGGGAAATTATAGCCCGATAAGTATCCTCTCGCAAATCTACAAACTTTTTATCAAAGTGTTGTGCAACAGACTCACCCACCAACTCGACGAAAGCCAACCCATCGAACAGGCAGGTTTTCGGAGCGTAACTTGGACTCAACTATTGACAACATCCACACTGTGAACCGGTTGATGGAGATTTCTCCATGAACCGAGAATGCAATCGACCCCTTCATTTCGCCTTCGTCGATTGTAAAAAGGCTATTGACAGCGTTGAACACTGAGCCATCTTCCATGCACTCCATCGTGGACCGATCGACACGTGGTACGTAGATATGCTCCGGGGGCTCTACAAATCGGCAAAGATGCAAGTACGAATTCACAAGTTGACGAACCGCATTCCCATCAAGCGAGAAGTGCATCAGGGGTCACCATATCACGTAAGCTCTTTACCACCGCCTTAGAAGACATGTTAAAGACATATGGGATCTTAAAACTGTAAACATCAACGTTGTACTGTTGACGCACCTCCGTTTTGCTGGTGACATTGTCCTGTTTGCCGATAACCCTAAGACCTTCAAACCATACTTCAATACCTGATAGTGAGTCTCTAAAAGTTGGCCTTATGATGAACATGTCTAAGACCAATGTTATAACAATAGTCTCTGACGGCTCACTTACCAACATAATTGTTGGAAATAAGACGTTGGAGGTGGTTGATTGTTCTATTTTGGACATTGTTTTTCTTTTGGCAGAGAATGGCAAAAGCATCATTCAATAAACTTGAGAATATATTCAGGGCTTGAAAGATACCGCAAGTTGACACTGAAGACCAAACCATTCGATCAATGCATCCTGCTTATGAGATATAATGGCGAAACATAGACGCTTACAAATGAAATTTTGAAACCTATGAGAGTAACCCAAAGAGCCATGGGGAGTTCTATGTTAGGCATCACACTCCTAAATGGAGTCCTCAACAAAGAAATATGTCGACAGACTAAGGTCCAAAATGTTGGAAGCCGCATTACTATAGACTCAAGTGGAAGGGGTAAAGACACTTGGCGAGGCGAGGTGATGGCAGGTGAAGCAGATTCCTGACCGGGTGGTGGGCGAAAGAAGGAAAGAGAAGCGTGGGTCGACCAGCAGTCGACATTACCAATATCGCGGGGAAAACCTGGATTCGAGGATGAGTTAATTATGAAGTTAACAGAGTCTAGGTTGGATTAACAAAGTCATATAAGTACTAAACTAAGTTAGGCATAGTTAACCATACAGGTTTAGCGGTCTAGTCTGACCTGTCAAATTCACGCTACGCCAAATCCAATTGTCACTTACACCAATGGACTAAGGCCCGTATTAATAAACCGCTCCCATCTGTGAGATATCTCAAGTGGGTGAAAATGACAGATTTGACACAAGTATGGCGGAACCATCGTTGTGACAGCTGAGACAAATCTCAAAGCTGAGAACGCTTTATTATAGTGGTATTTTTTGATTAATGTTTGTTAACAATACTTATTACTCACCTTACTTTAACCTCATTTTTATTTTTGTACCGGTATTTTCCAATTAACCTTTAAGATTAAACGATGAAGATAAGTTGTAATGAAACACGGAAGCTATATCGTATATAGGTAGTTTAGTAGGTATCTTAGAAGCTTGCAAGTTTTGAGAAAAACAAAAATAAATGTCATTGGCCATAACAAAAGCTTTGACTTTGACTCTCATAATAAATTTGTATACTGGCAAATGACATTTCTTTGTTTACGTTTAATCTATAAGGATGGTAAGGCGAATTCAGGAAAGATAACCATAGTTGAACCATAGAGGCTGAACCAAAGAAAAAACAACCGGAGAGCGAGTGGCGGGAATTCCATACAGTAGAAGGACTAGGCGCTGTAAGCCGCTACCAACGCAACGGCCGCCGGATCGGCCGCCGGATCGGCCGCCGCAGAAGGCTATGGCCGCATCGACGCCGCGCGATGTCAAGAGTAGTGTAAAGAATAATCGGGCGACAGATCCGGCGGCCTTCCCTAGGTAGAACCTCTGTGTGAATTAACCTTTACTTGCTATGGTCTATTCTATTAATCTTTGACGTGTATCACAAAGGAAAAACCACCTTTTTACACAATTTAACGACGCAGGGATGCTGAAATTCTTTTTCCATGATTTCCGTTGATTTCGCACGGGATTTCGGTTTGATAACCAGAGTCAGTCAGGGTAAGAAGTTATAAAAGTCCGAAAGAATAGCCAGGGTCGTCGTAACCAAAGACTATTTGTGGTCAAAACAGTGGATAAGGCGAAGAAAAGGGGTTCGATATAAACCAAAACAACAACTTTGTGTTTTGTTTGTTGTTGACAATTGACAATACTTTTTCTTCATTTTCATCACAGACCAGCTTTGCCTAACCCCATAGCCCAATCACCATCAACATAGCATTTCCTGCCAAGATGTACCATATCTTTTGAACTGGCAACTGGCATTAAAAAACACCACGTTCTGCCAACGACATTTTATTTTTAGAGTTCCGTACCCAAAGGGTTAACCGGGCCCTTTTACTAAGACTCCTCTGTCCTGTATCTCATGAACAGTGATAGTTGGACAGTTGAAATTTTCACAGATGATGTATTTCTGTTACCGCTATAACAACAAGTACTGATAAACAGAATAAAATAATTTATTTATCTGTAAACCACATACAAACTTATGAATGCACCTGGTTATACATACGGTGGTAAGGAACCCTTCGTGCGCGAGTTCGACTCGCACTTGACCTTTTTTTTTATGAGCTATCAGAAAATTGGCCATTGTCATACATCTATGATGCCCATAACAACATCCCCCTAAAATACTCTTCGCCTTCATCACAAAATAATAGGCCCTGTGACAGCGTCTGTGTCACTGGCGTAATAAGATTGAATTTAGTTTGGGCCACCGGGTTTTTTATTTTGTGAAGACAGTAGTTAACAATGTCAAGACTAATTAGAGAACGCGACAATTGAATTAAAACGACAATTGCAGAAAAAGAAAAAAATAAAAATAATGTGACTGGCAAGTAACCAATCGTTGCAAGTGCCAATAAAACTGATTGAAGGGGCGACAGAGATCAATTGCTTCAGACGCCGGAAACCGATCAATTAAAAACATTAACAACTTAACATATGCAATTCTGTCCATCTGCCGCGCCATGTAGGACTAATACACCGGAAAACAATAAGCGCAATTGTAATACCAATTATGATAATATCGAACATGTTATAGAGCTAGCCTGTCGACGACATTATTTATTCTACGATAAAAAATATAACAGCACGCGGCTACTAGAATGTTGCAATTGTAGAACACAAACAAGCTCTTACCGTTGTTACAATGTATTGAATAACGGACTGCAAGTGGGCCCAATACGGTATTAGACTACTAGTCAAAATAGATACTTTTTAGGGACTAACAAAACGGTTATTTTGTTCACGAGTTCTACGAAATGCTAGCATGTGACGTCACAACTGCTGGAAATTTACAATTCTGATATTGGCAACCATTTTTGTGAAATAGGTTTAGCTTGAGACACGTTTCTAGATTTATTGGACTACCTTGTCAAATACCGTATTGTTCCTTTGCCACCCCGTATGGGAAATGGCGTGACGCTATGTTATTGTTTAGTTGTAACTAGTATATTAAATTTTCCGGTTTATTATAACTCAATGACCTTAATCCGTGACCCACCAATCTACATCCCCGAAAGTTAATTAAAATCGCTTCAGATGTAAATCCCTCTCGTATCACGTAAACGAAACGTTCGTGATAGCGTTCTCATGAAGCGCTCTAATAACACTTAGCAACCAGGGCTGCGTTCCGATATCAACCTAAAGGTTTAGGTGGAGGGAGGTTAGAATTTTCATTTAATTTGCGATTAAAAAATAGGCAACTGTAACTACAAGTATCTTAAATATGTTATTCGCACGTTCTAATGGCGATGGATATGTCATACCTATATCGTAGAACTTGATCATTTTATGAAATAGCCAACCATTTCATGATTTAGTCAATTACTTATTTCATGAAATGATCGGAAAGGATTTCACGATAACATGTATTTTTAAAAGCATTTGTATTCATTACTACGTGGTGTTTTTGTGTTATACATATCGAACTAACACGAAGACCATTCGGGGGCTTCGCTGCATTCGTCCCCTTTAGTCGTTACCTAAGCTACCGCAGTGTTTTTCTCCAAAATATTTCTTCGTTCAATGAAAGTTCTAATACAACCATGGTTGCCTATTTCATAATATAGCAAACTCTACGATATGGTTACATCGTGAGGAAACCTTCATAATTCTTAATTTCTTCATTGCACAAAAAGTCAAGAACATAGTGTACAAAGGCGAGCTTATCTCTAATCTAATATAAAGAGATCTCTTCCAGCAAACCAGGTTAACCTTTCGAGCCCTGGACCTGGTATGAGGCAGCGCAAGTTTCAACCTCATGCCATTTTAATAAAATGACCAGGGGTAGGCCTTCAGATCTCGAAACCCGTGGCGAAGGGCTAGCCCCTTGTTACGCGAAAGGGAGTATTAAATACTGGAACAACGTTGACACAACTGTACCTCTGCCACCTCCTATCCGAAAAAACGTATTTGTTTTGATTTAGAATCTTTCCCAGTTCAATGTAGACTCGTTACAAGATCTGAAAGTCAAAGACCAAGTCTAGCAAACGTCATTTTTTGCCTCTTCTCTACATTGGACCACTGTGGGAGAAGCAGGGCGTAGAAACTCCCACAGATTGATTTTTAGATCTCTTTTAAAAATAGGTTGTGCTTAACTAATACAAATATGAAAAATGTAGTTGTTATGATTAATAAGCAGGAATAAATAATTACAAAATTATTAACAGCAAGGTCTTTGTTAAGCCAGATTAACCCCGTCTACTCGGTAGATATCGTAACACAGCCACCGCATCAGCGTTGTCCTGAAAACAATCTGTGAGGCCTGCAGGGCAACAATTAGCGTACAAAGCGTCTCTGTGACCCGCCTTCCTGACGAGATGTTACCCGTAATGCCATTGTCTGTGCCCCGGGGAGCATGGCCAGTTGTTTTCTCAAGTTTTGGAGGTTTGCATTTACATACCTTGCTTCTGGTCTCAACAAATATCCATAGAAATAAATGACCGTTTGTCTTCGGATGGTATTTTGTGACCCTGCCTTCCCCTGACTGTGCCCCAGGGGGCTTAAATAGTTGTTTTCTCGAGTTTTGGAGGTTTGCATTTACATACCTTGCTTCTGGTCTCAACAAATATCCATAAAAATAAATGACCGTTTGTCTTCGGATGGTATTTTGTGACCCTGCCTTCCCCTGACTATGCCCCAGGGGGCTTAAATAGTTGTTTTCTCGAGTATTGGAGGTTTGCATTTGCATACCTTGCTTCTGGTCTCAATAGATGTCCATAGAAATAAATGACCGTTTGTCTTCGGACGGTATTTGGCGACCCATTTCTGACTGTGCCCCAGCCTTGAGCAGTTGTTTTCTCGAGTTTTGGGGGTCAGCATTTTCATACATGGCTTCTGGTCTCAATAAATATACACGGAAATAAATTACCGTTTGTCTTCGGACGGTATTTGGTGAGCCTGCCTTCCTGAATGTGCCCCAGAGAGCCTTTATAGTTGTTTTCTCGATTTTTGGAGGCTAGCATATACATACTTTGCTTCTGGTCTCAATAGATATCCACAGAAATAAATGACCGTTTGTCTTCGGACGGTATTTGTTGACCCTGTTGCTTCCTGACTGTGCCCCAGGGAGCTTGTGCAATTGTTTTCTCGTGTTTTGGAGATTAGCATTTTCATATATTGCTTCTGGTCTCAATAAAATTACATGGAAATAAATGACCGTTTATCTTCGGACGGTATTTGATTTGGTGACCCTCCTGCTTCCTGACTGTGCCCTAGGGAGCTTGTGCAGTTGTTTTCTCAAATTATTGAGGTTAGCATATTCATACATTGCTTCTGGTCTCAATAAATATCCATAGAAAGAAATGACCGTTTGTCTTCGGACGGTATTTGGTGACACTGCTGCTTCCTGACTATGTCCCAGGCTTGTGCAGTTGTTTTCTCGAGTTTTTGAGGTCAGCATTTTCTTAAATTGCTTCTGGTCTCAATAAATACACATGGAAAGAAATGACCGTTTGTCTTCGGACGATATTTGGTAACCCTGCCGTCTGACTGTGCCCCAGAGAGCTTGAGTAATTGTTTTCTCGAATTTTGGAGGTTAGCATTTTCATATATTGCTTCTAGTCTCAATAAATATCCATAGAAAGAAATGACTGTTTGTCTTCGGACGGTATTTGGTGACACTGCTGCTTCCTGACTGTGCCCCAGGCTTATGCAGTTGTTTCTCGAGTTTTGGAGGTCAGCATTTTCATACATTGCTTCTGGTTTCAATAAATACCCATAGAAAGAAATTATCATTTATCTTCGAATGGTATTTTGTGACCCTGCCTTCCTGACAGTGCCCCAGGGAACTTATATAGTTGTTTTCTCGAGTTTTGCAGGCTAGCATGTGCATACATTGCTCCTGATGTCAATAAATATCTATAGAAATAAATAACCGCTTGTCTTCGGATGGTATTTTGTGACCCTGCCTTTCTGACTGTGCCCCAGGGATCTTGTGCTATTGTTTTATCGAGATTTGGAGGTTAGCATTTACATACAATACTTCTGATCTCTAAATGCTCCTAGAGAATAAGCTAAGGTACTATTTGATTGTAATTCGAAAAAAAAAACCCTTTCAGTCTTTTTTCAGTCATCTGAGGGTTATGTAAACACCAGAAGAGATACAGGAAGATGTAAATACACGGCCGCATAGTCAGTTTGACTTCGTAACTATATGATATTTTGTTTGTCCATCATGTCAACCAAACATCCAATCAAAAGTTTAATTCCAAACTAAAATAATATTAACCCTAAAACCCTAGTATTTCACATCATAAAAATTACTATTTAGTCCCATATTAGGGTTCGCTCGGCATGCTATAACGAGATAAGTCGCGCTCTACTGGCGCACAATATTGAGACAAGGCCCTCAGGCGACCCGACATTGACTGGAATCCACTCTCTAACACAGTTACGTCAATGTGGAGTTGGTTACTTTAGTGTACTGGAATATTAGGGGTTTTGTATGTCGAAACATGAGAAGGGCTAAAGCCGTTTTCCTACAGGAAAAGTCTGCATTTTAAAGCCTACGTAAAAAGGAGTATGTATATAAGTAAATAGTAAGTTTGAAGCGTCTGTGAATGTATGTGAGTGTATTTGTATTAGTTTTGTACCAATAGCATTAGGGTAGTTGCATAGAAGGGTTATAATATTTTTTCTGTAATGGTTAGTGTCGTCTTTTGAAGGTTACAATCAGCTCCCTTCCGACTCAAAATGCTCTCTTAAGTTGTATTTTAGACCCACGGGATTGCTAAACTTATATTCAAAAGAGTTTATTAGGATTTTTTTTAAATCAAGGCTAACTGAAACGATGAGCGGAGAAGGCCTCTCCGAGATATCACCGATAAGAAATATTCATAATTCAACGGATTCAGAAAGCTTAGCTTCTAAAGTCAGTAAAAGACTATAATGGAAGTTCCGGCTAAAATTGAGTCCGCCACTCAACAAATACCTTATGGGACTGCCTAGTAACAGGATACCCTAATCCCATAACAACTACTCATTGCAGTATCTCATAAATGAGAATATAACACGATATAGCATGCCTGGCAGATAGGGGCGCGACCGGCCTCTGAATAAATAATTCTCCCCAAATCAAAAGTTATTAATAACTCGTTAATGATTCAAAGGATTTTGCTGTGTGGAGTGTAAAGATTGCGGTGGGTGCCGGTTTTGTGTTTTGGGGTACTTAGTTTTGTTTTAATCTTATTTTGGAAGTCTTCACGTTGCATGCGCTTTACGTAGACATTAACGATAACGTTTCCCTCTACATATAATACGGGGAAGAGGGGCGATGGGGGTAATGAGAGCGACGGGGGGGGGGACAAGGCGGTAGGGGGAAATAGGCTGAGGGAAGAGAAAGGGAGGGGGCTCGTTCAGTAGTTTTCTCGACGAGATGTTTATTTCTGATGAGACAATATCTTATACATTCGGCCGTCGGCTGTCAGCAGGGCGACCCACTCGGACCGGCAATATTCAGTTTGTCTATCCATCCGATCATTACCAGCCTAAATTCCAAATTAAACAGTCGTACCTAGACGACTGGACCTGAAAAGGAGTTGAAAACGTATTAAAGAAAATATTTAAAACACCTAACATTAGAATTAAGAAAAATAGGCATAGACTTCAATTTCTCAAAATGCGAATTGTTCATATCCGATAATATTACCCTCTCGGAAAAGACCGAGATCATCTGTAAATTCAACTCAGCCGCCCCAACATTAAAATTCTAGACAAAGACTCACTTCGCCTCCTAGGGGCCCCCGTCCTAGAGGACGGCATCCCCAGCTTCGTGGATGAACAAATCTCGAAATTCAATCAAAATTCTATCAAACTGACCGACCTAAATCCCCACATGGCCCTGTCTATCATACGGTTTTGCCTTTTTCTACCCAAATTTACCTGCCTCCTTCGATCTTCTTTGGAAATACCTTCCTATTCTCAACCTTTTAGTCGATTTGACCAAAAGTACATTCATACTCGATGAACGAAGCTGGACCCAATCCGCCCTTCCAATCAGACACGGTGGCTTGGGGATCCGGAAAATCCCAGATGTGGCGCCCCCGGCCTTGCTGTCTTCAGCCCATAGCACACGTGATCTCTATGGTAAAATCATAAACCCATCACTCGGTGATATGGAGGTGACGTGTCTCCGACGCCAGGAAGGAACGCAAGCCGGTCCGAGGCAAAATTTTCCAATAAACTTACGGCTATGGGACGAGGCGCTCTGCATTAAAACCTGCGAAGAACTGGTAAACACGGCTAGTGGTCGAGCAGTGCGCGCTCGTCTCCTAGCTACCAGGGAGAAGGAGTCAGGACACTGGCTGCGCCATCCCGTCAAAGCGCACTGCGTACCACCCTTACCCTCGATGTCTGCCTGCGACTCGCCGTAATAAGACAAACGAAATCCACCGCTGCCGCTGCCGTGCTAGGGTGGACCAACTAGGTCACCACGGCCTCTCCTCCTGCCAACGCAGCGCCGGTCGGTGGTCCCGTCATGCTAGTCTAAATGAACTCAACCGTCAGCCCCTTGCCAGCTGTGGCGTGCCAGCAATACTTGAACCCAATGGGCTGGCACGTGACGATGGCAGGAAGCCGGAGGGAATGACCGTCATTCCCTGGCAGAGCGAGGTAGCTGGTATGGGACGCGACGTTTGTAGATACGCTGGCACCGTAAAGTACGTACGTCACCTAACAGCAACCTCAGCCACAGCCGGCGCTGCGGCGGAAGCAGCAGAGGGTCTCAAACGCCGCAAATACGCCACACTCGGCGACGACTATTTGTTTATGCTGTTCGTCTTTGAGACCATCGGGCCCGGGGGCCCTGATGCTCGAAGAGTCATCTAAGACATCTCTAAGCGGCTCGTCAAAGCGTCAGGAGACAGCAGAGCTGGCACTTACCTCGCTCAACGCATGAGCAAATAATAAATAATAATGAAATTAAATATAATCACTAGTTGGATGTGTTGCGAGCTAGCCAAGTCAGTACCTACGAGTACAACTAAAAAAACCGGCTTGGGTCTAGCTAGAATCGTTTGGCAGGAGAAGGGGGGTAAAAGGGATTAAATCTGGTAGGGGCTGGCTCCCTGATTACAACACTACCACTCTATTGCAAGGTAATGCAAATTTATCGAGTTTTAACCAAAATAGTTTCTAACCTCAAATCAGATAAAAAGCGATAACGAAACGAAATGTGCAAATGGGCAATTGTGTACTAAAATGGTATTGTAAAACAGTCTGTGGGCCAAAATGTCACGCAGAAAAAAACAAGAATTTTCGTTCATTCTTACCGTTTCTTCTCGAGTTTCGTGAATGTTCTAATATTATTAAACTAAACTGCACATCAATAATACTGATTTGTACAACAAATATACTGATTTTTACAGCAAATATCAGGGCAAAATACTGCGGTAGCTTAGGAGAAGGGTAAAGGGGGTGCGCGAAGCGAAGCCCCCTCTATCCTTCGTATTAGGTTGAACATGTAAGAACAACAAAAATACTTAAAACAAAAAAAGCGTTTTTCTTGATCCTTTTTTGCTGTGAAAATCTGTATTTTTGATGTGCGATTAAATACTTGCCTTTTTATGAGCCTTAGTAACCGGAGCTAAGGCGATTTCGAAATAATAATGCGAAATAGGAATACTTTCGTAGCGAAGTTATGTAAACATAACCTCAAAAATGAGGTTATTCAAAAATGAGGTTATAAAAAGTTAATATTCTCAACAACCGTTCATTACCTTGTAATGGGAGTAGCGTCAGGGGGATGGGGGGACCCCCCTAAGGTGATTTCGAAATAATAATGCGAAATTGGTCACTTTGGTAACAAAATTATATAAACATAACCTCAAAAATGAGGTTACAAAAAGTAAATTTTCTCAAGAACGGTGCCTTACCTTTTAACGGGAGTAGTGTCACGGGGATGGGGGGACATCCCCCCTCCCCACCCCACCCCCTCTCTCCCCCATTATCCTGCCAAACGATACTAGAACCCTACCTTAAAAACTACTCGAACAACACCCTCAAGGTATAACCTATTTAAGGAAATGATGGAGATATAAAAGCAACGGATTTTTTATTCGGGATTTGCCAATCTTACCGTGTCTTTGTCAACCCTGGCGTCTATATAAAGGGCATATCGTCGTCCGTCTGTCAAATCAAATGTACGATAATCCCAGGGACAGATTGTTTCAATCTTGCAATCTCGCGCGAGATTCAATCGAGACTCGGTTTGTCTGTGCCTAATTCGATACGAGGACGAATCGAGATTGAATTGCGAGTTTTTTACCCGACTCGACTGTGGCAGAAAGTAAGATAGTACCTACTTTATTGTTTTTGGGTGTATCTGTCTACTTATGTTTAAGCGATCACCAAAAACGCACCTATTTTTCTACCAATAAATTCGAAACGACCGCCAGAATTAGTAAACGATCACCAAATTGAGTTTTGATAAAAGATCACCAAACTTTTTTTTATGTTTGGTGTACTTAGGTTTATATTTTAAGTATTTTTTGTTGTTCTTACATGTTCAACCTAACACGAAGGATAAAGGGGACTTCGCTCACCCCCTTTACTCTTCACCTAAGCTACCGCAGTATTTTGCCCTAATTGTAATGTAATTATTTATTCCTGCTTATTAATTATGATATAATGATATTATAAAATTTGTATAATATAAAATATATACATAAAATAGGGCATATTTATGTACTTGAATAGTTTTATCAATATAATAATTAATATTGTGATATTTGTATTAGTTAAGCACAAGCAATTTTTAAAAGACATCTAACAATCAATCTGTGGGAGTTTCTACGCCCTTCTTCTCCCACAGTGGTCCAATGTAGAGAAGTGGCAAAAAATGACGATTGCCAAGTATATGTAAATATCTACAGTAATAAAGACATTTGGAATTTGGAATTTGGAATAATATTTTCTGAAACTTTTGTGGTAATTTTTTGTAGGAAAAAAATAGTTTGGTGGTCATTTAAATTATTCTCTAGATGTTTGCCCAGCCTCTGAATGGCTTGCGATGAAGAAAGTGTTGTTTGGCTATGGGTGGAATAGGAAACAAACAATAAGTATGGACTGATCTGGCCATATAGAACCATTGTAGCATAGTTAAGTATGGACTGATCTGGCCATATAGAACCATTGTAGCATAGTTAAGTATGGACTGATCTGGCCATATAGAACCATTGTAGCATAGTTAAGATTAAATGTTTCTTGCATAGGTGATGGCAAACGTAATCTGCAGAAATAAAACCGGTCAAGTTCGAGTAGGAAGTCGGACCCGCACGCGAAGGGTTCCATACCACTGTACACGGAAAAACGTAAAACGACAGTCTTTTGTAAGTGTATACCTTTTTAATTTTTAATAATAAAATATAAGATAAAAGGTAGGACTACATTCAAGGCTGTAACATCCAAATATTGAAAAAGAGTTTTGTGTATGTAGTATGTAAGTATTGAACTATGTACTCAGGTTAACGAAACTTTTTGCTCATTGAAACCGGAAGTTGACAGAAATTGAGTAACTTATTTACAGAAATAAAATCAATTATGATTTAAAAAAGTTATAATTCGAATGAGCAATGATTAGTCGTATAAATGACAACTAACCAAGAACTCAATGGTACTTGTAATTAAAGATCTTTTCCGATAAGATCGGGAGAGTCCAGTGTAGGAAGCAGGTATAATTACGAAGCGAAATGTAGAAGCAGGTATCATCTCCGTCTCCTATCCAACATGGTTTGCTGGAAGAAATCTCTTATTTAGAGATAAGCTCGCCTTTGTACACTTCTTTTATATCATAAGCTATTTTTACAGTCATGTGAGTGCAATAAAGAATTACGAATTACGAATTACGCGTCGAAAAAGTATGCGAATCGAACTATCAGTGACTCTTATGTACAATGACATAATGTTCATTTTATCTGAACTCGAACACTTTTTCACTCTGGTAATTATTCCTGCTTGAGCCACAGTTTTCACCGATAAAAAAATAATACATGGCTAAGAAAATGGACATGGATCGACGAATGGACGAAGAATCGTATTTTTCTATTTCCAATATTTTAATCGGGAAATTCGGGATAACACGCTGCTAATTGCTGAACAATCTCCAATTACAAATCGAATGTTACAATTGATTTGAGTTTTAATGTTTGTCAACAGTCTGTTAACTTATAAAAAATGCTTTCAGAAACCCAAAATGGCTTTAATCGAAGATTAATTGGAGATTTGACACTAGCGTTGACCAACTGCTAACAGTCTGTTAGTGAAATCTTCCAGCGACCTAAACTACATTTAAACAGAGATTAACAGCCCGTTACGTAATTATCAGGAAAAAAGTGTACCGGAAACCGGGCGTTAAACAGATAGAACAGTGTGCAAACTTAATAAATAAGAACTCTTACATGTACATAAAGTTAAGAGACAGGTATGTTTATTTAAAGGTTTAAGTAGAATAAAGATAGTCTGTTTTACATATTATGTACGGTGTAAGATTTATGACGTGTGTGTGTGTGTGTGAGTGTATGAATGAGTGTGAGAGTTTATACCCTCTTTTGTCACAAACTTCACAAAAAGGAGAGAGTTTATACTTCCGGAACAGTGGAATGATTCGATAATAAGTACCCCTCCCTCCGCCCTTGTCGCAATTAAAAGTCGAACCGAATTAGCTTTATTTTTCTCGAGAGGAGAATAATATTCGTCTGTTTGATAACATTGTTTGCCAGATCGCTGGCCAGAAGTTCTGATTATAACATTTTCATGCTGAAGTTGCAGAAATGTCGCTTCGTTATACAAATCCAATTATGAGTAAAAACAACGTCAATTTTCTTTTTAAAATCGTCGCTTACTTTGATTTTGTTTGAAAAGATTTTATGGTACTTCTGAATTCATATTGTAAATCAAAATACAAAATTCAATAACAATACTTTATACTTTATTGCACAAAAACAGAAGAAACAGATACATCAAAATGGAAACTAGGTGTACAAAGGCGAGCTTATCTCTAAAAAGAGATTTCTCTCAACAAACCTAATATGGACAGAAAAACATGAAAGAACAGATAGACCTATGTGCACAACGTTAACATATTAAACTAATAAACTACTTACTAATATGTACATAAATACATAATATCAATACAAATAGTCAAAATTATACTACATAATATATATCAAAGCATATACCTACATAAGTCTAGTATGGAAGAGAAAGATAGTGTTCTTTTAAGCTACTTTTAAAAATAGAAAGTGACGGGTTGTCTCTGATGGCGCTATGAAGTTTGTTCCAGAGCCTGATAGCTCGTAGTCTGAACCCATGTTCATATGCGGCTGTGTTGCGTTGCGGAGTTATAAGCAGTGACCGAGCGTGAGATCTGCGAGGCCTATCCGAAGACAGAATTCAAAATGATCTCGTAAGAAGTCGGAACAATTACCAAAAACAAGAACAAGACACCGACGCTCCCTGCCACGCATCACATCCCGTTGCGGCTGTCCTTCGTTCAGCTGAAGAAGAAAAGAAAAGGAAGTACTGCGACCCATGCGAGACGCACCACACCACCTTCACCACTTTAGTAACCTCTGTCGACGGAGTTTTTGCTCCACAAATGATATCATTCACTAAACACCTCGCCGAAACGCTGGCGGACCGCTGCAACCGGACCCCTGCCACAAGAATGGACTGGCTACGAGCAAGAATTCAAACCGCCATCATCAGGGCTAGCAGCATGTGCATCCGCGGCACCCACGCGAAACAGTTTGGGTTTACGAAAGGTAGATCAACTATTGACGCAGGCATAGCTCTTATATCCCATATTTATGATTCTTGGGAAAATTCAGAGGATGCTCTTGGAGTATTCTGTGATCTTTCTAAAGCCTTTGATTGCGTAAATCATGAGACCTTGCTCAATAAACTTAAACATTATGGAATAAGAGATAAGTCAAATGAATTAATTCATTCTTATTTGTCGAACAGAACCCAAAAAATCAATGTTAATGGTATTGCTTCAAACGGATGTGAAATGGAAATGGGTGTCCCTCAAGGATCAGTATTAGGACCATTTTTATTTCTTATTTATATTAATGACTTGCCATACCTTATGGAAAAATCTGCCGATATTGTATTGTTCGCTGATGATACTTCTATAATATTCAATATACAGAGACAATCTACATCTCTTGACAAGGCGAACTCTGCTCTATCGGTGCTACTAGATTGGTTTAATAAAAATAATTTAAATCTTAACACTAAGAAAACTAATTGTATAAAATTTGTTCTACCAAATGTAAGGCAAGTAGAAGCACCATTAAACCTGGGCAAGGAGACACTGGGCTTTGTCGAGAAGGCAGTGTTTCTTGGCTTAACACTGGATAGTAAACTGCAATGGGGTCCACATATTGAAACACTGGGCTCTAAATTAAGTTCTGCGGCTTTTGCTGTTAAAAGAATCCGGCAACTAGCTGATGAAAAAACAGCAAAGCTTGTATATTATGCCTATTTTCACAGTGTAATGTCATATGGAGTACTCCTTTGGGGCGGCGCTGCCAATGTTGAACGTATTTTTATCTTACAGAAACGTGCCATTAGGGCCATTTATAACTTGAAGGCTAGATCATCGTTGAGAGATAATTTTAAGGATATTAATATTTTGACTCTTCCCTCTCAATATATTTATGAAAATATTATGTATGTCCGCAAGAATATCAGTAGCTTTAATAGAAAATGTGATCTTCACTCAGTTAATACTAGAAACAAATTAAAATTATCTTATACTCATTTTCGTTTAAGCAAAGTTTCCTCTAGCTTCAAGGGGCTTTCTGTTAGGTGTTACAATAAGTTGCCCTCCAATGTTATTAATTTATCAGAAAAACAATTCAAGAAAACTGTTAAGAATGTATTAATTAAAAAGGCATACTATAAAGTTGAGGATTATTTAAATGATAAACTGGTCTGGCAGTAAATTAGCTCCATTTGACAGCTTCTTTTCATGTAAATTGACCAAACAATTATTGTTTAGACATAAGTACTTGAATTTTGAAAAGAGTATGCAATGTGTTTCTTGTGCATTCCTCACATTGAGGACAACATTTCGAATGCACCTAGGCAGGTAACTATTTTTAATTTTAATGACTATTTTTAAGAGGTTTTATATTAGATTCTCTATGTAAAATCCAATGAAAATAAACTATTTAAAACTGAACTGAAACTGAAACCACCATAGGTGGAATCGCACAGGCCTCTATGAGGATGGAGCGCCAGTCCCACACGTACTGTCTTGAACTAGAATGAAGTAAGTATATTATTTATATTCTCTGTACTTATTTTCATGAATTTTTCGTTTAATAAACTTATTTGTCCTTCTGTGCTTCAAAAACAAATGAAAAAAAAAACACGCTCGCACTCAAAGATTATTCGGTTACAACAAAGACTGTTGTCTTAAACTCAATAAAACTAACAGAGGTAACAGTAACAGCACAGTTCGTGCATGGACCGTGGAGATTGGAGTCTGGCCAGCACTCTTCTGATGATGCTCAAACATTTAACGATGTCAACTTTTTGTCACGTAGAAAACTCAAGCATTTCAGCGTTTTAAAACGGAATCAATTAGTTGGTAGGTACTCCTAATCCTCAACTTAAGTACCGCTTAAATGTCATACTGATAATGCTGTCATTTCCTGAGCTAGAGAATTTGAGTTGTCGGTTGTGAATCCGTGCCTAATAAGTAAGTAAGTATTTATCGGTAAATTGTAAAGGACAATGTCCTCAAATGTTAGGATTAAAAACCCATCGTCGATTAAAATAATGAACGTACGGTGAGATAGGACAGATATGATTTTACTAAAACAATCATCAGGTACTTAAAAAACCGGTCAAGTGCGAGTCAAACTCACGCACGAAGGGTCCCGTACCAGCATACAATAGTTGGGATGGTGTGGAGTGAATATTTTGGATTTTACATAGAAAAATGTTGTTTACAAAGTTATTGGTGCGGCTACTTTCACACTCCATGTACGTATCCGGGTGCATTCATAAGTTTGTATGTGGTATTCAAAGAATTGGTATTCAAGAGCCCCCTTAAATATTTCTTTAATTCTGTTTTTATTTTGTATTTGTTGTTATAGCGGCAACAGAAATACATCATCTGTGAAAATTTCAACTGTCTAACTATCACGGTTCATGAGATGTTACAGCCTGGTGACAGACGGACGGACGGACGGACAGTGGAGGTTTAGTAATTGGGTCCCGTTTGGCACCCTTCGGGTACGGAACCCTGAAAATTAATTGTATTGCGTTACAAAAATATGGGTAGTATTTAAACGTATGACTGTAAGTCCCGTTTTTGCTTGGCAAAAATACTGTTTTTGCATGACTGAATTACTGAATAACAACAAAAAATGAGCGCAAATAGAAATACTGCCTTCATCTGACAAAATTACTGAATGGCGCGACTAGAAATCTAAAAACAGAAACTTGAAACTTTAATTCGAGTAACATAAAATACCTATAAAACGAGCGTTGGATTTTGTTGTTCTGCCATGTCAACCAAACACGAAGGATAAAGGGGGCTTCGCTTCGTTCACCCCTTTCGCCCAGACAGTCTTTATTTCGCTGTGGATAAACCTATTGATTAATTTAGTGCGCAAATCAGTAATTTTGTGGAGCAATTAAGTATTTTTTTCGCTCATTTCAGGAAATTAAGCTGTTCATGATGGTCATTATCTAAATAGTATTTTATTCGGCCCTTTTATAATTCCCCCAAAGTTACTGGTGCGGCTCTATTATCATACTCCATTTACATAACTCCTGAGCATTTACAGGTTCATATGTGGTGATGAAAGAAAATGCAGTAAGGTTATTTGTTTTTACAATAATCCTACTCGTTAATAGTGATTTTGTCTGGATGTACTCATAATTCTCCAGATTATTTTCAAAGCGAGTTAGGACTTTAGTTATTTGACGCTAATTTATATGGGTTCGGTGACGGATTTGTGAGAAACAAATTCCATCCCTATTTTAGGCCTTCTGTTTATGCTCTAATACACTAGATATATATATTTTTTAAACAACGCTGGGTCATTTTCTGACATTGTCTTTTAAAAGTCATTGATCACTGAATAGCATTAATTAATATAATTAGTTTAATGTTTATGACATACATATCTAATAGACATTAAATTTATTCTAAGTTAGCAATTATAAAATTACTTTCAGGCCTTATCTGACGACTATTCATAAAAAAATGCTTTTTGTGGCAAATGTTAAGAATAGCAGAGTTTACTCCTCGGTTATAAAGATGTTTTTATCTTGGGGGCGCTTGTTATCCCTCTTGTTACTTTCAGGATTCAATATTGCGCCTATAACATAAATCAGTGCTTTACTTCTATTCATCTTGTGGATCAGCAAACGAAAATTTGTTTGACTAAATGCGAAATGAATTATTTCAAAAGTTTATATGATTTCGAATTAACCATTATGTGGCTATACCAATGTTCATCTGTAGGTACAATATAGTGATTAATCGATCGAGAACACGATATTTGTTATCACAAGTCTGATCCCATCCTGGGTGTGAATGAATACAGATAATAGCAAGAAACAATACTTGAGCTGACGCCGCCGCCGCCGCCGCCGCCGCCGCCGAGTGTTCCAAGTTCAAATGTCAGTCACTTTCACTGCGATTCGTCGTGGGAACCGAATTGACCGATTGATTCTCAAACGAGCAGTACACTCAACATCAGAAATATGTGAGCACGGAAGATACTCAGATAGATCTACCCATCAACAAGCTGAATCTGCACCGCCAAAGTGTCAAAATGATGTCAACGAAAATTAGAGATATCAAGTTGACATTAACATAACCAGTGGCCCTGTGGGCAGTAGACCTCGCTAACAGGGAGGACGGTGAACCAAATTATAGGTAAGTATTTTAGATTCAATCAAAATCTAGTAGTAAAGTAGCCGCACCAATAACTTTGTAAACTACATTTTGCGATTTAAAATACAAATATTGACTTTTCACGAAAAAAAATTTAGTCTATTTCACTCACTCTCATGGTATGTATAGATCCTCTTTACTAATCCGTCTCCTACTTCGAGGAGGTCAAACTTGGTATGTTTTGAAAATATTTCTTGGTTTTTTAGAAAACAGGCGGCCGAAAGGTTTTGGTTAATGTATTATATTTTTAGAACCGGCTCATGAAACCCTTTAATTTGATACCCAACACGATAGGTTTCAGAATAAAGAATAAAATAACACCATACAAAAAAAATATGACGTCATTACTTTGGGTACTTCCCGCTGACCTAGAATCACAAAATTTCTCTTACAGCAAGTAGTTCCTACACAAAAAAAGTGATTTCTACGAAACCCTCGGTATTCGAGTTCGACTCGTTTTTTTTAATCTTTTCAGTAATTTAATGATCAATCTAACTTATAGTCATAGTCATAGTCATTTATTTTGTGCTAGATCGGTTTTAAACTTTGACAGGCTGATATCGGCGTTTCGCTGTGATTTGCTTTATGACATTAATTTTATGTCATAAAGCAAATCATTTTTTTTCATTTCATTTATTTGCTTAAAATATGGTACATGTCAGATGTTACTAAAATTATGTTTTTCGCATATTTTACCTAATTAGGCATGCAAATATATATTATATATATAATTAATAAGCTCTATATAAGCTCTTAATAAGCTCTATTGCAATGCCAAGAATACTAATGCAGGAAAATTCATGCAAAGAATTTTGTAGTCATAAATTAGCCCAGTTCCCTCTTTTTAAAACCCAAACGTTCTCACGTGAAATTATTAATTTGATTAGATATTTGTCATGAGAAAAAAATAACATTAATACATTAATTGAAAGAAACGGCCTTATTTGCGACACAAAATTAATACAATTTGACTTTCTGAAGCTCTTAATATCAAGTAGCTGTTTGCAAAATAGAGTTAAATTGAGTGGACTCTTTGTCTCTACGACTGTGGGTACTTAAGTACTTGCTAGTTACCGAAGGGTTGTGCCCTTCACTTGGTATGGCACTTATCGAGTTAAGGGCTGCTAACTGCTTTTAAAGGTAACTTTTTACGGTTTTATTGTTTTCGCCAGTGGGAACTTTTTCGTTTGTATTGATTGAGTTAAGTTGAGTTTTGTTTCATTTTTAAGTCAAGTGGTGTTTGTTAGTTTTTATTTCAATCCTAGGAGTTCTTTCGCTTGGAGTTTTTTTATGTTACCGAAATTGCCTTTCACTAATGTGTTTGGCGGCGGTTAAATGCTGGTCAAAAGTCAAATCAAAGTTAAAATTTCTTTATTACAGTAGATATTTACGTATACTAAGCAAACGTCATTAAAAAAGGACGTCATTAAAAAAGGCAAAAGCCTCTTCTCTACATTGGACCACTGTGGGAGAAGGAGGGCGCAGAAACTCCCACAGATTGATTTTAAGATCTCTCTACAAAATTGGTTGTGCTTAACTAATACAAATATCACAATATTAATTATTATATTGTTTATCTACACACGTATCATAAACCCTCTTTACTGCGTACAATAACCGCATGTTACGATCAGCATAATGTTAAACTACTTGGTAAAGACTCATTTCTTATCTGAAAAATTACAATAGCAAAATAAAGACGATTTCATAAGATGAAACTCAATTATTGGAATTAAGTCTTCCGACAACCACCCCTAACGTAGCTGCCAGGGGAGTCAAATCTATCGATATTTACATATTTTCTATTTGCACTGCGTTTGTGCCAGACGATCGCAGAATGTTACTGCCTCTGTTTACTTGCACAATCACTCGAGGGGATATTTTGAATCATTTGCGCAAGAAAGTGTTGATATGTTAAAACGTGGGGAGATTTCGAAATGTCCCATTTTTTTTGTTGTATTTTGTTTTACGGACCTGGAAGTTAGTTATTTTAGGCCAAATAGTTAATCTTGCGGACTTCCGCATTACTCGCTGAAGTGAAACGTGAACTGAGTGAATGAATGACATCGATAGAGTGAATGATTGATATATCGGCTCTACGGTAACTTAAAATCTGCTGCAAACCCGAAACCTACCATGAATAAAAAGAAAATAATCTCCAAAAGTCGAACATAAATTAACCCTAAACACGATTCCTTTTAAAAGCGACCGATACATCAAGGAAGCGGCCACATTGTATCAAAGAAAAATCGGTGACTGCTGCTATTACACAAATTATACCAAAATATACAGTTTCAGTTTACCAACACGCCATTTTGCGTCCTATACCGCTGGGAGAAGACTCAAAAATCAAAGGGATCAGTCAAAAAGAAAATGTAAATTCAATTCACGGGCTTTCGAGCCCAGCTATTCAAAATAGGAACGTATTACGCCAGTGAAAAGAACTGTCTCAAATTACGGCAATGTTCTGTCTCTTTCTGATAACAGTTTTGGTGTATTTGCCTCTCCCTCTTCCGCTATACAAACTCAGATAAACAAACACAAAGGGCCTAATTGAGTAAGTAGTGAAATGGTAAAACGTCCACGGGCGAAAGACCCCGTTTATTTCGGAGTCGACGGGGTCGCTCCAGGAGATATAATTCAAGTTTAAGTTAATAATAATTATAATAATACCTTGGACACTATTTACACAAATTGATCTAGCCCCAAAGTAGGATTCCCTGTATCTTGGTTACTAGACAACGATACACATACTTATGTAGATAAATGTTATACTTAGATAGATAAACAACCATGACTAGGGTACAAACATCCGTTCTCATCAAACAAATATTCACCCCCACCGGGACAGAACCCGGAACCCTTGGCTTCGTAGGCAGGGTCACTGCCGATTCGGCCTATCGGGTCGTCAAGTTGTGTGAAGTAATATGTATGCTGTCATATATGTAATAGTTACCTTCAGGAATAGTTTATCAGACTTGGATAAATCGGTGAACTTACAGCCCCTAGGCTCTACATTTTTAAATCCATAACTGGAGTGTCCCCTGCCTTACCCCAAAGAAGGTAAAGGGATTTTGACTTGGGGAACTTCATTTGTCAATAATATTATAGATATTTGCATTTCTTCGCTAACACCCTTTTAGATCGATTGTATTTTCGGACAATTTTGAAGTGATGGAACTTCTTTGAGAATATTTGGTCCAGAATGAAAAAGATAACATACTGAGGGAGTATTGCTTAAAACATCGATTAATCTAAGTAATCGATACACTCTTCAAACATTTGTGAATACGCAGCAAATTTGGATAGATTGTGTAATATTAATATTTTTATACGTGAGTAACGCATCATAAAACTTCTTTGCTGCGTCCAAAAACCGCACGTTACAACCCACATAATACTACTTGGTAAAAACTAATTTCTTATCTGAATATTGATACATTATGACCATAATCAATATTTCGACATATTATGACATTCAAATTTTGAACGCCGACGCCCGCCTGCGTGCCGCCTAGTTTGTCTGTTTGTATGATTAGATGTTAGTGTTGTTATTAGGCCTAACCTAGGCTAATGACAGGTATGCTACCGCACTTATAAATTGTACTCGCTTGCGGACTGCTTTAGATCAGGCATTTTTCAGGCAGCTTTTACAAAACGCTGACGATAAAATACTGGTAGATTTCTGATATACATTGATGGCCTGTTTTACAATGTTCGGGTTTATTCGAATAGATTCGAATATCTATGTGATAGATAAATCGACAGTTTACGTACAAAAATCTATCTGTGAGACAGGGTTTATTCGGAAATTGCGAAACAGGCCACTTAGCATTGTCCCCTAAATTCCACATATCCTAAATATTATTTTAAAGTCAAAAATACAAAAGAACTGGGCCAAATTCAAAATACTCGTGACTCTATCGCACTGTAAAACACAAAAAGAACAAACCATTTAATTCCATTCAGACAAATCAACCGTCATCGCATCCTTATTAAAATTTATCAATGTTTATTTAATTCCGAAAAAAAAACACCGCTTCCCATCGCTACCGAACTTTTTGTCCATCTGCCGGTCTCCAGAAAATTGACCTCCAAACCCGTGGCCTTAAGGTTCTCCAAGCCCTTCTGGGCTACCAATGCTCACAATTAGGCTGGGTTTCGGCCCCACAATAGGGTAAATAGACCAGTAAACGGAAGCTTCTTTAAATTGTTTTCTAAACACCGTCCGTCGTTAGTAATTTTAAAAGTCATTTTGACGTTTACACAAAGGAGGTTTTAAGCCATGACCGCTACTGTAACGTGAAAATAAAATATTTTCTTTCTCTGTAGACTCTATTGGTAAGGAAATAAGGTTATTGAGGGTTTAGTTAAAAGTTTGTTATTACGTTTATTTATTTTCTTTATTCGTACTGACAGCTACGCTTGGTTAGAGAAATTGTTCTTTCCTTTTTCTTTCTTTCCGATTACTGTTGAAGGCAGGTCACTAATTGAGGAGTCAATTATGATTATGATATAACATTTGACTAGTTTACAGTAGTTTACTTCTTAAACTTTCAATCCTACATTCCATAGGATAAACACACTGTTTACATCCAAAAAGCCTACCTGAGGCACAAATCAGAATTACGTTACTTATGGTACAGTCATAATCAGTTATATATATTTAAATAACCCGCATCAAAGCTTAACGAGAAATGGGGAAAAGCGTATTCTCAAACAGTGTACTGGCTGAAGGTGAAAATACAAATCTCAGTTATAAGAGCAGTTTCCATGAGAGTAAGAGGGACGTGAAAACCTGTCAAGGCCTTTCAATGCGAAGATGGAGCAGGAATACTTTGGTGACAGCATGATCTCGTGAAACAGAAATACCTACATAGGTTTTAATCTTTATAGACAGGGATTATTTAATAGTATACTTTACAAAATTCTGTAATTGATTCAAGGCCTATTTGTGTCCTTTGAGTTCTGTTTGGGGTATTATCCGAATAAATTAATGACTTGTTATATATGGGCACGCAGCTACTAAAATAGTTCTACAAATCCTAAATAAGTAAAAACCTCTTCAAGGCAAAAGTGTCAAATTGATGTCAGCATCTTAACTCATAGAGTCTGGCAAACGAAAGCGTGACCTAAGAAAACGTGGTAGAATTCATAAAACCTCTATGTGGTATCACTAACATAAATCACTACATTCCGTTCAGTTATTCAAAAGATCTTTGCCTTTCTTTCTGCTGTACGGAAGCGTTACAGCTAGAAAGAGAGACAGAGGTTTAGAATAACGGAACGGAGTGTGACTATCTATCACTTTGTCGTTTGACGTGCCTTTGACAGCATAATATTGTTGCCATATTGAAACTTTTAAGAAAACTCCAGGTCACGCTTTCGTTTGCCAGACTTTATATCCGATGCTGACTATACAGGCCAGCGATTTTTCAGTTCAAAATAGTTCAGATTAAACAAAAAAAATATGTTTTGTATAATAAAATATGTTAACAAATATTTATGGCCAATGGCGCGCTGGTTTTGTTTTTGCCGAGCGCCGAAAGGCACTGGCAAAATCGCTAATAGCTAATAGCTAATTATATTGTTAAACAATATGTAGTGTACCTAACCTTAATTTCAATAAAGCCATAAAATATTTGATGAGAATATCATAAAAATTTGACGGTTGATTTGTCATAAAATCATACCTCTTATCATCATCGTACTTAACCTAAAATAGTTAATTTACTATTAAACTATTCATTGTTTGCAGATACTAAAATCTTAGCTGAGATTGAAAAAAGAAGTAAAGTAAAAAGCACTAGTGTGTTATAAGCTCCATTATGAACCTAAATGTGTTGCCATAAAGAGTCTCTTTACAAGCAAGTGTGTTGAAGACAATTTTACAAAGCTTGCATTTTCCAAGCAGTCAAGTCGTGCGGAAATGCTACTTTTTCTCACAGTGTTGTTTACTTTTCAGTTCTTTTTAATTTTTACCTTCGTTGTCAGCCCAACGCAAATAGTTTTTATTATTTGCGTAAAGTTTAACAAAAAGGTCACATTATATTTTTTCATTCATCTATGAGGTACAGTAAAACTAAGTATTACTTCAATAAACGCGTTATTAATGACCATAAATTTAGATTTGGGTGAGTAAATTCATATTAAATATGTTTGGCTGAACGCATATTTTGCTCGTGCCGCTTTGCGATCCGACGTGCGTGGCAGCTATTTGCACATGCGCAGCAGTAGAGATCCCGCTACCACTCAAGTCCGATAGCCGCGAGCGCCACCTTGTCGTGTTGCCTGTGAGATAGATAAACGTATTTAGCTTATTTTTCCATCGCAGGACACGAGTAACAGCGCGGACTATAGATAAAGCGCGAAGTATGTTTTGCAAAATTGTTTGAATCTCTCGTCTACAATCGTATTTATAGTCAGGTGAAGCCATATCTCTCAGACAAACAACATGGATTCATCAAAGAGAGATCCACAATCAGTAACCTATTGGAGTATAATCATTTCTTATGTTCTTCCTCTTTACCCAATCTCCAGAATGAGCCGTCTTTACAATGATCTCACCAGCAATCACCCTGAACTTGATATTTTCGAGTCTAGGCCTCATAAATTTAATAAATCAATTAAATTAATTCTATCAAAACTATCCTCATCCTCTCCCTAAAAGGATTCTTAAAAAATATTTGTCTGTGCTAAGATTTATATTTATCTGTGTAACTTGATCAGTTATATGTATAAAACCAACTCAAAAATATCAGCCAATAGTATAGTGTCACACTCGATTTGATTGTCAGAGCGATATTAAGAATTAGTAGTTAATAGAAATAAACAAGTATAGTTATGTATACATATTTTGGACTACAGTTCAGTGCAGATAAGTCATAGTGATGTACAAGAGTATCAAATAACTGTATTCTGTTTTGTGTACTTATGCAATAAAATAAAATAAAAAATAAAATAAGTATTTACTTTTTGCCAGCCATTGTACAATTTTTTTGTTTAGTTCATATATATTTTTTATTTACTTGCCCGATGCATAGTAAAATATTGTATATTACGCGTGCGTAAGATGATTTCCGACTCGTGTAAACAGTCGCTCGCTTCGCTCGCATAAATAGTAGTGATGCAACGAATACTACTTTTACGAATACGATTACGAATACGAATATCAAACCTACTATTCGGTGAATACGAATACGAATATCTCGCCATGGTAATAAAAGACTAATTTATTTGACGAATTTCGATTCTCCTAATAATTAAAATTTACAATAGGCAAATTTTTATTTAAAAAAGTAAAATTTGTAGATTTTCTGGTTTTAGGCGATTTATTTTTTCAGTCTGGGTGTTTCCAGCTTTCGAAAAACTTCTTTCCGAGGCGACTGAACATGGCTTCAGTGAAAAATAATTATGGGCGAGTTTTTTCAGACTTGGAAAATGGACATCTTCTCGCCAAATGCCTATGCACACGTCGTATTTTTACGTGCCGACGACCGACGCGCGTATTCGCCGAATACGAATATTCGGTAAATGTCTATTATTCGGCGAATACGAATATTCGTATTCGTATTCGTTGCATCACTAATAAATAGCTGTTTCTTTATATCCCGGGGACTTAACAAATATACCATCAATCGGTGTCATTCGGTTATAATAACCTGCCCTTTTGAGAAACAGCTATCTAATAGGATAACTGCTATTGTCAATTACCTCTCCCAGTTTAATCGAGTAAACATTTTTCAAAACCGTCTTTCATGTGAAGTAACAGAACAAGTTACTTTATGCCACTCCAGCCCAGAACAACTAATTCTGGAACCGCCTTATGAATGAAAACTCATATGTCCCTGCCACGCTAATCGCTATGTTCCTCGTGCTACTCATCGCTCTGCTCCTCACGCTGTTATTCACCCTGGCTTTCATAGGTTTGAAATTTATTCCCAAGCAGGGGCCCTTTTTTATGGCCGCCCAATAACGCCGGCTATAAAACGCTTAACTGACTGACTCATAGACAACACACAATCTTAATTTCAATTAATTAATATGGGGAAATATTAAACTGCTCATCAAAAATACTGATTTTCACAGCAAAAATCACGGCAAAATACTGCGGCAGCTTAGCTGAAGGGTAAATGGGGTGAGTGAAGCGAAGCTCCCTTTATCCTTCGTGTTAGGTTGAACATGTAAGAACAACAAAAATAAAGATAAAAAGTGTTTTTGTTGATCCTTTTTTGCTGAGCAAATCAGTATTTTTGATGTGCGGTTTTATTCATTTACAATATAAATTATTAACACTATATAATTATTATATATTATAAACTAAAACTAAACTATAACTACACTAAACTAAATTAAAAATTTCCCTGAGTTCGCTGGCGGGCGGGAGGTGCCCAAGACGCTGGCACTGTTACCTCGCTGTAAAATGTGCTATTAAATACTAGCCATTAATATGTATTACTTACTATTCTGTACACACTGTACTTTGCAAAAACGTCACTCGAGCCAGGTGTCGTCTCGCCCGGGCTATTATCTAATCTGTGGCCCGGGTAGTACGCAAAAAAAATGCGTCTATGATTTGTCACCTCAGGTATGTCATTAATATAAAGTAAAAATAGTAGAGGACCAAGAGCACTGCCTTGTGGGACTCGGAATTCGTTCAATTAAAGATCAGATTTATAGCTATTTTCTACATTTTTGTCATTTATTCTACTTCTACAAACTGTAACCGATTACTCAAACAGGATTTTACCCAATCCATTGCAGGGCCTCTAATGCCATTTGCTCCGAGTTTGGACATCAGTAGGAGAGTCAGAGTCAGAGTCATTTTTTATTGAATATAAATAAATAAATTATCTTATTCAACGTCAAAATTATACTTAAATTTCGGAAGGTGGGCCTCGGGGTTAAGAAGAAACGGCAAGAAACTCCCCCATACTTTTTTTTATAGGTTGTGTGTTTTCCTTCTTTCCTCGCTACTTCCAATGCCAACCGGCGAGTGAGTGGCAGGAGGGCTTTGTTGCTAGGGAAGAGGTAGCACAATCGTTACAAACGCACATTTTATAAAGTTGGTTAACACAACATAACTTTGTTAACCAACATGCAAAATTACAAACTTTAAAATCATTCAAAAAATTACAACATTGTCAGGTTAGAGGAGTAACATATAAATGCATGGAAAAATAACGTCTCCATTATTATGAACTCCTTGCACTCCAACGGTCTTAGTAGCCAATTAGGGCTGTGACAAGTGGAACAATATTTATGTTAGCCGCTGAATGCTTAGGGGCCTGGGGTCAGCCCTGGGTAAACACTTCACCTGGCCTGACCGCGGTGACAACCCTGGGCTAATCAATTGGATAGGAAAGTATGATTTTTTGTGGATATCGTTTGATAAATGCAGGATCTATGAGAGATGTTCCGTTGGTTTTCTATGGTCAAAACACATATATTTTTAGGGTTCCGTACCCGAAGGGTCCAAACGGAGCCCTATTTTTGTCACTTACTTGTCCGTCCGTACGTCCGTCGTCTGTCACACAGATTTTACAGCCAAACTGTTAAAGCAACAGTCTTCTAATATTCCCAACATAAACATCTTGTTGACCCAAAGCCAAAGAAATTATAAAAATATATTATTATATTTTTAAGGTCATCCCCCATACAGGTAACGGAAGTCGCGAGGAACAATATTAACCTTCCCCATCGAATGTGGCATTGTTGCGTTGTTGAGAACTGACTAGAAGTTGTATAAATACTGGATTTTTGTTTTAAAAATATTGGAAAACCATGGAATGAGAAGCCAACAAAGTCAGCTTTATTTACAAAAAAAATGTACTGAAGAAATTTTGAACTTCCCATTGACCTATGACCTTAAAAATCGGTCATAATGTTTATCGGTACTTGTATTTTACCAAAAAATATCAATACATTGATAAATCTGATTTTTTCTTTGGTTTCCCTAATTTTTAGGCTGATATTCTACATTTCGTAGAGAACCCTAAATGCGCGAAGTCCGACACGAACTTGGCCGGTTTTTATACATGCACACCTTGCTTCTAGCTTCACATTAGGATTACCAGCGATGTCACAAATATATCAACATCCAAGATCCGGGTGTATATTTTTTTTCCTCTCCGGGATTCGAACCTCGCTTAGGCAGAAACTCATCCGCTTCGCCACAGAGGCTGCCGAATTCTAACTTCTGTACCCCACTTCTTCTCCCCACCATGAGCACTTAAAGTAGATGACTTTCAAAGTAAAAGTTTAGAGACATTCTAGAATGTATTTGAAGAACAGAAAATAACAAGAAGAAGATTTGGGGAGGGACCTCTGTTGAATCAACAGTAACCGGTGCCCAAACACTGGGAATTGGGTGAAATAGCCATAATTGAGGACTGACCACCCGCCTGGGGTTCAGCGGGCGACCCACTTCATCATCTGTCCTTACCTACCCCCCTTCAGACACCACTGCCCCATTATCCCACCATTACGATAATCAGCTCGAGGGACCAATGGCTGCACCGGCCCAGGAATTGCCTGCATCCTGCACTGCAATGAGGATGTTGTGATTGGCGGAAGTCCATCTCACCAATGAGAGGAATATCACAATTAGGGTTATATGTGTTTATCACTGGGAGGTTTCATGGTCGAGATGTGAGTGGAGCCAGAAAATCATATCTTGAGGTGCCATGTAGTGCCGACGCAGAATAGTTTGGTCAAGATATGCAAAATATTGGGATTTCCTAATAAAACTTGGAATTCGTATTCGTGTAAGACGCAAAAAACCGGCCTAGTGCGAGTTGGACACTCGCACCGAGGGTTCCGCACAAATCGCATTTTTTTGTGAAGGGACTGCTTCAGATTGTTTTCCTTTACTTGTGCTATAAGTTGCACCCAGACGGGAACATGGACGTTGGACCAAAGCAGTCACAGACTGGTGGCCACAGGGAGCGACAAGGCCCATGGGCAGACCACCAGCCCGATGGTCCGACGATATCATCAAGTCGCCGGGATCCCACTTGGTGCGATTAGCGCATGACCGGGGAGATTGGCGCTTTAGAGTAGAGGCCTATGCCCACCAGTGGGTCGATGTGGGCTGAATATGATGATGATCATGATGATGTGCTATAAGACCTTGCTTCGTGCCAAATTTCATGATTTAAGGCCAACGGAAAGTACCCTATATAGGTTTTGATTCAAAATCGCAACGGCGAAATCAAACAAATTTAGCAAAATTGTGACATATATGGCGGGGCGGTATCTTATGATTGCATTAACTTATATGATTTTTTTTTTACGAGACTACAGACTTAAGTAATCGTTGTTAATTTCAACTTCATATCTCTACGCTTTCCAAAGAGAAGGTCTTGAAAAACGGACAGAAAGACGGTCGTACACCGAGGTGATCCTTCGGAACCGTAAAAATAAGATCACTTATTGTTTAAGTCACTAGGACAAGCAAGACAAACTTTCGCATCAAATACTAAAGCACATGGCAACTGTTCCACAAACACATAACTCTCGCCATAGATATTCTTAGTCAGAAGTCAAGTTACCCCACTGCTGTATAGAAGGGTAGGAGGGTAAGAGTATACTCCGGTATTACCGTGTAATTGTGCGCGAAACTTATCACATTATCAAAAAGCTTCAAATCGCTGAATCCTTTGATCTTCGCGTTGCTAATTTGACAATTACACTAGGGCTGCCTGCCACCCCTCGCTTGATGAATGTTGTCGATGCCAACAAAAGGGTGGTGGTTGGCACATCGACTCTCGAAGGGACTCTGTGAGTGGACGAGTGCTTACCTTGTCATAATAAATCTAGTTCCTATTTGATTGACCTTATTGGCAAGTTCGTACAAAAGTTAATTTATTGCTTAAATAGAAAGTACCTTACCCTGTCAAACGTGTGAGCCATTTTTATTTACATTGTGTACTTGAGCCACCGCTGTGCATCCGTTCTGGCCCTGGCAGAATACCAGCGTCACAGACTCGTCTGTGACATTGCTGAGTCAGGGCCATTTCATTGTCGCAGTACGATCACATAACCACATAGTTGCACTTACCAGTATTCTTGATTTTGTTTTGTTTTGCTGTTAATTATTGTGAATATGTTGCTGATTGTATTTAATTGATATTGTTATTCGGATTTCTGTAATTTATGTGTTTGTACTGTCTAATGAATAAATCATTTATCTATCTATCTATCTTTCATCCCCACTGTAGCGCCGGGAGCCGGAATTTCCACAGTCAGAGCGTGCTGCGCGACGATTTTACATGTTTATCGAAGTTCTCCGATTCTAAGTTAGGGTTAATTCTTATTATAATAGTATTCTCAATAGAATCCTTTACCTTTTTCTTCCAATTGCAACTACCTATATTCCTATTGGATTGCAGCTAAAATAAAATGGTTCTTTCAATTTGCAGTACCCTAAATTTTACTATAATTACTAAAATATTTAATGAATAAAGCAATAGTTAGTCTTTAAGTTCTAGTTAGGTTTTAATTATGCGTTATCATGTCTAAAACTATAATAAACTCAAACACAGGTTGTGTATATACGTATATACATTTATTTTTACAATCCTTCTTTGTAAAGTGGTACAAAAAATAGGCCGGAATCTGGACTGGCCAGCGTGGGTTAGCAACAACCGAAGAGCCTAAAAGTATTAATTCATTAGCTAGCCTGTTCCTTCCTGCTTATTTTGAAATATTCTAGAAAGAGATAGGCAATAAAGCGACCGTTTAAATGAGCGCGAAACCGCATACAGATTCCAGCGCCTGGAAAAGCTACAGTCAAGGATAAAATTTATATTCCTGCTCCCGGAAAAAATACAGTCGAGGGGTTTTACATTTTGGCAGATACTACAATACAATACCTAAACAAATACTCTTATGACAGAACTTGGCTCAATCGTGGTAAAGTAATTAAAAAAATCGGTCAAGTGCGAGTCTAAATCGCGCACGAAGCGTTCCGTACCACCGTTCAATGGAAGCGATGGTGTGGAGTGAATAGTTTGGATTTTACACAGCAAAATATTGTTTACAAAGTTATTGGTGCGGTTACTTTCACACTCCATGTACGTAACCAGGTGCATCCATAAGTTTGTATGTGGTATTGAAAGAATTGTTGTATGGGAGCCCCCTTAAATATTTCTTTTATCCTGTTTTTTAGTATTTGTTGTTATAGCGGCAACAGAAATACATAATCTGTGAAAATTTCAACTCTCTAGCTAGCTAGGTTCTTGACAGACGGACGGACATCGAAGTCTTAGTAATAGGGTACCGTTCTTACCCGTTGGGTACGGAACCCTAAAAACTGACAAAAATAACCTCCAAAGAGGTTAAACGCCTACTTAAAAATATTTTTTATCGACATCACCAAAAAGGCCAACCCCTAGCCGCCACAAAGGAGGTCTGATGACGCCACGCGCCGGCTCCGCTTACTGGCTACGATTACTAACTTCATCCAGTTAGAGTTAACACGACGCTGCAGGCCTGTTAGCGAGATGATACCGGGCATAATTTATTATACAGTCTGGCTACGGAAGCTGGCTTGTGAGCCCCGTTTTTGGGAGCTATTTTGGAAATAATTATTGTTCCAAAAAACAGTTTCAATAGTTTAAGGTACCTTTAGGCTTGTTTGAGTATTTGGCGTCGTGCCCACTTAGGCGACGTGACGTGATATCGATCTGACAAAGGCCACGTATGCACGGCATTTTCTACTCAATTGGACTTGAACGAGTATCTTTGTCAGATCGATGTCACGCCAGCCAAGTGGGCACGACGCCTTTAAGAGAAAGGAAATTCAGTGACAATATTGGCTTACAAAACTCTAGATCTCTGGTTTTCTATGGTCGACTAAGATAGATAGATAAATGATTTTGATGAAATGATAATTACAGAAATCCGAAAAACAATAATCAATAAAATACAATCAGCACACACAATAATTAACAACAAAACAAAATAAAATCAAGAATACTGGTATGTGCAACTATGTGGTTATGTGATCGTACTGCGTGACGTGCGTGGTATACTGCCAGGGCCAGAACGGACGTACAGCGGCGGCTTAAGTTTACACAATGTAAATACAAGTTAATAATTTACGAATTATTATTTGTATTATTATACACTGTGAATTGAATAAGAATGAAAATAAAAAATAAAATGTAAAAAAAAATATTAATTACGATGGTAGTATGAATTAGAAATTGGATTGAAATAATTGTTGTATATATTTTATTAAAATAGAATTGCAATGGTAAATAAAATAACATTTGATATAAACAGAAATGCGATAGGATATTTATGTCAGTATGTAGGTAGTCAGTAATAATTTAATTTAATATATCAACCTGAAAAATTATAATTTAAGGGCATAGACTATGAGCGAAATGTGGCAAAAGAGGAAAAATCTCTGTTCAACTAAGAAAAGGAAAGGAACTACCTTTAATTACTTTGGTAACAAGACACAGCGCATGACGGACTTAAGTAATTAGCCTGCCTTCGGAAACGTGATAGAATGTAACCGACGAAATAATTGTAGGGACACAAAAGAGCGTGGAAAAGAAATGTACACCAGCCAGAATGCGCATCGTGCAAAGGCTGCAAGCAAAATTGATGAATAAACAATAAACTCCCATCTCATTCAACAAAATGCAGTCGGCATGCATTGTGCTTCTGCCGGCTAATTGATCAAGTGGCACAGGAAGCCAGAAGTGTCACCGCACTTCTCATGAATAAGACCCTAAATGAGCATATAAATGGTAAATGGTACTGATGAACGCGCTCGAAATAAAAGCCTTTATTGTTGAGAGGAAACAGAGCGCAGTGAAACGCGTGTGTACGGCTGATTAGGGAACTAAAAGCTGGGGTGGTGGAATGTACTGTTTTGCATAGACGACAGTGCCACCGGTTAAAATACTCGGATTGTGATAGGAAACGCATTGTGGAAAGCAAAGAGGCCGATTTGTAAGCGCGACAAAATTATTGCTGCCGCGAAACATCCGCGAAATTCGATCCGTGATTTCGATAAAGGTGAAATTAGTAGATGTGTGTCCTGTGTGTGAGCACTTTTGTGATATCGGCTTTCGTTACGACTGCCAATAAAAACCTTATTTTCTATCATGAGTGGAGAAGGAGAGTGAAAGTTGTCTGGATCAAATTACCTACATCGGAGCTTCTTAGAATTCGCAATTGACATCTGTCAACAGTAGAGACAGACCTGTGCCTCAGTCTCCCTTCCTTTTCTAAGCGAAACAAGGAGAAGGAGACGGGCGCATAGCTCTGTCTCTACTGTTGACAGATGTCAAATGTCACTTCTAAGAATGGTTCCACTTTAGTTTCACACTTTTTTAGGGAGAAACAATCTCACAGAAGCGAAATGAGAGCACAAACAATGAGACGGGACACCCCCGCTACGAACCTCTTTTGATCGATCTCAAAAGGATTTTTCCTTTGTCATGTCGCCGGCTTGCCAGCCAGTATCGCGGATGATTGACAGTCGAATCGACGAGTAATAAGTTAGCGTGTTTCCCGCGAAAATGAGTTTCCTCGCGGGGCGGGAAGGAGGTGGGGAGGGTAATTGGTGGGAGATCAAAGAGCCGGCGCGTCAGATCCGCGGTGCCCTTTGATTGTTTTTCGCGCGCGATCGAAGCCGCGCGTTTTTGCAACGGGCACCTGTGCGTAATGGCGTAATGGGAATTTATTTACGAGATCGAATAGCGCGGTGCCAGTGTGGCTGGGTGTGATTGCGAAAAGCTAACGAAGCACTTACTCATTCCTAGCCGTAGTACAACTCTGCTTTGTGATGCATTTTGAACAAGCAACTACATGGGTATTTTTCATTTGAGAAGTTCAAAGAACGCACATTTATTTGCGTTTTTCTTACCTCTGCCACAATACCAGGTTTGGTGTGCACATTAAACACGCCTAGATGGGAATCTAAATCGTAATCAACGTGGAATAAAATAACTACCAAAAACGTTTTAAAACCTACCAAAATAGTATAATGCCACAAATGCTCTACATATGGTCACACCGGCAACAAACGGGATGCCGGTTATGTCAGAATGTCGCTGTCGAGGTGCTGATTGAAATAATCACCCTGCAGCAGAGTGAGGATAACTGAGGGAACCAGTACAGGTGTAATTGAGTAATATTGTTCACTCTCGGATGCCGAGACTCGGTTCGTACAGTACGTGTATGTCTATCCAGCCCTCGCATTCCTCAAATTCGAACTTTTATTTTATTTCGTACACAGGGTGTAGTCTTATTTTAGGGGGTTGTTAGGGTCATCACTCTGAACAACATTCTTATTGAAACCGATTTGATCAGAATAACTTTATTTTTTACTTCTCCATATAAAACAGCTGATCGCGCGGCCCAAACTGTAGATTCCAACAAAAAATACGAACTTAAAGTACCGTGAAACACCCATCAGCGTCTAGTGATGTCATAACATAAGATAACATAGCATCACGCCTTTTCCTATACGGGGTGGCAGGGGCACAATTGTTCCCACTTCTAGCCAGTTATCTATACTCCATTTTGCGTGACAGGGGGCTAGCCCATCGCCGCAGTTATGGAGTAATGAAGGTTTCCTCACGATGTTTCGGTTTTATGTACTTAAGATAAATTCATTATCTCATTGTTACATGATCAGGAATCAAACCTGCATCTCCTGTGTGAGAAGCAAGCGTGAAACTCATTAGACCATGCAGTGATGTCATATCAGTTAATTTGTCACTTAGTGAAATAAGGAGAAGATGAGTGACGCATACCTCAATAGCTCTGTACCTTACTTACTTACTCTGTGGTAAAAACACAGAACAGATAAAAACTGTTTTTTATATTCCGTGGGTAAAAACGACCAACACAGGGTACGTCACCAGAACGTAGGTCCGTTTTCGCGCCAAACTGTCAACGACAATGACATAAAATTTACCCGCGATTTGGCAATAAATTGTACCATTTTTATTTTACTTTTTCTTTTCATTAAAATCGCGGATTTAAAAGAGCTCCGTGGTTTCACGCTTGCTTCTCTCTCACACAGGAGACGCAGGTTCGCTTCCTGACCATATACCAATGAGATAACTAATTTATCTTAAGTACATTATCGGACTTTCACCGCGTTATCACAAAAAATATTAAACAGCGTTTAACCTCAAAACAAACGTCAAATCCCATAGGTTTTTGTTTTTAAACAAGTGTTGAACAGTGGTGTATCTATTTGTGGTAAGGTCCTCAGTGTTTCGGATGACACGTTAAGCTACAGCTTAAAGGTCCCGGCTACTATCGCTATGTGGTAGTGGTCGTAAAACCCCTCCACCAACCCGCACTGAGCCAGCTTCCTGGAGCATGGCTGTTAATTAATGGACTGTATGTTTTTCGATACTTAAAGGACACTCACCGTTGCAAGAAGCTGCTGCGATGCTTCTTCGTCAGGTGTAGGACCCTGAGAGCTGGCTCGTACTGCACTTACCCGATTCCAAGGTTACCTGGCACCTGAGTAGACGCAGCTAATGTGATGTCCTCCTGCTTCCTCAAGGCACTTAATGTATTTGACAAGGTCTAAAATGATAATTCCACTCGCAATAACTAGTGCGACTACTCGCGCTGAGCTCGATATTCTCTTTACGTATTTCCAAAACGACTACAACTAGTTCGATGACTCGACACGACAGCTATTTTTAGATCTGTCAAAACGCGGGCATATAATCTTGCCAAATTAAAAATACTCACTCAAAACTTAACAATGGCTTTATCTTACCACTCGTATCCGGGGAAATTCCTGTGCCCACGGTGGGGACCTTAATGAGCTACATTTATTTTATTTACTAAGCCACGAGCTTAGTTTAACTAACTAGTTCGACATTTGCCAACAAACTGTTACGCAGTTTGGCAGAAAATAAATTGTAATAGTCTTAAGTTTTGTGATAAATAAATGTCTTAAAAAAAAAGAAGATATTTGTCAAAATGAAAACAAAATAAAATTATTGCAGATTGCAGAATCTCCATTGTAGCAAGTGTCAACTGACACATGGGTAGCTTCTCCATACTACTTAATCCACCAAGCCAACCGGCGCCACTCAGGCATCTTGCGTCTCATGTGACACGCCTTAAAGCATGTTTTGTTTGACAGGTGTGACTTGAGACCTCAGATGGGGGTTAATCTAGCTCAAAAAGACCTTGTTGTTAATAATTTTGTATTGTCTAAATAATTTGGTCTCATAATAATTAATTTTTGAATATTTGTATTGATTAACCACAACTTTTTAAAAGAGGTCTAAAAATCAATCTGTGGTAGTTCTAAGCCCTTCATCTCCCACAGTGGTGCAATGTAGAGAAGTGGCAAAAAATGACGTTTGTTAAGTAGATGTAAATATCTACAGTAATAAAGAAATTTGACTTTGACTGTGACTTTAGATAAACGAAACTTTTACTTACTTACTTTACTGTGTGCATAGATGGAAGATACATCCTGAGAGTCAACCGCCTTTTGTATGCCAAAAGCATGCCAACAGGGATTATTAACTGACTTCACAACAAAGAAGGAGGTTTTTAAATCTTCGGGATCTTTTTTTTATGTATGTGACCCGATTTCTCCAAGCGGATGGACCGATGTGGAAAAAAAAATTGTTTGAAATGTTTTACTTTCCGTTCGGTCCCATTAACTTCAGGTCAGGATCTGATGATGGGATCCTGGAGAAATCCAGGGAACTCTTCAATGGAATTATGGGCAGGCCTATAGCGATTTTTGTATTTTTCCCAGTAGCTCGCGCTTTTACTCTCGCGAAGCATCATTTTGTTAAGTGGAACTGACGATGAGGACCACAGATGGCACCAGAACTACTCAATACTAAGTATCCCATGATATATGTATAATTGCTTATATACGGTGGCTCCTGGCGTTGGGTCAGGTTCCGGTACCGGTGTGTGCCGTGCGTGTTCAAATAGGCCCGCGGCTGTTGTCTAAGTGTGTGCGTACCTTTATAACAGTAGGCATCCACGCAGCTTCTTCGACTTATGCACTCCTATTCTCCTCGTCTTATTAAGTGCTTGTCCTACTGAGGTAATTGGAGGTGATGGTGACGTACTTGGAGAACTCTTCAACAACTTATAAACATCGGTCTGATGTTGATGATATCATGATGATCATGAAGAAATGGGAGGAGCTCTTCAAATAATTAACGCAAACCTGCGATTTGCATTTGTTTTACAGTAACTTGTGCAGTTAAAAAAGCTTAATAGTAGTCTATGTGACTGATACATAATGGAGGGCATTAAAACTCGAGAGATCACTCGAGAGTTTTAATGCCTAATTATGTACAGTGACATACACTAGTTTATCTACACACATATCATAAGCTCTCTTTGATGTGTTCAGGAACCGCATGTTCGACCTGCATGGTGGCATTGATCATTGCCCTGCATTTGTTTAGCTTGTTCAGTATTACATGGTATTACCAACTTCACAGACAAAGTAGGGGCGGCACGCAGGCGGGCGTCGGCGTTCGAAATTTGAATGTCATAATTTGTCGAAAATTGTAACATTATGGTCATAATGAGTTTTTACCAAGTAGTATAACATTATGCTGGTCGTAACCTGCGATTTTTGGACGCACTACAGAGGGTTTATGATACGTGTGTAAATAAAATAAATTAAATATGGTTGCTTATCAAGTAGCGTTAGATTGAAGTCGTTTTTTTTTAAGTTTTACATTTTGTTCTAATTCTAATTCTAAGTATAAATATATATCCATGTACTCTTCACATCACAACCCAGTAGAGGCAATAGCAGAGCTTATTAATATCATAACCTCGAACTAAATGACTACACATAAGGAAAGCCATAGCTAGCAGCCGCTATAATTACCGGTGTTAGAACAATTTGCAAGTTTTTCTCAACTTGATTGATTGATTGATTGATCATCGAGAAAGCAGTAATGATGGCGATACTTGGAAATGTTGTTCTCACTGAAACTGTGTGATCGTGACTTTGTGACGGTCTTCTGGTGAAGTTCTTGTGGATGTATGCTATAGTATATATGTCACCGTAAGATTGTGACTTTGTGACGGTCTTCTGGTGAAGTTCTTGTGGATGTATGCTATAGTATATATGTCACCGTAAGATTGTGACTTTGTGACGGTCTTCTGGTGAAGTTCTTGTGGATGTATGCTATAGTATATATGTCACCGTAAGATTGTGACTTTGTGACGGTCTTCTGGTGAAGTTCTTGTGGATGTATGCTATAGTATATATGTCACCGTAAGATTGTGACTTTGTGACGGTCTTCTGGTGAAGTTCTTGTGGATGTATGCGATAGTATATATGTCACCGTAAGATTGACAAAACCGTTAGTTTATAACTATTTTTTCCTAGTTAGTTTACAAACTATCCATAAATTGTAAACTATATATACGTGCTACTAACGATGGAAATACCAGGGCAAACACTTTTTTTTTTGGAGGGGAAAAAAATGGAATTACCCATGCCCAGGAGTCAGACCTCCCTGCTATGACCAGGTCCTCACATATTGAGCGGGCATCAGCTCGTGTGGTATACAGACTAAAAATAACCCCTTTGTGTTAACAGTTAAGATTTTACTGTGAGCCATGGACCAGGGCAAACACTGCGGTAGCTTAGGTGAAGCCTAGAGGGGGCGAGCGCAGTCAAGCCAAGAACAAAAGAAACGTAAATTCTAAGCCCTGTCAGTCTGGTTTACAATTTCTCGATAGCTTACAAACTAACGTGTTAGTTTATAAAGTTAAGGTTTTGACAATCTTACAGTGACATATATGTTTGTACAGACAGAATATATCTAGCACTGAATGGCATACCGACCTCACTCTCCCTCAACCGTATCTTACCCTATTCGTTACATCTCACCTTCTCATTTATACTTTTCGTACAGAGACAAAGATATTTGGCGCGGCTGTAAAGCACCTATACAGGGTGAAACAGTAAGGATACCAAATAAAATATGTATGTATGTAAATAATGTATGACGACTTTATCATTCTAAGCAAGTTTTCCGAACCGAACATGTGTTCAATCAGAAGAACGGTTTAGCCTAGCGGGTACCCTGCCTACGAAGCTGACGGTCCTGGATTCGAATACCGGTAAGGGCAAATATTTGTGTGATGAGCATGAGTTTGTTTCTTAATAGTTGGATGTTTACTATGTATTTAATTTACCTTAGTATTTATCTCTATTATATATATATCGTTGTCTAGTACCCATAACACAAGCATTGTTGTGCTTACTTTAATGGCTTACTAGTTCGATTTTGTACGATTATTTATTTATCTACACACAAATCATAAACTCTCTTTACTGCGCCTAAAAACCGCACGTTAAGACCAGCATAATGTAAAACTATTTGGTAAAAACTCATTTCTTATCTGAAAATTTGTACATTATGACCATAATGTATAAAAAAGTATATCCATATCAACCCTCGACGAAAAAAGAGCGGTGTCACAAGTTTGAAGCGACTGCCTGTCTGTCTGTGTCTGTGGCACTCTAGCGCTCAAACAGGTGGACGCAGTTTTCTGTGAATGGCAGTAGATTCCCTACGATGGTTCTTATCTATGTTTTAGTAGAATCGGATCAGTCGTTCGAAAATTATCAGCTTAATAAATAAGCAAGTCAGCCAAATTTTAGAACGTTTTTATTTATTGTTAATATTATTAATATTGATCTAGCCTCGATATACATACTTATATAGATCAATACTATACTTAGATAGATAAACAACCATGACTAAGGTAAAAACATCCGTTCTCATCAAACAAATATTTGCCCCCACCGGGACTCGAACCCAGGACCCTTGGCTTCGTAGGCAGGGTCACTGCCGACTCGGCCATTCGGGTCGTGTTCGGGTTGTGTCGGGGTTGTTTTTTTATAGACCTGATTTAACACCCCTTTCTGTTGCACCCTGTATTTTATTTCTTACCTACCCGTGTTTTCTCAATATGCTTCACTATAATGAGTGTGGCTAGCCCGTTATGATCTCGTCTCGTTCCCATATTGATAGCGCTACAGCGTACACTTTACAGTGTGGAGTATCGCAGAGTCATGCTCGTTGTTGATCGAGGGCCTACAATTCTGGGTTCCGTAGGTTAACTCCGTAGGACTTCCAGGGAATAAATGGTCGGAGCTCAAAATGATGGCCATGGACCTCTGGTGGCCCCAGATCCTAACGTAGGGGTGAAAGGACCTAAGTAAGTTGGCCTTGAAGGTCAATTTCTCGAAAGGGGTAGTAGCCAGAAGTTCTGTATTTCTGTTTCAATTCATATTTCATAATTATTTATTGCACATAAATATTTCACAAGTTACATTAAAAGAAAATCTAGGTATGTACGATATACGATGTATGTATGAGCTTCTTTCTAAAAAGATATTTCTTCCAGCAAAACCAAGACATTAAGGAAATATTATTATAAAATGCAGTGCACAATAACTAGTATAAATAAAATGCTAAGGAATAAATTAAATAAATATAAAAAAGGCAATATCTACTAAATAAGTACCGAAATATACTACATACACTTTACATACAAATACATACAATAACATTTACGAAAGAGAGAGGTAGTGCTCTTTAATACGTTTCTTAAAAGAGAAAAGAGTGGGACTGTCTCTTAAAGTGCAAGGAAGTGCGTTCCAAAGTCGGACCGCCGGAACCTGAAAGAGTGTTTATCTAGACACGTATCATAAACCCTCTTTACTGCGTCCAAAAACCGCACGTTACGATCACCATAATGTTAAACTACTTGGTAAAAACTCATTTCTTATCTGAATATTGAACATTATGACCATAATGTGTAAATTTTCTACATATTATGACATTCAAATTTCGAACGCCGACGTCCGCCTCGTGCCGCCCCTACTTTGTCTGTAAAGTTGGTACTACAGAACAAGCTAAACAACTCAATGCTACAATGCTGGTCAGACATGCGGTTCCTGAACACGTCAAAGAGAGCTTATGATATGTGTGTAGATAAACTAGTGTATGTAACTGTACATAATTAGGCATTAAAACTCTCGAGTTTTAATGCCCTCCATTATGTATCAGTCACATAAACTACTATTACACCCGGCATTGTTATGCCGCGTACGTAAAAAAACACCCCGAACAATATCACCACTACACAAACGCTAGACGGAGAAATAATTTAGTTTTACCAGAACCTAAACTAGAAATTTACAAAAAAAGCCCATACTATATGTCAATCTTAATATACAATAACCTACCAAACAATATAAAAAACGAACAAACCGTTAGTTCGTTCAGCATAAAACTAAAAAAATATGCTAATTTCAAAAAGCTACTACACTATAGACGAATTTATGACTGATTCTAAATAAGTGATATAGAGGATCTCAGCGTTGCAATAATTAAGAATATTAAAACAAGATATTTTGTATATTTTAATTGAAATGTTAACTACTTGTGAAATGTTTTATCTAGATATTAAGCGAACAATTGTGATACCCTTTCAGGGTGCATGTACTTTTACTCTATATTTACACATACACACACACCCCCCCCCCCCCCCACCCACCTGTAACCAACCCCCGTGTACATGTTTGCAAATAAAATGAATATGAATATGAATATGAAGTGGCTAAAAGTGAGACAGTGTGAGATCTCCGGAGCCGATGTCCAAGCAATGCTGCGGAAGCAATGCTGCGGAAGCAATGCTGCGGAAGCAATGCTGCGGAACGCACTGCTGTAATCCACAGCTTACTCTTGCCCGCATTTTTTCCACCGGCCGTTGTTTTTAGGTGGAGTGTCTCGACATGTTTGTGCGCAGGCGCCGCTATTACACGACCACGAATATTGTTTTAAAATCGATCCCGAAACCGGAGCCCTTTCGTATTTACACAGTTTAAAAGACACGTCAACGGGGATGCTGCGATTTAGGGTTGTCAGATTAAATCCTGCTTAAAATTATCTCATTCCATAACTCTGCTAACCCACTAACGGTATTTCATTCAGCCCCCTTCGTTTCCCGCCAAATCCAACCAGCATCTAAATCAAATGTCAAATTGACTATTTGTGCATAGGAAATCTGTCACTTTGCGTCCATATTCAGTCGAGTTGAGTTAGTAAAATTGAGAATCACATAATGGGAGAATCACATAAGTGGGCGGAAGCTATTCTTCTGCCAACTCGATTGGGAACGGCGTGGTGATGATATGGTGGTTTTTGAGTTTGTGCATGGGCGGGGGGGGGGGGGGGGGGATTTTGACAGTTGACATATCAAATTTGCAATCAGACTCCAAGTCGCAATAGCAATACCATATATAGGATCAAGCAATCGATCAGAGTACAGCCACACATACAACTTTCAATGAACTTGAACATTGATGATGATTGAGGAATCTGAAAATTATTAATAATTAAGTTGATGAGACAACAGTACCGTCCTACTAATATTATATATAATTGAAAAAGTTTGTGTATTTGTTTGTTTCTCTTTCATGCTGAAACGGCTAGACGGATTTGGATGAAATTTGGGATATATATAGCTTATACCCTGCCTTAAAATATATTTTATCCCGAAAAATAATCAATGTTTCCGTAGGATGAAAGTTGGAATATATGGTAGCTTTTGCCCTACGCGACCGCGTGATTCGGTTTTACGTCATGCTTTGGAACGTGCCAGAAAAGGGAGTACTTAATTATTTACTTAGACATTAAGTAGATTTCTGGCACTCCATACATTATCTTTTCCGTGCTGAGCATATCACAAACAGTCGTGAAATCATTTATTCCCTCTTCTGGCACAATCCCAAGCATGACGTAAAACCGAATACCACGCGGGTAAAAGCTAGTCTCTCCATAAATTCAAAATAGGTAACTAATTTCTAGATATTAAAATGATGATTGGGCGGTCTGTGCCACCCCTATCTCCTCAGAAACGCGACACTCGACTGCAAGTAGTTTGGAGGTTTGTTTAAAAACATCTCGGAAACGCATCGCGTCGCAGGTACCACTGTACCTAAACGGCCCACGGGCCGTAGAGTAAGTGTATACTGGACAAACAAACACACTCACATAAGCACATCGACGAAATGATAATAAGAGTAACTCGTCACTGTCTCGCTGCTTTCATCAATATTATACAATCCAGGGTGTCAAAAACATTACTATCTGTTGCTGTGGGGAAAAGCATATTTTGTTAAGGCAATCTTAAGGCAAACCACAGAGTTTTCTGTTCGTAATCCGCAGTAAGTAACCCAATACTGGCCGCTTGGCAAAAAATATCAATGGAGTTTTTTGCAAAAAGGTTTTAATGTCATAAAGGAAGTGAACGCGGGAGTGGTGTTGACTTAGGTCGGGCACACCGTAATAGGGAAAATATTATGTCAAAACCTTCTAAAGTATTACAAGGGTTCGCCAAATATTATTTTTGTAAACAAGTCGCGTTGCTAACTGTACTTACCCTTACTTGGTGGTGTATTAAAGTAGCAGACTCCTATCTTATATTTAACCCTCTGGGACATAAGCATGCAGAAATTATTATATGTGTTGGAATTTATTACCCAGCTATAAGGTTGAAGGTAGGCATATGTCACTATATAGTGGATAGAGCCTCATGATTATAAAGGTTAAATCAGTTGGGTTGGGTTCGCTTTTGGGAAGCAGAAAGACGTCTTCAAGTCCAAGATCCCTCAAAACCTAAAAAGACCAGGGTTTATAACCAACGTGTCCTGCCTACGCTACCATAATTATGGTGCTGAAACATGGACCCTGACAAAGGCGAACATATACAAAATAACAGTCGTACAGAGGGCCATGGAGCGGTCCATATCAGTCGTACAGAGGGCCATGGAGCGGTCCATGTTAGGCATCAGACTTCTGGATCGTCTTCGCAATACAGAAATAATACGTCGTCGTACTAAGGTCGTCGATGTCGGCAAGCGAATCACGAGACTGAAGTGGGGGTGGGCAGCAGCACTTGGCACGGTGGTAGGTGGACCAAAGCGGTAACTGAGTGGCTACCCAGAACCGAAAAACGCCCGTAGGCAGACCACCAGCCAGGTGGACGGACGACATCACCTCCATAGACGGAAAGCAGTGGATGCGGGAGGCTCAGGAGCGGAGTGGATGGCGTTGTAGAGAAGAGTGGGTAGGTGTGGGCTGATTGACGATGGTGATGACGAAATCAGTGCTAAGAACAAACTGAATCGACAAGGACGACGACCTGTGGTGCAGCGGTTGTGGCTCTGCCTACCATGCGAGAGGTCCCGGGTTCGATCCCCCGCTGGGGTGAAGAAAAATATACAGGTCTTGGAATGTGTGTGACGTCGCTGTTTCTGGTTCCCACGACACAAAATATCCCAGTGTAGGGCCAGAAGCAATTTATGAGACTGTACGTAAATTTTTATGTTTATGTTCATTTCCCATACTTTTTTTACATTTATATTCAGGCAAATACATTGCTTCAGGCCCTACACTAGGATACCCTGTATCGTGGGAACCAGAAACAGCGAAATCAAACACATATAAACATTTAAAAAAACTAGGAGTTTATTTTTATTTTTTTAACAGTTCATTTTGCGTGACAGGAGGTACAGACCATGGGCGCAGCTAAAGACAATAATATATTACTAATAAGCATATGCAGTAGGAAATAATCAAATCCAGCAGATTCTCTATCTCCGACATCAATCCGGATCGTAATCAAATTGACCTTTTGAAGGCTGTTTGTCGGCTTCAGAGCACATTTAAAAAAAAAAAGTTTATTTCCATAAGAAACACATAGGTTACATTTGGAGAATGTCAAATTTTAAACTAACACATTGATAAGGTATAGGGAATAATAAAACTCAATTTGAATTCCGTCACCTCAATGTTTTAGATGCATTGTGATTGTGATTGCGAGTGTTTCTGAAGGATCGAACAGACATCTATATTATAGCTACCGTCGTAACTCCCAAAAGTAGAATTTCTTTACTAAATACAGTCACATACATATAGATTGTTGTAGATAGACAGACAGACAGACAGACGTGTCGGATAAAACAACAGTCAAACGGATGCGCAGGCGCCGGCGCTGGCTGGGTAGAGACACTGATGTATAGAGGAGTGTATATGGCTTTCATTATTATTGGTCACTCATTTTCCCGTGTGGAGTGGCAGTGGCATATCTTTCGACCCAAAAAAACAACTTATTTATGTTTTTTGTTGCACATTATACAAAGGTATTATTATTTACATTTCAATGTACATATATTATTCGGTACCGCGTTAAAATTTAATTTTGGTAAAAATTTAAAAGAATCTCAAATGGAATTTTTAAGTTACAGAAAATTCTGCATTGTTTTCTTATACATTAAATTTATTTGGATGTAAGCTAAAGTCAAACTATTCCGAGCATTAGGGTGGAGCGAAATTGGTATAATAAATTTTGGTCTTGAACATCTTGAACTCAAACTCAAATATTTCATTGTAAGCAGACAAATGATAGAGTGATAGGTTGTAATCGATTAGATTTAAATACTACTATGTTATATCAAATATGTTGCGGCATCTAGTTCTGAAACAAAACTATATCGTCGATTTTCTGTCTGAGCCAAATGTTTGGTGTCACAGTCAATGAAAGAACTGAAACCAGAGATCTTACTGAACCTCGTACATGGCATGGCATGGCAAATAAACTTTTAGCTATACAGGATGTGGAGTGTGGAGAGCCACCAGGAAATGGCCACGGCTTGGCCCGTGATGAGGAGACCTGACGGACACCTCTCGCAAGTAGCCCCCAAAGTGGAAAAGGGAGGAAGGTCACCCCAAAACAACGTACAGCGGAGAAAGAGCTAACATTGTGGCCAACATCGTGAGCTCAGATTGGGCGGAGTTAAAGCAGATGGCTCAAGATCGGAAGAAATGGAAATATGTACTAAAAGCCCTTTATCCCTTAGGAAGGGTGACAGAACAAGATGATGATGATGATACAAGTTGTAACAGAGAATTGTAGTGTAGGAGGTTTCTATTCTTCTGTAAGGTGGTTGTAGCGCCTGCACCTGGCCCACTTGAGCGGGGCCTTTGTGCATGTCCCCTTCGCCTTCACATCCAATTCAGCCATCCCAACTCTTGCACCAGCTGGAGTAGGAGGCCTGGGTGTTCTAGAAGCTCGTGGGTGGATGTTGTGTCTCGCCTGATATAACCATCCTGGTTTCTATTGTGGAAGGACATGCTAAAAGCAATAGCTCTACAGTTTCATCCACTTCCACATACCCCCTGCATATTGGGCTGAATGTTGCACCTGTAATTTTCAAGTCTTTTTTAGTCTACAATGGCCTGTTATAAGGCTTGCTAGTACCTTATTTAACTGCGTTGCATTCTTATTGAGTTATTATTTATTTATGAATAGTTTTGTGTTTTTACAGAGTGTAGGAGGTTATTAGCACATTATTTATGTATTTATTTTTATTTATTTAAAATTTGGAAAACCAACAGCTATAAAACAAATTTCTTTAAAAACTAAAATAGAAATAGAAAGCCAATTACAGGTATTCACTTATAGAAATAGAGCAAAAATTAAACATGGGAACACTCATCATATTTGTCACACTTGCCAATTAAAACAAACAGTGAGATATTGACACAAAAACCATATTAAAAAAAGATAAAAACTATGCACTAAAAAAGTTAAGGGTTAGGCACCGCCTTACCTTGACAATATTGGTATGAAATATATCTATGTCCGACAACTTGCTAAAACAGTTAACAGTCCTGCTTGCTCGTAGCAAAAATGAATTTTGTCTATAGTTAGTTGAGGCTCTAGGCACATTTAATGGAGGGTTGAATCTGAGTGACCTCTGTGGAACAACAAATTTAAGTTTGCTCAGGAGGACCGGACAATCGATGTCATTATTAATTATTTTCAACATATATAGGTAATCGGCAATATTCCGCCTATTTTGAAGAGGTAAAAAGTGAAATTGTTTACAGAGATTGAGATAGTTATTGGATTTATAGGGAATTTTAACTCTAAAACATAGGTACCTCAGGAACCGCTTTTGGATATTTTCAATACGATCTATATAAGTGGCATAGTTCGGGTTCCATATCTGAGACGCATACTCAAGGTTACTTCTTACAAATGTACAATATAATAGTTTTATAGTTTTGATATTAGTAAAACTCTTAGATATTCGCATAACAAAACCCAGTGATTTCGAAGCTTTATTGACAATTTTATCAACATGACGATCAAAGAGCAACCTTGAGTCATGGTGTACACAGAGATCACGCATTATATTACATCTAGAAAGATCCTGGCCTTGTAAAGTATAGTTTGTGTGAAGAACATTGAAAATACGGGTAAAAGTACAGACGAAACATTTAGAAGGAATTAATATGACTTAGGGCGTTGGGTAACCTAAAAATGACGTTAGATAAATCGTTATGTGGTCAAATGAAGTCACCTTATACAATATACATAATACCAGTAAAGGTTAAGGCATTTTGTTGTTGTTGTCATATTTCAAAGGATTATTTAGGGACATCATAAAGTTGCTCTGGTCAAAACATAATTCAAATTGTACGTAATGACGATCAAATCGATGTCATAGTTAAAGTTATTCTGAATATCCTTAATAACCCACTAAAAGTAGACAACAGTTTTCGTACAACCTGTATACCATATAGCTCGTCTCATGTCAAAGTGACGCATGCGTCGACGCGCCAGCAATAATGAACTTACCAGATCGGATGACACGGGTATATGTCAGCAGCTCCATTTGCTATTTATACACAACCTTCTGATGAACTGGTACACCACAAAATGCTTTTGTGTGACATAAGTGACTTTGAAATTAAAAAAATAAACATAAACATTAAACAAACATCAACATTTACACACAGGCACATACATTGCTTCTGGCCCCACACTAGGATACCCCGTGCCGTGGGAACCAGAAACAGCGAAATCACACACATATAAACATCGAATCTGTCATTACCTATCCATTATGATGGTTATTGTTATCTGACTATGTCATTACTATCGGTACTCCACTATTATTTACCTGTAATAGCTAATTGATTGAACACACCGTAGAAAGTACTTAGTTCTTTAAATATTACTTTTAAGAAAATCTCGAGCCAATATTTCTAGCACAAAAATAGTGATAGAAGCGTAGTTCGTCAGCACATCTTCTGGTTACCTAAGCTTTTATGTAACTACTAGAGTTTTCAGCTGTATCCGCAGAAACTACTGAAAATCTAAGCAAAAGTGGGACTAACGAACATCGGAATTACGGTCGCCTAATTCAGGCAAACATTGGAGCGCTAACGGGTCATCAAGGCCCCACAATCAGTCAACCCTTCGGTGTTTGCGCGGGCCTGCGCGACCCGAACCGAGCGATGAATTATTCATCTGGCGGCTAATTGTAATGAAATTTACGCCCGCCGCGCCCCGCTGTTGCCTCGGCCCTGGATGGCGTGGGTTTCCATGTGTCGGTTTTGGTTTTGGAATTAAAGTTAAGAGATTTTATTACTTGAATGTGTTTTTGAACACTAGGGATGACAATGAGACAAGGAGTGGATAAGGGCAAATAAACATATCGACGCCGATATTCATTGCTTGTAGAGAATACACTGCATCTGTATTGATTATTTAACTTTTCACATTTTTTAACAGTAGTCAAGGGCCACTTCAATTTCGATGAAAAATTCAACCTATCTTATATCTTAGATTTTAATGAATTCCGTGTTTATTTTGAGTATTACCTAATTAAACGGAATCTATGAAACAAATTGGAAAGTAAATTTGAGTCACAGAGTCAAAATATTTTTAACTTAACATAAAGTTTAACATACACGGACACACATTACATTGCATTGCTTCTGGCCCCACACTAGGATACCCTGTGTCGTGGGAACCAGAAACAGCGACGTCACACACATATAAACATCGAGGACCTGGTTTTTTTTTTATTTATCCTCAGCCAGGGATCGAACCCGGGCCCTCTCGCATGGTAGGCAGAGTCACAACCGCTGCGCCACAGAGGTTGCCAACTGAACCTCGCCATGTAACCCTCCGCCAGCATCAAACGTCAGAGAAAGAGACTTATTATTTTATTAGTTTACAGACGATTTAATCACGATTGTTGGTTCGGGTTAGTCAATATGCGGTGACGGGTTGGGGCCTGATGTACGCGCGTTAGAAATGAGACGCAGCTGAGATCTGTTGAGGGTTAACATTAAACATAGATGCTAAATTAAACATAGCAGGAAAATACTATTAAAAAAATCATTGTGTTGTATCTTTCGAGAAAACCCCCAGGAATTATGTTTCTCATTTCCTAATTTGCAAAGAAGCATGAGGCTCAGTTTGTAAGTACTGTCATGTACTTTTTCCCAGTTTTATCTATGTAGACTTTGTCTTAATAAGTGATTTGTATGAGAAAAGGTACCAAAACGTATGATTTTGCTAATAAAACTACTAATATAGATATGTTTTCAACTTACACACTCAATAACGGCCAAGACTGAAGAAATGTGATTAACATTAATGATTATCTTCTCTTCACTCATGATCGTTATTGAGTATATTTTTGTAAATAAAGCTTTAAACTTACGAAAATGTAAAAAAATACAATAATTAGATATATTACGCGTTATACTTATGTTCTCATGAACAACCAAATCCACTCAAGCTACTACCATGCACTCAAAGCTACTTTACAAAATAATTAAGAGTCTCCGACTGCAAAATCTGATGTCATTCTATGCCCAATATTTCAGCTTTCTGAAGACACCTGAGTGTTGCTCTTGGGTGATCGGTTTAACGACCCCCAGTCACCGGTGAACCTAATCTGTCGCTTAATCGAAGATCACCTCTGTTCTGTCCTTTTAAATACCATCAAAATTTATCAAAACTATGGACACGAAAGAACTTTTTTTGGGGTATCTGGGTTCGTTCAAAGGCCAGAAACCTTTAGGCAACGGTGCATTGAGTTCAGCTATGATTACAGTTATAGAAAGGGCTTTAAGAGGAAAAATATGCTTTGCTTCACCTTAATCGGAATAGCCGCTTTCATATGATGCATTGTCTAGTGGTATAAAACCCACAGGCTGCGTGGATGCCTCCTTCACTTTATTTTTCTATTATTTCAGGAATTTGGGTAGACTATTCATATATTTTTAAAGTTCGTACCAGCCGATTTTTTCGGTCTTAATAGGCAATGTAACAAGTCGTCGCAATTTTAAAAACAAGCCTTAGGATAATAGTTTTAATGATGAATTTACTCAAACAAAATGTCCAGTATTTTTCCCGAAATAAAATTAATAGTTAAATGAAACAAAAAAGTTAGCTTTCTGCATATTCTTCAATGTTATTGTATATGTAAGGTGCTGCTGATGTCAAAGAGTCTCATTGGGTCTGGTAGGTATATGTTAATCACCAATCTAGAGATAAGCTAGCCATGCTGTTACGAATGCTGAACAAGTATACACCTACTCAAATATATAGTGGAAATTATAGATTTTAATAATGTAAGTAGCTAAATTTGTATTTGTTCCTACTGACGGACGTCCCGAATGTGAGATAATACATTTTTGTCACCACTATCTAGATAACTACAAAAATGCAAAACCTTAACTACAACCACAGTGATCTATATCCTCCCCAAAATAATCTCCTAATACCGCACCACCGATAAGCGACATAAAACATTATCATAGCATTTGTCAGACACAAAACTTTTCTCCCATTCAAGATAAAATAAAATATCACGAACGAAAATACAACAATGGGCCTTCGACAATGGTTACGTGGGGTGTTGATGTGAAAGGCAAGGGGGGAAGGGGGCATGGGGGGAGGGGGGGGCTATCGTCATTTTGATGTCCATCTATTTACTAATGACTTCCTGTGTCAGGTGCTCGCCCCACCCTATTCCTTTTTTTTCGGCGCTCGAAGGAAAATCGTGGCCTTTTGTACCCCCTGAGAGATTAACTTTGCCTGTTAAGTTATGCAGCTTTTAGATGGCTTTTAGCTGTTAGAGGAATAAATTTATGTAATAGGGGAGTGCTGTTAGCAAAGGAAATAGAGATCCTCCGTGTTACTATTAAAAATGTCACACATAGTGTATCCTCAAAACAAACGTGAAATACTATACGTTTTTGTCATTAAACAAGTGTTGAACAGGAGTTTATGTTTTGTGGTAAGACCCACTAAGTTTAATTCGATGTGATGGTGGTAGATTTCATTCAATACAACACAGAATCTTCTCTACACTATGGCACACCCTGAATAATTTAACCTTTTACCGCATACTAACCCACATATTACCAAGCACTAAGGTTCAAAATCGCGATCAATTTCGAGTAAGCCATGCGTAAAGGGGTCAAGGTGATGCAAGAAATATATATAAAAAGGAGTTCTAATGCAAACAAAGTGACAGCATTAATTACTTCCACATAAGAAAGGAAAGAGAGCGCAATCAATGCGCTCGACTCAAACCAAAATAATGTGGCGCCAAAACACATAAAATTGTTTTAAAATAAACCACGCTATTTTGTCACAAAAAAACAAGGAGACTATACGAATACATAATAGCCACATTTTGAATGCCATTCCGCAATGAAATTAGTTAGGATTTCAGAATTACAGGAAAAAATAAAACAATTTAGAGGTATTTTCGTAATTAAATTCTGTCGAGAATGTATTATCCAGTCGCGTTTTCTTTCAGTGAGAATCTTAATCAAATACTTAATAAATAAACTTTGACCCAAAAATGAAATCTGTAGATGACTTTGTAGTGGAGTAAATAGATTCGAAAAATTCCCCATTTTTTCGTATCACCTTATTTTGTGTGATCCATGTCGTTTCGGCGCATTTGGTACCTCTAATTTCGGGAATATTCGGGATTGTCAATTTGGTTTCCTTCCTGTTACTACACAACTGTCACGTGTTGTGTATGTACTATTAAAAGTGAAACTGAGTACTAATAAAAATATTTCTAGTGAAATTGAGAACGGCAAGCCCAAATTCAAACGAAAAATCCACACACATAGCTCACGGATATTCCATATGGGTTGGCAGATTCACCGTAAAAAGCCGTCGCAAAACTCGTATCGCTAACTATCATGGTACCAGGCCTACGAGAAATCAGGTACTACGAGATTCTAGCGATGCCAGTTTGCGATAGGTTTGTATGCTAAGCGACAGAATAAGCGATACATAAATTGGATTCTGGTGAAGGTTCTCTGTTGTGTCATTGACCTCTGTTGCCATGTTGTTTGGCAGATAGTATTGTCAGTTAATATCTACTCCAATTTGCATGTCAGGGAGCAAAGGCTACAACAATACATTGTGTGGGAGTTGGCGCGATGCAGGACGCGGCATATTACATACACCGTAGATTTTTGTTATATCGTATGGCAGTACGAGAACTGCCGTGAAAATTTTAAAGTGTGTAAATCCCATTTTGTTATTGTGTTTTGTCGTCATATCTATCTTTTAATCCCCTTTGTTTTATTGTCTTTCTATTCTATTATATTCTACAAAGAGAATGGCGGCCATCCCAGTCGTGTTTCCTATGAATAATTATACCGAATGGTTTTTACCGTCGTATCAGATCAGTATCTCATATGCGTATGAGTATTGAACGCACACAATCACATATTGAAAATTCAGGTGTGCGTGCCTTTTCTAGGGAGTCCTTGCACGCACACTACGGCAATATCCGTGATCTAGTTTAAAGAATGTGTGCGACTGTTCAATTAGTGTCACGCCAAAGTATAAATATAACAATTTGAGAGAAAGTTGCGGATGCTGGTTTATCCTTTATATGTATATGTCGCCGTAAGATTGTCAAAACCGTTAGTTTATAATCTTAAGTTTTTTCTCAGTAGTTTATAAACTATCAATAAATTGTAAACTGTACCGTACTACCTACGATATGACGCGTTAGTTTATAATAAAACCATTACATTGTAAGCTGCTTTAAACTTGAATTGCAAACGAAATACCGGGCAAATACTGCGGTAGCTTAGGTGAATACTAGAAGAGGAGCGCAGCGAAGCCCCCGAATAGTCTTACGTGTTAGCTTGACATGTAAGAACAACATAAACGTAAATTCTAAGCCCTAAACGCGTTAGTTTATAAACTAACGGTTTTGACAATCTTACGGTGGCATATATAAGTAAGTGCTATGATATATTGTATTTTATATTTATGTTATTATTATATTGCATAGGGTTACATTTAATAAGCCAACAATATCTTGGGGAATGATAATAACCATTAATATGAACAACGTTCCTCAATAAACATAAGGTCGTAAATTAAATAAAAATTCTTCCCTCAGCACATTGACCCGATCAGCTGATTACAAGTTACGATGGGAGAACTGGGGAAAGCTGTTCATAATTATGGTTACTATCGTTCCCCAAAATATGGTCAGCTAATTAAATTTCAACCTGTAAATTATTATAATATAATATTATTTTAAAATATTATTTTAGTTTAGTAAATCATTAGAGTTACCTATTTAGTTTTATTGCGCACTAGAACTCACCTGTTGCACAAACTTTCCTGTCCTCCTAAGTTTGCTGGTAGAAATATCTGTCAGTTGGCCAGAAACCAGTGAGACGACCCATACCGTACAGTCTCTATCAGTCTTTAGTGTTTCTGTACGAAGCAACGGCCGTATAAATATGAATTTGTACGGATAATTTTACTGTAGTATCACATCATTTGATGAGGTAAGTATTATACTGTCCCGCATTGTATTAAAAATACAGGGACAAATAACAGACGAAAGAAATGACTCTACCATAATTCTCAATAATAAACCATGTAGGTAGATAACAATTCACAGCACATCTAATATAACCCTCTGCTTTACAAAATACACCTCTATCACAAATCCACAACGCTCAATTTTCCCTAAAACGACACCCAAAGAAGTAGGGTATCAATTACATAAGGCTCCTGCGAACTTGAGCCTAATACCCTTTGGTATAAAGACCAGAATGGCGTGCAGTGGAAAAAGAAGTAAGGTATCGGTTACACGATTGGTCGGCGGAGGGAACGCCCTTTGGTACCTATCCATTAATACTGTACCTAAAAAGAGGTCGTTGAACTATGTAGCTGTGGGATTTGGTTGTGACTCCGATTTTGGTGCGATTTCAATCGATTGACTGAGATGAAGAGAATTCGAAACGATGAGTAAATTGAACGTAGAGCAACACACCTATTTTAGGTTTAAGGGTAATAGATGACAAGAGCAATAACTAAACTTTGACGACCCGAATGGCCGAGTCGGCAGTGACGCTGCCTACGAAACCAAGGGTCCGGGTTCAAGTCCCGGTGGGGGCAAATATTTGTTTGATGAGAACGGATGTTTTTACCCTAGTCATGGTTGTTTATCTATCATCATCATCATTTCAGCCTGTCAACGTCCACTGCTGAACATAGGCCTCTCCAATCGCACTCCAGCGTGACCGGTCCGTAGCCACCTGCATCCAACGAGATCCAGCGATCCTCACCAGGTCGTCGGTCCATCTCGTAGGTGGCCGACCCACACTGCGCTTGCCAGTACGTGGTCTCCATTCAAGGACCTTTTTGCCCCATCGGCCATCCGATCTTCGCGCTATGTGGCCTGCCCATTGCCACTTCAGCTTGCTTATCCTACGGGCTATGTCAGCAACTTTGGTTCTTCTACGGATCTCCTCATTTCTGACTCGATCTCGTAGAGAAATACCAAGCATAGCCCTTTCCATAGCTCGCTGCGCGACATTGAGATCTATCTAAGTATTATATTTATCTATATAAGTATGTGTATCGTTGTCTATAGTACCCAAGATACAGGGAATGCTAGTTTGGGGCTAGATCAATGTGTGTAAATAGTGTCCAAGGTTTAGCACCTAAAGTGGAATTTTTTATTTGAGGCCAGAAATGTAAACAATGAACTGTCATTATTCAGTTTAAAAATATAATAGGAATGTCAAAGTCAGCGGTTTTGTTCTAGAAAATGACAGTTGTTTGTTTACATTTCTGGCCTCAAATTAAAAATAGTACCTACTGTAGATACAGAGATACCTATACACATAGATACTATAAACAAAGGAGCTGGTTAGATTAAGATTAAAACAAATGATGAGACAAGATAACAACACCTTCGCTTACTTATGAAAATTGCATGGTAAATTACGTTAGATATTATTTGATCTATTGCATTTCCGGTCATTCGCGTGCTAGGAAAAGGTACCACATGAGGTTGTATCAGATTGCTGGTGAACCTTTGCGAAATGGTGCTGCAGAAAGCTACATTGATTCCATCAGCTGATCGCATGTAGGATAACTGATAATAAGGGCCAAGCCATTTACTTTCTATCGGAGTGTTTTTTTTTTTTTTATATAAATCGATAAGAAATTTATTAAGTGATATTCATAAAATATTTAAGAAGAGTGCAATGGACAGTTTTTTAAACTTTTTTTTATAGTCTTTAGTGTCCCACCGCTGGCCTGTGCCAGCGGTGGGACACTAAAGACTATAAATTTTTTTTAAAAAAACTGATTTACCTACAAGTTTCCTCTCTTTCTATCGCACAACTCTATCTCTTCTACTCGCCACGCGTAGCGTTAGGGTTCTCCTCTTGCGACGAATAACTAATCTAGATAATTTACTTACCAGCTGCGAACCAATTACTATTATTCTCCATTGGTGGCACAGATTAATAATAAATTAGTAGTCAGAAACTATTTTACGTCTCCATATTTCAAACTAAGTAGATAGGCATAATGCATATGTAACTTATCTAGTGTGTATCCTGTTCTGTGTTCGAAACTAAATAGAAACTACTTTATGTGTTTATTGGATACTTACCTACATGCGAATTAAATACGGAATTACGTACAAGAATCCACTAAAACGTATGGGACATTTAATAAGCTGACCATATTATGGGAAATGATAGAACCCAATAATATGAATAACTTTCCCCAAGAAACATATGGTCGCAAATAAAGAGGAAAAAACGTCCCTCAGTACATTGACCCGATCGGCTGATTACAAGTTTATATGGGAGACCAATTTCTTATTCATTTGCGACCATATGTTTCTTCGGGAAAGTTGTTCATAATGATGGGTTATATCATTCCCCAAACTATGGTCAGGTAATTAAATGTCACCTGTATAGTCCGTGTACCTAATTCGTGTGGCGCTCGGCGTCCCTCTGCTGGATCTGCCGCCCAGGGCCTGCAGCAGCGTAATGTGCGGAGTGTCTCCAGCCTGCTGCTGGGCAAAAGCCTATTACCCATGTTCTAACCACAATTTTAATGTTGTACCACACCACACCAGGCTGTATTTCATAAACCGTGACAGTTGGGCAGTTGAAATTTTCACAGAACACATATTTCTGTTACTGCTATAACAAAAAATACTAAAAAACAGAATAAAATAAATATGTAACGGGGCTCCCATACAACAATTATTTCAATACCACATACAAACTTATAAATGCACCTGGTTACGTACATGGAGTGTAAAAGTAGCCGCACCAATAACTTTGTAGACAACATTTTGCTATGTAAAATCCAAACTATTCACTTCACACCATCCCTATCATTGTACGGTGGTACGAAACCCTTCTTGCGCGAGTCCGACTCGCACTTGGCCTTTTTTTGTTATTTCTATAGATATCAAATACACCTAAACTTTCCTACCATAACGTCGAGAATGGGGCAAAGCATGACGTTTTGCCTCTTCTCTACATTGGACCACTGTGGGAGAAGGAGTGCGAACAAACACCCACACATTGATTTTTAGACCTCTTTTAAAAATAGGTTGTGGCTCAATAGTACAAGAATTACATATAAATTATTTATCGATAAATATGCAGGAATAAATGTAATTTTAAAACAGCGAGTTCTATGTTGAGTTAGATTCAATATATTATAGTATACCTTTTGTCATACGGTAATTTTTAAAAGGTTTTTAAATTGCAATGGTAATTTCAAAAGGCTAGTATTTAATTGTCAATCTCAATCAATGTCAATCAAACAACTGATTTGCACAGCAAATATACTGATTTTCACAGCAAAACAGGATCAGCAAAAACACTTTATATCTTTTAAGTATTTTTGTGTTCTTACATGTTCAACATAATACGAAGGATAAAAGGGGGCTTCGCTTCGCTCACCCCCTTTACCCATCACCTAAGCTACCGCAGTATTTTGCCCTGATATTTGCTGTGAAAATCAGTATATTTGCTGTGCAAACCGGTATTATTTATGTGTAGTTTAATATTTCCCATTTCAAAATCTCCAGAGGTATCTGGTTGTCCCTAGTAGAGAATGATGCATTGACCCTTTGAAGGTCTTTCCGAAAATAATTCAAAGTGTACGACTTAAACGATATATTATAAGTTGTACTTTTCTTACAGGAAATGACGTCAGTTCTGCCCCGTAGACAAGTCTTATCTGCCGCCATTTTGTGGCACCGGACGTCGGCGGCGGCGAAGAAGGAAATGTTGTTTAAATCTACCCTATACTTGAAAAAAGTAACAATAACTGGATTATAACAAAGATTTTTGCCGAGAATACTATTTATGCTTGGAGAGGGCCTTTTTTCGGATGGGGTGGCACAGGTTAATGTGACTTTCATAATGGGGTATAATAAAACGACCGCATAAAAAAACTATTGGGGAATGACTGTGAACAGCAGATGTCCTGAAATCAGCGAGAAAAGTACTGAATTCCGCGACAAAATTACTGATTGCGCGAATAAATTACTGAATGGTTTAGCCATTGCTTATCGGCTAAATAAAGACTCTCTGGGCGAGGTGGTGGGTCAGGGTAGGTGAAGCCCCTTTTATCCTTCGTGTTAGGTTGAACATTGAACAACAAAATCCAACGCTCGTTTTGTATTTTATGTTTGGTTTTCGAGTTGCTGTTTCTAGATTTTTAGTCGCGGAATTCAGTAATTTTGTCAGATGAAGCCAGTATTTCTTATAGCACTCAATTTTTATCGCTATTCAGTAATTCAGTCAGGCAAAATCAGTATTTTTGCTAAGCAAGAACTGCATTTACAGTCATACGTTCAAATAATATCCTTTTTTAGTGGGATAAATGAATGTGACACAGTCATTGGATAATTCAATGGATTTTTTTTCGGTAAAAATATAAAACTTATTCCTAAAGTATTTTTAACCACTGCTATTTTTATATTTTTAAAGCAGCATTATATTACAGCTGAACCAACAAAGTTATTGATATCAAAATCTCTCCTTCAAGGGTCTATTTTGGGCTACTTTGCCGGACAATGCTTTGGGTCTTTTGTCTATGGTCACGTCCTAAAACCCGTACCACGGTTTAAAATCACCGCAACATTTTTAAACAGTTTTGGAATCAACTTTGATTTTGTTTCTAGTCTGGCTCCTACAAAAAAAGTAATAAACTTCTTGCAGAAAGCGCAGTTTCATGAGGGCGCGCGAAAATGATGTCTCTTGACTCGGAACAATCACAAAGCTCTTGATAACTTGAACTATGAACTTACTATGAACTATGAACTTGAACTATGAACTGCAATTATTTCACTAGTGCCTGCGTAACTTCCAAAAGGCAAAAAAGGACTTATGTAGTTTCTCAGTACATAAAATTGCAGTCTGTGCAATTTATTTGATCTTTTATTTTATAAGTATATTTAGAAAATAAGATTTCATTGTATTCGTGGAAACTAAATATGAAATTAAATCTCTATATCAAGGCACAATCAATAAAATGTCTTTATCACTGTAGATATTTACATATACTTAGCAAGCGTCATTTATTGCCACTTCTCTACATTAGACCACTGTGGGGAAAAAAGAGTGTAGAAAGTCCCATAGATTAATCTCTTTTAAAACCTATAGTAGGTGTAATAGTTTCTCCATATAAATTCTCGCTTCTTTCGCCTTATTAATTGTATGTCTAAATGTAGTTTTCCAAACGATATTTAAAAAGGAAGAAAGTTGGGGAAACCTTTAATAACATATTATTATTATATACCTACTTTCTATACATACATATCATCTGCATATATTTAAAAATCTTGACGCCAGTCCTTTATGACCTCACAATAATTCTACACTCTTCTTTACAAACGGAAACTGGCACCTGGCAACTCGAACAACACACAATCGAGTAATGATCGAATAACTCTAGTAATGGTCAAAATACTGTGGTCAAACCGGGATGACTAACAAAACATTTCGGATGCTGTGTCCTCTTATCTCTATTTATTTACCCAACTGCGCGCGTGACTACCTCACTGTAATGATATTAATGCATTTAGTTAGGAGAGTAAAAATTACTTACTTATTTTGTGTGAAGTGGGCATTTTGATGCAAATTAGTGCTTGGATGGTAAGCGGAGTAAAAATTTGTTATTTAATTTGGAAGTTAGAGCTGACGACAACCTCTGTGGCGCAGCAGTCGTGGCTTTGCCTACTATGAAAGGGATCCCGGGTTCAATTCCGGGCTGGATAAAGAAAAAAATACCTCAGGTCTTGGATGTTAATGTGTGTGACGTCGGTTTTTCCGGTTCCACACACAGGTTACACAGGGTATCCTAGTGTTGGGCCAGAAGTGATGTATGTGCCTGTATGTAAATGTTTATGTTATGTTTATTTTATAGAAGTTACTCTATTATAATAGCTTCAGTTAAGCTGACACCGCTGATATGAAATGAATATTAATGATAATAATAATGAAAAAATACGTACTGCTTTATATTTCATTTTATGAAAATTTGGGCTATTTTAAGAAACTAATTTTAATATTTCGAATAATGGATGCCTTATTTTTGATTTTTTATTGCCTCAAAAAATGAAATCCGTCGATACCTTATAGTGGAGTAAATGGATGATGTCTTATGGAATACTGCTCTGGGGGAGAGCAGCAGATAAAATTCCGTTTTTTGTAGTTTTTAGTTTCGTTTTTAGCCACCTGAACAGTTAAGTTGGTGGCACTGTAAAGACGTCAAGATAATCAGCGCACAGAAATTCGACGAGGGGCGATGGACAAGTCTATCACTCGCCGGCGAATTTCCTTAGACCGAAACCAGTACCTGTTGTAAAGTCACTTTTTTAACCCCGAGGCCCACCTTCTGAAACGGTGTAGTCTCTTTTTTTATACAAAAAATTTACTTGTAGTTATAAGTAAGTATGATTTTGACGTTGAATAAGATAATTTATTTATTTGTATTCAATAAAAAAAATGAATCTGAATCTGAATATGATACGAATATTTTTTTTATTGTCTTAAAACACGTCTCATGTATGGGTCCCCCTTTAGTTTACAAAATCTGGTGTAGTTTCTGTGAAAGTTTCAACTCTCTACCTATTACGGTTGAAAACTACGTTCTACTAAAAAGGTTTAAAAGTAAGCCAGTGCTTCGGGGAAGTTATTTAGAATAATTAGGTGAGACTGATTTTGTTACAGCCTTTACAATAACAATTAAATATTGTTAGGGCTACAAGTTCTATCTCAATTGTGCTAAAACATTTATAGCAGGCGTGCAGCGCCATCTAACGAAATACCTAACTCATAGCGTGGCTTCAGTAAGCAAAGCAGCTAAATAACTTGACCCTATTTTATATCAAAAATATTGTACTTACAACAATCATTACGGTTTCGAGGGCAAAGTAATAACCGCGAAGATAACATCTTTTATTAATGCTTTCTATTCATAAGGGCAAGGTGGAAAAGGGCTCTGTAGTATCTACGGTCGAGTTACACACCATGGCATTAAGTATTCTGTGCCATGGCATGCGATTGGTGGGACCGTATTCTCTACTCTAATGTGAGTAACGAACGAGACACGTAACGCCATCTGTGAAACATCGAGTGAACAAACAGCTATTGAATGAGCGCGTCATCAACATTTTAATTTTCTGTAGATTTTCTGAATTTTCATTAGACTTAACTGTTTTTGTGACTAAAGACGAAGACAGGATTGGCCAGAGGGGAATGAGGAAATCGCGAAAGGAGGGGGTGATGTCCCGCACGTCCCCCGCATGTCCCCCGCACAACCGCAAAGGTCCTGTCACGGTTTGCTTAGTGCTGCGCATGTCCGCATCGACCCTGTTTATCGATTTTGATCTTACTCACGTCGTCGAAGCTCACACTTTTGTTTATTCATTCTCAAGCACAAGAGCTAGCCAGAGAAGTACTGGAAAATTGTGACATTGAACGGAAATATTATTTCGAAAAGCATGTTCAGAAACTAGATTTCTGAACATGTTTTCAGTATCAAATGATAAAGTAATAGAAAAAGAGATGGAAAATGTCATCATATAAGTCGGGGAAACCAGCGACAAACGAAGATTCCATAAGTGTTTCTCGAGTTGATAGTAGATATAGGTAGGTAAATTTCATATTGATAAATATAATATTAGTTTAAATGACAATATTCACCTTCCATTTTGTCGTGCATGTACCTACCTTTTTGGTAGGTAACTATCGACTGACTACCTCACTAAAACTGGTCATAAACTTGACATGGACGTACATATAATTAAGCATAGTCACATATTCCACATACCCACAGAACATTCAATTCATAAATAAAATCATCCATTCCGTACGTCACAGGATTATGGTCGTCTCTCCTCGGGGTAACTCGACCTGATATTTTTTATTCCTCCCGAAGTCCCTAAGGAGCCCTTGTAGGCACCAGGCACCAGGCACCAGGCACCCCCGGTCGGCGTGACAGACAGGTGCCAGTCCCGGAATTAGGTTCGTTAGTGAGCGCGTGCTGAGCTCGATGCTAGACTCGGATGGCAAATGGCTGATTCTGCGAGGAAGTCGGGGATTTTTATGAATTTATGTAAAATGATATGGGAAATATTAAACTGCACATCAAAAATACTGATTTGCACAGCAAATATCAGGGCAAAATGCTGCGGTAGCATGTGAAGGGTAAAGGAGGTGAGCGAAGCAAACAACAAAAAATACTTAAAACATAAACTTGAGTAAACAAATACAAAAAGTACAAAAATATTTCAAACATAAAAAGTGTTTTTGCTGATCCTTTTTGGCTGTGCTAATCAGTATTTTTGATGTGCTATAAAATACTAGCCAAAAGATATATACTTACTACGATGACCAAGACAACATTAATTAATGGCAAAGCTGCATGGAGTTTATCTTATCTATATTATTTTATATTATCCAACTAATATTATAAATGTGAAAGTGGCGATGTTTGGATGTTTGGATATTTGTGTGTTTGTGCCTCAACCACGCTACAACGGCTGAACGGATTTTAATGAAATTTAGCACTTTTATAGTTCTATATTTAAATATTATGATATGTAATGGGATTTCATACTTACTTACTGGATACTTTTGCGTTTACCTGGACACTTCTAAAAATTGTCACTTTCGGTTACTATCTTCACAGATGTTATAGGAACATTTGATACAATTTTTGAGAAAATGTATTTTACAAAGTTATTGGTGCGGCTACTTTCATACTCCATGCACATAACGCATTCATAACTTTCTATGTATCATTGAAAATGCAAATTCCATGTGTCGTTCGAGGGTTCTACAGCTCACAGAGACAATAGTAGGTATAATGCAAAACTATGTATAATATAAGATTGACCAAGACATGACCACGTTTTCTACAGAATAGTCCCGCCTCAACCGCTTTCGCTGGAGTGGAGAGGTTGACTACTAAACTGAAAGTCTCTCTCTTGAGATTCCTAGGGATGGGCGCTGGTGCCTCTGCAGGCGAATATCATCCAACTTAAGCTGGCATTCACTGTTTTTGGATCGGGGTTTCTTCGGGGTAGGTAAATTAAATAACGAGTTTTTATTTTTATCATATTTTTTCTACACACGTATCATAAACCCTCCTTACTGCGTACAAAAACCGCACGTTACGATCAGCATAATGTTAAACTACTTGGTAAAATTTCATTTCTTATTTGAAAAATTACACATTATGGCCATAATGTGTAGTTTTTCTACATATTATGACATTCAAAATTCGAACGCCGACGCCCGCCTGCGTGAAGTTCCTGAACACATCAAAGAGAGCTTATGATATATGTGTAGATAAACTAGTGTATGGAACTGTACATAATTAGGCATTAAAACTCTCGAGTGATATTATTATGAAACTCGCCCCACTCTCGAGTATTAATGCCCTCCATTATGTAGCAGTCACATAAACTACTATTATATAAGATATATAAGATACCAAGTCACACTAAAGAAAGCCCATACGTGTCCAGGTCGTCCCGCCATCTCCTTCTGGGCCTTCCTCTGCGCCGGTGTCCGTCTATATGCACACATTCAGTGGCTATCCTCGCCCACCTGTCTGTGTGCATTCGACACACATGGCCTGCCCAGCTCCACTTCAGTTTGGCCGTGCACACCCACATCTGCGATGCCAGTTAAGGAGCGCAGTACCTACGGTGTTCTTAACGCGGTATATTCGTTTTACACCTAAAATACTGCGCTCCATCGCTCGCTGGCAAACCTTGAGTTTGGACTTCTGTTGCTCGGTTAACGACCAAGTTTGTGCGCCGTAGGTTAGGATGGGAAGGTTTCTTAACTAAAATAATTTTGTCAAAAATCTAATTGTGTTAGATTAGTGGTTATCTACTATGGGGCGATTGTTCCATCCGCAAATAAACAGTCAGATAATTTTATTTGTAATTTTACACGTACGTTAGTTAAGTCAAATTCCTCAGATAAACAGTCAGATAAACGTTTTCGGAGGATGGACAAATCGGTTGTAAGTCGGATAACTATGTCGGGTAAGTTGGATAACTATATCTCATCAATCTTAAATACTAGTCCCCCTTAAATACCACCGGCGTTAGCTAACGCCACTATCCCGTTATAGGTTTTACATTTTATTACCATGGCATCAGGGTTCAAAAACGCGAGCCGTCCCAACTACCCTCGGGTTTTGAGGACATGAACTCCTCAAGAAATGCCTCATGCAGTTAATGGACGCCCCCTAAACTGTAGATACAAAGTGATAACGTTTGTCATCTCAGTTAGGTATTATCAAGAAAGGTTGCTTCTAAAATGCGACTAAATATTTACATCTTCTCCTAACTGAAAAGATAGCAAATAGGAGCAAAACATATTAAAATAAATGTTAATAGAGTTTATGTGACTGCTCAATAATGCCTAATTATGTACAGTTACACACTAGTTTATCTACACACATATCATAAGCTCTCTTTGATGTGGTCAGGAACCGCAATTTCCACCGGCATTGTGACATTGATCATTGCTCTGCAGTTGTTTAGCTTGTTCAGTAGTACCAACTTCGAAATTTGAATGTCATAATATGACAAATTTCGGTACATTGTGGTCATCATTTATCAATATTCAGATAAGAAATGAGTTTTTACCAAGAAGTTTATCATTATGCTGGTTTATGATACGTGTGTAGATAAAAATACATATAAATGAAACGTTTTCATCATCATCATCATCATTCGGGGATCTCTCTGTTAAGTACAGGTCTCCTTAAGTACACACCATTCAATCTGGTCCTCCTGTGCAACCCGCGTTAATTGTTTCCCGCCATCCTCGCTACGTCATCGGTTGTACATTTACCAGATTTTATCAAAGCAACTAAACTGGCAAGCCGCTAATACTCATAGGTTGTATCAAAGTAACAGTACCATGTAAGTACTTGAGCTTAACTCACTAGCGGCTACAGAAGTCAATAGGTACCGGGCCCTCAATAACAAATTAAAATAAAATGGCCGCGCATTGCATCATGGCGACAATGGAATCGAGGGACGCAATTTGATTCATTGCAACCAGTGGTGCTCAAACTTGGAGGCGAAAACACACCGGACCGTTTGTATGGTAAGAAACGGAGTAGGTGCGTATTATCTAGCTCTGGCAAACGAAAGTTGAACTGGATTTATTTGCAAACTTTATGGCGACAACATTTCATATTTAAAAAACCGTCAAACAAAACCCAATAAAGACTCTCACGCGTTCATCATAAGTAAGATCTTAATGGGGTTGCCATGCCAAAAGAAATGAAAATTGCCGTGCTTTTCTATTCTATACAATCGTTAGCCAGACTCTGTTTTACTATGTTGGCCGTTTTTATACACTGACGACGAAAAACATCACAAACACATACAGACGTCTGGCTGTATGTGTGTGTGTCTGTCGGTGGCCGGTGGAGCGGTAGCGCTCGAACGGGTGGAGGGATGTTAATGCGGTTTTCAGTAAATGACGACATCTATTGCAAAGGTTGTGGCTCTACCAACCACGCGAGAGGTTCAGGGTTCGATCCCCGGCTGGCTGTAAAAAAAAAAAAAAAAACTTGGATGTTTATATGTCATATGTAACGTCGCTGATTCTGGTTCCCAAGACACAGGATGTCCTAGTTTGGGGCCAGAAGCAATGTGCTTGTATGTAAATGTTTATGTAAATGGTAGTAGACTTTCCTACGATGGGTCTAAGCTATGTTTTATTAAAATCGGCTCTGTGGTTCGAAAGTAATCAGTTTAACAAGCCAGCCAAATTTTAGAGGTCTTATTTATTGTTTCTGAGACATTTTATTTTTTTATTTATGCTTCTGCTAATCAGTCTAAAGTGGCATCCACGTCAAAAGTCAAAAAGTCAAAAGTCAAAGTACTTTATTACTGTAGATATTTACATATACTTAGCAAACGTCATGTTTTGCCTCTTCTCTACATTGGACCACTGTGGGAGAAGAAGGGCGTAGAAACTCCCACAGATTGATTTTTAGATCTCTTTTAAAAATAGATTGAGCTTAACTAATACAAATATGAAAAATTTAATTGTTATGATTAATAAGCAGTAATAAATAATTACAAAACTATTAACAGCAAGGTCTGTGTTGAGCCAGATTAACCCCATACAGTCCTGTCATTTAAATAATCTTGAACAATGTAATATCCCTTTTTCGACAAAGTCGCTTTAACATGCTTTTTAAATTGCTCAAATGGCAACTTCAAAATCTCCAGAGGTATTTTATTGTAGTAGAGAATGCACTGACCCTTAAAATAATTGCTAACCTTCGCGAGTCTGTGATTATTTCTTAGGTTAACATTACAGCTATCGCTAAGTTTGGAAAATGTTGTAAGGTTCTTGCGTACATACATTATATTTTCGAAAATAAATTGACTAGCTACTGTTAGTATGTCAATTTCTTTAAAAAGCTCTCTTAAGGAGTCTGTTCGATTTAAATTATAAATTGCTCGAATAGCTCTTTTCTGTAAAATAAAAATAGTTTGAATATCCGCAGCTTTCCCCCACAACAAGATACCATAGGACATCACACTATGAAAGTAACTAAAATATACTAGCCTAGATGTAGCCAAATCCGTGCTTTGTCTGATGTTCCTAACAGCGTAAGCCGCAGAACTTAATTTACCAGCCAATTTATCTATGTGGGGTCACCACTGCAATTTGCTATCAATGGTTATTCCAAGAAACTTCGTATCATTTACTAATTCTAACGTGCTGTTGTCTAACACTAAACTGGTCTCAACTTGCCTGACATTTGGAAGTGAGAATTTGATACACTTGGTTTACCAGCGTTTAACAATACATTATTAACTGTGAACCAATTCAAGGTTAAAGACAATACACCATTAACATCATCAAAATCTCCTTTTTTTCTTTCAATTTTGAAGACCATTGAAGTATCATCAGCAAACAACACTATATCAGTTAACTTCTCCACCATGAAAGGCAGATCATTAATATATACCAGGAATAAGAAAGGGCCTAATATGGAACCTTGTGGAACGCCAATTTTAACAACCGATCCATCAGATTTTACGCCGTTAACTTCTGCCTTTTGAATTCTATTGCTTAGGTATGATCTTAGTAGATCCAACGCTTTATTTCTAACTCCGTAATGATTTAATTTAATTAATAGCGTATTATGATCAACACAATCAAACGCCTTCGACAGGTCGCAAAAAACTCCGATAGCATCCTGTGCGGCCTCCCATGTAGAATAAATATAAGATATAAGGGTAATACCTTCTTCCGTAGTCGATTTACCCCTAGTGAAACCATATTGCTTAGCGTGGAGTTGTTTTGTACGGTTGAAGTGTGAGAGCATTTGATTGAGTATAATCTTTTCAAATATTTTACTTAGTGTTGGAAGAACTGGTCTGAAATTTGAAGAATTGGTCTGAAATTTGAAGGATCGCCCTTATCTCCCGACTTGAACAGAGGTATCAGTTTACTGTGTTTCATGAGGTCTGGAAAAGCCCCATCGTCAACACATTTATTGAATATATAAGCTAAGTGTGGGGCTATAACTAGAATTACTGAACCAATGACTTTGACTGATATACCCCACAGGTCTTCCGTATTTTTTAAGTTAAGTAATTTAAACGTTTTGACAATGTCCTGGGGATATACATGATGAAATTTGAAATATACATTACTGACGCTAGTGTTATTTTTTAATAAAGTCTCTGCTTCATATGGAGATGAATTTAGACGGTCTGTTGTGAGTACGGGTACATTGGTGAAGAATGTTTCAAAAGCTCGAGCAACATCAGCGTTGGATTTAACAACATCATCACCTATCTTTAGGCAGAAATCATTGTCCCTTGGTATAACTTTGCCAGTTTCGCGGTTTATTATTTGCCAAACTGTTTTCATTCTATTTTTTGAATTTTTAATTTTTCTATTAATGTGTAAAGTTTTTGCAGTTCTACAAACCAACTTGAAAGTTTTGGAATATTTTTTAACATAGTCATAAAATTTTCGATCAAAGTTATAGGTTTTTTAATCATAAAGGTCATACAAGATAACTCTACTTTTACGAATTCCAAACGTTGCCCAGTCTTTAAATTTAGATTGACCGTTGTAGTCACTGACTTTCTTTAATTTGAAAACTTTATTGAATTCCGTCTGAATAATGTTGAAGAAGTCTGAGTAGATTTTGTTTGGGTTCTGTTCATTAAAATCCGGTACTGGCAAATTTATATCTAAGTTTTTCGTATATATCTCTAGTCTATGGGATGTAATAGGCCTATAAAATGGTGGACCAGTCTTATCCTTAATAGCAATTGGGAATGAAACTGTTTGACCACTGTGATCGGAAGGTAAGCAGTTAATTACACTTTTACTTGTGAATCACAACTTTGCACAGTCACAAAAAACGTTATCTAAGCAAGTTTGGCTGGTAAGTGTAATTCTAGCCGGCTCTAGAAATACATGACATAAATTAAATGATTGGAACAGAGTTATTAATCGTCGCTTCAGTGTTGTATCTACAAGCAGATCTACATTAAGATCGCCACAAATATTTAACTTTTTTCTGTTATTACAAAGTTTAATGAGGGCTTCCTCCATAATTTCCTCAAATATTTCTAAATTGCCATGGCCTTTTTCATCCCTCGGTGGCCTGTAGACACAAACAATAATATGGCTATCTAACTCAACACAGGATACCTTTATTTGTCTTTCAACAGTAAGTGCATGAATATCTTTCCGTTGTTTCACCTTAATATTATTTTTCACTAAGATTGAAGAACCACCTCTATCAGCAGTCTTTATATTGTAACAACTGACAATTTTGTAATTATTTATGTTAAAAGACATCATATTTTCCTTCAACCAGTGTTCTGTAATACAAATAATATCAATGTCAGAATTTTTTAGAAACAATTCTAATACAAGTTCTTTGCCAGGTAGCCCCTGGATGTTTTGATGGGCAATATTTAACTGGGGCTTACATTTTGACATATTTAGTGGCTCTTGTATGCTAGAGATTTCCTCTATTGTCTTATGAACTAATTTAAATTACTTGAAACAGATTCCAATGTTGCATGCAAAGTATAATTAACAGGTGAATTCCCAATAGGGGTGCATGTCATATAACTCTTAACATAAGCTGATGTCAAGTTGAACTTGGTTAAACCAACTATAACAACAAACAACATTAAAATAAAACAGAAGGAATAAAGACTTGCAGTTAGTAGCTGTAGTACTGATATGATAGTTCCTAATTCCTTATATTCTACGTCAAAGTCAATAAGTTTCAATTAAACTATTACAAGTAAATATAGGTTAACAGTATAAATGTCCTGAACTAATGAATGTTATGTAATGTTATCTAACAATTTTAGTCGTTTTGCAAGTGTTGTGCTGATCAGCTGTGAAGTGAGTACCTAATATGTCTCTATAATTATAGGTAATTATAGAGACATATTAGGTACTCACTTCACAGCTTGTAGGCAAGCTTACACTATATTCACACTAAATGCCAAGGTCTAACCGTCTACAGTATTAATAAGTTTCTCTATGGTCTAACCTATCAGTGCACTTGTGTGTATCGTGTAATAAATTTGAGTGAACAGCTAGTTTTATCGTCAAAAGTACTTCCACAGATTGTCAAGTGCTAAGAGACAAAACAAAGACGCTGCGGTGTGAGGATGGATGTTTCTCACAATAGTGAGAGTTGAGCAGTATAAAACAATACTCCCCCGGGGTTTTTCCGTTGGCAGTTTGAAATTTCCTTTGTCTTTCGGTCCGTGATCGATTATTTTATCACAATTACAATTCTGACCACATTTAGCACTGGCACACTTTAGTTGACTAAACAAACACTTAAATCAACACTATATTCACAAATAGACGAATTAAAACAAATTAATTTAGTTAAAATACAGCACAGCTGTTTTTGACGTGTAGCCTCGGGTCTAGCCAACAGGTGAATTGAACAAGGTCAAATCCAACGCAGTAAGTGTCAAACTGGCGTTTGGTGTATGGGAAAACTCTCAAATTTCCACGATTCCGGTCAATATAAGCTACACAGTATGGGGGATGAGTATCTTTGTTTCGAGGGGTATTAAAATGCGAGTTTATGGCTAAGGACCGCACATAACTTCATTTTTGTTAAAGTTTCATTCAGTGAATCGGCTGTTTTTAACATCAAAAGAAGGGTGGTATAAGTATGAAGCACCTTTCTTAGTGTCTCCCTAGGGCACCGTAACTCTCAAACGGTTGGACTAGTATACATATATGTATATATGGCTCTCAAACGGTTTGATTGCTTTTAATGCAGCAATACAAACACAATAAGGGTTGTTATAAAATTTAACGTACGTCTGTCTGTGGCACTGTAGCTCTCAAACGAATGGCCTGCATTTATAAGTTTGAAGCGTCTGTCTACGTATGTGTCTGTCATTGTTTCTGTAGCAGTCGAATGGTCCGCCTTTTTAATGAAGTTTTTTGTTATTGGTAGTAGGCTTCACTGCGATGGTTCTTAGATAACTTTTAAAAATTAAAATAGGTTCAGTTTTTCAAACAGAGCAAGGAAATAAGTCAACCATAGTTATTATTATTTTTTAATTTAGTTAAAACCAAATTTAGTCTTTTAAGGTTACATTAAGGTGTCGAGGGTGTTTTAAATTTTGAATGTATAGTTAAACTGTACCTGAGAAGTCCTATGGAAGACAATGGATTCCCTTAAACGCTGTTTGATGATGAAATGAAATGATGGAACACTCTATCTCTTAATTTAATTTAATTTCGGCAGTGACCCAGCCTACCAAGCCAAGGGTCCCTGGTTCGAGTCCCGGTGGGGGCAAATATTTGTTTGATGAGAACGGATGTTTGTACTCTAGTCATGGTTGTTTATCTATCTGAGAATAATATTTATCTTTATAAGTATGTGTATCGATGTCTAGTACCCAGGATACAGGGAATCCTAGTTTGGGACTAGATCAATGTGTGTAAGTAGTGTCCAAGGTGTTATTATTATTATGTAGGCACTGATCATCACTATAATATTATATGCTTACCACAATAAGAACTGAATGTCTTTAAAAAATTGAGTGGATCTGGATATATTGAGTGTTTTGAGACTAAAGTCGGGTCAAGATAATAGGTGCAATGGGCCAAACTAAATTCAACCTTATGACGTCAGTGACAGAGACGCTGTCAGTGCACCTATTATCTTGACCCGACTTTAGTATGTAATGTGTATGGGATGACTCCTGTGCATGAAATAACTATTGAGACAGTTTTGTCAATTTGAGCTTACCACTACGTTTTGATTCGAATAGCAGGACTGTGCATTTTGAGTTATTTTCTGTAAAAGTGTTGTTATAACTGTTTGTATTTAGTATGGCTATTTCTGTGAGAATATTGTTTTGTTTTTAATGACAGTTTTGTTTCAGAAGAATTTAAAGTCTGCTGATTATAAAACTGTCTGAGGTGTATATTTGTAGTAGGCTGTTTTTTGTATGATCAATTTGCATTTGAATGCCGGGTGTTGGTGGATGATGGCTGCGAATTGGTCGTGACTCGTGACTTTCAGTATTATATAAGTTGCTCTGTGCTCGTGACTATGTTTGTAGTCTGACTGTGCGGGTGGCCTGAATACTTCTTTGATATGCTCTTGGTTTCTGAACTACTGTGGCAGTGTCTGCACATTTCGCTTGCCATTGTGCGGTCGTATACAATATGTTTTCTGTAATTACGAGTATCTATGACCTGATCCTGTAATGCTAACTAAACTCTTCTATTCCCGGAAACAGCTCGCCTTTATTTAGGCCACGCCACTTTCGACACAGTTTTATCGACGTTAAGTTGGCCAAGTCTAGGCGGTGTCTCCGTGGAGGGACTTTTGTGTCCATGTGTCTATTTTCTGTAGCGGCTTCATAATAGTTTCGCTTTTATGAGGTTGAAACTGACCGTGAATGCCTAGCTTCAGTTCGATACAGATGTAAATGACTCCGCGACACTTCTAGTCATGAAGAATAGGTAGTGTTTAATATCACCTTACTGGCGTGTATTATTTATATTTTATTATAATAACCACAATTGCGTGCGGGTGTACCGTGCGAGCGCGACGCAGTCTGGGTGAACGCATTGTATATTTCGATATATAATGTGTTGTTTTGTAAAGTTACGCTAGACTCAGGGGTGAAAAATATCTACAAATATTTAAATTGTGGTGTTACTTCTATCGCTTGTAACCGCGCTCACAATATTGGGCACTCGGCGCGCGGCGTGCTCGCGCTTCGTGGCGGCATCGGCACGGGAAACGTGAAATAAATCAAAATTATGCGAGAGAAAAATATATTTTTTTGTCACAAGCGAGCAAGTTACTATCGTCTCTGAGCCGGGTGTCACTTTACAAAACGCCACTCTTATTCATCTCTAAACTTAAAAGACAGTTGAGACTTTGAGCGCCACTGTTCTAAACAATGGGCGAGGAGTCGAGTCGTAGGGTCTTTACATAGCGCCCTTGGTGTAAAATAACATTTTAAATAAATCTTTATGTTGGGGAGACATAATATAATATTAGACACGCACAATGGCACACACCCTACGATACTAGAGTCATTCGCAAATTATGAGCCATTCGATGTGCAATAGAGTTAATAGGACGTCATGACGACCTCTGTGGCGCAGCGGTCGTGGCTCTGCCTACTATGCGAGAGGTCCCGAGATCGACCCCCGGCTGGGGTAAAGAAAAAAAAGCCCAGGTCTTGGATGTTTATTTATGTGTGCTGTTTCTGGTTCCCACGACACATTCTCTAGTGTGGGGCCAGGAGCAATGTATGCGCCTAATTGTAAATAATAATGTTTTCCACGTTGTCAATCTAGAAATAAACAATAACAGCTTTAAAGTTCTCCATTTTTACCGAGTTGTACACAGAATTCTGCAACACCATGCAAGTCTATATAAAAATGGGTTTTTTTCGAATCCATTTACTCCAGAATAAAATATTTTACAGATTTGATTTTTGTGTTAACGTTTATTGAGTATTTTATTAAGAATCTTACTGAAGGAAAACGCGATTGCAGGAAATTTTCTTGATTGAATTTAATTGCGAAAAGACCCCTAAATTGTTTATTTTTTTCGTGTAATTTTGAAATCAAAATAACTAATTTCATTGCGGAATTGCATTCAAAATATGGATATTATATATTCGTAATCTCTCATTGTTTTTTTTTTGACAAATAGCGGTACAGTTTATTTTAAACAGTGTTATGGGGTTTGACGCTACATTATTTTAGTTTGATTGCGCTCTCTTTTCTTTCTTATGTGGAAGTAATTAACGCTGTCACTTTCTTTTACACTTGTATTCCTTTTATATATATTTTTACGTATCGCCTTAATTGAAAAATAGGTAAAAGATTTTTGTAAGCAAATGCATTCGATCTGCCATGCCAACTCCAAATAGCGCTTTTCGTGTAACCCAACTAACCTATACCATTTTTCTACCCAAAAGTCGTTACAATTTACATCAAAAGTCCATCTAACTACTAAGCACACCCAGCCAAGCACAGCAGGCACCTACACCCAACGAAGTTACACAGTCAAGTACCTAACGATCCTTAACATGACTTAACCCTCAGTGCCAGATAAGCTACAACATTTCTGCGCAATTATAGCCTCTATCTCACTCACGACAAGATTGAGAGCTAGGTACGAAAAACGTAGCTCAATAAGAACGCGCCTGTAGCAACGTGCTGGCAACAGATGCAACATTTTCCTGTCAACTAAACTGAACCTTCCTGTCTAGGAGTTAAGTGTCAGTGGGATTACCGCGAACAGTTAACGCCGAGACATGAACGCTGCGTCGCATGCTAATGTCGCGAAAAACGAGAAAAATCGCGAAATAAAAATGTTGGGGATATTACCGAAAGGCTCATGGGTTCCGTATACGGCCACTTTAAGGCAATAAGGCGTTTGTAAGGTTGCTCAGGAAATCCGAGAACATGTCATTTACACACAGGCACATACATTGCTTCAGGCCCCACACTAGGCTACCCTCTGAACGCCAAAGACCTTGGGTTTGTTTTTTCACTCTCACCAGCCGGGATTCGAACCCGGCACCTCTCGCTTGGAAGGCATAGCCTCGGCCGCTACACCACAGAGATCGTGGTTGACAAATATAGATTCCTATCTCACTTTTAGATATAAATCTACGTTATTCTACAAATAATTAACTCCAAGGATCATCCGTAAATACCTTCTACTTTCTATCTTACGATTACCTTCTTGCCGATGAAAGTTAAATAAGAAAAAATAAAGAAGAACCTTATAATGATAAGATAAATATATGTAGCCCACTAATGTCACCGAGGGACACAGGCCTTTACCCGGATACGAGTAAGATCAAGCCATACTCCACTACGCTGGCTCAGTGCGGGTTGATGGAGGGGTTTTACGACCACTACGTAGCGATAGTAGCCGGGACCTACAGCTTAACGTGTCATCCGAAACACTGCACGTCCGATACTGTACTTAAGATAAATTAATTATCTCATTGGTTCATGGTCAGGTTTCGAATCTGCATCTCCTGTGTGAAAAGCAAGCGTGAAACCCTTTAGACCACTGAGCTCTTTTTGATATGAATAATAAGATAAAGTAATCAATGATAAGATTGATAAGATAATGTAATTTATTAATTACTCGACTAATAGTTTCACTTTCCCTTCAAAGAAATGTGGTGCCTAGTGAGATACTGAAGAAGTTAGTTTGCGCAGATATCGATTTCCACCCCCGTCTAAATCGAAAACGGTTTTCGATTCTCGAACGGATATCAGCCGTATAACGGAGCGCGACATTTCAACCCTTCCGGCCGGCCGTTACTCCTGATATTACGGACTCCTAAAACCCCACCACGTCCACAGCAACGCCATCCGTCAGTAAACTCAGTTCCGGTTCTTCTTTTTGGTCCTTCGCCCCGGCGTTAATTTGAGCGGGAAAAAGCCGTCCGGCGGGCGAGTTTTGAAAACTTTATTGGACCAATTAAAATCGTGGGCCGCTCAAAAACTTGAGTTTTATTTGCCATCGTTAATGTAATGAGGCAAGTTTGGAGTTTATGTGCTCTTCTCTATTCAAGAAGTTTCCGAACATATTTGACGAACAAAGGGGACGGAGAAATAAAAACAACTTGAAGATTGTTCCCGAAACTTATTTCGTGTTTAGAAGCTGCGTTGAAAATACAACCCAAATAAAACAAAGGAGGTCTCAAAAGAGACCGAAACCTCGTTTGCAGCGTCATTGTGGGTCCATCATTGAATTCAAACTCAATTTGCAATGCCATCTCGTATGGAGCAGGAAACTCAGTAATCGGATTTGGTCCGCAAACGACACCCCCTATTAAATGTCTGAACCACATTTGTAGATGGAATAGCGATTTGAGAATACTATTGCGGCAAATAATAATTTTAAATTATAAAATGAAAAACTGCCTGCAGACTAGAGGTTGGAGCAAGGGTTCCTAAACTTTGGAATATCATGGATAAATGTGAGAGATACCAGTGGTGTAGTGTAGAAACATTTTAATAAGATTTTAAATACTTTTATCTACTCACGTATCATAAACCCTTTACTGCGTCTAAAAACCGCACGTTACGACCAGCATAATGATATACTAGTTGGTGAAAACTCGTTTCTTATCTGAATATTGATACATTATGACCATAATGTATCAATATTTCGACATATTATGACAATCAAATTTCGAACGCTGACGCCCGCCTGTTGCTGCCCCTAGTTTGTCTGTGAAGTTGGGACTACTGAACAAGCTAAACAAGTGCACAGCAATGATCAATGCCACCATGCCGGTCGAACATGCTGTTCCAACACATCAAAGAGAGCTTATGATATGTGTGTAGATAAACTAGTAATATAACTGCACATAATTAGGCATTAAAACACTCGAGTGATATTATTATGAAACTAGCCTTCGGCTCGTTTCATAAACCCACTCCCAAGTTTTAATGCCCTCCATTATGTATCAGTCACATAAACTACTGTTGTGAAACCATTCTTTTTTACGAATTTTTTTGTAGAGGCTTCGTGAGTATCTAATGTAGCTAAGTATCAGCGGTGCTTCAAGAAATGTAAAGCTGGTGCAAATATTGGGAACCCATTGGATACGGGGCGTCAAGTTACCTCAGGGTATAAGCAACAAGACACTGCGTCTACCTGATGTGTTATGTTGAATAATTTCATTAATACCTCGGTCGAGGAGTGAAATCTAAGGCGTTTATTTTATTGTTGTTTCAAAAGAAGGTGCGGGTTGTTATATTGTTGATGTTAAAATGATAGGGGACTATAATCCATTGTGACGGTTATGTGGTTGTATCGAAATGCTCGATATGTCTTTGAACGGGTCACCGTTTACTGTCATGCAACAAACGTTTTATATCTGATATCATCACGATCAATAGTCTATGCCAGCACAAAGAGGATTTCTTCACATTATGATACAGATTTTTGTAGGTACTGAGTTAAGGTGACACGGAAAAAAATGGGGTTTTTTTAATACATTTACTCCACCATGAAGTCATCTACAGATTAGATTTTTAGGTTAACGTTTATTGAGTATTTGATTAAGATTTTTACTAAAGGGAAACGCGATTAGATGAAATTTTCTCGATAGAATTTAATTTCGAAAACACCTCTAAATTGTTTTATTTTTTCCTGTAATTCTAAAAATCTTAACTAATTTCATTGAGGAACTGCGTTCAAAATGTAGATATTATGTATTCGCAAAATCTCCTTAAAAAACTTTTTAACAAAATAGCGTAGTTTTTTTTTATTATTCTGTGCTTCAGCGCTACTTTTTTCATTTTTTCCCGATTCCGTCCCTCTCATACTGTCTTTCCGCCTGAAGTAACGGGAACCTTTGCACGGACGAGGGAGCGCCTTTTCACTAGTTATGAGACAGATTTTTTCTGCGTAAACGGAAACTGTCGAATGGCATTTATGTGGCTAACTGAGAGTAACTACATATCTAGTTGAGTAAAGACGAGAACATTCTCAAGAACTCGGCGATTTTACGTTGTGACAGGATTAAAGCAGAACATCTAAAAAAAATAAAAAGAAAACTAGGTACCTAAGTATGTTGATACTTTACTTATTTTGGCCTTTGTGCAGCAGTGGCAGACCATACTATATAAAAAATATATTTTAGAGATACTGATGAAGACATTCGTTAGAGAGCAGTTCATACTATAAATTACCTTACTTTGTGTTTCGTAAATAGGTACAGTATGATTATTTATTATTTTCCACACGTCTATTACAATAATATAATGTATATAATAGTTTCAACAAGTTTTATTTAATTATTCAGTATTTGTGTTTGATCTATGTAACTTAAATAAGCAAATCGTATTTTATGGGAAGTGCCTGAAATACAGGTTTATACCTAGCTCAGGCTCAGATGCACCAATTATATTGTATCACAATTTTAGCTAAGTACCTTTTTCTGTAATACCAATAATGTAACTTTATCTGATTGTGTTTCTGTTAAATAAATTATTATTATTATTATTATTATTATTATTATTATTACACAATATATTGACAAGCGGCCCCGAACTTATTCGAAAAACGAGCTGGCCACGGCGAGCTGAATCTAACACATTTTAAATAAAACAAAACCCGCGAATGCAGCAAGACTCAGTATCAAACATAAATTTTCACATTAATTTACTTTAGAAAAATGCTGTTTTTAGTAGCCTTGCTTTTTATATTTTCTCGCAGGATATGCAAAAAATAGAGTTTACTCCTCGGGGATAAAGCTGTTTTGTCTTGGGCATGCTTGAATCTCTCATTGCACTCAGGACTCGGTCTTAATTCCCTCGTTTCGCTCGGGAATTGAGCGAGTCGAGCGGTAAAGTAAAAATAATCTTACTGTACATTGTTGTAACATTGTTGTCCTTCAAAATACATAGGTAACCATATCGACATCCCTATATTCATCGTAATTATTGAATCTAAGCACGCAGCAGATTATCACCCATCCATCCCTCGGCCCCCAATCTAAGGGCTAGGGGGTGGAGCCTCCTGGTGATATTACCATCACAATCGACGATCACTCCAGGGACCTTATGTATTCATCCCGCGACCTGATAATGGGAGTCGCCATCTCGTTCAGTGCTAGCATGATATTCCTATAGATTGAGAATCCTATTGTCTATGGGGCGAGAGAGAGAATAATCTACGTCGTCAGAAGGCGAGAGTTGTGCCGCTATGGACAATAGTATAACATAAACATAAACATTTATATACAGGCATATACATGGATTCTGACCCCACACTAGGGTCGTGTGTCGAGGGAACCAGAAACAGCGACATCACATATATAAAAATACAAGACTTGTTTTTTTTTCTTTATCTCTCGCATGGTAGGTATATGGGCAAGGCCACAACCGCAGTGCCACAGAGTATGCTTGGGCACCGTGTTTTTATTCTTGTTCTTTCTATTCCATGACTGCTTGTTGTATTTTCTGTGTTCTGTTTTGTGTCTACAACTGAGAAAAACTTTTATCTACCTATCTATCTATGCTAATGCTGCAGAAGGTGTAACTGATCCTAAATGAAGGTGATCCCCTGGTACGATACTCCATTCCATAGGTACGAGGTGTCAGAGGCACATTTTACCCCACGATTAGGCAGTTATTCAATACTCAATTTTGTGTGACAGTGAGCTATTTGATTCAGCCTATGGTGAATCGAGATGATTCGAGAGTTCCGTTCTGTCCATCCATCCGTATGTCTGTCAATACATTTTTTCTCGGGAACACGTGGAGGTATCAAGTTGAAATGAACATCAGTTACTCAATTCTGTTCCCTTGGAGATGTGAAAAAAACTTCCTAGGTTAACGTAATCAAGAGATATGGCTGTTTATGGCGCAAATTTTCTGAATTTGCTTGATAAACTCGCAACGGAATCAAAATCTACAGGTATCAAATATATCCCGGTAACATGAAATCATCAAATGACATGAGATCATTAAATTTTGCACGAAGCAATGTCTTATAGTGCAATTAAAGGGAAAAACCCGAAAGCCGTAAATTCTTCCTTATTTCACCAAAACATGCGATTGTTTGGCCGATTTTTTGTAAACCTGACTCGCTTACAAATGTTGAAACTCTTGCAGGGTTCTCTCACCTTTTGGGAACATCATAGACGCTCTGTCGCACAGAAAATAGACTCATTATTGTGCTAAACCTACTAGTCTCTGCACCATAGTTATTTCCTACACCTTATGGACTACAATCATCTGTAACTCCTGTTGAACGTGACATGTACAATGTGCAGCCATTAGTCGGCGATAACGGTCGCATAGTCACGAATCCCGAACCTGAGTGAAGAGCCCTAAGCCCTTGTATCAGACAAGCTGCCTGTAACAAGTTTGGGTGCTTGAGATGTGGATGGGTACCATTTCCGATTCTCTGAGTCAATATATGTATTATGTAGGGTCGCTAAACTCTATGGCCATCCGCAAATGTGGCTTACACTCCCCATGCTTTGGAGTTGCATTTGAGTTGAATGCAAATAGTTTAAAACCTTATTTATATGGGCATGTGAGTTTCGCCTCCGTCGCGTAGCACGACGTTGATATTCTATATATTTTGACATCTCAGATTTGAATTCCTACCTTGACATTATCTGACATACCGTGACATTATCTGACAATATTGAATTTAATTTAAATTTGCTTTTATTGTGTATATTGTTGTTTAAATTGTATCGTGCTTTCGTGCGTTGTTCCATTTTAAGAACCTGATTTGTAATTTATATGTAAATATGCATTACCCTTTACCTCTATTTGTTTTTTGTTTAGCGCATTGGTCATTCGCCTGTAATGCTGTACATCATACCTATGTAATAAATAAAATAAATATATGAAATATAATAACGGGTGCTGCTAGGGGGGACTGGTCCAGTCTGGTTTCTCATAAGTTATGTTCATTACAGCTTGTCTTTGGTCTTATTTATTTATTTTGCTACATTGTTAGATTGTAGTTATTTTGAGACATCTTATTGGTACTTATGAATACGATGTTATAATATTGTCATCAGATTAGATAATTTTTATATCGTACATTGTATAATAAAAAAATATATGACGAAAATTGAAAAAAATTACATCCCCGATAGAGCTTCTTGGTGCTTTCTTCTCTGACGGGCGTATTTCCGAAGCACTGGTAGAGTTCATGGAGTTTCTTTTCCTGTGCGAGATTCAGCCACGAATCACCACTTGAAGGGGAAATTTCCTTTTTCAAACTCAAACCATAATCAGTTATGTACTCATTAGTTTAGTTGTTCATATTTGTTTATTTATTTTTTCCATTTAAATGAGACTTACGTAAGTGTTTGACATGTAAAAGTGCATTATTTTGCCTACTTGCAGTAAAAGATTTGAGTTTTGAGTTTTGAGTTTAATGTCCCCTCACTAGAACCACAGTAAACCACATAAATACTATACCTACCTACCTAGCCTAGCTAGGACACAATCTGTGGAATTCTGAAGGCGTCAAAACATATTCCGTTTCTTACTGTACCGACTGCTGGGATCATCTAAAACGAGGTAACTATCACACAGATCATGATGATGCTGATAACGATGATGATGAGACTTCTTAGATAGGTACTAATTTCGACTTTGAAGATATATAGGGTTCATAATTTACGTTTATTTTCTGTCGGTCTGGTTTACTATCTGTCTATAGTTGATCCACTAACGCGTTAGTTTATCAACTAACGGTTTTGACAATCTTACGGTGACAAAGATAAGCTGTACCTAATGATAGGTAAGATATGTTTATAATTATTATTTTACAATAATAAGTATAACAAAATAAATAAAATAAAACAATCAATAATAATAAATACATATTTGATAATTATATTTTAGGTGCACATACTTACGTATTTTTTAGAAATGATGGTAAAATAATACACAAACATTCATAACACACCTCACTTCACATACAACCACTACACTTTCTCATCTCACAACATAACACAACTCACAAACTCACACACACCTCAATACTAACTATTTTAGGCACTCAATGAAGAATTTTAAACTTTAAATTACCTTCTTTATGTTATAGATAGCTGCATTACATTGAAACTGTATTAGTACTTGATGTGATCTGCCAATTTTTCTTCATTCATATTTTTAGGGGAAGAGCCTCACTACTTATCCCAAAACACAGGGGAAACCCCACTTTGGGGAGTATCGACTCTTACGTTAGTTTTGCTTACTACCAACACCTAATCTCATAATCAGATGATGTATCTATCTTTAGTTAAGTTTATATAACATGAAACTGATCTTTCTTATTCTGTATTCATTTGTCATTTGTAATTTTTGTGAAAATGTTATTATAAAAATCTTTCCTAACGTTTTCCTCTCTTTTTAAGTAAACCTCCGACGAGAGGAGGGATATTATAAGTCTGTGAGTCCCTCTGTGTATCAGTCTGTAGCACCCTAGCGGTCAAACGGGTGGACAGGATTTTAATGCGATTTGTAAATGATAGAAGATATTCCTGTGATAGTTATTAGCCATCTTTTATGAAAATCGGTTCAGTGCTTCGAAAGTTATCAGATAATTGTCTCATAAGGAGCTTGTCATTATGAACCTGTCATATTAACTTAACAACGACACAAGTCAGCCAAATGTTAGCGTTCATTTATTGTTTCCAGATTGTTTTGAATTTGTGATTTATGTTTCAGTAATTGTTAGGTAGTATAACTTTGGTGGGCTTGGATAATTTTAAGGTAAATTGGGCAGACAATTTACACGCGCTTGCCATACTAAGCCTCCACTCTTTTGTGCTTCGGTATAACTATGGAAAATTGGCATGAATCATCATTATCACAGGTGACGCCGGCCAGAATGACACGCGATTCTGCATTCAATAGAATTGAATTCCAGTATCATCTATCATGCGTCATTATTGTACCTATAGGCTTTCAGAAGTTAGCCAAACTAAAATGGCTGCTGGTATACAGACGCTGCTCAAATTAAGTGCAACTTAAATGTCACGCTGAAGTTGTCAATTCCCGACCGAGAGTCAGAACATCATGTCTTTGAGTTACCGTCAAACTGTCGTCGGCTGTGCATGGGCCTATATTTTTAACTCTCTACCAAATAAGAGGGGTGTAATAAGTTTGAAGTGTCTGTCTGTCTTGCGATGTCTCTGGTGTGTGTCTGTCCGTAGCCGTTTAGGTCCATTTCAACACCTTGCCGTTATGACAAGGTTCATTTTGTCAAGTTCCCATTTGAACAATTTCCCATATTAACAATTACCTAATTCGCCAACTTCCAATATTGACAACTTCCCAATTCGACATCATACCAAATTTGACAACGTACCAGATTTAACATCGTATTACTTACAATTAACCCTTCGTGGACAGGCATCAAGGAGTGAGAAGTTTGGATACGCCATGGGTCCTATGGCGATTGATTGAGAAGACAGTTTTTGTCAATTATCCTCTAATGCTCAAAATACCTCAAGTTTGTTTCGGGGTTAAAGTAGTGAAAGGTTAATTGGGTATTCGCCCTTGACTCACTGAAAATTTTTGGCGAAATGGGAAGTTTTCGAAATAGGATGTGGTCGAATTGGAGTTACTGACTTTATTGACAGGAACGGAAATCTCAAAACCATTTCGAGAAATATGTCTTCTGTACAATTTCTATTTATCATATATATTTTAAGACATTTTAATAAAACACAATGACATTCATTTGACCTTCTTTGACATCTTCATAAGATGTATGAAAAATGCCTTTACCTGCCCGTCTTACATACAAAAAAAAAACAATGTGAGACGTGAATCTATGCCCTGTAAAGTCTGTGATCTAGGTCGAGTGACCTCTCGTGATTGTAGGATTGACGTGAGTGACGTGATTTTTGTTTGACAGATGACTTCACTGAGATAGTTGGCACTCTTTGGTTGACTCGACTGCAACTATTTTTTTGTGGTAGGCAAATAAATTTATCCCATTACATCTCTTGATGACGTCAGGTTTACTTTTGGCGGGTAAAAAAATAGCTTAGTTTTTTAAATAGACGCAATGAATAAAACCCAAAAATATTTAAATTAGTTTCTTAAAATGGTCTATATATTCAAAATAAAATTTCAAAATATATATATCTCAGAAAAATGTATCGCCAATTTGGAAGTTGTCGAATTGGGAAGTTTTTAACATGGGACTTGTCATTATACACCTGATCATGATGGGAAGTTGTCGAATTGTTAAAAAATTTAAATGTTGTCGAAATGGGAAATTTTCGACACCAACCGCGGTCAAACGGATAGACGGATTTTTTGCGGTTTTCTGTAAATGGTAGTAGACTTCTTTGCAATAGTTCTTAGGCATTTTTTATCAAAATCGGTTCAGCGGTTCGTAAGTTATCAGCTTGACAAGGAAACAAGTCAATCAGATTTTAGATTTAAGGTTTCATTGATTCGGAAGCTAGTATAATTCTAATAATCGAATAAACCACAGGGGTGAAAACCTTAAAAATTCTAAATTCAAATAATTTATTTAGGAGACAGAAATAGGCAATTTTGCGTGTCAACATGTCTTATGTTGACATTTAATTAACAGACCATATTTTGCAGTGCTTGCCCTGATATTTCTTTTGCAATTCAAGTTTAAACCAGTTTACTACTTAACGGTTTTAACCGTTAGTTTATCAACTAACGCGTCATATAGTAAGCAGTACGCTACAGATTACTATCTGTCGATAGTTGACCAACTCACGAGAGAAAAAACGTTAGTTTATCAACTAACGGTTTTGACAAACTTACGGTGACATATACATGGAGGAAAATAAAAAACAAATATGATCAACTAAACTAATGAGTTAATTATGGTTTGAGTTTGAAACAGGAAATTTTTCCTTGCAAATGGTGGTTCATGACTGAATGTCGCACAGGAAAAAGAAACTTCATCAACTCTACCAGTGCTTCCGTCAGAGAAGAGCACCAAGAAACTTTATACGGGTACATAATTTGTTTTATCTACACACGTATCATAAACCCTCTTTACTGCGTTCAAAAACCGCACGTTACGATCAGCATTATGTTAAACTACTTGGTAAAAACTCGTTTCGTATCTGGAAACTACACATAATGACCATTATGTGTAGTTTTTCCACATATAATGACATTCAAATTTCGAACGCCGACGCCCACCCGCGTGCCGTCCCTAGTTTGTCTGTGAAGTTGGTACTGACATTCAAATTTCGAACGCCGACGCCCGTCTGCGTGAAGTTGGTACTGAAGAACAAGCTAAACAATTGCAGAACCACAATGCCGGTCAAACATGCGGTTCCTGAACACATCAAAGAGAGCTTATGATATGTGTGTAGATAAACTGGTGTATGTAACTGTACATAATTAGGCATTAAAACTCTCGAGTGATATTATTATGAAACTCGCCTTCGGCTCGTTTCATAAACCCACTCTCGAGTTTTAATGCCCTCCATTATGCAGCAGTCACATAAACTACTATTAAATTTTTATGTCGTCATTTTTTAAAGCCACAATATCCAATACAAAAATAATCTAACCTAATGACAATATTATAACATCGTATCTAAGTATAAGTGCAAATAAGATGTTTCAAAATATAAATTTTACAAAATAAATAAATGAGAAAAAACAAAAGCTGTAGCTGCAGGGTAGGTACCGAACATAACCGAGAAACCAGTCCCCAAATGCAAATAGATTAAAATAACCAAGCGATGCTGGCTCACGGATAGTGATTGATAAAGCACTTTAGACATCAACGTTACGAACACGGTACAAAAGGATACTTAATTCGAATCCAATAATATGATAACGAACCATAATGCTTAATGGTGGTGAAAGCGTAGGCAGAAGGCCTCAAGGAGCCAAATTAATTTAATCCCGACGTTTCCAAGTCAAAACAAACAACACGCTCACATTATGTGTGCTCCCCGCTGTAATGCAATAACCTCAGAGCGGCGTATGACTTCACGAATGTAGGTGCACAGATATGTGAATCGTGTTGTAGGAATGATGAGCAGATTTAAACGGCTGGCCATGATCAGGTTGGCGCCATTTTATTCAGTCACTTGTTAGCAACGCTGACAAGCAAGTATTCCTTTATGTCCATTTTGATGTCCGGGGCTGTGTTTGTCGTTATTATCCTCTTGGAGTCCTGTCGAGGGTCTCCTGTTTAATTTGTTTTTAAATAAACCCTCAACGCTTTTGTAGACACTCAACCCTTCTGAGTGTTGATGATGGCGCAGGGATAAATAAATGCTGTTTTTTATTAGGGCTCCGTACGCGACGCGAACCTGTTACTAAGCCTGGGCTGGTCCGTCCGTCTGTCTGCCCGTCGTCGTTCCATGAAGCGTAATAGGTAGAGAGAGAGAGTTGAAATTTTCCCCGATCTGTATTTCTGTTGGTACTACAGCAAAAAACTGAACTATACGAGATTTGAAAAAATAAAGGGGTCCCCACTCCATACAAAAGACGTGTTTATATAAAAAACCATAACATGATTCAAATATGATCGTAGATTTGGCGGCTGATCACTTGCAGTACCCGACGTCGAACCACTTACGCCACCGACACGCCAACGAAATTATCGATTGTATTTGAATGAAGATGATTTGACAGACAGACAGAACGACAGCGTAGGCTTAGTATACGTCACGCAATGTAGTATGTGACATGGCGCAATGGCATGTGCCCTCAAAAGCTCATTGCAGATGGCGCTGGTGTATTTGGAGGCTGTCTATATGTCAAAGTTGTCAAATTCTGTTTAATTTTTTGGGGTTCCATAACCGAAGGGTGCCAAACGGGACCCTATTACTAAGCCTACTCTGTCCGTCCGTTCATCCGTCCGTCCGTATCTCATGGACCGTGATAGTTACAGTTGAAATTTTGAAAAAAACAGAATAAAATATATATTTAAGGGGGCTCCCATACAACAAATGTGTTTTTTTTGCCGTTTTAAAAGATAATGGTACGGAACCCATCGTGCGCGAGTCCGACTTGAACTTGGCCGGTTTTCTTGTATGACGGTACGGAATCCTCCACGGGAGAGTCCGATCCGCACTTGACCGATTACTTGTTTCGTTTTCTTGTAAAGTAGACTTGTATATGTTTTCAGAGGTGTTACTTCTTTTATCTACACACGTATCATAAACCCTCTTTACTGCACGTTACGACCTGCATAATGTTATACTACTTGGTAAAAACTCATTTCTTATCTGAATATTGGTATATTATGACCATAATGTAACAAACTGTACAATTAACTCAGCACAAAACACCGTGAATCTGAACTCGACATATTTGCAAGTCTTAACTGCTTTAAAGCATGTTTGAATAAAATAATTTTAGACTAGGCCTCATGGGCGTACCCAGGTAGGGGCAGGGGGGGCCGCTGCCCCCCCCACCACCCCCCTAGAATATAAAATAAACGTCAACGTTTTTTGTTTCAATATACCTGACCGACCATCTTCTCGAAACAGGTATGAGCTGCCCAAGCTGAAACCACTTCTCTACATTGGACCACTGTGGGAGAAGAAGGGCGTAGAAACTCCCACATTTTGATTTTTAGATCTCTTTTTTTTTAAATTGCTTATGCTTAACTAATACAAAATATAATATTTAGTCATTATCATAATTAATAAGCAGGAATAAATAATTACAAAATTATTAACAGCAAGGTCTGTGCTGAGCCAGATCAACCCCATACAGTCCCATCATTTACGTAATCTTGAACATTGTAATTATCCCTTCTTCGACAAAATCGCTTTAACATGGTTTTTAAATTGCTCAAATGGCAATTTCAAGATCTCCAGAGGTATCTTGTTGTAGTAGAGAATGCATTGACCCTTGAAAGAATTGCTAACCTTCGCGAGTCTAAACCGGGGCGCAAGTAGACTAGCTACAGTTAGTATGTCAATTTCTTTAAAAAGCTCTCTTAAGGAGTCTGTGCGTTTTAAATTATAAATTGCTCGAATATCTCTTTTCTGTAAAATAAAAATAGTTTGAATATCCGCTGCTTTCCATATATGTACTTGCTTTGCATATCGGCCCCAGACCCCACATTGGGGTAAAGGGACCTAGGTAAATAATTAAGTATGGGTACTTAGTGTCTACTACTACGGACTACCAAGTAATGCAGTAGCCAGAACCACAAACGCATGGTACAGGGTATGCAACTTGGAGGTAAACAACTTTTTGCTATTTTGTTTTGGCGGCATATATGAAAATAATTTTGTGTATTTATACGGCTTTGTTATGGAGGGTTATGGAGGGTTTTACGACTGAACCACGTGTCTGAATTATTAAAACCACAATCGAGACATTGAAATTACCGTTTCCGGTTCAATTAATTTCCAGAGACGGTGTCATTGATTGACCCCTAAGATCCCCGGATTTAATAGCTTGTGACTTTTTTTTGTGGGGCCATAGACTTATGACGCTATCTAAAGGGACGTGTCTATGAACAGTGCTAACAGGTCAATGAACCTTCAATAACGGAAACAAAATATCCGAGACACAGTCTTGGGGATAACGCACGAAATGTAATGTAATGAAAAACGCAATGAAAACTCTACGAAATATAAAAATATGAGCTATTGTCGACCTCGAGCAGCATGGCAGATGTGAACCCTACATCTGCCATGCTGCTCGAGGTGGACAATTGTCTGACATTATTTTATAAATATAAAAATAGCTCATATTTTTATATTTCATAGAATATTTTAAAAATAAAGTTTATATACCTGTTATATGCCCACCTTGTGCATTGGATTGGAATCTACAATCTAAGGAGATATCGCCGCATGCAATTCATTCCACTCTATCTAGGACTTTCATCACTTTGCTAAGATTGGTAGAAATAAAATAAAAACTAATGTACCTATAATAGTAGTTTATGTGACTGCTAAATAATGGAGGGCATTAATACTCGAGAGTGGGTTTATGAAACGAGCCGAAGGCGAGTTTCATGATAATATCACTCGAGAGTTTTAATGCCTAATTATGTACATGTACATACACTAGTTTATCTACACACATATCATAAGCTCTCTTTGATGTGTTCAGGAACCGCATGTTTGACCGGCATTGTGGCTCTGCAGTTGGTTAGCTTTTCTGTAGCACCAACTTCGGGCGTTCGAAATTTGAATGTCAGTACCAACTTCACAGACAAACTAGGGGCGGCATGCAGGCGGGCGTCGGCGTTCGAAATTTGAATGTCATAATGTGTAGAAAAATTACACATTATGGTCATAATGTGTAATTTTTCAGATAAGAAATGAGTTTTTACCAAGTAGTTTAACATAATGCTGATCGTTACGTGCGGTTTTTGTACGCACTAAAGAGGGTTTATGATACGTGTGTAGATAAATAATATTATATAAAAATATAATTATTTTATGGGCATAAATAAAAAATAATAATTTGAAAATGGAACAGGGAAAATACGACAGTCTTTTGCTATTCACATTTGATTGTTGTTTGTTTGTCAGCTGCAGCATTACTATTCGTCAAAATGGCTTATCAAGCAATTTGATTTAATGCAAGCTTTTTTTTAAATCGCCAAGATGTCAATTTAGCTTTGCGGTGGTACGGAGAGAGATATCGGGACCGACAAGTACCAAGTCGATTCGTCTTGAGGCGAATGGTACAAAATTTGAAAGAATTTGGTAGTTACAAAAGTCATCGTCCACAGCTGCTCGAGCGCGAAAATTCCGATTTTGATGTAAGTGTGTTGACATATTTTGAAGCATATCCAAAGGCTTCAAGCAGAGAAGCTGCCGAAGACATTGGAACCACCCATACTCAGGTACTTAAAGTCTTGAAAAAGTATAAGTGGAAATGTTATCGTGATGGTCGGTTGGTTCAAAATTACATCCTGGAGATCCTGAGAGACGACTACAATTTTGTCAAACCGTACTAACAGTGACCGTACAACCGTATTACTAATTTTTTGAGTGACATTGTGTGTACAACTTTAGTAATAATGGCATGTACAACCGCCGCAATAACCATTATTGGTCTAGAGTAAATCCTGTTCGTGTTCATGAAACTAACAGTCAAGTAAGATTTTCTTTCAACGTTATAATGAGAAATATGGTTGTGTTAATCCACATTTATGAAGGGCATCTAAACTCGGTCAAACACCTTGAAATACTGGCCCTACGAGTTGAATGTTTTACCCGAGTATGAGCGAAACCGTGTAATATTACAGCAAGATGGTGCTCCAGCCCATAACAGCAGAATCACCGCAGCCTATCTTAATAAAAATTTCAGGACCTTGATCTGTACAAACGGCACAATCCGATGGCCTGCAAGATTACCAGACCTCACCCCTCTGGATTTATTTTTGTGGGGATATGTAAAAAATTCTGTTAACCTAAAATTCTATGCAACTGTGAGCGATTTGAGGGTTGAGGTTTACAGTACAATTTTTCATATTCACCACAACACGCTATTAAAGGCTACTGAAAAAGAGTTCCTTAGAAGAATAAATGTATGTATTCAACGAGAGGGAGCCCATTTCGAACAACTAATTAGTTAGCTTTTACATGTTTTTAGGTTAATAATAAAATAGTTTTATGATTTCATATTTTTCTTTCATTTAATTTACTATGTTTGTTAGAGAGATGTGATCCTTATGATTGACCCTGTCGATTGACGCCATAAAAGTACAGGAGGATGATATTTTTTCGAATTGTAACCGGTACGATTCCTGGTTGTGGCAAGCGTATTTTTCCAAATCTTTGAATGCAGTTTTGTTTCTTTTCAAAAATAAAGGAATGTTTTATTTGAGGGAAATTTGTTACCTCCATTATTTAGAGTACTTGCTCTCCAGGTGGTGTCACAAAATTCCAACCTGTATAGCGGGTCTGTAGCCATCTTAGCTCCCTTTTTCCTTTCCTTTGAAAATTGGAGAGATCTTGCTATTTTTTCATGTTTGCGTGTATGCGCGTGTATTCTTTTATGCACCTATTGTAGACTTCGGAAATTAGTGGTGCAAAGGGAGCAACACCGATATGTAGGAGGTCCATCGATATATAGATGTCTTTAGTCGTCTTACGAGTTATTCGTACTGTGACGATTCCATGGACCTCGGGTGGTGTGAACGGCCTCAGTCTCAGCGAGCGGTCGGAGGGCGGACTGGCGAGTTCAGGGCGGCGCAGGCGGCACGCCACCAGACAGCGCCGGGGATCGAAACCGGGACCTCTCGCATGGTAGGCAGAGCCACAATCGCTGCACCACAGAGGTCATCAATTTGTTGTAGTAGCGGCAACAGGAACACATTCGGTGACAATTTCGACATAATTACGGTTCATAAGGTACAGCCCGCTGACCGTCAGGACAGGAGACAAACGGACGGAATATAGATAGACGCATGGAAAAAAAAATGCTTGAGTGAAGTATTTTTATTGGTCGTAAAAAATCGTGACTCCCTAGATGGGTATAAATTATTTCCTTTGATTTATTAAAAAAAATCTTAGGTTTATTGTTTTGAATGAAGAAAATAGTCTCGGTTCGAGAATATTTTATTCCCATATCCAGTATATGTATCTCATTCTTTGGCAAAGACTGTTAATTTTCTTCCATCAAGTTAATCAGTTACTTGCTAAAATTTATATAACTCAAGTAATTATTATTCTTGGTATTCAAAAATCGTAATGTTTTGTTCTAAGAATTGATATGCTCGCATGAAAACTAAATATTGTACTATCGAACCATCTGAATCATGACCCACCATAAGCTTATTTTGCTAAACCCCTTAAATGCAAGTAGGTCGAAAATCGCTTGAAGGTTTATTTCCTTGGTAACGAACTTGTTATCATTTGATTAGTCACTGACATTTTGATAGATCTTACAAGTTTGAAAGTTTCAAACGAATTATCAGGCAAGTGGGTCATGATTCAGTTGGTTCGATTGTACATTAAAAATTTATGTATTATTGTGAGAATTGGAATTCTCATGTTACTTCGGAGACCATGATTTACTTCAGAGAAGATCAGATATCGAATTTAAAAGAAAATAATAATTTTTGTATGGAAATTTTAATTCTTTCATTTCTTACTTGCGTTAAGAGTACGGTATTCTACTGTGAATACAGTTGAGGCTTCAATGCAAGAACTTGAATTCTCATACTTAACCAATTATTTACTTCGGTGAAGCCCAGAAATTCTTAGTAGAAGAAAATATTTGTTTTCACGTGAGAGTTATAAATTCCCGTTTATATTCTTCACGGCGGCGGCGGCGGCGGCGGTGCATCGCGTCGCGTTCGCGCCTCGATCCCGTTTGTTGTCGATTTTTGTCTCGCCACAAAGGGTGCGCAAGGCGGCGCGAGATACCACGAAAGCGACAAGGTTACACAGTCGCGGGCCGCTCAGTTGCTCACACAGAGTACCTTTCCTAATCCTGGGCATGTACGCCATGCAACGATCTCAATTTGATGAGCCTCCCTCCATCCATTGCCTACACGAAATCCATTACATTCATTTTAGTGATTTCAGTCGATACAATCAATCATTCATCTATCCATTCTAAGCCTCCCATGCATCATGGGCAGGTAATTAAATTATCTACATTTTCTGAACCAAGACCGGAAACATAAGCAGGCATACACGCACTGATGTACCCGGCGGATCTGCCCGCCAGTCGTGTCCGCGTGCAACACTGTACATGAATGGCATGAAAAGGGCACCGATATGCCTGCCTGGCGCGATGGCGGGCAGATCTGTCAGGTACATCCGTGCCTTTATTCCCACTAGTTCAATTGAACAGTTCAGTTGACTGAACTAATATTTTCACGAATTAATAAATCACTCATATTTTTGTTTGTACTAGGAGAGCAGGAAGTTGTAAGAAGTTACACGGAGATATTTTAAGTTTATGCAGAGGTTCTTGCTTGTTACAGCAAAACATCTCAAAATCGCAAAAAGGTACAAAGGAACATATCTCCTTAGGAGGCTTTTAACCCACAATAAGACGCGAGCGTGCAGAATTTTTCATTGGTTTTAGAATTTATTAGCAAGCCAATTTTGAAAATGTGGTTGGTAAATAGTTTCCCGTGCCTAATTAAGGTTTAATACATAAACCTTTGAACTTAGTAACTGAGTAGGTATGCCATATTTGTCCCTCTCTTACACATCACGAATGCCCTTGAGTAAGAAAATGTAAAGCTAAAATCAGCAAAGTGGGATCCATCATAATGTTTTATTTCGGCACCTCGCAATTAAATCCAAAAGTACTAGGAGCACATATGTTCTCAGGAAGTAAATAATCGTGACAGCCAGTGATGGGGTGCGTATCGATAAACAACATGATATTACTTATAGGTACCAGGACCGCAGAAAGATGTCGGAAGTTCTACTATCTATTAATACCTCCTAGCAATTTATTTTATCTTAGTAGGTCCATAATCTTAATTTTATATAAATAAAAGTAAAATTAAGTAAAACATCTTAGGAATATTATTCGTAACTCAACAGAACAGACGAGCAACTGCACTAATGGGGAAAAAAGTCCCACTAGTACCAGTCAATTGAACTAGTGGGAAAAAATCCCAGTAGTTCATTCAACTGAACTGTCCAATTGAACTAGTGGGAATAAAGGCATCCGTGCATGTATGCCTGTCACGGATCAGCAGCTTTATGGCGTAAGTCGTCTGAGCTATGAACTTCATATAGACTTTTACGTTTGACACCTTGCACCAGCTTCATCTGTCAAATTGGTATCACGCAAGTAGCATCATAATGGAGGCCAAACCCAAGCTCATGGAATGAAGCCTAGAAGCCTTCGGTGATACCCCGCAATCGATGAAATTGTATGAGCATGAGATGAACCATAGACACACGCTATGAACTTCAAAGAGTTACGCCATAAGGCTGCAGATCCTAGACATCCGACGGGTACCTGCCGGGTACATCCCTGCGGGTATGCCTGTCTATTATCTCCCATGCACCATCTGATTAAAAAAACTTAAAATAATGAAAAGTAGTATAGCCCCAGCTTCTAATATCATTTCGTACTACGTACTAACATTTTTAGGCTGTTTTGTTTTCTTTCATTAGAAAATGCCAAAGCGGCCAGTATTGCCGTCCATTCTAGTCCAGAGGGAGCGCGAACCTAATACTTATACATTTTCCTAAAGTGCACTCTGCGCCGCGATTTGCGCGGATTTCGCGCCGCGCGTGCGGTAATGTGGAGGGGCCTGATAAGTGTGTACATAAAAGTTAATGATATTAATGATAGGTGCCGGGTTCGAATCCCGGCTATCGACAAAGCAAAAAAAAACAGTTCTTGGATGTTTGTGACGTCGCTGTTTCTGGTCCCCTCGCGATACAGTGTATCCTAGTGTGGGTGTATATCATTCATTCTTTGGATCATAAATACTTAAATGATAATGTAAGGGCATATCTCTAGAGGAGGTAGTCCTCAAATCACGTGTAGTTATATTTTTATGTAGCAACTGGGTTCAGTGCTGTATTTTGATGCATGCGATTCCTAATCACGATGGAATGCAAGTAACCCAACGTTGACGCAACGCTGGTGAACGTCAATGTCATATTCCTATTCCTATCGCAACAAGTGATCGCGAGCAAAACTCAAAATGCAGCCATCCATTCATCCGATTGCTTTGAACCACTTTGAACCTTCGTATGTTAATAAAAACTTCGATAAATTGATAAGAAAACACCGAGTGACGTGCAAAGATCACACGCTGCAAGCAAACTACTCACTCTTATCAATCAGTCGTGCGTGGCTGGCCCGACAACGGTAGGCGCCCGTCCGCTAATAAAATGTTAAATCTAAAAACACAGTTTATGGGTGCAAAGTCAAAGAAAGTGTTAAAAGTGGTGTCCGGTTGGGACGCAGTGGAGTTGATATTGCAGTGTCTGTTTTACGGACTGTATCAACTGCTAAAGATAGCCTTCAGTAGACTTTGGAAAGGTCATAGAAGAAGACCGTCGAAGAATGTTCCCCCGGTGGAGCTGACGGTCGATTCGTCTATAGGAACACACTGCTATATCAAAATAATGGTGAGTCATCAAGATAATGTCATAAATAAATGGGTTACCCAACTATTTATAAATTGTTTTTTTTTTCTAAAACAAAATGTTGCCCATTAATATCCCCACAGAGGGGTACAAGCCTTTGTCAGGATACTAGTAAGATTGAGCCATACTCCACCACTCTGGCTTAGTAGAGATTGGTGGAGACTATCTTAAACAAAAGAAACTTTAAATACCTACCTACAAACTTTAGTGGCCTTCCTTACTAATAAAAGAAGTTATTCACCATGTAACTTATACAGTGGTTTGTCTTGCTTTGATATTTGACATTGCTCGAGGTATGACTACCGCCCCCTTATCGACACTGACCAAAAGGACAAACCACTGAATATGTTAAACAGTGAATAACTTTTTTATTAGTAAGGCCCTAGGGCTTTACACCCTAATGCCAGTTGCTATGCATATCCTGGTTCATTAATGTTATGTTAAGCATGATAATAAAGTTTGTAAAAAAACATCACAAAAACATTTGGTAGGTATCTGGCTACAATTTTCTTGGCGCCTGAGTGCCGCCTGGAGGGGGAAGCGGCACATGGGAACAAGAGGGATGCATACATGGGTGAAAAAAAGATGGCGGCCTGGCTCAGGCGCCAAGAATCCTTGCAATATCTGTAGGTACCTACCAAGGTATGTTCAGAAACACATAGTTACAATGATACCTACACATGTTAGCAAATTAATTACTTATGGGTAAGTACCTCACCTCCCTGATATCAACCCAAGGAAAGATTGCTCCCTTTTTATTTACCAGCATAGCTACTGATAAGATTCATATAAGAAAAATAAAATATCTTATTTTGCACTACTATTGCAGTTTTGTTAAAGATAACTAGGTCTTTGACTTTATGACTTTCACTTAAACACAAGATTATCAATCAATTTACAAAAATACGTTAAAGAATAATCAAAAGTTATACATTTCTTATCTTGTTTACCTTCTCTGAGAATTATATTTAATTATTTTTTCATAGAAGTCTGTCAAAATTATTTAACTCAGATGCATATCAAGCTCCTTTATATTATGTTATTTTGTATGTTTTTATATTTGTTTGTACTAGAATAAATTAATGACTAACTAGATAAATGTGGATACATTTTGTATACTACTTATTTAACATACATGTATTTCCATAAGTGAAATAAAGTTTTTGGCGAAAACAAGGTATGGATAAAATCAAGGAAGAAGACTTTGCAAACTTCAAACTCAGCGACATACTAGAATTCACTTAAAGTACAAGGAGATTTGGGGAGGGAAGTCGGCTGAATCAACAGTAACCGTTGCTCAAACACTGGTAATTGGCTGAAAGTCACAGTAGAGGACCTATCACCCACCTGTATTCAGGGGGCGTCCCTCTTCATCATCTATCTATCACCTATTTTTACACATTGCAGCCTACTGCTTAAGTAGCTCCTAAAAAGCTCAAGCTGTATGCCTCTGATACCTATTTTTTCTAGTTTTGTTATAAGGAGCCCAACGGAGACCGTGTCAAATGCCTTGGCCAGATCAAGAAAGATACCCAGACACCTCCTTTTATCATCAAGGTTTTCAGCAACATAGCTTGTGAGCTCATGGACTGCATCAGATGTGGATCTATCTATCTATTTCCATAAGGGATAAATACTTACTACTATGATACCATGTTAAATCTCATTTATATCTTCCAGGGTGTCAAATATCACTACGTTGAAGCAGGCCCGAAGAACGGAGACATTATCCTTGTCCTCGGAGATGCTCCAGACCCTGGCCACATCCACACACCGGGCTGGTCTCAAGTGGTCGGACGACTCACTGACTCCGGACACAGGGTCATTACCCTGGACCTGCGAGGGTCGGGCGGCAGGTCAGTATGTTTGTAGGAGAAGAGGCTGTGCTGAATATGTCCTTCATCTGCATATTTCTTAAAATAGCAGAAAGCGCTTTGTAAGGGTGAGCGAAAGTTGATTTCTCATGAGAACTTGTCTATGAACTACAATTATTGTACTGTAGCGCCTGTGAAATTCCACAAGGCAAAAACACCGATACTGTGTTTGCACAGACGCAGTGTAATAGTTGCAGTCCATTGGATAAAAAAAAAATATATTAATTAAATATTAATTAATTTAAATATGAATTAATTTAATTTTTTGAGTTTATTTAGACAATAAAATTTCAATGAAACTAAACTAGAAACTAAACATGAACTCGCTTAAATCACTATGTCAAAGCTCAAACCTATAGCTATAAAAGTTCCTTCATAAAGTGCCAACAAGGTGGTGGTGTTGTGGCATAATGATAGGTCCGCTTCGCTTGCCCTTAGGACATTTACAACATAACTTTATAGATTACTTGACAGTGTTGTATTTAAATTGTATTTAAACTGTATTTACCGGCTGTCAAAAAGTGTGGTACAAGTCGGCCTTAAGGCCCGTTTTACAGTTTGTTGATAAAGCCTATCACAGTCTATAAGGTTCACCTATAAGAAGATCTTTCTCTCTCATCCATAATAAGAATTCATTCATATATTATGGTGACATAAGCAGGGTGTTTGGTGCATCGTTTTTCAAATAAAAATGTCGGATAGAAGGGGTCATTTGCTATCTACTAGGTCTACAAAAAAAAGTTCTGGCCCAATGGATTTTTTATTCTATTATTTTTTTTTGAAAAATCCTCAAGAATTACTACTTTAAACTTGAATAAATAAAAAAGCTATTAGTAATACCTGCAATTATTTACTGTTATTGGTTATGTAATGTTTTACGGTTCTTTTTTAGTCAAAATACTGGAAATTAACATCTAGTTATTTTTTTTATTGATTCAGAAATGTTTATTCAAGATGTGAAATTCTGTAACTAATCATCTTTGACTTGCAATAAAAAAATGAAAACGAGGCTTTTTTTCTTGAAAGTTTATAAAAAAGATCGCTGGTCTATCTTCTTTCTAATAATGTACATTAATTCCATAAAAACCTAAGTTAATTAATTTGCCAACTTTGTATCGGGCGAGCGATACGCATACAGCTGATAGTCGACAGGTATGTAATAAGAAACATGATTTTGTAGGTAGAAAGAAATTTTCAATTGTTCTTAGAATCACAAAAACACATTATTTATAAAAATAAATTAAGAATAAAAAATATAAAAAAGCTTTTATTTCAAAGCTTTTATTTCCCCTGGCCACCTTCCGGCTTCAACATCAGATCAGCTCCCTGTCATTAAAAATATTCTAGGACCAAAGTACTTGTCAAGACGAATCGAATGATCCCAAACTTGATGGGGTTGCGTCGTTTTTTTTACAGAGTTCCCCTCGCCACTTTTCGCCTCCATCATCAGATCAGCTCCAAGTCAGAAATATATTGCAATGTCATCCAACTTACATACGCATGCAAAATTTTAGCTTAATCGGATAACGGGAAGTGGGTCAAATTCGAGCCGACAGTTTTGACGTTAACACACAGACATACATTGCAATTTATTTATTACACATACAAGTTAAAAAGCTTTTTAAAATAATACAAATCTTGCTCGAATTGTCAACCTTAATTGCGTATGCACGCGTAACATCGATTCCTTATTTCTACAGTGGTAGTTCGTAAGCGAATTTCCTCTTTAATTACGGCGAATGCTGATTGTTTCCGTTGGGATAAATCTTCTCTAGATTCGACTTCCGTAGCGTAGACTAATTTTTTCACCCGTCCCCAGATGTAGAAATCCAAAGGGTTAGGTCTGGAGAACGTGGAGGCAATGGAATAGATCCATCCCTCCCTATCCACGTCATCTAAATTCGGTCAAATACCTTGAAATACTGGACCTCTTACGAAATGAGTTGCCTGCGAGATCACCAGACCTCACGCCTCTTGGTTTTTTTTTTTTTGGGGATATTTAAAAATTTACCTAGTCCTTGCAAAAGCAACTGTGAACGACTTAAGAACTGAGTTCACAGTACAATTTTGCATATTCACCACAACACCCTATTAAAAGGACTGAAAAAGAGTTCCTTAAAAGAATAAATTTATGTATTCAACAACCATTTCGAATAACTAATTAGTTAGCTTTTACATGTTATTACGCGTTCATTTAAAATTAGTTTATAGTAGTTTATGTGACTGCTACATAATGGAGGGCATTAATACTCGATAATAATATCACTCCAGAGTTTTAATGCCTAATTATGTACAGTTACATACACTAGTTTATCTACACACATATCATAAGCTCTCTTTGATGTGTTCAGGAACCGCAATTGTTTGACCGGCATTGTGGCTCTGTAGTTGTTTAGCTTGTTCTGTAGTACCAACGTCACGCAGACGGGCGTCGTCGTTCGAAATTTGAATGTCATAATATGTAGAAAAATTACACATTATGGTCATAATGTGTAATTTTTCAGATAAGAAATGAGTTGAGAGGCCACCTCATCGGATATCGTCAAAAAATCGAAAAAATTGTATGGGAGAATGCCAGACTGAAGAAATAATTGTTATCTGCATTAACTGGCGCATCCGAAACTACTATTTTGAGGATATTGCATGGCCATTTTGGCATGACAAAAGTCAGTGCAAGATGAGTATCAAGAATGCTCACGCCCCATTAAAGACAACAGCGAGTCGACGCGTCAAAGCACATTTTGGAGCTGTGTGGCGATGAACCCTCTGAAGTTTTGGATCGAATTGTTACTGGGGACGAAACTTGGGTTCACCATTAAGAATCTGAGTCAAAACAGGAGTCCATGAAGTGGTATAAAAAGGGTACACCCCCTAAGAAGTTTAAGGTGTCAGAATCGGTCGGAAAGATGGGCTACAGTTTTCTGGCATATTGGAGGAATCTTGTTGATCAACAACAAAGAAAAACGTGTCAACATAACATGAGAATACTACGCTTCCCTACTGCAATAAATAAAGGAGGCTAAAAGAAAAAAGGCAAGGAAAATGGTCTCGAGGTGTGCTCCTTTTGCATGACAACGCGCCCGCTCACAAGTGCCGTGCTCCGATGGCTGCCTTAAGTAACTGAGGATTCGATACTCTCATTCATCCACACTACAGGCCAGATCTGCCCCCCCCCCCCCCAATTATTATTTGTTTCCAAAAATTAAAAAACACCTTAGGGGAAGAAAATTTACCCATGATGAAGAGTTCAAGGAAGTAATTTTAAGCTATTTTGAAGCCAAGAATAAGTTTTTGTTTTTTATGATGCTACATCAAAGGGCAAACGGCAAAATAAATAACGGTGAAAAAGCGTAGTAATAAAATATGTTCCTATTGATGGGATGTTTCGGTATTGGACATTGCGGTCAAATAAATCTATGAAACATTATTACAAAATGGCTTGACAATATCAGAATGGTATTTTTACAGCAGTTGTATATCATACAACTCAATTTTGTGTAAAAAAGACAGCATTTGATGATGACTTGAACAAATTTGCCTTACTTTCGACGTTCCTATAAAGTTCATAGGCAGTTCACAAAGTATCTAGTTTGACTAGCAAGCAAATACCGTATTACTTTCAATAACGAACTTTAAACTTTTCAGTGAGGCCGGCAGCCGAGCTGACCTGACCCCTCCGAGGGTAGTGGAAGAGCTCCACATGATGCTGCAAGCCCTGGGCGTCTCGGAGCACAGGCCCGCGGTTGTCATCGGCCACGGAATCGGGGGAATGCTGGCTTGGTGGGTTTTCAGATATCCTACTTCCCACTAATATTATCTATCTACTAGCAGAAAGCGCAGCTTTGTAAGACCGCGCGAAGAGTGACGTCCTTTGAGAACTTGTCTATCAACTGCGCCTGCGAAACTTTTTACAGAAATCGGTGTTTTTTCCCTAAGGGTTTTAGGCACCACATTACCGCCGCAGTCCATACTTATTCATATTTTGAGCTTAAGAAAATAAGATATCAATGATATGCGGCACAACTAAACATGAAATAAAATCACTATGTCAAAGCTCAAACCTACAGGTGTTATAGTTTCTACATAAAGTGTACCAGTTATATATATAATAGTGTGAAAGTTTGTGAGTTTGTATGTTTGTCACTCAACCATGCAAAAACATCTGAATGTATATCTACTTACTTAATTCAAGCACCAGATAGTTTATGAGGTAGACAAACATATAGGATACTGTTTGTCACGGTAAATGATAGTTTCTAAGTCCATGCATTTAGATTGTAGTTGGATTTATACATATTTGTTTACGAATTTAGTACACCTTGGATGCATGTTGTACAATACGTTATACACACGGTCACCTACGGTTGCATTATTTCAGACTTCATCTAGGTTTAGGAAAGATTATTTTTAGTTCCTACCGACCTAGGAAACTCGATCGATAGTAAATAGTCGGGTAATTTGGTAAAGGAGAACAGAACTTATTGGTATGTATCATGTTATCTAATCCAAGTTCCGAATTAGGCAATTCCATAGTAAAGTCGTATCCGCATTGATTCACCAACCAACTGTCGATAAGGCTCGAATCCGTGGAGTACTTGAACGATAAGAATTGTATGTTTGTTTCGTCATAATCGATACGTATAGCACAGATACCATAATATTATACTAATACAGATAGACCACGTAGAACAAACTATGTCACCAGCTTAATCAGAGATGCTACGAAAGCATCTTTACCTTTAGTTTGAGGCCTATTTCACTTAGTGCAGGACTATTGCAATATTGCAAATACCACGAGATTGCGCTAGGACATTAAATTTCAAGAGAACAACAACCGGCTTTTATTTACATTTAATAGGTTAAAAAGATTTACTAAAAACCAACCTTATTGCAATTCTGCAACATTTGTATTTTTACATTCTAAGATAAGCGTAAACGCTTATTTACATTCTAAGATAAGCGTAAACGAACGCTAAAGCGCCATCGCGTTTAGATTACAATCGTTACTGCCGGCGCCATCTCTGGATTATGAAGAGCTACTAATTCTAATCTGTATGGACTGAGCAGCCTGTGCTTATAGTATATATGTGCTATAGTAAACTACTATAGGTACACAGTACAATAGTTAACAACATTATGTGAATCAAAGTTTAATTAAACAACAAAACCACCAGCGTCACGCTATTTCCTAAACGGGGTGGCAGAGGTACAGTTTCACCCACGTTATGCCAGTTCAAACACTTTAATATCAGCAAAATCCAAGCTCAAGAAGGTAATTATTATTTTATCCCAAGTGATTTGGCTGATAGTACATTTTGTCTTAATTAAAATCAAAATAATTATATACATCATTTTCCCATAGGGGGTGCCATAAGGCGTAGTGAAACTCAAGTTCAGTTATTTATGTTAACCTTTTGACCTTGGCTTGTAAATAGGATTCACAGCCTATGAATACTGGTTCGTACGGAGACTGCTTGTGAGAGTGCGGGGGCTGACCCGACAGACGTCGTCGTTCTGCCGAAAGCTGGCAACGCCATCTGTTTAGTAGAAGGATGAACCAAACAAAAGATTTTTCGATTTTTCAGCTGTTCTCTTTGCGTTTGTTCAAATGTTTTTTAACGTAAGAACCTGACGTCAAGATTGTTTTAAAAAAAAACATCGAAATCCAGCCATTTAGCGATTCATTATTATACTCCTTCTTGTATTATATGTTTACCTTAGAATTAAGTTTTGCAATATTTGTTTATAACTCGTATGTTGCATTCGAGTTCACAGATTTATAGGTACAACAAACATAAATAATTGACGATAACACATATTTTCTTTAGATAACACCCCATATAAGTGCATGAATCGTATGTTTCAAAACATGTGATTTGACTTCTGTTGACTGGTGGGTTAATATAATACTTTTGATAACGATCATCATCATATCAGTCCAAGTCCAATGATCGGTCATAGGCCTATTCTCTTCAGCGCCAACCTTCACGGTCATGTGCTAACTTCATCCAACGAGATCCCATCGACTTGATGATATCTTCGGAGAATGTGATCTGCCCACTGACCGAGTCGCTCCCCTTGGCAGGCCTTGGCTTATTGATAATGATGATCACCATATCAGTCCATGTTCAACTGGCTACTTGACAAGGTTAGTTAACATAGATACAGCTTCTCAGACTATAATAATACCTTGATACCATGGACACTACTTACACACATTGATCTAGCCCCAAAGTAGGATTCCCTGTGTCTTGAGTACTAGACAACGATACACATACTTATATAGATAAATATCATTCTTAGATGTACAAACAACCATGACTAGGGTACAAACATCAGTTCTCATCAAACATGTATTTGCCCCCACCGGGACTCGAACTCGGGACCCTTGGCTTCGTAGGCAGGGTCATTGCCGACTCGGCCATTCGGGTCGTCGGTTTGTATGAAATGACGGTATTTTTGGTACAAAATATTTTGGATTAAATGTACCGGTACATTTAATCAGCTGACGATATTTTAGGCAATAACAGTAACCATCATTGTGAACAACTTTCCCCTAGAAACATATGATCGCAAACGAAAAAAATTGTTGGGGTCCCCATACTAAACTTGTAATCAGCTGATCGGGTCAATGTACTGAGGGCCAAATATTGCATTCCATATACGACCATATGTTTCTTTGGGAAAGTTGTTCATAATGATTGATACTATCATTCCCCAAAATATGGTCAGCTAATTAATTGTCACCTTGTACAACTGAAAAAACAAACACTTTTTGTATGCTAGGCTGTTGTTAGACTAACGAGTCCAGTAGCCAATGCTGGCCATGTTCTATTCTTGTCTTCTGAATCTAAATACTGAGCGACTTTGGACGAAACTGTGCCCTCTGCCATCCGTATGCGTAAAGTGGCCTATTATCGCACACAATTTTACAGGAGTACGATTTGTTGACACCTTACAGGTTGTTAATTGGTGATGACGATGGTCATTGATGATATTGCAGGTACCTGGTGCACAGTCACGGGTCTTCAGTTCGCAAGTTCGTGGTGGTGGACGCGCCGCATCCCAGCCTGTACTGGCAGTACCCGCCTGCGGCCTTCTGCGCCGGGACACTGCACTTTGTGCAGGTAAATAATTATACTAATTCATATCGTTAGTGCTGCAGCAGTGGGCTAGTCCACTGTCACGCAAAATGGAGTTTCGGATTATTTCACTGAATTTTTTTTTTTTTTTTATATATTTGCTTCAGTGTCGTGTAAATATCGACCCCAGAGTCGGGCGTAACTTTACAAAACAACACCTGTATATCAGTATGTATGTTATATGTAAGTCTTTTGCCATGTGAGGTGGGAGCTTCGCTACCGCTCTGGAGTTCTGTTTTATAAGCCTATTATGCGCTGTATTGGGATATGAATCAGGTACACCCAATTTGGATGAAAGTTGGTTTCCTGGCGATGATTTCCAACTAAGTAATTTTTATATGTCTTATGTTTAACTTTTTACCAAATTGAGTAATCATGATACATCAAAACAATAAATTTTCTTCCCAATGTTTACCAAAATGTTACTACCTATTTTATACTAAACTACGCTCCGCTCCGCTTCGCTTCGGCTAAGGGTTGTACCTATTAGTACTTAAAGATAATTTATTTGTGAACACAGGTAATAAATAATACATTTACAGAGGTAGGTTTTTTTCGGTAGAGTTGCCCCAAAAAATTACACCATTCCGTAGCATAGACAGATGCTGCAATACCATGATACGCAGTCAGTACTGTTGCTTTGTTCACAATTATCGATACCCTGAACAGGAGATAAGCGGCTTTATGCAATTTTTGACAGACCTCGGCGGTTTGAGCCTTACATCTATTTCTCTTTATACTTTATTGCACAAAAACATTAGATACAGATACATCAAAATGGAAACTAGGTGTACAAAGGCGAGCTTATCTCTAAAAAGAGATTTCTTCCAGCAAACCTAACAGAATCCATGAAATAACAGGTAGACCTATGTGCACAACGTTAAAAATATTAAAATAATAAACTAATTACTAATATTTACATAAATACATAATATCAATACAAATAGACAAAATTATAATACATATATATTAAAGCAATATACCTACATAAATCTAGTATGGAAGAGAAAGACAGTGTTCTTTTAAGCGAGTTTTAAAAATAGAAAGTGACGGGCTGTCTCTGCAGGCGGGCGCTAGGAAGTTTGTTCCGTGTTAGTTGATGGTCAACATGGTCGCACACCGATAAATTATATTTCAGTGTATTTCTACAGGATTTCTCCCTCATATTGAACATTAAAATTAGATGGTACTAGATTGGTGCTTTGGAAAAAGTGCATAATTTTATTTTCTCAAAATTTGCCAATAATTTATTGCTATCAAGCCAAGTTATTATTTCTTATAATGTGTCATTTGATTCTTTTATATAGGAATTACATTTAATGGTTACTGTACTGCCATCAGAAAATAAAATCATAGGGTTAGGAATATTTTCGGTAAATCATTTATATATATAAATATAAAGATAATAGAGGTCCTAGTACACTACCTTGAGGAACGCGGTGTACCTGCTAATGTGTGAATGCTATTTCGCTACAGGGCTATGCATATTTTAATTCGGTTTTGTATTAGGACAGAGTCTACTTACATATTTATGTGCACTATGGTCTGTTGTAATTACTCTAAAAGATTTAATATGTTACCTCTTACGCTGTAAGTGTTTAATTTACTTAGCAATATTTTGTGGTTAACGTAGTCAAAAGTTTTAGTTAAATCCATATATATATATATATATTTAACAGATCGATGTTCTGGTGACAATGTTTGGTAAAATTGTATCAAGAAAATTATATATAGCCATGTCAATAGATTTATTTTTTCTAAATCCCAATCAATATGTTGTGTTTGTTCAATTGTGACTCTAGTCCGTTATAAATTACTTTTTCAAAGATATTTGAGAATTTAGTTACTAATGCTGAACATCTCCAATCTTTCTTGAACAGCGGTTTTACTATTGTTGCTTTTAATTTCTCCGGGAACTGACCACTAGTTATACAGAGGTTTATGAGGTAGCTTTATGTATTCTTATTAACAATGTTTACAATAAAAATCTATTCAGACGATGAATCGTTAATGTGAGCGCTGAAAACCCCGTGTGGTAAAACGCAGCGTCGCGCTGTAGCGTCCTGGCTTTTCGAGCGGTTCGAAATTCTGAAAAGCCCGCGGCCCAGCGTTGTACCCTACGGGCTTTTCAAAAGGCGCGACCCGTTGAACTTTGTACCACCTAAAATTCGATTGTAAAATAATATATGGTACATACCCTAAGCTGGCGAGAAAATTGGTACCTAATAAAAGTTGGTCGTTAAATAAAAGTCTTTAGTAATTTACATGTCGGTAAGTGGAAGAGATCAGCTACTAACGCCATATATCCTTTGCGTAATAACTATATGCACCGCACAGCTGTGGAACATAAAGTCCGCTACCAACAAAGAGGTTTACCTAATTAATCAATGACAAAGGAGATTGAATCATTAATGGCTACCTATGCCATCTAGCGATAGAAAGCCGAGAATTCTCGACCTCCCAAAATACAAAACATTATTTGATGTTTTGGCTGTTTCTCTGCGTTTTCCCTTATTTTCTTTTTACCTAACCTCGTCAGGACTGAGGAGATTAATGTCAATACTAATTATTCAAACTGGTCGAGCCATTATAGAGATTTAGTAAGACTAACGTACAGCGATTCATTTTTAAAAGTATAGAAGATAGGTGGCCGTATATTTTTTATGCTATCAGCAGGTTCAGTTGGCTACTAATACTAGCAAACCTAACTTTAGTATTCGGACAGAACGTAATGTGACGTATATTCTACTATAATAATACTGTTTAGTATCAATTCCTTTAGCAACCAAAACGGTTATGTGACACTACATGGGTGCCCCTACTAAATTCAAAATTTAGTAAACAGTTATCATATTTGGTAGTCATAAATTTTATTGCTTAACCTATATATTTGCTGCCTTTTTATATCATCTTTAGCCATTAGGTGGTCAATTTATTAAGATTTTTTAGAGTGAAACCGATTTGATCACCATTAAATCAGAGCAACTTGAGAACTTTTATTTCTTTACAAATAAGGGTCACACAGCTCGATACCCTTACTCGCTCTAAGCGTAAACGGTCGTGCTTGAACCTCTTATTGTTCAACCTGATCTTATAAACATCATATCACGAGTAGACAGACAGACAGACAGACAGACAACTGGAATTCTTAGCTACAATCCATCATACAATTGCTTACAATTAGACACCAATAAAACGCTGATATCAGTAAAATTTATGACAATAAGATTTAATTTTATTTCCTGGGACTTTGTACCTACTATAGGGTGATCGTCTGGCTGGCGCCTGAGAAACATGTGATAATATGTTGCAATATTTAATCATCAATGTTGTGATTATTCTAATCTTTGATCAAAGTTTAATTCTTCTTAGATATTGTAAGCAAAGTAAATAGGTATGCCATGATATATGTTATGTACATATATAATAATATCCGGTTTCGATGAAGTTTCTAGTTACACCATCTGCAAATAAAACTGAACAATTTCCGTAGCTGCATGAAAGACTGCACCTTTCCGTTTGTTCCTTTACTACAAACAGAATAAAATCATTATGTTATACCATGATTATACCCATAACCCACAGCCGAACTAATATTTATTTATTTATTGATTATTTACTGATAACAGAGTTTACAGTACATATACGATACAAATAAGGAAAAAAGGTATACAGATGTAGTGAATAATCCTTCCCTATCGGCAAAACTCGGAACAACGATAACACCCGAATGGTGCCGATGTGTCTATAAATTACTGTATTATTAAATTACGTGTAGGTATCAAATAAATCGCATACTTTATTTATCAATGTCAAATGTCAAATTGCCCGTTTGACGTATATTAAGAAGAAGTGAAGTAGTAAGACAAAAACGAACATTTCCGAGAAAATACGAAAGGAAAGGATTATTCACTACATCTGTACTTATCTTTGGGCAATTACAAACTCTCATTATTTAAGACTAAGCAGGTATGATAGAAAACATACAGTTTACATTAAAAAGAAAAATTTAATTAAAACAAAAATTTAATTTAATTACATCAAAATTACATTAATATGGTGTAATGTAGATCTGTGGCCGACAATCGGCATTTTCATTGATCATAACATTTACATTCAGGCCCACACATTGCTTCTGGCCCCACACCAGGATTCATTGTCTGTGTCGTGGGAACCAGAAGCAGTGACGTCACAAACATTCAAGACCTGGGTTTTTTCCCCTCCCCAGCCGGGATTCGAACCTGGCACCTCTCTGTAAGCACAGCCTAGACCGCAACACTAGATCAGACAACAGAGACAGAAAAAATTGGTGAATGAAATGACGAAGTTCTACGCGATACCTTTTTTATGTGTAATTTGGTTATACCCAAAGAAGATAATATCACTACGTCCCACATCTAACTATATGAATGATGACGTCACAGTGGCCCTACCTGCCGGAGCGCTGGCTGGCGGCTGGTCAGAGCGGCGACAAGTCCCAGGGCTGGGCCAACTCCCGCGCAGCTGACTGGAGCGGCGCGCTCAACTATGTGAGAGGTAAAGTTTGTCATGTGAATGATAACCTCACAGTGGCACTGCCTGCCCGAGCGCTGGCTGGCGGCCGCTCAGAGCGGCGATTAGTCACGGCCACTCACGGCGCTGGGCCAACTCCCGCGCAACCTATGTAAGAGGTAAAATTTGTGCCAATTTTATTTGGCTCTGAGCGAGCCGTCACCTCTCTTTCTTTCGCCCCACCTTACCCTATGCGAGAAAGAGACGTCACAGCTCGCTCACAGCTAAAGAAACTTGGCGCGGCCTTATCGCGTCATGTTTTTTTCATATCTGGATGACCTAGTTTTGCTTTGCAGATAATAATTTTTCATTCCAGAGCCGTCACACTGTCAGGCTGTCAGTCTGTCATTAGTTTTTGAGTTAGTTCGTTTTGAGGCCTTCAGAATCCCACGGATTACCATATATGGCAAAAGCGGAGACGGTATTCGGGAAATTATTTTCTCTATCCTATTCCAAAGCCCACACAGCTCGGAACGTGAGATTATAAGCTGGAAACTTAATTTATGAAAGTTTCTAGCTTATAATCTCACATTTGGGTATGCTTAACGTTGCCCCAAAAGTCACAATAAATCACGTGTCGGCGTCATTAGTTATTCAAGGTCAAATGTGTCTAAAGTCGGTATTTCGCAATATCTCCCTTCCTATGGTTCCAATTTTTCTGACTCAGTAAATGGTTATTATAAATAACAAAGTAAATTCAATAAGTAAATTCAAACAAAAAACTATATATATCTACTAAATAAAACCGGTCAAGTGCGAGTCTAAATCGCGCACGAAGGGTTCCGTACCACCGTTCAATGGAAGCGATGGTGTGGAGTGAATAGTTTGGATTTTACACAGCAAAATATTGTTTACAAAGTTATTGGTGCGGTTACTTTCACACTCCATGTACGTAACCAGGTGCATCCATAAGTTTGTATATGGTATTGAAAGAATTGTTGTATGGGAGCCCCCTTAAATATTTCTTTTATCCTGTTTTTTAGTATTTGTTGTTATAGCGGCAACAGAAATACATAATCTGTGAAAATTTCAACTCTCTAGCTAGCTAGGTTCTTGAGATACAGCCTGGTGACAGACGGACGGACGGACGGACGGACGGAAAGCGAAGTCTTAGTAATAGGGTCCCGTTTGGAACCCTTCGGGTACGGAACCCTAAAAACGACAAATAAATTTAGTCCTATCCCCACTTCCAGGTGCTGCGTGGTGGCAAATCTCGCCAGACCGTCGCGCGGAGCCCCGAGCCTTGCTCGTCGCGCGAGGCTCGCAGGCGGCGCAACTAGTAGCCAGTGCCGAGCGATGCCTGGCGCCTGTACTGAGACTCGTCAGAGAAGACTCAGAGATTAGTGTTGTGCTTGTGGACTTTCTTATAGGTAAGTGTAGGTGATGAGATGACCAATCCAACCCAATTCCTAACACTTAGCAGTTCTTATTTATTGCTCGTTACTCAAATGGTTAGCTAACAGGGGTGGCTACAAAAGCTCATATCGGTTGTTGACTACTACTCGACCTGATAAACAGATCTGAGCTACCAGCTAGATCCCGACCTGCAACTGGGCGTAGTAGGACCACAACCCCCGAAATTCTCCGCCGCGCCACGCGGCAATGTATGGAGGGGTTGATGGCTTAGGGGATGATGATTGTTGAAGTTAAACGCTTACTTGATTTAGTAAAATGCTTATGGCAAAAGAACTTCGCACCATGCATTACATTACATATGATGATAAAAGCGACCGCGACGGCTTATGACAAGAGAAAACAGGATTATACTGAAAATACATAGTATGTAATGATTGACCGCGACGGCGTCCCTTGAAAATGAGATTACATTATAACACGACCGTCCAAGACGGTGTCCTAGGAACAAGGCAAGACGTAGTCATTCAATCTTGCCTTGTTCCTAGGACACCTTCTTGGACCTTCATTCAATCTTGCCTTATTCCTAGGACACCGTCTTGGACCTTCATTCAATCTTGCCTTATTCCTAGGACACCGTCTTGGACCTTCATTCAATCTTGCCTTGTTCCTAGGACACCGTCTTGGACCTTCATTCAATCTTGCCTTGTTCCTAGGAAACCGTCTTGGACCTTCATTCAATCTTGCCTTATTCCTAGGACACCGTCTTGGACCTTCATTCAATCTTGCCTTGTTCCTAGGACACCGTCTTGGACCTTAATTCAATCTTGCCTTGTTCCTAGGAAACCGTCTTGGACCTTCATTCAATCTTGCCTTGTTCCTAGGACATCGTCTTGGACCTTCATTCAATCTTGCCTTGTTCCTAGGACATCGTCTTGGACCTTCATTCTATCTTGCCTTGTTCCTAGGACACCGTCTTAGACGTTCTTGTAATATTTAAGTTAAATCATTTTCAATGGACGTCGCCGCGGTCAATCATATCATAATATGTATTCTCAGAGTAATCCTGTTTTCTCTTGTCATAAGCCGTCGCGGTCGCTTTTATCATCATATGTAATGTCAGTTTCTCAACGCATGGTGCTAAGTTCTTTTGCCATAAATGTATAGTGTAATTAACAGTAAATTAAAATAACTATAAGGAACTTTACGCGAACCCGCACAGCGCGAATTCGGAATTATAAGGGTATTTAAAAAATTCGCGCTAATTGACCGCGCTTTACGCGGATGTATTGACTGGTCAAGGCCTTGAAATTTTAGAAAATTCAGAGAGTGATATTAACCGCATTATAAGTGTTCGGCAATTAATACAAAACAGTGTTGTTTGCTACGAAAGACTTTTGCAAGAACGCAAACAGAATGCTACTCAAAAACTTTAGGTAACTATTTCTGAGTGATTAATTCAATAAGTGAAAACTTTTCTTTAGCAATTATTAGGCCGATTGTGTTTCATTTCTGCAATAAAAGCTCTTTAATTACTTTTTTGGGTTGTCATTTCATCCTACCCTAAAGCGATTCTGTCCGGAACGCGGCCCTCGCGTAAAGCGTACTGTATACGAGAAGTCGAACTAGGTTTTAAAAAAAATGCGAATGAAAAAAAAAACAACGAAAAATAAATTATGGTACATGTGGATTTCACGGATCGGGGCAAAATGCGAATGAAAAATTTACTACGAAGAAATAATGAGTTCGGGAGAATGATCTAACAAATCCTCTGTTTCCAGACGTCGGCCCGGGGTCCGTGGGCGCCGACAGCGCGCGGCGCAGCACGCTCGTGGGGCGCGTGTTCGGGGCGGTGGGCGCCGTGGCGGGGCGCGGCCGCGAGCTGTCCGCCCGTCTGCTGCCGCCAGCACCCGCTCCCGCCTGACCGTCACGTGCCGACATCGGCATCTACAGCCTTATTAAGTATTTCTGAGATCAGTCGCAATGCAAATTTCACTGCTGTTACGATTTATGTCAGAAGAAATACATAATAAGTTCGCATTCCAATAAATTTGACACATCGCTAGTGTCAGCCATAGTGAGAACAAAACCTAAATATTATCCTATTGTGTCTCTGATAGGATATTTATATTTCAGTGTTGTAATATGAATGGTCACGGTCTCGGCCAGATCTACATTTGCAGGATTTGTACCGTATTTACGTGTTTCATGCGTATAACCTCACCATTGTGACTGTACTGAACAATTTCAGATAATTCTATACCTTCTTTATGGCACTTTTTATAGCATGTACGTGTAAATGCAATAATCTCATACTATTTATTACTGTTCCTGTGAATATTTTTTCTTTTGTATGTCTTTTACATTCCAGTGATAACTAATGTAAATAAAATCTATGTTGTATAATTTTAATATTGTCAAATATTTTATGAATTTGTTTTTAATTAAGTAATATTTTTAACTTTAACTTAATAAATATTTATAATTGAAACACGGGTTTTAATGAAAATGCCAATTACGTGCAAATGCCTCTTTTAATACGCAATATGCCCACAAAAGCTAACCGTAATAAATTTTCACTATTCGAACCAATATGTATAATATTCTTATGCATGTACAGAAAGTTTTAATATATACCTATCCAAAAGTTCCATCAACAAAAGTAATCCTATCCACTTTTTCAATCTAATTTACTATTATTCGCACAGTAAAGAAAAAAGTGGATAGTATATTTTTTGCAAGCATCTTCAAACCAACAACACAACCAAATAGATCAACCTTAAAATGTTTTACCTTTTTAGGAAACTACAAATTATGCTGAACTTTTTTTGGTTCTTCAACTGACTGATTGCTAGAAATATATGAGATGAAGAAGCTTATAAAATACCATAGTGATGAAATGTTATGTAGAACATTTTCTTGGCTCGAGTTATAACTGTGGAAGATACAAACTGAAAAATATCTTTTTGAATAGTATACTATGGCAAAAACATCAAATAATCAGTTATTAGATGCAGACTGGTAATATTTGCTCTTATAGCTTGTCCAAACTGAAAAGAAGCGCCCCACTACCGCATTTACGCACACAAGCAAATCGACAAAGTAGTAGTCGGGCGCGTCATTGCAGTTCGGAGAAGTCCTACCATCAGTCGTGTGTTAGTTTGAAAAAATACACTACCTTATAGTTCATACCATAATGCTGCTATCAAACGAAAATTACTATCACATATAGCCCACGAAATCCGTGACCAAGGAAGCAAAAACCTAAAAATGTTTGCTTACGTAATAATAATAACACTGAGATGCAGAAATGATCTATGAATTTCAGAGCCCCGCAAAACTCTACTGAGTGTAACGGCAAGGCGTGTGAAATGTCATAACATTATGTACTCGAGAATAAGAGCCATGTTGTATCAAAAAACAACGCTATTAGCGTTTCCCGGGTCTTGAAAATTTAAAGATCGCTTCTGAAACCGGCTGCGAGGCAGGCTATTTTATTTCCTTGGCCAGGGTCGAGTGAAATCAGCTAAAACAGTTGAAAAATTCTATACAAAACCAAAGAATAGGCCAAACAATCTTTATTTTAGATTATAGGTTACTGTAGTAGGCACACGTTTGATACATTTAGTAAGAAACTTTCGCAAAGCTAAATACATACAGTATTGATACTTACATACGTTATAAAAGAGACTAGAAGGTGGTGGGATTGAAAATCAGTCAATTTTGTTATAAAAATACGTGGCACTGGATATTGTATAAGACTTTTACCATAGTCTCTATTCTTCATGCAATAGAGTCAAAAACTCATTTACGGGTGATCTGTCAGTTAATATGAAATCAGTTAAAGTATAATTTATTAGTAAAGTAAGTAAATGTAGCCCTTCAGCGCCTACCGAGACATCTTACTCAATTCGAAAAGACAGCTATTACAAATTATATTATTTGTGTTTAGTTATTAATTGTGATATAATAAGATTCCCCAATGTGATTCGTGATAGTTTAGATTACCCTGCCGAGATTTATTTATTTATTTACAATTGTAAGAATAGCAATACTTATTTGTTTGTTTAATATTGGGAGGCAGTTGCTCACGTCCGAAGGAGACACTTGGAACCTGCAGCCCTGCACGTCAGTGCACGGCCCCCCGGGTAGTGTTAGGAGCAACAAATCAACACTTCCCAGGTTCTCGCTAGAGAAAATCTAGCAAAAACAAAAAATACATTGAAATCTATAAAACTCGTGACATTGGCGAACCTAGTTTTGTTAGATCGCATTAATTAATAAAGTGAATTGAATCGTTTAATATTGTTACTTCAGGAAGAATTTCATTACAATATTTAGCACACTCCATTATAAAATTTGGCACATTATTTTAGTCGATTTTGCATCAAAACATTGCATAGCAAGATTCAGCTTACTCACACATTCACAACGAACGAAGCCTGTTCTTATACACACATGACAAGGTTCTGACAATGTTCACTTTGACAAGGTGCTAAGCTGATATATTATAATATCTAGCACGTGTGGTGTTAATCATATTATTATCAAGTGTAAGTTATTATAAATGTTACTAAAAGTTTTAAAAAAACTACTATATACCGGGCGTGTATTGGTTTCGAAAAATAATACATTAATATTGCTTGAAGAAAAATTCAGTCACTGGCAGTAGGTTAGGTATAGTTATGTAAACTTAACATTAAGTTATGTATAAATATTATACACGATTTATAATACATTAGAAACTAAATCAGAGTTTTACATGTCACAATTTGTTTCTTTTCAACTTCAGTAAATAACAAGCTGCATCTTGCATCACCAAATTGACCAATTGTAGCGCTTTAGTGCAACATAAAATAAAATGACACCCATAGCGCGTAACTGGGTAGATTCCTGCGGCGGCAGTCTCGGTGCGGGAGGGGTAACATTATAAGCTATGCCGACCCCGCACCGTTCCACTACCGCAGGAACCTACCCAGATGCATTATACCTTATACGTTAAACTAATAAGTTACGACATTTGAACACATTCCGTGCCTAAAATACGCTTACCACGTAACTAAGTACATTATATCCTTATCCTACACAGTAGTTTCACCCTTCACATCAGACACCGCTTCGCTTACACAGCTGTCACTGTCACAAGGCTTCAAAGTCACATCGCTGTTCACTGTCACGTCTAAACCTTCCGTCTTCGGCGACCTAGCTCTGTCCTTGTCTCGCGTTATCTGGGTGTATAGTTCGTCTAGCTCACTCGTAAAGGAGGTCGGACTGTCTCGGTTAACTTCGGGACAGCTTACGGCGGAGTAGCCTTTTGGGTGACTTTTGATGGTTTTGCGCCATCCTGGGTCGTAGTTTACGTATTGGCTTTCCGTGTTAGATATGTCTTCGTTGCTGAAGCTGATTTCGTTCGGGCACATGGAGGATGGTGAAGGGGCGTACAAGCCGTGGCTTCTGATACTCACTTCGGACACTTGATAGTTCGGGCAGTAGATATCACTTTCGTTTTCGAATCCTTGTTCGCTGGCGTTTGTGCTGCACGTTTCGAAGTCGTAGGTGTTTTTCGCTAGGAAGAACGCTTCCTTTTCGTCTTCTTTAACTTTGTCATCATTTTCGATTAACTTATCCAACTCCCCGATGCCTGCTTCTAAATTTTGTGGAGTGCTAGAACGGTTGACTTCTTCGCTATTCATCGTGCATTCCTCGGATATATCCTGCAGAGATTTGTCCAGTTGATCTTTACTGTCTTGGCGTTTCGCCGGTTGTAAATAATCTATGTATTGTCCAAAACTCTCCGTATCTGTTATTTCATTTGTGGAACATAATGCGCTATGGGTATCTTGTAGTGAGGTCATTTCCGAATGCGTGTTTATCGTTTGATCGGAGCTGGTATGCGGCATGGCCATTTCGGAGGCTGAGCTGTATTCTAAGCTGCATTGTTGCGATATGGTTCTCATTTCTGGCTGTTCGCTGGCCTGGCTTTGGAGACACTCTTCTGACACGCTGTTCCTTTGTCCATTGAAAGCACTGGCAACTTTTGCTTTTGCAACTTGGTGTTGAGGTATCTGAGTCTCTGGTACGTTTGTATAGATATTCATTATTTGTGATCGGTTATTCTTTGAATCGTCTTTGTTATACGACCTCCTGGTATCAAGAGAGTAGCTCTTATACGGAATGTTGTCTTTAGATTCGTCGTCGAGTAAGTTTGGATTGTTGTTAACATTTCTCGCCTCTTTCATGCCATTGTTGGATCGTTCGACGTGTATGTTAGTATTGTTGACTTTGCTACCTGAGTTGATTAGGTTCGCAACGCCACTGTACGCCTCTTTAGTAGGTAAAGGTAAGGAAATGTGAGATTCTCTGTCTGTGTCATAATCTTTTCTCGTCGGCAACTCTAGACAATTCCTCTTTGTATGTTGTCTTTGTTTCTTGAAAAACTTCTTAGCGACATTCATTTGATTGGGGTTGTAGAATGATTCGGGTCCAACGCTAGCATTTTCTGGGTATGTCATCATGGAGTTATTAGATCTGTACTGCTGCCTATGTAAGACTACAAGATTTATATTTGCCGCTTTTCCGTTGGTGTTCTTAACTTTGTCCACTTGCAACGTCTGTCCGTTCAATTCTGCGGCAGCTTTGTACGTCCCGCTGTTGTTAGTTTTCGAATTAGTTCTGTTTGAACTGCGACTGCCTGATCTTGATCTGTTGTCGTTAGGTATCGGATGGGACAACGGCGCGGTGGCCTGGATCGTCGGTATAGTCTGTTGGTTGGAGTCAAAAACGCTTCTGTTCCTACAACACTGCTTACTCTTCTGCAGATAGCAATGCATTATCGACCATTGCGCTCTAACATCGCTTCTCGCTATACCATAAAAGAACATTATGAAAGTACCAAGTACAGTCGCGCAGACTGCATAGACTATACTGCAGATGTCTTCCTGATACGGTAAATAAGCTGGCAAAGGTCTATAAACTGTGATTCCTGCACATGTCCAGACAGACAGAAAAAGACATAGAACTATCACTTGTGCTCTTAACTGTACTATCGGGGTATGTTCAATATCTTCAACCTCGCTATCCGCCGCTGACTTAATACTCCTCCTTTCATTGGTATCCGCCGTTTGATTAGGCTCCCACATCTCCAAATCTACATTCTCAGTCGCTTGCGTACCTTCCGACAACTGAACATTCATTGTTCTTATCGTACACCGAATTAGCAGAAACACTATCAGCATAAAAAACAGCAATATCGCTCCAGGGACGAACAAAGCCGCCAACGACGGGGCTGTGCTGAGGAAACACTGCGTATATCCCGCGTAGTCTTTCAAGTTCACCGCTCCGGAAATCCCACAAACAATCAACGCTATTCCCCAGCCCACAAGATACAAGCCTAGTATAGGCTTCTGTATCGGTACATCTGGAGGCAGTTCTTCTTCTGGAGTCCTCACTGGGTTGTTAATCTTCGATACCCACTTGTACATACTGCTGGCTGACACACACATCCATAGCAAACAGGAGAGTGATAAATAATGTATTAACAAACCTACAACTTGGCACAGTTTCACGTCTTCTGTCTGGTAGATGCCGAGGGTGTACATGAAGCAGAGGAGTCCGATGGCTATCCAGGTGTTTATGAGTGCGTGTTTGCCTTTCTTCGCCATCTGTATGGCTGGGTAGCTCATGATGTAGGTTAGGATGGCGCAGCTCACACAACCAATAAGGATTAGACTGCCCACGTACACTGCGGGGTGGGACACCTGAAAAAATGGGAAATGTATTTAGTAAATAGAATGGTCGTGTATTGTTGCGTTGTTGATATTATTGTAATGTGGAAAGAGCGGTCTCACAGAAGGTTTCTGTAAACTTAACAGGGTATCTTATTTGCTGTGAACTTATTTTTGGGGCATGAATAGAGTTATCGTCCTGGATTCAGATGGGATGGAAGATGATTGTGATTTATAACACAAACATCAACATCTGTGTGGCACTAGCTAGGTGCATATCACTCCATCTAGCTAATGACATGTTCAGAAACAGCGACGTAATCAAGCTGCCTCGGGCGACGTTAAATCCCTCTCTGCACTCGGGATAAGTTAAGTACTCGTTTCATAATTTATTTTTTGCACACTATATTCAGAGAAAAATAGTTACATAAAAAGGCGAACTCATTTCTAACAAGAGATGTCTTTCATCAAACCAAGTTAGAACATGATAGGTTTATTTCTTAGGTGATAAGTAAATTCAATAGGCATCCATCATGAGAATTGGGATGATAACTGGGTAGACAAATAAACATAAAGTTAACACAGTATTTCAAACACTGGTTTACAATTTCAAAGGGTTTAAACCAATGTGTCCAGCCCACACTTATGGTGCGGAAACATGGACGATTACAAAGGCAAATATCCACAAAATATAATCGCACAAACAGCGTTAGGCATCAGGCTTCAAGATCGTATTCGCAATACGGAGATAAGACGTCTTATTAAGGTCGTCGATGTCAGCAACGAGTTTGAAGTGGGTTGGGCAGGACACTTGGCAAGGGAAGATGACGGAAAGTGGATCAAGGCGTAATGCGCGGCGTATAAGTTGACCCACTATGGCGGCGTCTGAGCATGTAAAAACGACTGCGTTAAATATATTTCACCCTGCCCCTACCTCTCTTCCGGGAAATAGGCGTGAGCATATATACATATATGTAATTATTACAATTAAATGCAGGAATAAATAATTTAAAAAATATTAACAGCAAGGACTGTGCTGAGTTGAGCTAGATTAACCTCATACAGTCCCATCATTTAAGTAATCTTGAACATTGTAATATCCTTGAAATAATTGTCATATACTTTATTGTAATATACTTTATTGCACAAAACAGTGAAAATAAAACAAATAAAAAGGAAATAACATGTAGAAAGGCGAGCTTATCTCTAACAAGAGATTTCTTCCAGCTAACCTAGAATGGAGAGGAAAAAAAGAATCTAAAGATAGAAATATGTGCACATCAATTAAAATGTTAATAACAATAATAAATTATTTCCAATATCTACACAATATTAAAAATATTGCTATATATATAAATATGTAACATATACATAAATAGTAAATACAAATAAATACTAATACTTATCATGGAAGAGAATGATAGTGTTCTTTCAAACGACTTTTAAAAGTGTCAATTGACGCACTGTCTCTGATGGCGCTGGGAAGTTTGTTCCAGAGACTGATAGCTCGTAGTGTGAACCCATTCTCATAAGCGGCAGTGTTATGTAGAGGAGTTGCAAGTAGTGAAAAGTATGAGATCTTCGTGGCCTATCCGAAGACAGAAAAACGAAAGCTTCCGTAAAAAGAAGCCAGGATAGCGAGGATTAGATAAAATATTGAAGAGGCAAATCAGGATAGGGGAATCCCGTCGTAGGCGAATTGGGATCCATTTCAACTCCCTGCCGTATGGCTTATCGCTTACACTAATGTCTGCTGGGCAAGCGCAACGAAGAGCAACTTAACAAACTCGAACGACTTCAAAACCTCAGGATTCAATTTGTTTTCGGTCTGCGCAAGTTCGACCACGTCTTGGATTCCAAGACGTGGTCGTGGTCGGGAAGAGGAAGAAAGGGGAAATGGAGGCCTATCTGGAGATCGTCGGCGTAAATATGGTATGATGAGGAGAGGGCATTTGAGATGGAATTAATGAAGATAGAGTAAAGGAGACGAGAGAGTATATCACCCTGGTAGAAGAGGTCACACCACTCCGTTGAAGTCGTCTCCGACTTTATACGCTGCTGGCGACCTCCCAGATAAAGAGTCGAACCAGTTAGCAGAGAAGGAGAACACGTTCAAGGACTTCAGTATCTCAACGAGAATGTCGAAATCGACGCAGTTAAAGGCGCTGCTGAAGTCGAGCAATGCTATTACAGTGAGCTGTTTCTCATCCATTGCTTGCTGAATGTCGGTGACTTTGAGTAAGGCCGTGACGGTACTGTGACAGACGGACTGGAATCGATTCAACAAGTTGTTAGAGGAAAGGTAGGAGGAGAGCTGCAAATGGATAATGGATTCTAGGACTTTTTATAGGATTGACAGGACGGATATCGGACGAAACTCTTTAAAGGAGGAGGGATTTGATGTTTTGGGTAAAGGAATAAGTAATGCCTTTTTCCACACATTAGGGAAGGCACTACTGGAGAGAGAGTGGTTTATAATATGTGTGATAATTGCCTAAATAAGACCTACAGATTGGGAGGAGTTAGAGCAGATGACCGCAGATTGAAACAAATGTAAATCTGAACTGAGAGCCTGAAATCCCGGCTGAGGGGAGACAAGACGAGATGATGATGACTATGAAGACCGACATTAGATATATATATATATATATATATATATATATATATATATATTGTATATTTACATACAACTGTCGAACAAAACTTCCTATGAAGTATCTATTTTGACGAAACTGTTATCATCAGTATTGTAGTGAAAGTTTGACCAAAAGCCACTTACCTTAAACCTGGCGCCCAGCGTCCTCGCGCCGTAGATGCCGGTCTCCACGCTGCGGATCAGCCCCACGTACGCGAGGCGGGTGCACGACACGAACACCATGTCGCCCACCACGTGAGACACCTTGCACTCTGCAGACAATAAGGCAAACATACTGTTAACTCGTGGCTGAAGGTTGAGCAGGAACCGGGACGGGCGGAGAAAATGAAAGCTTCAAGTACGTGCTGCTTCGATAGTGTATATTTGGAAAAAGAGGCCTTTTCTAATTGACTTACAGCTTATATATAAACAGTAAAGACTACAACGCCACTTATTGGCGGCTATTCTAGGAACTATCTCCTATCGTCATCGACCGGGGGAAGCTACAGCCATCTATGCCACGAAACAGTACACGCTTAAATGCATAGATGGCGTTGTCAATCGGTTTCACGATTTGACACATACACATACATATACATACGCTCACGACTTTTTCCAGGAAGAGGGGTAGGCAGAGACTAAATACCTCCATTTGCTACGATCCTGGAATAGATCTCTGGCTTCCTCAATATTAATAAGTCTCTTGATCCAAGCTTGCTCGGTTAGGGGTAGTTCTGATTTGCCCCTTCTCAACATTCAATACCCGTCTTATTCTGATATGCGTGGCTCCCCCGCGGAGCTTCTGAACACACGCGAATCGAGTAGAAAGGTTATGCCTCTCGAGACATAACCTTTCTTGAAACCTGAAATCGGGCCCTACTCGTTCGGACCAGTCGCGGGTCGAAATATGGCTAACAAAAACTCACGTTAACATGGCGGATCGCCTATTCAGCCGTTAGTACAAAAAAACTAAACGAAATTCTTTCCAGCTCAAAATCCGCAACGTTGATTTGGCAACAAACAGGAAAACCAGAGACTTTTTGGTATCTGTCAAATGACGTTTTTAAAGGTGCGTTCAAAAACTACTTTTACGTCGCGAGCAAATTGAGGATCGGAAAACGGAACTACTACTTTGGTTCCGAACACACGTGTAGTAAGTTTTTGTAGCACATGGCCTTAAGCCTAGCACTCCGCACATTCCGTGTTACCACAAAAATATTAAACGTAATTTAACCCAAACAAACGTCATACATTCTTTTTTTTAAACAAGTGTTGAACAGGTTTTTTTATGGTATGACGCATGATGTTTTTGGGTACTTTATCGCCGAATTTCTCTGAGGTAAGCTGAGCTTTTGTAATATTGCTTTTTGTCAAGGTTTGACGATGTCATCGTGGCGCTATCTAAAGTGCACTCCGGCTGAGGACGCCGTGCCGACTTACCCCCGGTGTCGTCCCGCCAGCGACGCGAGCGCCGCTCCCACACCGCCGCACGCAGCTCGCCCGCGTCCGCGTCCGCACGCACGCACGCCAGCACGGGCTCCAGCAGAGGACCCGCCACGTTGCTTTTTACTGCGGGGGGAAACACGACATTCAATTATCAACTTGATTAACATGCTTACTAAGGTCTGCCAGAGTCTTGGCAGGTATATCAATCAAGGATTAGATGCATAGCGCATGCCTACGCATTACATAATTTGGAGGGGGCTGAACCCCCCTTTTGAAGTGATAGTTTCAAGTTTTGTCACCGTAGTTTTTTTAAACGGGGGTTCCGCTCCCTTTCTCTCCCATATTCATTAAAGCTCGGTATACTTCAATAGAAAGAAGAGACAATTCAGTCAATTTCAATTTTTGACATCATGTTTCCAAAAGGGGGGATGCTCTCTTACTTAGACCCGATATACACCATTTAAACAAGAAATAAAACCGGAATAACTAAATCTACAAAACAAACACAAAAAAGTACACTCACATAACTGAAACCCGACAACCGGCGAAGCAATCTCCATATTCATATCATCCCTCTTCGTACTCCTTCCATAATAGTCCTTCGAGCGGTGCAGCCTTTGCTCGTCCTCTTCCGCCGCTGGCAGCAGCGGCAGCAGGGCAGCTGAGGAGTACATGGAGACGGCCAAGGTTTGAAGGCCTGATGCTGAGAGAAGCGTGCCGGCGTCGGTTGAGGAGTAGAGCAGAGATTGTGGTATCTGGGGGAGATAATTGTACTTTTTTATTTCCTAACCCCCTTTTATGTTATTCTCTAACTCAAATGTATGTAGCCTATTAATGTACCCACCGAGAGGCAGAGGCCTTTACCCGATCATGGGTGTGATTGAGCCATAACTAACTGAAATATAGAAAAAGTTTGTGGAAAAATATCGCGTTAACTCGTAAGCAGTTGCTTTCTATATAACTATTCTAATGCAACTCCTACTAATATTATAACAGCAAAAGGTTGTGTGTGTTAATGTTTCTTACTCTTTCACGCTGAAACGGCTGAACGGATAAAATTTGGAAAGTATAGCTTATACCCTAATTTAACATATATACCAATTTTTAAAAGACATCTAAAAATCAATCTGTGGGAGTTTCTACGCCCTTCTTCTCCCACAGTGGTCCAATGTAGAGAAGTGGCAAAAAATGACGATTGCCAAGTATATGTAAATATCTACAGTAATAATGACATTTGGAATTTGGAAATAGAATTAAGGCAACCTATTATCCCAAAAAATAATTACCGATCCCCTAGAATAACATTGGATAAAAATGTTTATAGCTTATACCCTGAATTATAACCTATAGGCTATCTTTTATCCTGAAAAATAATTACTGTCCCCGAAGGATGATCATTGGATGAAATTTGGAAGGTATATAGCTTATACCCTGACTTAACATATGTAGCGTATCTTTTATCCCGAAAATTAATTTACTGTTCCCGTAGGATGATCATTGGATGAAATTTAATATAGCTTATACCATGACTTAACATATAGTCCTACTTACATTATTATAGCGAAATGTTGTGTGTGTCTGTGTATATTCATATATTCGTCACTGAAATTCGGAATGTATAAGCTTATACCCTGCCTTAACAGGCTTTTTAACCCGAAAATTATTACTGTTCCCGTAGGTTGATCGTTGGATGAAATTTGGAATGTATATAGCTTATACCCTGACTTAACATATAGTCCTGCTACTATTATAATTTATATTTATATGTTTGTAACTCGTTCACGCTGAAACGACTGGCCGGATTTGAATGAAATTTGGAATGTATAATAGCTTATACACTGACTTAATATATAGGCTATCTTTTATCCCGAAAAATAATTACTGTTCCCGTAGATTGATCATTGGATGAAAGTTGGAATGTATATAGCTTACTACCTTTTACCCGTGGCTATACGTCATATTACTTACTATTTAATTATTTACTTAGATAGTAAGTAGATTTCTGGCTCTCCATACATTATCTTTTCCGTGCTAAGCATATCACAAACAGTTGTGAAATCATCAACTCCCTCTTCTAGCACATTCCAAATCACGACGTAAAACCGAATACCAAGCGGGCGGCGCCACGGGCAAAGGCTAGTTGAAAATATCTGAATCGAAATTGCTGAAGATTGGAGTAACACAATAAGGAGGCACATGTCAAGGAATCCAGAAGTCCCAGCAAACGCTGCTCAAGCCCTCACGCTCACGGAACAGCCGCTCGCTATGTGCCCGTCACCTGCACGCTGGCATGTATGAGCGCGTCGGACACGGTCCGGTTAGTGCTGGTGCAGTGCCGCGCCCGTTGGGAACAGCCGATATGAGCTCGTCACCTGAACGCTGGCATGTATGAGCGCATCGGAGACACTCGGCAGCGGCGCCACGGTCCGGTTAGTGCTGGTGCAGCGCCGCCCCTGTTGGGAACAGCCGATATGAGCTCGTCACCTGAACGCTGGCATGTATGAGCGCATCGGAGACGCTCGGCAGCGGCGCCACGGTCCGATTAGTGCTGGTGCAGTGCCGCGCCCGTTGGGAACAGCCGATATGTGCTCGTCACCTGAACGCTGGCATGTATGAGCGCATCGGAGGCACTCGGCAGCGGCACCACGGTCCGGTTAGTGCTGGTGCAGCGCCGCCCCTGTTGGGAACAGCCGATATGAGCTCGTCACCTGAACGCTGGCATGTATGAGCGCATCGGAGACGCTCGGCAGCGGCGCCACGGTCCGGTTAGTGCTGGTGCAGTGCAGTCGGCGTTCCGGCATGCTCGAGGGGGTCGGCGTTGTGGCGGGGGTGTACCACACGCAGGTAACGCCGCTGAAGCCCTCGCGAACCGGGAACCGCTCGACCGCCATGTTGCTCTGCGAAATTGAGTAATAATGGCTCATTAGCTATCTGTCTGTTACATTTTCCAAACCGTACTAGGTAGACACTTGAAATTTTCAGAGTGCGTATCTCTTAGGCCTATATGACAATGGCTCTGTGAGCTGTTGACCTCGCGAGTCTATCTTTGCATAGCTTAAAACTGAATAAATGTTCACCCTAAAACCAAATCCTAACAAAAACTTTTTGTGAGATATTTAAACATTTTTCGACATGGCTGTGTTCGAAAAATTTCCAAAAACTTAATCGACAAAAGAAACATAACTATCGAACCTACTCACAAAATTTTATGAGAATAGTTTGACGCTTCTGCTGCTGACCGCCCTTTTGTAAATCCAAACTGTTGGCTATGGAGAATTTGATGCGCATTGAAGTGCGCCAGCATCTTCCCAAATTTTTTACTAAATGCGGGTAGAACCGAGACTGGTCTGAAATTTGTGGGGTCATCCCTGTCGCCGCTTTAAGATAAAGGCTTGGTGTGTTTCATGAGATCAGGGAAAGTACTCTCATCTACACATTCATTGAAGATTTAAGCTAAATGAGAGGCGGGGCAAGTTCGTCTATCACCAAGCTAATAATTTTTACTGACATGCCCCAGAGATCCTCGGATTTTTTAAAATACTTAAATGCTATTATGCCATAGGGCACCATATATGCAAATCAGAAATCTTGAGTGCAGTTTGGAACATTATATTTAAAAATGATGCAGCAAGATTCACCATACAATAATAGTACATTGTTGTAAAGGCTGGAAAGTAAGCAATATATGGATAAGGAGGCTCGGCGGGCCCTCTAAGAGCACCCATCTATTGCACTTTGAGCCGAGACTATTTAATCTCTTTTGCTTGCTTTTCACGACTACTGCGAAGAAGTAAAATTAAAAGTGGCGGCATGATGCACGCTTTTACCGACATGAAGCGGCATGACAAGTGCGGCATAAGTCCCATCTGTTGACATCTGACAGAACTATAACAAACAAGCCAACAATATTTTGTTATGGTTCTGTCAGATTTCAACAGATGGAGCTTCATGCCGTGTCGGTTTTCACCGACATAGCGTGCGTTATGCCGTCGCGTCGGTAAAACCGTGCCTGCCTCAAACTCACTCGTCCAACTATTGCTTACTTTCCAGCCTCTACAACAGTGTACTATTACATTATCTTGGTACGAAACCGTTGAAGTGCGTTTGCGCACACTTGTTCATTGTTTTCCAATATAGCGTTTGAATTATTTATTTATAATAAATTGAAATCCACTAGACTGAGTTTAATGTAGATAGGTTCTATCTTCATTAAACTCAGTCTAGTGGATTTCACGCTCGCTTCTCACGCAGGAGATGCAGGTTCGAATCCCGGTGCTGACCATTTACCAAGCAATTTATCGGACTTAATGCGGACGTTCTAACGGTGATGGTAAACATCGTGACGTACTTCATTACTCCATAGCTCAAAATTAAAAATTCTTCGTTTACTGTCAATAGTAACATGTGTTTATAAAACGTAATTTTTTGCCGTTTCTCTACATTAGACCACTGTGGAAGACGAAGGGCGAAGAAACTCCTACAGATTAATTTTTAGATCTCTTTTAAATATAGGTTTTGTTTACTAGTAGAAATATTATAAATATATTATAAATAAAATGCAGAAATAAATAATTCCAATTTTTAAGCTAGTTCTGTGTTGAGTAAGATTGACACCATGCACTGTTGTCATTTATGTCTTGAATCAATGTTCGAAGTTCGAATGTCTGTACTGCTGTAGATATTTACACATACTTAGCAAACGTAATTTTTTGCCTCTTCTCTACATTGGACCACTTTGGGAGAGGAATATTATATATTGTTAGATAAAGTGGTTTTTAAATTGCTCATATGACAATTTCAAAATCTCCAGAGTAATCCTGTTGTAGCAGAGAATGCATTGACTCTTGAAAGAATTGCCAACTTTCGTGAGTCTTAACCCGGGTGAAACCAGCCTGTGAATATTTCTGACGTTAACATTACAGCTATCGCTAATTTTGGAAAATGTTAAAAGGTTCTTGCGTAAATACGCTATATTTACGAAAACCAATTAAGCTACAGTTAGTAAGTCAATTTCTTTAAAAAGTTCTCTTAGCGACTCTGTGCGTTTCAAATTATAAGCTGCAGCGATGGGCTAGCCCCGTCACGAAAAATGGGTATTGAATAACTGTCTGAACGTGGGCACAATTGTGCCTCTGCCACCCCGTATGGGAAAAGGCGTGACGCTATGTGATGTTATTACTCAGTCTCACCTTCTGTCCCTGCACATTGCTGATGAACGGCGACATATCTTCAACAGCTCGCAGCATGTCGGTGCACGCCGCGTGCGTCTCCTCCGCCGCCGCCATGACAGGCGCGGAAATGTTCATAGCGGCGCTGACCACGTCCAGCAGGGAGCCGCCTGCGAGAGAGATTAAATAAAGAACATTTACTTACAGGCACACACATTGCTTCTGGCCCCACTCTCGGATACCCAGTGTCGTGGGAACCAGAAACAGCGAGGTCACAAACATGTAAACATACAGAACTGGGGGTTTTTCTGCCTCCCCAGCCGGGATTCGAACCCAGGAACTCTCTTAGGAAGCACAGCTTCGACGGCAACCTCAGCACGACCACAGAGGTCTTCGATAGATAGAGGTGTTCTTTATCTTTATCAATCTGGGTAGAAGAACATCGAAATTCATCGACAAAAATATTAAAATCAAAATTCTCCCCTCCCAATTTTTTTATAACCAACCAACCAAATAAGGTACCAACAGCAAAAAATAATTAAAACTTTAGAATTTCTTGATTCGTGATGATGAAAGACACGAAGTGCTGCCAGAACTAAAAAAGTTGCAGAAAAAGTAGTGTAGAACTGTAAACTAAAATTACGTTTATTATGAAATAATAGTGATTTTTTCGATTTTTTAGTAATTGCAGATTACAATATTGACATCATCACGAATCAGTCAATTTCACTACGAAAAACCCTTCCATTCCGAAATTTCTTGTTGCAATTGGTACCCAGATAGCGCATTTCAATATTAAAATGGCTATAAAAAAATTGGGACGGTGTAGTTTTTTTTTGTTGTTGATAAATTTCGATATTCTTTAACCCAGATCATTATGAAGATTCACACTGTATTACATGTAAATACTCAACAGAAAGTGCGTCAGTAACGTTGTGCACAAAATTGTTATATTACAAACGAGCAAATGTTCTCGGGCTGGAGGCTCCGTACATTTACTGTCCATTTAAATAAATATATATCAAAATCAATGAAACACGGAAACGGCTGGACCGATTGTGATAAACTTTTTTAAGCTATTAGTTGAAGCCGTAGGAGTTCTTATGGAGAGGAAAAAATGCAAAGGGAACAGCCGAAAAAAACAAAATTCAGTTCAGTTCATCCTTTTCCATATAGATGTTGATGGTAGTCCGGATAGCTTTTGCAGAACGACTTCGTCAGCTAGTAAACAATAGAAAGCACATTTATTCACCTGTTACAATATTCAAGGCCATAAACAAAACAACTGGGTATTAAAAGAACAAAAAAGACAAAACACAATAACAAAATGGAAATGAGCAGAACGTCGTGGCGAGTTTCAAATGGCTCACAAAGTCCAGTAACAAGCAACCAATAAAATCAGTTGCACAGCACTATTCTTTTAACTGTGAATTCAATCCTGATAGCTTTAAAAACACGCCACGCGGTGTGTATCACAGTTCGCAACAGCGCTTCGGCTCCAACTCAACATGTGTTACAAGACCTCCAGGAGATCCTGGAACACATATACTCTGTCGGCACCTAATCACCTATTAAATAAATAAATAAGTTAATTAATCACTATATCTGCAAAATAGATAGGGAAATAAGCTATAATATAACAACTCACCGAGATCACTCTCTTCGACGATATACTGCATATAATTCCTGATTGCCTTCGCAATGAACATCACATCATCCGGATCCGTAATATCCGCAATGGGGTAGGTCTTCTCTTTTATCAACAACGCCAGTCTTTCCGTCGCATTCACCGCCGAATATTGCACCAAACTAACATTCAACAACGCAAATTGCTGTAGCAACTTTGTCACATTACTGGTATAGGAACAAGAGGCAGTATTCGCGTTGCCCCATGTTGAATTAGCCCTGCATTCTCTATAAGCTAAGCCGTCGCCGCTTCGACAAGGTACCGACGCGGTGTGGTTTAGCAGGATCTGCGGCCAGGCGTAAAGTCCTTTATTGTCGATAGTATGGTCTGTGGGGCAATATTTGGTAATGTTTGAGATAACAACAATGGAAATTGTGTAGTTGTGCTTTATGTGGGTCATATCTGTGTAGGAACAAATCCAATTTCCCGTGTGATGGCTTGTTATATTCGGAAAATAAACTGTAGTCTCTGCTAAACCTTCTTCCTGCATGTCGCTGCTAGTGGTGTTGACGTCGCATATTTCGAGCATCGGATGCAGCCATTTGAGTTCGTATTTGGTGGTGACTGAGGCAAATGGCGCATTGCAGGATAAGGATAATGAATCGCCTTCGAAAACCACTTGGTCTCTGGACGGTTTGACAATCAAAGCACTGAGGGGCATGACTGTGCCACAAGCGGAGAGGTCTAGGAAGATTTTGAGTTTGCGTATGGTCTTATTTGCCATGTTTTCTGGGAAGGCGCACTTGGGGCTTCCGACTAGTTTGACACTGGTGTTTCTGGACCAATCGCCGACCCACAGCATGTCACAGTCACAGACTAGGGGGTTGTCTGTGATGTCTCTGTAACATTAGATGAAACTTTGTCTAAACAACGTAATAGAATAGAACACAACAAAAGAACCTTTCTGTGGCAAGATGTTTAGTTGTGGAACTTGATGATTACTAGTAAATAATAAAAACACCCTACACTTCGGCCGTTTTTAGAATGCAATTATGACATTTCATACATAATAAGCCATATTTTTATTTAATATTTAATAGTCAAAAGTTTATGGGTTTTGAGCTGTCAGGATCGCATTCTCTCAGCGGCCAGACTTTAGTGAAATACGGCACTACCAGTAGTGTGGCTTAGTAGTGTGGTGGGGAAGGAGTGAATCATTTATCATTATCATCATTGGCATCATCATCTTTTCAGATGGTTTTAAAGCTGCTATATATTCTTTTAAGGAATCTAATAAAATCAAGCATGTCTTGTTAATGGAGAAAATATCAAGGATACTTGCAACTGCTTCAACCCAATCAGATGGTCGAAGGTTCCCGCACTCAGCACAGATATGTGGTTCTGTGCTAGTATCAGCCTCTCCAGATTGACTAGGCTTTTGAAGATCTCCTTATAGATGTTACTGATCTGGTTGTAAGACAGGTCGAGTCTCTGCAGGCTTGTCATGTTATAGAAAGCATCTGACTCAATCAACATTATCTGGTTTCTGCTGAGATCACTGGAATAGAGAAATTGTTTAAATGAGTTTATGGCTATAAGCAGCAGGCCGTCTGGCTAGGTAGTATTGTGTAGTGTGTGAACACACCTCCATCTTATATCTATATTACTGCCTTCATACAAGAAACAAACAAAACAACAACCTAAAACAATGGGAATGAATACTGCAAATCCAAGACTAATGATTCAGATGTTTCCAGATTTTAATTTAAAATAATAACTCACAGTTTTTGTAGATTTGGAAGATGGAGTTCTCTTGATAATGTAGATATTGCATTACCTGACAGGTTTCTGGAAAATATGAACAAGCAAATATGATTAATCATAATAATTAAATTTTTCATATTTGTATTAGTTAAGCACAACCTATTTTTAAGAGATCTAAAAATCAATCTGTGGAAGTTTCTACACCCTTCTTTTCCCACAGTGGGCCAATGTAAAGAGGCAAAAAATGACATTTGCTAAGTATATGTAAATATCTACAGTAATAAAGTACTTTGACTTTGACTTTGAGCATATTATTTGGTGGTACAGTAGTTGAGCAAATAATTCAATCAATATATAAAATTATTATTAGGTACAATCTTGTGGATTAACCACATCTTTACAGAATCCCGTTATGAGGCATCACAATTTTGAACCTCATGCCATGGTAAAATAATTCAAAACCTATAACGGGAAAATGTCAGCTCTAGCTGTCCGTGGCAAGCAAATAGATAAGGTTAATGTACAGTTTGTGGGTTGGTTGGTTGTTGTTGTTATCAACATTATCAGCTACTTTTTTAATTAGCAACTTAGATTGGCTCCCATGTCTGATAATTAATTGCATTCCACGAAAAAAATGCAATCCATTGTTTATCTATCAAGCAAGATGCAGCAAGAATGCCAGATAAGGAGAAACTATAAAATTACTCACAGACTGATGACTGTAGTCCAGATTTTACTGAGATCCACTTCCTTTAGTTCCGTCAACTGGGTGGGAGCACCACCACATCTTAATCTGAGCGGCTCGTTCGCAGAAACCACAGTGACCACTCCTTCACCAGACTTGTTTCTACAAGTGCAGAGCGAGGGGCAAACCCCCAAACACTCCCGACCCAGTAACAGCACCACCACGAAAATGACCAAGCAATTCATATTCGCCAAATCCCGTAAATACCCCAAACAAGATCGTGGCACGAAGCCAAAATAACCGATAAAACAATCACATCTTCACGAATTCATCGACATAATCACTTTGAGTTTTATAGCATCTTTTGAATCGCAATAGCTAGAATATAAATTGAGGTATAAAATTAGCACACTTCTGTTTCATTTCCGACTCCGTGAATACTTCAATTTGCGTGAAAATTTAGGTAAATAAATAAAACAAAAATTCTGATTCATGTACACATCCGACATTTCTTGATCGCTCTGATTGAATGAAAATTTAAAATATGTAGAAGAAAGAATGTATAGTAATGTACGGACGAGATTCGAAGCATTCGGAAACTGTCACACAAATAATAGTTCTGAATAACCGATCGATCGATGGAAATCTCACCGGAAGTTGATTTGAACGACCCATAGAATCGAAAAAACCGGTTGTAATTATTGCAAGAGAACACCCAACCCAACCAGCAGCCTTATGGCGTAAGTCGTCTGAGCTATGAACTTCATATAGACTTTTAAGTTTGACACCTTGCACCAGCTTCATCTGTCAAATTGGTATCACGCAAGCTCATGGAATGAAGCCTAGAAGCCTTCGGTGATACCCCGCAATCGATGAAATTGTATGAGCATGAGATGAACCATAGACACACGCTATGAACTTCAGAGAGTTACGCCATATGGCTGCTGTTCATTCAACGCAGGCTCGCCAACCTAAAATTCCAAAATTATTTTTCAAAAGTGAACTGACAGAGACGCCGTTTATTTTGTTTAATAAAATTTTTATTTTAAGTAAAAACTTAGGTCTAAGTGCTAAAAAGTGTTGTGATTCCGGCACCAAACCCTTCCTTGTAGATGATTAAATCATGCAGTACAATCGGAGCACAATGGAGCAACGTATCTCCGACAACAACCTTTCGAAGCGCGACATTCCATCGTTCATCGAGCCAAGGCCTCCCTTGATCTCCAATCCTTTCATGAGACCGAAGCCTGTGAAGGGTACAAACTTGCTGGATTTGTTTGAAGAAGATTCAGACCTCGAAGAGCCTGAATTCGTCCAGGTTTACTTGCGCATGAAGCCCTGCGCTACCCCCAGCAACTTGTATGAAGTTCGCTCTGGTCAATGCCTTATTACGTCTATGGACACGGCCACAGCTGGGCATGGTAGAAGAACGCAGCATAATGTGTCTAAGATGTACAAGTTTACGAAGATCTTTGGGCCAGAGACCTCTCAAAAGGTTAGTAGATACCTTTCTTTAGGTACTAAATCTATACTATTCCGTTATGCTCTCTCTCTCTCTCAGCAAAGCCTGAATTCCGTTATGCTCTCCCTATTTGGTGTGAGTCAAAGAAAGAGTGCAAACATCGTGGCATAGCGAGGAGCAGGAAGAGGTCCATATTGCGATAGGTGTATACACAAGCCTGCTTGATGCTTGACATCTGCTTTATTATTAACCAACCTTCGTAATAATCAGTGATTGGAATGGTTGGAGATGCACATTTGCAATATGTGGTTATAGTATGGACTTGCCCAGCGTTTAGAGAATATAATCCTGAACATTTTTTTTAATCCCAGGATTACGGGGTTTTAGATGCATAACCCGGGATTAGACTTGGTTTCTAATTTGGCTCAAATAAAAACAAAACTTAAGTAAATTCTTCAAAAATGTTTTTTATATTGTTGCACAACACAAATCACAAAATAGTGAGAGAAAAAAATAGGCTAAACAAAATACTAATATCAAATCCTGCTTCATAGTTTATTGCCAACATAAGCAGCAGCTGAAAACGCTTGCTCAGTATCTATGCTGGTTGGAGGAATAGACAATAGATACTTATATAGTAGACAATATTTCTGAGTGATATCCACGAACTCCTCCATTTTTAACAAGCTCATTTCATGTCTTAAACTATATGCTGCCTAATTTCATACTCTTGTACTTCAGGATCTGGGGATTTCATACTCAATTTCCAGCTGTAACTTTTCCTTTATTATCAATTGGGGTTGGGAGGCTTCTGGCCTTAGCTCATCATCTCTTTGTGATCCTAACCTTTCGTCATCTCGACTAGTCTCTTCCCTTTGATTGGCAAGCGCCCGGACCGGGCAGAAAAAAAAAGTACTGCAGTTGGCACGTGCCCAGTCTGGGCAGGATCATTTATTTTTACAGATTGTAGCGTTTTACAGCCCTAGCGGTATTTTTGTCGGGTTCAACATCGACAAACTATAGTTTGAAGCCAGCGTAAGCTATTCTGTGGTTTTCATTAAAAAAGTTTGGACGACTTTTGTTGGGCGTTTTTTTGTACCACTCTTGTGTTTACGTTTTCTTTGTGTTTTGTATGAAACTGCACTTCTATTTGGGCTGTATGAATCATAGTGTTGTAAAATCTATATTTTACTAAAAGAGGCATGGAATGATAAAGTTTAATATTTTCGCAACTATGTTTTTTTGCAAAATGGGGTAAAAATTCGCAATTCGCAAATAATATTCTTTGCCATTGTTTTATCATTTCTCAAAAAATAAGGAAGGATTTTGGAAAAAACATTTAGTTTGCTTAGCTCAACACAAATCTAAAAATGTAACAGTGTTATATGCTTTCCATATAAAAAGAAACCAGAATTTGCATTTTATTATACACAAGTTGTTTACCTCAGGCTCGCAAATTTCGAAACGGCAGCGATCTTGTCACTTAACGTGATTTCACCAATATGGCTCCACCAAGTTAAGGATTAACAATACTCTTTATTTGCTTCCTCACTAAAGCCTATAGGAACTGGAAATAAGTCATGCCATTCCAAATCTGATAGTAACTGATTTTCACATCTTTTCGTGGCTTCATGTAAATAATTCAACACACCAGTTAAACAGTTACTTCGTCACTGCTTATAGTTCCACTAAGGATGTTTTAAATTTTTTGGCAAGTGCTGAGCTTTTGCTAGACAGTTACTTTATAAGAAATTTCAAAGGGGCATCAGTTGTGCTTATATTAGCATCTCGCCGACAGATTGCTTCTACTGTCAATTGAATTGTGCTGATTAAATTGACAGTAAAAGCAATATATGATTTTTTTAAATACACCAGAACTTATTCTTTATCGGCTCTTTAATGTTTTCATCTTGTGTTTACTCTGGTATGTGTTCTTGCGCAAGCTCATTTTGTGACATTAAGATTAAACCTGATCCTGGACAGTCTTAGTCTTCTAAATGGTCATCATCATCGCTGTCGTCGATATTCTACAGCCACAGCTGGTTCATTGATAGTATCAGAGGTAGGGTTATCTTGCAAATAATTATGCTTTTCTAAGCTGTCCCATCTTAATCATAACATTTGGTCCATGTATCGGTTACAATAGTATAGTAATAGTAAATTTACTAATTCAAATTTACTTAGATGCTCTTTCAATATACAGTGTGTTACCGGCATGTGGGCATTTATTAAAACTGATAATAACATGCTCCCTTAACAATCGTTTGCACGTATTAGTAAATCATTATTATGTTAATTAACTCCACAACTAAACTTTCTAAAAAACTTTCGCAGCTTAAATGTAGTAGACGTATTGCCTAATAGTCGTAACTCATGTCATTGAATTACTTGGTACAAGCAATGTCGTGGTACGGGGGGTAAAAAACCGCGACATGCCTTGTACCAAGTAATTCAACGACATGAGTTACGACTTTACCGTGCTTTACATTGCGGGCAATTAAAATTTTGTTAGAAAGTTAACAAACTCTGAAATTTAATTTATTAATTAAATTAATGTTATGGTTACGTAACAGACACACGTTATTTTAACGTCCTTAATTAAAAGCCCAGCTGCTGGTAACACACTGTTTAATAATAATAATAATAAAGTTTTTATTCCAAAAATACAGAGCATTTCCATATAAAAGTAATGTTTTACATTAAAAACTAGGGGGGCAACACATAACATAAACAATTTAAAGAAAAGTAAATAAAATAAAATAATAATAATTTAGGGAACTAGGTTCGGTGTAAACAAACAGTAAATCTAATACTTAGTATTAATAGTCTTTAAATTTGAGCATTGCAAGTAGGTAAATTAAAGTTAATGACTATGTTGCTAGCTTTCGTGATTGTAGTTGGACCCACTGTTTGTGCATCGGGCTCGCGAGCTAAGATCGCACGGCGCACACGACGGTGTTGGTGGAGGCGCGCCGGCTGTCACGTGACGCACGAGCCCTGCCCAGCCGTGCAGGCGTGCTGACATTAGCATCTCTGATGCGCTGCAGCTGCGCGGCAGGCGGTTCATGGCTCTCCAGTCATTATTGTACTGCACCCGTAGTCGACTGTACTCGGCCTTTGTGTAATTGCACCACAGTTTGGCCGTGTACAGTGTGGTGCAGTGCGCAGTGAAGAGCAGCCGCTTCACGTCCTTGCTGCATCGGGAGAAGCGCAGACAATTTTATATATGAAGACAATTTTCAACTGTCATACTTCCATAAATAGGAACAAGTCCTATTCCATTTTTTTATATGGATGAATGTTGACAGCTATGTATCTTTTATTTGAATTTGAAGTCCACTCGTCAAAAGAAAGACTCAATATTTCACCTGAACTTTTCAATTCTGCAGTTATTTGCTTTTAGATTTTTTCACTTTAATTCATAACACGAATTTCCTTGCCGAACTGGGAGGGGGCAGCACAGCACAGGGAGGAATGGCCTGAGATAGGGGAGGCCTTTGCCCAGCAGTGGGACACTATGCAGGCTAAATAAAATAAAAAAATAACACGTTTTCGAATGGTGATGGCTGACTGGTAAATCCGTGTATTTTCTAAGAGCAATTTTCTCAAGTCATCTGAAGTTATGAATACACAGGATGGATGAATATCAATCAATCTAACACTTCATTTTTGTTTAAAATGAAACGACGCAGTACATACAAACTAATGCACCCTAGTTAAGTGCATGGAGTGTGAAAGTAGCCGCACCAATAACTTTGTAAACAACATTTTGCTATGTAAAATCCAAAAGTTTGATGATGTGAATAATGCAATCTCAAAGGTAGTCAATTGGTTTAGTGCCAATAATCTTTTACTGAACAATAACAAAACTAAATGTATTCGGTTTATACTCCCCAATGTTAAACAAGTCTCGGCTAATGTTAATGTTAAAGGTGAAAATTTAGAAACTTTAGATAGCACGGTTTTCCTAGGAATTACCTTAGATAATAAGCTTCAATGGGGCCCACAGATAGATAAGCTATCGAAAAAACTCAGTTCCGCAGTTTCTTCAGTCAAAAAAAACCGTCTTTTTACGGACGCGGAAACAGCTAGACTAGTTTACTTCAAGTACTTCCATAGCATTATGTCTTACGGCATACTGCTGTGGGAGAACGCTGCAGACATTAACATAATATTTGTGCTGCAAAAGAGGGCTGTTCGTGCAATCTACAATGTGGGTCCCAGAGAGTCACTGCATTGTAAATTTAAGGAAATTAACATTATGACAGTGCCGTGTCAGTATATTTATGAAAACCTAATGTATGTCCACCAAAATATTGATAAATTTCCTAAGAATAGCGACAGGCACAATGTCAACACTAGAACTAGGAATAAACTAGCCATACCTTCTACTAGGCTCCATAAGGTTAATGTATCTTTTAGAGGGCAAGTTTAGGGCCGAACGCTTTTACAACAAAATCCCAACTGAGTTACAAGTGTCTGTAAATATTTTAAAATTTTTGTAAAAAATCAGTTATCAGGCTTACTACAAAATATCAGATTATGTAGAGGACAAGAAAACTTGAGAAGGTGTTTTCTCCAATTCTGTAAAAAATAACGTATAAAGCTGGAGGTTTCTAGTCGCCTCTTTGCCTCCAGCATCTAAAACATCGTCCCACAACCAACTACAAAATATCAGATTATGTAGAAGACAAGAAAGCTTGAGAAGGTGTTTGCTCCAATTCTGTAAAAAATAACGTATAAAGCTGGAGGTTTCTAGTCGCCTCTTTGCCTCCAGCATCTAAAACATCGGCCCACAACCTCTGGAAGTTTCGGTTTATTGGAAAATTTTGTCTCGGACTGGCTTGCGTCTAGGCATACCTGGCCTCAGCCAGACATTTGTCCGCTACATCACCGAGTGATGGGTTAATGATTGTATCATCTATCTCTCTCTCAGTCTCGTACTGTTGTCACATGACGTAAATGGAACGCTAAAATAGTGACCGGAAGTGAAGGATTTTCTCAAACTTCCGGCCAATTTTAGGTGCGATACTTGTCTGATCCTCGCTCAGCAGACCTTTTTCGACCGTGTGCCATGCATTTTATCGTGTTGTCATATCACGTAGGGAATTTTGGACCGGACTCACAGACTATTGTGAGCTACCATATGCCTTCTCGTAACAACTGCCACCACAGGCGCTTAAGTGCGTGCATGGTAAATCGTGTTAGTTGCAATTGCATCTGTTGCTGCACTTTATCTTGCATTTGCATTTTACTAACGCCATGCACGCGCTTGCAGCAACAGGGATGGTTGTCCATGTAGGGACCCAGCACTCGCGCTCCCTTCTCCATCCCCATTCTTGGGGACTGGGTAGATCTTGATGTGCTGATACTTGGCCCCATAGGTGGACACCCTGATTTTCAGCCCGCAGTATATGTTGTTTCGGAGCGTCCTCTCTTAGAGGGGTATGGGTACTTCTTTTAATTCTTAATGTGCCGGTCGACTATGTTAGTCATATTTTCACGTAATGTTAAGATAAGTTGACGACCGTCACAGATAAAGTATATTTATATTCATCACGCACTATGTCTTATGCACGTCATCAATAACATGTACCAACCTAGTATATAAGCTAGGATTTCCCATAATAAATTAGTCTAGTCCAGTCTAGTATAGTCTCGTATTTGCGCGCATCTCAAGCCTTTTACTTTACTCCCGAAGATGTCGCTCTCCTTATAATTGCCTCCGGCAAAGTGGTGACCCGACTTCTGAACATCAGCAACCTTCGGTAATAGCAGCATGGACCCAGCCGCGAAGAAATCTCCCTGTGCTGCCACCATAGAAGTGCAAGCAAGAAGCACTTCGCCCAAGATCGCCGAGCCCCGACTTCTGCATACCTATTTCAAACCACGCTGCAGAAATCCATAATCAAGACCCCACCCAAACCAAGACGACATCAAGCAAGCCATGACGGACCAGAAGCCAAAAGATTTCAACTGAAGATTTCCCGCATCGAACTCAAGATATAATGAACCGATAGTCAGCCGACTGCTGATTTATCAAAATGGAGCTCGCACCAGCAGAAACGAACGCGTCGGCAAATTCATTCACAGCAAGCAGCTTTTTCAAGTTCAAGACATAGGAAGCCGTTACAGCCCCGAGAAGAGTATTGAAACATCATCGATATACCTAATCCAACGAATATTTAAATCATCCAGGAAGAACATCGCACGAAGAATAATCAAATCACTGGAGAGAGAGAGATATATATATTTATATATAAACGATTAGTGTACAAGATGTGCCCTATGTTGCCAAATACCAAGGCACACAAATTTCATCAATCGACAATTTAATATTCACTCAAGAGTGAAGAGCACGCACGTACATATGACGTACGAGATCATTGACTGCCTACAGCCAAGGTTACAGATTTAATGCTGACGCTGATTCAGCACAATCATCCTTGTGTAGGTACGGTCGCAATTATAAACAAACAGTGATTACAACTTCAACGACGTGCGATGTAAATTGACTCATCGATTCCTGAAAAACATGGGCGGCTGCAGCATCAGACGACTCTCCTGCGGATCTTTTCCAGTTATAGGTTAGGTTTGTTTACTAACCGCGAAGCCCCATTTTCCTAGTGTTTTTCTGTTTTCCAGTTTTTAGTTTATTTTGTGTAGTGTGCGGCCAGATACAAAACTCGCCTGTAGGTAAATATTAAGTAATTCTTTAAACTTATGTAGAATTCACATAACCTTTATTTTTCTAATTCGTGTAAGATTTACCTATAGATTAAGTTGAAGTATGCGCTGTTAATATCTAGTTTTATTTAACAATAACTTTCCTTATATATAAAAATAGATTAAGTTAAAGTATGCACAATTAAGATCTGGTTTTATGTTTATTAAAATACTACTAGTTATTATTGCAGTTGATACAAGTTTGTTATGGTATCTAACTTAGATTTTTTTCCATTGTTATAAGTACATTCATTTTATTTTTTTCCCTAAAGGGGGGAGTATCTGTGCCGGTCGACTATGTTAGTCATATTTTCACGTAATGTTAAGATAAGTTGACGACCGTCACAGATAAGGTATATTTATATTCATCACGCACTATGTCTTATCACGTCATTAATAACATGTACCAACCTAGTATATAAGCTAGGATTTCCCATAATAAATTAGTCTAGACCAGTCTAGTATAGTCTCGTATTTGCGCGCATCTCAAGCCTTTTACTTTACTCCCGAAGATGTCGCTCTCCTTATAATTGCCTCTGGCAAACTTAAGAACCGGTATATTGCATTAGTTGTTGTTATTGCGGCAATCGTGACGAATAACTCTACGGAGTGTTTCCCTCAAAACGTTGTAAAAACAATGAGGCAAAAAATATATTGTTGTGTGTATTGAACACACACATTCATTTTTTACTTTCGAGTTGAACGAAGTGAAAATTAAGGAAATATTGTAATCGTAAAAAAAATCGAGGTTGAGATTTTGATGGGGATAGGTTCTCGATCGTTAACTTAGTCCGAAAAAGTGAAAAAAAAAACAAATGTGTATGTATATGTGTGTGCGTGTGTGTATGTATGTATGGCTGTTTTCCGTTGTCAGCTCTAGAGCCTAAAACCACTGAACCACAGATATCGAGAGATAGGCCCTTGGCGCTAAGCTTGAATCGGAACCAGTGTCGCCGAAAACTAAGAACACGCATACATTTACACCACTCATACATCAATCCCTCCGCTTTTATTGGTCAGTGCTATGTCATGCACCTATCGTCCGAACACACCCACACTACCGCAAGTATACTAGCTTTGGGACAATGCAAGGACAGCGTGTATCATCGATCGATTATAATTTATAGACACTGGTATAGACAGTCGTATACAATGCCGGGTTCTATAAATAAAATAGTAAATTGTTTGTAAATACGACATATTTATACGACATACGAGTCCCCTTTGTCTCTCTTCTTTTTTTCAACAGAATCCTTACAGCTAGAAAGAGAGGCAAAGAGGTTCCTGAAGGTAGAATAACTGTGAACTCTTCGGACCTGACTGAAAGCATCGGAATTTCCGATTAATACTTATAACACCCCATTATCCTTCATCGGGCGAGGTTTTAAACAAACTTAAAATCTAAACTGCCTGTTTGGCAATCATTGGAAAATCTAACAATAAACTTACGTATTATGAGCAATAAAATAACTATGATTAATTCCACGCCTCAACCGAACGGGCGTGGAATCTTGAGGGGTGGTTTTCACCAGCACAGGGAGTATTGCAAGTGGTACTGACCTTGACGCCTTGGGCCGGAACTCGAAAGCTCAATTCGAGGCAGGAATGCGGGATAAGGAGCACAATGGGTGGGTGGAGAGGAGTCGAATCTTACTCTCGTCGTAGCCCGATGCTGTCGCCGTCGTGTTGCTTGCCGACACCAAGCGTCGCTGTCCGAATGCGACGAATTAATCCCCGAATCACATTAACCTTCCACGACACGAAGCACTCACTCCGATGACGTGAATGTACTTATTCCCGACGATTATTATAATTATCACTCCGACCAGGCCCGACACCTGTGTTAGACAATTATTACACTAAAATACAGCCAAAGCCCGAACGCCATGTGCTGACATTTTCTCTCACGACAAGAAAGTAACCTCTAGCTCGTCATCTCGTTTCTGTACAAGTGACAGCTGCTAGTTCCGTTTCCGCTAGTGGTGTCCCGATCACTCGCGGTCGATCCGCGCAACGAAAACCGGTGCGTTCCGAAGCATAAATATTAAACAGTCACCCGCCCGGACAGGCCCGAACCTGTCCCTAATCAATAGGAAGGCGAGAAAGTGTTGCGACCGCTCTCTTGAGGACCGAGTCCCCTACCTTGACTTCTGCTGATCGAGGCGTGCCATCCCGACCCGTGTACAAATTGACGATCCGTCCTCGTCTCCATCTCAATGATGGCAGGTTCGCATCCTTAATCAGCACCAAATCACCGACTTGAGGGGGGCTCGTCCGGTCAGTCCACTTAAGGCGCTGCTGCAAGATGTGCAAGTACTCAAGGGACCACCGTTTCCAAAAATCTTGAGCCATCTGCTGCAACATCTGCCACCTAGTTAACCGACTTAACTTAACATCACCGAATGGGTATTCTGGCAGGGCGTTGGGACTGACCTATCAGGAAGTGACCCGGCGTCAACGCTTCCAAATCATTTGGATCCGAACTGAGCGGGCACAACGGACGCGAGTTCAGTGTCATTTCAATTTTACAGAACAGCGTCGCAAGCTCTTCAAAGCGTAGAGAGGTCTCACCGATGATCCTCGTAAGGTGCGACTTAGCCGATTTAACCGCAGCCTCAAATATTCCTCCCCAATGAGGACATCCCGGCGGACTGAAAACCCATTCAATCCCTCGTCGGGAGCAAGCCGTACCGATGGCGTCCTGGTTACCGTTCAGGAATTGAGTGACCTCCTGCAGATATCGCCTGGCTCCGACAAAATTTGTGCCGTTGTCCGAACGGATTAATGTCGGGAGGCCCCTTCGTGAGACGAACCGATCTAGACATGCGATAAATGCCTCTATAGTGAGGTCACTGACCACCTCCAAGTGGACTGCCTTCGTGGCCAAGCACACGAAGACGCACAGGTATGCCTTCACTAATCTGGCGTTCCGTAGCTGTGAAGACTTGACCATGAATGGTCCCGCGAAATCCGTTCCGACACCCGCAAAGGGACGGATTTCGTTGACCCTATCCGAGGGCAAATCGCCCATCTGGGGCTGCATCGTAGCCGCCTTGGCCCGATAACAAGGCAGGCACCGAAATACGACGCTACGCACTAAGCGTCTTCCCGATAGAATCCAGAACTCGCGCTGGAGAAACGCCATCAAGGCGTAGCATCCGATATGCCCATTCCGAATGTGTGGATCCTGTATCAACAGTTCGACCAACTTCCCTTTTCTAGGGAGTAACAACGGGTGGCGAGCCGCATAAGGCAGGTTGGCATTCCGCAGCCGACCTCCTACCCTCAGCAATCCTTGAGGGTCAATAAACGGGTTGAGCCGAGCCACAGCTCCCTTCAGTTGGACGCGTCCGCGTCTCAGAATGTCCAGTTCGGACTTAAAGTGCACCGTCTGCACGTTCCGTACCAATGCGAACAACGCATGGTTCCGTTCCCGTGGTGTCAGGACCTGTGTCCGCACCCGTTGCGCCTCAGAATTGCGACAATTCCGCGCAAATCGGAAGATCCATGCGGTCACATTGACCAGCTTGTCGAGCGAGCTGTACCGTTCCAGCAGGCTGAACTCCTCTTCCGGCTCTGGTTGCGTCGTACAGACACCGACTGTCAAGGCGCCGTTCGCCGAGGTAACGCGTGGACTCATTGGACAATCCGATTCGGCTTGAGTCAACCATTTTGGACCCCACCACAAGGGATGTCCAACTAACTCCGGAGCGTGACACAATCGACCTGACCGAAGGCGACCAGTATTGTTCCGATAAAACTGTTCACACTCTTCTTCAACCGGGTCCAACCGGCGGACCGTAGGTGGTTCCTCCACCTCCCAAAACTTCTGTATCACCTCCGAGAGTACAGAACCGAATAAGGGACTACTAGTCGCTAGGCGTGGGGCAGCCGGCATGACCGGACCCATTACCGCATGGCCTAGTCTGGTGTTGACCGAAACCAGACCAGTCGCCTGCAACACGTGGACACCTGGCACTAACAGGTATCCCAAGGCATCGACACCCAATAAAATGTCTACTGGGCCCGGAATATCGAACTCCGGGTCAGCCAGTGACAACCCAGCGACCAACTGTCGCACCGAGGGCGACAACCGTACGTGAGGGTGTGAGCCCATCACATTAGGCATGACTAATGCCGTGACCGTCAGATTCACCGATGAATCCACCCGTGACGAGAGAGTAATCCGACATACTCCCTTAACGGAACCGACTTCCGTGTTCCCAATTCCCCGAATGGAATGTGGATACTCCCTTACCGAAATGCCCAACCGTCTTACAAGGTTGCACGAGACTAAGCACCCCTGGGCCCCCGAGTCCAATAGTGCTCGTGCCACACATGATTTGCCGTCCGAACTCCACGCTATCACAGAGGCGGTGGGGAGCATGACCGTCTGTGGAGTGGCGGCACCCTGTAAGTGGGCGGCGTGTCCCTAGCGGGAACCTCCGCGGAATCCGAACCCGCTGAGACCTCCGTCGGCCTTGGAGTAACTCGGCTGCTGATACGCAACCGGCATATCAGACCGTATGTACACCAAGGGGTCCCAACCCGGATAATAGGCCCCTCGCTGTCCCGGTATCCGACCATACCGGACGGTGTACGGTGTGCCCGGCGCGCACCGTGGACGAATGGGGGAGAGCGGATCCAACCTGGGGCACTCTAGGAATGGGGGCGACATCCGACTGTTCGCCTCCCAGAGCGACGGGCAGGGTGGCGCAGAAGGTGGTGGACTCCCAGCCTTCGCGCCACTCATAGGTGCCATCTGACACCCGCCCGTAACACGCGGTGAGCCAGCGGCCCGAAGTCCTCGCTGACCGTGGACAGCGGCGACCGAACCCCGGCTATCCCGCATGTTACCCCCCGCGCTGCCCCCTTCCCCTCGGGGGGGGTCCCGTCCGCGGGTACCCCAGTCACCCCGTTGGTGACTCCCGTTGCCCGGAGGGGGACTGGGTCCGGCCCTGGTTGGGCTCTGTGGCCGACCAACCTGAGTCCGGCCCTGGTGACCGTCCGAAGGGCCTGACCGATTCAGGCACAACACTATGTGGTGCTTGCCACCACAGCACTCACAGGGGAACGCGCGCGAGCACTCGCTCAGCGGGTGCGGCCCCAAACAACCGAAACACAATCGGTGGCGGAAGACTACCTTCCTGCGGGCAGCTACCCCGAGCGCCTTAAAGATGGCGCAACTGGTCACTTCATGACCGGCACTGTCGCAGTGCACACAGCTGTCACCCGACGGCGCGGCATTCAAAACGCCAAATTGTTTCGACCGCCCACCCCCCCGTGGGGGCGGGGGGCGCGGCCCCTCCCGCATCCGCGCGGGTTGGCGCTGCACACTGGCCTCCGTATCCAGTGTGTCACATCGCCTGCATTCACCCTCCAAAAAATCCGTCAATTGGACGAGCGTGGGCAGTTCCGAGCTACTGCCCCCATGCAGCTGTTCAAACCGACTTTGAACAGCTGCAGGCAACCGTGACAAAACCATATACAAAACAATATATGACCATTGGTCTACCGGAAGACCAAGGTTCTGAAGGGCCTTAGTGGCCACCAGCACAGGGTTGAGCACCTGTACTCGGATGTCAACATCCCGGGTTACTCTTGGGATGCTAAACAGCTTCCCCAGCTGCGCATCAACCAACCGCCGTTTGTGTTGGTAGCGGTCAAACAATATGGACCGGGCTATCTCATAATTGCCCGCCGTGACCGTTAGGTGACCGACCAACTCCTTCGGTTCACCCCGCAGAGCCATCAATAGTTGGGCCAACTTGTAGGCGTTGTCCAGGTCGTCCCGACCGTGGACCAAACTATCAAATAAATTAATGAATGCCGGCCACTCATCAATTGCCCCACTGAAGGCCGGAATCTCCAGGTGTGGCAGCCGTCCAACAACACCCTTCGGGGGTGGGTCTCCGTTACCCTCCCTGCGGTCATTCCGTCGCGACCGCTTAATTTTCTCCGCGCGACGCTCGATGTCGCCCAAGCATTCCATCGCTTGGTCAGCATCCGCGCAGAGCTGTTTCACTGCAGCCACCGAGGCTTCATCCGTAAGCCCGAGAGCTTCAGCCTCCGCAGCCAGCCGACACACCTTCCCGAAGCGTGTCATTGCGTCCTCCACACGCTTGAGCAGGACATCGTCCATGTCAGGTCGCTCCACATACTTATGAGTATGGGCGAGCCATCTCATTTCCTCACGGACACCATGCCGCAGTACCGTCAAGGGCGAAGGTGCCATGTTTACCGATTTAATAGATTCTGGTCTTATACTTCACTACCGAACTAAGTATAGCCAGAGACCAGCACTTGCCCGTCAGCGCTGGGCACAGAAATTAAAACTAAGTTGTCAAAACTAAGGCAACCACTAAAATAATTAAATCCTAAAAAATATTTAATATGGTCGCCCTGTGGACATACACCTTATGACTATACACTCTAAATCAATTAGAGAATGCCACCATAAGGCACAATAAAAAATAACACACAAAAATTTATTATAGAAAAAAGGCTATTTTTAATATAATGAACTTAGCTTCTAGAAGTGGCCCCTCCGATATGACCCACACTTCTACTGAGGTCAGCAAAATCAGCTTAATACCCCTTAAATAGCCCGACCCTGCTCTGTAATCCGAAATAACACTGCAATGCTATGGAACCCGACTGCAATACTATAGTCCAACCGAATGACTGTTTCTTATGCACACCGAGTAGTTTCCGACTACAAATTTATAATAATTGTTAACTAAATCGTCAATTATACTTTCACTAACCGAAAATTAACTTTAATTGTGGTATACTTACCACAGACTCACTCACAAACTGATTGCCGACCAATCTGAGAAACCCTTTTCTCCCAACTACAATGTGGCAAAAAAAACACCCTACAACCGTCCGTGAATCGATGATTTCCCACTAGGAAACCGCGCCTGCTACCAAACTGATTAATTCCACGCCTCAAACGAACGGGCGTGGAATCTTGAGGGGTGGTTTTCACCAGCACAGGGAGTATCGCAAGTGGTACTGACCTTGACGCCTTGGGCCGGAACTCGAAAGCTCAATTCGAGGCAGGAATGCGGGATAAGGAGCACAATGGGTGGGTGGAGAGGAGTCGAATCTTACTCTCGTCGTAGCCCGATGCTGTCGCCGTCGTGTTGCTTGCCGACACCAAGCGTCGCTGTCCGAATGCGACGAATTAATCCCCGAATCACATTAACCTTCCACGACACGAAGCACTCACTCCGATGACGTGAATGTACTTATTCCCGACGATTATTATAATTAACACTCCGACCAGGCCCGACACCTGTGTTAGACAATTATTACACTAAAATACAGCCAAAGCCCGAACGCCATGTGCTGACATTTTCTCTCACAACAAGAAAGTAACCTCTAACTCGTCATCTCGTTTCTGTACAATTGACAGCTGCTAGTTCCGTTTCCGCTAGTGATGTCCCGATCACTCGCGGTCGATCCGCGCAACGAAAACCGGTGCGTTCCGAAGCGTAAATATTAAACAACTATATTATTACATTAACTATATTAGTAATTGCGGAATGATAAAATCTATCGATTCAAAAACATAATTCTCCTATCACTATCCCCATCACTATATGTCGTCTCTGTGTGCGTGTAACAGTTCGCCTCCGTATCACGATGCATCTTTGCTTTCGTACTTAGATAAGTGTGAAATATTCATTGCGTGTTAGCTTGGCAATAAGTAGTGAAATTAAGATACAAAACAAGCAATGTATAGTAAACTTGGCGAGAACAACATGACATTGTCACTTTAATGTCAATTCGTGACGAATTTTCCGCGAAATATTATAATATAAAAATTTTCGTAATAATGTTTATTTCTTGTGTTTTAAGAAGAAATAATAGTTGGAATGAGACTTACAAGTGATATGTGACACCGGCGTTCTTGGAGTTCACAATCTCGCTTCTATTTTTGCACGTGAGTGTTGCACAGGTCGGCATTTTCGAAAAACAACGGAAATGAATTCGTCGCTGCTGTCGCCCGGTGACTACCGAGAATTTTTAATATCTAACCTGTCGGAGCTACATTTGTTCGCACGTGCCACGCCCCTCAACCTATCTCTCGATATCTGTGCACTGAACCGAATTGGATGAAATTTTGTATTGGGGGTTATTTTGTAAATATCTAGGACTATTTTTTTTGTTTTTTGATAACTTGATTATTTAAGGTAGGTACTTGTCATACAAATCAAACGGGTCCATATTGGCTCAACTAAAGTCTAACTTCCGAAAATGGTCTTACTAACGATTTGTACTCCGAATGATCACTCTTCCGAAAATTTTGGTTCCTAATTTTTTCGTTCATACAATTTCTAGTACTACCGACGAAGATCATAACACTCTGGTTTCCGATTTTTTTTATTACTAATATTACTACTAAACTGATCTAAACTCCTAAGTGTTTTTTACCATAATGTTGTCTTTCATAAACATGTTTTTCATAATATTGTTAAAGCATAAGCAATACTGACCTAACAGTACCATTTGACTTTTCGTTGGTATGTTTAGTTCCAAATTAGTGTTTTTTGTAGTTTTTACATGTTCTAACCTAACCTAACCTACCTTATTGCCCAGATGTTGATTTCGGTAGCAACACTGACCTAACAGGACCATAATTTGACTTTTGGTTGGTATGTTTAGTTCTAAAGTAGTATTTTATAGTAGTTTTTTGTTGTTTTTACATGTTCTAACCTAACCTAACCTACCTACTGCCCAGATGTCGGTTTCGGTAGCGTCACTGACCTAATAGTATCCTATTCTGACTTATAGGTAGGAAGGTTTCGTTCTGAAAACAGTGTTTTTTGTAGTTTTTACATGTTCTAACCTAAACTACCTACTGCCCAGATGTCGGTTTCGGTAGCGTCACTGACCTAATAGTATCCTATTCTGACTTATAGGTAGGAAGGTTTCGTTCTGAAAACAGTGTTTTTTGTAGTTTTTACATGTTCTAACCCAACCTAACCTACCTACTGACCAGATGTCGAGTTCGGTAGCGACATTGACCTTATTAATTGCAATTATCTTTCATCTGCAAATTTTAGAATAAAAACAATTCTACATAACAAATATATGATTTAGAATAATAGTGTAAAAAACAGTTATTTTGAGAAAATATAGGAAAACAAATAGTAGTACAATAGATGTTTATTGTTACCGACATTATGAAGTTGAATGATTCGGAATTAATAACATTAGGAACAGAGTAGTTATTGATAGTGATTGTTAGGATGAAAAATTGTAGTAACAAAATTTTCGGAGTTACAATAATCGAGGTAGAAATTTTAGGTCAACTTTGGCGCACCCAAATCAAACACATTTATTACTTAGTTTATTAAAAACGGTACTAAAGGTAAATGTGTCTAAAGTGTCTACTTTTAGTTAAACAAAAAGGTATTAAATTAAAAAGGAATCGAATTTTATTTGTGAACAATTCCTTTAGACACCCTAAAATGTTAGTTACTTAAATCATTGTTGTTGCAAAAATGACAGAAAAGTTGCTTATGAGGAGCGGCTAGCGCGCGACGCGACTGCCACTCAAGCGAGCGGCAACGGCAACATAACTGAATTTCCGCCCGTCGGGTTGGCATGTCGAACGTCTAAACTGTACAGTGAGACCCCCCTGGTATGGGGCAGACTTGATGAGAGCAACTTTATTTTCAACTCCCCCATATAACTCAGGTGAGCGCTAGGGCTGAAATGTACTGAGATAAGAAAAATAAAGCTCCATCCAATTCGATCTCTCTGGATGTAAAAGACCTAACCTAACTGTCGAAGTGTAAGGATTCCAATTGAACAAGTCCATACTGCACCATTTCTGGGCTTTCAGGTGGATCAAGCATTAACATGGGACGCTCACATAGATAAACTGTGTGGATAACTGGCTAGCGCATGCTTCGCGCTAAGTCGGCTTTCATGTACGCTACCAGCAGAGTCGATGCGCACGCACGGGCTACTTTGCGACGGTGCACTCGCTGCTGCAGTACGGCGTGGAGCTGTGGGGGCGCGCGGCGCAGTGGCACCGCGTGTTCGTGTTGCAGAAACGCGCCGTGCGGCTGCTGGCGAGAGTATTTCAATGTTCAAGATTACTTAAATGACAGGACTGTATGGGGTTAATCTGGCTCAACACAGACCTTGCTGTTAATAATTTTGTAATTATTTATTCCTGCTTATTAATCATAACAATTAATTTTTTCATATTTGTATTAGTTAAGCACAACCTATTTTTAAAAGAGATCTAAAAATAAATCTGTGGGAGTTTCTACGCCCTTCTTCTCCCACAGTGGTCCAATGTAGAGAAGAGGCAAAAAATGACGTTTGCTAAGTATATGTAAATATCTACAGTAATAAAGTACTTTGACTATTGACTATTGATAGTACCGACTGACGAGTCCGCGAAACCGCACTTTAAACATCTCAAAATTCTCACGTTCCTAGCCTTTTCTCATTTTCCAAGTGGCCATTTATGTGCGTGAGAATATTGACCAATACCAACGACTTGGAGAATCGCATCAATATGAGACACGGAACTCAAATAAACTAGCTGGAATCGTGCACAAGCTTGCTAAAACAAGTAAGGCGATCCATGTTATGGGTCCGGTAGTCTACAACAAGTTACCTGAAGCTATCACTGGTGCACCGAGTGTGCCCATATTCAAAGTAAGACTGAAAGGATGGCTTGAGAGGTCCTTTTACAGTTATGATGAATTTATAGAATTAAAATAACTAACCATTGTATTGTGTACAAAGGTGAAATTAGTTTTACTATGTGTACATTGAATTTAATTTAATTTAATATATTTAATTTTAAAAACTGACTTACTATAATTCAATTTAATTAAATAATTTCTGTTGACATTTAAACTTTATGAAATGTATATGTGATACATGATATTGATTTTGTAATATATTATTTTAACTTGTAATGAATATTATTAATAAATGATGTCTAAGTCTAAATCTAAAATCACGACCTTTATCCGAATTGGATTGGTCAAACATAAGCGTTTGGATGTTCCAAAAAACTATCAATGCTTTGATCAACATTGACAAAGATACATACAAAATAAAAGAATTTCTGCGTTATAAGAATCACTAATATCTAATATATTACATATCTTTCACCGTAAGATTGTCAAAACCGTTAGTTTATAATCTAACGTTTTTTTTTCTCGTTAAACTCGATAAATTGGAAACTGTACCGTACTGCTTTCGATATGACGCTTTAGTTTATAATTAAACCGTTAAATTGTGTACTGGTTTAAACTTGAATTGCAAAGGAAATACCACTGCAAACACTGTGATAGCTTAGGTGAAGACTAGAGGGGGCGAGTGTAGCGAAGCCACCAAATAGTCTTCGTGTTAGGTTGACATGTAAGAACAAAATAAACGTAAATTCTAAACCCTGTCGGTCTGCGGTTTACAATTTGTCGATAGCTTACAAATTAACGCGTTAGTTTATAAACTAACAGTTTTGACAATCGTGACATATCTACTCTCAATATACATATAAGTATTAGTTTTGTAAAAAAAATATACCTGCCAGTATATTTACATATCTACTCTCAATATACATATGAGTATTAGTTTTGTAAAAAAAATATACCTGCCAGTATATTTGATTAAACATTTCTTCGAATCAAATTAAACTGTCCGGGGGCCTCGACCACGTGTGCGTCGACCACTGGGGGCCTGAGCCACGAACCCGTGTCGTCGCGTTGTGTCGTAGATATTTTGTAGATTGTGGGATTTGTAAACGTTGTAGATTTTGGCGATGCAAGAATTTCACAGGTTAAGCAGAGTCACGGTGTATGCGGAGTCAGTAGGTTATTTTGGGTGGTTAGCGGTGCTGTATTTCGACATTCGGATGCTATTTTCCATCTGAAACTTTATAATATTTTTTATTGATGCTATCGTTATTGTGTCAGATGTCAATTCCATTATATTACTTATTTAATGAATGACACTAATTTGCCATAAATCACGAATTAAATACTTTAAAACTGTTATTGTCCTCCTCCCTACCTATTAATACACAACAAAGCTTTATAATACCTATTAGTCCATACTGAAATCTAAACAGCATGAAAATAATAAATTTAGTGTCTACCCATCATCGTGAGTTTCTAACTAGATAATTTAATGTTACAGGCAATATTCGAGAACATAGTCAAGGAAAACTTGCAGAAGCTTCCCTCAGGGCACAACTACACGCTCCTGTCTTACGGAGCGTCTGGCTCCGGGAAGACCTTCACACTGATGGGAACTGTCGCATCCCCGGGCCTCATTCCAAGATCCCTGGAGTACCTGTTCAAGATTGTAGATGCTGCACAGCAGCCGCTGTACCGGCCTTTGGAAGGAGGAGCCGAGAAACTGAGCTATAGTGAGCAGGAACATGAGTTACAGGTGTGTAGGGAATATAAAGGAAAGTTGCTATAAAGGCGGGTGGCCAATATCGAAGGGTCAGTAGAGCGAAATGGGAAACTATAAGATATTCATCAAAATCAATATCGTGGTTCCTAACAACAGAAACTTCTTTCTCTTATAGATTCCGATTTGGCGATATTGACACTTTGAAATGGGCTACCCTGAATACTTGAGGGACTTCAAATAATCTACCAGGTATCCTTACTCTCAAAAGCTGCACCTTCTATTTATTTTAAGATGCAATTTGTAAATTATATCGTGACTTATTGTACATACATTTTAACGTAAGGGAACCTTTCTAGCCCGCGGTCATGCACAATTGAGTGCTGATCACTGTATTTTTTTTAAAGACTGAATTATGTTGTATTTCAGTGGGTAAACAAGCTGCGCCACATTTCGGCGCCTCTACGCGACAAGTACCGACGTATGAGCACGCAACTGCGGAGTGACTTCAACAGCACCGTCGACCTTGCTAACAGGACACGCTACTATGTGTGGGTGGGTACAACACTTCTCTGCATCGGAAACAAAGAGAAATCTCAGAATGTGCTTCACATGGCCTTTACCTAGTCTAGCCATAAATTCTGTCCCAAGGAAAATTGTACCTAAATTATATTTGAAAGGGAAAAATAACAAAAAAAAATATTCAATAATATTTATTATTTGGTATTACCTTAAACTCAAGACTGTCCTTTAATGCTCACCTATATAATATTTATTTGTACAAAGGCCTACAAAACCCTTGGCATGATACGAATTGGTAAACCTTTTAAGAAGTCATACCTACAAAATCCTTTACTACTCTTATGTGAAAAGTGTCCTTGAATTCGGGAGTGTGGTTTGGACTCCCCAATATCAAGTTCATATTGATCGCTTAGAACCTATTCAAAATATATTTCTGAAATCACTAAACTACAGAGTCGTTCACTTCTCCAATAATGCAGAAGATTCGGCCAAGCACCATAATTTGCCATCCCTTGTCAATCGTCGCTTGTATACCTCGCGCCACGAATTAAGAGCGCTGGGCGACGTTGGTGGGAATTACTGCGCATATGTACAGGTATTGAAAAGTGACTCGAGTCATAACTCGTGGCGCGAGGTATACCTAGATGCAATATTCTTCTTCAAAATTCTAAATAATTTTGCAAATTGTCCTTCCCTGCTAGAGAAAATTTCGTTTAAGCGCCTGTTTACGTTCTCGTGATCTTTTCAATGTACATTTTGCTCGCACCAACTACTCTCAGCATACTTTCTTCAGACGTGTCTCAAAATTCTATAATAAGTCTCTTAATGATATCCCCTTATCAAAACTTTAGGCTCTTTTAAGAATCTCCTTAGATCGATATCGTTTAAATATTGTTTGGTTTAGCTCCGTAATAATTATGTTATTCTTTCGACATAATTACCTAAATATTAATAAGCTAGAAGTTTGCAATCTTTAGAGTAAGCAGTTTGTTAATTTCGCTCTCTCACTCGGTCGCATGTTGAGTTCAAAAACATATATTTTAAGTTATCTTATATGAAACGCCAAGTCTACTCATATGTCTATTAATTAAGTATTTGTATGAATGTTTCCTAAATAAATAGAAAAAAAATACTATTTCCTATTTTATCAGATATACATTATACATACATATATACAGGGTGTCCGGAAGGTAGGTGCAATCCTTTAAGGGGGTGATAGCTGACATCATTTCGAACATTTTAAGCTTAACATGTATATGGCAATAATCGTTTAATTTTTTTTTATTTAATTTTTTAGTGTTTTTTTCAAAAATACCCAAATCTCATACATAGCCGGTTCTACCACGCCAGTTAGAATTAATGTCAAAGGTGTAAAGCTGTTTTTGTATTGTCTAACGTTTATTTAACCAAATAGTATAATTTCTAAGCATCTATGTTGACTTTGAGAAAAAATAGAGACATTGAAACATGAAAAATAATTGTACAGTTTGATTTAAATACTTTGATTTGAGGTTAAATAAAATTAAATAAAATACTTTTCATCGTTCAAACCTTTTTTAAAACACGTCAGGTTTCTGCTCTTTATTTTAAGCTATTGTTCATGCAGGTAACTGGCTTAATAGCTGAGTTATGTCGAATTATTTATCTGCGTCGAACGAAGGAAAGTATTTTGATTTCAAAGTTTAATATTTAAAAAAAAACACAATTGTTGGTAAAATAATTTTATTCATTTTCAAAATGTGATCCACCATTTCTAATACAAGCACGGGCCCTATTCCTTACGGTGGTGGTGGTCACCTTCAGCATCATCTCTTCCTTCATAGTGGTAAATGCATCATTGATTCTCTGCACCAACTCGTCCTTTGTTCTTATTTCTGTCGTGTAGACAAGTTCTTTGGCCCGGCCCCAGACGAAAAAATCCATGGGTGTAAGGTCCGGCGATCGAGGGGGCCAAGGCCAAGGTCCGTCTCTGCCGATCCAACGCTCCGGGAAACAGTCGCTTAAATAGTCTCTTACATTCCGAGTCCAATGCGCTGGACAACCATCTTGTTGGAAAATCAATGGCCTCTCTAGGTCCAATAGTCCAGCTTCTTCTAAAAGTCCAGGTATGTCGTTCTGTAGGAATGATAAGTATTTTGGTCCATCCAATTTGTCGGGTAGATAGTGTGGCTCAATAAGAGTTCTACCGATTACTCCAGCCCACACGTTGACAGAGAATTTTCTCTGGAATGATTTTTGTTTTTTCCAGTGTGGATTTGCGCCCTTGTCACCCCATTTATGGAGGTTGTGGAAATTATTGATTCCCTCCCTCGAAAACTTGGACTCGTCCGTCCACAGTATACTTTTCAAAAAGTGACGGTCTTCTATGTCCATATCTAATAAGAAGCGGCAAAACTGGACTCTTCTTATGGGGTCATCTTCTTCTAAGCCCTGTACTCCAGTACCATGAAAGGGATATTTTCCTTCTTTATGCATCGTCGTCCACACCTTCCATCTCGAAAAGCCCAGGTCAGCAGCTACTTTTCTGACGCTCGTAGTGGGATCCGCAGCAAAAGCTGCCAGTATTTGTTCTTCTACATCTACATCAGCACCAGGGTTGACTCCACGTACCGGATTGTTTCCAACGCCATTTTCGATAAGCCGACGAAAGGTGTTTTGAAACACCCTGAAATTGGGTACTCTCCGATCTGGATAACGCTCCTGGTACAAGCGGCGCGCCAAAGCACCGTTTCCGTCAGCTCGTCCGTACATAAAAACAATATCGGCGTACTCTGCATTGGTAAACGCCATGTCACAAAGTGTTCAATAAAAGTCCAATGTAATTCAACACGTGAAGGAACTCAACGCCGGAGCGGACTCAACTTGACACGGTGATTTAATTAAATAATAACTCAACACGACGAACGTAGAAACCACACACAACCAGTCACGAGAGCAGATGCTAAGCAACTAGCTAGATAAAGCTGATAAAGAGAGATAGACAAAGGGCAGATTCCGGTTACGAATCGTAACCTACGATGCCAGCTCTGGTAACAAAGCAGCCCGACGCTCGGCGCTCCACAATGGATATTTCAGTAATTCTGAGAATTGGCCAGTCACCTGCATGAACAATAGCTTAAAATAAAGAGCAGAAACCAGACGTGTTTTTAAAAAGGTTTGAACGATGAAAAGTATTTTATTTTATTTTATTTAACCTCAAATCAAAGTGTTACATTGCAACTGTACAATTATTTTTCATGTATCAATGTCTCTATTTTTTCTCAAAGTCAACACAGATGCTTAGAATTCATACTATTTGGTTAAATAAACGTTAGACAATACAAAAACAGCTTTACACCTTTGACATTAATTCTAACTGGCGCGGTAGAACCGACTATGTATAAAATTTGGGTATTTTTGAAAAAAAATACTAAAAAAATAAATTTAAAAAAAATAAACGATAATCGCCATATACATGTTAAGCTTAAAATGTTCGAAATGATGTCAGCTATCACCCCCTTAAAGGATTGCACCTACCTTCCGGACACCCGGTATATACATATATATATACATACATTTATAAAATATTCGAAATGCCCCTGTTTTGCTTATAGACACTTGATTGATGATAATTCGCTCCATTGGTGTGGCCGGTTTGTGTAACATGTTGTTGTATTGTGTGTATTATTATTATATGTAAACTATATGCACAAGTAAATGGTATCGGTATTTATTTAGTAATTTGGAATATTGTATATGTAGCTGTCCGACTCTGTAGCTCCGGCTACATTTTTTTACACAAATTTATTACACAAAATAATGTGAATAGAAACTACATTCTCCACCAAGAGGTTGAAGAACCTCCACAAAACGAAGTGGAAACTGAACTGCGAGCCTTAAATCTCTAAGGCAGAGGTAACTGCATCAGATGTCTATAATGATCAGAAATAAATCCAAGATCGGATGTCGGAAGTTGTTCACTTTGTAAACAACTATGCTATGATTTGCTGCAGGTATCATTTGTGGAGATATACAACGAGGCAGTGTTCGACTTGTTGGTGACGAGCGACCGGCGCTCTGGCTCCAAGCTGCGCATCCGGGAAGACGTCTCGGGCTCCGTGTATGTGCAGGTATGTTCGCCTCTTCTATATTCGTTTCTGTCGTGTTATAAGTATGTGTAGACTTAACTGTCAGGAGACGTCTATCCAGACGACTCCAGACCGGGGAAGAAGAAATATGGCTTGTAGTCTTTCTTTTAGGGTTCCGTACCCGAAGGGTAAAACGGGACCCTATTACTAAGACTCCGCTGTCAGTCCGTCCGTCCGTCTGTCAACAGGCTATATCTCGTCAACCGTGATAGTTAGACAGTTGAAATTCTCACAGATGATGTATTTCTGTTGCGGCTATAAGAAAAAATACTAAAAATCAGAATAAAAAAATTATTTAAGGGAGCTCCCATACAACAATTCTTTCAATATTTACCAAATACAAACTTATGAATTTGTTACTTACATGGAGTAAAATCCAAACTATTCTTTTCAATCATCCCTACCATTGTACGGGGGCACGGAACCCTTCGTCGAACTCGCGCACGAAGGGACTTAGAAGTTAAACTTTGGTGAATATCATTATTGTTGTTGTTCAATAGTTTCGTCTGTTGCATTACAGGGCGCAAAACAAGCATTCGTGCGCAGCGGCTCCGAGGCGTACGACGTGCTGGTCGCCGGCAAGCACAACTTGCAGGTCGCGGCCACCGGCGTGCATGCACACTCGTCGCGGTCGCACTGCATCTTCACCATCACCATGCTCACAGAGACTGGTACTGGTATGTGAGTTGAGATCATAAGGAATTGGAGTTTTAAAATGACGGTTTGGAGGATGATTAAGGTTAATGGACTGTATCTTATAGGCATGTTTATTTCCGTAGCCGACCGTAATAGAGAAGCTTCAGTGAAGATATTTATCACATTTAATAATATTTATCTAAACACGTATCATAAACCCTCTTTACTACGTACAAAAACCGCACGTTACGATCAGCATAATGTTAAACTACTTGGTAAAAACACTTCTTATCTGAAAAATTACACATTATGACCATAATGTGTAATTTTTCTACATATTATGACATTCAAATTTCGAACGCCGACGCCCGCGTGCGTGCCGCCCCTACTTTGTTTGTGAAGTTGGTACTACTGAACTGAACAAGCTAAACAAGTGCAAAGCAATTATCAATGCCACAATGCAGGTCGAACATGCGGTTCCTGAACACATTAAAGAGAGCTTATGATATGTGTGTAGATAAACTAGTGTATGTAACTGTACATAATTAGGCATTAAAACTCTCGAGTGATATTCCACTCTCGAGTATTAATACCCTCCATTATGTAGCAGTCACATAAACTGCTATTATGATACGTGTATAGATAATAGTAGTTTACGTGACTGCTACATAATGGAGGGCATTAATACTCGAGAGTGGGTTTATGAAACGAGCCGAAGGCGAGTATTTGCGACCTAAAAAATAAATAAAATAGTAAACTACTATTTGCGACCTAAAAAAAATAATAACAAAACGCGTCCAAGATTTTTATTCTATTTAGTATTGGTAAATGCTTATAACATGTATTTCCCAAGCGGGGGTGGCAGAGGCCCAGGAGAGTATGCCCACTTTGAGCCAGTTATTCAATACTATATTTTTTCGTGACAGGCGACTAGCCAATGCCGCCCCAGGAGTAATGAAGGCCTCCTCACGATGTTTTCCATCAGCGTTAGATCGTCCCTATAATGTACTTGACCGGTTCGCTCGCATTCTTTAATGCATCACGATTTAGAACCTCATGCCATAGTATAAGAGTTCACATCCTATAGCCCTAAGCCAAGAGTATGGAAGGTGTGCATATGCGGGCGGGCGGGATATGATACGTGTGGAGGTATTCCAGAGTCTGGCGCGCGCGTGTCTACGGTGCGACTGTGCGACCTGGCGGGCTCGGAGCGCGCGGTGCGCACGCGCAACACCGGAGCGCGCATGCAGGAGTCGCGCGCCATCAACTCCAGTCTGCACGTGCTGGAGAGGTACAGATTATTACCCATATTCATGGCCGACTTGCATCTGTCATCAGAACTCTGGTGCAAGTCGCCCTTATTGTGTCCGTCAGCGGACTATAGGTATTCGTATCTCATGAACCGTGAATTATTTTTTAAAGTAAAGGGGATCCCCATACAAGAGACGTGCTTTTACATCCCCCGCGATATGACAAACCATATCATGATTCAAATATGATCGTAGATTTCGCGGCTGATCACATGGTTGTGTTGGAGCAATTGGTTTGATATCGGTAGCAAAATCTATAAGTTCTGGGTTCGAATCCACCTTCGGATGTCATATTATTTTCTTTTTGTTTTTGTTTTATTATTTTTAGTGCTTAAAGTTTTCTTGTACGGTGGAATGGAAATGTTCCGTGTACGAGTCCGACCCGCACTTGACCGATTTTTCATAACATTTACTTTAATAATAATAATTATTTATTTATTAAGTACAATTTTCAATCTTACCAGAAATCAAATAAAGTTTACACAAATTAAATTGAGTTTCCTACTCCCTAACGAAAGGGCAGTGCACTGTAAACTTCGGATGAGTAGTTCGCTCAACGCGTGCTTGATTCAGACATGGTTATTTATAGTTTTGTAAGGACAAGTACTGATACAAAAATAATTACTAATTATTATCTTAGACCAACAAAAATAAAAAGTAAACTAGTATAACTAGTGTGTAAGTTTGTATATTGTGTGTAAGTATGAGTGTGTATATGTGTGTTTCTTGAGCGTTCTTTTCTGAGAAGTATCTGCTTTTGGAACATAGACCTAGTATTAAATGAATGACGTGCCCTAAGAGGTGTAATTATCCAACAGAATAGAGTTTTTTGTTATTGATTGTTTATGTGAGTTACCCCTCAATTTCCACCGGCGTTATGTCGATGTCGATAATTATTACACATTTAATTAACCATATCTATCACAAATTTATTCCAAAGTTAAGTAAGTAAATTAATACATTTTATCAAATAAATTTACCCATTACTTGTTCATACTTTAATGGTTAAAAATAGGAAAAAAATACAAAGTGAAAAACCCTTAACACGAATTATTTATCTATCTATCTTCGCCATCGCTGACTTCAATTATGAATTTGTTATCGCATTTTCCATTAGTCCATGTACCGATGGACATGCAATAAAGAAATTATGAACTCTCGCGCCTACTGTACCTAATAGCCTCAACGGCCATTTGGAATTCACGTAGAACCTACAATTACAATTACGAAAATTACAAGTTTTGTTTATATTTTCCAGGTGCCTCCACATGCTACGGCGCAAACAGAAGCAAGGCCTGTTTGCTAATCTCGTACCTTACCGGTGAGTTGATAGCACATTCATCACATTCACACAATAATTAAACCGGTAAGTACGTAATTTGGAATGTACTACTTTATTCTAATTATTATTGTTATTTTGGCTCAAACAGGCCGGCTAGAAAAGGTCAAACATGCTGCTGGTATTGTTACATCTCCTTTAAAGCCCCTTTTATCAAAAAAAATTGCGACTCTGTTCGTGGAGGTTCAAATTTCGGACACAACCATATTAAAATAAAGTTCATAAGCCATAGCCATGGCTTTCACGTCTATCGCTGCGGCAGAACAGTGCGAAAATGTAGTGATTTTATTTATTTTTCAAAACCACTGATTATATGCTATGAACCGTAATTCGAGACAAATATAGAGTGAGAGTCGGCATGACCTACGTCACGTTTAACCCTTGGGATGTCTAAGGCCGGATCCGTCCGACCCCCTCGGATGCTTAAGGACGGATCCGTCCGAGAGGTATTGGGTCTAGTTTTATTTAATTTTGGGATTTATAGCTACTTAGAGTATACAATTCTTTGCTCATGAATCTGAACGAACCAAGGAAGCCAATAAAACCTTCACTCAGTCGTAATTCCATAAACTTCATTCATTTTTGAGCTGTCAACGAACGTCATTGTTTGTGCGCGCGGATTGGCAGTGAAAATTGAGAACCGCACAAAGGAAAAGTGTTTTTTGCTCGATTTAGCAGAGGAAATGTAAGTAAACCTTTTGTTTTATTATTTTTTACTAAAAATAGAAGCTACCTGTGCAAATAGAATACGTAAACTTAGCATAGTTTTCGAAAAATGCTGTTTTCGAAAAATGTTGTGGCAAAACCTCGACAGAAATGTAGCCTTTGGCAAGTTTATTCTTTCGCATTGTGAAGTGATATTATTTCCCGACTATTGAGTAAATTATGTCATTTTGTAGACAATTTCATTGTCATTACAAACGATAATAAGTATTTTTAGGATAGTGAGGTTAGGTTGTCGAAAAAAGCAATTTTCAACAAGTAGTATTCAAAACACACGCACACAGACGCAGAAAAAGATGGCGGCATCTTGTGTTGTACACTACGCGGCCATGATGGTTATACAGGAGGTTTATATAAATTGTTCTCGAATGAATTATTATAAAAATGTGCTTTTACATCATCCAAGCTCAGTAAGTAGCTCGCCTTTGTGCACTACTTTTATTTACTTTTTCTGTATATCTGCTTTTGCTGTGCAATAAAGAAATTATGAAGTAGGTTTTATGCCTGTCCATACAGGTCTCGTAGGTCATTTAGATTACAATATCAACTGGACGAAAGGAGGATGCAAACTCTTTAGGTTCAAGTTTAGGATTATATGAAATCGGTCAAGTGCGTGTCAAGTGACTTATTCCGAAAAAAAATCATAACTTTTTTTTTTCACTTTTTCGAAAAAATAATATACGTATATATTTATTATTTAAACTTTATAATTATAATAAACTTTATATATTTCTATACAATAAAATATAAATCGCGAAAAAATATAAAATAATAAATAATTCAGTCTCGTGTCGATTGCCATAACTACTTTTCGCACTTGTTTTGTTGCATAGCCACAAACTAATCGCATAACAATTGCTCGCGAGAGCGCTAAATTCTGGATTTGGCTAGGCGATGGCGGTGAGCGGTGCCGAGACGTGCCAAGCTGTATACAAACCGGTCCTCGCTATAGCAATTGCCATGAGATTCGTTTGGGCGACTGGTTCTAGTGCCGAATAACTTTGTCTTCGAACTTTCTTTTTGGTCATGATTTTCAAAATTAAATTGTTTTGTCTTACAGTGAGGACAATGGATCCTTCTATACCTTTACCAACGCCGTTAATTATGGGCCTTGGAGTTCAGAGGATGCCGGACGGATCCCTGGTAGTTGCGGATCAAGTGGTTCTGGAGAGAACGACCTTGGGGATTCGAGTAGGCATAATACAATTAGTTTGGTTTATTACGTACTTTTTAACGCTTTTAACTTTTGAATGAATATATTTTTTTAGGAATGGCGCCCTCAGAATGTGGAAGTGGTTCCGAATGAGAACATTGATGTGAGAGTCGAGAATGCCGGTCAACCTAACTATGACGAAGACGATCTCGATGTAAGTATGTGCTAGGTAATACCATAAAAAAGTACTTTTTTCACAAAAATCATGTAAATTTTATTTTACCAGTCAACACCGAAACCAAAAAGAGTACCCCCATCGTGGATGTATTTGTGTAAGTTTGTCACCTCTTGCTCCAATGCAAGATAACATTATTGTATGCTATCGCTTTATTTGCACTGGGTGTTTATTGACTTATTTAATTTTGTGTGGTCTGCGCTTAACTTAATAATAATTGTTTCTTTTACCTAACTTTATCATAATGAACATACAAGAATAACCTAACCTTAATGTTTTACCTAACATTGTCATAATGAACTTACAAGAATAACCTAACCTTAATGTTTTACCTAACATTGTCATAATGAACTTACAAGAATATAGCAATTTTACCTGAAAATAAAATTGTTATTATACTTACTTACCTGGCTTTAAGCCTAATATTGAGAGTAGCATACTTGACTTCCTTTCCGGTGCGACGAATTTAGCCCTAAACAGCTCACTTCCTGTTTAAAACTCCTAAAATACATGTCATATCCGTTTGGAACCTCAGCAACATTGCGCGCGCAAAGTTTCAGAAATGGCGGCAATTGTAGCCAGCGTTATTGCGCGCCCTCAATTTTCAGGTCATTGGCAACTCAATAAAGAGCTGATCGTGTCTAAGAATGTGTCACGATCATGCAATGCACAGTAATGTGCACAGCAGGCAGCGATTTACCTAGGCTTAAAGCCAGGTAAGTAAGTATAATAACAATTTTATTTTCAGGTAAAATTGCTATATTATACCTGACGTTACCTGGCTTTAAGCCTAATATTGAGTAGTGTTTGGTATCGACTGCTGAGTTAAAAACGCCAATGTGATATGACTAGGAGTTCATTTATGGAAACCTTATCAAAGATAGGCTGCGCAAATGCAACTCAAAAATAAGGCAAATAGATATAAACAAACACAGACTTAAGAAAGGTCTGATGAAGTCATCTTTTGAAGCCAGCCGAGTTTCGGGCTGGCTAGGTTAGACTTGGTTAGTTAGTTTCTGGCTATCAAGACTCATCTGATCTATATGAATCTAAGAATATGCAAAGCTTTACCTCCAGTAGATTTTCCCTTTAGTCATCACTTACGTACAAGTTCACCGAGATTGGTGCTCGGTGGTTGGCTGCTAGTTCGCCATTCTGTTCGACGACTACCAAGACTGCAGTTGTAAGGTCAGGATATCAGGTCGGTCGCCTGACCTACGAAACTCGGAGCTAGAGACGCAGGCGTGCCGAATCGAATACGTGTGAAAATGAGTTATTATAATTTGTACCTTGCACAGACAGGGCCAATCTGATTTAAACACAAAACATTGATGAAATTAGTGATTAGCAGCAGGTATAATCAAATAACAATTGCTGTATTTTGAATTGGGAGTGCGCCTCCTGGATGCATTACCACTGATTATGTACTTCCACATGTGATTGGTCTTTGCAAAAGACTGGCGAACAAGTCTGTAATCTGACTTTAATGATAAAGTTACTCAATTAATCTAAATACCTTTTCGTATCACTTCTGAGAAGAATAGCTAGATGTGGCTGATTCTATTACAGGAGCTAGTGTGGCTATCCGACTCAACTGAAGATGCTTCTACAGTGGGCAAGCGTAGTGAAAAAGACAAGTTTACGCGTAATATTTGTAAATGCCTACAGTGATAAAGAAGTTTAGTACCCATCGTATTCAATTATCATTGATCAGATACCTAATACAAGTATCTGAACGCGTTTTCATTATTACCCGCAGCTGTGTAGACAACATTAACTAAAACCATGTTACCTAGGACTGGACCATAAAAGTCAAATATACACACTTCATTGGGATAATCCAGCATGGCCATAACATTCATTAAAATAATAATGTGTAATGGTTATAAAAGTTTTGAAAAACTGTCATTATGCTAGTTCACTGGTAGAAATACCAGGTTGATGTCCTAACATAACATAGCGTCACGCCTTTTCTCATACGGGGCGGCAGAGGCACAATGGCGCCCACGCTCAATATGCTAATGTATATCATTCTCAGTCCGATATTCAATACTCCATTGCTACTTTATAATTATTATTCCTTTACTATGTAGGTACTCTACGGAACAGCTGCAGAAATATTAAGGAACTCTGCTTGTGGGCTGTATGCCGCACCGGCCACATCCAAGACACATTATGGTTAGATTACCTCGATTTCGTCGACTTGGTTAAAGCTGCCTTTGCTGTTCGCTTGGGATATGTCGAAGTAAAGCGACTATTGAGAAACAACTAAATAAATAGTGGAGATGTGAAAAAATCACGATGTATACAGTGGTGGTCATATAATTAAGAACGACTATTTGAAAACAAGCTTTTTTCAAACTTACGAGAATAACACTTATTGCATATCGTTTTGTATCTCTCTCGGTATCGTAAAACTGTTTTACACAATCGTAGCATACAGTTATAATATGATAAATTCAACAATATTATTATATAAGTAAACTTTTTGTATATAATATATCTTAACATGTTATTGCAAACTTACTGGCTGGCCACATAATTAAGAACGCTGGATAGTTTATTTTTTTATTCAAATTTAAATAGAGAACACTCTGTAACTAGGCCACTATTCGAGTAATTTTGGCGCCATTTAGTTCTGTAAAAGTCAAAAAGTTGATCGTTTCTTAAAAAAATGGGAAAAAATAAAAGTTGTGATGCATCTACAAGGGAAGTAATAATAAAACTTCGCGATATGAATTGGTCATATAAAAAGATTGCCAATCATTTGCAGTGCTCAAAAACGATGATATTCTACGCTGTGAAGCATTTTAACACACATCAAACAACTTTAAATATTCCTCGTGTACCTAAACAGAGAAAGTCATCTCAGCGAGACGATCGAAATATCGTGCGTTTGGCAAAACAATACCCTTTTAAGGGGTCTAATGAGTTAAAAAAAGAATACTTTGGTGAAAATAACCCTTCAGCGATCTCAGCGCGCTCTATCCGAAGGCGATTGGTAGAAGCGAAGTTGAACGGAAGGATAGCAAGAAAGGTGCCCATGTTAAAACAGTGTCATAGGCAAGCCCGGCTTGCATTTGCTAGGAGGTATGAAAGCTGGACAGCAAGACAGTGGAAAAATGTTCTTTTCTCTGACGAAACAAAAATTAACAGAGTATGTTCTGATGGGAAACGATATGTTCGACGCCCTCCGAATACAGCATTCGACCCCAAGTACACAAAAATGACATTAAAGCATGGTGGTGGAAATGTGAAAATTTGGGGATGCTTCTCTGGTCATGGTGTTGGACCTGTTAGACTGATAGAAGGAACCATGGATCAATTCCAGTACAAAAATATACTCGAAGAAACTATGTTACCATATGCTGAAGACGTACTTCCGATTATTTGGACATTCCAACACGACAACGATCCGAAGCACACTGCACGCACCGTTAAAGAATTCCTCACATCTCAATCAGTTTCTGTCTTAGAATGGCCACCGAACAGCCCAGATTTAAATCCCATAGAGCATCTTTGGTGCGAAGTCAAGAAAAAGGTTTCAAATCGACGATGTGGTAACCTAACTGAGTTATATAACGTTTTTTTAGAAGAATGGCGCTCTATTTCTCTTGAAAAATGTCAAAAATTGATAGAATCAATGCCTCGACGGTGTAAGGCAGTTATTAAAAGCCATGGTCACGCTACAAACTATTAACTTAGAATAAAATGTATTAAATTATAATTTTTAACATTGTCACTGTCTTATTTAATGTGATTTGTAAAATCTAAGTATCTACGGAAACAACTCTCGAGCAGCTTAAGAATCGTTCTTAATTATTTGTCCAGCATTTTTACTACTTGAATTTGTAATTATCGATAATCAATTAAATTTGTAAAAAAAATAGTAAATGTTTTAAATATTTACTCCTAATCCCGTTTACTTTATCGATGTAGCTATTTCATAACACAACTAATTACTTTTAAGAAGGAACTTAAAAGTACACATAGCATAGTTTTGAAAAAAAATATCTGGTACTACAAATCGTTCTTAATTATATGACCACCACTGTATATAATCTCAAATTTATATTAATGTCCTGAGAGACTCGAGGACTGTCATCAGCTCCTTTTGGATAATATACTGAAAAGTGCATTCTTACAGCCACTTACCTAGTGAATTATGAAGACCTGCGCGGTCCAGTGACACGTAGGTCATTTGTGAGAAGTAATGTAGATAACTTCTCTATATGGCTCCGACAATATCCTGGTGGATAACTGTCTGAATAATATTAGCAGACTATATCTTTGGATAATGAATCTGAAAGGTGACTGCTACAATGATAATTGTCTGAAGCAGTGAAGTAGGCATATTGCCGACCATATACGGCCGGATTGATGAAAGTAGTCGGGTTGAAAAACGACGGCTCTGTTAGATTGTAACGCGTTGTTATATTAGGGGTTGGAGGAAATCAGCTAGGTAGGTACTCAAAGTTCTTTAACAATGTGGTTTAACTTATTAAAGGTAAGACCAACACCACAATAAGAGTAATTTATGATTACCCTTTTACCCTTTGAGTATTGTATTATATAGATAGCCGGTCCTCCAGCCACATACCTAATGTTTAGAACTCCCTTTTAATCCCTTTAAAGCAGCAGCGCTAAAATGAAAATTATTGATTTCAAAGTAAAGAAAGTTACATAAAGTAATTAGTATAAATTGAATATAAAATAGTGTTGATTTTATATTTCTCCGTCACTGGCTTAAAGGGTTAAGATATCACGTAAATGAGTAAAACGTTACAATAAAACTGTAGGAAAATTGTTTGCCTCCACTCTGTCCGCCTCGTTCTACCAACATCAGGTGATGTTTCTGTATGAAAATGTCGCTTTGAACCTTGCACAGATGGAAACGTTGCAGAGACTGAGTTAAATCTCAAGTTTCGCCGGGACAACCAGCCATCAGATATCTACATCTTTGCGCAAGATGTTTAATTGAACCGTCTCGCATAGACTGAGTCATTTCATACTCACACGAGCGTTTAGTAGCGATGTCTCCTTACGCGCAGGCACTACCGGCATAACCGCGAACGGCTGACATAACTGCATGTCAATGTCGCTTTAAACCTTGCAGGTTGACTAAGTTGCAGAAACTGTATCAGCGGTATCTTACCATCGAAGATTGATCAACAGGTCACTTCACGCGGGATTTTCAATTTCTCTGTAGCCACGCCGCGCTGATTGGTGTACTTATGGCGCTCAGACTGTGCTGCGGCACCTACATTTGGCTGCGGCTCGTAGTCGCCGCGTCGTCGTTCGCCTCCTGCCTCCCCTCCGCGCACGCACCAGCCTTGCGCAGGCTGGCGGCCCGGAGCCGGCTCCGGGCGGCGGGGGCGCGTCACCGCTGCGCGCGGGCGCGGGCCAAGTGTAGCAGGAGGTCGAACTCACGAAAATGCACGCAGTCGCCGTGTCGTCGTTTGTCTCCTGATTCCCCGCCGCGCGCGCGCCAGCCTTGCGCAGGCTGGCGGTCCGGAGCGCTCGCCTTATGCCGGCTCCGGGCGGCGGGGGCGCGTCACCGCTGCGCGCGGGCGCGGGCTAAGTGTAGCAGGAGGTCGAACTCACGAAAATGCACGCAGTCGCCGTGTCGTCGTTTGTCTCCTGATTCCCCTCCGCGCGCGCGCTAGCCTTGCGCAGGCTGGCGGCCCGGAGCGCTGGCCGGGCTCCGTGCGGCGGGGGCGCGACACCGCTGCGCGCGGGCGCGGGCTTACCTTCTCTGTTTGCCATGCTCTGGATGGCAAACTCACGAAAAATCTCCAGGTTTCTCCTTCCTCGGACATAAAATCTGTAAAACTGGGATTAGTTATAGACTATCCACCGAGGGCAAAATCTTGCACGAGGTTACCATTACGCGATGGTCGTGAATGCATTGAGTATAGATTGAGTAGAGATCCACTCGTCCAACGTCAATAGTTCGGCAATTGATAAGAATCGATTTTATTATTTTCCCCCTCGGAAGACCTCTCGTTGATTGTATTACATACCTTATCCCTGTAGCCGGAATCTGCTTGGTGCTAAACAAGCCAAGACATGACCGTCGAAAATATCCCGTTTTGCGCCTCCTTCTGATTGATCAAACCATGTGATACTACCATGGGCGGTCACTACGTTCCCGCCAAGTATGATTGCCATCGAAGGACTCGGCGCACTCGAGTTCAATGAACCCCAGCACAGAAAAATAAAAGTTTGTAACTCATGCGAACGGCAAATACCTAACCTGATTGGATTGGATTTACTTATGATTTTCTCAGCGTGGGATTCGGATGAATGCAATGTTTGTACTTTCGAGGGTAGTTACAAATAGCTACTTATAAATATCACTCCTATATCAAAGGGAGTGATATTCCTATCAAATTCAATGCCAGAATTAAACATATCTTATTGCGAGATTGTGTGAGTTACTAAACATTGCATCACTCGATCGGTTTAGCATACGATCATGCATTGCCGAGATGTTACTAGCTGAATCTTGGAACGATTTTTCCAGATTACTTGTCCTTGAATTCTTTCTTACTCCCCCGATGTCTTCTCCTCCGGCTGCTCCTCCTCTCCGGAGACGTGGAAGTGGAACTGCTGTAGCGATCACTCCTCGATGATTCACTACGCGGGGCTATTTACCGCGGTTTTTATTAAACGGATTATTTTTTGCTGTTACACTGAACAATTAACACTATAACCGTAACAAAATTCCAAGGATATTTCGAAAAGTAACTTGGAATATTTTCAAATTTGTTAAACGCGTGCGCACGGAAAGAAATCCAAAACGCCAATGACCTGAAAATTGAGCGCGCGCAATAACGCTGGCTACAATTGCCGCCATTTCTGAAACTTTGCGCGCGCAATGTTGCTGAGGTTCCAAACGGATATGACATGTATTTTAGGAGTTTTAAACAGGAAGTGAGCTGTTTAGGGCTAAATTCGTCGCACCGGAAAGGAAGTCAAGTATGCTACTCTCAATATTAGGCTTAAAGCCAGGTAACGTCAGGTATAATAACCTAACCTAAATAACAAAAGCATGGTATCGGCTTGTTCTATTAATTTATTGTACACTTTTAATAACAGTTAAATTTGTGTTTGCGTTTTAGGTGTTTTCGCACTTGTGTTTTGGTGTTTTCGCACTTGTGTTTTGGTGTTTTCGCACTTGTGTTTTGGTGTTTTCGCACTTATTTTTTCGTGTTTTGGTTGAGGTGTTGCATGTAATTACAGGATGAATATATTCTGGACGCCAACCTCCTGGAAAACCTCGCGGTCGATTCTGGCAGTGAGGCGGACGACGTCGAACGCTTTACAGAAGAACAACTGCGGGCACTTCTGGACGATGACCCAGAAGAGCCCACAGAAGAAGATACGCCGGTAGATGATACCTTCAACTGGTCGGAGGATTATGGTTCATTTGCCGGAGTGCGTGAAACGTTTCTGGAAACCCCAGGTCCTAAAATTGAGGGAACAAGTCCATCAGGCTTGTTCACTCAAATATGGGACCAGGTTCTTATGGAGTCGATCGCATTAGAGACAAACAGGTACGCTCGGGACTTCATTGAGGCGGCGTATGAGCATGGAGGTGGCCTCCCCGCTCAGTCGCGAGTACACGACTGGGTGGAGACGTCGGTGTCGGAGCTTTACCGGCTTGTGGTCATCATGATCCTAATGGCCATATGTGTACGTGGTCGTATCGACGAATACTGGAGTACTGGAGTCCTGGGCATGCCAGGTTTCCGTGCTCTTATGACCAAGAACAGGTTTGTTTTGCTGATGAAATTTTTGCATTTCACTGACAACCGGCTCATAACATCCCATGGCGCCGAACGGAAACTAGCCAAAGTCAAGCCTGTTCTTGACCATCTGAATATGAAATTCAAAGCCGCTTATACGCCTCGCCAAGAATTATCCATAGACGAATCGCTGCTGCTCTGGAAAGGACATTTGAGTTGGGTACAATGCATCCGGACCAAAGCGGCGCGATTCGGGATAAAAAGCTATGAGCTTTGCGAGGCGGTAAGCGGCTACGTCATGGACATTATCATCTATACCGGCGCAGGCACTTCATCCACTCAGGCCTTATTTTTGGCTTCGTAGGTGCGACGGCAAAAATTGTCATAAGACTCCTGAAGGGGTACTTTGACAAAGGCTATACACTTTACATGGACAATTTTTATAACTCCGTCCGGCTGTCCAGGTTTTTAAAGTCCCGTAAGAATGATGTAGTCGGAATCTTAAATCGGCGCAGGATAGACACGCCCGCTGCCATCCGACAGCTGGCAGAAAATAGAGTCGCTCGCGGCGAAATGGTGAGTCGACACTGTGGTGACGTTTCTGTCGTTTCATGGAAAGATGTGAGACTGGTCACCTCAGTGTCGACTTACCACAACGCCGATGTTGTTGAGGGTTGTCGAGCGGGGCAACCCCTAATGAAACCTGTGGTAGTCGAAGACTACAACAAGTTTATGGGGGGTGTAGATCTAAAAGATCAAAAATTATCAATGTATTTGATGGAGAGGAAAAGGGGTATCAAATGGTACATAAAAGTTTTTCGACGCCTATTGAGCATAACAATATTGAATGCATACATCATATATACCTCCAACATTGGCCAAAGGCGTAAAATGTCGCACATACAATTTAGATACAAACTAGCTGAAGAACTGGCGCTTACATATGGCTCAGACGTCACTCCTCGACAACAAAGATTACAAAACACACCCTGTGTTCGGTTAAATAAAGAACTCGATCACTGTCCCGATCACAGGGTTGTATCTGGCGAAAGAACAACTAAAAAACATGACAAATTCCAAAGGGGGCGCTGTTCCAGATGCTTGGCCCTGCGTAAGGAAACAAAAACGAATGTCTGGTGCAGTCCGTGCAAGGTATTCCTCTGCATTGGCCAATGTTGGAGGGATTTCCATAGACTCGAAAATTTATAAAATTTAATTATTTCTGATATACAATTCAATTTAATTCATAAAAAAAAAAATTGACCATAACATCATAGATTACTTATTCAACGACAATTTGATACTTATTTGATATTTTTGTATACTACCGCCCGACCGTAAGATTATTTAACATCATACAGATTACTTAGTCAACGTCAATATGATAATTATTTGATTTTTTTGTATACTACCGCCCGTTCGTAAGATTCTTTAACATCATAAAGATTACTTAGTCAACGTCAATATGATAATTATTTGATTTTTTTGTAAACTACCGCCCGTTCGTAAGATTCTTTAACATCATACAGATTACTTAGTCAACGTCAATATGATACTTATTTGATATTTTTGTATACTACCTCCCGTTCGTAAGATTCTTATATAATATAACCTATCTTCAAACCATAATCTACAGAATTATTTTTATTCCGCCGGTATTCTTTTTATCCTTTATTCTTCTTGTATAGTGAAAGCCGGATGGAGTCCTTGTGCCGGTCCCGATGGCCACAAAAACCGACACGTAAATACGTGTGTGCGAACCTTTCTGGGATACCTAAAGTTAAAACATCCTTGATGTAAATTTTTCGTGAAGGTACACCAGAATCTCAGAAAGTCTACTATTATTTACTACATTTTACCAAAGAACATTTTTTTTCTGTAATTAAATTGTGAGATTTCGTTGCAAAAATATCTAGGCTTCATTCGGATAAATATTTTCAACCTCCTAAATATGTTTTTATTTGTGTGCAGGTATGTAATATGTGTAATAAAAAATTCCAGTAAGATATTGGTTTTACTTATTTATCATAAAAACCATTTTTGCAATGCCTTTTTCATATAATTATTAAATAAAAACAAAGAACCAGAAAGAAACAGTTTGTCTCAACTTTATTTCACCTAAAGTGAACATCCTATATACTCGGACGGATCCGGGCGTAGGCAGACGACGATTCTTTACTCCGCCCGGATCCGTCCCTAGGCAGACGAGCAGTAATAGCTGATCTACGCACACATGCACAAAATAGCCAATGTTACTATCATTTGGAAATCTACACTATTTTTACCGTTTTCGTAAGATTTTACTATGGGCAAGGTACCAATATGTGTTGCCATTTGAAAGCTGATAATCATTTTTTGTAGGGAACAGACAACAACTACGTTCAGGAGAAATGTAGAAACTTAAGAAATGTAGGTTGGTTGAAGTTTCAAAGTCACCCCGCGCCGCAGCCGCCTAACCACATCGGCATCCCTAGACCGCCTGCTCCGCGTCTCAACGTCGACGGAGTATGGCGTCCCCGTCATGGTGCGACGTCCGGTTTTGCCGAGATTATATTTAATCCGGGCCGCTCAAGCCAGACTGTTTTCGCCGGGGCTATAACGCGCCATAGAGGCCTACATAGCCGATAGGCGCGCTGCCCTGGAGGGTACGCCTGCGGGAGTATCGGCGGCGAGATCCTCGACGCGCGATTGGTGGAGCAGGCGCGGGAGCAGCCGTTGATACTACCGCCGCCGCCCCGTGGGACGAGGCGGGCGCGTAGTGGGAGCCCTACGACGACGAGTTGCTGCGGGATTTGCTGACAAGTACATCAAGTGCATGACTTCCATTGACTTTTCTGCAAGTTTCCTCAGATATGACACGCCATATACTTTTACACATATTGTTCTTGCTTTTTGAAATTGTTCCGTTAATGTGGCTCCGTCTTGCCTTTCGGATAGCCTGCTTGAGGTTATCTTCAAGAATTATCAGGTGATTGTATTGTTCCGAGTCGTGACAGGGCTGGAGGCTTGTATTACTTAATGCACTTTTTAAGCTAAGGACACGAGACCGGGCCTCCCGGACATGCTCATCAATCCACATTTTTACATTGTTTCGGACAGGGTATCTTTTTATCAGGAAACTAAAATCATATAAATGATTAATAACGTTAATTACCGATTTTAAAGTCGTACTCGGACTGGTAGCCTTATGTGTCAATGTATACCAGTCATATGCGTCTAAGCTTTGCCTAAAATTAAATTTGTTATATACAGAAAATAAGCGTTTCATCATGGTTTGGTTGGTTTTAGATGAGACGTGGAATATTAAATCAATCATAACACTCATGTGATCCAATACATCCAGCTCTGTTTGTGTGACTTGTAAGACCGCCGACCCATTTGTGTATGCAAGATCTAGATCGATACATTAGTTATTCTGGTCGGGGTGTTTACTAAAGATCTAAATCCTCCCTATTTTTAAGATATTTACTCAATAGTAAATATCTTAATTGTAATATTAACATATTAGTCGATAACACCAATGTGTTATCGACTAATATGTTAATATTACAATCACCTACTATTATTACCTTATGGTTTTGTTGTTGGTAAACATAACAACTCAATTAGTCCAGTTTGCCACAACAGTATGGCACCACTGGGCGGTCTGTATATACATACCTCTATAAGTCTAGACTTATACACTCTATTGCACAAGCTTCGAAGTTCATTTCAGTGCATAGTTGATGCACTTCCCTGCGCTCAATAGTCAGTACTGAGTTCTTGACATATATGCAGGCTCCTCCTCCAGCTCTCGTTGGTCTGCAGTACTGAGCACGCAGTTTAAAGTTCATTATGTTTACGCAGGATATTTCAATGAGGCTCAGCCAGTGTTTAGTCACAAAGAGTATATCCGGCTGCGGGTCTAGTACAGTCAACATCAGATATATGTGAGCAGGTTAGCTACTCAAAAAGATCTACACATCTTGAACAAATCAGAAATATCGATACAGCCAAAGTGACAAAATTATGTCAACACCCTCAGAGTTAACTTGGATGTTGACATAATTTTGACACTTTGACCGTATCGATATTTCTGATTTGTTAAGATGTGTAGATCTTTTTGAGTAGCTTACCTGCTCACATATATCTGATGCTGACTGTACCTGGAGTTCACATTCAAGTCTGTGCGTCTTGTTTTGAAGTCTGTTGATGTTCTGGTGGATTATCGTCAGTTTCACTGAGTTATTTACGTCACAATTGCTGCTATTGTTGCAGTGATTATTTTTACCGATGATTTTTGGCGATCTGGTCCTCTCCACCTGGTGGTTTGTGGGCTCTGGGGCGCAGAAAGGGCCGCCATTCAGTTACATTGGTATTTATTGGCCAACCCGAAGCCAGGAGGAAATTTTCATACACAGATGTGGGAACACCAATCTTGAATGAGTTAAATGTGTGATGTTTTGATAGAATGTGTTCAACTGTATATTCAGGGCCAACATGTATTTGTTCTAAGTGGCGAGTCAGGCTTTCTGGTGTTGTATCCTTCTTGAAAAAGCATCCGTGTAGGTATTTTTAGCGTCATCTCCCTCAACGCTGGTATCAGTCGCAGTCCCTCTGATAACAAATGGCTTGTGGCTTTGTCGACGGTTTTTGACGGTTTTCCAGTCATTCTGTTCAGTTTGACAGTCATATTTTGGTGTCTCGGGGTCAGTTGGTTTCGTGGTTGTATTTGGGGATTCTGTGACACTTGAAAAGGGAACATGGTTTGTGATGTTCGGGCTTGTCTTTGTCACATTTGAGGTAAGTGGCGGCGCAAGGTCTTGTTTTGCTGGTTTCTGGGTCTCTCTTAGTTTGAAGCGGCGGGCGTTTAGTTTGAGCTACTAACTTCTCTCTCGCAGGAAGCGCGGTGATTCGTTTTTTTTTTGTGGAATCGAAATACGGTCGTTCGGCTAGAGAGGGACAACTATTGGGTGTTGAAGCGGGGCTGGACACTGGTGTGGTGTTCACGCTGCTGTTATGTTTGAAGACCAGTGGCGAAGGTCCCTCATTATTACAATGACTTGCACTTAGTTTCAGGTCGCGGATTTCATTGCATATTTCACTTAATTTGGCGAATATGAGGTCCAGTTTTTTCTCCACGGGTTTTAGGGCACTAGTAATTTCGATTTTTAGTGTTTAACTGTTCAGTAGCGGCATGATTGCACGGGTAGATTATTAAAATGACATTTTCAATGACTATAGCAAGGCATTTGATAGAATAGATCACAAATTTCTTCTACAAAAATTACTATATGCCGGAATTTATGGTAATTTGTTTCGGTGGTTTACTTCTTATATACAGAATCGGTCACAAGCTGTCGTCATAAATGGTATTAATTCTGCTTGGAGAGATGTGCCCACGGGCCGTTCCGGCCCATAATGTACCTATCCCAAAATGTACCGCAAGGAATAGTATTTTTTTTGCAAAATGCACCTATCCCAAAACGCACCTGTTACAAAATGCACCTATCCCAAAATGCACCTATTGCAAAATGCACCTATCCCAAAACGCACCTGTTACAAAATGCACCTATCACAAAACGCACCTGTTGCAAAATGTACCTAAACCCAAAACGTACCTTTCGCAAAATGCACCCATTGTAAAATACCTTAGACTATTTTGAGAATGTCACTATTTTTGACAGATGTTATTATTGATATATTGCAAAATTGAAAATTAGCGCGGCGGCCATCTTGAAATGCAAAATTGACCCTTTATTCGAGACTAGAACCCTAAAGTACCTCAAAAACCATACCCATATTGCAAAATTAAAAATTAGCGCGGCGGCCATCCAAACACCCCCTTTTCTCATAGAGGGTGATGAAAAGTAAAGTGTCCACCTCTCAGGAGTAAAAACTATTTTTGGCTCGAGTGATATACATTGAAACCCTCGCTCCCTCAGGATTCTACTTATGAGTGCCTCGTTACACTCGGGACTCAACTCTAGAATCCCTCGGTCGCTCAGGTGTCAAAAAACTTTCTCGCCGTAAAAATAGTTCTTTACTCCCTTGGTAAACAATCTACTATCCCATCAATGTTATGTATGTACTTCCGTGTGTAATCCATCATATTCAGTTAAAATCGCACTCCCGCCCTCTCACTAAACGCAACTGAAATAATTGCGTCAGTAATATTTTCATCAAAAGCCCGCTGAGTGTTCAAAAGCTTTTCATTTCTGCGAATCGGACGTACGTACCTATACTTAAGAACGTTGCACCCTGAAATCACAGCCTTATCACCAGCCTGCTAAAGACTGATGTCTTCTGGTCTGGTTTTTGAGAATGTCACTATTTTTGACAGATGTTACTATTTTTGACAGATGTCACAATTTATGACATATATCATGATTTTGACAAGTTTAGGTGAAAGGTGTAGTGACTGGTGAAATATGTAGTGAAAGGCCTCGATGAAACCTCCTTATTTTAAGTTAGTAGAAATAAAACAAAGTATGTAGTGACTATGTGCATTTCAGTCATACCAACTAAACTGTACTAAATGACATAGGCAATAAAAAACACATTCTTAACTTAAATTCTTATTCTAATTTTAAAGGTTTACCATAGTATAAATCACGATACGTCCGTCCGTCTGTCCGTCCGTATGTCAAAGAAAAAAACCGATCGAAAACTATATTCTATAAAAAAGGCGATCGAAAATCTTTTAGGAGAGAGATAGAGAGAGATATAGATAGAGTAAGAGCGGGAGAGGGAGAGGCAGAGAGAGAAGAGATAGGGAGAGAGAAAGGGAGAGAGAGAGAGAGAGTGAGAAGAGATAGGGAGAGAAGAGATAGGGAGAGAGAGAGAGAGAGGGAGTGAGAGAAGAGAGTAAGAGAGAGATACTATATATATATAAGGAGACCTAGTTATACAATTATTATTTTTTTCAAATAAATCTTTTTTTTAACTTAAATTCTTATTCTTATACCTACAGAAGTATAAATCACGATACTAACACTGTTGTTGTTGCTTATTTTACTAATTGTAAAAATATAACTTTTTTCAAAAAAAAATGCAACGTGATATTATTTGCTTGAAGATTTGCCAGAAGTTTGTTATATCTTTCATCAAAAATGATATCTTTTTGCCGTCTGTTAGGTTTCACTTTCTTAAATAGATAGTCACGTATGCGTTTGTTCCAGAACTTGCTTTCTGCTTTGAGTTTATGAACAAACATATATATGCTTGGCTTTTTAGGTATTCGACCAGTGTTAATGCGCCGATGCCAGCCTTCTAGTGCGTTCGTAGTTCTGTGTCTCTGGCCGGCACAGCTGAGCAATGATGGGCGCATTTTTGGGTACCATTGTCTTTCGAAATGTCGCTTAAAATTGTCCATTTCTTGGCTTTGAGGGGCTTGGTCTAAAATATGTAGCCAAGTAGCTGGTATGTTCTGAGCTGGTACTAGTGGTATCATTGCAGCAATTCTTGCAATATTACGACCTTGGTTAGTGCGCAGCAGTCCTATTTTCTCAGCGTTCTTCCAAATGGCGTCATTGTAATGATGGTAACAGCCGCTTACTTGTGATTCAGGAAATATTGATTGTATTGCATTTATCTGCGCCAGTTCATAATCACACTTGAAAGATTTGATCTGGATCCCCAATTTTTGTTTTAAAATCCTGAACAGTCGCGTATATGTCTCCTCTGTTTTGTTTGGTAATAAGGCGTAAATTACCGATATTATGTTCGTGCTTTTTGTACTTGAGTTGAGTCTAAATGCAGCACATACATTTGAAAAAAAGGAGGTGGAGCACACCTAAAAGTTCCATCTGCGTAATATGATCCCGATTTTCTGTATATAATTTTTCTTGCTAAAGTGGTTGAAAATACAAAAATTTTGTTATCAGCACCCTCTTCACCACCGTCTTCACAAATTAAAAATCTTTTTCCTAACGCTTCAGGAACTTTTACTGTAGCAGAACTTGTATAGCGCAATTTTTCCATGTCAAGGTATGCTCTGCGCGCTCTGTATAAGGTATTTTTGAGGGAATAATACGTAGGTAACAAGTCATGATCAGACACAGGTACCTTACTACGTAATCTTGACTCATTCTCTTCATAGATTTGTTGCACTGGTCGGAAATCTTTGCATACTGCCTTTTTCAAATACGAAACATGTTCATGGATAATATTTTTAATATCAACCGTTTTACATGTGTGCTTTGATTGCCGTGTTATAGTTTGTCCTGTTTCTTCCAGTGATATTGAGGCAATACATTCATCACGACACACACATCGCCATAAGGTACTACCAGTTTTATTAGTCCGATGCTTATTATATCTATATGCACCACAAATAAGTGTACATTTTCCTTTCTGATTAGTAGAAAAAGAAAAATCCTGTTCCATGTTGTGAATTGCAAATAACCTCGGCACCACAGACTATATAGGGATTACTACGTCTCGGCCGGCACACATCACACACCTTTGCGAAGCAAAGAAATATTGTAAATTTTCAAAGTACAGATATACCCACTTTTTTGTGAAATGACAGAAGTCAAAACTACGACCGCCGACCGACCAGTATGGCAAAAGTACAAAAGAGGTTAGTTATCAATTCGATCCTAACGTATTAATTTAAATGTTTATTGATGAATTTGTACTGTAACCGTCTTAGCGTCTTTAGCAATGCACGCTCAATGCCAGAAAAGCGAAATGCCAGAAAAGACTTATTAACATTGCCGCTGTCACAGTTGCAACTGGCCGCGCGCGCCGCCGGCCAGGCCCGCCCGTGGCCCGCCGAATGCGACCGTTGATGGAGACGGATTTATCCTGGTCCAAAACAGGAAACGCCGCTCCAGACGCAGCCGCAATCAGCGTGGCACAGCTCCTGCCGCCGAGTGCAGCCTCAAAGCTGCCGCTCCTACGACGCAGATATACCTTTCCAGGCTCGACGTGAATATGACCAAAGAGGACATAGCGTCACATCCAGGAAAGGATAAAGAAAGTCCAGGTTCCGCCTTGCAGTCAGAAGACGATTACGCTGCAGATAAGTCCTTTAGAGTCAGAAAGACCAAAGGACTTCCTGTCGTTTAAACTTCGGGTGCCGGCCGAACTCAAGAAGATGTTCCTGGCCAAGGACTACTGGCCGGAAGGCATCGTATACAGACGCTATAGGGAGGCGAGACCGACGAGGAAGAAAATCCCTAGCTAGGTTTAAGTTAAGTTAAAGTAATTTAGATTAGGTTCATAAAATGTTATATATCTCTTGTTTTTAAGGTATTTGGGTCAATATGGGTTTTTATACCTGAAATAAAAAGATTTATTATTATTATTATTATTAAGAATAATTTGTGCAGGATTCTGTATGGGACATGGACTTGTAAAAGAAGATGGCTAAATCAATGCATGGATGACTGCCCCAGACATATACAAAGACTTCTCAACAGCCAATAGCATTTAAATATTCATTCATAAATTACTGCGTCTTTAGTAAGTTTGTAGAACTTGAAGGAAATGATTAAATAATTAATAGTTATCACGAGTAAGATTAACCCCCGGTTTCTCGTATATTTAATCCGTTGTTGACAGTCCTTAACCAAATTCAGCTGTCAAAACTGCATACAAAAAAAAATTGACGGCCGTTTGACGGTTGACTAATGGTTTGTTTTTGTACGAGAAACCGGGTATAAGCCACACTCCACCACGCAAAAAATATATCATGAACTACCTAGTAGGTAGTACCTACGTACTACTTACCACATCATAACTTCATTTTCCGTCAAGGGTGAGGCCGGGGAGACGATAATCAAATTCAAATTCGTCGTGGTCCCCCCCGGAACCCGGGGGCCCACGAGTAAGTCGGGCATTTTGCGATAGGTGCATTTTGCGATAGGTGCGTTTTGGGATAGGTACATTTTGCAACAGGTGCGTTTTGGGATAGGTGCATTTTGCAATAGGTGCATTTTGTAATGGGTGCATTTTGTGAAAGGTGCGTTTTGGGATAGGTGCATTTTGCGAAAGGTGCGTTTTGGGATAGGTGCATTTTGAGAAAGGTGCATTGTGCCACGTTTTTCGCATGGGGTGCATTTTGGGATAGGTCCCTCAGGGTTCCCTTTTGGGCCCTTTATTGTTGATTATATTTATAAACGACATTAGTTTTTGCTTTAAACACTCTCATTTTCTTTTATACGCTGACGATATGAAGGCCTTTACACAAATAAACGATATAATTGATTGCCATCTCCTACAAGAAGATCTAGACAGATTTGAACACTATTGTGACGAAAACCGTCTCGATCTTAACGTTTCCAAATGCTACTCAATTACATTTACACATAAACCGCAACCTTTTACTTGCGACTATTATCTTAAAACTACTCGAATAAACAGGGTAAAATAAATACGAGATCTTGGTGTTATCCATGGTGACAAATTGTTATATGATGAAACGCATTGATCACATTGTGAAAAAAGCTAAATGACTGGGATTTCTTATGAGGGCTAGTTCGCGGTTCACGATTATTTATTCGTATATTATCGTTTTTATTTAATAAACTCTTTATTTTTTATCTTATTATTATTATTTGCTGTTTGCTTTGAAAATGCCGCCCTCTAATGATTATATCTCCCACAGGGAGTCAAAGCTGACCCGCCTCCTCGGCGCGGGTCTGTCTGGGGCGCGCGGCGAGGCGGTCAGCATGTTGGTCACCGTCAACCCGGAGCCGGCCTGCGCGCATGAGACGCGCCACGTGCTGCAGCTAGCCGCCGTCGCCAGGGACATACGTGAGTGCGCACTAGTGACGTCACCGTCAGTCAGTCAGCCCGGAGCCGGCATGCGCACACGAGACGCGCCACGTGCTGCAGCTAGCCGCCGTCGCCAGGGACATACGTGAGTGCGCACTAGTGACGTCACCGTCAGTCAGTCAACCCGGATCCGGCCTGCGCACACGAGACGCGCCACGTGCTGCAGCTAGCCGCCGTCGCCAGGGACATACGTGAGTGCGCACTAGTGACGTCACCGTCAGTCAGTCAACCCGGAGCCGGCCTGCGCACACGAGATGCGCCACGTGCTGCAGCTAGCCGCCGTCGCCAGGGACATACGTGAGTGCGCACTAGTGACGTCACCGTCAGTCAGTCAACCCGGATCCGGCCTGCGCACACGAGACGCGCCACGTGCTGCAGCTAGCCGCCGTCGCCAGGGACATACGTGAGTGCGCACTAGTGACGTCACCGTCAGTCAGTCAACCCGGAGCCGGCCTGCGCACACGAGACGCGGCACGTGCTGCAGCGAGCCGCCGTCGCCAGGAAATACGTGAGTGCGCACTAGTGACGTCACCGTCAGTCAGTCAACCCGGAGCCGGCCTGCGCATACGAGACGCGGCACGTGCTGCAGCTAGCCGCCGTCGCCAGGGACATACGTGAGTGCGCACTAGTGACGTCACCGTCAGTCAGTCAACCCGGCGCCGGCCTGCGCACACGAGACACGGCACGTGCTGCAGCTAGCCGCCGTCGCCAGGGACATACGTGAGTGCGCACTAGTGACGTCACCGTCAGTCAGTCAACCCGGCGCCGGCCTGCGCACACGAGACACGGCACGTGCTGCAGCTAGCCGCCGTCGCCATGATGTTATCTTCCGGAGAGGTTGATGTTATCTACCAGAGAACTCTAAATTATTTTCGAGAGAGACAGAAGATTTTTCCACAATGGCCTAAGTTATTTTCCTAAAATTAATTATATTTATCTTCCGAAGAGCTAAAAGTTATCTTCCAGAGAGCTTGAAGTATTTTTTTTTAAAGTTGAAATTACTCAATACTCAATAGTTTATTTGCATTCCATAATGGTACATTTGGTCTTAATAATTATAATAAATTGTCTCACATTATGGACCCTTACGGGCACAGCAACACAGGGAGGGAGAAGGCAGCTAATTTATTTTTGTAGGCTATCACTTAAATAATCTAATAACGTATAGTAGCTTTTATCTATTAACATTAGTTTTAGTTTTTTAAAGAAAATTGGTTCATTTGTCAATGATTTCGGTAGTTTATTATAAACTTTTATTGCCATAATATATGGACTGGAAGAGTGTAGTTTTAACCTTGAATATGGTAAATGAAGTCTGTTCTTATGTCTCAATTTTTTTTGATTCATTTGCTCACGGCGATTGAAAAAATGATTGTATTTCCGGACGAATTTACATAGTTCCAAAATATAAATTGAAGGGAGGGTAAGGAGTTTATGTTTTTGAAAAAAGGGTCGACACCTATCTGTTTGCTTTAAGTTAAATATGATTCGGATTAGCTTTTTTTGCTTTCTTTTGGTGGGGGCAAAAGGCCATTATTTTAGTTTTTGAGTAATTGATTTGAAGGTTGTGATCTACCATCCAGTCAGTTACTATATTTAAGATGGAGGTGAGTTTCGCAGTTAGGTTAAAATCACTATCGCATGTAGTAAGTAGAGAGATATCGTCTGCAAATAATACACAATTCTGGTTTATAACTTTTGGCAGGTCATTTATATAAATGAGAAATAAAAGGCATCCAATAACGCTACCCTGTGGAATTGAAAAGTTTATAGCTTTTTTGTTTGATCGGATAGATTCTATAAATTTAGTTTCTTCATTATAATGTTCGATTTCTACGTATTGTTGCCTGTTTTTCAAGTATGCTTGAAACCATTGATGTGCTTTTCCACGTATACCTATTCCATATAGTTTATTTAGTAATATATTGTACCTGTACCTTTCAGATAAATCTTCCAAAGAACTCGAACCTAAGAACCTATTTATGGATTATTTATTTGATGATATTAACATTAGCTTCTTTTCTTGCTCTTCAACCGACAACATTGGCGACTTTTTAGGTGCGGAAAGCAGTGTCTCGGCTCTTGAGGAATCACTCTCAAACAAAATTGAAACTGTCTTTGTCTTGTCTCAAAGCGCAAAACATTCATTCCAGCTACCCGGATCTTATCGAGGCTTTAAGTGGCCAATGCGTGGACGGCATCCTTGTCTCCGAGTCGTTCCTGAAACCCTCGCTGCCATCATCATTATACTCTCTTCCCGGTTACAGGTTATACAGGAATGACAAGTCGATAAGGCTGGTGGGGGCGTGCGGGTATTCCGTTCAAGGTGAAAAGTGCGTCCCCCAGTTGTAATCCGAGACTGCTGATAATCGCTTTCTTGAAATAATTCTTCACCATAACAAGATTCTCCTGGGTGTTCTCTACAACTCCTCTCTTCGCACTGACTACTTCGAATCGTTTGAATCCCTCCTCAATGAATTGACGCCACTTTATAACGACACCCTAATTCTCGGTGATTTCAACACCTGTCTTCTCCAAAACTATTTACGGTCTGCCAAACTCACATCCATTTAGCCACACACTTTCAACCTCACCGCAGTCCCTCACTTCTTGATATCATGCTCACTTCCAATCTGGACAAGATCGCCCTTCATGGTCAAATGAATTCACCTTTCTCTTTTCACGATCTTATCTATCTGTCGTACAAGATAAGGCCTCTGAAGAGCAGAGCAAAGTTTCTTAGTCTTCGTAACTTTAAGGACATCGTCTGTTCAGGCTTCTCAGCACCTAATGACCTCGTAGGGGCCCATGAGCTACGAGGTAGCGTGACGATCAGGTGCCAAGAAGTGATGAACGTGGGCGATTCACCGAGCTGAAGTTATGTGGGGTAGATCTAAGCTGGTCTGTGCTTCGGTCCCGTCAACCTCCTGTCTCTCTGCAAGGCCCGGGTGCACCCTAGGCTCTTCTTGGTAGACAGGTTCTTCAGCCAACCAGGTATGACTGGCGGGCCAGCGTCAATACGCACATGGGTCCAACACAGGTTATGTTTCTACTGGTAAATACAAATCGGGCACGAAAATCCGAACTTTATCTGGTTCGAGAGACAACGGCACACTCAGCTATATTAACAATCCTGAGGGAATCCCGAATACATTCCAGATGCCCTGCGATTTAATTTCAACACCCTAATCAAAACGCGTTTACATTGCGAGGGCTTTCGTCTGTCAGTTGTCAAAACTGCCAGATTGACAGCTAACGTCAAATTAAAATGACCGTTCAGAAACCATCGATCGAATATCGATTTGGAATCGAACAATCACCCGCCCGGACAGGCACCCACCTGTCCCCTAATCTACGGGCAGCCGAGACAACGTTGCTACCGCTCGTTTTAGAACCGAGCCTCCTACTAGAACCTCTGCAGACCGGGGGGTCCCGTCCTTGCCAGGGAACAAGTTAACAATGCGCCCCCTGCGCCAACGTAGTGGCGGTAGGTTAGCATCCTTAACCAGAACGAGGTCACCAACACTAGGGGGGCTAGTTTTGTCAGTCCACTTAAGGCGCTGTTGTAAGATATGCAGATACTCGAGCGACCAACGCTTCCAGAAATTCTGAGTAAACTGCTGCAACATCTGATACCTTGACAACCGATACAATTTCACTCCCTCGAAGGGGTGCTCGGGCAACGCGTTAAGTGGCTGTCCTATCAAGAAATGGCCTGGGGTCAGAGCCTCCAGGTCATTTGGATCCGAGCTGAGCGGACACAACGGTCGCGAATTGAGAACGGCCTCGATCTTACAAAACAATGTCGCGATTTCCTCAAAAGTCAGCGCGGTCTGACCTACTATACGCCCTAAGTGCGTCTTAGCTGACTTAACTACGGCCTCAAAAATCCCACCCCAGTGGGGGCAAATCGGTGGGCTGAAGGTCCACTGTATACCCCGACGGGAGAGGGCCGTTCCAATATCCACTTTATTTACATTCAAAAAGTTGACTATCTCTCGTAAGTATCGTTCCGCACCTATGTAGTTAGTGCCGTTATCAGAGCGGATCAAAGTTGGAAGTCCCCTTCGAGAAACAAACCTATCCAAACAAGCAATGAAAGCCTCTGTCGAGAGATCAGCAACGAGCTCGAGATGTACCGCCTTGGTGGATAAACAAACAAACACACATAGGTACGCCTTGTATTGCTTAGCGGTACGCAATCGTGAACTCTTCACCATAAACGGTCCTGCAAAATCCGTACCAACACCTGAAAACGGTCTGACCTCATTCACACGATCAGGGGGCAAGTCCCCCATGAGAGGTTGCATCGTGGCAGCCTTAAGTCGATAACAAGGCATGCACCTAAACACGATGTTCCGTATGGCACGGCGGGCAGATAAGATCCAAAACTCCCGCTGGAGCGTGGCCAACAACGCGTTACAGCCGGCATGCGCGTTTTTAATATGACGATCAGTCACCAGCAATTCAACTAACGGTCCCCCCTTGGGGAGCAGAAGTGGGTGACGAGCCGAATACGACAGATTCGCATTGCGCAATCTTCCTCCTACCCGAAGTAACCCGGTCGAATCAACATAGGGGTTGAGACGCGCGACGGCTCCCTTCAATTTCGAACGTCCACTTCGTATAATCTCCAATTCTGCCCCAAACTTCGAGGACTGTACCAACCGGACCAAATTCAACAGCGACTCGTTTCGCTCTGCCGGAGTCAGAATAGGGTTCAACGTTCGCTGATCGCGAGGAGTACGACAATTTCGAGCGAATCTCCTAATCCAAGTGGACACGTTTATCAACTTGTCAAGTGAGCTATACCGGTCCAGCAGAAACCCGGCGTCAGGGTCCTCAGCCTTCTGGGTAACATGCACGGCCGCTCTGGGGCCATGATCCGAAGATACTACTACATGGCTGTGGGGCCAGTCCGATTCTCTCTTGGCAAGCCAGGGTGGTCCCCACCACAAATGGTGTCTAACGAGTTCAGGAGCCTGACATCATGCACCCTGGATGCACAATCAGACGGGTTCAATTCTCCTGGTACATGTCTCCAGGTCAGTGGGACCTCAGACGACACAATCTGGGAGACACGGTTCGCAACAAAAACCTCTAAGTTATGGACCGAAGCCTTCAGCCAGCACAAAACAATCTGGCTGTCCGTCCAAGCGTACACCGTATCCTTCCAAAACCACTGACCCACGCAACACTGTTAGAGTGTGATTCAAAAGTTTGGTCAAAAGAGCAGCCCCGGACAGTTCCAGTTTTGGAATCGTCATCCTTGTCCGAATAGGCGCTACCTTGCTTTTTGCCAAAACCAAACGCACGTCGACCTCCCCGGTGGTGGAGGTGACGGTTCGCAAATAAACCGCTGCCGCAAACCCTCGTTCAGAGGCATCACAAAACCCGTGAAGGGTTGCCCTGTAATCCCCAGCAGGGACCAATTTCCTCGGCAGCGATACATTATTTATGTCCGATAGCGAGGTGAACATTCGCGTCCAATCAGTCAACAAATCACCTGAGAGGTGGGTGTCCCAGGTCAACTGAGCCGCCCATAGCCTTTGCATAAAACATTTGAGAGCAAAGGTGACTGGAGAAATCTATCCATTCGGGTCGAACGTTCTCGCAATCGTTGACAGTACTGACCGCTTCGTCCAGGCCTTCGGTGTTTCTAAAACCACCCGATAGGTAAACTCATCATGGACGGGCCGGTACTGAATTCCAAGCACTGACAACATGTTAGGGTTGTCAGGATTCTCAAAAACGTGCGGGTCTTGTTGAAACTCATCTGGGAGACCAGCCATCAACTCAGGGGAGTTGGACATCCACTTGCGTAGTTCATAGCCGCCTCGTTCCAGCAATTGAATGAGCTCGTCACGTCGGTCCAGAGTTTCCTCTACACTGGCTGCCCCTGTGCAGACGTCATTGACGTACAAATCTTGCTCCAGGATAGCGGCGGCTCTAGGATAGCTCACACGGTCACGCGACGCCAACTCCCGCAAAATACGGGCTAGACCGTAACCCATACGTGTTTGTGTTTAACTCATAGACCTTGACTGGCTCGGCCGTGGTCTCACGCCAAAGTATCAACTGATACCTTCTGTCAGCCGGATGAATTACCGTTTGCCTAAACATCATCCGAATGTCTGCGACAAATACACTCTGGTGTCTCTGAAAGCTCGTGAGAATATCCGAAATATCACGACTCAACTTGGTTCCCGAATGTAGACACTGATTCAGGGACATCCCGTTCGAGGTAGGTGCTGACCCATCAAAAACAACTGGAATCTTGCCGGTAGGGGTTCGCAGGACGGCATGGTGTGGAAGGAAACAATGATCCTCAGATCTCCAGTCCACACCCGATACCGGCATGTGTCCTAACGACTCATACTCCCTCATGAAATCGACGTATTTTTGTTTAAATACGGCGTCCCTTGACATCCTACGCTCCATCGACATCAATCTCGTCTCAGCCATCTTCCTAGATTCTCCTAGTGGCGGTCGATCGGCCCTGAAAGGCAGTCGAGTTACAAAACGACCAGAACGAAGGCGACCAGTACTATTCTGGTAAAACAACTCGCACTCTTCTTCGTCTGCGTCGACTCGACGAATGGTGGGAGGTTCCTCTATCTCCCAGAAACGTTGGATAGCGTCTGACAACGCTGAGCCAATAAGTATGCCATCTGACTCGGCAGGCCTAACCATTGGCAATGCCGGACCCATGATCACGTGACCAAACTTAGTATCCACAGCAATCAACCCGTCCGGCTGAAGAACTCGCCGATCCGACAACAGAAACCTACCCAGAACGTCTGCTCCCAGTAGCAGGTCGACCGGGGCTGGAGTGTCAAAATCGGGATCCGCCAACTTGAGTCCTGATGGCAGGAATCGAACGGCCGGATTCAACTTCACCAAGGGGTGTCTGCCCATGACATGCGTCATTACTAATGCTTGCACGGATGTTTTTGTCAAAATGTCATAACGTGGAGAGAACGTGATCACCGATTGACCAACTACATTCGTAACCGTAACATTCCCCACGCCCCGTATTGATTTATTATACCTATTTACCTTGAGGCCCAACCATTTTGCTAAATCATTCGATACAATGCAGCCCTGAGCTCCAGAATCTAATAGGGCGCGAACGTATGTTGGGTTGCCCGCCAAATCCCAAACAAGCACAGAGGCGATCGGTAACACCACCGTCTCCGGTTGGGGGGAAACAAATTGTTGGGCCGCAAATTCCTAGCGAGGGCCCCCGGGGCCCCACTCTGCCTGTAACCGATCAGGTATGCAGCTATACGCCAGAGGGTCCCATTGTACAAATGGCCCACGCGCCGGTTCCATTGCCACCCTACGACGCCCCGTAAAGGGGGGTGGGCGTGAATTCAACCGTGGCCGCTCCATGAGCGGGGGGGACATCACATGTGACCGAAGAGGACGAGGCGACGAGCGGGGCGACAACTGAGGCGGCGTCCGAACCGCACCCGCATAGCTCGAAGGTGTCCCATGCCACCCGCCCGTTACGGCCTGCTCAACACACCCAATGTCCCGCTGAGTCGGATGCTGAGTCGCAACCGAAAACTCAGGGCTCCCCATGTAATGATCCTGAGTGCGGCCCTGCACCCTAGTATTGCCCTGTGCACGTGGGGACGTTGGCCCCTGAGTTGCGCTCCGAGTCGCAAACGAATTCTCAGGGCCCCATGCCGTGTCACCCTGGGTACGGCCCTGTGGTGGCTGTTGGCCAGACCGGTTCATGCACAACAGATTGTTGTGGGCCCCACCACAATATCCGCACATTTGTGTGCGCGTGCAGTCCCTAGCCATGTGTGGCCCGAGGCACAGGAAACACCAGCTCCGCTTCTTGGCCATCTGGCGCCGTCCCTGAACCCTAAGTTCCCCGAACTTATTGCAATTGGCCACAGCATGGCCAATCTGCCTACAACATGGGCAGGTCTCACCATGTGGGGTCAATGCACTCACAGTCCCATATGACTGCCGGTTGGTGCGGTCCTTCCTCGTCGGAGGGCCCCTACTCACAGCGCTCCCGGCAGCTCTCTGTGGCTCCGAAGGATGGGTGACCGTCAACCCCAAATTCTCTGCCCGTCAAGCCTCCTCTTCCAAAAATCCGACCAAGTCGGAGAAGGCGGGCAGGTCCTCGGCCGACCTCCCGTGAGACTGTTCGAAACGAGTCTGCACGTCAGCGGGTAGGCGGGAAAGTACAATGTACAACAGTAAGTACGACCATTCACCAACCGGAAGTCCAAGATTCTCTAGAGCCTTGGTGACGGACAACAATGGGTTCAAAACCTCCGTCTGTATGGCCCCGACCTTGTTCACAACCGGGATGTACGACCATTCACCAACCGGAAGTCCAAGATTCTCTAGAGCCTTGGTGACGGACAACAATGGGTTCAAAACCTCCGTCTGTATGGCCCCGACCTTGTTCACAACCGGGATGCTAAACAAACGGTTCAGTTGGGCATCGGCCAACCTCCGTTTGTTGTGGTAACGTCTGACCAACAATTGCCTGGCCGTCTCATAGTTACCCTCCGTAACTGTCAAATGAGCGACCAGCTCCCTAGGCTCACCCCTCAATGCTGCCACCAGCTGAGCCATCTTGACAGACTTGGTAATGTCCGATCGCATGTGCACCAAACTGTCGAACAGATTGATGAAGCTCATCCATTCACCGGACACGCCGTCAAAGGTAGGCATAGTTATGGCAGGTAACCTGGACCCCGATCCCTGATGCGGCAGAGGTGCTTCAATGTCACCATCATGGCTGGACTCGCGCTGTCTACGTATGTCCGCAGCCTTCTGCGTGATAGCAGCTGCCATCTCCATACATTGGTCGACATCCCCTATCAACCGTGACAGCCTGTCAGGTGCACAACCATCAACTGATTCCGCCTGCGCGGACAATTCGAGCACCCTATTGTAACGTTCCTTAACGTCCATAGACCGCTCCAACACCACATCATGCCTATCTAAACGGTCTATCAGACCGTGTGCGGAGGAAAACCATCTGAGTTCCTTAGAAACACCCTTCTGGATTTCAGATAACGATATGATCGGAACGATACTTACTCACAATTTGCAGTAACTCAATTTTATTGGACCCTCCAGTTTATAACCCAAACGAGGGAACCCTAAACTATAACTTAAACAATGTTGTTTTCCTTAAACAATAGGAACCGAGTTTTATATCTATATAAATTCTGTAAATAACAATTTAGTTTCCCTTTATCATTATAACACACACAGATAGTCAATATTAGTTCAAGTTATAAATTGCTATAAACTGAAAACAATGTAATAGCCTGCTATCAATAGCTGAATAGATTGACTAACTGGTAATTCAATGCAAATTTCAATTCAATATCTGTCTGTCTACTACCAGCAATAGACTTTTAGCTTACAATACTACCAATCTATGTGGATACAGGAACAACCTAACCGCCTATACCTACAGATTGATAGTCCCAAATCGTGCCTTCCTGGAGCCCTTGACGGCTGCAAATCTCAGGAAGCCACGCTCTAGCTACCAAAATGTTCAGGCTTCTCAGCACCTAATGACCTCGTAGGGGCCCATGAGCTACGAGGTAGCGTGACGATCAGGTGCCAAGAAGTGATGAACGTCGGCGATTCACCGAGCTGAAGTTATGTGGGGTAGATCTAACCTGGTCTGTGCTTCGGTCCCGTCAACCTCCTGTCTCTCTGCAAGGCCCGGGTGCACCCTAGGCTCTTCTTGGTAGACAGGTTCTTCAGCCAACCAGGTATGACTGGCGGGGCAGCGTGGTGAGCACAGTGTCCAACACAGGTTATGTTTCTACTGGTAAATACAAATTGGGCACGAAAATCCGAACTTTATCTGGTTCGAGAGACAACGGCACACTCAGATATATTAACAATCCTGAGGGAATCCCGAATACATTCCAGATGCCCTGCGATTTAATTTCAACACCCTAATCAAAACGCGTTTACATTGCGAGGGCTTTCGTCTGTCAGTTGTCAAAACTGCCAGATTGACAGCTAACGTCAAATTAAAATGACCGTTCAGAAACCATCGATCGAATATCGATTTGGAATCGAACATCGTCCTTGATTTTCTTAGGTCGCTCGATTGATTGGTCGCCAGTCATTGCCAGCGAATCAGTCGATGAGAAAATTGCGAATTTCAACGCCATTGTCCTAGGTCTCTACGACAAACATGGTCCAATAAAAAAATCCTTGTGAAACACCTTCCTGCCCTTTGGCTACAGACACTATCAAGCACTAGAGGAATAGAGCTAAATGCATTTACCGTATGTATCCGACAGATGACAATTTCTCTTCATACAAATGCCTCCGTAATCGCTGTAACCGTCTCTGTCGTGATGCCAAACGCAAGCACATATACGATTGCATTGAAAAGTACAGCCCAGCCCAGATTGCGAACAGGGTTGGAAGTTTCTGAGAACGCTTGGTATAGGTAAGACCCAGGACCTCTCCCCCGGTAACGTTGATCTCAATGGCCTCAACCAGTTTCTTTCTGCCCACCTGTTGTGATGGACCCGACCGTCAAACAAATCACTCTTCAGAGCTTACGCTCTAAGCCCTTGCCCAACACTACACCATTTAACTTGAGTGATGTCGGAATCGACGCAGTAAAGAAGGCGGTACTAGCAGTCAACTCGAAAGAAGTAGATGATGACAAAATTTGCCTTAAGATGTCATGCACAATCCTGGAAGAACTTCATCCTGCAATATCACACATAATAAATTTTTCCCTGCTCAATGATGACTCTTTAATTGGCTCTTCTTTAAGGTTTGGAAAAAAGCATTAGTAATCCCTTTACCTAAAACTTCGAATCTTACTAATCCTTTAAAGAGTTTCGCCCTATCTGCATCCTGCTCTTCCTCTCCAAAGTCCTCGAGTCCTTTGTTCACTCCCAATTGTCATATTGTCCTCTTCCTACCATCTCTATGCCTCTTCAGTTTTATCGCCACTTCTATCCTTGCGATGCTGATTCTGCTGTGGAGGCACTGAACGCCGATCTAGAGGGTATTAGGGTCTGGGCTTCTTCCTTCTGTCTTTTGGTTAACCCGACCAAGTCCCAGGCCATGATTATTGGTACCAGATATTTTCTTAATCTGATGCAGAATCAGCCCATTCCTCCACTATCAATGGTATCATGTATAGCAAGAGAGCTAAAAACCTGGGCATCATCTTCGATAAGCAACTGTCCTGGTCTCTGCAATTCAATGAGGTCAGTCGTCGAGTCTTTGCTACCGTTCACTCTCTAAGGAGACTTCAAAACTTCCTACCTCGACAGATCAAAATCACCCTTGCCCAGTTACTCCTTCTACCTCTCATTGATTATGCAGATGTCTGTTGGCTCAGCGCGAACGAAGAACAATTGAGCAAACTCGAGCGACTTCAAACCTCGGGATTCGGTTTATGTGTAATGTATCGCAAGGAGTTGAAGTGGCTTCATATACGTCTTCGCCGGGATACTGACATCCTCAATCTCCTGTTCAATATTTTACGTAACCTTCGCTATCCTTCCTTTCTACGAGAACGTTTTTCTTTCCTTTCTTCCAGCAGGCTTCGGACACCTCAGACTATTTCCATGCTCACCCTACCACAGCATAGCACCGTATCCTATGGCACGGGTTTAGAATCCAGGCCATCCAGCTGTGGAATGCACTCCCCTACACCATCAGAGACAGTTCAACACTCAACATTTTTAAAAGTCGAGTTAAAGTCGAGCACTACCTTTCTCTTCAAGCATAGGTATAGTATGTATGTATTTATATTTTATTTGTATACTTTATATATGTATTAGGTTTATTATACTTATATAGTATTTAAGTATCCGTTTATATAGTCAGGCTTGAAGTGTATATTATTATGTTTAGGTATATAGTCTATGTTGTACAATTGTACACAATTAGTCTACCCCCGCTCAACATTTATGACTTACCTCTCAGTCTCTAAGTCGGAATGCTGGAAGAGATCTCTTATTTAGAGATAAGTACGCCGTTGTGCAGTGTTTTGTCTTTAATGTAACTTTCCTCTAAATTTTGTGTACAATAATAGTAGTTTATGTGACTGCTGCATAATGGAGGGCATTAAAACTCGAGAGTTTTAATGCCTAATTATGTACAGTTACATACACTAGTTTATCTACACACATATCATAAGCTCTCTTTGATGTGTTCAGGAACCGCATGTTTGACCGGCATTGTGGTTCTGCAATTGTTTAGCTTGTTCTTTAGTACCAACTTCACGCAAGCGGGCGTCGGCGTTCGAAATTTGAATGTCAGTACCAACTTCACAGACAAACTAGGGACGGCACGCGGGTGGGCGTCGGCGTTCGAAATTTGAATGTCATTATATGTAGAAAAACTACACATAATGACCATATTGTGTAGTTTTCCAGAAACGAAACGAGTTTTTACCAAGTAGTTTAACATAATGCTGATCGTAACGTGCGGTTTTTGAACGCAGTAAAGAGGGTTTATGATACGTGTGTAGATAAAGAAATTATTATGCAATTATAAACTCGAATTTTGTTGCAGAGGTGAACTCTACGATAGTGGAGACATCTCTCGACAGCAGCGCTCCGGACACGACTGTCGGCAGCAGTGCTGATGTTATGAAGCTACGCGCTGATAATGAGCGGCTACTGTTCGAGTTAGTGCAGTGAGTACATCCTTTCTATTTACTACTGTTGGTGCCCGCAACTTCATCTTTATCATTTACCGAAAAAACATTACCCTCTGGTGCAGTAGAATGATAATATTTGTTATTTTTTTATTTATTTAAACGGTCTTAGGAGGACTAACAGCAAAATAAAACGGATTAACATGGTTTAAATGAATAAAACAATGGCTAGTATTTAATCGCACATCATAAACACTGATTTGTACAGCAAAAAAGGATCATTTAAAACACTTTTTATGTTTTAAATATTTTATGTGTTTATGTTTTACGTATTTTTTGTTCTTACATGTTCAACCTAACTCGAAGGATAAAAAGGGCTTCGCTTCGCTCACCCCCTTTACCCTTCAACTAAGCTACCGCGGCAAACATAAGGGACATTTAATAATAATAATAATAATAATAAAACTTTATTTTCAGACTCATTTACGAAAAAAGTTATCCATAGTTGTCAAAAGAACTTAAAAAATATAGTAAGCAATTATACAGTATTACAAAATGTATGTAGTTATGTGCTCTTGTCATATTTACTACGCTGCTGTTGCAAGCCAATGCTTAAACATGCCAGTAGTTATAAGTCTATCAGACAGCTCTTTGATGATAGTATTTCTACACGTGTCAACTCTGTTCATGAAGGCGGCTATTCTGAACCTCACGATGGCACTAAAGGAGTTGACACGCGTCTCGGCGAGCATCCCCGATGCGCTGCAGCCTCGGCGCAAGCCCATCAGGTGCCTAAAAGTGTTGTTATATGTGACTCGAAGTGTATCGATGTGAGATTTTCGAGTGTACTTAGGCCAGAGTTGACACGTGTAAAATGATTGACAAAAAGTTTTAAATAATAATATTTTTACATCTGAAGAGGCCTTAAAGAACCTTATTGCTATCATATTACCAGTTATTGATAAAGCCCTACGCTGCCTCTCAATATCAGCGTCGTCCTTCATAGAAGACGAGAGAATGTGGCCAAGGTACTTGAAGTTCTCGACTATATTTACAGGTTGACCCTTAAGCAAGAGACTGGGAATGTGGTCCGGTCTGTTTAGATATAAGTTAGTTGTAAGATAGATTAAGTAACGCCTACAGATTCAGTAACACTAATTTTATTATTTCAATATGTTGCTCTGTACTTTTGATCAGGCGTTGTCTATGTTCCCTTCCCCACTCTCTTGCTTGCATTGTCAATTCAATATACGTGTCTATCTTATGTCAGCAGCATCGATTTTTATTTCAAAATTCTCAAAAACCCTAAAAATACTGATAGATTTTCAACATTGGTCCTGGATCGCACCGGATTTGGACATACTTTCCTGAATATAACAGTGTGTGCCGGCAATTAAGGAGAAATTAAGGATTTGCAATTGCACCAGACGAGGCAGTGAAGGTCAACCTAGTTCGTGACCGTGAAACGTGGTCTGACTATTTGGATTGCAGTTTTTCAGTCATTAAAGTTCCTTATTTCAACCCAGCACTCAATAAATCAGGTAGTATTAAGGTTAAACCACGATTTAATCAGGTTAGTAGCAGTGATTTACTTTAATTGCAACATTGATGCGAAAGTTAACCTATGCAGTACAGTGGTTCATAAAACCTGAGTTTAATTGTTAATTTGTACTTATAAAAGTATTGTGTTACATTAGTTTCACATTAGTTACATTAAATGAACCTCAGGATTATTTAATTTACTGACCATTTTGTTCATAATAGGTACATCATTTATATTGCTCAGTTAAGTAAAACACAAGTACAAACTATAGGGTTTTAATTATTACTGATGTTGTGACAATTAAAACAACTATATTTACTTTTAAAATACTTACTAGCTAACTTAATTAGAAAAATACATCAGTACATTGTCATCATTAACGTAATTTTATGTAGGAAAAGGTGTCTAGGTACATATTACCTACTATTTGCATATCTCGCAGCTTCAGAGGAGCATTATTTGTTTGTATAAATTCCAGGTTTAACTCCCGCTTCCCAAAATGCCAAATACTGATAATGTAACTGTTGCTGAAGAAAAGGAACTGATTCGGAAACGGGCCAGTTACAAGGGACAGTTAACTAATTTCATAAACTTCTTAAATTCTTTAGATGTTTCTTCTATGAGCGCAGAGGAAGGATGTGAATTGCAAATACGTTTAGGTAAGACGAATTCCTTATACGAGAATTTCGATGAAGTGCAGTTACGAATTGAGTGTATTACTAGTTCGATAGACGCTCAAACTTTAGATCGCGCTAATTTCGAGTCACTTTATTTCAAAACCGTAGCAAAAGCGGAAAGCATTTTGGAAAAATTTAAAAAATCTCAAACTGATAATGTCTCTGTTAGTAGTTCGACCACTCGAAAAAGCAAACAATTTAATGTTAAATTGCCCACCATACAGCTACCAAGGTTTAACGGTTCTTATGAAAATTGGCTTGGTTTTCGAGATACTTTTTTGAGTCTTGTGCATGAAAATGATGACCTTGATGAAATAAATAAGTTCCATTATTTAAGGAGCTCTCTGGAGGGATCCGCTGCTGTGGTTATACAAGCTATTGACTTTTCGGCAAATAATTACATTATGGCGTGGAACCTTTTAAATGAGCGTTTCGATAACAAACGTGTACTGATTAATAACCATGTATCAGCATTATTTAATATCGAAACAATCACAAAAGAGTCTTCCGTTACTTTAAAACGTGTTATCGATCAAATAATGAGAAACCTACGGGCACTAAATTCACTTGGTGAGCCCACTCACGAGTGGGACACGCTCCTAATTTACATAATAACTCAGAAGGTAGATACGAAAACTTATCGCGAGTGGGAGGAGTTCAAAAGTCGAGTTCCCGTAAATGAATCGATCACATTTGATATTTTTATGAAGTTTTTACGCAACCGTGCCGACTTAATTGAAACATTAGAATTATCTCGACATATTTCTAATAATCAGAGCACCGCGTCTTCCCAGAAAAATAATAATAAAATTAAAACAATGGTTTCCGTGCAGAATACTGTCCCGTCTAATAATAATAATAATACGTCGAACTCTAAGTCAAACCTATGCCCGAAATGTAGTGGTGAACATACATTAAATAATTGTACCCAATTTCTCGCTCTTAGTAACGAAGCGCGTCTTAAATTATTACCCGAATTTAAGGTTTGTTTTAATTGCCTACGTCAAGGTCATTACGCGAATCGTTGCAACAAACCCGGGTGCAAGGTATGTAAGCGTAGGCACAATACATTGATACACGTAGCGGACATAGTAGGCTCGGTTCCCTCTGCCCCGCCGCCTCCGCGCGCAGGAATCGAACCTGCTACGCCCGGGTCCGCGCGGACATCTACCAGTGCTCACTCCGCTGAGCCGAACCTGTCATTATCAGCGAGCGTTACGTCATCGGACAGTCTTAGTAAACAACATAGCGAAGTTTTATTATCGACGGCTTTAGTTAAATTGTATGATGCGAATAATTGTGAATACATCGCTCGCGCTTTACTGGACAGCGGCAGCACATCGTGCCTTATAACTGAGAAGATGTTTCAACAATTAAAATTACCAATTGATCGTGTAGATAAAACAATTTTAGGCATTAATAATGTTGCTTCGAGGATTTGTAAATCGACTAGCGTGCCTATGAAGTCGTTGACTGAGAATTTTTCGGTCAATTTAAATTGTTTTGTTTTGCCTTCTATCACCGATAACGTTCCTTGCCGCAGTGTGGATTTGTCACAGTTTTCCATTCCAATGAATGTTTGTTTGGCTGATCCTAATTTTCATGAACCTGCTGCCATTGATTTGATAATAGGCGCTGATGTTTTTTGGGAGATTTTAGGTACCCAAAAAATTAAATTAGGTACAGGAAATCCGACTTTACAAGAAACTCGCCTCGGGTGGATTGTGTCTGGTCCAATAAATGGCGATTTTTCTAATTCTCCTATTAAATGCAATTTCACGAAAATTGATGACGTTCAAAGCCAACTCTCGCGCTTCTGGCAACTCGAAGAAGTGAGCCCTAAATTCCCTGAATATTCTAGTGAAGAAAAAATGTGTGAGGAACATTTTGTGAAAAACACAAAACGCCTTGATGATGGTAGTTTTTGTGTTCGGATTCCACTTAAGGACGACCCTAGTGTTTTAGGTACCTCATCTCAGCGAGCGAAAAATTGTTTCCTCTCCTTGGAGCGCACATTGATTGGTTCATACGGCGAAATGTATAAAAGCTTTTTGACGGAGTATGACTCATTAGGTCACATGTCCGAATACACTTCACCTGAATTAAAACCGAACTCGTATTTCATTCCAATTTCAATTTCAATTTAGGTTTATTGCTTCCATAAAGAACATAAACATTTGTTCTTAAATTTAGGTATAATTGATGGACCCTGTCCATAGGGCACTGCAATAGTATAGAGGTATAATACTAAGGACTAATATAAAATATTTATTATTGAGGTATGTTTATGTGTACGTTTGTGCGTGTGTGAGGGTGTGTGTGTTATTGTGATGTACATGCATATATTTATAAGTTAGTGTTATGTATACATATATATATCTGTGTGTTAGTGTAATTTTAAGTTATTTATTTGTCTCAAATTATGTGTCTATGAAATATTCATTTATACTGTAATATGTTTTATTAATTAATATAGTTTTTAATTTCTTTAGGAACTTTACGTTATTCGTTTCATCTTTAAGTAGGGTGGGTAATTTATTATATATTTTGATACTCATAACATAAGGACTAGATGAGTGCATCTTTAGAGTAGAAGTGCAGGGTTGGATGAGTCTGTCTTTATGTCTTAAAGAGTAGTTTACGGGGATTTCTCCGCGCTTATGGTAAAGATTCCTATTATCACGGACGAATTTGCACATTTCGTATATGTATAAGCATGGTAAAGTCAGAATATTTAGTTTTTGAAAGAAGGGTTTACAACTGTCCGTTTGTTTGGTATTTACTAGGATCCGTATTAGTTTTTTTTGTAAAATAAGTATTGCTGGCGCACCTGTGCTGTTTCCCCATAAAAGTATGCCGTAGCTGAGCCATGCAAAAGTGTATGCATAGTATACCGCAAGTGCAGTTTTCAGATCAGTACATTTTTTAACTTCTTTAAGTGCGTAAGAAAACTGAGATATCTTGTTACAAATTTTTTGGGTGTGTTGTTTCCAGTTAACGTGTGAATCTATATCAATTCCAAGCAAAGTGAACCGGTTTACTATTTCTATTTGAGTACCTTTATAGGTGAAGATTAAATCAAGTTGCTTTTTTTGTCGGGGGTGGAATATCATTACTTTAGTTTTATTATAATTAATTTGAAGGTTATGGTTTGTCATCCAATTAGTAATGTGATCTAATGTAGAAGTAAGCTTTGTGTTCAGTTGGGAGCTATTTTCTGATGGGGCCAGTAAGGATACGTCATCCGCAAACAGCACGCAGTGACTATTCGTTACTTTAGGGAGATCATTGATGTATATAAGGAAAAACAGACACCCCAGGACACTTCCTTGGGGTATTGATGAATTTAATGTCCTATCAGTTGAGCGTACGTTTTGTATTTGGTTAGTTTCTTTGTTCGATTGCTGTATTTCGACAGATTGTACTCTATCTTTCAAATATGAAGTGAACCAGTTATGGGCTGTTCCGCGCACACCTATTCTATAAAGTTTGTCTAATAGAATTTTGTGATTCACCCTATCGTATGCCTTAGACATATCTAAAAGAAGGCCCACCGCGTATGATTTCTTATTCATGATACTTAGAGCTTCTTGAATGTATTTGTATACAGCCATAGTTGTCGATCTTTTTTTGCGAAAACCGTTTTGAGACTCTGTAAAGATTTTGTATTTTTCGCAAAAAGAGTATACGCGATTACACATAGATTTTTCATAAATTTTCGAAATTGTTGAAAGTATGGCAATGGGTCTGTAATTATTTGGGTCGGACTTTGAATTTTTCTTATGTATAGGTTTAATGATTGTTTTTTTAGGTATGTCTGGAAAAGTCCCCTCAATATATGATTGGTTTATCAAGATAGTTAAAGGTAAAGTTAATTCGTCTGCGCACTATCTTATTAGTATTGGTGGTAATTCGTCCTTACCGAAACTATTTTTATTTTTTAAATTTCGGATTATTTTATGTATTTCGTGATGTGTTACAGGAGCCAAGAACATTGTATTTTCGGTAGGGCTCATCACTGGATAGTTTTTATGTGCAGTACTATTATTTTTTTGTGTATTATTTTGATCTCCTATTTTTGTAAAGTAGTCATTAAATATGTTGGCAACAGCAATTGGTTCAGAATACACTGTACTATTTATTTTTAATGTAATATTTTGTGATTGGTATTGACGTTTTTTATTAGTCCTCTCTTTAATTATATCCCACATAGTTTTTATTCTATTATTTGACTTTTTAAGTTTGTTTATGTAATGTAATTTTTTTGCTGTTATGACCTTTTTTTTTAAGTATTTTTTCATATTTTTTGTAGTAGGATTGAAGTACGTCACTTTTGGATGTTAAGGATAGTATTCTTAATAATCTTTTATTCTGAGATGATAGTATGATGCCAGGTGTTAGCCAATGTTTTTTAGTGTTTGTTTTTATTTTAATTACTTTTTTGGGTATGGTTTCGTCAAGAATGTTTTTTAAAATTTGATAAAATATCTCGTAGTTCTCATTTACTGTTTTATCTTTATGTAAGATATTATTCCAAGTGATAGTTTTTAATGTTTCTTTGAATTTATTTATATTTACATCATTGTAGAACCTTTTTTCATGTAATATGTAGTCTGTACCTTAGATTGTTTTATGTTTAATTGGATAGTAGTTGCCTTATGTGCTGAAAATCCTAGTTGCTCTACTTTAGTGACAGTGTATTTATCCTGAAAGTTTGTAAATATTAGATCTATGCATGAGTGTTGGTGCGTAGGTTCCTTTATGTGTTGAGTAAGATTATTTTGTAACATCAGATTAATGAATTCGTTTGTGAAAGAACTATTCAATAAAATATTAATATTAAAATCTCCACGTAATATTATATTGCGATCTGAGAAATTCTTAGTTATATATTCTAAAATTATATTTATTTGTTTATTGAATATTTCCTTCTCTCTTCCATTCCAATACATATTTATTAATAGAATATTTTCATCAATTATTTCAGTTGCACAAACTTCTAGTACATATTCAATTGACATGTTTGTGATATCTGTTCTATCTTTGTATTTTAGGTTATCTCGTAGTAGTATAAAAACTCCGCCTCCTTTTCATTCCTTCCTGCAGAATGCAGATGCAATTTGGTAATTTTTTATATTTATTAAGTCTAATTGTCCTTGTGAGAGCCAGGATTCTTGTATACAGACTGCTTGATACTTTGTATTTTTCTCTAAGAAAGCTTCTAGTATATGATTTTTATTATTTAAGCTTTGAATGTTTTGAAATAATACATTGCAATCACATTGTGTTTCTTTGGTTCCGAAATGTCTGGTTTTGAATATCGGAATTTTGTGCTAAGTTTCTGTTATCTATTTTTTCATGTTCTAGTTTATGTGTCTTGCCATCTATGTATAACTTGTTGTTCCGTATAACTGCATGTCTTCCGTTTTTTCTAGCTTCGTACAAGATCTCGTGCATTTGTTTCCTCATTTTTCGGCCATTTTCATCCAAATATTCAGATAATTTTAATCTAGTGTTGTTCAGGAATGAAGTGTTTTGTAGGAGGTATTTTGTCATTCTTTTGCTCAAAAGCTCAATATCAAATATATTGGTCTGCGTTTTCCATGATTCCCCATGCGATGACTATCTTCTACGTATCCTGTCAAGTCCACGTTGTACAACTCATAGAAAACATCAATCACACGACTGTAGAGGCAGTGTCCGTCCTCTTCGAACATTTCTTCCAGTCCATATAGGACAATGCTCTTGCTGCAGTCATGTGTTATCTGATTTTCCTGACGGGCTGTGGTATTGCAGTCTATTTTGTTTGTGAGTTTTTGTAGTTGGTTTTGTAGACATTCCTGCTCTTTTTCTAGTTGTAAAATTTTTGTGTCCAGATGATGAATATCTTTTTTAATTTTTTCATTATCCAATTTTACGGATTGGAATTGCTGTAGAAAATCTTTTTTGAGTTGTTTTATACTTTGGGATATCTTATTTTCAATCGTTGCGGATAGTTCTGTTACTATTTGGTTTTTTATGGAATTTAATTTAGTATCCAGTAGGTCAGCAAAATACCTCATGTTTGTAGACGGTGAGCCGGTGTTTTCCAAGGAGTTTAAACTCTGTCTTAATGTGTCACCCATTGGACTTTGATCTGAGTCAGAATCGTCAATGTTTGCTGTATGGATGCTTCTTACTGGTGTGTTGTCAGTCTTTCTTCTTTGGGTAATGTTGTTGCATTCAAAACATTGCCAAGATATATCATAGTGATGTGCTTTCTCCATATACTCAGTTGTGCTTATATTTAGACATTTATAGTGATAGACCTTTCTACAAGAGCAACATTGTAATCTCTCAGATATGTTAACATGTTTTGTACAAGCAATGCAATTCATCTTTAGAAACTGGTGCTGCCCTCAAGTGTTAGAAGTAATTATCACTCGTCGTTCACAGTTATTGGAAGCGCATCGGTGATCTCTTCGTTTAGAAAGTTAGTTTTGCTTTGTTCCACATCACGGTATAATGCGCGAAGCTAGCACCACGACGAAATTAAGGGTGGTTTTTAATGCCAGCAGCCCCACTACTTCTGGATTGTCATTCAATAATCTGCAAATGGTCGGACCTACCGTCCAAAATGATTTGCTGTCTATACTTCTCCGTTTCAGAATGTATAAATACGTTTTATCTGCGGACGTCGAGAAAATGTATTGGACTATAATGGTTCATCCTGATGACAGGTATTTACAGCAAATATTTTGGCGGAGCGATCCCTCTCAACCCCTCAAGATTTTCCAATTGAATACTGTAACGTACGGTACGGCTAGTGCTCCTTTTTTAGCCACGAGATGTCTTAGACAGATAGGTCTCGAATGCAAGGACACTAAAATAAGGGAAATAATTTGCAACGATTTTTATGTAGATGACTTACTAACCGGAGGGAGTAGCTCAGAGGAAGTGGAAATTATTCGTGACAACGTCACAGCTGAACTCGCTTCAGCTAAAATGCACTTACGGAAGTGGAAATCAAACTTACCCGAAGTCGTGTCTGGTTCTTTAGACAACCAAATTATTGATTTGAATATAGGTAACGAGCCTAATAAGGTATTAGGCCTAGGGTGGCTTTCACATTCTGACGAGCTTTGTTTCGCGATAAAGTGATAACATTTCTGGCTTAAATACGAAGCGTAATATGCTTTCGGTAATTTCACAAGTCTTCGACCCCATGGTGTTGTTAGCACCATGCACAATTGTTATGAAAATGTTATTGCAGAAGCTGTGGCTTGAAAAGGTTTCCTGGGATGAACCTCTATCTTCGGATATTATAAGGACTTGGGCTGATTTATTAAAACAATTACCGAACTTAAACATATTACGCATTCCCAGAATTATCGTATGTGATTGTTATACGTCTATTGAGTTTCACATTTTCACGGACGCATCAGAACGTGCCTACGGGGCATGTTTGTATGTTCGTAGCACCAACGACCAAGGTGAGGTATCTGTGCGGTTGTTGATGGCTAAGAGCCGAGTAGCTCCTATAAAGCCGACCACAATACCTCGGCTTGAGCTGTGTGGAGCCTTAGTTGGGGCTAGATTATATGAGAAGGCCAGTCACTCACTTCGTACTCCAATCAAGACTGTTACATTCTGGAGTGACTCGACAATCGTCTTAGGCTGGTTAAAAATGCATCCGAATAAATTACAGCCCTTTGTCCGTAATCGTGTAGCCGAAATATTAGAAAAAACAGGTAATTTCACGTGGAGGCATGTTCCCACGCATGAAAATCCCGCTGATCTCATCTCGCGAGGAGTGAGTGCAGATACGATTCAGTCTTTGGATTTCTGGTGGTCAGGTCCTAGCTACCTAAGTCAAGAAAGAAAAGCGTGGCCCAGAATTCCTTCTCAATCGACTTCTTCATTACCTGAGATACGCCCTGATGTTTCTCTGCACGTTATGGCTAACGAGCATAACAATAATATTGATTTAATAGACTACTCGTTTTTCAAATTTCTTACGGCTAAAGAGAACAGCAGCTTATTTACTGCGTTTTATTAATGTTTGCTCAAAACAGCCGATTCTTCATCAATTCCTGAGCGATGGTGAATTAGAAAACTCACTTAACCTCTTAATTAAAATTTCGCAGCGTGAGTCTTTTCCAGAAGTGGAGTTGCAAAAGAAAAAACAAACTTTACCTAAAAATTGTAATTTGTTAAAGTTCAACGTGTTTTTAGATAAAAATGATATAATGCGCGTTGGCGGTCGCTTAGGAAACTCAAATCTCTCTTATGATAAAAAATATCCAGTATTAATACAGTCCACTCATAAATTCACTAAATTGCTTTTCGCTTATCAGCATAAAAAATTATTTCACGCTGGGCCTCAATTGTTGTTGGCCACTATACGAGAAACTTACTGGCCAATAGGCGGTCGGAACCTGGCTAAAGCATGTTATCACCAGTGCATACGATGTAGGCGAATGAAAGGTCAAATAGTTGCGCCTTTAATGGGTAACTTACCGCAGCAGCGCGTCGTGCCAGGAGGTTACCCTTTTGAGAGTGTCGGTGTAGACTATGCAAAATCAAAATCAAAATCAAAAATCATTTATTTCCATAGGATGTTGTTACATCACTTAGATCCGTCATTACATTTTTTTGGGTGAGTTCACTAACCCAATGGCGGAATCTGTGGAGAAGAGCTCACCGAAGAAACTCCACAGTCGTCGCATCTTTTGCGTTTCCTTTTTTAAATAAAATATTGTCAAATTACAAAATGAATGCTAATTATATATCGAAACAGCCTGTTACTCAAACAATCTATTCCCATGGACATCTGTCCTCTAAGTAATCAGATATCCTGTAGTAACCTTTTTTATACAATTTCTGTTTTATTATTATTTTAAACTTGTCTAAAGGTAAGTTTTTAATATCAGTAGGGACCTTATTGTAATAGCGTATACAGGCCCCATACACTCGGCAAGCCGTCAAGGTCGTGGCTGTGGACTCATTAAGGTCTACATCGCTGTGTTTATTTGCTTTACAACTAAGGCCATGCATTTAGAACTGGTGGGTGACTTAACCAGCAATATTTTTTTGCTTGCTTTGAAGAGATTTATTTCTAGACGAGGGAAACCCCTTCATATTTACTCTGATAATGGCACTTCATTTGTCGGTGCTTATAATGAGCTATCAAAATTCTTAAAATCAAACTGCAATGCATTTTCTGAGTCTGCGGCGAATGAAGAAATTAAATTTCATTTTATCCCAGCCTACTCTCCACATTTCGGGGGACTTTGGGAAGCAGGGGTTAAATCGACCAAGTACCATTTAACTCGAGTGCTGGGAAATTGTAATTTAACGTACGAGGAACTGAACACCACGTTGATCCAAATAGAGGCTATATTGAATTCCCGGCCACTCACTCCATTATCGTCGGACCCCGCAGACCTCACGCCTTTGACGCCCGAACATTTTTTAATTGGTCGACCATTGACATCACTGCCATCTCAAGACTTTCAGGACCGTTCCACCAGCTACCTCACACGATTCAATCGGATAGAACAGGTCCGCCAGCTGTTTTGGACTCGATGGAGCACCGAGAACCTCTCAGAGTTACAGAGGAGGAACAAGTGGCGCTCCAGTGAAAACCCATTGAAGATGGACGCTCTGGTCTTATTGAAGGACGATCATTTACCACCTTTAAAATGGAGGCTAGGTCGTATCGTCGCACTGTATCCGGGCTCCGATGGCATTAACCGAGTTGCGGATGTGAAGACTGCAGCAGGCATCGTTCGAAGATCATTTAGCAAGATATCTCCCTTGCCCATCGATGAAAGCTCTAGTTGAAAGAAGACACTTTCAACGCCGGGGGGCATGTTTAGATATAAGTTAGTTGTAAGATAGATTAAGTAACGCCTACAGATTCAGTTACACTAATTTTATTATTTCAATATGTTGCTCTGTACTTTTGATCAGGCGTTGTCTATGTTCCCTTCCCCACTCTCTTGCTTGCATTGTCAATTCAATATACGTGTCTATCTTATGTCAGCAGCATCGATTTTTATTTCAAAATTCTCAAAAACCCTAAAAATACTGATAGATTTTCAACACGGTCCCTTCCCCGACCTGAACACTATCATCTCAGTCTTCTTAACATTATATATAAGATCGTGTTCTAGTGCGTATTTTTCACATATAGACAGTAACTTCCTCAGGCCTTTGATCGTGGGGTTGAGCAGACACATATCGTCCGCGTAACTCAGGTTGTTGACATACCTGTCACGAAGCCTGAGCCCCACGGGCGTGCCGCTCAACTCCACGATCAAGTCATTCACATAAAGATTGAACAGGTCGGGGGAGGTCAGGCCACCCTGCCGCACGCCGCAGGTCAACCTATAACTATCAGACAGGACGTAACCCCACCTGACACTGTTGGTCTGATTACTGTACCAGTAACTTAGAAGATCAACAGTGCCAGATGGCACCCCGCTCCTGTCTAATTTGTTCCACAGCAGATCATGATTAAGAGTATCAAAAGCTCGACTTAAATCTAAAAAACAACCGTATACCGTTGTTTTATTGCTCAAGTAATAATTAACTGTTTGTTTTAAAGAAAATATAGCCATATCCGTGGAAACATCAGCCCTAAAGCCAAATTGAGCATCATCTATTTTTAGAAACTGTGAAGTATTTAGTTGTATCAGTCTTTCAAGTACCTTGGCCACAATCGTAGCCAGCGAAATAGGCCTGTAGTTTGCCGCGCTCGACGCATCACCAGTCTTATTTTTGACAATAGGAACTACTAGTGTGCGAATTAAGTTAGCAGGTAGGTATGAATGCTGCGCACAGAGATTGAAAAACCGCGCCAGTACCTCACAGATGTACCTAACCGAGTACAAAAGATGTTCAATGCTGAGGCCATCGTGTCCCGGGGACTTACCCCGTTTCGCTTTCCTGAGAACCTTGATTACGTCATCAGTAGTCACTCGGAATTTCCCCGGCACACGACGACATCTACTCGAGTTATCCCTACTAGCAGCTAACGGTAATGTACTTACCGGGTTAAAATGTTTTTGAAAAAGATTTGCAATATTACTAGGATCCTGCTCCCCCCCTACAGTCACGGGTAAGCATGTTTTATGATTGAACTTTTTCGTCTCCTTCCAGAACTGAACAAAATTCCCACCCGGTTTATGTCTAGCCAAAACATCCAATTTAATTCTTTCCTGATTTTTCTGTATATATTTTAAGGCAGCCGTAAAATCCCGGCGCTAGACAGACATTTCCTCATAGCAATGCCCCGAGCACGGCCTACCACATAAAACCCATTCCTGAAATTTTAGTCGAGCAATAGAATGATATTTCTTAACATGAAAATTCCAACCAATAAGTTTTTTAATTTTAGGGTTTTTAACATAAAAACTACGTACAGCTGCTGTTTGCAGGGTATTTACAATGTCATTATAAAGATTGTCTATTAATTTAATATGTTCACTATTGTTACATTTACATACATTAATATCGTTATTAGAATAGTTATGCATACAGTCAACATTACAATAGTTACTTAATTTAATTGTTTCAAAGAGATCAGTACATATTTCGGCATATTTATTAATTTGTTCTTTACTGCGATTACCCCATATATGTTTAATGTCAGAATGCGAATCCAATACAATATTTACAGGCTTAAAATTAATATCTAACCTACACTGAATGACTAGTGGCAAATGGTCCGACGAATACACATCATAAAGTACCTGTGCTCCGCTAATTGAAGTTCGGGCCGCTTCTGATACTAGGCAGTGGTCGAGCCAGCGCCTAGTGCCGTGCGCCGCACTTATATAAGTATATGTATCAGATTCCATACCGAGTGAGTCATAGTCCGCACAGCTCATAACTTGCTCGTCACAATAGTTCATTAGTTCTACACCAAATAACGTGTGTGGGTGTGCATTAAAGTCCCCTAACACATAAATACTCTCAGTTTCTGAGCACTCAATCACTGCGCTTATGTTAGCTAAACACTGCGTAAATTCAGGTAAATTTTCATCGCTGTTTGTCGGCATATAGACACTGAAATCGAGAAGACTGCTCTCCCCACACTGTAGGCGTACCGCCACCATACGCTCTCGGCGATCGGGAACATGTTCCTGTCCCACAGGAGCGCCAAACCGCCATACGGTCTTCCCTTAACGATTCCCCTCGAGGTATCCACCGCTGAGACACCATGACTGCCAAAATTTCGGTCCACGGTGTTGAGGTAGTCCAGATCATGTGGCATTAACCATGTTTCCTGTAAGGCTATAACATGATGTGTTTTACACAGGTTTCGGACATGTTCAATCGAACTTTTTAGTTACTGACAATTAAATGACACCAATGTCAAGTTCTTATTAATTTTATTGGTTGTACTATCCATAAAAAAAATGTGTGTTTATGTTATCAATTGTTAGGCATCAAGTCTTTCCGACACCTTGCCGTTCTGCGGCTTACGTGTGGTTTCCAGAAACCTTCTAAAAACTATGTCCTTGGGCCAAAAGCGGTCTCCTTGCCGATTAAGGAATGTATCAACATTCGCAACCGGCACCCTCACTTTAAAGGCATTGAATTCATTGTCTTCGTAGTCATAGGCATTCAACTTGGTTGCTTTTACATCTAATCCAGTTTTATATTTAATAAAGCCAGAAATATCAGATGTCTTAGACTCAGGACACACCCTTGACAAGTACAATGACATCATTCTCTCTGCGGCTCGAAAGTTGAACTGAGGAAGAGGTTCTCCCGTGCCTCTCCTGTTGGTGATTCTCTTTCTATTCTTACCACGAACCAATGTCCACTGCTCATCACCACTATGCTGCTGCTGAGCAGGTCGCTCATGGTAAGCAGTTTTCACCTTGTCGGCAAAGCTTACTGGCTTAACTGTAGTCGGCAGACTCACATACGTCATGTTCATCGTAGTCCTGGGGGAGGTTGGTTGTCTTGGTGTGGTACTCACTTCACTACGTTTTTTATTCTTGTTCTTAGATGTGACTGAACCCGTCGCGGCAGGACATTGCGTGCCAGGATCTTGTGCGACGGCCTCCTCCTTGTTCTGGTTGTTCCTGTCATGCTTCAGCTCCGAATTCCCCCCCGTATCTGGATTTTCATCGGCCGGACATACAGTGACAGGAACTACAGCAACAGGACTTAATGCGACTGAACCCGTCGTGGCAGGACATTGCGCGCCAGGTTCTTGGACCTCAGAGGGCAATGATGACGTAACCGGCTGGGCAAACCCATCATTATGCTGCCTACTCGTATCCTTATCAATATGAGGTATTAGTGGCGGCTCCACAAAGCATTTCCTGCTTTGCAGCTCCTGGAGGATTATCTTCATCCCTTCAATCTCACATTTCAAGGCCTCTATGCCAGGAGATGGTTGATGTAGATTATCATCCAGCTGTTTCACTTGTCCTTCAAAAAAGTCGTAACATCAATATGGTCAAAAGATTCTGGGGGTAGTTTGTTCAAGTTTTTCGCGACGAATATTGGCAGATTTTTGCTGTGATATTTGCTGTGCAAATCAGTATTTTTGATGAGCAGTTTAATATTTCCCTAAAACAATGCTAATTATAGGTCCCAGCAAATAATCTAGCTCATAAGCTAGCTAGCAGCCGTTTTCATGTGAAGATCCATCGAAGATCATTTCTGTGACTGACTGTTAGAGGCACAAAATCTCGGTTAAGTGAATTGAACCGCACAGAAGACCTTTAATCAATCATATTTCCAGTTAAGGTGACACATGGGTTTCGTACAGTGGGAACCACAGACATTGCATTGTTTTAGATAAGAGCAAAAAACTAGCCATAATCTACTCCGCGGCGTTTTTCATTTCCCAGATAAACAGAAAGATATCTTTATATGAAATTTCATAGGTACAAATGTCTCAGGCAAAGACAGATGATCGTTACGGCTATTAGTCCTGCAACCTTTTGACTACAACTAGTACAACAGTGAGCTGTAGACTTTCTTTTCATAACACATACAGACTTATGAATCTGGCTTCGTGCATGGAGTATGAAAGTAGCCGCACCAATAACTTTGTAAACTACTTATTGCGGTCTTAAAGCCAACCTATTGTCTTTTTATTAAAATTATATAGCCTGTTACTCTCAGGGGCTCTTCAAATCCAACGACACCTCATTCGTTTAAATCCGTCAAGCTGTTTGGACTGTAGCGGTTTTTTGAAATATAACACCCCCACATCTCCGCCATTTTGAAATATTTACAAAAACTGAATCGACAAAAAAACATATAATTATCGAATCAGTTGAGATATGCGGCCTGTAGAGGATAACATCCGGACACACATCCGCGGGGTTATTACGTATCTTGCAAACAGTAAGCAATCGTCAAAAAATGCGCAATTTCGGCTGACAAAAGTCATAATAGCGGAGTGTAGCCAACGGTCAACAGTGCTGCCTCTAGCGAGCAATCGCAAAACTAAAAGCAGAAAGCAGTGTTGCCGGTTGAGCCACTTTGTGGCTAGATCTAGAGAATTTTCAACGGTTTTAGCCAAAAAATAATCAATTTGAGTCATCTAGCTACTTTTGGTATGTTTTTAGATTATTACTTTTGGAAGTCGAACAAGCAAGAGATTTTTCAACACACCTGCTCGTAAAGTAGGTCTTATTACAGCGTATTTACACTGGTAATGCAGAATATTACCCATGCCGTGCCTTTTACATTACATTATCGCACTAGTGCCTTTTCATTACATATCTTTTTAAATATTAGCAAGAAGTATTAATGTTTCGAAAACAGCTAAGTAGTTATTTGCGTAAATATAAAATTCAATTCAAAATGTGATAAATAATTAAAGAATTTCATGAAACTGCTTGTTAGCTTGTTGGTATTTATATTTTGACGGTGTATTTTTACCTATAAATACCCAATTTCAAAATTTATAAATATGTGGCTGATTAGCTACATTGCCGGTGCCCTTATCTCAGACTTGCGCGCGCATGCAGCGCTAAGCGCGCGAAAAAATAAAATTACGGCCGCCATCTTTTAAATGGGTTTCTGTTTGTTAAGTTTATTCACAGTATTGCATTTCGTTAGTGTTGTTTTGTAAAATGTCGAATTTAGATAACGAAGAATTACTTATCGAGAGTACGCCGCCAGATATCATAGTTGAAGCGCAAAATGCGAGTGATAGTCTTTTGCCCTCAAAATCAAAAGATAAATACATGCAAGCCTACGCAAATTTCATTCAATGGAAAAATAGCAAAAATGCAAGCTCTTTCTCAGAGAACGTGTTCATGGCATACTTTAGTGAACTGGCGAAGAGGTATAAACCTAGTTCGCTTTGGTGTATATATTCTATGTTGAAGAGTACCGTGCAGAATAAAAATGCAATTGACATCAAAGCGTACACCAATCTAACTGCATTCTTGAAAAGACGTTCAGACGGCTTTTACAGTCGAAAATCCAAGGTTTTAACACCTAATGAAGTGGAGAAGTTCATTAAAGAAGCACCGGATAATCAATATCTAGCGACAAAGGTCAGTTCCACTATTTAGTTTTGTATTCATTATTATAATATTTGTAGGCGGTATTGTGAGTGTTGATATAATAGGAACTAAGTACGATTATTATAACTTAATTATATATTTATTTTCAGGTCGCATTAATATTCGAAATTACTGGTGCCTGTAGGCGTCAGGAATTAAACAACATTACGACAAAAGATATAGAGAATCACGGAGAGATGCTACTTGTCAAAATTCCGAACACTAAAAATAAAATTCCTCGGTCATTTACTATTCACGGACCATTTTATGAAATAGTGAAAAAATATGAAACTTACGTTCAACAAAAGGAAAATCTGACCGGCTGAATCAGCCTATCGGAGTGAACAAATTTGGATCGATGCCTAGAGAAATTGCCAAGTTTTTAGGCTTACCACAGGCTGACGCTTACACCGGACACAGTTTTAGGCGGACTTCAGCTACATTGCTGGCTAATTCAGGAGCCGATATATTGACTTTAAAACGCCATGGGGGATGGCGATCTAATAATGTCGCCGAGTCATATATTGAGGACTCCATCTAAAATAAAGCCGATATAAGTGCCAAAATAACACAAGCAATCCATTTGGAGCCACAATCCAAGAAGTTCTGCCCTGAACCGCTTCCTTCCACCTCATATGCCAATGATGATTTGGGATTTCATACGTTTGCTAATGATGAAACGCAATGTTCTTCTACCTCCTTTCAGAATGTTGCATTATCACCGACATTTACAGTTACCCAAGAACAAAGCAATGAAATAATTAATAATACAATTAAACATACAGTACAAATGCCTCATAAGGCGGTAGCATATCATTTCAATAATTGTACTTTTAATAACTGTTTCAATAATTAAAGTTTTTAAATAAATGTGAACTTTTATTTACTTTTCCTCGCAAGTGTGTTGAAAAACGTCGTATGAAACACGTGAGCATTGGTCATTACACTTCTCGTCTCCATTAAGCCTTCGCCTTAAAAACCGACTCGAGTGTAATGACCAACATACCACACTTGTATCATAATGTACTATTAAAGAAGTCTGTGGTTATCGCCTTTTACTGAGTAGGCAACACCACCGCGGTCCGCCCTCCGCGCCGCAATTATTATCTATGATCATGGTTTCCCCAATGAATGTTTATATTTTTTCCGTTATTCAGATTCGATTGAAAATTTATTACTATTTACATTGAGCCTAGTTTTTTTGTACAAAGTACTCTCTTGACATTATCACCGAAACGATATCATTGTTTATGATAATAATATTATATTATCAATAACTATAGAATATGAAAGTCGGCAAAGAATACCATGATATTTAGCCACTTCTAGCCACAGTGTTTTTTTTTTACAAAACTGGTTATTATTTTTTTATGTAGCCACAAACTAGAATGTCCTAGCGGCAACACTGGCAGAAAGCAAACGATTAGCGAGCGATCATTTTAGATAATACGAATTTGGCATGAGACATTGCAAACGAACGCGCGATGAATGCGCAATAGCTGCTGATTGCAGAATTTTAGGTAAAAAGCCCGCCGGACGTACGAAAGCATTTTTTTCCAACTCTGAAACGGAGACACATACCGAGCTTCGCTCATTCAATAAACGACTGTTATGTATTCTGCAGAGCGCAAACCCGCAACAAGGAGCTACTATCGTTCATGGAAGAGAATCAACAGCAAGCGGCGAACACACAGAGGGAACTTGTGGACGAAGCGAAGGACATCACACGCCAGTACTATGAGGCTCAGTTGCGGGCGCTGGAGCAACGGAATAGGGATGAGGTGAGTTGAGCTGGCTGAGTGAATGACAGTGAGTGAGTGAATGTATGAATGAGTTTGTAGAGGAAGCGAAGGACACACGCCAGTACTATGAGGCTCAATTGTGGGCGCAGCAGCGACGGAATAGGGATGAAGTGAGCTGAGTGAATGAAGACAGTGAGTAAGTGGTTGTGCGAATGAGTTTGTAGACGAAGCGAACGAATCACACGCCAGTACTATGAGGCCCAATTGCGGGCGCTCGAGCAACGGAATGTGGATGAAGTGAGCTGAGTGACTGAGTGAGTGGACGAACAAAGCGACAGTTTGTAGACGAGGTTAAGGACTTCCGCCATGCAATTTGATTGCTCAACATAATCTATAAGTATAAATACAGAAAGATGTAGCAATGGACTAGCTAGCGATGGGCCACATAACCGATGATTGATGGAAATGGAGTAAACCGAGTTCTCTATTGGAGACCCCGAGACGGCAAATATCTTACTTATAAAGTAGAAATGCTTTTATTTTGTATCTATCTTTGTGGATGTTGTTCAAAGCATTGTTTTTTTAAAATAATGTTTGGAACATCCAAACGCTTACGTTGGAGGCATCTCTGACCAACCCTAGTGGGGCAAGGGTCGAAAGAAACTTACTTAGTACAAAATTGTTTCTAAATCACAGGTTTGAATGAAGAATGTCGAATGTTTGAATTATCTCAAGAGAAGAAAATCGCACATAACGATCAGTCTCGAAAGTACTGGTATAGTAATTAAAATAATCATTCATAAAAAATACCTGTAGAGTAACTAATTTTTTACATATGATATGTTCTTTTAAAATTTTGTAACAATAATTATTAAAAATAATCAACTGTAATAGTAGTTTATGTGACTGATACATAATGGAGAAGATTAAAAGTCGAGAGTGGGTTTATGAAACGAGCCGAATGCGAGTTTCATAATAATATCAATCGAGAGTTTTAATGCCTAACTATGTACAGTTACATACACTAGTTTATCTACACACATATCATAAGCTCTGATGTGTTCAGTAACCGCATGTTTGACCGGCATTGTGGCATTGAGTTTTTTAGCTTTTTCTGTAGTACCAACTTCATAGACAAAGTAGGGACAAAAAAATTTAGCACGCCTCGCCCAGATGGACTGATGAGCTAATGGCCTGAAAAGGTGCTATCTAGATGACAGGCGGAGGACCGAAAATGGTAGCGCACTATAGGAGATGCATACGTCCAGCAGAGGACTGTTCGGCTGATGTGACGATGAATAAATGTTGTGGTAACTCTATTCTATTGTTTCAGATTGAAGAATTGACCGAGGAGTATGAAAGCAAATTATCTTCTTTAAGCAGCGGTACGCCAACTCGCGACCTTCGGAATACGGTCAGTTTGTGTCATCGCGTAAATAATCTATTTTAATATTTTATTTCTAAGGTTCTATTTTGTTTAAAAAATGTCTCTCTTTTTTCAGATCACCGAACTGAGAACAGAACTAACTATGATGGAGGTGTGTGGTACTAAGCTGACGCATTTTCTGCAATTGAAATGAATGTACAGCTCGCACCAAACATCTAACTAGTTCGCTCTGCAGTAGCCGCGCCGGGCGTTGCAGATGGTTTTGCCTTCAAATTTATTAATTTTGTTAGCATTGTGCCATGTGTCTGCTCTTTTCAAAGAATGTGTGAGTGTCGGCGTTCTTTGAAAAGAGCAGGCATGCGGCAAGGCGGCGCGCTCAAAGGTGACGCTAACAAAACGAATAAACTTTACAGATGTTTTTATTTGATATTGCGAAGCGAAATAGATGTTTGGCCTCGAGCTATGCAATCGTATTATTTGATTACACAATAATTCCGTTAATCTGTAATAATAAAAATATATTATAAATGTTTTTAGGAGAAACTAAATTTAGAGCTGTTAGCTCGAGAAATGGCGGAAGAGGAGGTCCAACATCTGAGAGCCTGCATCGAAGAGAGGGACCACGGTTTGTCACTTTTTACGTACTTAGCAAAATAATGAATGTAGCCCATTTATATCCCCACCGAAGGGCACAGGCCTTTACCTGAATACAAAAAAGATTGAGCGATATTCCACCACGCTGGCTCAGTTCGGTTGGTGGAGGGCTGACGGGCTAATGGACTCAGAAGTTTTGAAGCTGCCCAATTAGGGCGTCTGACTCAGATTTATATCTACTATTACCTAATAGCGATAGTAGCCGTGACTTAGATCTTAACATGTCATACGAAACATGGAACATCCGATAATGTACTTAGATAAAATATTTAGGTTTCTTATTGATACATGGTCAGCGCCGGATTAGAACCTGCATCTCCTGCGTGAGAAGCAAGCGTGATCTCCACTAGAACACGGAGCGCTTCTTTGAATAAATTTACGTACATAAATTTAGATCATTTGGGCTTATATGTTTATTTGTCCGGCTCACGAGTTACCCAAAATATATAGATCTATGTTGATCAAATGTGATAGACACCTATCAATCACTTCGGCTGTGGTGGAATGTGGAGACATAAAATCTACGTCATTCTAAATTAGCTGAAGATGTTGGCGTCACTTCTTTTACATGATCAGCACACTGCTCAACAACATTATTATATTTTGTGATTACACTATCATTCAGGTTTACTTTTTGTTACAGAAAAATTCAAAGAAGATAAATCTTCAGGAGATGACCAGGCTGAGTTACTTCTATCAGAAGGAGATCGCGAAAGCGATGATGAACTGAATCAAAGCTTAGAACCGAGCTTCCGAGTAGACAAGGCTAACAACACCGTCACCGTCGATAAAGTCCAAGACACCTCCATGGACGACAACGAAAACGAAGAAGCAAGCGAAAATGATACGACTCTTGAAAACACACGAAAAGCATCGCTACAAAAGAAATCATCAAATGATAACGTCGGTGACGAAGATGGTAACAGCAGCGGACGGACGGAGAGGTTGAAAAAGTTACTGGATTCAAAAAGAGGCACCTACGTAGTTAGTGATGTTACTCTTGACGATACTAACGATTCAGGGTGTAATACTTTAAAATCAAGAGCGTCTGATTCGGAAACAGAAATTGTTAATGTTTCGTTTGAGGGCAAGGAGGTGGGAAAATTTGAAGAAACCGAGGATAGGTCAAAAATCAAGGATAATCTATCCTCACTAGAGTTTACTAACCCAAAAGCTGCAAAGAAAACTATACTAAGTAAGTTAAAAACACATTCTAATGATAGCGACAAATCTCTTGAGGTATTTGAACAATTTGAAAAAGATTTCAAAACCACAGAACCTCGTGAGCATCAGACAACTTCAGATGAGTTGATAAATCTAAAGATTTTGAAGGAAATGCGAACGTATTTTGAGTATTTTACAGAAGAAAACATCACTGAGCAGTTGCCTAAAGAATCAGTAAAACGTATCAGTATATCAAAAGAAAAAACAAGATCTACAAATGATCAGAATAATGATGTGAATGTTGAATTGATAAATGTGAAGATATTGAAGGAAATTTCTTTTGAGGATATTTCAGTAAACCAAACTCATCAGGTGCAAATAGAAACGGTGAAAGATGTTAAAGAACAAAATATTACTTCAGACGAGCTTACGAAGATACTGAAGAGGAATAAAACCTTTTTAGAGGATCTTGGCACTGATGAAAATGAAATGGGAACTAAATTCTGTGATAGTGTAAAAGCTAATGTAGTTTTGAAAGAAATGAAGAGTTACCTTGCCGATGATGAGAGTTCTGATCGAAAATCTTTGCCTGTTACTGAAGCGATGACTGATGACAGTGTCGAAATTAAAACTATCGTTACAAAAATTACCGAAAAACTGGTAAATAAAGACTTACCTGAAGTATATAGTAATCTTAAAATACTGAAAGATAAACGGGAGTACTTTGACAACATCTCTGAGAATATAGAACCCACCGACGCCGAAATAACTAACAATTCTGCCCCTCAAGTAGACGTTAGGTCGCCTTCTATAGTCAAAGAAGAAGTACCGAAGGACTACGAACCTACCACTATCAAAAAACTTTTAGGTGACAGCCGAACTTCGACCACTAATATTTTATCTGCAAAGAACAGTAAACTGGTGGAAAAAATGCACGATTCACTTGATATTTTCGACGAAGCTCCACCAGACACAGTTGAAAATAGACCTGATGATGCAAAATCTGTTGACAACCTGCAAGAATCGGTGAAGAGAATCTCACTTGCCCCAGAATGCAGAGTAAATTATGCGCAAGATCCAAAAGAAGAAGTGAATTCCAAAATCAAAAACCCACAAGACTTCAAAATCAAACCACTGGTAAAATTATCTGAAATATTAGAAAACACTAAAGGAGATAACACGGCTGATGAATTTGAAAATCTTTACAAAGATGTGACATCAAGAGCTACAGAATTCGAATTGCTTGTGACACAAGAACTGAATGACACAGACCTGTTAGCTGAATATAAAACACATGAAATAGTTCTATCGACAATGGACAAGAGCAACACTAAATATAATTTACAACACAACCAACCACAAACAGAAAAAAAACTTGATGAAGTTACGAACAAGCCTAAAACCAATAACGAACGAAAAGACGACAAATATAATCTACGTCACAAGATCCATTCAGAATCAGTCGATAAACAAGAAGATACCGAAAACGCTTCCAAATCTACATTAAAATCCAAGAGAAATCTTCGACTGCGTCGACGTAAGAATCTGAAAGATGACAACGATTCCATGGAAAAACCATCCGAAAAACTGAAAGACATTGCAAACCTACAGAAAGAGTTCTCAGATGTAATATCGGATATTCCAGTTGAGCAGAAAACAGTTAAGGATATAGAATCTCCCGAGACGAATGTTGAGTCGTTGGACGTCCAGAGCTGCCCTTCGAAAAGGTATTTCTACAATTATTATTATTGTTATATTTTTTTCTGACATTTCTGATGTATAGTCGACAACTGAAAAGTGAAGTCCCAGGCCTCGGATGTTTTTTTTGGTTCCCACAACCCAGGGTCCTAGTCTGTGGCCCATACGCCATTAATGTGACTATATCAATTTTTACGTATTCAGCATCACGCGCAGTCGCCGCAAGCTCTTCACTCCCCGCGCCGAGCCGCTCGAGGAGTCGCTCAACGAGGCGGGGAACTCCAACGAGCCTGTGCGGGTGCCGCGCCCCTCCTACCACCGACCCAGGGCGCGGAAGAGGCTGTGATGCATTTCGATAGCTGCCGTGGTCAGTTACGTCAATATTTCAAGATGGTCGCGTGTTTCATTAGGGACGTTTGTTTTGAATTTGGAATCGACCAACTACGACGTCATATGCAAAGCAAATAGACGTTTAGTGTATGGGTAAACTGGAACATTTCCATAATTTTCGATCGATTTGAGTATCTGAATTAGGGTGCTGATGTAAAGTAATAATGTATATATTTCAAGATGGCCGGGGAATAAGCTGTTTCAAGATGGCCGCCGCATTAAATGAAATTGTATACTATCTTTTTTTGGAATCGAAAACCCCATTGTATCTGTTTTCTTTCGGACCCCATGCAATAAGCTGTGAATTTCATTTATATTTCAAAATGGCCGCTGCATAATTTATTTTTATTTTTATCTGAAGTGAATTTATAACCTGTACATGTCACAGTTAGTTGGTTAAATTAGACACTTATCTTACTCTCTAGACCGTTTTAAATACCGACGTTTAACTTAACCAAGTCACTAAAATTCCGTCAGACAAGTAAGTGAACGAAACGTTTAACGAGTTGTCTAAACGTTCTTAGGCAACAAGACATATACAATGTATTTTTTTATGTCTGCTTAAGTTTTTGTTTTAAGTATTTTTGTTGTTCTTACATGTTCAACCTATCACGAAGGATAAAGGGGGCTTCGCTTCGCTCACCCCCTTTACCCTTCACCTAAGCTACGGCAATGTTTTGCCCTGATATAAGCTGTGCAAATCAGCTGTTGTCGTGACGTCATCTTGTTTTCCAACACGCTGGCTCTGGCTCTGGCATCTGACTTTCGGTAAGACAGATTGTTAAACGTTTTAGACGATGCTTTATTTAAATCAAAATGCTAGTGACTTGGTTAAACTTCGGTATTTAATTAACGGTCTAGAGAGTTAGTTAAGTGTCTGATTTAACCAACCAACTGCGACAAACATATGAGAATCGTCTTAACCTTTGGTCTGTCGTAACTTAAATCTGCGTCGAGTATTTTCAACCTTATGGCCTGGTAAAAAGAGTCCAAAACCAATTAATGTTTTTCTTACTGAGCGGTTAATCTGAGATGATTCTGATATATTTTCCTGTATGTGTTTTTACATAACATAAGTTACGACAGACCAAAGGTTAAGACGATTCTCATATGTTTGTCGCAGTTGGTTGGTTAAATCAGAAACTTAACTAACTCTCTAAACCGTTAATTAAATACCGACGTTGAACCACGTTTGTATATTTAGATACAGTCTATTTTTTCAACTATCCGGAGTCACCGAATGACAGGCTTGATTGATTTATTTATTTTTCTGTTGGTAATGTGGCCCAAATTAGAAAACTAAACCCGTCGATTGGTTTAGAGTAATGAAGTTAAGATTTAGGGTAAATAAATATTGTCCCTAGAGGATATTAATTAAGAAGTCATAGTTTAACTCTAATAAAGAAACTGTTTATTAATAATCCCACAGCGGTTATAAACAAGGTAGGTTGCGTGTACAGTAGTATTAAGATTAAGAAACGACTCGAATGTAAGACGTTCGGTGGACGACTGCTTGGTACTGACTACTGACTGCGCTTATACGTAGGCGTTCACTTGAATTACAATGTTGACTCGACAATACTTCAGTCCTTCTATTTTTTTTTACAATATATCGAAAATAATTTTTACTTATAGCATGTAATTGTAAGTCTAATAGTAACTGCTGTAACAAAACAACATGTCTATATGTACAGTCAGCATCAGATATATGTGAGTAGGTTAGTTATTAAAAAGATCGTGTCAAACTTCCAACCAAAAAAGCCATCGTGTCAAAGTTATGTCAACATCCAAGTTACCTAACATAATTTTGACGCTTTGGCTGTATAGATATTTCTGATTTTTAAGAGGTGTAGATCTTTTTGAGGAGCTAACCTGCTCACATATATCTAATGCTGACTGTACCTATCTGACCTGACAAAATAATACAGTACAACAGAATTGCGTTTTAATCGAAACTACACTTTTGAATGTGACTCTATTACTAGAATGTAACTCTCGACATCCGTTGCCTGTTTACATTAACTTTTGAACAATATTAAATAAAGGTTGCTGTTGAAATACATTTAGCTTGTAGTCTGTTAATATATTACTTTTGCATATATATGCTTGATAAAATAATTTGTATTTTTATTCACTAGCACAAGTTTCAACTTGAGAAAGGTCTGCAATGAATCCATACTACTTGTCTACAGGTTTGTAAAAATAACTCGATCATTATTTTCAAAACCACACATTCATAGGTGCACACTTAGACAAAACAAATGTTACATTTAAAATGTAAGTATTAATATAAGTATCTTACATTTACAAAAGGAAAAACAATACTAAGTTCGGATCACCTTTAGGGTACATTAAAACTGAAAGTAAAAAGCGTTTTATTACCTAACAACCGGTCCACTTTTACGACAGTTCGAGGACGACGTGACGGACTCGTGGCCCCCCTGCGATGTTCCCCTGGGCCACCGGGGGGAACCACGAGGAATTCGCATTCGCTTGTTGTCCCCCTCGGTTCACGACCTTGGAATGTGTTATGTTATGATGCCTCCAGACTCGAGGTACCCCTAAAAAGTTGCAGGTTGCAGACTTACAGTACACACCAAGTACATAAACGAATTATATAAAGAATAGTTTTCTATACTCGTGACCGGTGAAGAAAAAAAATGAATTTTCCCAGATGGGGTGCAATAGGCACACTTCACATAATATTTATGAACAGGTGTTACTGTTTTTGACAGGTTTCACTATTTTTAACAGCTTTCAAACTACTGATCCTAGACCACTGGTGTGAATGACTATTATGACAGCTCTATCAATGGCTCTTGACGAGATGACTTGTACGCACAGATATCTGTGCTTGTACGTATATTACTTGTGTGCAATAAAGAAATTATGAATTGGGTTTTAAAACTATATTTTTTGTAAATATATGATGTTATGCATATATTTAAAGTATTGTCTGCGGAAACAAAATATATTAGCTGAAATCTCGAGTTTTTTTTATTTATCTTGCTAAATTTACATGAAAGGGTGTATTTATTGTACTGAAAATGAAAGCCACATCTTTGATTTATCAGAAAATGATACTACACTCGAGGTGGTGGGTAAAAATAGAAGCTGATATGATTTTTTATCTAAAGCGCGGTGGTGTGAAACTTCAAATGCCCGCCTGCCTACCCCCAGGGGGTGGTGGATGGCTACCGGGCTAAATCAGCTCAGCTTGTTGTCATAGGATACAACTGTGCCATCCGATACCAATTTTTGCCCTCGCCATAGTTTGGGTGACACTACAAACTGTACTTCAGAACACACTTGATTCATTATCAATACGTAAGCGTGCCGTGAGTAACGTTTAAATGCTATATAAATGCTATGCTATCACAGCCAGTGCCACACTGATAATTTTCATGGGCAATAGGGGAGATGTGAACAAAAAAAATTTAATAAAATTTTATGAAACATTGAATGGTCTTAGTGTGAAAAAAATTATATTGTTCACATTTCCCTACTGCAACCAATTGACACAAAATGAAAATGTATATAGACATAATATGAATATAACTATGTACAATTTATGTACATATAATAATAAGTTTGATATTATTGACACTAACAATTATGTTAGTAATTATTTTACTATGACTAAAGGTACATTTTACCTTTCAAATTATTGTAAACGACAAATAGCTATGTCACTATTATATTTATATGACATTACAGCCAAAAATTTGGCTCCTAACTCTGCTTTTACTGAGCAGCCTAATATGAATCTGGTATCAGACCAGAATAACAGGATGCATTTAAATTAGTTCATAGGACAACAGAGGACCCAGGCTCTGGCAACATATGTTCTAGTATATTAGAAAACCCTAACCTGCAACCTTTTGACTACAACTAGTACAACAGTGAGCTGTAGACTTTCTTTTCATAACACATACAGACTTATGAATCTGGCTTCGTGCATGGAGTATGAAAGTAGCCGCACCAATAACTTTGTAAACTACTTATTGCGGTCTTAAAGCCAACCTATTGTCTTTTTATTAAAATTATATAGCCTGTTACTCTCAGGGGCTCTTCAAATCCAACGACACCTCATTCGTTTAAATCCGTCAAGCTATTTGGACTGTAGCGGTTTTTTGAAATATAACACCCCCACATCTCCGCCATTTTGAAATATTTACAAAAACTGAATCGACAAAAAAACATATAATTATCGAATCAGTTGAGATATGCGGCCTGTAGAGGATAACATCCGGACACACATCCGCGGGGTTATTACGTATCTTGCAAACAGTAAGCAATCGTCAAAAAATGCGCAATTTCGGCTGACAAAAGTCATAATAGCGGAGTGTAGCCAACGGTCAACAGTGCTGCCTCTAGCGAGCAATCGCAAAACTAAAAGCAGAAAGCAGTGTTGCCGGTTGAGCCACTTTGTGGCTAGATCTAGAGAATTTTCAACGGTTTTAGCCAAAAAATAATCAATTTGAGTCATCTAGCTACTTTTGGTATGTTTTTAGATTATTACTTTTGGAAGTCGAACAAGCAAGAGATTTTTCAACACACCTGCTCGTAAAGTAGGTCTTATTACAGCGTATTTACACTGGTAATGCAGAATATTACCCATGCCGTGCCTTTTACATTACATTATCGCACTAGTGCCTTTTCATTACATATCTTTTTAAATATTAGCAAGAAGTATTAATGTTTCGAAAACAGCTAAGTAGTTATTTGCGTAAATATAAAATTCAATTCAAAATGTGATAAATAATTAAAGAATTTCATGAAACTGCTTGTTAGCTTGTTGGTATTTATATTTTGACGGTGTATTTTTACCTATAAATACCCAATTTCAAAATTTATAAATATGTGGCTGATTAGCTACATTGCCGGTGCCCTTATCTCAGACTTGCGCGCGCATGCAGCGCTAAGCGCGCGAAAAAATAAAATTACGGCCGCCATCTTTTAAATGGGTTTCTGTTTGTTAAGTTTATTCACAGTATTGCATTTCGTTAGTGTTGTTTTGTAAAATGTCGAATTTAGATAACGAAGAATTACTTATCGAGAGTACGCCGCCAGATATCATAGTTGAAGCGCAAAATGCGAGTGATAGTCTTTTGCCCTCAAAATCAAAAGATAAATACATGCAAGCCTACGCAAATTTCATTCAATGGAAAAATAGCAAAAATGCAAGCTCTTTCTCAGAGAACGTGTTCATGGCATACTTTAGTGAACTGGCGAAGAGGTATAAACCTAGTTCGCTTTGGTGTATATATTCTATGTTGAAGAGTACCGTGCAGAATAAAAATGCAATTGACATCAAAGCGTACACCAATCTAACTGCATTCTTGAAAAGACGTTCAGACGGCTTTTACAGTCGAAAATCCAAGGTTTTAACACCTAATGAAGTGGAGAAGTTCATTAAAGAAGCACCGGATAATCAATATCTAGCGACAAAGGTCAGTTCCACTATTTAGTTTTGTATTCATTATTATAATATTTGTAGGCGGTATTGTGAGTGTTGATATAATAGGAACTAAGTACGATTATTATAACTTAATTATATATTTATTTTCAGGTCGCATTAATATTCGAAATTACTGGTGCCTGTAGGCGTCAGGAATTAAACAACATTACGACAAAAGATATAGAGAATCACGGAGAGATGCTACTTGTCAAAATTCCGAACACTAAAAATAAAATTCCTCGGTCATTTACTATTCACGGACCATTTTATGAAATAGTGAAAAAATATGAAACTTACGTTCAACAAAAGGAAAATCTGACCGGCTGAATCAGCCTATCGGAGTGAACAAATTTGGATCGATGCCTAGAGAAATTGCCAAGTTTTTAGGCTTACCACAGGCTGACGCTTACACCGGACACAGTTTTAGGCGGACTTCAGCTACATTGCTGGCTAATTCAGGAGCCGATATATTGACTTTAAAACGCCATGGGGGATGGCGATCTAATAATGTCGCCGAGTCATATATTGAGGACTCCATCTAAAATAAAGCCGATATAAGTGCCAAAATAACACAAGCAATCCATTTGGAGCCACAATCCAAGAAGTTCTGCCCTGAACCGCTTCCTTCCACCTCATATGCCAATGATGATTTGGGATTTCATACGTTTGCTAATGATGAAACGCAATGTTCTTCTACCTCCTTTCAGAATGTTGCATTATCACCGACATTTACAGTTACCCAAGAACAAAGCAATGAAATAATTAATAATACAATTAAACATACAGTACAAATGCCTCATAAGGCGGTAGCATATCATTTCAATAATTGTACTTTTAATAACTGTTTCAATAATTAAAGTTTTTAAATAAATGTGAACTTTTATTTACTTTTCCTCGCAAGTGTGTTGAAAAACGTCGTATGAAACACGTGAGCATTGGTCATTACACTTCTCGTCTCCATTAAGCCTTCGCCTTAAAAACCGACTCGAGTGTAATGACCAACATACCACACTTGTATCATAATGTACTATTAAAGAAGTCTGTGGTTATCGCCTTTTACTGAGTAGGCAACACCACCGCGGTCCGCCCTCCGCGCCGCAATTATTATCTATGATCATGGTTTCCCCAATGAATGTTTATATTTTTTCCGTTATTCAGATTCGATTGAAAATTTATTACTATTTACATTGAGCCTAGTTTTTTTGTACAAAGTACTCTCTTGACATTATCACCGAAACGATATCTTTGTTTATGATAATAATATTATATTATCAATAACTATAGAATATGAAAGTCGGCAAAGAATACCATGATATTTAGCCACTTCTAGCCACAGTGTTTTTTTTTTACAAAACTGGTTATTATTTTTTTATGTAGCCACAAACTAGAATGTCCTAGCGGCAACACTGGCAGAAAGCAAACGATTAGCGAGCGATCATTTTAGATAATACGAATTTGGCATGAGACATTGCAAACGAACGCGCGATGAATGCGCAATAGCTGCTGATTGCAGAATTTTAGGTAAAAAGCCCGCCGGACGTACGAAAGCATTTTTTTCCAACTCTGAAACGGAGACACATACCGAGCTTCGCTCATTCAATAAACGACTGTTATGTATTCTGCAGAGCGCAAACCCGCAACAAGGAGCTACTATCGTTCATGGAAGAGAATCAACAGCAAGCGGCGAACACACAGAGGGAACTTGTGGACGAAGCGAAGGACATCACACGCCAGTACTATGAGGCTCAGTTGCGGGCGCTGGAGCAACGGAATAGGGATGAGGTGAGTTGAGCTGGCTGAGTGAATGACAGTGAGTGAGTGAATGTATGAATGAGTTTGTAGAGGAAGCGAAGGACACACGCCAGTACTATGAGGCTCAATTGTGGGCGCAGCAGCGACGGAATAGGGATGAAGTGAGCTGAGTGAATGAAGACAGTGAGTAAGTGGTTGTGCGAATGAGTTTGTAGACGAAGCGAACGAATCACACGCCAGTACTATGAGGCCCAATTGCGGGCGCTCGAGCAACGGAATGTGGATGAAGTGAGCTGAGTGACTGAGTGAGTGGACGAACAAAGCGACAGTTTGTAGACGAGGTTAAGGACTTCCGCCATGCAATTTGATTGCTCAACATAATCTATAAGTATAAATACAGAAAGATGTAGCAATGGACTAGCTAGCGATGGGCCACATAACCGATGATTGATGGAAATGGAGTAAACCGAGTTCTCTATTGGAGACCCCGAGACGGCAAATATCTTACTTATAAAGTAGAAATGCTTTTATTTTGTATCTATCTTTGTGGATGTTGTTCAAAGCATTGTTTTTTTAAAATAATGTTTGGAACATCCAAACGCTTACGTTGGAGGCATCTCTGACCAACCCTAGTGGGGCAAGGGTCGAAAGAAACTTACTTAGTACAAAATTGTTTCTAAATCACAGGTTTGAATGAAGAATGTCGAATGTTTGAATTATCTCAAGAGAAGAAAATCGCACATAACGATCAGTCTCGAAAGTACTGGTATAGTAATTAAAATAATCATTCATAAAAAATACCTGTAGAGTAACTAATTTTTTACATATGATATGTTCTTTTAAAATTTTGTAACAATAATTATTAAAAATAATCAACTGTAATAGTAGTTTATGTGACTGATACATAATGGAGAAGATTAAAAGTCGAGAGTGGGTTTATGAAACGAGCCGAATGCGAGTTTCATAATAATATCAATCGAGAGTTTTAATGCCTAACTATGTATAGTTACATACACTAGTTTATCTACACACATATCATAAGCTCTGATGTGTTCAGTAACCGCATGTTTGACCGGCATTGTGGCATTGAGTTTTTTAGCTTTTTCTGTAGTACCAACTTCATAGACAAAGTAGGGACAAAAAAATTTAGCACGCCTCGCCCAGATGGACTGATGAGCTAATGGCCTGAAAAGGTGCTATCTAGATGACAGGCGGAGGACCGAAAATGGTAGCGCACTATAGGAGATGCATACGTCCAGCAGAGGACTGTTCGGCTGATGTGACGATGAATAAATGTTGTGGTAACTCTATTCTATTGTTTCAGATTGAAGAATTGACCGAGGAGTATGAAAGCAAATTATCTTCTTTAAGCAGCGGTACGCCAACTCGCGACCTTCGGAATACGGTCAGTTTGTGTCATCGCGTAAATAATCTATTTTAATATTTTATTTCTAAGGTTCTATTTTGTTTAAAAAATGTCTCTCTTTTTTCAGATCACCGAACTGAGAACAGAACTAACTATGATGGAGGTGTGTGGTACTAAGCTGACGCATTTTCTGCAATTGAAATGAATGTACAGCTCGCACCAAACATCTAACTAGTTCGCTCTGCAGAAGCCGCGCCGCGCGTTGCAGATGGTTTTGCCTTCAAATTTATTAATTTTGTTAGCATTGTGCCATGTGTCTGCTCTTTTCAAAGAATGTGTGAGTGTCGGCGTTCTTTGAAAAGAGCAGGCATGCGGCAAGGCGGCGCGCTCAAAGGTGACGCTAACAAAACGAATAAACTTTACAGATGTTTTTATTTGATATTGCGAAGCGAAATAGATGTTTGGCCTCGAGCTATGCAATCGTATTATTTGATTACACAATAATTCCGTTAATCTGTAATAATAAAAATATATTATAAATGTTTTTAGGAGAAACTAAATTTAGAGCTGTTAGCTCGAGAAATGGCGGAAGAGGAGGTCCAACATCTGAGAGCCTGCATCGAAGAGAGGGACCACGGTTTGTCACTTTTTACGTACTTAGCAAAATAATGAATGTAGCCCATTTATATCCCCACCGAAGGGCACAGGCCTTTACCTGAATACAAAAAAGATTGAGCGATATTCCACCACGCTGGCTCAGTTCGGTTGGTGGAGGGCTGACGGGCTAATGGACTCAGAAGTTTTGAAGCTGCCCAATTAGGGCGTCTGACTCAGATTTATATCTACTATTACCTAATAGCGATAGTAGCCGTGACTTAGATCTTAACATGTCATACGAAACATGGAACATCCGATAATGTACTTAGATAAAATATTTAGGTTTCTTATTGATACATGGTCAGCGCCGGATTAGAACCTGCATCTCCTGCGTGAGAAGCAAGCGTGATCTCCACTAGAACACGGAGCGCTTCTTTGAATAAATTTACGTACATAAATTTAGATCATTTGGGCTTATATGTTTATTTGTCCGGCTCACGAGTTACCCAAAATATATAGATCTATGTTGATCAAATGTGATAGACACCTATCAATCAATTCGGCTGTGGTGGAATGTGGAGACATAAAATCTACGTCATTCTAAATTAGCTGAAGATGTTGGCGTCACTTCTTTTACATGATCAGCACACTGCCCAACAACATTATTATATTTTGTGATTACACTATCATTCAGGTTTACTTTTTGTTACAGAAAAATTCAAAGAAGATAAATCTTCAGGAGATGACCAGGCTGAGTTACTTCTATCAGAAGGAGATCGCGAAAGCGATGATGAACTGAATCAAAGCTTAGAACCGAGCTTCCGAGTAGACAAGGCTAACAACACCGTCACCGTCGATAAAGTCCAAGACACCTCCATGGACGACAACGAAAACGAAGAAGCAAGCGAAAATGATACGACTCTTGAAAACACACGAAAAGCATCGCTACAAAAGAAATCATCAAATGATAACGTCGGTGACGAAGATGGTAACAGCAGCGGATGGACGGAGAGGTTGAAAAAGTTACTGGATTCAAAAAGAGGCACCTACGTAGTTAGTGATGTTACTCTTGACGATACTAACGATTCAGGGTGTAATACTTTAAAATCAAGAGCGTCTGATTCGGAAACAGAAATTGTTAATGTTTCGTTTGAGGGCAAGGAGGTGGGAAAATTTGAAGAAACCGAGGATAGGTCAAAAATCAAGGATAATCTATCCTCACTAGAGTTTACTAACCCAAAAGCTGCAAAGAAAACTATACTAAGTAAGTTAAAAACACATTCTAATGATAGCGACAAATCTCTTGAGGTATTTGAACAATTTGAAAAAGATTTCAAAACCACAGAACCTCGTGAGCATCAGACAACTTCAGATGAGTTGATAAATCTAAAGATTTTGAAGGAAATGCGAACGTATTTTGAGTATTTTACAGAAGAAAACATCACTGAGCAGTTGCCTAAAGAATCAGTAAAACGTATCAGTATATCAAAAGAAAAAACAAGATCTACAAATGATCAGAATAATGATGTGAATGTTGAATTGATAAATGTGAAGATATTGAAGGAAATTTCTTTTGAGGATATTTCAGTAAACCAAACTCATCAGGTGCAAATAGAAACGGTGAAAGATGTTAAAGAACAAAATATTACTTCAGACGAGCTTACGAAGATACTGAAGAGGAATAAAACCTTTTTAGAGGATCTTGGCACTGATGAAAATGAAATGGGAACTAAATTCTGTGATAGTGTAAAAGCTAATGTAGTTTTGAAAGAAATGAAGAGTTACCTTGCCGATGATGAGAGTTCTGATCGAAAATCTTTGCCTGTTACTGAAGCGATGACTGATGACAGTGTCGAAATTAAAACTATCGTTACAAAAATTACCGAAAAACTGGTAAATAAAGACTTACCTGAAGTATATAGTAATCTTAAAATACTGAAAGATAAACGGGAGTACTTTGACAACATCTCTGAGAATATAGAACCCACCGACGCCGAAATAACTAACAATTCTGCCCCTCAAGTAGACGTTAGGTCGCCTTCTATAGTCAAAGAAGAAGTACCGAAGGACTACGAACCTACCACTATCAAAAAACTTTTAGGTGACAGCCGAACTTCGACCACTAATATTTTATCTGCAAAGAACAGTAAACTGGTGGAAAAAATGCACGATTCACTTGATATTTTCGACGAAGCTCCACCAGACACAGTTGAAAATAGACCTGATGATGCAAAATCTGTTGACAACCTGCAAGAATCGGTGAAGAGAATCTCACTTGCCCCAGAATGCAGAGTAAATTATGCGCAAGATCCAAAAGAAGAAGTGAATTCCAAAATCAAAAACCCACAAGACTTCAAAATCAAACCACTGGTAAAATTATCTGAATATTAGAAAACACTAAAGGAGATAACACGGCTGATGAATTTGAAAATCTTTACAAAGATGTGACATCAAGAGCTACAGAATTCGAATTGCTTGTGACACAAGAACTGAATGACACAGACCTGTTAGCTGAATATAAAACACATGAAATAGTTCTATCGACAATGGACAAGAGCAACACTAAATATAATTTACAACACAACCAACCACAAACAGAAAAAAAACTTGATGAAGTTACGAACAAGCCTAAAACCAATAACGAACGAAAAGACGACAAATATAATCTACGTCACAAGATCCATTCAGAATCAGTCGATAAACAAGAAGATACCGAAAACGCTTCCAAATCTACATTAAAATCCAAGAGAAATCTTCGACTGCGTCGACGTAAGAATCTGAAAGATGACAACGATTCCATGGAAAAACCATCCGAAAAACTGAAAGACATTGCAAACCTACAGAAAGAGTTCTCAGATGTAATATCGGATATTCCACTTGAGCAGAAAACAGTTAAGGATATAGAATCTCCCGAGACGAATGTTGAGTCGTTGGACGTCCAGAGCTGCCCTTCGAAAAGGTATTTCTACAATTATTATTATTGTTATATTTTTTTCTGACATTTCTGATGTATAGTCGACAACTGAAAAGTGAAGTCCCAGGCCTCGGATGTTTTTTTTGGTTCCCACAACCCAGGGTCCTAGTCTGTGGCCCATACGCCATTAATGTGACTATATCAATTTTTACGTATTCAGCATCACGCGCAGTCGCCGCAAGCTCTTCACTCCCCGCGCCGAGCCGCTCGAGGAGTCGCTCAACGAGGCGGGGAACTCCAACGAGCCTGTGCGGGTGCCGCGCCCCTCCTACCACCGACCCAGGGCGCGGAAGAGGCTGTGATGCATTTCGATAGCTGCCGTGGTCAGTTACGTCAATATTTCAAGATGGTCGCGTGTTTCATTAGGGACGTTTGTTTTGAATTTGGAATCGACCAACTACGACGTCATATGCAAAGCAAATAGACGTTTAGTGTATGGGTAAACTGGAACATTTCCATAATTTTCGATCGATTTGAGTATCTGAATTAGGGTGCTGATGTAAAGTAATAATGTATATATTTCAAGATGGCCGGGGAATAAGCTGTTTCAAGATGGCCGCCGCATTAAATGAAATTGTATACTATCTTTTTTTGGAATCGAAAACCCCATTGTATCTGTTTTCTTTCGGACCCCATGCAATAAGCTGTGAATTTCATTTATATTTCAAAATGGCCGCTGCATAATTTATTTTTATTTTTATCTGAAGTGAATTTATAACCTGTACATGTCACAGTTAGTTGGTTAAATTAGACACTTATCTTACTCTCTAGACCGTTTTAAATACCGACGTTTAACTTAACCAAGTCACTAAAATTCCGTCAGACAAGTAAGTGAACGAAACGTTTAACGAGTTGTCTAAACGTTCTTAGGCAACAAGACATATACAATGTATTTTTTTATGTCTGCTTAAGTTTATGTTTTAAGTATTTTTGTTGTTCTTACATGTTCAACCTATCACGAAGGATAAAGGGGGCTTCGCTTCGCTCACCCCCTTTACCCTTCACCTAAGCTACGGCAATGTTTTGCCCTGATATAAGCTGTGCAAATCAGCTGTTGTCGTGACGTCATCTTGTTTTCCAACACGCTGGCTCTGGCTCTGGCATCTGACTTTCGGTAAGACAGATTGTTAAACGTTTTAGACGATGCTTTATTTAAATCAAAATGCTAGTGACTTGGTTAAACTTCGGTATTTAATTAACGGTCTAGAGAGTTAGTTAAGTGTCTGATTTAACCAACCAACTGCGACAAACATATGAGAATCGTCTTAACCTTTGGTCTGTCGTAACTTAAATCTGCGTCGAGTATTTTCAACCTTATGGCCTGGTAATAAGAGTCCAAAACCAATTAATGTTTTTCTTACTGAGCGGTTAATCTGAGATGATTCTGATATATTTTCCTGTATGTGTTTTTACATAACATAAGTTACGACAGACCAAAGGTTAAGACGATTCTCATATGTTTGTCGCAGTTGGTTGGTTAAATCAGAAACTTAACTAACTCTCTAAACCGTTAATTAAATACCGACGTTGAACCACGTTTGTATATTTAGATACAGTCTATTTTTTCAACTATCCGGAGTCACCGAATGACAGGCTTGATTGATTTATTTATTTTTCTGTTGGTAATGTGGCCCAAATTAGAAAACTAAACCCGTCGATTGGTTTAGAGTAATGAAGTTAAGATTTAGGGTAAATAAATATTGTCCCTAGAGGATATTAATTAAGAAGTCATAGTTTAACTCTAATAAAGAAACTGTTTATTAATAATCCCACAGCGGTTATAAACAAGGTAGGTTGCGTGTACAGTAGTATTAAGATTAAGAAACGACTCGAATGTAAGACGTTCGGTGGACGACTGCTTGGTACTGACTACTGACTGCGCTTATACGTAGGCGTTCACTTGAATTACAATGTTGACTCGACAATACTTCAGTCCTTCTATTTTTTTTTACAATATATCGAAAATAATTTTTACTTATAGCATGTAATTGTAAGTCTAATAGTAACTGCTGTAACAAAACAACATGTCTATATGTACAGTCAGCATCAGATATATGTGAATAGGTTAGTTATTAAAAAGATCGTGTCAAACTTCCAACCAAAAAAGCTATCGTGTCAAAGTTATGTCAACATCCAAGTTACCTAACATAATTTTGACACTTTGGCTGTATAGATATTTCTGATTTTTAAGAGGTGTAGATCTTTTTGAGGAGCTAACCTGCTCACATATATCTAATGCTGACTGTACCTATCTGACCTGACAAAATAATACAGTACAACAGAATTGCGTTTTAATCGAAACTACACTTTTGAATGTGACTCTATTACTAGAATGTAACTCTCGACATCCGTTGCCTGTTTACATTAACTTTTGAACAATATTAAATAAAGGTTGCTGTTGAAATACATTTAGCTTGTAGTCTGTTAATATATTACTTTTGCATATATATGCTTGATAAAATAATTTGTATTTTTATTCACTAGCACAAGTTTCAACTTGAGAAAGGTCTGCAATGAATCCATACTACTTGTCTACAGGTTTGTAAAAATAACTCGATCATTATTTTCAAAACCACACATTCATAGGTGCACACTTAGACAAAACAAATGTTACATTTAAAATGTAAGTATTAATATAAGTATCTTACATTTACAAAAGGAAAAACAATACTAAGTTCGGATCACCTTTAGGGTACATTAAAACTGAAAGTAAAAAGCGTTTTATTACCTAACAACCGGTCCACTTTTACGACAGTTCGAGGACGACGTGACGGACTCGTGGCCCCCCTGCGATGTTCCCCTGGGCCACCGGGGGGAACCACGAGGAATTCGCATTCGCTTGTTGTCCCCCTCGGTTCACGACCTTGGAATGTGTTATGTTATGATGCCTCCAGACTCGAGGTACCCCTAAAAAGTTGCAGGTTGCAGACTTACAGTACACACCAAGTACATAAACGAATTATATAAAGAATAGTTTTCTATACTCGTGACCGGTGAAGAAAAAAAATGAATTTTCCCAGATGGGGTGCAATAGGCACACTTCACATAATATTTATGAACAGGTGTTACTGTTTTTGACAGGTTTCACTATTTTTAACAGCTTTCAAACTACTGATCCTAGACCACTGGTGTGAATGACTATTATGACAGCTCTATCAATGCTTCTTGACGAGATGACTTGTACGCACAGATATCTGTGCTTGTACGTATATTACTTGTGTGCAATAAAGAAATTATGAATTGGGTTTTAAAACTATATTTTTTGTAAATATATGATGTTATGCATATATTTAAAGTATTGTCTGCGGAAACAAAATATATTAGCTGAAATCTCGAGTTTTTTTTATTTATCTTGCTAAATTTACATGAAAGGGTGTATTTATTGTACTGAAAATGAAAGCCACATCTTTGATTTATCAGAAAATGATACTACACTCGAGGTGGTGGGTAAAAATAGAAGCTGATATGATTTTTTATCTAAAGCGCGGTGGTGTGAAACTTCAAATGCCCGCCTGCCTACCCCCAGGGGGTGGTGGATGGCTACCGGGCTAAATCAGCTCAGCTTGTTGTCATAGGATACAACTGTGCCATCCGATACCAATTTTTGCCCTCGCCATAGTTTGGGTGACACTACAAACTGTACTTCAGAACACACTTGATTCATTATCAATACGTAAGCGTGCCGTGAGTAACGTTTAAATGCTATATAAATGCTATGCTATCACAGCCAGTGCCACACTGATAATTTTCATGGGCAATAGGGGAGATGTGAACAAAAAAAATTTAATAAAATTTTATGAAACATTGAATGGTCTTAGTGTGAAAAAAATTATATTGTTCACATTTCCCTACTGCAACCAATTGACACAAAATGAAAATGTATATAGACATAATATGAATATAACTATGTACAATTTATGTACATATAATAATAAGTTTGATATTATTGACACTAACAATTATGTTAGTAATTATTTTACTATGACTAAAGGTACATTTTACCTTTCAAATTATTGTAAACGACAAATAGCTATGTCACTATTATATTTATATGACATTACAGCCAAAAATTTGGCTTCTAACTCTGCTTTTACTGAGCAGCCTAATATGAATCTGGTATCAGACCAGAATAACAGGATGCATTTAAATTAGTTCATAGGACAACAGAGGACCCAGGCTCTGGCAACATATGTTCTAGTATATTAGAAAACCCTAAGAATAAGGGAAGCTCACATGCTAAGTATATAAGCCTGGTTCATCAGAATATTCAATGTATTAGAGGCAAAGATCTACAAATAGAGATATTTTTAAATTGTAATAAAATTGACATTTTGTGCATAACAGAGCACTGGTTAACTATTAATGAAATTATGTTTAGCTTTAAAGATCACCAGGTTGGTAGTTCGTTCACCAGACTTAATTCAATACATGGTGGGGCATTAATCATACTAAACAATCATATGAAATTCAAGGAACGTAAGGACATTGTTTCCTTATCTGTTGAACGAACTATAGAACTTGCAGCTGTGGAATTAGAACAGTTCATCGTTATATGTGTCTATAGGCCACCCTTGAGCGACTTTGAAATGTTCGAGAAAATAATGGAATCCGTCCTAACTATTTCATCACACAGTACGAAACGATTAATTATATGTGGTGACTTTAATGTTAATCTGTTAGAAAGAACTACTCTCAGCGTTAGATTAATAAATCTTTTCTCATCATTTAGGCTTAGCCATTTATTTATGGAGCCAACAAGAGTGACTGCTACTAGTGCTACATGCATTGACAACATTTTTACTGATGTTATTCCAATCAGTAAGAGTGTTATCAGTGAATTGGATTCAGATCATTTAGGTCAATTATTTCAATTTGATTCTATTAGAGAACCTGTCATTAAAAAGAAAATTTCGTTTGTGCCAATAACTGCTGACCGGTTAGAAAGAATGAGATACTCTTTAGCCCAGGAACTACCGTTTTTGGCTGCTGAACAGTCTCCTAATATAATGTATAACTTATTCTTTGAAACCTTTATGAAACAGTACAGCGCGATATTCACTTCAAAATCGGTTGTGGTTAGTGGTTCAAACGACTTTAGTACGTGGGCTACTGCAGAGTTGCATAAACGCAGGCAAGCATTGTATGCATTGTATGAGGAACGACGGTTCAACATGAGTGACGAATTTAAAGAACAAGTCAAACAGTTCTCCAAACAATTTAAATTAGACTGTCATACAGCTAAACGTAATTTTCTGAGTAGTAAAATTAAGAATAGTTCCGATGTTATAAAAACGACTTGGAAAATAATTAATGAGGAGGCCGGTCGTAGTAAAAAAGCGAGTCACGATTACGAACTAAAAATCAATGGACAGCTTACGAGTTCTAGCTTAGAAGTTGCAACTGAATTTGAATCGTTTTTTACTAATGCACCGGCTTCCACGACTAAGTATTTAAATTCGTCATCTTTGTCTGCTGTTGCAATATTAAAAGATAATGTCTCAGAGTGTGCTTCATACTTGAATTTTAAGCACGTCACAAGTTCAGATGTCGTAAAGGCATTTAAATTGATAAATGTTAAGAAAACGAATGATCTTTGGGGACTCTCTGTTCACGTCGTTAAATCCCTGATCGAATTAATTGCACCTGACCTAGCGGTCATTTTCAACAATTGTATAGACTGCGGTGAATTTCCTGATTTAATGAAACAAAGTAAGATAATTCCCCTCTTCAAAGCAGGTAGTACTCAAGACCCCACCAATTTCAGACCTATATCAATACTACCAACTTTTAGTAAAATTTTTGAGAAATTAATCTTATCACAGCTATTACATCATTTTGAATCAAATAAGCTAATGCATAACAAACAGTTTGGATTCACTCGCGGTCGTTCAACAACAGATGCCGGAATTCAGTTCATTGAAAGTATTTTTGATGCCTGGGAAGAGTCACAAGATGCCCTAGGCATTTTTTGTGACTTATCTAAGGCTTTTGATTGCGTTTGTCATGAAACATTGATCAGGAAATTACATCATTATGGAGTTAGAGACACGTCATTGAATTTGTTAAAATCTTATCTGAACGGAAGAATACAAAGGGTAGACGTAAACGGAGAACGATCACCAGGATCATTGGTTTCTTTGGGCGTGCCACAGGGCTCAATATTGGGACCCTTCCTATTCCTCATCTATATAAACGACTTACCCTATCTAGGAAGGGACTGTCATGATATGGTACTGTTTGCTGATGACACCTCACTTATTTTTAAAACAAAGCGAAACCAACACGCTACTGATGATCACGTGAACAATACCATATCAAGAGTGGTAAATTGGTTTAATGTTAATAATTTGCTATTAAATGAGAAAAAGACTAAATGTGTTAAGTTTCTTACTACTAACGTTAAAAATAATCAGACATGTATAACAATTAAAAATGAGGAATTGGAATTGGTAACCAGCACAGTGTTTCTAGGTATAACGTTGGATTCCAAACTCTAATGGGGTCCACATATTGATAAGCTATCGAACAGACTGAGCTCTGCAGCTTTTGCATGCAGGAAAATCCGTCACTTGACAGATTTAAAAACAGCCAGATTAGTTTATTTTAGTTATTTTCATAGTATTATGTCCTACGGTATTCTGCTCTGGGGCAGTGCTGCTGACATAAATACTATTTTTGTGCTGCAAAAGCGGGCTGTTCGTGCGATTTATAAAATGAATAATAGAGATTCTCTTAGAAATAAGTTTAAAGAAGTAAATATATTGACAGTCCATAGTCAATATATTTACGAGAATATTATGTATGTCCATAAGAACATTGTTAACTTTCGAAGAAACTGTGATATACATAACTTTAATACTAGAAACAAGGACAAACTTGCAGTGCCCACTACTCGGCTCCATAAAATAAAAAACTCGTTCAAGGGTAATTGTGTAAGATTTTACAATAAACTCCCAAGCACTTTGACAGATCTATCAATTAATAAGTTCAAGAAATACATCAAGCAAAGGCTTATTTCTAAAGCTTACTACAGTATTAAAGAGTACATAGACGATAAAAATGCTTGGGACTGAATTGTTCTAATTAATTGTTGTTTCTTTTACTGGACACTTGGAGGCCTTTTACACCTCCAAAGATTAATTTAATTATACAACTCTTGACTGTGGGGACCATTTACATCTCCTATTATCATTGTATTATTGACTAAAGAGACTATACATCTCTGTTATTTATATTTTAATTATTTTATTATGACATTTGAGACTCTTTACATCTCTCAGAAACAATAATTAAAAACTTTTTTTTCTGATAATATGATAATAATACCAAATGTTCTGTAAAAAATGAAATGAAATGACATGTGAAAGTGCCCTTGCGGCCTATTTACAGAATAAACGTTTTGAGTTTTGAGTTTGAGTTTTGAATGTGCAGAAAAGTATGGGAGGAGTCAATTTCCTTTCCAATTATTTTGGGACCACTAGTAATTTTTTTTCACGTCGCAGTACCGTAGGAGGCCAATCAATTCATGAAACTAGTGGCCCTGTGAGTAGTGGACCTCGCTTACAGGGGGGACTGTGAACCAATTTATAGGTAAGTATTTTAGATTCAATCAAAATCTAGTAGTAAAGTAGCCGCACCAATAACTTTGTAAACTACATTTTGCGATTTAAAATACAATCTATTGACTTCACGAAAATAGTTATAAATTTCACTCACTCTCGTGGTCTGTATAGATCCTCTTTACTAAACCGTCTCCTACTTGGAGGAGTCCAAACTTGGTATGTTTTGAAAAGATTTCTTGGATTTTTAGAAAACAGGCGGCCCCAAGGTAATGCTGTAGTATATTTTTAGAAACGGCTCCGAAGCCCTTTAATTTGATACCCCTCACGAAAGGTTTCAGAAAACAAAACCCCAACAAAAAATTAATGACGTCATAACTCTCCCATTTCCCATCCCGTATTTTTATTTGTAACCTATGAATACGAAAAGTAATATTGTTAAGTTTTTCAGTTGTGGCTAAGAGTGCGGGTCTACCAAGTACAGGCCTAACACTAGATGACTACATCTCTCTCTTACTCATCCCTCCTTACCCTATGCGAGAGGGAGAGAGAGATAGAGAGAGGTGACAGCTCCCTCAAACGCCAAGTAACCTGGCGGGCCCTGAACCACGGGTAAACTATAAATAATACTTACTGGTACATAAAAAAAAGAGATGGCAATCTTACTATTACGTTACGGTACGTTAACGAAGAATGCATGACGTTATTTAGAACATCGGCGCTTGCCCATAACTTAAAATTGTAAACTACAGTTTGCGATTTAAAATACAATCTATTGTCTTTTCACGAAAATAGTTATAGTCTATTTCACTCACTCTCATGGTCTGTATAGATCCACTTTACTGATCCGTCTCCTACTTGGAGGAGTCCAAACTTGGTATGTTTTAAAAAGATTTCTTGGATTTTTAGAAAACAGGCGGCCGAAAGGTTATGGTGTAGTATAATTTTAGAACCGGCTCATGAAGCCCTTTAATTTGATAGCTTAGGTTTCAGGAAAAAAAAAACCCATACAAAAAATTAATGACGTCATAACTCCCCCCCAAGGGGAAATTTGAGAAAAGATCTCGACAAAAAAAAACTATTAATTCAAGAAACACGTTAGCCAAGTTTTGTGAGGATCGCTTGAAAACTGTGGCCCCAAGACCGGAACTGACAGACACGAGACAGAGACAGACGAAAACAAAATCGGCCTCCTATCTTGGCCAAATGGAGCCCTTCGATCGCTCGGTCAATTAAAACCTTTTTTTTTGCATTTTTTCGCCAACTTGTTGGTCCCTAATACAATATCATAATACCTTTTAGAACCTATCATAGTTCTCCCTCTAACACCCATAATGAGTATGTGTGAAAGATAATTCATTCATTATCATAGATATGTGATAGATAATGACGTAATACATAATCAATCACAAATTAAAATTGTTCACTTACTAGTTTTTTTTACCGCGCACACCTACCATTATTACTATTCTCGGTCAATCGCGGTTCTCGGCGCGTTGCGCGTAAAAGGCGAGAGTTGTTATTTATTTTCTTATCAAATGTTTTTTTTATTTATTTCCATAAATCATATTTAGGTACTTTTGGCTAGGGGCCCAAAAATAACCCTGTATTTTATCTGGCCTGTAATGTCTTTCTTACTGCTATGACAAATTGTATATAGAAAAATAGAGTTCCTTTGCTATTGGTGGTTTTCATAGACGCTTCGGAAATATTAGATAAAAATTCCCCGATGTTCTTTATTTTTTAGATAAATACGTACAACTTATTTGCATAAATTTGGTGGGAAGATAATTTATTCATATTTTTCAAACGAAAATTACGATTGATCAAACTGTGCCTATTATTGATTCATGTTTAAATTATGTATTGAATATGTAGTTTTTATATGTACTTAAGTACATCTAGGTTAAAGCGCTGAAAAATAATTATCACCTGTATTAGATTAATGGAAATATTTTCCTTTGGTTAACTAGGTACATGCCCGTTTTTCGAAAGGAAAATTTGCTGTGTCAACTTGTTAAACTCATTCAGCCAATCGCGTGCCGCTATTTTGAATGGGGAATAATAAAACGAGCGAATTACAAAACTAATTGAGCAAATGCACAGCGGAATTAGCCTTCAAGTGCAACTAAGTAGAGATCGCCAAAAAACTATGTATTTACCCGAGTCCCAAGCTACAAAACAATAATTTATTTTCAAATTAATTGACAAAATAAAACGAGAAAAAACACAAACCCGCCCTTTTTACCCTTCATGTTAAGTTGAACATGTATGAACAACAAAAACCAACGCTCGTTTTGTGTTTTATGTTATTAGAATTACGGTTTTCAAGTTGCTATTTTTCAGATTTCTAGTCGCAATTCAGTAATTTTGTCAGACAAAATCATTATTTCTAGTCGCGCTCTGTTTGTCGCGCAATTCAATTATTTTGTCAATCGAAAACTGGATTTACGGTCATACATTTAAATACTACCCATTTAATTTCATTTGTTTATTTCGAATTAATCTTCGATTAATCGCTTGTACTTATAACATTTGACCATTCTGCAGAAACTGTGGGAAAGATTATTTAGATACAAAATTATTTTATCACGACATTTCATAGCCTGCCTTCTTGCTCTTGAAAAAAGTATGTGTGTAACATTCCCTTACTAATTTATCAATAAATAAATATGAATAAATAAATGTAGCATAAAGTAGTGGCCACCAACCCCACTGATCAGAAATCAGAAATTATAAAGCTGCCCTATTAGGGCCTCTAACACAGCTTTACGACTACCTACTATACTTCTACCGCGGAGAAGCGATATAGTGGCCTGAACCAACAGCCTAACGTGTCATCCAAAACACGGAAGCGCCCGAAACAAACTAGTATAGGAACGAATACCCATCCAGTACCCGTCTCGGCCAGATTTGGATCCGAGCGTTTTCCCATGTGCGAATACCGCTGGGCCACAAACTCTCCAATCTTATGCTATATCGATATTCGGGGAAAATAATGCGCGATACATGGCGACACATAAAACAACCAAGTCGTCTGGCAACACCTAAAACCGCGGCTCACTCGAATGTAGGACAATATCGCTAAGATAAACAGATAAGATAATACACCCGCGTAGATAACACACCTCAGTACCTTGTTTACTCTACCATGGAAGACCAAGCTCAACGCCGCTACAGGGAACCAGACTTACACCTTGACCGAGTCGTAGCTTCACAGCCAGAAATTGGCCCTACACCACCCGATGGAGGCTACGGCTGGCTCATCGTGGCCTCTGCAATGGTCTACCACATCACCGCGCCAGGCCTTCTGACCCTATACGGCCTGGTAGTGCTCAAATCCCTTCGAGATGAAGATCACGAAGAAGGCGAGAAATTAAGAATATGGGACGTGGATATAGCCCTAGTCCCAGTTCTGATGTTAGTGATAAAGCTGTTGTTGGACTCGTGGTGTAAAACTGTAGTTGGGTTGGTGAATATGCCACGGTTCATCGCATTGGCTGGGTTGTGCATGACAGTGGCCGGTGTACTGCTCTCTAGCTTTTCGACGAATGCTGACGAGAATGACCATATTGTTAATGTGTTCGCGGGGATTTGTGCTGGTAAGTATTTTAAGTTTTTACATAGGATCCTTATAGGCATTACGGAATAAGCCCTGCCGCAGATAGGGGAGTGTATTCGTATTGTGACGTCTGAATGACAAACTTTAGGACCATGACACTCCTACAATGGTTATCTTTTCTATAAATTAATTTGAATAATTTTATCGTCAAAATGCATTTTGACATTAGCACGTTACATACATAACAGTGATTTATCTGACATTCACACCTTGAATGAGTCATTTAATTTCCAAGAAAAATTCATCATCGCTTTATATGTATTTTCAGGTGCGGGCTGCGCATTGACAGGACAACAAACTGAAGTGATAATAACGCACTACTTTCGAGATAAACTTACTATGGCCCAGCGTTTAGTGCGAATAGCGCCATCTATCGGAAACTGTTTTATACCCCTGTTAGTCGGGTACCTCTGCACGAAATACACTGGAGATGTCGTCGTAATGATCTATGCAGCGGTTCTGATGCAAAATTGCTTCTTCCTAGCTTCGTTCACCCGACCGATGTATATTGAAAAGGTCATCAGAAGCACTTACAATATGTTAAGAGACGCAGTGGAAGACGAAGATGAGGTTATCTTCTCTAACCAAAGTCAATCGAACGCAGAAGCGAATACGGATCCAAACACGGCAACCGCTCCGAGTACCAGTCAACCAAATGAAGACAACGATGACAGCATAGTCGTGTTCAATTCCAATAAAAACGCAAAAGAAATTATCGATCCTTCAATACAAATCAGAGACGACAGACGATTCTCATCAGATTTCAGCGCTACAAACTTCACTCCCAATCGTTTCTCATCAAACTTCGCCGACTTCGACATCAACAGCTACAGGCCATCAGGCTACCAAGAGCTAGAAAACATCGACAGGGAAGCGCAAAATCCCCAGCCATTATATCGTGAAACTACCGTCGACGCTCTGTCGCAAAACAGCTTTGCAGTGAACGCAGAGATGACGCCGGGGACCGCTCGAAGGACCGCGTCGGTTAAAAAAAACCTCATAACATTAGCAAATATGCTGGGTGATATCAACTTTTACCTCTACATCCTACTACATTTGTGCACGACATTTTCCTTGCTGATTTTGGGGGTCATATTCCCTCCGATGATTTGGGAGAAGAACCCTACAATGAATATATGGAGCGTGTCGGCTCTTATAGCGCTGGTCCACGCGGTCGCGCTTTGCTTTATTACTCTCTGCGTGGTGATGCCGAAATCCATCAATGAGAAGGCCAGGCTTTGCAGCGTGTTTTGTATCACCGGCGCTTTAGGATTCTATGGTAAGTGTAGATTTGAATTCTTTATTCCAACCGTTGATGAACCGTTAGTGAACATACGCCCAGCAAAAAGTTGTTTCTTAGGCAATGTCTGGTGTATGAATAATTAGTCCAACATGCCCTGTAAATGTCCATGAAATTTCAGAATTAGTCCTATTGTAGTTAAATTAACGAAAAACAGTTTTTGCTGGGCGTATATACGTACGTAGGCTGGTGAAACATGGTACACATATACTTCATAATTAGTTCAATTGGTCAGAGAACAGCAAAATTGTTTGCTCTTGTGGGCGTCCACGTTTTTGCTGGGCGTACGTTTTCGGTTTTTCAAGATCTCGTAAACTACGCGTCGTATGAACTTGAAAATTGGCATGTTTGTTCATGGAAATTTACGAAAATCCGTATAGTTTACCCGTAATCAACGTCCAATGAAAATAAAATAAAAACCGCCTACTCCCCTAAGTAATTAACCTTTTTTAAATATTGTGACATCAATGTAATTTACATACCATATTGATGTATGTGTTGAGTTTCGTAATGATAACAGCGATATTCAACCCCTCAGTTATCACCAGCGTTAGCTAACGCCACTTTTCCGTACCCTCGGTTTTTAAGTAGTTCGCTAGTTACATCACTAAAACGAGTAACTTACCTACTGTCGTACTATTAACTTACCACTTTCTTTTGCCGCTGAAGCTAGTTCAAATTTATGTACAAAATTTATCAAAAATGTAACTGACCCATTGTGCACTAAACGCAAGTGTACTATCCCAGGTGTGTTATGCGGCTAAAGATGAAAGTCATTGTCTTGTACCGTGCGGCGGATTTTTTCATATCTTTTTGATTCGGTCGGTTAACTTTGGAAATCTTAGTTGCTCATAATTTTACTTAATTACTCCCTTATTTATAGATGGTTGCCCTTGAAATTTTCAGGTTAGCTTATTGCATAGGCGGATTATTTTTTTGATGAATTTCAAGAGTAAACTCCTTATTCGTATAATCGGTATGCAAAGTATCAGCAGGTAAGTTACTTATTTTAGAAAGAAAGAAAGAAAGAAAGAAAGAAAGAAAGAAAGAAAGAAAGAAAGAAAGAAAGAAAGAAAGGAAGAAAGAAAGAAAGGAAGAAAGAAAGAAAGAAAGAAAGAAAGAAAGAAAGAAAGAAAGAAAGAAAGAAAGAAAGAAAGAAAGAAAAGAAAGAAAGAAAGAAAGAAAGAAAGAAAGAAAGAAAAGAAAGAAAGAAAGAAAGAAAGAAAGAAAGAAAGAAAGAAAGAAAGAAAGAAAGAAAGAAAGAAAGAAAGAAAGAAAGAAAGAAAGAAAGAAAGAAAGAAAGAAACATTTATTATAAGGACAGTGAACACACTACAATTACAACAAAGAAACAAAACACAGAGATGAAAAATGGCAATGACTCATGATATAAAATGAAATGACAGTCGTGGTGTGTCACTGTCATTATAAATGGCGTCTGAGTCAGCATTATATTGAAGGCCAGGCCTTCAACGCTGATTTTCAGTCAGCGCCAAGTGTTACCTCGCGAGCGCCCCAGACCGCGGCGTGGTACAATCCATAAATACATAAATATAAAGAATATATAAAAAATAGGTATCAATAATGGTAAATATAAATTTTAGCGCTGTAACTAGTTAAATATAACTGTTATCACTTCGAAACTCAACACATACATCATATTGGCATGTCGAGTTTTATGCGTATCGTCAAAACTGCTTTTCGTCATAACGTAAATTTCGTCAGTTGCGTTTTATCAAATACCTTTTAGTTAAAACTGCTTTTCGTCAAAATACCATTTTTGCCAAAGATGCGTGCAGTCAAATATTCTTGGTCAAAATTGCTTTTCGTCAAAATAGGTATAACTGTATACCTCTAGATAATACTCCGTGGTTGTGTTAAAAATTAAAAATAAAACAATTATGTACTCGTAATTTCGCTTTATTTAATTGGATGTAATAAATAAAAAGGGATACCTCTTATTAACCAAAAATAAAATTAATTCCATGATATACGGTGTCGCAAAAAAGACTACCAGCAATGACCAGGGACCAGAATCTTTTTACTTGACCATATATTTTACACTAATAATTGCTATACATCATATTTATTATATTGAATCCATCTTAAGCTCGTTATTCTTTTTAAACACTGTATGACATTTATCTTATCATTAACGAAATCATTTAATATTTTTTAAAACTTCGTCATATATGTAGAATGCTTTTTCCAAATTTCCAAATTTCCGAATTTTCCAAAATTCCAAATGTCTTTATTACTGTAGATATTTACATATTTTTTGCCACTTCTCTACATTGGACCACTGTGGGAGAAGCAGAGCGTAGAAACTCCCACAGATTGATTATATCATAATAGACTTCGCTATTCCTAATTTCGTAGTCGTAGTGGATGGACTCTTTTCGCAATTTATTTATGTTGTCTTGCCACTCAATATGTTTTCACAATTCTTATACAATGTGTGTGAGCGAAGCATTACACTGACCACATTTTGCACATCTCCAAATTGATTTCCCGTTTTCATATTCCATATTAAAGTGATACTTATATATACCTCTTACTTTAATAGGTTTACCTCTTTTACTTTTAATAAACTCCAGTTCAATCGGCTTGCTGGAGGAATCTATACTACTCAAAAGAAAATAAGGGCCACTTACATATTTCTGTTTTTGAGTAAATTTTTAGATGTAAACTAATTAATAAGTGACTAATTAATGATGTCCGGCCTCCTGCAGTATCCAACCTCTTTAATGCTGGTGTTTAAGTCTTACAGCTGGCCAGAAATTGAAGCAAATAAAAAAAACGAGTTTCAGGTCAAATTCCTTTCAGATGGAATCACAATTTTATTCTGTTAAAAAACTATTTCTGTCCATCTTTTGCTTCTTTTAACATCTTTTGTTAATAATGCCACGTCAACGAAGGCATATGGATACCATTACTGCCACCAGAGCCGTTACATTGATTGCTGAAGGTCATTCACAGCGGTCTGTAGCTTTTTCGTTGGGTTTCTCTCGCCGAGCCATCCACAATGTGGGATCGGTTCCAAGAGACTGGCAGTGTTGCAAGAAGGCCTGCATCGGGCAGGGTGCGAGCGACTACGGCACAAGAGGATCGCTACATCCGATTGAGTGCCCGTCGAGAGCGCTCTGTGACGGCACGTAAGTTACAAAATCGCCTACGGTTGACAACGGGGACTCGTGTTAGTGACCAAACGATACGTAATCGACTGCATGAAGACCAGCAAAGGTCCAGACGCCGAGTAGTACGAATTCCTTTATCTAAGTTTCGACGTGGAAATCGTTTAAGTTTTTGCCGCGAACATTCAGATTGGAGCATGAATCAATGGGGTATGGTGCTCTTCACAGATGAGTGTAAAGTGAAGATTTGTGAGTGATGATCGGCGGATTAGAGTATGGAGACAGGGTGAGAGATTTTCCGATGTCTGCATCAAGGAAATTGACCGCTTTGGAGGTCCTAGTGTGATGGTTTGGGCTGGGATTAGCTTACAAGGCAAAACTGAGCTGGTTTTCTTAAATCAAGGCACAGTAACTGCACAACGGTACATCGATGAAGTCATCAGGCCTCATGTGATTCCATTCTCACAGAGAGTGGGGCCAGGGTTCTGGTTAATGCATGACAATGCCCGCCCACACACAGCTCGGGCCAATCAGACTGTACTGGATGACTCCCATATTCGTGTCCTACCATGGCCAGCGTATAGTCCGGATTTAAATCCAATAGAGCATATGTGGGACCAATTAAAACGAAGGGTTAGGGAGCATGCGCAAGAGGTTCACAACCAGCAACAGCTTATGGATGCTCTGAAACGTGTCTGGGAAGAGATACCTGATGAATACATCAGAAACTTAATCGAAAGTATGCATTCAAGGCTCCAGGTGTGTGAAAACAGGAGAGGAGAATACACCCGTTACTAAACCATTAAAAAAACAGCTTGTGTCAGTTTTTGTTTTGTTTTGCAAAGAGTTTCTGTTTAGTTTTTGCTGTTGACAATGGACTAATTTCATGTTAATTGAAATAAGTGAAACAATTGACTACACAATTAAATGGTTATTAGCATAAGTTAAAACAAAAGCCTTGTTACATGTTATTTTAATAAATATACATTACTGTTTACTATATTTTTCACGTAGCAATCAAAATACTTAGTGGCCCCTATTTTCTTTTGAGTAGTATATGTTAGCGAAATTAAATTATACTTGATAGCTCCATAATAAAATAACCACAGAAATAAGGCTAATTCCGTGATAATGACAGTCGTATTCATTGTCAAGTATAAACCTCAATCTACAAGATAATAGAAAAGTAAGTGCAGCCACTTATGTCAGCAAAGAGGTTTTATACTCGACCTGACAAAAATTCTCGCTTATATACATTAAGACGAAACGCAAGCATGGCAAATCACTGACTTTAACCAAAAGCTACTTTGACGAAAATGTCTTGACCATACAACTTTGGCAAAACGAAGCATCGACGAAACGCACCTTTGGCAAAAATTGGGTAATGACGAAAAGCAGTATTGACGATACGCATAAAACTCGTAAACAATACGGATTATTAGTAAATCTTTTTCAGGACTAATTTGGACCAATTGCCATGAACAACCATGCCAATTTTCGACTTTATACGACTTGTAGTTTAAGACATCTCGATTTTTTTTGTTAATAACTTCTTAACTATAATAGGACTAATTCTGAAATTTCGAAGACATTTACAGGGCATGTTGGACTAATTATTCCACACACCAGATATCGTCTATGAAACAACTTTTTGCAATCTTCACTAAACTTTTTTAAAACTATCTGACACGATAATGCCTTTTTACCAGGCGTCACATTAACCAGCAACAAGAGCTTCCTGGTGGCATGGGGCATCTTCGCGAGCGTCTCCACAGCATCCGCCGGCATCCTGCAGCAACCGCTCTCCAACAACTGCCTCAATGAGTTCGACACCACCGCCACACACGCCGCCGCCAACACCTTGGTCGCCAGCTTCATCATGATCTGGTCTATAGTGTACAATTATGACTACAAAGCGTGTTTTGTGACAGCGGGAGTGTTACAGGCGGTCACTGGAGCGGTGTTTTTGGCGGCATCATTGCGGCGAAGGAGGTAGTTTGTACCTATGTACATTGTCTTTCGAGCTTCAAAATCATGTACAGCTCGCGCTAAGCATCTATTTACCTGTGGTGGTCGCGCCGCGTATTTCCCATATTCATATTCATTTATTTGCATATAACATGTACAATACAGATTGCAGATGAAAAATGTTTGTAGGGTACATGGACCCTGAAAAGGGTATAACAAATTTATCTACACATACACATAACTATTACATTGACCCGTTCACAGGTTAAAGAGACTAAACTTATTTTCCTAATAATTTTTATCTTCGAAGAATTCCTGCAGCACGTAGTAGCATTTTTCGGCGAGGTAACATTTTAAAAGTTTTTTAAATTTTGTTAAATCTTCCATTTCCTGGATATTTTTGGGTAAATTATTATATATTTTTGTAGCCAAGGTAAAGGGACCACATTGTACCATTTTAATTTTTGTCTGGGGACAGGATAAGTAGCTTTTAGGTCTTAAATTATTTGGACGGGAATATTTTGGGAACATATGTAAGTTTTTTTTAACAAAGTTGCTGATTAAGAGATAGAAGTTAATGTAAGTATTTTATATTGTTTAAAATAGGGCTTGCAGCTAGTCATATTGTCTACATTAGCAATTATTCTGACGCATTTCTTTTGTAATAAAAACAAGTTTGGTACATTGGTACTGTTTCCCCATACCACTATACCATATTGGAGCCACGTGTGAGCTGAGTATAATATGCTGTGAGAGCAGTCTTCATATCTGTATATTTCTTAAATTCGTGCAGCGCGTAAGTGAATCTTGATAGTTTGGTTGATATATTTCCAATGTGGTCTTTCCAATTTATATTGCTATCTATGATAATACCTAGTAAAGGGTAAGTTTTAGCACATTCGATTTTATTACTTAGATATGAGTAGTTTATTTCTAAGGAACGTTTTTGATGTGGTTTAAATTGTAATAGTTTTGTTTTGGAATAATTTATTTGTAAATTGTGTTCATTTAATCAGTTAATTAATGTATCAAAAGTAGTTTGATGAAGTACGTTGAGGTCGGTGGCATTTTGGCAAGGTATAACTATTGATATATCGTCAACAAATAGAGTGGATGAATGGTTAATTTGTTTAGGCAAGTCATTAATGAAGAGCAGAAAGAGAATGCACCCCAGTACACTTCCTTGGGGGATTGACTTAGTGACATGTGCTTTTTCAGATCGCACTTTATTAATCACCATGTTTTAGGGTTCCGTACCGAAAGGGTAAAAACGGGACCCTATCACTAAGACTCCGCTGTTCGTCTATGACCAGGCTGTATCTCATGTACCGTGATAGTTAGACAATTGAAATGTTCACAGATACTCCTTAATTCTTTCAATACCACGTACAAACTTACGAATGCACCTGGTTACGTACATGGAGTGTGAAAGTAGCCGCACCATACTAACATAATAACTTTGTAAACAACATTCTGCTATGAAAAATCCAAACTATTCACTCTACACCATCCCTACCATTGTACGGCGTTACGGAACCCTTCGTGCGCGAGTTAGACTCGCACTTGACCGTTTTTTATCTTTGTTAATACCTGGTTTTTACTGGGTAGATGTGGGCAGAATAGTGCCTCTGCCACCCCGTATGTGAAAAGGCGTGACGCTATGTACTGTAGCTGTTCGGGATAACTTCAGAATTAACTAGATGTTTGGCGCGAGCTGTACCCGGATGAAAAACTCGCATTACGAATATTGTGATTTTTTTGCAAACGAAGAAATGTCAAACCTTTCACTTCGACGTCCATATCATATTTTTTGTTCTGGCCAAATGTCATTCCTTTGTTAACAAAACAATCACAAGATTAGTAATGCGGGTTTAAGTTAGTAAGTATAAGTTTGGGACGATTACACAATGGGCCATGCTAAAATAACTTTTAATACTTTTAATTTTTTTTTGTGAAATTAAACGCTATTTTAAGAAACTATTTTGAATATTCCGGGTAACGGATGTTTTATTATATTTTAATTATTTTTAAAATAACACCCCTCGGGACGACACTTGCCCACAGTTTTGGAGGGGTTGCGCTTGAGGCTGGTTGTTTCCGATTATAAAACTAAAAAACTATAATATCAATATTTGTTTACGTCCAGACTGACATCTGGCTTATCGACTGACAGAGGAAAACTGTTAATACTTGACAGTTTTACAGGACAGGCAACTTAACGCTGAAGGGTTTTTGAACAAACGACGACGCCTTCAGTAAAGCTGTAATATTTTTTTATGGGAATAACGGAATTTAGTTAGGAACACAATTATCTCGAAATGGTTTCCCCAGTTTGGTACCTTTGTTTTTTTTTTACATGGCCAATTGTAGTAATGTAATATTATACCGTTTGTGTAGGATCGAAATAGATATTCTGCAAGATTATAGTGTCTTGTAGTACGGTATAATAACAGCGCTGAATATTAAGTATTTACTAAAAACCAAAAAGTTAACGACTGAATTTATATGTGAAATAAAATAATAAATTTTCTAAAGATGTATCACATTGTTTACTTTATTAACTATAAATAAATGTTTGAATAAGTTAATATGATTGCATTTTATGATAATGGTACAATACAATTAGGTTGAAGTGGGCTAAAGACTAAGCCAGCCCTATTACAAAACCCTTAATAACAATGTTTATTTGTACATAAATACAGGAGATGGGATGCAAACGCAAAACATATATATAAACATATAACACAGAAAGAGGACTAATTTCAGATAATAGTTCGGTTCGAGATCCGGGGGCCTTATAAATAAGTAAAGCGACGAACAATCGTATCTACATTACATAAATTATAAATAGTTTACCAGGATTTCAAAATCATTGGAACAGAAAACCAAATATCTAACCTACCTAACCCTGTATTTTTTTAAGTATCTAGAATCAACAATAAGATTAATTTATAGTGGAATGGAATGTGTTGTAAATGCAAATTGTGGATATCTGAGTACCTATGTAACAATGGTGTTAAAAGAAACTAGCTACACAATCCAATAGAATTTACAAGCAAGCAAAACAGTGTAACTTAAAGCAATATCGGACTGTTCCCTCTAGTAAAGTCGCAGAACGATTGAAAAGATTGGTTTGCGCGCGTCCAATTTCATTCACTCACTTCAAATCAGTCACTCATTCAATCAACCGAGTAAATCCATCATATCCGTATTATTCAACTTTTTAGTAGTATTGTTATTCTGATTGCTACTGTTACTACTCTGACTTGGCAAGAGAGATTCGAATGCCGACCAGTCCTGTTTCGCGCTATTTTGGTTGTTCGCCCATTTGTTGTTGAAATTCGCTGTGTTCGCCGGCCATGTTGGATTTGGCGCCATATTTTGGGTCGAGCTTTGATAAGATGTCATATTGGCTGTCGGACTTTGAAAGGACGTCATATTATTTGACGGACTTTGAAAGGACGTCATATTATTTGACGGACTTTGAATGGACGTTGTGCTGTTTGGACTTTTATAGGACGGCCCACCGCTACTCATAGGTGTGCTGAATGTGTTCTGTTGGTAATTGGCCCTCGGCGGCGAGGCGAGTTGCGTCAGATTGGATTGCAGGAGGGAGCTGGTCAGGTCCACTGGTCTCTGGGCGGGACGCTGATGGTTCGTGACGAGCGTCGGTGGGGGTTGCTGGGAAAACTTCTTGACTGTTTCTTGGTGTTGTGCTATTCTGTAATAATAGAGAGGACGGTTATTGACAGCTCGTTAAGATTTATTAAAATGGAGCTCGGCTTTCGGCCTCGCATTTTACGAATAAACATAACATTTCATTTTACATACATACAGGCACAATCATTGAAGTCCCACACTAGGTAAAAGTGACGTCATAAACATGTAAACATCCAAGACCTGGAGATTTATGTTCCTTCCTCCCCAGCCGGGATTCAAACCCGAGACCTCTCAAAACACCACAGATGTCGACGTTTGTGTCATGGCTCGCTATCGGCTTTGTTAGATGACTTTATAAAGTTCGGTTTCGGTTTCGCCAAAGCTTTTTATGCTATAGCTGCCTCGGCTTCGGTCTCGGTGGGGATTTTATCTCATCTCTAAAAGTGTAACTAAGATCTTTTTATAGAACACCCAAAGAGTATAATAAGTACACGGGAATAATTTGTTAAAACTATAGAGACTTGAATTAACTATCTGAAATTCACTACAGAGGCATCTGTTGACTAGAAGAAACTGAGTTTCCGCCACTCAACAGATGACGACTCTTTCTTTTCCTCCGAGCAGACCTTTGCTTGTCTTGCAATGAAAGCGATGTATCAGCGGCGAGCGGCGCCTCGGCTCTCTCCGGCGATCTGACGGAAACGCCCGAAGAGAAGGAGTCAAGTCCGAGTCCGGAGAACATCTGCTCGATATCCGTCTGCGGCGGCGGCGCCGATACCAGTGCGTCAGGGGATGTCAGCGAGTGCTCCATTATCCTAAAATAAATCAAATCAATATCAATAGAGCTCCGTGGTCTAATGGGTTTCACGCTTGCTTCTCACACAGGAGATGCAGGTTCGATTCCTGACCATGTACCAATGAGATTTATATTAATTACATTATACGGATGTTCTAACGGTGATGGACAACATCGTGAGGAAACCTTCATTACTCCATAGCTGCGCTGCTATGGGCTAGCCCCATGTCTCGCAAAATGGAGTATTGAATAACAGGCTCAAAGTGCCTCTGCCACCCCGTAGGGGAAAATGCGTGCTGGATGCTATGTTATGTTTAGATCATATCAATACACTCGTCGATTCCATACTCATGACTAGTTACTGGCCAATACACTAACCACGAGCATGGACGAATAAGACTAGAGGACTGACCACCGATAACAAAAAAACGTAGCCTGTTAGAAAGCCAAAATCCTGCATTATTTCTAGATGTCGCTTTACCATGCAATAGATGCTGGGTGCTTAGGCTGACGGCGTAGTATAATCCATCGTAATATCAACGAAAAATCAGAGATGGCGTAAGCGTAAGCCTTGTTTGTTCTTAGGAAATGAACGCTTATACCGCCTTATCGCCTTATCTTTCCTAAATTAAGTACGCCACCACGATACTGCCTTTACTAGAAATAACTTTTGAACTAGTAGCTCTATCTAGCAATATAAGTACATTTAAACTAAAAATCGAATTCCGCTTCAGAGTACTACGGTTGTTTGTCCTCTAGTCTTATCGTCCATGCCACGAGCTTCTTGCTCTGGTGGGTTTCACGGTTTTTATTTTTACATTCCAAGATTAGCGCCTAGCGCCCTCTGGAAGTATGTTGACTAAAACTATGGCGTTTAAATTACGATCGTTACTGCCAGCGACATCTCTGGATTCCAAAGGGTCACTTCTTTTGTTAATTATAATCTGTATTGAATGCGTACACTGTGGTAGTAGCACTTGTAAAACCCAGCCATCAACCCGCGCTGAGCCAGCGTGCTGGAGTATGGCTCAATCTTACTCGTATCCGGGTAAAGGCCTGTGCCACTCAGTGGAGACATTAATGTGCTATATTTATTTATTTTTAATTACGACGTGACGTTTCAGACGTTTTAAATAAATTTTACTAATCTTAAACAATATCACATGGCTAAAGTCATTAGGAACTCTTTCTAACTGGTGTCAATTTGTGCTATCAAACAAAATTATGTATTGGTTGGTACCTAGCCAGCCACGGGTGGGCATAACTGCGCCGTTGTCACATCGTATGGGTAAAGTGGTGACGCTCGGTTTGTATGTTTGTTTGCTGTGTAACGTGCGATCGTTAATGCGCCCTAGCTCACACTCACTTGGAATCATTCTGTATAGAGTTAAGTTGTTCCAGCTTCGCCCTGTGTTCCGTTTCCACTTTCCCTATCATCTGCTTCACCAGAGAGATCAGTGCATTGAACTGATTCAGAGTCAGTCCGTTCTCTACGCATAATGGCACCAGGAAGGGAAGCACTTTCGTCGCCATCACTTCTTTTGTAATTCCGAGCTTGTTATGACTGAGCGCCAGCTTGTAGATTCCTGGAAGAAACGAGAATAACATCAATGAGTTGTGTCCTGGATATGTCACCATAAGATTGTCAAAACCGTTAGTTGATAAACTAACATTTTTTTTTCTCGTTAGTTGGTCAACTATCGACAGATAGTAAACTGTAGCGTACTGCTTACTTTATGACGCGTTAGTTGATAAACTAAGGGTTAAAACCGTTAAATGGTAAACTGGTTTAAACTTGAATTGCAAACGAAATACCAGGGCAAACACTGCGGTAGCTTAGATGAAGACTAGAGGGTGCTAGCGCAGTGAAGCCCCCGAATAGTCTTCGTGTTAGGTTGACATGTAAGAACAAAAGAAACGTAAATTCTAAACCCTGTCGGTCTGGTTTACTATCTGTCGGTAGTCGATCAACTAACGCGGTAGTTTATCAACTAACGGTTTTGACTATCTTACGGTGACAGATACAATGCTAGAGGAGACAAAACATGGACTAAGTCTCTTGATGCCTTGGCCTATTAAGAAGCTGAACTCTGTAGAGCAAAATATAGCTTATGTATTTTTAGGGTTGCGTACGCGAAATGTGCCAAACGGGACCGTATTACTAAGCCTCCGCTGTCGGCCTGCCTGTCTGTCTGTCCGTCCGCCCGTCAGCGGGCTGTATCTCATGAACCATAATAGGTAGAGTTGAAATTTTCACAGAATGTATATTGCTGTTGCCGCTACAAATGAAGACACGAGATTTTATAAAATAAAGGGTGTCCCCATATAAGAGATGTATTTTACTATTATTGCCCCTGGAAATCAGCAAATCATCATCATTCAAATATTATCGCTAACACGCGATGACCATCATAGTCGTCGGTCAAAATTGGTTGACGCCGAGTCCTCAAACTGTTGGCACTGCTATAGTAACCAAGTTTAGACATAATATTTTTATAGGGTTCTGTACCTTATAGAATTACTTTGTTATACGTCTGTCTGTCCGTCTGTCAAGACCGTTTTTCTCAGGAACGCGTGCAGATATCAAGTTGAAATTAATATCGATTACTTAGGTCTGTGGTCTGTTAAAGTTGTGATAAAATGAAACTCATAGTTCAACGCAATCAAAAGGTACCGCGATATATGTCACAATATTGCTGAAATTGCTTGATGTTCACAAGGGAATAAAAACCTATAGGGTACTTCCTGTTGACCTAGAATCATCAAATAGAGAAGCTACAATGAAGATATTTATTACATTTAATTTTGTGCCCTAAAGTATTACTCTTGTGATCTATTCGACAGGATATTCTTGAAAATTAAAGCAAAAATAAAATCAATTCATGTTTTCTATTAGGCGTGAAGCAAGGTTTTAGAGCACAAGTAAAGGGAAAAATCCGAAAACTGTAAATTTTTGTCTGTATGCCTCTCCGTTTGTCATTACTAAGCCTCCGCTGTCCGTCTGTCTGTCCGTCCGTCCGTGCGTCACCGGGCTCTATCGGACCAACCAAAATAGGTAGAGAGCTGAAATTTTCAGAGAATGTGCATTTCTGTTGCCACAACAGCAACAAATAATTAACTACACACAATTTTGAAAATGAAAGGGGGTCCCCATACAAGCGACTTTTTTTTTTAAATCCCTGCCCCCGCGATATACCTCATAACATCATGATTCAATAACACCATAAATTTCACTGCTCTTGAGATGGCACAGTCGGTTTCGTATCGGTTTCGCAATCTGGAAGTTCCGGGTTCGATTGCCAGAGAACACATATATTTTTTCTTTTTGTTTTATTATTTAGCATTAATTCTTTTTTTTTCTTTTTGTTTTGGTTTTATCACAATGGTACGGAACCCTTCGTGTGCGAGTCCGACCCGCACTTGACCGATTTTCTTAATATTCGCAAGGGCATCAAAACCTAGAGGATACTTCCCGTTATCATGAATTTATAATTATGAAATTTGACACAAAGCAAGGTCATATAGAAAAAGGAAAGGAAAAAAGTCTGAAAACCATAAATTTGGAGTTCCTACACCAAAAATATGTTATTTATGCGGAACCCTTCGTGTGCGAGTCCGACCCGCACTTGACCGTTTTTTGTTATTAACTTATACATAAGCAACCGCTTTGGGACATTTCCCATGCAGAGGGTTTTCTTGGCTCTGAAGTCGGCCAGTGGGTAACTAACGCTGCCACCAGTGTTGCTTTTACCAAGGACATGTCCTGGTGCATTTTGTTTATTTAGATATGTTCGACATTTTAATGAAAGTAATTAGTATTTTGTTTAGTATTGACCAAGCACCAAGCGAATTTCTGATATCAATTTAATTGTATTGATTTTTGATCCTAATAAAAATAATTGCTCTACTTAAAAAAAAGTTACCTAATATCCCCATAAGCACGGCTGGCTCTCTCGAAGGTATCTGCGGAAGGAATGGTATGATCTCATCCAAGACCAGCCATTTGTCCAAGTGCTCCAACAATTTGCCCAAACATAGCAAACAATTCACTCTAACTGATATATAGTTGGTGTTTACACACAGCTTTTTTATCCGCGGCATAAGAGCATTTTTCATTGCTGGGTAATCTATCAGGGATGCAAACGTCGGGAGTACTGATAGGCAAAGCTCCTGTATTTGCTGGGCATCGGATTCTAACGCTCGGTACAGCATTGGCAGTATATCGCTTTTGACTTCCTCTCCAGGTGTTAACTTTAGCAGGAGTTCCATTTTCTGCATGAAAATTAGGAGTATCTGAATTGGGTCCTGGATTGTCATGACTGGCTTGAGTACTGGCAGAATGTATCGGACATATTCATCTTTAGTGGAGTTTTCTGCAATGAGTAAAACATTGGGTAGCACAAATGGGATCATTGGTGGGTTGACAAACTCCTTGGCCAGTGATGGCAGTATGCGGTAAATGCAAATTCTGTGTGGCATCTTTTGGATGACTTGGGGAAGCCCTTTGAAGAATTGCGACTTTTGTAGGTTGTCCCATTGGAACAGAGAGTCGAGATAGTTGAGGGTCTTGACCCCAACATCTTCGAAGTATGGTATCTGGAAATAAAAAAGGTTAGTGAATTTAAAAGGATTTTCTTTCAGTATTTCATTAGTTCAATATTAAGTTTCAAATGGCGAGCAAGTCACCTACACTTTAAATTGTACTCTTCACAGAATAGGTAATTCTAAAACTGATACCTTCAAAAACTGATGAAGATCTGGTCTCAAAACTGGTGAAGTGTTCATCATCAACTTCACATAATCCATCAGACCTTCAGCTATACATGTCAAGCGAGAGGGTGGTAGATTCTTCAGTTCACTCGCAAATCTCTTGAATTTCGAATAGTCATTGCCGACATTCCCCATAGTCTGATGACTAGAGCTGTGTAGACAGTAGATGACCATACCCAGGGAGTAGATATCACTTGACGGGGAGTGTGATGCTGTCAGGATATACTCTGGAGCCAAGAAGTCCAGCACCGGCTGTGTGAGAGGGTGCATCGCAGGACAGTATTCAGCAAATGGCCAGCAAGGCTCTACCCCTGGACCACTCTGGTTAGCGATGCAAAAGTCAAAGCCAAAGATCTTCCAAGCACCCTGTTGGTTTACAACTATTGACTCAGGGCAAATGTTGTGGTGCAAAAGTTTGACATCATTGTGTAGGAAAGCTAGACCTTCCGCTACTTGCAACAAGCCATATTTTATTTCGACTTCATAGAGTTTGTAGTTGAGTAGGTGTGCTGGGACTGGTTGTGGCATATTCTCTGTATTACCTAGGATGTTGGCGAGGCTGGCAAACACTGGTTCTGTTGCAAATGCTAAACTTTCTCTGCTTTCTTCTAAACTATGCTGGACTGTTAGTATCTGTGGGTGTCGCAACTTTGTCAACTGAGCAATGCCACGTTTTACTGTTTCTAGTATAATGTCGCGGTCAGCCTTGCCCCATTTTTCTAAACATTTTTTTTCGAACACGAAAATGGAGGCCTCTTGTTTGGTTGACTTTTTGTAACCTTTGTATACTTTCCATAGCAGACCTAGAACGAAATTCATTATTGAAGTGAATTTCGATGACAAATGACGCTCTGACAAATACCATGGTTAATTAGTAGAATAATTAAATGATAGCTATTTTACCTGGTCCAGCGCTTGATATAAACTGCGTGGCCTCAAACTCCCGAGTCACAGGGTTTCCTGGAAGAACACCAGACAACTGAGACACGGTGTTACTGACAGACGAATAGAATTTATTAAACACTTCCATAATGGTCTCACAGTTATTTAAATAGTAAATAGATGTGTATAAAAATACACGAAAGGTCTGCACAATTTTGTTGACTGATCCAGACTGATCCTGTCCTGTCTGACATCCGTCACAAAACCTGATGAATGAGTAATGACAAAATTTCGTTCAAATACCTACTTGTAGGTTGGTATTTTTTAAATAGAAAATGTTGGTATACCTCGCGCCACGAATTAAGAGCGCTGGGTGACGTTGGCGGGAATGACTGCGCATTTCTACAGGTATTGAAAAGTGACTACTGCGCATTCAAGGCCACCGCTCATAACTCGTCGCGCGAGATATAAGTGCCCCCAGATTTAACAAAAGATACTGTTTCTCCTTCTTCTTCTTCTTCTTCAGGGGGTTAAAGTTCCTGTACCTGGCCCACTACAGCAGGGCCTTTGTACATGTCCCCTTCACCCTTTCTTCTAATTCAGTCATCCTAACTCCTGCACCACCTAGAGTATGAGGTCTGTATGCTATCTGCTTATAGAACAGGCAGCTGACTCTCCGATAGGGGGACCATTCGCTATCCGCAACCTGTAAAGCGCTTGAGCCTATGGGGAATGGGTCCTTCTAGATCACCATTGTCCACATAGTGCCACATGGTCACCGCGGAGGCATGCTGAAAGATGTCGACATGTGTGGGTCCGTCAGGCATTCACACTAGGTATACGTCGCGCCACACGTTATGAGCGGTGGCCTTGAATGCGTAGTAGTCACTTCAATACCTATACATATGCCCAGTTAATTCCCGTTCGTTGCGCGACTTATAGGTAGGTTTAATAAGGTAACTGTTGTCTGTATGAAACATGTTTCTACAAGGTTCCGTTAAAAATATTATTGATACTGAAGTAGTTTTTGGGAAACACTTGCATTTGTGAATAACGTTATGAATTTGTTTGTAAAGTATGTGATGTACCACCAGTCAGAACCACCAACAAAGCACACGGTCTTATTATTGTTTGTCCCACACTCTTCGTTAGTTTGTTTTGCAGAGATAAGAAGTATTGTGAATGGACCTGGAGAACAGTAACGCTGATTCGCCAGCTTGGCGCCAGGTTTGCAAAAAGTGCGTTTGCAACTCAAGATGTCAATGTCCACACTAACCGCACTTGGTGCACAACGCTGAATACAGCGTTGTGCACCAAGGGTGCAGTCTAGTACAAGTTTCGCAAGAAAAATCCATCACACTGAAGCTGAAGTACCTATACAAAAACCTCATTTTCGAGAAATTCACTGCAAGCTTGAGAGAAGTTTGTTCAGACAGAGCTTTATTATATTGCACGATGTACAAACGGGGCCACGTTCTTTCCATCGGAGTTTTCATCCTCGTCCACTTTCACAATAGTTCATGCGAGGACGCATCTCACAAAAACGAGCCCTACAGGCCTCTGGGCCCATTGGTGAAGTGCACCTTCCTACCAATGGAGTTTCTGGAGTGCGACAAACCTCTCGACCACAAAGGGAACGTAACTGCTAAAGAAGACGTAAAACACGGCTGTGTTAAATTCGGAGGCGTAAGATACGAAGACGTAGAAATCACAAAGCTGCAATGCAAGGCGCTTGATTCTATTGAATGTCACGGACCGCGAAGTTTTCTGAAGGATGGTTTCCCTTGCGTGCGGTACACAGGACATTATTTCACAACTACGCTTATCTACAGTATTTTGTTGGGATTTTTGGGAATGGATCGGTTTTGTCTTGGACAGACCGGCACAGCAGTGGGTAAATTATTGACACTGGGTGGTCTTGGAGTCTGGTGGATTGTAGATGTAGTGTTACTGATCACAAACAGCTTGCATCCAGAAGATGGGAGTAATTGGAACCCTTATGTTTAGATCTTATACTTTTCTATAATTGGAATGATTGTAAGTTGTGTACATAAAATTTAATTATTGTTAATTTTTTCTCATGGTTTCATTTAAATGAAAATGTAATAAAGACACAACCTTGGAAGAAAAGGTCACTTGCAGAACACAAGTGGATCTCTGTGGCACTGTGGTTGTGGCTCTGTCTACCATGTGAGAGGTCCCAGGTTAAATCCCTGGCTGGGGATATGGATAAAAAAAACAGGTTTTGGATGTTATTATGTGTGCGACATTGCTGTTTCTGATTCCCATAACAGGATATCCTAGTGTGCCTGCATGAAAATGTTTGTTTGTTGTAAGAGGTGTTACTTTTTAATAGGGGGGTGGGGAATCACTAAATCGAGATACCCCAAAGAGACCTTGTTTCTAGATAGCATTTCAAAAGGAAAAACTGAATAGATCCCATAATTAAATGAAGGTGACTTATAAACAACATTTCTTATGTTTGTCAGTACATTGGTTTGAACAGCTTATCACAAGTTAGCAAGAACAAAATAATTTCTTCATTTGCTTATTTTTCCCGGAAAAAGATGTAAGTACATATTACATAGTCTTTATAAAAGGTAATATTGAATAGGAGGAAGAGGCTCAAATATTGCCAAAAAAAATAAAACCCCCCTCCCAATTTTTTTAGAGGCTTTTTGATGTATTTTTTCAGCTATAAGTAACTGATGTACGGCCGAAAAATCACATAGGTGCAAATAAAATACGTTTTTTAAGAACCCTATTTTTAAGATCTTTTTTAGTAATTGGAGTTTTTCATAAATCAAATCAAATCAAATCAAAAATCATTTATTTCCATAGGATGTTGTTACATCACTTAGATCCGTCATTACATTTTTTTGGGTGAGTTCACTAACACAATGGCGGAATCTGTGGAGAAGAGCTCACCGAAGAAACTCCACAGTCGTCGCATCTTTTGCGTTTCCTTTTTTAAATAAAATATTGTCAAATTACAAAATGAATGCTAATTATATATCGAAACAGCCTGTTACTCAAACAATCTATTCCCATGGACATCTGTCCTCTAAGTAATCAGATATCCTATAGTAACCTTTTTTACACAATTTCTGTTTTATTATTATTTTAAACTTGTCTAAAGGTAAGTTTTTAATATCAGTAGGGACCTTATTGTAATAGCGTATACAATTGCCTTTAAAAGAATTACTAATTTTATGTAGTCGGCTTACATAAGCAACCAACTTGTCTTTATTTCTAGTATTAAAATTGTGTATATCACTGTACTTCTGAAAATAAGTTATATTTCTTTTTACATACACAAGATTGTCATAGATATATTGAGACACAAATGTCAGAATATTGATTTCTTTAAACTTTTCCCTCAGTGACACTCTAGGCCCTAATCTATAAATTGCACAAACAGCCCGTTTCTGCAGAATAAATATACTATTAGCATTCGCAGCGTGACCCCACAATAAAATACCATAGGTCATTAGACTATGAAAGTAACTAAAGTAGACTAGTCTAGCGGTGTCTACGTCGGTAAGAGCTCTAATTTTTTTAACTGCGAACGCTGCCGAACTCAGTCTGTTCGACAATTTATTTATATGAGGATCCCATTGTAGTTTGGCGTCTAAAGTAATGCCCAAAAAGACAGTCGACTGCACAAGGTCCAATCTCTGTCCTTTTATAAATATGTCTGTAGTTACCGGGTTCACATTGGGTAACACGAATTTAATACATTTAGTTTTCTTTTCATTAAGTAATAAATTGTTAACAGTAAACCAGTTCACTATACTAGAGATAGCATTGTTTACCTCGTCATAATTTGATTGCTGTCTTTTAACTTTAAATATCAAAGAAGTATCATCGGCAAACAATACTAACCCATGTTTTGCTTTAACGAGGTAAGGTAAATCATTAATATATACTAAAAACAAGAAAGGACCAAGAATTGAACCTTGCGGTACGCCCATACTTATTGAAGACCCAGGTGATCTTTTCCCATTAACATCGACCATCTGAACCCTATCTGTTAGATATGACTCCAGAAGGCCAAGTGCCTGATCTTTTACACCATAATGGCGTAACTTCCCGACAAGAGTGTCATGATGGACGCAATCAAAAGCCTTGGATAGATCGCAGAAGACACCTATTGCATCCATTGCGTCTTCCCAGGCATCAAAAATATTGTCGATTAGTTCAACACCAGCATCGGCTGTTGAACGACCCTTTGTGAAACCAAACTGAGCAATATGAATTAAATTATTGAGATAAAAATGACTTGAGTTTTTCAAATATTTTGCTAAGCGTTGGTAGTATCGATATGGGTCTAAAATTGGTGGGGTCTGATGTACTACCAGCTTTGAATAAAGGTATAACTTTACTTAGTTTCATCAAGTCAGGAAACACACCATTATCTATACATTGATTAAATATACAACAAAGGTGAGGTGCAATACAATCTACAATGGAACTAATAATTTTTACTGATAGACCATGGGCGTCAGCTGTCTTTTTCATTTCCAGGGATTTAAACGCATTTACAATGTCTTCATTATTTACGTGCCTAAATTTAAAATCTGTTTTACATTCCTCAAAGTTTTGTTTAAGTATAGATTCAGCAGCAGCGGGAGATGAATTTAAAGACTTGGTTGTTGAAACTGGAATGTCCGTAAAGAAATTTTCGAAAGCTTTTGCTACTTCTAGGTCTGTACTTAGCAATTGATTATCTATCTTAAGCTTGAAGTTATTATGTGTAGCTTTGGCCTTTCCAGTCTCTCTGTTTATAATTTGCCAAGTCGTTTTCATTACATTGCTACTAGATTCAATTTTGTTTTTAATGAAATTAGATTTAGCTACGGCACAAACGCGTTTAAACATTTTTGAATAACTACGAACATAATCTAGAAAGGCCGTATTTTTGTTATATGATTTCTCTTCATAGAGTTCATATAATCTTCGTCTGCTCCTATGAGTTCCAACTGTCGCCCAATCACTAAACAAAGCTTTGTTATTAACTTTTATAGTTTTTGATTTAAATACCGTATCATATTCATTTTTTACAAGGTTAAATACTGAGTTGTACAACAAATTTGGATCGTCACTGTATGGTATTTCCCATAGTTTATCTAAAATATTATTCCTGTAGTGTTCAAGCCGAGTGTCACTAACGGGCACACATGTAATATCCTCTTTTTGGTCCTTTTTTATTTTAATATTGAATATACCTATCTGACCAGAGTGATCAGAGGTTAATTTATTGATGACCGATTTGAAAATGGGCGTAATGTTAGTAAATATATTGTCAATGCAGGTAGCAGATGTTGCAGTAATTCTAGTAGGCTCCAAAAACAGATAGTTCATGTTGTGACATAAAAATAAAGATTTTAATCTAGTACAAATATTATTATCCTCTAACAGATTAACATTAAAATCACCACAAATTATAAAAAAATTGTTTTTATCGCTGATTTTAATCAACACTTCATCCATTTTCTTTTCGAATAAATCAAAGGATGAATCTGGTGGTCTGTATACGCTCATTACAATAAGTTGTTCAAGTTCAATACAGGCTATTTCCATGGTACGCTCAACAGACAGGCTCACTATGTCAACTCGTTCCTTATATTTAAAACTATTATTTACAAGTATTAAGGAGCCACCGCGATCAGCTGTTTTTCTGTTGAACGAACTAGCAACGTGGTGGTTATTAAAGTTGAACAAGAACTGATAACTCTTTAAAAAGTGCTCTGTTATACATAAAATATCAATATTATTACAGTTCATGAATAACTCAATTTCCAGTTCTTTACTTAACATGCCCTGTATATTTTGATGAACCACGTTTAAAATATTCTTACTTTTACATTTTTCATTACTAGTAACTTGATTTAATGGGCAAGATGAAGGTATATTTATACAAATATTAATATTACTGCCAGAGTTACTCTCTGTTGTCCTATAAAATAAAATTTGGTAACCTAAACAACATTATTGTTACGGCCTGCTTGCGCTTGCGGGACGTACAAGAGAGAAGACGGCGTTTACCAAGACGTTTTCGGGTCTCTTAAAAAAAAATGCATGGTGTTAAATCCTTAAAAATACATACTTAATACAATTAATCTAACAGAACCAGCGTCTTACTTTACAGTCAATTCAGCCTTAATATTGGTCCTTCGCCGTAAAAATCAAGAATAAGTTATTCTTGATTTTGTTAATCTGAATTACGCAACAATAGCGCCATCACGCTGCAATACTGGCTAGGCGTCGTCGCTCTGAAAATTCCGCAAGAAAATTTCAGCTGGCCGACATATTGCACGGACACGGCACTGAAAGCGAAGTTATGTTTTCTACGTCAAATAGATCAGACTTCATAATACATCAGCTCCTCTCCAGCTTCAAGCTAAGGAGTCAAACATCCAAATCAAAATATTCAGAAGCTTCTACACTACAGAACCTCTTCAGCCTTACCTTTTGACAACCCGAATGGCCGAGTCGGCAGTAACCCTGCCTACGAAGCCAAGGGTCCCGGGTTCGAGTCCCGGTGGCGGCAAATATTTGTTTGATTAGAACGGATGTTTGTACCCTAGTCATGGTTGTTTATCTATATGAATTAAATTATCTCAATAATTTAATTCATATTGCTCAGTTTGGTTTCACAAAGGGTCGTTCAACAGCCGATGCTGGTGTTGAACTAATCGACAATATTTTTGATGCCTGGGAAGACGCAATGGATGCAATAGGTGTCTTCTGCGATCTATCCAAGGCTTTTGATTGCGTCCATCATGACACTCTTGTCGGGAAGTTACGCCATTATGGTGTAAAAGATCAGGCACTTGGCCTTCTGGAGTCATATCTAACAGATAGGGTTCAGATGGTCGATGTTAATGGGAAAAGATCACCTGGGTCTTCAATAAGTATGGGCGTACCGCAAGGTTTAATTCTTGGTCCTTTCTTGTTTTTAGTATATATTAATGATTAATGATTTTGTTAAAGCAAAACATGGGTTAGTATTGTTTGCCGATGATACTTCTTTGATATTTAAAGTTAAAAGACAGCAATCAAATTATGACGAGGTAAACAATGCTATCTCTAGTATAGTGAACTGGTTTACTGTTAACAATTTATTACTTAATGAAAAGAAAACTAAATGTATTAAATTCGTGTTACCCAATGTGAACCCGGTAACTACAGACATATTTATAAAAGGACAGAGATTGGACCTTGTGCAGTCGACTGTCTTTTTGGGCATTACTTTAGACGCCAAACTACAATGGGATCCTCATATAATTAAATTGTCGAACAGACTGAGTTCGGCAGCGTTCGCAGTTAAAAAAATCAGAGCTCTTACCGACGTAGACACCGCTAGACTAATCTACTTTAGTTACTTTCATAGTCTAATGACCTATGGTATTTTATTGTGGGGTCACGCTGCGAATGCTAATAGTATATTTATTCTGCAGAAACGGGCTGTTCGTGCAATTTATAGATTAGGGCCTAGAGTGTCACTGAGGGAAAAGTTTAAAGAAATCAATATTCTGACATTTGTGTCTCAATATATCTATGACAATCTTGTGTATGTAAAAAGAAATATAACTAATTTTCAGAAGTACAGTGATATACACAATTTTAATACTAGAAATAAAGACAAGTTGGTTGCTTATGTAAGCCGAATACATAAAATTAGTAATTCTTTTAAAGGCAATTGTATACGCTATTACAATAAGGTCCCTACTGATATTAAAAACTTACCTTTAGACAAGTTTAAAATAATAATAAAACAGAAATTGTATAAAAAAGGTAACTATAGGATATCTGATTACTTAGAGGACAGATGTCCATGGGAATAGATAATAATAGTTTCGATATATAATTAGCATTCATTTTGTAATTTGACAATATTTTATTTAAAAAAGGAAACGCAAAAGATGCGACGACTGTGGAGTTTCTTCGGTGAGCTCTTCTCCACAGATTCCGCCATTGTGTTAGTGAACTCACCCAAAAAAATGTAATGACGGATCTAAGTGATGTAACAACATCCTATGGAAATAAATGATTTTTGATTTGATTTGATTTGATTTATCTAAGTATAATATTTATCTATATAAGTATGTGTATCGTTGTCTAGTACCCAAGATACAGGGAATCCTAGTTTGGGGCTAGATCAATGTGTGTAAATAGTATCCAAGGTATTATTATTATTCAAACTGAGGAGTCAGACATACAGAACCATCTTCGTACAGAAACTCTTCAGATACCCTTCAGCCTTCAAGCTAAGCAGTCAGATATATAGAGAGGAAACTGAACAAGGACTGATACTGTGAGTTGGTTCCAATTACCTTTCAAATCACTCTTTAAAGTTCAAGTTAAAAATGAGCTGAGAAGAAAATCCTATTATAGTATTAAGGAATACTTAGATGACAAAACTGCATGGTCCATACCATCTCAGCGCACAGAAATTCGACGAGGGGCGATGGATCAAGTCTATCACTCGCCGGCGAATTTCCTTAGTCCGAAACCAGTACCTGTTGTAGTCACTTTTAAAAAAAAAGGTATGGGGGAGTTTCTTGCCGTTTCTTCTTAACCCCGAGGCCCACCTTCCGAAACGGTGGTCTTTTTTTATATAAAAAAAATTTACTTGTAGTTATAAGTAAGTATAATTTTGACGTTGAATAAGATTATTTATCTATTTATATTCAATTCATATCACAATAGTAATCAGACTTCATCTATATACCTACAATCTATGCACATATGCATCATCAATTTGCTTAGGTATGGCTATGGATATCAGTAGGTAGAGTCCTCTATTTCATTAACTGTTGCTTACATACATAACCCACTATTACATCAAGTGCGGTACAAGTTATTTGCTTGCTTCATAGTCAGTACTGCGAATAATAAACCAGTAAAATATCTGAAGCTCGTATCAAAGATATTAAATAGTTGCGTGGAGTACTCAGAATAAAGCTTACAATATTCGAAAATCATTTAATAAAGCTTTACAATGCATCGCAGTTGTCCGAATTCCAGCTAACAGAGCCCGGTCTTCGTGTGACGGGCCTGAGTAATTCGAACAATGATTTCGATCAATTTCTGACGAGAAGGACGCTCTAGCATTGTTTGACGACCGCGAATAATTTGACTCCAAGTCACAGACTTGATATCGATGCTCCAAGTACTTATTATGCTGCGATGGCGCAGGCGTACCAACTTTTGAAAGTTATTGTCAAGAAGTCGCAGCACAGGCAGTCAACATCCAGTGGCGCAGGGTCGTCAGAGCGTCATGACTTCGTCAGGTTGCCCAAAATTGACCTGCCTCATTTCGGTGGGGAGTATCAGGATTGACTGGAATTTCGAGATACGTAGGTATATTTCATTTATACACAGCAACACAAACGTCAGTGATATCAACAAATTTCACTACTTAAGCGCTGCACTCAAAAATCGCGCGTCTTTGGTCATCAAAGGTCTTGATTTCGGTGCCAATGCGATACGATACGATTGCTTGGAATTTATTGACAGATAGATATGATAACGTGAGGATCCTAACCAACAATCACGTAAAGGTTCTTTTTGAGTTGACAAAGGCCAACCAGGAATCATGCAGTGCCCTGAAAAACTTAATTGATAAATGATAACACTAACAAAAATCTTTGAGCACTTGCTGGCTTGGGCCAACCAATAGACCATTGGGACGCTCTCATCGTACATATTGTTGCAAGTTGGACAGTGTTACTTACCGTGAGTGGGAAGAGCACCGTCACGACGACACGAACCCTCCACTTAAAGAATTCATAAAAAAATTGAGCGGTAGGGCAGACTTATTGGACACAATACAGGCAAAACAACAACAACGCAATGCCCAAAAAGACAGTCGACTGCACAAGGTCCAATCTCTGTCCTTTTATAAATATGTCTGTAGTTACCGGGTTCACATTGGGTAACACGAATTTAATACATTTAGTTTTCTTTTCATTAAGTAATAAATTGTTAACAGTAAACCAGTTCACTATACTAGAGATAGCATTGTTTACCTCGTCATAATTTGATTGCTGTCTTTTAACTTTAAATATCAAAGAAGTATCATCGGCAAACAATACTAACCCATGTTTTGCTTTAACAAGGTAAGGTAAATCATTAATATATACTAAAAACAAGAAAGGACCAAGAATTGAACCTTGCGGTACGCCCATACTTATTGAAGACCCAGGTGATCTTTTCCCATTAACATCGACCATCTGAACCCTATCTGTTAGATATGACTCCAGAAGGCCAAGTGCCTGATCTTTTACACCATAATGGCGTAACTTCCCGACAAGAGTGTCATGATGGACGCAATCAAAAGCCTTGGATAGATCGCAGAAGACACCTATTGCATCCATTGCGTCTTCCCAGGCATCAAAAATATTGTCGATTAGTTCAACACCAGCATCGGCTGTTGAACGACCCTTTGTGAAACCAAACTGAGCAATATGAATTAAATTATTGAGATAAAAATGACTTGAGTTTTTCAAATATTTTGCTAAGCGTTGGTAGTATCGATATGGGTCTAAAATTGGTGGGGTCTGATGTACTACCAGCTTTGAATAAAGGTATAACTTTACTTAGTTTCATCAAGTCAGGAAACACACCATTATCTATACATTGATTAAATATATAACAAAGGTGAGGTGCAATACAATCTACAATGGAACTAATAATTTTTACTGATAGACCATGGGCGTCAGCTGTCTTTTTCATTTCCAGGGATTTAAACGCATTTACAATGTCTTCATTATTTACGTGCCTAAATTTAAAATCTGTTTTACATTCCTCAAAGTTTTGTTTAAGTATAGATTCAGCAGCAGCGGGAGATGAATTTAAAGACTTGGTTGTTGAAACTGGAATGTCCGTAAAGAAATTTTCGAAAGCTTTTGCTACTTCTAGGTCTGTACTTAGCAATTGATTATCTATCTTAAGCTTGAAGTTATTATGTGTAGCTTTGGCCTTTCCAGTCTCTCTGTTTATAATTTGCCAAGTCGTTTTCATTACATTGCTACTAGATTCAATTTTGTTTTTAATGAAATTAGATTTAGCTACGGCACAAACGCGTTTAAACATTTTTGAATAACTACGAACATAATCTAGAAAGGCCGTATTTTTGTTATATGCTAACAGAGCCCGGTCTTCGTGTGACGGGCCTGAGTAATTCGAACAATGATTTCGATCAATTTCTGACGAGAAGGACGCTCTAGCATTGTTTGACGACCGCGAATAATTTGACTCCAAGTCACAGACTTGATATCGATGCTCCAAGTACTTATTATGCTGCGATGGCGCAGGCGTACCAACTTTTGAAAGTTATTGTCAAGAAGTCGCAGCACAGGCAGTCAACATCCAGTGGCGCAGGGTCGTCAGAGCGTCATGACTTCGTCAGGTTGCCCAAAATTGACCTGCCTCATTTCGGTGGGGAGTATCAGGATTGACTGGAATTTCGAGATACGTAGGTATATTTCATTTATACACAGCAACACAAACGTCAGTGATATCAACAAATTTCACTACTTAAGCGCTGCACTCAAAAATCGCGCGTCTTTGGTCATCAAAGGTCTTGATTTCGGTGCCAATGCGATACGATACGATTGCTTGGAATTTATTGACAGATAGATATGATAACGTGAGGATCCTAACCAACAATCACGTAAAGGTTCTTTTTGAGTTGACAAAGGCCAACCAGGAATCATGCAGTGCCCTGAAAAACTTAATTGATAAATGATAACACTAACAAAAATCTTTGAGCACTTGCTGGCTTGGGCCAACCAATAGACCATTGGGACGCTCTCATCGTACATATTGTTGCAAGTTGGACAGTGTTACTTACCGTGAGTGGGAAGAGCACCGTCACGACGACACGAACCCTCCACTTAAAGAATTCATAAAAAAATTGAGCGGTAGGGCAGACTTATTGGACACAATACAGGCAAAACAACAACAACGTCATGATGTACAAAACAGACAAATGTTTACCAAAAGGACACACACAAGCAACAACCAGAACAATAATAGTCAGGCGGCATCATCAGCCTCAACTTCAAAAAAATACAAACAGATTCAGATCGTGTCTTGTCCTCTATGTAAACAAAATCACTTCCTATTCAGGTCAACAGTTCAGGGATCTTGACATTGATCTTCCAGAAAATGGCTTACTTCAGGGTCTGCACAAATTGTTTGAGACCAGGACACACTGACAAGCAATGTCACCTGTCTCATTGCAAGTATTATTTATTCAGAAACAATACTCTTTTACACAAAGACAGAGAAACAGAGCAGCCTGCAGAGCACGTTGTTCTATCTGCCGATCTGAAGAGTGACTAACAGACCCTGTGTTCTACTTCTACTTTCCACAGCAATGGTGAAGTTAGCCGACTCTACAGGACAGCATCACAGTGCGCGCATCTTTCAGAACAGCGGCAGTATAACACTCTTGATCACACAGTACCTTTTCGAGACATTGTGTCTGGTAAGACACGGCACAGGCAAATCTGTTGTAGGCATAAACAATCAGGGTTGCTATAGCGCAGAGTCTTGTGACGTAAACCACTCTTAAAAAAATATTGCCAACAAAAAAACTATGATGCTGGACAGTCGTCAAAGTTGCATAGTTATGGGCAACGTTTTTATTGTTACTCATTAATTGCTAATGCAACAAATTTACCAATTTTGATGTAATAGCAATAAAACAACTGTTGAAATTACAATGCTAAAATTGTTCGTGTCACTATATGATTTCTTGTCCTTTTGTTCCCATGACATGCCTTTAGCTATCATATCATAATTCATAATTCATAATTCTTTATTGAACACAGTTATTTAAAAAAGATACATTAAGAGAAAACATATGTACAAAGGCGAGCTTATCTCTAAAAAGAGATTTCTTCCAGCAAACCAAGGCATGACAGGAAATTTTATCAATAAAGGGTAGGCAGTGCACAATATCTAAACAATAATAAAATACATATAAGTAAATTACATATCTATAAAATACGGTAAATAAAATACATACTCGTATCTAACAAACTACTAAATACGTATCAATACATACATAAACCTGTACATAAAGTTTACATATAATAATAATATACATACTACAACTATCACAAAAGAGAGAGGAAGTGCTCTTTTACCCGGTTTTTGAAAGCGAAAAGAGTCGGGCTGTCTCTTATCGCACAAGGAAGTGCGTTCCACAGTCGGACCGCCTGCAACCTGAAGGAGTGCTCATATGCGGAAGTGGTATGCCTTGGAGTGGCTAAGAGTGAGACCGTGTGAGATCTCCGTTGCCGATCTCCTGAAAAGAGATACACAAAGCGGTCTCGAAGGTAGCTGGGGTAGCGCGGATTTTTCAATATATTGAAAAGACAAAAAGAATATGGGAGTCTCGGCGACGACGAATCGGAAGCCACCCCAACTCTTTGCGAAATTGAGAGACGTGGTCGAATTTGCGCAGCCCGAAGATAAACCGAATCCCGAGATTCTGAAGTCGTTCAAGTTTGTTCAGAAGATCTTCGTTCGCGCTCGCCCAACAGACATCGGCGTAGTCGATTAGCGGCAGGAGAAGGGACTGAGCAAGGGTGATTTTGGTCTGCCGCGGCAAGAAGTACTGCAGACGCCTGAGGGAGTGAAAAGACGCAAAGACCCGTCTGCTGACCTCGCTGACATGTGGAGACCAAGACAGCTGGTTGTCAAAAATAACTCCAAGGTTTTTCGCCTTATCTGTGTACTCTATTGTGATGCCATTATATGATACGGGAACAATGGGTTTTTGTAACAAGGAAAGAGTGTGCCTGGTTCCTAAAATCATGGCTTGTGATTTATTCGGGTTTATTAACAGCCCGTATGATGAGGCCCAGTCTTTCACATTCTCGAGGTCAGCATTCAGTGCCTCCACGGATGAAACTACATCGCAGGGGGAAAAGTGGCGATAAATTTGTAGATCATCTGCGTACAGATGATACGAAGAAGAGAGGACGTCGGAGATGGAGTTTATAAAGACTGAAAAAAGAAGAGGAGAGAGAATACCACCTTGAGGCACTCCTGAGGAAAGATCACACCATTGAGTTTCGGTCTCTTCAGACTTAATGCGCTGCTGACGACCTCTCAGGTATGAGTCGAACCAGCCAGCAGCGTGGGAGGAGACATTCAGCGATGTTAATATAGCGACAAGAATGTCAAAATCGACGCAGTTAAAGGCATTGCTGAAGTCAAGCAGGGCCAGCACCGTAACCAACCTCTGATCCATGGCTAGCTGTATATCATCGCTGACTTTTAAGAGTGCTGTGGTAGTACTATGCCCTGGTCTGAAGCCAGATTGGAAAGGATTGAGAAGTTTGTTTGATGAAAGGTAGGAGGTGAGTTGGGAGTGGACAATGGATTCAAGGACTTTGGAGAGAATAGGTAAAATAGATATGGGCCTGTAATCTTTGAAGGAGGAGGGATTGGAATTTTTGGGCAGTGGGATGACAAGAGCTTTCTTCCACAGACTAGGAAAAGATCTAGCTGATAGAGAGAACTTTATGATGTGGGTAATTGGAGGGAGCAACTCTTCAAGGACGCTGTGGATCATCTGATGGCTGACGTTGTCGCCACCAGCAGCTTTGGATGTGACCGCTAGCACTGCCTTTCTAACTGCGCCGATTCCAACGAGACTAAAGTTGAACGGTGAGGTACAGACTGCAGCCTTCAACCGTAGATGACGAAGGGTTGCCTGCTTTGTGGCGGGGTCTATCACGAGGGGGGGAGAAGAAAAGAACTGGTTAAGACCGTTGAGATCGACATTACCTGAAGAAAATTCCTGGGACTTGCCAACACCAAGGGTTTTAAGAAATTTCCAGACCTGAGCTGGGGTGTACATTTCTATACGCTCATAGATGTGGCGTCGCTTGGCGTCACGGCACATGCGGTTGCATAGGTTTCGAAGGCGTTTAAATGTTAGGAGATTGTTATCGGTTGGGTCTCTCTTATATCGCCCCTTCGCACGGTTTCTTTTTGCCATTAAACGCTTGATAGCGTCTGTCAACCACGGAGCAGGAAAATGTTTTACCCTGACCTTATTCATTGGTGCGTGCTTGTCGAACAGCCCCAGGACAATTGAGTTGAACTTCAGGATTTTGTCATCAACGGTCTCACCAGTTACAACGGGGGTCCAATCGACAGATGAGGCATCTGATTCAGGGAATCGAGGTTCACACCTTTGAAGCTTCGAATATCAAGGAATTTGACTTTGCGCTTAGGGAGCCTAATTTTGTATGAAACATACACCAGATCGTGATAGGAGAATGGGGCATTAAGCTGGCCATGAGCAGCCACCTTGGCTATGTTGGAGATAATCATGAGATCGAGAAGGGAGGGAATACAGTGCGGTTGAAAGTGAGTAGCGTCAAGGGGAAGAATATGTAAGTTAGAGGAATTTACAATAGATTTAAGTTTGGCAGAGCGGGCGTTATTTTTCAGGAGACAGGTGTTAAAATCACCGAGAATGAGAGTGTCACTATAGAGAGGAGTCAAGTCACTGAGTAGATTCAAAAGAATCAAAGTAATCGATACGAAGTGAGGGGCTGTAATATACACCCAGAAGAATTTTGTTGTGGTGCAAGCTGATCTCAAGGAAGAGATACTCAGCTGAACCAGAGTACAGGCTTGGCGAGTGGCAGATGACTTTGCACGGAATGTCAGAACGTAAGTAGATAGCAACCCCGCCATCTGCTTTGCCTGTCCTATCGTTGCGATAGAGCCTCAACCCTGGCAGAGAATACATGGAGGAAGGAAGAGATGGTTTCAGAAATGATTCGGATACAAAAATACCATGTATAATCTGATCACTGAAAGCTTCCAGGAGATCAGCGTAACTAGCAGGAATGCTTTGGGCATTAATATGAACGACATTGAAATTGAACTCCGACTTGTTGAACACTCGTTTCAGATTGCTAGACAATGATGCGTCCGCAAGGGAGTCGACACCTCCTGAACCAAGAGAGTCGCCGTTAGAAGAGCTAGAGAAAAAACTGTCTGTGAAATTGTTTATGATATCCATTTAAAATAAATAAATAAATATACTACAATAGCTATAAAATAAATATAAAACTAAACTATAATATCCTCCCTTACGAGGTTTAACACTAAATTAACAATTAAATACAAAAAGCCTGAACCCAGACACACTGGGCTTGTTGGGAAATAATATATTACCTCTATAGGTTTGAAACAACACAGACAAAACAAACAAGCAAAACGCAATGAACAAAACGCTGACAAACATTACTTTGTTTGAGTGTGACGTGACCTACATTTCGTTTCGCTCACTTATGGGTAATATGCAGGCAGGCAGAGTATGGAACAACTTAACATAAAGTTGTTATTATAAACATAAAGAGAAAAAAGAATAAGTGTCGAGAATCATTGTCCGGATGACAAGGGATTTTGCTAAAAAGACAAAGGTTTACTGTCCGTAGATCTAACTTCGTTTTGTTGAATTAGCTATCTTCCTTTGTGCTTTTATCAATTCACCATTGCTTCTCCGACAAAGTTACTTTTCTCGTGTATATTTTGCTACTCTAGAAAAGTAACATAATCTTGATCCCTGCATTTATTTAATGGTACACCATGAAAAAATATTATATACTCCCCGAAGCTTCTGACTATTATTCCAGGAATATGCGTACCCTGAACTCTGCTGATTGTACACCATACATCTGTAGGGTGCATACACAGATAACTCCGGTCAAGGTACGTATACCCGTAACAATATATGTATAGGCAGAATATATTATTCGGCGGATATATTATTTTTTTCAGGGTACCATTTACAAAGTCAATGGATTGAAATCTACCATGTTACATTGCTTGGGTGGCACAAGATACGATAAGAGGATAGAGGTATTTGAGAATCCTAAAAGAAAATACGAAAATATTTATATCAAAAGTATGTATTAATCTCTACTTTACTTATTTATTCCTATGGCATTCGTATACAGTTCATACCAAATTACAAGTTAAAATTAAGGGATTTAAGCCACTCGATGGCTTTGTCAGTAAGGTTGATCAGGTCCTCGGGAGGTCCCCTGGTATATCGCGTTTCTGGGCTTTCAGAGATAATATGTTGGATGTCTTGTACTTCAACTCCGCAGGTAAGTCATTCCAGCCGCAGCGATGTTTATATTGGGCCCAGAGTCTATGACACTTGCGTAGTCTGTTAAAGTTACACCAGTCGCGCCTTGGCAGCTGGGACCCCTTTATTTTGGAGCCTGGAACAAGATTCCGGCCATTATTAAGTTCCATTGTTGCGACCATTGTTGTATCAGGTTGGAGTCTTCAGCAGATTTATTGCGATATTGTTTGCGAGTCAGTTTGGGTTTCTGGATTCAAGACGGTGCTTAGTGGTATCCATTAACTCTGGGCGTATGAGGAGGCATTGGTGGTCACGAATCTTGCGGGGCTCTCTTAGGAGAGCGTGCTTCCTTCTCAAGTCAGGGGGAATCCTGGAGAACACTGGTAGCCAGTGACATGGGGTGGAGTTCAAGGTACCAGAGATGCATCGCATGGCCTTGTTGGTGTGGGAGTTGCCCAACCAAACCGATAAGGAGGTGCGAAGCACGTCGGCGCTCGCACCCCAGGAGGTATCCATAAGCTTTTGTATTATGTTGTTGCGAGACTGGAGCTTGATGTTTTTTAAAAGTGAGAGAGCGGTCCAGGGTGACGCCAAGGTACTTAGGGGTAAAGTTCTAGTTTAGTATGGAACCACTTTAAGCTCACGTTTGGCTAGTTGATTGTGTAGATGGAAGCATCTGACCTCTGTTTTGTATAAACTAGGTGTTAGTCGCCAAATTTTGAAGTACTTTCTTAATTCTTGTATGTGTTCAGTTAGTTTGCGTTCCAGATTCCATGAGTAATTCTTATGTCAGTTCTTGATCTGAAAAAGAAGAACGTTGTTATTTTATGCTTAAGCTATCTGAGACTTGTGATAATTTGGCCATATGTTAGGTTATGTTATTTAAGTGGCTTTAAAAACCAAATGCCGAGTGTTCACCGGGACAACGAAGGCCAACGAAAGGCCAGTGTTGCCATCTTAACTTCTTTGTAGCTAGATCTAGCAACTTCATGGGATCATTTAGTTGAGTACTAAAATTGTTGGAAGTTTCATACATTTGGCTACTTTTTGAGGACTGAACTTCCCTACATTTAGTTAGTTAGGTGGTAAAATTTACTAATCTGGCTACTTTTTGAGCCAACTATTCGTTGGCTTTCGTTGGGCCGGTGTATATGCGGCAAAACACAATTCTCAGAGTAATTTTCGACATTTTTCCTTACTAATGGACGTGATCGGAGCCGCAATATACCGAACTATGGAAAAAGGCTCTAACGGCCGGTTTACTGGGCGCTGATTATATTAAAAAATACGCAGTAGACCCCGCCCTAAGGCGCCAGTTTTCGCACAGCGCTCATAACTCGTGAGGCGAGGTATACCTACTGAAGTGATTGCAATGAAAGTAAGTAATCCTGAGAAAAAAAAAGGATACTGTTACGGACAGCGAGCCCCGGCCAGCGCAAACGGCCGACTGACCGACTGGAAGTGCGAGCGAGATGGAGCAGCGCGCCGACAGGGACCGCATGCGTCGACTTTGAACTAGGAGTCACGATCCCTGCGACCAACACGGAGAGAACAATGGACCGACCGCTAGCCCCGAGTATAAATATAAGTTAGTTTTTAAGTCGAATTGTATTGTCGAATCGCCTACCAAAAGGGTGTGCGCTTTACCCCAACGGCCGAAGACGAATACCGGCTTGTGCAACGTTACCTGTGCAGGCTGGAGAAGGACCACGGTGTGAGGTGGTTCTCATACTCGTTGCCGGCCGACAAAACCCAGAAGGTGGCGATCCGCGGGCTGCCTTCTAACACCGCGCCGGAGGAGATAGTCGCGGCGCTTGCAGAACTCGGTGTGGAGGCCAAGTACTGTAAGCAGATCCGGGCGCGCAAAGGAAGACCCGGCTGCATCTTCTTCGCCAGCCTGAAGAAGAATCCAGACCGTGCCCCCGGCGCTGTGTACGAGATCACGGAGCTCTTGTACATGCCGGGGGTGAAGATCGAGGCCTGGCGCTCGAAGCAGGGCCCGGCCCAGTGCCACAGGTGCCAGCAATTCCGGCACTCGTCGCATATGTGCCACCGCCCCCTAGCGTGCGTACGTTGCGGCGGTCCCCACTCGGCGCGGGAATGCCCCCGCCCGAAAGACCAGCCGCCGACGTGCGCCAACTGCGGTGGACCGCACACGGCAAATAATGCGACGTGCCCCGTGTTCCGCCAGGAGGCGCGGAACAAGAAGGCCGGCACTGTGGCGCTCACCAACGCGCCCGGGCCCAAGAAGGTGCAGCCTCCCCCTCTGCCTCGTCCCGATCTGCAGGAACCAACGGCGCCCGCCTCGCTTATGGCGCAGGCGAACGACGGAGCCCCCAGGCAGAAGACGAAGCGGGGGGGGAAGAAGAAGAAGAAGGCGACGGCTCCACCTGCCGCCGGCGCCGCGGCGGCTACTCTCGCCGCCAGCGAGACTGCGGCCGCCGCTGGCGCCGCCACTCCGGCTGCGGCGATAGGGCAGCAGGACTTGGGGCACCTCACAGCCCTGCTCGCTCTCCTCAGCGACCCCACTACCCTGGGCAGACTCACCGCTCTGCTCCGCAATGCATGAGCCGCTCAGGGTCGTCCACTGGAACGCGCAGTCGCTGACAGGGAAGAAGCGGCTGCTCCACGTGCTCCTGAGGGACTACCGCCTCGACGTGATGCTCATCAGCGAGACACACCTAGCCGGAAACGACAAGCTGTCGCTGCCCGGCTACTTCGTCTACCGCAAGGACGAGAAGACCTCCAGCGGCCGGACCTTTCGAGGCTTGGCAGTCATCGTCGGCAGGAAGATCGTCCACCAGCTCGTCGACGCCCAGGAGTATTCATCCCTATATGCTTTGGGCGTCGACCTCCAGGTCACCGGCGAGGTGCTGCGACTCTACGCCGCCTACAAGCCCCCCAGTACACCAATCCGCACCGCCGAGCTACGGGGGCTGCTACAGTCGCCGCACCCGACACTTGTCGCCGGCGACCTCAACGCCAAGCACACCGCCTGGAACTCCACCAGGGTGTGCCCAGCTGGACGCGCCATCCATGCCGACTCCGTGAGCCACAACTACGACGTCATCGGTCCCGACGAGCCCACCCACTTCGACACGCGGGCCGGATGGGACATCATCGACGTCGTGGTCGTCAGAGGTCTCCGGACACCGCCGAGCCAGGAGGTTCTCCCTGACCTCCCTTCGGACCACAGGCCTGTTCTTCTCGTCCTGGCGGATCTGCCCACCCGGGTATCTCCGCCAGCATCACGTCGCCGCTACCAGTGGGGCGCCTTCACCGCCGCCCTAGACCAACCCTCCACCAGTTGCCCCGTCAACCAGCCGGAAGACGTTGACCGCCTGGCATCGCTGCTAACTACCCAGATCCGAGACGCGCTCGACCTATCATCGCACACCGTAGCTCGCGGGGGGAAGCCCAACCCTCTTCCTGCTGAGCTACGCGCACTCATCTGCGATAAGCGCTCTCTCCGGAAGCAGTGGCAGCAAACCCGCTGCCCCACGATGAAGACCAGGCTCAACGCCATGACGGCAGAGCTGAAGCGCCAACTTGATCTCCACGCTGAAGAATCTTGGGAACGCCACGTCGAGTCCATGGGCGACCACGTCCCCTCCGTGCATCGCCTATGCCGGGCTTTGTCGACCACTCCTGCTCCTGTTCGACCAATCTTGGGCAGCGACGGCCTACCAAGATTCCGAGCCCAAGACCGTGCGGAGATCTTCGCCGAATGCCTCGAGAAGCAATTCAAGCCGAACCCAACGGATGATGTGGAGCACGTCGCAACAGTCGAGAGACACCTGCGAGAGTACTTCGCCACGCCGATAGCTCCCGAAGAGGACCCCATCGTCGTCACGCCCGGCCAGATTGTGCGTGCATTCCGACGTACCAAGCCCAGGAAAGCCCCGGGCGCAGACCGAATACCCAACACGGCGCTGTTACATTTGCCGCCACGCACTGTGGCGGCCGTTGCGCGCCTGTTTAACGGTATCTTGCGCACGGGTCACTTTCCAACCCAATGGAAGGAGGGCTTGGTTATCATGTTGCCAAAGCCGGGCAAGGACACCAAGCTGCCTGAGAGCTTTCGGCCGATCACCCTACTGAGCACCATCTCAAAGGTGTTTGAGAAGCTCCGGTTAACGAAGTTACTGCCCCACATCCAGCCGCGCCCGGAACAGTTCGGCTTCAGGCCCGAGCATTCTACGACGCTTCAGCTCACCAGAGTACTGAATGACATGACGGTCTGTTTGAACAAAAAAGAATACACTGTCGCAGTACTTCTGGATATGGAGAAGGCGTTCGACAGAGTATGGCACGAGGGGTTGCTGTACAAGCTGTCGACGTCCCCTGCCCCAAGAAGAACGGTCAAGACAATCGCCTCTTTCCTGAAGAATCGCCGCTTCCGAGTGATGGTGGAAGACGCCGTCTCCGAGGAACATCCCGTCGCAGCCGGCGTCCCCCAGGGCTCTTGCCTGTCTCCCGCCTGCTACGCCCGATACACGGACGACATCCCCGTCGGGCCGGGTGCCCAGCTGGCACTCTTTGCAGACGACGCAGCCTACTATGCGTCGTCGTTCCAGGCTCCGCACGCTGCCATCAAACTGCAGCGCACCCTGGACATCTTGCCCGACTGGCTCGCCAAGTGGCGACTGTCCGTCAATGTTGGGAAAACGCAGGCGCTCATCACAGGCCAGAGTCTCCTTCCGCCATCGCTCCAGCTCCAGGGACAGCACATCGAGTGGTCTTCGTAGGTGAAGTACCTGGGAGTGACCATTGATCGCCGGCTCACCATGAAGCAACACGTCGACAACGTCGTCAGCCAGGTCAAGGTGGCACGCGCCAAGCTGCGTCCACTTTTCGACTCCAGCCTCCCTCTGAGGGCGAAGCTCGGGATCTACAAGACCTACGTGAGATCCCGCCTCACCTACGCGGCTCCGGCATGGTACGCCCTGTGCTCGGAGACGAACAAACGGAGACTCCGAGCCCAAGAGAACCTCTCTCTGCGTACCATCGTCGGCGCCCCCCGCTACGTGAGGAACGCGACAATCCAGAGGGACCTAAGATGGGAAACCGTGGACCAGTTTGTCCAGAGGCTGGCGAAGGGCATGTTCGCGCGTGCGGATGCATCACACCTCCCGCACATCGCCGAACTGGCGCCGCACCACGCGCGCCCGCCCGACCGCCGCCGCCTGCCACGCGACCTGGTTGCCTAGCCGGCGATCACCCACTGCATACCAGCGCCACAAGAAGACCACTGCCCGCAGGGGCCATCCGATGACCTGTCCACAGGAGTGGACAGAGGCGATTCTTCGGGAAGAGGTCCGTCGACCTGACCCCGACTCTCCACGCCCCAGAAGGGGTGCGTGAGATGACTATGAAGAAGAAGTCGAATTGTAGTATTATTGCGACCACTGTCCAATAAAGACCTATCAAGGAGTGTAAACTTTCGTTTCACTTATACCACTACCAACATTTTGGTCCTTCGAGCCGGATCGTTGAGTCTAACTCCGATCAGTGCCGATAGGTGGAAAGGATCGTTGAGCCTGACTCCGATTATTCGTACCTAGAACGTTGAGTGACAACTCCGTTCGAAAGTACAAGTACCTAGAGCGTTGAGTGTCACTCCGTTCAAAGTACAGAACCGTATCAGATCGGTACGAGATGGTATCAAAGGCAGACGCAGACGCCGCCGCTGCGGCCGCCGCCGCCGAGCTGAGATGCTGGCCAGCGTCGAGGCTGCTGAAGCCGCCGCCGCCGCCGTCGAGTCCACCCAAGCGGAGATGCGTGCACGCATGGAGGCCGCCGAAGCGGCCGCCGCCGAAGCTGCAGAAGCCCTTGCCGCCGCCAATGCCCGCGCCGGAGCCCGGGCCGGCGCCGAGGATGGAAGCAGCATTTTACAGACCAAACACCACGTCGTGCCGCCCCGGTCCCCGTCGGAGCAACCGTCAATGGGTCAGGCAGGATCCGTGCTGCCAGCACACTGCCCGAGATTGGCTCCGCTGACCGAGGAGAACGTGCGACGAGCGAACTCCGTGCGGTCTACATCCAGCGCCGTGACTCAGCGGCGTATACAGCTTCAGATCGAAGCCCAAACACGTATGAACGAGATGCGACGTCGGGCCTTAGAGCTCGAGAAGAGGCAGGTCGATCTCGACCTCGAAAACGCGCAAAGGTTGCTTGAGTTACAGATGCAGAGTGTAGCTGTCGACGAACAAGCGAGCAACGTGTCCGGCTCTCATCATGAGCGGATGAGTGCCTGGCTGGGCCCAGGGCTGCCGCCGCCGGGACAACGAGCTACCCCATCGCCGACGCTCGGTCGACGAGCTACCCGACCGCCGCAACAACAACAGCTACGGGGACCGAAGCCGAGCGACGCCATACCCCGCCTGAACGACGGGGGGAGAGACCTCATGTCACCTTCAGACATGAGCAGCTGCAGCTGGACGCGCCACAGCGAGAGTATGGAGCGCGGCGCCGCTCTCGCTCACCCACGCCGACGGGACGACTACTCGCAGAGCGATTCGAGAGGATTGAGCAGAAGTTGGATCGACCTCACCGTTATAAACCTAACTTGAACTTACCTATTTTCTCAGGCGATCCGGGCGATTGGGTATCGTTCAAATCCTCGATGGAGAGCACCACGAGAAAATACCACATCGACCCCGAGGAGAACGAGAACCGACTCCGAATCGCGCTGCAAGGGAAAGCGAGAGCCAGCGTGATCAACCAGTTGGGGACAGCAAGGCGTCCAGATCGGATCATGCAGACATTGGAGGAGCTCTACGGTCGACCAGAGCTGCTCATCGACAACTCCCTGACGATGCTGCATCAGATTTCGGCGCCCAGACGAGATGACACTAACTCTCTAAGTGTCTTTGCCTCACAGGTGGAGAACGTGGTCTTCGGGCTGGAAGACCTGCACGCCGAGAAATGGCTGGAGAACCCTCTCCTGGTACGAGAGGTGGTGAGCAAGCTGCCCGACTACATAAAGTGCAACTGGGCTACGTCCGCGAGGCAGACAGCGAACCAGGGAGAACCAGAGCTCGTACGTCTGACACGCTTTCTGAAGGAAGCAGCGAGGGATATGGTAACATTTGTTCACCCACCAGGCCCGTCAATCACGCCCGTGGCCCCTGCTCCACTGAAGACATACGGCGGCGCTAAGCCAGTCATCCCCCGTCTGCCGCGCGCCACAGCGCGCACCGCCCAGGTGCTTACCGCGGAAGAGGAGCGAAGACCTGCAGATCGCAGGACCTGTCTTTGCTGCGGTGGCAACGAGCACCCAATCAACAGATGCCGCAAGCTGTTGAACATGACCACCGATGCCCGCTGGGAGTGGGCCAGGTCAGAACGCCTGTGCTTCAAGTGCATGGAGTCCAGGCACCGCCGCAACGTATGCAGAGCCAAGGGATGTAACACGAACGGCTGCCGCCGTCCACACCACCCGCTGCTGCACGAGGGGAGCAGCCGCCAGGCCCAGGAGACGCCGACCGTGAGCACCGAGCCCGCCAACGATCAGGGAGCTGAAGCGGTAATGTCAATTGCGAACACTAACGACCATGCTGTGCTCTTAAAGGTTTGCAGAGTTGAAGTCACTGGGCCTGCGGGGAAGACGTTAACCTACGCGTTGCTGGACGAGGGATCGAGCGTCACCCTGATCAGCAAGGACCTCGCTGACGCTGTCGGTGCCACGGGAGACCTCGCGCCACTGAACCTGCGCGGGGTGAACGCAGTGCAGCCACACACGGACAGTCGACGAGTCACTGTCCAAATCAGAGGGCATCAGGAGCGCGCACACCACGAGATAGCGGCCCAAACCGTCCGCAACCTCGACCTGCGGCAACAGAGCGTGTCACGGGATGTGCTGCGCTACCGCCACCTGCGACATCTGGCAGACCACGGCTTCGAGAATGCGAAGCCCCAGATATTGATCGGTGCCGACCACTGGCACCTGATCGTATCACACCAGATGCGGACCGGCAAACGGAACGAACCCGCCGCCTCCAAGACCGACCTAGGGTGGGTCGTCTACGGGACAGTGCCACGACTGCTGCGCCGCACTGACGAGGACGCCGTGCTGCACGTCCACGCGGCAGAACGCCGCTACGAGGACGACGAGAGCCTTCACGAGCTGGTGAAGCAACACTTCGAGGTGGACGCGCTGGGTGTGTCTCTCCGTGTGAAGACATCGCCGGAACATCAGCGCGCCATTGATATCTTCAAAAAGACGGCCCGTCGAGTCGACGGCCACTTCGAGGTTGGGCTGCCATGGCGCACGGACGACATCGTGCTGCCGTCGAACTACGCCGACGCTTTGAGGCGTCTACATGGGATCGAGAGGAAGATCGACCGCGACCCCCAATTTAAGGTCGAGTACACGCAGCAGATCCAGAACCTTTTGGACAAGGGGTACGCGAAGAGATGCGACGGGAGCGAGCAGCGAAGCCCCATACAATGGTTCCTGCCACACTTCGCGGTCAAGAACCCCAACAAGCCGGGCAAGGTACGCCTGGTCTTCGACGCTGCGCACCGTTCACACAACACCAGCTTGAACGATAAGCTGCTGATGGGCCCGGACTTGCTGCAATCGCTGCCGGGCATCCTCTTCCGCTTCAGAGAGAGGCCGATCGCCATGACTGCCGAAATCGCGGAGATGTTCCTGCGCATCAAGGTCCAGAGCCAGGACCAACCTGCGCAGCAGTTCCTCTGGAGAGGCGGCGACAGAACCCGTCCGCCTGACCACTACAAGATGACGTCGATGATCTTCGGCGCGAGCAGCTCACCATTCCTGGCACACAGTGTGCGCGATCAGAAGGCGATCGACCACGCCAGCACGCACCCCAGGGCACTTCCACTGATCACCCGCAGTCATTACATGGATGATTTGGTCCACAGCTTTGACACAGCGGAGGAGGCCCAGAGAGCAGTCGACGAAGTCATCGCGGTACACGCCGGGGCCAGCTTCACCCTCAGAAGCTGGAACTCCAACTGCCCGCGCCTGCTGGACACCATCCCTGAGGAGCTACGAGCCCGGCGCCCTACAACCCTGGGCTCCAACGAGGTCAAGAACGAGAAGACCCTGGGGATGCTGTGGGACGCAACGAGCGACGCGCTGGGGTTCAACACCACCCTGGCCCGCGTCCCTGACCCAGTCCGGATGCAGCAGCGGGCACCGACCAAGCGAGAGGCACTGGCAACGGTCATGTCAATCTTTGACCCGCTGGGCCTACTCAGCAGCTACACCATCACGGCGAAGATCCTGCTGCAAAACCTGTGGCGCATCAGCATGGGCTGGGACGAGACCCTGCCATCAGCATTCGCCGAACGCTTCGACCGCTACAACGAAGAGGACACTGCAGAGCCAGAGCGACAGCTTCATGTCTTCGTGGACGCCAGCGAGCAAGCATACGCCGCAGCGGCGTACTGGCGCCTTGAGCACGCCGACGGCCGCATCACGATCGCTTTGGCCGCCGCCAAAGCAAAGGTGGCCCCACTGCGGCCCCAGACGATCCCGCGCCTTGAACTCCAGGCTGCAGTGATTGGCGTACGACTCGCAGACATGATCAAGCGAGAACACCACTGGCAGCCACAACGAGTCGTCTATTGGAGCGACTCCAGCATCGTGATCCAGTGGATTCGTACCGACGCGCGGCGCTTCACTGGCTCGGCGAGATAGCTGAGGCGACCGAGCCCAGCCAATGGAGATGGGTGCCAACCGAGCACAACGTGGCAGACGACGCGACGCGCCCGGAGAACATGCCACAAGGACCACACGACCGGTGGTTCATCGGCCCGGCCTTCCTCTACGAGCCTGAGGACGCCTGGCCCCGAGCATCGAACCACGAGCCAGAGGATGTCGAGGCAACGCACCACGCATCCAACACGGGGGGAGCGGATGGCCTGCCGGATATCAGCCGCTTCTCATCATATGAGCGGTTAATTCGGGCCACTGCTACTATATTGGCTTTCATCGACAGATGCAAGAAGAAGACTGAGCGCCTGGAGCTGCGCCACCTCGAACGAGCAGAGCAGCTATGGGTGGCCAAGGCGCAGCGGGACAGCTTCGGGGAGGAGATCGCACGGCTACAAGCGGGTCGACCACTGCCAGCCTCCAGCCGTCTTCACAAGCTGGACCCGATGATGCAGGATGACCTGCTACGCGTGTGCGGGCGAATCAATGCCGCACGCGTACCGACAGAAGCCAAGCAGCCACTCATCATGGATGGACACCACCCGCTGACTCGGCTGATCGTGCTGAGGGAGCACGCCGCCGCCGGACACGCCGGCAACGAACGCGTGCTGAACAACGCTACTGGATACTGCGCGCACGTCCCACTGTGCGTGCGGCGCACTCGGCAGAGTGCGCCGATCGACGCCCCGAGTCCCGCCGCTGGGGAACCTGCCACCGGCCCGCCTGGACTCCAACCGCCGGCCTTTCACCAACTGCGGGGTCGACTACTTCGGCCCGATGCTGGTAGCAGTCGGGCGCCGGCGAGAGAAGAGATGGGGCGCGCTCTTCACGTGCCTGACGACGCGAGCTGTCCACATCGAGCTGGTGGGCAGCCTCGACGTTGACGCAGCAATCATGGCCCTGAGGAGGATGGCTGCGCGCCGTGGATGGCCGCGCCAGATCTGGAGCGACAACGGGACCAACTTCCGAGGTTCTGACAACGAGCTCCGAGCCGCCTACAAGGAGTGGGCGCCAGCACTGCGAGACTACGCGCACCTGCAGCGCGTGGACTGGCGCTTCATCCCACCCGGGGCGCCGAACATGGGAGGCGCCTGGGAGCGACTGGTGCGGTCCATCAAAACCGCCCTCAAAGCCACCCTGAACGAGCAGGTGCCTAAGGAGGAGGCGCTGCTGACTTTGCTGCTGGAGGCTGAGTACGCCGTGAACGCGCGCCCATTGACCCACGTGTCGGTGGACCCGGCGGACCCAGAGGCGCTGACGCCTAATCATTTCCTGATCGGGACATCGAGCGGCCTGCCCCAGACCGGCCCCTGCGACCCAGCTGATCGGCGCAAGTGGAGGGCAGCCCAAGGACTGGCTGACCAATTCTGGAGAATATCTTCCCACCCTGGTGCCACGCAGAAGCGCAGCGGATCTCCAACGACCACTGCGAGTGTGCGACCTCGTCGTCGTGGTGGACTCCGGGTTGCCGCGCAACACATGGCCGCGCGGCATCGTCGAGCGCATACACGTCGGCACGGACAACGACGTGCGCAGCGCCGACATACGAACAAAAGGCGGAGTCTTCACGCGACCTACCAGGAACCTCGCCGTCCTACGCGTGGAAGAGGAGGCTACGACGAGTCTGCACCGGGGGGAGGATGTTAAGGACAGCGAGCCCCGGCCAGCGCAACCGGCCGACTGACCGACTGGAAGTGCGAGCGAGATGGAGCAGCGCGCCGACAGGGACCGCATGCGTCGACTTTGAACTAGGAGTCACGATCCCTGCGACCAACACGGAGAGAACAATGGACCGACCGCTAGCCCCGAGTATAAATATAAGCTAGTTTTTAAGTCGAACATGTTCGCACGAGCGGACGGCTCTCAACACCCCCTCGTGCGAGACCTGGCGCCATACCACGCTCGCCCGCCTGACCGTCGCCGCCTACCCCGAGACCTGGTTGCCGAGCCGGCAGCACCCCTGGATTGAGGCCACACAACCCGAAGAAGAACACCTCAGCCACCCAATGACCTGGCCGTAGTCACGGCCAGCGGAAGACTCCGCGGAAGGGGGCAATTGCCCCGGGACCGCAACCCCGCACCCTGGAAGGGGTGTGAGAAGATCACCAAGCAAGTCGAATTGTAGGATTGTTTCGACCGTCGCGCATACGGATCTCCGCTTCGCCGTCCCGCTGCAGTTCACCCGCCGCTTCGTGCGAAGCGGACGTGTGTAACACGCGCCCGTGCGCGCCGCAATCGCGATACCCGCGCCGCGAGTGTTCACGGAGGGGATTATCACATCGGGACGGACGCCGGCTCTGCCTAAGGTCGTGCCTGGTGTGTAACCCTTTCCGTGACGCCAGGGCTATAAGGGCTATAGTGCCAGTGACATTGTGAGTGTTAGTGTTGCTGTGAGTGACAGTGATGATGCCGGTAATGTGAGCAGCCCGCCGCTGGGTGAAACCCCGCGACGGCGCCGCGCGCAGCGATCGGCATCACTGGAAGGCCTGCTCCCTATCTCCACGTCGACGGAGTACGGGTCGCCCGTGGTGCGGCATACTGTGTCCCCGAGGGCAGAGCTTGAGCTGGACGAATTATATTTAATTCGGGCCGCTCAAGCCAACCTGTTTTCGGCGGGCCTACTTCGTGCCATGGAGGCATACGTCGCCGCAAGCCGCGCTGCCCTGTCGGGCAAGCCCACGGCTTGTATCGGCGCCGAGCTCCTCGACGCGCAATTAGTGGAGCAGGCAAAAACGCGGCCTTTGGTGCTGCCACCAACCCGCGGGACGAAGCGCCCGCGTAGCGAAAGCCCGAGCGACGAGCTGCGTCTCCGAGGAGACGGAAAGCGAGTCCAGCTTGCGGACTCGCCGACCCCGCCACCGACGAACCAGCCGCCGCCGAGGAAGACGGGCCTCGACATGCCGTCGCTGTCGCCCTGGACGGGCGCGCTTCAGGCACCCGCCCCCGCCCCTGGACCGACCGCCGCGTGTGAAAGAGACAGTGAGAGTGCTACAACACAAATGACAGGTACGAGTGTTTCACCTAATAAGTGCTCTCCCGCAGTGTCGTTTGCCGCGGCGGCCGCGACCGCAATTCCCGTGTCTGGGGCACCGCGCCCCAGCACCGCGCCCCCCCCCCGACCAGTGAGGCACCCGGTGCCGCCAACCGCGCGTCCGCCCGCCCCGTCGGCGACCACGTCGCGAGTGCCCGCCCGCCCCACGCGCTCCGCCGCTGCGCCCGCGATAGTGCCCGCCCGCCCTACGCGCCCCGCCGCCGCGCCCGCGAACCCGCCCACCGCCGCGACTGTGCCCGCCCGCCCTATGCGCCCCGCCGCTGTGCCTGCGAACCCGCACGCCGCCGCACCCGCAAAAGGGCCCGCCCGCCCAATGCCGCCCGCCCGCCCAACGCCGCCTGCCGCTGCCGCCGCCCAAACCGCAGCCGCGATCGCCACCACCACCGCCGCCCCGACGGGAGGCGCTGCGCCACAGCAGCCCCGCCAGCCGCGCTATCCGCCCCTTATTATGGAGGTCCTTCCCAACTGGGCCGACCACTTCAGGGCGATAGCCAGCGAGCTCGGCCGGGCTCCCAGCGCGCGCGCCTACCAAAAGGGTGTGCGCTTCACCCCCACGGCCGAAGACGAGTACCGGCTTGTACAGCGCTATCTGTGCAGGCTGGAGAAGGACCACGGAGTTCGATGGTTCTCTTACTCGCTGCCGGCCGACAAGACCCAGAAGGTGGCGATCCGCGGCCTGCCTTCCAACACCACGCCGGAAGAGATCGTCACGGCACTTGCAGAACTCGGTGTGGAGGCCGAGTACTGCAAGCAGATCCGGGCGCGCAAGGGGCGCCCCGGTTGCATCTTCTACGCGTCCCTGCGGAAGAATCCCGACCGTGCCCCCGGTGCAGTATATGAGATGTCAGAGCTCATGTACATGCCGGGGTGAAGATCGAGGCTTGGCGCTCCAAGCAGGGCCCGGCCCAGTGCCACAGGTGCCAACAGTTCCGGCACTCGTCGCATATGTGCCACCGCCCCCTGGCGTGCGTGCGTTGCGGCGGTCCCCACTCGGCGCGGGAGTGCCCCCGCCTTCGAAAGACCAGCCGCCGACGTGCGCCAACTGCGGTGGCCCGCATACGGCCAATAACGCGACGTGCCCCGTGTTCCGCCAGGAGGCGCGGAACAAGAAGGCCGGCACTGTGGCGCTCACTAATGCGCCTGGGCCCAAGAAGATGCAGCCGCCCCCTCCGCCACGTCCTGATCTGCAGGAAGAAACGGCGCCCGCCTCGCTTATGGCGCAGGCGAACGACGGAGTCCCCAGGCAGAAGACGAAGCGGGGGGGGGGAAGAAGAAGAAGGCGACGGCTCCACCTGCCACCGGCGCCGCGGCGGCTACTCTCGCCGCTAGCGAGACTGCGGCCGCCGCTGGCGCCGCCACTCCGGCTGCGGCGATAGGGCAGCAGGACTTGGGGCACCTCACAGCCCTGCTCGCCCTCCTCAGCGACCCCACTGCCCTGGGCAGACTCACCGCTCTGCTCCGCAATGCATGATCCGCTCAGGGTCGTCCACTGGAACGCGCAGTCGCTGACAGGGAAGAAGCGGCTGCTCCACGTGTTCCTGAGGGACTACCGCGTCGACGTGATGCTCATCAGCGAGACATTCCTAGCCGGAAGCGACAAGCTGTCGCTGCCCGGCTACTTCGTCTACCGCAAGGACGAGAAGTCCACCAGCGGCCGGGCCTTTCGAGGCTTGGTAGTCATCGTCGGCAGGAAGATCGTCCACCAGCTCGTTGACGCCCAGGAGTATACATCCCTGTATGCTTTGGGCGTCGACCTCCAGGTCGCCGGCCAGGTGCTGCGACTCTACGCCGCCTACAAGCCCCCCAGTACACCAATCCGCACCGCCGAGCTACGGGGGTTGCTGCAGTCGCCGCATCCGACACGCGTCGCTGGCGACCTCAACGCCAAGCACACCGTCTGGAACTCCACCAGGGTGTGCCCAGCTGGACGCGCCATCCTTGCCGACTCCGTGAGCCACAACTACGATGTCATCGGTCCCGACGAGCCCACCCACTTCGATTCGCGGGCCGGTTGGGACACCATCGACGTCGTAGTCGTCAGAGGTCTCCGGACTCCGCCGAGCCAGGAGGTTCTCCCTGACCTCCCATCGGACCACAGGCCAGTACTTCTCGTCCTGGCGGACCTGCCCACCCGGGTCTCTCCGCCAGCATCACGCTGACGATACCAGTGGGGCGCCTTCACCGCCGCCCTCGACCAGTCTTCGACCACATGTCCAGTCAACCAGCCGGAAGACGTTGACCGCCTGGCATCGCTGCTAACCACCCAGATCCGAGACGCGCTCGACCTATCATCGCACACCGTAGCTCGCGGGGGGAAGCCCAATCCTCTTCCTGCTGAGCTACACGCACTTATCCGCGATAAGCGCGCTCTCCGGAAGCAGTGGCAGCAAACCCGCTGCCCAACGATGAAGACCAGGCTCAACGCCATGACGGCAGAGCTGAAGCGCCGACTTGATCTCCACGCCGAAGAATCTTGGGAACGCCACGTCGAGTCCATGGGCGACCACGTCCCCTCCGTGCATCGCCTATGCCGGGATTTGTCGACTACTCCAACTCCCGTCCGACCAATCCGGGCAGCGACGGCCTACCAAGATTTCGAGCCCAAGACCGTGCGGAGATCTTCGCCGAATGCCTCGAGAAGCAGTTCAAGCCGAACCCTACGGATGATGTGGAGCACGTCGCAGCAGTCGAGAGACACCTGCGAGAGTACTTCGCCTCGCCGATAGCTCCCGAAGAGGACCCCACCGTCGTCACGCCCGGCCAGATCATGCGTGCATTCAGACGTACCAAGCCCAGGAAAGCCCCGGGCGCAGACCGCATACCTAACATGGCGCTGCTACATTTGCCGCCACGTACTGTGGCGGCCGTTACGCGCCTGTTTAACGTTATCTTGCGCACGGGCCACTTCCCAACCCAATGGAAGGAGGGCTTGGTCATCATGTTGCCCAAGCCGGGCAAGGACTCCAAGCTGCCTGAGAGCTATCGGCCGATAACTCTACTGAGTACCATCTCAAAGGTGTTTGAGAAACTCCTGCTGGCGAAGCTACTGCCCCACATCCAGCCGCGCCCAGAACAGTTCGGCTTCAGGCCCGAGCATTCTACGACGCTTCAGCTCACCAGAGTACTGAATGACATGACGGTTTGTTTAAACAAGAAGGAATACACACTGTCGCAGTACTCCTGGACATGGAGAAGGCGTTTGACAGAGTATGGCACGAGGGGTTGCTGTACAAATTGTCGACGTCTCCAGCCCCAAGAAGACTGGTCCAGATCATCGCCTCCTTCCTGAAGTATCGCCGCTTCCGAGTGATGGTGGAAGACGCCGTCTCCGAGGAACACCCCGTTGCAGCCGGCGTCCCTCAGGGGTCCTGCCTGTCTCCAGCCTGTTACTCCCAATATACGGACGACATCCCCGTCGGGCCGGGTGCCCAGCTGGCACTCTTCGCCGACGACGCTGCCTACTACGCGTCGTCGATCCAGGCACGGCACGCTGCCGTCAAACTGCAGCGCACCCTGGACATCTTGCCCGACTGGCTCGCCAAGTGGCGGTTGTCCGTCAACGTTGGGAAGACGCAGGCGCTCATCACAGGCCAGTCCCCCCTTCCACCACCACCACTCCAGCTCCAGGGACAGGACATCGCGTGGTCTCCGCAGGTGAAGTACCTGGGAGTGACCATCGATCGCCGGCTCACCATGAAGCAACATGTCGACAACGTCGTCAACCAGGTCAAGGTGGCACGCGCCAAGCTGCGTCCACTTCTCGACTCCAGCCTCCCTCTGAGGATGAAGCTCGGGATCTACAAGTGCTACGTGAGATCCCGCCTCACCTACGCGGCCCCGGCATGGTACGCCCTGTGCTCGGAGACGAACAAACGGAGACTCCGAGCCCAAGAGAACCTCTCTTTGCGTACTATCGTCGACGCCCCCCGCTACGTAAGGAATGCGACGATCCAGAGGGACCTCAGATGGGAACCAGTGGACCAGTTTGTCCAGAGGCTGGCGAAGGGCATGTTCGCGCGTGCGGATAGCTCACAACATTTCATAATTCATTTCATAATTCTTTATTGAACACAGTTATTTAAAAAAGATACATTAAGAGAAAACATATGTACAAAGGCGAGCTTATCTCTAAAAAGAGATTTCTTCCAGCAAACCAAGGCATGACAGGAAATTTTATCAATAAAGGGTAGGCAGTGCACAATATCTAAACAATAATAAAATACATATAAGTAAATTACATATCTATAAAATACGGTAAATAAAATACATACTCGTATCTAACAAACTACTAAATACGTAACATACATAAACCTGTACATAAAGTTTACATATAATAATAATATACATACTACAACTATCACAAAAGAGAGAGGAAGTGCTCTTTTACCCGGTTTTTAAAAGCGAAAAGAGTCGGGCTGTCTCTTATCGCACAAGGAAGTGCGTTCCACAGTCGGACCGCCTGCAACCTGAAGGAGTGCTCATATGCGGAAGTGGTATGCCTTGGAGTGGCTAAGAGTGAGACCGTGTGAGATCTCCGTTGCCGATCTCCTGAAAATACTCAAAGCGGTCTCGAAGGTAGCTGGGGTAGCGCGGATTTTTCAATATATTGAAAAGACAAAAAAGAATATGGGAGTCTCGGCGACGACGAATCGGAAGCCACCCCAACTCTTTGCGAAATTGAGAGACGTGGTCGAATTTGCGCAGCCCGAAGATAAACCGAATCCCGAGATTCTGAAGTCGTTCGAGTTTGTTCAGAAGATCTTCGTTCGCGCTCGCCCAACAGACATCGGCGTAGTCGATTAGCGGCAGGAGAAGGGACTGAGCAATGGTGATTTTGGTCTGCCGCGGCAAGAAGTACTGCAGACGCCTGAGGGAGTGAAAAGACGCAAAGACCCGTCTGCTGACCTCGCTGACATGTGGAGACCAAGACAGCTGGTTGTCAAAAATAACCCCAAGGTTTTTCGCCTTATCTGTGTAATCTATTGTGATGCCATTATATGATACGGGAACAATGGGTTTTTGTAACAAGGAAAGAGTGTGCCTGGTTCCTAAAATCATGGCTTGTGATTTATTCGGGTTTATTAACAGCCCGTATGATGAGGCCCAGTCTTTCACATTCTCGAGGTCAGCATTCAGTGCCTCCACGGATGAAACTACATCGCAGGGGGAAAAGTGGCGATAAATTTGTAGATCATCTGCGTACAGATGATACGAAGAAGAGAGGACGTCGGAGATGGAGTTTATAAAGACTGAAAAAAGAAGAGGAGAGAGAATACCACCTTGAGGCACTCCTGAGGAAAGATCACACCATTGAGTTTCGGTCTCTTCAGACTTAATGCGCTGCTGACGACCTCTCAGGTATGAGTCGAACCAGCCAGCAGCGTGGGAGGAGACATTAAGCGATGTTAATATAGCGACAAGAATGTCAAAATCGACGCAGTTAAAGGCATTGCTGAAATCAAGCAGGGCCAGCACCGTAACCAACCTCTGATCCATGGCTAGCTGTATATCATCGCTGACTTTTAAGAGTGCTGTGGTAGTACTATGCCCTGGTCTGAAGCCAGATTGGAAAGGATTGAGAAGTTTGTTTGATGAAAGGTAGGAGGTGAGTTGGGAGTGGACAATGGATTCAAGGACTTTGGAGAGAATAGGTAAAATAGATATGGGCCTGTAATCTTTGAAGGAGGAGGGATTGGAATTTTTGGGCAGTGGGATGACAAGAGCTTTCTTCCACAGACTAGGAAAAGATCTAGCTGATAGAGAGAAGTTTATGATGTGGGTAATTGGAGGGAGCAACTCTTCAAGGACGCTGTGGATCATCTGATGGCTGACGTTGTCGCCACCAGCTGCTTTGGATGTGACCGCTAGCACTGCCTTTCTAACTGCGCCGATTCCAACGAGACTAAAGTTGAACGGTGAGGTACAGACTGCAGCCTTCAACTGTAGATGACGAAGGGTTGCCTGCTTTGTGGAGGGGTCTATCACGAGGGGGGGAGAAGAAAAGAACTGGTTAAGACCGTTGAGATCGACATCACCTGAAGAAAGTTCCTGGGACTTGCCAACACCAAGGGTTTTAAGAAATTTCCAGACCTGAGCTGGGGTGTACATTTCTATACGCTCATAGATGTGCATGCTCAACATCCGCATATCCGCGACATGGCGCCGTACCACGCGCGCCCGCCCGACCGCCGCCGCCTGCCACGCGACCTGGTTGCCTAGCCGGCGATCATCCAACGGAACACCCCTCGTGAGAAGATCTCCACCGCCCGCGAGGGCCCCCCGATGACCTGTCCATAGGAGTGGACAGAGGCGCTTCTTCAGGAAGAGATCCGATGATCTGAACCTGACTCCCCACGCCCCAGAATGGGTGCGTGAGATGAATTCTTGATTGATTGTCGAATTGTAGTATTATTGCGACCACTGTCCAATAAAGACCTATCAAGGAGTGTAAACTTTCGTTTCACTTATACCACTACCAACAGATACTTTTATCCGGCAAAAATGAATGGAGCCAGCTACCTAAACTAAAATCCTGGCAGAAAGTAAATTCGTCCGGCCAACAGCTACAGTCAAAGGTCCGAAAACATTTCGAAGATATTTGTTTGAAGTGTTATGGGAAACAAAGCACAGGTTGCAGCCAATATCGCAAAGCAATGACATGAACCTCATAATTTTATTAGGGCACTGTTGCTTACCGAGCATAGACTGCAGCAGATGCTGAAGTTTATTTTCTGGTAAAAATGTCTCCAATGCCATATTTCATATCACTCTTGAGCACAAACACTACTTCTCTGCATGACATCCACGTTGAAACTGGCAAAATAGGAGATACAGTTTGCGCTTGCGACTCGCAAGTTGCGAGAACAAGTATCAGACGTCACTTTGTAATTTTATCTAAGAATACTTTGTCAAAACATCTACTTCGTATGTTAGTAATGACGTTGCCGTATCAACAACACCATTTAGTCATAGTAACAACTGTTAATTTGATAGATTAAACTTTGCTGTAACATCACTTCATAACGTTGCCGTGTCAACAACACCATGTAGCCATAGTAACAACGGCTATTTGGTAGATTAAACTTTGCTACTAGATCACTTCATAATGTTGATAAGTTGACAACGTGCCGTTGTTATCCCGTTTAAATATTTTTAACATGACCATGTGTTACCGTATCTATGTGTCTTTAGCTAAAATAACAAAAATCATTTTAACAATAAAAAAGTTGTCACAGCTACTATGGGCCTATAGCTGTAGCGACGATGCACTTATGTGCGGTAACAATAAAATTCTAACAAAGCTTTTATTGTCGCTTTGTTAGCCGATTTTTCTCTGACTGCATGCAGTCGTTATCGGGTGACTATCAGGTCAAAATAAACTGCTATGTCTTGCCATAGATATCGAATTCTTTGGCTTCGTCGTCGTACATAGACATCAAAGACTTGTCAATCCCAAGCGGCTTACAGCTGGCAGACCCGTCTTTCAACACTCTCTCTTCAATTGATATTCTCGTAGGAGCGGACATATTTTGGGACGTGTTGACATCAAATTTAATTGATTTAGGTAAACATCAACCTAAATGAGAACAGACGAAGTTAGGTTGGTTAGTATCAGGCGCTATCCACACAACAGCAAAATACAATCAGACAGGCAAAAACTTACTTCAGACACACGTATTTCATTGTCACGTGACGCCGAACGAAGTGTCGCAACTAACCCGTTTCTTCGAATTGGAGACCGTACCTATCTACAAAGCACTCACTAGCGCAGGAGGAGCAAGCATGGCAGAGCTTTGCTGATATTGATAATACACGACGAGATGAGAAAGGAAGGTTTGTAGTCAGAACTCCCAGGTTCTCGGATACTCGGACGCGATGGCAAAGCGGCGGCTTCTTTCTGTGGACCGACGACTCGAACATAACCCGCTGCTAAAAGGAAGGTACATGAACTTCATGTCGGAATACCTTACTTTAGGTCACATGTCGGAGAAAAAGCAAGGTCCGTCAAATGAAGATGACCTCCTACATCACGGTGTAGTTCGTGAAACATCACTCACGACTAATCTGCGGGTCGTTTTTGACGAATCTGACTCAACAACATCAGGCAAGTCATTCAACGACATTCAGTTGATAGTAGGACCAGTCGTACAAAAATAATCTACTCAACATTCTCTTGAGATTTAGACAGCATAAGTACGTCGTTACAAGTGACGTAGAGGAAATGTATAGAGCTATTCTTAAAGAACCTTCACAGCGCTCTTTACAGCAGATCTTATTCAGATTCAATCAGTCACACCCTATATCAACTTACGCTCTCAGTACGGTGACGTGTGGCACGTCATCAGCGCCATACTTAGCCACAAAATGCTCAGGTCACTTTCAGAACAATGCACAGATCCAAGTGCTAGGTAAATACCTAATCGCAAATGTCCTAAATGTTGATCTTCTTAGCGGTGCGGAGCTTTGTAAGAACGTTATGAAGACTCTAGAGTCTCTAGAATCAGCTAATATCTTCTTACGAAAATGGCAATCAAACAATCCGGAAATATTGAACTCACTCGCCGCGAGAAGATTTTTGACTTAGCTACCCAAAAAGTTCCAATGGGACTCTGCATCAGACAATTTACTTTTCAGCGTCAATCTCGACATAGATAAACAGGAAATAACAAAACGTGTGATCTTGTCACTCATCAGTCAGGTGTTTGATCCACTGGGCTTATTAGGTCCATGCACAGTTCAGGACAAAATGTTGATGCAAGAACTTTGGCTTGGAAAATATAACTGGGATGACGAAGTATCGATTGGCGTCAAATCTAGATTAAAAAATTTATTCAGTCACTCACGTCAGTCAACTAAATTCAAACTTCGCATCCCACCATCCCACGCTGGACACTGGGTGATACAAAAGTGTCCATAGACCTACATACCTTCACAGAGGCATCCGAAAAGGCTTATGGGTGGTGTGTGTATATCACAGACTATTGATGGATACTACACTTATGTGTATATCAGGCAGGACAGCAGACCATGAAGGTAGAGTAAGTGTTCGTAAACTTCTCCTTTCAAAAAGCAAGGTAGCGCCATTGAAACCGGTGACAATTCCTAGGTCAGAGTTATGCCGAGCTCTATTGGGGACAAGACTCTACGCTAAGGTTTTAGAAGCACTGACACTGAACTTTAATGCGTGGTTCTATTGGTCTGATTCCACTGTGGTACAAAGCTGGCTCAAAACATCACCGAACCGTCTTACAACCTTTGTACGCAATAGGGTAATAAAAATAAATTCAGGAGTCTACTGCCGGTAACAAATGGAGCTGTGCCTTCAAAAGAAAATCGGCACATCTGACCTGTGGTGGTCTGAACCGTGCTTTCTTCACCATGCACACATTCAGATTCCAAAAGTGTCTAACACTCCCAAAACCACATCACTTCCAGAAGTATAAGTCGCGCAACGAATTAACCCATTTAGACCGATAATTATTTTTTTTGAGAAATCCTGTTTTTTATTAACAAAATTGTTTTAGGGGAAGCCTAAGGTTACAGTAAAAATATATATCTGTAAGTGGGGGGCCTAGAGGGGGGTGTACCATATATGGTACAGTAGGACAATAGAGATGCAAAAATATTAGTTTCATGAAAAGGTTTTATTTACTTTCTTGTGTGATAAATAACAAAACATTCCACATGTAAACCAATATCACACTTCATACACCTTGTAGGACATTGTTTGTGGCATTGTCCACACCTAGTTCTTTTTTCTTGCTTAGTGACAAGGTGGTCTTTGCCGTCATATCGAGAGTCATGGGTTACAGAAGATGGCCGACTAGGTCCTGGCTTCTCGCGTTGTTTATTGCCATCAATTATAGAATTTGCAATACGACGTCGGAAGTTTAGGAGATCCATATTGCCACCATTGTGTCTAAAGAGCAACCAAGCATTTTGTACAGACATATCAACGCAATGAAGAATCAGAGGCATGTACCACTTTTTTCCTCGAATGCTAGTGCGAAGTGCAGATATGTTTTGGTCCGATAAATCTACTCTACCCATGTTTTTATTGTATTGATGGATAAGATGGGGTTGAGACACAGATATTTTCTTTTTTATTTGCTGGGAATATCTTTCGGTTTTGTGGACAGGATTTATACCAACTGCATTTGAACATACTGAGACAATACTGTTATCATGCCATTTGCAAATTATGACATCATCAGACACACGATTATCGTAAAAGCCTCTTTCTTTGTTTTTCGCTTCTTTGTTGCCCAATAAAGGGAATTTTGCACACCTGTTTTCCCTCACAGTCCCTATTATACGGAAACCCCTCTCTGTCAGTTCGTGTATTAAAGGTAAGCCTGTAAAAAAATATCTATAAAAAGATGATAGTCTTTACCATATCCCAACTGCGCTAATTGATCTGCATACGTCAAAACTACACTTGCACCAAGACCAAGCTGAGAGTAACGGGCATTCGCAAATGTAGACGCGCCTTGATATGGCTCATACCATGCAATGTAACCTCCTGAAGTAGCACCAACCCATAGTTTATATCCATACCGTATAGGCTTTCCACGAATAAACTCTTTGCAGCCATGACGACCAAAATATGGCACCATAGCCTCGTCGATTCTATGGTTCTCCATAAGTGGACAATTCTCAAGGAACTTTGCAGGTAAGAGTTTTAGTAACGGACGAACTTTTGCAAATTTATCCGATCCATCTAAATTCAGGTTATCAGCTACATGAAGGTTGGCATATTTATACGTAAATCTATCTCTAGACAGTGCTGTAGCAATCAAGCAGTTTCGGGAATCTGGTGCATTTTCCCAGTACATTCTTCTTCTGTTGACTTGAGAGTAGCCACTTACCAGCAAAATTCCGACCAAACACTTGATTTCTTCAATTTTGACGTCAGCAGATAGAAGTTTTCTTGCTAAATATCTATTGGTCTCCATAGTTAGCAACTCAAAGACATCATCAGAAAAGAACAAAGAAAACCATTCTACAGGAGTTATTTCAAGAGGAACATGATAAAAAGGTTTCCAAGTGGTAAGTCGTGGTTGTAAGTCTCGTTTTCTCCAGCTATATTTCATGGAACGTTTTTGCAAGGGTTCGTGTATTTCTTCACTATCATGTCCTTCAATTTGTTGCCCTTGATCCTCAGGTTCCCGCTCTTCTGGAGCAAGCTCAGCTGGTGCTCGAAGCAAACTAGGAGGCAGGTTATTTATGTTGACGGTATCTTTTTTCGCCAGGGTCTTCGTCAGTCTGATTATCATTGGCTGTGTAAGGTGGCAATAAAAAAATATCATAATCTTGCCCTTGGTTGCTGGCATCATCATCTTCCTCAAGGATTGTTGCTATATCGTGCAAAGTCAATGGTCTGAAACAATAAACAAAATAAAATAGAAACAATTTTCAACTAACATTTTGTCGCATATTTTGCTCATGCATGAACCTGCTGTACCATATAGGGTACACCTAGTTTATGGTTTAGCATACTGTACAAAACTAACCAAAGAAAGATTTTGTTGGAAGCATGACTTCTATTGTGCCCTAATCATCAGAACAAAGCATAGAAATTATAAAATTTTGAATATTACTATAGTACTTACCTTCTTGATGACATCGTGAATATTTTTCTATGTTCTTGCCTGATAATATCCAAAATATGATGCAATCCACTCGCACAAACTTATTTATGATATTTTATACGCCAAGCTAACTATCTAAACTGATTGTATCAATAGCTATAAAATATTTGAAATATGTGGGTATCCCGAAATATTTTAACAAAGTTACTGTACCACATATGGAACGGTAGTTCTAAATGGGTTAACCCTTTACTGCATACTAACCCATACATGGTTTCATAGGTTTTGGACTTTATTACCAAGCAATAAGGCTGAAAATCGCGATCAATTTTGAGGCAGGCCATGCATTAAGGGGTTAAGAGCGCTGGGCGCCGTTGGCGGCAATTACTGCGCATATGTACAGGTTGGTATTGAAAAGTGACTACTGCTCATTCAAGGCCACCTCTCATAACGTGTGGCGCGATGTATATCCTTGCATATAACCACTACACAATCGAACATGTTTTCGGTGTAAGATTTAAAGATACATCAGTCCAGCCTATCGTGAGTAATTTACATGTGGGCAGAACGCAGCTCCAGTTCCCTTTACTACACATAGGGATAGACAACGCCAGGCCAATCCTGATCACCAACCGTAAGGGCAGGGCAACCGGTTGATAATGTCATACATTTGTATCTTCGTACGCTTCGCAGTGAAAGCCTTGCATCTGGAGCTTGTCACAGATCTAACTAAATAATGTTTTGTAGCAGCGCTCCATCGCTTCATAAGTCGTCGTGAAAAACCGCATAGCATCTCGTCGGTCAATGGTAGCATTGTCCGACGAGATGCTCTGCCGTTCTCCACCTTTGTCGGAGCCCGTAACGACATTAATGAATTTTTCCAGACAATGTTCAGACGATATACAAGATATTACATATGTCAAATCAAGGTATCGATTTCAAATTCATCCCTCCTTACACACCCCAGTAAAACGTCATCTTGGGCGCATTCAAAGTCACAGTCAAAGTACTTTATTACTGTAGATATTTACATATACTTAGCAAACGTCATTGTTTGCCTCTTCTCTACATTGGACCACTGTGGGAGAAGAAGGGCGTAGAAACTCCCACAGATTGATTTTTAGATCTCTTTTAAAAATAGGTTGTGCTTAACTAATACAAATATGAAAAATTTAATTGTTATGATTAATAAGCAGGAATACATAATTAAAAAATTATTAACAGCAAGGTCTGTGTTGAGCCAGATTAACCCCGTACAGTCCTGTCATTTAAGTAATCTTGAACATTGTAATATCCCTTTTTCGACAAAGTCGCTTTAACATGCTTTTTTAATTGCTCCGGGGAAAAAATGTAGGTTTACAGTCGGACCTTCAACATGCCCGAGTAGAAATCCAGCATCTACATGACCTGCTAGCAAATACACTACAATGTTATGCCAAAGAGCAAAGTGAGTTAGCAGAACTCAGAGCCGCGACGTCTGAGTTAGTACAGCTACAACGCCAGAATGCGGAATTGGTGGGCGTTCTAATTGAGAATGAGGAGAATGAGACCAGCAAGGAGGACGAGCCCACATCACTAACTTTGGTCTCGACCCCCCTCAACGAGAGTGTTGCAGCGTCCACCGCTGCCCCAACCAAAAAACAGCGTCGCCGTCGTCGACGAGGATACACCTCGCAGCTCAACAGCGCGAGCACCGCGCCGCTCGCTGTCCCTGCTGAGGCGTGTGTCATGCCGCAAGCTGCCCCGAGGGCCGCGCCGTTCGCCGTTGCGCACCTTGCGACGCTCGCTGCCGCGAATGCCGCGCCAACCGCCGCCACGTGCATCAAACCGCACTCCAACACGTGTGTCCCGCCACTCACCTCCACTCGTGTACCGCCAGCTACCAAATTATGTGCTCAGAGAAAAACTCTGTTGTTCTCCGACAAAGTAGGTGCAGGATTTGGGACTCTATTACATAACCGGCTTAACCAAAAAGTAACGAACATTTGCTGTCCAAATAGTTCATTTGTAGATCTAGTGAAGATGATTAGTCGCGGTATCTATGATGAGTACAGCACTATTGTAATTATGGTAGGAAATCATTCAAACATTAGTCGGAATGATTTGAATAAAAGTGTTGAAACACTTCTAGACTTACATAGTAGGATGAAATGCAAATTTATACTATGCAATTTTCCATATGCCTGTAATTTGACAGAACTACAGAACAAATCTGTGCATAGAATGAATATTCATATATTTAATTTAACATGTCATCACAGCGATGCTATTTTATAATTCGACATGAATAATTTTATTCATAACTTTACTCTGACACGGGATACATTGTACCTGTCTAATAAATATAGAAAATTAGTAGCTACATTGTTAGCTTATAATATATGCGACGCAGCTATAGTTGGTTTAACTAAGTTCAACTTGACATCAGCTTATTTTAAGAGTAATATGACATGCACCCCTATTGGGAATTCACCTGTTAATTATACTTTGCATGCAACATTGGAATCTGTTCCAAGTAATTTAAATTAGTTCATAAGACAATAGAGGAAATCTCTAGCATACAAGAGCCACTAAATATGTCAAAATGTAAGCCCCAGTTAAAGATTGCCCATCAAAACATCCAGGGGCTACCTCGCAAAGAACTTGTATTAGAATTATTTCTAAAAAATTCTGACATTGATATTATTTGTGTTACTGAACACTGGTTGAAGGAAAATATGATGTCTTTTAACATAAATAATTACAAAATTGTCAGTTGTTACAATAGAAAGACTGCTGATAGAGGTGGTTCTTTAATCTTAGTGAAAAATAATATTAAGGTGAAACAACGGAAAGATATTCTTGCACTTACTGTTGAAAGACAAATAGAGGTATCCTGTGTTGAGTTAGATAGCCATATTATTGTTTGTGTCTACAGGCCACCGAGGGATGAAAAAGGCCATGGCAATTTCGAAATATTTGAGAAAATTATGGAGGAAGTCCTCATTAAACTTTGTAATAATAGAAAAAAGTTAATTATTTGTGGCGATCTTAATGTAGATCTGCTCGTAGATACAACACTGAAGCGACGATTAATAACTCTGTTCAAATCATATAATTTATGTCATGTATTTCTAGAGCCGACTAGAATTACACTTACCAGCCAAACTTGCTTAGATAACGTTTTTTGTGACTGTGCGTTCACAAGTCAAAGTGTAATTAACTGCTTACCCTCCGATCACAGTGGTCAAACAGTTTCATTCCCAATTACTATTAAGGATAAGACTCGTCCATCATTTTATAGGCCTATTACATCCCATAGACTAGAGACATATACGAAAAACTTAGATATAAATTTGCCAGTACCGGATTTTAATGAACAGAACCCAAACAAAATCTACTCAGACTTCTTCAACATTATTCAGACAGAATTCAATAAAGTTTTCAAATTAAAGAAAGTCAGTGACTACAACGGTAAATCTAAAAATGACTGGGCAACGTTTGGAATTCGTAAAAGTAGAGTTATCTTGTATGACCTTTATGATCAATAAACCTATAACTTTGATCGAAAATTTCATGACTATGTTAAAAAATATTCCAAAACTTTCAAGTTGGTTTGTAGAACTGCAAAAACTTTACACATTAATAGAAAAATTCAAAATTCAAATAATAGAATGAAAACAGTTTGGCATATAATAAACCGCGAAACTGGCAAAGTTATACCAAGGGACAGTGATTTCTGCCTAAAGATAGGTGATGATGTTGTTAAATCCAACGCTGATGTTGCTCGAGCTTTTGAAACATTCTTCACCAATGTACCCGTACTCACAACGGACCGTCTAAATTCATCTCCATTTGAAGCAGAGACTTTATTAAAAAATAACACTAGCGTCAGTAATGTATATTTAAAATTTCATCATGTATATCCCCAGGACATTGTCAAAACGATTAAATTACTTAACTTAAAAAATACGGGAGACCTGTGGGGTATATCAGTCAAAGTCATTGGTTCAGTAATTCTAGTTATAGCCCCACACTTAGCTTATATATTCAATAAATGTGTTGACGATGGGGCTTTTCCAGACCTCATGAAACACAGTAAACTTATACCGCTGTTCAAATCGGGAGATAAGGGCGATCCTTCAAATTTCAGACCAATATGTGTTCTTCCAACACTAAGTAAAATATTTGAAAAGATTATACTCAATCAAATGCTCTCACACTTCAACCGTACAAAACAACTCCACGCTAAACAATATGGTTTCACTAGGGGTAAATCGACTACGGATGCAGGTATTACCCTTGTATCTCATATTTATTCTGCATGGGAGGCCGCACAGGATCCTATCGGAATTTTTTGTGACCTGTCGAAGGCGTTTGATTGTGTTGATCATAATACGCTATTAAATAATTTAAATCATTACGGAGTTAGAAATAAAGCGTTGGATCTACTAAGATCATACCTAAGCAATAGAATTCAAAAGGCAGTAGTTAACGGCGTAAAATCTGATGGATCGGGTGTTAAAATTGGCGTTCCACAAGGTTCCATATTAGGCCCTTTCTTATTACTGGTATATATTAATGATCTGCCTTTCATGGTGGAGAAATTAACTGACATAGTGTTGTTTGCTGATGATACTTCAATGGTCTTCAAAATTGAAAGACAAAAAGGAGATTTTGATGATGTTAATGGTGTATTGTCTTTAACCTTGAATTGGTTCACAGTTAATAATTTATTTTTAAACGCTGGTAAAACCAAGTGTATCAAATTCTCACTTCCAAATGTCAGGCAAGTTGAGACCAGTTTGGTGTTAGACAACAGCACGTTAGAATTGGTAAATGATACGAAGTTTCTTGGAATAACCATTGATAGCAAATTGCATTAGGGACCCCACATAGACAAATTGGCTGGTAAATTAAGTTCTGCGGCTTACGCTGTTACGAACATCAGACAAAGCACGGATGTGGCTACATCTAGGCTAGTATATTTTAGTTACTTTCATAGTGTGATGTCCTATGGTATCTTGTTGTGGGGGAAAGCAGCGGATATTCAAACTATTTTTATTTTACAGAAAAGAGCTATTCGAGCAATTTATAATTTAAAACGAACAGACTCCTTAAGAGAGCTTTTTAAAGAAATTGACATACTAACAGTAGCTAGTCAATTTATTTTCGAAAATATAATGTATGTACGCAAGAACCTTACAACATTTTCCAAACTTAGCGACAGCTGTAATGTTAACCTAAGAAATAATCACAGACTATGTGCGCCCCGTTTTAGACTCGCGAAGGTTAGCAATTCTTTCAAGGGTCAGTGCATTCTCTACTACAATAAGATACCTCTGGAGATTTTGAAATTGCCATTTGAGCAATTTAAAAAGCATGTTAAAGCGACTCTGTCGAAAAAGGGATATTACAATGTTCAAGATTACTTAAATGACAGGACTGTATGGGGTTAATCTGGCTCAACACAGACCTTGCTGTTAATAATTTTGTAATTATTTATTCCTTTTTTTTTTCATATTTGTATTAGTTAAGCACAACCTATTTTTAAAAGAGATCTAAAAATAAATCTGTGGGAGTTTCTACCCCCTTCTTCTCCCACAGTGGTCCAATGTAGAGAAGAGGCAAAAAATGACGTTTGCTAAGTATATGTAAATATCTACAGTAATAAAGTACTTTGACTATTTGACTATTTGACTATTTGCTCAAATGGCAATTTCAAAATCTCCAGAGGTATCTTATTGTAGTAGAGAATGCACTGACCCTTGAAAGAATTGCTAACCTTCGCGAGTCTAAAACGGGGAGCACATAGTCTGTGATTATTTCTTAGGTTAACATTACAGCTATCGCTAAGTTTGGAAAATGTTGTAAGGTTCTTGCGTACACACTAGACATGCGCGCCGAGCCTGAATCAGCCGGCGGCGGCGCGCTGGCCTGAAACGGTCGGCGGCGGCGGCGCGCCACGGCGTAGCCTCCAACAAAAGCTAGCTTTGTTTTTTACATTAAATAGAACGGAGATAGAATAATCTCGTATTTTATGCTTTCCCAATCCAACATTTGCCATTTTTCTGCGCGTGGTTACAATCCGAAATCACACAATCCAACACAATTGAATCGAATGAAAGCGAACGACCGAATGGCGCCCAGCCCGCGAGGTCCCTCCCTCTCCCCCGACCATACCCTTCCCCCGCTCAGTGTTGCCAAAGCAATAGTTCGCGCCGAGTGCGAGACTCGGCGGCGGCGGCGTGGTCCGAGCGCGGCGCGGCGCGGCGCGCACGTCTAGTACATACATTATATTTTCGAAAATAAATTGACTAGCTACTGTTAGTATGTCAATTTATTTAAAAAGCTCTCTTAAGGAGTCTGTTCGTTTTAAATTATAAATTGCTCGAATAGCTCTTTTCTGTAAAATAAAAATAGTTTGAATATCCGCTGCTTTCCCCCACAACAAGATACCATAGGACATCACACTATGAAAGTAACTAAAATATACTAGCCTAGATGTAGCCACATCCGTGCTTTGTCTGATGTTCCTAACAGCGTAAGCCGCAGAACTTAATTTACCAGCCAATTTATCTATGTGGGGTCCCCACTGCAATTTGCTATCAATGGTTATTCCAAGAAACTTCGTATCATTTACTAATTCTAACGTGCTGTTGTCTAAAACTAAACTGGTCTCAACTTGCCTGACATTTGGAAGTGAGAATTTGATACACTTGGTTTTACCAGCGTTTAACAATAAATTATTAACTGTGAACCAATTCAAGGTTAAAGACAATATACCATTAACATCATCAAAATCTCCTTTTTGTCTTTCAATTTTGAAGACCATTGAAGTATCATCAACAAACAACACTATGTCAGATAATTTCTCCACCATGAAAGGCAGATCATTAATATATACCAGGAATAAGAAAGGGCCTAATATGGAACCTTGTGGAACGCCAATTTTAACACCCGATCCATCAGATTTTACGCCGTTAACTTCTGCCTTTTGAATTCTATTGCTTAGGTATGATCTTAGTAGATCCAACGCTTTATTTCTAACTCCGTAATAATTTAATTTAATTAATAGCGTATTATGATCAACAAAATCAAACGCCTTCGACAGTCGCAAAAAACTCCGATAGCATCCTGTGCGGCCTCCCATGCAGAATAAATATGAGATATAAGGGTAATACCTGCATCCGTAGTCGATTTACCCCTAGTGAAACCTTATTGTTTAGCGTGGAGTTGTTTTGTACGGTTGAAGTGTGAGAGCATTTGATTGAGTATAATAATAATAATAATAATAATAATCCTTTATTGCACAGAAAACACAGTGGAAATTATAACAGAAACAGTATGCAAAGGTGAGCTTATTTCTAAAAAGAAATTTCTTACAGCTAACCTGTGAAGAAAAGAGAAAAATAAAATATAGAGAGGTAGTTCTAGTGTACAATTAAGAGTTAAAAGAAATAAATAAAATAAATATACTATCAAATAAATCACAATACACCCTACGTAATTACTATAAAATAAATAAATAGAATACAATAAATAAATAGATATACATAAATACTATGAGATACCCACTATTCGGAAGAGAGGAGATGCTGTTTCAATTTTTTCTTGAAAGTGACCAAGGATTTGCAATCCCTTATAGCGCAAGGAAGTGCATTCCACAAACGTATTGCCCTTAACCTAAACGAGTGCTCGTAAGCAACAGTGTTGTGCTGAGGAATTGACAAAAGTGACACCGTGTGAGATCTCCAAAGTCTATCCCCTGAGAAAAGATACTCAAAACGTTCACGAAGATATGCAGGGTAGCACGGATTTCTCAAAATATTGAAGAGGAAGGACAGAATGTGCATATCACGACGAAGTCGGATCGGGAGCCAGCCTAATTCCCTACGATATTGGGACACGTGGTCGTACTTACGAAGTCCGAAAATAAACCGAATCCCGAGATTTTGGAGTCGCTCGAGTTTGTTCAGTAGATCTTCGTTCGCACTGGCCCAGCAAACATCGGCGTAGTCTATTAAAGGCAGAAGAAGGGTCTGAGCTAGCATGATTTTAGTCTGCCTAGGCAGGAAGAACTGCAAACGCCGAAGAGAATGAAAGGATGCAAAGACTCGTCTGCTGACCTCACAAACATGGGGCGACCAGGATAATAGATTGTCAAAAACAACGCCAAGATTTTTGGCTTTCTCGCTATACTTGACAATGGTACCGTCAAATAGAACGGGATCAACGGACTTATTCTGCAACAAATCAAGTAAGTGCCGTGTACCTAGTATCATCACCTGAGACTTGTCCGGGTTGACTAATAGCCCATACGAAAGAGACCATTTCCTGATGTTGTCGAGGTCAGCATTCAAAGCCTCAACAGTTGAAGTCAGATCACACAGGGGAAAATGCCGATAAATTTGAAGGTCATCTGCATAAAGATGATACGAGGAAGACAATACATCCGAGATGGAATGGATGAAAACTGAGAAGAGAAGAGGGGAAAGGATGCCACCCTGCGGAACACCTGTAGAGAGCTTGCACCATTCTGTAGTGACCTCTTCAGATTTGATGCGCTGCTAGCGGTCTCTCAAGTAAGAGTCAAACCAGCGAGCCGAGTGTGAAGAGACGTTAAGCGATTTTAAGATTTCAACAAGTATATCGAAGTCGACGTAGTTGAAGGCGCTGCTAAAGTCTAGGAGAGTCAGGACTGTCAGCTGCTTCTTATCCATTGCCAGTTGGATATCGTCAGTTACCTTGAGTAGTGCTGTGGTGGTGCTATGCCCCGGTCTAAAACCAGACTGAAAAGGTTTCAGTAAATTCATGGAGGAAAGGTACGAGGACAGCTGGGTGTGGACAATTGATTCAAGGATTTTGGAAAGGATTGGTAGGATGGAAATGGGACGGAACTCTTTGAAGGAGGACGGGTTAGACGTTTTAGGTAGGGGTAACACTAATGCTCTTTTCCACTGGCTCGGGAAGCAGTGCTCGCTCAGCGATGCATTGATTATATGCGTTATGGGTTGTAACAAATGATCAAGTACACTGAAAAGCATCTGAAAGCAGATCTTGTCATCACCTATAGCCTTTGACGATATTGCTAGAAAAGCCTTCTTTACTGCGCTAACTCCGACAGACCTGAGGTTGAAAGGTAAGCTACTGGATGTCTTTCTGGTGCGCAAGTAACGAATGGTAGCATTCTTGACAGGGGGGTCCATCACGACAGGGGAGACAGCAAAGAATTTGTTGAGACCGTTGAGGTCGAAACTACCGGTTACTGCGTCCTGGGACTTACCAACACCGAGGGTCTTCAGGAATTTCCAAACCTGTGCAGGAGTGTAACTCTCAATACTCTCGTAGATATGGCGGCGTTTGGCATCTCGACAAAGACGGGTGCAACGATTACGGAGACGTTTGTATATAAGGAGATTATCGTCCGTCGGATCCTTCTTATATCTACATTTGGCTAGGTTTCTCTGGGCCATCAGACCCTTGATGGTGTCAGTAAGCTAGGGCGCAGGGAGATGTTTGACCCTAACCTTTTTGACAGGAGCATGTTTGTCGAACAAACTCAGGACAATCGATTGGAAATGCTGGACTTTTTCATCAACGGGCTCACTACAGACGACAGGGGACCAGTCTATAGAGGCGGCATCAGACTCAAGGGAGCTGAGATCCATACCCTTGAAACTGCGAATATCCAGGAATTTCTCTGCGCGCTTGGGAGGCCTTAACTTGAACGAGAGATAAATCAGATCATGAAAGGAGAAGGGGGCGTTAAGTTGGCCATGCGTTGCAACCTTGGATATGTTAGAAACAATCATAAGATCCAAGAGAGAGGGGGTGCAGTGGGGCTGGAAGTGAGTTGCACTCAGGGGAAGAATATTTAAATTTAGGGAGCTTACGATAGACTGGAGTTTGGCAGAGCGAACATCATTTTTAAGTAAACAGGTATTGAAATCACCTAGGATAAGTGTGTCACTGTATAGGGGAGATAGATCATTAAGGATGCTTTCAAAAGAGTCAAAGTAGTCGATGAGGAGAGAGGGGCTATAGAAGACACCCAGAAGGACCTTGGTGTGATGTAGGCATAGCTCAAGAAAGAGGTGTTCAGCGGATCCAGAGTACAGACTAGGTGAGTGGCTGATGACTTTGCAAGAAATGTCGGAACGAAGATAAATAGCAACACCGCCACCAGCCTTGCCCGTCCTATCATTCCGATAGAGCCTGTACCCCGGCAGAGCATACAAGGTAGAAGGAAGAGAGGGTTTGAGAAATGATTCGGAGATCAGAATACCATGAATGCTCTGATCGCTGAAGGAGTCGAGAAGGTCGACATGACTGGAATTAATGCTCTGAGCATTTATGTGAACGACGTTGAAGTTCCTACTGAGGTTGGAAAACACACGTTTAAGGGCAATAGGCAAAACGTCGTCCGTGGACGACAATCCACTTCCTACGCTATCGGAAGCTTCACTTTCGGAGTAGGAGAAGTAACTATCACTAAATAAGAAGGTATCCATATGAGTAATTATAATAACCTACTAAAAACACAAAAAAATAAAAAAGTCAAATCCAAAAAAACAGAAAGGCCCGAACCCAGCCAAACCCTGGGTTTATAAAAGTATAGTACATATGGAAGGAAATACATTATACAAGATAACAAATAATAGATGAGACGTGGGTGGGCAGCACAAACAAAAAAGAAATGAAGAAACAGCAAAGTGAATCCAAATACGAACAAACAAGATCCGTTCGCACCGTCCGGTTGCCCGTCCGTTCCGTCCGGCTGTCTGTCCGTCCGTACAATAAATAATAATAATAAAAAAAAAAACTTCAAGTACACAGACCACACTATGCTTGTCAAATGAAAGACTGCGTGACCTAAAAATAAAAAGTGAATCATTTAATCTAATCTAATTCAGTCTACCCTTCACGTAAAATTACATTAATTTATAACAGAAAATAACCCGACCAAATCACGCGACGTATATTGCGCTGCACACGATGGGATACAACTACTTTTTGGTACCTGCCTTCGTCTGGCCGGCAGTGGCACGCCTAGCGCTGGGTTCTCGCTGCTTGCTTGCCGAGGGCGCCGCAGAACCTGCTGCCGCTGCCGCAACCGCAACCCCAGCCACAGGCATAGGCACAGCCGGTTTACGAGAAGAGTCGGCGACCTTTTGCCCGGATTGCAGAGCAGAGGGAGGGAACTTGCTGGTGTATTCCTGAAGCTCCGACATGGGTCAGAGTGTCGATAAGGGGGCGGAAGATACCATGGTTAATTAGTAGAATAATTAAATGATAGCTATTTTACCGGGTTGGTTTTCCAACACTGACTCTTTGATACTTAGTAAAATTGGTTACTAGGGGGTAGATAGGGTTTACCTTGAACCTTTTATCCAGTTTTTAATACTAGGAGTTAAGTATTTAATTAATTATGAATTAATTAAACTTACGAATATTATCAGGAGAAACGGAACGTTTTTCGTAAAATTTGGGCTAAGATGAATGTCAGTTAGACTTAGAATGTGTGGAACGGAACGTAACGTCGATGTTTGAACGTAAAAAAAAACGTTGCTGGGTTAGTGTGGGTGTGTGTCAAGTCATTCCGTTTTTCTTCGAGTTGCGTGAATGTTCTTTCTTGCTTGTTTTGTGCTATTGGGCAAAATACTGCGGTAGCTTAGGTGAAGGGTAAAGGGTGTGAGCGAAGCGAAGCCTTCTTTATCCTTCGTATTAGGTTGAACATGTAAGAACAACAAAAATACTTAAAACATAATAAGTGTTTGCTGATCCTTTTTTGCTGTGAAAATCAGTATTTTTGATGTGCAATTAATGTTGCGTGAATGTTCTCTCTTGCTTGTTTTGTGCTATTGGGCAAAATACTGCGGTAGCTTAGGTGAAGGGTAAAGGGGGTGAGCGAAGCGAAGCCCCCTTTATCCTTCGTATTAGGTTGAACATGTAAGAACAACAAAAATACTTAAAACATAATAAGTGTTTGCTGATGCTTTTTTGCTGTGAAAATCAGTATTTTTGATGTGCAATTAAATACTTGCCTTTTTTATGAGCCCTAGTAGCCGGAGCTAAGGCGATTTCGAACATCAATACTACAAACAATGACTTTTTGTAAAAATCCTATAGTAAAAAATAACCTCAAAATGGATTTTTGAAAATTCATATAAAAAAACCCATACATTTCCTAGACTGGATATTTTACAGGGGGGTTACTTCCTCCCCCCCCTCCCCCCCGTCCCCCCCTCAACCTCATAGGAAAGAGTCCGTGTTGGAAAAAATACCCATTTTACCTGGTCCAGCGCTTGATATAAACTGCGTGGCCTCAAACTCCCGAGTCACAGGGTTTCCTGGAAGAACACCAGACAACTGAGACACGGTGTTACTGACAGACGAATAGAATTTATTAAACACTTCCATAATGGTCTCACAGTTATTTAAATAGTAAATAGATGTGTATAAAAATACACGAAAGGTCTGCACAATTTTGTTGACTGATCCAGACTGATCCTGTCCTGTCTGACATCTGTCACAAAACCTGATGAATGAGTAATGACAAAATTTCGTTCAAGGTTGGTATTTTTTAAATAGAAAATGTTGGTATACCTCGCACTACGAATTAAGAGCGCTGGGCGACGTTGGCGGGAATTACTGCGGCGCTCCACCTTATGTCTACTTTTGTCGGGAAGCAGTAGGACAATCTTACCACCAGAAGTCCAGCAGTTCTGCACGCCGAAGTGTTTCCGGGCAGTAAGAAACACATCATGTCTGGACTTTGTCAGGAACTCTGATATGGTGGTTGCAGTGCCCTTCAATGCGGTTTTGCCGTTCCACACCTCCATACGGGCACCGAGTGTGGAGAATCTCACCAGTATTGGGCGCGTTTTGGCTGGCCTTTTGGGTCCAAGACGATGTACAACAGAGGCACTCGCAATGCACTCAGGGGACACTTTTATTTGGTCGGATAGTATCCTTTGAGCCACATCATTTACCCGTTCCTTCTCATCTTCGGGTACTCCATGGAGAAGGAGCACCTTACGACGTGATGCAGTCTCCATCCTGTCCTGTCCAGCGAGCAAGAAGTCAACCTGGCTGCGCAGCAAGTTTAGGCAGTTCCACGTGAACGCCTTGAACTCGAGAAACTCGCTGGCCAGGGAATTGATGTTGAGTGGGCTGCTAGATGAGGACATTGTGGCGCACTCACGGAGCTCCTTCTCATACCGGGCCATCCTGCTGCTGAAGTCGGCTGCCATCTGCTCCATGTTGGCACTGATTTTTGTGCATAGATCCATTGTGAGTGTGTAGTTGTAGTGAAATCTCCAGGTATGTTTATATATGTTTATAAAATATTATATGCCAGTGTAGGTAAAGGGTCCAGGCCTTGTTTTTAATAAAAAATTATAACATTAAGAAACTGATTTTAATTTAAATTAAATAAAAATAGTGGGACACAAATTTATGATGTTGGCTAGGCTACCCTCTTTTTTGAAAAAAGATATAATCTTTTCAAATATTTTACTTAGTGTTGGAAGAACAGAATTGGTCTGAAATTTGAAGGATCGCCCTTATCTCCCGCCCGACTTGAACAGAGGTATCAGTTTACTGTGTTTCATGAGGTCTGGAAAAGCCCCATCGTCATCACATTTATTGAATATATAAGTTAAGTGTGGGGCTATAACTAGAATTACTGAACCAATGACTTTGACTGATATACCCCACAGGTCTTCCGCATTTTTTAAGTTAAGTAATTTAAACGTTTTGACAATGTCATGGGGATATACATGATGAAATTTTAAATATACATTACTGACGCTAGTGTTATTTTTTAATAAAGTCTCTGCTTCATATGGAGATGAATTTAGACGGTCTGTTGTGGGTACGGGTACTAGAGAATGCAAACCGGTTTCACCGAAATCAGAAACACCGGGTTTTCGGTTTTTTTTACCTCCAAAAATAACCCGGTTTTTAAATTCACAAAACCGATTTTTTCGAGTTTTCGGTTTTGCTCTGGCAACACTTAAAAAAAAAGGCACAGCCGCCATTTTCACTTACTCAGTTTTGTTTGTCACCTACTTTTCTGTGAATCGGACGTGTTGTGTTACTTGTGTTGTGCGTGGTTATTTTAATGAGCAGGTAAGTCAATTTTGACTTTGATATTTCTTTGTTTTACTTTTAATTTGGTTAAGGTCTTACGCTACTTGTTAGATAATTAATAATTACACAAAAAATGGGATGTTTTGATTGAAGTACTACTTGCATTTATTTAACAACATAATTTAGATGTAAGAGCCGTTTTTTCCTGTTGATTTTTATAAATTAAAGCAATGTTCGCGTCAGTAAATTAAAAGAAATCAATTAGAACGGTAACATACTAGCTAATAGCTATTCTTTTAATACCTAGGTAGGTTATAAAAACGTTAAAATAATTCAAAATTTACACGTGGATATTCTAAGCATGTGTTTTTCTATTTGAATTTTTACGAGGCTGCCAAAAAAAATGTTTTTCAGGCTTTTTGTATGTATGTCTCTGAGTTTCTTAAATTCAGTAGAACTTTCAACGCGTTAACCTATTTCGTTGAGATGTATCTTTAGAATCCTTACAATACACACACCGGGTACAGCGCGACACAAAAGTCTTGAAATAAAAATAAATATTTTTTACTGGTAACACCTAATTTCTCCATATGAAAGATCTTAAGTGTTACCATATTAAATCTGCTTTACCAAAGAAAGTGGCGACCCTATTATTATTAAAACTGTTGTGTCGCACACTGTAATATACGCTAGTTAGGTACCTTATGTTTAAAATCGCAATTCTGTGATCAAATAATTGATGCTTTGTATCTATCTAAATGGCAATGGTAGGTTTGCCTGTCTATTTTTTATCAGGCGCTTAGTACTTTTTTCTACGGATGGCAGTTGTGTTTTTTATTTTTGTTATAAGCTTATTTAGAGACTACCTAGGATATGCAATTTATGATGGAAAATTATTTAGTTACTCTATTTAAGATAAATTTTTTTGCTCTCTACAGTTAACAATGGAGGAATACACAGAACACGAAAAGAAATCTCAAGATAGATCAAGCGTATGGAGTCACTTTTTAAGATCCAAAGTAAATTCATCAGCTAAATGCAAGCATTGCAACAAAATTCTCATGTGTTCCGGTGGCTCAACATCCAGTCTTAGAAACCATCTGAAGAAACATTTAATATCACTTACAGAAGTTATTACAAAAGCAACTGAACAGATGGAAGTATGCAGTAAGCCACAAAAGTTGGAGATTTCTACATATTTTCCAAGGCAGGAGGACTCTATGGAGTTGACCATATCGAGAATGGTCACACTTGATGGGCTGACATTTAGAGTGTTTGCTAATTCAGCAGATCTTATTCGATTATTTAAAAAGAACGGCCAATCCTTGCCAACATCAGCAAACACTGTAAAAAATATTGTGATCAAGCAAAGTGAAGTAGCGAAACAAAAAATAGTGGTCGAATTGTCACTTTTAACAAAGAAGGGGCACAAGTTTTCCGCAACAGCAGATGAGTGGACCTCCACCAGAAATCGACGTTATATGAACATAAATATACATTCCCCGTTCCTGACCACTTCTAAAAAGTTTGTTATTTTGGGGTTGGCGAGGTTAGAAGGTTCAGCTACAGCTCTAAAATGTGCACAAATAATTGAAGAACGCTTAAAAATGTACAGCATACAATTGGAGGACTTAATAGGTCTCACAACTGACGGAGCAAGTGTTATGGTAAAGATGGGAAAAGGTTTGCCTGTTTATCATCAATTGTGCTACGCCCATGCTATACAACTAGCTATCCTAGATGTGCTTTATAAAGACAAACCTGTTGAACACAAGGCCATGGAGCACTTAATTGTCAATGATTTGAGCGACAGTGAGTCTGATTCTGATGAGTCAGAAGATGGAATTTCTTTTGAACAAGAAAACATACCCGTTGTAAGATTATGCCCGAACTACAAGACTTTAATTGACAAAGTTAGAAAAACTTGCAAAATCTTCAGAAAATCACCGACATAGAACGATGAAGTTTTACAAAAATATGTATTGGAAGAATTTGGTAAACAACTTTCTCTTGAGTTGGACTGTAAAACAAGGTGGAGCTCCATGTGTACTATGTTGCAGAGGTTCATAAAATTATATCATTGCATTCAAAAGTCATTGATAGATTTAAAGTCAAACATTCGATTCACGGAAGAAGAAATTTCATCTCTAAAACATATTCACGAAGTTTTGAGTGTTCTCAAAAGTGTTGTAGAAGTGTTATGCTTAGAAGATGCCACACTACTAACAGCTGACGTAGCATTGAAACATATGTTCATGAAGCTGACTAATACAGATGGTGCATTGAGTAACGCGCTGCAAAAATCTCTGCGAAAAAGAATTGGAGATAGATATCTGATTGTTCAAGGTGTCCTGAAATATTTGGACAATGCAGAAACATTCTTTGAAGAAGCTATAGTAGACTCTATCTTCGAAAAGCCTTCCCCTGACACAATCAGATCTGTTATTATGTCTTTGGTTGCTGATAAGAACAAAACTGGTACAACTGGCCGGGAAGTTATGTTGGAAGCTGAGAAATCGTCGTCAGAAGGATCGAACCAAGCAGTCCTCAGTTTCAAAGATGAACTACTACATAAAATAAAGACCATCACAAAAAAAAATTTACATTCTACTTCCACATTATCAGCAGCTGCTGAAGCACAAAAAGAAGACTGCCTGCCCCAAATGATTATTTGTGAAATGGCTTTACACGAAAACGGCGGAGATCGTGGTAAATATTTAACTCAAGCGTACAACCATTTGCTAACAATCAAACCCACTAGTGTAGAATCAGAGCGGGCATTTTCCACTGCTGGGTACTTTTGCAATAAATTACGATCAAGGCTTAATGATTCGACTTTAGATGCTTTGATGATGTTGAGGTCGTACTTTCTATCTGAAAAGCATTGTTAAATAATTTCTTGTGTTCATTCATAACATTGATTTTTTAGATCGCATTTAATTGTTGTAATTGACAATAATAAAAGATTTTTATTATACTTTGTCGTTTTTCTTTGTTAAAATTATTCTTTTCCTAACATGTTTTTCATTGAATATGGTTCTGATTAAGGTTTTCATATAAAAGATACAAAAATATATGGTTTTAAAACAAATAATTAAATACAAAAAAAATCTTTGAAAACCGAGACCGAAACCGAAAAAACCGGGTTGAACCCAAAACCGAAAATAAAAACCGGTTTTAATTTTGCTCCGGTTTTGCATTCCCTAGTACGCACGTAACATGCGGTTCCTGATCACATCACAGAGAGATTATAATATGTGTGTAGGAAAAGATGTGTATGTAATGTACATAATTAGGCATCTAAACACTCGTGTGACGTTATTATGATTAAATAAACCCGCACTTGTATTTTACTTTGTTCCCTTTCGTTATGTAAAGTCACATAAATTACTATTATCTACACACGTATCATAAACCCTCTTTACTGCGTACAAAAACCGCACGTTACGATCAACATAATGTTAAACTACTTGGTAAAAACTCATTTCTTATCTGAAAAATTACACATTATGACCATAATGTGTAGTTTTTAGGGTTCCGTACCCGAAGGGTTCCAAACGGGACCCTATTACTAAGACTTCGCTGTCCGTCCGTCCGTCCGTCCGTCCGTCTGTCACCAGGCTGTATCTCAAGAACCTAGCTAGCTAGAGAGTTGAAATTTTCACAGATTATGTATTTCTGTTGCCGCTATAACAACAAATACTAAAAAACAGGATAAAAGAAATATTTAAGGGGGCTCCTATACAACAATTCTTTCAATACCACATACAAACTTATGGATACACCTGGTTACGTACATGGAGTGTGATAGTAACCGCACCAATAACTTTGTAAACAATATTTTGCTGTAAAATCCAAACTATTCACTCCACACCATCGCTTCCATTGAACGGTGGTACGGAAACCTTCGTGCGCGATTTAGATTCGCACTTGACCGGTTTTTCTACATATTATGACATTCAAATTTCGAACGCCGACGCCCGACTGCTTGCCGCCCCTAGTTTGTCTGTGAAGTTGGTACTGACATTCAAATTTCGAACTCCGACTCCCGCCTGCATGAAGTTGGTACTACAGAACAAGCTAAACAACTGCAGAGCCACAATGCCGGTCAAACATGCGGTTATGAGCTTATGATATATACATATATAGATATATAATTAGGCATTAAAACTCTCGAGTGATATTATTATGAAACTCGCCTTCGGCTCGTTTCATAAACCCACTCTCGAGTATTAATGCCCTCCATTATGTAGCAGTCACATAAACTACTATTATGTACATATTAACACAGAGAATACCTGCTGGTTGTTTCTTCTTTTAAATTTTAATCAATAAAACTATATAATGACTCTCATAACATTTTATTACTCACATTTGGTCCGTTTTAGTTGTGGAACATACATACATAAGGATCTGCTCTTACAGCTAACGAAATATTTATAAATACAATTAGATAACACAAACTAATAAATTATTTTCCCAAGTCAATCCAAACATGTGCGTTTTTACTATGACTAGCTATGCGACAGCTTTATGCATATTGCACACTTGCCCCTACCTACCCACAATAGAAATCAAATACACTTTCAATCAACCTCGGGCCTGATTCTATTATGTCGCTATTCGTGTTAGGGCCCCTGGAAGGAAATAACTTGTTATTTCGTAGATAGCAACGCTTAACATAGATTCCCCTACTGGCCGGTTAAACGCACGAATGTTTTCCAAAGGATTTGAACCTTAACATAACTTTAAAATCGCGATCTAATTTTCAAAATTTCCGGGCTATCTGGGTTAATAATGTTGAGTAAATTAACATTGAACTTTGGTATACAGAAGGATAATAAAACAAATGTCATTAGTCGTATCATCGTATACCTATCTATAGTATTTAGGTAACCAAGCTTAAGTCTTTCAGCTAAGCCCTTATAACACATATTTAAGATCATCATTATCACAATAATGATCACCTACCCTAACCAACCACTTCGTCCGGATGTTTTTCGTGTGCAATTCAAGTTTAAACCGGTTCACAACATATTATAAATAAACTAGCGAAAATTAAAACGTTACAATTTAAACAATTTATGTTTCTCATGGATATACTAATAATAAATTATCGAAAATGAATATGTTATATTTTAATTGTAATTGTAAGTGCGGCCAGATCACAAAATATCGCGAGAAAAATCCCGTGAGATTATAAACTAACGGTGTTCACAAATATATGGTGTCAGATACAGTTTTGCTTATCTGTTATCCAATCGTTTTACAGTAAAGATTCGACTTATAAACGATCATACGCGAAATAATAATACATAAACCGTAGATATAATACAGATATTAAAAGATTTCTTGGCGCCTGAGGGAGGCCACCATCTCTCTATCGCTTACCTATGCATCTCTCTTGTTCCCTGCCACGCGGCGGCGCAATCAGGCGCACAAGAAACTTGGCGTCAGCTATACCTACTTCGTTCGTCCGGACAAAGCGCGAAAATAGGTGCATTCTATCTCTGTGCAACATCATACAATCAAAATTTCATTAGTACTCAAGTACAATCGAACCAACTGAATCATGACCCACTTGCCTGATAATTCGTTTGAAACTTTCAAACTTGTAAGATCTATCGCGTATAATGCACTTACGACGTTTTAGGCACTAATAAAATTACGTCAATACAGGTCGCAGACCTATGCAATTTTAACCTTTGTTATCATTGCCATAAAACCACATTTCACACATATACAGTCATTGTTTGAATCTCGAGCTAGTTCTCGCTTATTTAACCTAAACTTTTTGATGATGGAAAAAATATATTTAAAAACCGGTCAAGTGCGAGTCTAAATCGCGCACGAAGGGTTCCGTACCACCGTTCAATGGAAGCGATGGTGTGGAGTGAATAGTTTGGATTTTACACAGCAAAATATTGTTTACAAAGTTATTCGTGCGGTTACTTTCACACTCCATGTACGTAACCAGGTGCATCCATAAGTTTGTATGTGGTATTGTTGTATGGGAGCCCCCTTAAATATTTCTTTTATCCTGTTTTTTAGTATTTGTTGTTATAGCGGCAACATAAATACATAATCTCTGAAAATTTCAACTCTCTAGCTAGCTAGGTTCTTGAGATACAGCCTGGTGACAGACGGACGGACGGACGGACGGACGGACAGCGGAGTCTTAGTAATAGGGTCCCGTTGGAACCCTTCGGGTACGGAACCCTAAAAATGGGGTGTTCTACAAGTGTGTCATATTATGTCAAGTTGTCAGTCAATGTGAAAAAATAGAAACTAAATAGTAAAATGCTTAATAATTTTTAATAATGGCTAATTTAGAAGAACAAAGAGCTCGGATTGTAGTCTTAAGTGAGGAAGGCTATGGCATACGGGAAATATCACGCGAATTGAATATTTCTCGGAATACAGTGAGGACCTGGATCAGACGGCACGCCGGAGAGGGCATTCTCGAGGACAGACGACGTCATAACCACGGCGTTCGCCGACTCACGAACGAACAAAGAGTGGACATGCAACACCATTACGAAGAATATCCTTTTACTCCCACCCGATATTTTGCGGCACAACATGACGTCTGTCTACAAACTATTAGAAATTATTTGCACGGCACTGGACTGCATTACAGACATTATGCTGAGAAAGTAACCTTAACGGAAGATCATAAAACAGCGAGAAGGAATTTTGCAAACGCTTATTTAGACTATGACTGGACTAACACTATATTTACAGACGAAAAAACATTTCGATCTTCTCAACACGGTCGCTTAACTTGTGGCGTTACGATCTTACGATAACACGCGGTACACAGAAGATCACGTCGTGCCTAATCAGTTATCCGGTCGAATTTCAGCAAATATGTGGGCGTGGATGGGTATCGGAGGAGTAGGTGAGCTTGTCCATATTTCTTCTCGGCAAAACGCAATGAAGTATGTCGATCTATTAGAAGAATCTATGTTACCGACAGTGCGAACAGTTTACCCGCGTGAAGATGTGCCAGTATTTTCCTACGTTCATGACAACTGTCGAGTGCATACTGCCAGGGTAGTCTCAAATTGGTTTGATCTGCATAATGATGAAGTTACTTTGATTCCATGGCCGAGTAGATCCCCAGACCTCAACCCAATAGAAAATTTGTGGGGTTTGATGGTCCAAATGTGGGATAACAGAAACGAGAGAACAAAGGAAGCAATTGAGCAACATTGTAACGAAATTTGGGATTACTTGAGAGACACGACATTTGCAGTCGTCTAATAGGGTCAATGCGTGACCGATTACAGGCCGTTATCGATAACCATGGTGCACACACTAGGTTTTAGATACTGAATCTTATTTGTTTTTAATTATAATTAAAAATAAGTTCTGTTAAAGATTAAATAAAGTTTTTTTTTCATTTCACAAATTTTATTACTCTTTTTACTTATATAGCTTGAAAGACCAAAAATGGCATGTTTCTGTCCTTAAAATACTTACTTATAGGAATGACGTGATTGAAACTCGTTAATGAATTAATCTAAAGTTTATGCTGGCACTTCACTTGGCTGTATTTGCCCAAACATGACTGCATTATTTTTGATTTTATATTCTAGAGCAATAAATGCGACTAATGGTTGAGCAAATTTAATACGGCCAAGTGAAGTGGCACCATTACGTTCGTAGAAAACTTCCTATACTTACCTACGTAATACAGATAAAGACAGTAACATCATCTCTTCTTTTTCATATACGAGCTTAGTCGATACCACATCTGTGGTCGATACTGTCCGATTTATTTAACAGTGCACTCAGTAAATGTCAGTGTCTAATCAAATGATAACAAGTTCGTTACCAAGGAAATAAACCTTCAAGCTAATTTCGACCTACTTGCATTTAAGGGGTTTAGCAAAATAAGCTTATGTTGGGTCATGATTCAGATGGTTCGATTGTACATAAACGCGAGTGTTTAATAAATAACATCAACACACATTTTGTAACAAATCACTAACTTTTATATCCGTATTTTTTATAGTGTTGCCACGTATTTGACAAATGTTCCTTTATGAGTGCCACTGTTATTGACATAGAGACTGAGTGCAGACGATGCATGTAAATTTTTAATCCGTTAGTACAATTCAATTAAAATTTTAGTACTTTATTGAGAACACTTTTGACAAAATTCATTCATCCTTTATTAGTCTAGTTATCAGATCATTACGAGAATCTTTATATATTCTCAGGTTCTGGTCGAGTTCATTCGAGTATAGTGAATTGATTTCCTTGACTTTACTAGAACCTGGAACTTACTAAATATATTGTATTTCCATCAACATGTAACAGACAGGAGGAGGGGTGGACGATGAACTGATGTAGCACCACTATCTAACTACGACAGACTTCAATAGTCAAGATTTATCATCGTATGACTTAGCACAACTAACTGAAGATGGAAGGAGTCCCCTTTAATAGATAGATAAAATTACCCCGCCCCGCTCCCCGCAGTCGCACGAATACTTTGTTTTGAACATAAGCTAACTAATGTTCAACATTAAACGAAACGCATCGGCTAATGTGCAGTCTAGCCGATTAAAGATGACATCCGTTATCACAAACGAACATGACATGACTTCGGACATTAGCAGAGACTCGAAATTAATCTTGACTAGCTGGCTAATCCTAAGTTTAGTTTCACACCCAGCTATAGCCGTAACAGATATAAGGATTGATTTGGGCCGTTCCCGGCGGCACTGCAATGCCGGGCCGACCCGTGACGGGAGTGGAGCGAGCCCCGAACATCCCGTCGGTTTTCAAAAATCAGTTTAATATACTGGTCCCTCAATGAGGGACCTTTCAGATATTAAGCTGAAAAGAACAGATACTACACTCTTATCTTATCTCTGATCTTAGCCAAAAGGCCGAGAAGCGATACCGGAGGATCAATCAAGAATTCATCTCACGCACCCATTCTGGGGCGTGGGGAGTCAGGGTCAGATCATCGGATCTCTTCCTGAAGAAGCGCCTCTGTCCACTCCTATGGACAGGTCATCGGGGGGCCCTCGCGGGCGGTGGAGATCTTCTCACGAGGGGTGTTCCGTTGGATGATCGCCGGCTAGGCAACCAGGTCACGTGGCAGGCGGCGGCGGTCTGGCGGGCGCGCGTGGTACGGCGCCATGTCGCGGATATGCGGATGTTGTGAGCTATCCGCACGCGCGAACATGCCCTTCGCCAGCCTCTGGACAAACTGGTCCACTGGTTCCCATCTGAGGTCCCTCTGGATCGTCGCATTCCTCACGTAACGGGGGGCGTCGACGATGGTACGCAAAGAGAGGTTCTCTTGGGCTCGGAGTCTCCGTTTGTTCGTCTCCGAGCACAGGGCGTACCATTCCGGGGCCGCGTAGGTGAGGCGGGATCTCACGTAGCACTTGTAGATCCCGAGCTTCGCCCTCAGAGGGAGGCTGGAGTCGAGAAGTGGACGCAGCTTGGCGCGTACCACCGTGACCTGGTTGACGACGTTGTCGACATGTTGCTTCATGGTGAGCCGGCGATCGATGGTCACTCCCAGGTACTTCACCTGCGGAGACCACGCGATGTCCTGTCCTTGGAGCTGGAGTGGTGGTGGAAGGGGGGACTGGCCTGTGATGAGCGCCTGCGTCTTCCCAACGTTGACAGACAACCGCCACTTGGCGAGCCAGTCGGGCAAGATGTCCAGGGTGCGCTGCAGTTTGACGGCAGCGTGCCGTGCCTGGATCGACGACGCGTAGTAAGCAGCGTCGTCGGCGAAGAGTGCCAGCTGGGCACCCGGCCCGACGGGGATGTCGTCCGTATATTGGGAGTAACAGGCTGGAGACAGGCAGGACCCCTGAGGGACGCCGGCTGCAACGGGGTGTTCCTCGGAGACGGCGTCTTCCACCATCACTCGGAAGCGGCGATTCTTCAGGAAGGAGGCGATGATCTGGACCAGTCTTCTTGGGGCTGGAGACGTCGACAATTTGTACAGCAACCCCTCGTGCCATACTCTGTCAAACGCCTTCTCCATGTCCAGGAGTACTGCGACAGTGTGTATTCCTTCTTGTTTAAACAAACCGTCATGTCATTCAGTACTCTGGTGAGCTGAAGCGTCGTAGAATGCTCGGGCCTGAAGCCGAACTGTTCTGGGCGCGGCTGGATGTGGGGCAGTAGCTTCGCCAGCAGGAGTTTCTCAAACACCTTTGAGATGGTACTCAGTAGAGTTATCGGCCGATAGCTCTCAGGCAGCTTGGAGTCCTTGCCCGGCTTGGGCAACATGATGACCAAGCCCTCCTTCCATTGGGTTGGGAAGTGGCCCGTGTGCAAGATACCGTTAAACAGGCGCGTAACAGCCGCCACAGTACGTGGCGGCAAATGTAGCAGCGCCATGTTAGGTATGCGGTCTGCGCCCGGGGCTTTCCTGGGCTTGGTACGTCTGAATGCACGCATGATCTGGCCGGGCGTGACGACGGTGGGTTCCTCTTCGGGAGCTATCGGCGAGGCGAAGTACTATCGCAGGTGTCTCTCGACTGCTGCGACGTGCTCCACATCATCCGTAGGGTTCGGCTTGAACTGCTTCTCGAGGCATTCGGCGAAGATCTCCGCACGGTCTTGTGCTCGAAATCTTGGTAGGCCGTCGCTGCCCAGGATTGGTCGGACGGGAGTTGGAGTAGGCGACAAATCCCGGCATAGGCGATGCACGGAGGGGACGTGGTCGCCCATGGACTCGACGTGGCGTTCCCAAGATTCTTCGGCGTGGAGATCAAGTCGGCGCTTCAGCTCTGCCGTCATGGCGTTGAGCCTGGTCTTCATCGTTGGGCAGCGGGTTTGTTGCCACTGCTTCCGGAGAGCGCGCTTATCGCGGATGAGTGCGCGTAGCTCAGCAGGAAGAGGATTGGGCTTCCCCCCGCGAGCTACGGTGTGCGATGATAGGTCGAGCACGTCTCGGATCTGGGTGGTTAGCAGCGATGCCAGGCGGTCAACGTCTTCCGGCTGGTTGACTGGACATGTGGTCGAAGACTGGTCGAGGGCGGCGGTGAAGGCGCCCCACTGGTATCGTCGGCGTGATGCTGGCGGAGAGACCCGGGTGGGCAGGTCCGCCAGGACGAGAAGTACTGGCTCGGCGGAGTCTGGAGACCTCTGACGACTACGACGTCGATGGTGTCCCAACCGGCCCGCGAATCGAAGTGGGTGGGCTCGTCGGGACCGATGACATCGTAGTTGTGGCTCACGGAGTCGGCAAGGATGGCGCGTCCAGCTGGGCACACCCTGGTGGAGTTCCAGACGGTGTGCTTGGCGTTGAGGTCGCCAGCGACGCGTGTCGGATGCGGCGACTGTAGCAACCCCCGTAGCTCGGCGGTGCGGATTGGTGTACTGGGGGGCTTGTAGGCGGCGTAGAGTCGCAGCACCTGGCCGGCGACCTGGAGGTCGACGCCCAAAGCATACAGGGATGTATACTCCTGGGCGTCAACGAGCTGGTGGACGATCTTCCTGCCGACGATGACTGCCAAGCCTCGAAAGGCCCGGCCGCTGGTGGACTTCTCGTCCTTACGGTAGACGAAGTAGCCGGGCAGCGACAGCTTGTCGCTTCCGGCTAGGAATGTCTCGCTGATGAGCATCACGTCGACGCGGTAGTCCCTCAGGAACACGTGGAGCAGCCGCTTCTTCCCTGTCAGCGACTGCGCGTTCCAGTGGACGACCCTGAGCGGCTCATGCATTGCGTAGCAGAGCGGTGAGTCTGCCCAGGGCAGTGGGGTCGCTGAGGAGGGCGAGCAGGGCCGTGAGGTGCCCCAAGTCCTGCTGCCCTATCGCCGCAGCCGGAGTGGCGGCGCCAGCGGCGGCCGCAGTCTCGCTAGCGGCGAGAGTAGCCGCCACGGCGCCGGCGGCAGGTGGAGCCGTCGCCTTCTTCTTCTTTCCCCCCCCCCCGCTTCGTCTTCTGCCTGGGGACTCCGTCGTTCGCCTGCGCCATAAGCGAGGCGGGCGCCGTTTCTTCCTGCAGATCAGGACGTGGCGGAGGGGGGGGCTGCATCTTCTTGGGCCCAGGCGCATTAGTGAGCGCCACAGTGCCGGCCTTCTTGTTCCGCGCCTCCTGGCGGAACACGGGGCACGTCGCGTTATTGGCCGTATGCGGGCCACCGCAGTTGGCGCACGTCGGCGGCTGGTCTTTCGGGCGGGGGCACTCCCGCGCCGAGTGGGGACCGCCGCAACGCATGCACGCCAGGGGGCGGTGGCACATATGCGACGAGTGCCGGAACTGTTGGCACCTGTGGCACTGGGCCGGGCCCTGCTTGGAGCGCCAAGCCTCGATCTTCACCCCCGGCATGTACATGAGCTCTGAGATCTCATATACTGCACCGGGGGCACGGTCGGGATTCTTCCGCAGGGACGCCTAGAAGATGCAACCGGGGCGCCCCTTGCGCGCCCGGATCTGCTTGCAGTACTCGGCCTCCACACCGAGTTCTGCAAGTGCCGCGACGATCTCTTCCGGCGTGGTGTTGGAAGGCAGCCCGCGGATCGCCACCTTCTGGGTCTTGTCGGCCGGCAGCGAGTAAGGGAACCACCGAACTCCGTGGTCCTTCTCCAGCCTGCACAGATAGCGCTGTACAAGCCGGTACTCGTCTTCGGCCGTGGGGGTGAAGCGCACACCCTTTTGGTAGGCGCGCGCGCTGGGAGCCCGGCCGAGCTCGCTGGCTATCGCCCTGAAGTGGTCGGCCCAGTTGGGAAGGACCTCCACAATAAGGGGCGGATAGCGCGGCTGGCGGGGCTGCTGTGGCGCAGCGCCTCCCGACGGGGCGGCGGTGGTGGTGGCGATCGCGGCTGCGGTTTGGGCGGCGGCAGCGGCAGGCGGCGTTTTCCTTTCGCGGGTGCGGCGGCGTGCGGGTTCGCAGGCACAGCGGCGGGGCGCGTAGGGCGGGCGGGCACAGTCGCGGCGGTGGGCGGGTTCGCGGGCGCGGCGGCGGGGCGGGCGGGCACTATCGCGGGCGCAGCGGCGGAGCGCGTGGGGCGGGCGGGCACTCGCGACGTGGTCGCCGACGGGGCGGGCGGACGCGCGGTTGGCGGCACCGGGTGCCTCACTGGTCGGGGGGGGGGGCGCGGTGCTGGGGCGCGGTGCCCCAGACACGGGAATTGCGGTCGCGGCCGCCACGGCAAACGACACTGCGGGAGAGCACTTATTAGGTGAAACACTCGTACCTGTCATTTGTGTTGTAGCACTCTCACTGTCTCTTTCACACGCGGCGGTCGGTCCAGGGGCGGGGGCGGGTGCCTGAAGCGCGCCCGTCCAGGGCGACAGCGACGGCATGTCGAGGCCCGTCTTCCTCGGCGGCGGCTGGTTCGTCGGTGGCGGGGTCGGCGAGTCCGCAAGCTGGACTCGCTTTCCGTCTCCTCGGAGACGCAGCTCGTCGCTCGGGCTTTCGCTACGCGGGCGCCTCGTCCCGCGGGTTGGTGGCAGCACCAAAGGCCGCGTTTTTGCCTGCTCCACTAATTGCGCGTCGAGGAGCTCGGCGCCGATACAAGCCGTGGGCTTGCCCGACAGGGCAGCGCGGCTTGCGGCGACGTATGCCTCCATGGCACGAAGTAGGCCCGCCGAAAACAGGTTGGCTTGAGCGGCCCGAATTAAATATAATTCGTCCAGCTCAAGCTCTGCCCTCGGGGACACAGGACGCCTCACCACGGGCGACCCGTACTCCGTCGACGTGGAGATAGGGAGCAGGCCTTCCAGTGATGCCGATCGCTGCGCGCGGCGCCGTCGCGGGGTTTCACCCAGCGGCGGGCTGCTCACATTACCGGCATCATCACTGTCACTCACAGCAACACTAACACTCACAATGTCACTGGCACTATATTTTTTGTTGTGTTGGCAACACAACATAACTCACGTGATTTCGTGGATTCCCCGAAACAAGTTCTTCAATTTCTTCTATGATTTCGAGTATAGATTTTATTTGTATTAGTACTAGGTCGAGTTTAATTTATTGAAAGGTTTGTGTATAGTGATTACCTTGGTTTTTATGATATGTGTGTACGTGAACGCTTTTATTTTAGGTACAAATGGCATATTTTTTATACTTAGTTTTCAATTGTGGCCTACTTACTCTTATATTACGCTTACACACAAATTACAATCACAATACATAACATTTATATACACAATGTATATTTACATTTACATAATATTTATATACTTACACAATTTATGTTTACATACAACATACATACATCCATACATACAGTTACATATTATTTCAAGTAACCGCGTTACAAACATAATGCCTATGGTTGAGTGTCGATATATCGATGAGCTTATCGATACGTAGATTAATCGACCTCTGGGTCCGCACCGGCCGGGCGGCGGTGCTGCGCCCACGCACGCGCAAAGTGGACAGAGGTCAAGCCAGTCACAGCCTAGATGCGACGCTAACCGCCAGTGTGACCAGATTCAGTATTTTAATACTTTTTCAGTATATTTCATCGATTTTTCCGAACATCAGTATATTTTCAGGTATATTGCTGGGAGTCAGTATTTTTGGGTATATTATGGTTGACGTTATGGCAACACCGTAGTGAGTGATCGTCCTTGGGACAATGTTTGCGGAATTCCCCGGAACGCGAACATTGGCTGGGGGCTTTCCCGGATTTAGTTTATACATGTTATCTATGAGCAAAGATGAGTAAGTTACAGATATGACAAGAAAGACGGCCGTCGCCGGCGTTGTAGTATTGTAATACTACCTATACAATTATCAATCAATACGTAGTATAAATCAGAGTTGCACAATGTATGTTCGCCTAAAACTTTACAACTGCTGGACCGATTTTAATGCGGTTTGCAACATTAGATATAGTGTAATTTCCAGATTTCATACATTCAAATCCGTTTGTTTCATGAATATCAGTCTACCCGGACGAATTCGGGACGGACCGCTAGTTTATCTATAATTTTCAAAACAACGTCTAGTTTTTAAGTTTTCAGTTGCATGAATAGGTAGTAGTTAGACATAAAAGATACTTAATTACTAGTATTAAATCGTCTAATACGGTTCAAGTGAAATGATTGTCTCTTCTGCACTCGACTTAATCTTTGAGGACTTTCTTTCGATAATTCGGGAATTTCCCCAAAATAGGAGATGTTTTTGTCATCATATAAATAGATTGCGATTTTCGTTATTTTTATTTACTTAGTTGCATCCATCCGGACAGCATGTCTAGTTTTCAGCAAAGTTATTTAGCTAAGTGGGAACAAATTCCGGAATTTTCTTCGTGGCTTTCACGTTATAAAGATGATGAGTTCACCGCATTTTGTAAAGCATGCAATGCGAAACTGCAAAGTAGATTAGCATCTATAAAACAGCATGCAAATACTGAAAAGCATAAATCGAACTTGATAAAATATAAAGGACAGTCAAAGGTAAGCATAACTCGCTTTACTTACCTAGTTCAAGGAGTTTTGATATATTTTAATTCAAAGTTAATCATCCTGGTTTTGTTTCCAAAATAACCAAGTATTTTTTCATTTAATTTTCAGGTTGATACATTTTTCAAAAAGGCCCCACTGAAAGACGAAGTCAAGAAAGCTGAGCTGCGTTTATGCAGTTTTCTGTCGGAACACAATATCCCATTTAGAGCTATGGACCATCTTAGTGAAGTTCTAGTGAAGTGTTTTACCGATTCCGATATTGCGAAAGAATTTTCCTGCAAGAGAACCAAAGCAGCTGCTATAACTTATAATGTTTTAGGACCCGAATTCGAAAAAGATATGATTGAGGACATACTTCGTACTGCATCTCCTTCAGGTAAACCAGTATATTCAATTATAATCGATGAGAGTACAGATGTTGCGACAGTCAAAGTATTGGCGATAGTAATTAAATACTTCTCTGAAACTAAATGTACTGTACAAACCAAATTCCTTGATTTAGTTGATTTAAGTGGTGAGACCGCAGGTCATTTATTTAATTCGTTGTCATCAAAATTATCCGAATTAGGTTTAGAAATAAAAGACGTAATAGGATTCGCTGCTGATACTACGAATGTGATGTTTGGTCAACACTCTGGCATTGTTGCAAAAATTAAAGAAGTAAACCCAAAGTGCTTTTTCATAAAATGTGTTTGTCACTCTGCAGCATTAAGTGTTAGCCACGCCTGTAAAATACTGCCTAGAAATTTAGAACAAATAGTAAAAGAAGTATATGGATATTTTTCTCAAAGCAGCAAGCGTCAAAGAGAATTTGCTGAGTTCCAAAATTTCACAGACACTGAAAATCACAGAATCTTGCGTCATTACGACATAAGGTGGCTTTCACTTCATGCCTGTATTAGTAGAATAATTGAGCAGTGGAGGGCATTGCAATTGTTCTTTCAAGACCAATACTTGAGTGATCGCAATATGTCATCAGAATTTTTATATAATTCTTTTACCACTGATATAAACAAATTGTACTTTCACTTTTTGGACTACATTTTGCCGATTGTAAACAAATTTAACGTAATTTTTCAAGGCGACTATCCGTGCATTGATAGACTGTATGATGATGCATCTAGTATGTACTTGTCGATTTTGGGTTGCTTCATGAAAACTAATTACATCAAACATACAGAAAATGTATTTACCTTAGACCCAAAGTCACATGTAAATTATTTGCCATTGAAAGATATGTACTTAGGTATTCAAGTGGGCCAAGAATTAATCAAACACAGGGGAAATGTAAACATGAAAGAACAGATTGCTGAGTTTTTCAGAAGGTGCCAATCATTTTTAATTGAGCTAAGCACGCAATTGAAATCACGTTTGCCTTTTGAAAATCCAGTTTTTAAAGAACTAAAATTTCTTGACCCACACACTGCCGTGCATAAAGAATTTCGCAGTTTACGAAATGTAATAGAAACTTTCCCATGCGAAGTACAGCCAGAACAAATGCAGTTAATCGACGAAGAATATAGAACCCTAAAGTTTGATCGCGAAGTAAGTGATTTGTTACAATCTTCGAGCACTGGCTCACCCATCTCATGTGAACAATTTTGGGTGGAAGTTGGGAAAATTTCTAACAGTGATGGCATGTTAAAATACAAAAATATAACTAGTTTTAGTAAATCTCTGCTATGTATACCGGTATCGAATGCTGCATGCGAGCGCATATTTTCACAGATAAATTTAATAAAAACGGACCAAAGAAATAGATTTGTAAACAAAAATGTGTCAGCAATTTTAAAAACAAAGCAAGGTGTTAAGGATGAAGGAGGTTGTGTAAAATTTAATCCTTCGAAAAAGATGTTAAAATATAACTCTAACATTTATTGTGAAAATGAATAAATAAAACCTGTTAAGAAAATCAGTATTTTTATTGGTATATCTGTCCTATGTAAATCGGTATATTTCAGTATTTTTTTGAGGTGCCTCGGTATTTTCGTAAAATTTAATCTGGTCACACTGCTAACCGCACGCTTGACGTTCTCGCTTCCGGCTTACGCGGCTAGTTTTGCTTCATCTTCTTCATCAGACCTTATTAGGAACTTGAATCCTTGAAATACCAGTCCAGTCCACTTCTTTTTCTTTGTGTTTCGTATCTGGTGACGACTTTTGGTGGAGATACCGCTGTGCGTCTGGTACTGGTGCTGGGTCCTGCTTGATCAGTTATATTCTTCAGTGTTGCCCTTTGCCGTAATTCGATTTTCTTAACGTTCTCCGATGTTGGTTCTTCAGGAATTGATAGAAGTCTGCTGGAGTTTTTTTTGTTCGCTACCATTTTTGAAGCAGATTAAAAATAAAACTGGCAACAGGCGCGGTCACTTCCAGCACGAACGATGGAATTCTATAACCCCGACTCAGCTGAGTTGAGTATAGTTTATCCAACGAAAAAAGCGGCTTTAGTCTCTCAATAACACTGCCACTGATGACAAGTTTCGTATCAAGCCGCTTTTTTCGTTGGATAAACTATACTCAACTCAGCTGAGGCGGGGTTATACAGAGGACCTGTTCAGTTACCTGATCGCTGTTGAGAAGAGACCCTGCTTAAAGAAAATCGCCATACCACGTGACATTCGCGCATGCGTGCTGAACTGGCTCATGAAATTCGATTATCCAAATGGAGACCCGGCTGTCCTCCAAGCGGCCTTCTGGTACCTCGACGCCATGCTAGACCAAAAAAAAATCAGCGTAGAACAGCTACAGCTATTAGCCACCGCTTGCTATTGGGTCGCCGAGAAGTTCCACTACCGTAGTCGGCCTGCCTCACAGTGTTGCCAACTCTGCATTTGGAAAGAGCTAGCAGGCAATGACAAAAGAGCCAAAAAAGAGCTGATTATTTTACTTAAATAGAGCTAAATAAAAAAATATATGAATTCAATATTTTAATCATTTTCACATTTTTATTAACGAAACTTAAGATAATGTCATGTATTAAATATTGGCAAATTCAAAAAAAAATTATCGTCAAATAATCAATTATCGTCGTCAGAACAATTATTTATTAAATTAACCACTGCTACTCCACTTGTGCTTGGTTCTTCTTCATGTGTCCCTTGGTTTTCGAAAGTTGCCATAGTTCCTATTTTTTTTAGTATATCTTTCGGCACTTCGTAATTGTGACAACATTTTTTTGCTCTTCGTAAGCCTGATCTGATAGTCAGAATCGCATTCGTTGTATCATTGTCTAGCCTGTTTCGGGATTTGTTCTTGACAATATTTAGTTGACTAAATACCCTTTCAACTTCCCCATTGGACCATGGCAAGGAAATCATTGAAAGAGCGAAAGAGCACAATTCTTTAAAAGGGTTGATATTAGCCGCATTTTTGTACAATAAAACTTCAGACCAAATGCTATTGTATTGTTTTTCTTTTCCCATGGCACTAGTGTTATGTTATTCCACTGCGTTTCTACTTTATTTATAAATTCTTCATCGTAGCGCATTTCCTGCACCAATGGTGTAATGTTCTCTTTAACCTGTTTTAAAGTATTTGAAACTGATAATTGGTTAATTTTTTTCAAAACGCGGTAATTGTCTGGTAGCCGTTGTTTAAGTTGTTTGATAAGGTCAATCGTGAAATTTACGCACTTTTCCCTGAACTGCCTTTCGTCTTCTGGTGAAAATTTATTAGTGTTTGTGATCTCTCTCAGCTTGTTTTCTACTCTGAATCCTAAATAAGGATGTGGAACCAAAAAATCTTCCAGATTATTAACTTCAAAAATATCAATTTGTCTGGTGGGGTTGAGAACCCTTCTCCCAAGTGATTCAGTAGCCATTATTAGGTCGTTTAATAATTTGCTAGGGTCAATATTATTGGATTGGAAAATTTTCACAAGACCTTGCAAGTGATCTAAAACGGAATGGATGTATAACAAATACGCTTCATTAGTGGGATTTTGATACAGGTTGTGTAGAGTTTCTGCGCTGTAGCATTTTTCAGTATTTCTCGTGAGGTTAAAATGCAATTTTAATTCTATCCATTGATCCAATACTTTCTTCACTGCAGGTTCAATTGAAAGCCATCTTGTGGCACAGGATTGAGTATTTTTTAAGGGTTCTTCATCATTTATAGTTAAATATAGATTTCTGTACTCATTTTGTCTGTTTGAGGACTTTGAGAACCAATTATATGTCTACTGAACTAAATATTCTAAATGTCTAAATGGTAAGTGTTCGGCAGAAGCATGAGAAACTGCAAGCTGGATAGAATGACAAGAGCATTTAATCATAGTAAGATGAGGTACATCTAATTTAAATTTTTGGTATACTCCATTGTGTACTCCCGTCATAACATTTGCATTGTCAACTCCAATACCACAAAGCTTTTTGATATCTAGTCCATATTCAACTAAAGTTTTTTTTACAGCCTCTGTGATAGATTCGGAGTCTCCTTTGTTTAATTCTGCTAGCGTAAGATAAGTGCTGACAATCTCAAGAGATGTTTTGCTAAAATATTGGATAACTATTCATAGTAACTTGGTTGCACTTATATCGGTGCTTTCGTCAAGCAATAAGCTGTATGGTCCATCTCCAATATCATTTTCCAAGACAGAAGTAAAATGTGGCGCTAGCACATTCTTTATATCTGCAGTGCACTTAGTTCGGTGAAGTTTAATTTCGGTTTTGAATTCTTTTTTGCATAATATTCCGAGATGATCTACCGGCAAGATAGAAGTATGAGCAGCCACAAATAATGATAACGAAGCCTCATTCGAACTTTTTGTATCGTAAAATTTGGGTTTGGGTTGGAAGACCAATTTCGGTTGATTTGATGAAAATGGCTTTGCAGCTTTAATATGTTTTTTCCGGGTAATGTGATTCATTAAATCACTTTTTTTCGCATTTAATTCACACCGACAATAGGTACAATATGCTTTAGTTTTATCATTACTAACTTCTTTCAGCCAACCTTCAAATGCAGCCTCAGAGAGCCATTCTTCCCGAAATTTTTGTGTGTATGGCGTACTCGATGACATTTTGTATGTTAAACAAATAAAACAACGCAAACAATTTCTAGATCATACACAAATGAACAAAATAGAAAAAAGAAAGGAACGAAACACCGCCGCAAAGTTTTCCGTGGATTACGCTTTGATACGACTCCGGGGTATTCCCTGCCTACGCTACAGTAAGCGCTGCGTTCAATTTAAATGCAAAATTCGGATACATGCAATTAAAAATATATTGTTTTCTCGGGTTATGGAATATAGCTAAAATTCTATAAAAAAAGAGCTATAGAGCTAAATACGTTTTTTTAGAGCGGATTCTTTCTAGATGGAGCTGGATTTAGCTCTAAAAGAGCTAAGTTGGCAACACTGCTGTCTCAACTCAAGACTGGTCAAGTGCTCCAATAAAGCGTTCACGGTGGGCATGCTGAAAAGGATTGAGATGGTGTTGCTGAAGACTTTGAACTTTCCACCGCAACCAGTCATCCCGAACGACTTCATTACGATCCTCTCCTCCTGGTGTGAAACCGATATACCGGAGGATTGCTACGTCGCGATCGTCACTCGCCGCGAAAACATCTCAACGTCGCGATGCAGGAGTGGGATAGTGACATCTGTGGAACTTTCGTAGAACTTGCTAGTTCCTTGGTGATCTGCATTGTGGTTTATGATATGGCGCTAGTTTCGCTGATCACGAGAATCTAAGAGTAGACTGTGGCGCCGTCTAGATAGCTTTGGATGTGCTTCCTTATCATCCACCTTCCTGTAGTAACTTTTTGGTATTAGTTAAACGCATGACTGTAAAGAGTTTTTGCTTGGCAAAAGTACTGCCAAGCAAAAACTCAGGTTTTGCCAGACTGAATTACTGAGTAGCGACAAAAATGAGCCCGAATACTGGCTTCGTCTGACAAAATTACTGAATTGCGAGGCTATACAAATGTATAAACTAGGGATGCCTCGATACGCCTTTTTGCCGATACGATACTCTTGAAAATATCGGCGATACCGATACGCTTATTAAATCCAAAAATAAAACACAATCAGGTTATTTTTTAAAATTAATTGACTGAGCGAGCAAAGCGTAAAGTTTCGAGATTCGCCAAAAATGCATTTGTCCTTTTGTCTGTCGGTCTGTTCTCGCCTACAGGTCGCATTTCTCAACTGATTGTCGTGAAATTTTGTGAACAACTTCAATTACTATATATTTTTAATCGAGTCAGGTTTTTTTTTTAAATTGCGGACTTATGGCGAAACAAAGTAATTGATGCGACTACTTTTTTATACTCCATCTACGTAACCAGGTGCATTCATAAGTTTGTATCTGGTATTCAAAGAAAATTCAGTCGGGTTATTTTATTTATAGTAAGTCCAGTTGATCGTCCGATAAACCTCTAGGGGTCGGGGGTGTGATGGGGGAGTGGAGGGAGGGGGGGGGGAGTTTGCTGTATCAAACATATCAGTTTTAGCAGATTTCAGTCTTAGATTTTAATTCGGAAAAATATACCTAATCAGACTACTCAGTTCTCTCCGCCTTCACAAGACGAACCAGTAGAGAGATTTGACCTCCAAGGACCAAGGACCATGGACCAAGGAAACGCGTATAATCGCCAAAACCATGGAATCTGCATGCAGTGGAAAATACAATCAACTGAGATTCAATTTAAGCCGTCGGTCGTACGTACGCACGTAACATGCGGTTCCTGATCACATCACAGAGAGATTATAATATGTGTGTAGGAAAAGATGTGTATGTAATGTACATAATTAGGCATCTAAACACTCGTGTGATGTTATTATGATTAAATAAACCCGCACTTGTATTTTACTTTCAGTTCCCTTTCGTTATGTAAAGTCACATAAATTACTATTATCTACACACGTATCATAAACCCTCTTTACTGCGTACAAAAACCGCACGTTACGATCAGCATAATGTTAAACTACTTGGTAAAAACTCATTTCTTATCTGAAAAATTTCACATTATGACCATAATGTGTAGTTTTTCTACATATTATGACATTCAAATTTCAAACGCCGTCGCCCGACTGCGTGCCGCCCCTAGTTTGTCTGTGAAGTTGGTACTGACATTCAAATTTCGAACGCCGCGCCGACCCCCGCCTGCATGAAGTTGGTACTACAGAACAAGCTAAACAACTGCAGAGCCACAATGCCGGTCAAACATGCGGTTCCTGAACACATCAAAGAGAGCTTATGATATATATATATATATATATATAGATATATAATTAGGCATTAAAACTCTCGAGTGATAAACCCACTCTCGAGTATTAATGCCCTCCATTATGTAGCAGTCACATAAACTAGGGTAGACTGGGTACGGTTGTAACGGGGTACGGTTGTAACAAGGTAAATAAATCGTGAACCGTTTGCGGTACGGTGAGGGGTACAAGGGGGGAAAGGAGCCGCTGGCATGTCTGGACACGCTCGCCAATCTTGCGTTGCCCGCGGCACGCTTCAGTCGTTTGCAAGGGGCCCTATTGTGTTTTGACCAGCAAAAGTAAGTATTTTTCATCAAGGTATTTCTTAAATTGCTCAATATACATAAAAGCTAGAGTGTTTAATGTTTTTTGTAGTACAGAATGGATAACGGAGACTAGATTAGTGTGATGAGCTTTACCGTGAGATATTTTTTGTTGTCACTGTATTTATTTTATTGCCGAACGGGTGGTTGGGTACAGTTGTAACAGTTTTTGTGGGTACGGTTGTAACACCATATGACTTTTTATTTCTGACCTTCTAGATGCCGAGAAAACGAGTAAAGAAGACAGCAAGGGGGCAGATAGACATATCAAGATACAAAGATGCCTATGATGACCTAAAAGCTGGTGGTTCTCTCAGAACAACTGCAGAAAAGTATGGAGTTAACTACGTGTCACTTTTACGATACAAAAGAAAGAGAGATTTGGCCAACGGTGAAGAGGAACAAGAAAATGTCAAGATGGGGTATGTAGCTCACAACAGAGTTTTTAATGAACACCAAGAACGGGAACTTAGTAAATATTTGATCCGCTGTGCAGATATTTATTTTGGCCTATGTACGAAGGAGGTAAGAAAACTGGCATATGAGTTATCTACTAAATATAACTTAGTACGACCTCAAACGTGGACCGAAAACAAGACGGCTGGCGAAGAATGGTTCCGTTCGTTTATGGGAAGAAATCCTGAACTATCTGTCCGCGCAGCCCAGGCTACAAGCCTTTCCAGAGCGACCAGTTTTAACAAGACCAACGTGGAGGCTTTTTATGACAATTTGCAAATTGTCATGGATCGTGACCACTTTGAACCACAAAACATATATAATGTTGATGAAACGGGCATAACAACCGTTCAAAAGCCCGACAGGGTAGTAGCAAGGCGTGGTGCACGACAAGTTGGAGCACTCACTTCAGCTGAAAGGGGTACTTTAGTCACTCAAGCCTTTGCAGTGAATGCCATAGGAAATTCCATTCCCCCAGTCTTCGTATTTCCTCGAGTAAACTTTTACGATCATTTCATAAGAGATGGGCCTGTGGGTTCAGCTGGAGCCGCCAACCCGTCAGGCTGGATGCAGGATGAAACATTCCTTGTGTTTCTAAAACACTTCAAAAAATACTCAAATGTGTCTACTGCGAACAAAGTGTTGCTTGTGCTGGATAACCATTCTTCACACATACACATAAACTCTCTGGACTTCTGCAAAGAAAATGGCATCGTGGTACTTTCTTTTCCTCCCCACTGCTCTCACAAACTCCAACCTCTCGATCGATCTGTGTTCGGACCTCTGAAGAAAGTCGTAAATACGACCTGTGACGCATGGATGCGAAACCATCCCGGGAAGACCATGTCTATTTATGACATCCCAGGAATTGTAGCAGCTGCAATGCCACTTGCTCTCACACAGACAAACATTCAAGCTGGCTTTCGCAAAACTGGGATCTATCCGTTTAATCGGAATTTATTTACTGACGCCGATTATGCCCCTGCATTCGTGACAGACAGGCCAAACCCAGACACAAGAGAAGAGGAGGTTAACCACGATCAAAATAATCTTGCACTCGAAGACGAAACGCCACCGCTATCACCTTCTTTGCTGAACGATCCATTGGTGAACTTAACTAGCGCATGTGAACAATTAGAGGCTATAAATACACGCGCAGCCCCTAATACTCCACAAGAGGCTTTGTATGTTCGGCAGAACTCACCAGTCCTAGAAACTCTTCGACTAGAAGATATAGCTGAAATTACGCCACCCAGACACCATAGTGATGTTGGTATTCGACAAACTACGAACACCCAAACGGTTCGTCAAATTCCTTCAGTGGATGCTCAGCTGGCTTCTTCCATACCATCTACTAGTATTCCAGCTGTGTTTTCACCAGAAGAAATACGACCCTTTCCTAAAGCGCCCCCGAGGAAAACCACAAACAGGGGTCGTAAAACTAGGAAGTCAACGATTTATACTGATACACCCGAAAAAGAGGAAATAAGAAAGGAGTATGATGAAAAAATGAAACGGGCCAAAGTTAAGCAGGTAAAAAAAAGAATGGATGTAATAAAAACCAAAGATGCAAAGAAGACAAAAACGAAGAAGGCTAGTACAACAGCACCAGAATCTTCGGAGGATGAGGAGTATTTCTGCCTTGTTTGTGTAGCACCATATTCAGAGAGCAGGCCAAGAGAAAAATGGATACAGTGCTCAGATTGTAGACGATGGGCTCACGAAGAATGCACAGAAGGTGGTCTAACCTATATTTGCCACAACTGTGAATCAGATTGATTTATCTGTAATTGATTCAAATTGTATTTTTTTGTTTGAGGTACACGCAAAGGCGTTTTTAGTTAAATTTGGAACTGATTTTAGGTTTTAAAAGTATATGATTGTTATTTTTTCAAGATTTATGTTCTAATTGTATGTTTAGTCACTTGAGTACAAAATGCTTTCGTTGATATGAAACACTGTGTTCCTAATGTAAATGTTGAGTGATTAGTAAAGACTGATTTTAAAGATGATAAATGCTGCCATAAGTAGAATAAGATCTTTTTCATGTTTTTCTAACAATAAAAACTCATTAAAATCTGTGTATCTTGCATTATTTGTACGTGTTACAATTGACCCCCACCGCTGTTACAACCGCCCCTGGTACGGGGACGTTTGTAACAATGGCAGATATTATTATTTTTATTCTCTGGTCTCTAAACTATTGCGCCAAGAATCCAAAATTTTGTATTTGTTTAAACATTGATAAATGCCCTTTCGTTTGATGTATTTGCCTCAGTGATCGATTACGCAATGGCGATGCTATGATCGTTAAACCGAAAATCGTTACTACCGTACCCAGTCTACCCTACTATTATGTACATATTAACACAGAGAATACCTGCTGGTTGTTTCTTCTTTAAAATTTTAATCAATAAAACTATATAATGACTCTCATAACATTTTATTACTCACATTTGGTCCGTTTTAATTGTGGAACATACATAGGGTACATTGGTGAAGAATGTTTCAAAAGCTCGAGCAACATCAGCGTTGGATTTAACAACATCATCACCTATCTTTAGGCAGAAATCATTGTCGCTTGGTATAACTTTTCCAGTTATGCGGTTTATTATTTGCCAAACTGTTTTCATTCTATTATTTGAATTTTTCTATGAATGTGTAAAGTTTTTGCAGTTCTACAAACCAACTTGAAAGTTTTGGAATATTTTTTAACATAGTCATGAAATTTTCGATCAAAGTTATAGGTTTTTTGATCATAAAGGTCATACAAGATAACTCTACTTTTACGAATTCCAAATGTTGCCCAGTAAGATTTACCGTTGTAGTCACTGACTTTCTTTAATTTGAAAACTTTATTGAATTCTGTCTGAATAATGTTGAAGAAGTCTGAGTAGATTTTGTTTGGGTTCTGTTCATTAAAATCCGGTACTGGCAAATTATATCTAAGTTTTTCGTATATGTCTCTAGTCTATGGGATGTAATAGGCCTATAAAATGATGGACCAGTCTTATCCTTAATAGCAATTGGGAATGAAACTGTTTGACCACTGTGATCGGAAGGTAAGCAGTTAATTACACTTTTACTTGTGAATGAACAGACACAAAAAACGTTATCTAAGCAAGTTTGGCTGGTAAGTGTAAATCTAGTCGGCTCTAAAAATACATGATATAAATTAAACGATTTGAATAAAATTATTAATCGTTGTTTCTACAAGCAAATCTACAATAAAGATCGCCACAAATAATTAACTTTTTTCTGTTATTACATAGTTTAGTGAGGGCTTCCTCCATAATTTTCTCAAATATTTCGAAATTTCCATGGCCTTTTTCATCCCTCGGTGGCCTGTAGACACAAACAATAATATGGCTATCTAACTCAACACAGGATACCTCTATTTGTCTTTCAACAGTAAGTGCAAGAATATCTTTACGTTGTTTCACCTTAATATTATTTTTCACTAAGATTAAAGAACCACCTCTATCAGCAGTCTTTCTATTGTAACAACTGACAATTTTGTAATTGTTAAAAGACATCATATTTTCCATCTTTACGTTGTTTCACCTTAATATTATTTTTCACTAAGATTAAAGAACCACCTCTATCAGCAGTCTTTCTATTGTAACAACTGACAATTTTGTAATTGTTAAAAGACATCATATTTTCCTTCAACCAGTGTTCTGTAACACAAATATCAGAATTTTTTAGAAATAATTCTAATACAAGTTCTTTGCCAGGTAGCCCCTGGATGTTTTGATGGGCAATATTTAACTGGGGCTTACAATTTGACATATTTAATGGCTCTTGTATGCTAGAGATTTCCTCTATTGTCTTATGAACTAATTTAAATTACTTGGAACAGATTCCAATGTTGCATGCAAAGTATAATTAACAGGTGAATTCCCAATAGGGGTGCATGTCATATTACTCTTAACATAAGCTGATGTCAAGTTGAACTTGGTTAAACCAACTATAGCTGCGTCGCATATATTATAAGCTAACATTTTGTATCTCAATCACTTAACTTATGAGGAGATGTCGACATGTCTTGCTCAGATGGAAGGTATTCTTAACGCCAGACCCCTCACTCCTCCGTCATCTGATCCATCAGACCTCTCTTGCCTTACCTCAGCTCATTTTGTATTTGGACGGCCACTGTTATCAGTTCCTTTTGCTCAACAGACAGAAAATAACATCAGTCGACTGCAGAGCTACGAGAGTGTTGAGAAGCTGAAGCAACACTTATGGCAGCGGTTCTCACTTGATTATGTCTCTCTTCTTCATCAGAAAACCAAGTGGTGAGCAGCGAGCGACAATCTCAGACTGAACCCGCTCGTCGTCAGAGACCGCAATTAGCCACCGCTGCTGTGGCTCATGGGAAGGGTGACCCGGCTCTACCCCGGACCGGACGGCGTCAGCAGGGTGGCTAAAAAAGAAGGGCACGGGTTGGTTTTCCAACACTGACTCTTTGATACTTAGTAAAATTGGTTACTAGGGGGTAGATAGGGTTTACCTTGAACCATTTATCCAGTTTTTAATACTAGGAGTTAAGTATTTAATTAATTATGAATTAATTAAACTTACGAGTATTATCAGGAGAAACGGAACGTTTGTTAGACTTAGAATGTGTGGAACGGAACGTAACGTCGATGTTTGAACGTAAAAAAAACGTTGCTGGGTTAGTGTGTGTGTGTGTCAAGTCATTCCGTTTTTCTTCGAGTTGCGTGAATGTTCTCTCTTGCTTGTTTTGTGCTATTGGGCAAAATACTGCGGTAGCTTAGGTGAAGGATAAAGGGGGTGAGCGAAGCGAAGCCCCCTTTATCCTTCGTATTAGGTTGAACAAGTAAGAACAACAAAAATACTTAAAACATAATAAGTGTTTGCTGATCCTTTTTTGCTGTGAAAATCAGTATTTTTGATGTGCAATTAATGTTGCGTGAATGTTCTCTCTTGCTTGTTTTGTGCTATTGGGCAAAATACTGCGATAGCTTAGGTGAAGGGTAAAGGGGGTGAGCGAAGCGAAGCCCCCTTTATCCTTCGTATTAGGTTGAACATGTAAGAACAACAAAAATACTTAAAACATAATAAGTGTTTGCTGATCCTTTTTTGCTGTGAAAATCAGTATTTTTGATGTGCAATTAAATACTTGCCTTTTTTATGAGCCCTAGTAGCCGGAGCTAAGGCGATTTCGAACATCAATACTACAAACAATATAAACCATTCCCCAAAATATGGTCAGCTAGTGAAATGTCACCCTATATTTATATGAAGTTTTGCTATCTCGCGATCCATCTGTCGGGCCTGACTGTCTCAGACTTTTTGTAAAAATCCTATAGTAAAAAATAACCTCAAAATGGATTTTAGAAAATTCATAACAAAAAAACCATACATTTCCTAGACTGGATATTTTAAAGGGGGATTATTTCCTACCCCCCCCCCCTCCCCCCCTCAACCTCATACGAAAGAGTCAGTGTTGGAAAAAATACCCTGTTACGGCCTGCTTGCGCCCGCGAGACGAACAAGAAAGAAGACCGCTGTCACCATAACGTTTTCGAAGTTAGAAAAAAAAAAACAATTTAGAGGTATTTTCGTAATTAAATTCTATCGAGAAAATTTCATCCAATCGCGTTTTCCTTTATTGAGAATCTGCATCAAATACTCAATAAACTTTTACCCAAAATCAAATCTGTAGAGGACTTCATGGTGGAGTAAATGGATTCGAAAAAACCCCATTTTTTTGTCGTATCATCTTAATATTATTTGGGAAATATTAAATGGCACATCAAAAATACTGATTTGCACAGCAAATATCAATGCAAAATGCTGCGGTAGCTTAGGTGAAGGGTAAAGGGGTGAGCGAAGCGAAGCCAACTTTATCCTTCGTGTTAGGTTGAACTTAGGTTGAAAAAATACTTAAAACATAAACTTGGGAACACATAAAATATTTAAAACATAAAAGTGTATTTGCTGATCCTTTTTTTCTGTGCAAATCAGTATTTTTGATGTGCGAATAAATACTAGCCATATTATTTTACAGTGGAATATTAATCTTTACCTAATAAAACATGTGTTGGTGTTTTTAAATTTGGTCGGAGGGTTAAATCGCAAAAACCAAATGTAACGAAATTACATTATGACAAGATCGCCTGGATCTTTGGAAGTAGAGCACCTAATTAAAAAAATGGCAGGAATATTGTTTTACGATTTTTTATTGAGGAAAGAAGCCGTTACTTGGTAAATAGCAAATAACGACGAAGTGCGAGTAGGACTCCTCCACCGAGAATTCCAAAAAACATCTATTTTGTTTTGTACCATTATCAGCTGTTGTGGAAAACCACTGTAAGGGTTGTTTCCCCATGCAGCTAAACACTTATGTCATAGAACAAATGGTTTTTGAAATTTAAAAAAAGCATGGGTTTACCGCCACATGCTAGAGCTGCAAGGGAAATAAGTTATGAAGTGGGCTTCCACTTCTGCTACTGAAAGTACCTTCAAATCTATGGGTTTTATTATTTTTATCTACACACGTATCATAAACCCTCTTTACTGCGTACAAAAACCGCACGTTACGATCAGCATAATGTTAAACTACTTGGTAAAAACTCATTTCTTATCTGAAAAATACACTTTATGACCATAATGTGTAATTTTTCTGCATATTATGACATTCAAATTTCGAACGCCGACGCCCGCCTTCGTGCCGTCCCTAGTTTGTCTGTGAAGTTGATACTGACATTCAAATTTCGAACGCCGACGCCCGCCTTCGTGAAGTTGGTACTACAGAACAAGCTAAACAACTGCAGAGCCACAATGCCGGTCAAACATGCGGTTCCTGAACACATCAAAGAGAGCTTATGATATGTGTGTAGATAAACTAGTGTATGTAACTGTACATTAAAACAGGCATTAAAACTCTCAAGTGATATTATAAACCCACTCTCGAGTATTAATGCCCTCCATTATGTAGCAGTCACATAAACTACTATTAAATGCTCTTTGTCATATTTTCGGTGTTTTATGAAAGCTAATTGTAATGTAGTGTTGTTTTGGGTACCAAATATTGTGAAAATTGCAGATATTATAAGTGCTGAAGAGACAGGGATTTGTTCTTTAACAAAACTTAATTTAAGTTTATGGTTATAGCGACTACTGGTTGAAGTGTAGATAAGGGGGCGCCAAGGAAAAAAAAACTAAGAATTTTTGATTTTTTTCAAATTTTTTTTTTGGCGATATAATTTGATATTCTTCAACCCTGTTTGATATTTGCACTTTAAAAAGACTCACACAGGGTTGGCATGAGTGGGGCCCCCAACCCACATGGCATAAATTGAAGTTGTTGAGTTGCGAAAAATCGGCCCGCGATAAACTATAAAGACTCACACTGTATATTGATTACTAATTTACCCAAAACTTGGTCAGCTTATTAATTACAGTACAGCATAATAAGTGGCAAACAACAAATATGTTGATTAAAACCATGATATTGGAGTTTTACATTAGTTTATTGGAAACTTAAGCCACTAGAGCGGAGGCAGTGCTCGACTCGTATTTCCAGTTGGGTGGCAGAACACTCTTAGTTTTGTAGTAGCGAGCGAGCCTGTGGATCCTAGATTCAACCAGAATAAGCCGGAACTTGCTGTCTTTGTCTTTCCTGTTGCGCTCCAAATGCTTCCTCATGGCGACGGCCTTCTTGATGAGGTAGTACAAGTCCTCTGGTAGGTCAGGAGCGAGTCCCATTGCCTTCATGATACGGAGGATCTTTTTGCCAGTGACAAAACGCACCTGGGCAACTCCATGTGAATCCCTGAGCATGACACCTGGAATGAGATGAAAAAGGTAAGGACAGGGATGACAGACAAGATATTTTACCCATCTGTTTGTGGTGTAAAATGGAATTAATAAACTTGCCGAATAAAAATAAAAATAATGAAAGTATAACCATGTTGCTGATAGTGTTGATAATCTGTAAAAATAAATATTCTATTCCTCCTGCTTAGGTTGACCTTTAAGTATTATGGTCAGTGTCGATAAGGGGGCGGAACCAGCTGCTTTTCGATACCTTATAACCAAGCCCTTCATAGATATTCAGGAATAAAAATACAACTGTAAACCCCTCATGTGAGTGACGAATCACCTCAATTTCCACTAGAATTACTATTACTTGCTATTTATTAGCTGCACTAAAGGATAGAACCGAAGATATTGAACAGAATACCGAAACAAGCACACGTACCGATTTGAGAGGGGGTAAGACCCTTCTTGCCGAGTTTGAAGATCTGTTCCTTGACATCGTCAGCGGTCAGTTTCAACCAGGTGGGGACACTGCGGCGGTACGGAAGCGCCGACTGGGATATACCCTTACTGAAAGATACAAGAAACACGGTTGTAAAGACACCGCCATGTGGTGACCAGCTTACTAATAGGTTATGTCGGAATCAGCAACACCATTTCACACCAAAATAACCACTGATAAGCCAATAAACGGGATGAGAACGAGAATTATCACAAATATTACCCAGGTGCGTGCATACGACCCATGGCTACGACTTTTTAGTAAAATCGGCGAACTGACAACGACAACAAGGGAAATCAAAAAGATGGTGGCCGGAAAACGGTCAATCATTCAGTATTTCAGTCGGTCAGATGACCCAGAGATGTGCTACATTTACCAATTTCCGTATAGAATTTTATAATCGATCGATCGATAAATGTTTTTTCATTCCCTCATCCCACCCAAAAAAAAAACTTCTGTCAAATTGTTCTTAGTGACTCGTCCGGACGCATGTCACTTGCCGCAAGCTACGAGCCCCAAACTCGCAAGCGTGGGGATGGGATTAAACCATCCACACGCTTGCGAGTGCGTCAGTTTGTTGTCATGTCAGCGAACAAACATGGCGGACGTCGAAGTTATGGCGTCGGCCATAACATTTCGCCTTTGTTATTTTAATTATAAGTAAAGTAACTTTTTTAAATGCTTTTTGAAAGTGGCCATAAGAATTTCTTTCTTGGTTTTCATTTCCTTCACATTCATTTCCGATTTTCATTGAACCAAAACAGTGGGTCTACCGCGCAGTAGCCGTCGGCTTGAACCCGACACCGACGCTTGAATACGACGCCGACGCCGACGCTATTGAAATTTAGGTACCGCGCAAATAATTTTGCGTCGGTTTGGTGACCGTCGTCATCATGAAGGAATGAAAATACTCCGTCGTCTTGCGTTCCGTTTTATTCAATTCGTTTAACTCGGCACAAAAAAGTTGTTGAATTTTTTTACAATTTATTGATTAAAAGATACGTATAGCATAAATTGTTCTTTGTTTAGTTGATTTCTTGAAAATTTAGTTCAATTTCGACCATTACAATGTTTTTTACTTAATTATCTAATTTTTTTAACGTGTGGCGGTAACGGAACGGAACGTTAAATTTATTCACATGACATGGAGAGAGGTTATGTTTATGTTTACTTAACTAAATTTTATTTTATTGAATATTTAAGAACAAAGTAAGTAAACATTGTTTTGCTTTTTAGTACTCCAAATTTATTAGATACCTAAGTGAATTCATTCCTATGTATTTTGTAGATGCCTGCCGCGAGGAAAGTTTCTCTCCCGCAGATGGAGCTGATGGTTTCTTTTATGGAGGAGCACAGGGCCTTGGCTAGGGGCCAGTCTTTGGACACGCCTCAGGGCAAGGTCGCTGTTAGGCAGCAATGGGAGGAGCTGGCGGCCAGCTGAATGCAGTCATGGGGCACTTTAAAACGGGCACTCAGTGGCGCGACGTAAGTGTGTGATTATTTCAGAGTTCAGAATTATTTTGGTATTGTGTGTTTCTACCTAACATTGTGTTTTCATCATTTCTTTTTGCTTTTTCTACTTAACATTGTGTTTTCATTATTTCTTTTTCTTTTTCCACCTAACATTGTGTTTTCACCCTTTTTTTGCATAATTGCATGTTTAGTATTGGCGCGAAATTAAATATCGCGTCAAGAAGAAGGTAGGGGAGCAAGAAGTGCACAGGCGTGGGACAGGAGGAGGTCCACCTTCTGCTAATGTTTTAACCCCAGTGGAAGAGAGGATCTTCTCCATTATTGGGAAACAGGCGGTGTTGGGGGATGAAGAAGTCAGAATCCCATTTGATGTATGATGTTTTTGCTTTTCTTTGCCTATTTCTCAAGCCTTGTATTCATGGTAAACTTTACTGACGTCTTTGTGGCGCATTCCGTAGAGATCCTGCCTGCTGTGCTCGAGGTCGTGGGATTGATGTCAAGCATTTGTGTGATGAGCATTCGTGTTATCTGGGTGTTTATGTGTGTATACCAACACCTTTTGATGCTTTGTATTATTACTAATTGTTTACCATTTACATGAGGCTTTACACTACACTCATTATAATAGGACTTTATAGTAATTTTGATCTTGTTTTTTAACTTGCATGCTCAAATAATGCAGTTTACTAATTTTTTGCAAGTAATAATCATTAATTTTTCAATAACAATATGGCACTTAACTGTGAGGTCTGTTTATTTATCATACTTTTAGCAGATAACGTGTAGATTTATGGTCCACTGCTGTTATTGTTTCTTCGGCCGTCACCACACAGCAAAAAGTATTGTATTGTGACCAATATACCGAAATATAAATTATTTAATTACCCTGCCCATTTACAGCTTCAGGAAGAAATCGCTCCACCGCCAAGCCCACCCATGCCTGATGCTGAAACAGAAGTTGTTGTAGAATACACCCCTGTCTTCGACATGCCACTGATGCCAGCTCTACTGCCTAGGCTGCCAGCCACCCAGCCTAGTACGAGCCATGCTCCTCCAGTCGAAGGCAAGTTTTTTCTCTTGTTTATCCCTTGGTTTGGAGTGTCATTGAATAGGTTGGTCGTTCGAAAATACAGCAGTAAAGTTCTAATTTTCTTTAGTCAAGTGCCCTTGCCAGCTAAGTGGTTAAAACACTTTATTTACACGGATTTACTACTCATTTATTTTACATTTTGATTTTCCGACGTAGACTACTTGGAGAAGTAAAAAGGAATGTTTATAAATTAATTTACATATAAATTCCATTGAAAATTGCTTAGATGAAGTTGTTAGGTAGTTTTTATCTAGTAAACGTTTGTGTATAATTTATGTCTTATTTTTTTAGGACCTCCATCTACGGGAGACTCGCCAGCCGCTGCAAAAATAAAGCGCCAAGCGACAGCCACGGCAGCCAGTGAGTTCAAAAAATGAAAATTGCATGCAAATCACCAATTCTGGCGCAGTCATTCATGCATTGTCCATCTGGGAAGGTTGTTTTCATTACCCTGTTTTTATTTTTCCAGACCCAGTGGAAATCCCAGAACCGCGCTGGGCGTGGGAGGCGGAGCAAGATAGAAAAGAGGCGGAGAAGCGCATGTTGGCGCTGTTTGAGCGAAGTGTAGCGGCCCAAGAGACGGTCGCTACACTTCGAGAAATTAAGCTAGAGATTGCCGGCATGCGCGAAGACTTCGCTGCCGCGTTAGAGCGAATCGAGAGGACGTCGGATGATTAATCCGACGTCCTCTCGATCGGCCCTATCAATAGGTAGGGTCATAAAATAAATGAAGTCTAAAATCTATTTACAATATTTTTATTATTAACATCATCATCATTATTGCCCAAGCAGCAAGGAAGTGTCGTCAACATCCATAAACCAACCTATTTAGAACTTAGAGTTCTATATGAAACGCATAAGAGTGTCAGAAAAATATTTATAAAGGAATTTTCGTAGGTTTAAGATGCAATAACAGAATAATTCGAACTCTACTATAAAACTTAAGTGTTGTGTGACACCTTAAAGCTACTTTTATCATTAAAGCTGTATATGTGCTGTATTTTGCATGTCATCACTTACTTATTACAGCTCATAGTGTTATAATAGTATCGCTAGACACTTATTACTTTACAAGGGTATAAGACAACTCTGTTCTAAAACTAATTCTTATGGAGTTATTCTACACTCTTGTAATTACAGTAGTTTATTAACTTCTATTAGGGAGAGTAGTATAAAACTAAAACAATAAATGATAGCTATAATACAGCTTTAGGCTGTATCACTGACAGGTGATCAATTTGCTTTGGAATCGTGTAGATAGTCACACCAAGTCGTTCAGTAACTACAACTGTCATCGGGCGACTTTCGCCCAACGATAATTACAATCGGTCTAAAAGAAACGTTACCCTACGTTAATCCGACATTCGGTCTATTAGGACTATTAGGACATCGCTCCGAGAGAGCGGCGGAGGGCGGGAGGCATTGAGCCATGCCGACTCGCTCCCGCACACACAGACACGGCATTGACATGAATGATGACTTGACTAGAATGACAGTCCTAAGCCTGTTTAAGTATGAATGGAAATCAAATATTATTTAACTTTTTATTTCTGCTATGCAATCAAGATTCTGCTCTGCACGAAAAGAAAGCTTAACCTAATAGCTCCATTTTTTATTCGATCCTATGTCATAAATAGTACTAATAAAGCTGTTAGATCTTACTGGTACACTGAATGAAATGTTCTAGTACGGAGCGCTCTCTGATGTGATGACCGAGCAGGCATATTTTTTTATTCATAAGATCCAACGTCCTAATAGTACTAATAGAGCTGTTAGAGTGTACTAGTACACTGACTGAAATGGAGCGCTCTCTCTAATGACCGAGCAGGCACAAGACTACAAATGACAGCTCTAATACAGCCATGGTTTCTTTTTACACCGAAAAGCAGCTGAAATACAGCTAATGGTTTGCTTTTATACCAAATAACAGCTCTAATACAACTCTAATTCAGCTTCTGCACTATTTTACAGCCCATGTAACGTCTAAGGCCCTTTGTGGCCCTTTTGCCCATATAAGGGCTGTATATAAGCATTATTACCCTTTATACAGCCTAAATGTAAGCTTCAATACAGCTTTTAGTTTAAATTAATATCTAATATCAGCTTCTATACAGCTTAAATGCTGCTTGGGTGTGGTGGTCGCCCCGCAAAATCGACACATGTTCGGTGTTACGTCTCATCTCTAGTGAGTTAAATCCAAGCATACCTAATATAAAAGCGGATGGATAAAGGTAGGGGTAGTATCCAAATTTCCTCATAAATAGGTATCTACGAAAAACTGTGTATCGAGCATAAGGACGTATGAGCTTTCGTGCGGATTCCAAACAACCGAGCTAGATTCAAGTTTGGTTCATGTTTGAGCATGTACTATGTAATATCTATATTACAGGATTGCTAATTGCTTATCCGGCACAATCATCATACCGCCAAATAATGTCGGTTAATTAGCGTCGGTTGTTCCACAACCTCTCCACTATATGCTGCCTGTCATTCAAGCCCTCGCCTCCATGAGGGTGAACTGGCGCACGAGGAGGCTGCCGTTCTTCATCACGACGCATAATCTCACCGTCGACCTCAAAATACGGATCATTTATAAAATTGTGAAGCACAACGCATGCGTTCACAATCTGCGCTGCCTTTCGTGGCTTGTAGTGCAGGGTTCTGTGCGCCAAGAGGCAGCGGAACCTGGACTTAAGCACACCGAAAGTGCGTTCAATGACATTCCGTGTGCGCACGTGGACTGAAGTATAGTGCGCTTCTGGTGAATTCGGCTCAGTATGCAGTATGGGGGTCATCATCCACGGACGCTGGGTATAACCAGAGTCGTCTGCAATTTAATTAAATTATTGTCATTCTCTTTATTATACCTGCAAGTAGTTATAGGAATGCTGCTAAGAATCTATTTAATCTTCCAGTGTTGCAAATTACAAATCTTACAAAAAAATAGAACTATATAAATTGATAGAAGACCCTCACGTTATCATCGAGTAAAGGTAATTGACCAACTCTGTTAAAAGCAAAATATCTTAGTAATGGCAGAACGGGTTTTGTAAAAATTTAAAAAATTTTAGCTATCACTTTATTCTGCTTACCCAAAAGCCAGAAATTCTGCCCTTCATCATGCAGTCTACGCATGACTGTATTGACCGGGCACATGTTCCACACATGAGAGTCATGGCTTGCACCTCCAAATGAGGCATCAATATGTAAGATCTTGAGATCCGCATCACAAATCTGAAAATATTTTAAGATTTTTCTAGATATAGTCTATCAGTTAATAAAAGTAGCAATTTTTTATAGTTGTAATTAATATGCCCAAAAGAGACAAAGGAACAATTGAAACACTCAAAAGACTATCAACACCAATATTGTAAAGAAAGAATTGATGAGTCCACTGCTGGCCATAAGCCTCGCCTTGCCTCGCCGCATTGGACATAAAAATGTAAAGTAAAAAGTGTATATCTCACCGCAAGAACATTAAGAGAGTGGTAGAAAGTAGTAGTAGAAAGCCTCCTCATCATCTGTAGGTTTTATGACAGCCACATATGTTCCATCTATGCAGCCAATGATGCCAGGAAATGTAAATTTCTCATTAAATCTGAAAGTAGGTAGCTTAGTAGTATTTTTAAACACCGACACAAAAAAGCACAAAAAAGTCTTAATCATTCCAGTATAAATAAAAAGTATAGTTAAAGAGCACAATGACTGAGTGCTTATTGTAACTTCCTACCTACGTACCTACGTGTGGTGGGGGTAACCCAAACGAGCAACATTGGCTCCACGTTAATTTACTGATAATAAATCACAATGTCGATAAAATCCCTCGAAAGTTTAGTGCGCGAGTTAGTGACCACGGTAACAACGCTGTCAAGTAAGGTCGGTACACTGGAAGCCAAGATTGAGGCACAAAATAGCCTTATAATAAAACTAACAACTGGTGCTCCAGTAACAAGCAAAGCATCATTACCAACGGCCCGAAACAGTTTAACTCCTTTGGTGGCATCACAGGCAACTCCAACGACCGTTGCAGCAGCGATGCAGCGTACAGTAAGGACAGCCCGCACCAACGCTTCATTAAAAATCAACGGTGGATACAGCGGTGCAGCCAAGAAAAACACTGTTGCTAAAATCGCCACCGAGACAATGACTCAGCTAGCGCCAGCGGTTGCGGCCACAGAACCGGAGATTGATGCGCAGATACCACCAGCGTCCCTGCCTATACCTACTAAACTGCTAAAAACCCCTACCATGACTGACGATCTTACTAATCAGACTCAATTAAATAACGACGGAAACTGGACCGAAGTAGTTTCCAGACGCACCGCTTCGAAACGCCGAATCAACCGAGTTACAACAGGGACTGGGAGTGAAGATTCAGAGTTGCAGACCGTGGATCGCGTGAGGTACATACAGACGTGGGGACTGCGACCTGAAACGACTGAGGATGCCCTACGTAAATTCCTTAATAAAATAACAGTTTCAGACAAATACTCAGTAGAAAAACGGATCCTGGTAACAGACACTCATGCATCATTCGTCGTGGGTATACCGGAAAGCATCTTCGAACGTGTAACATCGCCAACTGCGTGGCCCCCGCGTGTGAAGTTTGCGAGCTGGTTTCCCGCACGTCCCCGCAGGCAGCGGGGAGGAGATCTCGTCGACATCAACACAGCGATGCAATGATTCTAGTGAACACTGTGACACTATTCGTCTCTGGCATCAAAACATTCAATGTTTACGGCACAAGACTACAGCGATTGAAAGTATTACACAGTCAGACTGTAAATGTGACATTCTTCTTCTGTCTGAGCATTGGCTGAAAACGGATGAGCTCCAGCATGTAAACATTATGAACTATGAATTAGCATCATCATACTGTCGGCCCTCTCGTAACAACGGAGGGGTCTGTATATATGTAACCAAAAATATGACGACTTTCGAAAGAAAAGATTTAGTTGATTTATCAATAGAAATGCATTTTGAAGTAGCAGCAATTCAATGTATAAGTCTTAACCTAACGATAATATGTTTATATCGCTCTAGTAGTGACGGGGATTATGACATATTTGTTAACCAGTTAGGCCGTCTCATAGACGTGTTACTAAACGAAAACTGTAATATTCTAATTGCAGGTGACATTAACGTCAATCTTCTTTGTAACTCAAAGGAAAAACGCAACTTACTTTGTCTACTATCATCTCTAAGTCTAAAGTCTGTGGCAAACTTCCCTACCAGGATCCAGGGAAGCTCAAAGACATGCCTGGATCATGTTTACACGGACCTATGTGCTGATGATATAACTACAAAGCCCGTGGACACACAGCTATCTGATCATCACGGTGTCAGCATATCATTACAAGTAAAAAAAGGTAACAATAGTAATAGGACTACACATACTATCACTCGAATGACGAAAAAGCTGAACCTCGATCTGTTTATTGCTGATGTGATTAACAGAGAGTTGGATTCTGGGTCGGCCAGAGAAGATTTTGACAGTTTAATGAAAACACTCGTTAAATTACTACACAATCGTTGTCCACTCAAAAAAACTTCAGTGCACACTCACTACAAATCCTGGGTAAACAAACAGCATAAACAGAAAAAGGAGTTCTTGGAGTTGCTGGGCTTCATTAGGTGCCAATTTCCGAATAACACTGAGATACACTTATTATATAATCACTATAAATCACTATACAACACACTTTTGATGCACTCTAGGAAGCTATACATCAACAACTGTATAGGAACTAGCAAGAATATGTCTAAATCCCTCTGGAATGTCATTAAAACTGAAACATGTAAAAATAGGGCAGCGAGTGATCCACTAGACATCATGCGAGGCAAAATACAATTACCTAATAAAAAGGCATGCGATGCGTTGCTCGCAAACCGGTTTAATGAGTACTATATCTCAATAGTCCGTGATACCCAACTCAGACCCAACCTAACACAGGCGATAACCCTACTCCGCGAAACAATTCCAATGTCAAAGTCATCTATGTTTGTTGCTCCGTTTAGACCCACAGAGCTAATTAAATTGATCAAATTGATAAAAAGTAAACCCACAAAAGACATATACGGATTCCCATGCAGTCTATTACACCAAATACCTATAAACCTGATAAATATTCTTTGTAGTCAATTTAATCACTGCATTGCAGAATCAACTTATCCTAAATCATTAAAACAAATTAAAGTAACACCTGTGTATAAAGGTAAGGGGGACAAAGGGGAGACTAACAAATATAGACCCATATCAATAGTACCAGCCATATCTAAGATATTAGAGATGGGGCTCTGCAATAGACTCAATGATTTCCTATGTAGTAATAATTCTCTCTGCGAACATCAGTTTGCATATCAGGCCGGCCGATCTACGATTGGTGCAGCGCGAAGTTTGGTGCAGGAGGTGATCCAGCAGTTAGATCAAAGGTCAGGTCGGCGGGTTGCAACTGTCTTTTGCGATCTTTCACGAGCATTTGACCTTGTGGATCACAACTTGATCCTAGCCAAACTAGAACACTACGGAGTACGGGGCCCGGCGCTAGGATTATTTCAATCATTTTTATCTGGACGTACACAAACAACTGTCGTCGGAACAGAAAACTCCAATCCTAGTTTAATCGAAGATAGGTCAGTTCCCCAGGGATCAAATGTAGGCAACAGCCTGTTTTTGGTATTGATGAATGACTTACCTGGCATCACTCAACTGGCTAGTTTTGTTATGTACGCGGATGACATATGTGCTACTGTAACTGGAGACACTCAGACTGAATTGACTGATAAACTGGAACAAGTTGTGCTAAAATTGGTTCACTGGTTTAGTAGCAATGGCATGTTACTAAACCTTGACAAAACGCAAGTTATGCAGTTCTCAATAGGTCCGCGCAAACCAGAACCGCTGTGTGTGAGTATCGCCGGGGTTAGCCTGCCCGCCGTCGATGCTTGTCGGTTCGTGGGGTTCACACTAGACTCAGGTCTACAGTGGCACGAACACATTGACGCACTTTGCAAAAAACTAAACAAGGCCTTCTATGCAATATGTAGGCTTACGCCCACCCTCACCAGGTACAACTTGTTAAAGGCTTATTATGGCTATTTCCACTCTCACATCAACTACGGAATAGACCTATGGGGCCTGTCGGTTGACAGGGACAGACCGTTTATACTGCAGAAGAAAGTGGTTCGCCGCATTCTTAGAGTACCATGTGATACTCCAGCGAAACCACTTTTTATTGAATTAGGAATACTTACTGTCCCTTCTCTATACATATTTGAGGTAGCAAAGTATGTTAAGTTTCACAAAGAAGCATTCCCAGATCTAGCATCAAGTGGTTACCGGTACAGCTCAAGGAGGATGAATCACATTCCCTGTCCTGGGCACCGTCTGGCAAAAACAGGTCACACTATGCATGTAATGGGACCTAAAATATTTAACAAAATACCAGGTATAATAAAGGATATACAATCTAATCAATTATTCACGCACAAATTCAAACAATTCCTACTTAAGAAGGCGTACTACTCAGTAAGCGAATACCTTGCGGAAGCAAATGTATCATAATCCCAAAAATAACAATAATTATAACTATTAATAAGTTAAATTAATTTATTGAATTTACAATGTTGACATGATTGAAATATACTACTTATAAATTTTATATACATTGGGTATGTAGATTTAAATAATTAATTAACTACTATTATACTAGTTCTATAATTATAGTGTAATGAATGACCTGTAACTTATGTTATCAAATAAATGATATGATATGATATATGATATACCCACCCTCAAGTCGACGCTTTTATGTATCTATTGTTCTCCATTGTTAGTTTGTTCGACTGGTGTGCTTATGAGAGCAAAAGAAATTAGGTACGTACCTCATTGCTACAGCGACTCGATCCGCCTGGGACTGTGGAAATTTTACATATTTCCTCAATATGGCAGGAGTATTGAGTGCGTCTGTCACATCACGCAAGCATTCTGATGTTGACTGCTGGCTTAGGTGAAGAATGTCATTATCACCCACACTACCTTGATAACTACCAGTCGCATAGAAGTTTAGTGCAGCCAGTATCTGTAAACAAAAGAATGTGCCTGTGTATTCATAGTATGAGGTCAATCAAACACTATTGTTCACCTGAATCGTTTGTAAATGTCACTTTGCTTCACTTTATTATAGTGGCAATAGGGCGTTTATTGGAACAACCTTTACTGCCAAAATACACAGAAGAAAGAAGTGTCATGCTCACTCCACAAAGTACTATACATAGTAAATTACCCACTGAGAATTTTTATGCCAAACTTTGCGACCAATTGTCCACGTATACGTACCTTAATGTCGGGTCTAATCCCGCTGGGCCTTTCATTGGACGGCAAGAGCGGTATAAGCTCTTCACATAGCCGCACAAATTTAGCTTTAGATAAGCGTAACCGCCCAACGAAATCGGTATCGGGAAGCAACATCGGTCGAGCCAGTGCGCGCCCAATCCTTCTGCGTGTTACGTTCATTCTCTTCAGCCGCTCTTCCTCCGCAGCAGCCCTCAAGGCTACCCAAGCCATAGTTTCACCGTCTTCCTTCTTCGCACAAATCGAATCAAAAGCACCAAAAGCACAGAACAATGTTTACTCCAAACGCAAAAAGGCAACCCAAGAGATGCCGTATTGAAATGACACTTCAATGCGACGCGTCGGCTTTGGCCGTCGGTTTAAATTTTCGTGCGCGGTAGCTTTTACGTCAAATCAACTGTCAAAATATCACTCGTCCCACAATATCATTCGTTCTTTCGCCGTCGTCATCGTAATCCAAACCAACGCGTCAGTTGGGGAAATTGCGCGGTACGAAATCGACGTCGGCTGTCAAAATTAAGCCGATACCGATGCCGACAGCTACTGCGCGGTAGTCTCCCTGACCCGAAACCGAAAAAAATAGTGCTTTCGGCCTCCTTGCTTATTTAATAAGTTACCAGTGGCCCCGAGTTTAAATCCCGGCTGTGAAGGAAAAAAATCCCCAGGTCTTGGATTTTTACGTGTTTCTGACGACGTCGCTGTTTCTGGTTTCCACGAAACAGGGTTTCCTGGTGTGGGGCCAGACGCAGTGTAAGTGCCTGTATGTAAATGCTTTACAAATGCTAAAACCATGCATCCGCTACTTTTCTTTTATCCTTGTGACCATTATTGCCCGGGTCCGAAATGCACGGCTCACCCTGGTAACATTCCAGAAAGTTTAGGGCGTCCTAGTCCTAGTCAGTCATATTTTTACGTCACGTCGCACGTCTGTCCGCCACCAATACACAAACGAGCACCAACCAAACGAGAATGACGGAGTTGATTAGTTTTATTAATTATCAAGGTACTCAGTGCTGAGTAGGCTAGGCACAAGCGTGTGGAGTACTGTGGAGGCGTCGCAAGCCAAACCAAATGACCTCTCCACACGCTTGAAATTGTGACGGCTTGTGGAGGCTTGCCGACCGTGCGGACGCGCCATCAAGTCAGTCAAGTGTCAGTGTCAGTCAAGCAAACGACCCGAAAGAAATTGTGACAACACGGTTTTTGTACAAATTCCGTAATTATGGCCAATCAATATGGTATATCCGAGCAGCAGCTCAATCTGATAAAAACGCAGACCGCCCGTCGTGCTGAGATGCGACAGGAATTCATGAAACAACGCACGAACCCCTTCAAACATTCTGCTGAGTCCGGATACGTCGTGAGTACAATTACGTAATGTTATTCTTCAAAATAAACAGTATCCCTCGGGCTCCTCACAAATAATAGACTGGGAAATATTAAACTGCACATCAAAACTACTGATTTGCACAGCAAATATAAGGACAAAAGCCTGCTGTAGCTTAGGTGGAAATGGTTACATGTTAGGTTCAACATGTAAGAACAACAAAAAATACTTAAAACATAAATTTAAGTAGGCACTCAATAAATATTTAAATAGATAAAAAGTGTTTTTGTTGATCCTTTTTTCCTGTGCAAATCAGTATTTTTGATTTGCGATTAAATACCAGCCCTTCTTTAATACTGGTACTATTTAATTCCTACTCCATCAATGGTGCACTTTGCACAATTAACTTGAACTCACTAACAATAAATAGGTAGGCATTGAAAATTTATTGGTTGTTTCTTTTTCAGTTTGACAATGCCTTGCAAAAGTTCATGTCCATGAAAGTGACGCGGTTTGACCACTTCGAACCGAATAGAAGGACCAGTTTATTTGGAATTTGTGCTATCATTATACCAATGACTGTATATGGATACATACTTTGGAATGACCGTAGTACTCGGGAACAACAAATCAGGAATGGCGAGATTAAATACAGAGATAGAATGTTCAAACTAATCTAAGTTCTTCTATTGATGATTGATCAACCACAGTTATGAAGAAATGTAGTATAATTATGTGAATAAATAAATGTATGGTATATTTTTTTTATAATTAGCATGTAGCTTTTGTTGTAGTATTTTATTTTATTTAGGTAACAAACAGCCACTTGCAAAACATGGATAAATTTTATATGATATCCACATTTCTAATAAGGCCAGTACAAAACCTTGGAGTTTGCAGTACTTTATCTATATAAGTTCTAAAAGATTAAAGTGTAGCTATTAATTTAAGTCGTATACATTGACATCTCTCAATATATACGACAGAGCTATGCATCAGTCTCCCTACCCTTTCACAGGGTTTTTTCTACTAATGACAGATATCAAATATGACTTCTAAGAATGGCTCCAGTTTAGTAATGCGAATTACAAAATGATTATTATTTCTTTACCGCTCAACACTTCTTGACTTTTATTGGCACAGATTGGAGGAAAATTTAAATTGCTGCATTTTCATCACAACACATACTACCTACCTTAAAGTAGAAAAGTCGAGCGAAACAGAAAAACATATTGTACTATTTTTTCTAACACATGTTAGATAAAAATAGTTAGAAAAAAATAGGATTGTACTTAAATCCTCCTTACTCCAATAAATTGCTCAAAACTGTATTTGACATAATGGCTGAGATTTCTAGCAAGTTCTGTCAACTTTGTGCTGATTTTCAAGTCAACATCACAGTTGTTTTTATTTTGCTGAACAACAATAAACAATTTGGAGCCTTGTTGGAATTACGATAAATCACCTATGGATCAAACATTCACTGAAATCGAATGCAAGATATTGCTTGCTCAAATTCAGCGACGAGAAAAGTTCCGTAAGGAGTTTCTCAAAAAGCGAACTGATCCCTGTAAACATATAATGGAGTGTGGCTTTGTGGTGAGAAATGAAATGATATTTATATAAATCCTATACACACGCACACACAAACATAGTGTCACTCCTTTTCCCATATGGGGTGGCAGAGATACAGTTGTGCCTGTCATCTCACAAAATGAAGCTATCAATTTGTATCATACCATACATACAAATACCTACACAAATAGGTGTTATACTTGGTGTCCCGTAAATAATGGGAATTTCCTTAGGTTAGGGGAAGACAACTCACCTAATTTTTTTAAACTGAAAATTCCGGGAAGTTCAAAAGCCTTAGGACGTAGTTTTAGGAAATTAGGTGAGCTTCCCCGTTACGTTGGACCATAGGACAACCAGTATAGTGCATTTCAGCTTCAAATTCCCTTCGCCGTTATCTTGAATGTACTGCACAAATGTGCTGTAACGCAATAAAAAACATGTTGTTCTTTGGAGCGCGGCCACCATCACGTAAAGGGTTTAAACTAAGATACAAGGTGCTACAGTAAATGTACTATTTAGTACTTCAATTAATAAAATAGTACCTAATTACTTTATTAGTAATAACATAATTTTGTTGGCCGCGCCGCAAAGCATTCTTTCCCGCGCGGCCACTCTCAGAACAGATGGTGTGCTTCACTTTTGTTTGATTTGATTAATTATAAATAAATCTACTTAAAAAGTACTTTTGAATGCATCCTAATTATTGCCTTAATAATATAGTTTAATACCAGTAATACGTGATGCAATATATTTGCAATAATAAGCGCCTTATGAAATATAATAGCAATACTACTAAGGCATAAATTGCAGTAATTGTGTATCAGGCAAGACTGTTTTATCTTAACTTAGGTATGTACATACAAATACAAATACAAGAAATACAAATTATTTATTGACCCAACAAACAAATACAATAACTTATGTCTCTGTTACCTAAACTAGGCTTTCACCTGTGCTATAGATAACAGCTACCCGCATCATCAATATTCCTAAAGAAGTACATTTGTCGCAAGTTCATAATTAAATATATAATACATATAACATTACATTATACACAAATCAATAACTAACTAAACAGCATAAAATATACTGTGCACAATCATATATATTTTTTTCGTTTTCCGTAATTGCACCCGTTGAGTCTAAGTCATCATAACATTCCCAACTATTATTTAATCTTCTACAATGACAATGACGCATGTTGCGCTTAAACTTAATAACAGATTTAAAAAAATAGTTTTTTCTTGTAAAACTAAATTATTTGGGAGATGGTCAATGTTAATTTTCTCATCTAAATCCAACTCAAATATTAACAAATCAGATAGTGTATACTTAATAATAAGTTTTCCATTACAAGGTATGTCATGATTAATATTTTTACACTTTTCACCTAAATCAAGTTTTAACATCGATTCAGCTGCTTCTCCAATTGATGAAACGCCGTTTTCAGAAATAATGAGTACATTTATGGGCATGTAGGAAAGCTTTCGAGTATTCAGAGGATTATTTTGTTCGCAAATTTCAACTGAACATACTTTTTGAGATGTAACGCTTGGAATGTCGTTAATCAAAATTGTATCAAGACTAAAAGAAATATTAGTCATACAGTCAAATGTTGTGACTTTGTTATATACAGTTTTGTTATAATAATATTTCTCTATGATTTTAGTTCTTAATGCAGCAACATTGATAGTATAATCACTTGAAGCTATTGCCTTTACTAACATGGCATTATCACTGCTTAAATTGTCAAAAGCTTGTTTTAAACAATTCCTATCGATGTATCCTACAAAACAAGTGTGTAACATGGCATCAAAAGCACAAGTATTCTCTAAAATGACACCCCTCACACCTGATGAACATACATTTCCATTTTTCATTAGATCTTTTTTTTTGTTGTTTTTGTTTTTTTATGCATTTCCTGAGATTTTGGGGTTTTTACAGCTTATCCTTTCCAGTTTTCTATCAAAAGTGGGTCTTCCGAAAAAAAAAATTCTTGGGGGAAATCGGCTGTTAATTTTTTAATGGTCATAATTGATTCATTTTTGTGTTTTACATCTTCGCTAAGACCGTTTCCTTCCGAAAAAGTAAGATCACTTATTGCCAGCTTAACCTCTCCAGATAAAAAATCAAAATGCCTCATGAGAAACTCATCAACTCTTGAGGTAGCATTCCGATCTGGGCAATCGCGACCCGGCAGCCGCGACCCTGCAGCCGCGACCATGGTCGCGCTGCACCGCTTTGTAGGGATTTGTATGCGATAGTTTCCGACGCAAGCGACCGAGCAGCGCGGCCGGGGGGCGTGGCCTACGCGCGACTCTGGCGGCGCCGCCGAGCCGCTCCGGAGGCAGTACGGTCGCGCTGCCCGCTCGCGCAGGGTGACAAAAATACAAAATGGCGACGTTTACCGATGAATGCCCGGGGCGCGGACGCTGCTATCCGAAAGCTTCCGGTCGCGGCTGCAGGGTCGCGGCCGCCCAGATCCGAATGCTACCTTTAGCCTTTCAAACGAGTATTTCATCAGTCTTAAGGTTTTTAAAATAACTCTCTAAATCAGAACTCGTAGGAGTCTTGTTAAAAGTTTCACGGCAAAAAATCGTTACATTTGACCATAAAGGCAAACGAGACAATAATCTTCGCAAAAAACAAAAAATGCAGGCAAATAGTACAAATTCTCGCAATGTGATTTCTCCTCGTCGAGTTCTATTAAGAGTTAGCTCACCAACTTTCTTATTAAAATTAATCATAAAATCGCAGCTATCATCGCAATCTATTTCAGTATTATCGTATTCAAAGCTATGAACATTTTCCGTAATTTTTTTTTTTCTATAACACTATCTAACTCTTGAACAGGAACCGTTGATAGTTTCTTTAGAGCTATATCACATAATATCGATTGACCGTTATCGTATGTTCCAGTATATTTACATAATGAAATGACTAAAAGATTATCTACAATGAACTGCACCTCTACCAAAGACGATGATTTTTTAATCCAGATCAAATATTTCATGTAAAAATGTTTTATTCGTTTATCTACCTACATATCTAAAACACTTTGAATTATAGAACGCCTTTATAAAATGAGATGTATCTGAGCGAATCAAACAGTGTCTACTATCAACTTTTTTTAATTCAATACACCGAAACAGTAAGTAATGTACTCACGAGTTGTTTTAAAGCGTGTATAAGCTTTTATAATAGCCCCTAGCAAAGCCGAAGAATCGTCGCACACAACTTCATGAGGTGGACTTTTATCTTCTACCCATTTCTTAAGCTAAATGTAGATGTTTTGTAAGCTGTGAGAATCGGTAACCATTTGTGTAATTGGTTTACAACTGCCAGTTGTTTGCATAATAGCTACATACAAAAATATGTGTTTGGACTGGCTTTGATGTTATCTGTTGGTAGCTTTAACGGTTTCATTAAGCTTCCAGTTGCGTCTATACTCAGCTTAATGTTCCTTTTGCAATCTGTCGCCAGTTTGTAGTATTTATCCTGTACATTTGTCCAGTAGTGCAAGATAAATGGATTTATTGATAACGTTTTAATAACTTCGTTGAACGGTGGTGACATTGCCATCATCCACAAAGCCACAATTACAATTTCGTGTAAGTATGATTTCTGCTTAGTGTCTTGTCTGATATTTTGCAATGATTTTAAAGATGGTATTGTTGGTGGTTCATAGTTATCATTCGCATCCATGGTTTCATTTATTATGTTCTATCTAAGGATACATGGGTACTCCTTTTTTACTTTTTGTGATAGTTTGTCTTTCATAAATTTTGTTATTTTATTCTTTATTTTAGGGTCGTGTACTACATTCAAATCCCCTTCTGTAATTTTGCATTCAAACGAAGCAGACGTTTCACTGGTTGTTGTAGTCTGAGCATTAATAACAGCTCCACATTGCTTACATTTGCCACCAAACTTAATGAAATTGTCTTCAGTTGCGTATTTGTTCTTATATATCCATGTGCAATGTCTCTTGGTATTTTTGAACAGAAGTTCGCTCATAATATTCGTCCATTTCTTCTTTGGCATATTTGGTCTCTTTTGTTTAGTTATAGATGGTTTATTCTTGTCATGGCGTGAAGAATAATGAACAATTGGTTTAATTTCCTGCCATGTGCTTGAATCTACGTCGAATGAAACAGTTTGCGTCATTTCATTTTCAGTGTTTGAGTCCGAATAATGATCATTATTTCCCAAGGAAGCAGATTCAGATGCATGGTTGGAATCACTATCCTAGGCATTTAAACGAAAAAATAAATCATATTTTTTTTAGTGATAAATAAAGAGCCTTTACCGAGATACGGAAAGAAAGTTGCCGACGTATATCTTTATAAATCTTGCTTGAAGTTGAAGGCAGATTCATTCATTCATATGAATGAATCTGCAAAAGAATATGAATTCTTTATTGCACAGAAATCTTAATAGTAAGGTAACAAAACATTTTATGAGCAAAGGCGAGCTTATCTCTAAAGAGAGATTTCTACCAGCAAACCTAGGTAGGACAGGAAAAATTGTGCAACAGGAGAGTCCTAGTGCGCAACAAAACTGTACACATCCAATTGTTTACAACTAAAACATAATAATGTAATAAATGATATATTATACTAAATAAAATACAAAAGCAAAAAATTTAATATATATCAAACATATACTACTTATATATACATATATAAAAGTACCTATCACGAAAGAGAAAGGAAATGCTCTTTCAATCTTGTCTTAAAAGAGAAAATTGAGGGACTATCTCTAATAGCGCAGGGAAGTGCGTTCCACAGTCAGATCGCCGTTAACCTAAACGAGTGTTTGTAAGCGGCAGTGTTATGCCGAGGAGTAGAGAGAAGATTTCATTCATTTTTCAGATTCATTTTGTCTTCCAGCAAATCTTTGTAGTTCAGAAACTCCGCCTTTTGTTCGTCAAGGGACACGGACAACACTTTGCCTCTTTTTTCTATTATCTGCCATAATTGCGTTACAGATAATTATATTTCATAAGGCGCTTATTGTTGCAAATATACTACTCAAAAGAAAATAAGGGCCACTTACATATTTCTGTTTTTGAGTAAATTTTTAGATGTAAACTAATTAATAAGTGACTAATTAATGATGTCCGGCCTCCTTCAGTATCCTGGTGTTTAAGTCTTACAGCTGGCCAGAAATTGAAGCAAATAAAAAAAACGAGTTTCAGGTCAAATTCCTTTCAGATGGAATCACAATTTTATTCTGTTAAAAACTATTTCTGTCCATCTTTTGCTTCTTTTAACATCTTTTGTTAATAATGCCACGTCAACGTAGGCATATGGATACCATTACTGCCACCAGAGCCGTTACATTGATTGCTGAAGGTCATTCACAGCGGTCTGTAGCTTTTCCGTTGGGTTTCTCTCGCCGAGCCATCCACAATGTGTGGGATCGATTCCAAGAGACTGGCAGTGTTGCAAGAAGGCCTGGATCGGGCAGGGTGCGAGCGACTACGGCACAAGAGGATCGCTACATCCGATTGAGTGCCCGTCGAGAGCGCTCTGTGACGGCACGTAAGTTACAAAATCGCCTACGGTTGACAACGGGGACTCGTGTTAGTGACCTAACGATACGTAATCGACTGCATGAAGACCAGCAAAGGTCCAGACGCCGAGTAGTACGAATTCCTTTATCTAGGGTTCAAAGTTTTTGCCGCGACCATTCAGATTGGAGCATGAATCAATGGGGTATGGTGCTCTTCACAGATGAGTGTAAAGTGAAGCTTTTTAGTGATGATCGGCGGATTAGAGTATGGAGACGACAGGGTGAGAGATTTTCCGATGTCTGCATCAAGGAAATTGACCGCTTTGGAGGTCCTAGTGTGATGGTTTGGGCTGGGATTAGCTTACAAGGCAAAACTGAGCTGGTTTTCTTAAATCAAGGCACAGTAACTGCACAACGGTACATCGATGAAGTCATCAGGCCTCATGTGATTCCATTCTCACAGAGAGTGGGGCCAGGGTTCTGGTTAATGCATGACAATGCCCGCCCAAACACAGCTCGGGCCATTCAGACTGTACTGGATGACTCCCATATTCGTGTCCACCATGTCTACCATGGCCAGCGTATAGTCCGGATTTAAATCCAATAAAGCATATGTGGGACCAATTAAAACGAAGGGTTAGGGAGCATGAGCAAGAGGTTCACAACCAGCAACAGCTTATGGATGCTCTGAAACGTGCGTGGGAAGAGATACCTGATGAAAACATCAGAAACTTAATCGAGAGTATGCATTCAAGGCTCCAGGAGTGTGAAAACAGGAGAGGAGGACACACCCGTTACTAAACCATTAAAAAAAACAGCTTGTGTCAGTTTTTGTTTTGTTTTGCAAAGAGTTTCTGTTTAGTTTTTGCTGTTGACAATGGACTAATTTCATGTTAATTGAAATAAGTGAAACAATTGACTACACAATTAAATGGTTATTAGCATAAGTTAAAACAAAAGCCTTGTTACATGTTATTTTAATAAATATACATTACTGTTTACTATATTTTTCACGTAGCAATCAAAATACTTAGTGGCCCCTATTTTCTTACATCCGCGATTCTCCAGAAGCATACAAGTTGCATACATTCACAGACGTCACGACATTAATTAATAGAACTGCAGATGTTTGTTGTTTTTAGCACATTGAGTAGTATATATTGCATTACGTATTAGTGGTATTAAACTATATTATTAAGGCAATAATTAGGATGCAATTAAAAAGTACTTTTTAAGTAGATTTATTTATAATTAATCAAATCAAACAAAAGTGAAGCGCACCATCTGTTCTGAGAGTGGCCGCGCGGGAAAGAATGCTTTGCGGCACGGCCAACAAAGATATGTTATTACTAATAAAGTAATTAGGTACTATTTTTTTATTGAAGTACTAAATAGTACATTTACTGTAGACCCTTGTATCTTAGTTTAAACCCTTTACGTGGTGGTGGCCGCGCCCCAAAGAACAACATATAAAAAACCGGTCAAATGCGAGTCGGACTCGCGCACGAAGGGTTCCGTCCGTACCATTATCTATAAAAACGGCACAAAAACACGTTTTTTGTATAGGAGCCCCCCTTCAATATTGATTAAGGGAATACCTCGTCCGTGCAAAGGTCCCCCGTTACTTCAGGCGGAAAGACCCGCAGTGTGAGAGTGATAGGGACGGAATCCGGTAAAAATGACAACGTTGCGCCAAACCACATAAAAATTGTTTAAAAATAAACTACGCTATTTTGTCAAAAAGATTTTCAAAGAGAGTTTACTTATACATAATATCCACATTTTTGATGTGTGAAATAGTCATAGTACTAGGGAGGGTCCCGTTTTTACCCTATGAAAATCAATAACCAGTTGCCAGATTCACATTACGATTCCCCACTTTCATAAATAAGGCAGCAGGTAAAGTGCGGCCATTTTATTAGCGCCCGTCGCTTTTGATCGCTATGCCTACGCCTATGCCTAGCCCACACGTGCCTACCTTGGCACGTGTGGGCTATTTGAATGAGCATCGGAATCCTTTGACGGCGCGATAAAAGGCGGCGCCAACAAAATTCCATACCTTATGTAGGTTACCTGCAACGTCGTCACACTAAATTCGTAAATTATACCTACGAGTAACAGCAACAACTAACTTAAACTACAAAATAACATTTATAGTATGAGTTAGATATTATATTTTCTCCCTAACTTTTAGGTAACACATTTTTCTAAAGCTAGCAACACTGGTTTTATTGCTACCAACTTAACGGCGAAGCGAATTAAAAACTGCATGCAACGCAACCTTCATATTTCTGATTCTGTGTTTGTGATCGTGTGGTGACCGTCTTTCAATCGACGCAAGGATTCAACTGCTGAATAAATACCGTGGGTACCCATTTAATAATGCTTTTTATGCCCCGTACTGGACTGGATCAAAGTAATTCTGTTGCAGTTCGACCCAGCTATGGCGAGATTTGACTCAATGAAGTGCAAACAGCTGGACCACTTTCAGGCGAACACGAGGACAATTCGCTTCGCTGTCCTCAGCATGTTACCCATGTTCCTGTATGGCTACGTCCTCTGGAAGCACAGGGCTGATAGGGAGAAACAGATACGAGGCGGGAAAATTAGATACCGCGATAGGGATTTCAAATTTCAGTAACATAATTAAAAAAAATAGAGTTACAGTATTTTATATTTATGTGTCTCGCCCTAAACTGATTTCGAACATCAATATTGGTCAAGATACCTACAGGATATCTAGACCAGGCGCATAAATAACAGCTAAACGTTCTTTGGAATAACGGAGGGAACACAGTGGCTTTTCATATGTCCCGGTTGCCGGGTAGCCGGCGCCGACTGTCCCGTAACACGTTTAGCTTTCACACGACCCGGTCTTGTATCCAGTAACGTCTTGTCGACGCGAGAATAATCGCGTAGTGAGTACGAATACATAATTTAATATTCAGCCTGGTCTAAAAATGGAACGTGAAAAAATAATATTTGCAATAATTGCAATATGGAGTTTGTACAGAAAAAACCGTCGCCAGAAAAGGAAGTTAAGAAATTATTGGGTTCATCCGATTAACATGAAGAGAGAACAGTGTGGAGCATTCTACACCTTATTTCTAGACCTACTAAAGGATGTATACAGGTCTGTCACATACCTTCGGATGTCAATATCCTCTTTTAACATTACAGTTTGAAAAACCATTTACAACGTGAGAATTCAAAGATGAGAAATTGCATTCGGCCTATTGAAATGTTAGTCATTGCAATTCGGTAAGTAAACATGATTTTAGTAGGTACCTTGTATTTATTGAAAAAAAAAAATAACATTTTAAACGAAATTTGTATCAGCGAAATCAATTGAATCATCCATAGAGGAATTTGTAGACAATGGCGATGAAGTAGTTGACGATTCTTCACCGTAAACGCGATAAAACTGGCTCGCAGAAGTGGCAGTTGAAGGTTGTGATGGTTGGGGATGTAATGTTTGGTTTGTTGGTTGCGATTGGGGACATACAGTTTGGTATATTGCATGGACGAATAAGACTAGAGGACTTACCACCGCATACACAAAAACGTGCCCTGCTAGAAAGCCAAAATCCTGTATAATTTCTAGATGTCGCTGTATCATGCAATATATGCTGGGTGCTTAGGCTGACGGCGTAGTATGATCCATCGTAATATCGACGAAAAATCAAAGATGGCGTAATCTTAAGCCTTGTTTCTTCTTAGGAAATGAACGCTTATACCGCCATCTTTCCTAAATAAAGCGCGCCACCACGATACTACCTTTACTAGAAAGAACCTTTGAACTAGTAGCTCGGTCTAGCAATATACATTTAAACTAAAAACCGAATTACGCTTCAAAGTACTACGGTTGTTTGTCCTCTAGTCTTATTCGTCAATGGTATATTGGTTGCGATTGGGGACGTAAAGTTTGGTATACTGGCTGAAGCTGGTACATTCTCTGATGATGATGTACTCAACGTTTTTTTTCCTTAATCTTTATTATTATTTGCATGACTTCCAACTGAAATTGCACTACTTCATCGTCAGTAAAATTGTTCAAGGTTGGACTTATTCCTTTAAAAAGATAAATTTCTGTTTGATGGCCCTTCCAATGCTTTCAACATTTTTAATTCAACTTCATCTACATTTTTTAGTTTTCAAGAACCTAGTTGTTTAGGAGGCTTTTTAAAGGCTTGTGTTTAAACGATTACCAAAAACGCACTTATTTTACTACCAATAAATTCGAAATGACTGCCAGAATGGATAAATGTCCACCAAATTGTGTTTGGATAAATGATCACCAAACTTCATTTTATGTTTTGTGTACTTAAGTTTGTTTTAAGTATTTTTTGTTGTTCTTACATGTTCAACCTAACACGAAGGATAAAGGGGGCTTCGCTTCGCTCACCCCCTTTACCCTTCACCTAAGCTACCGCAGTATTTTGCCGTGATATTTTTGCAACTTTTGGTGTTCATTTATCCATTTTGGGTAGGAAAAAAATATTTTGGTGATCATTATATTTGTTGCCCTTTTTAAATGTTACGAAATCCTCTTTTTCCTTTTCATTCGCTGATTGATCTCCTGTCGAATCAGAGTTTTCTATTTCTTGTGTCAGACTATCAAATGTTGCCCTTTCTTCAAACACTACGTTTAGAAATTGCAGCTGATCGTTATACATATATATATATATGTATATATATATATAAATCCCGCAACCTATTTGGCGTCCTTTTACTTTGCATTATTATGGCGTCCACCAGATGACGTTGACTTATTGTAACTTTTTGAATGTATACTGATACATTGAACATATCTGACGACAGTAACCATCTTTTTTTTATTATAAACTCTAAAATGTTGATATACAAATATGTATATGTATATTGCCAATCACTATGCAACCAATCTCAACTCCCTTCCATAATTACATCGAAAGGACATCCGCCGTATATTTTAAAATATTTTTTACATTATCGACTATATAACGTCCACGTGTTTATGCGACGTTGCCAAACTTCCAATGAATGCAAGCATACAAATACACAGTCAGGTCATAAGTTCTGTCACACAATATTTCAATTTAGAACGCTGGCCACAAAAAAGTTTATTGAATTCGAATTTCGAATTTTTCATGAAAATAAAAATGTGTACTTTTTAGAATTTTCCTCATTTTTAAATATGGAGTGGACACTTAAAGAAGACCGTGTCGCAGTTATTGCGTTGCATCGTTGCGGTTACGCGCCAATTCAGATTTTCGACTTACTGAAAAATTTGAATATAACCTTTTGAATTATGACTTAGATATTGTGATTATTAATGAAACATGGCTGCACCCGGGAATATTAGACTCGGAAATATGCGACCATAGATATGACATTTTTCGCAATGATAGGCCCACAACTACTAAGGGAGGCGGTGTTATGATCTGCACTAATAAAACCCTAATGGCAAAATCACGCCCCGAATGGTCGTGCCCTCCCACCGAACTCTTATGGATAACTATTCCTAAACGTTCACTCAAAGATCTGTCAGGTGACCTACATATATGTGTTGTATATGTTGTGGGTGGCGGTAGTGAGCAAGCACAACATGTTCAGAATGTTACTGACTCTGTTTCATTTGTTGGTTCATCCTGTCCTAGCGATTTTATTTTGATTGCCGGTGACTTTAACTTGCCTTGTATTAAATGGTGCAAAACTTGCGCTACTGTTGAGCACGAAGGCCTCGCAGAGACTCAGCAAGCCGCAACCGAGCTTATTAATGTATGTAATGTACATAACCTCAGTCAGTATAATTTTTTCCCAAATATTTACGGTAACACGATTGATTTAGTTTTTGCCAATTTTTTCATTAACTTAAACAAATCTCCCTCTCCGCTCGTAAAAGAAGACCTAAGTCATACAACCTTGGAAATCGAAGCTAGGGACTTATTTTTGACGCCTTTAACTAAAACATCAGATCCCAAGTTGCTTTTTTGGAAAGCTAATTACGAATTAATTAACTCTGAGATACACAATATTAACTGGAATAATATCTTAACAACGGGTACGATTAACGATGCGGTCTCTGTTTTTTATGAATATATTAATAATATAATTAAACTCCACGTACCCATCTCATACAACAACTACAAAAATAATCAAAAATATCCTATATGGTACACGTCAGCCTTAATAAAACTAATTAAAAAGAAAAGTAAAGTACATGCGAAGTGGAAGAAGTATAATAATAGTAGAGATTATGATGAATTTTCACTTCTAAGAGCAAGACAAAAACAGTTACAGGATATATGTTATAATAACTTCATAAAAACTTCTCAAAAAAACATCAAGAATAATCCAAAAATGATATGGAGCTTTGTTCATACTATGCGCGGCAAACTAGGTAATACAGGTTACCCAAACATAATGACTGATGGACAGACAACGTTTAGCCACGGTCAGGATATTGCTCTCGCTTTCAATAATTTCTTTCAAAGCGTATTCACTACAACTACGTCGAATAAATCACCACAAACAGAACTCATTGGTGCTCCGAGAGGCGATAGTGGCCACGTCTTTACACTAGATGTCACAGAAGAATCCTTATCAAGATACCTAAAGAACATTGATCCCAGCAAGGGAGCCGGTAGCGACAGCATACCTGCAATATTTATCAAAAAATGTTACAAAAGCATCTGTAAACCTCTCGCAATACTTTTTAATCGCTCCATCAAAGAGGGTGTGTTTCCTAATAAATGGAAAGAAGCACATATAGTTCCGATACACAAAAAGGAATCTAAATCACTTATAAAAAATTATCGGCCCATATCAATACTCAATGGTATATCAAAACTATTCGAACTAATAGTCTACGACACTATATATCACACCATTGCTTCTAATGTTGGGGATCACCAACATGGCTTTCTGCGACGTAGGTCCGTATACACTAACTTATGCGAGTTCACCAACTACGTTCTACATAGTATGGAACAGCCAGCTCAGGTTGATGTGATCTACACGGACTACGAAGAGTCACAAGATGCCCTAGGCATTTTTTGTGACTTATCTAAGGCTTTTGATTGCGTTTTTCATGAAACATTGATCAGGAAATTACATCATTATGGAGTTAGAGACACGTCATTGAATTTGTTAAAATCTTATCTGAACGGAAGAATACAAAGGGTAGACGTAAACGGAGAAAGATCACCAGGATCATTGGTTTCTTTGGGCGTGCCACAGGGCTCAATATTGGGACCCTTCCTATTCCTCATCTATATAAACGACTTACCCTATCTAGGAAGGGACTGTCATGATATGGTACTGTTTGCTGATGACACCTCACTTATTTTTAAAACAAAGCGAAACCAACACGCTACTGATGATCACGTGAACAATACCATATCAAGAGTGGTAAATTGGTTTAATGTTAATAATTTGCTATTAAATGAGAAAAAGACTAAATGTGTTAAGTTTCTTACTACTAACGTTAAAAATAATCAGACATGTATAACAATTAAAAATGAGGAATTGGAATTGGTAACCAGCACAGTGTTTCTAGGTATAACGTTGGATTCCAAACTCCAATGGGGTCCACATATTGATAAGCTATCGAACAGACTGAGCTCTGCAGCTTTTGCATGCAGGAAAATCCGTCACTTGACAGATTTAAAAACAGCCAGATTAGTTTATTTTAGTTATTTTCATAGTATTATGTCCTACGGTATTCTGCTCTGGGGCAGTGCTGCTGACATAAATACTATTTTTGTGCTGCAGAAGCGGGCTGTTCGTGCGATTTATAAAATGAATAATAGAGATTCTCTTAGAAATAAGTTTAAAGAAGTAAATATATTGACAGTCCATAGTCAATATATTTACGAGAATATTATGTATGTCCATAAGAACATTGTTAACTTTCGAAGAAACTGTGATATACATAACTTTAATACTAGAAACAAGGACAAACTTGCAGTGCCCACTACTCGGCTCCATAAAATAAAAAACTCGTTCAAGGGTAATTGTGTAAGATTTTACAATAAACTCCCAAGCACTTTGACAGATCTATCAATTAATAAGTTCAAGAAATACATCAAGCAAAGGCTTATTTCTAAAGCTTACTACAGTATTAAAGAGTACATAGACGATAAAAATGCTTGGGACTGAATTGTTCTAATTAATTGTGAGCATCCTCACTGCCAGAGTTTCTTTTACTGGACACTTGGAGGCCTTTTACACCTCCAAAGATTAATTTAATTATACAACTGTTGACTGTGGGGACCATTTACATCTCCTATTATCATTGTATTATTGACTAAAGAGACTATACATCTCTGTTATTTATATTTTAATTATTTTATTATGACATTTGAGACTCTTTACATCTCTCAGAAACAATAATTAAGTACTTTTTTTTTCTGATAATATGATAATAATACCAAATGTTCTGTAAAAAATGAAATGAAATGACATGTGAAAGTGCCCTTGTGGCCTATTTACAGAATAAACGTTTTGAGTTTTGAGTTTTGAGACTTTGAAAAGGCCTTTCACCGTGTGGATCACGATATCCTACTCAGTAAACTGAACACGTTGGGAATCCAAGGCGACCTTTACCGTTGGATCAGTTCATATATAACAAACAGGAAGCAAGCTGTAGTACTGGGTGGATATAAATCAAACTACATTGACATTCCCTCCGGGGTACCCCAGGGATCCCACCTAGGGCCTCTATTTTACAATGCCTACTTATATGATCTACATGAATGTTTCACACAATCAAAACACCTTCTGTATGCTGATGACAAAAAAGTTTTCTTTAAAATTACTAACGTTGAGGACTGCTATAAAATTCAAATGGACTTAGACAAATTATCAGCTTACTATAAATCTAAAAGAATAAGTATAAACGTAGATAAATGCATTCAAATAACTTATACACGAAAACAAAAACAAATTAATTTTAATTACAAAATTGACAATCAACTTTTAAAACGCGTTGACGAGGTTCGTGATTTAGGCGTTCAATTGGATAGTAAATTGCTTTTCATCAAGCATATTGATATGATAGTAAATAAAGCTTACAGGAACCTCGGTTTCGTGATCCGAGTATGTAAACCCTTTAACGACATCTCATGTGTTAAGAAAGTATACTACGCATATGTCCGTAGTATCCTTGAATTTGCCAGTATCATCTGGAATCCGCAATATGCAGTGTACACTAATAAAATTGAACGAATACAAAAACAGTTTATAAACCACCTAAACTATAGACTGAAAATACAATTCCCATCTTACGAAGAAGCCTGCAACCATCATCGTATTAACACCCTAGTGGATAGACGCACCATGCTTGATATGGCCTTCCTACATGACTTGGCTAACTCCACCATCGACAGCCCCTCTCTAACAACACTGACATCTTTGGTTGTCCCCCGTCGGTGCTCCGCACGACGCCGACAACACGATGTCTTTTACACACCCTATAGCAAGACAAACTACGGTCGTAATGAATACATTTCTAGAGCTACTAAGTGTTTCAATAAGAAATTCAGCAATGGTATAGACATGTTCAATTTATCTAAGGTTGGTGTAAAGAAGCAAGTGCTAGATATATTATTAAAAGAGCAAAATCGAGTACCTTGAAATCTATTGTTTTGTCTCGGTATACCTTTCATAGTTTTTAGTGCAACAAAACCTAGATTAATAAAAGTTGTCCTGCTTACATCCTTTATTTTAAGTATTAAGTTCTTATTGGTTCGGTCTAATTAAGGCATCTACAATATCCTATTATTGGCTAAGACAAATTAAGTTACTTAACAACTAAGCTTTATATATGTAGAACTGCTGTTGGATATGTTAACAATAAAAATAAAATAAAATAAAATAACCAAAAGATTCGTTTATCGTACCATAAAACGATACAATGAAGACTCTAGTGTAGATGACAGGTCAAGAAGTGGTCGCCCTCGCTCTGTTAGGACTCCAGCAGTGATAAAAGCTGTGAAGGCGCGAATTCAAAGAAATCCCATACGTAAGCAGAAACTGTTGGCCCTTCAGATGGGTTAAGCAGGACCACGGTGAAAAGGGTGTTAAATGAAGACTTAGGGCTTAGGGCATATCGAAGAAAAACAGGACATCGTTTGGACGCTCGTTTAATGGACCTGAGACTGAAGAGATGCCGCGCTTTGTTGAAGCGGTACGTGGGAAAAAAGCATCGGGAAATTCTTTTTTCGGACGAAAAAATTTTCACCGTGGAAGAGAGCAACAAACAAAATAATAAGGTGTACGCACACAGCAGTGAAGAAGCGAGCAACCGTATTCCGCGTGTCCAACGAGGTCATTTTCCATCCTCGCTCATGGTTTGGTTGGGAGTCTCTTATTGGGGCTTAACTGAGGTACATTTTTGTGAAAAGGCGTAAAAACGAATGCAGTTGTGTATCAAAATACAGTCCTCAAGAACCTTGTGGAACCTAATACCATGTTTAATAACAGGCACTGGGTATTCCAACAAGATTCTGCGCCAGCTCATAGAGCGAAAAGCACACAAGACTGGCTGGCGGCGAGTGAAATCGACTTCATCCGGCACGAAGACTGGCCCTCCTCCAGTCCAGATTTGAGTCCGTTAGATTATAAGATATGGCAACACTTGGAGGAAAAGGCCTGCTCAAAGCCTCATCCTGATTTGGAGTCACTCAAGGCATCCTTGATTAAGGCAGCCGCCGATATTGACATGCACCTCGTTCGTGCTGCGACAGACGACTGGCCGCGCAGAATAAAGGCCTGTATTCAAAATCGCGGGGGTCATTTTGAATAAGCTTTATTACCATAAGAATCTATGTTTTATTAAGTTCATTTTGCTATATAAATGTTTACATAAATAATAAACATGTCTAAATTATTTCATATTGCACATGTGACAGAACTTATGACCTGACTGACTATGTATAAGCTTTACTACAAAAGACAACGGTCTGATTTGATTGCAAAGCTTAGAATGCAAAAACAATCACAGAAACATGTGTTCGACGGACAGAAACAGAATCCCATTAAAAGCACCATAGTATCGAATGAAAGACTATGCGGGCAGTGTGGGGTGCTCTAGAAGACAGCAAGCTGGATAGATATTACGAGCCGGGTAGACGGCGTAGGCGGATGAAGGAGCCAAAACAACAAAACAATATGAAAATAACATTATTTATTGATGTTATAAGATCATAAACTGTTAAACCTAAACAGTGAAATAGAAAAATAAACGTAGGTATTATTTAAACAAGTCACATACATGTTTTGAAAGATTTTTGGCTCCAATGTCCCTAAAAATTTAAAACATTTAAAAAATCTACCATATTCGGACGCAAAACCAAATACGGTGTAAATTTTTTATCCCATCTGGCATCCGTATATGTGTCTCAAAAATATGCAGCTTGGAATTAACTAACACATATTTATTACTAAGTTAGTAACATTATTTTTATAACGGAACCACAATTAGTGCGCTACAAAACAAAAACAGAAAAATTGTGGTAAATTATAATATTTTTTAAATTAAAAGTGCTGTTGACTTCATCAGCAGAAGTAATACAATGGTGTTTCTGACCCGTTCTCACCAAATTAAAGAAATACATATTAGACACTTTCCAAAGATAAAACGATGACTGAAATTAATTTTACCTCACAAAGAAAACAATGATAATCCACATACCATTTTTTAATGAAAAAATGGCTTAAGAAAGCTGAGAAGAGTACGGGTGAACTATTAATCAATAATTTTATTCAGCTGACGATCTCCCATAGAAAGATAGTAAGTTGCACGCACAGGTATTTAAAATTTTGAATTATTTGAAAAATAAAATAAAAAATATTGTGGTCTAAAGGAAAATACAGCCCTGTCAAGTCGAAGAAATATAATTTCTTTATTTTAATTATATTGTCATAACGACAAATCTCATTACTGTGATATATTAGTTTTCCATTCCATTCCTTTTGTGCCTTTTCCATGTCTTCCACTGATCCTGGCCGAATTTGCCTCTTGCCACCATTAACAAAAATGAATTGGATTGAAATTGTTATTATGATGTTCCAATGAAACCTACTATAGCAATCACAAAATGATCATTATATAATGAGGTAACGCTTATTTTGACTTGATTCTCAACTTTGACTTATATTTTCTTTTATCGGCAAACATTGTAAACCTTAAAAAAACGGATTTCTGCGGAAAATCAAGATTTGATAGCTTAGGCATTTTTTCAAAATTTTATTTTCCAGGCTATTATTGTGGAAGTGTGTTGATTTTAGTATGACAATGCGCTAAGGCAGACAATTTAGTGAAAGTGAGAAGTAATGGAAGGCGAATGAATGATGCGGATTGATTGTTCCTCGTAATTCTATAATTCTGGCATACGAGGACAAGCACACCAATGGTTCCAATCTTACCTACAAAACAGAAAACAAATTGTGCAAATAGAATACCTAAATAAAGAAAAAAATAACATAGAACTCATACGATCCGACGAAAAACAGCAAAATAATTCAATACCCCAAGGAAGTGTACTAGGATGTGTGCTCTTGCTTATCTACATAAATGACTTGCCAAAGGTGCTCAATAGCAATATTACTCAACCTGTATTATTTGCAGATGATGTATCAATACTCATGAAGTTAGATAAAAAATCAGACCCAACAAATGAAATGGTAAATACAATTTCGCTAGTATCAAATTGGCTTCGTGATCATAACCTAGAAATCAACTTCAAAAAAACTAAAATAATAGAATTTAGACCACTTAATAAACCACCATTAAAGATTGCAATAAAATTTGAAAATAACATTATAGAACAAGTAAACACATTTAACTTATTAGGCATACAAATCGATGCAAACCTAAATTGGAAAGACCACGTAAACCACGTAAAAGCCAAATTATCCAAATTTATTTACGCTCTATTCCACTTAAAACTAAGCACAAATACTGAAACTGCATTAAAAGCATACTATTCCTACGCATACTCCTGGTTGAAGTATGGAATAATGCTATGGGGTAACAGTGTGCATGCAAAACAAATATTTATAATTCAAAAGAAAATGGTCAGAATACTTGCAAAAATTAATAACAAACAAAGCTGTAAACCCTACTTCAAAAATTATGAATTAATGACACTTCCTGCCATGTATATATTCGATACATGTTTATTCGTATTTAATAACCACCGAATATTTCCCCAAGTAAAAGACACACATAATTTTAATACAAGACATAAAGAAAGATTAAATCTACCACAATCCCGAATAAAAATGCTCAACTGTAGCCCGTACTACATGGCAATTAGACTCTTTAACAAATTACCTATTGATATAAAAAATATAGAAAACCAGCCACTATTCACTAAAAGGCTTAAACAATACCTTATTAATATGTGTCCATACACAATTGAGGATTACCTTCAATAAATTGTAAACCTAGAAATAGCTATAAGTGCTTAAATAATTGTTATTAGTTAAGATTTAATACATTCCATTTGATAAGTGTTTTTGCATTACCCGAAAAGGGTCCATAATAGAGACTGTTATTAAATTTTAAGACCTTATTTATACATTATGGTGCAATAAAGTTTTGATTTGATTTGATTTGATTTAATTCCCTTGAGCATTGAAATGTGTTCACACATTTCAATGCTCAAGGGAATTACGAGGGAGCAAAGCAAGGTAAGGGAGCAAAATTATGTATTTACGGCGAGGGCGGTACATTGAATCCAGAGTGAATGGAAGGATTCTACGATAGAATCCTGAGCGTAGTTAGAAAATAATTTTGCTCCTGAGTGACGCATACAACTTTTCACACCGACTATGAGAAAAATTTAAATTGAATGCTCTAAAAAAATATACTTTGAATTATACTTTCACCACTTTTACAGTAATCGAACAACGTAAACAGTTTTTTTAAAATGGTGGATTGTGAAGGATTAGGGAAAGGTCACCACAGATAAAATATTCCTGTGTAGTTTTACTAATGTGTAAAAATAATCGAATCGAATATTACAATGGTTTCGGATATCAATATTCATTATATCATAATAACAGTCATCGATAGTTTTGATTTCAGTAAAACAAATAATTTATTGTGACTTTTTTTAATATCACGAAAAATTCATAAATTTTCAACGTTGTTAAAGTTAAAACTTGAAACATGTTCGTATCGCGGATTCCACCCCGTACCTAGTCCTTTTAAATAGGCTGGAATAATCCAGCCAATACAAAACCAACTAGGATGGAAAACTGCCTCGATCACATATTTAAAAGGACCCTAGTCCTTTTAAATATGTGATCCAATTCCACGGGGTGGAATCCGCGATATTTATTGACCAGCATTACCAATCATGATATTGCCATGGTTTTAAGCACACCAAAGCATCGTGAGTATGAAATCGTCAAGAAAAAAAGTAAACTATGATGCACTCAGAAATTACCTGGGACTGAAAGCCGTAGAGATTTTCACATCAATTCTCCAAACATAGATGTTGCGAAAAATACTTAATAGATAAATTAGCAGATCGAAACTCAACTTGAAGCCTTAAATCACGCCCGGTCTCCTAAGATAAGCTGCACTTGGAACAAATAAAGGATAGCAATAACAATTTACTCAGGGTCACTTACTACAGGTACTAAAAACGATCTGTTACACCGACTCAAAACAACTCACGAAGCTAAAGAGCTAGAAGACAGCCAGGGCAATCCCAAACAGTTATGGAAACCTATCAGATAATATGCTTCCAAACGCCGTTACAAAAGTATTCACTCTAACTGCTCGACATTAAAAATAGTGTCAAGGACTTTCTCAACAAATACATTGCTAAAGTGGGTCAAAATCTCGACCACATGACCCTAAACAACACTCTTTCTTTACTCTACAGACGACACAGCGGTGATCCAACTCCTGACAACTTCAATAACTTGCTAGTCAAGGTCATAGCCCATAAAATAGTAAAAGCGCTCTCACAAATTTTCAACTTGAGTCTTGTGATTATTAATATGCAAATTCAAATTCTTAATAAAATTAATCCATATGAAAGGATATCACAACCTAAAATATATCTTAAATTAAAAAATCCACTGGCATATTTCTGGAAGCAGAAGCCAACGTGTCACTTTTTCATAAAGTTGGATCTAAAACCGATGTGATGCACTAAATACCAATCTCGCTCCTGAACACAATGTCGAAGATGCTTGAGAAGTTGCTAAACAACCGCCTTATCGACTACCTAGAGAAGCTGAAATTACTAGCAGGTAGACAATTTGGTTTCCGCGGAAACAAATCGACTGGAGATGCTACCACTCTACTCACTAACCTAGTAGCTTCGCATATAGACTTAGGTGAGAGATATCTTAGTATTTTCTGGCCTAGTGAAGGCGTTCAACACTATCTCCATACCAATCCTGTTACAAAAGTAGAACGACTGGGCATTGGAGGGTTAACAATAAAATGGTTGAGGAGTTACCTAATGGAAAGGAGACAGTGTCTTAGGATCAAGCCCTGCTGAGAGACGAAGGACTCGGCTCCAGTGAGTTTCGTAGTCCCTCAAGGCAGCATCCTGGGTCCCACGTTTTTCGTTATTTATATAAATAACCTTCTACATCTTCGCATCTTGGATGCCGAGATCTTTTGGTACGCCAATGACAAAGCCATTCTGTTCCATGGAAAATCCAGGAATAGTGTTTACAGAACAGCCGAGTCAGGGTTAAGACAGGTAGTGATAAAAAATAAAAACATGAAACTTTTGAGACACTCGGCGAACAAAATCCCACTTATTTCAATTTATACAGCTTTGTGTCAAACATGCCTAAATAACATGCATATGTAGTGGTGTATGTTGATCTTCACCAGGGATAGCGCTTCACCATCTAGCGCGACACTATCTTTCGCGTCACTGCCGAGGCATTGTATAAGTAGCTGTATTATAACTCTGCAGTGGAGGGCTTGGAAAGACAACCTGGTTGCAAATTAAGTACGTACGGGTTGCGTAATTTATAGGCACAAAGGTACAAGTAAAATTATCTTTTTTCTCTAGGGATCTCGAACCTTCTTTCGATAACGATGAAATAGTCCTTTTACGTCGATATTTATTTTTCTCCATCTTATTTTTTTCAAGTTTTCTTAGCTTCCTTGAGCTATAACACTTCTGTTTTCATAATCTTATCGTTTCGGCATGGCGAAGTTTTAACTTACTTTTTAGAAATCGAAAGATGCTTGCTGAGTGATTGAAACTGAAAACGTGAATGACGAACGACCGATGTCGGAGGCGCGGGAGGAAACGAAAAGAAATAATAATAATAAATAATAATAATAATAATAAATCTTTATTTACCAAAAAGTTGATACAAAATTCAAATAAAGTACACTACTCCCCAAAAAAGGGCTAAAGCCCTGTAGATTTAGGTTAAGTAGGTCTCAACCCTATATATCATTTTAGGTGACCTCCGGTGAACTAGTACGTTTTAGTTAATGAAGTATACACAAATTAAGAAAAAATAAAACAAATATTTTTAAAATTAATTTAAACATGTTTATAGGGGCATGCATAGTAACTTAACTCTATAAGCATTGTGTTAGGGCGTGTGTGTGTATGTGTGTGTGTGTGTGTGTATGTGTGTGTGTGTGTGTGTGTGTGTATGTGTGTGTGTATGTGTGTATGTGTGTGTGTGTGTGTGTGTGCATGAGAGTGTAAAGTATCATGAACCCATTTAAAACAACACGTCACTCATCAACCTTCAACAATGCCTCCGTTTCTTCATACGTCAAGCCGGACAGCCACTTGGCTATCTTGAGTTTACAGTCGTAAGGGTTTAGTTCGTGAATGTTCAATATTCTATTTGCATTATTGTAAAGATATGGTCCCAGGAAATTAAAGAAGTTACAGGTAAATTTAGTGCTGCATTTTGGTAAAGTACAAACACGAGATCTCCCACGTCGCATCTGTGTCGGGTCAATCAGGGGTGTGTTTTTATGCTGTTTCATTAATGTGGCTATAATAAAAAGCTTACGGACGGACAGCACTCCACAATATTCGTATAAACTGGTGGTCGGATACCTGAAAGGTTTAAATGTACTGACCTTCAGCAGCGCCCTCTGGGAGATCTCAAGTTTTTTAATTATTGTTTTGTGGGTTCCACCCCACGATGTAACACAGTATGTTAGCAAACATTGACAGAGGGCATGATAAACGCGTTTTAGGAGTTCTGGTTGCAAAACATGTCTGATATTCTAAAACACGTGCATCAGTTTTCTTACTCTAGCACTGATTTGACCGATATGTGGACCAAACTTACAGTGCTGATCCACAATAACCCCCAGATATTTGATGCTTGTACACCTTTCCAGTCGATCACATGGACATTGGTTAGGATTAGTACACTGGGGCAGATGAACCACAAGACTCTCAGAAACGGGTGGCTGCGTGGTGCTGACTATAGAGAAGGTGATGTATTTTGTTTTATCACTATTTAGCGTCAACACATTTTTGGCCAACCAGCTTCTAACCTTGTCGAGACCAGCTTGTGCCGCTGCAAACACACTGTCCCAACAATCACCCTCAAATATCAGTGCCGTATCATCAGCGTAGGACAGTATTTCCCCTCCAATATCTAGGTTAGTCAGACTATTTATATATAACAAGAATTGGGTGGGTCCCAAGATACTGCCCTGCGGGACACCAAAGGATACCGACAAATCATCACTAACATACCTTCCAATGTTGACACTCTGGTACCTATTACTCAAGTAATCCGTGAAAATCTTTAATGGTATTCCACGTACACCCACTCTTTCCAGTTTATCCAGTAGAAGGGGGATAGAGACGGTGTCGAATGCTTTGGCCAGATCTAAGAAGACAGCAATCACCCTTCTTTTTTCATCAAGCTTGGTAGAAATATAATGAGTTAGATGATGAACGGCATCAGCTGTAGATCGACCTCTTCGAAAGCCATATTGGTTTTGTGAGAGAATCTTATTTTTTTCCAAAAATCCAATAAGCCTATTATTTAAGACCTTCTCCAGTATCTTAGATAAGGCAGGTAATATGGAAATTGGCCTGTAGTTACTTACACCGCCTCTATCCCCGGACTTATAGACAAGAACTAGTATTGCCTTCTTGAGTTGTTGAGGAAAAATACCTTGCTCCAGACAAAGATTAAAAATGTGAACGAGTAGGGGTGCCAAAACGTGCTTCATCTGTTTGAGTACCGTGTTGGAAATTTTATCCCATCCTATTGAGCATTCATTCTTTAGGCCAGTTATCAGTGTATCAATCTCGTCTACGTCTATATGCTCTAGGACAAGGGAATGTAATTGAGATTTCACAGATGAATTTGTTTCTCGATCTGAAGATACCTGTTGTGAGAGTATTCGCTCTGCGAGATTTTTACCTACATCGGCGAAATATCTGTTTATCTCATTTACCGTTTTTGTATCATCATGACCGGTTAGTAATTGATGAGAGCTACTGTCCTTCTGGTTCCCACTTGTAATCGATTTTATTGCCTGCCACAGAAGCCTAGGATTCTTCCCTGCCTTATTGATGAGATCTTTATCATACTGTCTTTTTAGGCTTTTTATTAAATTGAAGTAAAAATTTTTGTACCTTGTGTACGTAGTTTTAAGTATCTCATTGTGTGGATCTTGTTTATGTTTTTTGTGTAAGTTATCCTTGTTTTGTTGACATCTTAAGAGACCCTGTGTCATCCAGGGTTTAAGTATTACTTTACGGTTTGATATTTTATAAGTTTTTGAGTTATTGTCCAGAATACTTTGTATTGATTCAATTAAGTACTGTATCCCAAAAGCTGGATCGTCGCTTTGTAAAATTGGGTTGAAGTCGAATGATTCAAGTTCTTTGTACACTGCTTTATAATCAACTTTTGTGCGAAGTGATACCGGCTTTGATCGTGGCGACATTAATTCAAGATCCATTAAAACTGATTTATGATCAGTGATCGTACTTGATAGTACGATAGTATTTGAGTTACAATTAGAGCTGATAAATATGTGATCCAAACATGAGCCGCTTGCATCACGAGTGACAAAGTTATGACACGCTATAAGACCATTGTATGCCAGGATATTTAAATACTTTTCGTAGTTCGGATCACTACTACCGGGTGCTATGTTTATATTTAAATCGCCAATCAAGATAACATCTCGATAATCACTATGTTTTTGCAAAATATCATTTAGTTCAAAAATAAAAGCATCAATGTTTTGTTGCTTCGTAACTTCATTTGCATCGAAAGCATGTGCACGATATATAGAAAAAATAATAAACTTATCCAACTTTATCAAAAGACAATTACATCTGGAAGTACTAAGCTCCTCGACAAAAACAGTAAGATTATCTCTGAAGTAGACAACGACTCCATCGTTCTGATATCGATTGAGTGTGGTAGCCGCTTTACTGTAACCATTTAAGTCAGGTAGCTGAGGGCAATGAAGCAACCAGCACTCCGTCAGAACCAGTATATCACACTCGAACGTGAGAGAAGTCAGCAACAGTATTAAATCGGAAAAGCGAGTTGCTTCACCAATACTTCGAATTTTTTGTGTAAAAATCTTTAAGCCATGTGGTGTCACATATTTTTTACAGTTTTGTGGTTCACATTCATAGGCATTTGATATCGAATGATTTTCAATATCTTTAATAAAAGATAAACTGTCCATTTACTGAAATCATTTTGATAAAAGGAGACCACGACCATATGAGACTACTGCAATAATTTAGTAATATAATTTTTAAATAATATTTATGAGATTCAATAAAGGTTGAACAAATCATGACATATCTTTCATTTCCTTGAGGAGCGCACTGTTTGTTTGAAATGAGGGTGTTTAAGCGTGTGTATGTAATGTAAATGTATATAAAATGTGTAAAGTATTTATGAGTGAGAGTAAATTGATGTATAAGTGTTACATGGGTTAAGCAAATAATTATAACAAATAAGTAGAAAAGCATTATAAAGCTACTATATCTGAAAAATAGTCAGGCTCTTGTTTTAATTTTAGATAGGTCCGTTTCGTTATTCACACGTATGAAAGGGGCTCCCTCTTTCTTCTTTAAGTAAGTCACGCCTCGAGATGTCCAACAAAAAGCAAATCCGTTGTCCGTAGCAAAAAGTCTGGCTTGATAGAAGATTCTTCGTTGTTTATATGTAAGGTATTCAGAGACATAAACAGGTTTTTGCTCTGTATTTGTTTTCAGAAGAGTAGTATTTAATTTGTGGTCTCTATCCTTGTCCTTGTTGAAGGACTTCACCGCCGATAGAAAATCCTCTTTCTTCACGACTGAGCAAAAATCTACCACAATAGGCCGGCTCGAATCACGTTTTGATGTCGGCCTATATATGTCTCTCAGTTCACTCATTACCAACGGGACATTAACGACATCTGACAGCTTTGTAACCAGGCCACAAAGATCTTTTTTAGACTCGTCCTTGCTCCAGGGTACTCCTCTTATTTCCACTCTAGACGTACAGTACCTATTTTCGAGAAAATCACATTTTTCCTCTAAGGCTACAATATAATTCCCGTCATCTTTTCTCAATTTTTCAAGTTGCTCAATGCGCTTCAGATTGTCGGAATTTTTTTGCATTAAAAATTCAACAGTTTCTTTTAATTCCTCGTTCTGCTTCTCAATCCTTGCTGACGATTCCTGAAGTGAGTCAAGACGTCTGTCGATGTCATCCCTTAGGGATTCCAGCATGTCTTGAATAGTGTTTTTCAGCTCGCGGCTTATACTTTTATTACGTTTTGAAACGCTACTACAAGCAGAGTCCATGTTTAATTTTGATACCGATGATCCTCTTACAGCAGATAGCGAGGCATTCGGCGCGAGTTTCTGTGCGAGTTTCGATGTAATTGAAGCGGCCGTCTCGGAACGCTGAGTAATATTTGGGGGCGGAGTCTGCGGCGGCGGAGAACGCTTCAATGGCATTTTGTTGTAGTTAGTTTAAAAGTACCAGGGGCCCACAGCAGCACAGGCAGTCGAGCCAAACTTACGTGGCTAGAGGTCCAGCGGAATTGGTTGGTATCGACGACTTCGTACTTGTTCGCTTTCCGCCCAGTTTAGATAGACCTATGTGAAGCACGCACACAAGTACACACACACGCGAAGTAATGTTTTAGACGCACTATTTAACGCGAACTCCTATCATCTTATGATGTCCTATTTTTGTAAAATGAATTTAACTCAGTAAAAGTTAATTAAATTGCAATAAATAGGCGTAGCGGTCACCCAAAACACAACTGACTCGGTCCGAGGTCCGGGGGAAGAGGATAAACGGAGGAGAAAACACCAAGACCCTCAAATACAGTGTTGAGTGATGACCGCTGGATGCGCTACTACATAGTATTATCTCTTACTTTAGGTTACTCAATTCTTCAGATGGAGCCTTCCTATAATAATGATAGAACTTCACGTACGGGTACTTACCAGGACCATATTTGCACGCCGTTTCCCTGATTTTTCCTTTCCATCTACTTAACAGGATTCAAAATACCCATAATTTCGCCTACAAACCCTTTCAGGAAACAAAATAAGAGTTTGAAAGAGTTTGTGTTGTCGCTGAACTCAATTTGAAATAATTTTCTATTATTTTATTACGCATATTTGAGCTGCAATAATTATATTACCTACTTTTTTCCCTGCCTTCTATGTACCTATATAATAAACCGTCTTGTTTGTATAACTTTTAATGAATCATAAAGGATCCCATAGGACAGGCCCTGACTAGTTTGGGTTCCACCGTTTATTATCTAATTATAAAACATCTTATTCATAATGAAATGTTAAGTTAAATGTTCCTAGGTTACTTAATTCTTTCACACATTAAATAGTGTCTCTTTAGAGGCAGATGGGCCTTAAAACACAGGTTTATTAAACTTAGTTTAAGGTTCCAATGTATCTTTCATCTGTATATTACTTTGGTGAATAAATTTCATTTTAATTTTCATTTTCATCTAGACATTGTATATAGTATTTAAACATGTATTTCTTTATGTTTTTTCACAATTACTTCCAAGGCAAATAAATTATTATGAACGCAAACTTCGAAATCAACGAACACTTCAATCATATTAAACTGTGGACTATGTAGGTACGTAACTCCACACGCTCCGATAAAAAAATCAGTATGGACGAAGTTTGGCAACGTCTCATTCTTCGAGCGGACGTCAAATGCGGCCTATCATGAAAGTGTTTCTTGCGACTGTAGCGCCACTGTAATTTGATGGGGAAAATAGCAGAACTATAGAAATGTACAGTCAAGGCATACTAAGGACTAAATGACGTCCGAGTAAAAAAAAAATCTTAACATTTCTGTGATGTGCTTCAACAGTAGAAGCGATTTTGACCTATTGCCGATGTGACGTCCGTATACCGGACGCCGAAAGCAGGTGGACGCCACATCATATGCAAAAAAGGCCATAGTGGACGCCAAATAGATACCAAGATGTATATATATATATATATATATATATATACATATTTTAATACTTAAAGCTCCAGCGCCAGATTTTGTAGCATCTTTCTCTTTTGCGAATTTTTTTAAATGCATCTCTAACGTTTCCCCATCGCTTTATCACTAATTTACTTGTAAAATAGAAACATAACATAATTTAATTGTTTCAGATACCTGGCGAGTGGACATACTTTTACAGATATGAGCTTCGAATACAGACTTAGTATATCAACAGTTAGCACGATAGTTAAAGAAGTGTGTCAAGTTATCTGGTCCATCATGAAATATGAATGTCAACCTATACCTGGAAAATAAATGTGGGAATCGATTGCTTTAAAGTTTGAAGAAAGGGCAAACTTCCCAAACTGTTTAGGGGCAGTTGACGTTAAACACATCCGAATTATAAATCCTCTTGGGTCAATGTACCATAATCATAAAGGTTACGCTTCTGTGGTATTAATGGCTGTAGCAGATTCGGAATACAGCTTTGTATACGTTGATATTGGAATCTATGGTAATGACTGCGACTCTAATATTTTTAAGAAGTGTTCATTGTGGTCATAAAATTTAAATAATCAGCTCGATCTACCGAATGAAAAATGTCTTAAAGGAACAGCGAGTCCCAATATGCCATATTTTTAGCGGTGATGAAGCATTCGTGAAACACAAACATCTACTTCGACCGTTCGGTGGATCAAATTTAACCTTGAAACAAAGAATATTTAACTATCGTTTATGCAAAGCTCGAAGGTATGTGGTGTTTAAGTTTGGTATTCTAAGTAATTAAGAAATGGAGGATACTACATCGCGCCATTAATTTGGAACCCGACTTTGCTGTTGATATTATCAAGGCTTGTGTCGTCTTATGGTCTTACACAATTTTGTTCATGTCAGAGATGGGTATCAACCAGAGGATACAATGACCATATTAGGGTTAAATGATTTAGTTATAGAGCAAGTACGACGTGGAGGGCTAGCAGCAAATAATGTTAGAAATATTCAGTTGGCAGTTATTTAAAATATAACATGTTCATCACTTATGTAAACTAAACAAAAAAATAATTTAATTAAGTACTGATTTACCAAATGCTTTGTTTTCATTGTCGTCTATTTATTCATAATTGTATTTTAATAATACACATACTTCTCTCCAAGCATTTTGGTTTCATTTTTCTCTATATTCTGAACTAGTTTTATCCGTTATATATATATAAAACCGTTCTAGCTTCCTCTAAAGTTATTAGTAGTTCAATGGGTCCAATTCTCTAGGTGACACCAACTAGAGCAACTAAACTAATTTCGAAAGTAATATTAGTTTGAATTAAGTTATTTGGCATTCTCAAGTCACCATCTTTAAACGCAAACTAAGATTAGTTCATGTTTTTTTTTTCCCAACTAAACGCATTTCGCCTTTGGGACCAGTTCGAAACCACAGTGCATTTTCAAATGCTCGATTATGTTTAACAAAATCGACGTTTTTTTTGTCAAATGAAACTTAATAAATCTTTCAATTATATCAACATATTTAATTAATTCATTATTATTCAAGCATTTAATACCGTTTAAAGTGATATTTGTAACATATTCCGTTTATTATTTACATAAGCAAACTCATTGCAAAATAAACTATGATTATGTTCAATCAGTTTTCGAACTTTAAGTTGCTTTCCGCGCCAAGAATTTGTCAGCTGACTTGAGCTGACTGATTCCTTCCTGAGTTTCTTTCTTTTGTTGACGTTTTGTGTTGTGAAAGATAATTGAATTGTCGTCATCGTGAAGGAAAAGAATGACCAAGCGGAAACAGGACTTGCTTCTCCAGGAACAGGAGAAACGCTCCACGCAAATAAAGATATGGTTCGGGGTATGTACGCTGTCATTTTGTTTGTTTTTGTGTAAGAAATTTATATACATTAAAGTGATAGAATGACAGGGATACACGCATGTCATAGCTTATGCACGTCTGGCATTGTACCTACCTATCAATTTAGCTTCTATTCGAGATGAGAAGACGTGCCAAATTTGTTAGAAATGGCAGATATACAAATCCGCCGACAACTTGGCCCGCGCACTTAAGAACCCAGCATTACATTTGCTGTTTGGATTGCAGTGTGGGAAGCAGTGTCTCCAACTCTATTTGTCAAAATTACGGTGTTGCTAGTCTAAAAATATGGTATATGACGGAAAAATACGGTAGATCAAACAAAAAAAATACAGTAGAATTACGGTAAATTTATATTACAACTAAACATTTTTATACATTGAAACATTCATAGATTTTATCATTGTAGCGGTTGGACGGAAGTCTACGGAGTTATTCCCTTGTCTCCTTATAAGTTGTTGCGTAAAAGGATTGCCAACAATAGATTTTGTAGACAATTGGTTCCTTTTTTTGGTTTTCAAGTCTTATGTGGCTGAAAATGCGCTCACATTCGGCGTTTGAATGGGGCAATGACAGCATTCCTAGCATGAAATGTGCTAAAGTCGCCGTCAATAGGAATTGTGGACTATTTAAACAAAGCGCCATCTTGTCTTTGTCTATGAATAGGTGAACTATCTAGAGATGGGTATGTGATTAAAATACCGCACCCTGAGAATGAAAGTGACAATCCAAAATTTCACAATGTTAGAAAATCGCAAAATGAACTGACAAAATGACGGAATAAATAGCATCATGAATAAAATAGGTTTATATTCAAATAGACTATAGTCATTCAAATATTTTCTTCTGCTTTTTTACTGTATCTTCTGTGGATATCTGCAACTGGCATTATTCTTGTATTGTTTAATATTGTAACTTATCTATAATATTTGCTGTTGATGTCCCAAATACAATAAAATAAAATTAAAATAAATAAATACTTGTACATCACTAATTTTCAAAAACATAGACTTCGATGAGAATAAAAATTGACAGCAATCTCAACGCATTACAGAATTGATTATTGATTCTAATAATTAACTGGCGATTATTGAATATTTCATGATGAAATACAGTGAATAACAGGCAAGACTTGATGCTACATGAGTTGGAATAATCTTCAGTGAGACTCCGTGACAGAACATCAAGGTTTTCTCAAGAAAATGGTTTTTACATAGTCCACAATTTCTATTGACGGCGACTTTAAATAATAGAATGGTCGCGAGTCTTCTTTAGTTTTGATTTCTGAAACCTTATGCCAAAATACATCCGGATGATCGTTGACGTCTAAATCAAATTTGATTTGAGCAACGTAATTCGGAAAATGCCGCCATTTATCGTCTAAAATCTGCTGGACATCAAGTTTCTTGGGAGATATTCGGGGCAATAAGTTGAATGTTGAAGCCAATGATGTCTGTCTCTTTTCAGTTGCAAACATGCAATTTTCGTTACTTAAATCGGAAACTGCAATAAACAGTTTGTCAACTAGGTTATATCTTTCTCTTATGCCAACCGCAGCCTGGACAACGAATCTCTTACAATTTTCTCGCAATTATTTCACAGAATTGACATTGGTAATAATTTCAGGGAGTGATATATATCTTATATCACTATCTTTTGGTTGTATATGTGTGCTTTCGTCAGTGGGGTCAATACTATTGAGTGGTGTATTATTTACATAACTTGAGGGCATAATTAACAGAGGCAGCTCTCTGTATAGTTGCATTTTCAAGTGCATTTCTGTAAAGACTGTAGATTCACTTTGAAAATATGCATTTGTTCTAGTGAACTTTGGCAACATCCACGAAAGAAAATAGAAGTAAGCCTTCTGAAGGGGGTCTCTCAAAGCAGTGTGTATTTCACGGCATTCACGATCTTCAAGCCATCAAAGTAAAGTTTAAGAGCCTCCCATTGTTCTAGGAGCCTATCGACGACGGCTGATAAGGAGAGCCTTTTAGTTTGGGCTGGTCGCAATATTTTATGTATTTTTGCATCACAAAACTCTTGGAAAACTTTGAGTTGATTTTGCCGCTTACTACTAATTTTAAAGTGGTTATAGATGTTGCGTGTTAATTTTCCACATTCGGGTGGTAGTACTTTGCAACCCTCGCTCGAGCATAAGTGTAACGAATGACAAACGCACTTTATAATGGTTATTCCTGGACATAACTGCCTGAATATTGATGAAACCGAATTGTTACAGCCCATAATTGTGTTACATCCATCAGATCCGAATCCAACTATATTGTTTAGCGGCACACAATTTTCTTCGAATTACGATTTAATTAGTACTTCGAACAGGCGTTTTGCAGTTGTCGTGTGATCTACATTATCTTCACCAAAAATGTCAATGAGGTCCCAAAGCCGACTGACCACACGCCCTTTATTCTGGTCATAATATCGCACAACCTCAAGCATAGTTTTTGTAGATGTGATGTCAGTGCTTTCATCGATTAGTACAGAAAATTTTTGTGATTTAAAATCGGCGCTTATAGCTGCTTTTCCGAATCGCCCAAGACATTGTTTGTTACAACTTGCAGCTTGGTATGTTTCATTTTCACATTTTTAGCAATATTTGAATCGGGAAATGCACCACCTAATAAATCCGATAAATGGTCCATACTTAAATGTGGTATCTTATGTTCAGACATAAATGCTGCTAACTTGAGCCCTGCATATTTTGCTTTTTCGTCTTCTGAAAGCTATTTTGAAGCTTGCAACATTTTTATAATTGATGGTTGAATAGATGTACTCTTTACCTTACTTTGATGCTTTGAACCTGCGTTATGTCGTTTCAGTACACTTTTATCAGCCTGCATGGTGGTATCACAGAGCGAACACTTTGCTTTATATGGGTTTTTTGGGTATTCGCGAAGCCACGAGGAGAAGTTTTATTTTTCAACCAATGTGGTCGAAATTTTTGTTTGTACGACTTATTTTTAGCGCGCTTACTACTGGAAGGTCCAGCGTCGCTTTCGTCACTTGAACTGTTACTGTCAGATACCATTTTTTATAAATATAATCTTGATACATAAAAGATGTACAGAAGAACCACATGTATGTACTTCACTTTTCATAGCTACGCTCGGCGATCACTCTAGGGTTGTCAACTACGGCTTATGCACGAAAAACTATCGTAGTACTGGCGCTCCTATCTAGTTGTATGATTTATTATGAAGAATGAAACGAGAAGAATGAAAACATTACAACTATTACAATACAAAAGGTTTACAGATCAGAAAAATACCTACCTACACAATTTTACGTTTGTCAATTTTCACTATCGAAAATCCCTGATAACTTCTAAACGGTCTACCCGAGTTAAAAAAAATCTATTGCTCAGTCCGTTTTAGACCTACACAAGTCAAATAAATATCTACACAAACAAAAAGAAAATGTTTTCAACTTAAGTAAGTAAGGTGGCGTGAATTTACCTAACAAAATTTTTGTTAATACTTATTTTATTATACTGATTGAAAAATAGGCAACTGTTATTTATTTAAATCGATCTTAGATATATTATTCGGGGACCTTACCTACCTACTTAACTGTTTTATACATTTAACGTTAAAACGAACCATCGAAATACAGGCAGATAGCTACTATCCGAAACCACTGGTAGCTTAAAAAACGCCAATTCATAGTTTAATGTTGAATTTAAACGACCTTCCACTGAACAGTTATAATTTTTTTTTCCGTTGCTCCATTGTTGCATTATTTGCATTAACAGACGCGCGTGTCAAGCGGATGGCACTCACGCTCGCACTGGTTTGAAATGCTCTGAGATATCGTGTCCGTGAGCAGTATCTATGTGTGTGTTGCTCGAGCGCGCTTGTATGTGGATTGATTTCTGTACCTATTTATTTTGTGACACTATTGTGAAAAAACAAACGGCCCGAACAGAAAATAAAGTTGACAAAACGCCCTCCGCGTTTTGTCAACTTTATTTTATATATTTTTTGGAGGTATGGCTAAGTTCAACTGCAGTAGTATATTCAATAACTTCGTAATTTGGTCGCATAAGCTTCGTCTACCTGTCTATGCTATACGAGCAAGTTGATTGTTTGTTTACGGGGAATCACTCACACAAGTTGATTGTACGTGTATGGGGACTGATACAATGTTGAAAAAATGAACTGTATGTTACATAATTTTTAAGGCGCCACTCTTTGATACGAAATTACGGCAGAATTAAAAATGTTTACGGTAGGTGGTAGACATGTTCAAATTACGGTAGGTTTACCGTAATTATGGCGTCATTGGAAACACTGGTGGGAAGGCATTTATTATCTAGCTTCGTATGTGCATTCTTTACTTTACTTACCTTTTTCAGGTAATACAGCCAGTCCTGATATTAGGGAAATGTGGGGGAATCTGGCTGGCCAGCTGAATAGCCAGGGCTGCAGCCGGGACATAAAAGAGTGGAAATCGGTATGTATCATATTATACAATACATTGATCATTTCATGATACACCATGATTGACTATTGAGTTGACTGCTATATCAAACCTAAGTTAGTAGTTATCCGCTGACTTTATCAGAATGTTAGATGAGATAATTGTGGTATTTGCCTGTAAATGTTTATTTTTGTTGTTTTGTTGTTTGTAGTATTTTTGTACTTGGCCGTCCATTTACTTAGTTTGATATTTAAGTAAGGATATGAACGTTGAAATTAATAAATAAGTTTACAACTACACCTCTACCTTTATCAAATTATGGCAAGATTGGTGGATTTTTAGTGCTACACATATGGTGATACATCATAACATGTTTTTAATCTACTTTGCAGGTCAACCGAATTCGGCTGCACTGACGATGGTGCAGGCCCCTAATGAAAACTCCCGCTTACTGCGGGATATGATGGCGGAACTATCAGAAGCTATCTGCGCAAACACTTTAGGTCTTACTGCATGCCCGTGCTGCAACATAACAAACAGCATAACCTTAACTTCCACACACCACAGTCACCACACCTACAATAACTCACCCTGCTTAGTGGGCAGCCAGTCCGAGACCCTATCTCAAGACCTATTTCATAGGGCTAAGCCATTAGTTCTCTTTATTATACTGTGGCTAAGCAGGTACACTCACTCACCCCACATATTATGTACAATGTACTATCTATGTATGTAGTATTGTGTTTAGTTTTTATGTTGTCCTGTTCTATTTCTTATTGCCCTGTTTTGTAATTGTCATTTTATGTTTACTCAATTAATTTTATTTAAAAAAATTGTACGCTATGAAACAGCAAATAAACGAATGCTAGTGTTACAGCTTGTATTGTTAGTGGCATCGTTATTATCAATAAATAAATTACAATCATTCCTTGCAGGACCCATGATATGCTGGAATAAATATTTTGTTAGAGATAAGCTCGCGTTTATACGTGTCTTTCATGTAAACATGTTTTCTGTATATTATCTGGGTCCAATAAGAAATTGTATCAGAATAACTTAGAGTAAGCTATTTTGACAATGAAATGTGTATGTAAGCTTATTTATATGATATATGACATGTACAAGTTCAAGTTCAAAGATTTTTATTCACAATAGCACAAAAATTGAGACTTAATGAACGCCATAACATAATCAAGCAAGCTTTATATAACATTAAGAAAGTGCCTAATTATTACATAATATATAGGGTGCAATGAACTGGTTTAATTCCAGATGTCGGTGTCTTGTAAAAAATCATTTATTGTGCTTTATACATTTTTTGAATCGAGTTGTAGCTACGGTCAGGTTGGGTAACAGAATGTTATTTTACAGTTTTTTGTTAATATACCTAACTGATTATTAAATTACATGTTTATTTTTTTTTAGTTAAAATATCTATTTACAATGTATGACCACTGTTGCCGGCCTTCCTGCAGGAAGTCGAAGACTGCGGCATCGGCGATATTCTCCCTCTGCATCACTTTCTGCCACTTCATCTAAAATTTAAAAAAAAACGGTCAAGTGCCGTTCGGACTCGCGCACCAAGGGTTCCGCACAAATTAAATAACTGATATTAATTTCAACTCGATACTTTCAGGCGTTCCTGAAAAAAGAGTTGACAGACAGAAAACAAAGTGACCATATGGGTTTATTTTCTCCTTTTATGGTACCCTTAAAACCTTTGTTTAACAGTTAGGTACAAGCATAATTTGGTCTATGTAACTAACAACTTACCAATTATGGTATCTTGCAGCCACATGTTTTGGAGGCTGCTGCAGGCCACAACATATTTTACTGCTTTTGTTAGCGAATAATGCATCGTGCGATGCTGGTGGAGGCAGCGAAATTTGGCCTCTAGCCGGCCAAAGAATCTTTCAACAACGTTGCGTGCTTTGGTGTGGCAAGCGTTGTCCCGGCCGCGGCCTGCTGGTGTTCCGGTCGTGGCATCCGCTAGTGGAGTCATTTGCCACGTCAGCAACGGTTAGACTTTATCTCCTGTAATGGAATATAATCGAAACTTACATACATAGGTACATAAGTGTATTAAAATGATTGAGGAGATGTATATATTTATATGTTTATATATACCTATTTATGATTAACGAAAAATTATGGGATCCTTTGAAACATAAATTGGTTGGTATTATGTGAATCCACACCGCCGCCGCGCCGCATCGTGGGTCGACCCCGGAAAATTGGGGTTAATATGAATATCTTGCAGCATCACACACCTATGAGTAAAAATGTAAGTTTATAAATTGCGACTAACTTATTTTTATTATAAATGTTGCCCATTAATGTCCCTACCAAGGGGCACAGGCCTTAACGCGGATAAGAGTAAGAATTGAGCCATGCTTAATAGTTATTATGGGGTTTAAACTTGGGTATTAAATTCAGTATTGGGTTATTAAATAACCTGAGTTGAGCCGGCTTTCGCTCGCTCCTAATGTATTTATTATTTCGAGCACAGCGGTTGCTGGCAACCGAAATAATTTTCCTATCGAACAACGAGAACGGGTTTGAGTTGTCCCTCAATACCTGTAATCTGTAGGCAAGTCATTGAGCTAATTTTTGTAACAACAACTGATTGGTATGTAAAAATAACCTTTTTTACTTACCGCCACCGGTGAGACGACTCTTCTGCAAGGGCGAGGAGAGCCGCCACGTAGTCGATGTCCATTTTTATATTAGGTAATCAATTCACGGCAACAATTGTAATGTGAACTAGTTTGAAAAACATTTCATTTCCCGCGTATTTTCGTGCAAGAGTCACGTTAATAAGTGTCTGTCAATTGTAAATCATTCGAAATCTATCTGAACATGACCTGAGGCTCAAGCAGAGGCTCAAGCAGGAACCAGTGGCTCAAGCAGGAACCAGCTAGCGAGAAAGTATCCGTAATCGAAATGTGGGAAAATGTATGAGATTATGAACAGCGCCCCTATTGTGCGTAAACATAACTAAAATCGGTAGCAGTAGCTCAAGTAGGAAAAACACTCCAGACGCTAACGAGACCTCGCATCGAAACCGTAACCAGAGTCTCATCGGCAGCAGGAACCACTGTCTATCGACTAACGTCATTGCGATACCCAGAAAACGTTCTACGTAATACTGCGCCTTAGCATGGACAAGCTGAACGAACAACACAGTATATTGAATGAATGAAACGTTCCAAATCTTACGTTATCCATAGATCGATTTTAAATTTAAGTTTTATTGCAATGTGTAGCGGAAATATTATCCCAATTTGTAATATTGTTACAATTTTTAAAGACTTTGAAATAATAAAGTGTAATTAATCATAAACTCAACGAATATTATAAAAATAATAATGGTTTTCGAGAAAGTATTTTGGTTTTTGATTGTGACAAGTAGAATGGCGCTAGCGAAAACATGAAAATTTTATTGTTTTGTTGTGAATTTCCCTTTTGCTGTGAATTATTTAGGGATGAGGCAGCTTCAATTATTCAATTCAGAAAAATGATATTGGATGATGTTATCGTCCGACGGTTTTGACAATTCAATCGCTCCGGATTATTGTGAACGCGTCGCTCGCGGGCTCTTACGAGTCTCATAATCTTCTAATGCATTCTTCTTCATGAAGAACCTCACATAATGCCGGAATATGAGCGCAGTAATGATAGAGTTCATGGAAAGGTAAGCTATAGTTATTTATTATAATCTTTAGCTGAGTAATTCAATATTGAGTTATCTGTCAATATAACTACGTATTTTTATCTGATTTTTTACTTTCTCTTCAACTACCTACTGGGTCCTTGATGTCCGCCCACGAAATGCATGTCAGAGGGCAAATCTATCGCTTATCTTGAGATGAATTATGAACCCTTCAAACCCATATTTGGATGGGCTTACCTGTCTGATAATGATGAGAGATTGCTTACCATCATCATCATCATATTGCATTTCAAGTACTTTACTCCAAAATATTTTATATTACAGCAGAGTTTCGCGTGCGGTCGGGGCTCCTGCATCACTGCTATCCCAGAGACCTTGATGACAGAGGAAGCTGAGACTTGGAGAACACCGCAAGAGATAGATTGATGATAGAGTAGCTAAGATGTTTGTGAAATGAAATAGAGAAGCAAGAGAGAGGGGCATAGTATATAAAAGGAAATGATAATACAACATGAGTTTGGAATTTGTGAGAGCAAGAGATTGCATACAATTATCAAATGTGTAGAACAATACATGCCTTAGAAATGGAGTGGAGTAAATTATTGTTTATTTGCATTAACATCAATTACATGAAGTGTTGTGTATAGGTTCTTATATACATGAATTATTAAAGTGTCATACATATACATTTTAAAAGAAGCAGATTTGTTTAATTCATTTATAAGTAAGAGGCAGGCCACACAATGTGGTGTCGTGCCGCATGCAGCCATAGACAAAGCGAGATGGGGCGGGGTGGGGGTTAGAAGGGGAGAACACTCATACAATTCCCATACTGCAGCGCCACAGTACCTCACCATATGGTCCGATGGCATTCAGTCTTCTCTTAGTTGCACAATGCCCGCCCTTCCACCATAGGCTTCTGTGACGTTGATTAACCCTTTATTAAGATTCGAACAACTTCAGAATCTCGGGATCTCGTTTATCTCTGGGGTGCGCAAATTCAACCATGTTTCTCAATATCACAAAGAATTGGGGTGGCTTCCCATTCGCCGTCGCCAACTCTCATATTCTTTCTTATCTTTTCAATATATGTATTGAAAAATCTGTGCTACCCCCGTTACCTCTGAGACCGCTTTGAGTAGGCAATCTCTTTTCAGGAGATTGGCAATGGATCAAGGTCTCACACTTAGCCACTCCAAGGCATAACACCTCCGCATATGAGGTCTTCTTCAGGTTGCAGGCGGTCCGACTGTGGAACATACTTCCTTGTTCGAAAAGAGACAGTCCCACTCTTTTCGCTTTCAAAAACCGGGTAAAAGAGCACTTCCTCTCTCTTTTGTGATAGTTGTAGTATGTATATTATTATTATATGTAAAATATATGCACAGGGTTATGTATGTACTGGTACTTATTTAGTAGTTTGATATACATAAGTATGTATTTTATTTTCCGTATTTTATAGATATTTAATTTACTTATATATTTTATAATAGATTAGTTATTGTGCCCTGCCTACTCTTTCATGATAAGTTTTCCTTTCATGCCTTGGTTTGCTGGAAGAAATATCTTTAGAGTTAAGCTCGCCTTTGATCATATGTTTTCTCTTAATGTATCTTTTTAATAACTGTGTTCAATAAATAATTTTCAACTTGATAAAGTTCAAAACCAATGGCGACCTCTGTGGCGAAGCGGTTGTGGCTCTGCCTGCCATACCAGAGTTCAGGGTTCGATCTCCGGCTGTGGTAAAAGGAAAATAACCCTAGGTCTTGGATGTTTATATGTGTGTGACGTTGCTGTTTCTGGTACCCACGACACAGGGTGTCCTAGTGTGGGGCTAGAAGCAATGTATGTACCTGTATGTAAATATTTATGTTTGTTAATGAAAAATTCTTGGTTAAGGTTTAAAAAGCCATAGATCCAAAAATTACAATGAACTTCATATCTCCGTAGCTACTGCAATGGGCTAGCCCCCTGTCACGCAAAATGGAGTATTGAATATCTGGCTAAACGAGCACAAATGTGCCTCTGCCGTCCTCACGGGGGAAGGCTTGACGCTATTTTTGTTTGTTTTTATCCTTCTCTCAGGTAACGGTTTCTCACTGTCGAGAATCATGGCTTCATGCATAACATATTCACGTAGTATTTCATCCCAATCCGCAACTTCATCGACTGAGTTTCACCATGAGATTGCTATTAACAAAGGGTTGCTACATACATAATGTACAATTTATGTAGGTATATATATTGAAAATTAACACTATAACCATTAATAAGTCACTTGCAAACAATAGGATATCGTTAATTAAATATATAACGAAACTATTCTCACCAACAAATATTAAGTGAATAATTAATCGTGAGATTTCGATAGCCAGCTGACGAGTTTCACCTTAGTGTATGTCAAAACGTCGTTCGTGCTGCCGATTCTATCGAATCCTATACATTTGAAAAGCAAGTTGTTGACGTATCGTTTCGAACACCAGACGAAAATGCTTCCAGTGGCTCAAGCAGGAACCAGCTAGCGAGAAAGTATCCGTAATCGAAATGTGGGAAAATGTATGAGATTATGAACAGCGCCCCTATTGTGCGTAAACATAACTAAAATCGGTAGCAGGAAGCATTTTCGTCTTTCTCGAAAACCATTATTATTTTTATAATATTCGTTGAGTTTATGATTAATTACACTTTATTATTTCAGTCTTTAAAAATTGTAACAATATTACAAATTGGGATAATATTTCCGCTACACATTGCAATAAAACTTAAATTTAAAATCGATCTATGGATAACGTAAGATTTGGAACGTTTCATTCATTCAATATACTGTGTTGTTCGTTCAGCTTGTCCATGCTAGAGGCGCAGTATTACGTAGAACGTTTTCTGGGTATCGCAATGACGTTAGTCGATAGACAGTGGTTCCTGCTGCCGATGAGACTCTGGTTACGGTTTCGATGCGAGGTTTCGTTAGCGTCTGGAGAGTTTTTCCTGCTTGAGCTACTGAACTAATTTTAATGGCCGCCAAAACAAGGCCTACTAAAATTACTTGCCATCTGTCAAAAAGTAACTAATACCAGCCGCTTAAAATGCCTTCAGAATATCAAATCAATACAAATTGGCACAGACAAGTTAAAATTAACTTTTAAAAACAAATATCGATTAATTTTGGCGCCTTCCGAATACCGATTAAAGCTAAGGAACTAAGATGACGTCATGATGACGTTTAGTTGTCTAGTTGGCTGTTAATTTTAGTTGGTGTCACCTAGAGAATTGGACCCTTGTCTCTCCATTTTGCAATTTCGCTTTAAGTAGGTATACTATAATAGGACGATACGAGGGTGTGAGGATAAACGACCGACGTACGCGTGCGCTCTGTGGTTGTACCTGGGCGACTGACCCACAGAGTAACTTATAACTGACCGCCGCCGGTTCGTATGAATGAAACCTTTTTGCGTGTAATGTGTTCCATACACCATCATGAATCCGGCGCAGGGCTAACCGGTAGGCTAGTGACTAGGTACAGGGTACGTACAGTTACCGGCGGTTAATATGGCATGGGACATCGGCTAGTAGCCTCATCTCTGTCGCACGAAGCTGTTAGTGATTCAGAGATGACGCTACTAGCTGATAAGCCATATTAACCACCGCCGGCAACTACGTATTCTAGGAGGGGTACAAGCACCGAAACCGCAGTACTGTCATGCACCTAGATGTAATTTTCTTTATTGTACTACACAAAACAGTCATACAGATAACTTATAATAGAAAAAACATGTAAAAAGGCGAGCTTATCTGTCAAAAGAGATTTCTTCCAGCAAACCAAGATGGTAGAAGAGGTGATGGTTGGTTGGTAGTATGGTGTTGGTCACGTAGTACACATACATGTCTGTAGTAGGTAGTTTAGAAACACGGCACACCTGCCAGCCCATATGGGGAATAGCGTGACGCTAATATTTGTCGACGACCTCTGTGGTGTAGTGGTAGAGGCCGGGCTTCCCAAGCGAGAGGTCCCGGAATCGAATCCCGGCTGGGGAGGGAGAAATAAAAATTTGATTGTTTTTTATTTGGATTGGATGTTTACATGTTTGTGACTTCGATGTCTGTGGTTCCCATGCCACAAGGGGGGCCAGAAGCAATGTATGTTATGTTTGTTTTTTAGTTAAGAAACCTTATGTAGGTACATATGTAGAAGAGATTAGCCTTTATTGCTGTAGTACCATCAATAGAACTAGTGAGACACTTGTGTATCGCTAGTACCTTTAAAAAATACGCTAATTGAAATTTCCGGGTTTGCTTGCTAAACAAATGACATTGCTACTACTGATACATTAAAAAACCAAAGCTCACCATATTACTGTAGTACCATTTATTTATTTCAAGATATAGTAGCAGAGGCACAACTTCACATCAATTAACATTTTTGTTTTTTTTTGGCAGGTGTCATGATTTTGACAGGTGTCATGATTTTGACAGGTGTGACGACTTCGACAGGTGTTCAGTTTTTAATACTACGTTTTTATGTGACATGTTATTGTAACTGGCATAGCTGTGCTGCTCAAACTCAAACTCAAAAGTACTTTATTACTGTAGATATTACATATTCTTAGCAAACGTCATTTTTTGCCTCTTCTCTACATTGGACCACTGTGGGAGAAGAAGGGCGTAGAAACTCCCACAGATTGATTTTTAGATCTCTTTTAAAAATAGGTTGTGCTTAACTAATACAATTATGATTTATTTTTATTTAATAAGCTGGAATAAATAATTACAAAATTATTAACAGCAAGGTCTGTGTTGAGCCAGATTAACCCCATACAGTCCTGTCATTTAAGTAATCTTGAACATTGTAATATCCCTTTTTCGACAAAGTCGCTTTAACATGCTTTTTAAATTGCTCAAATGCCAATTACAAAATCTCCAGAGGTATCTTATTGTAGTAGAGAATGCACTGACCCTTGAAAGAATTGCTAACCTTCGCGAGTCTAAAACGGGGCGCACATAGTCTGTGATTATTTCTTAGGTAAACATTACAGCTATCGCTAAGTTTGGAAAATGTTGTAAGGTTCTTGCGTACATACATTATATTTTCGAAAATAAATTGACTAGCTACTGTTAGTATGTCAATTTCTTTAAAAAGCTCTCTTAAGGAGTCTGTTCGTTTTAAATTATAAATTGCTCGAATAGCTCTTTTCTGTAAAATAAAAATAGTTTGAATATCCGCTGCTTTCCCCCACAACAAGATACCATAGGACATCACACTATGAAAGTAACTAAAATATACTAGCCTAGATGTAGCCACATCCGTGCTTTGTCTGATGTTCCTAACAGCGTAAGCCGCAGAACTTAACTTACCAGCCAATTTATCTATGTGGGGTCCCCACTGCAATTTGCTATCAATGGTTATTCCAAGAAACTTCGTATCATTTACTAATTCTAACGTGCTGTTGTCTAACACTAAACTGGTCTCAACTTGCCTGACATTTGGAAGTGAGAATTTGATACATTTGGTTTTACCAGCGTTTAACAATAAATTATTAACTGTGAACCAATTCAAGGTTAAAGACAATACACCATTAACATCATCAAATTCTCCTTGTTTTCTTTCAATTTTGAAGACCAGTGAAGTATCATCAGCAAACAACACTATGTCAGTTAATTTCTCCACCATGAAAGGCAGATCATTAATATATACCAGGAATAAGAAAGGGCCTAATATGGAACCTTGTGGAACGCCCATTTTAACACCCGATCCATCAGATTTTACGCCGTTAACTTCTGCCTTTTGAATTCTATTGCTTAGGTATGATCTTAGTAGATCCAACGCTTTATTTCTAACTCCGTGATGATTTAATTTAAATAATAGCGTATTATGATCAACACAATCAAACGCCTTCGACAGGTCGCAAAAAACTCCGATAGCATCCTGTGCGGCCTCCCATGCAGAATAAATATGAGATATAAGATATAATACCTGCATCCGTAGTCGATTTACCCCTAGTGAAACCGTATTGTTTGGCATGGAGTTGTTTTGTACGGTTGAAGTGTGAGAGCATTTGATTGAGTATAATCTTTTCAAATATTTTACTTAGTGTTGGAAGAACAGATATTGGTCTGAAATTTGAAGGATCATCCTTATCTCCCGACTTGAACAGAGGTATCAGTTTACTGTGTTTCATGAGGTCTGGGAAAGCCCCATCGTCAACACATTTATTGAATATATAAGCTAAGTGTGGGGCTATAACTAGAATTACTGAACCAATGACTTTGACTGATATACCCCACAGGTCTTCCGTATTTTTTAAGTTAAGTAATTTAAACGTTTTGACAATGTCCTGGGGATATACATGATGAAATTTTAAATTACTGGCGCTAGTGTTATTTTTAATAAAGTCTCTGCTTCATATGGAGATGAATTTAGACGGTCTGTTGTGAGTAAGGGTACATTGGTGAAGAATGTTTCAAAAGCTCGGGCAACATCAGCGCTGGATTTAACAACATCATCACCTATCTTTAGGCAGAAATCATTGTCCCTTGGTATAACTTTGCCAGTTTCGCGGTTTATTATTTGCCAAACTGTTTTCATTCTATTATTTGAATTTTGAATTTTTCTATTAATGTGTAAAGTTTTTGCAGTTCTACAAACCAACTTGAAAGTTTTGGAATATTTTTTAACGTAGTCATGAAATTTTCGATCAAAGTTATAGGTTTTTTGTTCATAAAGGTCATATAAGATAACTCTACTTTTACGAATTCCAAACGTTGCCCAGTCATTAAATTTAGATTTACCGTTGTAGTCACTGACTTTCTTTAATTTAAAAACTTTATTGAATTCTGTCTGAATAATGCTGAAGAAGTCTGAGTAGATTTCGTTTGGGTTCTGTTCATCAAAATCCGGTACTGGCAAATTTATATCTAACTTTTTCATATACGTCTCTAGTCTATGGGATGTAATAGGCCTATAAAATGATGGATCAGTCCTATTTTTACTGGCAATTGGGAATGAAACTGTTTGACCACTGTGATCGGAGGGTAAGCAGTTAATTACATTTTTACTTGTGAATGCACAGTCACAAAATACGTTATCTAAGCAAGTTTGGCTGGTAAGTGTAATTCTAGTCGGCTCTAGAAATATATGACATAAATTAAATGATTTGAACAGAGTTATTAATCGTTGTTTCAATGTTGTATCTACAAGCAAATCTACATTAAAATCGCCACAAATAATTAACTTTTTTCTGTTATTACAAAGTATAATGAGGCATCCTCCATAATTTTCTCGAACATTTCAAAATTGCCATGGCCGTCTCGGAGGTCTGTAGACACAAACAATAACATGGCTATCCAACTCAACACAGGATACCTCTATTTGTCTTTCTACAGTAAGTGCAAGAATATCTTTCCGTTGTTTCACCTTAATATTATTTTTTACTAAGATTAAAGAACCACCTCTATCGGCAGTCTTTCTATTGTAACAACTGACAATTTTGTAATTATTTATGTTAAAAGACATCATATTTTCCTTTAACCAGTGTTCTGTAATACAAATAACATCGGTGTCTGAATGATTAAGAAATAATTCTAATACAAGTTCTTTGCCAGGTAGCAACTTCCTGTGCCTCTGCCACGCCATCTGACAGTTTTCTGTTGTGTTAGCCATCAAAAATAGTGACACCTGTTAAAAATAGTGACACCTGCCAAAAATTGTGACACCTGTCAATAAAAATGTTATTACAGGTTAAAGACATGTTATTGCGACTGTCATTGCTGTGCTGACTGTGCCAAAGTGAGCCCTTTTGAAAATAAAGAAGTAATATAAATGACAACGGTCTGTGGCCCTGGTACTTGATGGAAAGTTGAAGGGACGACGAGAGGGTGTACCACGGGTACTTTTTTTTACCTGTGGAACTACAATCGCTTGGGTTTTCCACGAGACAGTGTGGCACTAGTACCATTCATATTATCGGACAATGGTACTAAAAGATACATGTGTACTGTCCAATAGTACTAGAGCAATAACGGGGAGATTAGACTAAATTAATCCTGAAATGTCTAGAGGATAGTAGCAGGTATAAACCTAATAAATAGAGGAATTATTAAATTATATTCTTATATCAGGCGTTGAATAATTGAGTAAAACATGATGTAAGCTTCTAAGTCTAACGGTCATCCAAAGTCTTGTCTCTTGTGATGACGGTGTCTTCAAACTTGACCATGTATGTTGTGCCTTTGTGCCAGTGAGCGGAGACCTTCGCAGGCTGGAAAGGTGAAGAATTGACATTGTTAATTCATTCATTAGAAAATATTGTTTCATCGGGGGCTGGGTTTAAATTGAGATTAAATCCGCTATGAAGTTTTGATGGAATGGGGTGTAGGTATTTGATGCAATAGATCGTCGTTATCGATCGTGCTAAATGAACTTTCAAACGGCTGACTAAACATACTGTGTGCAACAACTGAGTGTTTGCCATTTAATGATATTTAATGATTCTTAAAATTTCCAAGCACTCTAGCTAGTCCACTTTCAAAGTTCCCGTGTGATGATGCGAGCGTGAAAGTATCTCAAATCTCTTCGTTTGACCTTGAAGAAACATAATTTCGATGGTGGCATTCAATTAAATCCCTTCCTGGTATATCTAGCTCTGTGCCAATCAGTCCTCACCTACTGCATCAGGTGTTGGGGAGGATCTTCGAAATCTTACATGTTAGCAGTAGAAAGAGCACAGCGCTCGGTACTAAAAGTAATGTACAAGAAACCTCGCATGTATCCTACCACTTTATTGTACGAGGAAAGCAAAGTGCTGAGTCTACGAAAACTCTACATTTTGAAGGTGGTGTTGATGCAGCATAGAATTATCATTAATAGTACGGAATACGAACAACTACTGTCAAAAAGAGTATTTAAAATTTCAAAACCTTCTGTAAACACTGCCTTTGCTCAGCGATTCACACCATTTTTGCATACACACATATACAACGTCGTGGTAAAAGAGTGTGAAGGAGGAATAAAGGAATGTACTGTTAAGGAAGCTAAGCGAAAAGTTCTTAACTGGCTAAATAATAATAGATTATGATGCCACAGAAACAAAAATTGGTGTCTAAAAATTTAACACACACACACACACACCCGCATACACACACACACACACACACAAACACACCCTCTGACATACATAAATACACACACATGCAGATATCTTAATTATTTTAATTATTTTAACATATTTTAATGTAATATAAATTTAAATAATAACAGTGATCTCATTGTTAAACTTAAATTCAAAGTCAATTTTATTCAATTTTCATGTTATCGCCGCAAATAAGGATTGTCAAATGTTTATTTCCTCCCTCACAAGACAGGCTATGCCTAGTGTGAGGGTCAGCATACGTCTGAATTGTATTTCCTTATGGCAATAAATGATTTTCATTTTCATTTTTCATTTTCATTTTCGGCTATCTATAGAACCGGAGTTTCGGAACTGGTTCCATACGAGGCTTTTAATTTACTTGTTTGGTTCCAATCGAGGCCTTTAGTTAACTTGCATGGAACTGGTGCCGATCAAGTAAACGACTGTGGAACGCACTTCCCTGCGCTATTAGGGATAGTCCCTCAATTTTCACTTTTAAAGTGCATTTGATTTTCAAAGATTGAAAGTGCATTTCTTTTCTCTTCCGTAAATGGTGCCATATCTATGTAGGTATCTGTATTATATATTATAGTAAAGTTGAAAGAAAGAATTTAATAAAGTTGAAGTATATATATATATATTTTTATTTGGTATAGTTTATTTATATTTTTAAAGTAATTTTCGTACGTATGTATACAGTTTTATTGCGCACTAGGACTGCCCTGTTTTTCATAAACTCTCCTGTCTTGCCTAGGTTGGCTGGAAGAAATCTCTTTTTAGAGATAAGCTCGCCTTTGCTGCCTGCTTTGCTTGTAACTGTCCGAATCTTTATATTTAGGTGTTCGAGCCTATGCTTGACCCACATATGAGATTACGTTCAATATTCGGTCAGTATTTCGTTTTCGTTCAATCAATCCATTCAATAAATGACGTGTGCGAGCAGTTCGCCCGCTATTGCTATCTTCTCCTGGCCGCCATGACAGTGACGCCGAGGCAGCGCGCGGCGGACGTGTTTGCCAGTACGTTTTCAATATTCGTGTCGTTCGTTCATTTCATCGCAAAGAAAATAAAGTGAAGTCACAATATCATAGAATTGTACAGCGAAGTGAAACAATCAAAGTGAGTGTCATCATCATCGTTTTAATACAATTATTTAACAAGACGAGGCTGTTTCTGCATTTCCGTAAGGCAGCTAAGCCTTACGACGCTATTCCGCTCGGCGCCTTTTGGCCCAGCGAAGAGTCGATTCTGCTTCCCCTGGAACGCTTCGACATAAATCATCTTCTGTACGTAATGCTCTTCATCTCGTCATTGCTGAGAGGGCAGTCTTGCCTGTAAGCAGAAACAGGACGTCGTCTCGAGACGATACGACATGGTCGTCTCAAAGACCGTTTCGACTGAACGCGTCGCCGCGCCGTCTCGATCGAGGCGACTGCTCAATTGAGACGACGGTAGTCTAAATTTTGTAGTCCCGATTGATTCAGACGACCGTCGTCTCGAATTGTCGTCCCAAATGGGACGACGTCGTCTCAGTTTGTCGTCCCAATCGAGACGACGGTCGCCTCGAACTTTCGTCCCGAATTAGCCGACAATCTTTCAAAACAGCAATGTATTGATATAACCTGGATATTTCCAGATCATGCCGGACCCCACGACAAGGGGTGCGTTGGCGGAAGCCTCTCCTCAGGGAGAGGACAGCATCATCTTTGGCGCCATCGTGTCAATCCTCGATAAATACTTCCCGGAATGCTGGCGAGAGTGGCCCGTCACAAATTGTACACATGAAGAGCTCTTCGGGGGAGACCACGTTCCAGCGACGGTCGACGCGAAATTACGATTCGCAATCCCTACTGTGGAGCTGGTGAAGGCTTTCAACCCGGAACTCCAGTCCTTATCGGAGAGAACATACAGGCACATTAGAAGTAGCTTACTAAAGTGGGTCCTCGGGAGAGCATTACTGTACGCTCCACACAGCCTATTAGAAAAGGTCCACTGTAAATCATATGACCAGTTCATTAGTACAGTTCGCGAACTAAAACCAATGCTGTTGAAACGGTCTGACGCTTCATCTGCTCTTAAAGAGACCAACAGGGAAGGCCGTAGGGCAGAGACTAGTTCGAGAGAAGGTACTGCAAGGTCGCGCTCACCCATCCGCCGCCGTGAATCTCCAGTAAGGAATAGTGAGCAATCCTCAAATCAAATACTGGTCTCGGTACTTAACCAACAGACTCAACTGTTAGGAAAATTACTGAGCATGCAGGAGGAGCATCACGAAAATATGAAGCAGCTCATGACGAACAAACAAACAGAATCTTCTCAAGAAGAACCTCCAGAAGAACTAAACAGTTCCTTTGATTCAATACCAGATAGCACGATGCAGGAAGAGGACACCCCAAACGTTGTCTTCATCAACAGAGAAAATGATCTAAAAGAGCAAATTGTGAATGCCCAGAGGGAACTTGCATCGTTGAGAGGTGAAAAAGTGTTTCATAAAGACACTTCCACTGCCAAGCCCGGAAACCTGGCCTCCAAATTTGATTTTACTCCCACAACCATCAATAAGGAGCCAAAAACGACTAAAGCAGATCCATTGGCATTAAAGTACGCAATTAGTTGTCAACGGTTTGGCCAAAGTGAGTGGAAAGATATCAGATACGCTGACAGTCAGAAAACTTTTCAGGCTACGCCGGCATTTAGCGCCTTGAAAGTGAACAATCTTCTACTGGAGCAAACACCTCCTTGGAAGTCCACAGCTATCCTCGAGCGATCGGATCTGACACTCGGGGCCATATCAAACGGCCTCATTAAACAAAGAATAATTTTCCAAGAATTGCTTGATAGCCTACCCGAGGATATCCAACAAAAGATAGGCTCAGACTTTGTTCATGCAGACTCAGAGTTTAGGAAAACCTCAGATGATCTGCTGCAATATGTGTGTAGGCGCCGTGCTGAGGTAATTCAACAAAGAAGAGATATGTACAGGCCGCAGAGCAAGACCTTAAGAAATATGTTGCACGAGATCCCACCCTCCGAAACACATCTGTTTGAGGATCAGAAATTTGCTGAAACCATCAAAGAGCTCGGTGGTATCCAAAGTTCTTTCCAGCGAAAAAGCGATCTGTTGCAAACTCAAACATTCAAAACAGAGTACAGGGCAACTCAGGTCACCAGAGATTTCGACCCAGATCATCAAACCCGCAACAATTTCAAAGTCACGACAAACAACGCTCCATCAAAAAGAACTCCACAATCTTCAACTTTAAAGGTAAAAGACCAAATGATCACGCTCAGAAGCACACCAAATTCCAGACCCAACCGGGGAAAAAATGGGGGGGTAACAAACAATGACGTGTTCAAGGCCGGACGCCTCGCACAATATGCCCATCGGTGGTCATCGGCGCCCGGAAACCTCCAGAAAATAATCAGGGGCTACAGAATACCATTCATCCAAAAACCCCCGCTTCTAAGATTTTCCCTAGAAAATATACAACGCTTCAGAACACAACAGACCCCAGAGATGTCAAAAGAAATAGAAAACCTTCTAAAATCAGGAGCTTTAACAAAGAGTGTAGAGAAAAGTGGTTCTAAGGAAAAAAGCGAACGGAGAAAACCGACCCATCTTCAATCTAAAAAGACTCAACGACTTTGTAGCGACGCCATCGTTTAGGCTAATAAACCACTTTCAAATTCCATTGCATCTGCACTCTCACACATCTCGCAAGCATACTTTCACATCCCAGTTCAACAGGGTCATCGTCGCTACCTCTCCTTAGTTTATCAGAATACAGTCTATCAAATGACTTGTTTACCTTTCGGTCTGGCAAGCGCCCCTTCCGTCTTTGCCAACATTTCAAATTGGGTAGCACAAAAACGACAAGAAGGCTTGCGAGTAATAGTCTACTTAGACGACTTTTTAGTGATGCACAACAATCCACAAATACTCGAACGACAGCTGCGAAAGGCCATACAAATACTGGAGGATCTCGGATGGCAGGTGAACAAAGCGAAATGCTCGTCAGAGGCTACCACCAAATTGGAATACTTAGGAGTAATGTGGGACACACAGATCAACACCAAGAGCTTATCCGACACAAAAGTTACCCTGTTAAAGCTTCACATTCAAAAACTAATAGACAGAAAGCACTGGAGTTGGTACCAAACCAAAGTCATCCTAGGGAAATTGAACTTTGCTGCGTCCGTCGTGCCGCTGGGCAGTCTTCACTGTCGGGTTCTCCAAAGACAATCCCGAGTTCTTCCACGAGCGAGACCACATCAGAAGTACGAAATTACAACAATAGCTCTGGAGGAGTTAAAATGGTGGATGAAAAATTCTCATCAGAAAACTCCAATTCACCACCCCAATCCATCGCTATTCGTCACCACAGATGCTGCAGATGCGGGGTGGGGGGCTGTTGCAAACAGCCGCTATTATTGGGGCAAGTGGGATTCCACCCAGAAGAATTGGCACGGCAACATGAAGGAAATCTACAAGGTCGAACTGTGATGCTCCAAACCGACAATCGGACAAGTGTGGCATACATCAACAAACAAGGCGGTACAAAATCACTAAGGTTACTAAAAGTCACAGAGAAAATTCTTCAATTTTGCCAAGAAAAGAAATGTCACCTCATAGCTCGATACATCCCAGGCATGTACAATGGAATCGCAGACAGTCTGTCGCGAGAGAAAGCCCTACCAGAATGGCACCTCAGTCCTACCATCCTGGAACACATATTCAAGAACTTGGGAACACCGGAGATAGACCTATTCGCGTCGAGGCAATCAGCAGTAGTCCCGCGATATGTAAGCGAGGATGCCTTAGACAAACAAAGCCAATTCACCGATGCATTCAGCAGAACTTGGAGGTACAGGTTGGGGTGGATCTTTCCCCCACCAGCACTAATTCCGAGAATTCTGGATCACTTAATGTTATCAGAAGGCAAATACCTTCTAGTGATTCCACTGTGGGACAAGGTGTTTTGGAAGCCCGAACTTCTCCGGAGAGCATTGGGCACTTATATGGTAATACCGAACCTACAGACGAATCTCCTGGATCTTCGAACCAAATTACCTCCACCAGGAGTAGAACAACTAAAATTGGTGGTCTGGACGGTTGTGGCTGGTCCAAGTACGTAAATGATTGGTCCACGGAAGATCTCCTCCTTCTCGAATCATCTTGGAGGAGATCTACACTAAAAACATACAAACCAGTGTGGGAAAGATGGTGTCGATGGGCGTCGGAACATAAGGTCGCAATTGACAACCCTGGTCCGAGCTCATTAGTTAAAACCTATGTCACCTTTACAGAATAGAGAAACTAGCACCTAGATCTATAGCTCTTCACAAATCTGTAGTCGCTAATTTCAGTGACCCACTCCGAGGTGAAGAAATCAGTCGTCATCCTCTAATCAAGCGAACTTTAAGGGGAATATTTGCAGACACGCCATCCGTCAAGAAAGCAATATCCTGGGAAATTAAAGACTTAGTATTTTTTTTTAAAGACATACCAGTTAGACGAAACTAATCTCTTTTCTGTCTCAAGACATACAGCAGTGCTTCTTCTTTTAGCTACAAGTAGAAGGGTTCATGACCTAACACTATTGAGCCTAGAACCTGACGCCTTTGAGGATAAAGGAAATGAATTAGTATTTTGGCCAAAGTTCGGTTCAAAAACGGACACTACCGCATACAGACAATCTGGATGGCTTTTAAAGGAGAACGCACAAGATGACACGGGGAAACTAGATTTAGTTCGATGGGTACGACTTCTCATAAGTGTATCTGAATACCGAAGAGTGTGTGGCCTGGTCAACTTGTTTATCACCACCAGGGGTAAGGTAGTGGGTGCCTCCCGTACTATTATAGCTGGCTGGATACGAACACTTTTTAAAGAAGCCGGTATATCTGCATCAGCAGGTTCATTCAGAGCAGCAGTAGCCACCCACAACTGGACTACGAATCATTCCAACATTGACGAGATTCTTCGGAGGGGAAATTGGAGGTCACAAAACACATTCCTTAAACATTATTACAAAGAAGTTGCTGTCAGAAGCATACAAAACTTTAATACTTTAAGTGATTCTTTTTCTGCAATTTAATTGGCAACCGTATTAGAATTATAATTTTGTAATGGCTAGAGATACATATATATTTTATTTGTGCAATTTTCATGAGAATAAATGATAACCTATTACTATTCAAATAGTTTCTCTTACTATGGACATCTTTGATACATCCGCAAGTTAACAGTCACAGTACGCCTTAGCAGCGCCGGCAGATAGTAAACACGTCTCATATGTGGTTCAAGCGTAGGCTCGAACACCTAAATAGAACCGTTTTTCCCCCGAAGGGTATAAAACGGATATTTAGGTTTCAGCCGTAGCTTGAACCACACCTGAAGATCCTTGCCGGCTCTAGTACTGGCAAACACGGCCGCCGCGCGCTGCCTCGGCGTCACTGTCATGGCGGCCAAGAGAAGATAGCAATAGCGGGCGAACTGCTCGCACACGTCATTTATTGAATGGATTGATTGAACGAAAACGAAATACTGACCGAATATTGAACGTAATCTCATATGTGGTTCAAGCTACGGCTGAAACCTAAATATCCGTTTTATACCCTTCGGGGGGAAAACGGTTCTATTATCTGTGCAATAAAGAATATGACTATGAAAAGTAATTATCGCATTCCATCAGCCGTGAATGGAACTGAAAGATACAGACAGGTCGAAAAAAAAAAACAGGGAAAAACTATCGAACGGATTTTGAAGAGACTTGGTGGGGAGATAGATTATAACATGTATTAACTTGAAGGCAAGCGCGGGGCGCTAGCTCATAATGTGTTTCATATTACACACGGGTGCTGCTCGCCATGCTTGAACTTGGCTTGACACGCTGCGTGTTTTCGCGATAAAACCAATACCTACTTATTTTTTGTATTGTATATTAGAAATAAATCAAATAACTATAAAGTAAAGATAACATATTTATGTTCTAACTTTTGGTCTTACCAAGTAAACATTACCCCGGCAATCCAATGTACTTATATAAGGTTATTAGCAACTAACTAGTACCTATCAAACTCAAAAAAATGTTCAAATGTAAAGCAACATCATTATTAAATGATGAACGGGGTCCACCAGTTACATAAAAGTAAATAAAAAGCCGATGACGATGATGACTGACGATGCACTTTGCGGATTTTTAATTTCATTTCGGTTATATTTACAGACTTAATAAATATTTGCCCAAAAAATAAAAAGCCTCGATCGAAACCAGTTCCATACAAGTAAAAAAAGCCTCGTACGGAACCAATTCCGAAACTCCGGTTCCATATGGCCGAAGGGTCTTGAGAACTTGTTGAAAGTACTTTTTATGAGAAAACGGTTTATCCTACATACAAGTTTTGATAACCGTTTCTGTGGAAAATTTGTGTAGGTATTTTTTTGTTTTAATAATTTTTTCGTAGTCCTAACGGCAACTGATATAAATAGAAAAAAAAAATTTTTCAAGATGAAAAGAGAGTGCTAATATCAAAATAATGTTTCTGAAAGGTCAAACAAAGAGATTGGGACTACTTCAACACCTGCATCATCATCATCAAGGAGCACATGTTTGTACATTACATTTGAAAGCCGGCTACTAGGTACTAAGCAGATATTTCGAAAGTAATTGTAATTTTAAAATACTTACAAATCCACTCTTGGTCAGCACAGCTTCTATGATGCCCGCATTGAAGGTAGCACAGTTCAGAGATCCCTTGTCCTTCGGGACACTAATGTATTTGTTGACCTGGAAACATACGGACAGATGTATTGAATAACTGGTAGACCTGCACCCGTAGCATGCCGGGCGCGGAAATCAGGAACTTGGCCCAGGGATTTCAAGTCGAATCCCTAATCGATTTCAGTGAAATGTCAAAAATACATGTTAGTTTTTTGCCCTGCCCCCTTCCTCACCGCACCTAGTTTATACTAAAATTTAGAGCCAAATTGGTTGCCCGAATACTAAAGTTAGGTTGTGTTAGGTCACAACTTTAATTTCTTCTGTGACCACATTTAGTTTCACAGAACCGTATTGGTTGCTTATTTGGCATTTATTTTCGACCAGCAAAGTTATGCTTATTATATTTTAAGACCAATGAGGCTTTAGTCCGCAACCCCAAACTGTTTTGGCGCTTCGCTAAGGACATGCGCCGTGATCATGGTTTCCCGGCGCAGATCTCGTATGGCGCCAAAACGGCTAACAGTGCTCAGGAGGCTTGTGAGATCTTTCTAGAATATTTTTTGTCTGTGTATGTGGACTCGAACCACCGCTCTTCACCACCTTCTGGCGGCACAAATGATCTGAGCTGTGTGGGTGCCATTGAATTAACTAGCAATCTTGTCCTTAAGTACCTCAAAAACATTGACACTAATAAGGGCGCAGGGCACGACCGGATCCCACCGATTTTCATTAGAAATTGTTCCGATCAACTCGCCGTCCCTTTGTGTATGCTGTTCCGGAGGTCACTAGACGAGAGGTGTTTCCCCACACGTTGGAAAATGGCGTATATTGTACCCATACACAAAGGTGGTCCAAAAACCAAAGCAGAACAATATCGCCCGGTCTCAATACTGCCAGTTTTTAGTAAACTGCTGGAACTTATAGTCCATGATCAGGTGTATCCCATTTTAGCGCGTAGTATTCCTCCAGCCCAGCATGGCTTTATGCGTAAAAGATCTACTACATCAAATTTGGCAGAATTCGTAGGATCAGTGACCGGTTTTATGGATAAGGGCTACCAGGTCGATACTATATACACCGATTACTCTAAGTGTTTCGATCGGCTGAGGCATGACATCATCCTTTTTAAGCTGGAACAAGTCGGTGTACATGGAGATCTGCTCAGATGGTTTGAGTCTTACCTCCGTAACCGTAGTCAAGCTGTCCCAATTGGCTGCCATTGCTTGCGATTTGCTCCAATCCCCTCAGGCGTGCCTCAAGGATCCCATCTGGGGCCACTTCTATTCAATGTCTGTCTGTATGATATAGCATCTTGTTTTAGATCCGCCAGTTGCCTTATGTATGCCGACGACACCAAGATATTTATGCCCGTATCAAGTTCCTCAGATTGCCACAGATTGCAGGAAGATCTGGACCGACTTTGCGAGTACTGTAGTCTCAACAGCTTAGATCTAAATCCCAAAAAGTGTCAACTAATCACGTTTACTAGAAAAACATCTAATCTAACACACCAATATATTCTAAATGACCACCCCATTGAACGTGTCTCCAAGGTTAGGGATCTTGGGGTTATAATGGACTCTAAACTTTTATTCATACATCATTACGAACATATTATAGCGAAAGCTTTTAAAATGCTTGGATTCGTAAATCGTGTGACGAGGCCGCTGCGTTCACCACTTGCTTTTAAATTACTTTATTTTGCCTACGTTCGCAGTGTGCTGGAATATGCGTCGCCGGTATGGTCACCATCCTACCAGTCGCATAAAATCAGAATTGAGTCGGTTCAGAAAGCGTTCATGAGGCAACTCCAGATTAGATATGACGGGTCTTCGGTGGACTATGATGAGGGCCTTACTCGACATTCTATGGCTTCCCTGGAGAGCAGGAGGATGCTGGCAGATCAGAAACTTCTTCATGACGTCATCAACAACAGACTGTACAATGAGTGGCTGGTGAGGTCAGTGCTGCTGCGCATCGCCCCAGCGCGGTCGCGTCGCCACACACCGGCGCTGCTTGGGTACGAGCGCGCGCACACCAACTATGCCTCCAATTCACCGCTAAATAGGAGCATTGATATGTACGAGAAACACTTTGCGGGGGCCGATGTCTTTTACCTGAACCGGACTCAATTTATATCACAGGTTTGTGCGAATATAAGGTCAATCAAATTAGATAATTGATAATCAAAAATAAACAACAATCAATAACATTTATTCAAGGAAATTGAACTCTCTCATTTGACATAGAAACACCTCATATCCACACACATATTACATACCCTCTCTCTCTCTCTCACACACACACACACATACACATATACAAACACATACCTTATTATATATAATGTAAAATTACCTTTTATACATATGTTTTATGATCTAAAAATCCTCATCATAATTTATAAAGGATATGTTTCGTAATTGGCATTATCCATTTATATCAGTGTTATTTTTATCGAATTAATTACTTATGCTGTGAAACATCAACAAACAAATACATAAATAAATAAATAAATATGTAAATATCTACAGTAATAAAGTACTTTGACTATTGACTATTGATTAATGTCTTTTCTTTTGCAATTGGAAAAAGAACAGCTTTTTTTTCAGACTACCCTATAAATTCTATTATATTATTTGCCCAACGCTTGGCTACTAGAAATCTTGCCCAAACTGTCACTCTGCTATACCCGAATTAAACAGGACATTTTTCTTCCTGTCTAAAATATCTTCTCCCTCTCTCCTTACCTCTGCCAATCCTAATATATCCCAACAAAATGTATCTAACGCGTTTTCAAATTCGATCATGCTTTCTTCGGTCTAAAAGTGCGTACATTGTATGTAATAATATGAAGCTTATCGGAATCCTTATTCATAGCTGATGAGGTAAAGCCGTGTTCTGCACTTCGTCGGTAAGCGGCAAGCTTAAGGTCCGGTTTGATGATGCGAGACATGGTTCTAGGTGGAATTTTCATCTCCCTAGACAAGATTTTCGCTGGCGAAGAGGATTTCTTCTCATTCGCTCAGCTACAGCTTTGATCGCCGCTGGCGTCCTGGAATCACGAGGGCGGCCGCTTCTGGGTCTGTCATCGATAGACGACATCTTACTGAATCTTTTGATGGTACGGTATACGAATTTCATAGTAATTCCTAGGACCGTAACAGACTGAAGATCTGCACCGGCGCTTTGTTGCACTTGTGTAGAGCTATAACAGCGACTCGGTTTTCTTTCACGCCCCACTCCATTCTTCTGCTTGGATTTATGCCGGCAAGTGAGGCTTTTCCCAAAGCGCAAAGCCTATTTATGTCATAGAAAAACAAAAACATATCAAATGACATTCGGTTTTCTGAATGTTTTTATTCAAAAGTTTGGGACAGTATTTATGGCCAGACTAGTTATATGTATTATTATTGCAATCATATTTAAGAAAAAATAAAGAAAGTAACAAAAAATATACATTTTAATTTCCAAGTTACAACTTCCAAAACGCTTCAGAGGTCAGGGCGTCGCTTGTGTCATCACGAGTTTGAAAACAATTAACAAAACTTTAAAAAACTAATTTTCCTAATCTTAAAAAAAAAACATGAACTCTCACTTACATAATCTACGTTTATGCACTCCTTTCTGCTATGATGGTATAAAATGGCGGATTGCTGTATCTTGTTGTTTGTTTATTATTATGAAAATAAATCCTGGTTTTGTATTTTAGGGCTCAATTTGGTCAGGTACAAACATTATTTTGGTGATTTTGAGTTGCACTGCACTTATAATATGGTCAATAATATGCAGGAAAAACCTTTCTGACACAACATTTGATAAAATTTAGGTACTTACTAAAGCATCCTTCTCAATGATGTAGTAAGTCCTCTCATCATCGTTGGCATGTTCCAGTTTATCAGCTTCTTTGCCAAAAAGAGTCTGTGGAATTGATAAAAAATCATTAAACATTTTGAAACTTTGAAAAATCAAAGTTGTTTTCAGAAATATGATGATACGTTATTTGACAAGGTAGTCCAATAAATCTCATGAAATGTGTCTCAAGCTGAACCTATTTCAACAAAAACGTTCGACAGTATCAGAATTGTATATTTCCAACAGTTGTATTTTATAAACGCAAGATTGTGTTAAAAAAACAGCATTTGACTATGATGTCACATATTTCATACAACACGTGAAGAAAATAGCAGGTTTCAATAAATCTATTTGGACTAGCAGTCAAATACCGTATTATCTGTCTCTTGAAAGGAGATGTGCCAAACCTCTGAGAAGCAAAGGATCATTCAATTCTGGCTATGTGTTGGTGTAACGTCTGGACTCTGTCTGCGAAATTGTGTGATGCCCAATACACTCTAAGTAAATTTAGATACTTATAACTATTTCAATTTAAATATTTCATATAATCATAAATTAACAAACTACCTAATAATACTACCACGCAGTAAAATAAAAATACTACCTGGCCTGATTACAGGCCACTGTACACTTAACAAACACTTGAAAATTACAGGTGCAACAGACAGCTCTCTATGCAGGGATGCATGGAAGTGGATGAGACCGTGGAGCATGCTGCTTGCGTGCCCATCCACCATTGAAACCAGGATGGCAATTCGGGGTGAAACGACAACGCCCTCGGAGCTCCTAGAACATCCAGGCCTCCTACTCCAGCTTGTGCAGGATATGGGCTGATTAGAATGGCTGAATTAGAAGAGTGGGTGCAGAGGATATGCACAAAGGCCCCGCTCAAGTGGGCCAGGTGCATGCACTACCACCCCCCCGAAGAAGAAGAAGCAGATGGGGCTATTGTTATAATAGTAAAAGTGCTATTTCCGATACGAGAATCATGAAGAACGCAATAGAAAAGGTCTTACGGTGGTGTCAAGAAAAAGACCTTGACCTAAACCCAGAGAAAACAAAGCTACTACTCTTCAGGAATTACTAGACTACAGACTAGAAGTAGTATGTGAGATTAAATACGTTTGACTGGAGAATGAATTTTGACACTCATGTAAAGTCACAGTGCGCTAAGGTCATTAGAGTCGTATTCCAATGCAAGAGAGCTGTAGGGAACAGAGAGGGAATGAGAGCCAGAGATCGCCCATTGGATCTACACGACAATCATTCCACCAAGAATTCTACACAGATCAATTGTATGGTGGAAAAGAACAGAATTAGCAACGACGAATAAAAAACCGGCCAAGTGCAAGTCGGACTCACGCACGAAGAGTTCCACCGTACAATGGTAGGGATGGTGTGGAGTGAATAGTTTAGATTTTACGTAGCAAAATTTTGTTTAGAAAGTTATTGGTGCGGCTACTTTCACACTCCATGTACATAACCAAGTGCATTCATAAGTTTGTATGTGGTATTGAAAGAATTGTTGTATGGGGGCCCCCTTAAATATTTATTTTATTCTGTTTTTTTGTATTTGTTGTTATAGCGGCAACAGAAATACATCATCTGTGAAAAATTCAACAGTCTAACTATCATGGTTCATGCGATACGGCCGGTGTCAGATGGACAGACAGACAGACAAACAGCGGAGTCTTAGTAATAGGGACCCATTCTTACCCTTTTGGTACGGAACCCTAAAAAAGAGCTTGGCAAGGTACAAATATTGGCATATCTTATGATCACAGGAGCCTTAAGGTCGACACCAAGGGCATCCTTAATAACAATGCTCAATCTAAACCCATTGCATGTAGAAGTAAAAAGAACAGAATGAAAATGAACAAGTGTAAAGGCAACTCTATAGACACGGGTCATGCCTCCATTGTAGAAATGTCAGGTGGAAAGTTGGCAATGCTATTGACAAACAACAATCTGATAAAGAAGGAAATACTGGAACAAGAGAAATCTGGGAAATAATAATATCTTGGTCACTATTTACACACATTGATCTAGCCCCAAACTAGGATTCCCAGTATCTTGGGTACTAGACAACGATACACTTGCACTAGCAATTAGCGTGTTCCAAGCGGAAATCTATGCCATAATGGAATGTGCTGAAGCACTAAGGGAAACACCAGAAATCAAAAACAAGACAGTAGCCATTTATTCTGACAGTCAGGCAGCTTTAAAGGCGCTGAGGCAACCAATGCATGAATCTGCACTAGTCTAAGAGTGTAAGTCGAGTGCAAGTCTTAACTCTTTGGGAAGAACATCAGAAATAATCGCATGAGTCCCCAGTCATGAAGGGATTCACAGTAACCAAAACGCAGATGAGCTGGCAAGAAATGACACTGATGAGCGTTTTATTGAACCAGAACCAAGACTACCTATATCAGTGACTGCCACAAAGAACATCTTCAACATGATAGCTACGCGAGATGCAAACCTAGAGTGGAAGAATGCCAATGACTAGGGAGTCTAAGATGTTTATCATAAGGAAGGACCCCAAAGTATTTACTTAATCTCAGTAGGGAAAACATAGCAATACTGGTAGGTGTGGTGACAGGTCACTGCAAACTAACTAAACATCTATCATTATTAAGGCTCTTACAGGACCCATCATACCCTCACGCATCCTAGAATTCATTAAGCGAACTAGAAGATTTGGGAAGGGACATCTGTTGAACTAACAGTAACTAGTGCTCAAACGCTGGGAATTGGGTGAAATAGTCACAATGGGGGACCTATCACCCACCTGTGGTTCAGCGGGTGTCCCACCTCATCATCATCATCATTGTGCCCACATTTAACCAGTTATTCAATGCTCCATTTTGCGTGACAGGGGGCTAGCCCAATGCCGCAGCTATGAAGATTAAAAGTCTCCTGGGGTATTGCTATAACCATATATGAGCAATACCTTAAGCAAAGACAATGATAGTAATTAATTATGTCATTCTACACTACCTTCCACAATGTAGACTTCACAAACAGCAGCATATTGAGTAGTTTAATCTCTCTCTTGCTGTTACGTTCTCTCACAAAATACAGGTCTAGAAGTCTGGCGCCAACATCTTGGCCCATTTCAGATAGTCTGCAAATAAATTTGCAGAAATTGTTACAAGATTGGGTAGCAGAGGCATCACATCTACATTTCAGTTAGTAGGGGGGGGGGGCCTGAGCCGGACTCTACGGGCGCTGCAAACTCCATATGGTGAAAGCAATTTTATATGCAGTGCGCCACCACCCTATACAGGTCTTATCTATGACTATGGATTGCTCATTGCTCTACAAGCGCGCCATTAAAAGGAAAAGGACAAAATGCTCTATTTGAATCAGTTCAGGGGCTTTCACCACCTTATCTACACTCTGACCGTTCTTAGGGCCATTAATGTCCATAAGTAACTAAGTTGTTCCATGAATAATCATACTAATCTTGATTTTATAACCTATCTAAGTCAAGACGCTGACCAAGATATGTATTATGTTTTACCTACCCCAGTGGGGTCAAGCACCCAAACGAGAATCCTGGATCCGCCACTGAATGTACTTATCACTGAACAAGTAATACAACATTGCACCACAGGGAGGGAACCATGACAATCAAAATATTTTTTCTGTTGCCTGTTGCTGGCAAAGGCAACAGAAAAATGTTGTTCTGAAGAGGATATGTCGAGTTAAATTGAAGTAAAACTTACTTATTTTGAAGCTCAGGTATGGAATGTGATTTTGTCTGACAATATTGAACAATTTCAGAGAATAACAGCGAGTAAAATGCTAAAGATATCTCCCCTTTTCCTTTGCTGAGTGGCTTGTCCAGTATCGACGATTTTGAGCGACTTGAAGACATTTTATTAGATGGGATGGATATTATACTAACACAAACCAATCTGGAAAACCACACTTGGAAACTTATTAGCATGCGAAAAATCGAGAGTTTATGATAAACAATACACTCCGTTTTGCAACAAACTGCTGCCATCGGTGGGTAGTCGTAAGCGCATCGCTCATCATGATTGATGTCAAAATCGGAAGTTCAGAAACGTTAAAGGTTATCACATATATCCACATCAATTCAATAAAAATATCGATTTATTTTGTGATGTTTGAGATCAACGAGTGAATCAAACCTCTCGGCTCCAGTTAAAAGTTATTGCACTACGACCTAGGTTGGAATTAATATTATGGAACATGTTCAGCCATCTTATTAATATAAATCTATCTAATCTTGTATCTACTCTCGGTAGCTTAAGGGGGCTACAGACCGTCAGTTTTAACTGCATACAGTCGGGTTTTTCAGTTAAAACCACAGAGTACCCTGTTATAGTTAAAACCACATAGTTCCTTGTTATATACTGAAATAGAGACTTAACTTTGACCCAGAAATGGGAAGTGCATAGCTAGCGCCGTCTGTTTTTTATGTAGAAATAACACGTTCATATTATAGTAGTTTATGTGACTGCTGCATAATGGAAGGCATTGAAACTCGAGAGTGGGTGTATGAAACGAGCCGAAGGCGAGTTTCATAATAATATCACTCGAGAGTTTTAATGCCTAATTATGTACAGTTACATACACTAGTTTATCTACACACATATCATAAGCTCTCTTTGATGTGTTCAGGAACTGCATGTTTGACCAGCATTGTGGCTCTGCAATTGTTTAGCTTGTTCTGTAGTACCAACTTCACGCAGGCGGGCGTCGGCGTTCGAAATTTGAATGTCAGTACCAACTTCACAAACAAACTAGGGACGGCACGCAGGCAGGCGTCGGCGTTCGAAATTTGAATGTCATTATGTGTAGAAAAACTACACATAATGACCATAATGTGTAGTTTTCCAGATACGAAACAAGTTTTTACCAAGTAGTTTAACATAATGCTGATCGTAACGTGCGGTTTTTGAACGCAGTAAAGAGGGTTTATGATCCGTGTATAGATAAACATGTGTAATTGTATATCACACATTATATCTAGTAAACTACACACTAGTATATATATATATACACCTAGTATAAGTATTAGTACCTACTAGTACCTGCCTCAATAAGCTCCGTTTTCTTACAGGAAATGAAAATAAAATACAAATTAATATGAGAATTATTTATTGTTTTGTTTTACAACTAACTGCCAACACTTTTATAGTCTTTTCTCAACAATAAATACTAATATAAAGAGTCCTATCTCAATCCTATTGCGGTTTTGTCACCATGAATGTGCAGTAGTAAATCAACCGGGGGTCAAAGGCAACTCAACGAGATAAACATTTATTACCAGCACAACACAAGAACGCAAAAACAAACAAAGTTCTTACACCGCAAAGAAACAAACAGCCATATTTTTCCGTTTGTTTTGGACACTGTCCTCTAGGACAGTGATTGCAGTACATAACGGTATTTTATGAGGTGATGGGGAAAAATAAAGATCACCGTGTGGCAACACTAAAAGTTTGAGCCAAAGACTCAAACTCTAAACTCAAAACTAGACTACTACACTTACTTTACGCTGAGATTAAAGTGTTATTAGTTCGAAGACATCTTATAAACGGCAGGTAACATAGGTACCTATATCATATACATACTATATTATATACAAGCGCATTAATTAACTTTTTTGAGATTTGTAGTCGGATTGTAACAGAACATTCTGACGATGTTTTCCTTATTACTGGAGATTTTAACGTATCAGATGCTGAGTGGTCGAACTCGAGTTGTAGACATATGTGTCTTGATAATGGTACCGAACCAACAGTGGAGCCATTGCAAGAGTTTTTATGCTTTACAGGGTTACAACAATTTAACAGTAGTTTTAATATAAATCATCGGTTATTAGACCTTATTTTAAGTAATAGAAATTGCGCCGTTATTAGTAGCCCAAACCCTTTAATAAAAGAGGACCGGCATCATCATAAAGCCGTTGAAATTGAGTTAAGTTTAGATTACTCACCTACTCTTAAGCCCGCTCCTACTGTTAGATATTGCTTTTTTAACTCTAATTTTGATGAAATTAATCGCGAACTATCTGAAATAGACTGGTTTGCACAATTTTCGGGTCGGTCTTTGGAGGAGTGTACATTAATTTTATATACAATACTAAATCGTTTAATAGACGCGCATGTCCCAAAGCGTCCTCTACGCACTTCCAATAGCGACCCAAATGCGCAATATCCAAATTCAATTTGACTACGGCTAGCACGAGTTTAGATTTCGATCTTCATGTAATATCTGTGGTCGGTTTTTGTTTTTTTAATTTCTATAAAAGCGGCCAATGATTGAAGGAATGGAATAATCTAGTCCGTACATTGAAATACATTCACACAGAGCCAGAAAAAAATAGTAAACATTCATGACTTTGCACGATTTCACTGCAGTTCGCCGGGTCAATTACGAGGCAGATTATCGGTGATTTGCTTGTGATTTGTGTAGTTTTTGAGTAAAAAACTGATTGTAAGTACTATTCATAGCCTGTTACTTAGTTAATACCGTGTTTTCATCGAAAATATCAATGCTGGTGAAGGAAATACGTCGAGAAAAAACTCAAAATAATAAAAATTGCGTTTTACTTTACGGGGTTGCTTTCATAACAGTCTAATGTACTTAATATTGTGTAAATACGATAGAAACACGACAATATAGGGCCAAAACATGTGAATAATCATTATTTTCGATTTTTATTTTCTGCACGATTGGTTGTTTGAACCCTATCGTAATAGCGTAAGGAACATATTTGCTTGACCTCGACTAAACGTCCACTCGATAAAGCGCAGCGTTGACTTGCGCTTGAAAACTGGTAATGATTTTGTGTCTATCAGTTATAATTATTTCTTTCTAGAAATAAGTGGTTGTTGTCGGCGTTATAAACACAAAGTAGTAGTTTCGTTAAATTAACGCAGAAATTTATGGTTTCATTGTTATCTTGATATTATTGTAGGTACTTTTGTTAATTTTACCTGTTATTGTTTAGTGATATGGTAGGGGAACGCGGCCGCGCAAGAGGCGCAAGAGGCGGCCCTGTTTTAGGCCGAGGACGGGCACGAGGCCGAGGCCGTGGTGCGGAACGGCGAGGCCAATCAACACCACGTAATTTGTTCGAGGGCAGTAGTTCAGGGTACGTATTTATCGTGCTAATTTATTACGAACTGTGTGTAGCTCAATGTTTTCTTTGTGTTCATATCAATATCATTGTTTTAGGGCATCAACAGTACGTGACGAACCGGCACGAGGCCGAGGCCGTGGTGCAGTACCGCGAGGCCATGCACCACCTCGAAACTTTTTGGAGGGCAGTAGTTCAGGGTACGTATTTATCCTGCTAATTTATTACGAACTGTATGTAGCTCAATGTTGTTTTTGTGTTCATATCAATATCATTGTTTTAGGGCATCAACGTCATGTGAAGATCCCAGGGCAGTGGAGCAGGAGTACCGGACTCAGACTGCTATAACGCGCAAGCGTATACAAGGCTTGCCGGCAGCTCAGCAGGCAGAGCTAAAAAAAAGAAAAATGCTAAAGGAATGCGGTCTAGTAGCTCTGCCTGCAACAAAGACCAGCCACAAGCAGATCATGAGGTTAATTAATACTTTTAAAAGTACACCATACAATATTATTCAACACTCATTCAAATTTGTATATATTTAAAATTAAATATTGTTTTCAGTATACTGGGATCTCCTGGTTCACTGCCCTTGGCACCTGGAGTGCCAGCGGACTTGCCACCCTCGCAGCCTCCGCCGTGGATTCGTCCTATTTCAACCCCCTCAAGGGCGAGCGTAGCACCTGACTGTGAGGTTCCGAGCCCTCAAATCTTCATCTCGTGTAAGTATTTTACTCATTAAAATTTTAATAGCAATGTAATTACACTTTACCGCAATTTCACTGGCGGAATATTCATTTCCATAGAAATGATGTTCAAAGCTTTTCTTGTTACAGGCGCTGATCAAGAATCGGAGTTCATGCCTAATGATGAATCCAGCCACGAGCAGATCATGAGGTTAATTTACTATATAAATACATATTATTCTAAACTCATTCGAATTTAATTAAATTTAAAAATAAATATATTATTCAGGACACTGGGATCTCCTGGTACACTTCCGTTGGCGCCTGAAGTGCCAGCAGAAATGCCAGGTCACAGCTCGCAGCTTCCACCATTGATGCGTCCCACTAGTACGCCCTCAAGGGCGAGCGAAGCGTCTGACTGTGAGGTTCCGAGCCCCCAAATCTTCATCACGTGTAAGTATTTTCCTCATTTTTTTATAGGAATGTAAGTTACACATAACCGCACTATCACTGGCGGAACATTCAATTCCATGGAAATGGTGTTCAAAGCTTTTCTTGTTACAGGCGCTGATCAAGAATCGGACTCAGATGCAGATATAGCTGAGGACCATGGGGCAGGTAGCGACCCGGACACGTCAGAGCCGCCGCTGGTAGCCGGTGAATTCGGTGTTCAAATGATTGCACAGACAGAGGCCAATGCTGTCGCAGAGTTGCCGTCAGAGATCTCAGAAAGTCTGTAAGTTATAGACACGGCGAACGACGCTTCTATTCGTAGGCTACTTCCCGCCGAGCGTTTTCATTTTGATTGGACGCACGATCTGTCTGCATTCCAGGGGGTTAGGGAAACATTTACAGGTATTCCAGGACCGACATTCCATTTTATGGAAATGGAACCTGTAGATGTTTTCTTAAAATTCTGGGATGCAGATATGATTGACAAAATCGTGACAGAAACAAACCGGTACGCCGCCAGTTCCCAAACTAGCGGCTCTGCGTTCTCACGCTCGGCGAGGTGGAAGCCTACGAATAGAGCGGAAATGTATGTCTTTTTCGCCCTAATGATTCACCAGAGCCTCTTCCCCCTCACAGTGGAGAGGGATTATTGGAAAAGTCCTAGTCCGGTAACAGCAATGGCCAATTGGAAAACGGTCATTTCGTATGACCGTTGGCTGTTGCTGAAAAAATATCTGCACTTCACTGATAACACCACAGTTCCCCAATCCCTCTCCACTGAGGCGCGACGGCTTTGGAAGATTCAGCCTGTGCTGGATCATTTGAACACCCAATTTCAGGCTTTATACCTGCCTAACCAAAATGTGGCTCTGGATGAGTCCCTTTTAAAATGGCACGGACATCTCACTTTTATCCAGAAAATAGCCACAAAAGCGGCCAAGGCAGGTATAAAGAGCTACGAGCTCTGCGAGTCCGGGACGGGCTACCTTTGGAAATTTGTAATCTATGCAGGAAAAGATAGTAAGAGTGGTGTCGTGGGTGACCCAGATCCGGCTACGTCATTTCAGGAGGAAGCGACAACGGTAGCCCCACAGGGCGTCACCGCTAAAATAGTGTATGATCTGGCCAGTGGACTTTTCAATAAAGGGCACACTATCGTGATGGACAATTTCTATAACAGTCCATTGCTGGCGCGGTGTTTGAAGTTAAACGGGATGGACTGTTATGGAACCCTCAGGATCAATCGCGATAGTGTGCCTGATAGTTTAAAGTCCATCACAAAGTCATCGCTAGCCACTGGCCATATCATACACTCAAATAGCGGTGATGTCAGCGTGATAGTGTGGAGAGATGTTGGCTTAGTCAACATGCTCTCCACCTATCATTCACCCACTGTGGGGCTAGCCGAGAAGTACGGCACGTCGAAGTATAAGCCGCAAGTAGTCCTTGACTACAACAATACAATGGGGGGAGTGGACATGAAGGACGCCCTTCTGGCCGGGTTCCCGCTCGAGAGGAAGCGGAACAAGATCTGGTACAAGAAATTGTTCAGGAGGTTGTTGAATGCCTCGATCCTCAATGCTTATGTCATCTACAGATGGAAGGATATAAGCATTGAGCATCGAGAGTTTAGACGACGCATCGCTGACAGCCTGCTGAATAAATTCTTGGCCAGGGATGTTCCATCCATCTCGAACGCGGTGCAAATGGTCAGGCAGGTGCCGGGTCAAAAGGGAGGGGCACCTAGGCCCATATTGGCCAATAATCATTATGCGGTCAAAATACCACCGACCGAGCAACACCCGAATGGTCGACGTATGTATTGTGAATGGTGCAGGGCATCGGGAAAACGAAACAACAAAACATCACATAAATGTGATATGTGCAACGTGCCGTTGTGCGTCGATTGCATGAAGCCCTATCACACCACCGTGTGATTAAAAAAAGTCCAGTCTTGGATGTTTACATGTTTGTGCCCTTTTTTTCTCCATTTCTAAGACCGTGTAATGAAAAAAAAGTCCAGGTCTTGGATGTTTACATGTTTGTGCCCTTCTTTGCTCCATCCCTAAGCCCGTGTAATTAAAAAATACTCCAGGTCTTGGATGTTTACATGTTTGTGCCCTTCTTTGCTCCATCCCTAACCCCTTGTGATGATAAAAAGTCCAGGTCTTGGATGTTTACATGTTTGTGCCCTTCTTTGCTCCATCTCTAACGACTCTCGCGCGCTGAACTTATATTGACGTTGACTAAGTAATCTGCATGATTTTATGGTCATTTTTTTTTTACTGACCTGAACTGATATCGCTGTTTCTGGTTCCCACGACACTACGACGTACGTCCTAGTGTGGGGCGAGAAGCAATGTATGTGCCTGTATGTAAATATTTGTTTTATTCGGTGTATCTGTTCAAAAGTGCTTTATTGCGAAAGCTCTTAAAATACGTTATAATTTAATACATTATTCAAGAAATAATAATATTATTATTATTATTATTCCCGTATGGGATAAGGTAGACTAAAACTGTAACGACGTAGGTACCTATGAGCAATATATAATTTAATAATATTGAATAATATTATGAAAACATAATATTATTATTATTTTCCTATAAGGTAGACTTAAACTGTAAATTTAAAACCTATCTGCAATATTTAACTATAATATAAAATATTATGTACACATACATGTATGTATACAAAATATTATTATTATTATTTTTCCCGTATGGGAAAAGGCGTGACTCCGCGTGACATAACGTCACGTCGCTATGTTGTAATTATTTAAAAGAAAACGATACGTATATGACAGAAGTGTCTGTAATATATTATGTGTAATAACTACAATGATAATATACTTATTTTCATATAAAAATATTGCATTTTATTGTCATCATTCTAATTTACAATTACAAAAACACAAACTGAGAAAAGCAATTTGAGTACAAGACACGCGCGGCTAAAGCCGATAGCAAGGGCGCCTCAGTGTGCGCTGCTCTTTTTTTTCAAGCGTGCGAAATTACGTTTTCGAGTTGGCTTTGAAATTTAACTTTGTTCCACCGATTTTACCTGATTTCCTAATTGATTAGTGATAATTAAAGCTAAGGAATTTTGCTTTAATTCTTTTACAAAACATTTAACTACTCTCTTTCAAAAAAAAAGAAATAATCCTATTTGAATACTTTAGAGACGCATTAATCATACTACAGTACATTATTTACCTAACAATTAATTGATAACAGTTACAAAAAACTCTCTGGCTAAGCAAAACTGTTGTTATTTTAGTCGTGTGATAAGTCTAAAGGGGTTAAATTAAGGTTTAAAGACGCAAGGTCAGCGCGACAAAAGTCGACATTTTGCGTTGCGCAGTCCTGACGCCAAAGCAGGCGGCGCTGCGCGCTGGAGTCGTTAATAGGCCTCCTTATCACACAAAGCCACTTAGAAGGTTATTAAATGAAAAAAGAAAGTACCACAAACTATGGAAGACATACGGAAATCCTTTAGATCGTGACAGTTTTAGGTGTCTAAGGAAAAGAGTTGATAAATTGGAACCTATATGCTATAGAAATTTTATAAACTCAACTGAAAATAAAATCACATCAAACCCGAAATTTTTCTGGTCTTACATGAAATCAATCTACGCGAAGAGTGGTCTACCACAAATAATGTACTATAAAGGTATTTCAGCTTCAACTGGTTCTCAGATTTGTGACATGTTTAATGAACATTTCCACTCTGTTTTTGAAAAACCTAGTAATAACATGATTGATTTGAACAATCTTCCGCCGGTACATAATACAGTTTTTGAGATGGATACAATATTTTTAACTAAAGACCTTGTTCATAAATACCTTAAGTCTATTAACGTAAATAAAGGTGCCGGACCAGATTGCATTCATCCTGTTATTATTAACAAATGTGCGTCTGAGTTATCAATTCCAATCACTTTGCTTTTTGAAAAATCACTTCGCGAAGGTTGTGTTCCCTCTATTTGGAAACGTGCTCTAATTACACCGATACCTAAGGGAGATATCAGCTGTAACATTGAGAAATATCGGCCAATTTCTAAACTATGTCAATTTGGCAAAATTTTGGAGAAGATTGTTACTGACCAATTGTCTGCCGATGTACGCCGTCATGTTACTGTTCATCAACACGGTTTTCTTAAAGGTCGAAGTGTTGAAACAAATCTCTTATATATAGAGAAATTATACTTGAAGCCTTGGACAACGATTATCAAGTGGATGCCGTGTATACTGATTTTGCTAAAGCATTCGATAAAATTTGTCATGAACGCTTGCTGTTGAAACTTTGGCAGATGAGTATACACGGGGATCTATTTCGATGGATAAAATCCTACATCGAAAATCGATCGCAGGCTGTAGCAGTAGGTGGGTACACTTCAAATCTCAAACCCATCACTTCGGGTGTCCCTCAAGGGTCACATTGAGGACCTTTGTTGTTTGTTTTTTACCTAAACGACGTCACAGAAATTACAAACAGCTCTAGTTTTCTCTTATATGCCGACGATACAAAAATATTCAGGGTTATCCGAAGTGTGGGAGATTGTGATGTCCTGCAAAATGGCATTAATAATTTCGAATCTTTCTGTAATTCAAACAACTTATTTTTAAATCCAGATAAGATTACAAAGCGTAATAAGTTTCAGTAGAAAAATACAAACCATTAATTATAAATATGAACTTTGTCAAAGAGAATTAGCCCGCGTAGATCAAATTCGTGATCTAGGCGCAATAATGGATTCCAAGCTCACTTTCGTACCTCATGTGAACCACATTATAAATAAAGCTCTTAAACAACTTGGTTTTATACTCCGCGTAGGAAAGCCCTTCAAAAAAGCCTTAACTTACAAGGTACTATTTAATAGTTATGTTCGCAGTCATCTCGAGTTCGCCAGTGCTGTTTGGAACCCATTTTATAACATTCATATAGACGGGATAGAAAGGGTGCAGAAAAAATTTATTCGAGCCCTTGAATATCGTACTGGAGGAAACATATATTCGGATTATGTGACGTCCTTGAAAAAGGCAAAAATGTACTCATTAAGTTGTCGTCGTGACTGTATTGATATATCAATAATTTTTAAAATAATTAATAATATAATCGATTCCCCCCCATTGTTACATTTATTGTCGTTTAGAGTGCCTCGTCGTCGTGAGCGTAGTTGTAGAAGCAAGCCTCTCTTTGTTATACCCCGTAGTCGCACAAATTACGCTGGAAATAGTTTCATAAGACGTGCTTGCAGGTTGTACAATGATAAGTTAGTAAATATAGATATATTTAGTGAATCACTTAAACGCTTCAAAAGTTTAACTTTGGAGTGTCTTTCAAATTGTTCTGAAAATCAAACTGAACATGTATGAAATTTTTAACTTTCTTTTTATGTATCATGCTTTTTATGTTGCTTCTTCATTATTATTATTTCTTTGATATTTAAACTATTACAAAAGATGTTTTTACTAAATTAGGAAACTGTAGGTCTATGTTTTATAAAGAGTTTATGTATTGTATACAAATATGTAAGACTGTTTGTTTCTGAATAAATAAAATAAAAAAAATAAAAATCATAACAGTGGTCCGAACCATAAAGAGACGCTTTATTTGTCCCAAACCTTTTGTAAGAACGAGATTTGTCCATACATACAAAGCCCATCGACTTAACACCAAATTCTTGTCTGAAGTTGTCCTCTGTAGCAACCATGAGATCAAAAGAAAATATATATAACTCGCTTTATAACCTCAACTATGACGAAACAGAAAACGTTTTGTCGATAACTGAATAAAAAGTACCATTAGTCATCCACTAGTTAGTAGTAACTGAATGTTCTCGGTTGTTATATTATATGGAATTCACATAATTTTAATCTTGGCTTAATATTACAATATAATATAATAATAAACAATATATCAGTATGTACATTAAAACTAAAATAATAAGTATTTATTAATTTATTATAATAAATAACAATCAAATCAAATCAAATAATTTATTTGTCAAACATAGGTAAAATATGTTGGAACAGTAGGTATAGTTCTCTATGTTTCGCCGTAGGGCACACACATGTTTAGTATGTAAAAGTACAGTACATGCAACTTAACTTAACATAACATTTTCTATGAGTAATTAATTAGTATATTGTATATTGACATTATAATTCTACATATATTCATTATTATTATTATATCGTTGGGTCATTCATGAATTCATTTAACGTATAATATGCCTTCTTCATAAGTAACTTTCTTAATTCCCTCCTAAATAGTGTTATATTTCTCCTCCCGCTTCCGCTCGACGCGGAACCGGATAGACGCGCGCGCGCAGTGATTAAAAACACCGTTTATTATTATCGATCGAGTAACCTACAAAAATGGTGAAGTGCTATGAATCGGGCAATCGGGTCGTCAACACCAAGAGTACAGGAATTCAATGCAGCAAATGTAACAAATGGATACACGCTGCTTGTGCTTCTATTACACCAGAGCAGCTGAATAAATTGTACGCGACAGAGTCGGTTGACTGGAAATGTCGAGTTTGTGCAGGTACATTGAAGAAGCCAAAGCGTCTGTCTTGCATTATGCCGGACCCAGAAGACGATGACAATACTGACGCAGAGCAATTACCCAACAGCGAAGACCAAGGGATGGATTACCAAACCATGATGACACGTATGCTACGTGAAGTTCGTCAGGTAATACGCGATGAACTCGCAACGACGATGCAATTCTATTCAAACAAAATAGATGACTATGAAATCAAAGTCAACGGCTACGTAGAAAACATCAAAACTGTAGAGAGACATTGCACTGACCTCCAAAATCAGTACAATAACTTGGTGTTGAGGAACAATATATTAGAACAAAAAGTGAATGCTAATGAACAAAGAAACATCATGAACAACCTTGAAATATGTGGTGTACAGGAGCAAAAGAATGAGAATATTAAAGCAATTGTCCAAAACATCAGTGACACTATCAAACAGCCAATACAAGAAGTAGACAAGGCATATAGGAAGAAAATGAAAAATAAAACGGGCACTAACAAGGATACAGCTGCGGATGTTATAATTGTATCATTGAAAGAAGTTTACCGAGACAAGTGGCTGGGAAGGACTTTAGCGGATGACCTACTTTTGTTGACCCTGACGGGGGGAGGGGGGGATGGTGGAGGGGGGTAGATGCCCCCCCTACTACTCCCCCCCCGCGGAAATGCCTAGTTTCTGAGATATGATTATTTAAAGTTTTGAGGTTATGTTGTTAAATTAAAACAAAATTTAGACTGACCTTGATCTTTGAGTGGGGGGAGGGGGAAGGGGGTAGATGCCCCCCCCCCCCCCCCCCCTACTACTCCCCCCCGCGCGGAAATGCCTAGTTGCTTTCTTCGAAAGGGTCATGTTTCTGCCTTGACATCTTTCTCCTCCACAAATGCTCCATAATGCTATCATCAAAATTTACATGAAAAGTAGCCACAATAACCTACTCTAGCCAATCGTTTTTGTTTGCATACGCTGCGCTCCGCTCCGCTCCGCTCCGGTTTAGCTTCTTCAACGTTCTAACATAACCTATAACCCGATTGAAAAGTAGCCACAATAACCTACTCTAGCCAATCGTTTTTGTTTGCATACGCTCCGCTCCGGTTTAGCTTCTTCAACGTTCTAACATAACCTATAACCCGATTGAAAAGTAGCCACAATAACCAACTCTAGCCAATCGTTTTTGTTTGCATACGCTCCGCTCCGCTCCGCTCCGGTTTATCTTCTTCAACGTTCTAACATAACCTATAACCCGATTGAAAAGTAGCCACAATAACCTACTCTAGCCAGTTGTTTTTGCTTGTAAATATCGAGAGAACAAGAAAATAGAACATTCGCGAAACTACTAGAAAAGGGACTACTACTTTGCCGCCCAACCAAAAACGCGGCAAAACGCCCCAACAAAATGCGTTCCGTTTTAAACATAAATGATTACCTTTTTATTATCAAAAGTGATATTTTACGAAAGAAATACTAAATTAACTTTGATTGACGTAAAATAAATAAACAAACATAAATTGCAAGTTAAATGAACGTTTTTATTAAAATAGGTATCATTAAAAAAAGATTCCACATTTCCTCCTTTTTTTTGAGAATTCTCATCTTTTCAAATATGCGTACAACGAAATGTAGGTAATGTATTTTGACCACAGACAAGATTTAAACATATTATTTGCGTTGCGTTACATCATTTTACAAAGTATTTTCAGATTTTCAAAAAATCATATCTTAAAAACTATTGAATTCCGCACCCTGAAACTTTCAGGAAGATGATCAAACGACCCCAACATGATGCTAAAAAAGTTTGGACGCCCCAGTGAGTAGGTCATCCGCTAAAGGTGAGCCAGTGGCTGCAAGCAGCGAAGGAGTGGAATACTGGCAAACAAAAACATGAACAAATATATATCCGTGAATCTCTTACGCCGAGCAACTCATACCAACTGTGGAAGGCTAAACAAGAACTAAAATTCACCAAACTATACAAATACGTATGGTACAAAGGCGGATCAATTCTGGCAAGAAGAGAAGAGAATGACAAGGCTAACCTGATAAGATCTGAAGAGGATATAGAAAGACTTGCACGCGAAAGCAACAAGAACCAAGGATGAATAAAGCAACGTATAACCCGACAAAATAACTAACGGAAACAGAGGGCAGCCTAAAGACAATATCCGAAGATAAATCATAACACATGGAATGAATTCACCGATGAGATTCCCTTTCATCACAACACAATGACTGTCCTACACATCAATATAAGATCCATGATCATCAACTTCAATCAGCTAGAACACATCATAATTAACAGCTCGCGGCTCGTACAGGTCGTGGTAATATGTGAAGCAAATATTTCAGACGCAAACACATGTATGTTTGAATTCTAAGACTACACCATGTACTCGGAATTAAGAAACGCCAAGACAGGAGGGGGATAATAATATATATACATAAAAGTGTTATATTTACGAGGCATTCGGTACTTACATGTAACTTTGAGTGTATCCTGGGTGAATTAGAGTTAAGTAATAATAGTGTCATAGGATTGTGTGCAGTGTAAAGACCACCTAGTTTAAATAAATGTCAATTCATAACGGAGCTATCCAATGTCCTAAGTATGTACCCAACCAATAAAAGCTATGTTTTAATAGGGGACGTCAATATCGATTTAAAAATACAAAATCCCACTGTAAATAACTATCTTAACAGATTATATGGATTAAGGTTCGAGTGCGGTATCAGTCAATATACGCGGATTGAAAAGAAATTGGATAAAATCACGAAATCATGTATAGATCATATTTTTATGCGAGACGCGGATAGATATGAGAACAGATACGTGCGAGCAGCTGTGATAAACAATACCCTCGCCGACCACTTCATAACTAGCCTGTCAATTGTAAATAACCAAAAAAAAACAACAACCAATACAAATACACGTACAGATTAGATAACAAGAAAGTACTAAAAGACTTACACGAAACTGACTGGAACCAAGCTCTAACATTTCACAATCCTAATGATATCTCTAACTTTATATCTGATAAATTCACAAATGTATACGACAAAAATAGACTCAAAATTAAGATAAATATAAGTAAAAGAAAACAATGCCCATAGAACAGTAAAAGTAAAACAGAGATGTGTGCAAAAAGAGATGAATTATTCTCAATATGGAAGATGGATGAAAATAACCTAGATAATAGATTATTATATAATAGATACAGGAATAAAACTAGTAAACATATAAATAAAATAAAAAATGAATATACCAAAAACATAATTTGTGAAAATTTTAATAACCCAAAAAAGATGTGGGAATTTATAAATAAACTGTGTGGAAGAATTGTGAAATCAGTAGACGAGGAATAACAAAAGCTTTTAAAAATTGTGAAATAGATGACTTAACAAATAAATTTGCAGACGAATTTCAAAATAATGTTAGTAAAATATGAAGCCAATGTAACATACCCTTATTAAATAAAGATACATATGAAAATATACCTAATACGTGTATGAGGCTTAAAAAGGTGAGTGACAGGGTGGTGCACGTGATAATCAAACATTTGAATGGTAAAAAAAGGCGGGCGCCGATGGAATAAGGGCGTCGGACATAAAATGTATAAACGAAAAAATAGCCCCGGTAATAACCCACTGAATTAACACATGCATCTCCACATCACAGTACCCGGAAGATCTCAAACTAGGAATCATAAGACCGGTATATAAAAAGGGTAGCCATCAGGATATTAATAATTATAGGCCAATAACTATATTATCGTGTATAGATAAAATAATAGAAAAATACTTTGGTCACGAGCTATATAAATACCTAACACAGAATAATGTCATACATGAGAATCAATATGGATTCCAGCAGAAGAAAAATACTTGTCATTTACTCAGTAAATTCACCAGCGAAGTAAATGGTTACCTACACAATAAACAACATGTTTTGGCTATTTTTGTGGATTTCAGTAAGGCCTTTGAAACATTAAATTACTCAACGCTGTACCGAAAATTACAGCAGGCTGGTATACAGGGTCCGTTGCTCGGATGGTTCAGGGAAAACTACGAGGGCCGGTCCACCTCGGTGAGCATAGCCGGAAAACGGAGCAAGCAAATACCAACCGAGGTGGGCTCGGCACAGGGGTCAATCCTTGCACCGACCGAGTACCTAATATACGTTAACGTGTAGTGTTATGCTACTTACAAGCCATTTTCCAGTCTGCTTTGATGGTCTGCATTTATCTCGCAGCTGGATATTTCGTATCACCTTTATTTGCATAGGACCCTGTAACGTTTTAAACCATAAGAACACAATAACAAATCATTTTCACTTCGTATTTTCACATTATCAGCACTGTTAAATCGATATCGAAGGGGTTTACCTTTGGTGACCTTGTATTTGGCTTTCTCCGAAACTCTGCAATCTAGGGCTTCATGCGCGCTGGTGCGCTACCTTTTTATGTATCTGTAACTGTTCCAATTTTCATTGATATCTTGTTGTTTTCTCTATTACGAGCCTGAAACCAAAATCTGACATATTTTGATGTCGTTGTTTATCTGGTTGTCATGGCAATGTCCATTCAAACTCATTAGCGGTCTGATATGTTTACTTCAATACTTTTACAAAAATACTTTTTCCCTCTTGGCCATTCACAAAAATTGCTTTTAATTTAAATAATTTTTAGAACTCTCCAAAAAGGGTATAAGAGCGGAACATTTCTGAAATTCGGGAGTCTCACTTCAGCTCTTGAAGAAGAAGCATCACCTAAAGGCCTTATCCCGGGGCCGCACTGCCCCGGGATCCTGCGAGCCTCTGTTGAGTCGCTGACGATCTGCTGCTGCTGCCTTACTGCCGTCTCCAACCACCTATACGGCTTGCTGCTGCTGCCTTACTGCCGTCTCCAACTACCTATATCCTGACGTGCTACCGTCTCCAACCATCTATACCCCGTCGTGCTGCCGTCTCCAACCACCTACATCTTGACGTGCTGCTGCCTTCAAGCCACCTCCTACACCACATCCGGATCACCAACTACGCCACTACTCCAGGCTCCGGGCACCACCGCCGAGTGCTCCGTGTTCTGCCCTCCTACTCTCAGTGTCCTTCACTCCCCTTTTTATATCAATACCTGTATCTTTTAAAAAACCTGTGTCACCTCATTCATCCTCATCCTCCTATCATTTTTTTAAAATTAGTCATTGTAAAATAAACATAATAAACTGTCATTTCTAAATTTTATCCTGGTTGTTGTTTCTTGTTAGGTTCTGGTTAGGTTCTTGTCGCTACACGACAAACGATATGTGTAACATCTTTAATGGAGGGTCGGTATACCAATTTGCAGATGATACTTGCCTACTGTATGCACATAAAGATATTGAGGAAGCGCAAAATAGACTACAGATAAATTATGATATGCTATGTAAATGGGCTCACGATGTTGGGTTAGTTATCAACGAACAAAAAACTAAACTCATACACATTCATTCCCCATATCTAAAGTCAACAACAATACCCAGGATCGTGGCCCACGGGCACCAATGTATGCATCAAAACATAATTTGTAACGGTACATGTACCAATCTGGAACTAGTCGACCAACATACGTACCTAGGCATGATAATAGACAGTAACTTCAATTGGGGACCCCACATCGAACTTATATGTAAGCGGCTAAGGGCTATAATGGGAAAACTAGTTATACTAAAATATAAAATTCCTTACAACATACTAAGATTGTTATATTTATCATTGGCTGACTCTGTAATAAGTTATGGACTAAGTAGGTATGGTAGGACATATAAAACATACATAGATAACATATATAAACTACAATTAAGTATTCTAAAAAAAATCAAAGATAAAAATTCAATACAAAGACGACAGCACAGCAATATTCGAATACTGTAATAGTCTCAATATCTATAATAAAACTAAGTTCCTAATAATGTGTGAAGAAAAAGAAAATGTAATGGGGTTGGCCGGTGAAAGCTAATCATAGGTGGCGCCACGTGCATTTGGTTCCTTTATCCAGTTGCCACTTTCAACGATCGATCAATTTCTGGAACTTTTTCTGTGATAATTGGTTATCGGAATTTATTTACTACACAACATAAGTAAATTTTCCGTGTATATGATATAATGTCATGTAATTACTACTATACAACTTAATTTTGTATTTTTGGCAGCGGGTTTTTACAATACATGACTGGCGATTGAACACACTGTACTGGTAACACAGAAGCGTGACTTTGACTTTAGGGGAACCAACCGATACTAGCGCCACTTTGACAGTTGCCAACCCCATTAATGTAAAACGCCGTGCTCGACCGAAATCATTGCGCGCACTTCTTACATACCTACTAATATTTGTTGTAACTAGATTTAACAATGACTACGGTAGGCGAACGATAGAATGTATGCTACCGCTAGTACTTAATGAACTACCGAGCGAGGTCATTGATTCCCTGTGCGTGGACAATCACAAATGTAAAACTGTATTAAAAAAATACTTCCTACAACAATGTAAACACGGACAGGCTTCACAGGTGGCGGAGGGACCCGGCGGCGGCGGCGGCGTAGCAGGCGAGCCGTGAAATTCTACTAAGAAATCGCAGCTTGCCTGTCGCGCGGGGAATATCCGTAGCCTGTGAAACCGGCTCATAGTATTTCGCTCATAGAATAAAATATTAGATTAAAATGTAAACAGGGTAAAAGCTGTCAAGGATTGAGTGACCACCTAAGTAATGTTAAGAATAATTATAATTTGTTTTTGAATAAATAAATAAATAAATAAAAAAAAAAAACGTTGATATTGTTTATAAATAAAGTTGTATTATGTTGGGTCATATGAATTTTTGATTTGTGGCGTTTACTTATGTAATTATTAAATAAATTAGAATTTGTTTTGACGAAAGCAGCTACCTCATAAATGTACAACGAAGGAAACGTCAAAATATTTAGCCTCCTAAAGTGAGGCTTACAGCTGTCTCTGCGACGTACAAAAAAGATGTATAGATCTTATACATCTTTTTTGTGCTACCAAGACTTTTTCTTTCGATACCCCGCTACCCCAAAAAATTATTCCAAATCGAAGAGTGGAGTCTACATATCCATTGTAAGCTAGTAATACTGCATCCTCACTGACCGTTTTCGAAAGTTTATACAATGCGTATGAAAATTTATTCAGCTTTTTACATGTGGATTCTATTTGTGTTTTCCATTTAAGATTGCTATCAATATCTATAATAATAATAATTTTATTTCAGATATCAAAGATCCATATTACATTAAAAGAAATCTACATCTAATTTAAATAATAAAATCACACATACAAAAGGAAAATAATAATTACAAAACTAAAACACTTTTAGAATAATTGCGGGATCAATCGCGATCACCCCTAATTTTAAGTGAATAGACTAAGAACATTTGTAACTTTCTACATTAAAGTTGTGAATGGACATATCTCGTCTTTTATAAAATCCCCTCTGACGGCCAGTACACGTAATTGGCGCAGTCGGTAGTGGGTAGTTGGTCAGTGCGTGAATCTAACATCGAGGACCACACTGATAGGTGTCGTATCGGACGACACGGTGCAACTACGATCTACAACCTACGTACGTACAAGTGCCAAGAAGAAGATTTACCGAGCCGCCACATCCAGACATCGATGAGAAAGCTCCAAGACGAGATGCTGCTACTGTGAGTCATAGAATAGTTACGCAAATTCTATTGGTTGCTATTCCCTCACTCTCACAGTACCTATCCTAGTTCCTAGTTACCTAGTTTCTAATAATTATATCGTATACCTAATATCGGTGTACCTCTTAGTTAAATCTATCTTATTAGTTGTATACCTATTATCGGTGTACCTCTTAAGTAAATCTATCATAGTAATATCTAAAATCGATATACCTAACTACCAAAATTTTTTACCCACGAGTAGGTAGGGGTCTTAGACCCAGTAGTCGTGAGGAAATAAGGAGACAGCTAAGCGACCAAAATCGTAACTTAGACCTCCTAGAAGTAATAGACGAAAGCTTAGAAGATAATTATTTTAGAATGACGGAAAATCAGCAGAACGAGGTACCGACCCTCGCCGCCGAAAATATGGCACCTCTGCAACCCCAGGTTGATTATACGGACAGGATTTACAAGGCTTTAAGATTAGTGCCTGAGTTTGATGGAAACTCTAATGTCCTGATAAGATTTTTGAACATTTGCGATCAGCTTGTGCTCACATATGTCAATCCAGCCCCAGGCAACGAACTAAACAACTATGCTATGTTAAATGGCATATTAAATAAAGTAAAAGGACCCGCCGCTAGAACACTAGCAACGAACGGCGTAGCCTCAGACTGGAATGGCATAAGGAATGCATTGATAAATTCATTCTCAGACCATCGTGATGAATCTGCTCTATATACGGATCTATCAATGTTGTGTCAAGGCAATGATACCCCACACGTTTACTATGAACGTGTCCAAAATCTACTCAATACCATCATGACCTATGTCGAACTGCATGACGAAGTTTTAACTACTGTGGAAGCGAAACGAACTTTGTATAAAAAGTTAGCGCTTCAGACATACCTGAAGGGTTTGAAAGAACCACTAGGCTCTCGAATTAGATGCATGCGACCCCCAACCTTAGAAAGCCCTGGAGTTTGCTCAAGAGGAATTAAACGTAATGTACCTACAGAACAAAGAACCGAGAAAATTCCCTCCCGTGTATTCGCAAAATGCTTCCCGATCAAACCCAACTCAATTTCTGGTGCCCCGACCAGCGTTTGTTCCCAAAATGCCTCCGCCAAATGTGACTAGGCCCATTTACAGCCTTCAACAGCCCAACACCCCGAATAGACCCCCGTATCAAGGACCATCAAGGACCCAACAAATGTTCGGTGCCCTGCCCCGTTCTAACATGTCCACCGGTATTAAAATTCAACCGCGACCCCAGCCTATGAATTCATTCCAAAACCGACCAACACCAATGAGTGGTGTAAGTCACCCCGTTGCCCGGACTCTACCACCGATTTCTCGTAATGTAGCTCCTTATCAGCCGCAACGAGAAATGCACAGTAACGAAGCGTACGAGACATACGACCCTAACACTTACGATGACTATAACCAAGAGTACCCGGAGTACCCCGGCTTTGTATCGAATGACTGTGACAACCCTCAAATGACTGACCCACAACAGCTCGACTATGACCAGACTCAACAGATCGAGCAGGATTTTGCCTCGGATTCGAAGCCGAATTCCCCAGAATAGAATTAAATCTTCAGCATCGGAGACAACTCCCGTACATCCAGATTTTCAACCCCCCCCTGAAACTACTCATTGACACAGGTGCAAACCAATCGTTTCTTAGCCCTGAAGCGGTTGAAAGATATTTTCCATATACGCCCCTGGACTATGACCCTTTTATAGTGACGAACATACACGCTACGACGTCAAATAACTACTCAATGAGAATTCCCTGCTTCCCCGAGTTCAATGACCGATTACCGATAAAATTATCTGTCTATAGATTCCATAACTATTTTGACGGCTTAATTGGATGCGATTTGTTGGAACAATGGAAGGCAAAAATAGATCTTGGAAAGAGAATATTCATCACTGAATTTGCAACAAATCCCATTCAGATGTATGAGTCGCCTCAGAATAAAACTCTATATGAGACTGTAGTACCTGCACAGTCCACTCGACTAGTTAGAGTGCCCACCAATGTACCCAACGGAGATATCTCCATAGACCAACAGACAATTTGTGGCTGTAATGTCAATGACTGTCTATCCAGATCCCAAGATAGCCAAGCGTATGTTGAGGTATCGAACCCGACTCACAATGACCTCATATTTTCACTCAAAGACCCCATTCGCGCACATGAGTTTAGCGAATCGACTTTACCACCAATGATGACTAATCGCACACAAGAAGTCTTATCGCGTCTACGTACTGAGCATTTAAACGTCGAAGAAAGAACTAACTTAATGATGCTTTGTAAAGAATATGCCGACGTATTTTATATCGAAGACGAACCACTGACTTTTACGAACCAAGAGAAGCATATTATTAGGACGACTGACGAAATTCCCGTGCACACTAAGACATACAGATACCCCCAAATTCACAAAAAGGAAGTTCAATCTCAGATTCAAAAAATGTTAGACCAGGGTATGATCAGACCCTCAAATTCCGCATGGAGTGCCCCTATTTGGATAGTACCAAAAAAGGTAGACGCCTCCGGTAAAACCAAGTGGAGACTAGTAGTTGACTTTAGAAAACTTAACGAAAAGACAATAGACGATAGGTACCCCATTCCCAATTGCGGCTAGCGGATTTTATCAATTGGAGACCCACCCTGATAGTATTCATAAAACCGCGTTCAACGTAAATTGTGCCCCCGGACACTTCGAATTTTTACGCATGCCTATGTGACTAAAGAACTCTCCCTCAACATTCCAGCGCGTGATGGACAACGTGCTTGGAGGCCTTCAAAATGTCATTTGCGTGGTGTACTTGGATGACGTTTTAGTATTTTCAACGTCATTACAGGAACATATCGTAAATCTGCGTAAAATATTCCAGAGATTGCGAGAATCTAACTTCAAAATCCAGATGGACAAATCTGAATTTTTGAAGCATGAAACTCCCTACTTAGGTCACATTATCACCCCCGACGGAGTCAAGCCCAACCCTGATAAAATTGCAGCAATCAAAAACTACCCCATCCCCAGAACCCCGAAGCAGATAAAAGGTTTTCTAGGATTGTTAGGCTACTACAGACGATTTATACCAGACTTTGCTAAACTGACAAAACCTATGACAGTGTGCTTGAAAAAAGGTGCTAAAATAAACCTTACCCCCGACTACATAAAGTGCTTTGAACACTGTAAAACTCTATTGACGAATGACCCTATATTACGTTACCCCGACTTTACAAAAGACTTCATTTTGACAACTGACGCTTCGAACTTCGCCCTTGGTGCGATTCTCTCACAAGGACCGATAGGTACAGACCGACCCGTAGCATATGCGTCTAGGACCCTAAATAGTAGCGAAATTAACTACTCTACTATTGAGAAAGAGATGCTTGCAATCGTATGGGCTACCAAGTATTTCAGACCATACCTTTTTGGACGGAAGTTCAAAATAGTAACTGACCACCAGCCCCTTCAATGGCTTATGAATTTAAAGGAGCAAAACTCTCGCCTCACCAGGTGGAGACTAAAACTCGCAGACTACGACTTCACAGTCGTCTACAAAAAAGGCAAGAACAATACCAATGCCAATGCCCTATCGCGCGTCGAAATTCATAATGAAGAACTCGCTTCTATGATAGTGAACATCTCTTCCTCAGGGTCATCAACCATTACTGCCCCCGATGACAGACCATTTCTCAGCCAGTCATCCACGGATACCGCACCCAGTGAAACACCACTGCATAGCCCCCTTCCACTCTTCACTGCACATTCAAACACAGATATACCACCCCCCGGAGACGCCCCCATTCACGTCAACTCACCCGCTGAAACAGTTCATACCAGTGTGGAGAATCCCATACTCAACTTGCCCATTTCAGATGAACCTCTGAATAAATTCCGTAAACAACTTGTGATAAAAATTGTCCCCACTTCCGCTTGCCAGCGCCCAAAAATAGTTAAACCTTTTGAGACCTTCCAAAGAACATACGTTGAAATTACAGAGAGTAATTTTGAGGATAAGTTAATTGATGTCGTAAAAAGATACATCGACCCCAAGCTTCGAACAGCCATATTAGTACAACCCCCTGAAAAAATGTACGACATTGTCCCTGTCATACAGAGAACTTTCAAAAGTTCCTCTATGAACTTAGTTCTGGTGAAACATGAACTTGAAAATGTACCTGAATATTTGACCCAACAGAGCATCATTCAAAATTATTATGAAGGAAAAACCAATCACCGTGGCATAAATGAAACATTCCTGTCACTGTACCACCGATACTTTTGGCCCAAGTTAAAAGAAAGCATTACAAAATTCATTAGCAACTGTAACATATGTAGTTCCGCGAAATACGACCGCAATCCATTGCGCCCTCAATTACAAATTGTCCCGCCACCGACAAAACCTTTCGAATTAGTACATGCAGATGTGTTAACCATTGAACAGGAAAAGTACTTCACCATCATAGATGCCTTCTCAAAATTTGCACAAGCCTATAAAATCCCGGATAGCACTGCCCCCAGCATAGTTAAAGCCCTATTAACTTTCAGCTCACATTATGGTTTTCCTATGAACTTAAAAACGGACCAAGGAACCGAGTTCACAAATCAGGTCGTTTCAGAACTGTTAAAGTTACACAAAGTCCAACACCATACCACCGCAGCTCATGCCCCTAACGAAAATGGTATGATAGAACGATTTCATAGTACACTCCTAGAGCACCTTAGATTATTAAAAATTCAGCACAGAAATGAACCTGCCCAAAATCTTGTTCCATACGCCATTATAGCATACAATAGCTCTATACATAATCTAACTAAATGCAGACCCTTTGATCTTGTAACTGGACATTTTGACCCCCGAGACCCGACCGACATGAACTTGACTGAAAGATTACTACAACAGTACCTACAGGAACATCGCAATAAAATGGATACAATCTACCATATCATACATGACTCATCAACAGCTGAACGTACCGCGCTGATGTCACAACGCAACGACAGTAGAGAACCCATTTTAAATTACAGACCAAACGAGGAAATATTCATACGGAACCCGGCAGCTGCTAGACAAAAACTCGCACCACGATTCACCCATGACAAAGTCGTCTCAAACTTACCTATTCATATTTACACCTCAAAGAAACGTGGACCCTTAGCCAAAAATCGAATAAAGAGGCCTTTAAAACATAGATCACTTGACTTGTTACAGGATCATACTAACCCTGACCAGCCAGGCCCCAGCTCAAGACATCCGACTTGACAGATTGGACGACGGACCCGGTATTTTGCCCTTTGACCTAGGCCCTACCAAGATCATATCCCATCATCATACATTCCTACAAGATATAAACCTTGACCTATTACAGACACATCTGACTACTACAAAATCTCAACTAACTGCCGCAGCTAATAGTATCAATAACGAGAACTATAGTTTATTCAAATATCAAATCATTCACCTATTCCATAAAATAGATAAGATATCCTCGCAACTCGATACCTTCCTACCTAAGAGAGCTAAGCGTGGCCTATTCAACCCATTAGGTAGTTTTATCAAAAGTATAACTGGTAACCTCGACTACAGCGATGCTCTGAGGTATGAAAATATCCTTCAAAATTTACAGAAAAACGATCATGACTTATCTGAAAGTTTCAATAACCATATTTCCTTATACAAGGCAATGACGATCCAACAAACTCAGATTTTAAATAACTTAACTACTAATCAGGCAAAGTTAGCGAAAGCGCTATCATATTTCATAAACAATTCCACCTCAGATAGAGTACAACTGGCTCACTATACCCAACTGACTCAGTTATTCGCCTTGATCAGCGTAAACGTACAAGACTTAAGTATGGAGATAGATAAGTTAGAGAATATATTAGCTTTTAGTCGTACAGGCAACTTGCACCATTCTATTTTATCACTTAATGATATCACCTATATGATAAGCAAATTAAACCTTTTGTATGAGCCTGAACAAATTTTAAAGTTAGATTTGAGATATTACTATGATTTGATTAGCTTAGGATGTTATTTTATAGATAAAAAGATCGTGATTGTCCTTAAATACCCTCTAACTACTACATCATCCTATAAACTATACAGACTCTGCCCAGTACCTAATAAATTCCATAACGTCATCGTTCCCCCGTTCCCATTCCTAGCAAACCAACTCCAAGGAGTATGCGTACATAGAGGCAGAATGCCCGAAGGTCGACATCTGGTACATCTGCGAGCAACAGCTGAGCCACCAGATCCGCACGCAACGTGACTGTATCGACACCCTGATATACTTGCAAGAAATAGACGCAACATGCAGTACTACTCCTATCTCTATGTCCAAGGAAGCGCTAACCGAGCTAGACAGTCAGCACTACATCATTTCGTTCCCGAAACCTACAAAAGTCGACATCTGCGGACCACAGCAGCATCAGATCCTAGAAGGCAGTTTTCTAGCAACACTTCCTAGAAATTGCAGTATTCGAGCACCGAAATTCACTATTGCCAACTTCAATGATAAACTTCGTGGACAACCTGTCGAAATCATCATATTCCCACAGTCAACTTCGCTGTCGAAACCATCTTCCGAGAATCGGCGACTTCAGTACCACCTGACCACAATCGACTTGAACAAATTGCACGATATCCAGAAACAAATTGCAATGGAAATTCCGACGAAATCAATCACTTCGGACTTACTGACCACCTACCATACAACAATACCTATGTATGTACTGGTGACATTCTTCACAGTTGCACTGATTGCATTTTACCTGCGACATAAGAAGACAAAGAAGTTGAACTCATCCGCTGAACCCAATTTGGAACTATCACCTCTACCTGAGACTACTACTCGTACTTCAGCCAGAAACCTATCTCCGGAAGAGAAAAGAGCCGCAATATTCGCCGTAGACATAGGCAAATAGTTGCTCATCTTGGAGGGGAGGTGTTACGATGTCACCATCTACAATGAATCACCGACCAGATGAATCACCTCATACGAGATTGCGAAAGACATGGAACCTTCTAGAACATCGATTCCGAATTTCATGAGAAATCTGACAGTGCATTTCATTTCCATCGTGGGACCACCACCAGTTTTCCCAGTGCTTTTCTCGCTCTTGCGAGAGGACGTTTAGAATAATTGCGGGATCAATCGCGATCACCCCTAATTTTAAGTGAATAGACTAAGAACTTTTGTAACTTTCTACATTAAAGTTATGAATGGACATATCTCGTCTTTTTTAAGATCCCCTCTGACGGCCAGTACACGTAATTAGCCATTTAATAATTGTGTTTAGGGTAGTATTGATTTCATTTTCAAAGTTATTTGGGTCATCGCAAGAAATTATACATAACTGTACTATCATCCGCAAATAGCACCATGGGATGATTTGTCACTTTCGGCATGTCGTTTATGTACGCTAGTGTAGTAAACAGTATGTTTATAATTAATTATGAACTCTTCCGCTCGCCACGCCCTGTTCTGATTGTTGGTTTTCGCGTCACGAACTGTCAGGGTGGCGCACGGAAATTATGCGCCGCTGTGTCGTAAATGTAGGATTGCTTCTGTTGTAATAGGTCTAAAGCTTTGAAATAAAAAGACAATACATGTTTATTGACTGTTTTATTTGATAGTGTGATTCTAAACCCCATCCCATTCTGACTAAAGTACAGATCTCAGGAAAAATATACGTTTCATGACACTATATGATTTTTGTTTCTATAAGTGAGGATAATTATGTATCAAAATTATGACTGTTATTATTCTAAATATACACCTTATCAATCCATATATTCTTTTACTATGCCTCCCATAGATCATCACTATCAAAAACGAAGTCAAAGTTTTTGTGCAAATGCGAGATTGCAGGCCAATTCTTCAATGAATACAGTTTTGTGGTCTGTTGGCACCTCCGATTTGTTATAGCTAACTACCAAAAAATAAAGGAACGTTCAGAGAATTTTGATAAAGCCACATTTTCACTGTCCAACCATACCGTCATGCAAAATTCGGAGCCGTAACGGACCGTGTTGTTCCAAGCACTATTTTGTGCTTCCGCGAGTTAGCGGTAAAATCATTTCGAGCACTATTTTGTGCTTCTGCGAGCGTACAAGTTCGAACACGCCTCGCATCTTCGGCTTGGACGCTCGCTTGCGCCCGAACTCCGATAGATTGGAGCGGCAGCGCTTCTGAAAACTCTACTAGTTTAGTCGCGGAAACACTATTTACACCTATATCGTGGTGGTCTAGTTGCGGTGATGAAATCATCTTATATTTCAATCACAAATATTTAAAATTAAATGGAAACTGCACATCAATAATACTGATTTGCACAGCAAATATACTGATTTTTACATCAAATATCAGGGCAAAATACTGCGGTAGCTTAGGTGAAGGGTAAAGGGGGTGAGCGAAGCGAAGCCCCCTTTAGCCTTCGTATTTGGTTGAACATCTAAGAACAACAAAAATACTTAAAACATAAAAAGTATTTTTGCTGATCCTTATTTGCTGTAAAAATCAGTATATAGGTATTAAATACTAGCCAAATTAAATTGACATTTTATTTTATACTTTTGAAATTTACTTATTTGTAGCCATGTTTTTATGAAAAAATATAATTGAAAGGAATTGGCTTACAGGTTATATATAACCTAGTTCAGTGGCCAAGACCGTCATTTTTGTAAATAGATATTGTGAAATAAATTCATTTCATTTTTTATTTGCCATGCTCCTTCGCATATTCGCATTTGATCCTAACGAAATTGCTACTTTCGTGCTAACATATTTTTTTTCTTTAGACTTAAAATTTAGTGGATTGACGTAATCAACATTTTGTAGGTCAGTAGTACGAAACAAATGGGAGTTATCAATGAAGCAATCCAAAGGCTTTTGTATGCTTTACATACAAGGGTCAGTATTACGAGGCACCCTATACCAGAAAAAATCCGAATCCCTTTTTTATGGGTATGGAAAGCTAAAATTCCGTACTTATACGGACAAATCCGTACTATGGCAACACTATGGCATCCTGACTTCAACCAACTGTTAAGTAAGCGACATCTGTGGTTATTGCTGCTACTAATTATTCAGCGACATCTGTCGTTTAACATAAGCACTACTATAAATTACATAGCTACCAGCGCTACCTGAGTATCATATCTTGAACTTATGTTTTATAATAATACTACTAAATTTAAAACACATTATTTTAACGGAAACCAAAGGTCGGTACTGTCCTTCGTAATTGGGAATCTTTATAATGGTTCGTTTCCAACATTTTTCTTCTAATTTTGATACCCCGTTAAAATGTATGGGTGTAGGCAAAATTGAGAACTGTACAGTTGAACTAACAATCTAATCGAAATAACATTTTATAAAACTGCACAGTTAAAACTTAATACTGAAGGAGTGTAGCAAGAAACTGCTTAGGTGATAAATCAAGCAGATGCAAGAACGTTTTTTCATCCATTCTTAATACCTAGTTATTCTTTTGGAGTAATTCTAAGCTCTTCCAGTAAATTACTATGTGTATATTGTTATCTTTGTAATATAATAACCAATGTTTACAGAACATTTTTTTCTTTCTTTGCCTTTTTTATTCCGAAATACACAATAGTCCAATAATTGCCACAGCCCTGTCAGCGTCATCCGATGAACCCACGATGATTGTGTGATGTGAAACGTGAGATTAAACTGAAAAATCTAAACGTGTGTAGACCAATGAGGAAGAAAACATATGTACTCTGTGGCACAGTCAGACCGTTCAGTAAAACGAAGTGTCTGTAGTCCCCCTTAGCTAGGCTCTAGCTCTCTATACCCTTATTCATTTAAAAAACGAAGTAAACTGACAACATCAAATGTCAATTCTTGAAATAATGTTGCCATGTACAGTTTGGTAGTGATGTTCTCATTCATTCTAAATGGAATGAAAAGCTGTCCAATTTGAATAGTGATTCTTTACAATCAGAATTTGCATTACTCTTTATTTCCATTTGAGGTAGCAGAAGCAAATTCTTTCCACTTTTTGTGAGTGATAGTAATAATGAGTAAGAAAACTTATGCACTGACTAATGCCATTCTCCCTCTCGATAATCGCAATGGTATAAAAACATTGTGCTTTTCATTTTATTTATAGTATAGCTTGATGAACTTATAATTGAGACAATAGAATGAACTAAATCATTCTTAACCCCATCACTAATTTTTTTCTACCAAAAAGCGGTAACACTGGAACTGTCATTTTACTTCGTTGTTATGTGAATAACGACTCCAGCGCGCAGCGCCGCCTGCTTTGGCGTCAGGACTGCGCAACGCAAAATGTCGACTTTTGTCGCGCTGACCTTGCGTCTTTAAACCTTAATTTAACCCCTTTAGACTTATCACACGACTAAAATAACAACAGTTTTGCTTAGCCAGAGAGTTTTTTGTAACTGTTATCAATTAATTGTTAGGTAAATAATGTACTGTAGTATGATTAATGCGTCTCTAAAGTATTCAAATAGGATTATTTCTTTTTTTTTGAAAGAGAGTAGTTAAATGTTTTGTAAAAGAATTAAAGCAAAATTCCTTAGCTTTAATTATCACTAATCAATTAGGAAATCAGGTAAAATCGGTGGAACAAAGTTTAATTTCAAAGCCAACTCGAAAACGTAATTTCGCACGCTTGAAAAAAAAGAGCAGCGCACACTGAGGCGCCCTTGCTATCGGCTTTAGCCGCGCGTGTCTTGTACTCAAATTGCTTTTCTCAGTTTGTGTTTTTGTAATTGTAAATTAGAATGATGACGATAAAATGCAATATTTTTATATGAAAATAAGTATATTATCATTGTAGTTATTACACATAATATATTACAGACACTTCTGTCATATACGTATCGTTTTCTTTTAAATAATTACAACATAGCGACGTGACGTTATGTCACGCGGAGTCACGCCTTTTCCCATACGGGAAAAATAATAATAATAATATTTTGTATACATACATGTATGTGTACATAATATTTTATATTATAGTTAAATATTGCAGATAGGTTTTAAATTTACAGTTTAAGTCTACCTTATAGGAAAATAATAATAATATTATGTTTTCATAATATTATTCAATATTATTAAATTATATATTGCTCATAGGTACCTACGTCGTTACAGTTTTAGTCTACCTTATCCCATACGGGAATAATAATAATAATAATATTATTATTTCTTGAATAATGTATTAAATTATAACGTATTTGAAGAGCTTTCGCAATAAAGCACTTTTGAACAGATACACCGAATAAAACAAATATTTACATACAGGCACATACATTGCTTCTCGCCCCACACTAGGACGTACGTCGTAGTGTCGTGGGAACCAGAAACAGCGATATCAGTTCAGGTCAGTAAAAAAAAAATGACCATAAAATCATGCAGATTACTTAGTCAACGTCAATATAAGTTCAGCGCGCGAGAGTCGTTAGAGATGGAGCAAAGAAGGGCACAAACATGTAAACATCCAAGACCTGGACTTTTTATCATCACAAGGGGTTAGGGATGGAGCAAAGAAGGGCACAAACATGTAAACATCCAAGACCTGGAGTATTTTTTAATTACACGGGCTTAGGGATGGAGCAAAGAAGGGCACAAACATGTAAACATCCAAGACCTGGACTTTTTTTTCATTACACGGTCTTAGAAATGGAGAAAAAAAGGGCACAAACATGTAAACATCCAAGACTGGACTTTTTTTAATCACACGGTGGTGTGATAGGGCTTCATGCAATCGACGCACAACGGCACGTTGCACATATCACATTTATGTGATGTTTTGTTGTTTCGTTTTCCCGATGCCCTGCACCATTCACAATACATACGTCGACCATTCGGGTGTTGCTCGGTCGGTGGTATTTTGACCGCATAATGATTATTGGCCAATATGGGCCTAGGTGCCCCTCCCTTTTGACCCGGCACCTGCCTGACCATTTGCACCGCGTTCGAGATGGATGGAACATCCCTGGCCAAGAATTTATTCAGCAGGCTGTCAGCGATGCGTCGTCTAAACTCTCGATGCTCAATGCTTATATCCTTCCATCTGTAGATGACATAAGCATTGGGGATCGAGGCATTCAACAACCTCCTGAACAATTTCTTGTACCAGATCTTGTTCCGCTTCCTCTCGAGCGGGAACCCGGCCAGAAGGGCGTCCTTCATGTCCACTCCCCCCATTGTATTGTTGTAGTCAAGGACTACTTGCGGCTTATACTTCGACGTGCCGTACTTCTCGGCTAGCCCCACAGTGGGTGAATGATAGGTGGAGAGCATGTTGACTAAGCCAACATCTCTCCACACTATCACGCTGACATCACCGCTATTTGAGTGTATGATATGGCCAGTGGCTAGCGATGACTTTGTGATGGACTTTAAACTATCAGGCACACTATCGCGATTGATCCTGAGGGTTCCATAACAGTCCATCCCGTTTAACTTCAAACACCGCGCCAGCAATGGACTGTTATAGAAATTGTCCATCACGATAGTGTGCCCTTTATTGAAAAGTCCACTGGCCAGATCATACACTATTTTAGCGGTGACGCCCTGTGGGGCTACCGTTGTCGCTTCCTCCTGAAATGACGTAGCCGGATCTGGGTCACCCACGACACCACTCTTACTATCCTTTCCTGCATAGATTACAAATTTCCAAAGGTAGCCCGTCCCGGACTCGCAGGGCTCGTAGCTCTTTATACCTGCCTTGGCCGCTTTTGTGGCTATTTTCTGGATAAAAGTAAGATGTCCGTGCCATTTTAAAAGGGACTCATCCAGAGCCACATTTTGGTTAGGCAGGTATAAAGCCTGAAATTGGGTGTTCAAATGATCCAGCACAGGCTGAATCTTCCAAAGCCGTCGCGCCTCAGTGGAGAGGGATTGGGGAACTGTGGTGTTATCAGTGAAGTGCAGATATTTTTTCAGCAACAGCCAACGGTCATACGAAATGACCGTTTTCCAATTGGCCATTGCTGTTACCGGACTAGGACTTTTCCAATAATCCCTCTCCACTGTGAGGGGGAAGAGGCTCTGGTGAATCATTAGGGCGAAAAAGACATACATTTCCGCTCTATTCGTAGGCTTCCACCTCGCCGAGCGTGAGAACGCAGAGCCGCTAGTTTGGGAACTGGCGGCGTACCGGTTTGTTTCTGTCACGATTTTGTCAATCATATCTGCATCCCAGAATTTTAAGAAAACATCTACAGGTTCCATTTCCATAAAATGGAATGTCGGTCCTGGAATACCTGTAAATGTTTCCCTAACCCCCTGGAATGCAGACAGATCGTGCGTCCAATCAAAATGAAAACGCTCGGCGGGAAGTAGCCTACGAATAGAAGCGTCGTTCGCCGTGTCTATAACTTGCAGACTTTCTGAGATCTCTGACGGCAACTCTGCGACAGCATTGGCCTCTGCCTGTGCAATCATTTGAACACCGAATTCACCGGCTACCAGCGGCGGCTCTGACGTGTCCGGGTCGCTACCTGCCCCATGGTCCTCAGCTATATCTGCATCTGAGTCCGATTCTTGATCAGCGCCTGTAACAAGAAAAGCTTTGAACACCATTTCCATGGAATTGAATGTTCCGCCAGTGATAGTGCGGTTATGTGTAACTTACATTCCTATAAAAAAATGAGGAAAATACTTACACGTGATGAAGATTTGGGGGCTCGGAACCTCACAGTCAGACGCTTCGCTCGCCCTTGAGGGCGTACTAGTGGGACGCATCAATGGTGGAAGCTGCGAGCTGTGACCTGGCATTTCTGCTGGAACTTCAGGCGCCAACGGAAGTGTACCAGGAGATCCCAGTGTCCTGAATAATATATTTATTTTTAAATTTAATTAAATTCGAATGAGTTTAGAATAATATGTATTTATATAGTTTTCCTATCTTCTTCTTTTTTTTTTTTTTTTATTTATTTATAAACATTCATGCTTGTGACATCACAGTAAAAACCAAATCGACACAAACAGACAGTAAATATAAGGACAAAAAAGCTATAAATAAATCCTATCTATAACACAGACAATAAGTGGCGACCCTTGCAAATCCCGTCAAAGAACATTGGAACAGGTCCACCTCGGTTCTCTCTGTTATATCATTAAAGAGAGCGAGAGCCCTCATCACAGGTGCCTCCCGCAGCATCCCCGTCCTCGCCAGCGGGATGTAGAACAACTTATGGTTCCTTGCTCGGAGGTTGTTGTTCGGCACATACAGTCCCAACCTCGCCAACACCAGAGGGTTTTCGAGCATTCCTCGGAAAACCTTAAATACATAAGAAGAAAGTGCGAGGCCCCTCCTCACCCCCAGCTCATTGTAACCAACCATGCCCAACACGAACAGGGTTGGATACATAAGCGGGAAGAAAGGATAGACTCCGTACAGCTTCAGATATAAGTACCTAACAAATCGGTTTTGCACTTTCTCCACCATGACACTATATTTCGCTTCATGTGGGTGCCAGATGATCGCACTACTTTCTAGTTTGCTTCTAACCAAAGCATTGTATAGGGCACTTATAGTTTCAATGCTCCTAAACTCTCTTGATTGTCTCATTACAAATCCGAGCTTTTTAAATGCTTGCTTAGTGACATCTACAATGTGATTACAAAACGATAAATCAGTGGCCATACGCACTCCAAGATCTTTGACCTCTCTTACCCGCGTCATTTCTGCCCCATCTACCGAGTACTTATGGTGGAAAGGCTCGCGTACGCGGGTGTAAGACATCAGCGCGCACTTCCCAACATTGAAGAACAGTTTGTTGTGTTTGCTCCACTCAACCACACGATCTATATCCCTCTGCAGCTTTTCGCAATCCGAGATGTCCCTTACTTCCAGGAATAACTTGAGGTCATCCGCAAACAAGAGACAGACAGCGTCCTTAATGACCTTCGGAAGGTCATTAATCATAATAATAAATTCTAAAGGCCCCAAGTTACTGCCCTGACTAACGCCAGAAAATGTGAAATACGGCTCTGATGTAGAACCCGCGTATTCCACATACTGTCTTCTGTGCTTAAGATAGCTCACAAAAAGCCGCATAAGTTGGGGGTTAGTAAATTAACCTCATGATCTGCTCGTGGCTGGATTCATCATTAGGCATGAACTCCGATTCTTGATCAGCGCCTGTAACAAGAAAAGCTTTGAACATCATTTCTATGGAAATGAATATTCCGCCAGTGAAATTGCGGTAAAGTGTAATTACATTGCTATTAAAATTTTAATGAGTAAAATACTTACACGAGATGAAGATTTGAGGGCTCGGAACCTCACAGTCAGGTGCTACGCTCGCCCTTGAGGGGGTTGAAATAGGACGAATCCACGGCGGAGGCTGCGAGGGTGGCAAGTCCGCTGGCACTCCAGGTGCCAAGGGCAGTGAACCAGGAGATCCCAGTATACTGAAAACAATATTTAATTTTAAATATATACAAATTTGAATGAGTGTTGAATAATATTGTATGGTGTACTTTTAAAAGTATTAATTAACCTCATGATCTGCTTGTGGCTGGTCTTTGTTGCAGGCAGAGCTACTAGACCGCATTCCTTTAGCATTTTTCTTTTTTTTAGCTCTGCCTGCTGAGCTGCCGGCAAGCCTTGTATACGCTTGCGCGTTATAGCAGTCTGAGTCCGGTACTCCTGCTCCACTGCCCTGGGATCTTCACATGACGTTGATGCCCTAAAACAATGATATTGATATGAACACAAAAACAACATTGAGCTACATACAGTTCGTAATAAATTAGCAGGATAAATACGTACCCTGAACTACTGCCCTCCAAAAAGTTTCGAGGTGGTGCATGGCCTCGCGGTACTGCACCACGGCCTCGGCCTCGTGCCGGTTCGTCACGTACTGTTGATGCCCTAAAACAATGATATTGATATGAACGCAAAGAAAACATTGAGCTACACACAGTTCGTAATAAATTAGCACGATAAATACGTACCCTGAACTACTGCCCTCGAACAAATTACGTGGTGTTGATTGGCCTCGCCGTTCCGCACCACGGCCTCGGCCTCGTGCCCGTCCTCGGCCTAAAACAGGGCCGCCTCTTGCGCCTCTTGCGCGGCCGCGTTCCCCTACCATATCACTAAACAATAACAGGTAAAATTAACAAAAGTACCTACAATAATATCAAGATAACAATGAAACCATAAATTTCTGCGTTAATTTAACGAAACTACTACTTTGTGTTTATAACGCCGACAACAACCACTTATTTCTAGAAAGAAATAATTATAACTGATAGACACAAAATCATTACCAGTTTTCAAGCGCAAGTCAACGCTGCGCTTTATCGAGTGGACGTTTAGTCGAGGTCAAGCAAATATGTTCCTTACGCTATTACGATAGGGTTCAAACAACCAATCGTGCAGAAAATAAAAATCGAAAATAATGATTATTCACATGTTTTGGCCCTATATTGTCGTGTTTCTATCGTATTTACACAATATTAAGTACATTAGACTGTTATGAAAGCAACCCCGTAAAGTAAAACGCAATTTTTATTATTTTGAGTTTTTTCTCGACGTATTTCCTTCACCAGCATTGATATTTTTGATGAAAACACGGTATTAACTAAGTAACAGGCTATGAATAGTACTTACAATCAGTTTTTTACTCAAAAACTACACAAATCACAAGCAAATCACCGATAATCTGCCTCGTAATTGACCCGGCGAACTGCAGTGAAATCGTGCAAAGTCATGAATGTTTACTATTTTTTTCTGGCTCTGTGTGAATGTATTTCAATGTACGGACTAGATTATTCCATTCCTTCAATCATTGGCCGCTTTTATAGAAATTAAAAAAACAAAAACCGACCACAGATATTACATGAAGATCGAAATCTAAACTCGTGCTAGCCGTAGTCAAATTGACTCGCTGCGCAGTTAAGCTTTTTCCAGCTGCGAGTCAATTTGGATATTGCGCATTTGGGTCGTTAAGGGTATCGTTATTAACCTCATAGAATAGCTGTTTGAAAAAGCCCAATAGGAAGCTTTCACGTTAAATGATTAGCTATTTTGCGGAAAGTATGTCACCGACGATCGATGCTGACGGCCCCGGGCCAAACAATGCGGTGCGGTAGTCTTGTGTCGGTCATGTACGAAGAACGAATAGGAAACGTTACTGTGCAATGAACGAAAAGAAACGTTTCCCTACGCTAATCGGACATTCGGTCTATTATGACTATTAGGACATCGCTCCGAGAGAGCGGCGGAGGGCGGGAGGCATTAAGCCATGCCGACTCGCTCTCGCACACACAGACACGGCATTGACATCTTGACTAGAATGACAGCCCTAAGCCTGTTTAAGTATGAAGGGAAATCAAATATTATTTAACTTTTTATTTCTGCTATGCAAACAGACACTTAGAATTGTATAAATTTGTTAATATTATCAGAGTATAATATTCCTCGAGTTTCTGCTCTGCACGAAAAGAAAGGTTAACCTAATAGCTCCATTTTTTATTCGATCCTACGTCATACATAATAGTACTAATAAAGCTGTTAGATCTTACTGGTACACTGACTGAAATGTCCTAGTACGGAGCGCTCTCTGATGACCGAGCAGGCATATTTTTTTATTCATAAGATCCAACGTCCTAATAGTACTAATAGAGCTGTTAGAGTGTACTAGTACACTGACTGAAATGTACTAGTACGGAGCGCTCTCTCTGATGACCGAGCAGGCACAAGACTACGGTGCGGTGCCGCTGCGGTGTGGAAATTGTATGGGAAAACCCCCTCCTCCCCCTACCCAATGTCATGTCTTTGCGGCGCCGCATCCGCATCGTATGGCAAGGCCCTGAATGAATCGATTGTCGAATCGACAGTTCGCGTCACAGAGTAACTTACATAATACTGGTTCGCGTCGCGCCAAGTTTCTTTGTCTCTGAGCGAACTTTAACCTCCCTCCTCACCCCACCTTAGCCTATGCGAGAAAGAAAGGTACCAGGCTCGCATACAGACAATGAAAATTGACGCGGCCTGTACTCATAGTTATAGAAGGTACTACCCTGGCGCGCTAAGAAGGCACCTGACTCGAATGACGTTTGGGCAAAGTACAGTGTATACAGTACAGTATTACATATTACAAAATCGAAATTCGAGGTACACACTCGATAGTTTTGGTCGTGCCTTGTCTGTCACTCCTGTCAGTCAGTTTAGCGTGTTACACCAATGGCCAATGGGTCCATTCAGCAGAACACATCGATGATGGAACGTTCTAACGGTGATGGAAAACATCGTAAGGAAACCTTTAATCTTCATAGCTGCAGCTATGGGCTAGCCCGCTGTCAATTATCCGTGTTTGCGTTGTCTACTCTAAATGTGCGTGAGTAAACCTAATATCGAATTTCGATTGCAGGCAAAAAATGACGAGATATATCTACAGTAAAAGACATTTGATTGATTTACCAATAAGTAAAAACGTACTTGCACAAAGAAGAAAGAAAATAAATTTATTTGTCATAAACATATAAACATACAATAAAAAGTTAAAAATAATAATAATGGTAGGATGTAGTTTATGACAAAATGACTTGAGCTCAGCATGTGTTACGTGTAGCAAGCAGCTACACGTAACGCTGGTTTTTACCTCACGCCATGCTATAAAACTAAGAACTTAAAACTAAGCAACGAAAAACTTAGCTTAACTTAGCCATGTAGAGTCAAAAAAACACGTCATTTACAATGAAAACTCTATGCAGGGGAAAAGGCAATGTGGTTAATAAATAAATGTTGGGTTAATATGTATGTTATATATAGTGTATATAGTATATGTTATAGTGTAGTATAAGTGGTGGTGGTGTACATGACGATGTTGTGACTCAAAGTGTAGCTTTTTGAGCTGCCAATAAATGTGCTTTGAGCTTGTGTCGAAACGTTGTTACTGATTTCAAGTCACGGAGGGGAGGTGGAATGTTATTCCAGCATTTAGTAGCAGTATAGCGAAAACTACCACGGAATGCAACAGTTTTGTGTTTTGGACATGACAACAGCAACGAGGTGCTCTTGTATTGGTCGGGTTCCTGCGGGGCTAGTAAAGTTTAGAATATAGGTATTCCGGAACCATAAACCTCACCACTCCAAACAATAGCGTCGCAAAATGAAGATTTCTTCTAGCACTAAGTTTTAGAAGCGCGGGGTGGCACATTGAAGCAGAACCTAGCGCACGCGTTCTGAACGCGCTGAAGTAGACGATTAGATCGGCTCAGAAGATCGTACACCGTTTCCATATAATTAAGTTTAGACAGCGCTAGGGATTCGCACAGCTGCACACGAAGATCCACACAGAGGAAGGGTCTGATTTTGTATAGTATTTTCAATCTGTAGAAGCAGTTACGCACTGTACTAACGACATGGTTCTCTAATCGAAGGGCACTGTCCATCAGCAACCCCAAGTTACGTATTTCATCAACCCGTTCGATGCTCTGTCCCATGATTTTGATGTTAGAGAGAAACTTCTGAGAAATTATATGTTTTACTTCCAATGACCTTACATTTTGATTTATTGGGGTTTAGCATAAGGCAATTTTGAATGGACCACGCGACAATACGATTGAGATCTTGATTGATCTTTTCAGTAGCATCGTAGGTTTTGTCTGGTTTGAAGGATAAGTATACCTGTAAGTTGTCTGCGTATAGATGATAGGAGCAGCTCTCTAAGCAGTGAGTAATGTCTGCGCTATATAATATAAATAGTATGGGGCCGAGAATTGATGCTTGCGGGACGCCTCTTGGAATTGGAGAATCGGCTGAGGATAAGTCGGAAACGTCTCCTTTACGAACTTCCACCCGCTGGGTCCGGTTTTCTAAGTAGCTTTGAAACCAGGTAACGGAGCCTGAATCAAAACCATAGAAGGTTAATTTTGACAATAATAATCATATAATTTTGTCAATAACGATACTTGTTTGGAACTGCCAAAACGGTAACATTGTTCAAGAGTTCTATGGAATACTAGCATGTGACGTTATGACGTCACATGCTAGTAAAACGCTGTCTTTTTAACGCAAAAGTGAGTTTATAAAATACAACTGCTGGAAGTACCTATACAATTCTGATATTGTCAAACGTTTTGTTGAAACAGATTGGGCTTGAGACACGTTTCTAGATTTATTGCACAATCTTGTCAAATACCGTATTCTTGATACTAGCATATACTAGTCAGCTTGAAATAACTCATGTCTTAACACGGGTAGGCATTAATTCAAAGCAATACAAATAATTTTAATATCATAATTAACAAAATTTATTTCAAATGTTACAGTGTACCACGCGTAAACCAGGTACAATAAAAATGTATTCCATCCTCCAAAGGTCATTTCATTTCTTACTGTCATCATATAATATCATAATATATTCATGGGTCGCTGAATAAACTTAACACTTTGACTGTCCTTGTCGGATTTACGAGCATTACCTACACGACACGTGTTAACATCGCCAGAATTGCATTAAATTAATGCGAGGTCACAATAATACAACAGATACACGAATATATTCTAAAGATAACTGCCGATAAGCTGAACTTTCCGAACGAATTCGAAAATAGACCATAATCACCGATTTAAAACGAAAAGCATTCCATCAGCTGTGCGTACAATGATTATTTCTAGCTTATGGTGAATGCACACTTATCAGTACCGTCCGCACCGGACGGGTCGGATTTTAAAATTGTTTATATGTAATCCTAAGAAACCACGTCCGCGTCGGAATCGTCGGAAACCGGAGAACCTCAGAAATCCTGATGACTGTCATCAGATTCGGCGCGGAGGATGTGGACGAATCGTCGGCATTCTGCATTCTGTTGCGTGTGACAGAGCAACGCGCGAGTAGCGTGCAAGAGCAGTGCGGAAGATTCCTTCGGCGCGGTCGATCCGTTCGGAGCGTCCGGCGCGCGCCGATGCATGCCGATAAGTATGCGTTCAGCATTTGTAATATCCCTAATCTCTAATTAAGGGTTATAAAAATTCTGTTTACTTTAGTGTCTTCACTGGATACCAAGTTACCAACGCACAGCCAGCCAGTAAAACCTAAATTATGGATTAATTACGATAAGAGCAGTCAAAAGGTTAATAACTTATTGCATTGTTCTGTAGCTAGCCAGTTTGTCCTTTTGGTTAACAGCAGGGACGGACAACTATCCAATTATTTATCCTTATCCATTCAAATAATTACATGTCAATTTTAATTAGGGTCATTAATTATAACTATAATTATGTGTACACACTACAAACATATTGGTGGCAGGTACAAGATACTTACGTTACATGTGTTAAAACGTTTACAAAATTATTTTATTAACTATATGTTAACAAAAAATATTAACAAATCAACAAAATTCAATTTCAAGTATGTGATCACGTCTTTGGTTTGAAAGATATTGAAATTCTTACACCCAGTAATAATAGTAATTCAGAAATATAGGTATAGAGTATTTTAGACTTTCATTATGGGGATAGTAGAGCTAGTCTAGATTAACGCTACTGTGCAAACATACGCTTCACCATAGGTATAACAAAAAACAAAAATAAAATAATTACAGCTGACTTTTCCACCTATGAAATTATTCACGACCACATGTACAACATATAAAATTATTCTTAAAGCGTGCAAAGAAAATAGAATATTTTCCTGTGTAGGCAATGTGTGTGATTCTAAAGGTGTCAATGAACTAGACTGAAGGCTGAATCGGGTTTTACTAGTTTTTTTAATACAATTGTGACACATGGAGCATATGCTATTCTCTTTGTATGCTATTACAAATCATTCCTCGTTCCTGTTTCCATTTCATAGAGAATATCTCTTTCATAATCTTAGGAGAATTATTAGTTATATTTTAAAATATTTTCTGTTGAGCAATCTACCACTACATATGCAAATCGATACATTTTCTATGAAATGAGGCCAGTGGACATATTACTACAAATCACGAGTCAAAGACCCTGATTCTGTTTAACACTTCTTAAAATATGTGATGTGGTCAGGAAATTTGCTCTTTTAGAATCTGTAATGTGGTTTTTCCGCAGGATTATATATATCTGAAACATATCCTTTTAGATTGTCAGATTTACTTTATGGCACAGAAGTCAATGCTTGCTGTGTCCATTAAAATACCTATTTAATAAATAGTATTTATATATTATTTTTAAAAAGTGTGATCCAGAACCAGGGCTTTGTATTTACAATAGATTTAGATATATCTAGCAGCAATTGGATTGTACTGTCTCTGCTTCTAGTAGATTGAAGTCCATCCCATTGGGCCGGTTGAAGCCTGTCTTTATGCCATCCCATCCGTCTTCCACCTTGTACTCACCTGACTGGATGCGGTTGTACACTTCTTGGGCAACCAGTACAAAGGCTTCCAGGACATTGTAGCCGCTTTTTGCTGATGTTTCCACGTGATGTAGGCCTGGAGAAATTGTATATACCAGTAAAGAGTGTGCTATGAAATTAAGAAGTATTTTTGGAACCTTTCATAGATTCTTACAGATATTGTTATGGTACAAACAAAAACTAAAGTTATTATGTGTATCAGATATAGCGGCAAAGGCACAAAAGGCAGACTAATTCTGCACCAGGGGTCGTGTAATTACATAAGAACTTGTTCATGTAATTCTTGATTCAGATTGCATTTAAACTAATAGATTTAATTTCATCTTGTAATGCAACAAGATAGCTTAACTTTCACTTTGTGTCAAGTTACTATGGTAATATTCAACATTCAAACAAATTACTTATTTCATAATAATCATGGAATTTCGTATCACTGAACTATATATAAATTCTACTGTATATATAATGTATTTTGAATAATCGATACCATTGTTCACAACTTTTTCATGCAGTGAAATACATACAAAAGAATATATTACCATGTTGTTCGGCAAACAATCTGGCTTCTTCACAGGATACCTCTCTCCGGGCACCATTCTTATTGTCAGTTCCCACAAGGTCGACCTTACAGCCAACAAGCGCAAACACAGGGCGGTGTGGCTCAATGTGTCTCTTGGCTTCCATCATCCACAGAGGAATGTGCTCAAAACTGTCTCTATTACACACATCATACACCAAGAGAGCTCCAACCGAATTTCTGTAGTATGACTTAGTTATGGATCTAAATCTTTCCTGTCCTGCTGTATCCCATAGCTGTAATTTTATTCGAGTACCATCTTGCACCTCGATTATTCTCGCGAAGAAATCTACCCCCACAGTAGGGTCAGATAGCTGAAACACGTAATGCGTAGTTTACTCACAAAAGCCCAAAATAAATAGTTTAATAATAAGAAAACAATAGCTAGAAGCATCGCTCACCTCGGCAAATTTTCCATCCGTGAAATATTTGAGCAGGGAGCTCTTTCCCACTGTGGAGTCACCGATTAGAATTAATCTGAACTGGTAATCGAATATAGGATCAACCATCTTCGTAGTAATTCACGCAATAACATATATTTTAGAACAACAAAGGACCTCACGATTCAAAATTCAATGATGAATGAAAGATATTAGAAATTGACGGAAAAGGAGCAAAATAATATCAGCTGACAGATGGTTGCTGGCGCTAGTGTGCTATGTATACGGCGTTGTGAGGAATGAGATGAGACATGGCTATGGATGAGAGCGAGAGGTTCGATAGTTGCGGGAAAATTCCGTGCGTCAATAGACGTTGCGTCACATCAATACATACTGTCGTTTACGTTTCGTTCAATTAATCCTTCAGTTGATCGGTCGATCGATCGATCGCTACAGTTATTTTAATCTGTAGCTATCATGTTTTTTGTTTTAACTTTTAAGGCCCTGGAATCTGGTCCTTTTAGGCCTTTAGAAAGTGCCGCGTTGAATGAAACAAAAAATGCAGACAGTTTTATTATTCATTCAATTGCATTCAATAAAAAAAAAACAGTCAGTTTTGATGAGAGAGAATGGGTTGTTTTGCGGCATCGGCATTCTTGAATTATTGTTGAATATTACTAATAAAATGTAATGGTCGTTGTATTTACGTTAACGGTTTTTACATCCGCAGATATTTAGTCTATAGCTGAGCAAAATTTTTCTAACCACCACAATTCTAATAACCACAAATTTTGTGAAACACTTACGTTTCAAGTGCTGTCATTGATTTTGTTTGCAATCAATCACATCTGAAACGGGCTAGTCTAAAATTTTATAACGAGTCTAAATTAGCCGGCTGAATTTTAAGTTTTCTGTGTTTATTAAAAATATAAATCGATCTCTTCGAAAATTCTAACCTGTACTTGCAACCATACAAAACAAAACTTGTTATTTGATGGACACTCTTTCAGTCGCTGAAGATGAATTTCAATCAAATACTTCACAAGCTCAAAGAGAATGGAACGGACTATCATGAAGTCAAAGCAAAATCTACACCTATTGGTAAGTTCAGGTTCTAACATGCTCATTGGTGCTCATATGATTGATGCATTGTGAATTTGTGAAACAACACTGTTGGATGGAATTATGGAATACCATAGGTATCTAAAAAAATTAAGACATTTTAAAAAATTTGGCATTTACCATGTATTTCGACATAATGTTAATTCAATTGTACTTATGTTGCAGCGATGGTAGCACCGGAAGTCAAACAGAATACAGATGATACAGAAATCACAAAAACATGCGCAATCTCCGGTTGTGAGGACTACAAGAACTTAGAACCGGATTCATTCTTAAGGTGAATAAGCTTGATTGAGTCAGTTTTCCTTCTCAATTTTGTTTACAGCATCAAGATAACTTTAAAAATACAGCAACAAACATTGGGAATACTACTAAACAATGATTGTATGCCCCTGCAAAATTCACTCATTTTATTTTCGTCCATAAAATACCTGACATTTTAATTCTCATCCATTCCCAATGGTAGGTTCCCTGAAGAGCCAAGCCTTAGGCAGGTTTGGGCTGACCTCACCGGCCGACCGGACTGGACTCCGACAGACTACTCATACATCTGCATCCACCACTTCTCCACTGACTCGTTTCTCAGTGATGGTGATGGTACAGTGATGTTGTCAGCTAAGGCGGTACCTTCTCTAAAACTACCTGGACATGTTTTTGAGGTTAGTGAAAGTAAAGCATATATATACAATTAAAAATAAAATAAAATAGCCTTTATTTCCAAACCAATTATTTACAGTTAATAACATTTTATTTTTGACAAAAAAATATGTATTAAGTTAGATTTGAAGAAGGTATATATATATAATTATCTATATTTTTTGCCCTCAACGAAAAAAATATGATCATATCATTTTGTCACAATTATAATATTTCTCATATAAATTGTGCTTATAATGTAAATTTGACACAACATTACAATTAAATGTTTGATATTTGGTATAACCTAATATTATTAAGTATTTGATTTAGATATAAATCATAATATGTTGTGTTTATATATTTAAGTTGCATTTATTGCACATATTATGTAATATTAATATTTATTGATAGAAGTTTGGAGTGTCTCTTGACAGAGGCCTCCTCTAACATGTCCTTGCAACACTACAAAATGTCTCTAATTTTGGAGTAGCTCTTGGTGTAGGCCTCCTCTAATGCTTTCCACTGTTTTCTGTCACAAGCTACCCTTCTCCAGTTTGTTCCTGTTGTCAGCTTTAAGTCATCATCCCATATCGTTAGTTGTTTATCACAACATCTTTTGCCATCCCTGGCATACCACTTACCCACATTACTCTACTTTCCTCGAGGGTCGCGTATCATATGGCCTGACCATCTCCATTTTTGTTGGTCTAATGTGGTCTGTTATCCTCCTCTCCATTGCTCTTGGGAATACAGCAAGTTTTTCTCTCAAGGCTTTAGTAAGAGCCCATGTCTCACAACCATATGTAATGCATGGGAAGATGTTTGTGTTATAGGTTTTTCTTTTCAGTGCCATACTCAGATCTTTTGACTTCATTATTTCCTTCAGATACCAAAATTTTCTCCATCCCTTAGCAATCCTTTTATTTATATCTTTTTCTGTTTGGTTTTTTGGTGATATGGTTTGACCTAGATTCTTCTATTAGATTCTCAAATCAAATATTTTTTTCAAATCAAATATTTTATTTAACAATTTAGATTATCATTATACATAGTTGCTTGCAGACTCCACACTAGGTATAACCTGTCTCGTGGAGTCCTGACCAATTTTAAGTTTACATAATGGGCTTAGTTGCTAATCGTGAGCCGGGTATATTTCTTTTTTTTTAATAATAATCGAGCGAAGATTGCACTTTTAGATAAGCTAAACATAGACAAAAGTAAAAAAAAAATAATTAAAAATTAAATTAAAATGACAAAAGACCAACAGTTATAATAAATGTAAATATATGTAATATAGGTTTATTATTATATTATATACATACATAAAATATATAGGTGTGTAGTGTAATTAATAAAATATAATAAATAAAAAGTTTTTTTAGGTTAGATACATATGGATAGGAGAGCTTCAGTGTATTCATAGTCCAGTGTCGATAGCCATTTTGTCAGTTTAGTCTTGGCTTCGGGGATGCTGGAGTTTTTTATATCGGTGTTCTTAGTTACAACATTATAGATGAAAGGGAAAGAGAAGGAGCTAAAACGCTGCGCAAATGCAGAGCGGACAGTCGGTGTTGGCACCCTGTACACTCGTCTGGCCAGTATTGAGCTATATTCCTTAGAATTTATCATTAATTTGTGCTTAAATAGCGCTACTCTCAAGATATAGAGTTGTCGGACTGACAGAACCTGACATTCGCTCAGTATTTTTGTAGTGGGATAGAGAAATGGTTTCTTCATCATTACTTTGAGAATGGAACGTTGAGCCCGTTCTAAGGTAATCAAAGCAGTTTTTGCAGCGCTGCCCCATGCGGTAATACAGTATAGCAGGAGAGACTGGCCTAGGGAGATATAAACAGCTCTTAGTACCTCATTATCGGCCCCCTGTCGCAGAAGTTTCATAATAGGTATTAGTCTTCTGACACGACCTGCCATGATGTTGATATGTGGTCTAAAAGTGAGTTTTTCATCTAGTATGAGACCTAGATATTTTATGTTATTAGTTCTGGCAATCGCGGGACAGTCACATGAACCATTGCTCTGTTGACAGGTGTGTAATCTCAGGTCCCTAAAGGCAACAGATGGCTGAGACGCCGCGGTCTTATGAAAGCATACGAATTTCGACTTTTCCGCATTTAGAGTTAAAAGATTTTCGTCAAGCCAGCCTCCAACCGATGACATGCACGATTCAGCCCGAGCTTTAGTTTCGTCCCATGTATCCTGGCTTATCACCAGGGCCGTATCGTCGGCATAGCAGAACACCTTGACATCGTCATGCTTTTCTGTTGCCTGCCAGATGTCATTGATGTAGACGATGAAGAGGGTTGGGCCGAGGATACTGCCCTGGGGCACACCGAACTGTATCAGCTCGTGGGAACTAGCTCTATCTCCTATTTTGAGACACTGGGATCTGTCCAACAGATAGCTTCCGAACCAGTCTAGAGCCGTACCACGAATGCCAACCGTTTCTAGTTTTGCGAGAAGAATCTGCGGGGAGACTGTATCGAATGCTTTTGATAGATCCAAGAAGACGCCTACACATGCTCTGCTATTATCCAGCTCTTCGCTAACAACTTTAAGTAGTGCAGTGACGGCGTCCTCCGTGGATCTACCCTGGCGGAAGCCAAATTGACCATTTGCAAGGAGCCGGTGGGATTCCAAGTAGTCAACTAGTCGTATACTCACGATTTTCTCTAGGATTTTTGACAGAGTGCTTAACAGAGAGATTGGCCTATAGTTACAGGGCTCCGTTTTATCCCCACCTTTGTGAATTGGGACAACTGAGGCTACCTTCCAGCATTGAGGGAATTGGCCCGTAGACAGACTGACATTAAATATATGCGTGAGTGGCACAAGCAAAGTTGTGCCAATTGACTTTAGTAGCTTGTTATTGATGCCGTCCGCCCCCGGTGCACCATCGTTTTTGAGGTTTTGAATTATTTTTCTTACTTCATATATGTCCGTTGGCTGAAGGAATAGCGAGTTGGCACAAGGCCGGGCAGTGGTTTTGACATTTTTGGTCAAGTTATGCTGATCGGATTTGAGTTTGGCCATAGTTTTGTTAGCTAGATTTTGTCCTATGCTGGTAAAGTATTTGTTGCAATAGTTAATGGATTCTTCTACCGTAACTTTGGCCTTAAGTAGGTCAGTGCTACCTTGTGTATTTTTATTTATGTCGCATATTTTTTTAACAGCTTGCCACATTTGCTTAGGGTTGCCTCTACTTTCAGATAATATTGAATTATTATATTGGCTCTTAAGTCGCTTTAGGAGATCATTACAATAATTCTTATACCTATTATAAGATATTTGAATAATTTTATTTAGCGGCTCGTTGCGGGCACTCAGATGTAGCATATCCCTGTGTTTGATGCAGCGGATGAGACCCGGTGTGATCCAGGGTTTTAATATGTATTTACTTCTACTGATGTTAACCGCTTTGGAGTGGGCTCTGACTACTTGTGTCAGGGTGTCCGTGAGCAATTTAGCACTTGACGAGGCATCACTACTACTTAGCACATCTGCCCAATCCAGTTTACTTAGTTCGTCTATAATAGCAAGAGTGTCAATTTTGGTAATGGTTCTCTTTGTATTTTTCCTTTTTAAATTGAGTTTAAAGTCACCAATTGTCATGCTATGGTCAGTAAGTGAAGTTCTGCAGACAATACCTGATGAGTCCAGTTTCGTGCCCACGAATATATGATCTAGACAGGAAAGCCCTCTGGTTGGCTTTGTTATAATAGGCCTGAGGCCCGATTCTGTAACCAACGAAATGTAGTCCGGGGTATCTGTTGCGTCCAGTAGGTCAATATTTATGTCACCGGCTATTATTGTATTCGTTGAGGGGTGAGATTTCAATAGCTTATCTAGTGACTCGATAAAATTGGTTTTATTGGAGAACGAGGGTGACCTGTAAATTGCGTATACTTGGAGTGATCCTGGGAATTCTATCAGCAGGCTGTTGGCATCAGTTAAGTCTGGCTCAAGTACGTTCACTGCCCAGATGTCGCGAACGAATGTGACCACCCCACCAGCTTTGTTGATGAACTTGTGTGTATGGAACGCAGTATACCCCTGAATTGACCTCACAAGCGAGGACTCGGTGAGATGACATTCTGTGAGAATAATAATATCGAAAGCAATATTAAATCTTTCCAAAATTACTAAAAAATTATCAAAATTACTTTGCATACTTCTGATATTGAATGAGAGTAGTCTGAAGTTGTGCTCAAGAATAAGATTCCCCCTGCAATGCTCTGGAAGATCAAATACTTTGCACGGTATATCTAAAGAAGCATCTATATCCGCTTCTAGGCTTAGGCCGGCGGGAGTTTTAAGACCATCTCAAGTGTTTGTATACCGAGCCGTGGACTATGCAAATTATCACTGTCGTTAATAAGGAGTGAGTAGTTTATTCTTGTGGATCCTATTACATTTATGTGTATAAGTTTATGTAACCGTCTTAAGTGCGTGTGTAATAAATATGTAGCCGATATATGTAATATAGTGATGTAAATAAGGATAATTAATTTATGGGACATACGGATAGAATATATAATTTGATATAAAAATAAATAGATGTAAGAGTTGGTCACACAGATTTCTATAAAAACAGTTTGAGAAAATACTACACTGAGTTGAAGTGGCTGCGATTGGCTGTTATTCGATTTGCACGTCTGAAGGTCCAACCAGCTTATCGAGATCTTCAAATGAGCGCACGGGAGTGGCTGGTTGTCCCTCGCGCTGACGTATGAGAATGACTCCGTTGCTGACCCAGCGGTATCTGTGTGTCTTCTGTGTTCTGAGCCTTGTTGCTCGAAATAACAGCCGGTTTGACTTGGTTAGCCTTTCATTAAAGAAGAGATCTTCAGTTGGGCCGTTGATTTCAAGGTCTTTAGATGTGAGACCTCGCCTTGTCTTTGACGCTTTAATAATCTCTTCTTTCTTGCAGCGGCGGTTTAGTCTGATGATCAATGGGCGTGGGAGATTCTTTTTCGGGTCTTCTGGTTCAGCTGTTGACTGCCCGTTTTTTTTAGACGATCGTTTGGGGCCTGCGCGTGCTGACCAGTCGATATCCGTGTCCGCCAACTGAACACCGAGCTTCGCGGCAATTTGGAGTGCGATATGATGAGGGTTCTCGCTCTCTAACTCTGGCACTCCACAGACTTCTACTTCGTTAGCCAATGACATTTGTTCTTGAGTGTGAATTTGTGCCTGCAGTTGGTTGACCTCCTTCTTCAGCAATACAACCTCCACGGCTTGCTTTTCCAGTGCTGCTACTTTGATTTCTGCGGAGTCCATTCGGACTAGACAGGCAGTGATTGACGTGTTGACGGTGTCGATGCGTTCCCCCAGAGAGAGAACGTCCTCTCGAAGCAGCCTAATCTCGGAGAAAAGCTTTTGAATGTCCGACTGAGGGATTTTTATGGTTCTTAATGTAATATTATTGATGTCTGGAGAGCATGAGATGTCCGAGTAATCCCCCACTCTTCTTTTGTTGCATTTGCATTCCGGGCACTGCCAAGATGATTTTTCAGTTGGGATTTTACCACCCATACAAGTATCATTCAAGTGGAACCTTTTTCGGCACGGTTCATTAGTACAGATTATGAAATCATCATCAGAGAACTCGCCGAGGCAGGCATTACACGACATTTCGAATTAGGTCTTCACGTCTTCCAATAAAGATGGTAATCCGATGGCTTAGCTGCAGCACTACGTCGATAGCTCGTAGTTCGTAGTCGATGTGCGTAGCGATACTACACCGCGGCAGTGCTACGCCGCCGATAGCTCGTATCGTAGTCGATGTGTGTAGCGTTAGGCAATTTCGCACGCGCCGTTCACCGGTTCGGTAGCTTGGCGGTTTAGAGCGCCGGACCGAGCGTCTCGCTATGGCAGGCACCGGTTCGATCCCACTACGGGTCACGCCGAAGTTGTATTGAAGCAGAAGAAACGAAGATTAAACTCACTCACTGGTACTTGGCTGGGGCAGCTCAGCTCACAGCCGACTTGGTGGGGAGTCCGCAGTCCTTCTCTCTTACACAGTTTGGTGGGAGGAGTTACTCGTAAGAAGGCCACGAGAAGAAACGAGAATTAAAAAATTGGGATTTGACCAATGAGGAATTAATAATATGTAATTTCTGGTGATTATAAATTGGAGCTAGACACACGTCCGACCACAACGAAATCGCAACGCCGAAAAACTTGGACATATTCCAGGGTTTTGTTGTTAACTCTTATATTTATTTCAGTGTAGTTTGTGTATCTTTGACTTGCTAGAGTTAATTTTTAAGCCACCTTTATCACTTTTATCTCTTAGCTTTCGTATATTTTTTTCCAGGGTTGCAGAGTTTTCTTTGAATAGGGCTAGATAGTTAGCAAATCTCAGGTGGTTTAATTTCCTTCCATTGATGTTAAGGCCATAGTTATCCCAAGCAAGCTGGCAAAATATATTTCCGAGAACTGCAGAGAACAATTAAGGGGATAACGGGTCTCCTTGCCTCACCCTCTTTCTATGCTGAACTCTTTTCCCAGTGTTTCTAGTTGGATTCTGGCCTAACTGTTGGAGTAGATATTCTTGATTATTTCGGTGAATATTGATGGTATGCCTTGCTGTTCTAATGTTCTCCAGATGTATTTGTGACATATACTGTCAAAATCCTTGGCAATGAAGGCGACTTAAACAGTCTTGTTGTTTTCAAGTATCTGTTTTACTGTATGGATATGGTCGATAGTAGAAAAACCTTTTCTGAACCCTGCTTGCTCCACCGGGTGGTGCTTGTCCAGCAAATGACTTATTCTTCCCATTATTTAATATCACCATAAATCTGTGGAGAAAGTCTTTGAAAATGATTTTTTGATCTACTGGCTGACCTGACAAACTTTGTTCTGTCAATTTATCGACACCAACGCCATTTATCGACAGAAGCCTGAACTGAAAAAAAATAAAATTGTTTGGCGTTCCCATTGTGTTTTGAAAAAAAAAACTCCCTAAGAACCTTACTAATTCTTCAACAAATAGTTAAAAAAGTTTATCCAAATCGGTAGCCATTTGCGAGTTTTGCAGTTATCAACTCATTTAGCAATTCATTTTTATTTATACAGGGTGCCCAATAAAAATGGATAAGCCCGTTGCTATTAATAGGCATCATCTTTCTCTATGAAACTGATTTGATCAGAGCAACTTTATTTTTTTTCGCTCCATACAAATCAGCTGACCGCCTGGCCCAAAATGTATGATGGAGGTGAAAAATTAAGTTGCTCTGATCAAATCAGTTTCATTGTGAAAATTGATCAGAATGATGAGGCCTATCAATATGCTCCGGGGTAATCCATTGTTTATGGGACACCCTGTATAGAAGAAGATTATTTAAATTAAAACACCATTATGAATGCTTTGGGCAATGAAACTGACAAAATTAATTATTGCAGGTGGAATATATTGATGAAGAGACATTGGAAAATGATGAATTGAATTATAATAATGAAGAAGACTATGAAATGGAATTTATGGAAGACGAAGAAGAAGAAGAAGAGAAACAGACCTACCAAAAACAACAATCACAGCCCACAAGTAAAATGGATAATATAGAGACACTGAAACTTTTCACAGAAGTACAGAAAATGCAGCGCGAAGCAGTCAGCTTGAGGGATAAATTAAAATGCAACATGAAACTACACAACCAACAGGCAAAATATCTCCAAAGGTTGAAGGAATCAATCGAAATAAAACAAAAAGTGCTCAACCAGAAAAAGAAAAAGAAATCACGGATTCTCCTCTCGATACAGGATAAAATCAAGGATGACACAAACGGCCTAGTGTTGGCAATGCCTGCAAAGCACACTGAGGACTCGAAGAATTTCGCCTTAAGTCTTTACAAATATAGCCCACAAGCGTACATCTATGCCAGAAACACGTTACGGACAATGCTACCTTGCACAGACGTGTTAGAATCATGGCTGAAATCTGGCTACCAGCCGAAAAATGTTCTTTCTGCAAATAATCTGGTCAAAGTGATTGCAGAGCAGACGGATACTGAATTAACTTGTAAGATAGCTTTCCACTGAGAGCAGATGTGGGCAATGACATATTTTCAATTTGATTTAATAAATCTGTGGCAATTTTTACTTTTGGGACTTTTTATTCATAAAGTCTCCATGAACATATGAAAGTCGTTTGAAGAGTGTCTCATGTGGGGAATCTAATTTCGGTATGTTTTTTTATGATTAAATTAAATATTTTAATAAATTCGGACTTTTTCCAGCTGTAAGTTATTCCATAATTACCCGATGTCCCAAAAGGCATAACAAGTAGTAAATAGTCGGTCGTTATTCAGGATAATAATGCTATGCTATCTAGAGGAATGTGCTATCTATGACTTCTGCTGGTAAATAGGTAGGTAGGTTGGTCTGATATAAATGATTCAGCCAGGAACTGCAGTGTAGTAGAAATCGTTCGTAGATGTCTTTGTTGTATTGGTAGGGGTATGGACAAGCAGACGGGAAGCAGACGACGACGGCCACAGCAGAGGTCAGCGCCGCGCTGCTCCGCCGCGGGTTTGTTTCATTGAAGTGCCGACAGCGCGGCCGCCGATCTTTTGGTAGAATTGTCACAGCGAGCGCGGCCGAAGCAGCCGAACGCGAAACATTAAGAAGTTGTATGGCTCTAGAAATTGGGTAATTCAAGATTTCAGTTCAGAAGTTAATTCAGATTATAATTTAAAGTGAACATATTTTTAATATATATTTTATTCAAAGTTTGTAAATCTCTTAATCTTCTTCAACTTGTTCCGATAGAAATTATGGAATTTCATCGTCGTCGGCGCCGTTGTCCACATCTTCTAAAATTCGCAGCAACTCCTCCGTAGGTACCTACTCCTTGACTGACACATTTCGTCGGCACTGCCCCACACTATTCATAATAATATCGCGTCTCTGACGTCACAGGTTGTCATGTACAGCCGACGCGACGGGGACGCATGTGACACTGATAGTCACTTGTTTACTTGAGGTGTGCAAACACCAGTTTGTCGATTTTATTACTAACTGAATGGTGAACTATTATTATACCATTTCTGCATGCAAAGTAAATGGTATACCATTGCTAAATAATATTTAAGCAATTTATGGTAATTTTGGAGTATGTAGTTTAAGAATTTATCATGGATAAATGAACCTGGGATAGTTATTCTCAGACTTTTCACATCATCACTATGTGTCGGCTAGTCCCGACGACGCTCGCTTACGTAGTAAGCGGTGACAATTACTGCATTAAATCACAGTCTTATAAAAATTGGATTTAAGTATTTATAATGCTGCTATTATAGCCAATTTACTTATTTTAGGTTAAGACAATATAAACTTGTATAACAATAATAAAACATTTTTTTTATTGTAATGTTTTATATTATACTTCATTTTGATGTTAAGGACTTCCAGTTTAGGATAGCCCCGACTGGGGCGGTCAAAAGGTTAACCAATAATATACAAAATGTAATGTCATAATTTTGAAGTTTGTGTAATTATAATTTAGTGCTACGAATTAAGTAGACGCGGTAAACAAGCGCGGTATGACTTGTCTTGCAATACAACAACTCATATTGGCGTAATAATTTTGTGATTTTCAGTAGCCTTAAAATTAATGTTATTAAGTAGCCCTAGCGTTACCTTAAAATTAACGTTATTAAGTAGCCTTAGCATTAAGGGCTGAACATAGGCCAATGGCATTGAGAATTAGACAAAGAAAACAAATACCCGTCTCATCGCGTCGAAGCAGACTGACGCAGGCTCCCGCGCAGAGCCCCGCGGGACAGCCCGAGCTCCGAGACCGAGAAAATTATAGAAAATATTACTAAACTCCTGTAATAATAACATTAAAAATAAAATAAAACAACCAACAATTTTCCCTTTTTTTACCTATTTTTGCGTGTAAGTTTCATATAGGAAACTGATTTCGTCTCCGAGCGCTTGTTCATTTAGTCAAAAAAAACTCAAAAACTTAAAACTCAAAACGTTTATTCTGTAAATAGGCCACAAGGGCACTTTCACATGTCATTTCATTTCATTTTTTACAGAACATTTGGTATTATTATCATATTATCAGAAAAAAAAAGTACTTAATTATTGTTTCTGAGAGATGTAAAGAGTCTCAAATGTCATAATAAAATAATTAAAATATAAATAACAGAGATGTATAGTCTCTTTAGTCAATAATACAATGATAATAGGAGATGTAAATGGTCCCCACAGTCAACAGTTGTATAATTAAATTAATCTTTGGAGGTGTAAAAGGCCTCCAAGTGTCCAGTAAAAGAAACTCTGGCAGTGAGGATGCTCACAATTAATTAGAACAATTCAGTCCCAAGCATTTTTATCGTCTATGTACTCTTTAATACTGTAGTAAGCTTTAGAAATAAGCCTTTGCTTGATGTATTTCTTGAACTTATTAATTGATAGATCTGTCAAAGTGCTTGGGAGTTTATTGTAAAATCTTACACAATTACCCTTGAACGAGTTTTTTATTTTATGGAGCCGAGTAGTGGGCACTGCAAGTTTGTCCTTGTTTCTAGTATTAAAGTTATGTATATCACAGCTTCTTCGAAAGTTAACAATGTTCTTATGGACATACATAATATTCTCGTAAATATATTGACTATGGACTGTCAATATATTTACTTCTTTAAACTTATTTCTAAGAGAATCTCTATTATTCATTTTATAAATCGCACGAACAGCCCGCTTCTGCAGCACAAAAATAGTATTTATGTCAGCAGCACTGCCCCAGAGCAGAATACCGTAGGACATAATACTATGAAAATAACTAAAATAAACTAATCTGGCTGTTTTTAAATCTGTCAAGTGACGGATTTTCCTGCATGCAAAAGCTGCAGAGCTCAGTCTGTTCGATAGCTTATCAATATGTGGACCCCATTGGAGTTTGGAATCCAACGTTATACCTAGAAACACTGTGCTGGTTACCAATTCCAATTCCTCATTTTTAATTGTTATACATGTCTGATTATTTTTAACGTTAGTAGTAAGAAACTTAACACATTTAGTCTTTTTCTCATTTAATAGCAAATTATTAACATTAAACCAATTTACCACTCTTGATATGGTATTGTTCACGTGATCATCAGTAGCGTGTTGGTTTCGCTTTGTTTTAAAAATAAGTGAGGTGTCATCAGCAAACAGTACCATATCATGACAGTCCCTTCCTAGATAGGGTAAGTCGTTTATATAGATGAGGAATAGGAAGGGTCCCAATATTGAGCCCTGTGGCACGCCCAAAGAAACCAATGATCCTGGTGATCGTTCTCCGTTTACGTCTACCCTTTGTATTCTTCAGTTCAGATAAGATTTTAACAAATTCAAAGACGTGTCTCTAACTCCATAATGATGTAATTTCCTGATCAATGTTTCATGACAAACGCAATCAAAAGCCTTAGATAAGTCACAAAAAATGCCTAGGGCATCTTGTGACTCTTCCCAGGCATCAAAAATACTTTCAATGAACTGAATTCCGGCATCTGTTGTTGAACGACCGCGAGTGAATCCAAACTGTTTGTTATGCATTAGCTTATTTGATTCAAAATGATGTAATAGCTGTGATAAGATTAATTTCTCAAAAATTTTACTAAAAGTTGGTAGTATTGATATAGGTCTGAAATTGGTGGGGTCTTGAGTACTACCTGCTTTGAAGAGGGGAATTATCTTACTTTGTTTCATTAAATCAGGAAATTCACCGCAGTCTATACAATTGTTGAAAATGACCGCTAGGTCAGGTGCAATTAATTCGATCAGGGATTTAACGACGTGAACAGAGAGTCCCCAAAGATCATTCGTTTTCTTAACATTTATCAATTTAAATGCCTTTACGACATCTGAACTTGTGACGTGCTTAAAATTCAAGTATGAAGCACACTCTGAGACATTATCTTTTAATATTGCAACAGCAGACAAAGGTGACGAATTTAAATACTTAGTCGTGGAAGCCGGTGCATTAGTAAAAAACGATTCAAATTCAGTTGCAACTTCTAAGCTAGAACTCGTAAGCTGTCCATTGATTTTTAGTTCGTAATCGTGACTCGCTTTTTTACTACGACCGGCCTCCTCATTAATTATTTTCCAAGTCGTTTTTATAACATCGGAACTATTCTTAATTTTACTACTCAGAAAATTACGTTTAGCTGTATGACAGTCTAATTTAAATTGTTTGGAGAACTGTTTGACTTGTTCTTTAAATTCGTCACTCATGTTGAACCGTCGTTCCTCATACAATGCATACAATGCTTGCCTGCGTTTATGCAACTCTGCAGTAGCCCACGTACTAAAGTCGTTTGAACCACTAACCACAACCGATTTCGAAGTGAATATCGCGCTGTACTGTTTCATAAAGGTTTCAAAGAATAAGTTATACATTATATTAGGAGACTGTTCAGCAGCCAAAAACGGTAGTTCCTGGGCTAAAGAGTATCTCATTCTTTCTAACCGGTCAGCAGTTATTGGCACAAACGAAATTTTCTTTTTAATGACAGGTTCTCTAATAGAATCAAATTGAAATAATTGACCTAAATGATCTGAATCCAATTCACTGATAACACTTTTACTGATTGGAATAACATCAGTAAAAATGTTGTCAATGCATGTAGCACTAGTAGCAGTCACTCTTGTTGGCTCCATAAATAAATGGCTAAGCCTAAATGATGAGAAAAGATTTATATTTAGTTGAATAATAATGCATTGCGAAAAATATTTTTAAGTATTAAATATAACAGATATCCGGTAATTTTAAAAGTCCATTCTTATCTCTAATAGACCTTTTATAACATATATTTATCCTACATTTTTATGTTGTCTAGTTTAGCCTAGAATTGAAGCTAAAGATGCATTTCTGGCCATATTTAATCCCTTAATATAACGACCTCTGTGGTGATGTGATGGTGGCTCTGCCGATTTGTTAGACAGCTTCCGCTGAATCGTTTTCCCGTGCAGTGACTTTCAGCATTCGCATTTTTCCGCGATCTCTTTGTTTCAACTTGTAAAATTTCTTGGTCCGACTTTTATGTAGTAGAGAAAAAGTTTAATCGCTATTGGCATCGCATGCAGGTTTTCAGAATCTGTTGTGTTTTTTCAAATCGTCAAGAATATTTTAGAACTCGCGGTGTTTCTTAATAGAATACTTCTTCTTTTGAAAATGATCATGTACATAATTTGACTTGATATTATTTATATCTCATAGTAATATTTATCCTTGTAGGTATCTTCCTACCTGCTTATGTAATTTATAATAACTTGCTAGGACCCCGCAAGCCGCAGCCAACGCATTGGCCGCCGGATCATCCCCCACAGAAAGCAACTGTCGCCCGATCTGTCGCCGCTGCGACGAGACGGCGAGAATAGTATAAAGGCCCATCATCGGGCGGCTGTTGCAGCGGCCGTTGCTCGGTAGAACCTCTGTGAGAATGAGCCCAAGGAGCATCCCCCTGAGAGCATTATTTCGCGAGCAAGTTTAAAAGTGCAATCGCCGGCGAGAAACTATAATAATAACGCTCGGCTCAACGTCCACGCGAAGCCCTTCTGGCTTTCTACTAAGTTGTCTAAAACTTAACTAGTGGTTCTGTGCGAACGTAGACCTCGCTTTAATTCCAAAAATTGAAATCCGTCCATATGTAACGCTTCAGCCAACTTCCCCCCAGCCAAAAATTGCGATCGACTAAATTTTTTAATTAAATCACGGAGGGAACTTGTGTGCAAATTTTCGTCAAATCGGTTGAAAAATGCGACGTGTAGGCGAGAACAGACCGACGAAACAAAAGCATTTTTGGCCAATCTCGCTCGGTCAGTTATCTGCCAGACATGGGGTTGATGTTTGAATAAAACGATTTGACGCTTGACGAAAACAGTGCAGACTTGTCATTACATACGTCTATCTCACATTTATTCAAACACCAGTCTTTTAATAAAATTAAGTAAGGTATTTAAAATTTGGTTTCAGTAAAAAAATAAAATGTCTAGTAAAAGCAAGGTATATTCCCTTAGACAAATACCCCAGAAAAAATGTGCTAATTAGAATATGCCCCATTATAAAAACAAGATGTTGCGAAAATTTGCTATTAAAATACCTGCGATCGTGGCCAAAAGCGATTAAACATTTTTGCTACGACATAAACGTCGGACCAAGAAATTGTACAAGTTGAAACAAAGAGATCGCGGAAAAATGCGAATACTGAAAGTCACTGCACGGGAAAACAATTTAGCGGAAGCTGTTAACATATCGCTCTGCCTACCATGCGAAAGGTCCCGGGTACGATCCCTGGCTAGGGACAAAAAAAATAGGTCTTGGATGTTTATATGTGTGTGATTTTTCTCTTATTTAATGTTATTTCTTATTAACGAATTAAATTAAAACGGGGATTTTGCAGGTGATTTGAACCTGAACAAAAACAATAAAAAAGACGATGTGAGAAGTGCTTACTAAACACGCAAAGAGAGACTTGCTGAGTGATGTTAAAATCAACATAGCATTGAATCCTCAAATGATTGGTTGATGATGGTTGAAATTTGCCAAGCCGACACTGAATTTTATTTTAGCATTATGATTTTGGTAAAGACATAATGGAAAAATAAACTTGTTTCATAAAACACACACATATTTACGATGAAAATCCTATGGTAATATTTTTGGTATTGTTAGAATTTATTATTTGTTAAGGTTTATTATTGTCTATTAGTCTAGTAGCTAGGGGAGATGAAACTTAAATGTGAAGAAAAAATGCAAAACTTTATAAAACAATTTAATGTTATACTATATTTAACGACATGATCATGATTTTTTTTCGATTCTTCAGGTCCTATATTATTGGTTTTTTCTAATATAATTTCTTTAACTGACGTGAAATTCATTGCAATATTATTTTTGCCTGCTTGTTGTTTTATTTGTGCCTAAATGTTTTCGATGGGAGTAAAATCGGGATGATATGGTGGTAAACGTACAATTTTATGCCCATGTTCCTCCAAGATCAATCGCAAATTCTGTGTGTTTCTGTTATTTGTGTATTTTTATAATTTCGTACAATTCAGGTTTCAATTTATTTGGGTCATGCGGAATATTGTGTTGTTGTAATCACTCTATCATTTGTAGTTTGGGTGTGTTTGAGTTTGATGGTTTCACAGACAGCTTATTATGGCGTTACGGGGGCGTTATCAATTCATTCATTTCATTTCAGTTGGGAATCAGTTGATTGCGTAGCAATGTTTGATAACATTCCGCGATTATTTACTCATGATCGTCACCTTCTGAATCGACACATATATGTAACATTACAGCCCCTGGGACGCCCGCAAGTACAATTATAATTCGCTCTCCTTTGGAAATGGTTTGTTAAATACCTTCTTTGCTGCTATCTTGCCAAGTTTACCTTTAGTATGCGTATGAATCGTCCATAAACACTATGTTTCTACTAGCATCCCTCAGCTGTTGTATTTCTCTGAGATATTTGATCAGTTTTAAACGTACATCTTGCTTTTTCTTAAGTAGTCGTCTGTTGGTATCAGTTTTCAGAAAACTAAACCCCATTTATTTCTTCATTTTCCTTAAAGTCTCTGCAAAGCATTTAAAGTTAACAGCTTCGATTAACTTTTTTCTCAAGTTATTTACAATTGGGAGTTCTTTGAGCATTATATGAAAATTGTGTCATATTACGAATCATCATTGTGCGGTGGGACTTGATGGTTTTGATTGTGCAGCGAATATAATAAGACATATAACTCATGGGTTTTGATTGTGCAGCGAACAGAATAAGACATATAACTCATGGGTTTTGATTGTGCAGCGAACATAATAAGACAACTCATGGGTTTTGATGGTGCAGCGAACATAATAAGACATATAACTCATGGGTTTTGATTGTGCAGTGAACATAATAAGACATATAACTCATGGTTTTTGATGGTGCAGCGAACATAATAAAACATATAAATCATGGGTTTTTCTTGTGCGGCGAACATAATAAGACATATAACTCATGGGTTTTGATTGTGCAGTGAACATAATAAGACATATAACTCATGGGTTTTGATGGTGCAGCGAACATAATAAAACATATAACTCATGGGTTTTTCTTGTGCGGCGAACATAATAAGACATATAACTCATGGGTTTTGATGGTGCAGCTAACATAATAAGACATAACTCATGGGTTTTGATGGTGTAGCGAACATAATAAGACATAACTCATGGGTTTTGATGGTGCAGCGAACATAATAAGACATATAACTCATGGGTTTTGATTGTGCAGCGAACATAATAAGACAACTCATGGGTTTTGATGGTGCAGCGAACATAATAAGACATATAACTCATGGGTTTTGATGGTGCAGCGAACATAATAAGACATAACTCATGGGTTTTGATGGTGCAGCGAACAAAATTAGACATAACTCATGGGTTTTGATGGTGCAGCGAACATAATAAGACATGTAACTCATGGGTTTTGATGGTGCAGCGAACATAATAAGACATATAACTCATGGGTTTTGATGGTGCAGCGAACATAATAAGACATAACTCATGGGTTTTGATGGTGCAGCGAACATAATAAAACATAACTCATGGGTTTTGATAGTGCAGCGAACATAATAAGATATAACTCATGGGTTTTGATGGTGCAGCGAACAAAATAAGACATATAACTCATGGGTTTTGATTGTGCAGCGAACATAATAAGACAACTCATGGGTTTTGATGGTGCAGCGAACATAATAAGACATATATATAACTCATGGGTTTTGATGGTGCAGCGAACATAATAAGACATATAACTCATGGGTTTTGATGGTGCAGCGAACATAATAAGACATAACTCATGGGTTTTGATGGTGCAGCGAACAAAATTAGACATAACTCATGGGTTTTGATGGTGCAGCGAACATAATAAGACATATATATAACTCATGGGTTTTGATGGTGCAGCGAACATAATAAGACATATATATAACTCATGGGTTTTGATGGTGCAGCGAACATAATAAGACATATAACTCATGGGTTTTGATGGTGCAGCGAACATAATAAGACATAACTCATGGGTTTTGATGGTGCAGCGAACAAAATTAGACATAACTCATGGGTTTTGATGGTGCAGCGAACATAATAAGACATATATATAACTCATGGGTTTTGATGGTGCAGCGAACATAATAAGACATATAACTCATGGGTTTTGATGGTGCAGCGAACATAATAAGACATAACTCATGGGTTTTGATGGTGCAGCGAACATAATAAGATATAACTCATGGGTTTTGATGGTGCAGCGAACAAAATTAGACATAACTCATGGGTTTTGATGGTGCAGCGAACATAATAAGACATGTAATTCATAGGTTTTGATTGTGCAGCGAACATAATAAGACATATAACTCATGGGTTTTGATGGTGCACCGAACATAATAAGAACTATATATATCATGGGTTTTGATGGTGCAGCGAACATAATAAGACATAACTCATGGGTTTTGATTGTGCAGCGAATATAATATAAGACATAAGCCTCTCGTAATGGCTTTCGATTGTTTACAAATGACATTGACTCCTATTTCTTTCGAACAAGGTAAAAATTGCAAGTGCAATGGTTAGGGCGTACGATTATGTGATTCGGGCGTTTTCGGGCATACGACAATTGGCTAAGATTTCTATGCGCATTATCAGTTTTGGAGTACTATGTGGTGGTGGTTTACATGATCTTTGTTCTCTCTCTCTACACATTCGCATTACAGATAGACGCCACCGACATCGGTACCGAATCCTCGACTAATCGTTCGCCAACATCCATCTACCGCTAGGCTGCTACGAAACATTCATGAGTTTCGTCACCCTTCCCCACTAAAGCCCTAAAGACGTCCGATTCCATAAATCACATCGCGCCGAACGAGCAACAGATGGCGTTCGGAGCTAACCTCGAAAGAGAAGGCGCTATCTATGCGGAACGGAACCAAACAAGCGCGTTGGTTCCGCCGCTCGCCCCCCAACTCCAAACAGGCCAGAGGCCAGTGCCGCGACTCGCGCCCAGCGAATGCCTGTGTGCCGCTACCCAGTTCACAAATTCTACGTCGCGCGTGTACAAAAATACACAACCATCTGTTCAAATATTGTGAGAGTTTTTATTATTTCCTCTAAAACAACGATAAACCATTATGTGTGTTCCGTTTCCTTGAAGCCCCAAAAGAGCCGTTGTTTCGTCTGGCTTTATTTTTGTGTTCGCTAAGTGTGTTAGTGGTTTTGTTTTGCCGTGTATTGTGCTTTAGACGACTGGATTTATTACGCGATTATGAAGAGGCGCTCGTAATAAAAGGTAAATACACCGCCCACATTGCTGTGCACTTAGGAAATGATTAATTATTTGCTGTTATTCAATGATATAAGTTTCAATTAGAATTCTCCTTGGAGGCTATTCTAACAGGATTAGTTACAAAGTGGCAATTGCTATTGGATTTGTCGTCTGTCTGTACGCTCGTCGGCAGTAACAGGACTATCAATCACAATTCCGTGTGCGTATGCTGACCATACAAGAAGAGTGACAATGCCTTATGTGGTGGAGATATTGAATGGAGACGTGCGTTGAAGCTTGTATTAATAATTTTTAATGTCACCATTGTGCCACATAATGCAGTTTAAATTATACTTAAACATAATTCACGTCGTGTACTAATTGTAAGTAATTTCTCTTACGTATAAGGCGGAGGTGCAATTTCACATTGTTTTATATGCAATCGAAAGTATGATACGTACCTACAATGCAATAACACTTTATTGTCGATTTCCTCGGTCGGTTTTATTGCACTACTGAGTGTTCCTGCTTGAAACACTGTTGTGCCCCCTCCGAAGCTTGGGGAATGTTTGATTGATGTACAGTTCGGGTGAGAACATGCCCCCCCCCCTGTGTGACCATCATTTTTGGAACCATCGCTCTGTATTGTTATTTTGTTGATCTCCAAGTTTGGAGTCAGGTCTTTAGTGTCTATCGTGACTTTATATTTTCTATTAAATAGGATGGATGGTGTTGACCCTTTCAATTGTCCCGTGTTGTGCAGTCTCAGAGCTGCAGATATTGCCTCCTGTTGCTTTGTGTCCATCATTAGGGTAGACTTTCTAGGTTGGAATATGACACCGCCGCCGGTATGAAGTTCAACCGTACTTAATTTGAGCGGTAATCCGCGTATTCCGCCGCTAGACCACTAGCACTAGTGTGTGGTGTTGAATGAAGGTTACTAACATTATGCAAGTTTTTTGACATGCTTGACGTCTTTTAAATATATTTTTTTACTGTTTCATCAAACTGGCTGTCTGCTTACTATACCTTCTTAGTATTTCATTAAAACTTGATTAAATTGCTCGACCATCACAAATGCCTTGACCTACGTAGATTCTACCTTGCTGATTAAGGTTATCTCTCTAGTTTTCCTCAAAACTTAAACTACCTTACTTACTTAACTAATAACGGATTCAGGGGGTGCTGGAGGCTCCAGCCCCCTCCAAATGTAGGTGAGTAAGTTCTTGCGTAACAAACCATAGTTAACTTGATTTTAAAGTTTTTGCAAGCATGAGAGATTGTACCTACTACATTTTCTCTTAGTTACCTACCAAATTACCAATTTCAGTTTGAATTGTCATCAATTGACCTGTATTATGTTTTACCTGTCAGTGTTTAACCCTTAATATGCATTTTGTGCCGGCAACAGTAACACAACTATATTAAAAATAAATATATAATTTATTTCAGTCTGTAAACTTTGTTTAAATACTCCTAAAAGTATTTTCAAATATTTAATGATAAATAATTTCAAACTAAGATTGTTTAGATTTTTTTTTTACGAAAATAAATTACATTTTTTTCCATTATTTCTGACTCGTTTATTTTTTAACAAATAGGAAAAAAATACATTTATTGGTTAACTTACTTATTTGTCATCATCATCATTCCTAGCCCATATCGGCCCACCGCCGGGCAAAGGCCTCCTCTCTAGATAGCTTGAAATGTAATTGTATCTTGTAAATATTTCGAGTATATTTGTGTCGATCTGGCTTTTGCTGTAATGGCATAAATAATTCGTTCAATTTACATTTGGCTCGGCCGAAATGAACCAATTTATTTATTTTTAAATTCTCTACCTAGTTACAAATGCAACAAAATTCTACCCTAAGCAAATATAATTATGTATTGTTTAATTAAAAAACTGTCTCATCCCATTTTATCAGAACAGCAACATATTCAGGTTTAAGTATTATCCGGATTTATGTCCATATTCAGTTGCACAACTTTCACAGAACGGGTTCACTAAATCCTCATTTACCTAATTGATTTACCAACATTGATTTTAATCCGCGTTTTGTGAATTAACCTTTTGTTATCGGGCTGAGTATTATAACTATGCGAAACTTAATTATGTCCTACTTTGAGAAAACAGAATGATTATAACACTATTAACGATGAATGAACTCATGTGGGTAATAAGTGGTCCAATATAGAGAAGAGGCAAAAAAGACGTATTCTAAGAATATTATTTAACGTCTACAGAAGACAAAGAAAGTTTTATTTGGAAATATTGATAATTTTAGCATCAAGAGGAATTTTTCAATTCACAATTATATATAACCTCGACTCTACTGAACTCAAGGAATCAATGATTCAGAAACCAATGGTTCTGTAAGCTGTAGAGCGAGCGACACAGGAAATTTGTGTTTTTTTCATTATTTTCCAGTGAAATTATTATAGAAATAAATAAATCGACTGCGTCTTCTTCCAATACCACATACAAACTTATGAATGGTTGAAACATAACTAAATCGACAAATCCAAATCCATTTAATAATTCAGAACCTGCTCACAAAAATTCACGAGAACCGGTTGAGAAATAAGATCTGAAGGAGAACATCCGGAGAGACAGATACACGAAAGCATTTTTTCCCAAGCCGAAACGGAGACTCTTTGTCGCACTATGCTCTCACTCGTTGAATAAAATACAATCTATCTGTCCTCCAAGGACGCTCCATCGCCGAGATCATTCACCTAGTAATGTAATACTCTTTACTTATATACTTACTGAAATGTTACATTAAATCTGATCCGCCTACTCTACACCGCAGCACATTAGGTAGAGTAGAGGTGATAAATGGCACATACAAAATAAGTAGGCACATCATCGTCTACCTAATGCTAACAGTATACAGTATGTGAGCATAATCCTCTCCTCATTCACGCACAGATTTCCGATGTCTGATGAACACCGCTATAAAATCCTATTACCTAGTTATCTTCGGTATTAGCACACACATCCTGTGAAATTGGATTTATTACTGCCGCCGCACTTCAGTTTGCCGCTACATTCAATTACGATACGTGACGGATACAGTCACAATCAGTTTGTGATACCCATGCAATACAATAGTCTGTCTTATAAACAGGTATGAATCCCGGCATGGGAAGAAGAAGAAAAATCCGCCGTGTCTTCGACGTTTTGTTAGATTCCTTTTTTGAGTGCATTGCTTAAAGGTTACTAACGACTAACTAATTAATAAAGTTTTTAAATTTGTGTCATACATTTGGGTGTGTTGTTGCGCTTATCTCTTCCGTCTCTGCATCTGACGCTTCATTCCCCCTAACCGTAAAATAGGGACATATTTCACCGGGATTTTCACTGATTTGGGAAAACTATGATAGATATGATAAAAGCGTCAAAGGCAAAAACCAAACTTCCTATAACTCTTGTCTCAGTAAGCGATAGGGAATCGTGTCAAGCTAAAAAATGTTACACAAGAGAGAGACAAGATGCATAGCACTGTTCCCCTTGCTGTGACATTTGCATGGAATTGTCAAAGCTAATCCGAGAATAGCGCTAACTCGTGTTCTATCACTCGGGCCTTAGATAGTTTTTAAATAACGTCATCGTTAACCCTAGATTAATGCTTGACTCTCCTTTCATCTTTCGGGCTAAAGTTGTAAAATAACCGTTAAACCCAAAAGTGCACGGCTGTATAAGCGCTACTGTGCGTATTATACTGTTAAATCGGTATTTTATATATCACTGTATTTCATGTCGAAACTACTGCAGATAGAAACTTGCGAAATATTAGTGTTGAAGGGCTCAAACGTCACTACTTTGACAAAAAATTACCCACAGATATAAAAAACGTGACTTAAAGTACAAACACAAAAAAACGCTTTAAATTTTGTTTTAGCAATATATATTATTCTTATCTTAAAAACATATGTCATACATTTGGCCCGATTCTTGGGTAATTATTAGTTCCAAACTGTAGGACAGCTGTGGAGAATAATAGAATATAGATTACAAAGCCCTGAGTTTCTATCTGTGTTTCGGTAATAACCATCATGGGGAAATCCTTTCATAGAGCTCTTTATCAATGCACGAGGAACTAATAAGCAAATATCGATTTAACTCAAGTAGTTACGGCACAAAATTCCCATTAAAATGTCTTTAACCGCACATGTGCCATTAAATGTGCATACTTGGTATTAAACCGATTGGTTAAATACCGGCCTTACATCTCTATTTCGGGCTCTAGAAGTGGTAATCGAACCTGATGTCGACTGTACCAAAACAACCCAGTTCATGAGTTCGCGCGACAGCAGTTACAGTTCGCGCCAAGTGTATTTGGCTCTCAGCGAGCTGTCACCTCTCTCTCTACCCTAAGCGAGAAAGAGAGGTTACAGCTCGCTCAGAGCCAATTAAACTTGGCGCAACCTGCACAAAGTTTTTACCAGTTTGCCAAACCCAGCTTTGGGAGCTTTGTGTGATCTTGCAGCACTAGATATTACTTATTATGACTACAATATAATATTACAAATATAATACAAGCACTAAAAATGTAAACCTTTAGTATAGATAGATAATCAAGCCACAGACTTACTAATATCTAAGCCAAACAGGTAGGTAGGCCAAGGTAGCATAAGCAAAAATGCAGTCCCAAAAACTTAACCTGGTCCAATTACGGTGTCGCTCGCGTCAATGGCATACGAATTACATTTAATACTGGCTACTATTGTGTTCTCTTTTTTGCCACATAGTTTAAGTTTATAAATGTCTCTGTACTTGTTTATGTCTTAGTTCATCAAATATTAAAGGTTATACTTTTCTTCGTTGATTCGGCCCATTATTTATTTGGCTTTCGCCGGTCCGGATATATTTCCCGGAAAACAGAGTAACAGGAGGTAACTGACACATTGAGATGTCGCCATCTTGCCTGTTAGATTCTTGAAACTACGTTCTTATGTGAGCTGAGACAAGATACTGTTTGTTCTTGATTGCCTTAGCCAATTTATGAAACTGATCGTTCTTTCCTGACCTGAAATCTCTGTCTCGGTCTATTTTTAGCCGTCTGCGACTATTTAAGAAAATTGGAAAAATTAGAAATGTCACCTAGCTCATTAGCTTTGGGACTATCGACTGATCGAATGCCAAAACGTTTTGTCTTAAATACTCATACCCAAACGTCTATTTATACTCCATGTCTAGCCACGGCAACCTTTCCCAAGGTTACTGCATGTCTACGTACGTGTGTCTGTGTTCGAAGGAATTAAATAAATTATAGTTGAAGCAGACTAGTCGATCAATCATCTCGTACGGTGATGATGGATGGTCTGTGGTCTGCCGGCGACGGCACCCGAACAAATTTGACGTCCGATCGTACGGCGGTGAATGGGCGACCGATGATTTTGTAATCTAAATGCAAGCAAAATTTTGTTTTCGGCTCAACCTTCTGCTTTTTTAGGCTCTTTGTTTCTAGAGCATTTATTTTTTTTAGTTTAGTTTGGTCCAAGTTTTTCAAGAAAAATATTTATTTATCTAAGTGTAGCACCACTTTAAGAACATTTTATATGTACACTATGTACTCTGACAAAATAAACAAAACAAACAGAAATATGACATTTAATCAATACTCGCATTCACGGACTATGAAGAATGAAAAATCAAACGCAAAATCACTTAGGTTTAATAGAATGGATGTTCCTAAAATTGCCAGCTAAAGTATAAATACCCAATTTGGTAAGTAAAGGATTTTCAAGGGCCTCAAACTGAGTAAACCATTTCGAGATAATTGTTTGTTGTCGTTGATAAATAAATGGCGTTACTCGCTTCAGGGAATATTACAGTAAACTCAAATTTCCTTCGCCGTTAAGTTGGCTGTCCTGTCAAATGTCCATATAACTCAGTTGTCAGTCAGACAGAACGTAAACAGATATTGATAATATAGTTTTTTAATTTTATATAGTGGTGAGATCTCAGATTTTAATAAAGTCTTAGTGAAATCATTACATTATAATCTTGTTTTCTGTGTTACCAATTAATTTATTTTTTGTTTTGTGTCATTATTTCAATTTATTTTTCATTTTACCGTGTTTAATTATGGATGTATATCTGAAATAAATAATAATAATTATTATTATTATTATAATAAGGCAAGCGTAGTGCATGCCTAGTGTAATAAATGAATTCAAGGTCCAATCAGGGAGACGAATAAGCGACCTAAAACCTTTAACGTTTCGTCAGCATTCATCGTGAGTTTTCTATAGTTTTACAATTGATATTATTTGGGGCCTCATCTAAATATATGTAAAAACTCTAACACCCGTTTGCACTAAACGCGACTTAGGCTTGTCCTAGTTAAGATGAACCTAAGCCTAAGAACAGCCTAGCAAAAAAATTTGATTGCACTAACAGATTTATCTTAGTTACGTCGTAGCTTAGGCATGGCCTAGCTAAGAGAATGATTGAATGAATGTAAATATTGATTGTTTATGGTTTTATAAACCGACTAAGTAATGTAGACCATAAAATATATTTTGGCTCTTTCTTTATAGTGATTCAGTCGTGAGTTAGAAGGAGATGTAAGATAAGGCCTTGGTATATTTTGTTTGCTAACGTAAACACACCGAAAGATGTCAATTGTCAAGTAATAAGCCAAGATTTGAATTCGAAACGTTTTTATTACTTTTTGGTTGTGAATTGCGATCGTTCGTTAATAATATGGAAAATAAGTTGAAACGAAAAAGAACCCCCAACTTTACTGCGGAGGAGAAATTGAGGTTTGTGCGATTGTTGCGCGAAGAAGGCCAGTGCATAATTTCAAAGGTTACAGCCCACGATGCTACGACCAACAAAGAAAAGGAACATAAATGGGCGAAAATCACCCGTATACACAATTCAAGTGGAGATATGATAAGGTTTGTCAACTCGAATACCCTAAACGATCAGTCACACGGCTTCAACCTTCCACGCAACTGCTGGACCAAGCTGAACCGACTCCGGACTGGCCAGGGCCGCTGCGCCGAACTAATGCTTAAGTGGAGGTACAGAGACAACCCTTTCTGCTCCTGCGGGGCTATTCAGTGCATGGCCCACCTGATGGATGATTGTCCTCTATGTTCGACCGAGGGAGGACTGCAGAGGAGAAGATTTATTACTAGTTTAATTTGTAAATAATACCTACTAACTAATTACAGGACAACAGAGACTTTAAAAAAGCAGTGGGGTAAGCTGAAAAGCGAAGCCAAAACCTATAAAGCTGCCAGCAGATGTTCTGTGAGCGGCACTGGTGGGGGTCCATCGAAAAAGTATGATGACCCAATATTGGAGCTGGTGGTAGAAATAACAGGCCGAGCCAGTACTGGAATCACTAATATAGAAGATTGTGATGCTGAATCTGAAGTGGATACTATGAGTAAGTATTTCCATTATGGCGAGTCTACATTGGTCATCAGTACAGTGGTAAGGACAGTGGCTAAGTGACTGTTTACATTGGTCTAGGACATTGGACAGTGGCGAATACTCAGGACAGTGACTGTTTACACTTAGATCCACTGGCAAGGCAACTTGTAAGCCAAGCTGACTCGCCAATGTCCAATCTGTTTACTGCACTGTACTGTCCACTGTTTGTAGCATATACATATGTATAGATCTGCTTTTTAATCCAAAGGTATTTCAAATAAATTTGAAGAACATAGTAATACTTTCTAAATACTGATACTCTTTTTCAGCTCAAAATGACATGCTTGCCACCCAAGCTTCAACATCTGTTGAATATTTAGATGAGACTGTTTTTCAACAAGATTCTGAAGATGATGAGGTATGTTAAATTAGTTATGGATGTTGTATTCTATCGATTTCAGGTACTTATTTGCTTCATGTTTATGTCGCAGGGAAATGATAGAATCCAGGATTCAGCTAAATCCCAGGAAATGGTAAAATAAACATGATTATATCATTTTACTAGACAGATCTAGGGATTTAGCTAAATCACTAAACTAAATCTAATGAATCTGTATTATTTCCATTAATAAAGGATTAAACTTATTTTTTTCTTGAAGATTATACCAACACAAGTGGATCAAGAAGTAGAAGAAGCAATAAAAAAATCTACACAAGAATCTACCAATGAAAAGGGTAAAAAAATATTAAAAAGTACAACAAAAGAATGGGTTAATAGAAGAAGACCTGAGATCAGCGCTAATGAGAGAACTGTAAAGATGCAAACGCAGCAAAGAATCTCAAATAGATTTGCAGCAGAGAGATTAAGAGCGGAGCAGGAAAAAACGAAGTTAATCTTGCGACAAATAAAGCAAAATACAGAGCTACACAACATAAAAATGGAGAACGAAAAGCATAAGAGAGATATATTACAAACTTTATTAAAAAAAGTACAAGGTAAGAACTTAAATAATAAAAATTGCATTTACGAGAAAAAGTTTTGGGTAATTAAATTTCTTCTGTCAATGGCATTGGGCAGAAGTTCCATTCCACCAAGTATCTCATTCTCGATTTGACCCTCCTGAATCAAAGAGTTCAGAAGGTCTTCGTCCAGTTCATCTGGAGTAGGGGGCACGTCTTCTTTAAAATCTACACAGATGTTGTGAAGGATGCAGCAGGCAACAATAACTTTACAAGCTGTTTCTAGTTTTATCCTAAGACCCATTGCAAGAGCCGGAAACCTCCGTTTAATTACACCATATTGTCTCTCCACAGTATTACGCGTTGATATTTGGCTCTTGTTAAACCATTCTTGAGCTGGATTACTCGGGTTTAAGAAAGGTGTGACCAGGTACTTCTGGAAAAGATTTAAAAACAATATTATTAATTTGTTTCAGATGCTGAGCCAAAGGATATAGCAAAAGTAGCCACAAAATTTGTGTTTGAATCTGAATAATTTTGTAAATAGTTCAAAGTTGTTAATAAATGCTACTACATTATATGATAGGTTGTTTAACTTGCATCAAATACAATCATCCTTAGACAATGTGCCTGCATGTCCCGTAACAGCAAGGTCCAATCTCTGCCTTGCTCCTTGACAATGTTACGGGAAATTTGATAAATCCGGCCATTAATCTTACTGCCCGGTTATCAAGTTGACAACAATACATAGGTACTACAGTTAACATAAACATTAAACAAACAGACATTTACATACAGACTTAAATTGCTTCTGGCCCCTCACTAGGATACCCTGTGTCGTGGGAACCAGAAACAGCGACAATACAAACATTTAAACATCCAAGACCTGGGAGTTTTATTTTACTTTGTCCCTAGCCGGGATTCGAACCCGGGACCTCTCGCATGGTAGGAAGACGTGCAACCGCTGCGCCACAGAGGCCGTCAGTCTTTTAAGATATTCATATGCTTTTTGCTAGGTCAGAGTATCCTCCCACGTTAAATTATGTGAGGATAACCACTGATGCCAAATGTTGCTAGGCTGCCTATCGATTTACTGACCTTCAGTGGATATCCATTGTCACCTAGTAAAAGAGCTTGCCCATATGTGCCTGACTCAAATTCTTGACAAATTCTACTATTTGTAAATATTGCAGAATCATGTGTTGATCCTGGCCACCGTGCTACTACATTCTGAACTTTTAAATTTGCATCTGAGATTGTCTGGCAATTGATAGAAAAGTACCCTTTTCTGTTTCTAAACAATTCTGCATCATCACCACCTGAAACATAATATGTAAGTATTTGCAAATAAAATTGAAATTAGGAAATATTATTAATGAGAAAACTGACATATCAAGGTCATATGCCTGATTCTATCATTTCTCTGCGACATCTAAATACATTTCGTATATATTTATTGCACATAAAAGACAACACAAAAAGATACAGAGAAGGAATGTACAAAGGCAAGCTTATCTCTAAAAAGAGATCTCTTCCAGCAAACCCAGGATGGACAGAAAATATTAAAATACGGAACAGGTAGGCCTATGTGCTCATATAAGTGAATTAAAATAAATATATAAATCATATTACTAATCTACTGAATATACTACTTAAAGAAGTACATGAATATTATATAATAATATATTTATATATAAACAAATTTATACTTGTTACTTTGCTCAATGCTCACCTGGCGATTGAATTTTTACATGGGTGCAGTCAATAGTTCCAATAACATAAGGGAAGCTGGCTATTCCATAAAAGTCGCTTTTCTTTTGTTGCATCTCATTTGGTGTTGTAGGCATTTTTATATGGTGGTTTCTCAGCTTTATGATGGCACTTGTGACCTTTTTAACTATACGCGATACTGTTGAAACATCAACACCATGCATGTCTCCGATTGCTATTTGATGAGAACCCGTAGCATAAAACCGTATGGTTATCAACAGCTGATTCACTGGCGGTACACTCTGATTTCTAAAAAGAATAAATTATAGTTTTAATAACTAAAAAAACACGCTTTATATTACACGAACTTAAAAGTAAAAAATAGTTATATATATATAATTGATTCAAGAGAAAATTAATGTCATTTTGATAAAAGCGTGGAGTGCTCAATACCAATTATTTGAATTTCTTTACTAGTTCTATTCCGAAATGCCGAGTGTAAAATTATGTAATAAAAATTATTATTGTTTAATTCTATCATTTATTCACTGATGAACTCCCTCATCAGACCCTGGATCTCATGTGGGACAAAAACTTCTCGTCAAGACGAATTAAATTATAGCTAGAAAATAATCGAGTAGATCAGATCATATCGGATACCTGCTTACCTGTCACTTGTGTACTCCAAATCTTCAGCAATTTGGTCTAATATCCACAATACTGTACTTTTGCACATCCTATACCGCTTGAAGAAGTCGATTTCATCGAAATTTTGGAACCAGTCTGGTCGTTGTCTTTGTATGGGAGTTCTCGCGTGTCGCTCATTATGAAAATCTACTTCTTCTATGAATTCCAGGAAATTTAATAAATCCTCTGCCATGGTGATTGCGATTTGTGTATACTTTATCCTCAAGATTTTATCCCACAAGTCAGTCAAAGCCAGTGTGACCAGATTAAATTTTACGAAAATACCGAGGCACCTCAAAAAAATACTGAAATATACCGATTTACATAGGACAGATATACCAATAAAAATACTGATTTTCTTAACAGGTTTTATTTATTCATTTTCACAATAAATGTTAGAGTTATATTTTAACATCTTTTTCGAAGGATTAAATTTTACACAACCTCCTTCATCCTTAACACCTTGCTTTGTTTTTAAAATTGCTGACACATTTTTGTTTACAAATCTATTTCTTTGGTCCGTTTTTATTAAATTTATCTGTGAAAATATGCGCTCGCATGCAGCATTCGATACCGGTATACATAGCAGAGATTTACTAAAACTAGTTATATTTTTGTATTTTAACATGCCATCACTGTTAGAAATTTTCCCAACTTCCACCCAAAATTGTTCACATGAGATGGGTGAGCCAGTGCTCGAAGATTGTAACAAATCACTTACTTCGCGATCAAACTTTAGGGTTCTATATTCTTCGTCGATTAACTGCATTTGTTCTGGCTGTACTTCGCATGGGAAAGTTTCTATTACATTTCGTAAACTGCGAAATTCTTTATGCACGGCAGTGTGTGGGTCAAGAAATTTTAGTTCTTTAAAAACTGGATTTTCAAAAGGCAAACGTGATTTCAATTGCGTGCTTAGCTCAATTAAAAATGATTGGCACCTTCTGAAAAACTCAGCAATCTGTTCTTTCATGTTTACATTTCCCCTGTGTTTGATTAATTCTTGGCCCACTTGAATACCTAAGTACATATCTTTCAATGGCAAATAATTTACATGTGACTTTGGGTCTAAGGTAAATACATTTTCTGTATGTTTGATGTAATTAGTTTTCATGAAGCAACCCAAAATCGACAAGTACATACTAGATGCATCATCATACAGTCTATCAATGCACGGATAGTCGCCTTGAAAAATTACGTTAAATTTGTTTACAATCGGCAAAATGTAGTCCAAAAAGTGAAAGTACAATTTGTTTATATCAGTGGTAAAAGAATTATATAAAAATTCTGATGACATATTGCGATCACTCAAGTATTGGTCTTGAAAGAACAATTGCAATGCCCTCCACTGCTCAATTATTCTACTAATACAGGCATGAAGTGAAAGCCACCTTATGTCGTAATGACGCAAGATTCTGTGATTTTCAGTGTCTGTGAAATTTTGGAACTCAGCAAATTCTCTTTGACGCTTGCTGCTTTGAGAAAAATATCCATATACTTCTTTTACTATTTGTTCTAAATTTCTAGGCAGTATTTTACAGGCGTGGCTAACACTTAATGCTGCAGAGTGACAAACACATTTTATGAAAAAGCACTTTGGGTTTACTTCTTTAATTTTTGCAACAATGCCAGAGTGTTGACCAAACATCACATTCGTAGTATCAGCAGCGAATCCTATTACGTCTTTTATTTCTAAACCTAATTCGGATAATTTTGATGACAACGAATTAAATAAATGACCTGCGGTCTCACCACTTAAATCAACTAAATCAAGGAATTTGGTTTGTACAGTACATTTAGTTTCAGAGAAGTATTTAATTACTATCGCCAATACTTTGACTGTCGCAACATCTGTACTCTCATCGATTATAATTGAATATACTGGTTTACCTGAAGGAGATGCAGTACGAAGTATGTCCTCAATCATATCTTTTTCGAATTCGGGTCCTAAAACATTATAAGTTATAGCAGCTGCTTTGGTTCTCTTGCAGGAAAATTCTTTCGCAATATCGGAATCGGTAAAACACTTCACTAGAACTTCACTAAGATGGTCCATAGCTCTAAATGGGATATTGTGTTCCGACAGAAAACTGCATAAACGCAGCTCAGCTTTCTTGACTTCGTCTTTCAGTGGGGCCTTTTTGAAAAATGTATCAACCTGAAAATTAAATGAAAAAATACTTGGTTATTTTGGAAACAAAACCAGGATGATTAACTTTGAATTAAAATATATCAAAACTCCTTGAACTAGGTAAGTAAAGCGAGTTATGCTTACCTTTGACTGTCCTTTATATTTTATCAAGTTCGATTTATGCTTTTCAGTATTTGCATGCTGTTTTATAGATGCTAATCTACTTTGCAGTTTCGCATTGCATGCTTTACAAAATGCGGTGAACTCATCATCTTTATAACGTGAAAGCCACGAAGAAAATTCCGGAATTTGTTCCCACTTAGCTAAATAACTTTGCTGAAAACTAGACATGCTGTCCGGATGGATGCAACTAAGTAAATAAAAATAACGAAAATCGCAATCTATTTATATGATGACAAAAACATCTCCTATTTTGGGGAAATTCCCGAATTATCGAAAGAAAGTCCTCAAAGATTAAGTCGAGTGCAGAAGAGACAATCATTTCACTTGAACCGTATTAGACGATTTAATACTAGTAATTAAGTATCTTTTATGTCTAACTACTACCTATTCATGCAACTGAAAACTTAAAAACTAGACGTTGTTTTGAAAATTATAGATAAACTAGCGGTCCGTCCCGAATTCGTCCGGGTAGACTGATATTCATGAAACAAACGGATTTGAATGTATGAAATCTGGAAATTACACTATATCTAATGTTGCAAACCGCATTAAAATCGGTCCAGCAGTTGTAAAGTTTTAGGCGAACATACATTGTGCAACTCTGATTTATACTACGTATTGATTGATAATTGTATAGGTAGTATTACAATACTACAACGCCGGCGACGGCCGTCTTTCTTGTCATATCTGTAACTTACTCATCTTTGCTCATAGATAACATGTATAAACTAAATCCGGGAAAGCCCCCAGCCAATGTTCGCGTTCCGGGGAATTCCGCAAACATTGTCCCAAGGACGATCACTCACTACGGTGTTGCCATAACGTCAACCATAATATACCCAAAAATACTGACTCCCAGCAATATACCTGAAAATATACTGATGTTCGGAAAAATCGATGAAATATACTGAAAAAGTATTAAAATACTGAATCTGGTCACACTGGTCAAAGCAAAAGTCAAAACACATTTTTTTGACAGCAAATTATCCACAGATTACAAAAAAACACAACCAAAGTATTGCCACAGAATAACTAATAGTATTGCCTACACTAGGCGCGTCCTAATCGGGTTCATAAAGTTAGGATTCTCCTAAGTAGACTTAGGAAAGGCTTTGGGTTAGTGCAATGATTTTTTTTGTTAGGACCAGCCTAAACAAGTTAGGAAAGAACTTAGGCGACTCTTATGTTTAGTGCAAACGGGCATAAAACAATGTAATTAGTTCATAATTTTATAGTGAAGAGTTATTTTTGATCGTCTTTGGCTCAATTTTCTGAAATGTTTTTTTATTATGAATGTTCGATAGTGAATGTGAGTTGATGTCAGTGACATTGATTTATTCATTCCTAAAGAACCAGTCGTTAAGTAAGCTTTAAAAAATGTCGATCAATCGACGTCACGAGGGGTGCTATTTAAAACATTATTTTAGAAAGTATTTAGACATCTATATTTCTTAATATAGACCAAAATTTCATAAAATAAAATTAAAAGTACAACGTATATTCATTTAGCATCGTCCATTACACAATGGACTAAATTGCTTCCCTTCTCTGAAAGCGCAATTTTACTGTGGAGTGGCCCGACTCATTGATGATGTGCAAAACCACCCCGCGAATTTAATAAGAAATGTTCACAATGCCCTCCTACATAATTTGTGTATAGGAAATTGATTCTATACATATACCTATTTCGCATTTCTCCGAAACCATTGTGGTCTAATTGAAAAGGCACCCGAGCCCGGGGGTCAAACGCGCAGATGTTTACTGAACAATAGAGGAACGTATCAATCGTAGATAATCAATCACATCGACGACAATGGTATGAACTTTCATGATAAATGGCTGCAGGCACCAACACGCCGAATTGCTCTTGATTCAAATGCCTTCGACGAGCTACCTGATACCTCTTTATAGTAAAGTGGATTGTTGTTGACAGACGAGTGCATATTAGCACCAACGGGTTCTTGTTTTGGCGCACAAAGTGGTTCTCTATTGGGCGCCCAACGGGTCCTCATTTTGGCGCCCAACGTGGTCCTTATTTTGGCACCTGACGTGGTCCTGATTTTGGTGCCCAACTAGGATCTATGTGTTAATGTCGAGTGATGTGTGTGAATATTATATCCCCCTATTATATAAAAAGTTTTTGAAAGAGTAATCTATGACAGTCTCTACCAATATTTTGAGAAAAAATGTATATTTGCAAAGGAACAGAAAGGTTTTAGAAAGGGTAAGACAATTGACTTAGCCATTTACGATTTCTTAATGCAGGTAGTGACGTGTTTGGATAAAAGAATTCCTGTCTCAGCGTTGTACATGGACATGACGAAAGCATTCGACTACGTCGACCATGTTACACTGATAAACAAACTCGATGCTTATGGTGTCGGAGGCAATGTGCTTGAACTTATTAAAAGCTACCTGAGCAAAAGATCACAGTTGACACAGATTTCCAGGATATGCCAGAAAACAAAAACAGAAAATGAATATATATCAGGCCCGAGAACTGTTAAATATGGCGTACCACAAGGTAGCGTACTAGGACCACTACTATTCCTGATTTACATCAATGATCTCCCTATGTCAGTAAGTCACCCAAGTTATTTATTTATTTATTTAATCTGAAATTAATAATTCTCTTAAAAATATTATTGAATGTCTGAGCCGTCATAATCTAATAAGTCCACGCGTTACCTCGGCGAACGGCGCCTTGACAGTCGGTGTCTGTACGACGCAACCAGAGCCGGAAGAGGAGTTCAGCCTGCTGGAACGGTACAGCTCGCTCGACAAGCTGGTCAATGTGACCGCCTGGATCTTCCGATTTGCGCGGAGTTGTCGCAATTCTGAGGCGCAACGGGTGCGGACACAGGTCCTGACACCACGGGAACGGAACCATGCGTTGTTCGCATTGGTACGGAACGTGCAGACGGTGCACTTTAAGTCCGAATTAAACATTCTGAGACGCGGACGCGTCCAACTGAAGGGAGCTGTGGCTCGGCTCAACCCGTTTATTGACCCTCAAGGATTGCTGAGGGTAGGAGGTCGGCTGCGGAATGCCAACCTGCCTTATGCGGCTCGCCACCCGTTGTTACTCCCTAGGAAAGGGAAGTTGGTCGAACTGTTGATACAGGATCGACACATTCGGAATGGGCATATCGGATGCCACGCCTTGATGGCGTTTCTCCAGCGCGAGTTCTGGATTCTATCGGAAAGACGCTTAGTGCGTAACGTCGTATTTCGGTGCCTGCCTTTTATCGGGCCAAGGCGGCTACGATGCAGCCCCAGATGGGCGATTTGCCCTCGGATAGGGTTAACGAAATCCGGCCCTTTGCGGGTGTCGGAACGGATTTCGCGGGACCATTCATGGTCAAGTCTTCACAGCTACGGAACGCCAGATTAGTGAAGACATACCTGTCCGTCTTCGTGTGCTTGGCCACGAAGGCAGTCCACTTGGAGGTGGTCTGTGACCTCACTACGGAGGCATTTATCGCATGTCTGGATCGGTTCGTCTCACGAAGGGGCCTCCCGACATTAATCCGTTCGGACAACGGCACAAATTTTGTCGGAGCCAGGCGATATCTGCAGGGGGTCACTCAATTCCTGAACGGTAACCAGGACGCCATCGGTACGGCTTGCTCCCGACGAGGGATTGAATGGGTTTTCAGTCCGTCCGTCCGTCTGTCCTCATTGGGGAGGAATTTTTGAGGCTGCGGTTAAATCGGCTAAGTCGCACCTGACGAGGATCATCGGTGAGACCTCTCTACGCTTTGAAGAGCTTGCGACGCTGTTCTGTAAAATTGAGATGACACTGAACTCGCGTCCGTTGTGCCCGCTCAGTTCGGATCCAAATGATTTGGAAGCGTTGACGCCGGGTCACTTCCTGATAGGTCAGCCCCTTAACGCCCTGCCAGAATACCCATTCGGTGATGTTAAGTTAAGTCGGTTAACTAGGTGGCAGATGTTGCAGCAGATGGCTCAAGATTTTTGGAAACGGTGGTCCCTTGAGTACTTGCACATCTTGCAGCAGCGCCTTAAGTGGACTGACCGGACGAGCCCCCCTCAAGTCGGTGATTTGGTGCTGATTAAGGATGCGAACCTGCCATCATTGAGATGGAGACGAGGACGGATCGTCAAATTGTACACGGGTCGGGATGGCACGCCTCGATCAGCAGAAGTCAAGGTGGGGGACTCGGTCCTCAAGAGAGCGGTCGCAACACTTTCTCGCCTTCCTATTGATTAGGGACAGGTTCGGGCCTGTCCGGGCGGGTGACTGTTTAATATTTATGCTTCGGAACGCACCTCTTTTTGTTGCGCGACTCGGACCGCGAGTGATCGGAAACGGAACTAGCAGCTGTCACTTGTATAGAAACGAGATGACGAGTTAGAGGTTACTTTTTTTGACTTGGAAAAAATGTCGACACATGGCGTTCGGGCCTTGGCTGTATTTTAGTAGTAATAATTGTCTTACACAGGTGTCGGGCCTGGTCGGAATGTTAATTATAATAAGCACGAAACAATCGTCGGGAAATAAGTAGATTCACGTCAGCGGAGTGAGTGCTTCGTGTTGTGAAGCTTGAAGTGGTTCGGTCCCCAATTCGTCGCGTTCGGCAGCGACGGCGACAGCATCGGGCTACGACGAGAGTAAGATTCGACTCCTCTCCCCTCACCCCCCTTGTGCTCCTTACCCCGTGTTCCTGCCTCGAATTGAGCTTTCGAATTCCGGTCCACGGCGTCAAAGGTCAGTACCACTTGTGATACTCCTGGTGAAAACCAACCCTACCAAGATTCCACGCCCGTTCGGTTGAGGCGTGGAATTTAATCAATAAATTTTAGTAGCTTTCAACCTTTTTCAATATCATGACCAAAGACTATTCACCTCATATCGTGGAACGTAAAATCGAAAGACATCATTTTTATCAAACAAAACACCATATGGAACACTGAAGCTAAAAGAAAATGGAAACCACACCTATAGAAGTCGCTCAAGTCGTCATCATAATCCAGCAAGGGTTGCCTCAGCGTACTATCGCTCGACAGCTTCACCTGAGCCAGTCTTGTGTCTCGAAGGTATAAAAGAGGTTCAGTGAGACTGGAAACTTAGTCCGGAGACCAGGGTCTGAAAGACAGCGATGCACTTCGGTGAGAGATGACTGATTTATTGTCACCACTTCTCTCCGAAAGCGACACCTGACCGGCGTGGACGTCGGAAGTTTGAGGGAAGGCTGTCAGCGATTAGACAGCGAGGCGAAGTCTCAAGGAAGCGAACTGCAGCCTGAAAAGGCCTGCCACAGGACTAAATTGTCTTAATCCCACCGAGAAGCCCGTATTGGGATTTAGAGCAAAGAAGCTGAGTCCTGTTTTCGGACGAAACCAGGATGAACCTGCATGGCAGCAACCGTCGACGGGAGGTCTATAGGAGACCTGGGGAGCGATTCACACAATGCCGTTTTGCGGAAACAGTGGCTTACGGGGGTGGGTCCTGTATGATGTGGGTGGGGATTTCCATCGAAGCAAAAGCGGAGCTGATATTCATACCTGGTGGAGGTCGGGGAGGGAGGCTAACCGCAGAAAGATACATCAACGACATTCTGCTCCCCTACGCCGGATTTATTGGCGAATACGCCTGCTAATGTACTATAATGCCCGCTGCCACACCGCTGCAGTGACGGGACAGTATCTGGAAGAAGCCGGGATTTCTTCAATAGACTGGCTAGCCATCTGTCATGACTTGAATCCGATTGAACATATGTGGGGCGAGCTGCAGAGACGGCTACGAGGAAGATTTCCAGCTCCTCGTAACCTGAAATCAAATATCGGCATCGATAACCTGCTTTAGTCGAAGAGTGGCAGAAAATACCACAGGATTCCGTAAGGAAACTTATTCGGTCAATGAAAAACCGTTTACAGGCAGTCATTGGGCCAGGGATGGTAATACAAAATATTGAGGGAAAAATAACATAAATTGTAAATAAAAAAAATATATTTTCATATTATTTGCTATTCATTTATAGGTCCACTACTTTGACCTATTGCAATAACTCCCTAAATTGAGGTAGGAAATTAAATTAATTTTAAATCTATTTATATATCATTTGAAAGCTAAGAAAATTACCTTTCAAATGATATACCACAATCCTTGAAAGTTGTGGGGATTTGTTTTGAGCAGCGCGCGATGAAGTGATTCCAGCTTATTGCCCGCGAGTGTAGTATAGTGTTAAATTAAATCAAATTCGAATGCAAGCGGGACCCACTCTATTAAATTTAATTGGTCCCGCCTGCATTTAAATTTAATTTAATATAACACTACTATATATTTTTTTCGAATCTTAATAATAACGTAGGTATCATCAATCAAAAATCCTGCTTTTTAGGACAAAATTACGAAAATTCTACTTGGCTTTTGATGACTTTTATACGCCACATTTAAGCGAAGCGCCCGTAGCCTAGCGCTGATCACAAATCGGAAACGATCGTGCGGGTAGCAACATCTCGCTGACACAGGTACTGTGGATGGGTGTCCGTTTCTATGTGGCATTTGTTTCGGGCGCTTCCGTTCGGATGACAAGTTAAGTTGTAGGTCCCGGCTGCTATCGCTACTCGGTGGTAGTAGTCGTAAAGCTGGTCAGAGGCCCTAATAGGGCAGCTTGATAACATCCGTGATAGCCGGGTTGGCCACTAGCCCGACACCCCTCCATCAACCCGTACTGAGTCAGCGTGGTTGTATATTTAATACCCAGTGACACTCGCGCTATCATTATATTATTATTATTATCAAGACGAGTCTAATGACGTATCATTTTTAAAAATCGGCTCAGCCGTTGAATAATTACATACATATATACATACAGGTTAATCAAACACATTACCCTCCTTTTTCCGCTGCGCTGCAGTGGGGTAATAATGGACGAAGCTTTCATAATATCATCCATCACGTTCGCGAGTTTTTAACTACTGACGCACGGAAGTCCTAAAGATAGAGTTTATTATACAGTTTCATAAGCGGAGCCCTACCTACTTAGTTGTTGATTATGAATGCACGCAATCGATGGACATACGAAATATTTTCGTCTGGCATAGAACACGCAAGCAATCATCGAAATACTTCAGTAACACAGCCAAGAATAAAAATCCTAGCATTTATTCGATATTCAATTCTGCGTGACAGGGGCTAACCCATTTCAAGATTCAATTTTTTATTGAATATAAATAAATAAATTATCTTCTTCAATTTGCCGAAACTAAGGAGTTATGAAGGTTTATTCACACGAAAAATTAAAAACGGCGATTTGCGAGTTTTGTCTCACGCACCGAGGGTTCCGCACAAATCTCATATTTTTTTGTAAAGGATCTGCTAATTTACGGTTTTCAGATTTTTTCTTTACTTAATAATACCTTGCTTTACGCCAAATTTGACGAGTCAACGGGAAGTATCTTATAGGTTTTGATTCCCTTTTCAGTATCAAGCAATTTCATCAAAATTGTGACATATATAGCGGTAACTTTAACAGACCTCAGACCTAAGTAATCGATATTAATTTCAACTTTATATCTTAACGCATCCATCAGAAAAAGGGTCTTTTAGCAGACGGACAACGAGTGATCCTAAGGGTTACTGTTTCCCTTTTAAGGTACGGAAACCTAAAAACAAGACATAGTGTCACGCCCTTTCCCATGCCGGGTGGCAAGGCACAGTTGTGCCCCCGGTGAGTCAGTTATACAAACTCCATGTTGCGAGACAGGGAGATGAATATCGCTACCATATAGGTTTGAACTGCATCAGGCATCAGGTCCATATTCCGTCGGTTCGCTTACGTACCAATTTCCTACGGGCTCGGCTTACAGATGCCACACGACGAATGGTACACAATACCTTGATGAATATCCATCGGATTTGAAATTTTGTGCGGAATGGTGCTGGCTTACATTTGGTGGCGGAGAAAAATACCGCTCAATGTCAAAGTTATTTATTACTGTAGATATTAACATATACTTAGCAAACGTCATCCTTTGCCGCTTCTCTACATTGGACCACTATGGGAGAAGCAGGGCATAGAAACTCCCACAGATTGATATTTAGATCTCTTTTAAAAATTGGTTGTGCTGAACTACTACATATATTACAATCTTAACTATTATGATTAATAAGCAGGCACAAACGATTACAAAATTATTAACAGCAAGGTCTGTGTTGAGCTAGATCAACCCCATACAGTCCCGTCATTGAAGTTATCTTGAACACTGTAATATCCCTTTTTCGACAAAGTCGCTTGCACATGCTTTTTAAATTGCTCAAATGGCAATTTCAAAATCTGCAGAAGTATCTTATTGTAGTAGAGAATGCACCGACCCTTGAAAGAATTGTTGACCTTCGCGAGTCTATACCGGGGCTAAACATTACAGCTATCGCTAAGTTTGGAAAACGTTGTAAGGTTCTTGCGTACATATATTATATTTTCGAAAATAAATTGACTAGCTACAGTTAGTATGTCGAGTCTGTTCGTTTTAAATTATAAATTGATCGAATAGCTCTTTTCTGTAAAATAAAAATAGTTTAAATATCCGCTGTTTTCCCCCTCAACAAGATACCATAGCCTAGATGTAGCCATCCGTGCTTTGTCTGATGTTCCTAACAGCGTAAGCCACATAACTTAATTTACCACCTAATTTATCTATGTGGGGTCCCCACTGCAATTTGCTATCAATCGTTCTTACAACAAACTTCGCATCATTTACTAATCCAAACGTGTTGCTGTCTAGCACTAAACTGGTCTCAACTTGCCTGATATTTGGAAGTGAAAATTTGATACACTTGGTTTTACCAGCGTTTAACAATAAATTATTAACTATGAACCAATTCAAGGTTAAAGACAATACACCATTAACATCATCAAAATCCTCTGTTTGTCGATTGAGCACAAAGCCTTATGTTCTCATTCGGGTGACTGTCCGCCAAACTATTATGCTTCCGTATATATTTGACATATTTCGCGCGTCCCTCATTTTTTTTTATATCAGGTACTACCTTGTACCTACCTATCCTACCATGCGAGAGGTCCCGGGTTCCATCCCCGGCTGGAAAAAACCCCAGGCCTTGGATGTTTATATATGTTTGATGTCGCTGTTTCTGGTTCACACAACACAGTGTATCCTAGTGTGGGGTCGGAAGCAATGTATGTGTGCTTCCGACACGAGGCCGTCAACTTATATAGAAAAATGACGTTTGGCGCATACTGTCAGCCGTGACCCCGTTATGAGGACAAATCCTAAAATGTGTTGATGGATTTATGAATGTTCCGACAACACACACACATACAGCGTCACACTTTTTCACATACTGCCTGGCAGAGGCACAGTTGTGCCCACGGTTAGTTAGTTATTCAATATTCTATGTGCGTGCTATATGTAGGTTTCCCATCCATCGGTTTGCGGAAAAAGATATCGTTTAGATAAGTTCTCCTCGGTATAAGAAAAATATGGAGACTAGTGTTGATGTCGTCTGAATTTTGTGCAATCTTCAGGCGCTGTACTATTAGGAAATCTAGGGTATTCTCACAATTGTTATTCTTTACAGAATTATTTCCAAAGAAGCCGTCATTGTTGCTGTATTCATCAGATAAGTGTGAGTTTCGTAAGTTTGACTACACTCACATATATTAGCAGTTTCTTTGGTTACTAATACACTGACGAGCAATGAAAAAGTTCCACCCACAAAATGCCGACCAACACCTTAATATCTCCTAAGACATAGAACCAATATTACGTTTACAATATTTACGTTTTTAATTGGTAATATTCTGATGCGCTGTTAAATGTACTTCAATATTGCAGACGGCGTCATTAAGCTAGCCTTTCCGGTTTAGGAGTAATTTGGTGCTATGTCACTGGAACTTTTTCATTGCTCGTCAGTGTATTTGAAATAAGTTTTTATTGATATTGATCTGGTTCAAATGAGCACGCCAAGTGCTATGACCAGCTGATTTCATCCATTGGACAACTTATATAGGTATTCTAGGTTAATATGTCTCAATAAATATACATATATACCTAGAATACCCACATAAGTTTTTTGCATAACACATATTTATAAATATAAGTTATGCAAATGCATTTTAAAAACTTTGTGAATAAGTCGTAGTGTGTTTAACATACCATTGACGTCGTACTTTGGAGAGTGTCAACGGAAATAGTACAAAAGTTAATATTTCAGAGTAGATACCTCATTTAATAGACAAATCGATGACGCTAAGAGCTGTTAACAGTCTACTGCTGGACAAGCCTCTTCTATAATGCGTTACAGTTTGCGATCTTTCGGCTGGCTCATCTAGCTACCCATGTTTTTAAGGCTTTAATCCAACTGGAGTTCTACTCTACCCTTCTACTCTACTACACTCTTACCGTTAGAGGTAGAAGAGGTAAAACGGCTCACAGACATTAAAAATCTATTTAGTTGTTAGCAGGTACATTCTAGGGCAATTCTTCTACTCCTACCACAAGTAGTCCTGTTTATACTAAAGCCCCCTGTACACGGTACAGTTGAGCTCGTAACAAGTTGTTAGGAACTTGTTACGAATTGTATACGCTATTACAATAAGGTCCCTACTGATATTAAAAACATACCTTTAGACAAGTTTAAAATAATAATAAAACAGAAATTGTATATAAAAGGTTACTATAGGATATCTGATTACTTAGAGGACAGATGTCCATGGGAATAGATTGTTTGAGTAACAGGCTGTTTCGATATATAATTAGCATTCATTTTGTAATTTGACAATATTTTATTTAAAAAAAGAAACGCAAAAGATGCGACGACTGTGGAGTTTCTTCGGTGGGCTCTTCTCCACAGATTCCGCCATTGTGTTAGTGAACTCACCCAAAAAATGTAATGACGGATCTAAGTGATGTAACAACATCCTATGGAAATAAATGATTTTTGATCTGATTTGATTTGATTTGATTTGTTATCAGGACAGGACGGCGGCTTCGGGGTGCAGTCCCCCACCGATATATATTTATATTTATACATAGTGCCTACCTATGTCTGGCACACGGAGACTGGAATTTCATTTTTTTTCTAAATATTTTTTGTAATTTTTCACTTTTTAAATCTAATTTCCAAATTTTTTATATGGCAACAACATTTCATATTTCATATCAAATCTGTCAATATAAAATAAATGTGAAAACGCAATCTCCTTTTCGGAAGTCGGTTAAAAAAAACAATATTGTGTGTGTTTTTGTGTAGCTACAAAACCTCCATTTGAGTCCACACGTCCCTGTCCTGTGCCACCGCCGCCGGCCACCCCGGCAGAAACTTGTCGAGGCCATCCCGCCGTCTCCGCTGCCACTACGACTACGTCTGGGTGCATACAAGTTACATATCAGACATTATCAAAACACACAACAGAAATTAAAACATTTCATTTCATTTCAAATTTCACATGTCCGAGCAGAACGAGTCGAGGTTCCGTGTAAATAATTTTAAAATTTTTTTCGCTCGGCCCTATCGACGGGTTTGGTTCGGTTAAGTGGGCGTTCGCCTTATGTCAGATCGTAAATATGGGGTCGCCAAGCCGAGATTTTCTGAAGTTTTGCGCGAATTTCCAGTCTACTTTCTTTTGCCAGGCTGTATATTCTCGCTCGCTTGGAAACTGTTAGAGGTATCACTGCTGGGTTCAGGCTTCTTGCCTATGTCTTCAGCGCCAATCCCCACGGGCCTGTGCCTACAGCATCCAGCGAGATCCCGTCGTTATGATGTCGTCGAACCATCGGCCTGTGGTCTACGCACCACTCTGCAACTGCTTCGGTCTGCCGTCCGCCGTCCAGTCTGTTCTACCGTCCGCCGTCCAGTCTGTTCTACCGTCCGCCGTTCAGTATGTTCTACCGTCCGCCGTCCAGTCTGTTCTACTGTCCGCCGTCCAGTCTGTTCTACAGTCCGCCGTCCAGTCTGTTCTACTGTCCGCCGTCCAGTCTGTTCTACCGTCCGCCGTCCAGTCTGTTCTACACTCCGCCATCCAGTCTGTTCTACTGTCCGCCGTCCAGTCTGTTCTACCGTCTGCCGTCCAGTCTGTTCTACTGTCCGCCGTCCAGTCTGTTCTACCGTCTGCCGTCCAGTCTGTTCTACTGTCCGCCGTCCAGTCTGTTCTACCGTCTGCCGTCCAGTCTGTTCTACTGTCCGCCGTCCAGTCTCTTCTACCGTCTGCCGTCCATTCTGTCAAAGTCGTAGTGACATCGTGGCTCGTGTATCGGTAAAATTGGCAACTCGACTCGTGGTGGTTGAAAATTTGGTCAGAACTGTATTAAAATAAAGTTCATAACAGCTCAGACTGCAACATGGCTGTTACGTCACTCGCTGCCACAAAACATTGCAAAAATTCTGTTTTTTAGTTATTTCTTCAAATCCACTAATTATTTCTGAATATGAAACACACAGTAAGATATTTTGAATATCTATTTTTTGTCGAAATAACCATATAAATATTCTTTTTGTTCTTTACATACTTTATTACTCAAAAACAGGGGACATAATACATCAAAATGGCAACTAGGTGTAAAGCTTTAGCTTTAGCTAAAATATAGCTTTAGCTAAAAAGCACCTATTTTATTTTCTTTCTTTCGTGTAGTTCCCATTAACATGTGATGTTTTCAAACACTCAGATTTAAGTCTACATAACTAATATTTGAATTGGATTTGGGAAGTGTCTCCTTTAGGAGGAATAGGGCTTCAAAGATTGATATTTAACGTAACCCAGCGTCTTAAGTTTATCAAGTTTCAAAACACAAACACTCCATTTAACAAGACCGTTATTTCCTAATATAGCTCGCTACTAGGCTGTTCTAGGCTGTTCCAGGCTTCGTTCAAAGAGCCCGTGCTAAGTCTGCGACATTAATTGAGTTGACCACACCGGCGCGGCGGTGTGGCGGACTCAATTACTCTTGTCCCTCCGCATAATGTCAAACTGTGTATGCTGGGAGAGATGGAGTGGTTTTGGCTGTCTGTAAACTTAGTGGGAGATGCACAGAGCCAATCGATTCAGGGTACGATCGGGGCAATCGAGTGTCTGCGAGGGAGATTCGCTTTCGAGTATTACGATGAGATTGATTCACCAAGACAAGCGTTAGTTTTAATGTTTATGTTGGTAGCTCTGAAGTGAGGGAATGAACAACCAGACAAATCACAAAACACCTTCTTGAGCGTATTTACCGATAACAAAGTTACCTATCATATTTAGTTATTTTTATTTGGAGATAAAACAATGACAGGCAACATAACATAAAATGTGGACTTACAACATAACTTAATCCTAACATCTTAAACATTTTTCTCCAGTGCGCTACCCTCTAACCAATAAAGGGCTAACTATCATACGAAAACTGCAAGGTCAGACAGAAGGCGACAGATACCTGATTTGACGGGATAAGACGCGATTTTGGCATTTGTTGGTTGTGTTGTAAACAAGTTTGGGGTTAATTTCATAACAAGACGAGTAACATGAAGAAATCCGGAGCCAGACAGAATGTCAATAGGTCTTTGCTCTGCAACGCCTGCAAACGGAAGTTAGACCAAAGAGGTTGACCGCCACATACCTGTCTCCAACATCGTCCAAGCAAAAAATCTAGGCGCTGACATTGTTTTTTATTCTTATTTACTAGACTTTTTAATCATTATTTTATTTTATTTCAAGAAACTTCGCATCATTTACTAATTATAACCTGTTGAGGTCTAACACTAAGCTGCTCTCAACTTGCCTGACATTTGCAACTGAGAATTTATTACACTTGGTTGTGCACTTGCTTTAACCAGCCTTTAACAATAAATTATTTCCGCATTCTAACCTCAAAATAGCAACTTGATTTTGGGATCTCAGGCGGAAAAATTCTATTCATAACTCCTTCGAAAAGTTATGCTTCTTTACGAACCTCGCTACAACCCTCGCCTTCGGCTCGTGCCGTAAACTTCTCGGTTCGTAAATGTAAGCCTTTGCGAACTCGTACGAGATGTACTATTAATTGTGAACCAAGGTTAAATGCAAGGTTCTGAAGACCAGTGAAGTATCATCAGCAAACAACACTATGTCAGTCAATTTCTCCACCATGAAAGGCAGATCGTTAATAATATATATAATAAGAAAGGGCCTAATAAGGAACCTTGTGGAACGTCAATTTTTGTTGTCCTATTTAACTATTCATTGTTTTTGGGCACCATTACAGACCATCTTTCGCCACATTGCCGAGCAGTGGAGTGAAAACATATTTTCTCACAGTTCACTTGCATTGATTCGGAAAAGGAAGTCTTTTCGCATTTTTTCTGGCATAATCAGTCAGAATCGTTGCATAACTTTGCTAAGAAGAGACAAAAAGGCGATAGCCCGTAACCGGTCACGGATCAGCTGACAATGTAAATGAGTGGGAACTACGTATTACGATGTTGTCGGTAATTTCATTGTTTTGTTTTCTACTCTGTGTTATTCATATATTATATTTTGAGATGTCACCTGGACGTGGGAAGATGATTGCATTATAAGTTATTGTGTCGGCTTTTGGATTATCGTACAGTTTTTTTTTTGTAATAAATGGGTTGAGTCAGTAATTGAGTAGGCTTTAAAAATTACTACGTTGGCGTGTATAGTTAAGTCTACACAATTTTTTGACAATAACAATCAATCAATGTATGTACACAAATAACTCAACGTAGGTAACAAAGTTTTCACTCGGAATTAATATTATATTAAGACCCATTCCTACAACTATATGTATAAATAAACAAAAAGGAACAACGCCACACTATGCATAATGAAACATTCATAAAATTCCTAAACGCGCTACAACTTCCTGTAAGCTGCACACGTAACGATTAGGGTTACACTCTATCGCCATGCATCGCTGTCAGTCAACATTCCCTACTTTCACTGAAACAATAAGGCTTAAATTACTCTGTCTTCCAACGTAATTAATGGCCTGTTTCCTAAATAAAGTTACGTGCGTGGAGAAGTGAAAAATCGTCACTGTGCGTGTTCTAAATTTGAATTTAATGTTGTAAGGGAGGGGAGTGTTACTATTTTGTCCATGGCATGCCAGATTGTCTTTCAGCGTTTTAAGTCTCGATCGTCCAATCATTTAATAGGTACTGTAAATAATGTAATTGAAAGAATTTACAATATGTTTAATTGTTCACAACATTGGACCTAACGAAGCAAAAAGGCATCCTGTAATCAATTTAAACTACGCTGCTGTCTGTACATTGGCCAGCATGTTGTGTGAAGGGAATCAGTGGTGAAAGACCGGAGGGCCTTAATTTCACGTATGAATGATTTCAGTGTAAAGTAGGAAGTAGATCGATATTTACGCGTATTATTTTTAGATTCACAAATCAGCCAATAGAACACAGTTCGTGATTGATCGTCAGGTCTGTAGGCTTTTAATTTATTTACCCTCGGGAGTTTGATGGAAGATTGAGTTTGATATCTTTTCCTTTTAAGAGTCAAATTTTCACCAGGAATGAACTGGAGACTAGGCGAATCAAGCTGTTTAACACGACCGCAAGATTATCACCCAAAATTGGCCACCGGTATCGTCAATTTATAGTTTGGAACAGGCGTACTAACCGAAAATAGTTGTAAAAGAAATGAACCTACATAACAATCATAAATTCAAATGAGCAGCCAGCCTGGCTGTCCGTCAACTGGAGAATAGTTGCAGCTAGAGTTAATTACTCGGTACCATAGAGAAAAGACGGTAATATTTAATACTGGCAGTCTAGAAATTACATTACCAACCTCCATGCAGTTAAAGGTATGGCTTTTATTAAAAGTGCCTGCTGGCTAGAGTTGGGAGCAGGACGTAATTTCCCAGTCGTACCTATTTTGTATGTCCTCTTTGATGTCAACGTTGCTTTGAACAGATTTAAAAGGAAAGAAGTCCCTTTGCGCTGGTGTCAATGTTCTGATGAAAAATGTTATTTCGCTTGACTTTCTATTTTGTCATTCGTCTGCTACCTAAGTATAACAACTTTAAGGTAGGCAGGTAGGTTTATCTCCATGGCTTCATGGGCTAGCTCCCTGCCACGTATAATGAGGTATTGAATAACTGGCGTAACGTAGGCACAATTGTGCCTCTGCCGGCCCGTATGGGAAAACTATCTTTACGAAACTACGAGCTACGTTTTTTATAAGGTAGGCAAGGTATTCAATATGCCGAAACTGGAACTGTCCAAGAACAAGTCAACAAGTTTTGTAGATCGTCGAGAAAGACACAAAATACATTTAAATAAATCTGTTGCAATGATGGGCAAGAATTTTTACGAGTTGTATTAAATCCTGAAGGAAAATTTAAACGTTTCAGTTTCAGCAGTAAAAAAACTTTTCCGGGTTTCTTCTGAGTGTTGAAATTTTAATGCATTTGCGTCATTCAAATTCGAAAATAGAATTTATCGCGCAAGGAAAAGCGGAAAGAGTTTTTTCGATGAAAATTTGTAGGATATCGACGTTTTCTTTAAATGTTGATTTTTTCATTGTTATAGCTACTCCGTTGCTTGAAGTTATATGGTATAGTTACTGCTGAGAATGGCATGAATCGCTTATTAAATAAATACAAAATTATTTATATCATATAAAATAGGTATTTTACAAAAAAGAGAAACATAGTGAGGAAACCTTCATACCTCCATAGCTGCGATAGTGGGCTAGCCCCCTGTCATACAAAATGGACTATTGATTAACTGGCTATACATGGGCGCGTATCAGTGCCTCTGCCAACCCGTACCGGAAAATGCGCGACGCTATAGTCGGAAGAGATATTTTTTCGATTTAACAAGGAATCGCTTTATAATACACGGCTGCTGTCTCTTCCTAAAGCGGTAGTAAGTAATATCGTCGGGCGAAACAGTTACGCAAGATGACCGACATCCCAATGATTGACCGTCGTCGTCGATTTCAGAACGGTACGGATACTGTTGGTTGCCCTATTGCGGTTATGATAGACACGCGCATATTTTTTTTAGGTTGAATAATCTGTGCCTATTGACAGAAAAAGTAATATATTATTGGAATGTTGGCTATGATTATATTTTTTCCGAATGCAGACAGAGCCAGTATTTTTCTTCACTGGCTGGATGCAACTGAAGAGGCAGATAAATCTGAATTTTTCGATACAAAAACCTGCGGGGTTTCTCGGAAACAATAGACTTTAACGACCCTCAGCCGGCAAGAATGGAATTATGGCAGAACAATTGTCCCTAACAATAAGTTCGGCCTCCATTAGGTACCTACCCTGAACTAACAAGAGCAACAATTGAAATAGGTAAATATTAGAAGGGCTTTCCATTTCTTACTCTATTACTACTCCGAGATACAGAGGCAATGCCCAAAGCCGGCCTTCCACTGTACTGAACAATAAACTGTTTTATTCGCGAGAACCTCACCTTGCTCTATCAATCTGAAATTTTAATCTACAGAAATAAGGTTGAATTTCGATCACTCAACCTTTCAAGCAGTTGGAACTTTTTATATCAAACCATAGACTACTGACAGCTTCCGTCAGTAATCAGGTCACGTTCCTTTTTGGAAAGCGCGGTTCGGTCGTCAAAGGAGGCGCAGATAAATTCTATACGGCCTCCTTCCTATGTATGGTTTCATCCTGAAAGGGGACCTCATTTGTAAAAATACGAGTGCTTCTACTGAAAAAAAACTAACTCAACACAGGCCTGTATTGTTGGCAGAGTCCAGTGTTAGGCCTCTATTGTTGGGAGAGTCCCGTGTTAGACTCACTCAAAACATGCACTTAGTTTGATATTATTTGAAGATATAACTACAAACATGTGTTAGTTTAAGATTTGACATTCTCCAAATGTTACCTTTGTGTTTCTTATGGAAATAAACTCTTTTTGATTTTTTGATTTTGAAAGTACTTTTCACGCCACTGCTCGGAAATATGGCCAAAGACTTAGAGTAAATACGTAGTAATAGTAACTCAATGGCCAAAGATGGATTGAAAAGAGAGTAGAAAGTAGTTCTTAGTAGTACAATTCAAAAACAGTCAAACAATGTAGATTTGCAAAGTAAAATGTAGTGTTTAGCGGCCTTTTTTACTTTCTACTCTGCTATTGGTCGATTATTTTTGACATTAGTAACTCGTTCAGAAAATAACAAATATAAATGTTCCGGGAAAAAACATTTCCTTGACATTCCACAACTGCCCTAATGCGAATATCAATATTACTTTTAATTAAACTGTGTATTATACTGTGTACTCAACCTGTTTTATTTCCTTACATTAGGCGTGAAAAGCACATATAGTAAATACCTCGGTAGAAAGTGCAATAGATGGACTCGCATCTTCGCGGGCCTCACCTGCGGCTCGGCCCGCGAACTAACTCGTCCATCTATTGCTTACTTTCTATACCTGGACAACAATGTACTATAGTACCAAGTAGGTGCATAATAGAGTAAGAAGTTGTTTGTCACGCGATAATCTAGGAAAATGACATTGTGAGACTAACGCAGTTCATCCGCTTATTCAGCTGAAGTTCACTGTTTAAACGAGCTAACAAAAAAGTCTATCCTTATCTAAATAGTATTTTAGTGACTAAAATACTAATTTTGCATTCGCACCAATCGATTTTTGTTTGCCTGATTATAATTTCCTTTTGGAATACTGTCGCGTGATTATTTCAAAGGCCACCACAAATCTCTGTCTCAAATTTTTTTCAGAAACCCCGGTGGCTAATTTTCCGCTCCAATGTCGCCATTAGGGAATCCAATCCCGCAATAGCGGGATCTCGCAACTTTTTTGCGGGATCAGAAATGAGGAATTACTCTTGCGGGATCCCGCATGATGAGTAATAATTGATTAAAAAATATAATACTTAGTTTTTGAGCAATATGGGCTCAGACGACTTAATGATTATTTACAGCCTCATTAAATAAGTGATTTAATAACTTTCTCACGGAACTCGTGACTTTTCTATAGAATATGTGTGAAAAGTAATTGACGAGGACGACGTGAGTTTATGAAGCTGTTATGTGTTTTTTTACCAAAAATAATTGCTGCGTATTAATTTCATGCGTTACAATGACATCGCTAAAATAAAAATGCCTTGTAAAATATTGATACATTATAGTCATAATATGTATCAATATTCAGATACGAAATGAGTTTTACCAAGTAGTATATTATTATGCTGATCATAACGTGCGGTTTTTGGACGCAGTAAAGAGGGTTTATGATACGTGTGTAGATAAAAGAAATTATGGCTTATCAATTTACCCCATGATGTATAGTATAATCTCTATGGTTTGATTATTCACAGATAGACTACAAGGGAGGATGACATTAAATGCAATATTATAATTATTGTACAAAAGTTTAATGAGGTAATTATGATGATTTGGTTTGTATCACATCATAATGAGAATAAATATGTGTTGAAAGTAACGACCAAAGAAAATACTTACCTATAGATTCCACCTCCCTGCACGTTGCCCTGGGTAGTGCTGATTCATGACAATATTTTCTAGAACCTGACCAAAATCTGATGATAACATAATATAATAATAATAATACCTTGGACACTTTACACACATTGATCTAGCCCCAAACTAGAATTCCCTGTATCTTGGGTGCTAGACAACGATACACATACTTATATAGATAAATACTATACTTAAATAGATAAACAACCAGACTAGGGTACAAACATCCGTTCTCATCAAACAAATATTTGCCCCCACCGGGACTCGAACCCGGGACCCTTGGCTTCGAAGGCAGGGTTACTGCCGACTCGGCCATTCGGGTCGTCAATGAAGATGACACTCGCATAATTAACCTCAAAAGTCAAAGTCACAGTTCTTTATTACGGTAGATATTTATAAATATGTGACTACACGAGGTTAGGTGCGATTATAATAACTATTAGTTAAGTTGTAATTGGTAACTTAATACCCAATTTAACATTCTGGCATACAGACAGATAATCTACTCGTATTGGCCTTTGGCATTTGGATCTTAGAGCTGAACAACAAAGTTTCCTACAGATTCTGACCTAAAAGTACTCGATGAGTGTGATAATATCATTAACTGCAGTTAGGCTAATGTTTTTATGTGCAGTGAGGTACATTTCTGTAAATGATGCAACACTTTGTGATGATGATGTCCGACCTATGTTGGTCACGGCGACTGCTTTAACTACTTTGTCTTTTTACTTCAACTACTTTTTTTTTTAAAACAAACTTTACATAACATGGCTCTGTTTTCTAATGGGTTTCACGTTTGCTTCTCACACAGGAGATGCAGGTTCGATACCTGACCATGTACCAATGAGATCATTAATGCATCTTAAGTAATTTATCGGACGTTTAGTGTTTCGGATGGCACATTAAGCTGTAGGTCCCGGCTACTATCGCTTCGTGGTAGGGTCGGAAAACCCCTCTAACAACCCGCAGTGAGCCAGCGCGGTGGAGCATGGCTTCATTTTACGCGTATCCGGGAAACGGCCTGTGCCCCTCGGTGGGGACATTAATGGGCTGCATTTTACACACTACATGCTTTGACGACCTCTGTGGCGCAGCGGTTGTGGATCTTGCAGCACGCGAGAGGTCCCAGGTTCGATCCCCGGCTGGGGGTAAAGAAAAAAAAAACAGGTCTTGGATGTTTATATGTGTGTGACGTCGCTGTTTCTGGCTCCCACGACACAGGGCATCCTAGTGTGGGGCCAGATGCAATGTTTGTGCCTGTACGTAAATGTTATGTTATGTTATTTATTTATTTTATTTTACATATCATACCTTAAATACTGATACAATTCGGGGGCGACTTTCAGTCACTTACTAAACAAACTCGTATGACCTAGAACACTCCAAGTCAATGTACCCATTACAATGTCATCGATGGATTCTAATATGACGTTGAAGCTGCTACATTTAGTCGGTGATGATCTAAGGAACTACGATATACCAAGTGGGGAATCGAATCCACATCGGGGGGAGGAAATACCAATTGTGTAGTATTGGTTTGAATTTTAAAACTATTCGTGAAATCAAGACCAACTGTAGATAATCTTCAGGTAAACATAATTTCGAATTTAGTTTTATAGCAATATCATAGATTACGGCCACCTACAAAAGATAGATAAAATATAAGAACAGCATGTTATTATCTTACGAAGAGTGGCGATATTTCTATAACATTTCCTTCTCTGTTAAATCGTGGAACCGAAAAGTAAACCTGTCGTGCATTGAAATCACCTATTCACAGCAGAATCGTTTATTATTCTTTGCACTGATCATAACGTGTTAAATACCGATCAAACATTTTCACCATACACATAGTATATTTAGTTTTTAGGGTTCCGTAGCGAAACAAGGAACCCTTATAGTTTCGTCAAGTCTGTCTGTCCGTCCGTATGTCACAGCAACTTTATGCAGAAACTATTAGGACTACACAGTTGAAACTTGATATGTAGATGTTTTCTTTGAACCGCTTTACGGTTTTTTAACAAAAATTGTAACATTAAAATAATTAATTCCTTAATTAATAAAACATTTTTGATTTCATCAAACCTATATGTGTGGTATTTCTATAGATAGGTCTTTAAAAATGACGTTGAGGTTCCTGAAACCATTTTTCCTCAAAGTAAATCTTTAAAGAGACAGATCCTTCCAAAGTGGTAAAATGTCCCCCCACCTCCTCTAACTTTTAAAATAAGAGAGTGAAAAATCTACAAAAAATATATGCTATGTATCTCAATACACACTTTCAAATAAAATTGGTTGGAACAAAATAAAATAAGCAGTTTTAAAGATATATAAGAACATTTATTAAAAACCGCAAAGATAGCTTCGTCATCTATACAAACACTATGAAAATCAAAGTTGCAACACAAACATCCAGTCACATAATTACTTGCTACAACGGAACCCTTCATGGGCGAGTCCGACTCGCACTTGGCCACTTTATTTCATAACCTGCAGCGCCATCATTTAGAGCAAGGAAATCTCGTAGAAGAGTGTGTACTTCAAAACTTCAAAGATGGCGGACGCTCGACTTAAATTAGGGTTCCTATTATTTTTGTGTGACACTAATTAATAAAATATGGAGATGGGAGGTTGTAAATAGCCTTACAAAGGCCAATGGAGCAGAGATTGATTAATAATTCATCCGGAAGGTATTGCTTTCTAGTGTAGTTTTTCTAGAGAAAGATGTAACTCTATATAATAATTAAATCATACGAGAAAACTTAAGGACTAAAACGTAAAAAATAAAGGCCTGATCTTGAATTAAATATCAGTCCCTCCCTACCCTAAAGATTGCGGATGTGACGTCAAAATAATTCCGTCGCCGACAAGATACAGTTGCTGGAATATAACTTGGCCAGAATGTTGACATTAAAATATTAATTGTAAAGACATGACAGGTCTATGAAAGATGAAAATACTGTATTAACGACAGATCTTGGATGTTTATATGTGTGTGGTATCATAATGTAGGGCCAGAAGCAATGAATGTGCCTGTAAAAAATAATAATCGCAGGCATATTAAACACGACTTTCAAAAGGTCCTCCACTGCTGGGAAATGCGCTAAAAGATGGTCAAAAATGGGGCCGCAAAACAATGAATGAAACAGTTAACCAGAACAACAAAAACATTTCTGGCCTGTTCAATTAGCCAGAAAAAACATTGTTGGCTTGTTTGTTATGGTTCTTCCACATGTCAACAGATAGCGCTTCATGCCGTTTTTACCAACATTGCGTGCGTCATGCCGTCGTCGCGTCGGTAAAAGCGTGCCTGACTTGTGCAGTCAATTGCGGTAGATGGCGGACTCCGCCAGGCAAAGCAAAGAGGTGGAGTTCCAAAGCTAATTTAACAACAAAAAAACTGTATATTTACACTTATGTCCTCGCAGTAGTCGTGAAAAGCACAATGTAATATCTAGGCCAAAAGTGCAATAGATGGACTCGGCCTTCAAGCTCACTCGTCCGTGTATTGCTGTCCAGCCTCTACAATAATATAATATTAGTGATAGTTTTAACATTGACCATGTCCTTCTTTTATTATGTAGGGATTTTAATTACGGAATAAAATAATTTTGAAAAACAACCAAACAATACGAACCTCATTTCATACTGGCTGGACTTTAGTTCTTATTTTAGACACAAAGGCATTAAGTTTGTGGCTGGCATCTTAATTATTCATATGCCACGCTTTTCCCAGGTTGCCAAAGGCAGAAAGCAAAAATACAACTAGACTAGTAGATTAACCATCTACAGTAGAACTCGGATGGGCTTGGAGCCAACTAAATGCAATGGAAGACTGCAAAAAATGAACTAGCTAGTAGGCCAGAAGATGCTTCCAACTAAATTGAACAACTGGCGATAACAGCGAACAACGAATGTGGAACAACAACTGCCTACATATTGAAGAGTCGTGCAGATATGGGTCACCTCACCTGACAATAGAATTGATAGTGGATGCCAGGTGCAGTTTTACTGAGACGATATTCTGAGTTTTACTTTGCACTAGGTCGTTTCGTATCAGTATATTATATATAACTAATTAAATTGATGGCCAGTTTCACGGGTTGTGGATAAACCTTAATTTGTCAATTGATTTGATTGGCTGCTTCAGGCGGAATGTCAAATGGCGCACTCTGATTGGCTCGGGATAGGTACGCGAATCAGATTGGAAAGGGCTATCTGGCTAAATGCGGGCAAAACGGCCTTGCCACCCCGTGTGGGAAAAGGCGTGACTTTTATGTCTGTCTGTAACTCAATACCGCTCGCTTGCGGTTTGCTACGGCTTCGCTCGCCGCTCGTCCAGCGGTTAGACCTGAAACGTGAACCGTTGGGTGATATATCGACTATCGCGATTAGAAACAAAATACTTCTACTTGCAATTTGCAGTATTATTTACTTACTCCATGTCTAACACAATAGAAGTCCACAATAAAAAAACTCGTCATTGGATCGGCTGTTTTGGACGGAACTTCCACAGAGTTGGCTTTTCCATTGCTGTTACAGGTAGCCCTACAGTTTGTGTTACTGTGAGTACTTCCAAAGGTCGGATGGTGTCATATTGGATACTTAGCGAAATAGCAAGAAGCAAGCGAGACTTATGATAGTTCTGTATAGCTTGCTTCTTCAGTTTACTTCTATAGCATTCGAGGCAGAATTGCATAATTATTAGTACCTGCAAATGGGAACGACTTTGATGGCGACTGGCCGTCTTGGGAAGACGCAGGCCCTCATCACAAGCCAGACCCACCTTCCATTATCGCTGAAGCTCCAAGGACAGGACATCGAGTGTTCTCCGCGGGTGAAGTACCTGGGAGTGACCATCGATCGCCAGCTCACCATAAAGCGCCACGTGGACAACGTGATCAGCCAGGTGAAGGTGGCACGCGCCAAGGTGCGCCCACTCCTCGACAATCTCTCTCTGAGGGCGAAGCTCGGGATTTACAAGACTTACGTAATATCCCGCCTCACCTAGGCAACGCCGGAATGGTATACCCTATGCTCGGAGCTGATGAACAGACGGAGAATCCGAGCCCAAGAGAACTACTCTCTGCGTACCATAGTCGGTGTTAATGGACTTCTCTAGGAATGGCTACGGCTAGTATATTTTAGTTACTTTCATAGTGTCATGTCCTATGGTATCTTGTTGTGGGGGAAAGCAGCGGATATTCAAACTATTTTTATTTTACAGAAAAGAGCTATTCGAGCAATTTATAATTTAAAACGAACAGACTCCTTAAGAGAGTTTTTTAAAGAAATTGACATACTAACTGTAGCTAGTCAATTTATTTTCGAAAATATAATGTATGTACGCAAGAACCTTACAATTACAACACTTACCAAACTTAGCGATAGCTGCAATGTTAACCTAAGAAATAATCACAGACTGTGTGCGCCCCGATTTAGACTCGCGAAGGTCAACAATTCTTTCAAGGGTCGGTGCATTCTCTACTACAATAAGATACCTCTGCAGATGAAATTGCCATTTGAGCAATTTAAAAAGCATGTTAAAGCGACTTTGTCGAAAAAGGGATATTACAATGTTCGAGATTACTTAAATGACAGGACTGTATGGGGTTAATCTAGTTCAACACAGACCGCGCTGTTAATAATTTTGTAATTATTTACTATTATTAAATAAAAAAAAACATAATTGTATTAGTTAAGCACAACCTATTTTTAAAAGAGATCTAAAAATCAATCTGTGGGAGTTTCTACGCCTTTCTTCTCCCACAGTGGTCCAATGTAGAGAAGAGGCAAAAAATGACGTTTGCTAAGTATATGTAAATATCTACAGTAATAAAGTACTTTGACTTTGACTTTGACTTTCTCGGGGCGGGTTTCCTTAGCGGGCCCATAAGACTTTGAAGATGTAATTCCTCGCCGTTAGAGTTCTTTAACGACGGCAATACACCTGCCGGGGTCTTCTGTATCGTCAATCTTCCGCATTCGGTTACCTACCGTCCGCGAAAAAGCACATGTCATCAAAAGAATGTACGTGAAGAAGTTCACGTTGTTGTTACAGTGATGGGTTAGCCCCCTGTCAAACAAAATTTATTATTGAATAACTGTCTGTACGTCAGCACAACTTTGCTTCTACCACTCCTAATGGAAAAGTCTTGAGTTTATGTTTGCTATGTTTATTTAGGTCGTGCGTCCATCGTAAATTAAGAATATTCTTAGAAAACGCACCCATTTTAAATTAAACCATAGACCACAGATTTAGTTTTCCTGTGCAGAAGACCCCGACTTCTCCGACCTTAGCCAACTTATACCACATGAGTAAAGAAACGGAACAGAGAGACTGGTTGATAGAATCACGCCGTCGTAGGTAACCTACTACAAGCGTACGGCGTATGTGTGCGTGTCATCAGCCGCTGAGTCGCGTACGCGCCGCCACCGGATAAAACCGGTTTATGCTCGTCCGGGATGATGACAAACGGAGAGCCAGTGTGACCAGATTCAGTATTTTAATACTTTTTCAGTATATTTCATCGATTTTTCCGAACATCAGTATATTTTCAGGTATATTGCTGGGAGTCAGTATTTTTGGGTATATTATGGTTGACGTTATGGCAACACCGTAGTGAGTGATCGTCCTTGGGACAATGTTTGCGGAATTCCCCGGAACGCGAACATTGGCTGGGGGCTTTCCCGGATTTAGTTTATACATGTTATCTATGAGCAAAGATGAGTAAGTTACAGATATGACAAGAAAGACGGCCGTCGCCGGCGTTGTAGTATTGTAATACTACCTATACAATTATCAATCAATACGTAGTATAAATCAGAGTTGCACAATGTATGTTCGCCTAAAACTTTACAACTGCTGGACCGATTTTAATGCGGTTTGCAACATTAGATATAGTGTAATTTCCAGATTTCATACATTCAAATCCGTTTGTTTCATGAATATCAGTCTACCCGGACGAATTCGGGACGGACCGCTAGTTTATCTATAATTTTCAAAACAACGTCTAGTTTTTAAGTTTTCAGTTGCATGAATAGGTAGTAGTTAGACATAAAAGATACTTAATTACTAGTATTAAATCGTCTAATACGGTTCAAGTGAAATGATTGTCTCTTCTGCACTCGACTTAATCTTTGAGGACTTTCTTTCGATAATTCGGGAATTTCCCCAAAATAGGAGATGTTTTTGTCATCATATAAATAGATTGCGATTTTCGTTATTTTTATTTACTTAGTTGCATCCATCCGGACAGCATGTCTAGTTTTCAGCAAAGTTATTTAGCTAAGTGGGAACAAATTCCGGAATTTTCTTCGTGGCTTTCACGTTATAAAGATGATGAGTTCACCGCATTTTGTAAAGCATGCAATGCGAAACTGCAAAGTAGATTAGCATCTATAAAACAGCATGCAAATACTGAAAAGCATAAATCGAACTTGATAAAATATAAAGGACAGTCAAAGGTAAGCATAACTCGCTTTACTTACCTAGTTCAAGGAGTTTTGATATATTTTAATTCAAAGTTAATCATCCTGGTTTTGTTTCCAAAATAACCAAGTATTTTTTCATTTAATTTTCAGGTTGATACATTTTTCAAAAAGGCCCCACTGAAAGACGAAGTCAAGAAAGCTGAGCTGCGTTTATGCAGTTTTCTGTCGGAACACAATATCCCATTTAGAGCTATGGACCATCTTAGTGAAGTTCTAGTGAAGTGTTTTACCGATTCCGATATTGCGAAAGAATTTTCCTGCAAGAGAACCAAAGCAGCTGCTATAACTTATAATGTTTTAGGACCCGAATTCGAAAAAGATATGATTGAGGACATACTTCGTACTGCATCTCCTTCAGGTAAACCAGTATATTCAATTATAATCGATGAGAGTACAGATGTTGCGACAGTCAAAGTATTGGCGATAGTAATTAAATACTTCTCTGAAACTAAATGTACTGTACAAACCAAATTCCTTGATTTAGTTGATTTAAGTGGTGAGACCGCAGGTCATTTATTTAATTCGTTGTCATCAAAATTATCCGAATTAGGTTTAGAAATAAAAGACGTAATAGGATTCGCTGCTGATACTACGAATGTGATGTTTGGTCAACACTCTGGCATTGTTGCAAAAATTAAAGAAGTAAACCCAAAGTGCTTTTTCATAAAATGTGTTTGTCACTCTGCAGCATTAAGTGTTAGCCACGCCTGTAAAATACTGCCTAGAAATTTAGAACAAATAGTAAAAGAAGTATATGGATATTTTTCTCAAAGCAGCAAGCGTCAAAGAGAATTTGCTGAGTTCCAAAATTTCACAGACACTGAAAATCACAGAATCTTGCGTCATTACGACATAAGGTGGCTTTCACTTCATGCCTGTATTAGTAGAATAATTGAGCAGTGGAGGGCATTGCAATTGTTCTTTCAAGACCAATACTTGAGTGATCGCAATATGTCATCAGAATTTTTATATAATTCTTTTACCACTGATATAAACAAATTGTACTTTCACTTTTTGGACTACATTTTGCCGATTGTAAACAAATTTAACGTAATTTTTCAAGGCGACTATCCGTGCATTGATAGACTGTATGATGATGCATCTAGTATGTACTTGTCGATTTTGGGTTGCTTCATGAAAACTAATTACATCAAACATACAGAAAATGTATTTACCTTAGACCCAAAGTCACATGTAAATTATTTGCCATTGAAAGATATGTACTTAGGTATTCAAGTGGGCCAAGAATTAATCAAACACAGGGGAAATGTAAACATGAAAGAACAGATTGCTGAGTTTTTCAGAAGGTGCCAATCATTTTTAATTGAGCTAAGCACGCAATTGAAATCACGTTTGCCTTTTGAAAATCCAGTTTTTAAAGAACTAAAATTTCTTGACCCACACACTGCCGTGCATAAAGAATTTCGCAGTTTACGAAATGTAATAGAAACTTTCCCATGCGAAGTACAGCCAGAACAAATGCAGTTAATCGACGAAGAATATAGAACCCTAAAGTTTGATCGCGAAGTAAGTGATTTGTTACAATCTTCGAGCACTGGCTCACCCATCTCATGTGAACAATTTTGGGTGGAAGTTGGGAAAATTTCTAACAGTGATGGCATGTTAAAATACAAAAATATAACTAGTTTTAGTAAATCTCTGCTATGTATATCGAATGCTGCATGCGAGCGCATATTTTCACAGATAAATTTAATAAAAACGGACCAAAGAAATAGATTTGTAAACAAAAATGTGTCAGCAATTTTAAAAACAAAGCAAGGTGTTAAGGATGAAGGAGGTTGTGTAAAATTTAATCCTTCGAAAAAGATGTTAAAATATAACTCTAACATTTATTGTGAAAATGAATAAATAAAACCTGTTAAGAAAATCAGTATTTTTATTGGTATATCTGTCCTATGTAAATCGGTATATTTCAGTATTTTTTTGAGGTGCCTCGGTATTTTCGTAAAATTTAATCTGGTCACACTGCGGAGAGCCTGCACTGCACAAATCACGTATTATTTGTTTCATCACCTACCTTATCGAATTGTTTTAAGTGCAATAAATAGCAAATAGTTATTAAAGTGTTAGGAAGTGTATGTTTAGGAATAGTACAATGGTTGTTTACTGTACTGTTTGTACGAACAATACGAAGAAAAGACAAGATATTTCATGCTTCAATTATCCCAAGGAGTATTCTAGGTATGTAAATGTAAATACCAAATTATAGGTACCTATCGCACAAACCGTGCTATTTAGTTAGGTAATCGTTATTAGTTTTTTATTACCTAACTAATTGGGTAAATTCATAATTCATAATTCTTTATTACACACACACACACATTAAATTGAAAGGTTACATAAAGAGAAATAATATGTTCAAAGGCGAGCTTATCGAGCGGCGAGCGATCTCTAAAAAGAGATTTCTCCCAGCAAAACAACGCATGAAAGAGAAATTTATCATGAAAGTGCGCAATATCTAATATCTAGTGAATCTACAAATATTTCGAATAGTCTTTTGCATGTGCATATATTCACGGCTATATTCCCATAAAGGGGTAGCCAGGGCTGTAGGATCACATAAGCAATCCTACAGCCACGTTCAGGAATTTTGGGGGTAAGTGTTCATAGTAACAGTTAGTGACAAGTTGCTAGCTCTTCACCTAACCGATGGCCCCCTTTCTGTTACACCCTGTACTTAATACCTTAAGCACCTAATAAAAAGATCATAACAGTTTATTTTAGTTTATTCTCTTTTGCCATCCCTACTAAAATTGGTAAGAATTCTGCACGCTCCTTCAAAGGTTTGTCTCTGTTCCTATTCTCTACTCATGTGCTTATACTAAAGAACATTGAAGGAAGTAATAAGTTAGCCACTATTCGTAACTGTAGAACTGAGAAGCTTTCAAACGTTTCTCGATAATGAAGAGCCCGGGAAACGGATATCGCGAGCGAGCCCTTCAGAAAGGAGGACCTTGCGACGCGTACCGAGGCTGAATAATAATGGATCTGTGGCCACCAGAAAAAAAAACTTTATGTCACTTGGCGCCAGTGTTGTTATTGATACGGCAAACGGAAGTGATTATATTCTCTTTGGATATGGCAATGCCGTATACGGCATTCCATGACTTTTTTTGAGATTATACGGCAGGCTTTTCACTACCGTTATTATGAAATACTGCAATTAATAAGATAAACATTTCTTAAATAATTATAATACTACGGCAATTTTGTGTTTTTTTTCCCACAAATACGGCAATTTGAAACTTTAGACACGGCAATTCAACATTTTACAATAACAACACTGCTTTCGTCAGTGACGAAAGGTAAGATTAAACACTGTGTTTGAATGAATTACCTAAATATACTTAGTGTAAATTCAATAAAAAACGTTCACAGGTTAAATTGATGAGCCTCAATCCTTGTCCAGCTAATCGGCATTTTAAGATGGGTCATTTGTGCCCCTAATTAGGCTCATTCCGGGGTTTAAATGGGGGTCTTATTTCGAATGTCGTGTCGACCTGATGTCGACTGGTTGCCTATTAGGACCTTCACTTTGGGTTTACTGAGTCGTGTACACATGCACGCGCACACACACATACACACACACACACACACACACACACCCTCGCATACACACACATAGCGTCACGTCTTTTCCCGTATAGGTTGGAAGAGGCAATAGGAACAGGTACATTCAATACTCCATTGCGTGACAGGGAGCTACCCCATCGCCTTAGCTATGGCGATTGGTGGCTAATCGCGGGTGTAAATTGTGCCACAGTCACAACCATTAAAGTCTTCACAAAATAAAAGGCCCGGTGGGCCAAACTAAATTCAAGCCTATTATGTCAGTGACACGGACGCTGTCACCGGGCCTTTAATTTTGTGAAGACTGTAGGTAACCGCATGACTACTAGTGATAATTTTCGAGATTAGCCATATTGCTTTCGTTTGCGTTGTCAACATGTTATAAAGGAAACAGGCTATAAAGGAAACGGGCGCCGCGCCGACTGATTAGTATGAGTGAAACCCTTAAATATCTTATATCTTTCTGTTACAAGACTGAAACTTACAATGAATCCGCCAAGTCACTATTTCGCGCAGGCAGTCGAGCAAATGAGGGACATTTGCTCGACTTGGCAGAGTACTATACTTTTCTCGAAGCCTTTCAGAGCATTTTCGACCCCCTGTGACTTCGTTCTAGATCTGATTTTTTTTGGCAAAGAGGTCTTAAACCACTTGGGATTATCGCAAAAATTTATCGTTAGATAAAACGATAAATTTTCGCAATAGTCCCGTTACATCTGTGTTCGCTAATTCACGTGGGAAATCAACAATGATGATGAAATGGTAGGTTCTGGGAAACTAACAACAACCCGCGACACCCAAATGCTGACCTCCCAACTAAACGGTGCTCGTGGCTCTGTCCGCTCCAACGTTACGTAAGATGACTGCAGCAGGAAGGTCCAAAGCCAGCCAGACCCGAGCTCCCAGCTGGATCGCCGGCGGCACTTGGACCTGAGGATATAGTGCCACCACCTTCGTTTCTACGAAGGCAAATGATGCCGTGCCGTGATGATGGTTGATGTTGACGAATTGAAACATTAATTGAGTTTTATTATTACAATGATTCATTGATTCACTTACAGGCACACGTTACAAGTAGAAAAAAAAAACTGAGAATACATTTTGACACGATCGCCCGCGGCGATAGCCATTGAACAAGACTTGATAGAATGAATGACTAGTTGAGACATGAACCAACTTTTTAGAGACAGATAGCATAATGAAGGATAATCGATCGATCGCTCATAGTATCGACATTACAAACTGAAATATCATGTTCTTTTGAATTAATAATCTGGGTTAACTATCTATAATACCAAATTTAATTTTATTTAATCCAGTATATTAGAAACTTCATGGTCACTGACTACTCACTCACCGATCACCAAAATGCTAAGATACTTTTAGCAGACCTACAAGCTGCATCACATCATTATTACATGAATGGGACAGCCAGTGAAGTTATTCCCATTATTTCCGATTGCAATGAAATCCTAATACCCGACAGTCGTTCGCTCGTAATGAAATTCCTTTAGGTTTACCTGTCAATACTGAACAAATAGAGTGGGGAATAAGATACGGAATATTGGCGGAAAATAGATAGAATTCTAGAAAAAAATGATTGCAGCTTAGGATACTGTTATGCATTATAACTGAACTTCTGTGAAATTGTGAACAAAGGTGGATGGGCAGTTTTTCCATCATTGTCCAACAGTAATGAAACTCATGACATATGAAAGCTCTTTGGGTGTACATCGTTTCATATTGTCGCAGCTAAGTTTATAGTGTTTTCGTATTTATTTATTTTTTAAATTATAAATATTTATTTACCTTTTCAACATTGTCCAACATTAATGAAACTAATATCATACGAACGCTCTTGGGGTGCACTTTGTTTCATATGGGGCGAACGCAGCGAAGCCCCCGAATAGTCTTCGTGTTAGTTCGACATCTATAACACAAGAACACCGCGTAGTATACTGAATAAAAATGTTTTAAAAAAGTCGTGTGTTCGTGAAATTCAACACTTTCTGATCACATCATGAAATGGTTGGCCATTTCATGAAATTATAAATTCATGGTTGGCTATTTCATGATATGATCAAATTCTACCACATTTATATTGCGTTTAAACTCCATTTTGAGGCTGTGAAAGTCTGCTGCAAGATGGCCCTAGGCTAGAATATCATGAATACAAAATCTGGTGCAAGACGGCCCTAGGTAAGAATATTATGAATACAAAGTCTGCTGCAAGACGGCCCTAGGCTAGAATATTATGAATACAAAGTCTGCTGCAAGACGGCCCTAGGTAATAATATTATGAATACAAAGTCTGGTGCAAGACGGCCCTAGGCTAGAATATTATGAATACAAAGTCTGCTGCAAGACGGCCCTCGGTAAGAATATTATGAATACAAAGTCTGGTGCAAGACGGCCCTAGGTAAGAATATTATGAATACAAAGTCTGCTGCAAGACGGCCCTAGGCTAGAATATTATGAATACAAAGTCTGCTGCAAGACGGCCCTAGGTAAGAATATTATGAATACAAAGTCTGGTGCAAGACGGCCCTAGGTAAGAATATTATGAATACAAAGTCTGCTGCAAGACGGCCCTAGGCTAGAATATTATGAATACAAAGTCTGGTGCAAGACGGCCCTAGGTAAGAATATTATGAATACAAAGTCTACTGCAAGACGGCCCTAGGCTAGAATATTATGGATACAAAGTCTGCTGCAAGACGGCCCTAGGCTAGAATATTATGAATACAAAGTCTGGTGCAAGACGGCCCTAGGCTAGAATATTATGAATACAAAGTCTGCTGCAAGACGGCCCTAGGTAAGAATATTATGAATACAAAGTCTGCTGCAAGACGGCCCTAGGCTAGAATATTATGAATACAAAGTCTGGTGCAAGACGGCCCTAGGTAAGAATATTATGAATACAAAGTCTGCTGCAAGACGGCCCTAGGCTAGAATATTATGAATACAAAGTCTGGTGCAAGACGGCCCTAGGTAAGAATATTATGAATACAAAGTCTACTGCAAGACGGCCCTAGGCTAGAATATTATGAATACAAAGTCTGCTGCAAGACGGCCCTAGGCTAGAATATTATGAATACAAAGTCTGGTGCAAGACGGCCCTAGGCTAGAATATTATGAATACAAAGTCTGCTGCAAGACGGCCCTAGGTAAGAATATTATGAATACAAAGTCTGCTGCAAGACGGCCCTAGGCTAGAATATTATGAATACAAAGACTGGTGCAAGACGGCCCTAGGTAAGAATATTATGAATAAAAAGTCTGGTGCAAGACAGCCCTAGGCTAGAATATTATGAATACAAAGTCTGGTGCAAGACGGCCCTAGGTAAGAATATTATGAATACAAAGTCTGCTGCAAGACGGACCTAGGCTAAACTATCATGAATACAAAGTCTGCTGCAAGACGGCCCTAGGTAAGAATATTATGAATACAAAGTCTGCTGCAAGACGGCCCTAGGTAAGAATATTATGAATACAAAGTCTGCTGCAAGACGGCCCTAGGTAAGAATATTATGAATACAAAGTCTGCTGCAAGACGGACCTAGGCTAAACTATCATGAATACAAAGTCTGCTGCAAGACGGACCTAGGCTAAACTATCATGAATACAAAGTCTGCTGCAAGACGGCCCTAGGCTAGAATATTATGAATACAAAGTCTGGTGCAAGACGGCCCTAGGTAAGAATATTATGAATAAAAAGTCTGGTGCAAGACAGCCCTAGGCTAGAATATTATGAATACAAAGTCTGGTGCAAGACGGCCCTAGGTAAGAATATTATGAATACAAAGTCTGCTGCAAGACGGACCTAGGCTAAACTATCATGAATACAAAGTCTGCTGCAAGACGGCCCTAGGTAAGAATATTATGAATACAAAGTCTGCTGCAAGACGGCCCTAGGTAAGAATATTATGAATACAAAGTCTGCTGCAAGACGGCCCTAGGTAAGAATATTATGAATACAAAGTCTGCTGCAAGACGGCCCTAGGTAAGAATATTATGAATACAAAGTCTGCTGCAAGACGGACCTAGGCTAAACTATCATGAATACAAAGTCTGCTGCAAGACGGCCCTAGGTAAGAATATTATGAATACAAAGTCTGCTGCAAGACGGCCCTAGGTAAGAATATTATGAATACAAAGTCTGCTGCAAGACGGCCCTAGGTAAGAATATTATGAATACAAAGTCTGCTGCAAGACGGCCCTAGGTAAGAATATTATGAATACAAAGTCTGCTGCAAGACGGACCTAGGTAAGAATATTATGAATACAAAGTCTGCTGCAAGACGGACCTAGGCTAAACTATCATGAATACAAAGTCTGCTGCAAGACGGCCCTAGGTAAGAATATTATGAATACAAAGTCTGCTGCAAGACGGCCCTAGGTAAGAATATTATGAATACAAAGTCTGCTGCAAGACGGACCTAGGCTAAACTATCATGAATACAAAGTCTGTTGTAAGACGGATGTAGGCAAGAATATCATGAATACTTTTAATATTTGGGTGTTTAGCTAGTTTAAAAATCGCTTCCGCACCAGAAGCTCGATTCTATATCTGTGACATTAATCTCGATCGCAATGAATTTGTTTGTCATTTTGACGGGTGTTCGCCGACATCAGGGCACTTTTGATTGCGATGGCGACTGTTTTTTTGAAGAATTTGAATGAACTAAATCGCTGTTTTGACGGTTGTCGTTTCAAAATTGCAATCACGTTCCGATACCTGTCAGAGATACAGAATCAAATAGACAATAGTTGCTCAAGTCCGCAGGAAACACGTAGATCCCACCGCCTGTACGGTCCTCCTGGGTAGTGCTATCGAACAGCAAATCAACTCTTTTCCTTTTTTTAATAAATACAGTGAAATCTATAAAAAAAACACGTGGCATTGGGGATAGAGCTACTGCACCCGCTAACTTTCTTCCTTTTTATCCTCGGCCATAGGCGGGTACAGTTGCGTTCAACTCTCAACTCGGGCCAATGCGATCGTAGTCCCTACCACACTCGAAATAAGAACGCTACAAAGTCCTAAAAGTGTAGCTTGATGTTAGCCTGTCTGTACAGGACGACCGCGGATTACGCGAGTTAGAAAACTTAGTTATTAGTAGAAATGGGGGAACAAGAAAGTAAGAACTAAGCCAGGATTATCTGAACGGGGTTGTTCCCGCTTGACGATTTACTAAAATGACATGAACTTTTGAAATACCACACACTAGAATACCCGATCACAACACCCATTGAATTTGCTCGGAAATTACGTTATGTATGCTTTATAATTGAGTTCGAAATGTGGGCCTGTTACAGTTTACTGTAAAAGGCCCTTATTCTAGAAGAAAAAAATGCAAAAATCTGGCCTCTCTCGAAAAAATCTAAGCTGTCTTCTAAGATTTGGCTTTTTTAGCAAATTTATGTCTTTAATAAAATCCATAAAAAAATACATTTTACGAAAAAATAAACAAATTGCAAACTTTTCTAGAGCTAAGAAAATGCCACTCAGCGAGGGCCACGATATTTACGCCCATTTGCACTAAACGTAAGTTAGGCTTGTCCTAGTTAAGATTCACCTAAGCCTAAGAACAGCCTAGCTAAAAAAAATATTGCACGGACAGATTGGACTTAGGAATGGCTTAGGGTTAGTGCAATAACAGCCTAAACTAGTTTGGAAAGAACTTAAGCGATTCTTATGTTTAGTGTAAACGGGTGTCAGCCTCCTAAATTTTTGGGTGACCCCTAGTATTATAGGTGTCACTTAAACGTTGTGAAAGCGAAACAACCTGGATGTCCCTAAAAAGAGATAAGTGTCCCCTAAAATAAAGGGATTGTTGGTGAAAACGGGCTTTAGGCCCGACACAGACAACGAGAGTTAGCACTATTCCCGGATTAACTTTGACAACTCCATATTCATTTGTATGGATTTGCATAGTTAATAAGTCGTGTACTATCTGTTTGATCTAAGGGTTTGCCTAATTCTCTCTTCAAAAGATTTGCTAACTGTTGAAGAGCTTTAGCCTTAACCGGAATAATGGTCTTTCGTGAATGCATTGATAGCCTATATAATAGCTTAGACTGAATCAGAAAACAGGTTGAAACGGGAATAGCCCATCACTCGGTATGTGAGCGGAGTTGGCTTCCGTATCGTAATGTTTACTTTACCAATGATTTTAGTTTAAAATTACCTCCCAGCGAGGATTAGCTGTTTCGACGATAATTTTCGTTATCGTTAGAAAATATCGTTGATCGCTAAACCTGGGCACAACTGTGCCTCTCGGAGAAAGCGTGACGTTATGTTTATGTCACCGTAAGATGGTCAAAATCGTTAGTTGATAAACTAACGCGTTAGTTAACCAACTATCGACAGATAGTAAACCAGACGTTACGTTTTTTTTACGTTTCTTATGTTCTTACATGTCAACCTAACATGAAGACTATTCGGGGGCTTCGCTAAAGCCTAACCTACCTACCTAAGCTACCGCAGTGTTGCCCAATTTACTATTTAACGGTTTTAACCGTTAGTTTATCAACTAACGTGATATAGTAAGCAGTACGCTACGGTTTACTATCTGTCCATAGTTGACCAACTAACGAGAAAAAAAAACGTTAGTTTATCAACTAACGGTTTTGACAATCTTACGGTGACATATATATCGACATATTTAGCTGCAATGGGCTAGGGCCTTTATCCCGATACATGTTATCCGTTGCAATTTGCAGAGAACGATCATGTTACAGAGCCCGAGTGTTTACAAACAATCAGAGAGAAGAGGGAAATCCCCGAAAATAGCAACTATTCTTAACTCTTCTTAGCCAATATCAGTCGCCCTGTACACTTTGACTTATTGTCATGTTTATCGTGCGTGAAAGATACTGTGATGTTGTTGTTTTGAAACAGACTTCAAAACTTGAGGATACTTACTCCAATGAACTAAAAATCTATTGAAAAAATATTATTTAAAATACTCTGCTGAATACTTCAAAATGGGGTGACAAGACGTCCAGGGATTATTGACTAACCCTATTTTATGGTCCCACTTATTAGGCTTCCTCGCACACACGCCATTCAACCAGGTCCTGTCAAATCTTACAAAAACCGAAACCCGGGCCCATCGATCCCACTGTAGCCAGCCGCCCCATATTATCACACAAGGTTTCAGACCACGCCATAAATCTTTATCTCAGAACGAAAGGTGCGAATGAGAAAGTGAGTGAGATGTCAAAAGTAGGGTAGGGTGGGATGTTTGAGAGAGAGGACATATTTCACTCAGAGCTATAGCGGAAACCTCTCTCTCACCCAATCTTACCCTATTTTCGTTCAGATACTAGTCAACGAATGATTGTAGATGGAAAAGTCGAAAGCAGCACTTCGTAACTTTATTTGGACTAGTTAAAAGGGAATCATTCTCCTTGAATTTGTCTCGCTTAGAAAAGACAATTGATTCTATGCACATATTTAGGGTTCCGTATCCGAAGGGAGCCAAACGGTACCCTATTTCTAATCCTCCGCTGTCCGTCTGTCCGTACGCCTGTCACCAGGCTGCCGAGATAGTTAGACAGATGAAATTTTCACAGATGATGTATTTCTGTTGCCGCTATATCAACAAATACTAAAAAAACAGAATAAAATAAATATTTTAGGGGGCTCCCATACAACAGTTCTTTCAATACCACATACACACTTATGAATGCACCTGGCTACGTGCATGGAGTGTGAAAGTAAACAACATTTTGCTATGTTAAATCCAAACTATGCACACCACACCATCCCTACCATTGTACGGTGGTACAGAACCCTTCGTGCGCGAGATAGAGTCGCACTTGACCGGCTTTACATCTATTCCCAATCGTTGTCTATGATATGAGCTCCGAAAAAAATATGTGTTGTTTCTCCCCAAAAACTCCCCTTGTTTGGTAGATAATTGGTTCTTAAAACAGTACATGCATCGGAGGGAAAAGTGTCCCAAAGAAAGTTGTTATTTATTCGTCTTTTACCATGGGAAAGTTCCGAGCACATAATCCTAGACAACGTTTGGGTATTGGTATAAAGTGTATGGAACCAAAGTTGCAGAGAATGTTCTCAGCTTTCATGACGTATTACAACGAATTTCTTATGACGCGTTGTTTTCGAGATAAACATAACACATAGCATGTTTATCTCGAAAACAACGCGTCATAGGAAATTTGTTGTACGTACTAGGGCTCACCTCAGAGGGGTCAGGACTCTTAGTGCATTAGTCTCCTAACTAGTCCAAGCAAAGTTCCGAAGTCAAACTTTCTGGTGTTGTTGCGTATTCGCCGAAACGGCGTAATGGCGGCGATTCATGATGCTCCACGATCGTTAGTCCGCCACTTAATTAGCTACAAGCTTAGAATACAAACGTTTCTGCCCTTTTACCGGTTGAAGGTGTTTTAACTGGTTAATAGTACCCTTTTGGGTCGGAAACTCCATAAAAAAATCCATGTCATATCTGCAGAGCAGCGGCGAGATGGGCTAGAATAAATATATTCTATTCTATGACGTAATGTGAAGATTTCTTTAGTAAATTCAAACTTGGAATCTGATTATTATAATAATAATAATAATAATACCTTGGACACTATTTACACACGTTGATTTAGCCCTAAACTAGGATTCCCTGTATCTTGGGTACTAGACAACGATACACATACTTATATAGATAAATATTATACTTAGATAGATAAACAACAATGACTAGGGTACAAACATGCGTACTCTTCAAACAAATATTTGCCCCCACCGGGACTCGAACCCGGGACCCTCGGCTTCGTAGGCGGGGTCGTTGCCGACTCGGCCATTCGGGTCGTCATCGTCGTCGTCGGGTATTGTTTGATTAGATGACTCCCTGCAGTTACTCGTACGGCGCTTAGGACACTTTTATAACAAGAATCATGTTCACTGCTGTCTATATTTCCACACAGTTATGTTTTAGCTTCTTGCGGTTCTTGATCCACCGGATTTCGTCATAAAAAGCGTAATTTTCTAAAATTTCTCGATTTAAGCCTCTTATTATCAAATTAGTATTACATCAGTCTGTTTGTTTATGCCCGACCATCTTTACATTACGAAAAGTCGCTTGCAACCGCTAAGTATAGTATTTACTGAGGCAAGTAGCTGTAGCTAAATAGCTTTTAAGGTCGTGTGAAAGGTTAAAATGGCGACAATTTTAACAGCTGTAAGTTACGCTATTTGACTGACAGTAGACAAAATAGATAGGTATCTACTTTTTATCAACTGTAAAACGGTAATTTTGTTGGAGAGTTCAATGAACACAAGCTTGTGTTTGTGACGTCATAGTAAAATTCTGCCTCTTTACACAATTTACACAAAATTTAGTTTATAAAATACAACTGCTTGAAATATACAATTATGATAATGTCAAGCTTTTTCGTACATAATGTTTCAACTTTAAAAAAGTTTTTATATACATTGGACTACTGTCGAGTACCGAACTCCTCCGGGTTTTGTCTCCGTAGTCGATTTACCCCTAGTGAAACCCTATTGTTTCTTGAATTCTCTCTTCTTCTCTCGTATTGAAACTTACATAGAAAATTTAAATTTAAATTAATGTAAACGTAACACACGTATATTTGAATTTGGAATCGAATTACTGGTTCATTAAATGACTCTTACTACGGCGATGTACGTGTTATTGGCTTGGGTTCGTGTTCGAGGTCTCCCGTCAGTTTAATTTGATTCGAACCAATTTTTAATCAAACTATTTTCTATGTTAATTTATATTTGGAATCCAATTAATGGTTCATTAAATGACTCTAACTACGGCGGATGTACGTTTCTTGTAATTTGATTTGCTTGTTAAATTAATTTGTCTCATAATTTATTTAAGTTGTTGTTATCTATCACAAGTAACAACTTATTAAGTTATTTCAGCAGAAAAAGACATTATGAACAATGACAAACTACTTTAGGCAAAGTGAATAATTATAACCTGAACTTCCTTGTTTATCACTTTGCATTATGAATATTGCCATGTGGGTTTCGGGCAAAGTGATAACACTGATACTATCAGGGAAGATACTGCGGTAGCTTAGGTGAAGGGTAAAGGTCCTTCATCCTTCGTGTTAGATTGAACCTATAAGAACAACAATATTATCATAGGGCAGCAGAGTACCAATTAAAAGAAACATTGTTCTGCCCCATAGGTGATGGACATTATATAAATTACCCGGGCAATTTGATTATTCTAAGAGTTGTTATCACACTGCCCTCTCATTTTGGGCATTATTCAAACTGCGCAGGCATTGTTTATAATGACGGATTAATTACATGGTATATAACTTTTACATGTATTATCTATTAATCCTGGTTACACAATGTTTAAATAGGGAATTATTAGGTTATTATATTAGTAATAAAGAGACAGACAAACTAGTACTACCCTGATGTTGTTTATCTTTCAATAGTTACTTGTTTATTAGTAATAGTTTATTATAAAATCGACAGAGAACTGTGAAAATCACAGTTTTCCCATACAATGAACGCCAATTTGTCACAAAATGCCATGGATTTGCTGTAGATTTTATTCACCGATTAAGAGGGCTGTTAATACATAAGACATGATTTATTGGTAATACATAATTATACACTGCTAAATGTATTGACAGCGAAACCAACAAGTCCGACAGACACTCCTATTCATGCAATAAGCGAGGTATTTCAAATCAAATCAAATTAAATCTTTTATTGCAAGTAGGCAAAATAATGCACTTTTACAAGTCAAACACTTACTTAAGTCTCATGGAAAAAAATAAAAAATAAATCAAATATGATCAACTAAACTAATGAGTACACAACTGATTTGAGTTGAAAAAGGAAATTTCCCCTTCAAGTGGTGATTCATGGCTGAATCTCGCACAGGAAAAAAAAAACTCCATGAACTCTACCAGTGCTTCGGAAATACGCCCGTCAGAGAAGTCAGCACCAAGAAACTCTACGGGGATGTCATTTTTCGTCAATTTTTTACTCAATGTACGATATAAAAATTATCGAATCTAATGACAATATAACATCGTATCCATAAGTGCCAATAAGATGTCTCAAAATAATAATCTAACAAAATAATGTATACAGGAGAGTGAGTGCAGAACAGCCGTAGGCGCACATCAGTACCTTACGGCATCCGTACAAGTGTACAAGTGGCAAGCGTCAAGTGGACAGTGGAGCAACAAGTGGCAAGCGTCAAGTGGACGGTGGAGCAGCGAAGCTAATCAGGATGATCCCGAGATAAGCGTTGATTGCTGCGTACGGTCGCCAAAGTACGCCAATGCTGCACGTATTTCCTCCCAAGAGTGTAGGCTCTACGGTGTACGGAATACGCGCTGTACGATGACCAGGACGGCATCCTGGGCCTCGCTTGCCTTGCCTGCCATGTTTATTTTACCAATCCAGAATCCAAAACATCCATAATATAGTCGCTAAACCCTTTATCGAATCAAAAAAGATTTTGAAAGAGTATCTGTTGTCGCTGAGCTATGAATTTACTGAGTCTCTATTGAAATAGTGAATTTCATATACCTATATGAAATTCACTATTTCAATAGGTACCTACCTACTTAAGTACTTTTAACTTTAATTTGTAAAAATATATTTTATAACTCTATTAACTCTAAACCTGCCTTGCCTTAGTTTGACTCGTTTGTTAGTCAAATTGACAATTCCTACTGCGTAGTCAAGGGTCCCGTAGGCAGTGTTGCCAGTGGCAGATAGTCGAATATAACATGAGACAGCTAAAAAAGGAACATTTTCACGAGAAAAGTAACATGACCTTAGATTATGTGGAAAATGACACAATACTTTATTATGGCACTTTATTAGACTAAAACTAAAAAAGTTTTCTGTCCCATTTGTTAAACGTCGAAAAAATCGTAATAATTGTTCATCGACTGGTGACGCGGAAAAAGAAAAACATAATCAATCATTTGTGTCTGAATAAAACCAAGCAATTTAGTAATTTATTTTAATACTACAACTTACTTTGTTATCAATGAATACGAAACAACGTCATCATATATGATGTTCTCCGACCGGGTTCGGTCACGGCGACTGTAACTGCTGGGGAAGGCGTCGTTCGTGTGCCCTCATATGGCTTGCGTAGCCTATTTTATTAGAAAAAGTGCGATTGCACTGGCCACACGTCAGCACGCCATTTTGGTGCGTGTACTGTATTGCGGCAGGTGTTCTGCCTCGTAGTTTGTCTCGCTTGGCATCAAGAGTAGCTCTTCGTTGGGCCTCGAAATCGAAGATCTTTGTGTGCACCGTATGTCGCCACTTTGCCTTGTCTTCCGTGAGTTCCTCCCACGTGGAGTGGTCGATACCGCAACTCTTCATATGTCGCTTCTGCACGTCTTTGAACCTCAAGAACTGACCGCCTTGCTTGCGTTTTCCGTTCTGTAGTTCACAGTATAAGAGACGTTTTGCAAGTCGTTCCTCTGGCATCCGTCGCACGTGGCCACACCATCGCAGTTGATGCCTCATCAAGTAAGCTTCGACCCCACCAACATTAGAACGTTGTAATATCTCTGTATTCCTGATACGGTCAGACCACTTGACGTTCAAAATGTTTCGAATACATCTTAGATGGAATCTGTCTAAAGCGCTGATATGTTTACGGTATGGACACCAGGTCTCGGCGGAATAGAGAAGGTTCGGAAGAACTATGGCCATATAGACGGAGACTTTGGTGGATAGCTTGATGTCATGCGATCGGAAGACTTTGCGCTCCAACCTCCCAAAAGCTGCAGCAGCAGCGCTAATTCTTCCATTCAATTCTGGATCAAGATCGTATTTCGACGATACAGTGCTCCCAAGGTATTTGAACTTATCGACCTGCTTCAGTGAGTCTGCGCCAAGCTTTATATCGAGGGTCGAGTTGACGACTCTTTGAGTGTCCATCGCCATGACCTCCGTCTTGCTGACACTGATTTTGAGCCCATATTTGCGGCATACCTCGTCGAAAGCCGTGATCCACTGTTGTAGTCCCTCCACAGAATCTGACACAAAGCAAAGATCGTCGGCGTACATAATCTCTCTAATTGTATCGCAGGATGTCTTAGTGCATGCTTTTAGTCGAGCGAGGTTAAATAGCTTTCCGTCTGTTCTAAAGCGGATATGAATACCAGATGTCGATTCGTCAATTGATTCTCTTACGACTGCAGCAAAGTAGAGAGCAAACAAAGTCGGTGCCAGTACGCAACCTTGCTTTACTCCACAGATAACGGAGAAAAACTCGGATTGCTCACCATTAAAGCTGACACAACACTTCATATCATCGTGCAGTAGTCGTATAATCCGTACGAATTTTTCAGGGCAGCCCAGCTTTGCCAGTAGAATCCAGAGAGCTTCACGTGGTACACAGTCAAAAGCCTTCTCTAGATCAATGAAGCAGAGAAACAGAGGTTGTCCTTGTTCTCGACTTTTCTCCTGAAGTTGGCGTACAGAAAAGATAGCTTCACACGTGCCTCTCTCCGGGCGGAAGCCAAACTGGGTTTCTGGCAAGTAAGATTCAGAAACAGGGATGAGGCGGTTAAGCAGGACACGAGCAAATGTTTTCCCTGCAGAAGATAGCAAAGATATTCCTCGGTAAGCATTACAGTCGGAACGGTCACCCTTGTTCTTGTATAGGGCGCAGATACGCGAGGCGATGAAGTCATCTGGGATCCTTTCCTCGTTCCACATCTGTACAAACAGCTTCCAGAGTATTTTATGAAGTTCTGCAGTGCCATATTTTAGTAGTTCAGCCGGGATGTTGTCAAGGCCCACCGCCTTATTATTCTTTTGCTGATTTACAGCGTCGATCACTTCAGTAAGGGTTGGCGGTTCTTCTAACTTAGGCATTGCATCAAGGCTTATAGTACCCCGGATATGTTCCAGATCTGCTGAACGATCTACGTTGAGTAGGTTGTTGAAGTGTTCAGCCCAGCGTTGGAGAACCTCGTCCTTAGACGTTAATCTCTGCGAGTCATCGAGAGATCGTAATGGCACATTTACATGTTGAGTAGTGCCAATTAGATTCCGGACTTCACTGTAAAAGGCGCCAAGTTGTTTACAGTCAGCAAGCAGTTGTATATGGCGCGCTTTATCTTTCCACCATTTGTCCTTAGTCTCTCGTGTAAGTTTCCTCAGTTCTCTGGTGCTAACTTTTATTTGGTCTTGTAGGTTCAAGTTGCCACTCTGCTCTTGAGTACGCAAAAGTTTCCGGTGTTTTTCTATAGCTTCTACCAAAGCCTGGTTATTGTCATCGAACCAGTCCTCGCGAACAAGTTTCCTGAGTCCCAGCGTTTCGGTAGCAGCTTCTTTAAGATCGGAGCTCAAAGACTTCCAGGCCTCTTCTAAATCTTGATCGCTAGTGTTACTTGTAGCCAGCCTGTTGTTCAGAGCAATCCCAAAGGCGGCTCTTGTCTCTTGGCTTTGAAGTTTCTGCACGTTCAGACTGACATTAGTTGTCTTTCCACGGCGATAAGGTGGGTGGAGACGCAGTTTCATCTTGATAACAACCAACCTGTGGTCAGTCCAGCAGTTAGCGCCTCTCATGACTCGAGTGATTTGCACTTGAGATAGGTCTTTTTGGCGTACCAGAGCATAGTCAATCAGGTGCCAGTGTTTAGACCTTGGATGCATCCATGTCGTTTTGTATTTAGCTGGCAATCTGAAGCAGGTGTTGGTAATGGCCAACTCATACTGAGCACACAAACTTAGCAGAAGATTTCCGTTGCTATTCATGGTGCCTACGCCATGTCTTCCGAGCACCTTGGGCCACGCTTCATGATCTCGTCCAACGCGTGCGTTAAAATCGCCAAGGACAAGCACCTGCTCTCTTTGGGGGATCTTCACTACAGCATCGGAAAGTTCCTTGTAGAATTTATCCTTCGTTTCGTCGTCTTTATCCAAAGTTGGGGAATAAACGCTGAGGATGTTCAGATGATTATCGTTATTCCAGGTGTATTCGCAATGAAATGACACGATCTGAGATGTTAACAGGACACTCATTCAACCTTTGCACTATCTCGTTCTTAATTGCGAAACCAACACCAGATCGACGGGGTTCTGATGCTGCGTTTCCTTTCCAGAAGAATGTATAGCCGCCTCCATGCTCTACTATTTTGCCCTCTTCCGCTAGATGGGTCTCACTAAGTGCGGCTATATCGATATTGTACCGTCGTAATTCTCGGGCAACGATAGCAGTTTTCCGCTCCGGGCATAGGTTGGTGTCACGATCGAGTAGAGTTCGTACATTCCAAGCGGCAAAAGTCAATGGTTGGATTTTCGTAACTTTATTCTTGTTTCGACCGCGAGTCTGGGATGCACAGGCAGCCGCGGTTGCTACCTCCCATTTGGGTTGGGATAAACATTTGTTTGGGGCACCTTTTCTAGCCCCCTCCACGGCTGGGCGTGGGAAGCAGTGTTTCCCTGAATAAGGCTGCTTCGTCGCACAGAGTGCTGCCGAATCTACGAAGTTATCCCTTGTTCTACGCAGAAGCGACCACTCTCTCTGAGCCGCCTGTGTGCAAGATAAGCCAAAGCCCGGCTTACATCGATACCGAACCTCTCTGCCTCTCATTGTCGCCACAGGGCTTGATGTAAGTCAGTGTCCGTTATATTTGCTGAAACAGTCAAGTGCGCAGGATATATTTGGGTGCATAAACGGGCGCGCATATGCAGATGCACCCTCTCGTCCTCGTCCTCCTTGGACCAATGGAACGAAGAATCGATACGATTGGAGGAGAATTTGGATGCAGTGTATGGCCGCCAGTTGCCTTGTCCTCTACTGACGCCCTCGGCATTACACGCTGCCTTGCTGACTCGCCGACTCCGCCAAGCCACTGTTGCTTATCAGTAGTCGGGCTGCCTTCGGCGCCGAGCCAGTCTTCAGGCGCTATGCGGGAGGATTCCGCCCCCTTTCGGTCTGTGACCTGTCCGCCTAAAAGTATCCAGATCCATCGCCTCTTCCGCCAGCATTGCCGTACCAAAGTCCACCTTTTTCGCCGCTACTGCCGTTGAGGTCTTCACCTGTAACCCTAGGCAAGGGGCCTGTTGGTCCGCGGGAGGTATTTTATTTCCCTCCAGCCCTGCAGATGTCGTAAGGACAACCTGTCGAGCACCCCCTATCCGCCACCTGGGGACGCGTTCCCTAGGGGTGAGGCTCCCCCGAGAACAGTCATCATATATATTAATGGCGACAGGGTAGCTAATTTGAACTGGTAGAACCTGGAAAAAATCGTTTATATTAGCATCGTTGTCACGAAAAATAGTTACTTAAAACTTTTTGAGATCTTAAGAATATTGTGCAATTAGTACCTTCACCACTCTTGCTGTATGTTATTTTTGCATGCATCATTGCTTTTGAAGGCTCAAATTTTGTGGCTTTTTTAATGTTTGCTTTAGTAGCCATCAAAAAACCGGTCAAGTGCGAGTCTAAATCGCGCACGAAGGGTTCCGTACCACCGTTCAATGGAAGCGATGGTGTGGAGTGAATAGTTTGGATTTTACACAGCAAAATATTGTTTACAAAGTTATTGGTGCGGTTACTTTCACACTCCATGTACGTAACCAGGTGCATCCATAAGTTTGTATGTGGTATTGAAAGAATTGTTGTATGGGAGCCCCCTTAAATATTTCTTTTATCCTGTTTTTTAGTATTTGTTGTTATAGCGGCAACATAAATACATAATCTGTGAAAATTTCAACTCTCTAGCTAGCTAGGTTCTTGAGATACAGCCTGGTGACAGACGGACGGACGGACGGACGGACGGACAGCGGAGTCTTAGTAATAGGGTCCCGTTTGGAACCCTTCGGGTACGGAACCCTAAAAAAGAGCGATATTCAAAGTAAGTGCATTAAAACAAGACAAAAACCATGCATCCGTAGAAAATCTTAAGATTCGATACTGTGATTACATCACGGCATCACCAAAAAAGGACGTGAATCGAATCAAATAATTGTCTGTCCATATAAAGGCTATAGACAAAGCTTCGTATGGCAAACTTTGCATGTATAGTCATTTACGTAAGTAGGTGCACATCATTTTTACGAAAGAGACATCAACATGAATAGGTATAAAAAATACCGTCTGCGACAACTTTTTGACTGGCAACACTGGGCACACTGGAATGGAAGCCATGCGCATTGGTTTGAAAGGCTATATGAGTGGCACAAGCACTGTTATGAGCATTTTGGTTCATATACTAGAGACAATAAAAACTTTACGCAGAATTATGTAGGTAGATAGCACAAATGTTCTGTGGTAGATAGTATGTGTATCTATTTACCTTTGATTAGCGTGGGTCGATTAACAAAGTCAAATATTCTAGAGCCAGGCTTGCCGATACTCAACCAAATCCCAATCCCTGTTAGAAAACAAAACTAAAGTTACTAAATAAAACATAATGTAAATATAAAAAGCTATAAACAGCTACACCAACTTCTTGAACCTATATAATGTGCAGTGAAAAGGCACACTAGGTATATGCTTGTTTACTAGTAACTTGGATGAAAATTAAAAAAAAAAACTTATTTCAGTTGCAAACTTACTTTGTTATTGAATTACTGATTCCTTAGGTAGGTAGGTACCTACTTTCTTAATAAATTAAAACTAATGTAAATACAACATTAACTTGCCAAGTATTGTTAGCAATACAAGTCACTGTACAAACTGTTTACAGCAATCACTTGTGGAATGAATATAAATAATACTCTATGAAACCCAACCAAAGTTGAATCACAACTCAAACAAAAACACGTTAAATGATCAGAGACTATATAGAGCGTTAATACTACGCGCAATGATCGGTTCGCTGCTAGCTAGTCACCACTCGCTTACTCGCTCGGCTCGACTAAGTAAGCGGAATGGAAGATTTAGAAATACACGCGAGTGAGTAAAATGCGTTCCATTTCACGATATTTTTTTGTTTGCTGGAATATAATTAATTATATAGTTTATTTATATTGACCTAAAAGTAACACGAAAGTAACATATTGAGTCTTGTAACATGGAGGTAACACGAGAGGCTCAAAAGTAACGTAAAATGTTACAAAAGTAACATTCTGGCAATGCTGCCCATAGGACAGGCATTGCCTAGTTTGGGATCCGCTATTATTTTCTAGACACTAAAATTCTAAACGTGTTTCTTTTCTTTATGTATTAACTTGTGTAGTACTACGAAGGCAAATAAATGTTTTTTTTAATTGACCGATCGAGCGAAGGGAGCAAAGGGCTGCATTTCGACATGCATGTGTGTCTGTCAGTTCCGGTCTAGGGGCCACAGGTTTCAAGCGATCCTCACAAAACTTGGCACACGTGTTCCTTGAATTAAAAGTTTTTTTTTTGTCGACAGTTTTTCTCGATTTTCCGCTTAGGGGAGTTATGACGTCATTAATATTTTGTGTTTTTTTTTTCTGAAATCTATCGCGTGGGGTATCAAATTAAAGGGTTTCATGAGCCGGTTCTAAAAATATACTACACCATTACCTTTCGGCCTCCTGTTTTCTAAAAATCCAAGAAATATTTTCAAAACATACCAAGTTTGGATTCCTCGAAGCAGGAGACGGATTAGTAAAGAGGATCTATATCGACCATGAGAGTGAGTGAAATAGACTGTAACTATTTTCGTGAAAAGTCAATAGATTGTATTTTAAATCACAAAATGTAGTTTAGGAAGTTATTGGTATAACTTTACTATTGATTTTGATTGAATCTAAAATACTTGCCTATAAATTGGTTCACAGTCCCCCCTGTTAGCGAGGTCTACTGCCCACAGGGCCACTATGTTATGTACTTGTAGACTAGGACAGTTTAGCGGTTTATTTAATTATATTAGTGTGAAATGGGTACTTTAAACGTATGACCGCAAATCTTTGTTTGTCGACATACTGGTTCTGACCATCAAAATTTCCTACTGAATGCGCGAAAAGTGGGCGCGACTAGAAATACTGATTTTGGCAGAAAGAAATACTAAATTGTGCGAACAACTGAAAGCGACAATATAGTAATCTGAAAAAACAGCAACTTAGAAAAATTAATTTGAGTACCAAAAATACAAAAAGGGCGTTGGATCTTGCAGTTCTTACATGTTTAACGTAACACTAAGGATAAAGGGGGCTACGCTTCGATGGACATTCGCTCAATAGGGTCCCGGGTTCGAGACTCGGTGGGAGCAAATATTTGTTTGATGAGAACTATCTAATTATAATATTTATCTATCTAAGTATAATATTTATTTATATAAGTATGTGTATCGTTGTCTGGTACCCAAGATACAGGAAATCCTCGTTTGGGGTTAGATCAATATGTGTAAATAGTGTCCAGGGTATTATGACCCGGCTAAAAAGCCAAGGGCTGTAAAGACTTGCTTAAAGTTAGATTGGCATGATATAGATGTGGCATTGTGGGCAAGTGGTGGTATAATAGTGCTTTTCACGACTACTGCGAAGGAATAAAAATAAATAATTATCTTACGACCGACTTAGCAGCCTCTTGTAATTCGGTAGGGCGCAACGTGTCCATCACTGTCACTAGATGAATCCATCGGAGATCAAACTTTGGTTAACTTTCGTAATTAACTTATCATCGATACTCAATAAATCTTTCTTACTCTCCCGCCTATTTTTCCTTTATTTATTTTTTTGGGGCTCAAAACAAAACGGGGAGGCCGTCAGTGTTTTACCGTATGGGCTAGTTTTTTTTTAATGAGCGTTTATTTGTGGCCACTCTTTAGTTGATTTTATGTCGAATATAAATCGTGTTCTGATTGGTTGAAACCGTGAACAGCGGGCAGATATGATTGGTCGACTTGCTGTTTGAACAAGCCAACAATGTTTTTCTGGCCTCTTAGCACAAGGCAGAAATATTTTTTTCACACCTTTCATTCGGAAAAGTAAGTTTTGCTCCACGACGAGAGGGAGCAAAATGCTACTTTTCTGTTCAAGCTACTTTTTTAATTTATTCATTGGCATGTAGCATTTACTCAATGTGCCAATTGAACACAGATCTTAATAAAATAGTCGATTGTAATTTCGTCGTAGTCGATTAAAAACGAACATGTTTCAAGTTTTAACTTTAACAACGTTATATGAAAATTTTTGAATGTTTCGTAATATTTAAAAAAAACGTCACAATAAATTATATGTTTTACTGAAATCAAAACTATCGATGACTGTTATTGTGATATAATGAATATTGATATCCGAAACCATTGTAATATTCGATTCGATTATTTTTACACATTAGTAAAAGTACACAGGAATATTTTATCTGTGACCTTTCCCTAATCCTTCACAATCCACCATTATAAAAAAAAGTTTTGTTTCGTTGTTCGATTACTAAAAACTGTAAAAGTGGTGAAAGTATAATTCAAAGTATAGTTATTTAATGCTTTAGAGCATTTAATTTAAATTTTCCTCATAGTCGGTGTGAAAAGTTGTATGTGTCACTCAGGAGCAAAATTATTTTCGTCATGGGCGTTAACGCTTGAATCCTTCGTTACGCTCAGGATTCTAAGTTAGAATCCCTCGCTACGCTCAGGATTCTATCGTATAATCCTTCCCTTCACTCTGGATTCAATGTACCGCCCTCGCCGTAAATACATCATTTTGCTCCCTTGTGACACAAATAACAATTTCCGACTTCTGAGCTAAAAATAGCACCTCCGCCGCTGGATTTTGGGTTCTCAGGAAAGATTATATTCCTAACTCGTTCGAAATGGCTTTTGCGAACTCGTGGGAAATGTACTAATTCTCCTCAGAAGCTCGAACAAGAGCTTTTTGCTGCGAGTAAACAGTGTGCAAATTTGCATTTTGCTCATTAAAGATACTGCTTTCGATTTTTAACTTGATTGCAGTTTCGGTAATATTAAATTCCAAATAATCGAGCTTATTTTATTCTCTCTCCTAGCCATTCTAATTGATAAATAATACAATTAGAGAAATATTCCGCAGTGTAAAATAGTCGACGATTATCATGAAAAATTACAATAAATGTTATTTGATTTTTCAATGTTGTATTTTCCTATTTTGTTTCTATCTTATTTAGTATGTTCTCATTGCTGAGATGAAAAGTTGTATGTGCAACACGAGACCAAAGTTATTTGCATCTCGTGATTTTAAGTCCCTTGCTCACTCAGGATTCCAAAGTAGAATGACTCGCTACGCTCGTGATCCAAATATAGAATCCTTCGCTCACTCGCGACTCAAACAAGCATTGGCAGCAAAAATCAACCTTGCTCTCTTGTTGCACAAGTAACTATTGTTTTCCTGGTAACTATTCATTGTTTTGTGGCGCCGTTGCAGACCATCTTTCGCCACATTTCCGAGTAGTAGTGGTGTGAAATAGTACATTACTGCCGTAGCGGGGAAAGTCGTCATTTGAGAATGAGTATTGACTTCCGCCGAGGCTTGGTATGGTGCTTTTCTCAAAATATGCAAGGAAAGATGTAAATTTCATAAAAAATCCTTTCTCAATTCCCCAGGACATGAAATTCTCGTAAGCTTTTGCATACCTGCTTACATTTCCCTGGACTTCTTTGGTAACAAAATTTTCCAAGGCCAATTTGGCTTTCGCCCATAAATTAGGCGGATTACATTCAGTCTCCATTTCACTCTAATTATAACTAATTCAATATAATAGTTGTTCTCAACATTTTATTTTTAGCTTTTTATTTTGTTTTCCGGCTAATGGTAGGTATTTCTGTCGTATGCTTTTTTTAGGCAAAGATAACTCGACGATACGGCTTTGCGATGGGGTATGCCCGATTTTGAGGACTCTGCATGTTCAATTCAAGTCCGAAATATAAACAAATCGACACGTTCAGTAACTTTGATGTATGACGTAATGTATTTCCGAACGTAATATGAAAAAATCGCGCATGTTTGAGAAAAGGTACATTATTGCGCTGCAGTGCCGCCGATTTCGGACCACACCTATACAATTTATATGAATAAAGGTGCAAGTGGCATACGTCAAGTTAACAGGTGCAGTGGTGATGCTAAACAGGATCATCCCCGGGTAAGCGTTAAATGCTGCATACTGTCACCAAAGGAAAATACAAATTTAACCACAGCTGAACAAATTATGAATCGCATCTCTATCTTCACGACAAATCAGGAGTGACTCTCTAAAAATGTCAAAACTTTTGTGTGTGGCAAGTAAAAACATAATGCCGGAACGAATTCAAACATAAAACCGTTTTATGTGGCGTTTCGCGTGGCATTTAAAATGTCGGCTGTGGTTGTTGTGCTGGTCACTGGGCAGGGAATAGGAAAAGGTCGGGCTTGGTCCTATATTGTAAGAGATGGGAAGATTAGGGTTATTTCTAGGCAGATATTCTCTTCATACAATTCATGACAAGCCCAGAGGCGTCACATCACACACAACTATTTAAACCATTTGTAAAAAGAGTTTGAAAATAGAAAATATGGCTACCGCACATGGGCTTTTGATATTTTAAGTTTAGTTAGTTCTTTAGTTTGTCGGTTGACTCCCTCAGAATTCCACAGATTTTCATGTTTCATGCTGTTTCTTCACGACCAAGTTTTATTCTATAGTAGTTATAGTTCATGTAGTCTTTGGCTCCAAAGATTTCATTCTCTAATTAACCTAGAAAAAAAAGTATCTGGCCGGTTGGTAGATATTTAGGTGCACGGTTAGTTTGTAAAATAAATTGGTGTTATTTGTATTATTGACACTTCCTTGTGGAAAAAACTAGCCATGTACTGATTTTTCTCTTGAACATATTAATGGACGCTTTTAAACTTCCATGTAGTGCAAAATTTTCATTATACATATGTAGTATTGAATACGGACAAAACTATAATTCAAGTTATACCTCGCGCCACGAATTAAGAGCGCTGGGTGACGTTGGCGGGAATTACTGAACGTATGTATACAGGTATTGAAAAGTGACTACTGCGCATTCAAGGCCACAGCTCGTAACTCGTGGACCGAGGAATTCACTGCGGCAATTGTGAGGATTTTTGACGTTGTTTTATTATTTAAAATGTACTAATTGAGATGCTGGGTAACGTCAAATTCGGTCATAGGCCAATCTTTGAAGCGCTATTCCTCATAAAGGAGCCCTTTTCCAAATCCCAGAAAAATATGTCTTAAACACTTTCCTTTTCTTCAATCTGTGTGTTTGAAAACATCAGCCCATCAATATATCAATGGGAACACCTACATGAAAACATCAGCCCATCAATATATCAATGGGAACACCTACATGAAAACATCAGCCCATCAATATATCAATGGGAACACCTACATGAAAACATCAGCCTATCAATATATCAATGGGAACACCTACATGAAAACATCAGCCCATCAATATATCAATGGGAACACCTACATGAAAACATCAGCCCATCAATATATCAATGGGAACACTTACATGAAAACATCAGCCCAGCAATATATCAATGGGAACACCTACATGAAAACATCAGCCCATCAATATATCAATGGGAACACCTACATGAAAACATCAGCCCATCAATATATCAATGGGAACACCTACATGAAAACAATATGTTCTACACAAAAAATTTGCTATTTCTCGGATCTTAAAAAAATATATATATGGTTATTCGTCAATCTTACTTATTCAAGATAGGTACCTTAAATCTATGTGTTTGAAATTCAGAAATAATCAGTGGTTTTGAAGAAATTGCTAAAACACACAATTTACCCAAAGTTCTGCGGTAGCGACTGACCTAACAGCCATGTCGCAGTGTGAGCTGTTATGAACTTTATTGTAATACATTTGTGACCATATTTTCAACAACCAAAATTGAGTTGCTTATTTTACAGATAGACAGGCATCAATGTAAATTTTGTATGACTAATAAATCAGTACAGATTATTATTCAGTGCACGAAGAAAGTTTAATCTAAATCGATTATACAAATCTAATAACTCAAATCTACCCGTTGTCTACGCCTTTAAAGTGCCGTCCTACCTTATTAAAGTATGCTTTGCAATACTGCGGTTTGATATAATACTGGTGCTCCAAACAAGATTGTTGGCTTTCGTTTTCAAACAACTTCACCAGGTTTGGTTTGGTGCGCTGATGACTTTCTACGATGCAGACTTTGGTGCTTGGTAGGGTTGGTTATCTCGATTACGGGACTTCTGACTGATGGAAGGAAAAGTGTTGAATCACTGACTACATACATATTCTACATTTGTATGCAAAGGGTTTGCCGTAACTCGACGTCAAGCGACTACCTAGTCATGTGGAGCTGTCATCTAGGAATTACAACAATTTGAAAAATGTACTAATCAGAACATCGTATAAACAAGTCGCAATAAAAATGGGCAACAAATATAATGATCACCAAAATATTTTTTTCCTATCCAAAATGGGTAAATGATAACCAAAAGTAGCAGAAAATATCAGGGCAAAATACTGCCGTAGCTTAGGTGAAGGGTAAAGGGTGTGAGCAATGCGAAGCCCCCTTTATCCTTTGTGTTAGGTTGAACGTTTAAGAACAACAAAAAATTGTTAAAATATAAACTTAACTTGGTGATCATTTATCCAAACATAATTTGGTAGTCGTTCACCAATCCTAGCGGTCGCTTCGAATTTATTGGTAGTAAAATAGGTGCGTTTTTGGTGATCGTTTAAACATAAGCCATAAAAATGTACTTATCAGAAAATCGCATAAACAATTCGCAATAAAAGACAGCTGGTGCTAAATAACAGTATTGTGCCTATTTTATATATTTTTTACAAAAATCCTAATATCAAAGATTTTTTTATTTTTACCAGCCTCTGTCACGTTAGCTGCGGCACCAATTTTTGCATACTTTCCGTTCCTGCGGCACGAGGTATAATCGGCCCGTACCGTGACCAGACGTTAGGGCGACACGCGGTCTATTAGACCCCACCTCCTTTTACAGACTAAAATCCATTTTCTGGCGCGAAATCAAAGATAAATGAGAATTTTGGTCCTTATTGATATAGACAGTGAATTGATGAACCCTAATCCACCGTCGCCCCGGGATCTGATGGCTAGTTTAGGAATTATTAGCAAAACAAAATATGGGATCTTATACACCTCGTAACGCACTGAAATAGGGCAAATTTTCGCTGCGATTAGTGATGGGAAAAATAATATCGACGTTTTTAAACTGTCTTAACTACGCAACGACTTGACCGATTTTGATCAATTATATCTCATTAGATCGTTTTAAGGGCAAAACCTGGCAAAACAACACAAAGCTATCAAAGGATACATTATTTTTTAAATAATCTAAATTGTGCTTGAAGGCGCCATAAAGAAAAAAAACCGGCCAAGTGCGAGTCGGACTCGCGCACGAAGCGTTCCATTCTATACCATTAAGAGGCACCTATTACAGACTTATTATTGGAAAATAATGGATTATGGTTTATGCATAAGGTTTATCTTTCTATTTGTATATGAAAATCTTAATGCGGTTCACAGAATAGAAAAAAAAGGCAACCAGAAGTAGAAAAGAAACTGTCCTATTTATTCTGCCTCGGGCTGTAAAAATACAATTATTAGAACTTGAATTAACATTAAAAAATCAGTATCAATATACTTTTTTTATAAAAATCTCAATATATATGTTGTACTTATTTATGAGTGTTTTTCATTGAAACAGGGTAGACAATAAGATTTTTTGCACTGAGTGCACTGAGTCAAAATCTTTTTGGATTTTTTATCAGCTTCACGAGATGGTAAAAATGTGCGTAGTTTTTGGTAACAACCAACACATCTTCTCCTTTTTTCACCCTTTTCGAGGCAATGGCGTGCGCTTTCAGGTGCTGAAAAATAACGTGCTCTCCAATCGACGTGATGCACAACACTGGTCGCGGGAAGCTCGCGTTGAGTGCGGTACGAGGTCAGGGGGGATATGGGACGTTTTAGCCTCGTTCCGCACTGCATTAAAATTATATTAATTCAGTGCGGCACGAGGCCTAAGACATCCGGTACCAAGGTAGGTACACCACCGAGTCCGGAACCATTAGTGATCTCAAATATATATTTATCTCTTTCCTACACTGGACCAAACCAAAGCTATGCCATTCGCACGACAGAGAAATTCACTTTTTTGCTTGCCGCACCACAGGGAAGTTGCATCAGGGGTGATTTAGGCCTCGCTTCGCACTTAACGTGTTAAGCAGGCAGGCATCCTCTGGTACTCGCTATCACTGACTTACGGAAAAGTCTGTATTGGAGGAGGTTCCATTTATTCAAGTATCACATCACATAACATAAAAATTGCCTCTTTGTTTTTACTTTACTTTTTATAAAAATAAATATTTTAACACTAACAGGATTATATGTATATTTATGAAGTTTGTATATTTGTAAAACAAAATGTGGACATTTTCACCAAAAAATCTAGTATACTTAATTTTAACGCCAGGTATCAGAATAAGTTAGCGTTTCCAATAGCACATAGCCGTGTGGTGATGAGGCAGAGCAGAGTACAAAGTATCACCACCCTTTTTCTTCCCAATAAGAGCCGATAAAGGGAATATACCCAACAGAGAGCGGGCAGCAGCGTCTTCTATATACAACTACCGTCTACAGTAGGTACTGCGATCGCCAACCAGTCTGCCCAGAGCGTGGCGATTATGGGCAAATCCTTCCATTTTCGGGAGAGGCCTTCAGTCCAGCTGTGGACTATAATAGACTGTTGATGATAGCACAGACAGCTCTACTCAAACGGAACTGTTATTGTATGTCGATACAAATATTTAATTATATTCCAACGGAACTACAAGGCATGCCTTTCAATGTGTTTAAGTAAAATTACGTAAATGGTTAATAACTAAATGCTATTACAACATTAAAGATGTTTTAGGCTCTCTTGCTAATAATATTCCTTGTCTATAAACCTTGTTTACATTTAATTATTACCTACCTACCTGATTTAAATGAGGCTTGTGTTTAAACGATTACCAAAAAATTTGAAAATTTACTACCAATAAATTCGAAATGACTGCCAGAATTAGTAAATTATTAACAAATTGTGTTTGGATAAATGATCACCAAACTTCTTTTTATGTTTTGTGTACCTAAGTTTATGTTTTAAGTATTTTTTGTTGATATTACATGTTCAACCTAACACGAAGTATAAAGGGGGCTTCGCATTTTGGGTAAGAAAAAATTATGTTGGTGATCATTATATTTGTTACCTTTGACAATTTTTATTGTATTGCACTAAATGAGTGCTATTTTTGCATGTCACTACGTAGCTAGATGTGCACTGCCGATATATATTATGTTGCCACCTATTAAGTCTCATCTACGTAAAACAAACGTATTTGTATTTGATAAGCCCAGGCCCAATGTGAAATAAATTTAATCGGACCGACAACCTCGATAAAAGCGCCGACGATAAAAGCGCTGTCATGATGTCACAGTTGTCTATCTTATTCAATTACAAATTTACAACGCAATATTCGAACACCAAAAAAATCGCCCGTTCGTTTTTATCACACTTTCCATTCTTTCATTTAATTAAAAAGTGACAACCCTATCTGTGACAAGACTGCATGCCGCCATTTTCGAATGTTTTAGTGCACAGTGAAATGGCGTTTCTGCGTTTGAGTGCATAATTTAGTTAGCCTGTTTCTACCGACAATGTTGCACTTCCTGGAAGATTTCTGTCTTCATTTTAGTTTTCTGCTAGTCAGATAAATTTGGGTAAAATATTTCACTATTTAGTTAAATTATACTAATATCTCCGTAAAACAGCTCCGCGGTCTCATGGGTTCCACGTTTGCTTCTCATTCAGGAGATTCAGCTTCGAATCCTGACCAAGTACCAATGAGATAATTAATTTATCTTAAATACAGAATCGGACATTCAGTTATATTAATATAATAATAATAATATCTTGGACACTATTTACGCACATTGATCTAGCCTCAAACTAGGATTCCCTGTATCTTGGGTACTAGACAACGATACACATACTTATATAGATAAATATTATACTTAGATAGATAAACAACCATGACTAGGGTACAAACATCCGTTCTCATCAAATAAATATTTGCCCCCACCGGGACTCGAACCCGGGACCCGTGGTTTCGTAAGCAGGGTCACTGCCGACTCGGCCATTCGGGTCGTCAAAGCAGTAGTTAAGCTGTAGGTCCCGGCTACTATCGTAGTCTATCGCTCGTGGTGGTGGTCGTAAAAACCCCTCCATCAACCCGCACTGAGACAGCGTGGTAGCTTAATCTTACTCGTATCCGGGTAAGGGCTTGTGCTCCTCGCGGGGGACTTTAATGGGCTACATTTATTTATTTATTATACTAATATTGTGCCCGCGTCAAGATTCGTCGGGCCAGCCCTTTTCTCAAATGGTTTAGCGAACGACTTAGAATCTAGATAATTCAAGAGAGCCTGAGCTCTCAGATTCGCAGGATAAGATGTGGTTAGCATCATGCAATATCGGTAAATACCTGTTCCATTAAAGTATCGCGAAACCCGTTTCTGAAAATAGTTCCGATTTTAGATTCCCTAATCACTATGCAATTATCTTGACTCGGGTCAAAAAAGTAACTATAAAATACAAACTCGTAAATGCGGAAACAAAAATTAATCCAGCTTAACATGAAGTATGACATTAGATGAAACCGGTCGACCTTCTACACTACACCCACACACAACACAACATGTACAAATACAAACGACCGACGCAGGCGCCGACGCTGACTCATCCAACATTTGCATATTAGTTTAGTTACAAGCTATACCTGAAGCTACGCTAAAAGCCGAACCTAGCAAAATAAAGATAATAGGTACTTATAAAAGACGTAATTAAAAAAAATAACGCCTAAAAAGCACAAAACAAGCAGATAAGACAAAGTAATTATTTAGATTCGATAAAATTATTGTTAAATTAGGTAAATTAAATTAAACTGTATGAGATTTAATTGATCCCGCCGTCATACAGTTCAAACTCATGACGCTCCTATTTTCCACTTCGTGCAGTCGGCTAACAATAACAAATCAAAATCAAAAGGAACGTCAATATTTCTTTTCACTTCTCATGCTCGAAAAGTCCTATATGCTGGATGTGGGCTGCACACAAACACATTTTAGGCACTAGTGCATAAAGTGTTGTCGTCATCTAGACCACAGAGTAATAATCTAGACTAAGACAATTGAGCCATTCAGCCTGACAGACGAGGTGACTGCGTTAATAGTAGATTGTTAACCGAGGGCTGAAAGTCACCCATTCCTGACGAGATGTTTTGGCGCTCGAACGAAGTGAGAGCGCCAATAGTTCGAGGCAGAAATGGGTGCTATCACCCGAGTAAAACACTCTACTTTTCATTACGAATACGAGGAAAGTAAACACAAGCCAGTTAAAATCAAAATTATTTTCATTACTCATACTCTGAAAGGGGGTCATTGTTCATCCAGGCACCGTGCTGAAAGTGGTACATGCCTGCTCTAAAGCAGAAAAGTATTAAAAAATATATATATGAATCGTAGTTTATATTGAAGAACGCAATGGTAGTAACCTATACAGCCATAAAACGGAAGTATTTTTTTAATGTTATGCTCAAAGTAAAAGACATCAACGGGGGCACCGAAATTACTTTTTTTATGAGTAGAATTTTTAAACTTGAGTTTGTTGTTTGTTTTTTAATAAAATAATTTTGATTTCAAGTGACTTTGTTTTTAATAAAATAAATTTGTTATTATAATACATTTACTTTAATTTATTTTCATTCTATGTTGCATATTAAAAAAATGAAACTAAAAACTAATAAAAACAAGTGTAATTAACAAAAACATTAAAAAATCTAAGTATGACTTGGGCAGTATCGCGTACGACCTAAACTAGAAATGACATGCAGAAAAAGAAAAAATATACTGTGGCGGGAAAGAGACTTGTTTTTGACTTTTATTTAGTTGTTCTTTGCAACACTAGTTGTTTTACGAAAGTTAATTCATAATGATGTCGTCAAGTGAATAGGAAATAATGCTTACGCCTAACACACTAATGGAAGCAAAAGCAAAAGGAGTTGTTAAACAGACGTTGCCGCCTAAATCCAAGCAAATATATCTTAAAACGTATGAAAATTTCAAGCTCTGGAGAAGCGGCGAACAAGGCAATACATTCTCAGAAGGTATTTTTTTTTGAAACAAATGAAAAAATTTAAGCAAAATCGTTTCAGCCACAAAATGTTGTTGTATTCGTTTTTGTGTTTTCCTCAGCAATCCCTTTCATTTGATACCCATATCATAGCGGTTGCTGTAAAAATTATAAATCGCCATTTTGTAACGTCCGCCATATTCGATTAAAAATGGCGACAATGAATGAATCGTGGATTGTCATCGGAACCAAATATGTGTGCCAAATTTCAGCTCGATAGCTTCAGTGGAAGTGGGTGAAATATTGATTGCAATATTCCAGGACATACATACATAGGTACATGTGAAGTTAAATAAAAGCTTTTGATAATAATAAAATGACAAAAGCTTCCCGTCAATTTTCTTTTTTAATTTAGTTTTTAGTTTTCGACATGTTTTAGACTAAGGAACTTTATACTGCTAAGTCATTTAATGGTTAGATATGTTTTTAAATAATAATTGACTTCTATTTTATCTAGTTTAAATAATTTAGTAATAGAAAATATAAACTAAACATAAAATAACAAGTTTATTCTACGAAGTTTTATTGTGCGTGTGGCTGTTAGGCTCGATTATCTCAGCATTTAAAACAATTTTACTTGTGCACTAGAGCATAAAAGTGGCAGTTTGTGCAGCATACATGCAGCACAAACACGAACTTTGCGAGCATGAGAAGTGATATAGTAGATTTTCTACGAGTTCGCAAAGGCACCGAGAAGTTTAGGGCACGATCCGAAGGCGAGGTCGTAGCGAGGTTCGTAAAGAAGCCTTTTCAATCGAGTTATGAATATATTTTTTCCGCCTGAGATCCCAAAATCAAGCGGCTAAGTTGCTATTTTGAGGTTAGAATGCGGGAAACGTAATTTTTGCCTCTTCTCTACATTGGACCACTGTGGGAAAGGGGGAGAGCGTTGATGTTTAAAAATCTCTTTTAAATATAGGTCGTGTTTACTAGTACATATATTGCACATTCATTATTATAAACAATATGCAGGAATAAATAATTACAAAGTTATCATGCGAGTTCTTCAAAATAATCAGACGGCACCTGTGATGTTGTGGTCGCTCGAATCTAGGCTGGGGTGGAAGAAAAACAAACTCCAGTTCGTGTATGTTTACATGTTTGTGACGCCGCTGTTTCTGGTTCCCACGACACAGGGTATCGTAGTGTGGGGCCAGATGCAATGTATGCCTGTATTCAAATGATATTTTGTGTTATAAAAATAACTGCGCCTGCAGATGGCGCTCGAGTCTTTGCTTTAATGAATAAAAACTTATTCTCTGCAAAGTTTGGTTTAAATCTTGGTTTGTATCTAGAGATTTAATGGACTTTACAACTCAGCTATTGTGCCTACCATAAGTAGAAGAAACACTAAAGGCTATGGTATGGACCGAGAGGTATGGAAGCTTTGTAATATTTTTAATCATGGGTCAGGAAACTCCTCTTTATCACGAAGTTGCTAGTAGCTCCCTAAATTTTCACCAAACTTAGGTAAAAACACTCGCATTGGCTGTTATTGTATCGGAATCTGTTTGATAAACCTACTTTACACCTGCCTTGCTCGTAAAGACCTACTTACTTACGTTCAAAGAGTGAATGTAAGTTAGTCTTTACGTCATTCATTCATTGTCTGCATTGAAAACTACGTTCCATTTTCAAATTACTTTGCAGAACAAGCAATGCTTGATATGTAATGGATTTTCATACAACTTTACAGTTCAAGCTATGCAAACCTCCTTGGTCAAAAACTCAACCAACACAAAAAAAAAGAAAAATTGGCGGTAATTCAATCGATATTATTTGAAGTTTGATAAAGTTTATCTCAAATTAATTACCTAATTAAAAATGTCAAGTGATGAAGTGGATATGGAGGATATCAGTGGATAAAATCACATTAAAATTAATATGTAGGTACCTCATTAGTTTTTTGATATGAATTTAAATTACCTACATTGTTTTATTTTATTTGTTGTGTTTTATTTTCCTCGCAAGAAAGGTGTAAAATAGTATACTTCTCTCGGGTTGTAAGTAGCTATTGCACCCTCGAACTATATCCGCCCTTGCTCGCTTCGCTCGCTCAGGCGTCTAAATATCTCGGGTGCACTCGATCCTTAGAGCCCTTTGCGAGCGAAGCTCGCACGGGCACCAAATTGCATCTCATTCCGTAATAGCTCACTTACTTCCCTTGTAGCGTAATGTACTATTGCTATTTCCATCTTCAAAGAAAACATTTGTTTGGTATTACAAGTGTGTTCTCGAGTTCCTTTACCTGCTGCTCAATGTATTGTCAATGTGTTATATTTGTGTTGCGAGTCGCAAGTGGCTACCTACTACAAGTACTACAAATTTAACCTGAAGCTCTATTTTTTAATCGCTCGCATGACTTTTATGTCACGCGAGCCTCTTTTCTACTGATTTTCCTTCGACATCCGAAATTTCGTATTTTTCAGTCATTCGTCTGCAACGAGTGGTCAGGCCCACTCGTTGCGCAAGTCGAATAGTAGAATAAAAGTCAAATACGTCAAAGCTAATGTCAACAGTGTCAACACAATCTGAAGTGTCAGTTTGCTGTTTCCACGCGTTTTTTTTTTTCAAAATTGAATCCAAAACGTCAAATATGTGACGTTTGCGACAGATTTAACAGCCCGATTTGTTTATTATTATAGCTAGGATTTATAAGGCAGCTTAACTGAACAGACAGTCGTACAGCCTATAATATGACAGCATTTAATGTTCCGTTTCCTATGCGATTTTTACCGGTTTTTCCTTTTTCAAATCAACGTTTCCGAATTTATTGGCAACACCGATGACGAACGATTCGAAAATGCAGAAAAGCGACGTCATGTGACTCGGAAGTCGAACGTGGCTTATGTCGCATGCGATATATTATGTCACTCGAGTGATTCAAAAGTAGAGCTCCTGACCCCGTGACAGCGTCGCTAACGTCAATGGCTTACGAATGAGATTAGCTTACGCCACCGGGCCCGATAAGTTTGTGGTCCTATAAATCATTTTATTAGTCATCTGCCGAAAAAAAAAAACAATGTTCACTTGGCGCCTCCACATTGGACGAGCGGTGACTAGGAGCCGCGGCGAGCACGACTGAATTTAGTGTATGATTTATTAGAGTAAATTAGGTGGTGTGTTTATACTTGCGGTCCTTGCCTGATTGCGTTAGCTAGTAGATATGGGATGTGAAGCAGCGATGAATAAAAGCACGATCTTGGATCGTACATGATATATTAGCCGAAGCACAGTGAAGGGACAGTTCTTAGCACACACGTTACAGTCAACTTAGTGGAGCGCTAATGAAGATCTAGATAAAGTCTTTATCTGAAACAAAGAAACCTAGATTTGGTTTTACTAGAATGTCGTGCGCTCGATAAGTTTTTCACTGGGCGTTAATGCACTCCGTGGTCATTTTTCCGTAGGAGACGAAAATTCTGTATTGCTTAAAGGTCGAGAAGCACTTCCAGAAGGTCCAGGGTCAGGTAAAGTCGTTCTTGTCTAAGAACCAGGATCACCAACCCTCGTACTTGCCAAAGGCATAGTCTTAATCCGTACGGTAGTGGCTTCTGGATCGGTATCCATTGTAACAAAGCTGAGGTAAACAGATAAGCAGATATCGAAGTCCACGTAAACAACAGGGAAAGTCGCGTATAGAACAGGAAGTGTATGAAAATCGTAAGTACCCGCTTTTCATCACAAAACCATTTGTCAAAATTTTTTTAATCGCGTTTTGTTTCATACTTGCTAAATTAATCATATAATCCATATCGTTTAAGAAAAAAATACGTATGAATACTACGTCGTTGTTTTTATAAATCTTAGGAATAGGTATGGTTTTTAGTGATATGGAGTCTTTTATTTACGGTTAAAATATACTACTGAGTCCAATTATATATTTTTCAATGGTATCATTGCCGCATTTTTTTCGGCAGCTCATGAAATAAAACCGGGAAAGTGAGAGTAGGACGTCGGACCCGCGCACGAACGGTTCCGTACCATTGTACACGGAAAAACGTAACACGACGGTATTTTGAACGAGTATACCTTTTAAATTCTTAATAATAAAATGTTAAACACAAAACATTTTTAAAATGTTTCAATGTACGGCCTTGAATGTAGTCCTAGTACATTCAAGGCCGTACATCGAAACATTTTAAAAGTGTTTTGTGTATGCAGTATATAAGTATTGAACTATGTACTCAGCTAAACGAACTCATTGAAAGCGGAAGTGGATAGAAATGGAGTAATTAATTTTCAGGTATAAAATCTATTATGATAAAAAACTTAATATTATTCATTATAATTCGAATGAGCAATTATTAATATTATAATTACAATTTACTAAGCACAGAACTCAATACCCGCAGTTAAAGAACTTTTCCGATAATATCGGGAGAGTCCAGTTCAGTTCACTGATAAACAAATAAAACAAAATGGCTTAGAAAATGGCCTTACAAATAATCTCTTGTATGGGTTCTACTTTTAATTAATAAAAACCCGTATCTGTTGTTATAGCGGCAATAGAAACAAATTCACACTCTGTGAACATTTCAGCTCACTGCCTATTTCGGTTGATCCGGTAGAGCCCGGTGACAGACTGATAGACGGACTGACGGACGGACAGCGGAGGCTTAGTAATAGGGTCCCGTTTGGCACCCTTCGGGTACGGAACCTTATTAGCCAGTTATTAGTACTTTAAAAAAGGTGTTTTAAAGGACTTATTGCGAGGATTTGTATTTTAAAAACGTGAAATACTTAGTTAAAAAAATAATAAGAAAATAGGCAAAAAATACCATTGTATCCAAAAACTACTCACTTTTTTGATATTTTACCATTAAGATTTCTATGCAATAAAGGATATGAATATGAACTTTACTTAAATATAATAGGAAAAATAAAGATAACTGTATGGTTTAAATAGAGGGGGCACAATTTCCTTCAATACCACATACAGATATATAAATGCACCTGGTTACGTATATGGAGTATTAAGATAGCCGCACCAACAACTTTGTAAACAACATTTTGTTATCTAAACAGAGGAAAATTGACCTAATACCTAATGCCTTGAATTGAAACTTGAATTTCATTGTGTGGTGGTACGGAACCCTTCGTGCGCGAGTTGCACTTACTTGACCGTTTATTTGCGAACAATCTTTACCTAAGTACAATGTTATTATTGACGACGGAACCAAAACCAGGGCTTATCGTTTTTAAAGCGTCGTAAACACGACAAGGAAGCAGAATTCCAATTAAAAGGTCAATCACCCGCCACCTGTCACAATCACAACAGTAATGCAGCATTCGTTGTCCCCTTCTTTTACAAATTAAAGTGGAATATTGCATCTTATTGCTATGGCACGCATCACGTCACGAATTCCTTCTGCGGCGGTGACCGCCATCCAAGATAGAAATAGTCTTCCAAATTTGAAAATTGCTTGACAGTTTTATCGCACGAGATTTCAGCCGGGAAATTTGTTAGACAGGTTAATCCCGACCTCATCTAATGTTCTGTTAAATAGGGAATATGTATGTACCTTAGGGCTGAATACGGATTGGGTAAGCATGCATGTATGAATTTTTAAAGTGGGTTGATTTGGGTAAAACCCCGAAAAATAGAGTTGTGTGGCAAGCAGAAACAAAAATCATGTTACAGATATTTGCGGAGGTCTATCGGGAGATTGAGTTAACGAGAGGTAAGTAGGTTGAACTGAGACAGGATAAATTACCCTCATAATCGTTGAGCTACCGGAGGAAACATAAAAGCGCCGTAAAGAACAATACAGCCGCAATTTCGATGGAAATGTACGGCCGCGTATAATCCCATCACGTCATAATAAAGGTTGAGAGACGGTCCCGCTCGTATCTCTACAAATTTCACGCACACCGAATTCCACACGAATTGCGTTTCAACAAAATACTTTCGCAAATGTCCTAATCCTCACCCTTTTTGCCGATGACCGATAAAAACCCGCGAATAAACAAAAGCGCGCTATTCGAAAATGGCGGCTACTTTCATATTTCGAATTTCGAGCGTGGACTTTCAGCTACAATTTTCGCGTCAACGGACGCCTATTGTTTTCTTTTTCGGCGGCAATTTGGACGGCGCTGTCAGTGGTCTTTTTGGCGGCCGGTTTTAATCGGTGTTGCCATTTCCGAGTATGCATTTTTCCGAGCGAACGTTTTCATTTGGGATGGGTTTTTGAAAAGTTTTTTTATTCGTATCGGTTTTGTACACAAATGCCGTGTAGGTTTTCGGAATTCAGCAACGCCAATCGGGCGTAACTTTTGCAACATAGGAAATACATATTTCTGCTTAATTATAATATCCTCTTTCGCAATGCCAACGACCTATAGCATAGCATTAAGACGCTGGGTAAAGTCAAATGCCCATCTTTGAAGCACTATTACTCCCAAATCCCGACAAAATATGTGTGGGTGGATGCCCTCATAAGACATCCCTTTTCTTTACTCTGTGTTTAAAATATACATTTATATTTATATGTCAATGGGAACTATATGAAAAAAAAAAAGATGTTTTTCACCTAAAACTTGCTAAAGGTTGCTATTTCTTGGAATCTAAAAATAATATTGATTGGGTTCTTGAGTCAAAAAACAGGTAATCAAAATAGTTTAAAACCTTGTGTTTGAACTTAAGAAATAATCAGTGGTTTTGAAGAAATAAATAAAAAATATTCTGCCGCAGCGACTGACGGAACTGCCATGCATGATGCAGTGTGAGCTGGTAGGAATGTAGTAGCTATATCGTAGAATCTGATTATTTCATGAAATAGCCAACCATGGATTAATGGTTGGCCATTTCATGATAAGTCAATCCATCATTTATATCATGAAATAATGAGAAAGTGTTTAATTTCACGAAAATTTTTATTTTGTTAAAAGCATTTGTATTCAGTACTAAGTGTTATATTTTGTGTCGTACATTCGCTTCGCTGCGCTCGCCCCCTTTAGTCGTCACCTAAGCTACCGCAGTGTTTTGCCCTAAAACATTTCTTCGTTCAATGAAAGTTCTATTTCAACCATGGTTGGCTAAATGATATAGTCAATTCTACGATATTGACGACATGAACATTGTTTTAATATGGTTGAGTCCAAAATTTCAACCACCACAAATCGAGTTGCTAATTTTACCGATACACGCGCCTTAAATAGCATTAGCAGGCAAGCAAGGCATGCAAGAGCGTAATCGACGATCATTAGTTGGCTCGTATGTTGATTATAGAAGCAGGATGTATAACCTTCATTAGTTCGAATTAAAACTTTCTTTGACCGTGCCCTTCATTCCTTTGAAGAAGCCGCATTTCTTTACAAGTCTTTACTCCTAAAAGACTACTTACCTAAAACTTACTTTTGCTACGGGTACATTGACCTTTCGGTAGCCGTGGTCAACTGGTATAGCTTGTCATTAAGCCTCCGCGTACACGGACCACAAAACGCCGCCAATTGTGGTCAGTGGCCGCCACTAGTGGTCGGTGGCCGCTTCTTTTTTCAATCATTCATTGCAGCTGTATCTTAATGGACTCCGACTTGGAAAGTTTAATTGCACTGCTCCTGATAAAAAAAACTCGTCGCAGATCCAATAGATAGTGCATGATGAATGTTGTAAATAGGGGCAGAGGACACTGAAATAAACATAAAATTATTTACTTTGGCGACACTTCAGCTTAGATATAACCAAAAAAATTTGTTTGGTTTAAATGTCGAAATTGAGTAACTTATTTACAGAAATAAAATCAGATTTGACAAAAAACTTAACATTAGTTATATTAGTTATAATTCGAATGAGTAATTATGAATCGTATAATGACAAATAACTAGGCAAAAAACTCAATAACTGCAATTAAGTACCTTATCCGGTAAGATCGGGGGAGCCCAGTTTTCACCGATAAACAAATAAAAGAAAATGGCTAAGAATATGGCCGAACCAATAATTCCTAGTATGGGTACTTCATTTAATCCTTAAAAACCGGTATGTTTGTTTATTTGTTGTTATAGTGGAAATAGAAATACACCCTCTGTGAAAATTTCAGCTCTACCTATTTCGGTTGATCCGGTAGAGCCCGGTGACAGACGGACAGACGGACAGCGGAGGCTTAGTAACAGGGCCCCGTGTGGCACCCTTCGGGTACGGAATCCTTCTCCATCTATCTATAATTATAAAAATTAATCACTGTACGTTAGTCTTACTAAATCTCTAAAATGGTCCGATTGTTTTTTTTAAATTTCTATTTGGTTCTATCTCCTACGTCCAGAGGAGGTTTACATGAAAATAAGATAATGGAAAACGCAAAGAAACAGCTAAAAATAAAAATAAAAATTGCATGGAAAGTTCAGCCTCTTTTGCTAGATGGCGTTGGTAGCCATAGATCTAGCATCACTCAAACTCCTTCGTCGTTGATTAATTTATGAGTGTGCCTCTAAAATGATAAAATAATAGTTTTATGTCGGAGAACTAGGAGAATACGAAAAACGAATATAAATAAAAAGGATTAAAAGACCACGTGCGTGCGTCGCGTTTGTATCAAATAGGTTGACCAAAGCACGTAGAGAGAGGAGTACGGTTCGCACAAGTGTTCGCGTGTGTCAGCGTTTAGTGGCCGGTAGCGACCACAAGAAGCTAGCAGCCGCGATTTGTAGCGTGAGGCGGCCACCGGCGTTTATCGTGTGCGGCGAGTCCATATAAAATGTCTGAAGAGTACAGGAAAGGAAGAAAAGGATAACGGCGTTGCATGGTTTGAGTGCGCCGAGGCTAAAATACTGCATCTGGAAAATGAATATATTTTTATGTAGCCTGTCTGATGGGCAAAAGTCTCCCCTTCTCGAGCGCCTTGACTTCTCTTGCCGGCACTGTCTAGCTCCACTTGCGGAATTAACAATTTAACTTGTCTCATTCCCAGATCAGGCAGCAGACGCGATGACGTGACTGCGATGCTACTGCAACAGCCCTCCTCCCCAGGACCCAGTGGCAGCGCCAGCCCGAAACCCTCCAGCCCACGCCCGAAACCCTCGAGCCCACGCCTTAACCCCTCGAGCCCACGCCCGCACCCAGCAAGCCCACGCCCGCACCCATCAAGCCCACGGCCGAGCCTCAACCGGCTTACGGGTTCGCCATGCGTGAGCGATGAGGCGTCTAGTTCGAGCAGTCCTCGGTTCCCCCCTCGGTTCGAGTCTGGGAGGGGGGAAGGGGGGGAGGAGGGGGAACTGAAGGACGGGTGGACGGTGCACACGGGGAGAGATGGCAGACTCTACTATTGCAAGTAAGTGTAAATTTTTTCTCTACGTATCATAATTTATAAACACATGTATACTGTACCGAAGGAAACATCAGAGAGAACACGGATGTGGCTACAGCTTAGTCTATTTTAGCTACTTTCATAGTGTCATGTTCTATGGTATCTTGTTTTCGGGGAAGCAGCGGATATTCAATCTATTTTTATATTTAAAAGAGCTTTTCGAGAAATTTATAGTTTAAAATACAGCACAGTCTCCCTAAGATAAGTTTTTGGAGAAATTGACATACTAGCTGTATTTATTCTATATATACACAGTCAGGTCACAAGTTCTGTCACACAATAAAAACTTTTGAATTTAGAACGCTGGCCACAAAAAAGTTTATTGAATTCGAATTTCGAATTTTTCATGAAAATAAAAATGTGTACTTTTTAGAATTTTCCTCATTTTTAAATATGGAGTGGACACTTAAAGAAGACCGTGTCGCAGTTATTGCGTTGCATCGTTGCGGTTACGCGCCAATTCAGATTTTCGACTTACTGAAAAATTTGAATATAACCAAAAGATTCGTTTATCGTACCATAAAACGATACAATGAAGACTCTAGTGTAGATGACAGGTCAAGAAGTGGTCGCCCTCGCTCTGTTAGGACTCCAGCAGTGATAAAAGCTGTGAAGACGCGAATTCAAAGAAATCCCATACGTATGCAGAAACTGTTGGCTCTTCAGATGGGGTTAAGCAGGACCACGGTGAAAAGGGTGTTAAATGAAGACTTAGGGCTTAGGGCATATCGAAGAAAAACAGGACACCGCTTGGACGCTCGTTTAATGGACCTGAGACTGAAGAGATGCCGCGCTTTGTTGAAGCGGTACGCGGGAAAAAAGCATCGGGAAATTCTTTTTTCGGATGATAAAATTTTCACCGTGGAAGAGAACTACAACAAACAAAATGATAAGGTGTACGCACACAGCAGTGAAGAAGCGAGCAACCGTATTCCGCGTGTCCAACGAGTTCATTTTCCATCCTCGCTCATGGTTTGGTTGGGAGTCTTTTATTGGGGCTTAACTGAGGTACATTTTTGTGAGAAAGGCGTAAAAACGAATGCAGTTGTGTATCAAAATACAGTCCTCAAGAACCTTGTAGAACTTGTTTCTCATACCATGTTTAATAACAGGCACTGGGTATTCCAACAAGATTCTGCGCCAGCTCATAGAGCGAAAAGCACACAAGACTGGCTGGCGGCGCGTGAAATCGACTTCATCCGGCACGAAGACTGGCCCTCCTCCAGTCCAGATTTGAGTCCGTTAGATTACAAGATATGGCAACACTTGGAGGAAAAGGCCTGCTCAAAGCCTCATCCTGATTTGGAATCACTCAAGGCATCCTTGATTATGGCAGCCGCCGATATTGACATGGACCTCGTTCGTGCTGCGATAGACGACTGGCCGCGCAGAATAAAAGCCTGTATTCAAAATCTCGGGGGTCACTTTGAATAAACTTTATTACCATAAGAATCTATGTTTTATTAAGTTCATTTTGCTATATAAATGTTTACATAAATAATAAACATGTCTTAATTATTTCATATTGCACATGTGACAGAACTTATGACCTGACTATGTATATATAACATTTAAATAAAATAGCGATAGCTGTAATGTTGGCCTAAGAAATAATCACGGACTCGTTGCACCCGGGTTTAGAATCGCGAAAATTAGCAATTGTTCGAAGGGTCAGTGCATTCTCTACTACAATAAAATACCTCTGGAGATTTAGAAATTGCCATTTGGGCAATTCAAAAACCGTGTAAAATTACTTTGCGTAAAAAAGGATACGATGATAATTTTGATATACAACATTATATTAATGACAGGAAAGCGTGAAGTTAATCTAACAGAAACTAACTCAACCCGGAACTCGCTGTTAAGATATATATTTATTCCTGCATATTATTGATAAATATGTAAAGTCATATTTAAACACAACTTATTTTTGGGGGAGATCTGGAAGTTAAATCTGTGGGAGTTTCTTGCTTCTTCATTTCTCTCAGTGCTTTTCCCAAAAAATAGGTGTAAAAGCATAAGTAAAAATCCATCTACAGTTATAAATATCTTTGAATCTTGAAAATGGAATTAGCTGAAGTTGTTGACTTAACTCGACAATACGCACCAAACTGTACAAATATTATCTTTAATTTTTCGAGGCATTTCGTGAAAACTAGTTTGTTTGCAAAAAATATCACGCTAGGCCTCGCCGCACACGGACCACTACGGGCTCCACAAAATGCCGCCATTTCTGTGCAACCAACTGACCACAAGCGTGCTTCAGCCACTTGTTGCGCAGGTGGTCGGTGGCCGCTACTTTTTCTCCCCGTTGCTTGCAGTGTCATTTACGACTTCGCCCGGGTTGGCGAAGGGAGAGAGCTGGGTTAGTTGCACGAGTGTCTTGTGTCGAGCGAGCAGTTGCGATTTTGTTTCGTGGCTACGTTTTGTGGTCCGTGTGCGCCGAGGATTGCAAGGTTTAGGATTAAAATAAAAACGTCTCTGCCTCCGAAGTGAAACTTTTCAGCAACTTTTTAAAACAAACTGCAACAAGTACGAACAATATAGGACGAAAGTTATGCTGATCTTGCTGTAAGCGGGGTTTCGTATCTGCATAAAATCACTCTCTATCTTAAGAGACTCCGTCACCACCATTTACGGACGACATAATAGGAGTCATAAAAATATAACTTCAGAGATTATCATATAATCTACGTTTCATAGCCGTCAGTGTTACCATATTTTGAGTCCTCTCTGGATGCACAATCGTCCACATAAATTTTGACCGACACTCAAACTCTCGCTCGGGAACTGACAGCGCCGTTGTGACGTTTAAGCGGCATTTTATCTGAGCAGCACTGAGCATCTGCTAAGCCCTGCCGCAGTTACTGTAAATATACTTAACTGGTTGGTAACTGGCGACCATGAAAAAGAGTCAAAAACGAGTTATCATTCCTCTAAGTTATTCAAAGCTAAGCTGGCAGAATATCGGCGTTGAAGACATCTGCAGCAATATGCTGAGCCAGCGCCTTTTCTCTGGTTGCAAAACTTGCAATGCATATTTTTGTGTATTAAGATTGTTAAAATGAAATGATTTTCCGTGTATTTTGTGTATAACGATAATTATATTGTATCTGACTAGTTTTTAGGGTTCCGTATCTTAACAAGGAAAACGGATCTATTATAGGATCTCTCGTTTGACTGTCCTAGGTGTGTATAGTAATATAACAACCGAATTCTGAACCGATTAAGTTGAAATTTGGTACACTTATGTATTTATGTGACCCAAACGAACGTGTGACGTAAGCAAATACATTTTGAATTTGGGGGCAAATCGAAAATTGAAAAAAATAGTTTTTTAAACTGTGTCGTGTGACATGTCAAATGTAAGGGCTTGTTGCGTGCGAGGATCTCAAGTATATCATTTTCATAAACCTGAAATGCCAAGTTGAAAAAATATTTAAGAAAATAGGCAAAAAACGACCATTCCCCCTCTACTATTAATCCTAAAATATAAAAAAAAAATATACGTGATAAAGGTCTTTATTTAAATATTAGAGAATTGTATGGTTTAAGGCGATACCAAAAAAATGTTATTTTTTCGAATCCATTTATGATAAAGTCATCTACAGATTTGATTTTTGGGTTAAAGTTTATTGAGTATTTGAATAAGAATCGCACTAAAGGTAAACGCAATTGGATGTTTTTTTTTTCGATAGAATTTAGTTACGAAAAGACCTCTAAATTGTTTTATTTTTTCCTGTAATCCTGAAATCCTAAATAATTTCATTATGTGCATTCAAAATGTAGATATTATGTATTTGCAAACTCTCCTTGAAAATATTTTTGTCAAAATAGCGTAGTTTAGTTTTTAACAATTTTTATGTGATTTGGCGCTATGTTATTTTAGTATGAGTGGAGCGCATTGTTTGCGCTCTCTTTTCTTTCTTACGTGGAAGTCATTAACGCTGTCACTTTCGTTTACATTCGTAATACTTTTATATATTTTTTTGGTTTCACCTTAAATGGCATGTGGGGCCCGGGGGGGGGGGGGAGGGGGGGGGGAGGGGGGGGGGGCAAATTAGAAATAAAAAAATAATAATTCCTAACTGTATCGTGTGACATGTCTAATGAATGGGAATTGTTGCGAGGATGGTATATATTTTTCAAAAACCTGAAAGAAATGTTTATTTAAAAAAATATCTAGAAAATAGGCAAAAAATACCATATATAACAAGGAAAATAATGAAATGTATGGGTTCAATGGGGGCGGGGGCAAATAAAAAATTAAATTAAAGAATTTCAAACCGTAACTTATGATATGTTGCGAGGAGGATAGGATTACAGGAGAAATAATGAGAAATGGGAATGTATGGGGTTAATCTGGCTCAACACAGACCTTGCTGTTAATAATTTTGTAATTATTTATTCCTGCTTATTAATCATAATAATTAATATTGTAATATTTGTATTACTTAAGCACAACCAATTTTTAAAAGAGATTTAATAATCAATCTTTGAGAGTTTCTACGCACTTCTCTCCCACAGTGGTATATGTAAGTATATGTAAATATCTACAGTAATAAAGTACTTTGATTTAACTTTGAATGTGTGGTTTGAATAGAGGGGGGGGATCACAATTAGGGGGCAAAAACAGATATTTGAAAATAAAGTTTCTATGCCTTATCTTAAGACATGTCACGTAACGAAAGAGCATGTTGCGAGGATCTCAAATATCCTTTTTTATAAACCTGAATTGCTCAGAAAAAAGGAAAGAAGAAAATAAGTAAAACAAATACCATTTCCCTCTCTTATCTCCGAAACTACTAATTTGGAAAAAAAATCGCAATATAGGTTTTTACTTTTACATTACAGGAAAAGTGTAGAGAAATGGATGGTTTAAATAGTGGGGTTCATTCAATATTACATACAAACTAATAAATTCACCTGGTTACGATATTACAAACAGGAAAATTAAGAATACCTAATTCCCATGCAAGAAACTTGAACACCATTGTGCGGTGGTACGGAACCCTTCGGGCGCGAGTCTGACTCGCATTTGTCCGTTTATTGTCTTTCTTTCCTGTAAAGGTGAGTTGTAACAGGGAATAAATAAATTGATTTTTCAATCACAGAAAACTTGTTACAAACTCGCTTTCCAGTAGTCTCGTGTGCAAGGGGCCGAACCTAACAGAACAGTGCCAACTCTATGAAGTTGATGTCTCGATGAGGGTAGCATGAGATATTGTTGCTTGTTTGAGAGGCACCCACACATACACACACTATCGGGCGACAAGGTTTCCCGCCGTTGTCACGTTGCCGCCGGCGTCTAGGGTTTTCACTCAGATTACTCTCATATCTCTATTGCATATTTTAAATAAAACTTTGAAAGCTATTAATCATATTTAAAGGTTTTACGATTTTACGTCGTTATCATTTTGAACTCTATGTTTCTCCTTATATTTTTTGTACATAAAGAAAAACTATTAGGATATTATCAAAGATGGAGTGCACGCGTTTGCCTCCTCCCTTTCAGGGTTCCGTTCCCGAAGGGTGCCCAACGGGACTAAGCCTCCGCAGTCCATCTTTCTGTGTGTCTTTCCGTCAGTGGGCCTGATGGACTGTAATAGATAGAGAGTTGATTTTTTACAGAATGTGTCTTATCACAATGTTTTTTTTTATCAAATTAAAAGCCCCACACAAGAGACGTGCTTCAATATCCCTGCCCCTGCGAATTAACAAACTATCTTCATTTAAACACAATTGATAATTTCGCATTATCTATTGATCGTTTCGGTGTGGCGCGATTAGTATGAAATCGGATCCGCTATTTGTAGGGTGGTGCTAGGTTGAAAACTTACTTCGGACATAAAATTTGTTTTTGTTTTTATATATTGTTCTTAAATGTATTGTACGATGATCCGGAACCCTTCGTGTCCGACACGCACTGGAACGTTTTTTTAGAAACAGACAGAAACTGATGTAAAATTCTCACATCCAAATGTTAGGCAAGTTGAGACCAGTTTAGTGTTAGACAGCAACACTTTAGAATTAGTAAATGGCAGTAACTTTCTTGGACTAATCATTGATAGCAAATTGGAGTGGGGACCTCACATAGGTAAATTAGCTGTTAGATAAAGTTCTGCGACTTACGCTGAACAGTAGACAAAACCCGTATACTGCGTATACTGCAAGGCTTGTCTATTATAGTTACTTTCATACTGTCATGTGTATCTTGTTGTGGGGGAAAGCAGCGGATATTCAAACTATTTTTGTATTACAGAAAAGAGCTATTCCAGCAGTTTATAATTTAAAACGCGCAGGTTCCCTCAGATAATTTTTTAAAGAAATTGACATACTAACTGTAGGTAGTCAATTTATTTACGAAAATATAATATATGTATGCAAGAATTTTACAACATTTTCCAAAAAAACTTTTACAGACTAGTTGCACCTCGGTTTAGACTCGCGAAGGTTAGCTATTCTTTTAAGGGTCAATGCATTCTCTACTACAACAGAAGAATCTGGAGATTTAAAAATTGTAATGTAATTATAATTTAAAACCATGTAAAACCACTTTATCTCATATACAATATTCAAGATTACACAAATGACACGAGCGCTCGGAGTTAATCTAACTCACGACAGAACTCTCTTAATAATTTTGTAATTATTTGTTCCTGCATATTATTGTAATTTTGTAATATTTGTACTAAAACAAAGCCTATTTTTAAAAGAGATCTATATTAAAATCAATCTGGGAGTGTCTTCGCCACGCTTCTCCCACAGTAGTTCAATGTAGAAAAGAGGAAAAAAAATGTTTTCTAGAGAGCTTCGTTGGTTTGCCTTCATGTATATGGCTCATGTAGTCTATCTTGGCTTTGAAAGCTCGCCGATAAGAGAAAAGTCAGTATTCCCTCCAACATTATCTCAGGCCGTACGTGCTCTGCTCTGGCCTTGATTACTACCTATCTTAATTTAATATTGAGATCATATGTGTTATGTTTATGAATTACGATATACGAACAAAGCTCTGTTATCTCAGTTAAGACTATAAATGTTAGCTTTGTTAAGGCAACGATAACCTTACACGGACGATTGATTAAAATCTGCTTTAAAGTTTATCTCACTAGTCAAACAACAACAAAGGCGCTATTGTTTGCTGAGCTTAATTTAATAATAATAAGATAAGATTGGCATACATAATAAGTGTCTCAAAATGGCGAAATATTTGCTCTACAGTTTAATATTCAAGGCAAGTCATAATCCGACATCAGTTTCAAAGAAACTGTACAGTGGCGTTCAAGTCAAGATAGACCAATGCATATCGTATCACGAAGTAGTAATAATAATAATAATAATACCTTGGACACTATTGACACACATTGATCTAGTCCAAACTAGGATTCCCTGTATCTTAGGTACTGGACAACGATACACATACTTATGTAGATAAATATTATACTTAGATAGATAAACCACTATGACTAGGGTACAAACACCGTTCCCGTCAAACAAATATTTGCCCCCACAAGGACTCGAACCCGGTACCCCTGGATTCGTAGGCAGGGTCACTACCGACTCGGCCATTCGGGTCGTCAAGTAAGCTAAGTCAAGTAAGCTTAGGACGTGATTCAGAGTGCAAAAAGTTTACCAGATGAGTTCAGAACTGCAAGTAAGTACATAGTTATGTACTATGCGACCTAAAATCAATAGAAAACATCCTATAAATCCGACCAGGCAATAGAAGTTTTGTCACTGTTTATAGTTTCAACCATAGCTTAATTATTTATAATCCCGAACTTATACTGCCAAGATTGGCTATACAGGGTGTCTCATTTAAAGCGGTCAGTATGGGAAAGTCTGAAACTATAACACATACGAAAATCTGTTCGTAGGAACCATGTCATCGATTATAATAAGAAGAAAAACTGCATTCATAAATTTGAAAAAAAAAACCTGTACTCAGCTCGGGAATCGAACCCGGTTGTTTTGAAAAAAACTTAAGACTATTTCTATTTAGATATCGAGTGTGTAGGTCTTAAGCAATAAATGACTCTACGAAACATGATGTCTAAAATGAATAAAATGAATAAATTGCATTGTTTTCACATAGTTTCATTTATTTTAGTAGGTGTGATTTAACGCCTCTTGACTATTTCTTGTGGGGTTACGTTAAGGATGAAGTTTACAAAACAAGCTATGACACCGTTGAAGACCTAAAAGCAGCCATAGAGATAATTTTAACGCAAATTCACCACATGAAAATACAAAATGCAATTGTAAGATCGTTACCTAAACGTGTTGAACATTGTATTGAAAAAAACGGTGGTCACCTGGTTCTAAAATAAATTAAAGTTTGTGAAAACAATGCATTTTATTCATTTTAGACATCATGTTTCATAGACCTATTTACTGCTTAAGACCTACACAATCGATATCTAAACAGAAATAGTCTTAAGTTTTTTTTTTCAAAACCACCGGGTTCGATACCCGAGCCGAGTACAGATTTTTTTTTCAAATGTATGAATGCAGTTTTTCTTCTTATTAAAATCGATGACATGGTTCCTACGAACAGATTTTCGTATGTGTTATAGTTTCAGACTTTCCCATACTGACCGATTTAAATGAGACACCCTGTATAAGACATGATCGATGCTCCACAAACTAACCAGGGACCTCGTGAAGCAATGGCCGTGTCCGGATGCGGCTTGGAAGACATACATCATCATCAACTTTAGTGTATACGGGCTAGCATTGCGATAGCGGTCATTGACCCGACTGCCTCTGCGAACAGAATCATATATGGTACCCATGGTAACGCTCGGTAATCATGGTAACGATCGACGACCGCTACCATGATAAGCTAAACGACAGCAATATCGAACGTTGCACGGAATAAGTAAGTGTCGCTAACCCAATCACGAGTGAACAGTGGTAGACAGGAGTCAAAGCCCGCTTTGCCACGCTAACCCGAAAAAAGTGACCAAGTGTGAGTCGGACTCGCCCATGTGTTGTAACTTTGTTTTTCATGTTTGTATGAATGACAAAGTTATCTTTGCGGTTTTTAATAAATGTTTTATATCTTAAAAACTGCTTATTTAATTTTGTTCAAACCAAGTTTCGTTTGTTTCAAGTTTGAGATTATAATCTATATAATATAAAATTTATAGATAAAATTTTGTAATATAAAAAAAATGTCATATTAAATTATATGTTTTACTGAAATCAAACTGAAATCAAAAACTATACGGCATATATTTTTTGTAGATTTTTCACTGTTTTACTTTCAAAGTTAGAGGGGGGGGGGACATTTTTCCACTTTGGAAGGGTCTGTCTCTTTAACAATTCACTTTGAGGAAAAAAAATTTCAGGAACCTCAACGTCATTTTTAAAGACCTATAGGTTTGATAAAAAAATAAATTGCTTTCAGTTCCATGAATCAGGCCCTCTTTTTTTTTTTTTTTTTATTAAATCGTAAAGCGGTTCACATAATACATCTACATACCAAGTTTCAACTGTGTAGTCCTAATAGTTTCTGCATAAAATTGGTGTGACATACGGACGGACAGACAGACTTGACGAAACTATAAGGGTTCCTTGTTTCTCTACGGAACCCTAAAAACTATATATGAGCAATTTAAAACCATGTAGAAACCACTTTTACTAAAAAGGGATATAACAATATTCAAAATTACATAACAGAACTCGCTTAATAGTTTTGTAATTATTTATTCCTGCATATGTATTTTAATATGTAATATATGTACTTGTTAAACAAAGCAAACTTGTTTAAAAGAGATATAAAAATGAATCTGTGGGAGTTTTTTCGCCCTCCTTCACCCACAGTGGTCTCATGTAGAGAAGAGGCAAAAAAATATGTCTAAACACATGTTAATATTTACAGAAAATAAAGAATTTTGAACTGTTGCATTTTATGGTCTACGCTGAGCTGTGGCGGGAAAAGGCACCACACGATGTACCTTGGTTTCCACGATACAGGGAATCCTAGTGTGAGGCCAGAAGCAAAAGATAAGACCATATTTTGGGTAATGATACCGATCATTAAGAACAACTTTCCCAAAGAAACATATGGTCGCAAATGAAAAATAGGCCTAATTTTTTTTTTCAGTTACAAACATATAATAACTAGTGGCCCTGTGGGCAGTAGACCTCGCTAACAGGGGGGACTGTGAACCAATTTATAGGTAAGTATTTTAGATTCAATCAAAATCAAGTAGTAAAGTAACCAATAACTTTGTAAACTACATTTTGCGATTTAAAATACAATCTACTGACTTTTCACGAAAATCTTTATAGTCTATTTCACTCACTCTCATGGTCTGTATAGATCCTCTTTACTAATCCCTCTCCTACTTCGAGCAGTCCAAACTTGTCCAAACTTGGTCCCGTTTGGAACCCTTCGGGTACGGAACCCTAAAAAGTAGCTTGAACAGAAAAGTAGCATTTTGCTCCCTCTCGTCGTGAAGCAAAACTTACTTTTCCGAATGAAAAGTGTGAAAATAGTTTTATGACGGGGTACTATGGGAAACGAAAAACGAAGCCGCGCTACGGCAGCTAGTTTTTCAGTTAAAAAACGGCCAAGTGCGAGTCAGACTCGCTCACGAAGGGTTCCGTAACATTATCTATTAAAACGGCAAAAAAAAAGTTTGTTATGTGGGAGGTCCCCTTAAATATTTGTTTTATTTTATTTAATTAATTTATTTATAAAGTGAATATATAACTAAATATTATGTAAATATTTCAAGCGTCTACCTTTTGCCGTTATCAATATCGAGCAAATAAGTGAAAAAAAAAGTTTGTTGTATGGGAGAACCCCAATATATATTTTATTCTGTTTTTTAGTATATGTTGTTATAGCGGCAAGAAATAAATAATCTGTGAAAATTTCAACTGTCTAACTATCACGCTTCATGGGATACAGCCTGGTGACAGACGGACGGACGGACAGCGGAGGCTTAGTAACAGGGCCCCGTTTGGCACCCTTCGGGTACGGAACCCTAAAAACAGTGAATATGTATGTACATATTTGTACAAATCTACTTAAACAAATTTAAACCTAGTAAATAGAGACATATAGGATTTAATTCAATATTCGTGCTTTGTTCAGAAAATACTAGAATCGTAGCGAAATAAAATAGGCATGATGATGTATTTATTCTCCTTTGAAACCCAGTATTTTTACTAACGAAAATTGTCCTGAACCAACCTCTTTTACTCACCTCTTCTACTACAGTAAAATGCACCGAAGATTTTGAAAGAAACGTCCTGCTAATAAGATTTCTCTGAACTTTGAATACTCTGCCTACACTACAGGATTGCGCCGAACGAACGTATTGAAAAGGCTCGTAGTGTATTGGAACTGTAGAGTCTCATATGTTCGAGCTTTTGTAGCGTCTCGTTGTGATTTATAGTAAGCGTTGGGTTTAGGGTTGCCAATTTCGTGGGATTGACGTTAAATTAAAATGTTTACGCTTCGGCGTAAGATTAAAATTCAAGATTTTAATGCCTAATAGTAGTTTAGGTAACTGATACATAATGCCTAATTATGTACAGTTACAAACATTAGTTTATCTATACACATATCAAAAGCTCTCTTTGATGTGTTCAGGGACCGCATGTTCGACCGTCATTGTGGTATTGATCATTGCTCTGCACTTGTTTACAACTTCACAGACTTCGAAATTTTAATGTCATAATATGTCGAAATATTGAAACATTATGGTCGTAATGTATTAATATTTTGATAAGAAATGAGTTTTTATCAATATAACATTATGCTGATCGTAAAGTGCAGTTTTTGGTCGCAGTAAAGAGGGTTTATGATACGTGTCTAGATAAATGAAATTAAGCATTACGTGTGCAAATATTATTCAAATACGGGATATAGCAGCAAAAACGGTCAGGTTTTCGGAAAAAAAATAAGATCCAGGAAACAGATTGTATTATTGTTATTGTATTATTACGAGGTACAATAAAGAAGAATAAAACAATTAAGTAGTGTGGGTAACAAAGTCAAAGTCAAAGTCAAAGTACTTTATTACTGTAGATATTTACATATACTTAGCAAACGTAAATTTTGCCTCTTCTCTACATTGGACCACTGTGGGAGAAGAAGGGCGTAGAAACTCCCACAGATTGATTTTTAGAACCCTTTTTTTAACCCTAGCCAACTTCACTCTATTCATAGAGTGTTGCATAAAATTGAGTGGGTACAAACAAATACACACAGGGAACGCGTCATAAACCGACGTGCTGTAGGCATGTACGAATTGGAGCCTATTGAGTATGGGCTGCGTATTCCATAATTACGCCCTCACTCATTGCAGTGTGCAGTGATGAATGATCGGCGTAATATTGCTAAATTCGAAACACAATTGTGTTGGGGGATTCTAAAATTATATTGTTTCTTGTTAAATTTTCCCAAATTCCCAGTTCATTGCATCCAGTGGTTGTTATTTAATAAAACCGTTGTGTTTTTGGGAGTGATTTTGCGACAGTGTTTATTTATGAGGTCGGTCGTAGGTGATCCTACGGGGGGAGAGGGGGGGGGGGATTAGTCGCGAAAGGTGAGACAGAGCTATGTGCTATATAAAGCTCTGTCCCGCACTTTCCCGCGTTGGCATGCTACGGGTGATGGAGTGGGAAACTCTTCTCAGACATCTTATTGGCACTTATAGATACGATGTTATAATATTGTCATTAGCTTAGATCATTGTTTTAAAGTAGCATAATTAAACAAAAAAATTACGAAAATTAAAAAAATGACATCCTCGTAGAGTTTCTTGGTGTTATCTTCTCTGAAAGGGGTATTTCCACTAAAAAGGGAATTTTCCTTTCTCAAATTCACAAAAATCAGTACCAAATTTGATTTATTTTTTATTTTATCCAGTGTATGAAACTTGTGTTTGAGTTGTAGAAGTGCATTACTTTGCCTACCCGCAATAAACGATTTGAGTTTTCGTGATAGAGGCACAAATTTCTTTCCCCCTACGTTAAAACAGTCTTGCGCCACTAACGAAATACCTACGTAAGACAATTAAGTAATTTTATCTACATATAGCTAGTCTTCCGATAAGCATTGACAAAATTACATCGATGTGGTATCCATTTCTATAACGTTTTTTTTTTGTAAAGCTAACGATATCATTGAATACCTGTCTTCTTGTCATTATCCTCGAAATTAATTCCATCTATCATCTGACTGTCTAACGATGTAAGAATATCCACGATTGCAGATATAGAGCTTTTGCGATAAACCGACCACTTACTTGAGGGCTAATCTAACATTTCTTATACTTACCTACATACGTACAGTACGATTATTATAACTTTAATTAATAATTAATAATTAAAAATATTATAATATAATAAATAATTAACTTTACTTTAATAACGCTCGACACTTCTCGGCTTTTTGATTCGTTTTTTAATCGTAAATCAATAAGCTGATGTCAGATTTAAGCCTTAATATCCTGTTCATTATCATGAACCTCTGTGCAGCTGTGTGTGTGTGTGTGTGTGTGTGTGTTTCAAGTTTCCAGGACGTCTTGCTCACTTTCAGCGACTAAAACGACAGTTAAGTTAAAGTAATCGTACAGTGTAGGAGGCAGTAATAATCACGCGTCGAAAAAGTTTGCTAATCGAACTGTAAGTGACACTTATGTACAATGACATTGATTAAATTCCACGCCTCAACCGAACGGGCGTGGAATCTTGGTAGGGTTGTTTTTCACCAGGAGTACTGACCTTTGACGCCGTGGACCGGAATTCGAAAGCTCAATTCGAGGCAGGAACACGGGATGAGGAGCACAATGGTGGGGGGAGAGGAGTCGAATCTTACTCTCGTCGTAGCCCGATGCTGTCGCCGTCGTGTTGCTTGCCGACACAAGGAGTCGCTGTCCGAATGCGACGAATTGATCCCCGAATCACTTCACGAAGCACTCACTCCGATGACGTGAATCTACTTATTTCCCGACGATTGTTCCGTGCTTATTATAATTAACATTCCGACCAGGCCCGACACCTGTGTTACACAATTATTACAAATAAAATACAGCCAACGCCCGAATTCCATGTGCCGACATTTTCTCCGTGTGCAAAAAAGTAACCTCTAACTCGTCATCTCGTTTCTATACAAGTGACAGCTAGCTAGTTCCGTTCCGATCACTCGCGGTCCGAGTCGCGCAACAAAAAAAGGTGCGTTCCGAAGCATAAATATTAAACAGACATAATGTTCATTTTATCTGAACTCGAACACTTTTTCACTCTGGTAATAATTCTCTGCATCTCCTTGCCGGCATCAAATGACAAACACTGTTCCACTTAATTCTACTAGCACGGTACCTCCCAGCGAGGATTCTATTTTTATTCTATTCTATTCTATCGATTTACCTATCGAGCTATCGGCTCATAAACAAATAAGAAATTACGTGATCCCGCACGTGGCCAAAATTCAACAGGGGTACAAATATCTTTTTCGCTCTGTCAAGGTGACAGCTAAGTATTAACAATCTTTATATAGGTAGACAAAAAATTACGGGTGCGTTCCGATTTATACTAATAGTGACGTAGCCGCAATTAGGCACCGTTCGGTTATATACTATAAGTACAATCTGGATCTGAACGGAGCGCAGCGATCCCATTTAGGCGACTCGTTAATTGTTTCGTTGAGATATTTACCCGCCGAACCTTCAGTCATTTGATTGAATGCCGACCCATGGTTAACGGCCCGGGCTTTTGATACATACATACGTCCTGATAGTAAGTTATACTCAAGTTTGCAACCCTGAAAACCTTTTTCTTCGAGAAAGCTTCTTTACGGAATCATTATTAGGATATATTTACCCTATTTTGGTAAATTAAACTTAATTTTCTACAAATTGTGTCCAGCCATAGCTCTCTAGGACGATTCATTGCGGAGATACAGCCAGTCAAAGATTAGCAGTTTTAAAAAAAAAGTAAAAATGTATCTAATGCACAGATATATCTAATGTAATGTAATGCAATATATATGTAATGTAAGGTATAAGGTACTCTCGGGTACTATCAATATATTAAAAATCGTAGCCATGCGCGTTTGCGACGTATGCCTTTTTGTGTTGATATTAAACTGTACCAATAATGGTCGCAACTGTGCTTTTGCAACCCTGTACATTTTTGTACTATTATGTATCTTTTGTGAACTACAGGATCGTAAAAGACTGATCCTATAGCGATGATAAGTCATTCAAAGCAAGATGTCATTATATCGACGACCCGACTGGCCGAGTCGGCAGTGACCCTGCCTACGATGCCAAGGGTTCGAGTCCCGGTGGCGGCAAATATTTTTTTGGTGAGAACGGATGTTTGTACCCTAGTCATGGTTGTTTATCTATCTAAGTATAATATTTATCTATATAAGTATGTGTACCGTTGTCTAGTACCCAAGATACAGGGAATCCTAGTTTAGGGCTAGATCAATGTGTGTAAATGGTGTCCAAGGTATTATTAATATTATTATAAAATAGTGTTAGATAATTACAAAAAATACATCGATGACTCGCGAGTTCCTAGATGTGCTCCTTTAAAATCGTCCAAGAAAATGGGCACGTTTGTTTCCAAACATGTTTATTTTTACCATTTCTCTGCTCTTGGGAGCAATGTTTTCAGGATTTCAAAGGGCCGGCCGCCGCCCGAGCTAACATCTCTCTCGTGCTAAGGGTCACTCATAGGGCTCCCGAGTGTACCATCCTGACAACTTTCGAACTCTTTCATCTTTTATAAGATAAGATAAAGGGCTTTTCCAAAAGTCGTCCCCGCCAACCAACAGATTTCAAACGTATCTCAGATAATAGTTCTTGACTATCTGATGATCTTCTATTATGATGACATCCGCCGTAGGTTGCTCTTCGACGCAGAGCTTTCTGCTTTTCAAGGAAGAGGGCTCTGCGTCCAAAAAAATGCATCTATTGAATGTCAAATTGAGCTTGTTGATGTCTTTTATATGTCCCTTGGTGTGTTTTTCTAAGCCTCATCGATTTTTGGATTGAAAATGGTTGTTTCTCTTTTTATGGGACGTCATAATAATATTGAAACTACTGTCACATCTGTTCTCGGTAGGGACAGTGCCTATATAATACTTTGCGTTGACCTTTATACATGTAGTAATAGAGTTTTATTGTATGCGCAGGTCATCCCCCGCTTAACCATCACCTTTCCTATCCATCATGGTTTGCTGTAAGAAATATTTTTTTAGAGATAAGCTCGCCTTTTTACATGTTTTTTCTATTATAAGTTATCTGTATGTCTGTTTTGTGTTGTAAAGAAAATTACGAAATTACGAATGTTGCCGTTACTAATTACAATTTTTATGGTCATCGTCGAAGCGGTATTCGGTCCTAGCGGTATTCGCACATCGGAAACGCTCGTGCTGGTAGCACTCTGGCCGAGACGGGCACTGGACGGGTGTCCGTTCTATGTGGCATTTGGTTCGGACGCTTCCGTGTTTCGGATGACACGTTAAGCTGTACGTCCCGGCTACTATCGGTACTCCGTGGGTGTAGTCGTAAAGCTGTGTCAGAGGCCCTAATAGGGCAGCTTGATAACTTCTGCAAGTTGGATTGGCTACAAGCCCCACACCCCTCCATCAACCCGCACTGAGCCAGAATGGTGGAGTATGGTTCAATCTTACTCTAATACGGGTAAAGGCCTGTGCCCCTTGGTGGGGGGGGACATTAATGGGCAAAATTTACTTAATTACTTCATGTTCGTCGTGTCTACGATCGTATTTTTATTTTTGGATTAATTATTTGCCGAATGCACCGACTCCTACTCAAATGGAGTCCCGCTTAAATATAAAATTGGCGGTGTATTATCCCGTGCGAGTCAGTGGTGGCATGACTTTGGGAATAGAAAATAAAATTAAAAGGTTAACTTAACTAACTAATAATAATAATAAAATAATAGTGATAATAGCTACTCATTATATACGAGGTAGATCCAAAAGGTGTCATTTCAGTCCACGCTTACAATAATGGCGTCGAACCGCGAATTACTATTCAGGATATTATCATTTTAACAAGCTATCTGGGGATAACACGAAATCTCATCGACGTTATTGCACGGATAATATATTGGTACAGTTACAATAAAATCTATGCGCGGAGGAGAGATTTCTTCTAGCAAACCTAGGCAGGACAGGAAAGTTTATGCAACGGGACCGTCCTAGTGCACAGTACAAACTATTACAAAAATTACTTACTAATATACCATCATTAATCTTTATCTTAACAATTAATTTATACTGACTAAATCCTGCCAATAATGATCAATTTATAAAGTATAAACTTATACATTTTCATCTAACAGTATACACTAAGAAATTAGGAAGGTAACTTCGTTATGCTTTCTGTTGAGCAAGCCGCCTAACTTGTTCCTGTACTGACGTTAAGATCAGCGCCTGAGGAGTCTACTTCTCAGGCTCATGCTGAGCCAGAACCTTTCTGCAGTTGCCACACCACCCTCAGTTCTAGGGCGATATAGGTACCTCGGTATCTATGTCCTACCTATCAAAATTTGTGTGTAATTTAATTTAACTGTTTACGACTATTTTGTGCCTGAATCTTTGTAAAGATATTTTTTGTTTAATGCTAATTATCTTCTATGTTATGTGTGTGTGAGCATATGCAAATAAATAAATATCAATCAATCAATCAATATTATAAATAAAATATACTTTCAAAATGCTTATATAAACTTATATCTTACATGTACGTACATATACACTGGCCTGCAAAACTAAGTACTACACAGATATATGGCTGCGATACGTTGGAGAAGGATAAAGTGAAGTTGCTCTGATCTAATAGTTTTCATAGTGATAGGAAGCAGGAATTGAAAAAGTATGCGAATCGAACTGTCAGTGACTCTTATGACGACCATGACATAAGGTTAATTTTATCTGAACCCGGACACTTTTTCACTCTGGTGATTATACCTGCTTAAGCCACAGAATGATGTCCCTATTAGACCCTTCAAATTTGAATATACCTTTCTGTTTTAGATGGATAGATAATCCATCCACCGTGCATAGTTATAATAATGTAACAAACAATATTGGATAAATGATCATTTCTCTCGAAGCGCAATACTAATGAATGGACATAACTAGGTCGACGTTGTAACCCCGATAGATTAAAACGTCTCGGAAATATACTATTGTGTAACCTCTGCTACTAATAAATAACTGTGTGCATCGGAAATACGCTTTATCAATACTATCACTGTTTACTGTATAATTGGACCAATACATCTGTGTTTTGTGTGAGTCATTAGTTGATCTCTAATGTGTGTGTATCTCTTGTTGCATGACCCGCAGACGGCGCGGCGGCTTCCGATAAAAATAAATGTCTAATAATATACTAATCGATAGTCAAACTAAAGGAAACTTGTATGGCGAATACATAAATGTCGCAGTAAGATGGTTATAGGCGTTATATAATTATATCCCTAGGGATGTAATTATATACCGCGATAGAGTTATAGGGAAGCGGTTCTTAACTATTAAACTAGGATTATAACTATGATACATTGCAGCCTAGTTGTATAAGCTTCTAACTAGATTGATCTAGTTGGAAAGTTATAAATCAAACTAAGAAGACAACGTTTTTTGCATCATCAACCATATTAAAACAAGACAGCTTCTATGACATTGGCAGTATTGCTCAGTTAATACAAATAATTAAGTAGGTACCTAATCAAATTACTTGTTTATTTTTCTTCTCTTTAGTTTTTGTTCGTGCAAGGTCCAGTCCGTCCAGAACCGTCATCTAGAATGGCACAGCCTCGAACTCTTCTTACAAATGCATCTTCTAAGAGCAATTTACTTTTGAACTTGTGATGGTTTACAGGAAATAAATAAATAGCCTGATTACCTACTACTTTACTTTTGGCATTTTCCTCTCAGCGATAACTCTTCATCTGATATTGGATCATTCATTAATCTAACTGAAGTGCCAATTTTATGAGTGTCATTACGCTTTTCTAAAATATTACCCAGTATTTGTTTGATCCAAAGGACCGCGATGTAATTTCGGTATCCCGGCACTCCGCACTTAGGTGGGACAATCATTTACTAGATTAGTTTAGAAATATATTATCACTATGTCAGGGTTATCGTTATATCTCTAGTAAGATAGTTATGTTACGGTATAAGTATAGCGATGTCCCTAGGGATATAATTATATAACCCCTATTACTATATTACTGCGATATAGAATGTGTCATTGTCAACGAGAAACTAGTTTGTTCAGAATCACGAGTCGACGCGTTTATTCATTGACACGTTGTATTGACGGTGTAACAGAAAGTTGTAGACAAATGTTGGGGGGTTGTCAGGGACATCAATCTGAACAACTTTAATTATAAACCGATTTGATAAGAGCAACTTTATTTTTCAGTTCTCAATACATTTCGGGCCGGGCGAACAGCTGATTTGTTTTGAGAAGTGAAACTGCTTAACTTACTAAGATGAGAGACAGTGACAGTATGAGTCTGACGCGTCTGACGCCCGGTTTCCTGGGCGCTGGTTATGTTAACAAATTGGTTAAACTGATTTCAGCCAATCACGTGCCGCTATTTTGAATATTAGCGGCACGTGATTGGCTCAAATCAGTTTAACCAATTTGTTAACTTAATCAGCGCCCAGGAAACTGGCAGTGAATGTCTGTCAAACTTTGAGTTATTGGCTATGCATCCGGGCTACAATAAACACTACTACACAACTACTACACTATGATTAGGTATTTATTCTCTCTAGTTTTCCGTAAACAAATCACCTGTAACTACATAATTATAAAGACTGATTCAATCTTTAAACTCGACACCAAATAGCGAAGCTATCTACCGGGTCCGATGTCGGCGCTGCGACATCGACAAGTGGTTTGTATTCATTAGGACCCCCCTTCGAAACTCCCCCTAAACCCCCACCCATCTCATCTCCCTGTCTGGAAGTTCCCAGTCTTTTTCCTGTAAATTACCTGAAAGGGTGTTGCTTTTACAACCGAGCGGGCGGAAGAAAACTTGCTGAATTCAGGATGAAAATATAATTTCAAAATATTTCGAGGGTAACATCTGGGTTGTCTCTTGGGTTCCGTATACGCTTGCTATTAAGTCTCCGCTGTGCGTCCGTCTGTCTGACAGCACTAAAGTTGCTTCTCCCACTGTAGCCCAACGTACAGAATAGGCAAAAAACGTGTACTACGTGTACTAATTGTAAATATCTAAAGTATTTAAGAACCTTTTAAGATTTTGATTGTTGGTTTTTATGTACAATGGTACCGACTTTTTTTCTTACAGTACTATCTTCGATGAATGATTTTTTAGTTTATGAGACGTTCTTACCGATGCAAATACATCCGACTGCTCAACGTTTGAGTGACAATCAAACACCTTTGTCAGTGAGCAAAGCGAGAGACAGTGACATTGAAGCGGCACTTAATTTGTGAATGGTCTTAGAATTCGGCCAAGACGTGTTGTGGTTTGCCAATAAACTAACACTGAATTAAAGCGGTAAAACAAAACCTCCAGATTTTTATAACAGGATTAAATGAAGAGCACAAGAGAAATTACCTTAATTTTATATAATGTTTTATCTCGCCCATCCATCTTGGGCTGTAACTTTAATTAGATATTTTCTTTTTTCGCTGAAAAGAAAAGTGATTTAACGTAATTTTATGAAAAGGCACTCCGCTTTTAACGCCATTTTCTCTGGAGAGCGGTTAAAGTATGTTTATTTTTGTGAAATGCTTTAATCTGTTTTATGGTATTGGAAAATATTATAGAGTCAACATTAATCATCTCCAAAATTTTAGAGGAATATTGTTCTAATTGTAAACTTTCATATTTCCTATTTACTAGCTGCGGCGATGGGCCTGCCTCCTGTCACACTAAAATTATGGTCACAACTGTGCTTTTGCCACCCCGTATGGGAAAAAGCGTGACGCTATATTCTTTAATCCACTATTAGCAGTGGCTTAGACCTAAATTTGTCATAAATGCGACAAAGTCTAAAGTCGAAGTCAAAATAAAAGTTCTTCAGTACTGCTGATTTTAACAAATGCTTGGTACAAGTATTTTTTGTCTCTTCTCTATAATGGACAACTGTGGGGGATGAACAAACTCCCACTCCAGGCAGTATGCAATAAAAAACGGCCAAGTGCGAGCCTAAATCGCGCACGAAGGGTTCCGTACCACCGTACAATGGTAGGGATGGTGTGGAGTGAATAGTTTGGATTTTACATAGCAAAATGTTGTTTACAACGTTATTTGTGCGGCTACTTTCACACTCCGTGCACGTAACCAGGTGCATTTATAAGTTTGTATGTGGTAGTAAAAGAATTATTGTATGGGAGCCCCATACAATAATTATTTCAATTAATGAGATACAGCCTGGTGACAGACGGACAGACAGACAGTTGAAAGTTTCACAGATGATGTATTTATGTTGCCGCTATAATAACAAATACTAAAAAAAAACGGTCAAGTGCGAGTCTAAATCGCGCACGAAGGGTTCCGTACCACCGTTCAATGAAAGCGATGGTGTGGAGTGAATAGTTTGGATTTTACACAGCAAAATATTGTTTACAAAGTTATTGGTGCGGTTACTTTCACACTCCATGTACGTAACCAGGTGCATCCATAAGTTTGTATGTGGTATTGAAAGAATTGTTGTATGGGAGCCCCCTTAAATATTTCTTTTATCCTGTTTTTTAGTATTTGTTGTTATAGCGGCAACATAAATACATAATCTATGAAAATTTCAACTCTCTAGCTAGCTAGGTTCTTGAGATACAGCCTGGTGACAGACGGACGGACGGACAGCGGAGTCTTAGTAATAGGGTCCCGTTTGGAACCCTTCGGGTACGGAACCCTAAAAACAGAATAAAATAAATATTTAAGGAGGTTCCCATACAACAAATGTTTTTTTCCTCGTATTTGCTCGATATTGATAACGGAAATAGGTAGTCACTTGAAATATTCACAGAATATTTAGTTATATATTCACTTTAAAATAAATAAATAAATAAAAATAAAACAAATATTTAATGGGGGCTCCCATACAACAAACGTGTTTTTTTTGCCGTTTCAATAGATAATGGTACGGAACCCTTTGTGTGCGAGTCCGTCCCGCACTTGTTATAACTACCGTCATCTGGTTGAGCTTTGCGCATGGTTTCGTTTGACATTATTATTTTGCGGGTACAGCACAGGGGGTAGGCTCTGTGCTGTACCCGCAAATTATCCCAAAACTTTCTGAAACCAAAATTGTAACCAAACCGGCGGCGGCGGCGGCGGCGGCGGTTGGAACTCAACCCTTTGAAGTGATAACCAGATCTTCGAAACTACCTGCTGTGCGCCCTGATTGACGTTCTCGAAACTTTAGCTACGGTAACAATTCCATCCAATAGCCGGCCGAATGCTGCTCGAATATTAAACAGAAACACAACACATTGTCCTCCGATTTCTGAATTGATAATTTAACTAATCAAATACTTGAGTATCGTTCGGTCTCAACTGGTGTCACAAAAAAGAATGTGACAGAATGATACTTAAGAAGAAACTTAGTGGGCCTTACCACAAAAAAAAACTACTGTTCAACACTTGTTTAAAAACAAAAACGTATGAGATTTGACTTTTGTTTTGAGGTTAAACGCTGTTTAATATTTTTTGTGGTAACAAGGAGTGAATTTCTCAATTCAGAAAATGGCGCTCATCTCAAAATTATAGGGGTTGCATAGTATTTGAGAATTTTACTGAATATAGCTGTCTTGTACTTGATTTAGTAGTACCTGTATAAGTATAAGGAGCAGATAACACCACACACAAACCTCAGTAGTTTAAGAGGTGATCGGTTTTTTTTAAATATGTAATTAAATAATAATTCACTAAGTTAAAAACTTAAAAAACTGACTTCAAGTTCAATTTCTATTTCTTCCTCCCCGGTCCTCATCACTTATGCTGAAGGGTACCACAAACTTAAACGTCATCTAGGTTTTATTTTTTTATTTTGTTGACTTTTTCAAAAAGCGCTGAATATATTTTTATAGTTTATAGTTTATTTATAATAATAATAATAATAATACCTTGGACACTATTTTACACACATTGATGTAGCCCCAAACTAGGATTCCCTGTATCTTGGGTACTAGACAACGGTACACATACTTATATAGATAAATATTATACTTAGATAGATAAACAACCATGACTAGGGTACAAACATCCGTTCTCATCAAACAAATATTTGCCCCCACCGGGACTCGAACCCGCGGGACCCTTGGGTTCGTAGGCAGGGCCGAATAGTTACAGGGTTCTACTTAAATAACTTATACTAGGATGGATGTTCTTATAATTAATGACAAGTTGCGAAGTTGACTTTTAAGTTGAAGTTGACAAGATGAAGCCTGAACTAGTGTTTCCACTGTATCTCAGACTCCAGCGTCTTCCGACCACCAAAGGCTATGTTTGAGGAGCTGGTATTTCATTTACAAATTGTTTTGGGCCTATATGCTAAGATTTTTGCTATATATTAAGATTAATAAAAATTATATGGGACGACCTCTGAAGTATGAACTACCAATCTAAAAAGAATCATCAAAATCGATTCATGATTGACGGAATAGTCGCGTAACAAACATACAAAAAAAAAAACTGTCGTATTGAGAACTTCCTCCATTTTGAAGTCGGGTAAAAATTAAATAGAGGCCAGCGTGCTTGTATGAAGAGACTTAGGAATGTTGAGGAAGCGAGAGATATATGCCAGCATCGTAGCAAGTGGAGGTCTTTAGCCGCTGCCTCCCCCTCTTCCGGGAAAAAGGCGTGAGCATATGTATGTAAACGAGTGCCGCTTAAATGTCACACGTGCGCTGTTATTCCAAGAGAGAATTTGATCGATTGATTGGTTTTGATTGCCCGAATTATATTCTTACTACAAACAAATTATTGCTTAAGACATGCGAATAGAATAAGAATTGTTTATTCAGACAAGTTAACTATGTTACTATTAACCGTAACACATTTTAAACCTAGAGTAGAGATAAAAAGCTTCAAATATCATTAACTGTGACCCCACACCACACACCAGGCAGAGCCATCGTGGGTAGGTACTGTAGTACTTTCAGTGCTTTCAGCACTATACGATTATAGTTGCCTACCTAATCTGTAGGGCTAGCAAGTTCACTTATAAAGACTTTGGTAATAACTGATTGGTTTTTATTGCTTTAGTTTATACTTTTTATAAAAGGGATCCACAACTGGCTCGATAGCCATTAAGCTATCCTAACTATAAAATTTAGATCAGTCACTCGCCGAAGCCTACGGTGAAGTGTGTCACATTGACTTCCCACATCCAAGCCTCTTTCTTTTTAAAACTACAAAATAAGTAACAGCGTCAAAGTGACACCCACTCTAAAGAGGCCCGTATACAATATAATCGCATAAACAAATATCGAACCTTAAAATCATTCCCCACTCCCTTAAAAAAAAAATCCAATGTTTTTTTTTTTTTTTTTCAAATTGGCAACCCTAACTTAAAGTCTAAAATCTAAAATGACAACCCTATCTCAAAGTCTCAAATCTAAAAAACATTAAATGTTAACATTAAGTGAGCTTGCTATGCTTGAAATCTAAAAACAGTAAATATGCCGCAAGCATAATTTCAAATAACATATACCCTAGTAGTACCCAAGTACCCTAATCCTTATCTGTCCAACCACCCCATTTAACCTACTCAATTAAACATTAAATAACAAAACCAAACTACACTTAAGGTGTAGGCTATGCACCTTAAAAAACTTAAATTATAACACCCTATGATCCCATCATACAATTATTCGCGGCTTAACACTAACCTACCTAACGCTAGAAAACTCTCAAATACAATACGAAGGCAAACAGCTGAATCTAGCTAAGATTTAGCTTCTCGAATAGTTATCATTCGACAAACTTTCTGACAATAAAACTAGCGAAAAACTTATCAGACAACTATAATACCTCCGTTCCTAAAATTAACACAACTCGATCTTTGCATCAACAATTGTGAACACATTGTGAACTCTTTCCACCGAATGGAAATATTTCAAAAATTAACGCAGGCAAAGATCAAAGAAAAAAATTATCATTTTCAAATATAGGAAACGTCAACCATATTAACAGGATTAATCTATAGAACCGTATTACTAAGCCACAGCTTAAGAATGAGTTCATTAAAATACGTTCCAATAATACGATGAAATCAACTAGCTTTAAAACCGATACTACTACATACATATATCTCAACTAATCCATTGGAATTCAGTAAACTATCTTTTACTATTAACAGTTTAAGATAATCGCCGTGAGTTGCAACCAATTACCCAAGTAATGACACTACAAAGAATCTCGAATGTGTATCGAATACCCGAGTTATCCCACATCTGATTCATTGAGAAACCTTCGTTACCAACTTTATGCACAACCCATACTCTCCCCTTACCAAATCATCCCAACTCTATACTTTAAGAACGCAGGAACCAAAACAGAACCCTATGACGAATAGCTATTGCCTCGTCATACTGCTGTCAAAGATAAAACCAGGCGATCGGTTCAAACAATTATTCGAACTGTCGTTTATAAAAGTTTCTCATATAAAAGTAACCTACCACGGAAATCTAGTATGTTACAGATATTTCTTGGGTCTTTGGTGTACAGTCCTCATCAGACATCATAGTTCAGCAACAACATGAAAAGAAACACCGGTTAATAAACAATTCATAACACTACCGCATACATAAACCACAAACCATCAACCGGGATAAAATTATATTATACTCCTAATGTATAATTATTTAATATCAGACGAACTCCTCAACGCAGCACAAAGCGTTTTAAACGATTTGTGTTAACAATAACGCCCCGTGACCGTGGTTCAGACGACGAATCAGCACATTAGACCTCCCAACGATCTCAATGACCTTGTATGGTCCTTGATACAGACGTGCCAACTTCATACATCTTCCCGTTATCCGCCTTTGATTACTACCTAAATATTTTGATAACATCGAAGTTAACGTTCTATTCATTCGTTCTACCAAACCGTTACTCTGTTTAGTGTTTCCCATATATTAAATGACGCGCTCGATTAACACGCAAAATAGCCGAGTGGCCTCCCGGGCAATTGAGAGAATTTATTTCACCCGCAGGTCAGTCTTAAAATTTTAAAAATATTACCTACCTAATTTCCTTTCTTGACACGGCACGCACGAAGCTATATAACGCCCTATCTCCTTATCGGCTTTCGGCATGAAATATTTCGACCGTAACCTCTTCAACGTCTTTGCGAGACCCAAATGACCTCCTGTCCACGCCTCATCATGTAATTCGTTCATTACATTTGGAAACAAAGACCTAGGCAATACTAATACCTCCCTAATTTCTCCATCTCTACGTACTCTTTTATATAACAAATTATTGCTCAAACAAAAACCGCTACGCCACGCTTCCGGACGTTTGCTCAACCGCGTTAACCATCTACTACAAAATGAATCGTTCTCTTGATCCGCCTGTAACGACTCTACATTAATACTAAAAACTTCCAAACCATCATCATCAGGTTCAGAACGAGAAGAAGACTGAGGTCCTTCCGTTTCCCGTTTCTTTTCTTCCATTAGCGGATTCCTACTCAAAAAATCTGCCACTACATTGCTTTTCCCCGAGCAATGAACTATCTCGAAATCCCATTCTTGTATCGCTAACGCCCATCGCGCTAACCTACCAGACATATCTTTTTTCGACTGTAACCAACATAACGCGCTTTGGTCTGTAACAACCTGAAAATACGATCCCCAAAGATAATGCCTATAGTGCCTTAACGCCCATACTAACCCCATACACTCTTTCTCCGTCGTACTATATTTTTTCTCCGCATCCGTTAACTTCCTAGACGCATAGGCAACCGGACTCATTATTTCAACGCCCTGTATCAATACTGCACCTAACGCCTCGTAAGACGCATCCACATAAACTCTCGTAGTAACGGACTTATCCCCCGAATAATAGGAAAGTATTGGCGCACTACACATAACCTTCTTAATATACTCGAACGAATTCTGCAATTCTTCATTCCATTGAAACTTTACCCCCTTTTTCAATAATTTAGTGAGAGGCAACGATATTCTCGCAAAATTCGATACAAATTTTCTATAATAAGAAAATAAACCTAATAATTGTTTCACATCCTTCGTAGATGTGGGAGTTGGAACCTGTTGCATAGCCTTCAGCTTTTTCTCACTAGGTTTTACTCCTTCATTCGAGATTAGATAACCTAGCATCTCAATCTCGCAAAAACCGAATTTACATTTGGATGGCTTGAAGGCCAAGTTCGCTTCTCTAAACCGCCCAAAAACTTTCTGCAACGTATCGGTAAACTCCTCGAACGTCCTACCATACACAATTACATTGTCTACGTAAACCATAACCCCTTTAAATCTTAAATCCGCTAACACTTTATCCATCATCCATTGGAAAACCGCTTGACTCGTTGCCAAACCGAACGGAACTACATTAAATTCATAAAGACCCGTGGTCGTGACGAAAGCCGTTTTATGCCTACCCTCCGTAATAACCGTCTGCCAATAACCCGAATTGAGATCTAACTCCGCAAAATACTTGGCCCCGGCCAAACTATCGACAATGTCTTCTATCCGCGGAATAGGATAATTATCCCTACAAATTTTCTTATTTAATGTCCGATAATCTATAAAAAACCTCCGTGAATCATCGGGCTTTTTAATTTACACAACGGGCGCAGCATAAGAACTAGTGGATTCCCTAATAACACCTAGTTTCAACATCTCCGCGACCTGCTCCTCAATAATTTCCCGTTGCACCGGCGAACGCGATACGGGTGACAATGAACCGGCTCTTCGTCATAAGTATTAATATCGACCGACACTATCTCCGACCTACCTAACTGGTCAGTTGCAAACGCAAATCTATCCTCATTCCTGTCCAACAACGCCAATAATACCCGCTTATCATTCTCACATAAATCCTCATTTACGATAAACCGTTTATCTTCTATCCCAAACGCAAATTCGCACGAATCCGATAACCCCGAGAAATAAACGTAATCGCCCTTTCTTAACTCCTGAAAGTCGATAGAATTTACCACGTCACGATCCTCGATAACCGTGGTTTCCCCGAAGTTCACTTGTTTCCTTCTAGAACCGTCTAGAAAGTCCGACCCTATCTTTTGTTTTGAAAGAATCCCTACGCACATGACATTTCGTTTTACCGGTTGAAAAACGGTATTTTTTCCTGGAAAAAACACATACACGAATGAACAAAATCAATATTCATACAATTCTTTATTAAAAAATCCACCCCTAAAATAATGCTACAATTTAAATCAGTTATTACTAAAAATTCCTGTGAAAAGCTAAAATTGTCCAAACTAAAATCTATAACACATTTCCCTACAATTTGCAGCAAACTTCCATTTACCGCCTTAACCCGTCTCTTCCCTTCTTGCATACATCTCGCACCCACTTGATCTGCAATGGCTGGGCTGATGCATGAAGCCGTAGCGCCTGTATCTAAAAGAGCTACCACGTTTACCCCCTAAGCATTTAATAAAACTAATGGTCTGACCTGCTGATCCGCCTCGACTGCGACGATCTTCCCCATTGGTCGTTTCGCTTCCGTGCTACGCTGCTGAGCTCGTCTGAGGCCCTCATTCCACAGGTCAGCCTGGTCACCGCTATCGGGCTCTAGCGACGACGTGTTGCAAAATCCGCTTGCCTAGGACGCAAATTATAATTATTAGTACCAGGTCTAATATGTGGCTCCTGACCACTTGCCGACGGCGAAACATTCGGCGTTCGTCGTGGGTCTTGAGTAGGGCCTTGATTATATTGTGTGTGAAACGGTCTGTCTCTCCCCCCCCCCCCCCCCCCTATTGCTATGGGCCAAATTCGGTCCAAAAGTTGCCGGGTTCCTAAACACATTCACATTATCATCACTTCCCGGACTTAATTTCTCCATTTGTACCAGTACCGCCCTTAGCGCCTTCTTATCTACAAAATGGCTCAACATTAATTTATTTCTAAGATGGTTTTGCATTCCTCTTAAAAATTGCGTTATAAAAATGTCATCTTTGGTAACTCTAGCCTTCCTCGCCAGGCCCCCTAAATAATGGAAGTAGTCCAACAAACTTCTTTTCTCTTGCTTGGCATTGTAGAACTTCTTTGCAAAGTCTGTGCTTCCAAATTCCTCATTAAATTTATTCACCACCTCGTCAAATGTTTGGGCACTGCCCCTAATTTCCCTAAAAAAATATAAGGCTCCACATTTTAAATACGAAGGAAATAATAATTTTAATTCCTCCGACGATATAAATTTCTTCCTCGATGCAGCATCTCTGAAGTCTTCTAGAAAGTCTTCAAAGGACTCCTGAGGACTCCCCGAAAAACAAGTTGACAAATCCTCCATCATGAAATAATTTCATAAATTTTTTCACAAAATGTCCGCCGCTATAAAAATCTTCCCACAATATTTTCCTATTCGATTTTTCACTCGCTTGGCAGATCGAGGTAATTCCTAAATAAAAAACTTAAGTACAGAAACACACTTCCCTTCAATGCACTTTCGATCCTTCCTAGATTCTTCAAGGTCTGGATCGACGATCACTATCCTCTTCTATGACGTCACCTTCCTTCTGAAGCAGTCTTCTTATTTCTCCGGTTCGATTGGCGCCTCCACCAATGTAGTACTTTCAGTGCTTTCAGCACTATACGATTATAGTTGCCTACCTAATCTGTAGGGCTAGCAAGTTCAATTATAAAGACTTTGGTAATAACTGATTGGTTTTTATTGCTTTAGTTTACACTTTTTATAAAAGGGATCCACAACTGGCTCGATAGCCATTAAGCTATCCTAACTATAAAATTTAGATCAGTCACTGGCCGAAGCCTACGGTGAAGTGTGTCACATTGACTTCCCACATCCAAGCCTCTTTCTTTTTAAAACTACAAAATAAGTAACAGCGTCAAAGTGACACCCACTCTAAAGAGGCCCGTATACAATATAATCGCATAAACAAATATACAAATACAAATACAAATACAAAAAACTTTATTATGAGAATTAAAATTTGCGGGTACATGTTACTGTTGGGATCCACACTAGGTCTAACCTGTATCGTGGGCCCCAGCTTGGTGATTGGCTGTATACATTTTTATTTGAATAACACGATTTATTTTAAAAATGGTCATTTTTAAAAATCGAACCTTACAGTACCATATTATGGTTAACATAAATGAATTTGAAAGCGCGACAGTAAAACTTATATTCGATCGAGAATCGTGTCCTACAAAACACTTAGCGAAATTGCATTTCAAATCGTGATTTATTATGACGTTTCTCCCCCCTTTACATCGGTGACGAATTAACTCGAGCCTTCAAGTTTGCAAAATTAATTAATTTGGAGAGTTCCACAATTCTGTAATTCTCATTCCCTGTTTCCCCCGCATCCTTGTCTCCTCTCGTGCATACTAAAAATACGCCATAATAATACAGGATATAACATAAAAGAACAGGCAATTAAGCACACAAGCAGCATCATTATGCACTCACTCCACCCACATAACAAAACATAACATTTCCCTACAGACACATTCATTGATTTTGGCCCCACTCTAGGAAAAGTCAAATCAACGCAGTTTATGTCAATTTGACGGACAGTATTTGTGTTGAGATATATATATATATATCAGTAAAACACAACCAATTTTTAGAATATATCTAAAAATCTATGTCTGGGAGTTTCTTCGACCTCTTTCTCCCACAGTGGTCCAATATAGAGAATCCTTTATTTCCTATTCCTAAATAATTTTAACTAAACATGTCGGGTGTTTGAAAGGAATAGGTTTTAGATTCCCGCATCAAGCCATTTCATTAGACATTTCTCACGATAAAGTTTGAAAAACTTTATTTAAATTTGCTGATGTTTAATTTTATTTGAATTCATGGTGCCCTATTTAAAACATGCATTTCTCATTATTTTTCCTGTAATATTTGAGTAACGACCTTTGTTACGAAAGTTTTTCAAAATTTTAGGACCTGTAGTTTCGGAGATAAGGGGGAGGGGGGAATGGTGTTTTACTGTCTATTTTCTTAAATATTCTTTTAAATAAGTATTTGAGGTTTCTGAAAATAATCTATTTGAGATAGTCGCAACAAGGTCTTTCATTAGACACGTCACACGATACAGTTTGTTTCCAAACTGTATCGTGTGACGTATTTTTTATTTTTGGTTAACCCCCGTTATTTAAACCTTAAATTTCTCATTTTCTTGTAATATTTAGGTAAATACCTATTTTATTTACTTACTTCTAAAAAAAATAGGATCAGTAGTGTCGGTGATAAGGTATTTTTTTGTCTATTTTCTTTAAATTCTGAGAATTTCCTAACTAACCTTATTAGTGGCTAGTTCCTGGACTATGTGAGCTATGTAATTTACAACAGTTCTTATTGGTTATTTGTTGCTTGACTTAATAACCACGTGAAAAGGGCGGCTGCGGCTGCGGCTGCATTTTTAACTAATGTTAAACATGTTGTCTGGCACTCGTGACTTGCTACCTTAGCCTTTCCTCTCTCTCTCCCTGCCCTTCTTACTAACGTAATAATAATCTTTTTTACTTCACAACAAAGGGGGCGCTTAAAAAAGGTTTCTAAGCCGTGATCTAGCTAGCCAGATGTGAAAGTTATGTGTGTGTCTGTGCGTGTGTGTTGGTGTTTACTACTCACACGAACACACAAGCACACACACAGAGGGGACGTAATTTCTAAAAGACTTCAGCTCAAGCCAATTTGGTCAGATGATTGGAAATGTTAATTTCTTAAGTAGCGTTTCTTACCCGCTGTACCGAGTTAATTTAGTCGATTTAGTCCCTTGTGAATCAGTCTGACTGTTGATGAAATCGAAACATTGAAACATATGTATTGGAAATTGTGAAGGTACATGTCAGGATAAAATTAACATTAAAATACTTAAACAACTGCAAATACACTAGTATAAAAAAATTACAACAGTTGAATTTCACAGAACAGTAGTATAATAATAAGATATAATAAATAATATAATAATAATATTTTTCTGCTTATTCAGCACTAATTGTTTGTTGGGGCGAAACAATCCCTTTGTAATTGATAAATTCACAATGATTTTGTGTGAAATCAGGTAGTTAGGAGTTTCTAGCAACTCTGCAAATGAGTAGAACGTTTGCTGGCTTGTCAGCCAGTGTTTTCTTCTATCTAGGGATAATGTAGCCTTTTGTTAAATGACCAAAACCCTCATAATGAATGCTTCAGACAGAAGCCGCGTAATCTCCTTAGCATTAATAATCCTGTCGTCATTCACGAGACTTGTCCTCTGAGATCTTAGAGTGTCCCTGGCTTTGAGGATTATGGCCCCAGCTCGGGTGGACAAGACTGATGCATGCTTTATTATCTGCACAGAAGTTATGTCTTGGTAGAATCTTCTATCTACCTAAATGTACTTATACCAATAAATCGGCGTGCGTTACACTCGCTACAACTCAAAAATAGCTAGTTTCCATAATTAAAAGTCATAATTTCCTGATTATTGTAAATATTTAGAGTCCATGTCAGGATTCATAGCCAGAGGGGAAAGAGGAAATCGCGGAGGGGGTGACATCCCGCACACCCGCAAGGGCCCGGCTATGGTGCTGCGCAAGTGCGCACGCATTGACCGTGTTACAGGGTTGGTATTACACAATTGGAGTTCTCTGTGAACACCATACTAGGTCCAGCCTGTATATAGTGTTCCTTTATGGTTTTCCTTTAAGTTTTTCATATTTATTTATAATCATCATACTCCATATAGACACATACGAATCGTGCCTCAGATTAACTAAACTCTTTGCATAGTGCAGAAGACAAAATATCTGCCACTATCGCCATTTAGCGAAAGCGAAATTTTCGATTTTTGGTGGCTTTTTTTTCGTGCCTTTTTAATTTTAATTTTATGAATGAATGAATGAATAAATGGTGCTTCTCCAGCCAGGGTTCTAAACCTGTTTCGGTCTTTCGGCCGGCATACCAGAGGGCACGAGTTTTGGGGGGGCGGAATGACCTGCTCGATAGGAGAGGAAGGAGGGTGAATTCAATCGACCGACTCTTCAGCCTGAAGCCAATATAGGATATATGGAATCGGGAGGATGTGAGATTTCGAGAGCAGCTAATTTTCATTTTAACTAATTTCAGCGTTTAAAATATTTTTACCTCCGGACTGAGGGGAATGAAACCAAATAGGAATTATACAAACCGGTCAGGCCATTTTCGAGTTTTAGTGGGACAAACGCGCAGCAATTCACTTTTAAATCCTTTAGCTCCAATAAGGAACACCAGTAGAACAATAAAATATATAACAAATATATTATTTTTATTTAACCTTTTTAGTAGGAAATATCGCAATCTTTTGAACACGGGAGGAAACTGCGATAACGGCACTCTTCGGACACAGCACCAATACTTTGACCTTCGATAACTTTTTAATTTACCATGAAAGCAGGTCAAAGTAACATAACATGTAGTTTGTATTTAAATCATAGAACAGGCTCCTTTGTTATACGTAGAGGTTTTAAAATCACTCTGTATGTATGTCAAAACCGTTAGTTTATAAAATAACGCGTTAGAATTTAAACTATAGACAAATTGAAAAACCAGACCGACAGGGTTTAGAATTTACGTTACTTTTATTCTTACATGTCAACCTAACACTAAGACTATTCTTTCACCTAAACTACCGCAGTGTTTGCCCTGGTATTTCCTTTTCAATTCAAGTTTAAACCAGTCCACAATTGAAAGGTTTTATTATTTTATAAACTAACGCGTCATATCGTAAGCTGTACGGTACAGATTACAATTTATCGATAGTTTGTAAACTAACGAGAAGAAAACGTTAGATTATAAACTAACGGTTTTGACAATCTTGTAACACATATACACTCAGCTGTGGGGCCATCAACAAATGATTAATTATTTTTCATAGGTTCACTTTATTACCAAGCATTAAGATTCAAAATAGCGTTTTTTGATATACCCGCAGTCGAGTGCATAGACTGTGACGAGCCCACCGCCCCACCGCCCCACCGCCCCACCGCCCCACCGACGCCCCGCTTTCCTAAATCAAACCAACTCATTTTCCAAATGAGCCCTTGATTGCCAACGGTACTTGTTTCATGTCAACATAATGAAGCAACCTAACCCCCCCGCCATAGACCTATAACCCTAATATAATAGACCCGGCAGGGATCTGTTTGAATGCTTTAAACTAGGGATGCAACCGTACGCCTTTTTGCCGATAGGATACAAATACCGATACGCTTATAAAAATATCGGCGATACCGATACCGGTGCCGATACGCTTATTGAATTAAAAATGAAGGTTAAATAGATAAAATACAAGTCAGGTTATTTTTTTTTATTAGGTAATATAAAAAATTTAGATAGGTTGTTACAGTTTTAGTAGGTAATTAAAATTAACATTAATCAGATTTTTGTTTAAAAATACAGCGCGGGGTTTACCCGAGCGAGTCCGTGCCTCGTTGGCAACGAAATAGACGAAAAAACATGCGCGTTTACATTGCATATTTAAAGCGAGAAATTAGAAAAATATCGTTTTATCGACTATAAAAATATCGTCGATGCCGATATATCGGCAAACCTGAAATATCGCCGATAAATCGGTATCGGTATCGTATCGGTTGCATCCCTACTTTCAACCGAGAGATTCCTCGCCCTAATTGTAGGCTTCAATGATGATGAACGTGGGTGTGGTCCGGGTTTGTATACCTCTTACTGCATTGGCACGTTTGGTACGGTGGGTTTTTGAAAATTTCTAAACCGACGGCCGGTTTAGCCTAGCGGGTAGTGACTCTACCTACGAAGCTGACGGTCCTGGATTCGAATCCCACTAAGGGCAAGTATTTGTGTGATGAGCATGAATATTTGTTTCTTAGACTGGGATGTTTTCTATGTATTTACATAATTATTTATCTCTAATACCCGCTAGACCATCACGCGGACACATTTTGACCGATGCAAAATACCCCAGTCTGTCACGCGGACACATTTTGACCGATGCGTAAAAGGCGGTAAATAAAGACCGTTATTTAATCAAAGCGTTTGTCTATCTTGCTCAAACTTCCACTAAACGTTGCCGAAAGAAGGAGAAAGGCATAACATCCTTTGTTTCTACTCTAAAGCAAGCATTAGTGGTTGACCGAGGCAATGAAATATCGCGCCGTCAGTCACGTGCCAGCGCTTATTGAGTGGTGGTGTGGTTGTGGTGATTGCTTTCCAGGATTATTGTATGGGGAGGCATGTTATTGTTATTTATTTATGTGCGATAACGTATTTAGATGTAAATAAACTACAAACATGCTATATTTTTGCCATTTTTCATTTTTTTCTACAATAATTGGAAAAAAAAAATTGATTTAAAATTAAAATATATTACTAGGCAAAACTGGACTATTCTTTTTTATCCGGTAGCTTATTTAAAAGCCATTCCAACGATATAACTTTCTTAGAGAGCTCCCATAGAAAAAATAGAGATATCGTCATTTTAATGAAACGGGACGTTAGCGGGCGGAGTTCCCGTGCGACCCCGTGACAGACGCGGCCATTTTGCATTTTTGGGTTTGACAGTACAGAGGTTAAATATACTTCTCGTCGTATAGTACCCATAACACAAGCCTTGTTGAGCTCACTATATGGCTACTTATATTATGCTTACTCATACTTCCCTTTTTCGATTTGTGTAAGATTGTCCTCTAATATTTATTTATTTATTTGTTTAAACGTCACACATGGCGCGATTAATCGCGCTTATAGATACACATGCCCACGCCATTTTTCCCGAAGAGGGGTAGACAGAGACTAAAGACCTCCACTTGCTCCTTAGAAGGTACTCATCTAGTGTAGAATTAATGGTTCAAAGTGAGTGAAAATGAAAGATGTTTACTGTATGATCGAACGCTTAAACATTATTTGTACACAATAATAAGGCACAAACTTTTGCCGCTTCTAACATATAATGTTCTACGGTCCGTATACAACTCACGTATCCCTTGGGAGGTCAAATGTTTCTGTTGCCAGCCGTACCTTCTGTCTGGGCCCTTTTAATTGTCCTTTTGAGGACAATTGCTTCCCTTTTTCCCTTTCCCATTCATTTCTATTGCGGACAGCCCTTTTCTTTTTGTGAGTTGATTGATACTGTTCCGTCTGGTTCCTGATTCCGTTGCCGTCTGTACTGTATTTATGATATAAGAATTGTAATTGATCTAGTTCGGTCATTTACTTCATGTGTCCTTCGTCAATTGTTGTCTGAAAGCTTGTACAGTCAGCAATATTTACGCTTGTCTTCTACATGTGTTTTCTTACTTGGTTGAAATATTTTGCATTATACCATACCTGTACAAAGGCCATATAACCTCTTATTATTATAGAACGATCTAAAGTATTCTTTGTATTATTTTCATCATCATCCAAAAAATATTGAGTCTGTAATAATATCTTAGATAATTGTGCATAAAAATAAAAATGCTTCCAAAAATGCCTAAAACTACTTAATCACGTGTGGTTTATATCGTTGCTGACAGTATCTAATATTTCTAACCCAGTTGTTCTCCCGAGTAGTATCTTCAGGGAAATATTAGCATGACCCTTCCGAGGACTGTTAGCAAAATAAATTATTTAGAGGCTGTTTGCTCCGACCGTACCGTAACCATATAAATTAGTCTATTATAATCGTGGACTTATTACAAGTTTACTTGGTCAAATCAATCTAATTGTTCTTTTCTTCCGTTACAGGTAAGTAAAGTGCCCGAGTATCTCCTTGGTAGTGACTACAATCTACGGTTCTGGGTAAATAATAAAATACCAAATGTAGAAACACGTAAGAACAAAACGTACATTCTAAACTTTTTAATTTTTCTGAATTTGGCTATCATGCATGTAGTTCTGACACCTAGGAATTTCGAACGCTTTTGAAACATTCTCCAATCAGAGCATCGCATACAAAAACAAAAGACAATCGCAATAAAGACGGTTCGTGTCAAAAATCTGGTTGTGACTTTTCGAAAAACCGACTGCAATAAATTCCTCGATTTCAAATTTACACGATAATGCCGGACTTTTTAAGCCTCTACAATAAAGTAACAACAACTGAACTAACAAAAGCCAAGCTTCTTAACTATATTATGGAAATTAAAAAGAATAGACTCGAGACCTTCATTGTACAATTTATTAATTACGCATTTAATTATGTCACGGTTCGTCTCATGCACACACTGCGCCTACGGTATTTTTGCCGGTATATCTTGTCATATCACGATAAAAAAATATTTTGACGAAACCCTAAACTGTCGTAGGCACTTTGTCTTACCTTTGAACGGTGGTTTGAAGGACAGTTATAATTCTCCTTCCTAAAGTTACAAACCGTGGATATATATATTTTATCTACACACGTATCATAAACCCTCTTGACTGCGTACAAAAACCGCACGTTACAATCAGAAAATTGTTAAACTACTTGGTAAAGACTCATTTCTTATCTGAAAAATTACATATTATGACCATAATGTTTAATTTTTCTGCATAGTATGACATTCCAATTTCGAACGCCGACGCCCGCCTGCGTGCCGCCCCTACTTTGTTTGTGAAGTTGGTACTACTGAACAAGCTAAACAAGTGCAAAGGAATTATCAATGCCACAATGCCGGTCGAACATGCGGTTCCTGAACACATCAAAGAGAGCTGATGTGTATGATATGTGTGTAGATAAACTCGTGTATAACTGTACATAAATAGGCATTAAAACTCTCGAGTGATATTATTATGAAACTTGCCTTCGGCTCGTTTCATAAATCCACTCTCGAGTATTAATGCCCTCTATTATGTAGCAGTCACATAAACTACTAATATGGTTGATTGGATAGAGGAATACAACGAGACAGATTCAACACCATCGTTATATACTTACTGCCTTATTCATAAACGTCTAATACTATAATGCTGTTATAATTCGTTTGTCTTTGTCTGCCACTTTGAAATTTGTGTTTGTGAGAAAAGGACAAAGCACATTTTAGCTATCATAGGGTTGATAAGTTTTATGAATAATTTGCTTAGAAGAAATAAAAAAATATATTGTTATTATTGAAATTATCTTTATTCCACAAAATTCCTAACATATTTATAAAACTTTCCGGTACGTATCAATATTTGGTCGCATGCCCTTTGGCAGAAATGGCAGCACAAAATCTCTTGCGCATGGGAGCGATAAGTTTTGTACAAGCTTCTACTTGAATTTACTCCCATGCTTCTGTAAAAGCTGTGTAAAGTTGATCGACGTTTGATTTCCGCTTTGTCGCCACTGTCTTCTTCATCAGTTACCCCAAATTTTCTATTGGATTTAAATCCAAATAGTACGGGGGCCAATCCAAGACTGTCACAGACTGGATCCTTAAGAAGTATTTTACTACAAAGTCCAAATTTTGCTTGGAATTTCGGGCAGCATGGCTTGTTCTAATATATTCTTGTACTTGAATTTATCCACGTTGCCTTCTATTTTCCTGACAGGTCCAACACCAAGTCCTCAAAAACGATCCCACTTTTTGGACCCCCACTTTCTTGGTATGCTTTGGATCAATTTCTTTATTCGGGGGGTGTCTAACATATTGTTTTGCGGTAGAATTAATCAGAACAATTTTTATTTCATCAAAAAAAAGCACTTGCTTCCACTCACGTTCAGTCCAGTGTTCATATTTTTTAGCATACGCTAATCTTGCCTTAACATTTTCTTTTCATAAGTGGCACCTTCCGAGATTCTCTTCCGTATAAGTTAGCCTCACATAGTCTCCGCCTAATTGTTCTTCCAGATACACCCTTCGAACCTCCTGCTCTTGATAACTCCGAACATATCAGTTCTGATTCCTTGATGGATCTTTTTTTGCCAACAATACCATCTTAGAGTCTCCCGGCAGAGTAGTCTTCCTTGGTATCGGTTGTCTAGGTACGTTTTCGGTCGTGTAGGAATTTTTGAAATGTTTAATAGCATTCATAACCATGTCCTTAGAACAGTTCACGTTGTTTTCTATTTTTCTGTTTGACCAACCTTTCTGATCAAAGTTCAAAATAATCTTCCTAGTGGACGAATGGTAACTTTTGTTTTTTTTTCCCATATTTATTGGTTTAAAACGTATTAATTTTACGTAAATAACCTAACTTTTTAGGTTATTTAGGTAATATCGACGTTATATGAATATACGCGGCAAAACAAAGAAACGACATATAAATATACGCGGCAAAACAAAGAAAACAAAATGTGATTTACTTTTATATTTTAAATTTAGCTAGCTAAATTTAAATAGCTTTTACTGTCTATTTTTTGTCGCAAATTTTAAGAATACAATGTCGTGTATGATTTTATATCAATAAAATACATTTATATTTAAAATAATTAATATTACATTTAATAATATATGTCAATATAATTTCTAAAATTATATACCTATTTTAGCTCATAGCATAATTAACTTTTTTGGTGGCCAATAAGGGATGTCTTTAATTAGGTGACCACCACTGTATGTATTACATGCCGACACTAATGCAGATATAAAATATATGACATCACGTTGTAAACCAATGATATGGATAATGTACGATAAGAGGTTTTGTATATTGTTTAGAACACACATAAGTCTAAATATTTTAATAAAATATTATTATGAAGTTTATCTTTAGCCTTCCTCCATTTTTTTGTAAGAAAGTTACAACTGAAATGATCTATTTTACCGTTCTAAATTTCATTTCCACGGCTCCACAAAATTCAGTTGTGTGAGTTGACTTGTTTGGAAGGGAAAAAGACGCAGGGCGCGGGGCGCGGGGCGCGGGATGGGAGACAAAATACAAAACCTGTTCTGGGTACACCCTTTTCCCTGTAATTTGCATGCGCCCCAACATTGCAATTAGGCAAGTAGTTAGTTTTACCAAAAAATGTTACTTTGATTTATTGTATTTTTTATTTAATGTCTTGTACAAAGCGGCAAAATATTGATGTGCACGTTGCAGCGCCATCTGACGGATAAACAACATAACAACAATAAAAATAACGGCAAGCAAGTAAAACTAACCATTGTTGCCAGATATTGACTATCTGGAGCTTCTTTTAGAAACTTTTCAATGTCATTTGTTGATAAGACTTTGGATTTTTGACAAGTATAGCCATCTGAAGTTTCCTTTAGAAATGCAGTAAGGTTTAAATACGATTTGATATCAAAACCATTTTTCGACTTTGAGTAGGTTTTTAATATGGAATATTTACACCACAGTGAGCTTGACTTGACTCTTTAGCTAATATATTGAAGTAAGCTCAAAATACAGCCTCGGAAAATGACTTCGCATTCTTGATGTTTTGCCATTTCACAAAATTGTCATAAGCGGAAATATATTTTGCCTTAGATTTCTTGGATATCAAACTTTCATTGGCATTTTGCGCCTCATTTATGATATCTTGTGGTGTAAAATCTATATCTTCATCGGTACTCGACATTTTCACAGTAAAAACAATGAATGAAAAGTTTTATTTGTTGAAAATTGAATGAAAATGGCGCAATTTTTTTTTTGTTTTCTCTTTGATTCTGACTGCCAGAGGCAATGCAAAAGCCAAATATTAAATTTTATCGCATTAAACGAAATGCATCTCTGTTTCTTAGTTTGACAATGATAATAATAAATGCATCTCTGTTTCTTAGTTTGACAATGATAATAATAAATGCATCTCTGTTTCTTAGTTTGACAATGATAATAATAAATGCATCTCTGTTTCTTAGTTTGACAATGATAATAATAAATGCATCTCTGTTTCTTAGTTTGACAGTGATAATAATAAATGCATCTCTGTTTCTTAGTTTGACAATGATAATAATAAATGTTTATTTCTTAGTTTGACAATGATAATAATAAATGTTTATTTCGAGCCCTCCATTTCCTTAGATTAAATTAAATTAATTAACCAATTAATTTAATTTAAGCTGCGCACAAAGACAACCAATTCGCAAATCACAATATTGCAGTTTTTGCATTTTAACACAGAAGAGGACTTATATAGCTATAGCTAGCCCCTGCTAGCCGATAGCACTGCGTAACCGTAATAACCACCCACGGTGGTATGTATTCATTAATAATTAAAGTAAATTAAAGTAATATTTTCCAGCATAAAAACTCTTTGCTGTCATTACTTGTCCATTGTTGATGTATAAAAACTCTTTGCTGTCATTACTTGTACATAGTTGATAAATTTAAAAATGTATCTGTCACCGGAAAATAATACGATCGTTTATAAATTTCCTAGAAAATTTATAAACTTGCGGATCGTATTATTTTCCGGTGACATATCCATCACCACACTTGTACGGTAATGTTTATTTCCGCACGCGGGGATAATAGGCGGCATTATGATACTAAAACCAACGTCATAAGGGTACCACTTTACGATCAAGTGTGATGAAAAATATCTTATCAGGCTGAAATAAAATACCTACACCAAATGATCAAGGCATCAAAACTACATTTAGTAAAACCAACTAAAGGTTGTTTAAGTTCTTTAATAGAAACTAAATGCACCAAAAAGGGTCGATTAGTAATGGAGTAGAGTCGACCCTTAAAGGGACGGAAAATCGTCCCTTTTAAGAAGAACTGGCAATTACATAACTACCCGCTATCTATTTTTTTGAAAGTGTGGAATTTTGACCTGTACAACTTAACGACGAAGGGAAAAGTTAAACGGAACGATACTTACATCTTTTTAATTGATCAGAAAATCCGATGGATGGAAATGGCCTTATACCTTATAAAGATGTATGTACAATGCCAGTGTTTTGATCCAGTAGTGACGTAGGTATACCGAAACATCACGAAACTTGGCGAAACTACCCGAAGTCGAACTATGTGCTTGCTTAGCGAGTTTCTGTCGTGTGAAACGTTCATAAAATAGTTTGCACAAAGGTTGGCTGTGTTTGAAGGATAGGAGATTCCCTTATCACAACTTGGTAATTGTCGGATTTCCTTCGGGTGCTGAAACTTGGTTAAATGGTTAACCATCGCTTTGCTTGAGGTTGTAGCGGTTTTACATCTCATCTCTTGTGTAAGGTTGTGTTTTATATAACTTATATCATTGGGTAGGTTGTATTTAATGGTTTGAGGTTTTAAAAATACTAGTTTTGTATAAATGATTATCTAGCAACTATTATATTGTAATAAAAGCTACGGAACGTAGTATCGTGATACTTATATAGCAACTAAATGTGTAATATGTCTACATATTGCCAGCTTCTAATAAGTATATCTTCTGTGTATATAAAATTATGTTAATGGCCTCTAATTTCATATAGTCATCTCTATTTTTATAAGTTAGCATAAGTAAATGATGAATAAATCTACTTACTAGATTCGCATTATTACGGCGATGTCCGCACTGCAGCGCACCCACGCTCGCCTTCCGATCAGCCTCAGCCGCTCCATTTCGCTCGGTGGGCAGCAGTGCGCGGTCGCCTTCGCCTTTTCGTGCCTCCGGTTCATAAAAACCACTCTACGAGTCTAGCCACAAGACTGCTCAGAAAATGCGGTGCCCTAATTCCGATTTTCTATTCTATTCGACGAATAATCGTTGAAAATCCAGGAAAAATTCAAATTTTCATGAAAAAATAATATGATTTATTCATTTAGTTGTTAAATAAATAAATTCAATGAATAATGTTGAGGCTTTATTTTATTTTATTACCGAAAAGAAGTTGAATCTCTTAAATATGTAAAAATGCCCACTTATAAAATTTGCCACTAAGTTATCAATTTTGATGGTCAAGTATTTGTCGGTATCGCAGTTATACTAATTAGTGTTTGTGAATTGGCGCTGGATGTTCAATTGTACGAATTTGACTTACGCTCGAACAAAATCGCATGCACTTCCGGTCGCCATATTCGAAATCAACCCCCACAGTCCGCAAGCAATAGAGATACCGCAGAAAATAAATTAAACCCGCCCGGATTAAAACAAAGGCGCTCAATCGTCGTGTAATTTGTCCGGGACCCGAATCTGGGTCCACATTCACCGCTAGTTTGGACTGGTGCCAAGCAGTCTGTGCCTAGGGAGTCATTCTGCTAAACCTAAGTCTAGACAGGACCGCTAGATTAACGTTAAGTGTCCACTTAAAGCGGCAACTTTTTAGCAACTCTCGGCCTATTTAAAGCGATTGCTGAGCTTCAGTTTTGAGTTCAGAGCACTCCAGCCCCTATTTTCAGCCTCTCAAATCGATCGAAATTGTGGAAGGTGGCAGATTTCCTGTACATTAAAATCAATTTGCCAATTGTTGGTGTTGGTTGGTGTGCTGCGGATTGGCTAATAAAGGAGCTGACCTTCCCCCTTAGCCCCGTTTTCCAACGAAATAGATCACGTGACTTTCCACTGCAAATTTCAAATCGCATACATTTTGTGTTGTCGTCGAGCGTACGGTACGGGTAGTGAGTGATAAAGTAACATTGTCTAGTGAGGCGGACCTGAGAGAAAACTCCTGAATGAATATTTGTTATTCTGTTGCTCATATAAGCTATTGAGCCTATAATTAAACAAGTACGATACCACAGTTTTCTTTTTATCAGAAAATTTGACTATTATATCTATGGTGCTTAAGCAGAATAACTTTGCGTCGCAGGAAATTAAGTATCTTGAACTTGAAGTATCACTTCCCACTGACTCTTCAAGTCATAATTTAGATAAATAGTACTGAACTAAAGTTTACCCTCAAAGTTGAAGTTAATAAACACTTTGTTTATCTTCGTGTTTGCTTGTGGCGTCTTAATATTTAAGTGAATGAATCTTTGTGTGCTTTTCATAAAGTTTTGGGTCTTGGGGAGTTGTGTTGTCTGTGGAATATTGTGAATTAAACTTGGAGGCTTTAAAGTCATCTGCCAGCTTACCTAAGCCATCGCCATTATAAAAAACAACATAGCGTACGCCTTTTTCATATGGGGTGACAGAGCTACAGTTGTGCCCACATTTAAATAGATATTTAATAATCATTAAAATCCCTTTTCTTTTCTTCTTTTTTGTTGGAGGGGAAAAAAATGGAATTACCCATGCCCAGGAGTCAGACCACCCTGCATATTGAGCGGGCATCAGCTCGTGTGGTATACGGATAAAAACAACCCCTTTTTTACAGTTATCTAAGAGCTACTGTGAGCCATGGTATTAAACTCCCTTTGGTAATTTTTACTTGTAACTATATGTATAAATGGGATACTGGTGGGTAGTGCCAGCACATATATTTACATGTGCCAACATTTGAACTCGAGTGCATGTGGGTCTAGCCGGATCTAAGGAGGGGCTTAGCATAGGAAATGTTCCAGTGGCAGGGAATTTGTAATTTCGCAACGCAGTCTTTGTGTAGGCAGCCTGCGAATTTGAATAATTCGCGTAATATTTCACATGACATCAGCGTTTTCTTGAGAATTCAGCTCAACATGGTGCTGCCCTTTGCTTTGATCTGCCATGCCATTGGAGCCCTTTAAAATGAAGAAAGTACAGATTTAGAACCATTTAGTACCAAACTTGTGCAAGCCGAAGTCTTACCGTTTAATTCTTATCGATGTGTTATTGCTCTGACGAAAATACCCATAATTTCTAAATGGTCTGTGCTATCTTCGTTTCAAGGCTTTGAATCGCTCTTCCAAACATCCTAATGATACCTAAGAATTGTTTTATGCGCATAATACGGTATTTGACAAGGTAGTCCAATAAATCTAGAAACGTGTCTCAAGCTGAACCTATTTCAACAAAAACGAATTGTATATTTACAGCAGTTGTATTTTATAAACTCACTTTTGTCTTAAAAAGACAGCATTTGACTATGACGTCACATGCTAGCATTTCATAGAACTCTTGGACAAAATTACCGTTTTGACAGTTCCTGGAAAGTATCTATTTTGACCAGCAGTCAAATACCGTATTTACATATAACATAGGGTCATGATGTTTCCCCTACCAGATGGTAGAGGCAAAGTTACCGACGTTTTTCACCATTTCACCTAACCTAAGTCCTAACCATACCACGGGCGTTATATAACGCCACTTTTCCGTCATAGGTTTTAAATTTTAATACCATGGCATGAGGTACAAAGTTGGGACAGGTCCCAACTACCCTCGGTTTTTGAGAGATTAAGGGCACATTTGTCACGGCAAAATGTGTGACGAGATGTTGTTTTGTTCTGAAATACTTCTGTTGAGTCGTCCTCAATTCCATCGCCAAATCAAGGACGAGGTGGCGCGTGTCATCAGTGATACTGGGCCCCGATGCTTCTAACCACAAGCCTATCGCAGGCTCGGAACTCACGTTTCATCGAGTCGGGAGAGAGAGAGATAGCGCGAGCCTGCGATAGGTTTGTGTGAGGCTTGTGCTTAGTAGCATAGAGGGCCTGATTGATAACATAACCTGTCGCTCGAAACATGTCAGCGTCGGTACTTCATCCGGAACTACACCTACAGGAACTCACCCTGTTTAGTGGGCAACCAGTCCGAAACCCGATCCCAACACCTTAGTCGTGGTGCTTGCTTAGCAGGTACACTCACCGCACATATATAATATTTAACCCCTTAATGCATGGCCTGACCCGAAATGGATCTCGATTTTAAACCTTACTGCTTGGTAATAAAGTTCATAACATAACATAGCGTCACGCCTTTTCTCATACGGAGTGGCAGAGGCACACTTGTGCCCACCTGGAGCCAGTTATTCAATACTCCATTTTGCGTGACAGTTGGCTAGCCCATTGCCGCAGCTTTGGAGTAATGAAGGTTTCCTCACGATGTTTTCCATCACCGTTAGAACGTCCGTATAATGTACTTAACATAAATGAATTATCTCATTGGTACATGGTCAGGAATCGAACCTGCATCTCATGTGTGAGAAGCAACCCATTAGACCACAGAGCTCTTACTTAGTACTCTTACTTAGTTCTTACTCTTAGTAATAAAGTTCAAAACCTAAGAAACCATATACGGGTTAGCATGCAGTAAAGGGTTAAGTATTCATAATTTTAATTGATTCCCCTGTTTCGAAATTATCATTTTACGTCTTCACAATTAATTGTATTTTCAACCGACTTCAAAAGTGAGGAGGTTCTCAATTTTGAACACATTTTTCAATTTCTTTCAATTATGAACACATTTTGACGATTCTTGTTTTGGTTGGTAGGTGGTCCTTTTTTTTTTTTTTAAATCAACAAATACATAAAATATATACACAGATGACGTTTGGTTTGTGGTTCCGTGCAGCAAAATTTTTGATGAGGACTTTTCATGTGCCTAGACTCATTCGAATCCTGACCGGGGAGGAAGAAATAGAGGTTGAACTTGAAGTCGGTTTTTAGGGTTCCGTACCCAACGGGTAAGAAAGGAACCCTATTACTAAGACTTCGCTGTCCGTCCGTCCGTCCGTCCGTCTGTCACCAGGCTGTATCTCAAGAACCTAGCTAGCTAGAGAGTTGAAATTTTCACAGATTATGTATTTCTGTTGCCGCTATAACAACAAATACTAAAAAACAGGATAAAATAACTATTTAAGGGGGCTCCCATACAACAATACCACATACAAACTTATGGATGCACCTGGTTACGTGCATGGAGTGTGAAAGTAACCGCACCAATAACTTTGTAAACAATATTTTGCTGTGTAAAATCCAAACTATTCACTCCACACCATCGCTTCCATTGAACGGTGGTACGGAACCCTTCGTGCGCGATTTAGACTCGCACTTGACCGGTTTTTTAAGTTTTAACTTGGTGAAATATTATTTAATGTATGCTGTAAAACACCAAATAAACAAATGAAATGAAAGAGTTTTGTTAATTAGAGTTCCATATCCAAAGGATCACTTTGTTGTCAGTATGTCTACCAAGCAAGACCAATTTCAATTTTGCTATAGATATTTAGATAGATAGCGAATATTTTCTCGAGATTATTCTCTCCAAGTCTCTCCAAGTCTCTCCAAGTCTCTCCAAGTGGGCAACACCGCAGACATTAGTCTCTCCAAGTGGGCAACACCGCAGACATTAGTCTCTCCAAGTGGGCAACACCGCAGACATTAGTCTCTCCAAGTGGGCAACACCGCAGACATTAGTCTCTCCAAGTGGGCAACACCGCAGACATTAGTCTCTCCAAGTGGGCAACACCGCAGACATTAGTCTCTCCAAGTGGGCAACACCGCAGACATTAGTCTCTCCAAGTGGGCAACACCGCAGACATTAGTCTCTCCAAGTGGGCAACACCGCAGACATTAGTCTCTCCAAGTGGGCAACACCGCAGACATTAGTCTCTCCAAGTGGGCAACACCGCAGACATTAGTCTCTCCAAGTGGGCAACACCGCAGACATTAGTCTCTCCAAGTGGGCAACACCGCAGACATTAGTCTCTCCAAGTGGGCAACACCGCAGACATATTAGTCTCTCCAAGTGGGCAACACCGCAGACATTAGTCTCTCCAAGTGGGCAACACCGCAGACATTAGTCTCTCCAAGTGGGCAACACCGCAGACATTATTCTCTCCAAGTGGGCAACACCGCAGACAAAATTAATTTTCCGCTCACCTCCCCTTGCCCTCAAAACGCTCACATTTACCTAAAATTTGATATTCTCTGCTTCCTAGAGCAATTAGAACTGGATCCGCTATAAACACACAACAACACAACACAATAATAATATAATAATAATCGTTTATTTACAGAAATAAATGTACATTACAAGCTTGTTTAGCAGGGTCAACAAGGGATGTATCGCTACTCCCTAAAATAGGGCGAACCCTGTGTTTTAGGATAAGTTGCTGCTACTTCCCACAAGAATAAATGCCTCAGATTTAAATACTACAAGGTGTATAAACAATGTAAAAATAAAAATATAACTTCTGACATTTAATAATATAACATCAACAAAAACAAACAACACCATCCTAGCATTCATCGCGGGCCGGCTCGACGGCGACGGCCCAATACTGAAGCACTGGGTGAGTGTAATCATTGGTACACTAACAGTATGTGAGAAGACAAGCCGTGCCATAGCTAGCTTACCTTGACTTCTTATATTGTTTTATTTTTATTTTTATTGTTTTATTTTGATTTTGATTTGACTTTTTTGAATGTAATCTATTTTGATTTAATTTTATTTTAATTTAATGTATGGATCTGTGATATCTGAAAATAAAAATGTATTATTATTATCATAAATAAATCGACTTACTCTTCTGCCGAAGTACCTTTAAGTATTTTAAAGGGTGTTGTCATTCTTTTACATTTATTTATTGGCTTATCCAAACCTTACCTAAACAGTATTTTAGTGGCTCATTCCTTCTCCCAAGCTAGTGGCCACAGGTTTGAATCCCGCCTGGGGAGGAAAAAAAATCCCCCGGGTTTGTAGATTATATGTGTTTGATATTACTGTTTCTGGTACCACGACACAGGGTGTGCGGGTCGACTATGTTTGTCATATTTCCACGTAATGTTAAGATAAGTTGACGACCGTCACAGATAAGGAATATTTATATTCATCACGCACTATGTCTTATGCACGTCATTAATAACATGTACCAACCTAGTATATAAGCTAGGATTTCCTATAATAAAGTAGTCTAGAATAGTCTCGTATTTGCGCGCATCTCAAGCCTTTTACTTTACTCCCGAAGATGTCGTTCTCCTTATAATTGCCTCTGGCAAAGTGGTGACCCGACTTCTGAACATCAGCAACCTTCGGTAATAGCAGCATGGACCCAGCCGCGAAGAAAACTCCGTGTGCTGCCACCTTAGAAGTGCAAGCAAGAAGCACTTCGTCCAAGATCGCCGAGCCCCGACTTCTGCATACCTATTTCAAACCACGCTGCAGAACTCCATAATCAAGACCCCAAACCAAGACGACATCAAGCAAGCCATGACCGGACCAGATTTGAAAACAATGAACCGATAGTCAGCCATTTGCTGATTTATCAAAATGGAGCTCGCACCAGCAGAAACGAACGCGTCGGCAAATTCATTCACAGCAAGCAGCTTTTTTTCAAGTTCAAGACATAGGAAGCCGATCCAGCCCCCAGAAGAGTATTGAAACATCATCCGTTTTACCTAATTCAACGAATATTGAAATCATCCAGGAAGAACATCGCACGAAGAATAATCAAATCACTGAAGAGAGAGAGATATATATATTTATATATCAACGATTGGTGTACAAGATGTGCCCTATGTTGCCTTATCCCAAGGTTTTTAGGCACACAAATTTTATCAATCGAGAACTTAATATTCACTCAAGAGTGAAGAGCACGCACGTACATATGACGTACGAGATCATTGACTGCCTACAGCCAAGGTTACAGATTTAATGCTGACGCTGATTCAGCACAATCATCCTTGTGTAGGTACGGTCGCATTATAAACAAACAGTGATTACAACTTCAACGACGTGCGATGTAAATTGACTCATCGATTCCTGAAAAACATGGGCGGCTGCAGCATCAGACGACTCTCCTGCGGATCTTTTCCAGTTATAGGTTAGGTTAGTTTACTAACCGCGAAGCCCCATTTTCCTATTGTTTTTCTGTTTTCCAGTTTTTAGTTTATTTTATGTAGTGTGCGGCCAGTTTATTTTATGTTGTTCATTGTTATAAGTATATTCATTTATTTTTTTTCCCTAAAGGGGGGAGCATCTGTGCCGGTCGACTATGTTAGTCATATTTCCACGTAATGTTAAGATAAGTTGACGACCATCACAGATAAGGTATATTTATATTCATCACGCACTATGTCTTATGCACGTCATTAATAACATGTACCAACCTAGTATATAAGCTAGGATTTCCTATAATAAAGTAGTCTAGTATAGTCTCGTATTTGCGCGCATCTCAAGCCTTTTACTTTACTCCCGAAGATGTCGTTCTCCTTATAATTGCCTCTGGCCAACAGGGTATCCTAGTGTGGGACCAGAAGCCACTTCCACGATAATTACTTTGCTTCTGTAGTTATGTTTGTCAGTATGAAAAAGATAACATGGTGCTTCACTATTAAAAACATCGATTAACCAAGAATAATATGCACCCTTTAAAAAATTGAGAATTTAATGATAGTGACAACTCTTCTATAAGTTCAACTGAATGAACAATTTCGATTCATTCCGATTGTTTTGGTAACATTCTGTTTAAAAATGCGGATTTTATAAAGTTTTAGGTTATTTGATAACTAAGATTTTATGAACTGTACTACCCCGTCCCCTGCAACAAATACCATACTGTTAAGTAAGTTTAGAAGATTTCAAATCAAATCAAATCAAAACTTTATTGCACCATAATGTATAAATAAGGTCTTAAAATTAGATAACAGTCTCTATTATGGACCCTTTTCGGGTAATGCAAAAACACTTATCTAATAGAATGTTATTAAATCTTATCTAATTATAATTTAATACTTATAGATACGTTTACAATTTGTTGAAGATAAACCTCAATTGTGTACGGACACATATTAATAAGGTAATAATAATAATGGTTAACATTAGCCGACTAAACTTAAGTTTATTTTTCAGTATACCTAGGCTAATGTTGAAAAAATGATAATGATTCGGTAGCCGAAAACACTGCGGTAGCTTAGGCGAAGGATAAAGGGGGTGAGCGAAGCGAAGCCCCCTTTATCCTTCTCCTAAAGAGTATGCGTAGGCATAGTATGCTGTTAATGCAGTTTCAGTATTTGTGCTTTGTTTTAAGTGGAATAGAGCGTAGATAAATTTGGATAATTTGGCTTTTACGTGGTTTACGTGGTCTTTCCAATTTAGGTTTGCATCGATTGGTATGCCTAATTAGTTAAATGTGTGTACTTGTCCTTTAGTGTTGTTTTTTTTGCAATCTTTAATGGTGGTTTATTAAGTGGTCTAAATTTTATTATTTTTGTGTTTTTTAAGTTAATTTCTAGATTATGATCACGAAGCCAATTTGATACTAGCGAAATAGTATTTTCATTTGTTGGGTCTGAATTTTTATCTAACTTCAGGAGTATGGATACATCATCTGCAGATAATACAAGTTGGTTTCTTAAGGCGGTTCCGCAACTAATTGTTCTGGGCTCTGTGTCTGAGGACAAAGATTCCGGAGATTAAATAGCAATGCTGAGTAAATCCTTTCAGCATTGTTATTTTGTAATGTTGGCATTCTCTTTGTTCTAAGTATTTTTAGTATCGTTGTCTATGCTGCTTGTATTAAGGTTTTATATTAGGAACTTGGATCGTTGTAATGCTAAATGAGTTGAAAACTTTTTACCCAACTGCGCCAGACGGAGGGTAATGCGGCTTATTTAGACTCAACGCATTTAATTGTCATTGGTGTCTTGTCAATTATTATTGTGAGAGCGTTTAGGTCACTTTTAAACACAGTATTTTGTAGTAGCTGCCCCAATGAAAATAACAATATTTTAATCCTGTGAAAATTACGTATCTCCAAAGATATGAAAGTTTCCTCACGATGTGTTTCGCGAGAGGTCCCTGGTTCGAAACCCAGCTTCCGATAAAGAAAAAACAACAGGTTTACATGTCTGTGATTGAAAAAATGCTGTTTCTGGTTGCCACGACACAGTGTATCCTAGTGTGGGGCCAGAAGCAATGTATGTACTCATATGTAAACGTTATGCTATTTTATGTTTTCCATCATTAAATCATATCTTTGATGCTTGGGAAAGTCACAGGATGCAATTGGTGTTTTTTCGTGATCTTTCCAAAGCATTTGATTGCGTTAGTCACGAAACATTAATTTGTAATTATAAATAGCATTACGGGGTTCAGGGGGAAACTCTTCAGGGGATCACTCTTGATCTTGTCTTCTCTTATCTTAGTAATAGAATCCAGAAAGTTGATGTGAATGGAGGGAGGTCATCTGGATCGCTTATCTCGCGACAGTGACTGTGTCGCGCTTGTTGGTACCGTATGCGCGCTATTCGTGCCCGACAAATATCTACGCGCGCGCAGGCACCAACTGTTGGCGGGCGGCACGCAACGTACGGTGGCGCCAGCAGTCTCCGCTGGCGAGGGCGCGGGACAGTCTCAACGCTCTGTTGGCTGCAGCACCATTGACTGATCTGTTTGGTGATGCATGGAGGCATATTGTGCGAGAATGTGTAAAGTTTTGCGAGATGAATGTGTGACTTTGTATTATTATTATTTTTATATTTCAGTTTTAATTGAAATCGAATTTAGTTTATTCTTGACATTTATTAATTGTATTTGACGTATTTGATGGATAATTTGTAATTTAATTTATTTTTATAATGCTTTTTATCCTCCGTATTATTTTCCCGTATGTGTACAATGGCTTGGAGCCATTTCCGTAATGTTGTACATTTAAAAATTTGATAATAAATTGAGTTTCCAGAGTCGTGTTCGTTTGGGTTATCTGGTAAGTTCTCAGGTTCGCTTTCGCTATCTGTTTCTGGAATACGGTATATTTGCCTCTAGGCCATCCTGACTTCGTCCCTGTCGTGTGATGATTCTGTCCAGTAACTGTGTTCTTCACCGTAGTATTGCCACCCCGTATGGGAAAAGGCGTGACGCTATGTGTGGAAATTTCCTTTATCAAACTCAAACCATAAGCTCATTAGTTTAATGATCATATTTGATTTTATTTAAATTTTTCTCCATATATAAATTTTTCAGTGTTTGACTTGTAAAAGTGCATTATTTTTGCCTACTTGCAATAAATGATTTGAGTTATGAGTTTTTCATCACCTCACATCACTATTTAACCATTACATGTAACCCAGGTTTGATTAACTATTAGTGCTGTAAACATCGGCGGAATATGTTATAAATAATACACCCATAGTTGTTAAATGCCAACAACAAGCACAAACCCCAGACACAGGACTTACATATAGACGCAAAGGTCAAATAGACAATCGATAACTTAAGTGACGGATCGGTGGAGCAAGACAACATAATTACCTATATACCTAAAATCCAGTATAATTTTTTGGGGTTCCGTGACTGTAGGGTGCCGCACGGGGCCCTGTTACTAAGCCTCCGCTGTCCGTCCGTCCGTCTGACCATCTGTCACCGGGCTCTACCGGATCAACCGCAATAGGTAGAGAGCTGAAATTTTCACAGAGGGTGTATTTCTATTGCCGCTATAACAACAAATAATAAAACATAAGGGTTTTTGTCACGCTTTTATTAGCTTCACCTGTATGTTTGTTTGTTTGTATGTATGTAACCTACTCCTTTGGACTCGATTTTGACCCACTTTAAACGGACAGATTCAATTCAAACTTTGTACACTTATCAAGAATCAGCGACAATGTAATAATTTCATAAGTTTATCTCATTATCCTGATTAGGATCGCCAGGATTAATTAATTTCTCATACACTTACTTTCCGGCTGGCGCACTCGAACTAAATTAAAAAAAAAGCGTTGGGCGCTTTGTTCCATATCTTTAGAACATCGAGCGCCCGACGCTTTTTGTTTCACAATAATAATAGTATTTTTATTCATTATTGTTTTAAGGTTATATTAAAAATTATTTTTAACTTTTTAGTTCGAAGTGCTTTAAAAGCGTGTTTTTTAGTTTTTTAAACTATATTTATTAAGAATTAAAAGTAGTATGAACCCATAAAAGAAATTATTTGTATGGCCATTTTCTTAGCCAGTCTGTTTTATTAGTTTATCGGTGAACTGAGCTGGATTCTCCCGATATTATCGGAAAACATAATTCATTATATAGGCGGGTATAAACTTTTGTGTTTAGTTATTTGTCATTATACGATTAATATTGCTCATTCAAATTATAATAAATAATATTAAGTTTTCTATCATATTTGATTTGATTTATGTAAATGAGTTACTCAATTTCCATCCACTTCCGTTTCCAATGAGCAAAGAGTTTCATTTTACAGTTAAGGCCCCATTGGAGCCTGAGTCAGTGCCCAGCACTGAGATTCCGTGTGGTGATTCCAGTGTAATTTTCCTCGCGAAGGACGTGCGAAGCGCACTTAAAAATATGAAAAAATGGAAGTCACCAAGACACGACGGTCTCAGTGTTGAGCATCTTCATCACGCTGGGCCTCATCTACCGAGGTTGCTTGCATTGTTTTTCACACTATGCTTGCGTCACTCATACATACCAGCTGACCTTATGAGAACAATAGTTGTTACGGTAGTTAAAAATAAAACGGGTGATGTATCTAGTAAGTTATCGCAAAAGTGCTCGATAGTTTGCTGAACACTCAACTGGACAAATTTATACAGCTACATGATAGAAAGTTCGGGTTTAGGCCTGGACTGTCCACTGAGAGCGCTATCTTGAGTTTGAAGTATACTGTGGGATATTATACAGACAGAAAGACTCCTGTCTATGGTTGTTTTTTGGATTTGTCTAAGGCCTTCGACCCCGTACAATACGAAACGCTGTGGAAGAAATTACAACAGGCCAACCTACCATACGAGATTATATATCTATTCAAATATTGGTATGCAAATCAAATGAAAACTGTTGGATGGGCAGACGCGCAATCTGAAGCATATCGGTTGGAGTGTGGTGTTGGAGGCAGGATGGGCTCACTTGGCCAAAGCTATTTACGGCCGGTTTCCTGGGCGCTGGTTAAGTTAACAAATTGGTTAAACTGATTTCATCCAATGGCGTGCCGCTATTTTGAATATTAGCGGCACGTGATTCGCTCAAATCAGTTTAACCGGTTTGTGAACTTAATCAGCGCCCAGGAAACCGGCCGTTAATCTGTATATGAATCAGCTGATCGAGGGGCTTAGCAACATGCCGGTCGGTTGTTCTATTGATAATACGATGGTCACCAACATCAGCTACGCCGACGACATGGCTTTGCTGGCCCCCTCGGTCAGCGCCATCAGTAAGATGTTAGCCAAATGTGAAGCCTATGCCGCCGACCATGGCCTCAAATATAACGCTTCTAAAAGTGAGATGATTGTATTTAAGGCAGGCAATAAATGTCCTTCCTATGTACCGTCGGTAATGCTGAACGGTATACCGTTGAAGAGAGTATCGGCTTTCAAATATCTCGGTCACATTTTGAATGACACCCGGATATGTGACAATGCGGATATGGAGAGGGAACGAAGGGTGCTGGCGGTCAGGTCGAATATGATAGCCCATAGGTTCGCGCGATCCTTCGGAACCTTGTACGGAACCCGCCGTGTCCGAGTCTGACTCGCAATTGACCGTTTTTTAATTGTTATTTTTATATGACAATATAACAGCGTCACGCCTTTTCCCATACGAGGTGGCAGAGGCACAATTGTGCCCACTTTTAGCCTGTTTTTAGCCAGTTATTCAATACTTCATTTTACATGACAGATGGCTAGCCCATCGCCGCAGCTATGCAGAGCTATTAAGGACCCTTAGTATTGACCGCCTGGTTGTAATTAATTTAACAGAATAGGTTAAATGCAGATATTTTAAAATTTTAGCGCTATGGCTGCTTTTGACGACGGGTTTCACGCTTGCTTCTCACGCAGTGGAAACAGGTTCGAATCTCGGTGCTGTCTGTACCAATCAGAAAAGTACTCTATCTTAAGACGCCGGCGGACAGCCGATCAAGTGCAATATGAGACACGCCAATGTTCGCTCGACATATCGCTATCTCCCCTGACGCGTGCGGGCGCACAGTGGGACGGATTTCGAAATTGCGGACTTGCGTTTTTTTTGTTACATGCCATTATTTTATTTATGGTAATCGATAGTCCTAATTAAGGCAACCATATGTTCTTAGAGCACTTTTTGTTGCAAATATTATAATTATTAGCATTTTTAAGAATTAGCACTTATAGAGCAAATTAGATATCGCTTCATACATTATTTTTATTAAATAATTTTTTCTCGCACATTTACATCAAAAAGTGTCTGAGAACTTATGATTGCCTTAATTGGGAGTATCGTTTGCCTTAACTAAAACAACGATATTTATTAACAACACGTGAGTCCGCAATTTCGAAATCGGTCTCACTGTGCGCCCCGCCGCCGCGCCGCCGTCCCCCCCTTGTGGACAGAGACAGATAAATAGCTGCACAAAATAAAGTTAAATTTGTTTGTGTTCCATGAACACCGCAAGTGATGAATGAAACTTGAATATATTTTAAATTTATTTATCTACACACGTATCATAAACCATCTTTACTGAGCCCAAAAAACCACACGTTACGACCAGCATAATGATAACCTTCTTGGTAAAAACTCATATTGATACATTATGACCATAATGTACCAAAATTTGTCAAATTATGACATTCAAATTTCGAACGCCGACAGCCACCTGCGTGCCGCCCCTAGTTTGTCTGTAAAGTTGGTACTACTGAACAAGCTAAACAAGTGCAGAGCAATGATCAATGCCACAATGCCGATCGAACATGGGGTTCCTGAAAACATTAAAGAGACCTTATGATATGTGTGTAGATAAACTAGTGTATGTAACTCTACATAATTAGGCATTAAAACTCTCGAGTGATATTATTATGAAACTCGCCTTCGGCTCGTTTCATAAACCCACTCTCGAGTATAAGTGACCTCCATTATGTAGCAGTCACATAAACTACTATTATGCAACTTGACAATATAAGCTGTGTTTCTATTATAATGACATGACTGTTGTAGAAAAATTATTACAAAATAATCAGGTGGAAAATACGTCGTTAACGTCCTAAAAAAATATGAAATTTAATTTTTAAGTAGATAAATATTTTTAGAAATATATTGGAACAGGAACCTAGGTAAATACTGTATTTATACGAATAACAGCATATATGCGTTGAAAGATTCTCGACTTTAAAATTATCGTGGTATTCAGTTTGTATGGAAATTTCACATCGACGACCCGGATGGACGAGTCGGCAGTGACCCTGCCTACGAACCGGGTTCGAGTCCCGGTAGGGGCAAATATTTGTTTGATGAGAACGGATGTTTGTACCCTAGTCATGGTTGTTTATCTATCTAACGCACGCAAAATTTTACAGTACCGACTTTAACGAAATATTTCAAAATATCGTCCATCCTCATTTCACATTTTATTGCCCTAATTAGTCGAACTTCTTGAAAGGAAGCGATTAATCTATAACGAGTTTCAAACTTGAAAAGGAAGGACTAAATAAATCAGACCAAAATGGACGGCGTGAATAATAAAGCAGGCCGAAATTATTTATTGTTGTAAGTTTCACAGGAGTTTCACGTTTATAAACATATACTTCCAGAAGATGCTGTTTTTCACAGTCCTAATGTAATTTGAATCGCGCAGTAGTTACGAATGCACTAGACAAGAGAGACTATATAGAGCTCTACGTCTGGTCTAGGCTTTCCATTTGAAACATCTTACTTTTTGTCTCACACGACTGTCTGCGTCGAATGCACGGAATGTGTATTACGGACTACAGCAGAAAGGTTTCCTTAATTTCAGTGAAAAATTCAGCTGCGCACGATGGAATGGCTCCCTTTCACGCATAATAGAGATGAATAACTGGCAGATGCATTTACATACTTTTGTTTTCGGATCTTTTCCTTTACTTGTGCTATAAGACCTTGCTTTGTGCCTAATTTCATTATTCTAGATCAATGGGAAGACCAGGAATTATGGAAAATTCATAATAATCGTGCACTTTATGACGAGTCTTTCAAATTTGGTATGGTCTTAAGAATTTAGGAATCCTCCGCAAGCAACTTGTGTGCGAACTCTGGCGGCCTGTTTGCTAAAAATGCAATATGGCCGCCACCTGTGCGGGTATTTTTAATAAATAGGCTTCTCATAGACACAAAATCTTGAATAATACCACTTTTTATAGGTCCTAGGCCAACTAGTCCTGAATAAGATGCCAGATAATGATATATCAGACATGATGCTTTTTGTCATAGAGATCATTAATGAACGATGATATGTCAAAAAATTGTCGTTCTTCGGTATGTCAGAAATTTAAATTTGTGGAATACAAAGAAAAATTTAGGTAATATGAAAATAATTTGTATCTTGAAATTTATTTTGAAACACAAATTGGACCTTAGAAATGAATTCCTCGCATCCTTGGACCTAAACAATGTGGTATTACTCAAGATATTGTGTCTAATAGAAGCCCATCTAGTAAAAATACCCACACAGATGGCAGCCATATTGAATATAGCAAACACGTCACCAGAGCTCGGAGGAGTCACTTGGGGTGGTTTCCTAGATTTTTAAGACCATGCCAAATTTCAAAGACTTGGCAGAAAGTGCAAGATTCTTACGAACTCCCCCTAATAACCCCTCAGCTAATAGGTTCGAGTATCAAGCAGATTCAGCAAAACTATGACATAAACGGCGGTGACTTATGATTCCGTTGACTTTGATTCCTCTACGCGTTCCTGAGAAGCTATTGACAGGGGGACATCGAAGTGAGCTAGAGGGATTTCTTTTTTCCTTTTAAGCCACGGAACCCTAAATGTTTTTTTGTGTTGCGCTTTTCGAAAGGCGAAAAGAAGGAAAGTAAAAGATTCACGAGATTGTGCAATACAAAAAGCTACTTACATTAATTACATTTTCTGCTTTATATGTTGCACGCTTCTCCCAAAATGTTTATGCACAGTATTGAAAGTCGGCTATGAATTATCCAAATAATGAAACTCATATAGCATTAGTCATTACATTACAGAAATTTGCGTTAAATTTGTGGGGATTTAATGTCATGTTACTCAAATAGTTTAATTGAATTACTGCAGTGGGGGTAGATTTTCGGATATTCGACTGGCAACTCTAAGCAGAACTCAGGCGTCGTCTGTACCTCGTAAGTGCAAAGTTAAAATAGAATCCATTGTGCAGTGAGTGGAACCCCTCCCTCGTAGGAAACTTGTGTACAGTGTCTCTGTGTGATTTACTAACCAACATATCTATTTATAGTGCATTTGCTGTTAGTGTTTAGTTAGTGTGCCGGTCTTTAGAGCTTCGATTGTTGCCGGAAGCATAGGAAATCAGGAATTATCAGCAATCAACCTTTCTCATCCTAAACTGGTTTGCTGGTAAAGATCTCTATAATAAAGATAAGCTCGCCTTTGTACTCTATTTTTATGTATTCCTTGTTTTCTGTAATGATTTGTGTGCAAGAAAAGAGTTAGGAATTATGAACACACAGCAACAATCAGAAAAGGATAATGCAATGAGGTAAAACTTTTTTCCGGCGCTCTAGAGAGTCTGATTGTGCTTTACTAACGTACATACCTATTTACATATCTTGGGATGGGACCTATTACAGAAGCATTGCCGTTAAACTTCCTAAACTAATTAGAAACTGCTAAAACTGCTGGTTCAACGTAGGCGCAAGTTCAGTTTTTCGACCTGCAGCATGTGACATGTCAAATGAATAAGGGCTCTTTGCGAGAATCTCAAATTGTTTTTTTTTCATATTTTTTTATACACTAAGTAAAAAAATATTTAAGGAAATAAGCAAAAAATTATCAAAGATGTTCGCTAATGGGAACCTTAAACAGGACTACAATAACATTTCTTTTTTCTGTCATATGCACCAGTCATATGACAGAAAAAACATTCTTGACTTTTTTTGATATGGTTCTGTCAGATGTTTACAAATGGCGCTTCATGCCGTTCAGGCGTTTCGTCGGTAAAAGCGTGCGTCGTCGTGTCGTCGCGTCGGTAAAAGCGCGCTTGACGTGTGCTGTCAATTGCAGTAGATGGCGGACTCCGCAAGGCGGACTCCATGATCCTAAAGTCCTGAAAAAATGCGTAATATAGCTTACTATTACTTAAATATTGCAGGAAAAATATTGAGGGATACTTAAATATGGAGGCAAAATTAAGGACAAACCAGTTTTTTGTGCGGTTTCGGAATTTCGTGGAAGTTTTGTTGTATACGATCTTCTTAATTCGATCATATCTATATCGATGTAAACGTTTAACGAATCAAAAGGTCGATCAACCGGAATCGTGGGGCTCTTTCTATCAGTGTTCACTGTCACGAGGCCTCACACTTTTTGCTTGATTTTATTTCTAAAAATATCAACAACTTTATATTTATAATAAACCATTGAGATTTTTTGTATCTAAATACTATGATTGACCACTAGAAACTCTTATTCAACCGATGTATCCTAATGGAAACAACCGTATTCGCTTTTTCGCTATTTTGTCACAACTTCGACGGTTTTTTGATAATTTGGTAACAAACTCAACAAAAGAAGTAAACCTTTAGAAAAACCGGTCAAGTACGAGTCGAACTCGCGCACGAAGGGATCCGAAGCACCCTACAATGGTTGGGATGGTGTGGAGTGAATAGTTTGGATTTAACATAGCAAACTGTTGTTTACAAAGTTATTGGTGCGGCTACTTTCACACTCCATGTACGTAACCAGGTGCATTCAGAAGTTTGTATGTGGTTTACAGATAAATATATTTTTTTCAGCTTTTTAGTATTTGTTGTTATAGCGGCAACAGAAATACATCATCTATGTGAAAAATTCAACTGTCTAACTATCACGGTTCATGAGATACAGCCTGGTGACAGACGGACGGACGGACGGACAGCGGAGTCTTAGTAATAGGGTCCCGTTTTACCCTTTGGGTACGGAACACTAACAAAACGACTTCAATTAAACTCTATTTGATTAGCAACCATTTAAGCAATCATATCCCAAATTCCCAACCAATTAAATACAAACCATCTGCAGCCGTCGTTCATCAGTTGATAAATGGAGGAGCTCTCCCGGTAGGTCAACATCACCTCTTCACCTTCACCATATTCATTACGATGAGGATATATTACTCAGCAACCGTAATAAATAAAGGGTAGTATTTAAACGTATGACTGAAAATCATACGTTTAAATACTAAACATACTGGTTTTGCCTGATTGAATTACTGAACAGCGACAAAAAAGCGCGACTAGTAATGGCTTCGTCTGATAACATTAAAATAACCTTAATTCGAGTAACAAAATATATAAAACGAGCGTTGGATTTTAACCTAACACGAAATATAAAGGGGGCTTCGCTTATTCGCCATCACTTCGCCCAGGCTATGCTATTCAGTAATTTTGTCGCGCAAATCGATAATTTTGTCGCGCAATTTAGTATATTTTTCGCAAATTTCAGGAAATTCTGCTTTTCATAGTCATTTGCTCGATTAGTTTTTACTAGATCGTTTCATTATTTCCCATGAAGTAATCATATCGCAACCTTTGGGATACCTAGTATTGAGCAGTTACGCTGGCCATCTGAGGTCTTCATCATCCGTTCCACTTCACAAAATAGTGCTTCCCGAGAGTAAATGCACGAGGTACTATAGAAAACGCAAAATTCGCTATAATCGGACTATAATATTTGAAGAATTCCCCCGATTTCACCAGGATCCCATCAGCAGATCCTAATCTGATGTCAATTAGACCAATCGGAATATAAAACCTCTCAAACGAAAAAATAATAATTCCCAATCGGTCCGTACGTCATGGAGTAATCGCTGTTCCTCAAATGAGAACCTTCTACTTTTTTGAAGTCGGTTGAAAATAGGAAGAGAAATAAATTTTGATTATTTATGTCATAGTCAATAATTTCTTGTATGGGTACTACTTTTACAACAACATTTAATGGAGTAATGAAGGGTACCTTACGATGTTTTCCATCACCGTTAGAAATTCCGGATAAAGATAAGATAAGATAAATTAATTATCTCATCGATCAGGAATCGAACCTGCGTCTCCTGTGTGAGAAGCAAGCGTGAAACCCATTAGACCACGGAGACTCCATACTTGTTTTGATTCTTAAAAACCGGTATGTTTCATTATTTGTTGTTATAGCGGCAATAGAAATACACCCTCTGTGCAAATTTACCTAGTTCGGTTGATCCGGTAGCTCCCGTTGACAGACGGACGGACGGACAGCGGAGGCTCAGTAATAGGGTCCCGATCGGCACCCTTCGGAACTTCGGAACCCTAAAAACCCGGTACCAAAGAATTTCACCAAATGCCGTTATCTCAAGGAATCATTTTGAGATTCTGCCACTCGTATACAGTTGGCCTGTCAGTCAGTTACGCAGCTTTCAAAACAGATATTTAACACAAACCCCCATCTCCTTATAGCCAAGTCAATCAAATCTATTCAAATCAAAATTCCTTTATTTCCTGTAAATATTTACATGTTTAGAAAACTTCATTTCTTGCCTCTTCGCAACATTGGAGCACTGTGGTAGGAGAACTCCCAACTCCCAAGCCAACACAGAAAGCTGTAACGAAAGCTACAGTTAGCAGCTTGTTACACGCAACGTTGAGCGGGCAGCGCATCCGCGCACGTAGGTACTCTCGCTTGCTTACTGCTGCTAACAAATACTCGGGACTTGGTACCCCGGGAACCGGGAGTATTGGCGGTAGAGATGGCAAACAAATCGGAAAATTAAAAACTTTATCCGTGTTACTACAAAAATATCACTCCTTCCCCACCACACTACTCAGCCGCACTACTGGTAGTGTCGTGGGTATTTTTATTACACGTAGTTTAACCTTAACACAAAAGTCAAATCCTATATATTTTCTATAAACAAGTGTCGAACAGGAGTTTATTTTTTTGTGGTAAGACCCTATGAATCTTTTTGAAAGTTACAGAGCGACTAGTGGCTCAGTCATTATTGTTCTTAGTTCCAAGCCAGGATTGGACTCTGGGACCTCACCCTTGTGAGGCAATACCCCGACCTTTACGCCACAGAGCTCGTCAAGACATTATCATTTTTTAATCGACTTCAAATAAATGAGAGGCGATCAATTCTATATTATGTAAGTATATAATATTATTCGAAATGCAAAATATTACATAACAAGTACACAAAATTTCATAGGTATTAAGTTTGTCTTCGTGTTTCTCCGAAACTAAGGATTCTATTAGGATCATTATTTTTTATTGGCTTACATTTACTCCAACTTAAGGAAGAGGTCAACTTTTATCAAAATCCGTTAATTAGTTTTTAGGATATGGACTTCTATGTGTAAGTGTGGTGGTCTAGCTGAATAATATATAATAATAAATAACTGTGCATCAAAGGGATGATATAAAACTAGGCAAAAATGCAAGTAGGGAATAATGCATTTAAAATTATGAAGAATAGGACTGAAAAATATAGCTGACTTTTTTACACTGATTTAGATATAACCTTAAATATTAATACTTAATAATGAATAGATTACACCACCCACAAACCTCCCTCAGTGGTTTAAAAATTGTACTTGATAAATTGGCGTTGGTGGCGGATTTTTTTTTTCTTTATGAAGTTGTGAATGTAGTGGGAGTTCAACAAAACGGGGGGGTCAGGGGCTATCTGCAGCACTGCCTAACCCGCCAACATTGCCCGCTTTTTTCCGTTTTATTAAGATATTTCGAAAAATATACGCTATAACGCAAAACAAAAGAAACATTATTTACTACCATAAAAATCCTCTCTAATTCATATATATATATAATTCAAAATTATATATATATGTATATATATATATATATAATTTTACCGAGGGAATATAAAAATGTTGCTATTTCTTTAGGGGGAACTAACTGCAATCGACAGTTGAAGTTATTTTTGGGTTTTGGGCAAAGTTATACTCAAAGGGCAATGTCGGCGGGTTTGACGGTTTCTCAAGGCCTGGCAACAAACTAAAAATAATAATATTTTGTATCTACGTTTGAATTAGTTTCAATGGTTAATTTATGTTATTTCTTACTTTTTAGTACATTTGAGGACGACTTAAGAATTTTACATTCCTCTAAACCCTTTTATTTCTAACAGTACCAGCATAGTGCTCAGTAAACGTATAACACGCTGCATGATGTCAAGACACCACTCTAGGGCCCTGTAGTCAGAACTCATGCGGTCTTGGTTTGCTACTCGGCTGCGACAATAGTTGTGTGTTTCCGGGGTAGACAGGGTGGATGGCGTGCAGTTCTGTTTGAATTTCTTGAGGTCCGCATATTGTTTGGTGTAGATAATGAGATTTTGTTAGTATATACAGATAATTTACGTTTCATTTCTAAATTATAATGACCCGTGGTTTTAAATCAAATAAATTTTCGTCAAGGGTGTTTTGACAGCATGTGTATTGACAGGTAACATAATTATTGTACTTAGGCCGGCTTGCAGCAAACTTCTCGCAAAATAAATACAACGCGGCCATGTTGAGTGGGAACCTGGCAGACAGGCAATAACCTTGCCGTGCATGACTACGTAACTTGGCCGTGTTTTACTTAATTAGCCATGTCAAAAGTCTGCTGCAAGACAGCCTAAGTTTAGGAGACTGTACCAGCCCCTTCGTTCACCAACTCCAAAGTTGACGTTCAGTGTATGATCTAAACTGTCGTATTTCCACAATTTTCAGTCGATCTCAGTCAGTGAACAATATGGAAGTTTAGAAACCATAGTAAAATGAAAGGAGACAATCAAGTAAAGAAAAAATATAGAGATAATTTAAGAGAATGCTTTTTGTTGCTGACATTTAAGGACACAAAGGTTCACAGAGGTATCCAAGGTATTATGTGCATTAGACAGATCAGTGTAGTTAAGAATACTTGTGTTGATAAGGGTGGATGTTATAACGGTGATGAAAAACATCGTGAGGAAAGCATAATCAAAATGGAGTATTGATAAACTGTCTTAAACTGGGCACAACTATAAAATGTACCTATTCATTTAGGTGCAACTTGCGCTAAAACCTGGTCTGTCCATAAAAGTATTGAAGGCTACAAAATGGCAAACAGAAATTTGGTATTGCAATGTAATTTACTGCTAGATGTATACAGATTGACATTTAATTAGCTGACCAAACTTTGGGGAATGATAGTAGCCATTATTATAAACAAAATTCCGCTAGAAAGTAATGGTCGCAAACGAATTTTGATTTCGGTCTCCCAAAGCAATCTCTAATCGAATCAATGTACTGAGGATCAGTAAAAAAATCATTTGCGACCATTTGATCCTTTGGGTAAGTCGTTCACAATGATGTGTGTTATCATTACCCAAAAATGGCCAGCTAATTAAAAGTCAACCTGCTTATGTGCTGTGCTGGGTTACGTAACGCTCCGGAATTAATACCGATTGTCCGATTACGATTTCGTAATGCGAAATATTGGGCCCGCGGATGATTTGCGTTTCGATTGTATTTCGATACCTCATTTAAGTTATTTTCTTACTGTAACGGAACTGGGAGAATTCTTGGAGTATCACTCACAATGTTACCCTCAATCCAATGTAGAAAATAGGCAAACAATTACATTTATTACCCTGCCTACCAAGCCAAGGGTCCCGGGTTCGAGTCCCGGTGGGGGCAAATATTTGTTTGATGAAAACGGATGTTTGTACCCTAGTCATGGTTGTTTACTAAGTATAATATTTATATATATAAGTATGTGTATCGTTGTCTAGTACCCAAGATACAGGGAATCCTAGTTTGGGGCTAGATCAATGTGTGTAAATAGTGTCCAAGGTATTATTGAAGTAAAACTTCTTTACGCACGCTTGACTAGGGGAATGGGTGACGAGAGCGTTACGAAAAGTGTGATCGGGCGAGGCGAACGAGAGGTGCGCGCGCACATTTTCTTTCTCTCTTCCTCACATAGCCAGACACAGTGCAGGAGATGTATTTTTGAAGCATTAGAGCTAAAGAAGTTTTACTTCAATTGTGTGGTCTAACTAAAGCATACTCTTTTTTTATTATTATGTAAATATCTATGGAGTTGAGAAAAACTTTGAGCTCAAACTTTTACTCAACTCCATTCGCTTACTTTAATTAACATCAAAACCATTACTTTTGTAACATTTCCATATTTTCGAGACACAGTGCGACTAATAGTCGATTTCAATGACAATATCTGGCTAACGGCCCTAAAGGGGCTGTTCTCTAATCAATGTGATTAATTTGAACTTTAACGTAAAATAGTGCTCATTTACTATTTTCCCGACACGTGTCCAATATGGAGTTATGAACAGTTTCCATCACGTAAAAATAACGCTGGATTCCACACAAAATGTTCTGAAGCCAACTTTCTTTTACGTGACGGAAACTGGACTCGAATAATACGACGTAATTGAAGATAAGGCCTTTACCCAACAGTGGGTGCAGAGGGCTGGATACCTCACCTCACCTACATTCCGTATCAGTTCAGGCAGATATCAAACATCTTCCGTATCTGCCCGGTACCGAATTGAGACAGATCGAATAGAGCTGGGGTTCCCAAACTGGGGGTAATTACCCTCTTTCTCTCTCTTTATACTTTATTGCACAAAAACAGAAGATACAGATACAACAAAATGGAAACTAGGTGTACAAAGGCGAGCTTATCTCTAAAAAGAGATTTCTTCCAGCAAACCTAATATGGACAGAATACATGAAATAACAGGTAGACCTATGTGCACAACGTTAAAAATATTAAAATAATAAACTAATTACTAATATGTACATAAATACATAATATCAATACAAATAGACAAAATTATACTACATATATATCAAAGCAATATACCTACATAAATCTAGTATGGAAGAGAAAGATAGTGTTCTTTTAAGCGAGTTTTAAAAATAGAAAGTGACGGGCTGTCTCTGATGGCGCTAGGAAGTTTGTTCCAGAGCCTGATAGCTCGTAGTCTGAACCCATGGTCATATGCGGCTGTATTGTGTTGCGGAGTTATAAGCAGTGATCGAGCGTGAGATCTCCGAGGCCTATCCGAGGACAAAAATTCAAAACGATCTCGTAAGAAGACAGGATAGCGAGGATTAAATAAGATACCCCTGCGGGGGTAAAACTTTTATTTTACAGTAGCTAGTCAATTTATTTTCGAAAATATAATGTATGTACGCAAGAACATTACAACATTTTCCAAACTTAGCGATAGCTGTAATGTTTACCTAAGAAATAATCACAGACTATGTGCGCCCCGTTTTAGACTCGCGAAGGTTAGCAATTCTTTCAAGGGTCAGTGCATTCTCTACTACAATAAGATACCTCTGGAGATTTTGAAATTGCCATTTGAGCAATTTAAAAAGCATGTTAAAGCGACTTTGTCGAAAAAGGGATATTACAATGTTCAAGATTACTTAAATGACAGGACTGTATGGTGTTAATCTGGCTCAACACAGACCTTGCTGTTAATAATTTTGTAATTATTTATTCCAGCTTATTAAATAAAAATAAATCATAATTGTATTAGTTAAGCACAACCTATTTTTAAAAGAGATCTAAAAATCAATCTGTGGGAGTTTCTACGCCCTTCTTCTCCCACCGTGGTCCAATGTAGAGAAGAGGCAAAAAATGACGTTTGCTAAGAATATGTAAATATCTACAGTAATAAAGTACTTTTGAGTTTGAGTTTGAGTTTTGCGGGGGTAACAAGATGGTTATCAACGGCAGCAACAGAGGTGGGTTCATGGGAGTCAAGCAAGAGCCCTCCCTGAGCAGGGATGCGTCTAGATTCTAGATCATCGGCTAGTGATCATCACACACACAAGTACAACATAAAAAATACCAACCACTACTACTCTACTATGCCCCAAATGATAATTATTTTGTGTTTTTATTGTAATTTATCCAATGCTATTATAATTTAGTAATTAAGTGTTGTTACAATTTAGTGATCTAATTTTTTAAAACTGTCTTGCATATGTTTAACTTCTCCTGGTGACCCTCTATGCCATTTTACCCCGCTCCAAATCTAAGGGAAGAGGGAGAGGCTGAAAATCAGCGCTACACAGAGTCCCGGCTCTGTGTCAGCAGGAGCTGAGCCACTTCCTATTGCCTCAGCAAAATTATCAATGTAAAATTAGGTTCTTTCTTGGCAATAAACGTTATTACTATTATTATTATTATCATTTTCCTCTGTTTCCCCACAGGCTTTTCAGAATTTCGAACCTGCGTTGCATGCACAAGTTACGGCCAAAAATACATGTCAGTTCATGTATTTGGTCCTACCCCCTTCTTCACCGCGCCTAGTTTATACTAGAATTTACAGACAAATTGGTTGCTATAGGTCACCTGTCCAAATACTGAAGTAAGGTTATGTTAGGTGACAATTTTACGTACTACCTGGAGCCGAGCGAAGCGGAGCCGAGTGAGGAGACTCCACGTTGTTTCACAGAACTTTATTGGTTGCATCTTCCTCTTCTTCTTCTCTCCAGGGGGTGAAAGTGCACATGGCCCACTTGAGCAGGGCCTTTGTGCATCCCTTGCACCCACTATTATAATTCAGCCATCCCACCTCCTGCACAAGCTGGAGTAGGAGGCCTGGATGTTCTAGGAGCCCCGAGGGCGTTGTCGTTACACTTAGAATTGCCATCCTGGTTTCAATGGTAGATGGGCACGCAAGCAGCATAAGCTTAAGTGTACAGTGGCCTGTAATCAGGCCATTCATTATTTTTATTTTACTCCTTGGCAGTCTCATAACGTAGTTCGTGAATTTATGATTATATTCCTTAAGAAATAATTTGGTTAAAGCAGTGTGAAAGGGGGGGGGGGGGGGGGACACAATCGCTGTCCTCCTTGCCCCTGCTTTGGCTAGCTTGTCCGCCTCGCAGTTTCCTTGGTAATGGTGGTGACTGCAGTTTAACTTTTACTTTATTGTTCTCACCCAGTCTGTTGAGTATCTCGTGACACTCCAGTATGAGTTTGGATTTTGTTAGTGGTTTTGTTAGTGCGCAGAGTAGAGATGCATAGTCTGTTTTAAAGACAATGTCTTTCTAATCTACGCTTCCTACTACTTGTAATGCCCCATGTTAGAGACTAAGTGTTCTGCCTGAAACACTGTTGTGTCCCCTCCGAAGCTTAGTGAAAGTTTGATGTCTAGTTCAGGCGAGTAAATGCCCTCCCCTATGTGACATCCTTTTTTTGAGCCGTTGCTTTATAATATTGTTATTTTGTTGTTCTATATGTTCTGAGTCAACTATTCTATATCTACCCTGACTTAATATTTTTTGTTAAAAAGAAAGGCATTTTTATGCGGTCTGTCCCTATAGTGGCTTCAGGGACTTCTTCGAGTGCCTTTGCCAAAATGATCCAGTAACCGTTGTCACCTTGTTGACCTATCCATTGTCCCGTATTGGACAGTCTTAGGACCGCAGATTTTGCTTCCTGCTGCACAAAGAGGTTCAATGGTGGTATTCCCAGTATAATTTCTAGGACTGCTAATGGTGTTGTCCTGATGCAGCCTGCGATGGCTCCATATGCCATCCACTGGAATTGTTGTAGTTATGCTTCGGTTGTGCTTTGCATTGTGCGTTGTCACCATACTAAGCAGCTGTATATGACTATTGGTCTGACTACTGCCGTACACATCCATCGACATATCTTCGGTTTTAGTCCCCATTTATCGCCCACCATCTTACTGCATTGGAAAAGTGATATGGTGGATTTCTTCAGAGTTGCGTCTAGTTTTTGTTCCAGCTTAGTTTGCTGTCAAGCCATACGCCTAAGTATTTAACCTCCTTAGTAAAGGTTAGTGTTTTATTGAAGAGCTTAGGCAGCTTGAAGTTTCCGAGTTTGATCTTTTTTGTGAATAGTACTATTTATGAAATTTAATGAATATTGAATAATAATATAATTGTGAAATTTCCGGAGTGGCTTGCACCGCCCATCATAACGGCTGCGGTTGGAGTCCTATTAATAATCAACTTGCACTGCTCAAAAAATGAGATGTGCGCCGTGGATTTGGCCTCAAACACTTCATACAGTGGAAAGTGTTTATTTTTTAAGTAAACATTTATGCACATTCTTTGTTACCTCTAAGAAGAGGGGTAAAAAAGATTTCCGTGTAAGCCATAGGGTTGAGAAGATTAAAAAGGTTAGGAACCACTTGAATAGAGGAACCGGGTACTGATACCCCACTATAGAGATAAGCGAGTCGATTAGGTATTGAATCAGTCTTTGGTTATCGAATGCTCCGGACAAATAGTTGGTTAACGAAATTGTTGGCCATTGTATTCGGATCTTTTGGGGGCTATTACTGGTATTGCAGAAACTTTGCGAATCTTGAAACTTTGCAGCTTTCTTGCAGTTATGTGTATTTGTACAAGTGTGTATCTTCTGCTTCTTCTTTTTCAGGGGGTTCAAGTGCCTGCATCTGGGCCACGTGAGCGGGGCCTTTGTGTTATGTCCCTGCGCTTTAGATATTACATTAGGGGAAATAATTCAGACATTACAATATGGGAAACGGCGAATTATAAACTATGGAACTAATGAACATGAACTGTGGAATTTCCTGAAATGATCGAAAAAATACTGAATTGCGCGACAAAATTACTGTATGGTTTTTGGCTAAATAAAGACTGTCTGGGCGAAGTGGTGGGTGAAGCAGAAGGGGGCAGAGCGATGCCAAGTCCCCGTTATCCTTCGTCGCTACACGAATTAAGGTCTTCCAGTTGCTGTTTAGATTTCTAGTCGCGCAATTCAGCAATTTTATCAGACGAAGCCAATATTTCTAGTCGCGCTCATTTTTTGTCGCTATTCAGTAGTTCAGTCAGGCAAAACCAGTATTCTTGAAAAAACTGGATTTACAGTCATACGTTGAAATACCATCCAAACAATATATCCTTTGGTATTTCATGATACAATAAAATTATTTCACTAGTTGATCTGTTTGCATAACTCTTCATAAATGCACTGAATATTGAAAATACAGGCAATTTTGTGTTACACCCGCCAAGTTTTGCTTCCGCTGGATGAGCATATAAACAGTGTTGTACCGCATCGAATAATGGACTTTTTATTTATCGATCAGCAGTCATTTTTAGGGTTCCGTACCCGAAGGGTTCCAAACGGGACCCTATTACTAAGACTCCGCTGTCCGTCCGTCCGTCCGTCCGTCCGTCTGTCACCAGGCTGTATCTCAAGAACCTAGCTAGCTAGAGAGTTGAAATTTTCACAGATTATGTATTTATGTTGCCGCTATAACAACAAATAGAAACAGGATAAAAGAAATATTTAAGGGGGCTCCCATACAACAATTCTTTCAATACCACATACAAACTTATGGATGCACCTGGTTACGTACATGGAGTGTGAAAGTAACCGCACCAATAACTTTGTAAACAATATTTTGCTGTGTAAAATCCAAACTATTCACTCCACACCATCGCTTCCATTGAACGGTGGTACGGAACCCTTCGTGCGCGATTTAGACTCGCACTTGACCGTTTTTTATTATTAAATCGGATCTCTTAATTAAAAACAGAATCATGAAAAATATTTTTATTTATCTCATTTAACTTGACGCCCAGGTTACAGTTACGGTGATTTGTCGGTATTATTAGCTTGAAGCATTAAATACTTGTGAAAGCACCGACACGTGTTTCTTTTCTTGTTTACATTTCATCATGTTTTAGACAGGAAATTACATGCATCTGCATATTTAATAAATGTTAAGATTAGAGGTGTATACTTCTCATTTAATCTTCTAATAACCAGCTTTCTAATACAAGCTTAAAAGTAACAAATTACTTTTCGAAATACAAATAATAAACGAGACGGTGTTAGCCAAGCAAATCCTAAAAGTCCTAAGAAACATTTCAGTATCGTAAAGAAGCTTAATAGAATAAAATATCAAGAAAGTTAAATGAAATTATTCTGAGCCAGCAAATTCATCTAGATGTTGTTAAAGGTCACCAAGGTTTGGTCATGCCATAAAGTTTTTTCTCCAAAGCACTATGGTACTAAAGCGACACATTCTTTGTTAATGTCAAACATTTGGCAGTAAAAATATTATCGTGCTTTATAAAAGCAGCGTACGCTGCACTTTGGCGTCTATCTAGCCAGACGGATCATAGATATAGAAGTTCTTCGTTTATGATGTCTTTATTGCCTTTGAAGGTCAAAATACTACGTAAAAGCGACAACAGTCTTTTAACAAGGTTTATTGGACACTTTATATATAATGAATTGAATTGAATATAATGCCTGAAGTCACATTAAGTTGTTTGAAATTACAGTGTTAGAGATCGAACATTTCTTAGCATGTTTATGATTAAATAGTTGAACAGACAAGTTATTAAACTAATTACTAAGTATAGTGTAGGCTCTCAACAAGTTTAAATTTTGTTTGTTTAACAGTTTGATTAAGTAAAGTTCATATTTTTAACGATTTTAATCAATGTTGTCTTAGAATTCAAATTTCAATTAATAAAACCCACGGGAAAATCGAAGTAGTAAGGCTTTTCTCAAAGGTGTCGTTTTAATATACACATAAACTTTTTTATACAGGCATATACATTGCTTTTAGCCCAACACTAGGATACCCTGTGTCATGGTAACCAGAAAAAGCGACATCACCCACATATAAACATCCAAGAGCATGGTTTTTTTTTACTACCCCCACCCGGGGTTCGTTAGCCTCAACCGCAGCGCCACTGAGGTCGTCAGATCATATCCCAGCGAGGGATGGAAAGGCATCGTTAAATACCAAATCTGGTCAATTAAATTGTGGGATTTATCTCTCGCTAACATGCGTCTCATAGCCTTATGACCAAGTTATACGAGTAGTAAAATATCGATACTGCCTATTGACACTCGATAAACTGCAGCGCATCACTACACCAGTAGTGAAGTAGCAAACTCGTAGTGAGTCCGGACTCACGTAGCTAACAGTTCGCAACTTATCAGAGGATTTGAGAGCTCGTTCGATATAGAGCAGCTTGGTAATATGCTTGCTTTGTATTGAGGTAGTATTTAAACGTATGACTGTAAATCCAATTTTTGATAGACAAAAATACAGATTTTGCCTGACGAAATTAGTGAATTGCTCCGCGTTACGTTACCTATACATAGAAAGAATTGAGCGTATCGAATTTAATTTATTCTCTAATAACTTCCTGGCGTCATGCAGCAAATTTCATCTACCTCCACTCAGCATGAGACGCGAAATTGGTGACATATCCTTTATGTTAAAAATAAGTAACAACCATATGAATTGTCCCGAATTGCTTAGCAAAATTTGTTTCAACGCTCCCCAAAAACGAATAAGGTTCAACCCTCTCATAAATACTTCTATAGTCGGAAAAAACTACAGACAGAATTCCTTTCTTTGGCGAGTAGGCAATAACTTTAATATGCTATTAAACAAGCATAACAATCTTGATTTGTTCTGCTCTGCTACTGCTCTGCTTGACGACCTCTGTGGCGCAGCAGTTGTGGCTCTGTCTACCTTGCGAGAGTTCCCGGGTTCGATCCCCAGCTGGGGGTAAAGAAAAAAAATACCACAGGTCTTGGATGTTAATATGTGTGTGACGTCTCTGTTTCTGGTTCCCACGACACAGGGTATCTTAGTGTGGGGCCAGAAGAAACCGTGAGGCGGCTGCTTAGCGGAGATTTCTCCTCGTCGTGGCAGCATTCTTAGTGGCTAGTTAATTATTTAGATTTGTCTGTTTTTTCTTTTTTTCTTTTCCTTATCTATTTCTATTGCTGTATTGCTTAGTCTTAGTATCTATTGTATTGTATTGTATCCTGTCCAGTTGAAACTCTTTATGTATCTATAATCTGTATCTATAATCTGTATCTATACGTGAAAACCTTTAATTGGCATTCTTTGTTATATTATTGTACCAATATAATATTAATGTGCTGTTGCTTGTTATTTAAATAAATAAAATTGCGCGACAAACTGCGACAAAGCGCGATTAGTAATACTGGTTTTGTCTGAGCAAAATACTGAATTGCGCTACTATACTAGAAATCTGAAAAACAGTTACTTGAAAACCTTCATTCTATTAATATGAAATACAAAACGAGCGATGAATTTTTTTGTTCTTGCATATTCAACCTACCCTGATCCACTACTTTGCCCGGTATGCGCTGGCTAAACCATTCTGTAGTTTTGTTGCGCAATTCAGTAATTTAGTCGAGCAATTCAGTATTTTTCGCTTATTTCAGGTAATGCCGCAGTACATGGTCATTCGCACAATTCTTATTTCGCTATTTGAATTATTCCGCTAATAATTCGCCTTTTTATGATCTCGCTTAGACGTCGTGCCCGCTTTGGTGACGTGACGTGACATCGATCTGACAAAGACCTCGTGTGCACGGCTTGTACTTTTGGTTACCCAATTCTTAAAGTCCGGTTAGGTAGATTTAGTCGTTCAACATTGTCAGTAACTGTTTTAAGTGAGTGAGTAATCTTTCAATTAAGATTTAAACGAGACTCGGCGAACTGAGGAATTCAATTAATTTAAGTTGCACTTAACATGAGAAGCAGTTTGTGCATTCGACCGTCAAATCCAGATGTTTTCAAAGAAATATAATCAACGTACATTATACACAAAACGGTACTTACACCTCTACCAAATCGCAATAACTTCCAAATTTTTCTTTGTGCTATAACATAAATTGTTATTTTGTGCAATAAAGCTGACTGTGTTGTGATAAAAAAATAAATCTAGCGCATTAATGTCCCCATCGACGACGAATGTACTTGGATACGAGTAAGATTAAGCCATACTCCATAACGCTGGCTCAGTCTGTGTTGTATTTGTGGAAATTCGAAGACATTACTTTATGTCCTTCGCTTAAGTAGGTACTGACATTGTCGGGGGTAAGGGCGCTTGGCCAGCGGCGGCGGCGGCGGCGGCGGGACCGGACCAAAAAGTATACTATCATACATGGCCATATACCTACCGAACTATTAAAATAAGGCTAGTATTTAATCGCACATCAAAAATACTGATTTGCACAGCAAAAAAGGGTCATGAAAAACACTTTTTATGTTTTAAATATTTTATGTATACTCAAGTTTATGTTTTAAGTATTTTTTTTTGTTTTTGCATGTTCAACCTAACACGAAGGGTAAAGGGGGCTTCGCTTCGCTCACCCCCTTTACCCTTCACCTAAGCTACCGCAGCATTTTGCCCTGATATTTGCTGTGCAAGTCAGTATTTTTGATGTGCAGTTTAATATTTCCCTTAAAATAATCGTCCATTGCGAGTCAGACTCACGAACCGAGAGTTACTTTACGGTTTTCGGTTTTTTCCTTTACTTCATTTCATGGTCAACGGGATCCTATGTAGGTTTTGATTCTATGTGTTCCCAGTTTGTCACACTGTTACAACTGAGAATAAAAATATAATGTGATTCCCATTTTGTCACACCCTTGAGTAACAGTGTAACAAACTGGGAAGAAAATAGTGCCAGTTTGTAATGCGAGTATCAAGCAAATTCGGAAAAAAATCGGCATAAAGGGCTGTATCCTGTGATTGCGTTGACCTAGATTTTATTCACAGATCTTCGGGAACACAGACCTGAATAAATGATATTAATTTCAACTTGATACCTACACGCGTTTCTAAGGAAAAGAAGTCTTGACAGGCGGACATACAATTTCATTAATGTCAAAGTCAAAGACAAAGTACTTTATTACTGTAGATATTGACATATACTTAGCAATCGTCATTTTTTGCCTCTTCTCTACATTGGACCACTGTGGGAGAAGGAGGGCGTAGAAACTCCCACAGATTGATTTTTAGATTTCTTTTAAAAATTGGTTGTGCTTATCTATTTATTCACTAAAGAGACTATTTATTCACTAAAGAGACTATACATCTGTGTTATTTATATTTTAATTATTTTATTATGACATTTGAGACTCTTTATACATCTCTCAGAAACAATAATTAAGTACTTTTTTTTTTCTGATAATATGATACAAATAATAATACCAAATGTTCTGTAAAAAATGAAATGAAATGACATGTGAAAGTGCCCTTGTGGCCTATTTACAGAATAAACGTTTTGAGTTTTTTTGAGTTTCTAATACAAAAATGTTTTTTTTATTAGCAGGAATAAATAATTAAAAATTATTAACAAGGTCTATATTGAGCTAGATTAACCCCATACAGTCCCGTCATTTAAGTAATCTTGAACATTGTAAAATCCCTTTTTTGACAAAGTCGCGATAACATGGTTTTAAATTGCTGAAATGGTAATTTCAAAATCTCCAGAGGTATCAGAGGTAGTAGATAATGCCACCCTTCATATAATTGGAAATAAAAATCCCTTGAAAGAATTGCTAATCTTCGCGAGTTTAAACCGGGGCGCACAAAGCCTGTGAGTATTTCTTAGGAACATTACAGATATCGCTAAGTTTGGAAAATTTTGTAAGGTTCTTGCGTACATACATTATATTTTCTAAAATAAATTGACTAGCCACAGTCAGTTTGTCAATTTATTTAAAAAGCTCTCTTAAGGAGACTGTTCGCTTTAAATTGTAAATTGCACAAATATCTCTTTTATGTAAAATAAAAATAGTTTGAATATCCGCTGCTTTCCCCTACAACAAGATACCATAGGACATGATACAATGAAAGTAACTAAAATATACTAGCCTAGATGTAGCCACATCCGTGTTTTGTCGGATGTTCCTTACAGCGTAAGCTGCAGAACTTACCAGCTAATTTAGCTATGTGGGGTCCCCACTGCAATTTACTATCAATGGTTATTCCAAGAAACTTCGTATCATTTACTACTTCTAAAGTGCTGTTGTCTAACACTAAATTGGTCTCAATGTGCCTGACATTTGGAAGTGAGAATTTGATTCACTTGGTTTTACCAGCGTATAACAATAAATGATTAACTGTGACATGTGTGTGTGTGATACTGACGTTCCTATTATATGAAATTCCTTGAAAGTGAATCCTATTATGGTTCCTTTTTTCCTTGTGAGGTACAGAACCCTAAAATAGCTCTCACGATTTCTTTGAACTTTGATACATAGGAGTTTTTGACGGCAAGATAACCCTCGAGAACAGAATACCTCTCGAGCAAGTTCTAATATCTAGGAAAATGTTTTTTTCATGTTTTCGAGTTTTTAAGCAAAATACATTATTCGGTAGCAGTGAGGTCGGTAAATTAATTTCAATATAAATGAAAGTATATTGCTCAGTGATCCCAAGTCCAGATACTATCATATACCTCGCGCCACGAATTAAGAGCGCTGGGCGACGTTGGCGGGAGTTACTGCGCATGTGTTTAGGTATTGAAAAGTGACTACTGCGCATTCAAGGCCTCCGCTCATAACTCGTGGCGCGACGTATACCAAGTAACATTAATGTTAATTAAGGAAATATTTTATCCCTGTAATTAAGTAAAACCTGTTTTACTTGTAATGTAAGCCGTCTTAAGCCTCTTTCCTCCTCAGACCATTTTTTTAATTAAAAATAAAGCTCATACTTAAATCCTACGAGTAGGTACCCTAAATATAATCCCGCCAATTTCTCTGACTTGTAAGCTGAAGATAATAGTCATTTTTATTGTAAAAAAAAGATGGTCGAGCATGGTTTGTAGAGAGCCGGATCCGTAGGTACAGCTCTTATTTTTAAACTTGGAACCGTGGAAATTTGACGTTTGTGATATTAGTAACAAAAGGGTTGACAATATCAGAATTGTACATTTCCAGTAGTTGTATTTATAAGTCCCATGATATTAGATCTTTGTTGTGTACATAGCTTTATTCTAGAACGTAAATATCTTTATTACAAAATCTTATTGTTTTTATTTGTTGCTGATCAAACCAAAGGCCTGAACTACTGAACCGATTTTGGTGAAGAATATACCACAAGTTAATGTGTGAGTAGTGAAAATGCGATTATAATCGTACAAGAGAATGAAAGATATAGAGTGTTTTGAGAATTATATATTTTATTGACAGTTCGCCCTAAGTCCGGCTAGAAGGACTTTGAGGCGTGCTAGAGCATGCTCAGTCAATGTCTGTCTTTTTGATTGGAATTGATTAGGATTTAATTACAATCAAATACATAGTACATATTCGTGACGGCCGACATGTTATTATTACTGGTACTTCTTCTAATTGTGCCTCTCCACTACTGGAGGTTGGCGGTCAGCTCCTCATATTCCTTCTTGTTCATCGCACAGCGCATCAGCTGTTCTACGCTGGCCACTCCCGTCCATTCTCTGATGTTGCGGAGCCACGATTACTGGTACATATTGTCATTTACAATGTCACCAATTAATTGATACTTACTCTCTTGCTCCATTTTACCGAAGAACCAAGAAACTTCTCCACCCAACTCTGGCCAGCCGACTATAAATAATCTTGGAGGGCGACGTTATGCGATTTTTAATTATTTTTGCAGGACTCATAGCCGCTTGATATCGTTAAGGCGGTGTAAATTGGGGAATTTTCCCCATTTTCGGGGAAAACTCGACCGCTTGGTCGGTCGGAGTTAATTTTCTCGAAGAAAATTTGGCAGAGTTGTGACCGTGTGATACCGGTACGAGATAATTCGGTTCCGGGCGGTTATTTCCAGTTCACCGCACACTGATGGTTAATGACCTTATTAGGTGATTGGGTTTTCCTGGGTTGTATTTCTTACATTTTCACCTAATTATGGCGAAATTCTTAAGGTGATACGAAAAAAATATATAACAGGAATACGAACGTGAAGGAAAGTCACACCCGGTAATTACTTCCACATAAGAAAGAAAAGAGAACGCAAACAATGCTCTCGACACACACTAAAACAACGTTGCCCAAACCAAATAAAAATTGTTTAAAAATAAACTACGCTATTTTGTCAGAAAGATTGTTAAGGAGAGTCTACGAATACTCAAAATCCACATTTTAAATTCATTTAGGAAAATAGTTAGGACTTCAGAATAACAGGAAAAAAATAAAACTATTCAGAGGTTTTTTCGTAATTAAATTCTATCATGAAAGTTTCATCTAACCGCGTTTTCCTTCAGTGAGAATCTTAATCAAATACTCAATAAACGTTAACCCAAAAATCAAATCTGTAGATGATTTTATAGTGGAGTAAACGAATTTGAAAAAAAAAAATATATCACCTTAAGGGACGATGATAATTATGATTGTAGTTTATTTAGATATGTTTTCAATAGGGTCTGAACTACTGAACCGATTTTCGTGAAGAATATACGATAAGTTGGTGTGTGAGAAGTGACAATGAGATAATAATTATATAAGAGAAAGAAAGAGATATAGTATTTTTTGCAAAGCCATGATTTATTGTTCATACAGAAAAACGAATACAAATGACGAGAGCGCCCTTCGTATAATAGTTACACCGCTCGCCCGTCACAAAAAAGACGCGGGTTCGTTCCCCGGTCCTCCGAGTGCGAGGGAGAAAGAGAGAGAGGGAGAGAGTCACAGAGTATTATGGCCAAGTCATATTTTATTATAAGCTTTGGTTTAGTTTCACCTGTCCCGGGCGCATATTGGTAAAAACCCGACGCTTTAGCCGCCCGAAAAAATAAATTCGCTAAAAAAAAATGCTTCGTAAAAATATATTCGTAAGACATTTCGGAATAAGCGTAATCTATTTACAAGACCCCGAAGTGCGCTTTCCGTACGCGTGTTTTTTACAAGTGTTTGAGTTAGGCATGCGTAAAGGAAAAGGTCAAATTTGGCTAGAGTAGGTTATTATTGCTAAATTTCAATCGGCTTATAGGTTAGGTTGAAACTTAGAAGAACCAAAACGGGGCGTGGCGAAGCGGAGGGTTTGCAATTAAAAACGACATTTAAACCGCCCGAAGTTGCTTGGTATATATAGCAAATAGCTTTTGGTCGACCGAGCGGCAGCCGAAACTGCCCGAGTGGCAATTCAAGTCTTGTTAACAACTGACGCGTTAATCCGATACGTCTGCTATTTACAAACCAACTTCGGGCCGCTAAGGCGTCGGCTGTTAACGAATATGCAGCCCGGCTCCTGACCGTCTTACAAGTAAAATTTCAGCTCAATGGGAAACCGGAAAGTGGGTCACACTTTCCGGTTTCCGATTTACATCGGATGACAATGCAATATTTTTATAACATGGAGCTGATCTGATCATGGAGGCGAAAGGTGGCCAAGGGAACTCTGTAATAAAACGACGCAACCCCATCGAGTTTGACAAGTGACTCTGGTACTACATTCGTTTTTTATTAGTTCTACTTGCAACTAAAAAGTTTGATTACAAAAAAGATTAAGTATTGCTTGTTGTTAGCATCACGCCTGTTCCCGTACTGGGTGGGTGGGACACTTTCAACACTGGCACGTGGCTGCATCGCTATAGCTGAACATCATCTTGCTGTACTTCTCGTCGGGGTACAACAGCAGGTACCGGCGCAGTGGCACGGCGGCTGCCAGGCTGCGCGCGCGCATGATGTACGGCGACACCACAGAATCGGCCGCGTCGAATTGCTGGGCTGCTGAGTAGGCCCATTCTGATGACTGGTAGAGTAGCCCTGGAAAAATATCAGAAAACCAGATTTGTGGTGGAGTTATTTTCACGGTTCCGTAGAGAACAAGAAACCCTTTAGTTTCTGTCCGTCCGTCAACTATGTCACAGCAACTTTATGCAGAAACTATATAGGACTCCACAGTTGAAACTTGGTGTGTAGATGTAGATGTAGAACATGTATCTTGTAAACCGCTTTACGATTTTTACACAAAAATTTAAAAATTAAAATAATTAAAGGGGGCTCCCCATACATGGAACTGAAACCAAAATTTGTTTTTCATCAAACCTACATGTATGGGGTGTCTATAGATAGGTCTTTAATGAATGAAGTGATGTTGACGTTCCTGAAATCATTTTTCCTCAAACTAAATTGTTAAAAATACCAAAACAGACCCTTCCAAATTGGAAAAAAAGTTAAGAGGGGACTAACTTTTAAAGTAAGAAAGTGAAAAATCTACAAAAAATATAGTGCTGAATTTCAATACACACTTTTAACGAGAATTAGTTTGAACAAAATACAATAAGCAGTTTTTAAGATATATAAAAAAATCGCAGAGATAACTTTGACATTCATACAAACACTATGAAAAACAACGTTACAACACAAACATCCAGTCACATAATTACTTGCTACAGAACCCTTCATGGGCGAGTCCGACTCGCACTCGGCCACTTTTTTAAATTTATTGTCTTAGGTAGATCTTTAGAAACTTTGATTTAAACCCCCAGGAATATACACTCTATTTTTCAAATCTCTACTCATTACGATTCATGACAACGATAATTGCGTTTTATTTTACAAATATTCACCTCTTAAAAATGTATGTTGCCCTGGTACTTTTACACTTAGATACATGCTAGAAAGTGTGGTATTTGTAGATATTGTACTTCAATCATATGAAATTAGCGAATAGGTAAACTGAACAGTGTTGCACCAACTCAAAGAAAACTTAAGATTTGTTTAACTTAAATATGTTTTTTATTCTTAAAATCTTAATTTTTCTTTGCCCCCCGACGGACAGACGGACCGTGGCGGACCGTTTGGCACCCTTCGGATAAAAACCCTAAAGATCAGCTTACTCTCTTCTCCGGTGCCGTTCTTATGAGCTGTATAGTCTGTGATCTCCAGGTATATGTCCAGGTCCTCCTGCAGCAGCTCCAGGTATTCCGAGCCGCCCTTCTTGAGCAGACGGAACGGTAACGTGACGAGTATTGTCGCTGGAAATAATTAGACGAAACAAATTAATACAGGCTTTCTAACGGTGATGTAAAACATCGCAATGAAATCTTCATATCTCCAAAGATGCGGCGATGGGCTAGCCCCCTGTCACGCAAAAAAGGGTTAAACATTGGCACGATTGTGCCACTGCCACCCCGTAGGGGAAAAGGTGCAAATGAATGATTGCGATCCGTGTAAAAGACAAAAAACTGTAAAAGACATCTCAATAATTATTTCTATCGAGCGAAATTCCTCCAATCGCGTTTCTGATATTAAAAGATCTAGAAAAAGGTCCCAAAATTATATATAGTATATATTCATTTAACTTGGGACTTCTTTTAAACAGCGGAGAAATAACTTCAAAAAGAGTCGATTTTGTCGATATATCACGGCTTCTATTGCTACGTGGTAGTCAAATCAAATCAAAATCAAATCAAAAATCATTTATTTCCATAGGATGTTGTTACATCACTTAGATCCGTCATTACATTTTTTTGGGTGAGTTCACTAACACAATGGCGGAATCTGTGGAGAAGAGCTCACCGAAGAAACTCCACAGTCGTCGCATCTTTTGCGTTTCCTTTTTTAAATAAAATATTGTCAAATTACAAAATGAATGCTAATTATATATCGAAACAGCCTGTTACTCAAACAATCTATTCCCATGGACATCTGTCCTCTAAGTAATCAGATATCCTATAGTAACCTTTTTTATACAATTTCTGTTTTATTATTATTTTAAACTTGTCTAAAGGTAAGTTTTTAATATCAGTAGGGACCTTATTGTAATAGCGTATACAATTGCCTTTTAGTGGTCGTCAAACACCTTCACCGCACCCCGCACTGAGCCAGCCTGGTGGAGTATGGCTTAATCTTACTCGTATCCGGGTAAAGGCCTGTGCCCCTCGCTGGGAACATTAATGGGCCACATTTGTTTTATTTATTTATACAAATGAATAACACGAGAAATTGATGGTATGGCTGAGACTTTGCTAGACTTGGCGCTGCTGCCAGATTACGTATCACTCGAGCAAGCTTCAAGTTCGGAGGCAGCTGCTCACGTCCGAAGGAAATTCTTGGTTCCTACAGCCCTTCTCGTCCTCCCGGGTAGTGCTGAGCAACTAATTATTCTCAAGGCGCTAATTTCCAGGTTCTCCATAGAGAAATAGTGGTGAAATACACTGACACTGTCTAAATTAACCTCAAAAGATAAGTGTAGATATCATGAATAAAACCACTGTCAAGTAGCTGCTGTTAGAAAAAATCGAGCAGCTGGGATCTGAAGAATGGACGAAAGTCTCTTTATACTTTATTGCACAAAAACAGAAGATACAGATACAAAAAAATGGAAACTAGGTGTACAAAGGCGAGCTTATCTCTAAAAAGAGATTTCTTCCAGCAAACCTAATATGGACAGAATACATGAAATAACAGGTAGACCTATGTGCACAACGTTAAAAATATTAAAATAATAAACTAATTACTAATATGTACATAAATACATAATATCAATACAAATAGACAAAATTATACTACATATATATCAAAGCAATAAACCTACATAAATCTAGTATGGAAGAGAAAGATAGTGTTCTTTTAAGCGAGTTTTAAAAATAGAAAGTGACGGGCTGTCTCTGATGGCGCTAGGAAGTTTGTTCCAGAGCCTGATAGCTCGTAGTCTGAACCCATGTTCATATGCGGCTGTATTGTGTTGCGGAGTTATAAGCAGTGATCGAGCGTGAGATCTCCGAGGCCTATCCGAGGACAAAAATTCAAAACGATCTCGTAAGAAGACAGGATAGCGAGGATTAAATAAGATGTTATAGAGGCAGATGAGAATATGAGAATCCCGACGAAGACGGATAGGGAGCCACTTTAACTCCCTAACTAAGTAATAATAATAATAATACTATTTTGGACTTGGACACTATTTACGCTCATTGATATAGCCCCAAACTAGGATTCCCTGTATCTTGGGTACTAGACAACGATACACATACTTATATAGATAAATATTATACTTAGATAGATAAAGGGTACAAACATCCGTTCTCATCAAACAAATATTTGCCTCCACCGGGTCTCGAACCCGTGACCATTGGCTTCGTAGGCAGGGTCACTGCTGACTCGGCCATTCGGGTCGTCAACGTTCAAGCTTGCAATCGCGCAACGATATGAGGAGAATGTTTAACTGATGAAGTACAACTGGATGAATTACTGGTGACAGTTTTATAATCAATTTGTCTGAGTGAAATTGAAAGTGATTGTGCGAGTGAGACATGTATCTTATTTATAGGTCTACTCTACAAAATGTGACTTCGGTACCGTAAAAGGGGTCTAATTGGAACTAATAGAAAATGTAGCCCTGCATTTTGTATTAGTTCCAATTAGCCCCCTTTTACCGGTACATTCCTTTTTTCTATATATGGTAAGTAGAATTTTGATGAGTTCGCAGCAATGTATATTTTCTTCCGATCTGGGGGGTGGGGTTACCACAATCTTTTTCCGATTCAAATTAGGTTCAAAATAAGAACATCCATGGCAACCACTTCCATTCTAATTCGCCATAATGGGCTTTATTTACCTAATACCAAGACTTGTTTTAAGACGGTTACGGTAATTTTGCGGATCAAATTGGGTTGTGGTAAACCTTCTGTGCCGAGAAGTGTCGAGCGGTAGAGAGATAATAATCGTATTGTAACTATATAACGACATGCATTATGTACACTAGTACGAGTAGGTCGTTTACATAATTCATAATTCTTTGCCCAAAGATAAATAAAAAGTTACATTTGTGGAAAACATATGTACAAAGGCGAGCTTATCTCTAAGAGAGATTTCTTCCAGAAATCCAAGGCATGATAGGAGAATTTACCGTGAAAGGGTAGGCAGTGCACAATATCTAATAACTTATCTATAATAAATAATAAATAAATAAAAAAAATATTTACTAAATATGGAAAACAAAATACCTATATACCAAACTACTAAATAAGTACCAATATATATACATAAACCTATATATAGTATGTGTGTTTATTATTACTATATGTACAGATGTAGTGAATAATCCTTTCCTATCGGCAAAACTCGGAACAACGATAACACCCGAATGGTGCCGATGTGTCTATGAATTACTGTATTATTAAATTACGTGTTGGTATCAAATAAATCGCATACTTTATTTATCAATGTCAAATGTCAAATTGCCCGTTTGACGGGTACTGAGTGCGGTGAAGTAGTAAGACAAAAACGAACATTTCCGAGAAAATACGAAAGGAAAGGATTATTCACTACATCTGTACATAGTAATAATATACATACATACTATAACTACTATCATGAAAGAGAGAGGAAGTGCTCTTTTACCCGGTTTTTGAAAGAGAAAAGAGTGAGACTGTCTCTTTAAGGTCTCTCGGGACATTTAAGCCGATGCACATCCCAGAAATCCTTTTCACCTAAAACGTTGTCACCTCTTGGGATCGTAATAATCTAAAAATAGATAAAAATACACAATTTTCGCAATGTTCTGCCGCAGCGACCGACGTAGCAGCTATGTTGCAGTGTGAGCTATTATGAAATTTATTTCAATATGGTTGTGTCCAAAAGACATACACATTTGTGCTAGTATGAGAAAAACATGAGTTTGACGGACATTCAAAGTCATGCTGTAACCGTCTCTAGTTCGAAAAATGACGGCTCCGTTGTGAGATTTGAGCGGCACTTTATTTTCGCAGCAGTTGTGCATTCCGCCATTAGGGAACTCGCAATGTACCATATAAATGCGATATATGGTACATACCATATAAATACGATTGGCAACGTCAGACAAAGCACGGATGTGGCGACATCTAGGCTAGTATATTTTAGTTACTTTCATAGTGTCATGTCCTATGGTATCTTGTTGTGGGGGAAAGCAGCGGATATTCAAACTATTTTATTTTACAGAAAAGAGCTACTCGAGCAATTTATAATTTAAAACGAACAGACTCCTTAAGAGAGCTTTTTAAAGAAATTGATATACTAACTGTAGCTAGTCAATTTATTTTCGAAAATATAATGTATGTACGCAAAAACCTTACAACATTTACCAAACTTAGCGATAGCTGTAATGTTAACCTAAGAAATAATGACAGACTGTGTGCGCCCCGATTTAGACTCGCGAAGGTTAGCAATTCTTTCAAGGGTCAGTGCATTCTCTACTATAATAAGATACCTCTGGAGATTTTGAAATTGCCATTTGAGCAATTTAAAAAGCATGTTAAAGCGACTTTGTCGAAAAAGGGATATTACAATGTTCGAGATTACTTAAATGACAGGACTGTATGGGGTTAATCTAGTTCAACACAGACCTCGATGTTAATAATTTTGTAATTATTTATTATTGCCCGCTTATTAAATAAAATAAAAACATAATTGTATTAGTTAAGCACAACTTATTTTTGAAAGAGATCTAAAAATCAATCTGTGGGAGTTTCTACGCCCTTCTTCTCCCACAGTGGTCCAATGTAGAGAAGCTGCAAAAAATGACGTTTTCTAAGTATATGTAAATATCTACAGTAATAAAGTACTTTGACTTTGACAACAAATCCACTTTACGTGATTTTTGCACCGTCTATGTGTCTGTGTGTCTGTTCGTGGCACCCTAGCGCTCATACGGAAGTATGGATTTGAATGCGGTTTTTTATAATTGTAGTAGAAGTCTTGCTGTTGTTCTTAGTCATGTTTTATTGAAATAGGTTCACTTGTTTCAGTTACACGCCAAACAAGGAAACAAGTGACCAAATTCTTGACTTTTAATTCATTAATATTTCGGGGTGTTTTTTTTCTATTTATCTATCATTCATAAGTTTGTTTCTGATAAAAGAAAATGACTTAGTGCCGATTTCCCGCCACAGCACAGCCATGCACAGCCCTAGAACTACGTCTGAGAGTATGGCCCGCATGCGCAATGCACATCTGCCAACTTGAGGCCAACTCAACTTTTTACTGACACTGGAGCCAACTAGGTACTATTTAAGTTACACATTGCTTGGGAATTTGGAGATGGGCCATCAATTATAGACTACTAAGTATTGGATGCTAAGTATTGAATGCGTTGTAAAGAAAGTTTTAATTAAAAAGGGATACTATGATATCCAGGACTGTATACAAGACAAGAATGCATGGAGTTAATCTCAAACTCAACACAGAACTCGCTGTTAAGATTATTTATTCCGCGATAATTTTATAATAATTTATTCTTGCGTGAATCATTAATTCATGTGTAAACGTTGTGTTATTAATTCAAGTGTAAATGTTGTGTTGTTACTTCAACCTTCTTCTCCCCTAGTGGTCCTGTGCTTCTCCCCTAGTGGTCCTGTGTAGAGAGAGGCAAAAACATCATGTGTAATAAGCATATTTATTAATATCTACGGTAATAAATAAAGGCTTGTATTTAAACGATTACCAAAAAACGGAAATTTACTACCAATAAATTCGAAATGACTGCCAGAATTAGTAAATGATGACCAAATTGTGTTTGGATAAATGATCAATAGTATTTTTGTTGTTATTACATGTTCAACCTAATACCTCACCTAAGCTACCGCAGTATTTTGCCCTGATATTTTCTGCAACTTTTGAACATTTTTGGGTAAGAAAAAAAAAATTGGTGGTCATTATATTTGTTGCCATAAATAAATGTTGAATTTGACTTTGTGCAACTACTGCTCAAATCTTATCAAACTATAAATGATATATAATGAATACGCAATGTGCATGCAAGTCTATTTTAATTTTGAGCCGGTCTTATCTTTGAGAGGGCTAGAATTGATCTCCATTTAGTAATCAAGAGGCACTACTAAAATAAGTAGAGTTAAATTATAACTTGAATTTTTTTCTTCTTTTAATTTGGCGTGCCAATCTAAAGAACTGCAGTGTGACCATGCTCTCGCAAGACTTTATCTACATTAAAATGCAATCAACCAGCTGCAAAAGGAGTATTGTATCTCCTTTTCTACTATTTGAATTGGTGGCTTCTCATGATAAGACGCTTTATCAATTACAACGTTGCTATCATGCCGTAAATTTATATCAGTTGTTTTTACAACCAGTTCAGTTCGTATTTCTCCGAGTTCATTTCCGTGTGATAATCTCCGTCGGAGTCCGCGGGCTGATCTAAGAGAGCTCCTGGCTCGAATCCCTTTCCGTCACCGGCGTGTACAATTATAAATCGTTGACCTTTGGAAATAGCTTGTTTTAAGCTTTTGTTGGCTGAATCTGTCCAACCTCTCCATTTCCGGATTTGTCTAAGATGTTTTACTCTTTTAAAATGTTATTTAAATGTAATTTCGATTATTCTCTATTATTCTAAATCTGAATCCCTTATCTCGAATAGAATTTCGAAGAGTCGCAACAGAAAATTTAAATCCGATGTCATTAATTAGTCTTTTCTGTAATGACTAGGGCAAGAAAGTTCTTTAAAACCTCTTGAGAAAATCGCAATACACAATCATCGAAATCACCCATTTTCAACTGATGTTTAATTTTTGACTTTAATCTAGTTTTGATATTTTCCTTTTTGAAATTTGAGTAATTTTTCTTCAGAATATTTCGTACGCTCTTTTCAGATATTCCCGTTGCCTCACTAACTCTTTGAAGTACTTTTTTTAAATAATTATTTTCATAACTTTTAAATGCATTGGCTTCGCTACATTTATATAAATTATTCACAATTTCGCGAGCATCAAGCTTTTTACCCTGTAATATTACTAGCATATGCAACAGGATTGCTCTTTCGTTTTTTAATTTGGTTGCCTCCATGATAGCCATACAATTAACACTAGGAATAGAAATAGGTAAGCACTACCATTATTTAGACTAAGTAAAGTAGGCACATCATTCATGGGGCACTGTATTCGCTTCTACAATAAAATACCACAGGAATCATTGATCCTTCCTGAAAAGAGGTTCAAAAACTATGTTAAAAATGAGCTGATAAGAAAGTCCTATTATAGTATTAAGGAATACTTCGATGACAAAACTGCATGGTCCATACCATCTCAGCGCACAGAAATTCGACGAGGGCGATGGATCAAGTCTATCACTCGCCGGCAAATTTCCTTAGATCGAAACCAGTTCCTGGTGTAGTCACTTTTGAAAAAAAAGGTATGGGGGAGTTTCTTGCCGTTTCTTCTTAACCCCGAGGCCCACCTTCCGAAACGGTGGTCTTTTTTTATATGAAAAAAAATTGACTTTTTGTTATAAGTAAGTATAATTTTGACGTTGAATAAGATATTTATTATATTTATTTATATTCAATAAAAAAATTGACTCTGACTCTGACTATGACAATTTATCAATAATTTTCGATATAAAAATTACAACGCCAAATTTAAATAAATCTTCTTTGATGATTTTATTATGGCAAATACACTTATTGTCAAAGATTTAAATTCAAAACCCGTGGATGACTGAAACTCTTTGCTTTACTTACTTACTCTGTGTCAAAACTTGAGATATAAACCACCTCATAAAACTCAAAACACTCAAAATGTATAGCAAGTAGGCAAAATAATGCACTTTTACAAGTCAAACACTTACTTAAGTCTCATATACATGGAAAAAAATAAAAAAATATGATCAACTAAACTAATGAGTACGTAACTGATCATGGTTTGAGTTTGAAAAAGGAAGTTTCTCCTTCAAGTGTTGATTCTTGGCTGAATCTCGAGGAAAAAGAAACTCCATCAACTCTACCAGTGCATCGGAAATACGCCCGTCAGAGAAGATAGCACCAAGAAACTCTACGGGGATGTAATTTTTAAAATTTTCGTCATTTTTTTTTATTACACAATGTACGATATAAAATTATTTAATCTAATGACAATATTATAACATACACCATAGTTTAAATCTGTTACCATTTGACTTGTTCGTGTGTTGTGAGTAATGTCTACGAGTTTAATAAGTGTCCGTTAAAAACGAATTTCAGCGACCAAAACGGGAAAGTGTCGAGAGGAAAAGGAAAAAATACTGTACACAATATGCTACGTCTCGTCTCCCAAGTGGCCTAATATCTGGGCACAAAGCCCTTTTGACAGCACAGGGCTGCCAGCAATTTCACGGAGAATATGGGGCACACTGCCTACAGGAGGCAGCGCCAATGTCATCCCTTTTGAGGGCTCGGGGACCCTTCGTTTTATAGAAAATATTGATGCGATATTCGGCAAGATTGTGATTTGACCTTTGAGGTTCTTTATCAAATAAACTGGTTCCTCATAATAACAATATTTTTGTCCACGTCGCGGAGATATTCGTCAGAAACAAGAAAGGTAGCCAAAACGGAGACTTCTTCCAAATAGCGTCAAGTTTTTTTCTCATACTCCTTTTTGCGTGACAGGGGACAAGCTTATCGCCGCAGCTAAGGAGATGAAGCTTTATACTCAACCTAGGTTAGGCTAGATTAGGTTAGATTAGGTTAGGTTGGATTAGATTGGGTTACACGACCTCTTTAGCGTTGTGGTTCAAGGATCTGCCTCCCAAGCGAGAGGTCCTGGATTCGAATCCAGGCTGGGGATGAAATAAAAAATAATGCCTAGGTCTTGGATGTGTGTGACGTCGTTGTGTCGGGTTCTCACGATACAGGGTATCCTGGTGTGCGGCCAGAAGCAATGTATGTGCTTGTATATGTGTTTGTATGTGTAGAAGGTTAGCTTAGGTTAGATCAGGTTAGGTTAGGTTATAATTAGTAAATTAATCATAAACGTAAGTTCTACCAACCCTAACCAAGCCGTTAAGGGGCATATCCAGTGAGCACTCATCGAGCCGTAGTCGTGACTAGAAGCTTTGTGTGCACGTGCCTTAAGTGCTATCGTACAGAATAAAGGGCAGACTTGAGGGATTATTGATTTTATTGCAGCGGGTTAAGGCGCAGTGCTATTATTACGTAAACTAGCAGTTGAATGCGACAAGAGACATGTGATCTATGGTGTGTTATTTCATTTGACGGACTTGTTCGACAACTCAAATAGTAGTTTATGTGACTGATTAAAACTCGAGAGTTTTAATGCCTAATTATGTACAGTTACATGCACTAGTTTATCTATACACATATCATAAGCTCTCTTTGATGTGTTCCGGAACCGATATTCGAGAGGCATTGTGGCATTGATCATTGCTCTGCACTTGTTTAGCTTGTTCAGTTGTACCAACTTCACAGACAAACTAGGGGCGGCACGCAGGCGGGCGTCGGCGTTCTAAATTTGAATGTCAAAATTTGTCGAAAATGGATACATTATGGTCATAATCACCATAATGTATCCATTTTCGACAAATTTTGACATTCAAATTCATTTGGCTGATCGTTACGTGCGTTTTTGGACGCAGTAAAGAGGGTTTATGGTACGTGTGTAGGTAAATGCACAAATGTTGCTAGAACTTGCGTATCGGTGACCAATTAATACTGAGATTCTTAAGCAAACCTCAAACTCTGTGCATAATTAGCTTTATTTCTCTACCAAATTATGTAGTGCTCGCCATAGGCTAGTTTGTCAGACAACAAAGACATCTTCAATTTAAATCGCTGGTGGGTGATGGATGGATGGATGGACACGCACGCTTCTCATTTGCAGGAGATGCGGGTTCGAATACTTTAATGACACCACCAATGAGATTGCAGTAATTTATCTGAAGTACATTATACGGACGTTCTAAAGTTTATGGAAATCATCGTGAGGAAACCCTCAAATCTCCCTAACTGCGGCGATGAGCTAGCCCCTGGCTAGAAAAATGATGCATTCAGTAACCGGATAAACCAAAGTCAAAGTCACAATAGATTTATTACTGGGCCCAACTGTGCATGAGTTTACATACATTGTACTAGATCATTGATGATAGTAGTTTATGTGACTGCTACATAATGGAGGGCATTAATACTCGAGAGTTTTAATGCCTAATTATGTACAGTTACATACACTAGTTTATCTACACACATATCATAAGCTCTCTTTGATGTATTCAGGAACCGCATGATTGACCGGCATTGTGGCTCTGCAGTTGTTTACCTTGTTCTTTAGTACCAACTTCACCAAGTATTTAAACATTATGCTGATCGTAACGTGCGGTTTTTGTACGCAGTAAAGAGGGTTTATGATACGTGTGTAGATAAAATCATTAAAAGGAGAATAATAAATCGAGCGAATAAAAAACTAATTGAGCTAATGATAATTGAAAAGCGGAATACTGAAAATGGGTTGAAAAATACTGAATTGTGCGAAAAATTTCTAAATGATTTAGCCAACGTTTATTAAATATATAAATAAATAAATATAATACCTTGGACACTATTTACACACATAGATCTATCCCCAAACTAGGATTCCCTATATCTTGGGTACTGGACAACGATACACATACTTATATAGATAGATATTATACTTAGATAGATAAACAACCATGACTGGGGTACAAGCATCCGTTCTCATTAAAAAAAAAAATGTCCCCACCGGGACTCGAACCCGGGACCCTTCGCTTCGTGGGCAGGGTCACTGCCGACTCGGCCATTCGGGACGTCGTATTGATTCATTTTAGATATTTGTTCTATTAATAAATACTGTCTGGGCAAAGTGGTGGGTCATAGAAGGTGTAGTTTGCCTTTTAAGAACATTAATATCTAACGCTCGTTTTGTATTTAAAGTTCCTCGAATTCAGATTTTCAAGTAACTGTTTTTCAGATTTCTGGTCGCTCTCCGTTTTTCGCCCAATTCAGTTACTTGTTTGGCACAATTTAGTAATGTTGTCTATCAAAAACTGGATTTGCGGTCACACGTTTATACACACAGTCAGGTCATAAGTTCTGTCACACAATAAAAACTTTTGAATTTAGAACGCTGGCCACAAAAAAGTTTATTGAATTCGAATTTCGAATTTTTCATGAAAATAAAAATGTGTACTTTTTAGAATTTTCCTCATTTTTAAATATGGAGTGGAGACTTAAAGAAGACCGTGTCGCAGTTATTGCGTTGCATCGTTGCGGTTACGCGCCAATTCAGATTTTCGACTTACTGAAAAATTTGAATATAACCAAAAGATTCGTTTATCGTACCATAAAACGATACAATGAAGACTCTAGTGTAGATGACAGGTCAAGAAGTGGTCGCCCTCGCTGTGTTAGGACTCCAGCAGTGATAAAAGCTGTGAAGGCGCGAATTCAAAGAAATCCCATACGTAAGCAGAAACTGTTGGCCCTTCAGATGGGGTTAAGCAGGACCACGGTGAAAAGGGTGTTAAATGAAGACTTAGGGCTTAGGGCATATCGAAGAAAAACAGGACATCGTTTGGACGCTCGTTTAATGGACCTGAGACTGAAGAGATGCCGCGCTTTGTTGAAGCGGTACGCGGGAAAAAAGCATCGGGAAATTCTTTTTTCGGATGAAAAAATTTTCACCGTGGAAGAGAGCTACCACAAATAAAATGATAAGGTGTACGCACACAGCAGTGAAGAAGCGAGCAACCGTATTCCGCATGTCCAACGAGGTCATTTTCCATCCTCGCTCATGGTTTGGTTGGGAGTCTCTTATTGGGGCTTAACTGAGGTACATTTTTGTGAGAAAGGCGTAAAAACGAATGCAGTTGTGTATCAAAATACAGTCCTCAAGAACCTTGTGGAACCTGTTTCTCATACCATGTTTAATAACAGGCACTGGGTATTCCAACAAGATTCTGCGCCAGCTCATAGAGCGAAAAGCACACAAGACTGGCTGGCGGCGCGTGAAATCGACTTCATCCGGCACGAAGACTGGCCCTCCTCCAGTCCAGATTTGAGTCCGTTAGATTACAAGATATGGCAACACTTGGAGGAAAAGGCCTGCTCAAAATCAAAATCAAAATCAAAAATCATTTATTTCCATAGGATGTTGTTACATCACTTAGATCCGTCATTACATTTTTTTGGGTGAGTTCACTAACCCAATGGCGGAATCTGTGGAGAAGAGCTCACCGAAGAAACTCCACAGTCGTCGCATCTTTTGCGTTTCCTTTTTTAAATAAAATATTGTCAAATTACAAAATGAATGCTAATTATATATCGAAACAGCCTGTTACTCAAACAATCTATTCCCATGGACATCTGTCCTCTAAGTAATCAGATATCCTGTAGTAACCTTTTTTATACAATTTCTGTTTTATTATTATTTTAAACTTGTCTAAAGGTAAGTTTTTAATATCAGTAGGGACCTTATTGTAATAGCGTATACAATTGCCTTTAAAAGAATTACTAATTTTATGTAGTCGGCTTACATAAGCAACCAACTTGTCTTTATTTCTAGTATTAAAATTGTGTATATCACTGTACTTCTGAAAATTAGTTATATTTCTTTTTACATACACAAGATTGTCATAGATATATTGAGACACAAATGTCAGAATATTGATTTCTTTAAACTTTTCCCTCAGTGACACTCTAGGCCCTAATCTATAAATTGCACGAACAGCCCGTTTCTGCAGAATAAATATACTATTAGCATTCGCAGCGTGACCCCACAATAAAATACCATAGGTCATAAGACTATGAAAGTAACTAAAGTAGACTAGTCTAGCGGTGTCTACGTCGGTAAGAGCTCTAATTTTTTTAACTGCGAACGCTGCCGAACTCAGTCTGTTCGACAATTTATTTATATGAGGAGCTCAAAGCCTCATCCTGATTTGGAGTCACTCAAGGCATCCTTGATTAAGGCAGCCGCCGATATTGACATGGACCTCGTTCGTGCTGCGATAGACGACTGGCCGCGCAGAATAAAGGCCTGTATTCAAAATCGCGGGGGTCATTTTGAATAAACTTTATTACCATAAGAATCTATGTTTTATTAAGTTCATTTTGCTATATAAATGTTTACATAAATAATAAACATGTCTAAATTATTTCATATTGCACATGTGACAGAACTTATGACCTGACTATGTATAATGCAAGTTGTCGTAAAATAAGTATTTTTTTTGCACTTACCATTTCCAGAGAATTGGTATAGTCTGTCTGTAAAATAAAAACAGTACAATAATATAATAACACAATAATGAGAATATGAATAAATATTTAATTATAACTTCATACTTTACCATTGGACCGTTTGTTCTCTTCCAGGATATTTCTTTCAGTACCATCTGAAATAAATGTTTTATGCAACAAATTTGTAACATTGACATTTGCGAGTTACTCATAAATAAATTAATCACTACATTTTAATTTCAGGAAACAAATAATCCTATATCTATACACATAAATATAAAAAAATACATACACGCACATACATTGGTTCTGGCACCATTCTAGGATGCCTTGTGTCGTGGAAACCAGAAACAGCGACGTCACAAACATATAAACATCCAAGACCTGGGGATTATTTTTGTTTCCCCAGCCGGGGATAGAACTCTTTATATACCTTGAAACTAGACAGAAAGATGCATAATAAATACAGCGAAAGTATTTTAAGGACAGGAAGTGTTTAAAATCAGGAAGTCCTCGGGTCTCTTTGACTCCAAAGGCCTTATCTTATTATTTATTACATTATCAAATTACTGAATGTTTCCTCACATACCTTCTCCTTTATTATCATCTGGTTTTGTCCTGGTGCAGTAATTAGTTTCACCAATTATCTGGTCTAATTTAAACGGCCATAACAACTTCAGAGATATCTCCCGTTGGCTGCCATTGTAACTGGAATGGAACAGTAAATGCTAGGTAACATTAGAGGGAACACCTCAGCTCTAGCTACCCCATTGGGAATGAACTTGAATATATGTAGACATAGCATCACTCTTTTTCCCATACGGAGAGGCAAAGACTCAGTGGAGGACACGTTTAGCCTGATATTCAATAGTCAATTTTGCGTCACAGGGGGCTATCCTATCGCCCCGCAGCCATAGGTTTCCTCACGTTGTTTTTCATCACCACTAAAGCGGTATCGGTAAAATTAGCGACTCGACTCGTTCTGGTTGAAATTTTGGTCACAACCATATTAAAATAAAGTTAATAAAAGCTTACACTGCAACATTGCTGTTAGGTCTATCGCTGCCGCAGAACATTGTATGTTTTTTAGCTATTTCTTCAAACCCACTGATTATTTCTGAATTTCAAACACGAAGTTTCAAGATTCTTTTTTAACTCATATCTTTTGACGCAAGACGCGTACTAAGATCCTAAGAAATAGCAAGTTTTAGGTAATTTTTTGACCTTGACATATGATGTTGTCAAATACACAGATTGAAAGTAAAGGGATGTCTTCTTATAATATATTTTTTTGGGATTTGGAAAGAGTCTCCTTTAGGAGGAATAGCGCTTCAACAGTTGCGATTTAACCGACTCAGAGCTCCGTGGTCTAATGGGTTTCACGCTTGCTTCTCACACGGAAGAAGATGCAGGTTCGAATCCTGACCGTTTGTCGATGAGATAATTAATTTATCTTAAGTACATTATCGGACGGCCAGTGTTTTGGATGACATGTTAAGCTGTAGGTCCCGGCTACTATCGCTACGTGGTAGTGGTCGTAAAACCACTCCACCAACCCGCACTGAGCCAGCGTAGTGGAGTATGGCTTAATCTTACTCGTGTCCGGGTAAAGGCCCGTGCCCCTCGGCGGGGACATTAATGGGCTACATTTATTACCATTTATTATAACCGAATTCGACGTTACCCAGCGTCTTAAAATACATTACTTGTGATAATTATGGTGTAGTCAATTTACCTCATAGAAACCAACTGGGTGTCCTCAATGCCTGATACTCTGACACAAGAGCTGTTGTCGTACGAAAAGACGTACTGCTCGAATGACTCGATTCCCAAAGCAGTGTTACCCAAGAAAATGTTGTCTCTCAGGGACACGTATTGCCGCTTCATGCAGGTGGAGTCTGTGCTGTGGCAGCTTATTAGATTCTCTGAAAATAATGCGACATTTTGGGTATATGTATTGGGTATGTTAAAGTCTTCCGGGGAGGCATGGCATGCGGCAGGATAAGCTGACACAATCTCGGACTATGCTCCGTGATCGTTGATTTAAAAAGTTGCAGAACGACTTTTCCGCCCAAAAATAATACTACAATATTCTGGTACTCAGGGTGTATTTATCATCGTCATCCTCATCCTTATCCCGAATCGTCCCACTGCTGGGCATAAGGTCATCGTTGACGTATACGACACCGCTCCCAACCGGCAAAAATTTTCATTCAAATGTTGGTTTTAGGTTGAGCTCCGTAGCACCTCGTCTGAGGCATCGACCGAAATTCGGAATGTCACTTTTTGCCGTGTCTGTAAGCCCTCCGATAATCGGAATCATGACTGAGTATCTTGAGTGACTTACTTCGCGCTACATTGCAAACTTCAAAATTAAGACCACAAAAAAGGCTAGCTAGTCAATAAAAACTCCATCTGCTCCGTATTCAACGCCCCGTACCGCGTCAGTTCAGTCCAAGACCCCGCTCGCGGCCGCACGCATGCCTATCTGTCTAACAATAATTGTATGAAAACGTGGTTATGTGTATATCTATTATGATTCAATATGAATGAAACATAGATCCCTAACAATATTTAATTTTTCAATTATGCTGCGCAATCTACTACTTTTTACCTACTTTTTCTACTTTTTAGGGTATGTGTACTTTCCCATTTTATGATTTCTTCGTTGCAAGTGTAATGTAGATGAAATTATCAATTAAAATTAGATTATTTATATCAGAATAAGATTATAATAGGGAAATGACAAACTCCCTGTGAGCGAAACCGATTCCAATCCCCTGTCTGTGAGCGCTCCGAATATCGGAGTCTGAAAATCGGATGAGGGAAATGTTACAAAATGGCGCCCACTGTTGAGAAGGTAGGTATTCTTTAAACAACTTAACAAACAGCTCGCTGTAAACGAGCTTGCCGTAAACGTACCAATCGATAGTATAGAGGACAAACTAAAATCCATATTTGAATAAATATTTTTTGCACAGAGGCAGCGGGGTTGTATAAGTCAGCGATGACCTTTGGCCTCTTCTCTATAGCTCCAAGCCTCCAATCCTCATGGGTCCTGTGCCAACCGCCATCCATTTCACTCGTTTATTTATTTTCCCGTAGTTTAACTTTTCATACGTTTCTAATACAAGCGTACCAATCCGCCTAAACATATCCGCGAAGAAATGGAAACCTCTAACAAAAATCAATATGAGCCTCCAGCGCGGTTATACATATTTATGGTTTCTGAATTTTTCATCGCCCAGACGCCGAATTCCGCTAGCATAATGTCGGTTTAGTGACAATAATGCGATGATTACGATCCATTTCAGGTATTATTTCGCGTTTGGGGATTATTTTTTAAACAATGATGGTATTTTCAACCGATTTCGAAAAGGAGGAGGTATTCACTTTGTCTGTTTTTTTTTAAATGTTTGTTACGCGATTACTCCGTCAATTATGAACCGATTTTGATGATTTTTATTTTGATTGGTAGGTCATACTTCAGAGGTGGCCATATAAATTTAATCAAAATTTATTTAGCGCTTTACAAAAAAATAAACAATACAATACAAAAAATATATACACAGATGACGTTTTGGTTTGTGATTCCGTGCAGCAAAAGTTTGATGAGGATTTTTCTTGTACATAGACTTCATTCGTATCCCGACCGGGGAGGAAGAAATAGGTCTTGAATTTGAAGTCGGTTTTTTTAAGTTTTTAACTTGGTGAATAATTAAATCATAAATATTAGTTTTCATCAAATGGAAAGGGATTACAGAAACACCAGACGATACACACCTAAAGTTGACTGCCACTGTCTCGTCATTTTCGTCGAGTCGCCATTATATCAGCTGAATCCCGATCCCAGTTCTTTGTTTCCCGCGCTTCGGTGATGGAACGGAAAATTGGAGGGAAAGTGAATTCTCGTCGAGAATTAATTTAACCCGTTGAGCGAGCACTGCCATTTGTTTGAACACTGTAACCTGATCCGCACCCCAAAATACCAGCCTTGTTCCAGCCATACATTGGATTGGATAGTGGATTTTTTTATGCCGACATGTGCCTTATTTCGATTTAAGGCATGCGTTTTATCGCATTCAATAGCGCAACCGAGGCATGCCTTTGACGCAATGTAAGTTGAAGATGAAAGGGCACGGTGTCCTATCTCTTTAGAAATATAGGTAGTATTTACGTATTTACTATTATATATTTATATTTAGGATGTATATTTTATGTGTGTGTTGAGCTAGATTAACCACATACAGTCCCGTCATTTAAGTAATCTTGAACATTTTAATATCCCTTTTTCGACAAAGTCGCTTTAACATGCTTTTTAAATTGCTCTAATGGCAATTTTTAAATCTCCAGAGGTATCTTATTGTAGTAGAGAACGCACTGACCCTTGAAAGAATTGCTAACCTTCGCGAGTCTTACCCGGGGCGCAACTAGTCTGTGATTATTTCTTAGGTTAATATTACAGCTATCGCTAAGTTTGGAAAATGTTGTAAGGTTCTTGCGTACATACATTATATTTTCGAAAATAAATTGACTAGCTATGGTCAGTATTTCAAGTTCTTTAAAAAGCTCTCCTAAGGAGTCTGTTCGTTTTAAATTATGAATTGCTCGAATAGCTCTTCTCTGTACAATAAAAATAGTTCCGCTGCTTTCCCCCACAACAAGATACCATAGGACATGACACTATGAAATTAACTAAAATATACTAGCCTAGATGTAGCCACATCTGTGCTTTGTCTGATGTTCCTAACAGCGTAAGCCACAGAACATAATTTACTAGCTAATTTATCTATGTGGGGTCCCCTGGCTATCAATAGTAATTCCAAGAAACTTCGTATCATTTACTACTTCTAACGTGTTGCTGTCTAACACTAAACTGATCGTAACTTGCTTGACATTTGAAAGTGAGAATTTGATATACTTGGTTATACGAGCGTTTAAAAATAAATTATTAACTTTGAATCAATTCAAGGTACAATTCAATTAATACAGCTTAATTAGATTCATTAATACACCATTAACATCATCAAAATCTTCTTCTCAACTTTAAATTTTGAAGACCATTGAAATATCATCAGCAAACAACACTATGTCAGTCAATTTCTCCACCATGAAATGTCAATTTCTCCACCTGGTTATATACACCAGGAATAAGAAAGGGCCTAATATGGAACCTTGTGGAACGCCAATTTTTACACTCGATCCATCAGATTTAACGCCGTTGACTTTTGCCTTTTGAATTCTATTTCTTAAATACGATCTTAGTAGATCTAACGCTTTATTTCTAACTCCGTAATTATTTCATTTCATTAATAGCGTATTATGATCAACACAATCAAATGCCTTCGACGGATCACAAAAAACTCCCAAAGGATCCTGTGCTGCCTCCCATGCAGAATAAATATGGTCCGAAAGACATCCGAAATAAATAACTTAAAAAAATCGGTCAAGTGCGGTTCGGACTCGCAAATTAAGGGTTCCGTACCATCCTACAAGAAAACTTAACCACTAAAATAATAAAACAAAAAAGAAAATATATCGTGTCCAAACATGTCCTTTAAGTATTCTGCGCCTAAAGTTGCGAAACCGATATCAAACCAATTCCGCCACCACAACCATGTGATAAGCGCTAAATCTACGATCATATTTGAATCATGTTATGATAAGTTCTACCGCGTGTGGTGTTAAATCACGTCTCTTGTAAGGGGACGGGGGGAAGGTTCATTATTTATTGCTGTAGCGGCAACAGAAATACGCACTCTGTGAAAATTTCAACTCTCTACCTATCATGGTTCATGAGATACAGCTCGGTGACAGACGGACGGACAGCGGAAGCTTAGTGTAGGGTCCCGTTTGGCGTCCTTCGGGTACGGAACCCTAAAAACAACTTACTATAATGTTCATTATCTGTATCGTCAATAGACTTCGAAGAGCTCGCTCGCACTACACAAATAGTCAGAATATATTTGAGCCACATTTTACACTATAGTTATCTAATGAAGACACAACAGACACACTAGCACGACTGCCTTGTGTTACAGCGCTAATGAGTTTAATTGTTATGAGTTGAATAATGATTGTTAGTTGATCACTTCATTAACTATAGACTTGGTTAAGTAACACCTACAAATCTATGTTGCGAAAAAAAAACGAAACAAAAATAAATTATTATTTTCATTAAGAAAAATCGTCTATAATTCGGAAAAATATACTTTTTTCGAACGAATTAAGATTTTTTGTTATAGCCAGAAATGTCGATAGGGACTAGATAATGATAATGATAATGTAGAAACACTTCATCATTTCATTATTTAATATATTTTTAGTTACAAATAGGACCATGAAAAGTCTACATCTTCAGCGGTTTCATTCTAGTATTGTTTGCTATTAATCAAAAACCGGGCAAGTGCGAGTCCGACTCGCGCACGAAGGGTTCCGTACCATTATCTATTAAAACTGCAAAAAATCACGTTTGTTGTAAGGGAGCCCCCCTTAAATATTTGTTTTTTTTTTCAATTTATTTATTTATGTTTAAAGTAAATATATAACTAAATATGCCTGTAACACAGTGTATACTACCACAGGCTTCAGGGTTACTGTAGATTTAAGACATTGTATCATGTTAAAAATAAAGAATTATTATTATTATTATTATTATTATTATTATTATTATTAATATTCTGTGAATATTTCAAGCGTCTATTGCCGTTATCAATATCTTATCAATTTCTAACTATCACGGTTCATGAGATACAGCCTAGTGACAGACGGACGGACGGACATCTGAGGCTTAGTAATAGGGTCCCGTTTGGCACCCTTCGGGTACGGAACCCTTAAAACAGTTAGTCGCTGTTTGAACAAACGATTATTATTTTTCTGTTTTCAATGCCGAGAATCAACGCACATTCAAAACGTCATAAATGTGACGTATACAAACGTACGCTAAATTGTTTTAATATTTATTGCGCAGTGACGCGATGTAGCATTCAGACTTCCTGTGACAAAAGGCTGGTTTTATTTCTGGCTAAATCGGATGCCCTAGCCACCCCATTTGCGAAAATAGGGCGTGATGATATTTATATTATTTGTAGATTTACATGCCAATAGTGTTTGTCACTCACGGGGGTTTATCTGTGTGATAACTCCGATAAGAAACAGCATGTTAAAAGTGTTCAGACGTGCGTAATTTTACCTACAATTACCGCACTCAAAACTTCAACAATAAAGTCTGAGTTGGTCTTAGTTTCAGACGTTTCGAGTCTGATACTGGCACATGCTGCCACTCAAACGAAGCGCCGCTTAAATGTTACACTGTCGTTCTGGGCCCGCAGACAAGACGAAGACGAAAGGTCACGAGACGTCATGATCGCAAACATTTTCTTGGCGTTTCTTGTGACGTTTGCGTTTCCCGAGCAAGACACAGCGGGACAGATCTGATGGCCGTGCACCTGGGCCTAGGACGCAAGTAGAACAGTACAAGCATACCGATAAATACGCTTCTGGTAAATTGAATATTAATAAAACTATTTTGTATTGTTTCAGGTATGTATTTTGTATTGTTTCAGGTATGTATTTTGTATTGTTTCAGGTATGTATTTTGTATTGTTTCAGGTATGTATTTTGTATTGTTTCAGGTATGTATTTTGTATTGTTTCAGGTATGTATTTTGTATTGTTTCAGGTATGTATTTTGTATTGTTTCAGGTATGTATTTTGTATTGTTTCAGGTATGTATTTTGTATTGTTTCAGGTATGTATTTGGTATTGTTTCAGGTATGTATTTTGGACAACGTACGAGTGGCTTCAGCGGTTCTTTGTATTGAACTTAATGTGTAAGTCAGTGCTACGTTTCTGTTGGCTAAATAGGCTCTCTAAATATATATTTTTCATTTATTATCCACTCGAACAAACTTGGTTTTGATTTTTATTACCTGTATTATTATTTGAGGGGTTATCTACGTCACAGGTAGTTCTTCTTCCATCTTACTTAAAATACTACGTAGGCCACAAAGGTACACATTTATATTCAATTTTATGTACATATATATTGAATCTAAATTAATGAATAAACAGTTGCCTCACCACTTAAAACGGTAAAAAATGTGGAATTGTCGCAGTTTTCCGATATACGTCATATTGATGTCGTGGCCATGTCATAGAATCGATTATTTCATGAAATGGCCAACCATGTCACGATCTGGCCAAACCTTTTCATGAAATGCTCAGAAAAGGTTTATTTCATGAAACATGTACTACTTCGTGGTGTTTTTTGTAAATACATGTCGAAATAACATGAAGACGTTTCGGGAACTTTACTGCGCTCGCCCCCTTCAGTCTTCACTTCGCCTAAGCTACCGCAGTATTTTGCCGATCCTCTTTCGTTCAATGAAAATTTTATTTCAACTGGCTGTCCATTTCATGAAAAGTTAAATTTTATGATATGGCCACGACATTAATACAAACTGCGTCGATTATGCTATGGACTGGGGTTGGTGAATTTAAAGAGGGCAAATTTAAGTTTAAAAGGCGGTCAAGAGCGAGTTGAACTCGCGCCCGAAGGGTTCCGTACCACCGTACAATGGTAAGGATGGTGTGGAGAGTAGTTTAGATTTTACATAGCAAAATGTTGTTTACAAAGTTTTTGGTGCGGCTACTTTCATACTCCATGTACTTAACCAGGTGCATTTAGAAGTCTGTATGTGGCTTACAAATAAATTAAAAACCTTGGCAATTCCGGGTAGGTTTTCCTGTAATTTTTGGCTTAAGTTCTTTAATCTGTATTTATTTCATAATTTTAGACTGTAGTTTCGGATATGACAGGGGAATGGTAATTTTTGCACTTTTTGCTCAATATATTTTTGTAAAGTTAATAATGATGCCTTTTCAACAATACCCTACATTATATACAGTGGGTTTTTTTCGATTTGTCATTTTACCCCCTCCACTTTTTTGTTGGCAATATTTTTTTCATTAGACTTCAATCATGTTGCGGTTATCAGGATAAGTATTTTTGCAGAAGATTTCAAGACTCTATCTATTATGTTCCTGAGAAAAGTGCCCGTGACAGACGGACGGACGGACGGACACGCGAGTGATCCTATAAGGGTTACTTTTTTACCTTTTAACTCTTTATAGGACGGACCTTCAAAACAATGGCCCGCGATTTTCAACCTTATTGATGGTAATAAAATCCAAAACCAATTAAATTATGGAGTCCAAAATATGGACAGAGCCCTATAAAAGGGTTAAATTACAGAACCCTAAAAACCATGTTTTCAAAATTACACATAGTTTTTGGTTAGTTAGAAAAACGGAAAACATTTGATTATTATGGTGATATTTTGTTTCGAGTTCAAGGTTCTAAAATTATGTTACTCTTCCAAAATGTTTTCCTCAAGGAAAGCATGCAGTTAATATTTTAATTAAGATTCTTCTGTTCCCCTCAAAGCAAATTACTTAACCCGAAAATTGTTTCCCAGAACTTGCGCTTAAGTAGACGTTTTCTTTCACTTGTAACGATCCCGTTTGTTACGTTTTCAATTCTCAATCAAGTTTCGTTCCTATCATTTGTATTCAACAAGCACACCCAGTCACAGAGCTTACTGGTATACTTAAACATATTGCCCTGCTTCTGTCGCATTCGGGTAAAAAATCAATACCATCATATTCACACCGTTTTCTACCATTTATTACAATTTCAACGAATTAAAAAAAAACGCCCCAGCCGCCAGTCCCCGCATCGATCGATGATGCGTTGCCGATATCGCTTTGTCGATTACAACCACCACGTTCCAGTCGGCTTGACTGTAAACGGAATTTGTAAGCCTTTGAAACCGATATCCTTACTTTAATAGGTTTTAAGATGGTTAAATTAATTAATATTGTAACCTCATATTATAAAGTCGCATTACCAATATGATATATTTTTTAATAATAGTATAGTTCCCCTTTAAAGCAACAGAAACCTTAAGAGTAACATTCATTTTTATTCATCGTCAGGGTAATCAATGAACTCCCGAAACATAGACAGGGAAATCAAATATTTGCCGCCGCCGTTATTCCGCCTGAAAGCAGGCTGAGGCATTAAGTTTGAAGGGCGTCCAAAGCTCTTGCCACAACGTGGACACTAACTTCTACAACATTCCATTAGGGATTAATGTGGCCTTTTTGATGCGCCAGGGGAATCACTTGGTAGCCCAGGATAACTCCTTGTGCCCGTTTTTTTTATGTTCATTTAGACAGATATACCGTCTATATAATTTAATTCATTAACTCATCTGCTATCATGAATACAAATCAATTCTCCTGAATGGCAGATGTGTCCGCATTTGCTCCCGCTTGGTGGCGCTAGTTGGAGGCAAAGAGTTTCATTCATCTGAGGTTTTGTTCCAAAATACGTCACGTGATCCTTCAAATATACTTTACCCTTGCAAAATTAGCCTCAAATGAGATTATAAGAAGAAGTAAGGTAATATATCTTTCCAAATTCTAACCTCAAAATAGCAACTTCGCCGCTTGAATTTGGGATCTCAGGCGAAAAAAATCTATGCTAACTCGTTCGAAAAGGCTTCTTTACGGCTATCGGCTCGTGACGTGAAATTCTCCGTTCGTAAATACATATAAAGCCTTTGCGAACTCGTAGGAAATCTACTATTTACAACTTTGACAGATAGTCAGCCTCCAACAACATCAGCGCCATCTGCATAAGATTTTGAAATCAGGTGCCATTCATACAATAAGTTGTTGTTTTGTAGAAAGGTTAACCAAAAAATGTCGTGAGGTGTGGACATGACAGAGGTATATTTTTTAGGTGCTATATTAATAGAAGTAATCAAACAAAATGGTTTGGGTTCTGTTGTAGTTACTACGGGTACCTACTTTTTGGAGAGCGAAAAAGATGCCCATTGGGATTCACCGAGGCAGTGTATAAGGGTACAGAAGGTAACAGTACCGAAATGAATGAGTGTTTTCAGTCCCCGCTGTAAATAACTTGTACGGATATAAACGCATCTATTTACGTTCTCGGGACGCGCGTCGTTTGTTGAATGTTTATATTCGTCCGAAGCAGATGAAGGGAGATGGACTCTTTTGTTTCTGTAGTCGGTAGCCTTAAAATGTTATTCTAACTTATAATAGCTTTTCATAAAAGTGGGCTAATCACAACACGATAATTTGATACAGGCAGCTGTCTCTAATTGCGACTTGGCTTGCTCATGCGTTGTTCCCGAAAGCGATGGAAATTGCTGGATATCAAAATGATATGACAAGACATTAGGCCGATTTTGCTTTCGTTTGTTTCTATGTCTCTGTGTCTGTCAGGTCCGCTATAGGGGCCACAGGTTTCAAGCGATCCTCACAAAACTTGGCACACGTGTTCCTTGAATTAACAGTTTTTTTTTGTCGAGAGATTTTTTCGATTTTCCCCTTGGGGGGGGGGGGGGGGAGGGAGTTATGACGTCGTTCATATTTTGTGTTTTTTTTTTTTTCTGAAACCTATAGTGTGGGATATCAAATTAAAGGGCTTTATGAGCCGGTTCTAAAAATATACTACACCATTACCTTTCGGCTGAATGTTTTCTAAAAATCCAAGAAATATTTTCAAAACATCAAGTTTGGACTCCTGGAAGTAGGAGACGGATTAGTAAAGAGGATCTATACAGACCATGATAGTGAGTGAAATAGACTATAACTATTTTCGTAAAAAGTCAATAGATTGTATTTTAAATCGCAAAATGTAGTTTACAAAGTTATTGGTGCGGCTACTTTACTACTTGATTTTGATTGAATCTAAAATACTTCCTATAAATTGGTTCACAGCCCTGTTAGCGAGGTCTACTGCCCTCAGGGCCACTAGTATACTAAGTTGGTGCATCATAATGATCACGTACATAAGACATAGCACGTGATGAGATATTTCCGCATATCTGTGACGGCCGGAGTGTTAGGTATAGCTGCGGTAAGTGCATGAGGTCCGGCACAAAAACTAGGGGCTTATTATTTTCCGGGCTAAAATAGCAAGTTTTACTAGGCATATAATAAAATGGCTGTGTATTAATATTTTGGCACCAATTAATTTAGATGAGCCTCAAAAATTCGCTATTCGCTACAATAATATTTAAAAAAAAACCGGTCAAGTGCGAGTCTAAATCGCGCACGAAGGGTTCCGTACCACCGTTCAATGGAAGCGATGGCGTGGAGTGAATAGTTTGGATTTTACACAGCAAAATATTGTTTACAAAGTTATTGGTGCGGTTACTTTCACACTCCATGTACGTAACCAGGTGCATCCATAAGTTTGTATGTGGTATTGAAAGAATTGTTGTATGGGAGCCCCCTTAAATATATTTTTTATCCTGTTTTTTAGTATTTGTTGTTATAGCGGCAACATAAATACATAATCTGTGAAAATTTCAACTCTCTAGCTAGCTAGGTTCTTGAGATACAGCCTGGTGACAGACGGACGGACGGACGGACGGACGGACAGCGAAGTCTTAGTAATAGGGTCCCGTTTGGAACCCTTCGGGTACGGAACCCTAAAAATGGCAGCGAAATCAAAGGAACAAAAGAAATACACAAGCAGATTTGAATTATGTACATAAATTGAAGGAGACAATAAGGTCTAGTACCTATAACTACAATAAAATACAATGACATAAATCAGCCAAACGCTTCGTCATAACTAAACTTAAGAAACAAAATACATATCTATAAAAATAAACCGCCCCAAGAAACGCCCGCACCAAACGTGCCCATTACACTGGCAGCATTACCGCGCTGCACAGCCAGCGAGATCCTCTGTGACAGGAACGATCCGGAGCGGTGATCAAATCCTCGGTCCCTCAATCGACGCCCAATGTCCTCGACGAAGGCCCTACCCTGCGAACCCCACACCCCTGTGGTCTCGACGGCCAAAGGAACAAACAGATAACTTCCAAAATTATAGGTTGGCTATTAAAAATGATGCCTTGGCATCTAATATTGTAAACCTAATGAATAAAAAAAAAAAATGTGTTTTTTTGACAATTTGTTTTTTTTTGTTTTGTTTAAGTATTTGTATCGTTGTCTAGTACCCATGATACAGGGAATCCTAGTTTGGGGCTAGATCAATGTGTGTAAATGGTGTCCAAGGTATTATTATTATTATTATTATCTTATAGTCGATCATTTGATTTAAAATTAAACTAAATGTAGGTTTGTTGGGTCACAACATTATATAACGCAACTGGGTGCCGAAGCGAAGCGGAGCAGAGCGAGGCTACCCCATGTAGTCTCACAGAACCGAATTGGTTGCAATATAGGACAAAAAAAATAATATTTATCACATTTTCTGCCTAATTTTTAATTTTGCCTGAACTTTAATTTGCAATTTAGACGGCCTCATTTTAATAAAATGGTCTACTTAAAAATGGACTCTCCTAAATACATTCAGTGCGTGCGTGCGTCATGCCGTCGCGTTGTGACTTGTGCAGCTTGTGCTGTCAATTGCGGTAGATGGCGGACCTAATTTATTTAAAAATATTTTTTCTGTATAAATAATTTTATTTCCTCGCAGTAGATATATATGACGTTACGTGGCGAAAATCATGTAATGTCTCGGCCAAAAGTGCAATAGATGGTCTCTGGGCGGCTCGACCCTCAAACTCATTCGTCCGTCTATTGCTCACTTTCCAGCGCCAATGTACTCTAAACAACAATGTACCATTTTTTCCATGACTTTATGCCCTCTAGCGGCCGCCATCTACTGTTTTACCTCGCGCCACGAATTAAGAGCGCTGGGCGACGTTGGCGAGCATTACTGCGCATATGTACAGGTATTGAAAAGTGACTACTGCGCATTCAAGGTCACCGCTCAAAACTCGTGGCGCGAGGTATACACCACTTAGCTTATCATCAGCGGACGAAGAAGACGCTTCCTCTGGGGAACGCATAAAGAAAAGGTTAAGTACTCGTAAATCAAACAACTTCGCTAAACGAGTATAAATTGGAAGGCATGTCGTAAATAAGGTACTGTTTTTTATCAATGGCGTTCGAGTCAAACAACAGGTAATGCTCAAAATGCTGACTGTACGTTGAATGTATGCTATGAAATACATATTCCGGCCCGGGGCGGTAATTAAGGCCTGAATCCCGGGGAAAATTAATGGTCTAAAAGCGTCAACGGCTGAGGCAAACCGCATGGTGGTTTAATGTGAGCGTTATTATGAACGCCTGAAAAACGCCTACGTGTATCTAAATAGTTACTTTAAATAAATCATTTTGTATCTCATTCCATATGGGGTGGCAGAGCCACGGTTGTGCCCACGTTTAGAAATTCAATACTCCATTTTGAGTGACGGAGGTTTGGCCCATCGGCTTTTTTCGGAAATATACCTGCCTACAACATAGAAACTGAAACAAAAGAAGAAAACCGTGAAAACCTGTCCTCTGTAGATTCATAAGGATCCACTCAAATCAGATGAAACCATAAGCTGATATTGTATCCTGAGTCACTCATAAAAGCGACGGTTAAACGTTAATCGCGGCGTTTTTACAGCTGTGTTCGTGTCTCCTACAGTTTACGTGACTAAATAATGTTTAAGTTGGCCTATACACAGCACAACTAATACGTTGTCATATCTGCTGGTGGTTCCAATCTGCTGGTGGTTCCAATCTGCCCGATGATCCGCTATCGCCAAGTTGACAGGATCTCACTGGATGCAGTTGGCACAGCACGGTGAGGATTGGTGATATAGAGAAGAGGCTCGTCAGGATTGATACTATACCCAGCAGTTGGTAGATGCTGTACTATGTCGGTGTGTGTGGAAGGAATTTTTAGTGTTCTAAGCCATAATTTAACTAGTTGTTTTTAGTTCTCGTTACTAGTCAAGCTTTTATAGGCGACCACAGCCCGGTAAAGAATATATAATTTTATGATAGACCATGTAGTTGCACGTTACATGGTGTTAATATGTTTGAAATGTTAAATAAAGACTTTTGAAAATAAAAAACGAACAGTGGAAAGCGGGAATCGCCGCTTTCTTGAGCAGTCTGTTTTCAGCCAATAGACACATTGAAAGGTACAATTCGTAAACAAGTACGAGAGAGAAAACTCTCCCGAGACGAGAGATATGTGATGTGGGGAACTTTTAGCCACTTTCAAGTAAAATAAGTAATTCAAGGGATTATTTGGGTCGAGAATTGGAGATTCTGACTTGACACAGATTAACGGCACGAAACTAAACTTATGGCTAGGAATCATCTCCGGACGACTCTGCCTCCCAAGGGCGAGGTCCTGGGTTCGAATCCCGGGTGGGAAGAAAAAAAAAACCAGAGTTCTTGGATGTTTAGATGAGTGTGACTTCACTGTTTCTGGTTCCCACTACATAGGTATCGTAGTGTGGGGCCAGAAGCAATGTTTGTGCCTGTATATAATTGTTTAAGTTTATGCTACTTTACGTATCAGTGGTCACAGCTCGCACCATCTTACGTGTCCTTTTCATTGATAGTTTTTGTGATTAAAGTATTGTTACACAATAGCCCCTTAATTGGACTGAAAGATCATACATCCCACCAGATTTTAAATGAAAATTCTGCATGCTCAGGCGCAATTAAGGATTAACTAAACTCGAGGTCCAACCAATCCGACGGACCGACTCGTCAGTGCATGCCACTGTTTAGATTGAAGGAAGGGTCTCTAAAACTCTTAATTACATGGTTTATTACCCTCCCTTCAAGTTAACGTCAACGGAGTGAGAAAATACCTTTTTGGGTGTTTTTGGGGTTATGGTGTTTTGTGTGTCGAGCGAAAGGGTGTTATTTCAGATGAATAAGAAACACTGCTTAATCATAATTCATTGATTTTTGTGAAAACTTCTTCGGAAGTGCATTAAATATTTGTTTTTATTGACTTTGTTTGAAGTTAAAATGTAGGAGAAAGAAGGAAGCAGTAATGGTAATTCCACATGGGCCATGTGCCCACCGCATCCAGTCAGTTAAATCATCTGTGGCACTGCGGTTAAGGCTCAGCCTACCATGCGAGAGGTCCCGGGTTCGATCTCCGGCTGGGGATACAGAAAAAACAAATTCCCAGGTCTTGAATCCACTTGATCCACATGACACAGGGAATCCTAGTGTGGGGCCAGAAGTAATGTATGTGCCTGAATGTAAATGTTTATGACGTCACCCCAATTCCCATATGGAGTGGTAGAGCCACAGATGCTGCCAACAACTATTGCCACTACAATACTTACACTCACAAGACTATTTTCCATCCTATAATTATGTGCTATAGCTGATAATACCCTCCATATTTGAAATGCGCTGGGTTGTGTCGTGAATTAGGTGAGTACCGCATTATAATGGCGGGTATAATGGGTTTTCCATGAAAACAGCTTGCATGCATCGATCGACGCATTGCAGTTGGCAACCCTGGCATGCAATGCCACCCCTGGTATAGATTAAAAAGGACCTACTTACATACAAAATGGCGAAATTTAACTGACGAAACATCTTCGAGCTGCAGTGAAAATGTATTTAAATTAAACCGTGCAAGATCGTCAAAATGTCGGAATGTACAGTAAGAAACAATAATCTTGGCCAGTATAACTCATATAGACCTGTACATATGTATGCCGTGCTAATTCGGTTCCTTATTGTACCTACAGTCAATACTAACGGATAATGATGTAAAACTTGAGTTATCAGAGCTATAACGCTGACTATAGATCCTTGTAGCTTCACAATAAGGTACCTGTGGTTAGTAGGGTCTGATTCGAATTGATCGTTTGCGGTTGTATATCATATACACCAGACTACCGAATATTCACACATGCAACAGACAGACACATAACTAATTAGGTCACAGGCAGCATATTAAGAGATTTGATTACCATTACCATTTGATTATGTCTGATTTTGACTATTATCGACAAATATGTTGACGACCCGAATGGTCGTGTCGGCAGTGATCCTGCCTACGAAGCCAAGGTCCCCGGGTTCGAGTCCTGGTGGGGGCAAATATTTGTTTCATGAGAACGGATGTTTGTACCCTAGTCATGGTTGTTTATCTATCTAAGTATAATATTTATCTATATAAGTATGTGTATCGTTGTCTAGTACCCAAGATACAGGGAATCCTAGTTTGGGGCTAGATCAATGTTTGTAACTAGAGTCCAAGGTATTATTATTATTATATAGCCAAGTGGAACAAAAGATATGGAAATGTAGACAATAGTGCAACACCAAAATTGCTACTGGTTCGACAGCATAGTTACAATTGTAGCCACATTATTGGCCCCACCGAGCGGCACAGGCCTTTACCGGATATAGTAAAAGAGAGGCTAGGGTCTACCCGACTGTCAGAAGTTTTCTAGCTGCCTTATTAGGGTCTCTGACGCAGCTTTACCACTATTACTACCATGTAGCGATTGTAGCGGGGACCTACAGCTTAAAACGTTTCATCTCAAGAACGGCACGTCTGATGATGTAAATAGTTGAGATACTTTACTTATCTCATTGGTACATGGTCAGCACCGGATAGGATCCGGCATCTCCTGCGAGAGAAGCAACCGTGAAACCCACTAGACCACGGAGCGCTCATAGCATACCTAGTTAGACCTATTATTGACCGAGCGAGTGAAGCGTCCAGTTTCGAGATTGGCCAAAAATGCCTTGTCCGTCCGTCTGTCTGTTCTCGCCTAGAGGCCGCGTTTTGCAACCGATTTTGACGAAAATTGGCACACAAGTTCCTTGACGTATTGATTTTTTTAGTCGATCGCAATTTTGACTGCGGGGAAAAAAGAGGGGGAAAGGGGAGAAGTTTTCTGTACGGTCAGTTATCGACGGATTTCAATCAAATTTGAGGGGCACTTAAGGACTTAATTCTAGACAAGATGTTGTCACAAAAAAAAACAAAAGGTGGGAGTGGAGGGAGATCTTCGGGGTATTTTCGACCCCCTGTAACTATGCAGTAGATAAAGCTAGACACCTGCATTTTCTGTGACTAATAAGCCACAATGTAAATAGGCAAATTCATAAAATTCAGTCAATTTGAACCGTTAGATTTGAAACGACAGCCGTTCAAAGTTCCGTCATTTTGTCACTAATCTTCAAAATTCTAATGTACTTCTAGAACACCTACAAGCTTGAAATTTTAAGCAAGCGAGGTGTAGGTACTGTTCTCATAGAACCACTATTTTTAAGTTTGATCATTACACTAACATCTTCTTCACAACGTCGGCAGTTTGAGCAACCATCGGACAGCCTCATCGTCTGTTAAGATAGTTAGACTTGTCGAGCCATGAGACTTTCTTATTCCCGTTCGTTCGACACCAATTAAGGACCAATGGAATCATTATTCAGGATCAGGGCCAATGGAAAGAGAATAAAAACTATTTTAACATATTGTTTGAAAAAAAAACACTGAAAAGTTAGAGTAATAATGGCCCTTAGTCGCCGTAAAAAGTTTGCAAGTATAATAATAACGCAATAATCTTGTTATGGCAACTCGGATGCCCCTGAGACCGCGAGGAAAAAAATAAAAATAATGGCGCGAACCAAGTTTTAGATCTGCGGAGATTACTCAGATAAACTGTTTAATCCCTGACTTTTTAGGGATCACTCAGATATTTTCGGATGTGTAGCTATTTTTTGTTTTGTTTTGGACGACTATCAAATATATTTTAAATATCTGCGATGAATAAACATGATTGTAGTTGAAGTTACTTTGTAATATAAGCCTTCCATCTTGTACAACGCCATCTTGCCCGCTTGTTCCGCTTAAATTACATATTTGTGTAATACGTTTTATCCTATGTTCTAACTAAAGGACGAAATACTCGGCTGCTAGCAACGGTAGCCAGCAAAGGATTATAATAGTGTAATACCTTGCTTCCAGCCAAATTTCCTACGAACTTTTGCCTTTATCAGGGGGCATCATGCGTTACCAGCAAGTTGGCAGCAGTGTAGTCGCTTCCTGTCAGCCACGCGAACAACAGTTGCGCTTCTGCAGGCGGCGATCACAGACAATATGGATTTTACACCCGAGATAAAAAGCTTAAATTCATCCCCAGTGCGACATATGGGTGTCTGACTAGTTATCAAAGTAGTTTTGAATTCTCAGATCACCTGAATCATACATATACTCTACTCAGGAAAAAATCCATAGGATATTTTATACATGTCATGCGCCCTTGCCATCGTGGGATATAGATTTAGATGCGTCCTCTTTGCGCACCGTTCGTACAAACACTGTTGGCTGGAAACTTGCTGGATGCCGTGTAGCCGGACTCGCTTCTCTAAGGTGACCTTAGCTGGATGCGTTGCTGGCCGCCGTGTATTAGAACCATAATGCGTTCTCCATAGCGACAGCGATGGGCTAAGCTACCTAATGCATGAAGTTAGTCGAAGATTTTAAATAGATAATACAGAACCCAATCTGCCAAATGCGCGCTTTATTCTCGTGATGTTGATAGCAAAGTTGTGAACCAAACGGACAAACTTTTTTAATTCGAAAATGTTTTAAGCCGCCTGTCATGACGTCACAGCCATAATGCAGCGTAAGCTGTTATGAACTATATTTCAATATGGTTGTGTGCAAAATTTCAACCAAGACTTATCGAATTGCTAAGTTTACCAATACAAGCGCCTTAAATCCCTCGAGCTTAATCGATCGACTATAAGAAAAGGTTATTTTAAATTACTACACATTGGGTATCTTTCATGTGTATTTGTTGGGAAAAGTAGATTAAATGGAAAGATTATCCTAAATTACTATGTTCCTACAGTGAGCGAGAAATAAAACAGTTTGGGAGAGTTTTGGGAATGTTTATTTCGACCATTAAAGAAAGATTACTCCAGATGAAAGGAAAAGTTTTTAAAGAAGCGTGTATAAATAGCTATACATACACACTATTAAGGTATAGCTATTGATGTAGCAGTCGCATTGACGAGGGTACAATGACCAACGGTATCTACACCAGCATTCTTGCAATTATCGCTCCTAACCCGATTGTATTAAGGGCGCGAACCGCCCTGGAGTCACCCCGTGATTAATAACGTTAGAAAGCTATTTGTTACGGGAACTATTTATCAAGTTGGGCTTGCCCTCTAACACGAACTCACGCAGAGATTCTGCTATTCTGTGTGCTAAAACTTGGAAAAAAAAACTATTTAAAATGGCTATTATTTAATCGCACATCAAAAATACTGATTTGCACAGCAAAAAAGGATCAACATAAACACTTTTTATGTTTTATAGTAGTTTATGTGACTGCTACATAATGGTGGGCATCAATACTCGAGAGTGTTCATAATAATATCACTCGAGAGTTTTAATGCCTAATTATGCACAGTTACATACACTAGTTTATCTACAGACATATCATAAGCTCTCTTTAATGTCTTCAGGAACCGCATGTTTGACCGGCATGGTGGCATTGATAATTCCTTAGCACTTGTTTAGCTTGTTAGTAGTACCAACTTCACAAACAAAGTAGGGGCGGCACGCAGGCGGGCGTCGGAGTTCGAAATTTGAATGTCATAATATTTAGAAAAATTACACATTATGGTCATTATAGTAGTAGTTTAACAAAATATTTTATCTACACACGTATCATAAACCCTCTTTACTGCGTACAAAAACCGCACGTTGCGATCAGCATTATGTTAAACTACTTGGTAAAAACTCGTTTCGTATCTGGAAAACTACACATAATGGTCATTATGTGTTGTTTTTCTACATATAATGACATTCAAATTTCGAACGCCGACGCCCACCCGCGTGCCGTCCCTAGTTTGTCTGTGAAGTTGGTACTGACATTCAAATTTCGAACGCCGACGCCCGTCTGCGTGAAGTTGGTACTAAAGAACAAGCTAAACAATTGCAGAGCCACAATGCCGGTCAAACATGCGGTTCCTGAACACATCAAAGAGAGCTTATGATATGTGTGTAGATAAACTAGTGTATGTAACCTTACATAATTAGGCATTAAAACTCTCGAATGATATTATTATGAAACTTCGCCTTCGGCTCGTTTCATACACCCACTCTCGAGTTTTAATGCCCATTATGCAGCAGTCACATAAACTACTATTATGTGTACTTAAGTTTACATTTTAAGTATTTTTTGTTGTTTTTACATGTTCAAACTAACACGAAGGATAAAGGAGGCTTCGCTTCGGTCACAGTGCAGTTTAATATTTCCCATTTAAAATATTCAGAGGGTGTTGGAAAAATTCAATGGAAATTTAGATTTAGTTTTAATCACTTTTTACCCGACTGTGCCAAAAGGAGGGTAATGTTTTTCGAGTGTATATATGCAAGTATATTTTTATGGCATAGTTCACAATTTAACGGTTTTATTATAAACTAACGCGTCATATCGTAAGCAGTACGGTACAGTTTACAATTTATCGATAGTTTGTAAACTAACGAGAGAGAAAAACGGTAGATTATAAATTAACGGTTTCGACACTCTTACGGTGACATATAAATATGGCTGTTCTTGTGTCCCCTCGTAACTACTCAACGGCTCAACCGATTTTGATCAATGATAAACTCAACCGATTTTGATAAACTTTGACTCAAAAGGACTTGGATAGGGCTGTTAAACTCGATTAAAAAAACATTCATACTTTTATGTTGGAAAGAGTGTAATGGTTTTTGTAGAATGTCTCAAGGCTTTGACTACTTCGGGTACGCTGCTTTGGTTCTAAAATACTTAAACAATATGATAATATTCATCATAATTATTGTCATAATTAGTTACAATTATTGAATTTATGACAGCATTATTGATGGACTCGGATTCATAACGATTATTAAAAACCGGTCAAGTGCGAGTCTAAATCGCGCACGAAGGGTTCCGTACCACCGTTCAATGGAAGCGATGGTGTGGAGTGAATAGTTTGGATTTTACACAGCAAAATATTGTTTACAAAGTTATTAGTGCGGTTACTTTCACACTCCATGTACGTAACCAGGTGCATCCATAAGTTTGTATGTGGTATGAAAGAATTGTTGTATGTGAGCCCCCTTAAATATTTCTTTTATCCTGTTTTTTAGTATTTGTTGTTATAGCGGCAACAGATTTCTGTTGAGAGAGTTGAAATTTTCACAGATTATGTATTTACATAATCTGTGAAAATTTCGACTCTCTAGCTAGCTAGGTTCTTGAGATACAGCCTGGTGACAGACGGACGGACGGACGGACGGACGGACAGCGAAGTCTTAGTAATAGGGTCCCGTTTGGAACCCTTCGGGTACGGAACCCTAAAAACACAAAATTTTCGTCCTACTCTGCCGCGACCACTGACGCTAACGCAGCCATGTTGCAGTGGGGTATGATATTTTTGTTCAGCTTGGGCAAAAATGCTTTAGATCTATTTCTGTCTGGATTTTCGGCGGTTCTACTCTACGGGTCGCATTTCTTAACCGATTTTCGTCCAGGTTTAATAATTATGTGATTCTTTTTGTCAATTCCGCTTTTGGATTTTTTTTAAATGGCGGAGTTATGTGGTGATATGTGAAATTATATGGTTTTTATCAAATGAAGTGTTTACGCTAGAGGCGTGACGTTATCGCAGGCATAGACATTGCATTCGACAATCCGCCTATGGGCTCTCGCGCAGGTCGCGGCGGTGAACTCCACACCATTGCTTCCATTGAACGGTGCTACGGATACCCTTCGTGCGCGATTTAGACTCGCACTTGACCGGTTTTTATCTATTTTTCAAAAACCACTGATTATTTCTATAATTTCAAACACTCCGTTTCAAGATACATACTTTGAATAGGTACCTATTTTGTGACGGGATAACCATATCAATATTCCTTTTAGATCCCAAGAATAACACTTTTTAGGTCAAAACCATATTTTTTTCCATTGATGTACGACAGTTAGGACAGAAATCGATTGAAGGAAAGGAATGTCTTCTTAACATTTGTAAAGTGTCTACCTCATCAGGAAAAACGCTTCAAAGATGAGCATTTCACAATACCCAGCGTCTGAAGTCTCGTGCCATACAGCCGTCCATGTATCACGTGATTTCCCATTGTAGAGAAATTATTATGGCAAACCCAAAAACTTAACTTATGGACATCACGACAACACACTCCTCCCGCACTCCTGCACCACCGCAGCATCCCAATCAGTCCTCGAAACATGTACAATGTACATACATTTTCCCAAGTTCTACTCGTACTGTGATGTGATGTGATGTCCTCCAAGCCGATACGGACTCGTACTACAAGGCTACTAAACAAACTTTCCAACTCTCAACACGCACTTTTAATTTGCAAACTTTAGCGCTGGTGCCTGTACAGAGTTCACAAAGAAGCCGGCAATTTCCTTTCATCCTGCAGTGAAAGGTTAACTCACTGCATAGTCAGCGTCAGCCCTGTGTGTCTTAATAATTATGATTTGCGAACTTTCTTTGGCTGTATACTTTATGAATTGGGAGCGGTAAAAGTTGCAGCAGCTATGGATTTTTGGTTTAGTTTCTGTAGGATGCACTGCCTTCCATGGAAAAGTTTTCGGACACGAATCCTTATACAGGTTGACTCGAATAACACGATGACATCGAATACATCTTACTTACTTATAAAGACGAGCATATTTGTAACAAGAGATTACTGGACAGAATATAATAATAATAATAATACCTTGGACACTATTTACACAAATTGATCTAGCCCTAAACTAGGATTCCCTGTATCCTGGGTACTAGACAACGATACACGTACTTATATAGATAAATATTGTACTTAGATAGATAAACAACCATGACTAGGGTATAAACATCCGTTGTCATCAAACAAATACTTGTCCCCACCGGGACTCGAACCCGGGACCGCTGGCCTCGTAGGCAGGGTCACTGCCGACTCGGCCATTCGGGTCGTCATCAATTAAACAACATCTTCATCATGCTAGCCTACACTGAGCAGCCGCTTGTATGTATAAGCCTTTCTCTACAGCGCTATTCCTCAGGAGTCTAGTCCTTCAGCAAGATCCAGTCAACTTGATGATATTGTCAGACCATCATCAGACTGTAGCCTCATTATTTATATCTGATACCAATCGCATACCAATGGTGTGCCCTCTCTTCAGGTCTGGCCTTGTCGCTCCCTTTAGTCACCACTCTAACACAACACAGTAATAGCGAAACCTAAGCATGTATACCTTCATTCCACTTGATATCCTGAACGCTGTAAATAAAGCTGAAATAAAAAGCTCAGTGAGGTAAATTGGAAAAGCTACATCGATGTTAACCGACAATAACACTAAACAGGAGCTTTCGGCCACGAGTCGATGTGCAGGTATAATCGTTACAACGATCCGGGCAACGGAAAATAACGATAAATCTCAATTCAGAGAGGGTGGTGTGAAATTTATAAGGTTTTAGTGAGTTTTATCGAGTGCCCCATGAATAAAGTTTAGTTACCTTCCAATAAACCACAGGCCGTTGCGGTTTTAGATTTAAAACTTTTTATACCTATAGGTGTAAAATGTTCTCTCAGCATTATAATGCTGAGAGAACATTTTACACCGACAGCCGTCGAAGGGATATTTTTCCGAGACTTGAGCGCGGGGTCGGTATTTAATGTCGCAGTTCAGTTCAGTTCAAAGATTTTTATTCATAATAGCACAAAAATTGAGACTTACTGAACGTTATAACATAATGAAGCAAGCATAATATAACATTAAGTAGGTGCCTAATTATTACATCGTACATAATATATAGGGTGCAATAAATTGGTTTAATGCCAGATGTCGGTGTCTTGTAAAAAGTCATTAATTTTGTAGTAGGTCTTTGTGCACAAAGTGTGCTTTATACATTTTTTGAATCGAGCTTCAGTTAAATTTTGTATTTCTTGCGGAATTTCATTGTAGAAGCGTATACTGTGTCCCATTAAAGAACTGCTAACTTCTTCGCTCCTCCCGTACCGCTCCAATCCGGGAACGGCTTACGCCACTGTGTTTCGTCTAGAACAAGCTAGGTGGACAAAATTATTTTATGACTTTAATGACTGTCTTTATGTTCGTACGTCACTATTATATATATTTCCTTATAAAATAATAACCTTAATGACATTTTTTTAAAGAAAAGTAGGTTTAATAGTAATTATAAATATTTATAGAGAGTGGTAGTAAATAAAAGTAACTTTTTTTGGAAATTCAAGTGTATTATAGTTAGCCTTAATAAAAACAATGTTTGTGAGATATTTTCAAGCATGTAAAACAAGATCTCCACATAAAAACAAATATTTATGTGTTTTCTTACGAACGTCTCCCTGACTCAATCTATCATAATAATAAAAAATCTCTAACATAATATCTACACATTTAATAAATACAATTATGAAATACTTACGAAATAGACAACTATTACTCATCATCACTGTCACAATCAGAAGAATCTGACACCAGGTAATCTACTTCCTCTCGAGATAGGTTACATGATGCGGCAGAAGAGGTGCTGAATGCGGATTAATCAAATTTATAATTTCGGGTGTCAATTTTTCAAGTTTTTTTCTTGGCAATTCTCTAAGCGAGTTTATTAAAGGATCAGATGTTATCATAAGCATATTTAATAGGTCTTTATTCGTGGCAACACGTGATATTTTTCGTGTGTTATGCTCTCGAAAATTACGACAATCTTTATTGCGGGCTTCTTGCGCTTCTTCTGAAAACTTCGTCCAATAGGAAGAAGGGATGTTTTAATAACTTGAATACTGTGTACTAGTAACTTATGCACAATAACAGGCATGTAGTACCACGAATACAGACTTAAATAAAGTTGACGCGTTTGTTTGCAATGTTTTTCAAATTCATTTAGATTTATTTCATATCCAGATGAGAGTGTTCTTAAAAGTATAGCGAAATTCTTTATCAGCTGAACATCCAATCCTGTAATATTCGCACTTAGTTCTGCGTTGGCAAAAAACCTACGAGCTGTATTACCATCATTTGTGTTACCATAACCAGGTTTTGGCTTGTCTACAATCAAACCTGCTTCCTTTTTAAACTTAAGTTTGATTTCGTCTGAGCGCGTTTTCACACTTAACTTATCGTCCTCAATTTTGGTCTGCCATTTTTTTATGTTAAGACGATAACTTATGTGTAACAGACACTCGAAACAGCGAATCCATCCATGTAACGTAGACAAGCCAAATCCAAAATCATCTTGTTCAGTCGAAAAGTCCTTGGATTCATCATTCATCATTGTCGGGGTCAATAGTCAAATAGTCAATAGTCAAAGTGCTTTATTACTGTAGATATTTACATATACTTAGCAAACGTCATTTTTTGCCTCTTCTCTACATTGGACCACTGTGGGAGAAGAAGGGCGTAGAAACTCCCACAGATTTATTTTTAGATCTCTTTTAAAAATAGGTTGTGCTTAACTAATACAAATATGAAAAATTTAATTGTTATGATTAATAAGCAGGAATAAATAATTACAAAATTATTAACAGCAAGGTCTGTGTTGAGCCAGATTAACCCCATACAGTCCTGTCATTTAAGTAATCTTGAACATTGTAATATCCCTTTTTCGACAAAGTCGCTTTAACATGCTTTTTAAATTGCTCAAATGGCAATTTCAAAATCTCCAGAGGTATCTTATTGTAGTAGGGAATGCACTGACCCTTGAAAGAATTGCTAACCTTCGCGAGTCTAAAACGGGGCGCACATAGTCTGTGATTATTTCTTAGGTTAACATTACAGCTGTCGCTAAGTTTGGAAAATGTTGTAAGGTTCTTGCGTACATACATTATATTTTCGAAAATAAATTGACTAGCTACTGTTAGTATGTCAATTTCTTTAAAAAGCTCTCTTAAGGAGTCTGTTCGTTTTAAATTATAAATTGCTCGAATAGCTCTTTTCTGTAAAATAAAAATAGTTTGAATATCCGCTGCTTTCCCCCACAACAAGATACCATAGGACATCACACTATGAAAGTAACTAAAATATACTAGCCTAGATGTAGCCACATCCGTGCTTTGTCTGATGTTCCTAACAGCGTAAGCCGCAGAACTTAATTTACCAGCCAATTTATCTATGTGGGGTCCCCACTGCAATTTACTATCAATGGTTATTCCAAGAAACTTCGTATCATTTACCAATTCTAACGTGCTGTTGTCTAACACCAAACTGGTCTCAACTTGCCTGACATTTGGAAGTGAGAATTTGATACACTTGGTTTTACCAGCGTTTAACAATAAATTATTAACTGTGAACCAATTCAAGGTTAAAGACAATACACCATTAACATCATCAAAATCTCCTTTTTGTCTTTCAATTTTGAAGACCATTGAAGTATCATCAGCAAACAACACTATGTCAGTTAATTTCTCCACCATGAAAGGCAGATCATTAATATATACCAGGAATAAGAAAGGGCCTAATATGGAACCTTGTGGAACGCCAATTTTAACACCCGATCCATCAGATTTTACGCCGTTAACTTCTGCCTTTTGAATTCTATTGCTTAGGTATGATCTTAGTAGATCCAACGCTTTATTTCTAACTCCGTAATGATTTAATTTAATTAATAGCGTATTATGATCAACACAATCAAACGCCTTCGACAGGTCGCAAAAAACTCCGATAGCATCCTGTGCGGCCTCCCATGCAGAATAAATATGAGATACAAGGGAAATACCTGCATCCGTAGTCGATTTACCCCTAGTGAAACCATATTGTTTAGCGTGGAGTTGTTTTGTACGGTTGAAGTGTGAGAGCATTTGATTGAGTATAATCTTTTCAAATATTTTACTTAGTGTTGGAAGAACAGATATTGGTCTGAAATTTGAAGGATCGCCCTTATCTCCCGATTTGAACAGCGGTATAAGTTTACTGTGTTTCATGAGGTCTGGAAAATCCCCATCGTCAACACATTTATTGAATATATAAGCTAAGTGTGGGGCTATAACTAGAATTACTGAACCAATGACTTTGACTGATATACCCCACAGGTCTTCCGTATTTTTTAAGTTAAGTAATTTAAACGTTTTGACAATGTCCTGGGGATATACATGATGAAATTTTAAATATACATTACTGACGCTAGTGTTATTTTTTAATAAAGTCTCTGCTTCAAATGGAGATGAATTTAGACTGTCCGTTGTGAGTACGGGTACATTGGTGAAGAATGTTTCAAAAGCTCGAGCAACATCAGCGTTGGATTTAACAACATCATCACCTATCTTTAGGCAGAAATCACTGTCCCTTGGTATAACTTTGCCAGTTTCGCGGTTTATTATTTGCCAAACTGTTTTCATTCTATTATTTGAATTTTTAATTTTTCTATTAATGTGTAAAGTTTTTGCAGTTCTACAAACCAACTTGAAAGTTTTGGAATATTTTTTAACATAGTCATGAAATTTTCGATCAAAGTTATAGGTTTTTTGATCATAAAGGTCATACAAGATAACTCTACTTTTACGAATTCCAAACGTTGCCCAGTCATTAAATTTAGATTTACCGTTGTAGTCACTGACTTTCTTTAATTTGAAAACTTTATTGAATTCTGTCTGAATAATGTTGAAGAAGTCTGAGTAGATTTTGTTTGGGTTCTGTTCATTAAAATCCGGTACTGGCAAATTTATATCTAAGTTTTTCGTATATGTCTCTAGTCTATGGGATGTAATAGGCCTATAAAATGTTGGACCAGTCTTATCCTTAATACTAATTGGGAATGAAACTGTTTGACCACTGTGATCGGAGGGTAAGCAGTTAATTACACTTTTAGTTGTGAATGCACAGTCACAAAAAACGTTATCTAAGCAAGTTTGGCTTGTAAGTGTAATTCTAGTCGGCTCTAGAAATACATGACATAAATTAAATGATTTGAACAGAGTTATTAATCGTCGCTTCAGTGTTGTATCTACAAGCAGATCTACATTAAGATCGCCACAAATAATTAACTTTTTTCTGTTATTACAAAGTTTAATGAGGGCTTCCTCCATAATTTTCTCAAATATTTCGAAATTGCCATGGCCTTTTTCATCCCTCGGTGGCCTGTAGACACAAACAATAATATGGCTATCTAACTCAACACAGGATACCTCTATTTGTCTTTCAACAGTAAGTGCAAGAATATCTTTCCGTTGTTTCACCTTAATATTATTCTTCACTAAGATTAAAGAACCACCTCTATCAGCAGTCTTTCTATTGTAACAACTGACAATTTTGTAACTATTTATGTTAAAAGACATCATATTTTCCTTCAACCAGTGTTCAGTAACACAAATAATATCAATGTAAGAATTTTTTAAAAATAATTCTAATACAAGTTCTTTGCCAGGTAGCCCCTGGATGTTTTGATGGGCAATATTTAACTGGGGATTACATTTTGACATATTTAGTGGCTCTTGTATGCTAGAGATTTCCTCTATTGTCTTATGAACTAATTTAAATTACTTGGAACAGATTCCAATGTTGCATGCAAAGTATAATTAACAGGTGAATTCCCAATAGGGGTGCATGTCATATTACTCTTAAAATAAGCTGATGTCAAGTTGAACTTAGTTAAACCAACTATAGCTGCGTCGCATATATTATAAGCTAACAATGTAGCTACTAATTTTCTATATTTATTAGACAGGTACAATGTATCCCGTGTCAGAGTAAAGTTATGAATAAAATTATTCATGTCAAAATATAAAATAGCATCGCTGTGATGACATGTTAAATTAAATAAATGAATATTCATTCTATGCACAGATTTGTTCTGTAGTTCTGTCAAATTACAGGCATATGGAAAATTGCATAGTATAAACTTGCATTTCATCCTACTATGTAAGTCTAGAAGTGTTTCAACACTTTTATTCAAATCATTCCGACTAATGTTTGAATGATTTCCTACCATAATTACAATAGTGCTGTACTCATCATAGATACCGCGACTAATCATCTTCACTAGATCTACAAATGAACAATTTGGACAGCAAATGTTCGTTACTTTTTGGTTAAGCCGGTTATGTAATAGAGTCCCAAATCCTGCACCTACTTTGTCGGAGAACAACAGAGTTTTTCTCTGAGCACATATTTTGGTAGCTGGCGGTACACGAGTGGAGGTGAGTGGCGGGACACACGTGTTGGAGTGCGGTTTGATGCACGTGGCGGCGGTTGGCGCGGCATTCGCGGCAGCGAGCGTCGCAACGTGCGCAACGGCGAACGGCGCGGCCCTCGGGGCAGCTTGCGGCATGACACACGCCTCAGCAGGGACAGCGAGCGGCGCGGTGCTCGCGCTGTTGAGCTGCGAGGTGTCTCCTCGTCGACGACGGCGACGCTGTTTTTTGGTTGGGGCAGCGGTGGACGCTGCAACACTCTCGTTGAGGGGGGTCGAGACCAAAGTTAGTGATGTGGGCTCGTCCTCCTTGCTGGTCTCATTCTCCTCATTCTCAATTAGAACGCCCACCAATTCCGCATTCTGGCGTTGTAGCTGTACTAACTCAGACGTCGCGGCTCTGAGTTCTGCTAACTCACTTTGCTCTTTGGCATAACATTGTAGTGTATTTGCTAGCAGGTCATGTAGATGCTGGATTTCTACTCGGGCATGTTGAAGGTCCGACTGTAAACCTACATTTTTTCCCCGGAGCTCTTGCATTAAGGAGATTCTTAATATTCTGTTTGATTGCCGTTTCAAGGCTAATTTCAGTACTTTTATATTACCTCTAGTTTTTTTCATGAATTTATTTAATTTACAATATTTTTTAATTTTTCTGCTGCTTGTCTGCATGGCTTGAACAATAGTGCTTAGGTTGGCTACTTCTAGTTCTTGTTGGATAGAGGTAATGTGGCGAGATTCATTGTAGTCTTTTTCTATGCACATATCAGTCAACTTCAAGTTTGCCTCATTGAGTTGGTATTGGAGGAATTTACTGCGATCACAAGCAGAAGCAAGGTCAGTGCGCAGGGTGTCAAAAGATTCCACAAGTTTTTCCAATCTTTGAATCTCATTTTGCGACTCCTCGTGTGTTTCTCGCAAAGTAGACACACTATCTCTAAGCTGTGAGTTCTTGGCTCTCAAGCTTTTTATCTCAAAGTCATTTTCATTGCGCTCTTCCAATAGCCTTTGGTTTAACTCCTCTGCGTCAGTTAGTTGTTGCTGTAGTGCGTGCATTCTCCGCGTAGTAATGTTGGATGCCATGCCTGGAAATAAAATAAAAAAGAATGGGTGCTCCGAACAAAATTAAAATAAAACAGAAGGAATAAAGACTTGCAGTTAGTAGCTGTAGTACTGATATGATAGTTCCTATTTCCCTATATAGCTATTCTACATCAAAGTCAACAAGTTTCAATTAAACTATCACAAGTCAATATGGGTTAACAGTATAAATGTCCTGAACTAATGAAAGTTATACTTATTATCTAACAATTTTAGTCGTTTTGCAAGTGTTGTGATGATCAGCTGTGAAGTGAGTACCTAATATGTTTCTAGAATCACCTACAAGCTTACATTATATTCGCACTAATTGCCAAGGTCTAACCTACCAGTGCACTTGTGTATATCGTGTAATAATTATGAGTGAACAGCTAGTTTTATCGTCAAAAGTACTTCCACAGATTGTCAAGTGCTAAGAGACAAAACAAAGACGCTGCGGTGTGAGGATGGACGTTTCTCACAATAGTGAGAGTTGAGCAGTATGTAGTGTATAAGTATATAGTTAAGTTCAAGTCATATACTTGTAAAATATGAATAATCAAATATGAAAACAATACTCCCCCGGGGTTTTTCCGTTGGCAGTTTGAAATTTCCTTTGTCTTTCGGTCCGTGATCGATTATTTTATCACAATTACAATTCTGACCACATTTAGCACTGGCACACTTTAGTTGACTAAACAAACACTTAAATTAACACTATATTCACAAATAGACGAATTAAAACAAATTAATTTAGTTAAAATACAGCACAGCTGTTTTTGACGTGTAGCCTCGCCTTATTCATATCCGCACCTACAGCGCAATTGGGATGAGGTTGTGTGTAAAGACACGCTCAGTGAGTTATTCATGGGTTGCACCACATATGTAACACTTTTGAGCGGAACGCGTGTTTGTCAATGCATTACACACTTTTCCATCGGTCATTGTCAAAATGAACTTATGCACAACCGAAACTTGAGTCTCGCCTACAGTGCATAATGATGGAAGTAGCTGTGATGCTTCTTCCAACACTTTGTTTGTTTCTGTTGTGATCAATTCTGTTGTTTCCTTTGCGAAAATAAATTTTATGGGGCGGCAATATAAAGTAGATGATGGTCTTGTATTCTGCCAAACCACAACACCTTGAGGACTAATTAATCGCAAAGGAACAAACATTATAGCAAACAAAAACTCATCAGTGGCTTCAGAGTCCTCAAATTTTTGTTTATAAGTGCTGTGGCCAGAACTGCCATCACAGCCCCACTTACTGATTAATGTGAATGATGAATCACAGGGAAGAACACTTCTTATAACTTCACTTTGTGCCTCAACTAATCTTTCTGTCGTCTTATCAAGATTTGCCTGCAATTTGATCTCGGCACTAGTTTTTGTCACAAGTATGTTCTCTTTAGAAGTATAACAAGATATTTTGGACTTACCTAAGCTATGGTACGATGGAAAAACTTGATGCCCCGCTTTCAGCGACCACTTTCTTGTCTGTTTGTACGAGTGGACAGTGCATTTGGAGTCTACATAGTAAGCTAACGCTTCATTTGTACTTAATTGCCTAGCGTTATTACACAAAACTGCTTTAGGGCCACTTTCGTCCTTTGAACCGTCACTTGCACGTTTGATGGCTTGGGCAACACTTCGCTTCCCAGCAGATCTATTAGCAACTTCTGCAGCAATGGTCAACTCATCAGCATTCCAGGTTTGCACTATATCTTCCACACGCCTTTTCTTTATTTTGAAAGATGATTCTTCGAATGACTTCTGAGGTCTTCCTGGATGGCGGACAGGTGTAGAAGTGCTTGGACTGTTCAGTTCAACCTTGAACTCGAACTTAGCACCCTCCAACCAACTTTTATTCTTCAGTAGAAAGCGGTCCTTTGTCCTGCGTGCCGACTCCCATTTTTCAGACATTTTGGCTGACCAAGAAGCCAATTTTAACTGAAATGCTTTTCTTGAGTCTTCAGTCATATCAGCCAGGCCGAATTTCGCCGAAATGTACTCAAAAAGCCGTGAATTCCGGTTTTCAATATCGTGATTGAGCCATTCTTCGAAAAATTCATTTTTTGAAATTTCAATGGTGTGTTCTGAAAAATGTAAAAAAACGTAAGGGGCAAGTTGGGGCATAAACATTTAGGTTCATATAAAAGTTGAGGACCTTAGCAACAACACATCCAAAATCTAGCCTGGATATATCTGGATAAAAAAAGTTCCAGTCTTTGAAAGTTTCAAAATAGAAAAAAAAATGTATTTTTTCGCTATGTTTTCAGATGTTATTATTAGAGTCATGACAAATAGAAAATCAAATACAAATATTGGAATAGTATCGTCTTACCTTGTACTAAAATATCCATGGCACAAATCACTGGTATATTCACTATATTTCTCATAAGATGTTGTCGAACGTGTGGCAAAATTAGATGTGATGGACTGTATGAAAATGTGTTTTAATAAGTACTCACCTTTTTAACCCTGGTGACCCATCATTAGGGGTATGTGGACATGATTTATACCTGGATATGTTACCTGGGGGAGGTCATTAAGTAATTGTCACCGTTATTTCCTAGAAGTTCGTCAACGACTTTTGTCCACCTAGCTTGTTCTAGACGAAACACAGCGCCGTGGTTACACCAGTGTAACGGGTTTTGAGTCGCAGAACCAGTTAAGGCTATGGCTATTGTGAAATGCCAATCTTTGAGGCGTTATTCCTCCTAAAGTAGTAACTATCGGAGACGTTGTTCCTCAAAATCCAGAATGTATTTATGATTAAATCTTTTCCTTTCCTGTCCTGCAATCTTAGTAGGTAAAATGGAAATTATATGAAAAAAATAACAAACGGATGTTTTTCACCTAAAACGTTGAATCTCTTGGGATCTAAAAGGAATATAAAACAACGGAAGGATATTCTTGCACATACCTAGTAAACGACATTTTTTGCCTCTTCTCTACATTGGACCACAGTGGGAGAAGCAGGGCGAAGAAACTACCACAGATTGAATTTTAGAACACTTAAAATTAGTTGTGTTTAATTAATACCACCACAAGTTCTATGTTGAGTTAGAGTAACCCCACGCAGTCTTGTAATGTGCAAAGACGTTATTATATGGTTTTTAAATTGGTTAAATGGCAATTTCAAAATCTCCAGAGGCCTCTTGTTGTAGTAGAGAATGCACTGACCTTTGAAAGAATTGCTGACTTTCGCGAGGTTAAAGCGGGGAGCAACAAGTCTGCGATTATTTCTAAGGTTATATAAACATTACAGCTATCGCTTATTTTGGAAATGTTGTAAGGTTTTTGAGTTCATACATTTATATTTTTGAAATTAAATTGACTAGCTACAGTTAGTCAGTATTTTAATTTCTTTACAAAGTTTTCTTAGTTATTCTATGCATTTTTAATTATAAATTTCTCGAATAGTACTTTTCTGTAATATAAAGATAATATAATATCCGCTGCTTTACTCCACAACAAGATATAAATCGCGGCAAACTTCTTGATCATGATTTGACGTAGTGGGGGAACTCTCTCGCTCTCGCACTTACTACGCCTTTATCTCGCTTGCGCAGTCAAGGTTCAAGAAGTTTGCCGTTAGTTATACCACAGGACATGACACTATGAAAGTAACTAAAATAGACTAGCCTAGCTGTAGCCACATCCGTGTTTTGTCTGATGTTCCTAACACCAAAAGTAGTAGAACTTAATCTACCAGCTAATTTATCAATGTGGGGTGCCCCCTGCAATTTGCTAAGACTATTCCAAGAAACTTCAGATTATTTACTTACTCTAACATGTTGCTGTCTAACACTTAACTGATCTCAACTTGCCTGACATTTGAAAGTGAGAATTAAATAGAGAATAAGATGGTTTTAGCAGCGTTCAAAGGTTTTCAAATTCAAGGTTAAAGATATACATCATTAACATCATCAAAATCTTCTTTTTGTCTTTCAACTTTGAAGACCAGTGAAGTATCATGAGCAAACAACACTATATCAGTAAATTTCTCCACCAATAAAGGCAGATCGTTGATATACACCAGGAATAGGAAAGGGCCTAATAAGGAACCTTGTGGAATGCCAATATTAACACCATCAGATTTAACGCCGTTGACTTATGCCTTTTTTAACTGTTTAGCATAAGTATGGTCTTAGTAAATCCAACGCTTCAATCCTAACCCAGTAATTATTTAATTTTATTAGTAGCGTAACATGATCAAAGCAATCGAATGCCTTTGACAGATCGCAAAAAACGCCGACATCATCCTGTGCGGCCTCCCATGCAGAGAAATTTGACATTTAAGGGCAGCAGTAGTTGATTTACCCCTAGTGAAACCGTATTGTTTGGCGTGGAGATTATTTGTACGGTTGAAGTGTGAGAGCATTTGCTTATAGGTTATGAACTTTATTTTAATATGACTGCGTTAAAAATAATTACCATCCCAAATTGAGTTGCTAATTTTGCTGATACACAAGCCTTAAGCGCAGTGGGTAAGCCATTTCTGGTTTCCGCAGAGATGACGATATAAAAATATGCTTCACAGGCACCCACCAGCAACCCTAGGGTCCAAGGGTAAGCAGCAATTTGGAGCGAAAAACAAAATTAACCATTTTAATTACAAACTCCGAAAAACGTGCTTTGAGCCGAGGAAAATACATTCGACGTAATTAGCTGTAACCGGTTGTTGGTTTCGGATTATTTAAATAACAATTTGAAGCCATACATATGAAATTTTCGAAAGTTTTTATGGCTAGCATGTGGTGAATTTCGTTTTGACTTCGATTTGATTATGCAAGTTTATGATGTTGAGGGTGTAAAATTAGGGAGCTTAAATAAATAGTCAATTGAATCGATTTGCTTAGTGTTAGAAGCTTCGTTTAGGCACACTCAAGGTACATTTAAATGAGGTATCGTGATGGTGTGCTTTGGAGGGAAATCGGATCTACGTCATTTTTATTCATCTTTTTTTTTATTCAATGAAAATGACGTATTATATCCGATTTCCCGCCACATTTCAGCGTTAAACCATATTAATAATGCTAGGGGCACACAAAAATATCGAATGTTGCTTAAGTCTGGCCGCTGAGAGAATGCGATCCTGACAGATCGAGATCGAACGGACGATTTAACTTTGAAATAGAGTTGCATTTTCGATGAAAAAAATCATGTTAATTTGCTCTAATAAAAAATAATACCATTTGAATTATACCATTATGTGAAGTTACAGTGTTATGTGTTATTTTTGATGATGGTTTAAATTTTAAACAATGAAGAAACCTATGTTTATATATATTGATATATATATTTCAAATCCCTACTAAGCTGTTACAAGGTTATGTCAACCGTAATTTTTTGTAGTGATGTACCAGAACTAACGGGAAATAGTAACGTTGCCTATTAATTTGATATCATCAGAACATAAAGCATGATAGTGTGGTTTCACCAGTCACCAAAACAAACTTCCTTTTGAAATATGGTTTCATAGATTTCAAAAGGAAGTTTGTTGTTTGGGTGTTTTTTTGAACGTCAAAAAAACACCCCACGCCACGAACACAGACATATGTTTAGTAGGTCTGTGGCCACAAACGAAACACCCAGGTAAAATTCGCGACGACGGATGGATTGAATTAACAAAAACATCTTAGGATAATTTTTTGGCAACACTGGTGAAGGGCCGTCATTTTGTTTTTGTTGTTGTTGTTTTTCCAAAAAGTTGTCTGTCGTCTATTGTCGTCTCGTGCGCATAGTCTACGTTCTTCAGTGCTTCTCGTTTTTATTATTTTTGGTGGCCCGGCTTTCTTTTAACTGACTGTTCCTGCTATTCATATTGACATTGACCCTAAATTAGACTTCGATTTGTTCGATGGACCTTTGTTGTCTCTCGAACAAGTACAAGAGCGAACGAAAATGAATAAAGAAAAGTTTGGCCCAACTGGCATGAAAAAATTTTTTTTTACGAACTCAAAAGAAAAAACGCAGAATAAAACCTGTTATAGATATCGATACCTTTGACGCCGAAGCGTTAAGGAATCATGTATATGGTTGCTATTCGAAAAATGAGTACCTGAACAGAACAGTGCTTTTGGGATATTTGAAAGCAGCTGGTTTGTTTGAGTTTGGTTTGTTTAAAACAAAATGGGTTTGAATATAAAAAGACGAACAAGAGGTCCTTATGGAGCGATACGATATTATTTTAAAAATACTATATTTTTTAAGAGAAGCGAGGAAAATCTATGGCAATGCATGGCTAAATGCCAATCACACGGTGTCTTGGTCATAGACAGACGGCACAGCGGCATTGACGTCAAAAGTAACAATGGGTAATAGGGCCCGGCTCATAATATGCCACGCCGGTACTTCAAAGTATGGTTTCGTGGAAAACGGCTAACTAACTAACTTACTACGAAGAAATGAATGCCGCTATATTTAAAGAGTTGTTCCAGAATATGCTGCTGCTCGGCCTGCCAGAGCCTTCAGTAATATTTATGGACAATGCGCCTTACCATTCCCAAGCCAAAAAAAGGAGTTTTGGTGGTTTGGCTTCAAGAAAAAGGCATTGACGCAAGAATACAGATGCTCAAAGCAGAGTTATTGAAATTAGTTGAAGAAAATAAACCTCCGAATGTGCGATACGAAATAGATGAACTGGCTTTGGAATATGGTCATCGTGTTCTGAGAATCCTTCCGTATCACTTCCAGTATGATGCGATTGAGTTGATCTGGGCTCAAATTAGCTCACCACAACACTGCACCTCCACTCGGCACAAAAACATGGTGGGCCTTCTGAAATAAGTCTGTGAAAAACTCACAAGAGATGACTGGGCGAAGGTCGTCAAAAAAAACTAAAAACCTTATTTTCGAAGATTTTGACAGAGACGTAAGGATTGATACGCAGATTGATAATTAAATGATAATTTAAGTTGGGGAAGAAGACAGCGACGACAGTTGGTCAAGCGAATGTGAATCGAATTAAAACACGCTATGAATAGATTTAAGGTTTAATTTAGTTAACTTGGTTTAATTAGATTTTTGATTTATTATATTGTGTTTTTTTATCGGCATAATAATATTATTTTAATTTTAATTAATATATATAATCTAATATAATAATATAACATATAATCGCGACTCGCAGGTAAAAGTTAATAAAAATAACGTTACCGCCAGTAAAGTTAGTAACGTAAAGCGATATCGTTAATAATCTCCCACATCTAGTCATTCCAAACTGACAGGTGTCAGGATCGCATTCTCTCAGCGGCCAGACTTTAGTGAAAAAAAGCCAACTCTGAAATATCGGTCGTACAGTAAACGTTATCGAAACCCTTGTCAAGTTAATATCCTTCAAACTTCACTGGCACCATATGTGGTAAAAGCACGCCTTATGACTTTACCTACAAGTATTTTTAACTTAGGCCGACTTGCACCAAACATTTGATAGCCGCTAAACACAACACGGCTACTCTGTATGCCGGATGTCTTCCGAAGAAGACATTTTTTCGTTATAGGTTTTGAATTGTATTACCATGGCATTAGGTTAACATCGCGATGCCAGGTCCAGGTCTCCCGAAGTTAAGTTGGAAATTGGCTGATAGGCAATTAAACTGCCTTGCTTGACTACGTAACTTGACCGTGTTGTACTCAAGTTGTATTTAAACTGTATTTAGCGACTGTCCAAAGTCTTGTGGAAGTCGCCCTAACTTCCTTCATAAGAAAGTGCCTAAAAAGTCAATGCAATATGGGACCACATCATCTCCTGTCATACTGATAAGGGTATCATGAATAAAATATGTGTTTGACCTAATGTAGTGTGTGCTTATGTAAGTTTCAGGGGGCTCACTGTCAAAGATCTCGGGAGCTTTTACGGAGCCCTTTACGGTTACGTAAAAGACGTGCAAAGCTCGTTCTCGTTACCCGTCAAGTTGACGTCATTGTGTCTTTTTTTTCGCGTTAAAAATAAATGTGAAATATATGTCGGAGAGGGGAATTATATGTTTACATGGAAGGCACTTGGACGTTTCTCGATTTCATTGAATTGAAAAAGCAACACGAGAAGAAAGAGTGGTTTTTATTGCAATTAACATTATTTCAATCAAGCTAACATCTGAAGTCTTTTATTCGACCAAATGACTAGTTTCGACTTTTTACAGCAACGCTGTTTTAGGGTCAAATCGAAGCGAGTTAGCTTATTTCGGGTGAAATATAAACATAAACAATGACATTCCGGCACAAACATTGCTTCTGGTCCCACACTAGGATACCCAGTGTCGTGGGAACCAAAAACAGCGACGTCACACACATATGAACGAACATCCAATACCTGGGTTTTGTTTTCTTTATCCCCAGCCAGGGATCGAACCCGGACCTCTCGCTTGGTAGGCAGATCCACAACCTCAGCGCCGCAGAGGTCGCCAATGGATAGAAAGCATCAATAGCAATATACTTTATTGCACAAAACAGTGAATATAAAACAAATATAAAGGAAAGAACATGTACAAAGGCGAGCTTATCTCTAACAAGATACTTCTTCCAGCAAACCTAGAATGGAGTGGAAAAAAATAAATAATAAAGTAGGTACTTACCAATATCTACATAATACTAAAAATAATGCTATAAACAAGGTGACATTTAATTCGCTGACCATATTTTGGCAAATGAACTTTCCCAAAGAAATATGGTCGCAAATGAAAAATTTTTTCGTCCCTCAGTACATTGACCCGCTCAGCTGATTACAAGGTACTATGGGAGACCCAACTTTTTTTTTCGTTTAAGATTTCTTCGGGAAAGGTGTTCGTAATAATGGGTACTATAATCTCTCATAATATGGTCAGCTAATTAATATCAACTGCATAATAATACAGGCGGATGATCGGTTCTCTCTGTGACTTTTTCACCCAAGGCCCAGTTTTTGAGACCAGTTAAATCTAAAGATCTATGTATATAAAATATCTATGAAATATTAAAGTTGACTTAATGCATAGTAATCCTCATAATGGTTTCATAGGTTTTGAACTTATTACTAATATAATACTAATAATAATAATAACCTTTGACACTATTTACACACATCCAAACTAGGATTCCCTGTATCTTGGGTACTAGACAACGATATAAATACTTATATAGATAAATATTATACTTAGATAGAGAAACAACCATGACAAGGGTACAAACATCCGTTCTCATCAAACAAATATTTGCCCCCACCGGGACTCGAACCCGGGACCCTTGGCTTCGTAGGAAGGGTCACTGCCGACTCGGCCATTCGGGTCGTCATAAGGTTGAAAATCGCCATCCATTTCGGGTAAGGCCATGCATTGAGGGGTTAGGTTCGACGACCCGAATGGCCGAGTCGGCAGCGACCCTGCCTACGAAGCCAAGGGTCCCGGGTTCGAGTCCCGGTGGGGGTAAATATTTTTTTGAGAGGACGGATGTTTGTACCCTAGTCATGGTTGTTTATCTATCTAAGTATAATATTTATCTATATACGTATGTCTATCGTTGTCTAGTACCCAAGATACAGGGAATCCTAGTTTGGGGCTAGATCAATGTGTGTAAATAGTGTCCAAGGTATTATTAAGAGTAGTACTATCGCATTCGTTATTTAGAATCTTAGACAACGTTTGATTCAAGATAACTTATTTTCGCACCACCGTCGGCAAGATTCCAACTAATTTATCGAACCGCCATGGAGCCCATTTTTCAGGGGGAAATGTCACAGGACTTTTCATTAACTCTTAGAGGAAAGTGAGGAAGACTGCACTAAGTGCTAGGATATTAATCATCCCTGCTAGCTGATGAAAACTGACGGAGGATAACACCATTAGAGCTACTTAAGTCAAGCTGCTTCTAACTGGGTAAGTTTACGGTAAGCGGGTTGGAATTCAATTTGGGATTTGTAGTAAAATACTTGGATCATTTCCTTTGTTGAAATATCATAATATAATAAATAAGTCGCGTTTTACACAAAATATGCTGTTGGTTCTAAAAAACCGGTCAACGGCGAGTCTAACTCACGCACGAAGAGTTCCGTATCACCGTACAATGGTAGGGATGGTGTGAGTGAATAGTTCGATTTTACATAGCAAAATGTTGTTTACAAAGTTATTGTTGCGGCTACTTTCACACTCCATGTACGTAACCAGGTGCATTCATAAGTTTGTATGTGGTATTGAAATAATTGTTGTATGTTTCATCGGTCTAACTATCTCGGTTCATGAGATACAGCCTGGTGACAGACGGACGGCCGGACAGCGGATGCTTAGTAATAAGGTCCCGTTTGGCACCCTCCGGGTAAGGAACCCTAAAAAAAAACGTACCTTTACTTACACATACGGATAAAACACTGGAGATATTTAACATGTGAACCGAAGTGATAACTAATAATTCAACTTGTTTCCTATTGAAGGCTTTAAGCCGATAACTTTTGTTACGCCGCTGAGCCGATTTTAATAAACCGCATTAAAATCAGTCCAGCCGTTTGACTTCCTTGTTGTGCTGATAACTTTCGAACGGCTGAACCGCTTTTAATAAGGCATATATTACAAGCATCGCGGGGAAGTCAACTACCATTTACAGAAAACCGCATCAAAATTTGTCCACCCGTTTGACCGCTAGGGTGCCAAGGGGAGACATACAGACACACAGACCGACCGACGCTTTTAACTTATAACACCCCTGTTTTAGACGACGGGGATTAAAAAATTGAGAAACACTTTTCATCAAACAATAAAATTAAAATGATTTTTGTACTGACGCGTCCGTGGCCGGTATTCGCACATCGGAAACGATCGAGTGGGTAGCAACATCTGGCCGAGACGGTTCTGGATGGGTGTCCGTTCTTTGTGGCATTTGTTTGGGACGTTTCCGTGTTTCGGATGACACGTTAAGGGCTGAACATAGGGCCAATGGCATTGAGAATTAGACAAAGAAAACAAATACCCGTCGCATCGCGTCGAAGCAGACTGACGCATGCTCCCGCGCAGAGCCCCGCGGGGCAGCCCGAGCTCCGAGACCAAGAAAATTATAGAAAATATTACTAAACTCCTGTAATAATAACATTAAAAATAAAATAAAACAACAAAAAAATTCCCCTTTTTTTACCTATTTTTGCGTGTAAGTTTCATATAGGAAACTGATTTCGTCTCCGAGCGCTTGTTCATTTAGTTGAATAATAATGCACTGCGAAAAATATTTTTAAATATTAAATATAACAGATATCCGGTAATTTTAAAAGTCCATTCTTGTCTTTAATAGACCTCTTATAACATATATTTATCCTACATTTCTATGTTGTCTAGTTTAGCCTAGAATTGAAGCTAAAGATGCATTTCTGGCCATATTTAATCCCTTACGCTGTAGGTCCCGGCTGCTGTCGATACTCGGTGTCAGCAGTCGTAAAGCTGGTCAGAGGCCCGACACATGGCAGCTTGATAACTTCTGTCAGTCGGGTTGTTCACAAGCCCGACACCCCTCGATCAACCCGCACTGAGCCAGCGTGGTGGAGAATGGCTCAGTCTTACTCGTATCCGGGTAAAGGCCTGTGCCCCTCGGTGGGGAAATTAATGGGCTACATTTATTCTATTTTTTTTTTCTAATGCAACAGTTTTCGTCCTTCTCCATTATCAATATCAATCGACGACCCGAATGGCCGAGTCGGCAGTGACCCTCCCTACGAAGCCAAGGGTCCCGTGTTTGAGTCCCGGTGGGGGCAAATATTTGTTTGATGGGAATGGATGTTTGTACCCTAGTCATGGTAGTTTATTTATCTAAGTATAATATTTATCTATATAAGTATGTGTATCGTTGTCTAGTCCCCAAGATACAGGGAATCCTAATTTGGGGCTAGATCAATGTGTGTAAATAGTGTCCAAGGTACTATTATTGTTAATTTTCCATCACAAATCAATTGCAATTTATATAAAATTGTGTACTCATGATTATATACGGTAAATAAGCACTTCAACATGATACTGTGTTAAAACCCCACCCCTCCCTAGAGAGGATGGTGTTTCGCGTGTATCCAATTTTCACAACGGACGTAAATTCTAGGAAATAACGCGAATTTCCGCACATTGTGTCATGATATAATTTAATAGGTTGTTTTAGTAATTCTATCTACTACCATATTTTAGGGAATTATATTACCCATTATTATGATCAACTTTCCCCAAGAAACATGTGGTCGTAAACGAAAAAAAGTTTTGGGTCTCCCATAGTAACTTGTAATCAGCTGATCGGGTCAATGTACTGAGGGACGAAAAATATTTTTCATTTGCGACCTTATATTTCTTTGGTGGTTACACACATCGTTTCCCGAAAGAGGGTTAGGCAGAGACTAAAGACCTCCACTTGCTAGATCCTGGCATACAATGGCATATATTTCTCATTTCCTCACATTCATCATTCTATCGTTTCTTTCTACTCAAAATAGATGTACAGATGACTTATAGTAGCGAAAAACCTGTTCAGGGACGAGCTTATCTCTAATAAGAGATTTCTTCCATGGATTGAGCTCTCTCCATACAAGCTCGCCGGTTACGGGACTTCTTATTAACTTTTACTGCTTAATGTTATCTTCCTAAACCTCAAGAAGTCCTCTCAATGCTTCGTCCCAGTTTCGATGAACCTTTAACGCAAATTACTCAAAATTGCAGGCAATTGAGGAGTTGAAAGACTCTGGAACCGAAGGTCGACACAAAGGGCTTGGGACTTGAAGGCTTTGAAGATGCCAATTACGTTTGCGCAGAAGATTGAAAGTCGTACGAAGATTTTAAGGCGAACTAAACTTTATATTCAATGGAGGGTATTTAAGCTATAACGCAACTAAATGAACTAGATTTAAGATTTAAATATGTCACCGTAAGATATTCAAAACCGTTAGTTGATAAACTAACGTTTTTTTCTCTCGGTAGTTGGTCAACTATCGACAGATAGTGAATTGTAGCGTAGTGCTTTATACTATATGACGCGTTAGTTGATAAACTAACGGTTAAAACCGTTAAATAGTATAGTTTAAACTTGAATTGCAAACGAAATATCAGGGCAAACACTGCGGTAGCTTAGGGGAAGACTAGAGTATAGTCTTCGTGTTAGGTTGACATGTAAGAACAAAAGAAACGTAAATTCTAAAACCTAAAACCTGTCGGTCTGGTTTACTATCTGTTGATAGTTGATCAATTAACGCGTTAGTTTATCAACTAACGGTTTTGACTATCTTACGGCGACATATACATTCCTAACTATCGTCACGCCTTTTCACTTACGGTCATCCCGTAAGTGAAAAGGCACATTTGAACGTAATTTAGCTCACATATAATTTATGACCTAGGTTAGCATATAGGATACTATTTACTCGACTGCGCTAGAAGAAGAGTAAGTAGTGTTTCCCGGTGCTTCCAAATTCAAAATTTCAAATGTCTTTATTACTGTAGATATTTACATATACTTAGCAATCGTAATTTTTTGCCAATTCTCTACATTGGACCACTGTGGGGGAAGAAAGGGCGTAGAAACTCCCACATTGATTTTTAGATCTCTTTTAAAAATTGCTTGTGCTAATACAAATTTTATAATATCATTATATCATAATTAATAAGCAGGAATAAATAATTACAATATTATTAACAGCAAGGTCTGTGTTGAGCCAGATTAACCCCATACAGTCCCGTCATTTAAGTAATCTTGAACATTGTAATATCCCTTTTTCGAAAAAGTCGCTTTAACCTTTGACTGGTGACATGGTTTTTGTGTAACGTAACTGGTGACGAGGGGACTGAGAGGCCCACTGCGGTATCTATAGTATAAATCATAGAAATTAAGTGTGGTAGCTAGCCAGAGTATGTAAAAACTGTGTTATCATATATAAATGGATAAAATAAAACAAATAACTATACTCTGAATATATTTTTTTGTTACGATCTTGCAATTTTAATGTATGTCGTCTTAACAATCAAAAAACTAGAGATGAGATCACAAATTACAAAAGCAAAAAATTAATCAACATATTTTGACAAAAAAACACTTTTTTCCATAATATTGAAGTAATAATGAATTAAGAAAAAAAAAACTAAAATCAAAAGTGTATTTTCACGAAATTGACAATGGTCGAACTTTGCCAATTTTTATATGCAGTCTGGGCATATTTTTTTTGCACACTGCAAGCACACACGTTTCGGACACGATTCAAACTGGTAATTTGATTGGCGCTTTTATCGAGGAAGACAACTGGCTCCTGCTTTCCTGGAGTTTTGATTGTTCTCGGTTAAAAATGTGAAAAACAATACAACAAAATTACGTAAAAAATTACGTAAGTGGTGGCATGGGGTCTGAGAGACCCCTGCCGAACTTTACGCCAATGTAACTTACCGATTTGAGCCTGTCCGACACAGCTATCCCCTTCTACGGCATGGACGCAAGTAAACTCGAAGCTACTCAGGTGATGAGCCCAAGGAAACCCGGAGAAGGTGCCAAAATGTTGTTTTACTGACGCCGCTGGGCCTGTAAGACCCCTTGTCACCAGTTAAAGGTTAACATGGTTTTGAAATTGTTCAAATGGCAATTTCAAGAATGATAATTCCCAAGCCCATTCAGCCCACCAGCTGGTAAAAAATAGTTTCAAAAGCAATTCAACCCCTCAAACCCCCTAGATCAATGTGTGTAAATAGTGTCCAAGGTATTATTATTATTATTAAACAACCGCGCTGTGTGTTCCAGTAAGCCGCAAAGGCAATCCAGGTTGACGTCTGTTGACTTGTTTAATATCTGCACCTTTCAATATTGGCTTTATCTTGCACTGAAACTGAGATACAGTACGACTACATTATGTTCACCGCCCGACAATTCTCGGGTTTAGTCGCTGGAAGTGACTTGAAATGTGGCACAGGGGTGTATCATGAAGAGGGAAAGGGAAAGGGAGAAATCTGAAAACAGTTAATTGATTTGCGATTAAAAAAATAATCAAACAGTCGAGAAAACTTAAAAAAATGACTTCAAGTTCAAGCCCTACTTCTTTCTGCCCGCTCGGGATGCGAATGAAGTCAGTTTAGATGAAAAGTCCTCATCAAAACTTTTGCTGCACGGAACCACAAACCTAAACGTCATGTGTGTATATTTTTTTGTATTTGTTGATTTTTTCAGAAACCGCTGTATCGATTTTGATTGAAATTTTATGGGACCACCTCTGAAGTATGACATACCAATCAAAAGAAGAATAATCAAAATCGGTTCTTAATTGACGGAGTAATCGCGTGACAAACACAAAAAAACACAGTCGAATCTCAATCCTCCCTCCATTTTGAAGTCGATTGAAAATAATCTTACTGAACCTATATAGATGAATCGGATAATAGAGTCTTTGGCTACATGAACGATAAGAATGTATGTAGCCGATCAGTCTCTTATTCAATACGTATTACTAGACAATTAAATTTATTATAGGTAGTAGTGTGTGTTCAAGATTACTTCAATGCCGGGACTGTATGGCGTTTATCTAAATTAACACAGAACTCGCTGTTAATAATTTTGTAATTATTTATAAAAAAAGACCTCCGTGGTCTTATGGGTTTCACGCTTGCTTCTCACACAGGAGATGCAGGTTCGATTCCTGACCATGAGATAATAAATTTATGTTAAGTACATTATACGGACGTTCTAACGGTGATGGAAAACATCGTGAGGAAACCTTTAGTACTACATAGCTGCGGCGATGGGCTAGCCCCCTGTCACGAAAAATGGAGTATTGAATAACTGGCTCAAAGTGGACACAATTGTGCCTCTGCCACCCCGTATGGGAAAAGGCGTGACGCTATTTTATGTTATTTAATTATTTATAACAATTAATATTGTATTTAAAGCTGCTGCTCCCACAGTGGTCTAATGTAGAGAAGTGGCAAAAAATGTCATTTTCCGCCTTCTTACCTCAAAATAGCATCTTCGCCGCTTGATTTTGGGCTCTCTGGCGGAAGAATTCTATTCGTAACTCATTCGAAAAGGCTTATTTACGAGTACGAACCTCGCGACGACCATCGCCTACGGCTCGTGCAGTAAACTTCGCGGTTCGCAGATATAAGCCTTTGGGAACTCTATCTCTAAATCTACTACTGCTAAGTATATTTAACTTCAGTAGTAAAAAAAAATATTCGTTTATTTAAATCTTCATATTAACCCATTGCCACGCAAAATGGTGTATAGAATATTTGGCTAAACGGGGCGCATGCAAATGTTCTTTTCACTTCTCATGCTCGAAAAAGTACTACTTTATGCAGGATCTAGGCGACATAAAGTTGAATTTTATGCTCTTGTGCATAAAAGTAGCTTTTTAAATGTGTCTACACTAAGGCAGTGACCATTTAGCCCATACAGCCAAAAACAATTAATTGTACATGGATAAAACTTGCTAATTTATAATATTTCCATCCCTATTTGCATTTTTGATTTATAATAAGATAATACGAAAAAGAAACTAAATATCAAAACGTGTTTACCACAAAAAAAAACATTATTCCAAAATAATTTAAGAATAGGCTGTATATTTTTTTTATTTGCCCGAAAATTATGCAGGAAAATTAAAAAAAGTAAAGTAGCGGGAAAGAAGCCGTGAACTTTTCGTATTGAATTACTGTTTTATTTTCTCGCAATCGAAGTGAAAAGCAGAGTTTATAACTCGTCCACAAAACCATTTTTATCCTCGACATTACTATCAGCCCTCGCCTTCGGCTCGTGCTGCTAAAAGTCTCGGATATAAATGGTTCGTTTTGTGCACTTGTTGTAAAATCTACTATTTTCACTTCTCATGCTTGCAAAGTACGAGTTTGTGCTGGATGTATGCTGCACAAAATGCCACTTTTATGCTCTAGGGCACAAAGTAAAATTGTTTCAAAGACTAAGATAATCGGGCCTAACAGCTACACGCATAATTAAACTTCCTGGAATAAACTAGATATTTTATTTAAATTCCACAGTCGTGTTATCTATAACTAAATTATTAAAACTGGATAAAATAGAAGTCCATTATTATTTAAAAAAACTATCGAACCATTAAATGACTTGGCAGTATGAAGTACCTTGGTCTAATGTCACATGTCGAAAAAAAAGAAGGAAATTGGCGGGAAGCTCTTGCTATTCTTTGCAATTTGTTGCCGTTTTATGATTGTTGTTTTAAGATCATTTGTATGCCTTGCCTCGCAATCGAAGTGAAAATCAGCGTGTATAACTCGGTCATAAACACCATTTTATCCTCGACTTGACGTGTGAAATGGCGTGTTTTATGCCCTCGTTGCACAATCTATTATTGCCCCCTTGTATGGAATCTGTATGATTCATGGTATACGATTAGACGAAAGGAAACGTGGCTCTTATGTCATCCTTAGCCTAACTGATAAGACCCATCGCTAAGCGGCGGCGTCAAGTAAAATCTTAGAAATGATATGACAGTACGTCTATTATGAGTTTTTAAAACTACACGATAGCGACTTTAGTTTAGCATTTGTAAGGCAACGAGTACAGCGCCTCTAGCGGTACCTTCGCTAAACCAAAAACGGTATCTTTCTGTCCTTGCCCTCGCCATATAAAAGAAAGAGATAGTGGCATTATTACTCCAATAGTAACCTCCATTGCGTTTACTACGCCAACTCATATCTTAATAGACGTACAGATAACCGAAAACTTCATATAATCCACTTTTTAAACACTAGAGATTGAAGAGAACCAATTGAATCGAAGTAATCGAAATTGAAAAAATAATGTCAAACTCTATCCAAATTTGCTACATCCATTTCACAAATGATTGAAAGTGTATCGATTCATTCGATTAATTGATGTTTTTAAGCAATATCCCCTTACTAACAGGCTCAGACTGACACCCGTCAAGCACCATATTATCTTTTTCATACGATACGTCATTTTGTAAACTAAAAATCGAAAACTAAAACATAGCGCTCAAAGTGTATGAAACCAATAGCAAAGGGCGGTCATTACGCTTCTAAAGATTTGTCTAAATGCAAGCAAAGCAGCGAGCAAGAGCTAGAGATATATGTATTTGATGATGTGCCGATTAATCCCTTTGACTTGACACCCACCCACCACGGCCCTGTTTATGAACTTATTTTTTTTAATTCTTCACTCCAGGAGGCGCCATATTGAATTTAGCATGACGTCACGTAGCGTACGCCATGGACGATCAAGAGTTTTCTAGAGATAACTAACGTGTCAAATTTGGATAAGTAGTTTAGATGTTCTGTCGGTCGGTCTCAAAGACTTTACCCTCCTTTTGGCTTCGCCGTAGCCAAGCTGATGAATGAAACTGAGGCAGCGTGGATTTGCCGCCGAAGCCCAACACGAGGCCCTCTTTGTATGTACCTTGGTGTCATTATTTAAGTGAGTATCTCCATTGTCCCTCTTAAGACGTTGACGGCGACCCATCCATCGTGTCCTGAACTAAATCCATTCCAGACCCATTGGACCCGTCGGGGCCGTACCCACTAATCCCATCTGCCATCCAGACGGGTAAGGATTTTCTTAAGGGATACTCTGTAAGACGGTTACACGTATAATAAGAGCTATGTCCTATGGTAGACTAATGAAAATTTAGTAATATGCCGGCACTATATCTACAGATTAGGTGCACAGGGTGTAACAGAAAGTTGAAGTCATATTTTAAGTGGTTAGGGGCATCATTATGAACAACTTTCACTATGAAACCGATTTGATCAGCGCAACTTCATTTTTCACTACTCGTAATTTTCGTAATTTCTTTATTGTACTAAACAAAACAGACATACAGATAACTTATGATAGAAAAAACATGTACAAAGGCGAGCTTATCTCTAAAAAGAGATTTCTTCCAGCAAACCATGTTGGATAGGAGACGGAGATGATAGGTAAGGGAAAGAATTGCGCGTACAATTAAGACTATATTCTAATATAATACATATTACACATACATAAAACCCTATTGATAAGAAATATAGACTACATACACAGTTACATAAATACAGCATATCAATAAATATCTTACAAATATACTAATACATTATATAGCTAAATAGAAAGTGAAAGATAGTGCTTCTTTAGTCGGTTCTTAAAGATATTCAGTGATGGACTGTCCCTGATGGTGCAGGGAAGTTCATTCCACAGCCGTATAGCGCGGATTCTAAACCCGTGCTCGAAGGCTGCAGTGGAGCGTTGTGGGGCTTTAAGCATAGTAGCCATGTGAGTTCTCCGAGGCCTGCATGAAGAAAGAAATTCGAAGCGATCACGCAGGAAGTTAGGGTACCGAGGGTTCCACAAAATATTGTAGAGCAGGCATAGGATATGAGAGTCCCGTCGAAGACGAATCGGAAGCCAATTCAACTCCCTGCGATGTTGAGAAACGTGATCATATTTTCGCAGTCCGAAGATGAACCGAATCCCGAGGTTTTGAAGTCGTTCGAGTTTGTTCAGTTGCTCTTCATTTGCGCTTACCCAGCAAACATCAGCATAGTCAATGAGGGGAAGTAAAAGAGACTGGGCGAGAATAATTTTGGTCTGACGAGGAAGAAAGTTCTGAAGTCTCCTGAGAGAGTGAAAGGTAGCGTAAACTCGCCTGCTGACCTCGCTGATATGCGTTGACCAGTTTAACTGGTTATCGAAAACAACACCCAGGTTTTTCGCTGTGTCGCTATACATGATTACGGTACCGTTATAAGATACAGGAGGGACAGACTGTTGCTTCAACAAACATAGTGAGTGTCTGGTACCTATAATCATGGCCTGGGACTTGTTTGGGTTAACCAGTAGCCCAAATGACGAGGCCCATCCTCTAATACCCTCTAAGTCAGCGTTTAACGCCTCCACAGCGGAGTTTACATCATCGGGAGAGAAGTGGCGATAGATTTGTAAGTCATCCGCGTAAAGATGATAAGAAGATGAGAGGGCATCGGAGATGGAGTTAATAAATATAGAAAATAGAAGAGGAGAGAGAATGCCACCTTGGGGGACACCGGAGGTGAGGTCACACCAATCCGTGCAAGTCGTCTCCGATTTGATACGCTGTTTACGGTCACGAAGGTATGAGTCGAACCAGCTGATAGAATGGGAAGAGAGATTAAGAGATTTGAGAAGTTCAACGAGAATGTCAAAGTCAACACAGTTAAAGGCACTGCTGAAGTCGAGCAGGGTAAGCAACGAAAGCTGCTTCTGATCCATGGCAACCTGAATATCATCCGTCACTTTAAGTAGAGCCGTAACTGTGCTGTGACCCGGTCTGAAGCCTGATTGAAAAGGATTTAATAGGTTGTTAGAGGATAGATATTGGGAGAGCTGGGTATGGACAATGGATTCGAGGACTTTTGATAGGATCGGCAAGATGGAAATCGGGCGATATTCTTTGAAGCAGGTGGGATTGGATGATTTAGGGAGAGGGATAACTAGTGCATGTTTCCAAGCAGTAGGGAAGGAGCAGTTTGAAAGGGAAAAATTTAAAATGTGCGTTATGGGCGGAAGCAGGTCATCTAGGATAGTGAAGATCATTTTTAGGCAGATGTTGTCATGTCCGACTGCTTTGGAGCTAATCGCCAACAATGCCCTTTTAACTGTGTCAACTCCGACATATCTCATGTTGAAGGGAGTGGTGTTGGGAAGTGACCTAGAACGCAGGCTCCGAAGAGTGGCTTGCTTGACGGTAGAGTCCATCACAACGGGCGGTGCGGAGAGAAATTGATTAAGAGCGTTGAACTACTCCATACAAATCAGCTGACCGCCCGAGCCAAAACGTATGGAGGAAAGAAAAATAAACTTGCTCTGATCAAATCGGTGTTCTAGTAAAGGTTTTTCAGAATGATGTCCCTAACAAACCCTTAGAATATGACTACACCTTTCTGTTACACCCGGAAGACATGATGGCCTCTATGGCCTAGTGGTCGAGGTTTTTTCTCAGAAGCGAGACGTCCCGGGTTCGAATCCCGGCCGGGTTGGAAGAAAAAATATTCTTTTGGAAGATGGTCTTGAATGTTTGTGAAGCCGTCGCCGTCTCTGATGCTTATGACACAGGCTATCTTAGTGTGTTAGATTAGTTCTGCTTGTTTTACTATGAAGAGCAGTGTATTCTGCATTAGTAGAATCTAAGTTAATATACAGTATTAAATTTTGGGGTTACAGCTATCAACGCAATATTCTTAGTGCCTTTAGGATTCAAAAGAGAGCAATTAGAGAATTCTTTCGTCTTTTTGAAGTTTGGTGTATTAAATGTCCCTAGTCTTATACATAAATATTTATACTACTGTCAACCTTGAGTAAACAACTGAGTGACCTGGAAGGTCCGATGTGGAAGCATTTTAGAAACACTTCCAGGAGGCAGGACATGAAAATTGAGACAATTCAACCTCGATTAAACATTGCCAAGCAAAATGTTCTTTATCAGTCCATAAAATTGTATAATTAATTACCGAAAATTTTGAAAATAATTGATAAAACGAAGATTTTTAAGGGAAACATAAAAAATATTTGATGATAAAATCTTTTTATGACATTAATGACTTTTATGCTGAACGTAATTGTTAGAAGGGTTTGAACATAACAACATGCAAACATTAATTTAAATTATTGATTTATTTTTCTGAATGTTCATTAAATTTAGTAATAATTTTAGACATTAAGTGATTTGAGACACAATGTATATTGTTAATGAATAAATAAATGAAATTAAATGTGGGGCCAGAAGTATCGTATGTGCCTGTATAGATAGTCAACGAATGCACCAATATATTAGACCACAACAGAACAGATCAAGAGTATAGAGCTGTTATCAGACGCGTCAGACACAAATGTGAAACTCTACGTTCCCTCTGCACACGCCCTTACTCTTATCTCCTGCTGCATAGGGGTGGTTTTAGCTAGACCACGAGATCTTGTTAAGGTTGATAGCAGCCTGGCTTCATGCAAATAAGTTTTTGATTTAATATAGATGGTGCTGAAACCTCACGCCCAGTGGACATTTCATTATGCAACAAGTTAGTATTTTACAGGTCTGAACTTTCAACATTGGTAGAAAGAAGATTTTGATGATGTCAATAGAGTATTATCTTTAACCTTGAATTGGTTCACAGTTAACAATTTATTGTTAAATGCTGGTAAAATCAAATGTATCAAATTCTCACTTCCAAATGTCAGGCAAGTTGGGACCAGTTTAGTGTTGGACAGCAATACGTTAGAATTAGTAAATGACACGAAGTTTCTTGGAATAACAAATTGCAGTGGGGACCCCACATAGAAAAATTGGCTGGTAAATTAAGTTCTGCGGCTTACGCTGTTAGGAACATCAGACAAAACACAAATGTGGCTACATCTAGGCTAGTATATTTTAGTTACTTTCATAGTGTCATGTCCTATGGTATCTTGTTGTGGGGGAAAGCAGCGGTATTCAAACTATTTTTATTTTACAAAAAAGAGCTATTCGAGCAATTTATAATTTAAAACGCACTGACTCCTTAAGACAGCTTTTTAAAGAAATTGACATACTAACTGTAGCTAGTCAATTTATTTTCGAAAATATAATGTATGTACGCAAGCACCTTACAAAATTTCCCAAACTTAGCGATAGCTGTAATGTTAACCTAAGAAATAATCACAGACTGTGTGCGCCCCGATTTAGACTCGCGAAGGTTAGCAATTCTTTCAAGGATCAATGCATTCTTTACTACAACAAGATACCTCTGGAGATCTTGAAATTGCCATTTGAGCAATTTAAAATCCATGTTAAAGCGACTTTGTCGAAAAAGGGATATCACAATGTTCAAGATTACTTAAATGATGGGTCTGTATGGGGTTAATCTGGCTCAACACAGACCTTGCTGTTAATAATTTTGTAATTATTTATTCCTGCTTATTAATAATGATAATAACTAAATATTATATTTTGTATTAGTTAAGCATAAGCAATTTTTAAAAAGAGATCTAAAAGTCAATCTGTGGGAGTTTCTACGCCCTACTTCTCCCACAGTGGTCCAATGTAGAGAAGTGGCAAAAAATGACGATTGCTAAGTACATATATGTAAATATCTACAGTAATAAAGACATTTGGATTTTGGAATTTGGTAAAATTTGCGAAAAATTGCGTCACCGCTTTTCCCATACGGTTTGTCAGAGGCACAATTATGCCTTCGTCTTAGCCAGTTATTCAATACTCGATTTTGCGTAACACGGGGCGAGCCCATCGCCACAGCTATGGATATGCAAAGGTTTCGTCACGACGCGACGTTTCCATCAACGTTAGAACTTTACAATTAAGATAAATTACTTTATCAATCAGCCCACTGCTGGGTATAGGCCTCTTCTTCACCACGCCATCCAATCAGGTCCTGAGCCTCCCACATCCACTGCCTACCCTCTACGGCGATGATGTCATCCGTCCACCTGGCTGGTGGTCTGCCGACTGGTCGTCCTGCGGTTCTGGGTAGCCAATCTGTAACCGCTTTGGTCCACCTTCCGCCATCTATCCTTGCCAAGTGCAATGTCCCGCCCTCCCCACTTCAGTCTCGTGATTCGCTTGCCGACATCGATGATCTTAGTACTTACTTTAAATTACTTATCTAATAATATCACACGGTCAGCATCGCGATTCAAACTCGCATCACATAAGTGACAGACGAGCGTGTAACTGTCGTAACCATATTGTAGAATGGACCATATCATGAAACAGGCAACCATGGTTGAATTAGAACTTTCATTAACGAATAAATCTTTTAGGGACAAACACTGCGGTAGCTTAGATGAAGACTAAAGGGAGCGAGTTCAGCAAAGCCCCCGAAAAGTCTTCGTGTTAGTTTGACATGTATATCACAAAAAACATTAGGTAGTACTGAATAAAAATGCTTTTAAAAAGACATGTTTTTGCTGATGGCCAATGGTTGGCCATTTCATGAAAAGATCAATTCTATAATTTGACTGACCACGGAAAAAAACGAAATATCTCATACACTTTTGTACCAATATTGCCAGGCGTTACTTTTAAATTGTAGCTTAAAAGTCAAAGTCAGAGTTATTTATAACCGTTGAAATTTACAAATATGCTTAGAACATGTAATTTTTTTTCCACTTCTCTACGTTGGACCACTGTGGGAGAAGAAGGGAATATAAACTCCCATTTTTAAAATATCTTCATGAAACGGACCCCAGTCAGCTCGTAGTTTACAGATGTGCACAAATTAGATGTAGATTGGAACTGTGGATTCCAATTGTGACGCAATTTATGCCTTTTGGGCTTGCAGGGATTTCTCGTCTCTGGCACTGAACGGTTATACCACGCCACCTGAGAAAGAGGAAGTACAAGTATTGATTGTAACAGATTTTCTCATAGCTTACCCCTGATTTTTATTTACGGGCTTCACAAGTGACGAGATTAGGTTATTGTATTAGATTTAAGACGACACCAGAAAGAAATGGGGCTATTTTCGAATCCATTTACTGCACTATAAAGATATACGGATTAAATTTTTTGAGTAAATGTTTATTGAGTATTGTGTTCAGATTCTCACTGAAGAAAAACGCGATTGGTTAAAATTTTCTCGATAAAATTTAATTACGAAAATACCTCTATTTTTTTTATTTTTCCCTGCAATTCTAAAATCCTAACATATTTAATTTCGGAATTACATTCAAAATGTGGATATAGTGTATTCCTAAAGTCTCCTTGAAAATATTTTTGACAAAATAGCGTAGTTTATTTTAAAACTATTTTTATGTGGTTTGAGTGGTGGGGTTTGAGTCGAGCGCATTGTTTGCGCTCTTTCCTTTTTATGTGGTAGTAATTAACGCTGTCACTTTCGTTTAGATTCGTATTCCCGCCTTTACATAACACTTTAACACCATATACAGCGTAAAAAAACAAAGAGAAAGAAATGGGAAATAACAAAACGACCGAAATAAATATGTGCAAATGACCGTGAACAGCGGAATTTCCTAAAATGATCGAAAAAAATACTGATTTGCGCGACTAAATTACTGAATAGTTGAGCCACCGCTTATTGGTTAAATAATCGGTTAAATGTCTGCGCAAAGTGGCGGGCCAGGGTAGGTGAAGGATAAAGGAGGCTAGCTCTTAGCCATTTTGGTTTATTTATTTATCGGTGAACTGAACAGGACTCTCCCGATCTTATCGGAAAATATTTTTAATTGCGGGTATTGAGGTTTTGTGCTTTGTTATTTGTAATATACGATTAATAACTGCTCATTCGAATTATAATAAACAATATTAAGTTTATTAACGTATCTCATTTTATTTCTGTAAATAAGTTACTCAATTTCTATCCACTTCCGGTTTTAATGAGCAAAGAGTTTCGTTAACCTGAGTACATAGTTAAATAAAATAAAAATAAAAATATGTTTATTGCCGTAACCAAATTATTACATTGCTTACAATAACAACTGGGGCCTTCTTTTAAGTATATCAGTCCATAGTTTTTGGTTACAAGTAATAAGTAGATGCTAGCTAATAATAAAAACAAATTAATAAGGAATTTGTGTGTTGTGCATATTATATTATTTTTTTTGTGTGAGTGTGTATGTTTGTGTCTGTGTGGTGCGTGTGTGCCTATTGTGTAAGTGCGGTTAATATCTACTAGTATTTTATGTTAATATAATCTTATGTTGCTTGACAGATAATGCTCTCAATCTCTTCGTAGCTTTCAGTGATTATCCATGTCATCACATGTTTTTTACATTCTATGTAGTTTTTTGTTTGTATATTTAGGCTTTAATTTATTAAGTTATATATGCGGGCTGCCTGAAATTTGCATTGCCTGCGAGCAAATGTGGACTTACAAGCTGGCACTTCACTAGTGGTATGTTTTCTTCTTTTGTTTAATAACTCTTTGTCAACTGCAGATGTTTTATGAATTTTAATGACTGAGTTTATCATGTACAGTTTTCTAACAGTTAACTGCCGGCTAAGCGAGTGCAATCCTCTGTTGGAAACCTATATGGTTTGAAGTACATGTCCTTCATTAATGTTCGTTGAGCTCTTTCTATTTCGATAAATTTAGTTGTAATGGCTCCACCCCAAACTGGAATACAGTAGTTAATTATTGATTGCGCTAAAGTAACATATATTTTGTTAAGTAAGGTTGGGGGACCTATGTGCCTGAGATTTTTTAAATCCAAATTAACCTTTTTACTCTATCACTAAGCATCTCAATTTGTGGGAACCAAGATAGTCGCTGGTCAATCATGACCCCTAAGTATTTGGTTTTAGAAATTTTATCGATAGATGGGCAACTACAATTATAGTTTTTTCGGATAAGTGGTGGTCCGACCGATTTCGGTCACGGACCGATTTTTTTCGGATATCACAATTATGAATCTTAATTCTGTAGTCGTTAGGGGGCTGCGTTCAACTATACCTGGTAAAACACAGACAAAGATTATTTTTAGCGTATTGAGTGTGAGTAGATGGGATCTGAGCCATTGTGACATTATGGAAAGTCTCAATTCTGCATCCTTGCGAGTATAGTCCCAAGTTGTGTTAGAAAAGACTACCGCAGTATCATCAGCGTAAGAGATGACTTTTGAATTTGCTATATTCAGGTTACATAAATTATTTATATATATTAAAAACATCGCTGGTCCTAAAACACTCCCTTGCGTAACTCCAAATGTAACAATAGTTTCTTCACTAGTATATTGACCAAGCATAACCTTCTGTCGCCTGTCAATGAGGTAGTCCTTAAACAGTGCCAGAGGAGTTTCCCTGATGCCAATGTTCTCTAGCTTCTGCACCATAATGGGGATGCATGCGGTGTCAAAAGCTTTTTTTAGGTCTAAAAATACAGCGAGGCATTTTTTACCACAGTCCACCTGAACTACAATGTGTGAGGTCAAAGCTCTAACGGCATCCTCTGTAGACCGTTCATTTCTAAAACCATATTGTGTATCTGATATTATGTTGTATTTGTTTAGGCAGCTAATTAGTCTTTTATTAATAGGTTTTTCAATTTTTTTTTAGATCTAAGGTAAAACAGATATGGGCCTATAATTATTGACATCATCTCTGCACTCTTGCACACATTTTTCTTATTATCAGGTTAAAACACAGTATTTTGTTAATTATTGATAGTTATACAAAATAATTATTAAGATCGAGGTTTTTGACTATTTTGAATCATATAGCCAATAAAATATAATTAGTAAAATTTGTCGAAGTTGTTGAGTTTGCGATTCACATAAGTAAATACCACTTTTGACTACCATGGCGTTCAATGTGTTAATGTCGTAGCTGTATCGTAGAATTTATTTATTTCATTAAATTATCAGAAAGGGTTGAATTTTACAATAACATGTCTTTTTAAAAGCATTTGTACTCAGTACTACGTGGTGTTTTTTGTGTTATATATGTACCTAACCTAACCTAACACGAAGACTATTCGGGCGCTTCGCTGCGCTCTGTTTTTCCCTAAAATATTTCTTCGTTAAATGAAAGTTATAATTCAACCATGGTTGGCAATTTCATGATATAGTCAATTCTACGATATTGTTACGACATTAATATGTACTCGTAATAGCATGCCCCTGAGTGTCCCTCACATTTGAGTAGTGCATCCGGGCTCTGGGCAATCACAAATTCGGTCTATAAGTGGGTAATCACTTAAACATTTTATGCCCTCCCCTATCTAAAGTAGTTAAACGGTATAAGTGCGTTGTTCACGAACCACAAAAGTTATTTCAACGAATGGCAGTCATTTTACGATTAGAAATACCCTCAGGAGGGTAATATTGTTGGAGTGTTTGAACCGGATGCACTACTGCCAACTTTTAAGTTAGACTAGCACTCAAGTCAGACTCTTTCTATGGGGAAATGGCAACGGTAATATGGTTCCCAGTGCCCATCAGTAGGACGCAGATGGGCTGATAATGGTATACTTCTAATCTCATCGTTTCGTTGACGCGAACGATCATCGGATATATGTATTATCGTTTAAATGAGCTTCGGCAAGTTGTTATTCGACGAAGCGTTATATCGGTTTATATATAAATATAGACCATTAATGTCCCCACCGAGGGGCGCAGGCCTTTACCCGGATACGAGTAAAGTTAAGCCATACTCCACCACGCTGGCTCAGTGCGGGTTGGTGGAGGGGTTTTACGACCGTAGCGGTCGTAAAACCCCTAGCGAACACGTAGCGATAGTAGCCGCGACCTACAGCTTAACGTGTCATCCGGAACAATGAACGTCCGATGATGTACTTAAGGTAAATCAATTATCTTATTGGTACATGGTCAGGAATCGAACCCGCATCTCGTGTGCGATAAGCAAGCGTGAAACCCATTAGACCAAGGAGCTCCATGTTATCGGTTAAAATGGTTTGGTAGAAATAAGGCATCTTCCAACTGAGCAATCGATCAATGGTGTTCGGTGATATGAAAATCGATCAAATGACCTTCGAAGTCACCTAGGGAAACCGCGGCAGTGACACTTTACCCGTTTATGCGTTTTGCCCCTCTCTCGCTAGCTCTTGCCCTCGACGCGTAAGTAGGACAGTGATAGACGCTATGACGTCATCAGAGCGAGGTGCCAAGTGTAGTAAAACAGCATAGCGTCACGCCGTTTCCCGCACGGGGTGGGAAAGCGTCCCCGTTCATCCATTTTGCGTGGCACTTTACTAAAAACAACTCACATTGATTGACGTAATTCGCCCAAAAAGCCTTTTGAAAAACCTTCAACGCATACTTATTTCAACTCCCAATGGCTTTGAATGTGCCTTTTCGTGTTTGAATTCGTAATTTCCTGTGACGTCACGGCTGGCCGAGAGGGTCACAAATGTTGCAATTATATTTGGATATTAAACTTTACTTATTTTCTATAAATATCTTATAAACGTAGGTCACCTTTATTTAATACATCGGTCAGAAATGTGCTCGGCGTGACGTTAGACTCATTATGAGTTTCATTCATGAGAAGAAGATATCATGATCGACGACCTCTGTGGCGCAGCGGTTGTGGCTCTGCCTACCATGCGAGAGATCCCGGGTTCGATCCCCGACTGGGGGTAAAAAAAACACCAGTTCTTGGATGTTTATATGTGTGGGACGTCGCTGTTTCTGGTCCCACGACACAGGGTATCCTAGTGGCCAGAAGCAATTAATGTAAATGTTTATGTTTATGTTGTTTATGATCTTAACTTGCATATGAAATGCAAACTCTGTCTTTGGGTTAAATATACAACATTTTCACACAATGCCATAATATCTTATCCCCTATTAGGTAACAGCAGCATTATGGCGTAATTCGTCTGAGCTATGAACTTCATATAGACTTTTACGTTTGACACCTTGCACCAGCTTCATCTGTCAAATTGGTATCACGCAAGTAGCATCATAATGGAGGCCAAACCCAAGCTCATTGAATGAAGCCTAGAAGCCTTCGGTGATACCCCGCAATCGATGAAATTGTATGAGCATGAGATGAACCATAGACACACGCTATGAACTTCAGAGAGTTACGCCATAAGGCTGCAGTTGCACTATTGATTTAAGACATTTCTATAAAATCTTAACTCAGCACAATGCAGATACAAAACGTAATCTAATCTGCATAGTTCGTTCCGATAGCAATTATTCATCAGTGATTGCGTTTTTTAGTCCTACCATACCAGCTGCATCTAACGCTAGACCTGGAGGCAAGACCTGGAAGGGTGCTGGAAGCAAGCCGATTGAATATTAATGCGAACTAAGCCAGGCGGACTTAGTCGCTGCCCGTGGCGCGACTTTGTTACGCGTTTTAGGTAGTCCTGTGGTTCCCGGTCATAAAACCATTCGTTCAACATTTTAGAGGCACCTATAATGTCCCTCTAAAATGTTGAACGAATGGAATGTTTGACCGGCATTGTGGCATTGATAATTGCTCTGCACTTGTTTAGCTTGTTCATTAGTACCAACTTCACAGACAAACTAGGGGCGGCACGCAGGCTCGCGTCGGCGCTCGAAATTTGAATGTCATAATTAGTGGGAAATTGATACATTATGGTCATAATGTCATAGTGTTAAAAATTAGTAAAAAACACAAATTTTGCACTTTTCTGCCTCAGCGACTAATGTTAAGGCCATATTCAGCAATTCATATAGCCTTGAGTGCGGGGTCAGGCAGGGCGGACTTACATCTCCCAAGTTATTCAATCTTTACATCAATCAGCTGATCGGGGAGCTCAGCAACACCGGTATTGGATGCTCAATCGATGGCACATTCGTTAATAACATATCTTATGCTGATGATATGGTGTTGCTGAGTCCCTCGGTCAAGGCCCTTAGAAAACTTTTACATGTCTGTGAGTCCTACGCTGTTACACACGGGCTCAGGTATAATGTGAAGAAATTGAGTTGATGGTGTTTCATTCAGGGACTAAACCGCCTGATAAGGATCCGGTTGTGTCATTGTGTGGAGCACCTCTCAAGCGGGTTCCACATTTCAAGTACCTGGGTCACGTGGTCACAGAGGGGCTCGTAGATGACATTGATATTGAAAGGGAGCGCAGGGCGATGGCGGTCCGATGTAATATGCTGGCCCGCAGGTTTGCGAAGTGTACAAGGGCTGTCAAATTGACACTTTTCAGAGCATTTTGTCAGTCCTTCTACACTAGTGGCTTGTGGGTCAGCTATACGCGGAGAGCCTACAGCGCCTGCGCGTCCAATATAATAATGCGCTGAGAATACTGTTGGGGCTGCCGCGATACTGCAGCGCCTCGGCTATGTTTGCCGAAGCTAGGATTGACGATTTCTTTGCAATAATGAGAAAGAGGATTGCCTCGTTAAGAAACCGCTTTTTCGGCAGCTCCAACACTATCCTCAGCACTCTGGCTGGGAAGGTGGACAGCCCTATGTTGAAGTACTGGATGGATGTGCACCTTCTCAGTAACAAACCATAAATTATAATCATATTTTAGGACGATGTTTTGTGTGTGTGAGAGGGTGTGTGTGACTGTGTGAGTAGGGTGTGAGTGTGGGTGTTATTTATTATTCAAGGATGATGGATGATGTATTTAGTTTAATTTTAAACTTTTTTATAATGATAAAATAATATCTACCTATGGATGTGTATGTGTCAAAATGTATGCTATCTGAAATAAATATTTTGAATTGAATTTAATATTGCAGTGGGAGCTGTTATGATGTTTATTTTTAAAAGACTTCAAAAAAAGAGTGAGATTCTCAATTCGTCGGGTTGTTTTTTATGTATGTTCAGCGATTTCTCCAAGACGGATGGACCCATTTATTTTTATGTTGGAGAGGGTTTACCTTCCGATTGGTCCCATTGCAATCTGGTCAGGATGTGATTATAGGATCCTGGAAAAATCGAAGGAACTCTTCAAATATTATAGGCAGACCTATCTCGCTGTTTGTCTTGTTCATAGCAACTCGTTTATTTACTCTCAAGAGGCATAATTTTGTTAAGTTGAACTGATGATGAAGACCACAGATGGCCACCGGTGGCGCAAGCAGGAATAAATACCAGAGTAAAAAAGTGTTCGAGTTCAGATAAAATCAACCTTAAGTCATTGTGCATAAGAGTCACTGACAGTTCGATTCGCATACTTTTTCGACGCGTAATTGTTCCTGCTTCCTACACGGGACTTCTCAATACTGGGTATCCCATAGGTTGCGATATGGTTACTTCATTATTATTTGAAGACCCGAATGGCCGAATCGGCAGTGATCCTGCCTACGAAGCTAAGGGTCCCGGGTTCGGGTCCCGGTGGGGAAAAAAAATTGTTTGATGAGAACGGATGTTTGTACCCTAGTCATGGTTTTTTATCTATCTAAGTATAATATTTATCTATATAAGTATGTATATCGTTGTCTAGTACCCAAGATAAGATACAGGGAATCCTAGTTTAGGGCTATATCAATGTGTGTAAATAGTGTCCAAGGTATTATTATTATTATTATTAGGGCTGCTACTCGTAGTAATGTATTCTCGTCGTAATGCATATGGTGGAGTAGAAGTGATAGTGACGTACCTAAGGAGAGCTTCTCAACAATGTATTAACGTCTCAGTAAGGACTTGATGACGGGATCATGGAGAAATCGAGGGAACTCGAAGATGCAGTTCTCGAGGAGGAAGACTTGGTAAAGAGGAACTGATGACATAACACAACTAATGATGAAGACTACAGATTGTTACTCACACCAACTCAACTCTAGGTATTTAATGGGTTGGAATTAGATTGCTTAAAGGTTACTAATCAAATATGGTTTAACTGAAATCGGTTTTAAGGGTTCCGTAGAGAAACAAGGAACCCTTATAGTTTCGTCAAGTCTGTCTGTCCGTCCGTCCGTCCGTCCGTACGTCACAGCAACTTTATGCAGAAACTATTAAGACTACATAGTTGAAACTTGGTATTTAGGTGTATTCTGTGAACCGCTTTACGTTTTTTATGCAAAATATGAAAAATTAAAATAATTAAAGAGGTTCCCCATACATGGAACTGAAACCAAAAAATATTTTTTTCATCAAACCTATATGTGTGGAGTGTCTTTAGATATGTCTTTAAAATGATGTTGAGGCTCCTGAAAACTTTTTCCTCAAAGTAAATCGTTAAAGAGACAGACCCTTCCAAATAAAAAAACAGTTTTTAAAATATATTTATTAATTTAATTACATTTATTAAAAACCGCAAAAATAACTTTGTCATTCGTACAAACACTATAAAAAACAAAGTTACAACACAAACATCCAGTCACATAATTACTTGCTACAACGGACCCTTCATTTTACTTTTTGTTTAGATTATAATATGTTTGCGTGCAAATTTCAAGCACCACGAATCGAGTTGATTATTTACCGATATAAGCGCCTTAATCAAACAAAACTATATTTTGCGCAACAGAAGGCTAGGCTAGCCAATAGTAGCAGCTATATAAACATGAGATAAAATTAATGTACCAAGAAGAGTCCACGGAATTTTGTAATTAGAGTTAGCGTTAAAATGTATTAATTATCTTGCCTTTATTAACGTAACCATCGCTGAATGAATTGCTGGCTACACGTGACGCTTTGTCGTACATCTTTCTCTACTTAGGCCCGCCAGATTGAACGCAAGTAAGCACTATACTTGGATCAACTTCGACTTCTCCAAACAAAATATGAAGTTGTCAAAGCCTCTCAACGCTGGAAGTCTTTCAAAGATATCTTTTTCCTGTTATAGATTCTGAATTTTATTACCACTGCCTGAGGCTTAAAATCGCGATGTCTTATAACCAGGTACAGGCGTCCAGATCCGAGAATAATGCTAACCCTTCTACGAGATATTTGGGACAGGCCAAGAAAGTAAAAAGATTATCCCAAATGGCAAAGAAATGTACCTAAGTAAGTAATAGAAACTGTTGTCCATAGGGGTGGCAGGTGGAGTTCTCGGTCTGAAGGGCTCTTACGGTACGTTTCGTTGACATGGTTTTGTGTAAAAGGGTCTTTTATGTACAGTTTGGCTGAAGGTAAGCGGTCTTGTTACTTACAGTTTCACGTGTAGTTGGTATGAAATATAATAGGTACCTTACTGAATTGAGTAACGGAAGGTCGTATGAGGCGTGCCTGTTAAAGAAACGATCATTAAATTTTAAAGCCCCATTTAACGCTATTGGGCGTAACGTCAAGGCGGGCGAACTGTCATGAACATTATGTACTCAGAAATAAGAGCCATGGTTTATACAATTTTATAGATCTGACACACCATTAGCGTTTAATGTGGCTTTAAAATTTAAAGATCGAATCCGTAACTGGCTGTTTGTTTGCAAAAAAGCTGCTTGTTTCTCCGAGGAAGAGATTTCCTGTTAGAGATGTCGATAGTAATAAAGAACTTTGTAGATCTTGAAATACACTGTCATTACATCTTTCGTATACTTTTTTCTCTGATCGAAAGGTGTGAATAAGAAGGACTGTCAAAAATAGGGCAAAGTGGGGTGTGCGAGAGAGTAAGATCACTGAAGTGCAAAGCAAAGCCAGCCAATTTTACGAGATGGTAAAATTATGTAAACAAACTTTCAAGGTTTTAAAAAAAATTATTTGAAGAAACTTTGTTGAAACTTCGTATTCTAAACGTCGTCGGCGTCTTTATTAGACGAAGAGCTCAACTGAACCATATTTACGACAAAATCTTTTGATTTATCAATCGTTTTGTAATTTTTTCTATAAAAAATGCTCTGTACTTTTATGATTTTGGATACCTTCTTGTAGCAATTTTTTCACATCTTCAAATTGAAATGAGTTATTGCTACAAACCTTAGGACTTTCACCTTATATTTTTATGCGAACTCATCCGTAGCCGTAGTAGAACAGCGTAACTTAATTGGTAGTTCGCCTTTACCTCGTTCATATTCTTCAAAAGTTCTGCCATTGCTTTTTTTATCTAAGCTTATTTCTTTATCATGCAGCCATTCCTGGATAACTGCTTACTCCATGCAGTGGTGAGAGTTTTTTCTTGGTGTTTTTAGTGGTAAGGAGCATTGCCCTGTACCGCTAACGCATTTTCACTAAGTTTCGGTGAAATTTGCGGTGTTCTCAAACCACCGCTCAAAGCGGATCGCGTCGATTGACTCGTGGCAATCACCTGTGTTTTTTAATTCAAATACATCATCAGTGCCCTCTACGAAACCATTTTCATTTCCTATATGCACCACAATCAGTCTGACCTTCGAATTGGGTACTATGTACCCATATTCAGTCCCTCCATAAAATGCTCCATAATGCCGTTTAGAAGTTAGAAGTGTAGTAGTTTCCACGTAAGTTTTTGCAACAGTGTGCCCTGCTTTTTGCTAGTATCGAGGGTATTTGAAAGATGGCAATTTGGTCACCGGACGCACCCTACACATCAACTTACTGGATACTTATAACATCCATCCTTCCTTATACCATATGGATACTGAATACCATCCTCCATGCCGTCCAGCGGCGAAGACACCCCAGGGGAGTTTGGACATTATGCATCATTCTCATCGACTTCGTTAACTTCTTCTCCAACTATTCTCAATAAATGTCTATTTTACTTTACTAAGTCGGAAAGCGGCTACCGTTTAAAACGTCTTGAGAATGTTTGGTGCTCTTAGCACTACCCAGGAGACCGTGTAGGGTGATGGAATCCAAGTGATTCCTGCGGAATGGACGTGAGCAACAGTCCTCCGGCCCAAATGTTGATATGTTCTAAACTGACGGATTCCCTGTACCACGAATCTCACAACGACAGCCGTCGTGGACCAACTGGCAACATTATTGCGTGCGAGAGAAAAGGACAGAGATAATAATTGTTCGCTATCGCAATGTAACTCAGTAGAGGTCATATTGTTTACATTCTTTATCTCGACAAATTGCCATTACTTTAAAGCTTGTGTATTCACCTTCCTACATCATATTTCTCTCAGAGCCATAGATATTTGGCGTGATATGTTTTTTTCTGTGGGTTTACAGAAGATTTTTTTTACACTACTACACTTAACTTTCTCGTTTATTAACATTATTCGTGCACCGCAACTTTGCACTGTCGAGAAATATTTTCGCGTTGGAAGCGATTGCAATTCAATTCTTCAGTGGAATTCCATTTATCAATGGAATTCAATTCTCAAAGTGGCGAGACGAGGTACGACGTTCGACTCCCGGGAGAAATTCACAAGTTGCTGGGGATTTGTTAGGATACTGTAGACTAACTCTCTCTTTGTAACTTGAAATAAAAATAGCTGAATGCCCAGACTCCAGCTCAAATACTCGTAAGATGCCACTCAAATGTCATACCATCGCTCTCATTTGTCGCGGAGACAATGACAGCATAACTGAGTGTCCGTCAAATTTTGAGTTGGCGGTTGTGTGTCCAGGCCTGAGTGTCCGTATCGAGCTTTGAGTTATCGCCTGTGCACCACACCTTAAATAAAACCGGTGAAGTGCGAGTAGGACATCTGACCCGCACATGAAGGGTTCCATACCATTGTACGCGGAAAAAGGTAAACCGACAGTCTTTTGTACGAGTACATGGTATATGTACTCGTTTTGTATATGTAATTTTTAATAATAAAATATTAAATATAATAAAATTACTAGGGGGCCTTTTCAAGGCCTTACATTGAAACATTGAAAAATAGTTTTGTGTCTGTAGTATGTATGTATTAAACTATGTAATCAGATATGTACGAAACTCTTTGCTCATTGAAACCGGAAGTGGATAGAAATAGAGTAACTTATTTACAGAAATAAAATCAAATATGATAAAAAACTTAATATTATGATAATTTGAATGAGCAATTAGTAATCATATAATGACAAATAACTAAGCACAAAACTCAATTCCTACAATAAAACATCTCTTCCGATAAGATCGGGGGAGTCCATTTTTCACTGATAAACAAATAAAACAAAATGGGTAAGAAAATGGGCATACCAGCAATTTATTCTATGGGTACATCTTTTAGTTCTTGAAAATCGGTATGTTTCATTATTTGTTGCGGTTGCGGATACAGAAATGCACATTCTGTGAAAATTTCAAATCTCTACCTATTTCGGTTGATCCGATACTGCACGGTGACGGACGGACGGACGGACGGACAGATAGACGAACCGCGGAGGCTCAATAATAGGGTCCCGTTTGGCACCCTTCGGGTACGTAACAATAGAAATATTCCACCTTTTTGCGTTTATTATCATCTTCACAAACTTAACAATCAGGTAACGTAAAGAACTACTTAAGCCACAAAGGTTTGTATGTACCTATAGTACAAAAATCTTCAATAAAGATACTATAACAAAGAATCCAATATGTCATACCCTATTAGGAATAATACTTACAGAACGGATGAGAAACGTCGCTAAAAGAAAGAAAACTAATATTATCAATGCTTTAGATCATGCTAAAAACTCCACCTATTATTACCGGCTCATGAGAGTACACTGACGGACGGACAGACAGACGGACAAAACGGAGGCTTAGTAATCACGTTTGGTACGGATTTGTCAATAAAAGGTACCTAAATACTAAATAAAATAATCATTATTTTACAACAAAATGGCGAAATTCGACGAAAGCTTAATACCAATGTCAGACATAACGTTAGTTCTACCAACGATAACTCTCCATAATACCCAACGTCATCCAAAACCCCTCATCTGCAACCCAGGTTTAAACCTAACCTCAACATTGCTATTCATAGACGCTCCTCTCTATCCTCCGATATGCTGCTGCCATGTTTGTGTAATGCAGAGCCGTTACGAGCTGTGGTTACGTGATTCGGAACTCCATCGGAGTATCCACCACACTAGTTGGACCTGCCCCTTTTTGAAACCTTATCATGTAATTAGGACCATCCAGGTTCACTTCGTCGACATTCCCATTTCGTCCACATATTTTTTGATACAATTTCAATAGCATTTGAAAAAAATACCAGTCAAATTATGTATGACATTGTGTAAATTGACTTAGGTATTATTTTAGTTTGTAGTAGTTATTATTATTATTTTGGATTATCGATTATGACATTCTAATATTTTAATCAGATTTTCTATCAAGTTATGCAAATTCACTGAGGTAGGTATTAGTTCGTAGTCTTACTAATTCATACATAAACTAGTTCTGTGAGAACAGTAGACCTTGCTTTTTTCAAATTTAAAGTTTGTAGGTCGGCTAGAAATACATTAGAAATATAATACATTAGGTCGATGATTGTGGCCTATTAGTCATATATTATTTCAGGTGTCTAGCTTTATCTACAACATAGTTACAGCTGGGTCTAAAATACCCCGAGGTGTTTTCGCCTCCACTCCCCTTTTTAGATTTTTTTACCTCGGCCTCTCAAATTCGATTGAAATCTGTCGATAAATAACGTTACAGTAAACGTCCCCTCTTTTCCCCCTATTTACCTCCCAATATAAAATCACGGTCGACTAAATAAATAAATAAATCAAGGAACTTGTGTACCAATTTTCATCCAAATCGGTTGAAAAATGCGACCTACAGGCGAGTACAGACTGACAGACGAACAAAGGCATTCTTGGCCAATATCGAAACTGAACGCTTCGCTCGCTCGGTCAATATTCAAATTCAAAATTCAAATTCAAAAAGAGTTTATTTCCATAAGAAACACATAGGTAACATTTGGAGAATGTCAAATCTTAAACTAACACATGTATAAGGTACAGGGAAATATAGAACTCAATTTGAATTCCGTCACCTCAATGTTTTAGATGCTGGAGGCAAAGAGGCGACTAGAAACCTCCAGCTTTATACGTTATTTTTTACAGAATAAATATTGTAAATATACCGTTGCGTAATAATATTTGGCTGAATGTGCTGTGCTTATAAACGTAATATATCAACCACTGTAACCCCATTTATGCAAATGGAGAGCCCTCTTTTAAATATACAAGTAAGATGAAGCCATACTCCACCACGCTGGCTCAGTGCGGGTTGGTGGAGGGGTTTTACGACCTACAGGCCTACAGCTTAACATGTCATTCGAAACACTCAAAGTATCTCATTGGTACATGGTCAGGATTCAAACCTGCGTCTCCTGTGTTAGAAGCAAGCGTGAAACTCATTAAGGCGATACCTCGTTCGTGCAAAGGTCCCCGATACTCCAGTCCAGGCGGAAAGACTCGCAGTGTAAGAGGGACGGAACCAGGAAAAAATGAAAAAAGTAGCGCTAAACCACAGAATAATTGCTTAAAAATAAACTACGCTATTTTGTTAAAAAGTTTTTTAAGGAGATTTTGCGAATACATAATATCCACATTTTGAACGCAGTTCCACAATGAAATTAGTTAGGATTTCAGAATTACAGGAAAAAATAAAACAATTAAGAGGTGTTTTCGGAACTAAATTCTATCGAGAAAGTTTCATCCAATCGCGTTTAGCTTTAGTGAAAATCTTAATCAAATACTCAATAAACGGTAACCCAAAAATCAAATCTGTAGATGACTTCATGGTGGAGCCTTTTTTTTTCGTAGCACCTTAGACTACGGAGCTCTTTTCTACTATAGCTTACAAAATTGCAACTTAGTAAAGACGTTCCCTTATTTACTGGACAGATATGTAACATTTTGGTCTCCGTAAGAGCTGCGTATCCAACAATCATTAACAATACATTGCTACTGGCTCCACATTGAGTTACCCTGGGTGGGAACAGGAAACAGTGAAGTCACATCAAATTAGCATCGAAGACCCGGAGAATTAGTTCTCTTATTATTGGTGAGAATGTTGTGAATAAATTCCCAATAATTCACCAAGTTTAAAACCGACTTAAAAACCGACTCTAAGTTTAAGCCCTATTTCTTCCCCCCTGTCGGGATGCTAATGAGATCTGTGTACATGAAAAGCCCTCATCAAAACTTTTGCTGCAGTTTTGTATCTGTTGATTTATTGAAAACGCGCTGAATCAATTTTGATAAAATTGTATGGGAGTATGACCTAGCATCAAAACAAGAATCATCAAAATCGGTTCATAATTGACGGAGTAATCGCGTAACAAACAAACAAAAAAAACAGACGAATTGAGAACTTCCTCCATTTTGAATCCAAATATGGCTACATGCTTGCTTCACATGGAAACTTGAGTGTGTACCATCAAATACACTTTATCAGCTTTTTCTTTTTTTATGTCTATTAATAAGCGCAATACTCGTAAAGGTAACCCAACAAATTGACACTTCTCAAACTGGGTTAGGTAAGGAGAAAAGTGCGAGTCGTAATCGCGTAGCATGGGTTCTGTGAACTTTGTATGTCCTAATTTCCGGGTCTCCAGCCACCCAATAAATCATCATAATTAACAATGAAAGCGCGTTTTAAATATTTTCCGTCTTCTCATCTCATAATTTTGGGTTCTCAGGCGGAAAAATCTGTATTCTATCTACCTATATACTATTTTGGGTGATGTATATGGATTTGAGATTAATTTGTTTCTAATACACATTAACCCACATCCTACTCGTAGACTAGGATTCTGCTCGGCAACCATAGCCTACGGAACCCTAAAAAGCTTCGTAAAGCGTGAGTGATCTCATTTGCAGGGTCCCGTACCTCCGAGGCAGCTTCCCTTTTTTCTCCGCCAACATCATAAATAAGTTAACCTACGTTGATAGGTCGCAAATTTGAAGTCAATTTCGATTGTAGATAGGCACGTGAAGGGTTTGTTTATATTGTTTTCTTATGAAATATGGCATTTAAGGTAGGTATAGTTCGATTAGGTAAAAATCAAGATGCCTTGCAAACAAAAAATTTGTAGAGCCCTTCTTAGAGGTGTATCATGAAGGAAAAATCTGAAAATTTATTGTCGATTTAAAAAAAACAATAATAGTAATAAACATTTACATACAGGCACATAAGTACATTGCTTCTGGCTTTACACTAGGTTACCCAGTGTCGTGGGAACCAGCAGCATTATGGCGTAAGTCGTCTGAGCTATGAACTTCATATAGACTTTTACGTTTGACACCTTGCACCAGCTTCATCTGTCAAATTGGTATCACGCAAGTAGCATCATAATGGAGGCCAAACCCAAGATCATTGAATGAAGCCTAGAAGCCTTCGTTGATACCCCGGAACCGATGAAATTGAAAAGCATGAGATGAACCATCGCCACACGCTATGAACTTCAGAGAGTTACGCCATAAGGCTGCAGAAACAGCGACGTCACACACATATAAACATCCAAGACCTGGGGTTTTTTTTCTGTATCCCCGGCCGAGGATCGAACCCTGGACCTCTCGCATGGTAAGCAGAGCCGTAACCGCAGCCACAGAGGTCGTCATAAGCGGAGAAGTGTCGAGCGTTGAAGTTAAAATAATGGTACTGTATTTTTAAGTTAGTATGTTTCTCTTTATTGAATGAAATCCGAAAATTTAAAGAAAATAAAAAAAATCGCTTTTCCTTAAGGAGTTGGCAGAGGCACCCTTGTGCCCCCGGTTAGCCAGTAACTCCTACATCCAGGGCTAGCCCATCCCAGCCTTCTATCTTTCAGGCCCTACAGAAGAACAATAATGTCAGAACGCAGCCCGTAAAAAAATAAAAAAGACACAAACTGTCTCAGCATCAAAGAATCCAATAACATCACCACAATCGCAAATCCTCACTGACACAAAAAGCTACTATCATCAGAAAAAAAGACTGCAGAGCAAAACCAATCGGAGATCCTTCTTCACTTTTATTAAAAATCCCTGCAAACACTGCGGTACTAAAACTACGCTTTTCCACTTCTTGCCTCCTTTTTTAACAAACAACGACCGTTTTTACTGCGCACGAGATGAGAAGTGTTGTCTAATTTGCACCGTTTGTGCGGGCAGGCGGGAACGCCGGAGAGCCGCCATCTTGTTGTCGGGGGCAAGCTGTATTTTAAAGAAGATGTCGCGGAGGGCTTTGGCGGCAAAAATCATCATGTTTTTCTCATCAATGGAAATGATGTAGTGCTGCTTTGCCACCACAGCCCAGCGTTACAGCATATTAGTAAAGCTATGATGGGGTATGATCTTTAGGCGCTGTGCACATTTTCAAATGTATACTGGTAACATTCTTACAAAATCCACGGAGGTTTGTGCGTGGTGCTGGCATTCATGCGTACAAGGTAAAGTACACATACTCGTGTACGACCATTACGCAAAGTGGCGCACAACAGTCTGAGACGTGCAAACTAGTCGGCTAGCTATTCTATAGGTACATAGGCATTCATAGCTCTGGTCGTCTTTCAGCCCCGATACTGAGAAATATATTTTTTATGTGATTTTCAAATTATTGCGGGTGAGTGTTAAGCCACCGTGTATAACAAATTGAGTGATTCGTTCGTCGTAGTAGTTGTGAGCTCTGATGTTCACTACTTCTTTATTTTTCCCCTTTTGTGTCTGGATGCCACGGGAGACTGTTTTGTGTGAATGTCACCATATTATACTTACATGCATAAGTTCGCGACATGCCTGGATGGCACTCGGGGAAGACATGGTACAATTGTGTTTGTCGCCCCCATTACCTGTCCACTTTATTCGCATGCACCCACTAATACATCGCATTGTAATCTTTGAGGACCATAGGTATGCCACAAATTACTTAAATCATATTTTATCTTGTCTTCCCGAGTGCCATCCGAATCTGTCCCGTACGATAGCTACATTCATTGACACAACTGTCAACTTTTTAAAAAGTTTGCCAGTTTTAGCAACTAAAATACATGGTAAATGGTTGCCACATTTTTAAAGAAACTTATGCCAAACTAAAAGATGCAGTAACGTATAAAAACTGCATCAACATACGGCCCGGCCCTAGTATAGATTTAATCAATACATAAACATTTCATATTCTCTATTGCACAGAAAATATAAAGATACATACAGTTACAAGAAATGTTATAAGCAAAGGCGAGCTTATCTCTAAAGAGAGATTTCTTCCAGCAAACCTAGGCGAGACAGGAGAGTTTATAAAACAGGGACAGTCCTAGCGCGCAATAAAACTATATACATACGTACATACGAAAATTACTTTCAAAATATAAATAAAATAAACCTAATAAACAAAATATATACTTCAACTATATAAAATAGAATAGATATAATGCACTTTCTAATATAAACTTTATTATATCATACATATACCTACATAGATATAGTACCCTATTACGGAAGAGAATGGGTATGCACTTTCAATCTTTTCTTAAAAGTGAAAATTGTGGGACTATCCCTAATAGCGCAGGGAAGTGCGTCAGATCGCCCTTAACCTAAACGAGTGTTCGTAAGCGGCAGTGTAATGCCGAGGAGTTGAAAGGAGAGACACCGTGTGGGATCTCCGATTGCTATCCCTGGGGAAAAGAAACTCAAAACGTTCTCGAAGATATGTGGAATAGCGGGGGTTTCGCAAAATGTGGAATACATAGGAGAGAATGTGCATATCACAGCGAAGACGGATTGGAAGCACATCTACGGCCCCACACTAGGATATCCTGTGTGGTGCGAACCAGAAACAGCGTCGTCACACACATATAAACATCCAAGATCCGGGAATTTCACTATAAGTTAAGTTTCGTGTCGTCAACCTTGTCGAGTCAGAATCACCAATTCTCGACCCAAATAATCCTCCCTTGAATAACTCGTTTTACTTTAAAGTGGCTCCAAGTTCCCGACTTCGCATATCTCTCGTCTCGGGAGACGTTGGCTAATGCGCGTGTTTCCCGAATGTATTTACGCAATTGTACCTCGTTTGAGTGTGTCTCTCTCTCTCGCTCGGCTGAATACAGACTCTTCTGAAATAATATGGCGCTACCATTTCTGATTATAAAGGCACGCATTCGGTTTCTTATAATCGATTCGAGTTCTCGTACTTTTTATTTTCTTTCGGGTAATGGATAGTTTTTTTTTTAAGAACACCTATCGTGACGTCACTTGCTCACATTTTTGGAACGGTTGTAGTTTAGGCTGGTTGTTTCCGATTAAGGTTTAAGGTTTAATGACGTTTATTATTCACTCAAGACACAGGTCACTTACGTGATAACATAGTTAACAATACATTTTAATGTCCGTCGTCGATATAATCCTAATAAGTACAATACGAGGTGAGAGCCAGAACAGTTCGGATTATCGATTATAAAATTAAAAAACTATAACTAGGGTTCTGTGGGAACAGTAGCCCTCGCCAGCCCTTCGACATACAATTGTCACGACTGACGGATAAAAGACTTTATTATAATGCGATACAAGTTTATTTTGAGCAACAATTGAACGAGGAAAGTCCAATTTTAAATTTAATTTCAGGTACTTGAATTTTCCAATTACTGCGTATACTGTGATTTTTAATTTGAGGCCAGAAATTTAAACAAACAACTCCCATTTTCTAGAACAAAACCGTTGACTTTGACATTCCTATTATACTTTTTGTACTGGAAAATGACAGTTGTTTGTTTACATTTCTGGCCTCAAATTAACAATCCTAGTATAGACTATTGAGCAAAATATTGGGGTATAAGTTTTGGCGATTACTCGCGTTTCCTTGGTCCTAGGAGGTCAAATCTGGTGTCTACGGGTTCGTATCGTGAAGGCGGAGAGAACTGCGTAGTCTGATTAGGCATAAAGTTTCTTAGGCATAGCGAATCATTTTGCTACAGCTAACTCCCTTCCCCTCCCCCCCCCCTGCAATAAAATAACCCGACTGCATTCATTTCAATACCACAAGGCAGCAACAGAGTAGCGGCCGCGAATTGTGAAAATTGACAACTGCCTTATTGACTTACAGGAAAACTGTTGATGCTTAACAGTCTTACAGAACAGCCAACTCAACGGCGAAGGGAATTCGAAAAAACTACGTCGTAGAGGACAAATGAAGTACATTATGTTTTTACGGATATTTCAGTAATGGTGTGATATTTTTTGATGGAAATAACGGAATTTAGTTAGGAACACAATTATCTAGAAATGTTTTTCCCCTTATTGTACCTTCGATTTTTATTTCATGGCCCATATAACCCCTTCCTCCAGCGCCCCTTTATTCCCTCTCTGCAAGTATCTCTAACGAAAGCACAGACACAGACTCAAGTGCAGCTCATATGTAACTCTGGCGGTGTCGTCACCCAAGCGAGAGACAGTGCCAGCTTTGAGTGCCTGTCAGATTTGAGTCGTCGGTTGGGCATCCGGTGCTAATACGCGTGTCTGCGGAATGTGCCCACGAAGTAATGCACCTCGTTATCTAGCTGACGACCCACTCTGCCGGGTGTCGCTTTACATGTGTCAGACATACGGGTAAGGAGTTGCGTGAACCAGCCTCTAGAGGGCGGTAACAAAAAAAAACTAAACGCCCAAGAAGGTTCTGCAAACTCAACTTATTACTGAAGGAACAAATTAGAGTCCGAAGCCGATGAGGACACTTTTGAATTTCGAGGAAGCGAGAGAGAGAGATGTATGTATATATTACCGTAAGATAGTCAAAACCGTTAGTTGATGAACTACCGTTATTTTTTTCTCGTTAGTTGGTCAACTATCGACAGATAGTAAACTGTAGCGTACTGTATGACGCGTTAGTTGATAAACTAAAGGTTAAAGCCGTTAATTAGTAAACTGGTTAAAACTTGAATTGCCTACGGAATACCAGGGCAAACACTGCGGTAGCTTTGGTGAAGACTAGAGGGGTCGAGCGCAGCGATAGTCTTCGTGTTAGGTTGACATGTGAGAACAAAATAAACATGATTGATCTACTGACGCGTTAGTTTATCAACTAACTGTTTTGACTATCTTACGGTGACATATAAATGTCCTGATCGGAATATCTGAAGTTTGGGTTTCCATTCCATCCAAATATCATATTTTTTTAAACAAATAAACATTTATCTACAGGCACATACATTTTTTCTGATCCCACACTAGGATACCTGTGCCGTGGGAACCAGAAACAGCGACATCACACACATACAAACATCCAAGACCTGGAGTATTTTTTATTTATCCCCAGCCGGGGATCGAACCCGGTAGCCACAACCGCAGTACCACCATGGACGAATAAACCTAGAGGACTGACAACGTCATGTTAAAAAACGTACCCTGCTAGAAAGCTTAAATCCTGTATTATTTCTAGATGTCGCTGTAGTATGCAATAGATGCTGGGTGCTTAGGGTGACGGCGTAGTATAATCCCTTAATATTGACGAAAAATTTGAGATGGCGTAAGCGTAAGCTTTGTTTCTTCTTTGGAAATTAACGCTTATACCGCCATCTTTCCTAAATTAAGCGCGCCACCACGATACCACGTAAACTAGAAAGTACTTTTGAACTAGTAGCTCTATCTAGCAATATACATTTAAACTAAAAATCTAATTACGCTTCAAAGTACTTGGGTTGTTTGTCCTCTATTTTTATTCGTCCATGGTACCACACAGGCCTTCAATGTCGAGGCAGGCACTGCATGGGAATAAATTTAAAATAAGTACATGGAAAAGGACAGGGTGTAAAAATATGATTAGTTTCCCATTTGGTTCGGCTCTTCACCTTGCAGTTCCCGTCTGTCCCCACCGAGCATATTGTCCCAAATGTCTTCTGATGTCGCGCGTAGACGAATTGACATTTAATTTCCGATCTACGCCGTGTCTGTCTGTCTACTCGTGTATTTTATATGTATACACCGAGGCCGATTCCAGAGGCGACACACAACTAAACTAATTAAAAGTCAGTTTGAGAATATAACCTATGGCAACCGGACAAGAGCTAGCTGTAGATAGTTTTAGGGCGACTTGCACCAGGCTTTTGACAGCCGCTGAATACAGTTTAACACTATTCGTAGAATTTTATCACTAGGCCACAACCCGGCAAATCTTTTAGTACCATAATTATGAAGAAACTATTAAACCTACAGGTTTGAGGATTGATATAGTGATTTAATTTCATGTTTAGGTTTTTTTTTTCTCTTTTTTTAATAGATTTTTTTAGCCGCCAGGATATTTAATTTTTACTAGGGGCGATTGTAATATCCTCAGATAAACAGTTAGATGTCTTTTTTGACATTTCCATAGATAAACAGGCATCTGAGGATGAAAAAAAACGGCCCTAAGTAAAACTTCTCCCGAGCTTTTACAAAACTGCGCTTTCTGTTATTTAGTTAAGTTACGTCTCTGGTATCGGAGTTGTCTACTGTGTCAGTTGTTCTTTTGTGATTCTCTCCTCGTATCGTATTGTTAGTACTTTCTATCGAGCTGATGAGCGGTAGTTCAGGACCCTCGCATTTCGCGAGGTCTCATCTCGATTCTCGACATGTGTCGAGATTTTTCTAAACATTAAATGTTAAGGAAAAACTTTTTTCTAAACATTTCTTCCTAGTTAACTATCTTTTTATTTATTTATTAGTAGGCACATCAACAGAATAAATATTTTTACACACATAACGATCTAAACAATGACAAATACTGATACATATTACTTTTATAGACATGCACATCATTTACAGTTTAATCACGCAACAACATTAACATAACAACTATAGCTTTATTATTTATAACTTATGTAATCAATGAATTGCTAATAATAAGTATAAATTAAATTTATTTAATTGGACGTTAATTAGTTCAATATTAAGAATTTTCGATTTGAATTTACTAAGAGTATCGTGGAAAATATATACCTATATCGTTTTTAAAAGCGCATAGCATATTATATGAATGAAACATTCGTGATAGTGACGAGTCTATCTTACTGCTCCATGATCAGTATGTTGCTTATGTATTGCTGGGTGTCTTGAGAACATGAAGATTCTTACGATTATGCGGAATGTTTCTCAAATTATTATTTTAACATAGCGTCACGCATTTTCCCGTGCGGGGTGGCGGAGACTTAGTTGCGGCGCCTACATTGAGCCGTTTAAGCGTTTCAAATATCATTTTGACAATGGGCCATGTAAAAAAAAATCGAAGTTACCAAACAGAGAAAACCATTTCGAGATAATTGTGTCCCTAACTCAATTCCGTTATTCCGATTTCAATTCGGAATTCCGATATTCCCAATTCAAATATCCCTATAAACAAAATGTACTTCTTTTGTCCTCTACGGCGTAGTTTGATCAAATTCCCTTCGCCGTTAAGTTGGCTGTTCAGTAAAAATGTCGAGTATCTACAGTTTTCCTGTCAGTCAATAACGCAGATATCAGTCGGAAAGTAAACAATATCGATATTATAGTTTTTTAGTTATATAATCGGAAACAACCAGCCTCAACCGTTCCATATTTCGAGTAGTGGATGTCATATTTTTTTTTAAATATTTTTATTAAATAAATCGTGACATCCCTCGTGACGTCACTTGCTCATAAAATTAGTTTCTTAAAATAGCCTAAAACACAAAATGAAATAAAAAATAGTACTTTTTTACAAAAGTAGTAAATTTCCTGTCTGTGGAGATGGGTCATCCTATACTGTATTGAGATCAAACTGAACTGGAAACTCTGAAACTGTGTGAATAAGCCCACTGTTACCTCTCTTTGATTACACTGTATTGTCTTTTCGGAATCACGAAATATCTACACCTTATTCCCCAGAAACCTGCCGAAGTATCCTAAATAACTTTAGTTCCGTGATTCAATCGCCTCAAAAAGGATAATGGAAAGTTTCCCAACTCAGGGACAACGCAGACTGAATAGAAAACAAATGGCGGCGGCTAATCACAGTTTGAAAGTTGAGAAATTCGCATTTAACTTCGATAGCGGAGATTCCATCTACATTCAGGCGTTAGAGGTGAAATATTAAAGCACATTTTCCTCCAACAGCCATTTCTTGAGGTGTGGAGCTCTAAAGGAGATATGACAATGGTTGCCCACAGGACCATTAAGGCATCGTCCAAAAACTTTGCAACAAGCTGAAATTTCTTCGCAAAGTATTTGTTTGGGGAAACTGTCATTACCACCGCTTCGCGAAGTTCGCTTCCCACGCCCGCCAGGGAAGTTGCCAGCGATATTTAGCGGCTATTTCACACATGTATGTACATACAAGTGTGTTGCCGCCGCGAACTATTACATAATGTATAGCAAGAACCGTATTGAGATGGGCGGGGCTGTATACTATTTTAGTTTGTAGGTAAATGGTACCTTCAAGGTAAATTGAGACCTCTTCCCAGCTTTTAATTTTTGTGCCAGTCTGACAAGTTCCTAACATGACATGTTGTATTAATCACTTCTCTGATGTGTACAGGTCGTCTGTAAGTCGAGGGGAACACCCACTTCCCTTTACATTAAAGTCAAAAGTCAAAAGTCAAAGTACTTTATTACTGTAGATATTTACTCTTCTCTACATTGGACCACTGTGAGAGAAGAAGGGCGTAGAAAATCCCACAGATTGATTTTTAGATCTCTTTTAAAAATAGGTACTTCTCTACATTGGACCACTGTGGGAGAAGAAGGGCGTAGAAACTCCCACAGATTTATTTTTAGATCTCTTTTAAAAATAGGTTGTGCTTAACTATTACAAATATGAAAATTTTTATTATTATGATTAATAAGCAGGAATAAATAATTACAAAATTATTAACAGCAAGGCCTGTGTTGAGCTAGATTAACCCCATACAGTCCTGTCATTTAAGTAATCTTGAACATTGTAATATCCCTTTTTTTTTAAGCCAACCTTCTCCAAATTAATAACACTGTGGAGCCTGCCCACAAGTTAGGTTAAAAGTAAGTTAAAAGCTGACAATATGGGAAGTGGTCGAATTGGGAAGTGGTCAAAATTATAACTGGTTATTGTGAACCTTGTTATAAAGGGTAGTGGTCATAATTGACCTAAATGGACCGGGCCAGCTGATTCCGTGTATTATGTACATACAGTCCGCATCAGCTGCGCACTTGGTCTTTATTATGACGTCATTACGGCGCTCTTGTTGAAGCATTCTCGAGAGGTGCACATCTAAAGGCCGAATGCACGAACTGCTGCTCAAATAAAGTGCTGCTTAAAATTGATAGTGGTGCTGTCATTGCCCGAGCGAGAACTGAGACAGCGCGACTTTGTGTATTCGTCAGAATGAGTTGTTTTATTTATTTTTCAACACACCTGCTCGTAAAGTAGGTCTTATTTACACTGATAATGCAGAATATTACCCATGCCGTGCCTTTTACATTACATTATCGCACTAGTGCCTTTTCATTACATATCTTTTTAAATATTAGCAAGAAGTATTAATGTTTCGAAAACAGCTAAGTAGTTATTTGCGTAAATATAAAATTCAATTCAAAATGTGATAAATAATTAAAAAATTTCATGAAACTGCTTGTTAGCTTGTTGGTATTTATATTTTGACGGTGTATTTTTACCTATAAATACCCAATTTCAAAACTTATAAATATGTGGCTGATTAGTTACTTTGCCGGTGCCCTTATCTCAGACTTGCGCACGCATGCAGCGCTGAGCGCGCGAAAAAATAAAATTACGGCCGCCATCTTTTAAATGGGTTTCTGTTTGTTAAGTTTATTCACAGTATTGCATTTCGTTAGTTTTATTTACTTTTCCTCGCAAGTGTGTTGAAAAACGTCGTATGAAACACGTGAGCATTGGTCATTACACTTCTCGTCTCCATTAAGCCTGAGCCGAACGACTCGAGTGTAATGACCAACATACCACGCTTGTATCATAATGTACTATTATCTACACACGTATCATAAACCCTCTTTACTGCGTCCGAAAACCGGACGTTACGACCAGCATAATTTTACACTACTTGGTAAAAACTCATTTATTATCTTAATATTGATACATGATAACCATACATTAAAATTTCGAACACCGACGCCCGCCTACGTGCCGCCCCTAGTTTGTCTGGGAAGTTGGTACTTCTGAACGAGCTAAACAAGTGCGGAGCAATTATCAATGCCACCATGCCACCACATCAAAGAGAGCTTATGATATGTGTATAGATAAACTAGTGTATGTAACTGTACATAATTAGGTCTTCCGAAGATGGCGCTGCTACGTATACACTCCAAAAATGTATCTCTGTGTTGAAAAATAATTAAAAATACAACTAAGCCTAATCTTACTGAAATAAATGTTACTGCTTACTGACACCATTAAGGGTCTGATGGCTAAGAGAAACCGTGCCAAGTCTAGATATAAGAGGGATCCGACCGACGAGAATCTTTTAATTTTCAAACGCCTCCGTAATCGTTGCACTCGCCTGTGTCGTGATTCTAAACGCCGTCATATCTACGAATGTATCGAGAGCTATACTCCAGCACAGGTCTGGAAGTTCCTGAAGACCCTTGGTGTTGGTAAGTCACAGGAATTGGCAGCCGGAAATGTCGATCTCCGGGGTCTCAATAGTTTCATTGCAACTCCCCCTGTCGCGATAGACTCCCTCGTCAAGGATGCAACCCTTCGTAACCTACGGTCCAAGGCATCATCCCTCACCTCAGCATTTAATTTCATCCCTGTCGGAATCGGCGCAGTAAGGAGGGCAATACTGGCAATCTCGTCGAAGGCCATAGGTGAGGACAAGATATGTTCGCAGATGATAACAACTATCATTGATGTACTGTTACCTCTCATCACCCACATAATTAATGTGTCGCTTGACCAATGTTGCTACCCCAGCCAGTGGAAATTGGCACTTGTGATTCCCCTCCCCAAAACCTCTAATCCCGCCTTCTTTAAAGATTTCCGTCCCATTTCTATTCTGCCTATCCTCTCCAAAGTCCTGGAATCAATTGTCCACTCCCAACTCTCCTCCTACCTTTCCTCAAAAATGTTACTGAATCCCCACCAATCAGGTTTCAGGCCGGGTCACAGCACTACCACAGCACTGCTCAAAGTCACTGACGACATTCAATTAGCTATGGATCAAAAGCAGCTTACGGTCCTTACACTGCTTGATTTCAGTAGCGCCTTTAACTGCGTCGATTTCGATATACTAGTCGAAATTTTAAAGTCACTTAATGTCTCCTCGCACTCTGCTCGCTGGTTTGACTCCTACCTGAGAGACCGCCAGCAACGCATTAAGTCTGAGGAGATCTCAACGGACTGGTGTGATCTCTCCGCAGGTGTTCCGCAGGGAGGCATCCTTTCTCCTCTCCTCTTCTCGGTATTCATTAACTCCATCTCTGACGTTCTTACCTCTTCTTATCATCTGTACGCAGATGACCTTCAAATATATCGGCACTTCTCTCCGTGTGATGTGAATCTGACAGTAGAGGCGTTGAATGCTGATCTCGATAACATCAGGAAATGGGCTACCTCTTATGGTCTGCTTGTCAACCCGGGCAAATCGCAGGCCATGATTTTGGGTACTCGTCACTCTCATAACCTAGTTCAGAAAATGCCCGTCGACCCTATAGTGTATGATGGTAACATAATCTCATACAGCGAGAAGGCCAAGAATCTTGGGGTTGTATTTGATAAATTGTTGTCCTGGTCGCCCCATGTTTGTGAGGTCAGCAGACGAGTCTTTGCGTCATTTCACTCCCTACGGAGATTGCAGCACTTCCTGCCACAGCAGACTAAAATCACCCTTGCCCAGTCCCTCCTACTACCTTTAATCGACTATGCAGATGTTTGCTGGATCGGTGCGAACGAAGAACAACTGAACAAACTCGAACGACTTCAAAACCTCGGGATTCGGTTTGTCTTCGGGCTGCGCAAGTATGACCATGTCTCACAGTATCGCAAGGAGTTGGGGTGGCTTCCGATCCGCCTTCGTCGTGATATGCACGTTCTCTCCTATCTGTTCAACATTTTGCGAAACCCCCGCTACCCCTCATATCTTCGAGAACGTTTCGAGTTTATTTCCTCCAGGCATAGCAACCGGAGATCCCACACGATGTCTCTTCTCTCTACTCCTCGGCATAACACTGCCGCTTACAAACACTCGTTTAGGTTAACGGCGATCCGACTGTGGAACGCACTTCCCTGCGCTATTAGAGATAGTCCCTCAATTTTCACTTTTAAGACAAGATTGAAAGAGCATTTCCTTTCTCTTTCGTGATAGGTACTTTTATATATGTATATATAAGTAGTATATGTTTGATATATATAAAAATTTTTGCTTTTGTATTTTATTTAGTATATATCATTTATTAAATTATTATGTTTTAGTTGTAAACAATTAGATGTACAGTTTTATTGCGCACTAGGACTCTCCTGTTGCACAATTTTTCCTGTCCTACCTAGGTTTGCTGGTAGAAATCTCTCTTTAGAGATAAGCTCGCCTTTGCTCATAAAATGTTTTGTTACCTTACTATTTCTATAAGATTTCTGTGCAATAAAGAATATGAATGAAATGTGAATTTATAAACTGTGTATATAGATACTATTAAATCAAATGTATAAATCAAGACTAAACAAGTGAATAAAGTGATAAAGGACACAAAGTGTAAACAACAACAATGACAACATCAATAAACAGAATTAAACAGTAAAGTGGTCTAATACAAAGTGCTACTACATAACAACAACATATACAACAACAATTTATGACAAACGTAGTGAATAATAACTGTGAACAATAAAATAATTGCATTCCTTTGTGTAAACAAGTGAGTGTCAGTGCAAAGTCCACCAACGAAATAACTCACAAAGCACGCATTTCATCATCTCATAAGATACATAGATGATTTTCGACGTATCAGTATCAACACTCGATAGCCGAACGGGTTAAGAACTCTTAACCGCACCTGGCGATCCTTCGATCGATGGTTCGATCCCCAGCCGCAGCGAACTTTTTTTCAACTTTATTTCACCGCTGACGAATCATATAGTGACATCTGTGCAATAAATCAAGCAACTTCCAAAAAAAAAAAAAAAACAGATAACTCAGTGGATTAATAACCAGAGTCTAGACAAGACCATACTAGAGAAGAGAGAGTCGCAATATTTCGCCACCAGAGGTCACCATTTGTATATCTAACAAGATGAAGTGCAAAATATGCAACGGAATAATTCCCGGCCCAGAAAAATTAACATGCTCCATTTGCCAATGCCAATTTCATCATAATTGTCTTAATATAACAACGGCATATTATATGGGAAATCTATCAAAACTTCAAAATGACTATAAATGCAGTGTTTGCCAGGAAGCTCTGAATAAAATATCACATCTACAAGACCAGCCACGTATTTCACCCAACAACAAATGCGACAGCCCTCACACTCACACTCCACAAACAAACAAACAAACAGGGCAATGGGAAAATATTACAATGAGAGCGCCGCGACGTCTTATAACCAGCTGTGATTATCAGCAGAATGAGTCGGTGCTACTGAATATCTCACATCAAAGCCTACCGAGTGCCATGGAAAACAGCGAAGAGTGTAACGAACTGCGAGAGGATAATGTGAAACTGCGATCAGAACTTAAGATGGCGAACAGCGAAATTGATAACCTGAGTATTGAAATTATGAACCTGAAACACACTTTAGAAACCACAAATAAAAAACTAGAGTTCTGTAAATCAGTGGGCCTTCATCAATCTGTGCCATTTAGAAGCACTGCAGCGCCGGGTTTCTTCTCCCCACAATACCGTAGAATCACACCTAATACTGTACAGGGTGGATTTCCCCGTAGAACACCAACTGAATTTACAAATAGAGTCGTCGAAAAAATTACACCTATTAAGCTATGCCCCATAGAGCTGAATGACCATGTAACGACTATACAGAAAGAGTTGTTACCTAAAACCATAAGATCAACGTTTAAGGCCAACGAAGCTATGGCATCAGTGCTTACTCAAGAGACAAAAAATACCACGAATAAGACAAAACCTCAGCACCAATCACAACCAAAGCGACGAGTGATGATCTTAGCCGATGAACAGGGTAAAGGAATGCGCAGTATCCTACAAGAATCTTTGGGAAGTGGATATATTGTGGAGTCAATTCTGAGGCCCAATGCTACCATGGACCAAGTTATGAAATCATGTCTTTCGCTGTGCAACAATTATGGTCGTAATGATATCGTTATCGTTTTAGGAGGTTCAAACGATAAAGATCCACTCAGAATGAAGTCGTTACTGTATTATAATCTTAGTATTATGTTACAATGTAAAATAATAATATGTAAAACGGTTAACAGTAAGCATTTAAATGAAGAAATGATCAATTGTACTTTCAGGCATATATGTTCCCGTTTTACACACACCACTCTCTTAGATATAAGTAAAAAAGATGATAAAAAATATTTCGGAAAATATAGGCTCAACAGACAGTATGCATGTCAACAGCTTTTTGAAGAAATTATTAGAATCAATCCTCCACAAAAGGATCTGACGCAATGTAAGACTTCCAGACAAACTCAAACTGGTCTACCAATTGATTTGCCTATGTTGATTAATGTAGAGACACAGACAGAGGATCTCGAAATTAATTACAAAAATGATTGTGCTATAACGGGGAATATTGGAAATACAAATAATAATAATTTGATTGACAATGATAATGATAGTAATAATGATAACAATGTTGATAATAATGACTATAGGAATAATGACAATGCTAATGACGTAACGTTTTTTCGTGAATAACCATGTAAATATATTTCATCAAAATATCGATGGCCTAGTAAATAAGTCTGACCTGTTAACAATACATCTAGATGAGCTTCGAACAAATGGAGTAATTGTAGATATAGTAGGAATCACAGAACATAACATGATTGAAACTGATATTTATTCGCTTAATGTCAAAAACTATACACTGGCTACTTACTCTGCCAGAAACACGCGAAGTGGAGGTACTGCCATACTAGTAAATAACGGACTTGATTATAATGTAATAGATATATCACAATACAATATCCCTAATTTTATAGAATGCTGTGGCATCACAATTCCGCAGTATAATATCAATTTAATATGTATTTATAGAAAAGCAAAATATGACACAAAGACTTACGACGTATTCTTTAACAACATAGACAAACTATTACATAGACTTTGCAAGGGTAAAATAAAAATTATATTGTGTGGTGATTTTAATATAGATAGACTCAAAAAGAATAGATCTGCGGTTTATTTCGAAGAACTATTATTAACTTACAATCTAAAATTAATTTTTAATGAACCAACGAGATTAAGTAGTGGGACATGTTTGGACAATTTTATACATAACATCAGAGGATGTAGAGCCGAAATAGTAGAATTTGCACTATCAGACCACACTGGTCAGATACTAAAATGTCCAGTAAAATATAATAATGTCCTCCAAAATTGGTCAATACTAAGGCATGACTATAGTGCAGAGTATTTGAAAAAGTTTAAAGATCATATTGCAAGTCTCAATTTCAGCGAGGTATACAATAATAAAGACGCTGATGCAGCTTTCAGTGAGTTCCATAGTACTTTTAAACTTTTATATGACTTATGTTTTCCCATCATCAAAGTAAAGATCTCAAGAAATAGACGACCACAATGGATATCAAAAGGTATCAAACTTTGTACAAAAAGGAAAAGAGAGTTGTTATGGCAATCAAGGAGAGCCCCAAACCAACAAAACAAACAAACCTTTATAAATTATTCAAAAAGACTCAAAAAAATTATTAAATTGACACAGAAGTCCCAGAATGAATACTTAATTAAAACATCAAATAACAAATCGAAAACTACGTGGAAAATAATAAACAACTACAACAACAATAAGACTAAGCCGAAGGATTACATTAAACAAATTAGACATAACAATGAACTTATTACTCATCCACGTGAAATTGCAGAGTCATTTAATGAATATTACATTGATCAGATATCAAAGCGCAGTCAACAGAACGTTACAAATACCCCAATGAAAATACCATTTAATCCTAACTCATTATTTTTAAAGCCAACTTCTCCACTCGAGGTATATCAAATAATTAAAAATCTTAAAAATACAAACAGTACTGGATATGACAACATATGCACTAAAGTTATAAAATATGTGGCAGATTTAATAGCGCCTATATTGAGCTGTATAATTAACCTATCGATAGAGCAAGGCGTATATCCAGAGAAATTAAAAACCTCAATAATTAGACCGCTCTTCAAGAAACAGGACCGTGAAAATATGAGTTTCTATAGACCTGTTGCACTAATCCCCATATTATCGAAAGTCTTTGAAAAAGTAATCTATAATAGCATTTATCAATATTTTGAGAAAAAAAAATTATTTGCAGAAGAGCAAAAGGGATTCAGAAAAAGTAAAACAATTGACTTAGCCATTTACGATTTCTTAAGTCAGGTAGTGACTTGCTTGGATAAAAGGATTCCTGTTTCAGCTTTGTACATGGATATGACGAAGGCATTTGACTTCGTCGACCATACAACGCTGATAAAAAAACTTGAGGTGTATGGTGTCCGAGGGAATGTGGCTGAACTTATTAAAAGCTATCTAACCAATAGACAACAGCTTACACAGATTTCTAGTATTTGCGATAGAACTAAAACGGAAATTCATCATCTATCACATCCGAGAACTGTTCAATATGGTGTACCACAAGGTAGCGTTTTAGGACCATTACTATTCCTCGTTTACATTAATGATCTCCCTAAATCAGTTACACATTCAATGGTTCTATTCGCAGATGATAGTACCATGGTTGCGGAGTGCCGAGATCCAAATACATACGAATTAGAAATTAATGACTCGCTTAAAAATATAGTCGACTGGCTGGAATGTAATAATCTGTTAATTAATATTGAGAAAACAAATTATATGACATTCACAAATAATTATAACCACATACAATCTAATAAACTTGACATTCAATATAAAAACAAAAAAATTGACGAAATAAAAGTAACAAAATTCTTAGGACTAAACATCGACTCACATTTGACGTGGAAACCGCAAATAGAACATTTGTGCAAAAAATTAAGTCAGCTCTCTTATGCTTTATATATGCTTAGCAAAGTTACCGGTCAATCTGCTCTGTTGACTGTCTATCATGCTTTTGTCGCCTCAACACTAAGGTATGGCATTATATTTTGGGGAAACTCAACGGACAAAGATAAGGCGTTTATAGCCCAAAAACGATGTATAAGGGCAATCTGTAAGTTAAAACCAATGGATAGCTGTATACCCCACTTCAGATCATTAGGAATTTTAACATTGCCATCTCTCTACATTTACGAAACTGCTGTATTTGTAAAAGTAAAGTGGAATTTGTTTAAGACAATGTATAGTAAACGAGACATCAATTTAAGTGCTCCTCCTAGCTCCACAGCTCTATTCTCGAAAGGCATTTATGGTATGGCGCCAAAAGTGTATAATAGATTGCCCAAATCGATTAGGAATATTGACCATATTCACATATATAAAGCGAGACTTAAACAGTTCTTAGTCGAAAAATGTTACTATAAAATACAGGACTACATTGAAGACACGTCAATATGACATAATATGTACATTATAACTAGTTTTAAGTAACATTATAATATTTTGTGGACATAAATTTAACAAAAATACCTTAGCGCGTTTAGTAAATATTGACATCTAATGTAAATCTATGTAAATTTGTGTTTTTTGCGTGTAACTAATATTTGCATGCTGCATGGCAGAGTATAGCGAACCATATTTTAAATTACATTATTATACACCTGATGTACACCTATATTCGTGCAAATAAACATTACTTACTTACTTACTTACTTACTTACTTGTATCAGTCACATAAACTACTATCATGTATTTAGCCTAGAGAACATAATACATAATATACTGGTATAAGCGCACACCACCACATCACCCATCATTGTCTAGAGATGAAACAAATATCGGTTGTGAATCGATGTTGTTAAATATCAAGATAAAATTCCAAAATTCCAAATGTCTCTATTACTGTCGATATTTCCATATACTTAGCAATCGTCATTTTTGCCACTTCTCTACATTGGACTACGGTGGGAGAAGAATGGCGTCGAAACTCCCACAGAATGATTTTTAGATCTCTTTTAAAAATTGCTTATGCCTAACTAATACAATATATAAATATGTCATTATCATAATTAATAAGCAGGAATAAATAATTAAAAAATTATTAACAGCAAGGTCTGTGTTGAGCCAGATTAACCCCATACAGACCCATCATTTAAGTAATCTTGAACATTGTAATATCCCTTCTTCGACAAAGTTGCTTTAACGTGGTTTTTAAATTGCTCAAATGGCAATTTCAAGATATCGAACGATGATCCTGGAATCCTATACATCAACATTCCCATCAGGATAACTCACTCCAAATCTAATAGAAACTTCATCCACTGCCGATCAACCCCACTTGATCTCCCCTTTGTCAAAAGGAAAATATCGCAGAACACCTCTCAAATAAAAAGAAAATTCCCGCCGAAGATGTAATCTCGCGTAAATTCGTTACCGAACTCATGATGGCGCGGAATTCAGCGAGCCATACTAATAAAGTTGAAGGGCTCGATAAATTGATTTGTAATATGAAGGTTAGGTTCAAAAGGTATTTATGGGCATCCTTGAGGGTTCACTTAGGTAGTATCTCCCAAATGTTCGCTTTCGTCCCTATTTTGAGGCCAAGAAAGACGGTAACTCCAGAAGACCACAAAGTCATAAAAATTTCGGGGTTGCGTAAAACTGTTTTTGATTTCAAAATAGCAAGGCTGTCGTGCGTTGAGTCAAAGCTTCCGTGATGTGCAAAAAATACTTCGGTCGACTTGGTACTTTGGTGGCTGGTCCCTGGGATATACGATGTTTTGATGGTGAAATATGATCTTATGAATGTGTTTTTTCGCACCTTTCATTCGGAAAAGTAAGTTTTTCTCCACCACGAGAGGGAGCAAAATGCTACTTTTCTGTTCAAGCTACTTTTTTAATTTATTCATTGGCATGCAGCTTTTACGCAATGTGCCAATTGAACACAGATTAAAATAATAGAATGTAATAATGAAATTACATTACAATCGACAACGATGACGTAGGCGATTAAAAACGAACATGGTTCAAGTTTTAACTTTAACAACGTTATATCAAAATTTATGAATTTTTCGTAATATTTAAAAAAAATGTTAAATTTATTTATAAGTTTTGATTTCAGTAAAACATATAATTATTATATGTTTTACTGAAATCAAAACTATCGATGACTGTTATTGTGATATAATGAAGATTGATATCCGAAACCATTGTAATATTCGATTCGATTATTTTTACACAATAGTTAAAGTACACAGTAATATTTTATCTGTGGTGACCTTTCCCTAATCCTTCACAATCCATCATTATATTAAAAAATAAGTTTAAGTTGTTCGATTACTGTAAAAGTGGTAAAAGTATAATTCAAAGTATAGTTATTTTTTTTTTAGAGCAATTTAAATTTTCCTCATAGTCGGTGTGAAAAGTTGAATGTGTCACTCATGAGCAACATTAAATTCGTCATGGGCGTTAACGCTTGAATCCTTCGTTACGCTCAGGATTCTATCGTAGAATCCTTCCCTTCACTCTGGATTCAATGTACCGCCCTCGCCGTAAATACATCATTTTGCTCCCTTGTGACACAAATAACTATTGCAGGAGTATTTTTGCGGGAGTAAACATATACTTAACTAATCAAGAGACAAAGGCAAAATTTACGTATTTGTATTCCCCTCCGTACCCCCCCCACACTCACCAGCAGATAAACATGCCTTCATTGTCCGGGACGCGGTGGCCCATACTATTAATGTCTGACTCGCTCGAGTATTTCAATATGTCTGTTTTGTTTTACATTTTTAGGGTTCCGTACCCGAAGGGTGCCAAATGGGACCCTATTGCTAAGCTCCGCCGTCCGTCCGTCCGTCCGTCTGTCACCAGGCTGTATCTCATGAACCGTGATAGTTAAGACAGTTGAAATTTTCACAGATGATGTATTTCTGTTGCTTCTATAATAATAAATACTAAAAACAAAATAAATATTTAGGGGGGCTCCCATACAACAAACGTTTCCCCCCCCCCCCCCCCCCTCGTATTTGCTCGATATTGATAACGGCAACAGGAAGACGCTTGAAATATTCACAGAATATTTAGTTAAATATTCACTTTAAAAATAAATTGATAAATTAAAATAAAACAAATATTTAAGGATAAATATTTGTTTTATTTTAATCTAATTATTTAATTTATCTAATTATTTAATTTAATTATTAATTATTACATAATGCATGCAATCCCATACAATAAACTTGTTTTTTGCCGTTTTAATAAGACTAGTATCAGCTTATTTTTGTACTCCTTTGGTATGGCGGCACATCAAACATACTGATTTGCACATCAAAACCGGATCAGCAAAAGTACTTCTTATGTTTTAAATATTTTATGTGTACTCAAGATTATGTTTTAAGTATTTTTTGTTGTGCGTTCAACCTAACACGAAGGATAATGGGGACTGAGTTCACCTAAGCTACCGCAGCATTGTGCAAATCAGTATTTTGATGTGCAGTTTAATATTTCCCTTATAGTAATAATAAATTAGTTTATTTGCCTTCGAACTTAAGAAATAAATGAAGAAACATAGGTTGTGATATGTTAATATAATAATAACAGGTAGCTTAAGTAGCGGATCCCAAACTACAAACATTCCCGACGACTTAAACATTATTGTTTACCTTACTTAGCAATATCGCAACAAATGACATTAAACCATTGATTTACTTTTATTTACATATCCTTATCTGGCGGTGAAATTCTACATATTTATTTACCTGTATAAATCTGATAAAATTTCCTTAAGAAAAAAACACTGCCTAAACTTAAGTGGCATATAAGTGCCTATGCCAATCTACACAGGAAAAGGCAGGATAGTTACGTAAATCGCGTCAAGAAATCTCCTGAATCAGCTTTCAGTCACATTTTTGCCATTGTAACTTAACTTTGGTTCGTTCGCAGAGTTTGAATTAGGTCTCTTAAGCAAGCTTTGATTATTGTTGGAAGCATACGTATTATGACGTCACGACATTAAACGGTTGCCTGCCACGGCCAGCTAGAGCATTTTCCCGTTGCAGGTTTTGAATTTTATTACCTTGGCTTGAGGTTCAAAGACGCGATGCCACATAACGTAACGGGATTCGGCAAAGGACTGCGTCACGACATTAAAGCCTAAGAATACCACGTCAACAAACATCATCATCATCATCATCATATTCAGCCCACAAGACCCATTGCTGGGCATAGGCCTCTTCTCCAAAACGCCAATCTCCCCGGCCCTGTGCCAATCGCACCCAGTGGGACCCCGACGACTTGATGATATCGTCGGACCATCAGGCTGGTGGTCTGCCCACTGGCCTTGTCGCTTCCCATGGCCACCAGTCTGTGACTGCTTTGGTCCACCCTCCGTCTTCCCGTCTAGCTAAGTGTCCCGCCCATCGCGTCAACAATCTGAAATTGATTATTATGCAATGAGGTAAACCTTATTTACGCCAATAATCGAAATCTGCTTCAAATACCGAACTCAACTGTAACTGAACTTAGTTTTAATAATGGACTAGGGCGAACAGGGGATTATTAACTCGCCCCTCGCCCACATAACCTAGTTCTGAACTCGCATAGGAAAATAAAATGGGCGGCGGAAAAGTAATGCAGTACTGCAGCCAGGGTGGCCAGGCGCGCAGTATTTCAGGGGACGTCCCATTTATCAGCGGGCGTTTGAGATAGACTCCAGTTTTTTAGCTGGAAAATATCACATGAATTTGGAAATTGGTAGCTACAGGTTCCAGGCAATTGAAGGAAATTTTTGCAGACGAATTCGCCAGCTGGGTCGTTTAATTGACCGAGCAAGCGAAGCGTTGCCGTTTCAGGATTAGGCAAAAATGCAGCTATGTCTATGTATTTGTCCGGATATGTGTCCGGAAGTTATCTTCTACAGGCCGCGTTCCTCAACTGATGTTCGTGAAATTTTGTGAGCAGATTCGATTATTAAATAGATTTTTTCGTCGAATATTTTTTTGGATTTTATTGAAAATGGCGGAGATGTGGGGGTTTTGAAATTAAAAAAAAACGCTTTCAACAAATGAGGTGTTGGATTTGTAGAGACCGTGAGAGTAACAGGCTATATAATTTTAATGAAATGTCAATAGATTGGGTTTAACACCGCAAAATGTAGTTTACAAAGTTATTGGTGCGACTACTTTCATATTCCATGTACGTAACCAGATGCATTCATAAGTTTTTATGTGTTAATAAAATAAAGTGTCAGTTGCTAGGTCCAGCTCACAGAACCACTAGTTGTTTTTAATTGGTGAATTAACGGTTCATAAATTTCAATTATTACTTAATCAAACTCAAACTCAAATAATTAATTGTAAGAGGCAAAAATAATGCTCTTTTACAAGTTAACCACTTATACATGGATAAAAAGAAAAATTAAATATTGTTTGTTATTTATTTAACCGCTTGTCATATCATCTATGAATATTAATGGTTTTGATAACCTATTGAACATTGAAATGTGGGCTTATATTCTATCCTTAACTAAGTAAGTCGGTAAATCGAAACAAACAAAAGGTCATACAAAATATATTGAAAATTTCCGTGAATTTCGTAGAATTATTCTCAACTCAGAAGATTCTTACTGAGTACTGAGAGTGCAACTGGCCCCGCAAAATCCAATGTGCAAGCTCCGGTCCGAATCGCCCCGTAAACAATAGATAAAAAAAGGAAAACGTGGCCACCCCACTGCACTTCTCGTTAGCGTCGGAGAGGGCTGACTTTTCACTCATGGAGTAAACTGGAACTTTGCATATAAAAGTAGTATACAGGGTGTAACAGAAAGGTGTAGTCATATTTGAAGGGGTTGTTGAGGACGTCATTCCGAGCAACTTCCTCTACGAAACCGATTTGATCAGAGCAACTTTATTTTTCACTTCTCCTTACAAATCTGAAGACCGTCCGTAGAGTATGGAGAAATAAACAATAAAGATGCTCTGATGAAATTGGACTCATAATAAAGTTGTTCAGCATGAGTTATTTATTTTCCATAAATAACTATCATTATAGGTTGAACCTAATGCGGTAGGTATATTCATCTTGCTTAACTACCTAATTCATTTTTCATTTTAACATATCGTTTTTGTAACAAACAACGAATAGTGTCATTTTTGTAAATTCAGCCAGAGCAACCCCGAACACACCAATAAGTTTTGCCACCATGTTGATAGCTCGAATGGCTCGCGTGAGCGGCGCTCTCTCCAGCAGGCTCGTGCGCGCGCGCGCGACCTGCAGCAGCGGCGGTGGCCGGCGGCGCCACACGTACTCGTCGGGCACGCACAAGCACAACTGCGACAACACTACGGGATTGCAGATCCTGCCTACCAACACCTTAAATACATAAGATATTAATGCCAAATCCCTTCTAACCCCGAGTTAGAGATGTCCCTAACAACCCCTTTAAATATGGCTACACCTTTCTGTTACAGCCTGTAGGTATGTGGAATACGCGTAAGGTAGAAATTAAATATAATATTGTATAAATCGTATTCGTATACTTAACCCTTAGTTGGCTCTGAGCAAGCAAAATTTTTTCATTTATTTTTGTTTTTATTACCAAGCTAAAAGGTTGAAAATCAGGTGGGATGTATCAGTCCAATCACGCTTCGGCTTAATTTAACTGTTTGTCAAATTGAGTAAAAAGTTTCATCCAAATAAACATTTTTTCACCCCAAATTAGGCAAATGTTCACCAAACATTTACGCCCTATTACGTTACCCATATACTTAAGTTCAAGTCGGTCAAATAAAGTATTTGACACCATAATAGTAGTTTATGTGACTGCTGCATAATGCCTAATTATGTACAGTTACATACACTAGTTTATCTACACACATATCACAAGCTCTCTTTGATGTGTTCAGGAACCGCATGTTTGACCGGCATTGTGGCTCTGCAGTTGTTTAGCTTGTTCTGTAGTACCAACTTCTCGCAGGCGAGCGTCGGCGTTCGAAATTTGAATGTCAGTACCAACTTTACAAACAAACTAGGGACGGCACGCGGGTGGGCGTCGGCGTTCGAAATTTGAATGTCATTATATGTAGAAAAACTACACATAATGACCATAATGTGTAGTTTTCACGATACGAAACGAGTTTTTACCAAGTAGTTTAACATAATGCTGATCCTAAAGTGCGGTTTTTGAACGCAGTAAAGAGGGTTTATGATACGTGTGTGTAGATAAATAATATTGCTTTCTCACAGTCTGTGACTAAAGAAACCGATACGGTTCTGTGAAACTACATGGGGTCGCATCGCTCCTCTGCGCTTCGCTCGGCTCCAAGTTAAACATAACGTCCTGACCTAACACAACCTAACTTAAGTAGTCAGATTGAAAGTGACCTATAGCAACCAATACGTTTCTGTGGGACTACATGGGGGCACTAAATAAAAAATAAAAAAACACTCAATCGGGGTTCAGAAAATTATAGCAAAACGAAGGCTCACGGCTATATCTTAATGTTGTGCATAATGTACTTGCTTCCCAGGACTCGGCAGAAACGGTACGATTATTTGATTACTTGATTACTCTAGAGCCTTTGACTCAATCAATATGAATCGAATGCTCTCCGAGCTGAGCTATTATGGCTTTGAGATAGATGCGCTAAGATGGTTTGAAAGTTACCTTGAAAGAAATAGTGAAGGCACGAGCCGTCAGTCACAAAATCTCATCACCAGTAGAGGCGTTCCTCAAGGGTCCATATTGGGCCCCACTATTGTTCATCCTGTACTGCGCTGACATCACTGGCTGCATTTCCCACGGCAAATATCATATGTATGCAGATGATCTGCAGCTATACATTGACTTAAATAATACAACCTTTCCTGTTGCAGTTCGAAGCATAAATGACTATCTATCGGCCTGGTCTTCTAAAAAGGCGTTAGTTCTTAATCCCTCAACTCAAAGTATATAACTGGGATCTAGAAATCAACTCAAAACGATTGGTGACATGAATCCACAAGTCAACATGTCGGGAGTCTCAATGGCCCGAGTGCACGAAGCGCGGAGCCTCGGCTTGGTAATGGACGAGGAGCTATGTTTTGAGAAACATACTCTGGAACTGGTCAAAACTGTTTTAATAGACTCAATATTCTGCATAGAATCAAAGGATTTAGTAATGAAGTCATGCGGGTAAGGCCTTGTGAATCATTAGTCACGTCCAAGCTCAATTACTGCATCACAGAGTACGGACCATGTATTTCACCGTAAGATTGACAAAACCGGTAGTTGATAAACTAGCGTTTTTTTCTCTCGTTAGTTGGTCAACTATCGACAGACTGACCGTAGCGTACTGCTTACTATAGGACGCGTTAGTTGATAAACTAACGGTTAAAACCGTTAAATAATAAACTGGTTTACACTTGAATAGCAAACGAAATACCAGGGCAAACACTGCGGTAGCTTAGGTGAAGACTAGAGGGGGCGACCGCAGCGAAGTTAGGTCGTTAGTTTATCAACTAACGGTTTTGACTATCTTACAGTGACATATATAAACACACCGAGCGTTTAGTACAACGTCTACAAAACGCTTGCGCTCGCTATTGCTTCTCCGGTTCCCCACGAGCCCAAGTTACGCCGTATTTAAATAGCGCCAAATAAAAATAAAAATAAAAAAGGTTGATAAGAGCTGCAGCTGGCTGCGCTTTTGTTTGGTGTCCCTAGGAGACACATACCTGAATATCTAATCGAAAAGCTCATTTGGAAAGTCTCACGGCACCGCAAGAACCGCAGCACGACAGGCATCCACTCCATTCCCCGCCACGGGACCGCCGCTTTCAGGGGCAGCTTCAGATATCTGGCTACGAGATGCTGTAATAATCTCCCACCACCAATTCGCAAATTTAAATCCTTATACACAGATTATTTATTAGCATGTCACAGGAAGGATTTCTCAAGCTGTTTCCGCTGATTTTCCTTTGACACATCTTCATTAAATCCTTAAAGTTCTTAAAAACATCTATGCCTATTAGTAGTTTATGTGACTGCTGCATAATGGAGGGCATTAAAACTCGAGAGTGGTTTTATGAAACGAGCCGAAGGCGAGTTTCATAATAATATCACTCGAGAGTTTTAATGCCTAATTATGTACAGTTACATACACTAGTTTATCTACACACATATCATAAGCTCTCTTTGATGTGTTCAGGAACCGCATGTTTGACCGGCATTGTGGTTCTGCAATTGTTTAGCTTGTTCTTTAGTACCAACTTCACGCAGGCGGGCGTCGGCGTTCGAAATTTGAATGTCAGTACCAACTTCACAGACAAACTAGGGACGGCACGCGGGTGGGCGTCGGCGTTCGAAATTTGAATGTCGTTATATGTAGAAAAACTACACATAATGACCATTATGTGTAGTTTTCCAGATACGAAACGAGTTTTTACCAAGTAGTTTAACATAATGCTGATAAACGCAGTAAAGAGGGTTTATGATACGTGTGTAGATAATTGTAGTTTTTGTGACTGGTGCATAATGGAGGGCATTAAAATTCGAGAGTGGGTTTATAAAACGAGCCGAAGGCGAGTTTCATAATAATATCACTCGAGAGTTTTAATGCCTAATTATGTACAGTTACATACACTAGTTTATCTACACACATATCATAAGCTCTCTTTGATGTGTTCAGGAACCGCATCTTTGACCGGCATTGTGGCTCTGCAATTGTTTAGCTTGTTCTTTAGTACCAACTTCACGCGGGGCGTCGGCGGTTCCTGAACAACGTAACACTGTTAAGGACTCACCTCCCATGGCATTTCGTTTTGATTTTGTTTATCATGGCATAAGGCTCAGAATCGCGATGCCTCGCGCGTAATAGGCGCGGTAATGGACCGGTTAAAATACCCCCGACCCATTATTGAAACCGGCTAATATAATACAAAAAACACATCGAAAACGCTATTTCAGCGCCCTCTGGTGGTCTGCAACCGAAAAACATATCTAAGAACCTGCTCTGAAATTGGTCTAGAAGTTTTCCCAGGAAAATGGTAACAGACATACATACAAACACACACAAACGCCTTTACCGCCTCCGTTCCTTTCCGTCCGTCGTCGTGGGTAAAAATCTGGTTTAACGTAGGCATAACAAAGTACTTTATGTGTTTGGTCGCAAAGTACGATACCTACCACCGGTATTTATAAACTCACATTCAACGTCACCACTACAAAGGTATCACAAAACGGGATGATCGTTCAACTCGTTAAAAAAGTCACGTTTTTCACTTCCAAATATGTTCGTGAGTACAAATATTGTTCGAACAAAGGATAGAGAGGTGGACGTGATTATACTCGCGAGCCTCAGATTAATTAGGATGGGAGGCGCCTCATAAATTAATCCCGTACAGAAAATGCCTGACATTTGCGGGGGACGAGGTAATTATATTCAAAGAAACACAACTACAGATGCAAACTATACTAGATTGTTGCACTGAGTGCTTATTCGAGCCGATCCGAGCGCCAGCGAGGGCTCTAAAAGGCACGAGTGCAATACAAATTACTTAATGCGAGGTGCATAATCTCAGATTATAAGCAGAGAAAATAAGTAAAAATAAAAGTAGTCTAAGAAAGTAGTTGAAGTATTTCAAATTTCTCAGTGAGAATTAGCTCTGTTTACTTACCCGCCTTATTTTTTTTATTGTGTACGGGCTCCATACGGGCGTCAGGCTGGCCAACCGAACGCATTGTAAACCTGTGGTTTTACTTTTAGTAACTTGTCATATGCAACCTCTTTGTTTGCGCGATTAAATAAGTGCAGTAAATTATATCCAGCTCTAATGCAACAAAATGCCGCTTTGTGCTGGATATGTAGTGCAGTAAAAAATCTTCGTAAGTAAGCACGCATCACAAGACTGGGTAACTGACTACAAGAGAATATAATTTATCCAACAATTCTAATTCTATTGCTTGTGTCATAATACTAATTCAATAACTTTATCTGCGATTTGTATATACTTAGCGGTATTTTCCAATAAACGGCAACTTTCTGGCATATATTTTCCTACGCTGCCTAGATTTGCAGGAGGAAAGCTCTTTAGAGATAAGCTCAGTGGCACAGTTTTCGTGTAGCTTTACCATTTATGTGTAATAAATGACATGAATATGAGGAGAGAGCGTAGAGATATCGTCTCCGATCTGAATCCTCCTGACAGACAGCAGGGTAAATCGCTTTTGCAGGGAAAATGGGTTTAAAAGGAAATAAGCATTTTAACAAGCTACGTGCCGATGCGTCGTATATAAAGCGTTCGGTATTACTTGTTCCTGAAAAATTCGTATGTTTACATATAACTATGTCATGTTCTTCCTATTCTCCTAATTTTATTTCTTAGTATACTGGTCAAAAATGGCATGTAAATGGGACACTAGACCCCCTGCGATCATAAACACACACAAACATAAACATTTACATACAGGCACATACATTGCTTCTGGCCTCACACTAGGATACCCTGTGTCGTGGGAACCAGAAACAGCGACGTTACACACATATAAACATCCAAGACCTTTTTTTGCACACCAAGCCGGTGATCGAACCCGGGACCTCTCGCATGGTAGGCAGAGCCACAACCACTGCACCACAGAGGTCCTTGAGCTAATATTTGATAATTTCGATCGTATTTGCCCTCTACACTTGAAGTATTGCTTAAAAATGAGCAGTCAAAACTCTATTTCTATCAAATTTAAACATAAAAAACAAAATACCTGTATTTCAGGCTACAGAAAGTTTTTGTCGCGCCAAAAAAGACGCCTACGAGCGACAAGCAGCCTTTGGTGAACGTAAGAGTGCGCGTGCGTTCGTGTGGAAGAGGTATTCAGAAAACCGATAAAATTTCAATGTTTTTTTCTTGCTCAACACATTTTCCCAATAGTCCATTTTGCGTGACAGAGTAGCTATGGTCGCGGTAGCTCTCACTTCAAGGTCTCCCCTGGGTGATTTCCATCACTGTTATAAAACGTCCGTGCAAATGTATTTTCAATTTTACTTTTCTCTTCTGCAAATAATAAATTGTGTTTATTAAACTTGTCAACCTCGGAGACCAAATAGGAATTATCAATATTGAGCACCAACACGATCTAAGCCAACCCAATCTCTAATTCGAGTTAAACCTCCTAATCGAGTTGGTGTTAAAACAGTGCCAACTTGCACCATGTTGGCACAAGTTCGTCCATCTTAGCACATTGTTCCGGCGACGACTAAGTTCAAGTAAGACTAAGGGCTTTCGTCCACCGCCACCGTCACCGGACGTCAGCGAGGACAGGATAATAATAATAATAATAATAATAATTTTATTCATTAAGGTAAACATTTGAAATACTTGTTAATTACATTAGTAAAGAACAAGGGATGTTCACTAACGCCTAAAAAGGGCGAACCCTGTGGTAAAGGATGAGTAGTACTTCCCACCAGTAAATGACACATTTTCTGATTAGATTTTAACAAAAATACCATTGTTCATAAGATTAATAATTAATGATTAATGAAAAATTTAAATAGAATTATTTTTCGACAGAATAATATCAATTAACACAAAGGATTCTAATCTTTGAGGAGTAAATGTGTGTGTTTCTAATAGAGAAGATGTAATAGATAGATGGGTAATGTTTGAATGTTTTAGTGTAGTGAGTAGTGAATGTATGGTGTTGGTGTGTATACGCTATTAATGAAATTAAATCATCACGGAGTTAGAAATAAAGCTGTTAGCGACGCGTTCCATTTTTAATTTGATAGCCATAATTACTTACCTATAGTATGTAGATTATAAATATTACGAACGCTCCTTAGAACTTTCCAGGTGAGATGACTATGTCTTGCCCGCGGCTTTGCCTGTCCGCACTCAATGTTTATAGAACCAAATATACTTTTGTATCTTTGTATTAAAACGTAAATAAAACACATAAGCTGTTAGTTTAAAGTAACTCTTTATATGACCTAATCTGTTGTAATTTTATTACGTACAATGTTTGTCTAATCCTAAGTGTGAAATGTTAAAACATTCAGACAAATCATTTAGTTTTATGTATAGAGAATGTGGTGTGACATAGTTTGCACATTTCGCCGCGTTAGCGCGCGGCGCTGTCGTCAGTCGTTTTGTTTTCAACTCATAGGCAACACCGCGTCTGTTTTGTAATTTTGAAATTTCATTGTGTGTTGCACAATAAACGTTAATTTAGTCGTATTTCGGTCTTTTTACTCATCGAGCATCGCGCCGTCTACAAAGTGGTCTTCGAACCGGATCGCAGAACATCTAAATGTACCGCACCCCCGCGATGGTGAACACGCGTCGTCAAAATGCCGCCTTTGGTGTAAGTGAAAAACAAGATGCTGATAATCAAGACGACGCCGCAAACCAATCTGCTCAAAACCTTCCAGAAGAAAACCTTCCAGAGTCACCGGATCAGAAAACGCCCGAAAATGTGGGTAGTTCGAAAAAGTTGGAGCGCCCCTCGTTACCTTCGGCGCCTGGCTCCAAGGCGAGTGCTATGTCGACGTCATCATCCGTGAATGCTCGCAGAAGGAAGCTGGAACTTATTGCAGAAGAACAGAAGGCCAAGATACGAATGGAATTGATAGACAAACGGCTCCAGTGTGAAATCGCCGCTCTGGACGACGAAGAAAATTACAGTCCACGCAATAGCGAAGTAAATTCCAGAATACATATTGAAAAGTGGCTTGAGCGTAGCCAACACGAATCGCACGATCCTGTTCCCCAGACGGTACAATCGAACGGGGCGTGCCCGCCGCCGCCGTCGGCGCCTGCAAGCCACGACGGCACCGTGATGCTGGCTAATGCGCTCAAGGACCTCTCCGCTACCGTAACAGCCAACTGTGGAAACGCCAACATGCTCAGCCGAATGAGCACTCCCCGGGACCTACCAAATTTTTCCGGGGACCCTATAGAATGGTTGCAGTTTAAAATGGCGTACGAGGATTCCACACAATTATGTAACTACAGTGACAGAGAGAATGTTTGGAGGTTAAGGAAATGCCTTCAAGGCGCGGCCAAAGAAGCCGTGTCAGCGTTACTGATAACAGTCTCCACACCCGACAGTATTATGTCTACGTTACAGTTGCGCTTCGGCAATCCAGACGTAATCGTGGGAAAAATCATGAGTGATATACGCAAGCTACAGCCAATGTCGCCTGAGTACCATAAGGACATCGTCACTTTTTCGGTCAAAATCAAGAATTTCGTCGCGGCTGTCCGTGCCGTCGGCCGAGAGGAGTACCTGAAAGGTGTTAACGTGGCTACGACCGTCTTATCCAAACTCCCAGCCGTACTCATTTCTAAATGGGCGGACTATAGTTACGCATTGATCGCAGAAGGCAGAAAGCCACGCCTGGAGATATTGGCAGATTTCCTGAACGAAGAGGCAATCAAGATATCTACGACGGCTAACATAAGTGCTATTAGTGGTATTAGTGCGCGGAGTGAAAATAAGCCTCAAAAGTTCGTAGATAATAATAATAGTGCGTCTCGTGCGTTCCCACTGCTAGTGCAGTCCGATCAAAGCGAGTACAAGTGTATGTACTGCCGTGCCGGAAAACATAAGCTCACGGAGTGTCGAAAGTTTAAAAAGGCTTTGCGTAAGGACAGGTGGAGCCATGTTAAGCGTAGTGGTATATGCTACAAGTGCTTAGCTGCTCGCCATGATCGTGAAACGTGCCCCGCGCCAACCTGCGACAAGAACGGCTGCGGAGCCGCCCACCACCGTCTGCTACACTACGTGCCTAGTGCGAGAGACGCCAGCGCGGCGCCACAGTCGGAGCCTACACCGGCCCCGCCGGAACCTGAGTCCGAGCCCGCCAGGCCCGCCACTGATACCCAAACGGTGGCGCACGTCAACGCGAACAGCTACAAGGTCCTGCTGAAGGTCGTGCCGGTGAAGATTCACGGCCCCAGAGGTGTGATCCATACGAGCGCGCTGCTGGACGACGGCTCCACGATATCCTTGGTGAGCGAGGAGCTGGCGGCGCGCGCCGGCCTGCGTGGCCGCCCCGACACCGTGCGCGTGCGCGGCGCCTGGTCGGACAGCGAGCTGGAGCTCAAGTCGAGTGTGGTAAAAATGAACATTTCAGGTATGGACAATAAAATGCATTCTCTGACTATACGCACTTGTAAGAATTTGAACTTGCCTGTACAAAATATATCACTAGTCGATTGTTTACAATTTGATAACTTGAAGTTTTTGAAAAACCAAAATTCATTGTTTTTTGATACCGATTTGAAACCTGAATTACTGATTGGTCAAGATAATTACCATTTGTTAGCCCCGATAGTGTGTAAGATAGGTAAACAAATGGAACCGTCGTTAACATTGACCGCTCTGGGCTGGTGTGTGCACGGTGTGGTCTCCGCGCCTAGCAGCGCACGCACACAATCAGCCAGCTTGCTGTTTATCACGGAACAACATTTTGAAGTGCAGCGCGAGCTACAGGAACTGCATGATGAGGTTAAACGTTCTTTTGCTATAGACGCACTAGGTGTATCTTCCAAACCGAGGTTGAACGCTGATGATGAACGAGCTCGAAAGCAGCTCGACGAATCTGCAGTTTTGGTTAATGGCCGTTGGTATGTAAGTCTCCCGTGGAAAGACCCTAACTGTAAGATGAATGACAGCTACGACACGGCCCTCAAACGGTTCAAATCTGTTGAGAAGAAGATGGAGTCGAACCAAGATTTCGCCGGTAGGTATGTCGAACGGGTGCAGCATTTGTTTGATAATGACTACGCTAGTCAGCTGACAGGTAACGACATCTATCCGCAGCGCACCTGGTACCTACCTCACTTCGGGGTCGACAACCCCAATAAAAAAAAGTTACGCCTGGTCTTTGACGCCGCAGCCAAAACAAAAGGTTTGTCATTGAATGATTACCTACTGACAGGCCCGGATCTTTTAGTATCTTTATTCGGGATAATGCTACGTTTTAGGCAGTACAGGGTGGCGCTGACAGGCGACATAAAAGATATGTTTTTACGAGTCAAAATTAACCACGAAGATCAAAATTGTTTAAGATTTCTGTGGCGGGAAAAGTCTAGTGATCCAATAAAAACATATAATATGACGTCACTGATCTTCGGGGCTAACTGCTCCCCATTCGTAGCCCAATATATTAAAAATAAAAATGCTGCGCGTTATGAATTATCTATGCCTTCGGCGGTCGATGCCATTCAAAATCAGCATTATATGGATGACTATATAGATAGTTTTAAGGAAGAAACCACCGCGATCGAGTCTGTCAAATGTGTAACAAAAATACACCAATCTGGGGGTTTCGAAATTCGCAACTGGACTAGCAATATTCCAGCTGTTCTCGACAGCGTGCCCGCGTCGACCCTAGGTACTGCTGCTATAAAGTTCAAAGTCGATAAGCAGTCTCAAGGGGAACGCACACTTGGTCTTATATGGTACCCGGCTGAAGATGCGCTAGGCTTCGACGTGTCGATGAAACGCATTCCTTTCGACATTATCGATGGTAAGAAAAAGCCTAGTAAAAGAATATTACTTCGCGTCATAATGTCTGTTTTTGATATTTTTGGCTTGTTAGCTCCATTTATCATTCAAGGTAAAATTATGCTTCAGGACACTTGGAAGTCGAATGTCAACTGGGATGACCCTATCACCGATGAAATCCACAACAAATGGGTTCAATGGCTCGGGATACTGCAACTGATTGCTAAGGTAAGAATACCTAGGTGCTATTTATCTAGCGCACAGCGCTCGACGGGTGGGAGCGAGACGGATATACATCCTCAACCCCGTCCGCCGACGGTACGTACTCCCGCGCCCGCGGTAGCATCAGCTGATAGCGATTATAATGACCTACAGCTACATGTATTTTCCGATGCAAGCTTGCAAGCAATGTGTGCTGTGGCCTACTGGCGCTGGATAAACAAAGAAGGACAAACTGTGGTTGCATTTGTTGCCAGTAAAACTCGAGTCGCCCCGGTGAAACCTATGACCGTAGTTCGTTTGGAATTACAAGCGAGTGTCTTAGCCGCTAAATTAGCGGACACTATTGTCAAAGAGCATAAACTTAATGTCACGCGTAAATATTTTTGGTGCGATTCGATAGTCGTTTTGCACTGGATCAATAATGATTCGCGCAATTACAATGTTTTTGTCGCGAACAGGTTAGGGGAGATTGATGATTTGACGCAGAGCAAGGAGTGGAGATATATACCTACCAAATTAAATATTGCTGATTTAGCAACACGTGATACATTTGATCACTCGCTTTTCATTGGCGATTGGTTAAACGGCCCTACATTTTTATTACACGATGAGTCATCGTGGCCCCAGCATACAATTGCTTACAAAAATTGCAGTACTACTACAAGTAGTGATTTAGAGTGTGTAGCCGTAGTCCAAAATGCATCATATACTACGCCACCATCTGTACCAGAGCCGGAGCGTTTTTCCTCGTGGCTACGTTTGAAGAGGGCCACGGCGAACGTTCTACTTTTTATAGGTAAGTGTAGGAAACAAAACTTTGAAATGTCCTGTGAACTGCTGCAACAGGCGGAACGTTTGCTAATTAAATACTCACAGGCACAATCCTTTGGCGAAGAGCTGGCAGCTGTGAAAGAAAAAAAATGTATTAGTCGCTCTAGTAAGTTACTACGCCTATCACCTTACCTTGACGAGTACGGGATCCTCCGGTGCGGCGGCCGCATAGACGCTGCTTCTGGTGTACCATCTGAAACAAAGAGACCAGTAATCCTGGAAGGCGGCAACCAGGTTGCTAAGTTAATTGTAAGACACTACCACATAAAGTTGGCTCACGGTAGTCAAGAAGCTGTCGTGAACGAGGTGAAGCAACTTTATTGGTTGATTAGGTTAAGGCCTACTGTTAAAAACATCGTGACACAATGCATGTTGTGTCGAATGAGAAATTGCAAACCTCAGGTGCCCCGCATGGGTGACTTACCTCCCGGTCGAATGGCGCACAATTTTCGTCCATTTACTCACTGCGGCCTAGATCTTTTCGGGCCTATGGAGATCGCCGTCGGTCGTCGTCGGGAAAAAAGGTATGGGGTCCTATTTACCTGTCTAACAGTTCGAGCCGTGCATCTCGAACTTGTACCGAATCTTACCTCTGACTCCTTGATCCTGGCTCTGCGGCGGATGGCTTCACGGCGTGGTTGGCCTCGTTGTCTCTACTCCGACAATGGGACGAACATGCGTGGGGCTGATACGGAACTGAAAAAAGCTCTGGTGGAGCTCGACCGTGACGCTTTGAAGCTAGAAGGTATGAACGTTGGTCTAAAATGGGTTTTTATTCCCCCAGCAAGCCCGCACTTCGGAGGCACTTGGGAACGTTTAGTTCGTAGCGTAAAAACGTCCCTAAAGGTAATTTTAAACGAGCGCGCTCCTAGAGAAGAAGTTTTAAGCACGCTGATGACCGAGGTAGAAAATATGGTCAATGGTCGACCACTGACACACGTTTCAGTGGAGCCTGGTAGCATGGAAAGTCTTACGCCAAATCATTTCCTTTTGGGCAGCTCGTCTAATCTTCCTACCATTGGTTCATTCACTCAGGAAGACCTGGACTTGCGCAAGCAGTGGCGTAAGGCTCAGTGTTTAGCCGACATGTTCTGGCGTAGATGGAGAAAGGAGGTACTACCGGAGCTTAACCCAAGAAGAAAGTGGCAGCAAGAATTAAATCGTCAACTGCAGGTAGGTGATTTAGTCTACATTGTGGATCCCGATTCGCCCCGCAATGTTTGGCAGAAAGGTCTGGTGGAAAAAGTACTTCCCGGGAAAGATGGTCGAATCAGGGTCGTGGAAGTTAAGACTAAGTCAGGCTACCTACGACGCCCTGTGGCGCGCGTCGCATGGATTCCAGTTGATGCTGAGTGCTGAGTCAGCACTAGGGTGGGATATGCTAGCGACGCGTTCCATTTTTAATTTGATAGCCATAATTACTTACCTATAGTATGTAGATTATAAATATTACGAACGCTCCTTAGAACTTTCCAGGTGAGATGACTATGTCTTGCCCGCGGCTTTGCCTGTCCGCACTCAATGTTTATAGAACCAAATATACTTTTGTATCTTTGTATTAAAACGTAAATAAAACACATAAGCTGTTAGTTTAAAGTAACTCTTTATATGACCTAATCTGTTGTAATTTTATTACGTACAATGTTTGTCTAATCCTAAGTGTGAAATGTTAAAACATTCAGACAAATCATTTAGTTTTATGTATAGAGAATGTGATGTGACTTAGTTTGCACATTTCGCCGCGCTGGCGCGCGGCGCTGTCGTCAGTCGTTTTGTTTTCAACTCATTCATAGGCAACACCGCGTCTGTTTTGTAATTTTGATATTTCTTTGTGTGTTGCACAATATACGTTTATTCAGAAGTATTTCGGTCTTTTTACTCATCGAGCATCGCGCCGTCTACAAAAGCGTTGGATCTACTAAGATCATACCTAAGCAATAGAACTCAAAAGGCAGAAGTTAACGGCGTTAAATCTTATGGATCGGGTGTAAAAATTGGCGTTCCACAAGGTTCCATATTAGGCCCTTTCTTATTCCTGGTATATATTAACGATCTGCCTTTCGTGATGGAAGACGTCTCGCTGAGATATTTACTGTGGCCGATTGTCCACCGTAACCGAGTCATGACGTCCGATCGAATAAAATGCGACGGTTGATGAACAATCGTCGTCACGTCATTTTTAAATCGGCACGTGGTAGTCTCTTTCTCGGTCACGGCAGAGGTGGACAAACGCCCTAAGACTAAAACTTAGTTGCATAGAATAGAATAGAAATAGCATGGTAACTTGTGAATGCGAGAAACTAAGGCTTGGGTAGTTCGTGTTATTATATTTGGGCAAACACTGGGAAGTGCGAATTAGTTCATGAACCGCTGACTTGGAAGCTCTACGGAGTTGGCGTAGTTTAATCTTAGTTGAGAATGGAAGTTTGTAAGGATTTTGACTCTCGTACTGCGAGTAGCATACGTTAGACTGGCGGTATAAGGATCCCTTGTGGTTCGGCTGATTGATCCACCTCAATTTCAGATTACTGGTTGATAGACTCTAGACCAAGACCAAGAAAGGAAGTCCTAGTAGAGAAATTTGTCGAAATACCACAAAGAAAGACCTGATGATTGGATCTAACCAAGCAAACGAAACACTAGATCTTAAAGCATTTATGGAGTCAAGAGTTATTGTATATGTGGTTTGCAAAAAGATTCATTGGTTTCAGTATGATTCATTGGAAAATATTTTTTATGGTCTCGTTCTTTTCATTAATTCAATGTATACTTTGATAAATCTCATTCCTACGAAGTCTGCCTCACTCTATCTACTTATTGCTCGTTGGCTCTGATGATTGCATCTTAGTCGCCGAGCTGGTTGGAAAGGAAAAGAAAAGAAAATAAAACTAAGATAAAGTGGACAGGAGGGAGGCAATCACAGCCCTCTTCGTTTTGAAACTGAACACAGACTGTAGTTTCCGGAAAATTTCAGAAAAGTTATATCACATTTTTTAAAGGAAATATAAGATTTACCAGTGACATTGTAATTTTCTACCGTTTTACCTGATCTTTATGGGATGACATATCTATTCGTGCCTATATTACTCGGGAAGACGTAAGGGTTATATGGTATTGTATGTGGCATATATATCTACATTGGTTTAAAAGATGATGGAACAAACATTCTCTCATATATGTACAGTATACATATTTCCTAAAGAACATTGACTCGGTTTTTCTTGCAGTCGCATAAAATCCACGTTTCAAGATACAGCGCCATCTTTGTTTTACACATTTTGAAACTCTACTGTCATGGAAAACGCTTTCTGTTGAACAATTCCTTCAAATTAAAATATCAGAGTGCGGTATTTGTCCAATATCTTCGCGACTAGGTGTAGAGCTGTGGCGAATAGAGATGGGAATGGCGGTTAAGTTTAATTTCGGCTTTGGCAGCTATACATAAGTTGATTAACTACATGATACTGTTGTACACATTGCTGAGAAAAATGATAAGTACGCAAACTTTTAATACAATAACAACAGCTCACTTTCCGTTGTTTAAAATAATCATAGGTCAGGGAGGAATTATAGTAAGGTGTTAATATAACTTGATCCATATTGGCTAAAACTATAATGATTCTTCTACGAATGTAACAACTATGTCTAGCAGTCCATTTTACAGTAATTTTAATCCACAGCTAATTAGAATCAGTATATGTCAAAATGACGTTTAGTTTGTGGGAAGTGTGTCTTATGGGGGACGATATTTATATATTTATAGGGGGATAATATTTTCGGCCGAATCATACATAGCCGAAGCCGGTACCATTACCATCCCTACAGGCCACCGCAATATATTGTCACGCAATATCGCGGGCGCGCGACGAATTTGGTGCCGCAATACCAGGGAACACAGCTGATCCTGTGTCTCACAAGAACCTTTAAAAAAACAAACAAATAAACAGAGCTTTTTCCACACGGCGTTGGAAAGGCACAGTTGCACCCGTTAAGGCAGTAATTAAATACTTCATTTCACGACCCGAATGGCCGAGTTGGCAGTAACCCTGCCTACGAATCCAAGGGTACCGGGTTCGACTCCCCGTGGGGGCAAATATTTGTTTGATGAGAATGGATGTTTGTACCCTAGTCATGGCTGTTTATCTATCTAAGTACAATATTTATCTATACAAGTATGTGTATCGTTGTCTAGTAACCAAGATACAGGGAATCCTAGTTTGGGGATAGCCCCAAAAATTGATCTAGATCGATGTGTGTAAATAGTGTCTAAGGTATTATTATTATTATTTAATCAATCTTCGTGAACGAGACATATTGACGACCTCTGTGGCTCTGTGGTTGTGGCTCTGCGTACCATGCGAGAGGTCCCGGGTTCGATCCCCGGCTGGGCGTGAAGAAAAGGCCCCAGGTCTTGGATGTTTGTGTGTGACTGTTTCTGGTTGTCACGACACGTGTGGGGCCAAAGGCAGTGTACCTGTTTGTAAATGGTTTATTTAAACGCACATACAAACTATTGAATTGCGCACGAAATTTAGGGGCGAAGGGGTCAGGTCAGGTCATGGTAGGTGAAGGTTAATGAGGGTGTGTGAAGCGAGCCAACCTTCGTGTTAGGTTGATATGTAAGAATAAAGGTAGGTGAAGGTTAATGAGGGTGTGTGAAGCGAGCCAACCTTCGTGTTAGGTTGATATGTAAGAATAAAGGTAGGTGAAGGTTAATGAGGGTGTGTGAAGCGAGCCAACCTTCGTGTTAGGTTGATATGTAAGAATAAAGGTAGGTGAAGGTTAATGAGGGTGTGTGAAGCGAGCCAACCTTCGTGTTAGGTTGATATATAAGAATGAAGGTAGGTGAAGGTTAATGAGGGTGTGTGAAGCGAGCCAACCTTCGTGTTAGGTTGATATGTAAGAATAAAGGTAGGTGAAGGTTAATGAGGGTGTGTGAAGCGAGCCAACCTTCGTGTTAGGTTGATATATAAGAATGAAGGTAGGTGAAGGTCAATGAGGGTGTGTGAAGCGAGCCAACCTTCGTGTTAGGTTGATATGTAAGAATGAAGGTAGGTGAAGGTTAATGAGGGTGTGTGAAGCGAGCCAACCTTCGTGTTAGGTTGATATGTAAGAATAAAGGTAGGTGAAGGTTAATGAGGATGTGTGAAGCGAGCCAACCTTCGTGTTAGGTTGATATATAAGAATGAAGGTAGGTGAAGGTCAATGAGGGTGTGTGAAGCGAGCCAACCTTCGTGTTAGGTTGATATGTAAGAATGAAGGTAGGTGAAGGTTAATGAGGGTGTGTGAAGCGAGCCAACCTTCGTGTTAGGTTGATATGTAAGAATAAAGGTAGGTGAAGGTTAATGAGGGTGTGTGAAGCGAGCCAACCTTCGTGTTAGGTTGATATATAAGAATGAAGGTAGGTGAAGGTTAATGAGGGTGTGTGAAGCGAGCCAACCTTCGTGTTAGGTTGATATGTAAGAATAAAGGTAGGTGAAGGTTAATGAGGGTGTGTGAAGCGAGCCAACCTTCGTGTTAGGTTGATATGTAAGAATAAAGGTAGGTGAAGGTTAATGAGGGTGTGTGAAGCGAGCCAACCTTCGTGTTAGGTTGATATATAAGAATGAAGGTAGGTGAAGGTCAATGAGGGTGTGTGAAGCGAGCCAACCTTCGTGTTAGGTTGATATGTAAGAATAAAGGTAGGTGAAGGTTAATGAGGGTGTGTGAAGCGAGCCAACCTTCGTGTTAGGTTGATATATAAGAATGAAGGTAGGTGAAGGTCAATGAGGGTGTGTGAAGCGAGCCAACCTTCGTGTTAGGTTGATATGTAAGAATGAAGGTAGGTGAAGGTTAATGAGGGTGTGTGAAGCGAGCCAACCTTCGTGTTAGGTTGATATGTAAGAATAAAGGTAGGTGAAGGTTAATGAGGGTGTGTGAAGCGAGCCAACCTTCGTGTTAGGTTGATATATAAGAATGAAGGTAGGTGAAGGTCAATGAGGGTGTGTGAAGCGAGCCAACCTTCGTGTTAGGTTGATATGTAAGAATGAAGGTAGGTGAAGGTTAATGAGGGTGTGTGAAGCGAGCCAACCTTCGTGTTAGGTTGATATATAAGAATGAAGGTAGGTGAAGGTCAATGAGGGTGTGTGAAGCGAGCCAACCTTCGTGTTAGGTTGATATATAAGAATGAAGGTAGGTGAAGGTCAATGAGGGTGTGTGAAGCGAGCCAACCTTCGTGTTAGGTTGATATGTAAGAATGAAGGTAGGTGAAGGTTAATGAGGGTGTGTGAAGCGAGCCAACCTTCGTGTTAGGTTGATATATAAGAATGAAGGTAGGTGAAGGTCAATGAGGGTGTGTGAAGCGAGCCAACCTTCGTGTTAGGTTGATATATAAGAATGAAGGTAGGTGAAGGTCAATGAGGGTGTGTGAAGCGAGCCAACCTTCGTGTTAGGTTGATATGTAAGAATGAAGGTAGGTGAAGGTTAATGAGGGTGTGTGAAGCGAGCCAACCTTCGTGTTAGGTTGATATATAAGAATGAAGGTAGGTGAAGGTCAATGAGGGTGTGTGAAGCGAGCCAACCTTCGTGTTAGGTTGATATATAAGAATGAAGGTAGGTGAAGGTCAATGAGGGTGTGTGAAGCGAGCCAACATTCGTGTTAGGTTGATATATAAGAATGAAGGTAGGTGAAGGTCAATGAGGGTGTGTGAAGCGAGCCAACCTTCGTGTTAGGTTGATATGTAAGATTAAAGGTAGGTGAAGGTCAATGAGGGTGTGTGAAGCGAGCCAACCTTCGTGTTAGGTTGATATGTAAGATTAAAGGTAGGTGAAGGTCAATTAGGGTGTGTGAAGCGAACACACCTTCATGTTAGGTTGATGTATAAGAATAAATAAACCATAAATTCCCGAACAATCAATACATTTTGGCCGATCAGCTGCGCGATTAGAATGGAGGAGTAAAAAATAAAGAATGTCTGATCAAACCGGTTTTATAGTAAAAGTTAGTGAGCACTGTTAGACTCTGTTACCCTTTCGGGGATATTCTATTTGGGCTCTCAACCTTCATTTCTCATCATTATTTCCAACCTTAAGCCTTGGTAATATATAATTTTTAAAAGCAATTTTTAAAAGAATTCTAAAAATCTATCTGTGGGAGTTTCTACGCCCTCCTTCTCCCACCGTGGTCCAATGTGGAGAAGTGGCAAAAAATGACCATTGCAAAGCATATGTCAATATCTACAGTCAAAGAAAAGAAATGTGAAAATGGCATGTGTGTAACCCCACTATCAAATTGTGGGAAACCGGATCAACCCCTCGCTAGGTAGGACGGCGGGAAGTGTTTTATTGCCAATTTGTGCCTGGCGTTGAGGACATATTTGTCCAAACTATTTAGTATATTAGCCGCTAGGTTTAAGGAAAAGATGTATAACTTACTTAGTTATTAGTTTAACACCCTGGGAACACTTTTAGGGCTATGTTAGTTAAACTTTTAAAGGAAAAAACAGCTGTCCTCTTTTGACCCACGACGACATCAACAGTAATATGCGTTTGGGTTAGAGGTTGTTTGTGTGTGTGTGAATGTTCATGGGCGTACCCAGGTAGGGGCAGGGGGGGGCTGCTGCCCCCCCCCCCTAGAAGATAAAATAAACGTCAACGTTTTTTGTTTCAATATACCTGACCAACCAACTTCTCGAAACAGGTATGAGCTGCCCCCCCTAGCTGAAATCCTGGGTACGCCCTTGTGTCCGTTACCATTTTCCTGGAACATTATTGAACCGGTTTGATGCGGTTTTTTTCACTAAACGGCTATAATTTCAGAGCAGGTTTCGTAGATAGGTGACGACCTCTGTGGCGCAGCGGTGTGGCTCTGCCAATACCATGCGAGAGGTCTCGGGTTCGACCCCGGCTGGGGGTAAAGGAAAAAACAATCCCCAGGTCTTGGATGTTTATATGTGTGTGATGTCCCTGTTTCTGGTTCCCACGATACAGGGTATCCTAGTGTGGGGCCAGAAGCAATGTATGTGCCTGTATGTAAATGTTTATGTTTATGTATATGTTTTACGGTTGTAGACCACCAGTGGGCGCTGCAGCAGCCACATCGGTTGAGGCCTGAGGGCTTCTCAGAAACTATTTAGCCGTTTCCGATACGGTTATGGCATTATTAGCAGCAAGGTTGCATAGGGGTGTTTTTTTTTTTTTTTTTTTTTATTATTTCTAAAATTATACTGTTGTTTCCATACCCCTTGTGTATATGTATACACATGTGTGAGTCATGGTTAAGTGTAAGATCTAGACAGGGTTAAGAACACTTAAACCTTTACTGAATACTAACCCATATATTGTTTCATAGGGTTTGAACTTTATTACCAAGCAATAGGGTTCCATCGCCCAATCGCGATTCATTTCGGGTCAGGCCATGCATTAAGGGGTTAATAATATAATAACTAAAATTGCTAGTTCGTAGCCAACCGCAACTGCAAGCGACGTGTCGCCGACGCGAGTGAGCGAGATAGCGAGCGTAGTTACCTGGGCGAGTGAGCGAGACATTGAGTATATGCAACTGGCGCTGTGGTCGTGGCTCTAACTACCATGCGAGAGATCCCGGTTTCGATCCCCGGCTGGGGAAAAAGAAAAAAATCCCCTGTCTTGGATGTTTGTAGTGTGTGTGATGTCTCTGTTTCTGGTTCCCACAACATTGTGGGGCCAGAAGTAATGTGCATATAAATAAAGGCTGGTATTTAATCGCACATCAAAAATACTGATTTGCGCAGCAAAAATGGATTAGCAAAAACACTTTTTATGTTTTAAATATTTAATGAGAACTTATGTTTATGTTTTAAGTATTTTTGTTGTTCTTATATGTTGAACCTAACACGAAGGATAAAGGGGGCTTCGCTTCGCTCACCCTCTTTACGCTTCTAGGGATATGAGGGATATTTGCTGTGCAAATCAGTATTTTTGATGTGCAGTTTATATTTCCCGTAAATAAATGTTTGCTAATGTTTGCACCTAATGTCCTCCGTTTACATAAATAACAATGCATTGTCTGAAAATAAAAATTCGCCGCTTAGGCTTATAGTAAACTATTAATAATAATAATAATAATAATTTATTTATTTATCATAACGAGGTATTACACTAGAATATGTTTGAGCTTAATTAATACATGTAAAGCATTATTTGAACTCTAGTAAAAACAGATAACATCTGAACCTGAGCTAGGTGGTTAACCTGTATTTCAGGATTCAGCGCTCTTCCTAATAATTACAGTATAAGTGCTATATATTACAAAAAATTAGTACCTGTTATTCATTAGTCCAAGTACAGCTAAATCAGGTAAAATAAACTACAAAAGGGAGCAAAATTTACATAGGCTAAGTATTCATATCTTCTTAAACGACATTTGCGGCGCTGCGGTAATGGCACAGCCTACCGTGCGAGAGGTCCCGCATAGCTTTGTCCCCCTTTATAGGACAGGTCATACAAAGTGGCTAATAAAAAGGCCACCTAAAATAAGGGTCATAATTCATAGACTTTTAATCGTAGTCTGAACCTTATTGATATTTACGCATCAAGATAAAGCATACCGTCCAGTAAACTAACCATCAAACGCCGCTTACGCATGATAAAAAAGTTTCGCGCCCATTTTTGACCTGGCTAGTATACAAGCCACCGTGCACTCAACGAATTACATTTGAAGTAACCACGTGCAAGTGCAGTTTATCTCTGTGTGTTTTTATATCAAATTATTATTTTTACCGGTAAAAGTAAGTAATAATAGTTTTTTTATTATATTTTGCTTCTATTTTACTCATAAATATAAAGATACAAATAAATAATAACTGTTTTTCGTGTAATCAAAATCTTGGTAGCGTGAAAAAAAAACTAACCTAAAAATTACATACACCACTTTGACACGACTTTATTGTTATAAATATTTTCATAATCCGCTTGATACATACATGATTACAAAGGTTATTTTGTTGTATTTTGAATAGTTTAACCTAATTTATGGTGTAACGTTTGGTTTGGTTATTATTACATAGATAGTGAAAAATATTATATGTTTTATTTACGTATTTTGACCTAAAGTAAGTGGCGTATATAAAATGAAGCTCGTTACGTTATATATTTTGTTTATTGTTTTTTTTAGAATGTATCGTGGAAATCTGGACTTAGAGGCGCTAACTGAGGATGATTGGCAGGAATTGTTTGCCATAAATGACGACCAAGCGATGAATTCAGACGCTGGTGGTGATTCAGACGCTGATGATGTTCATATCGTGACGGTTACTACTGAAGGGAGTGGACCGAGTACTCGAAGTGTATCTTCATATCAAGATATTCAGACACATGAAGAGTTACCGCGACACATCTTGAGGCGTCGAGAACCGACGCCTCAAGATGTGCCACCCATAGCAAATTTAGATTCAGCTGAGGACAACCAACGATTACTCACTAAATGGAGCAACAAACGATTCCGAACTCCTTCTGCATACAAAAATTCTGTTTTCAACCAATACACAGGTATAAATGCTGAAGTTGACTTATCATCACCGCTGAATGTACTTTTTCTCTTTTTTACGACGGGCTTCTTCAATCTTATGGTTACAGAAAGCAATAAGTATGCCACTCAAAATGGCCAGTCTTTGAACCTTTGTGAAGATGAACTCAAGAAGTTCATAGGAGTTTTGATTATTATGGGTTTTCATAGCCTGCCTTCTATGAGGCTTTACTGGTCACAAGATCCCAATTTTCATGTTCACCGTATTAGCAGGGTAATGAGTATGCGCCGATTTCTAAAAATATTGAGATTTTTGCATGTCAATGACAATGAGAATATGGTTTCAAGAGGACAGCCAGGATTTGATAGGCTTTTCAAGATACGCCCGCTGTTGAGACATTTTCTGCGGTTTTTAGATCTGCTTTCAGTCCTCATAGACAACTATCAATCGATGAAAGCATGATAGCCTTCAAAGGTCGCTCTACACTCAAACAATACATGCCTCTCAAACCAATCAAACGTGGCTTCAAGGTGTGGGTTATTTGCTGTGCCGTTACTGGTTATATGCTTGGCTTTGAGATATATGAAGGAAAAAGTTTGACCGGTGGTAAAGAAGTAAGTCTTGGGGAGTCTGTTGTGATGAAGTTGGCCGTTATGTTTGAAGGTTTTGGCTACTGCTTATTTTTTGACCGCTTTTTTACTGCTTTACCTTTATTGATGAAACTCTTGAAGAAAAAAATATTTGCTGTTGGTACTATTATGCCATCGCGAAAACATTTCCCAACTGACAAGCTACCGCTGGATAAAACCATGGCCATGAGTGAGAGTGCATGCGCTATGACAAAATTTAATATATCTGTCACCAAATGGAGAGATCGCGGTAAAAAGGCTGTATGCGTCGCATCTAACATGCATAATCCTAATATGAAAGGTCATGTACGTCGCACTAATTCCCATGGTGAAAAAGAGCGCGTTTCTTGCCCTAAGCCTATAATTGATTATAACAAATACATGGGGGGGGTTGATAAATTTGACCAGCACATGTCGTCATATAGTATTTCCTGGAAATCACGCCGATGGTGGATGAAGATTTGGTTTTACCTCATAGACGCTGCGATAGTAAATGCATACATTATATACAAGGATACATGGACAAAAGCTCACCCTGTAGGTAATAAGCCAATCACTCATTTGCAATTTAGAAGCAAACTACCTGATGAATTGATCGGAAAAGTTGAACAATCATTGCCTATTTTTCAATCCCAAGAAGGAGGTGATCATAAATTGATAAGATCTGTAAAGAAAAATCCGCGCAGATGTCGATATTGCAGTACAACAGCTAAGCCAAAGAGAAGTGTTTACGATTGCATTAGCTGCAATGTCGCTTTGTGTGTAGAATGTTTTGTGCCATTTCATGAATCAGGAAAAGAGAAGAAATCAAAATAATCAGTTTTAAAATTTACAGTACCTACCTAACTAAATGCCCGAATAGTTATTGTTTATTTTATGGAAGAAGTTCCTAATTATTTTTTTCATATAATTAGTTTTAATAATAAAAAGATCTCAATAAATCTGGATCTCAAAATGAAACAGGAGAAGAGTGATTTTGTTAACATTATTAAAGAAATGTTTTTGTTTTTGGTTTTGCTCATAGTGTAAGAATAAATGTTGATTAAAATATATATTTTTTTTTTTCATAAAAACACATTATCCTTAACAGAAATAAAAAGAAATGGGTGGTCAGTATACTAGCCAGTGATTGCAACCTGACAGACATATATTCCTAACAGTCACTGGTCAGTTTAATAGCCACAACATTTTTTTAATTTTCTGTAAAACTAATATCAATCATGAGTGCTACCCATAGTAAAAGTTTTATAATTTAGTTCAAAGAATAATAATTAACAGGAAAAATAATGAATTTTCAAAATATGTAAGGGTGTGCGTTAAAGGGTTAAGGCCTTGGTGAGTATAAGAGAGACCTCTCTTTGAATATCGTGAGTGTGAATGAGTGTGTGTGAGAGAGGGTGTGTGGTGAGGACTTTACACGCACTTGATATGCTTTTTGGTACCATACTCTTTATTATATTTAATAATATCAAGGAGTGCAAAACAAAGTAAGACAGATTCAATTACAAAAAGTACACATATTATTATTATCAGGAATAAATATAAGAGGTCAGATTGATGATGATGCACCTAATCTATAGTCATTAGTAGTTGTTCTGTTTGGTCATAATTCAGAATTTGAAGAGTATTAAAAATGGTTTTCTTGAAATGATAGGTGGTAAGAGAGTAAATGTCTATTTTTCTATTGATTTTATTATACAGCAAAGGTCCAAGGAAAGGGAAGAATCTGTGAGCAAAGGAGGCTATACCCAAAATCAAACTGTGTTTTGAGTAAGTGAAATGCTCAAGGATATTTTTCACGCGTGCCTGAAAATCGGCTCAATGACACATATTTTAACGTTTGACTTCGTAACTAATCCAGGACCTCGTCGAAAAGGTGCGCGCATAAACAAACATGTTGGTATATTTTGGTGGTATTCATAAAAGACCCCCTAAATCTTTCGTTATCGAATAAGACTGATCTGAGACCCCGTCATCCGATTCAATGAAATGCGATCTGTTACGTTACAGAGAAGGATATGTTTCCCTTTTTCAACAAAAAAATAATAGTTAGCATTGGAGTCGCGGTTGTCGGTACAATAAATCACTAACTTCGCAGATTGCCGAAATGTTGGTGTTTCTATTTTAAAAGGTTTTATTTTAATTGGTATTGATATTGGTAGAGATCAGGTACGTTATTATTATTAATAGTCTATTATTAGGTCTATGGCAGTTTCTTCAGAATTCTTATACATTTTATCTACACACTATCATAAACCCTCATTACTGCGTCTAAAAACTGCACGTTAAGACCAGCATAATGTAAAACTATTTGGTAAAAACTCATTTCTTATCTGAAAAATTGTACATTATGACCATTATGAATAAAAATTTGGCAAATTATGACATTCAAATTTCGAACACCGACGCCCGACTGCGTGCCGCCCCAAGTTTGTCTGTGTAGTTGGTACTGACATTCAAATTTCGAACGCCGACGCCCGACTGCGTGCCGCCCCTAGTTTGTCTGTGAAGTTGGTACTGACATTCAAATTTCGAACACCGACGCCCGCCTGCGTGCCGCCCCTAGTTTGTCTGTGAAGTTGGTACTGACATTCAAATTTCGAACACCGACGCCCGACTGCGTGCCGCCCCTAGTTTGTCTGTGAAGTTGGTACTGACATTCAAATTTCGAACGCCGACGCTCGACTGCGTGCCGCCCCTAGTTTGTCTGTGAAGTTGGTACTGACATTCAAATTTCGAACGCCGACGCCCGACTGCGTGCCGCCCCTAGTTTGTCTGTGAAGTTGGTACTGACATTCAAATTTCGAACACCGACGCCCGACTGCGTGCCGCCCCTAGTTTGTCTGTGAAGTTGATACTATCAATGCCACGATGCCGGTCAAACTTGCGGTTCCTGAACACATCAAAGAGAGCTTATGATATGTTTGTAGATAAACTAGTGTATGTAACTGTACATAATTAGGCATTAAAACTCTCGAGTGATATTATTATGAAACTCGCCTTCGGCTTGTTTCATAAACCCACTCTCGAGTATTAATGCCCTCCATTATGTAGCAGTCACATAAACTACTATTTGGTGTACAATTTTTTAATGGTTGTAATGTTTTGGTTGGTTGATCACCAAAATATTTTTTTCCTACCCAAAATGGATAAATGAACACCAAAAGTTGGAAAAAATATCAGGGCAAAATACTGCGGTAGCTTAGGTGAAGGGTAAAGGGGGTGAGCGAAGGGAAGCCCCCTTTATCCTTCGTGTTAGGTTGAACATGTAAGAACAACAAAAAATACTTAAAACAGAAACTTAAGTACACAAAGACATAAAACAGAAGTTTGGTGATCATTTATCCAAACACAATTTGGTGGACATTTATCCATTCTGGCAGTCATTTCGAATTTATTGGTAGTAAAATAGGTGCGTTTTTGGTATTCGTTTAAACATAAGCCATTTTTTAATAACTTAAATAACTCTTAAATCACTTGGAAATATTTTAATTTCTCTTGCATTCCAAGGTAAAGGGATAGTGATTTATTACTCAACAAATGTGCAAACAAAAATCTCCACCAAAATTTCACGAATTCATAAAAAGTGTAATTGTTGAACTTCACTCATGTATGTTAAACGCTTTACATTACAATACCCTTATCGCTTACACCGTTTCATATGCTTTTATACAAGAATAGAGTAGATACATTTGCGTACACAATTGGGAATATGTCTTTGAGATACGATCTGTAGATTTGTTGGCATTATGGTACAGTATTTCTGGCAATAGATAAATCACGGTAAAGTTTTGCCGAGAAATGTCGGCAAGCAATCTGTTATTGTGGTGGTATTTTCATAAGCCTTGACAATTTGTGTTATCGAATGTTAGTATTTATTAGTTATCCTGAGGTGATGTCTCGTAATTCTGTAAACACTATTACAGCTTTAGCTTCTGATGAATATAACTTAAACATAAACATTTATATACTAGTGGCCCTTTGAGCTGTAGAGTGCGAGTGACACTTTCTTTAAATAAGACATACAAACTTATGAATGCACCTAGTTACGTACATGGGGTATGAAAGTAGCCGCACCAATAAATTTGTAAACTACATTTTGCGGTCTTTAACCCAACCTATCGACTTTTCACTAAAATTATATAGACTGCTCTGTCGCGGTCTCAACGAATCCAAAGACATTATTATTATTTGTTAAAATCCGTCATGCTTGGACTGTAGCGGTGTTTTGAAATTTTCAAACCCCCACATCTCCCCATTTTGAAAAATTTCTAGAAACTGAATCGACAAAACAATAGTTATTTGTGTCACAAGGGAGCAAAATGATGTATTTACGGCGAGGGCGGTACATTGAATCCAGAGTGAAGGGAAGGCGTAAGGAAGGATTCAAGCGTTAACGCCCATGACTAAAATAATTTTGCTCCTGAGTGACACATACAACTTTTCACACCGACTATGAGGAAAATTTAAATTGCTCTAAAAAATATAAATTTGAATTATGCCTTTACCACTTTTACAGTAATCGAACAACGTAAACATTTTTTTTTATATAATGACGGATTGTGAAGGATTAGGGAAAGGTCACCACAGATAAAATATTCCTGTGTACTTTTACTATGATGTAAAAATAATCGAATCGAATATTACAATGGTTTCGGATATCAATATTCATTATATCACAATAACAGTCATCGATAGTTTTGATTTCAGTAAAACATATAATTTATTATGACTTTTTTTTAAATATTACGAAAAATTCATAAATTTTGATATAACGTTGTTAAAGTTAAAACTTGAACCATGTTCGTTTTTAATCGACTACGTCATCGTTGTCGATTGTAATGTAATTTCATAATTACATTCTATTATTTTAATCTGTGTTCAATTGGCACATTGCGTAAATGCTGCATGCCAATGAATAAATTAAAAAAGTAGCTTGAACAGAAAAGTAGCATTTTGCTCCCTCTCGTCGTGGAGCAAAACTTACTTTTCCGAATGAAAGGTGTGAAAACTATTTAACTATCAAACCTGCTCACAAAAACTCACGAGAATCAGTTGAGAAATGTGGCCTGTAGGGAATAACATCCGGACACTCTTAAGGACATACTAAAGCATTTTTTCCCAACCCTGAACGGGACACGCTTCGGTCGCTTCGCTCGTTCGCTCAACAAGTACATACGTTTGCCCCACCCTAAGATACCCTGGGTTGTGGGAACCAGAAACAGCGTTTTTATTTTTTGTTGGAGGGGAAAAAATGGAATTACCCATGCCCAGGAGTCAGACCTCCCTGCTATATCCCAGGTCCCCACATATTGAGCGGGCATCAGCTCGTGTGGTATACGGACTAAAAACAACCCCTTTTTGACAGTTATCTTTATATGATTTTACTGTGAGCCATGGCCTCGGTATATGCTGAGGGCGTGAGCGTACTTCCAGCAAAAAAGGTCGGGTTATCGAAATTCTGAATATGCAAATAATTAGTGCTCTGTGAGAAAAAATAGTGCCCGAAATATGAAAGTGCTCCCACGGGAGAATGTGTTTATCGCATTTATCTCTAAATCCCGTGGGAGCACAAATTTTATATTTCGGGCACTAATTTTTCTCACAGAACACTAATTATTTGCATATTCAGAGGGCCTGCCCTGCAATTTGCCCTTTTGGGTGATGTATATGTGTATATATGATATATATGGGAACAGAAACAGCGACCTCACAGCGACCTCACACACATATAAAGATTCAAGACCTGGGTTTTTTTTTTTCTGATCGCAACCTGGACCTCTTGCATGGAGACTGAGCCACGACCGCTGCGCCGCAGACGTCCTCCACCATCATTATGAGAACTTAACCTAGGTGTAAATAGGTGTGCGTGCTGTTTGTGGTATGGCCTCTCATGAGTCTTACTAAATAATGTTTAAAAATTTGACATATTACCAGCACCCTGTCTTTATGTACTTGAAGTCGGTTTTCTTATAATATTTTTCGAGGAACACAATAAACTCTGACGGGCTTGTTTTCAACCACACGACCGACAACCACCGAGAGCAGCACAGTATCTAATAAACCGGTCAAGTGCGAGTCTAACTCGCGCACGAAGGGTTCCGTACCACCGTACAGTGGTAGGGATGGGGTGGAGTGAATACTTTGGATTTTATATAGCAAAATGTTGTTTACAAAGTTATTGGTGCGGCTACTTACACACTCCATGCACGTAACCAGGTGCATTCATAAGTTTGTATGTGGTATTGCAAGAAGTGTTGTACGGGAGCCCCCTTAAATATTTATTTTATTCTGTTTTTTAGTATTTGTTGTTAAAGCGGCAACAGAAATACATCATCTCTAAAAATTTCATCTGACTAACTATCACGATTCATAAGATACAGCCTGGTGACAGACGGACGGACGGACACAAATAGGGTCCCGTTTGGCACCCTTCGGGTTCGGAACCCTAAAACCTGTTCAGCAATGTGTGTTATAGTCTATAATAAAATACCAAATGACATAAAAACGCTAGTGTTCAACTGCTTTAGACATAAATTATTCAATTGGCTTCTACAAAACCGCTTTTACTCTGTACACAAGTTTATTAACCATTTTGTACGTAAGACAGTACGTGTGGGACTGGCGCTCCATCCTCATATAGGCCTGTGCGATTCCACCTATGGCGGGTGCCGCGGATGCACATGCTGCTAGCCCTGATGATGGCGGTTTGAATTCTTGCTCGTAGCCAGCCCATTCTTGTGGCAGGGGTCCGGTTGCAGCGGTCCGCCAGCGTTTCGGCGAGGTGTTTAGTGAATGATATCAATTGTGGAGCAAAAACTCCGTCGACAGAGGTTACTAAAGGGGTGAAGGTGGTGTGGCGCGTCTCGCATGGGTCGCAGTACTTCCTTTTCTTTTCTTCTTCAGCTGAACGAAGGACAGCCGCTGCGGGGCGTGATGCGTGGGAGGGAGCGTCGGTGTCTATGACACGGATATCAAATAACGCCTCCCTCTGGGCAATCCATACCCCCCGACAAGCCAAGTCTCCGCGCAGCCCAGTATCGCCTTCGGAGATGACTGGCTCTTTCGTGACGTTTCCCCAGGCTTGCTGGCACAGTTCACAGAAATGATCCCTTATTTCGTTATGTCTGCGTGTGATAAGGCCACCTGTTTTGCAGCACAAGGCGTGGTCCACGTTGAAGTTGTCATTGCCGCAGCCGTCGCAAGTCGCAGACGTGGAGATTGGTGTGTATCTTACGGCCAGGACATTTCTAAATTCGTGGGGTGATAAGTCGAAGTTGTCTTTTCTTGTCGGTATTACTGAAAGCCAGGTTGATGTTTTTGTTTTTATTTTTGTCGCTATTGATCTTTCTATTGCTCTTTTCTTTTTGGATGGTAATTTTGTTAAAATGCTTTCTAGAGTTTCGTTCTCGTATGTTTCTTTTTCCTTGTTTCATTGAACGTACTGTCTTGAACTAGAATGAAATATCTTATTTGTATTCTCTGTACTTATTTCATGAATATTTTGCATAATAAATTTCTTATCTGTTAAATGTACGTAAGATTGATCTCGGCTATTGTTTTTATCGTGTTTGAATGATTGAATGAAGATAAATAATATTGTTAATGTAATAATAATGACTACAAATATCAAAAAATTGCATGCTATAATTTAATAGCTGAATAAGGCGTTCTTTTTATATTTTATATTAACTTTATACACACCCTTATCATTGCAAATGGATTACTTACTGTTATACTTAGAATATCTGGATTATCGATTTATCTTATAAACCCTGGGTTAACGAAGTGGCGCAACTAAGCCTCGAAATTATAATATAATTATGTAATTTTTCCATTACTTACATTATAACTAATGTTATATTTTTGTTTTGTTGCAGGTACGTAAAAGCAGAGATTCACCGATTTGACGACAAACTTGATGCTCTGTTCAACAGGATGTTAAAGAAAGGTGCAGTCTTTTAATCGGTGGTTAGGGATATAATTCTAAAAAACTTTCAATATAAACCAATTTGATCAGAGCAACTTCATTTTTAGGGTTCCGTACCCAACGGGTAAGAACGGAACCCTATTACTAAGACTTCGCTGTCCGTCCGTCCGTCCATCAGTCCGTCCGTCCGTCCGTCCGTCCGTCTGTCACCAGGCTGTATCTCAAGAACCTAGCTAGCTAGAGAGTTGAAATTTTCACAGATTATGTATTTCTGTTGCCGCTATAACAACAAATACTAAAAAACAGGATAAAATAAATATTTAAGGGGGCTCCCATACAACAATACCACATACAAACTTATGGATGCACCTGGTTACGTACATGGAGTGTGAAAGTCACCGCACCAATAACTTTGTAAACAATATTTTGCTGTGTAAAATCCAAACTATTCACTCCACACCATCGCTTCCATTGAACGGTGGTACGGAACCCTTCGTGCGCGATTTAGACTCGCACTTGACCGGTTTTTATTTTTTATATACAAATCAGACAAAAGTGTCCAAGTCCTAGCAGTATTCACACATCGGAAACCATCGTGCGGGTAGCAACATCTCGCCGAGACGGGCACTGGATGGGTGTCCGTTCTATGTGGCCTTTGTTTCGGGTGCTTCCGTGTTTCGGATGACACGTTTAGCTGTAGGTTCCGGCTACTGTCGCTACTCGTAAATCTGTGTCAGAGGCCTTAATAGGGCAGCTTGATAACTTCTGACGGTCGGGTTCGCCACTAGCCCGACAACCGTCACTAAAATTCCGTCAGACAAGTGAGTGAACGAAACTTTTAACGAGTTGTCTAAACGTTCCTAGGCAACAAGAAATGTACAATATAAATATTTTTTATCCACACACGTATCATAAACCCTCTTTACTGCGTCTAAAAACCGCACGTTAAGACCAGCATAATGTAAAACTATTTGGTAAAAACTAATTTCTTATCTGAAAATTTTGTAAATTATGACCATAATTTACAAAAATTTGTCAAATTATGACATTCAAATTTCGAACGCCGACGCCCGCCTGCGTGCCGCCCCTAGTTTATCTGTGATGTTGGTACAATCAATGCCACGATGCCGGTCAAACATGCGGTTCCTGAACACATCAAAGAGAGCTTATGATATGTGTGTAGATAAACTAGGGTATGTTTACTTATTAATTAGGCTCGTTTCATAAACCCACTCTCGAGTATTCATGCCCTCCATTATGTAGCAGTCACATAAACTACTATTATGTGTACTTAAGTTCATGTTTTAAGTATTTTTTGTTGTTCTTACATGTTCAACCTAACACGAAGGATAAAGGGGGCTTCGCTTCGCTCACCCCCTTTACCCTTCACACAAAAAATATGGGTTTACAACTTAGTCAGCGCGTGGGCCAGGCAATATTAAATAACTGTATGCCTGGCGCCACATATTCACAAATATTGAACAAAGTGTTGTCATCGCAGTTTTTAGAACCAACCACCCTAATTATTTTAATTGGTAGAAGGGAAAATGTATCTAAAAAACTAGTTACTAAATACTTTTCCAAATTAAATTCTTTACAAAATGTAGATAGAATAATCTTGTTTGCGTTTCCCTTCAGCCAATCTTTGTCACAACATGAAAATCATATAAGACATGATTATAATACATTTATACACACATTGACATGTCGTCATACTGAAAAATTTCATTTCATAGACACCAATATTTGTATTGGAAAATATTTTTATTTGACTAAGGATAGGTATTACCTATCTAGGTTTTATACAAAACAGATAGCACAGTCACTATCTTATTTTATTTTGAACTCAGTCAAGTTTTTGACTAATGAAACGCCTGCTTCTATTGAGCAGTGTAATAATAATGACATGTACTCCTTGGAATCTGTTCCAAGCTCTTTAAATTAACCCATAGGACAACAGAGAGTAACTCTGGCAGTAATATTAATATTTTTATAAATATACCTTCATCTTGCCCATTAAATCAAGTTACTAGTAATGAAAAATGTAAAAGTAAGAATATTTTAAACGTGGTTCATCAAAATATACAGGGCATGTTAAGTAAAGAACTGGAAATTGAGTTATTCATGAACTGTAATAATATTGATATTTTATGTATAACAGAGCACTTTTTAAAGAGTTATCAGTTCATGTTCAACTTTAATAACCACCACGTTGCAAGTTCGTTCAACAGAAAAACAGCTGATCGCGGTGGCTCCTTAATACTTGTAAATAATAGTTTTAAATATAAGGAACGAGTTGACATAGTGAGCCTGTCTGTTGAGCGTACCATGGAAATAGCCTGTATTGAACTTGAACAACTTATTGTAATGAGCGTATACAGACCACCAGATTCATCCTTTGATTTATTCGAAAAGAAAATGGATGAAGTGTTGATTAAAATCAGCGATAAAAACAAATTTTTTATAATTTGTGGTGATTTTAATGTTAATCTGTTAGAGGATAATAATATTTGTACTAGATTAAAATCTTTATTTTTATGTCACAACATGAACTATCTGTTTTTGGAGCCTACTAGAATTACTGCAACATCTGCTACCTGCATTGACAATATATTTACTAACATTACGCCCATTTTCAAATCGGTCATCAATAAATTAACCTCTGATCACTCTGGTCAGATAGGTATATTCAATATTAAAATAAAAAAGGACCAAAAAGAGGATATTACATGTGTGCCCGTTAGTGACACTCGGCTTGAACACTACAGGAATAATATTTTAGATAAACTATGGGAAATACCATACAGTGACGATCCAAATTTGTTGTACAACTCAGTATTTAACCTTGTCAAAAATGAATATGATACGGTATTTAAATCAAAAACTATAAAAGTTAATAACAAAGCTTTGTTTAGTGATTGGGCGACAGTTGGAATTCATAGGAGCAGACGAAGATTATATGAACTCTATGAAGAGAAATCATATAACAAAAATACGGCCTTTCTAGATTATGTTCGTAGTTATTCAAAAATGTTTAAACGCGTTTGTGCCGTAGCTAAATCTAATTTCATTAAAAACAAAATTGAATCTAGTAGCAATGTAATGAAAACGACTTGGCAAATTATAAACAGAGAGACTGGAAAGGCCAAAGCTACACATAATAACTTCAAGCTTAAGATAGATAATCAATTGCTAAGTACAGACCTAGAAGTAGCAAAAGCTTTCGAAAATTTCTTTACGGACATTCCAGTTTCAACAACCAAGTCTTTAAATTCATCTCCCGCTGCTGCTGAATCTATACTTAAACAAAACTTTGAGGAATGTAAAACAGATTTTAAATTTAGGCACGTAAATAATGAAGACATTGTAAAAGCGTTTAAATCCCTGGAAATGAAAAAGACAGCTGACGCCCATGGTCTATCAGTAAAAATTATTAGTTCCATTGTAGATTGTATTGCACCTCACCTTTGTTGTATATTTAATCAATGTAGGTGTGTTTCCTGACTTGATGAAACTAAGTAAAGTTATACCTTTATTCAAAGCTGGTAGTACATCAGACCCCACCAATTTTAGGCCCATATCGATACTACCAACGCTTAGCAAAATATTTGAAAAACTCATACTTAATCAATTGCAAAGTCATTTTTATTTCAATAATTTAATTCATATTGCTCAGTTTGGTTTCACAAAGGGTCGTTCAACAGCCGATGCTGGTGTTGAACTAATCGACAATATTTTTGATGCCTGGGAAGACGCAATGGATGCAATAGGTGTCTTCTGCGATCTATCCAAGGCTTTTGATTGCGTCCATCATGACACTCTTGTCAGGAAGTTACGCCATTATGGTGTAAAAGATCAGGCACTTGGCCTTCTGGAGTCATATCTAACAGATAGGGTTCAGATGGTCGATGTTAATGGGAAAAGATCACCTGGGTCTTCAATAAGTATGGGCGTACCGCAAGGTTCAATTCTTGGTCCTTTCTTGTTTTTAGTATATATTAATGATTTACCTTACCTTGTTAAAGCAAAACATGGGTTAGTATTGTTTGCCGATGATACTTCTTTGATATTTAAAGTTAAAAGACAGCAATCAAATTATGACGAGGTAAACAATGCTAGTATAGTGAACTGGTTTACTGTTAACAATTTATTACTTAATGAAAAGAAAACTAAATGTATTAAATTCGTGTTACCCAATGTGAACCCGGTAACTACAGACATATTTATAAAAGGACAGAGATTGGACCTTGTGCAGTCGACTGTCTTTTTGGGCATTACTTTAGACGCCAAACTACAATGGGATCCCCATATAAATAAATTGTCGAACAGACTGAGTTCGGCAGCGTTCGCAGTTAAAAGAGCTCTTACCGACGTAGACACCGCTAGACTAGTCTACTTTAGTTACTTTCATAGTCTAATGACCTATGGTATTTTATTGTGGGGTCACGCTGCGAATGCTAATAGTATATTTATTCTGCAGAAACGGGCTGTTCGTGCAATTTATAGATTAGGGCCTAGAGTGTCACTGAGGGAAAAGTTTAAAGAAATCAATATTCTGACATTTGTGTCTCAATATATCTACGACAATCTTGTGTATGTAAAAAGAAATATAACTAATTTTCAGAAGTACAGTGATATACACAATTTTAATACTAGAAATAAAGACAAGTTGGTTGCTTATGTAAGCCGACTACATAAAATTAGTAATTCTTTTAAAGGCAATTGTATACGCTATTACAATAAGGTCCCTACTGATATTAAAAACTTACCTTTAGACAAGTTTAAAATAATAATAAAACAGAAATTGTATAAAAAAGGTTACTACAGGATATCTGATTACTTAGAGGACAGATGTCCATGGGAATAGATTGTTTGAGTAACAGGCTGTTTCGATATATAATTAGCATTCATTTTGTAATTTGACAATATTTTATTTAAAAAAGGAAACGCAAAAGATGCGACGACTGTGGAGTTTCTTCGGTGAGCTCTTCTCCACAGATTCCGCCATTGGGTTAGTGAACTCACCCAAAAAAATGTAATGACGGATCTAAGTGATGTAACAACATCCTATGGAAATAAATGATTTTTGATTTTGATTTTGATTTTGATAAGCTACCGCAATGTTTTGCCATGATATAAGCTATGCAAATCAGCTGTTTTCGTGACGCCCTCTTGTTTTCCAACACGCCGGCTTTCGGTAAGACAGATTGTTAAACGTTTTCGACGACGAGTGACTTGGTTAAACGTCGGCATTTAATTAACGGTCTAGAGAGTTAGTTAAGTGTTTGATTTAACCAACCAACTGCGACATATATAATACAAATCAGCTGACCACTCGGCCCAAAATGTTTGGAGAAGTGAAAAGTAATGTTGCTCTGATCAAATCTGTTTCATAGTGAAAGCTGCTTAGAATGATGTCCCTAACAGCCCTTATAACTCGCCCCTCAACCCCTGTCCACTCGAGTATGAACACGTAGTATGGACTTGCATTAAATTTTAATTTACCTACTGTCCACTCGCGCATGAACACCTAGTATGGACTTGGAATAATATTTATATTTATTTTTATAAAATAAATTACTGACAACACTGACCGATAGAGGATAAACGTACCTTTTCTTTGGTATCTCACACTTGATTGGTCGACTGACTGAGTAAATGAAAAAAATCTAATAATCGGTAATGTGGCCGACATCACAATTTGGCTTTTTATATCCATATTTTTCTAATGGCTATTTGACTACACCTTTTTGTTACACCTCTAATGCCCGGTTCCTATATTTAACGGCTCGTCATCCGTAAAAGTAACTGTCCGTTTTTCCCTAACCAACTACGAGTCGTTAATACCGTTCCACAATTTACTTTCTGTACCTTTCACCTACGGACGTCCGTTGGTCATAGATGTCATTGAAATACCGACGCGCCCTCTTCACTCAGAGATGTGCGTTTCGTTATATGCAGGATTGAAATTTGTGATAAGATAAAGTTCAAGCCGATACAAATTAGATTTACATACGAATTGATCTTAGAGTTCTCTAAACTTATGATGTTTATTAGAGCTATACGAACGCAGGCATCTTCGTGACATATTTTTTTCCTTACCAAACTTAATAGAATGCATAGAATACATTACAAGAACGGAACGTTCAGCGCGTGAAAAAGACATTTGAATTGACATTGACAAACATCAATTGAAATATATATCCTGTAAAAAGTTTCAGTCTTCTTCTAGTCGACAAATTCTTCAAATAGTACAAAGTGTTGGTGGTTTGAAATGTATATTACGCCGGTGAGTACCTATCAGCCTGCCGTTTTTGCTTCGGTACCTAAATCTTCATTCAGGGCTAAGACTCAGGGATATTTCTGTCGGTTCTTTCGTTTTAGTTGCTCCCTCATGGCTGAGGATCGTGACCGTCATGGTTGTTGGTACGGGGCTTGTTCAGTGATCTCCCATTTGTTATGTCCTGGGCTGAATGTTTTGCCTATTATGTTCTGCTGAGTCAGTCCCGCTGGAGTTTGATATAATTTTGAACATTTCTCTGTCTCTATCTGATGAACTGGATATTTTAAATTCAAAATTACAGCGAAAACAGTGAAATATAAACTTTAACCAACCGAAATTGAGAGGTAACCAAGTGACATTACGAATAGTTATCTGGAAAATCTACTGAAGTTTAAAATATTTATAGGAACGCAACCAAGTGTCATCTCCATACAATACGCTTACGCTCCGTTGCCGGTAACCCTCCCATCCGTTCGTAGCCAGCCGTCGGTTGGTTGCATAACGAGACGTTTGTTATAGGAACGGTTTTAGCTTACGCCTCGTAGAATTAACTACCATTCGTAACTAAAACGGATCGTTTTTGAAATATAGGAACCGGGCATAAATCTCTGACATCTATCCCACCCAAATCTTTTCAAATTGTTGCTCTGAACTATGTAACCGTAGGTATGTTAACTTAAAATTTATGTTTGACCAATCAGCACGCGATCATTCCACTGTAGCTGTCATTTAAAGCGATTGCGATATGAATTTTAAAGGGATCGGCGAAGTATTTCAAGAGATACAGATTTACAGAAATAAATGTGTAAGTAATTAATGTGACTAAATGCACAGACTGGAATGGAATTAAGTGCCGCCACAGGCTAGGCACCCCGGCAGCGGTTTTTTATAGAAATAAATGAAAATTCTTTACGACATATTTATTTTACAATTTCGCATCGCATTTGAATTTATGTGCTTGTTATTTCATCGTTGTAAAATATATTAAGTAACGTTGCTCTGTTAGCCTCTATACATCGACTCGTAGCCTTTTTAGGGTTCCGTACACGAAGGGTTTATTTAGAGAAACAATTGCTTTAACGCTCACGATCTTTCGTAATTTGAGATCCACACAAGGCTGTATTAGCCGAATGCGCCGTCTTAAATATTCACAATTCTTTATTGCACAGAACATTACAACAATACAATTATACTCGAAATTAAAAGGCAAAGGCGAGCTTATCTCTCAACAGAGATTTCTTCCAGCAAACCTATCTGGATAGGATACATAAATAAAATGAAAATAGTAGTCTAGTGCAATTAAATACTTACCAAATACCAATAAAATATGATACTTACTATAAAAATACATATAAACAAAGAAATAGTAGATAAAATAAGAATAAACAAATAATAATAATAAATAGATAAATACAATTACATACTTATATATACAATACATATGATGAAAGAGAAAGTAAGTGCTCTTTCAAGCGATTCTTAAAGGAGAAAAGAGTGGGACAGTCCCTTATAGTGCAGGGAAGTGCGTTCCACAGCCGAAATATCATACCAGGCGTTGCTATTTCCCGAGCGAGAGACAGCAACACACATTTGACTTACTGATTTGACCTCGAGTTCGCGCAGGAATGCGTTGCTCGCGTAAACACAATTGGATAATATTTACCGGGAAACTTACCGCGGCCCGCAGCCTGTTATTTGCAGACCCTTTATTTATGGCCTCCAGGACCCGGCCCTGAAGAGAGCGTTTCAGCGCCGGAAGCGGAAGCAGTGCCGACAAAGTCACCATGTCCTTGAGTCTCTCGCTGGGAAATCATACCGTCCGTATTTGTTCAATCAACGTCTAATACTGATTCGGTTTAGGAACCTAAACTGATCCACAAAACTACCATGACCGTCTTAAAACAAGTCTTGGTAGATTAATAATAGTAGATTATGCACCAAGGGGATAAAGCACCGTTTTATGACGAAGGACTTCAGATTCAACTCCCGAGCGAAGCGAGTTCGCTGGGGAATTAAAACTTAGTCCTGAGCGCAGTGAGGGATTCAAGCGTTCCCTAGACAAAACGGCTTTCCCCGAGGAGTACACTATACTTTTCGCACCTCCCGCGAGAAAATATAAAAAAGCAAGGCTACTAAAAACAGCATTTTATCAAAGTAAATTAATGTGAAAAATTATGTTTGTTACATTAGTCCAGTTGCAGCGTCTTGCAACAAACGCGAGTTTTGTTTTATTTAAAATGTGTTCCATTCAGCTCTCCGTGGCCAGCTCGATTTTCGAATAAGTTCGGCGCCGCGCTCCGCCTCCGCCCCCGCCCCCGCCCCCGGGGAGCTGAGCTGTGAGTGCCGTGCGTATTTTATGAAATTAGATTTTAAAGACATAGCAATAAGAACTATGATAAGTGAAATCACTTTAAACTCTGGAGTGATCTAGGTTGTGATATAAATGAAATTCATTACAACTTTATGTGACCGCTAAAGCCTAGAGCTATCTATAATGACTTGCTTTAGGTGAGTTTTGCTTAGCTTGTTTAGATACCTATATAAAGTGTCGTTTTCGAGCAGGTGGTGCGAAAATACCATTATGGCGTATTGGGATGGGAATGGTTGCCATGATAATGTTCTTGTTCTCTCCTTAAAAATAAAATATACTATGATAGTTTAAAAATTACATTAATTACTAACTAAACTCGTAAATGTTATTAGCTGTGAGTTTTCTTGCCGTTTCTTTCTCGACCAAAAAGCCCACGGCTTTACGAAGCGGAGTAGCATATCTCAATAATATATTATCTATTTTTCTTAGTAAAAAACAAAATAAATACAAATAAAAACCTCCAAAAGTTTAATAAAAAAGCGGACACTAGGCAATATTAGCACATATTGTCAATATTATTGCCTGTATTGTACGTTTGCGGACTAAACGTTACCAAAATACTCACTTGAACGAAACTGTGCCAAAATATCACGAGACGTTATTTTCTTTTTGGTTGCTAGATCAATAGGTCATTTCCCGTCCGCGTACTAAGTAAAGCTAGTTTTTGTTAGGTAGGTAGGTCACAACTTTATGTACCAACCTGGAGCGAAGCGGTGCGGAGCGAGATGACCCCATGTGGTTTCAGAGAACCGTATTGGTTGATAATTTGATATAGATCACTTTCATAGCGAAAATTATTCGAACGGCGCAAACGAAATATGTTTCAAAATTAAGTGTATAATCAATGTATTATTTATCAAAAATAATAAGAAAAGAGAGGCAACAACCTCAACGCCCTGTTGGCTGCAGCACGGCTGGATGATCTGTTTGGTGATGCTTGAGGGATATCGTGCGAGAATGTGGCAGGTTCTGTGAGATGAATGGATGATAGTGTTGTCCCTGTTTTATGGGTTTGAACTAAATTTGCATTTATATTATTGAAACTGAATTGCATTCAAATCAAATGAAATATCATTTATTTCTCAGAAAGGAAATGTACACAAATTAAGGTAGGGAGACGAGCTGACATCCTAGCTAGATTAGTAGGTAATCTGTATAAAGGAATGATTTGAATCTGTATTTATATTAATGTAATCTATTTAAATTGAATCTGTGTTTATATGAGTGTAATTGAATTGTAATTATATCTTGTACATATTTCGTGTATATTTGTGTCGATTTGGCATCTGCTGTAATATTTCACGTAAATAATAAATAAAAATGAAAATAAAACACACGATATCAATAAATTAACGTGAGTAAGGATTAAAAAAATACCTTAGCTGTAGAATCGTTCCCTATAATACAATACAATATATTTACTTTACCTTTCTGCACAAAATAATGGTCAACAGAAAAATACAAATTCAATACACACATACAAAGTCGAGCTTATCCCTTACAAGAGATTTCAAGACAGTACATGCGACAGTAGATATCTGTTCGTAATGAACTACGCGTATATACTACGATTGCAAATCATTAATTAACCCATAAAGCCATTAATTAACCAAAATCATTAATTAACCCATAAAGCCTAGCAAATAAAGTTACCCTGAATTTACATGATGACGCCATATTTCATGCACCATAAGACCCATAATCGCATTACAATAGTGTAGCTTATACAGTTCGCAACTGCATTGCGGCCCCAGCGGCAATCACGGCGAATAGCGCGGTAACTGCCATTTCCATATCAATCGGGGTGTGCTAACTCACTTACGTCGGTCTATTCCCAACACGCCTAACAAGTGTACTATCGAACCATCTGAATCATGACCCACCATAAGCTTATTTTGCTAAACCCCTTAAATGCAAGTAGGTCGAAATTCGCGAACTTGTTATCATTTGATTAGACACTGACATTTTGATAGATCTTACAAGTTTGAAAGTTTCAAACGAATTATCAGGCAAAAGGGTCATGATTCAGTTGGTTCGATTGTACATAGGGCGATCTTTCCCTTATAGGGTGAAAGAGTCAGAGCCCATGCTTAGCCAGTAATTTTAAATACCTTTTCGTAACCGGGGGCTAGTCCATCGCCTCAGCTATGTTGATACTTACAAAGGTTTCCTCACGATGTTTACTTTACTTTACTTTATACTTTATTGCACAAAAACAGTAGATAAAGATATATCAAAATGGAAATTATAGGTGTACAAAGGCGATCTTATTTCTAAAAAGAGATTTCTTTCAGCAAATCTAGGATGGACAGGATACATAAAATAACAGGTGTATACAGAGAGCTATGTGTACAACGTTAAATAATCAAAATAATACACTTCTTACCAATATTTACATAAATACATAGTATCAATACAAATAGATAAAATTATACTACAAAATATACTTCAATACAATATATGAGAAAGATAGTTAAGCGACATACCTATATACATATACATACATAATGGAGGGCATTTAAACTCGAGAGTGGGTTTATGAAACGAGCCGTTTTCATAATAATATTACTCGAGAGTTATAAGGCCTAATTATGTACAGTTACATACACTAGTTTATCTACACAAATATCATAAGCTCTTTTTGATGTGTTCAGGAACCGCATGTTCGACCGGCATGGTGGCATTGAGAATTGCTCTGCACTTGTTTAGGTTGTTCAGTAGTACCAACTTCACAGAAAAACTAGGGGCGGCACGCAGGCGGGCGTCGGCGTTCGAAATTTGAATGTCATAATTTGCCGAAAATGTATACATTATGAAATAAGAAATGAGTTTTTACCAAGTAGTCTAACATTATGCTGGTCGTTAGGTGCGGTTTTTGGACGCAGTAAAGAGGGTTTATGATACATGTGTAGATAAAAAATATTAAGTTCCGGGCTGTCTCTTATGGCGCTAGGAAGTTTCTTCCCCAGGGCGGCGGTCCTCGCTGCGGGCCCATAAGACAGCTAGCAATCTGGCTCACCGCAGTAGGGGGGTCTAACTGACGGAGATACACCGCGCTGTCTCACCTGACGGGGTCTTCCGTAGACCTATGACCTGGCGTCCGACGAACGATGAGTCTCGGGCGCGCCTGAGACACCATGTTGTTTCACAGCTCCAAGCCAATTTTGGGGTCACCGCCAGGTCAATCTGTGTTCTTTCCTTATTATAATTATGCGTGGGTATATCGTAGCGAAGTACGCTAATCTCACGCTACTATCAACCCTAGTAATCACGACTAATCAGCCCGGGGGCTACCGAACCCATCACGATGGCAGGGCGTGCGAAACTCTTTGGCTGTCCACGTAATATTGTTCAATACGCTACGACCGGTCAACAAATTCTCGCGGTTGGAAGACGGATTTCTGCCCAACTTCCTGGTACAATTCGAAGGGAAAACTCAAAAAACCATCGCGCATGCGGACCTGCAAAATCCAACCAGTTTTAAGGTTACATATTTCTCGTTCTGTCATATATTTTTTTGTTTTAAATATCCCTTCAGGGAAAGGCTACGGTGCTAGGCCATACCGCCTCGTCTGCTGTGATGTCATCTTTGTAGTCCGCATACATGTGTCTTATCTTCCACTATTGTCAAGGCCACATGGCCATGTCTACAAAACTCTCGTTCTGTCAAAAGTGACTGTTCCAATCCGTTCATAGACAAAAGGTGAAGGGTGCGTTCAAAAGCTACGGCGCGAGCTAAATCGCTGACGGAATCGATCACTACGTTTGCTTCCGAACATGCACCCTATTACTAAGCCTCCGCTGTCCGTCTGTCTGTCCGTCAGCAGGCTCTATCTCACGAACAGTAATAGGTTGAGAGTTGAAATATATTTACTGAATGTGTATTTCTGTTGCCGCTTTAAACAAAAAATACTAAAAAAAGAATAAAATAAATATTTGAGGGGGCTCACATACAACAAACTTTTTTTTTAGCAACAAATTAACTTCACGAGAATTTATAAATTAAAGAGAACCCCATACAAGACACGTGTTTTAACACCCCCCGCGTTATAACAAACCATAATATGATTCAATTAAGATCGTAGATTTCACGGCTCACCACATGGTTGTGGTGGCGTAATTGGTTTGATAACGGTAGCGCAACTTCTGGGTTCGAATCCACGTTCGTTTTTTTTGTGCTTAGTTTTATTATCTTTAGTAGCTTATGTTTTTTTGTACGATGGTACATTAATTCCTTCGTGAGCGAGTCCGACCCTCACTTGACCGTTTTTAGGGTTCCGTACCCGAAGGGTGCCCTATGCTTCCCTATTACTAAGCCTCCGCTGTCCGTCCGTCAGTCCGTCTATCAGTCTGTCACCGGGCTCTACCGGATCAACCGCAATAGGTAGAGAGCTGAAATTTTCACCACAGAGTGTGAATATCTATTGCCGCTATAACAACAAATAATGAAACATACATGTTTTTAAGAATTAAATTATCTTGTATAAGTACTACTCATACAAGAGATTTTCTTAGCCATTTTGTTTTATTTGTCTATCGGTAAACTGAAATGGATTCTCCCGATCATATCGGAAAAGATCATTAATTGCGGGTATCGATTTTTGTGCTCATTTCTTTGTCGTTATACGACTCACAATTTCTGATTAGAATTATAATAAATAATATAAACATTTTATCATATTTTATTCATTTCTGTAAATAAGTTATTCAATTTCTATCCACTTCCGGTTTCAATGAGCAAAGAGTTTCTTTAACCTGAGTACCTAGTTCAATACTTACATACTATATACACAAAACTCCTTTTGAATGTTTCGATGTACGGCCTTGAATGGTTAAATATTTTTATCTACACACGTATCATAAACCCTCTTTACTGCGTTCAAAAACCTCACGTTACGATCAGCATTATGTTAAACTACTTGGTAAAAACTCGTTTCGTATCTGGAAAACTACACATAATGGTCATTATGTGTAGTTTTTCTACATATAATGACATTCAAATTTCGAACGCCGACGCCCACCCGCGTGCCGTCCCTAGTTTGTCTGTGAAGTTGGTACTGACATTCAAATTTCGAACGCCGACGCCCACCCGCGTGCCGTCCCTAGTTTGTCTGTGAAGTTGGTACTGACATTCAAATTTCGAACGCCGACGCCCACCCGCGTGCCGTCCCTAGTTTGTCTGTGAAGTTGGTACTGACATTCAAATTTCGAACGCCGACGCCCACCCGCGTGCCGTCCCTAGTTTGTCTGTGAAGTTGGTACTGACATTCAAATTTCGAACGCCGACGCCCGCCTGCGTGAAGTTGGTGCTACAGAACAAGCTAAACAACTGCAGAGCCACAATGCCGGTCAAACATGCGGTTCCTGAACACATCAAAGAGAGCTTATGATATGTGTGTAGATAAACTAGTGTATGTAACTGTTCATAATTAGGCATTAAAACTCTCGAGTGATATTCTCGAGTTTCAATGCCCTCCATTATGCAGCAGTCACATAAACTACTATATAATCAAAAATTAAAAGGGTATACTCATACAAAAGACTGTCGTCTTACGTTTTTCAGTGTACAATACAAATACAAATATTTTTATTCAATAAAGAGTTACTTAAGCACATTCTATTCATAAACTTACAGGTAGATAGACAAAGTAACATAAAAGTGGCAAAACTGCTGGTTCCCACACTAGGCAATGGTAAGGAACCCTTCGTGTGCGTGTCCCCCACGTCCTACTCGCACTTGACCGGTTTTGTTTTTAATATCGGGTTTAGAAATAGGTTGATTAGGAACAGCCTCTAGAGGCTGCAACATTAGCGCCGCCAGCGGTTAACTTTATCCGGATATTTGAACGCGCGTTTAGTTTGATGGTGGAAACCGGCTTTAATCTGGCACTTCCTGCCTGTTATTCACACTCAATTTTGTGTGACATGGGGGCTAGCCCATCGCCGCTGCTAGGGAGTAAGGTACGGCTTATGTTTCATCGTCTATTACTTCCCTTGACGAAAGTTGTTCATAGTGCACATATTAATTAAAGTTATTTTAGCGAATATGCGTCGCCTGACGAAAAATTTGTAGGTTATTATATTATGATAGTACTGTAGCACAATTCACAACCCTTTTGTTTAACAGTATCATGTAGCTTTGTAAATAATTAAAATTGTTTACTAACAAACAAAGGAAAATGGACGCTTAATTTAATTTAAAAGTTTTAAAGGAATTCCGTTGCAGTTCCATATCTTTTTAGGGTTCTGTAGTTTAAAAAGGAAAAATGGAACCATTGTGTGTCTGTCTGTCCGTGTGTAAAATAATATTAAACGACCGAATTCTGGAGCGATTGAGTTGTAATTTGGGTCACATATGACTATACATATGTGACCCAAACACGGTTGTTGCGTAAACCAGGTCATTTTGAATTTGCGGGCATTTCAGAAAATAAAAATAAACTGTATCGTGTGACATGCCAAATGAAAGAACTGTTGCATGTTATATTTTTCATAATTTTGAAATAATTAAAGGGGAATTTTAATTTGAGGACAGAAATGTAAACAATAAACTGTCATTTTCCAGTACAAAAAGTATAATATGAATGTCAAAGTCAACGGTTTTGTTCTAAAAAATGACAGTTGTTTGTTTACATTTATGGCCTCAAATTAAAAATAGTACTGTAGTCAAACAATTATTTAAGAAAAAAATACCATCCCCCTGTCCATCCTCAATAAAAATAGAAAGTTTGAATCTGTATCGTGTAACATGTCGAATGAAAGGGCTTGTTGCGGGGATGTCATATTTTTTTTCATAAGTTTGAAATACTTTAAGTAATTTAAAAAAATAGATACACATGAGCTATTTATTGTTCCTTGCATGCTGAACACGATAATATACTCATGCATGCACCTTTGGGTACAGCTTTGGAAGTACACAGTTTACTTTTGAAATTTTGAATTTTTAGCATGAGATTGTTTGACGCAATGTTCGCTTTGAGTGTAAAAATACTACAAAAACAATAGACATTTATTAATATAATAAAAAACAGTAAGTAACCACTCCATCAGTTATCTTATTATTATATTAATCTTTATTATTTTTATTAATGGATAGTTAACAAAATTAAGGTGTCCAATGAGGTGCGGTTGGATTCGTGGAATGGCTATTAAATGTTAGTGAAAAATCGAGAGCTTGTATTTAAGATGACAAAAAGTAGTTTACAAAGTCATATATGCGGTTACGTTCATACTCCGTGTAGGTAATCAGGTGCATTCATAAGTTTGTGTCGTTTGAGAGCAGGTTACCTAGCGGTGATCTGCTGTTAAGCTCGCTCTCATATCTCACTCGCTAGGTAAACTACTCTCGCTGTCTCCCTCACACACACCCGACACGTCGTCAGCAGTTGCGGTAGGCTTTTCATTTCTTAGATAAGATATAAGAAACTTTATTTACGTATCATGGTTTACATTTGGTCTTAAATATTTAATTTCAGTTTCACTCGTTACGAATATTACTACTACTTACTAATGACTACTTATTGATTTACATTTTTATATGAGAAGAAAGTACTTAAAGTTGATAAAATCTTAGAAGTGATATGACAGATAACCTGAAACTTCATAAAATCCACTTTTTAAACACAAGGGATGTTACCAAAAAAATCGGAAAGAATCGAAATCTAAAAAAATAATGTTAAAATCTATCCAAACCTGCTGCATCCAATTCATAAATGCTTGAAGTGTATCGATCGATTCATTTGATTAATCGATGTTTTTAAGCAACACCCTCACTAAAAGGATAAGACCTACACCCGTCAAGCCATGTCATATTTTTCATACTGTAATTGTCATAAAAATAAAAATTATCCGGCCCAACTAACTCCGTTCCTTACTCTTATATACTGTCTGTATTCAAATAAACCGACTCTGCGTATCAACATTCGTGCTCTAGAAACACTCTAAACTAAACTCTTCCATATAATTACAAATCTGTATTCCTAACCGTAATCCCTCGACTAACCACTGGGTGCGCCATGCTTCTATAAAACAGTGCGACAGTATGAAAGAGCGCCGGTTCCGCAACAATGCCGGATTAACGTATTGTTTCGCTCAATTGTCGACGGCGGAACCCGGCTGGCTTCATCTGTTGCCCATTTCATAAAGCTACAAGTTACAATTTCACATGACTAGAACGTCAATGGTCTAATGACACTCGCATGTCGCGTAGGAGCTGCAATTTCGAGCCCCTGCGCTGACCATGTGCCAGTGATATAAGTAGGTATTTCATCTTATGTACATTAAAATGACGTTCTTACAGTGTTGGAAAATCCACATGAAACGTTTACATCTACCTATGTGTGCCATGTGTGGCCCTGTACCGCCAAATAATTAAAAAACTAGTAATTTTATTTTAATATTATTATAATATTTTATTTTAATAATTAAAGACGTGTACTGGTAACTATCATAGAAAATAAGACCGACCGAAGGTTCGGTTTCGGCCAAAAAGAGGTGTCGGCTAAGATTTTAGTTTCGGCCTAAAACCGGCCGAATATTAGGCCCGGCCGAAACATGTGTTTTGTAGCTGACATGCCTTCAGTACGCCAAGAAGCTGCTAATAACAAGTAAAAAAAAACTATCAATTAAAAACTAATTTGCATTGTTGCTAATTACAAGAAGATAACACTGTTGCAAATTACACGAAGAAAGACATATATCATGGGAGTTAATTACGTTGACCTAGAAATTCCTCTAAATTCCGGGAATTGTGTACATTATCTCTAGTTTAATAGGTTTCCGTTTCGATTTCGGCCGAAAGACAGAAGCCGAAGGTTCGGTTTCGGCTGCAACCAACCAACCAACCAATGTTCCCAGATTCGACTAGTAAAGTTGTAACTCGTTGCGTTGTTAAATGCGCCACTGTTATTACTTCCTCAAGTTTTTATCCGCAGCTTGAATGTGGAGTGCGCTGGCTATACATGGTATTTCTGAAAGGAAAGTTATAAAGATGACATAAAATACTTGATGATGTCAATGAAGTCAACTGAATACGCCATTTTATTGAGTTGTATTGTATTGTATATGTCGTAGCTATATCGTAGAATTTTATCATTTCATGAAATGCCCAACATTTCATGATACGGTCCATTACTTCATGAAATGATCAGAAAAGGTTGAATTTAATGAAAACAGGTATTTATATTATATAAGCATTTATATTCAGTACTATGTGTTGTTTTTTGTATAACACATGTAGAACTAACACGAATTCACCTAAGGCAGTGTTTTGCCCTAAAATATGTCTTCGTTCAATGAAAGTTCTAATTCAACCAAAGTTGGCAATTTCATGATATGGTCGATTCTACGATATGTTTACTACATATATACTTACTTGTGACCACTCATAGTATTATGAAGTCAAATGTTGTCCTTTTTTAGGGTTCCGTACCCAAAGAGTGCCAAACGGGACCCTATTACTAAGCCTCCGCTGTCCGTCCGTCCGTCCGTCTGTCACCAGGCTGTATCTCATGAACCGTGATAGTTGGACAGATGATGTATTTATGTTGCCGCTATAACAACAAATACTAAAAGACAGAATAAAATAAATATTTAAGGAGCCTCCCAAACAACAATTTCAATACCACATACAAACTTACGAATGCACCTGGTTACGCACATGGAGTGTGAAAGTAGCCGCACTAATAACTTTGGGTACAAAAGGGTACCATTCCGTATTACTTTAATACAGTTGCCAATAAACAAACAAGCACAACCAATGAGTCAAACAAAAGCATTTAGATTGACCCATGCTTCACCAAGTAAACAGCTTTTTCGAGACCAATAATAGCACAAAACTGATAATTCTGCACCAAAATATTCAAAGTGTACTCCCAAAAAGGGAACTAATCGATATGACTATGGCGGAATTAACAGAATCAGATAATGAACCTGACGTAATCTGTCTTACAGAGACATTTGTAAAATCAGGTGATGAAAAAAATATTAGATTATCAGGTTATGATCTAGCTACCAACTTTTCTCGAAATAAGAAAAGAGGTGGGTCTTGCATTTTAGTGAAGAATGGTACTGCATATAAACGTTTAAAAATGGTTGACGAACTGGCTGTGTCTAGTGTATTTGAATGCTGTGGTATTGAGCTAACAGATCATAACATTATAGTAGTATGCATATATAGAATTACAGAGGTACAAAACTTTTTAGATCGCTTGGAATTATTACTCTTTTCCATAAAAAGGAAAATGAAAATAAAACAAATTGTTATAGCTGGTGACATCAACATTAATATTTTAAAACCTGACATTAATACTAGACATTTAACAGATATTATTAATAATTATAAATTGACATTTCATATTGACAAGCCCACCACGCGGGATGTTGGGAAAATATTGAAGGAGATGAAACTCACGCGTGCTCCTCTTCGCTGGTTCAATGATGAGTCTGAGGCTTCTGGTGCTCTTGCCTGATTTGAGTGGGCTTCAATCACTTTCCGTTCATCGGGTGAGGTTGCTGATTCTCCTTATCGCGACGGTTGTAAGGCGACGCGAGGACTCGAGCCCATAGAAAAGCAGTTGACGGGACAAAACGGTAATGTCGACCGAACCGATCCGTGGCGCACGGATCTTGTATTGACCATTTAATCAGTAGTATCGGTCATGCTGTAGGATCAGTGATACTGTTACGAGCGTGGGGTTCGTATTTGATAGAAAAACACGAATTAATCCACTAAATAAAACACTCACTTTATTACCCAAATTAGGCACTTACAATTCACACGAACTGTACATAAAATCCACTAAATCACACACACACTATTTCACTAATTATGCACTCACTATTCACACGAAGAGTCGTTCTCTCCGATTATCCTTGTACTAGCACTCGATCGCAGTTAAAATGTAACTAACTCGCGCCGGCCGTCGACGCCTTTTATATCCCGCGGAGCCGCTCTGGACACATTGTCCACACATATCGCGAATATTCTAGTAAGGACCAGCGTGCGGGCCGAGAACATTCGAGACCATATATGTCTCTCTCTAATGGTGCACTCTCTCTGTCACTCCCTTCTCGAATGTTCCGAGTATAGCTATCTCTTTCTAGTAGTGCTATCTCTGTCACACACTTCTCGAATGTTCCGAGTATAGCTATCTCTTTCTAGTAGTGCTATCTCTGTCACTCCTACCGGATATTTCGCCATATAACGATTTGTGCTTCAGAGGCCCATAAGGGGTCCTGAAAACGCCTGAAAACGGGTTTTCAGGTTATGGCGTCATCTGATAGAGGGTGCCCTGAAACGGACTGAAAACATGTTTCAGGCGCCTGAAAACGACGGCAACTTGGGTGAAATTTCGATCTTTAGATATGTGATAGAGTAACTTCTGAAACGGCCTGAAATGACTTTTCAGCCTGCTGAAAACGCCTCTACAGCACTGAAATTGACGTTCAAAGTTTTTGACCTAACCTACCGGCGTAACACTACCCCCTCCTAAGACATGCTCGTCCCGAGCATCATTATTTCCGTGGTATCTGGCTAGCCGGTCAACATGAACAATCTTGCTCGGACTACGAGGATTCCGCTGGATTCGATACGCGACGTCGTTTATTTTGGTGACTACCTTGTAAGGCCCTTCCCAATTCGGAGATAGTTTCGGGGACTTTCCTACTCGTCGCATAGGGTTATGTAGCCACACCAACGAACCTTCCTCAAAACCCACTTGATAAGACTTCCGGTCATATCGGGTTTTCATCTTTATGCTAGCGTGGAGCCCGTGTTCACGTACCAGGCTGTGAACATCATCAATCCGATCCCGCAAATCATTTGCATATTCCGTGATGGTCCTCGGTATATCGGGCGGACGTCCAGTCAGGAGATCTGCAGGCAGACGGAGTTCTCTTCCAAAATTCGCATACGATGGAGTAACCGCAGTACTTTCGTGAGTTGCGGACCTATAAGACAACAGGAAGAGGGGGATATGCCGATCCCAATCTTTTTGATGGCTCTCAACGACCTTGGCTAGATGTCTCTCCAGTGTCTGGTTAAATCTCTCAACCATTCCATCTGACTGTGGATGATACGCCGTAGTCCTCGTCTTATGAATTCCCATTATGCGACAAGTCTCCTGAAAGACCGCAGATTCGAAGTTTCTTCCTTGATCACTGTGGATTTCGAGTGGTACCCCAAACCGGCAGAATACTTCGTTCACTAACTTTTCAGCTATGGTTACCGCTTCTTGATTAGGAATGGCAAATACTTCAGGCCACTTCGTGAAGTAATCCATAACGACAAGAATGTACTTGTTTCCGGAGTCCGATGCTGGGAATGGTCCTACGACATCTAACGCAACCCTTTCCCAAGGGGCTCCCACGTTGTACAACTTGAGTGTTCCTCGGCTACGGGTATGCGGTCCCTTGACTGATGCACAGTTAGTGCATCGTTTACACCAATTTTCAACATCTTCTCGGCAGTGAATCCAATAAAAGCGTTGCCGAATTTTCATTAGGGTCCTTTTTACTCCAAGGTGTCCACCGGATGTTCCATCGTGAAAGCTTCTCAAAACATCTTTCACCCTTTTCTTTGGGACAACGACTTGCAGATGAGCATCCTTCCCATTTGTTGATTCCCATTTTCTACATAGAACGCCATTATGCATAACCAAGCTATCCCATTGTGCCCAGTAGCTTTTTGTTACCGCACTCATAGGAGCTACATCACACCATCTTGGTTTAGGTGCGCCAGCATTAATCCAATCAAAAATGGGTCTCACGTCAGGGTCCTCTTGTTGCGCTTGCTGCATGATTTCATCACTCCACCCGTCGCTAACCGTATCAGTTCTTATCATTGTCCTTGTCGCCGCGGTCCCCCCTGTCCCTGCGGTCCCGCTCGCCGCGCTCCCGCTCGCGCCGGTCCGAGCCGAGCCCCCCGCCGCCGCTGCTGCGGGAGCTCCTCTCGTGCCTTTACGTCTGCCAACGGCTGGAGGTGCTATGTGATACCTCAGTGAATCTCTAGTGGCGGTCGCGCGAGCGACGTCGCGAGCCGCGCTCGTGCGGTGACCGGTCACGCCTGTCCTTGCGATGCTTGCGGTCACGGTCGCGGTCTCGGTCCCGCTGGCTTCGATCCCCTCTCTCGCTCCGCTCGCTGCGATCTTCACGCGATGGCCTGGCCCGCTCCTTGTCCTTGTCCTTGGAGCGGGGTCTCTGTCCCTCCTAGTCCTTTTCGGACAACCTGACTGCAGGTGACCACGTTCTCCACAATGGTAGCAACGTGGCCGAAATTCGCGGCGGGAATCTACTGGCTTCGTAGTCGACACTTCTCGCACCCTGAAAGGCCTGGATGAATCCTGTCGTACAGCTTCCACCTCGAGAGCGTGGGCTACTGCATCCTTTAGGCTGCCATGATGTCCCAATCGCACGGCTGCCCTCACTTCCAGATCCCGGATCCCATCGATGAAGGCCTGCACCAGTATACTGTCCACAAAGGATGCTGACGTACGTTGATAAGCCTTCCTAACCAACTTCTCGATTTCCAGGGCCCACTGTTGTAAGGTCTCGTTACGTCCTTGTGTCCTGTCCTTTAACTGAGCTCGGTACACGTGCTCCAGGTGACTGTCACCGTATCGTGCCTCCAAGGCTTCTAGAAGGCGGTCGTACGTCCGGTCGTTTCCCAGAGCCTCTAGTATGGTAAGAGCCTCGTCGCGCAGCGCCAACGTCAGTGCTGTCCTGGCTTGCTCCTTACTCCAACCATTAGCCTGGGAAACAGACTCGAACTGCAGCTTATAGGCAGTCCACGATGAGCTACCGTCAAAGGGGGGCACTTTGAACCTGCCGCCTCCGGACACCGATGCGTTGGGTACATAGGTACTTGGACCATTAGCCACTTTGATCTCAAGTTTTTGGAGACGGCTCTCACAGGTCTCAATTTTTTTATCGACATCATGGACTCGACTCTCCAGTTTTTCATCCATATCGGCCAGTTTTTCCTGGACCTCGAACAACTCTCTCTTCCATTCGGTCGTGGACTCATGTACCTCACGAAGCATTCGTGCCTGTACCTCCTGGTGATCCTTTTGTTCCCTAAGCTCACTCTGGAGGATTAGAGTCTGTTCTTCCTGTTTCCTGGCCTGTTCCTCCTGTTTCCTGGCCCGTTCCTCCTGTTTTCGCGACTGTTCCTTTAGCTCTCTCGCTTGTTCCTTTAGGAGGACGAAGATAACGTTGAGGTCTACTCCTTGTGCAGCTGGAGCAGGTGATTCCGACGTACCAGGCGTCGAGTCTCCAGACCCAGACGTTTGGCTTCGCGTCGTCACTCCTTTTGGCTCGGTTTCTCGTGGCATTAACGGCATTTTCTATCCCACTTCTGACACCAAATGTTACGAGCGTGGGGTTCGTATTTGATAGAAAAACACGAATTAATCCACTAATTAAAACACTCACTTTATTACCCAAATTAGGCACTTACAATTCACACGAACTGTACATAAAATCCACTAAATCACACACACACTATTTCACTAATTATGCACTCACTATTCACACGAAGAGTCGTTCTCTCCGATTATCCTTGTACTAGCACTCGATCGCAGTTAAAATGTAACTAACTCGCGCCGGCCGTCGACGCCTTTTATATCCCGCGGAGCCGCTCTGGACACATTGTCCACACATATCGCGAATATTCTAGTAAGGACCAGCGTGCGGGCCGAGAACATTCGAGACCATATATGTCTCTCTCTAATGGTGCACTCTCTCTGTCACTCCCTTCTCGAATGTTCCGAGTATAGCTATCTCTTTCTAGTAGTGCTATCTCTGTCACACACTTCTCGAATGTTCCGAGTATAGCTATCTCTTTCTAGTAGTGCTATCTCTGTCACTCCTACCGGATATTTCGCCATATAACGATTTGTGCTTCAGAGGCCCATAAGGGGTCCTGAAAACGCCTGAAAACGGGTTTTCAGGTTATGGCGTCATCTGATAGAGGGTGCCCTGAAACGGACCGAAAACATGTTTCAGGCGCCTGAAAACGACGGCAACTTGGGTGAAATTTCGATCTTTAGATATGTGATAGAGTAACTTCTGAAACGGCCTGAAATGACTTTTCAGCCTGCTGAAAACGCCTCTACAGCACTGAAATTGACGTTCAAAGTTTTTGACCTAACCTACCGGCGTAACAATACCATTGGGATTATCTGATCATGAAACAGCACAGTTGCTCTTGATCCCCGTAAAAATAAAAAAGCTATGTCTAAGGTTACATACATTCATAAGAGAGACTATGGTGGTGATAACATTAGGAAGTTTCGTGAATGTCTCCAATGCTTATCGTTCGCAGAAGTGTACGAAGAATCTGACCTCAATAAGGCATTTGAAAACTTTCATGAATTATTCTGTTTGTTTTATAATCTTTGTTTCCCAACAATTATCGTAAAAAGAAACATGGAGGTCAAACCAAAATGGATTTCAAAAGGACTAAGAATCAGCTGTAAAACGAAAAGATCCCTACGATATAATTACTACAAACAAAGAACACAATATAACAAAAACAGATATGAAAAATTCTCAAAAATATTAAAAAAATGTATTATACAATCACAGACACAAGCAATTAATAAATATTTACAAACTAGTAAAAATAAATGTAGAGCATCGTGGAATGTAGTAAAAACTGAATCAGGAAATCAACAAGCATCACATTTTATACATCAAATTAGTCATGAGGGTACTATAGTTCAGGAAGCAACTGGAATAGCTCAAACATTCAATGAATACTTTATAAAAATCTCTAATAAGGTTAACCATGACCTGGCTCTCACCGGCGGAAGTCATCGGATAAGTGAGAGTATATTTCTTAGGCCTTATGATAGTAACGTTGTGTCAAAACTAATAATGTCGCTAAATACCACCAATGCAGAAGGCTTTGATAGTATATCTACCAAAATAATCAAGGCATGTTGCAAGGAGATAGCGCCTGTATTAAAATATTTGATTAACTTGTCTCTAGAAACAGGACATTTTCCTAACAAACTAAAAATATCTGTAGTAAAGCACAAAAAGGGTGAGAGATCAGAAATAGGAAATTATCGCCCAATCACACTCACACCTGTATTTTCAAAGGTTTTTGAAAAAGCAATGCATGTAAGATTAAATTACTTTTTCACAAAATATAATATATTAAAATTAGAGCAGCATGGCTTTCAAAAAAAGATGTCGACTACCCTGGCAACTTTCAAACTAGTAGACCAAATCGTTCACAATATAGATATCAAAAACTATTTATATACATATATATACTACAGTACTTTTTTCGACATGTCCAAAGCATTTGATTTTGTTGCATAATGAGTTATTGCTATTGAAACTCGAGGCTAATAGTATAAGAGGCTTAGCACGAAACTGGCTACAGACTAACTTAGACAATAGGGTGCAGAGTGTAGAAGTAAGTCGTCTTAATGATAGCCATGTGGTAAAATGCTATAAATCTGAGCTTGAATGTAATAAATTTGGTGTTCCTCAGGGCAGTGTATTTGAGCCTCTTCTTTTCTTAATATATATAAATGACCTGCCGGAAGTCACAAATCAAAACTGCATTCTATTCGCTGATGACATATCGATAAATGTAACTCGCGTGATTATTGATGACATTTCACTTCATGAATTTGACATAAATACAACTATTACCTCTATAATCAATTGGTTAAATAGTAGCAATCTGCAAGTAAATTTAAATAAAACAATGTATATAAATTTTAATAACCTTAACAAATATAACAGGAACATGACATTAAATATAAATCATAATGGACAATCTCTAGAGGAGGCTAATAATTTGACATTTTTAGGTGTCGTAATTGATCGACATTTAAATTGGGATAAACAAATTAATAAAGTATGTAATAAGATAAACAGATTTATATTTTTGTTAAGACGTTTGCACAAAACTGCCGAGGAAAAAACCGCACTGCTTGCCTATCATGGGTATGTAGAATCCGTCATAAGATATGGTCTGATAATTTGGGGTAACGGAACTGAAATTAACAGAGTATTTATTGCCCAAAAAAAGTGTTTGCGTGCTATATCTGGTATGGCACCATAGGAGTCTTGTAAACAAACATTTAAAAGATTAAACATCTTACCGGTACCTTGCCTTTACATACTGGAAAAAGGTAAATTCGTCAAATCTCATCCTGAGCTTTTTGTAAAAGCTCAGGACTATTTCTCGAGGAACTGCAGAAACCCGAACAGGCTCGTATTTAATCACACACCAAGAACATCACAGTATTTGAAAAACTGACCAGCAATGTGTGTAGTTGTTTACAACAAAATACCAGATGACATAAAGGCGTTGCCGCTCAACACTTTTAAACGTAAATTGTGTTTTTAAACTGTTAACGAATTTTTTAACTTCAAACGTAGGTGAAACTGGTCTTGGCTTTTGTTGTTTTTTTTTTATGTATTTAATTTAAACAATAACAAGACTCAACTTAATGAGAATAGATCTCAAAAATTTGCATGCTACTATTTAATAGCTGATTAAGGTGTTCTATTTTTATGTTATTTAAGAGCCTTTCTACCCTTATCATTGCAAATAAATTTCTTATTTCTTATTTCTATTTGTAAACAACATTTTGCTATGTAAAATCCAAACTATTCACTCCACACCATCCCTACCATTGTAAAGTGGTACGGAACCATTCGTGCGCAAGTTCGACACTCACTTCACCGGGTTTTTACACAAAATGTAGTTTGTAAAACATTGACGAGCTTCTGCTTTGTGCTTCAACTTCAGACCATCTCACCTTTGCATCTGCATCAGAGTATTTAAGCAGCGTCCGATAGACATCTGCGCTCTTGAATATACATACAGTGCAATTCTTGAGAAGCAGACATGGCCACACGCGACTGGATAATACTAAGCTCATCATAAACTATACGTATACATTATATACAGGAACATACATTGCCTTTGGCCCCACAATAGGATATAAACATCCATGACCTGTTTTTTTTTCTTCCAATCCAGCCGGAATTTGAACCCGGGTACCTCGGGAGGCGGGGCACCTCGAAACGCAACGCCACAGTGGCTGTATATCATCATGGACATAGACATCGTCACCACCATATCGTGGATTTACAAAATCTCTAAGAACATTTTAGGATCTTCATAAATTCAGACTGCACCAGTCGGACCGAAAATCTATTTGTAGAACCCATACTTTAAGTTAAGCTACACGTTTTGAACTTTCCTCAGCACTTATCTCCCTCGTCGTACGGACTAGATTCATAGTGCAACGGTGTAGTTTAACTTGAGCAAGTGCAGCGAGCGGGGTAGTAAATCGTGGTTGTCGTCAGATCGGGAGAGGAGCTTGATTCTGGTAATATCACATAATGCCTTGTTGGATCGAGCTCCAACCAGTCTCAGTGTAAGCTGATAGCGTAGCCCGGCAGGTAGGCTTCGCAACAGAGGAATGGCGGACGTCAAAATAATATATTTTTCAACTTGCTCATAAAATTTATCTAATTTCATTCTAAATTAGGCACTTAAATGACACCTGTAATCAAACTGTGACTTTTTCATTGCTATCATTCACAAGTGAGCTAAAGGTTTTATTTTTTTATTTTATTGGTTGAGTTGCTTTGTTCATGAAAAGGTTTCGATACAAAAAAGATCAAGTTCAATAGTACAAATAAACTTTTATCTACACACGTATCATAAACCCTCTTTATTGCATCCAAAAACCACACGTTACGACCAGCATAATTATAAACTTCTTGGTAAAAACTCATTTCTTATCTGAATATTGATTCATTATGACCATAATGTACCAAGATTTGTCAAATTATGACATTGAAATTTCGAACGCTGGTGCCCGCCTGCGTGCCGCCCCTAGTTTGTCTGTGAAATTGGTACTACTGAACAAGCTAAACAACTGCACAGCAATGACCAATGAACATGCGGTTCCTGAACACATCAAAGAGAGCTTATGATATGTGTTCAGATAAACAAGTGTATGTAACTGTACATAATTAATCATTTAAACTCTAGAGTGATATTATTTCCACCCTCGAGTTTTAATGCCCTCCATTATGTATGGGAAAACTGTAAAATTTCCACAGTTTCCGGTCGATTTCAGTTACTGAATAATGGAGCTGGTCAGCAAAAACACCACCACCACCTCGATGCAAAGTGTGTGGAAGCCTCATTATAGTAGGTAGAAACTGTAAAAAAAGTGTGTTATACCTATAGTGGCCAAATACAAAGCGGATCCAAAAGTGATTCAGCTTAAATTTATTTCTACAAACGATTTTTTTTCTAGGATCGTTTGGCAAACATAAGTTTGCTACCTTGAAAGTAGGGGCCCGAAATTTTGCAGGTTTCTCCTAACTCAAAAATGATTATAAACAGTTATTTCTTCATTAATTAACTACATTACAAATTATGTCACTTACATTTTTACTATAGGATCAAAAATGAGCCCACGTTCAAGCACATTCAAGACGGATTTACAGTAGAAAAATCGCTAAGTAAGTTCTAACAACACACAACAACATAAACATCTACAGGCACATACATTGCTTCTGGCCCCACACTAGGATACCATGTGTCGTGGGAACCAGAAACAGCGATGTCACACACATATAAACATCCAAGACCTGGGGTTTTTTTTTCTTTACCCCCAGCCGGGGATCGAACCCTGGACCTCTCGCATCGGTCGTCATTGTTGTTACCACGCCACATCCGAATAGTGGGCACTACATCCCTACTGGATGTTCCAGAACTCTGTCCAGGTCAAAACGTTCCTAAAATAAAAACTTTTGTAGAAATTAATGTAAGCTATTTAAAGGTTTTATGTAAAATCGTCATAGATTGCAAAACTTCAACCAATTTGAATACTTTTTCTGCCCGACGCAACAGCGTCCTCGGTGTGAACATCACGGGACTGGCACAGAGCTTCTCAACTTAGCTGTACGGGGTTCGTATCCCCGTCGGGTTAAATGGAGCGGAACGGTTCCGTTCCGGCGCGCGCGGCCAGCATGGATAACCTAATCAGAGTTGGAGTTTATACGGTGATAAGTACCGCTTCGGTATCCAGGTGCCTAGTTATGTAGGCTTATGAGGTTATGAAGCTCAAGACCATTGCGCTAAACAAAGAGATACTTTGAATGTATTCTTAAGACCTTTGTACCTACGAGTTTGTTTTACAAATAAAACATTGAATTTGAAAATTTGCATTTTTAGATGTCATAGTTTCCTGGTGAGCAGAAAGTCACCTGTCAAACCGGTTATTGTATTAGAACTGTAAAAAATAACGTCGTGAAATATTGATCTGTCTGACATTAGGGAATCTAGACATTTGTACATGAAGACTTAGAAAATCAGTAATTTTGGGAAAAGGAGCATTTTGGGATTGTTGCAATGTGAGCTCTGTACAATACAAGAATCTGACCTAACTGACCGGATAGGGTAAAGTTGTTTAAGTCCGCAGGAAATACTTGGATCCCACAGCCCTGCACGGCCCCCCTGGGTAGAGCTTACGAGCAACAGAACGACACAAAAATTTCCAGGTTCTCGGAAGAAATCCTGTCCAAATACAGTGAAATCTATAAAACGTGACATTGGCAAAGTAAACCTTAATTGTCAGACCGCCATTAATTAAGAAATTTAATTGAAGTATCGGGGTCAAATGTCCCGAACAAAATGAGAGTTTTGACAGTTTATAAAAACCTGTCAAATATCGTGTTAGCTGCAATACATTGGCAGCTTAAACTGGAGATTTATCAAAGCATTCCGACAGTCAGTGAATAAAACCCTTAATCATGCGGTCAGCGCTCACCCCTCCCTCTACCTCCCTCCCCTCCCCCCCCCTCCCCTCCCCCAGGGGGGAGTCTGGATTGCAGCAATTGTGTATTTACCATTCATTCCCCGAGCAGTACCGGTGAGCGATTAGTGGATGGAAACGGAACGAAGCTGGGAGAGCTGCTTCTGAGAGCAGTCGGACATTTTTCAACAAAAAAAACAAAATACCTCCTCAAAGGAAGATAAGCTTTCTGGTACCCATGTTCAATAACGATGAGTGATACATCACCGAAAAGATCTCGTTAAATATAACCATTTTTAGTAAGACGCCAATTTCGAAATAGTTTTCCGTTTTGAGATATACCCATATAAACATAGCAAATGATAAAATAATATAATGAAAGCCATTCATATTTTTGCGACCATTATACATAAATACTAAATATATCACCATAATATTTATCTCGTTCGTGAATAATTTCAAACCTTACAGTAGTTTGGTTAGTAAATCGAAATAACTGAAATTATTATGCAAATGAAATTTCGTATTACTTCCTGTTACATTATAGGCGTGTCATTGTCGTGAGATGCATTCTGTCCGTAAGTGCGTGGCATTGATTATCATAACTCCGATCGACAATCAACGTTCCAAATAAATCTTCTTCAAACAAAATCAGTGTAATTTTATAGGTTCCATTAGTTTTTGCCCACTCTCCTTTACGGCATGACAATCAAACATTCGCTTCAATGATTGGAAAACTGCGAACCGCCCACGTCCGCGGTTTTGTAATAAACGAACGTGATGGAACAGTGTTCACTGATATTTGCTTTTGCCGTTTGTATTGAAATTAGTCGAAAATAACAGTCTCGTTGATTATTTCAAGCAATTCAGTTATGGAATAAACATAATTTTGTTAACATTTGACTTGAATATTTATTTTTACGACGTAAATTCTCTGTATTTTTATACAAATCACGAACAAAAGGAACGTTTTGACAGATCTTTAAAAGTACTGACTGACTTCCTACTGGACCCTAACAAATTTGAGGTACTACTCAAGTAAGCAGCAGATGTAATCAATAACTTCTGCCGCTGCCCCATACATCACAATACTTATTACTACTAGAGAGTCACGAATGCTCGAGAGATTACGCCTTTCTTACCCCAGCGACTCACATTTATAACTGCCCCCTAACGGGTAAATATGCAAAATAGGTCACAATTTAAACGCTGAATTTTTCGATTGTCGGTAACTTTTGGTACAGGGGCCCACAGTTTGTTGCCCCCTCCCCTTTTTGACCCTTTTGCGCCCATGAAGGTTGAACCTGTGACCGCACGCAATCAGAGCCCTCTGGACCTTCGGCCCTTTGTGGTGTAAACCAAGCGTTAATGTCAACACGCGTGCAGACCTCGCCAAATATTTTTGTCTCTGGTCTGGACGAAAGGCGCGAATGTGAAGTCTATCTCAAAAATAGACTAAGCTGCGGTGAGAGAGAGAGAGAGAGAGAGAGAGAGTGTTGTGTACATCATGTGTAAACAACATGATGTACAATAATTGTACATAATTTTGTTTATCTACACAGGTGTCATAAACCCTCTTTGCTGCGTACAAAAACCGCACGTTACGATCAGCATAATGTTAAACTACTTGGTAAAAACTCATTTCCTAACTGAAAAATTACACATTATGACCATAATGTGTAATTTTTCTACATATTATGACATTCAAATTTCGAACGCCGACGCCTGCCTGCGTGCCGTCCCTAGTTTGTCTGTGAAGTTGGTACTAACATTCAAATTTCGAACGCCGACGCCCGCCTGCGTGAAGTTGGTACTACAGAACAAGCTAAACAATTGCAGAGCCACAATGCTGGTCATACATGCGGTTCCTGAACACATCAAAGAGAGCTTATGATATGTGTGTAGATAAACTAGTGTATGTAACTGTACATAATTAGGCATTAAAACTCTCGAGTGATATTATTATGAAACTCGCCTTCGGCTCGTTTCATAAACCCACTCTCGAGTTTTAAAGCCCTCCATTATGCAGCAGTCACATAAACTACTATTAACTTGAATATGTTTTTATTCCTAAAATCTTAAGTTTTCTTTGAGTTGGTGCATCACTGTTCAGTTTACCTATTCGCTAATTTCATATGATTGAAGTAAAATCTCTACAAATACCACCACTTTCTAGCATGTATCTAGGTGTAAAAGTACCAGGACAACATACATTTGTAAGAGGTAAATATTTGTTAAAAAAATCGCAAGTATCGAACACCTAAAGTGGAACTAGTGATAACGAAGTTATCATTAGTACCATTATTTCAAGTTCTATTCGTAGTGGAACTAGTGGTGATAAAAATTATCATTAGTTCCATCACGTAGTGTCAACGAAGCGTTTAGTTGCTATATATTCCTTTCTTTCCTTATTATACGTTCAGTCATACTCGAGCTGTTGTCCCTAATTCTAATAAAAAAATATCTAATTCCAACGCTCCATCCTACAAGAGTTTTCAGAGCCAGAAATATTAGCTGCGGTAAATGGAATTTGCGGTAACTTCTGGTTTGCTGTGTCCGGAATTTGGGGTTGACTGTTCGATGGAAATGTTAAGGACAGGATGAAAAGCTTTTCTGACTAGAGTTAAAGTGAAATGGCTTAACACCGCCCTGAGACATGATTCGGTAATCCTATGTGCCAGTTATTGTCTGAGACGTAGGAAATGGGTTATGGGTAAATACGACGACCTCTGAGGCACAGCTGCTGTTGCTCTGCCTATGCCATGCGAGAAAGCTCGGGTTCGATCTCCGGCTGGGGGTAAAGAAAAAAAAATCAATCCCCGGGTCTTGGATATTTATATGTGTATGATGTCGATTTTTCTGGTTCCCACGAAACAGGGTATCCTAGTGTGGGGCCAGAAGCAATGTATGTGCCTGTATGTAAATGTTTACCGTGTTACCACAAAAAATATTAAACAGCGTTTAACCTCAAAACAAACGTCAAATCCCATACGTTTTCGTTTTTAAACAGATGTTGAACACTCGTTTATTTTTTTGTGGTAAGGCCCTTAATGTTTATGTTTATGTGTTTAAATATTCTTATCCTCGTATCTCATATCGTTAGAGTTACCACAAGGTACACTCTGAAGGTAACGCTAACGATACGAAGATTTTTACATGGAAAACATATTTACCCACAACTCATTACCTATGTTTCAGAAAATAACAGTAGGGAATAGGTAACCAGTTTAATGAACCTGGTTCATTAAACTGGTTACCTATTCCCTATTGTTTTTCGAAAATCCCAGATTATTTGAATCCTTTTGCCAAATATCGACCTGGATAATTAGGGTTATCAATTTCCTACAGATTTTTGTCTAAAATCCACAAAGTACACTCTGAAGGTAAGCTAACGATACGAGGATGCGAAGATTTAAAAACATATTTACCCACAACTCATTTCCTTAAAAAAATACTGCACGAATATTATTAAGGTTCCATCAAAGCGCTGAGAAAAATATATTTTCTCAGTTTATTTCGGCCATGGGTGCTGAAATTAGCACCTTATGGGATGGATGTTTTGGTGGAAATTTAAATTTCATTGGACTTGTTGTTAAGCGCCAAAATGGAGATTTATTTGAGATCCGACCGCAAATGACAGCACATAATTCGATTGAAATTGTTATAAAAAGAAAGAGTCTATTTAAGAAGATGAAAAACTACCATTCATCTTGAAAATAAACCATCACACGCAAATGTTTATAGTTCGGGACAGATGGGATGGCAATCGGGGAAGACTTGGTACAAGTTTGTTTGTCGCCCCGCATTGCCTATCGTATGACCCGTCCATGTTAACCCACTAATACATCCCTCTGTGTACTTTGAGGTCGATTGGGAAGCCACAACTTACTTGAATCATATTTTATGATATCTTCGCGATGGCCATCCCATCATGTCACGAACAAATTAAGCCTATGATAGTCAAATTAGCGGATTGACATTATTATTAATCAAATCGAAAGTACAGTTCATAATAGTAGTTTATGTGACTGATAAATAATGCCTAATTATATACAGTTACATACACTAGTTTATCTACACCATATCATAAGCTCTCTTTGATGTATTCAGGAACCGCATGTCCAACCGGCATTGTGGCATTGATGATTGCTCTGCACTTGTTTTGCTTGTTCAGTAGTACCAACTTCGCAGACAAACTAGGGGCGGCACGCAGACGGGCGTGGCGTTCGAAATTTGAATGTCATAATTTGTCGAAAATTTATACATTATGGTCATAATGTATCAATATTCAGATAATAAAATTAGTTTTTACCAAGTAGTATAACATTATGCTGGTCGTAACGTGCAGTTTTTGGACGCAGTAAAGAGGGTTTATGATATTGTGTAGATAAAATCTTATAAGTGGTATGACAGATAACCTAAAACTTCGGGAGATAAGGGCGATCCTTCAAATTTCAGACCAATATCTGTTCTTCCAACACTAAGTAAAATATTTGAAAAGATTATACTCAATCAAATGCTCTCACACTTCAACCGTACAAAACAACTCCACGCTAAACAATATGGTTTCACTAGGGGTAAATCGACTACGGATGCAGGTATCTCATATTTATTCTGCATGGGAGGCCGCACAGGATGCTATCGGAGTTTTTTGCGACCTGTCGAAGGCGTTTGATTGTGTTGATCATAATACGCTTTTAATTAAATTAAATCATTACGGAGTTAGAAATAAAGCGTTGGATCTACTAAGATCATACCTAAGCAATAGAATTCAAAAGGCAGAAGTTAACGGCGTAAAATCTGATGGATCGGGTGTTAAAATTGGCGTTCCACAAGGTTCCATATTAGGCCCTTTCTTATTCCTGGTATATATTAATGATATGCCTTTCATGGTGGAGAAATTAACTGACATAGTGTTGTTTGCTGATGATACTTCAATGGTCTTCAAAATTGAATGACAAAAAGGAGATTTTGATGATGTTAATGGTATATTGTCTTTAACCTTGAATTGGTTCACAGTTAATATTTTATTGTTAAACGCTGGTAAAACCAAGTGTATCAAATTCTCACTTCCAAATGTCAGGCAAGTTGAGACCAGTTTAGTGTTAGACAACAGCACGTTAGAATTGGTAAATGATACGAAGTTTCTTGGAATTACCATTGATAGCAAATTGCAGTGGGGACCCCACATAGATAAATTGGCTGGTAAATTTAGTTCTGCGGCTTACGCTGTGAGGAACATCAGACAAAGCACGGATGTGGCTACATCTAGGCTAGTATATTTTAGTTACTTTCATAGTGTGATGTCCTATGGTATCTTGTTGTGGGGGAAAGCAGCGGATATTCAAACTATTTTTATTTTACAGAAAAGAGCTATTCGAGCAATTTATAATTTAAAACGAACAGACTCCTTAAGAGAGTTTTTTAAAGAAATTGATATACTAACAGTAGCTAGTCAATTTATTTTCGAAAATATAATGTATGTACGCAAGAACCTTACAACATTTTCCTTACTTAGCGACAGCTGTAATGTTAACCTAAGAAATAATCACAGACTATGTGCGCCCCGTTTTAGACTCGCGAAGGTTAGCAATTCTTTCAAGGGTCAGTGCATTCTCTACTACAATAAGATACCTCTGGACATTTTGAAATTGCCATTTGAGCAATTTAAAAAGCATGTTAAAGCGACTTTGTCGAAAAAGGGATATTTCAATGTTCAAGATTACTTAAATGACAGGACTGTATGGGGTTAATCTGGCTCAACACAGACCTTGCTGTTAATAGTTTTGTAATTATTTATTCCTGCTTATTAATCATAACAATTAAATTTTTCATATTTGTATTAGTTAAGCACAACCTATTTTTAAAAGAGATCTTAAAATCAATCTGTGGGAGTTTCTACGCCCTGCTTCTCCCACAGTGGTCCAATGTAGAGAAGAGGCAAAAATGACGTTTGCTAAGTATATGTAAATATCTACAGTAATACAGTACTTTGACTTGACTTGACTTGACAAGAGTAGCGCCTCTCAATAAGAAGACTTCACTACCAAGGCTGGAATTGTGTGGAACTTTGACTAGTGACTATTGACTTCATAAAATCCACTTTTTAAACACTAGGGATGTTACCAAAACCATCGGAATTAATCAAAATTGAAAAAAGAATTTCAAAAGAGTGCATCGATCGATTCATTCGGTCAATCGATGTTTTAAGCAATATCAAGCACCACGTTTCTTATACTTCTCGATCATTATATGAGAGCCTGACCGTGAGCCCCCCTTCCCTTCCTGTAGGGGAAGGCGCGACGCAATGGTATTTGTTTGTTTAAGCGAATACAATTGTCTAAATAAATACTTAGGTAAGATAAAAGTCAGAGTCATTTGAGTCAGATAAGTGTGCACGTAGATATGTTATAATTTCGCAAACATATCGGTTGTCGCTACTCAATGCGATGCCATCGAAGAGTGGTTCATTCGCCATGTCTATGATAGCAATACCACTGCTGTACGATCGTAGCCCTTACGGTGCAGGAAATAAGAACGTCACCACGTTCAGGGTAGCTTTATGGAACTGTACTGAACCAATATTAGCACTCCACTCCTGTATCGTCAGGAAATATTCCTGTATTCAAGCGGGGAAAATATACGGACGTCCTTGGGCTCTGGATAATATGAATAAATACAGTTCAGTTATTTTAAAACCAGATGGAAAATTATTATAACACTCTGGGGCTTAATTCCAGTACACAATGACCGCTCAGTGACAATGACGGACGGAGGTCAAATTTAGTTCCGTATTATATGATGTTTTGTAATCCCTTTCTTTGGTTTTTAAATAATTAATATAATAATGTTGACCGTCAATTAAAGTTGACCGTCGCCGTCGTGTCATTGTCACTGAGCGGTCATTGTGTTAGCAGAATTGGGCCCCAGTCCAGTATTTACCAATAAATCGGTGAATTACGAAAAATCACGAAATGCAAAGACACTACTTCAGCCACCGAATTTTGCACTATTTTTTGATTAATAGTTTACTGATTCAACACTTATTTTTAGCGTTCCGTACCCAAAGGGTAAAACGGGACCCTATTACTAAGGTTCCGCTGTCCTTCCGTCTGTCTGTCCGTCTGTCACTAGGCTGTATCTCATGAACCGTGATGGTAAGACAATTGAAATTTTCACAGATGATCTATTTCTGTTGCCGACAAATAATAAAAATCAGAATAAAATATATATTTAAGGGGGACCCCATACAAGAAACGTGTTTTTTTATCGTTTTTGCTCGATACTGATAACGGCAACAGCTAGAAGCTTGAAATATTCACAGAATATTTAGTTATATATTTACTTTAAAAATAAATTAAAGACAACAAATATTTAAGGGGGGCTCCCATACAAGTAATGTTTTTTTTATTGTTCGTTTTTGCTCGATATTGATAACGGCAACAGGTAGAAGCTTGAAATATTCACAGAATATTTAGTTATATATACACTTTAAAAATAAATAATGAAATAAAAATAAAAACAAATATTTAAGGGGCTCCCATAGTTGTATGGGAGCCCCCCCTTAAATATTTGTTTTTATTGCTCGTTTTTGCTCGATATTGATGACGGCAAAAGGTAGACGCTTGAAATATTCACAGAATTTTTAGTTATATTATTTTTAACTTTAAAAATAAATAATAAAATAAAATAAATATTTAAGGGAGGCTCCCATACAACAAACGTGATTTTTTGCCTTTTTTATAGATAATGTTACGGAACCCTTCACATCATTAGCGCCGGTCCCTGGTTGTTTTTACTATGGCATTTGAGACGTCTCCTTTGTTTGAAAATCTTTGAATTTTATTTGCGAATAATTAATAAAAAAGTGGACACAATTGCAAAGCATTCCATAAAATTTATGTTAAATAGGATGTTATATTGATACATGAGTGAGTACATGAATACACGGACCTTGTAAAAATACATTGCAGGAGAGGGAAACAAAGTTTGTTAATGTTTAATTAAGTATAATATTTACTAAAAGTCAGTGGAAAGTATCAGGAAATCAGACATGAAAAAATATCCTAGAAATGAATTTATTGTCAACTTTAATTTGTCATTTAAGAACTCATTAACTGTATAATAGCATTTATTGTATAAAATTTGTTTTAGTTTATGTATATGTATCCGTAAGATAGTCAAATAGTTAGTCACTTTTTAGTAGGCAATATCGCAGAGGATAGTTTAACTCTGAGTCTGATCGTGGGAGGAAACTACGATAACGGCACTATTCGGACTCAGCACTACAACTTTGACCTTCGATAACTTTTTAATTTACCATGAAAGCAGATCAAAGTAACATAACATGTAGGTTGTACTTCAATCATAGAAAAGGCTCCTTTGTTATACGTAGAGGTTTTAAAATCACTCTGTATGTATGTTGAACTCTGCTGGACCTTCTCAGACAGCTACTTCACCTCCTACCAACTAACTCTGCCGGATCTTCTCAGACAGCTATTTCACCTCCTGCCAACTAACTCTGCCGGATCTTCTCAGGCAGCTACTTCACCTCCTGCCATCTAACTCTGCCGGATCTTCTCAGACAGCTACTTCACCTACTGCCAACTAACTCTGCCGGATCTTCTCAGACAGCTACTTCACCTCCTGCCTACGAACTCTGCTGGATCTTCTCAGACAGCTACTTCACCTCCTGCCTACGAACTCTGCCGGATCTTCTGAGACAGCTACTTCACCTCCTGCCTACGAACTCTGCCGGATCTTCTGAGAGAGCTACTTCACCTCCTGCCTACGAATTCTGCCGGATCTTCTGAGAAGGCTACTTCATCTCCTGCCTACGAACTCTGCCGGATCTTCTCAGACAGCTACTACACCCCCTGCATACTAACTCTGCCGGACATTTGAGACAGCTGCTACGCCTCATGCCTACTGCTTCTACCAGCTGTTTGGCCTGCCTATATATGTCATTACCGGCACGCCAACTCTACGGCGCAGAGGTTTATCCCTATTAACCCCCGTATTCTGACAGTGCCAGTGACAACATTTCATTTTTGTTGAAGTAAAAAGATTTAAGGCCCATTGAAATATATTTGAATTCTTAATACGAACACATTTAAATATATTTTAAATTCATTCGTTTCAAAGATACTTTGAAAACAGTTCAGATATCGAGGATGTAGGCAGAATAACTACAAATACCTTTGCCTAGCGTTAAAAATACTAGCTGACTCTAGCTGTCAATGTCACCATAACATCTAACTTGTATCGTATTTAGCATAACCGTGCGGTCGATTTGTTTGATCGTCCACCCACACCCTCATAGAACTAATAGAAGAATAGCACTATACAAGTTCTACGCATGCAAGAGATAGCATGTAAGGTGGGCTCATGGCGGGCGTCAACTGACACGTTCAAACCGAACGCAGCCTTGTTTTTTTTTTACTTTCTGGGACAGGCAAAGACAAAGCCTTGAATTTTTTTATGTTCTGGCAAAAGTAACATGTTCCATTATGCCAACATCAACTTTTTCCAAAACCTCAAGACTTAAATGTGAAAAATCCAAATTTTGGAAAATGGTAAAGTGAAAATCCCTTAAGCTCTCGACCAACTTTCCAATTAGCTATTAAAATTAGGGGGTTAATACTTTGAAATGTTGTCAATTGTACCCATGTCTAGCCAGGAATTCAATACCCCATTTTGCGTGACAGGTGGCTAGCCCATCGCTATAGCTTTTGATATATGCAACCCTATTACCCACAGAAATGCGGCTATCAATTACAGTACAGGCAGGATATAATGAGGGCCACATATTTCCCCTATCTCTCGCCAACGCACATATTCCGAGGATTCAGGAAATGCTATAATTAATTTTCGCAGCTGATTCCCACCTGATATATCGCCTTACTGCTTGCTCCTTACTACGATTTCTACACTCATCTAATATAACTTGATCATGGTCATTCTAGTGTTTGGTCACGTGACACAATTGGGCCCTTGCCACCTCGTATGGGAAATTGAGTGACGCTGTGTTTCTGGGCATTAAAGACTCCAAATTCAAATTTTCCAATCGAAATCCGGTTCAAACACACTGAAATTGTTCCAACATTTTGTAAGCCTTTCGGAAGCTTTTAGCTCTACCATCAGGGACTTCCCAGCTTTCAGATGAGGAAAAAGAAGTCTAGCAAGCTTCTTTCTCAGACAGCTCACAGTCAAACACAAAACGCTTAATATTACTTTGAATTTAATCTTTAACGGCCTTACTAATAAAAGAAGTTATTCACGGTTTAACTTATACAGTGTTTTGTCTTGCTTTGACATTTGACATTTACTCGACGTATGATAAGGACAAAACACTGTATAAGTTAAACCGTGAATAACTTCTTTTATTAGTAAGGCCGTGTGTATGCCTAAAAGAAACACCGGTGTAAATTCCAACAATAGCTATAATTTGATTAATCAAACATCAAAAAAAACTATAAATCAACCTAATCGAAATACTAACTTGTCTACTGTTTTAAAAACTGAGCCACAAGTTTTTGAGCGTCTTGCGGCTCAGTTAGCATTTTAGTTAATCTATAAATTTTTCAGTTGTATTGTAGGTTTAAACATGTTTAATTTAAAAAAGCCTAAAACAAAATAAAAAAATTACTCTATGGTTTATTCAGTTACTACACTCTTCACAAAATACTGTAGGTTTATAATTTTCCAATTACAATAGCAAGTTCATTGTGTACGCGACTGTACCAACTTCCGACGAACGTAAGTTAAGTACGTTCTCAAATGGTCCCGAGTGTGTTCGACCGTACCGAGGAAGATTAAAAGAAATTCCTCTAATATATTTTCAATTACTTCAAACGAACTGGAAGATATTAGATTAGACAATTCTTTGCCCTTCTTCTCCCACAGTGATCCAATGTAGAGAAGTGGCAAAAATGACGATTGCTAAGTATATGTAAATATCTACAGTAATAAAGACATTTGCAATTTGGAATTTGGAACAATAGAATATTACCTGAGTTTTTTTTTTATTTGTTTGTTTATTTGGGACCTGAATCCACAGCACGATACAATCTAAAGTACTTAACATTAATATATGACATAGGCCATTTAAGGAATCTTATTATACGACCTTAAAATTGTGAGAAAACCTGTAAGTACAACAGAGATAACCTATTATGTAAGCCCACCCTTCAGTAAAACATTGGGTGTGTGGTATTCTATAGCTCCAAAAGTGTGAGTATTGAATTACAGGTTGTACGAGGGCACAACTGGGCCTTTTTCATTATGACACCGATTTACATTGTAGGCCTTGTGGCCAGCTTTGTACCAGTGAAAAATAAGGTTGCTTTGATCCACTGAGTTTCATAGTGACAGTAGAAAAATATTAATATACAAACTACAGGAAATATGCGTCTTTTTATTATTTTCCACCCCCTCACACCCGCGACACCTTGAAGTTTATCAGATGAACAAGTGAAATGATTGTAAATACAAATATTCCGACTGCATTTTCCTTCAATATCACATACAAACTTATGAATGCACCTGGTTACGTACATGAAGTATGAAAAAAGCCGCACCAATAACATTGTAAGCTACATTTTGCTTTTTAAAATCCAACCTATTGATTTTTCACTAAAGTTAAATAGCGTATGTCATTTTACAATTTCCACAAATGCAAAAATACCTCTGTTATTAAAATATATCAAGCCGTTTGGGCTGTAGCGGTTTTTTTAGAAGTTTTAACCCCATATCTCAGCCATTTTGTAAAATTTCCAGAAACTGACTCGAGAAAAAAAACTATTTAATTATCGAAGCTGCTCACAAAAATGAAGGAGATTCAGTTGATAAATGTACAACCGGACACACATTCGAACACACGTAGTAATGTTTGCCCAATCCTGAACGAAGACTCTTCGCTAGCTTCGCTCGCTCGTTCAATACCACACCTTTCTGTTACGCCCTGTAAAGGCGGTGAAAGAATATAAAAATAACTTAACTTTGTTCGCGAGGCTCAAAGGGAAACCGATAAGGGCTGGGGCACAGCTGGGGGTGTATTTATTGTCTTACAGGTCCCTCCGCGTCGATTGTTCTAGAAGTTTGCCAAATAAACCGGCTCCCCTTTAAAAAACGTCTTTCCTCTGAATTATAAAAATGGTAGGCGGAGTTGCGAAGAAAATGTTGACAAGGAAAAATGATGTGTACGAAAATGTGTTATTATTTTAGAAAAAAATCGATACGCCCTGTTAAAGACACGGTCAAAAAATCAAAACAAACGCATAATGATGGGAATTTGCCCGGAATACCTGGGCAAAAATGGGATAATGACCCCATTTTTATATTTAATTTAACTAGAGAGATCTATATTATTCACCACATTATTTGGTTAAAGTTGTGATTTATACAAGGCGTCCCATAAATTTCAAGTCCCAGCGAAAGCAGAGGAGGACCTGCCTTATATGCGTCGAATGAGCCTAACATGGCCTTGATTCGAGATATTGTCAATTTTTTTTTATTTTTTTTTCAATATTTGCATTGTTATAAATTGCCAGCCATTTCTTATATAGCCCTCTTTTTGGGTTCTTTTTATTACTACCTCCATTCCTTTTATCTCTGCCTTGAAAATAACACAACTAACCTAACCCAATCTACCATCACCTCATCTAACCTAACCTAACCATACCTCACCTATGATAGCTATTTTTACACGGCAGTTGGTGAAAGGCAAGGATTTTGCTGAAGATTTAAGTTAAGACTAAACCACAACAATTAATTGTTTTACATTAGTCATCAACAAAATAAGACTTGTGTCTTCTTAGGTAACTATTCATGACGGCATATAAATAATAAGATAATAAGTTCAAAAACTAAAACATCCTGTTCTGAAGAGTATGAAACCAGTAACCGCCGGACGGTCAATACGCTTGTTATGATTTGACTAACTGCTAGTAATATACCGGTTTAGCCTAGCGGGTAGTGACCATACCTACGTAGCTGATGGCCCTGGGTTCGATTCCTGGTAATGGAAAATATTTGTGTGATGTGCATGAATATTTGTTTCTTAGTCTTGGATGTTTTCTATGTATTAACATAAGTATTTATCTCCATTAAATATATCGTCGTCTAGTAGCCATAACACAAGCCTTGTTGAGCTTACTATGGGCCTAGTTCGATTTGTGTAAGATTGTCCTCTAATATATATTATAAATTATACAAACCGCGCAAGAAGAGGCACTGCTGATCAGGTCCTGGATGGCTGTGAAACTTGTATCCTGTAGTCTGAAACACGGAAGAGCCCGGAACTTATGCCACGTATAATGTGTATCCGAATAGATAGATAGTGGTAATCGAACATCAGAAATGATCGTGTGGGTTTAACAACATCTGGCCGAGACGGTCATTGGATGGGTGACCGTTGCTTCATGATACTTTTAAGCCACCAGCTCCCAGTCAGCGGTGCTTCTTGCGCGGTTAGTATTATTTATATGGACTTTTATTGGATCATATCTTTTTACTGACAGCGTATATTTTTTATGTTATAGTGAAAACTGCTACTTATTTAGTGGGCTATCCGATGACATAGGCCTTTTATTGAAAATGTGTACCAAACTCTTTACGAAATCGCCCAATCTCCTTTTTCGATTATGCCAATACAGCAATGGCACTACGTTATTTTCATCGGTCAGAAAAGACGAATGAAATGACGTAGCGTGGATTTTCCGCCAAAGCTCTATGCTATACCATTTTTATAAGTACCTTGAATAATACCAACCTGTAGACGAAGAAAAAAGCAAAGAATTAACACAACGTTCACCAAAAAACATAAGGGACTAAGTAAAAAGTTGAATAAAATTGTCCTGCAAAAGCGATAAAAATAAGGGTCGCATGTTTTGAGTAAAAATACTTTTTTCGGAGTTTTCAAGGTATCATATTTTTTTGTAGACACACTTAAAAAATCATTTTCTGTCTGTGTTTTGCATTAGGTAAGCATTTTCTATTGTAAAGATTACAATTTCAGTAAATACAGCAAACTTTCAATTACCGGCTTGCCTACTGTGTTTTATACTTACATGAATGGAGTTCGAATATTGATAGCAAATTGTAACAGTTTCCAATTCGCGTAGTTTCCAGAAATCCTAAACGTCGATCACATTTTCCTGTCGGCGATATTTCACTTTGAAAATGATACCCCTCGAAATTCCGTCCACAAAGCAAACTGGCAGCCCCCGTATTCACTAAAATCGACGCTTTTGTATCAAATTGACGTATAATGTACCTTTAAGGGAAGACTAGTTTACTTAGTTACTGTAATTTCAAGTTGAAACTGAGTAAGACACTCCACCACGCTCCACCACGCTGGCTCAGTGCGAATTGATTCAGAAAGACAACTTAGCAATATAAGTTTTGAATATAAGATTATACCCATGAAGTTTTACAGAACCGTATTGGTTGCTATAGGTCACTTAATGCCCGAATATTAAAGTTAGGTTTACCCGACACCACACTATTCGACGACGACGAGACGACCCGAATGGCCGAGTCGGCAGTGTCCCTGCCTACGAAGCCAAGGGTCCCGGGTTCGAGTCCCGATGGGGGCAAATATTTGTTGATGAAAACGGATGTTTGTACCCTAGTCATGGTTGTTTATCTATCTAAGTATAATATTTATCTATATAAGTATGTGTATCGTTGTCTAGTACCCAAGATACAGGGAAGCCTAGTTTGGGGCTAGATCAATGTGTGTAAATAGTGTCCAAGGTATTATTATTTATTATTATTATTATTCAACTTGGGTAATTTAGTTAATAATAGTGTTGGAATCGATGCGATAGCGTGATTAACGCGAAGGCGTTATTATAAGTCAACTCGAAAGCTGTAAGCGATGACAAAATTTGCCTTAAAATGCTACCGAAAATCCTAGAGGAACCAGCAATAACACACGTCATAAACTATTCTCTAGTCACCCCACTATCAAAAACCTCCAGTCCCACCTCTTTTAAAAAAGAGTATCGTCCCATTTCAATCCTGTGCATCATCTCCAAAGTCCTTGAGACCATTGTCCATAACCAGCTTTCCTATTACCTCTCCTCAAACAATCTGCATACGTTCAGTTCAGTCAGGATTTCAACCGTGTCACAGCACCGTCATGGCTCTGTTGAAACTCACAGATGAACTGTCAGCTGTTTGCAGTTCATACTGCAAACAGCTTTCCATGATGGCTTTACTTGATTTCAGTAGCGCCTTCATCTGCGTAGACTACGACATTCTCATTGAGCTCCTCAGATCCCTGAACGTCTCCTTACAATTTTGATGAAAATTTAGTAAATTTGGAATGAAAATGTATTTTTTGGATGTAACTTTTTAGTCAATTTGATTCATTAGGCATTCAGGAAAGGCGTTCACATTTGAACTACTGTCACTTTTCCACAACATTCTGAAGACTTTCTGCAGACTTCAGTCACCAAATAACCGATGCCATTGTTTTGAGGTCGCAAACTCGCCGCGATAAAACACAAAACGCTCAAAGGGAAGTTTTCATGATGCGAAAATCTGACCCCTCCTCCGCGAGAAGGCGACAAAGTGTCCCTCAGTTACCAAATGTGCTCTTAAACATCGCAATATGAAAATGTAATGAGTTTTTCTCGGCAGAATTTCGATGGTTGTGTTTTTTCCTTGTCGGACAAACACTTCTTTCATGAGAAGGGCGGATCCAGGATTTGTTTATGAGACGCCTCCACATGTTATTTTAGGATTTTTACATGCATATTTCTCTCGGCCTTATTTAAGGGTATCCAGAGTTATGATCCCACAGATGCGCTGAGAAAAATAATAATGTGATGGGTTAGAAGGATTTGCTTGACAGAGCGTTCTTCGAAGGACCAATTTGAAATCTGTTCATAGGCTGGATTATTATCTAGCTGATGGGTTTCCAACCTTTTTTAATACGCTCCCCCTAAAAGCTCCGCTTAAATACCGCGCCCCCGTTTTATGTCAAGTTAAAAACGTTTTTTATTTTGGTACTTAGAAGGGCCAAAACGGGAAGTTAGAAAGAGAGCAGCTAAGCTAGCAATTGGATTATTGAGCCCATGTCCAACATTACCCTATTATTAGTTCCCCGCTGCAGTTTCGGTCATAAATCATACAATGGCGCGCTGTCTCTCACTCATACTCACCCTAGACAGATTTTTTGACCCTTGCCTTGAAATTTCACACGAAAATATCAATTCCCGCGGGGTGAAAATACTAATTTTAATGAATCTTGTCGCTCGCCACCGCCCCCATGGGATCACTCCGCGGGTGCGCGTGCCCCCCGTGCTTGGGGACCGGGATCTAGCTAATGGGTTCTATCTTAACATTGAATGCCTCCGCGAGTAAAGCTTCCACCAGGATATACCTATTAATAAAAATAATAAATAAAGTGGCCAAGTGCGAGTCGAACTCGCCCATGAAGGGTTCCGTTGTAGCAAGTAATTATGTGAGTGGATATTTGTGTTGTAACTTTATTTTTCATAGTGTTTGTTTGAATGACAAAGTTATCTTTGCGGTTTTTATTAAATGTTTCTAGTTTAAAAACTGCTTATGTTATTTGTTTTTTGACAGGTTTCTTGTTTCTCTACGGAACCCTAAGCACCCGACACATAACATTATAACTATTGAACCGTTTCTAACAAAACTTCACTATGGACCATCGCAGTGAAGTCTAACCAACCACGAAAAACCGCATTAAAACCAGTCCACCCGTTTCACCGCTATTCCACCTTCAGCTTATAACTTTCGAACTACTGAACCGATTTTAAGAAACCATATGTAAGAACCATCGCAGTAAAATCTTCTACAAACTACAGGAAACCGCATTAAAATCCGTCCACCCGTTTAACCGCTATTCTTTATTAAGCTGATAACTTTCAAACTACGAAACCGATTTTGATAAAACATATCTAAGAACCATTGCAGGGAAGTCTTCTGCCATTTACAGAAAACGACATCAAAATCCGTCTACCCGTTCGACCGCTATAAACTACTATAAGCACTTCAAACTTATAAAACCCCTCTTTTGGTCGTCGGGAGTGAAACAGGATGTCATGGTCGTCAATTACATTATTCCATGATACTATGATTGATGATGATGAAGATATAATTACATCCTTAGGTCCACTTGCACGAAATTCACTAAATACGTTTAGCGTCTTAAATTGATTGAGCAACTGTAAAATATATGGAAATGTGGCAACATCTATGGTGTTGCGGTAGAGGCTGTGCTCTCTAAGCGAAAGGTCTCGGGTTCCAAGCCCGGCTGAGAAAGACAAAAAATCCCCAGGTCTTGGATGTTTCCATGTGGGTGACGTCGTTTCTTGTTTCCACAACACAAGAGTATTCTAGGGCCAGAAGTAATGTATGTGCCTATATATAAATGTTATATAATGTTATTTCGTTCTAAGTTCGCCGTTGTAAATATTTTTTTTATCTTAAGTTATCTGTTGGGAGCCAGTTACTCACGTCTGAAGGAAATACTCGGTTTGCTGGAAGAGATCTCTTACTTAGAGATAAGTACGCCGTTGTGCACTGTTTTACCTACAATGTAATTTTGTGTGCAATAAAGAAATTATGAATTATGAAATACTTTCTACAGCCCTTCGCTTCCTCCCGGCAGTGCTAAGGAGCAACAAGTTATTCTCAAGACGTTAATTTTCCGACCAAATTATGATCTTTCAAATATGTTAGCACATCATATTAAAAGAAGAAGAAGTTATCTATAGTACAGTTATGTGTAGACAAAAGGTAGTCAAAGCGTAATGAAATCAGTGAGACATTCCTCTCACCTGATCTCCTGGCCGAGTTGCAGACCCTCGCCGGTTGGCAGACTCTCAACGTGACTCTATGTGAGTAAATGTAGTAAAGACAGTAATACAGCTTTAGCGAAGGTCGTGCAAGTGAATCTAAGTAGTATATTAGCGTATCCTAAACTATCTTCGCAAATAAAGACCTAATAACAATAACTAACAGTAAAAATAAAAAATAAACTCCGACACGTATATGAAACCTCACAGCTAATGTAATGAAAAGAAACCGCATCAAAAATGGCTAAATAGTTCCTGAGAAGCCATCAAGCGTCAGCCACCCTGGCTGCTGCAGCGCCCCCTGATGGTATACAACCATAGAACATATCTAAAAACCTGCTCTGAAATTATCACCGTTTAAAGTAAAACCGTAAAAAACCGCATCGCAATCGGTCTCGTAGTTTTTGAGGAAAATGGTAACGGACATACAAACACACACACAATTAACCTCTAACCCCAAACCCATAGACCGTCTCCGTTCCGTTCCTTCCGTCGTGGGTAAAAAACGTCACGCCTTATCCCCGTACGGGAAAGTGATAGAGGCACAGTTGCGACCACGTTTAGCCAGATATGCTCACACCTTTATCCCGGAAGAGGGGTAGGCAGAGGCTAAAGACCTCCACTTACTACGATTCTTCAATACTATTTAAACGTATGACTGTAAATCCAGTTTTGCTTGGCAAAAATACTGGTTTTGCCTGACTGAGTTAAAAAAATGAGCGGGAATAGGCTTCGTCTGACAAAATTTCTGATTGCGCGACTAGAGATCTAAAAACTTGAAAACATAAATGCGAGTAACATAAAATTCAAAACGAGCGTTGGATTTTGTTGTTCTTACACGTCCAACCTAATACGAAGGTAAAGGGGGCTTCGCTACTCTCACCACCTTCCTTCACTTACCCTGCCCCACCACTTCACCTGAACAGTAATTATTTAGCCAATAAGCGGCGGCAATTCAGTAATTTTGTCGCGCAATTCGGTATTTTTTTCGCTCATTTCAAGAAATTCCGCTGTTCACGGTCATTTGTTAAAATTAGATTTTTATTCGGTCGTTTCGTTTCCCTTAAATAAGTATCTTCACACAAGCTCGCCGGTGTCGGACACATCTTATTTGCCATAATATTATGGGTAAAGGGGCAAGCCCCTAGTGGCGTTCTGCGGTGATTTTATCTCGAAATAATGTCGCTGACTTTGACGTAGGGTTTTGTGCAAAGGGCTGTGTTCGTAAGTGAACGGGTTATTTCGTACTTATAGACCGAATACATATATTACCTCTCAAATAAAGTGCCGATGAAAAGTCATACTAACGCTTTAATTACCCGAGCGACAGACAGATATACAATCACATACACCTCTTTTAGCCCCATTCTAGCATACCCAGTGTTTTAGTAAATAATTTCTGTAACAATTTCTATATTTCCCAACCCAACATGTGCGCTTCTGCCACCCCATCTAATTAGTCCTCGTCTTTTCCAGCCACATTACGAGGACTGCCAGCTGGCTGCCACCAGCTGAGAACTGGCCCCTGGATGGACCTGAGGAAGAGGTGCTTCCGTACGGATGGGAGCAGGCCATGGACTGTCGGGCCAAGCCTTATTATATCAAGTAAGTATCGGTCTACTCTTTCATGCGTATCCTCATCATCATCAAGCTCAGCCCACATCGACCCACCGCTGGGCACAGGCCTCTCTATAGCGCCAATTCTCACGGTGCCAGCCGCATCCAGCGAGATTCCGCGAGATCTCGCTCGATTTGTGCAGTCACTTTTATAGGACAAGAGCTCTGTGGTCTATACTGGGTTTCACGCTTGCTTGCACCTTAAGTACATTATCGGACGTTGAGTGTTTCGGATGACACGCTAAGCTGTAGGTCCCGGCTACCTATCGCTACGTGGCAGTGGTCGTAAAACCTCTCCACCAACCCGCACTGAGCCAGCGTGGTGGAGCATGGCTTAATCTAACTCGTACCCGAGTAAAGGCCTGTGCCTCTCGGTGGGCAACATTCATTTATTATTATAGAGTCCAGCCGCTTTATTCCGTTTACACCAAACCACAACAAACCCGACGCAGTCTATGATAAAACTAGGAACAGTTCACAGTTCCTGATCGATTTGGTTTGCTGAATAAGGCCACGATCTCGACGGAATCTTTAATCAAATGAAGCTGAATATCGTAAGAATCCGGCCAACCTGATTTTGTATTGTGCACCACAAAAATGTACCTAGATTGTTGTTAGATCGTCATGTTTGTGTTAACGGATACCGGTGGTCCAACTTTATGAACTTCTCCCATTTGTCCATTATAAAAAACGGTGTTAGCGGTAATAGGACTTTTGGGAAAATATGAGCGACACTTGTACCACGAGACAACTGGGACGAAACCCTCTCAGTTGTCCCATAATGTATGTCTCCCAAGACACAGGTTATTCTAATTTGGGAGACAGGGAAACCCTTCTGCTAAGGACATGGTTTTTTTTTTAAATAAAAAATAATAATGATAATAATAATAATAATGGGACAACTCAAATTGACTAGTGGGATATACGAGAAAGGGAATCGTTAGTCTTGCAAGAGATCTCTTGCAACTTAGCTTGCCTTTCTACGAGTAAAATACTATCACCTTTGTGCAATGAAAGAATAAAAATTGTTTCCGCCCGGGATCGAACCGGGGGCCTTCTGCGTGTTAGGCAGATGTGATAACCGCTACACCACGGAAACCGATGATTATCGTGCCCAAAACTGACTACAATACAAATTATAATCAATACAATACAGTAAGTACGAGATAACAAGAGAACAAACAACGAAAGTTGATTATCTTATATGCATTGGCATATAAGATTATTATTATTGAATAAACACCTGTGATAACGTAATTTGCGATAATACAAAATGTGTCCTATCTTTCCGAGAGCATAACATACGTGTACCCCAAGTTTATCAATTATTAAATATATCGTGGTCTACAGTCTTCACAAAAGAAAAGGCCCCGTGGCCCAAACTAAATTCAACCTTATTACGTCAGTGACACGGACGCTGTCACCGGGCCTTTTATTTTGTGAAGACTGGAATACCCATAACACAAGCCTATGGACTTAGTTCGATTTGTGTAAGATTGTTCTCTAATATTTATTTGTTATAATATTTATCAATTCATTGGAGAAATGGTTTGTTAAAGTGACTATCGGACTATCGACTCTTAGATTATCGGACTATCGACTCTTAGACTATCGGACTATCGACTCTTAGATTATTATTGTCCACGCCTAATCCTTCTCTGATTTAATACAATTTGAGACTCAAATTTTGAGTTATCCACTGTCAAACCATATCTTAATTTCCAATGTGCTTTAATTTATTCAATATACCTATCTAATTTGTGGTATTGATAGAATTATTGATCGGTCATTGGAGTGAGGTACTAATTAGATATCTCCTTTGAGTACACATTAATTGGTGTGCGAATATCAGATATCTGTCACCGTAAGCTTGTCAAAACCGTTAGTGTATAATCTAACGTTTTTTTTTCTCGTTAGTTTACAAACTATCGATAAATTGTTAACTGTACCGTACTGCTTACGATATGCATTAGTTTATAATAAAACCGTTAAATTGTGAACTGGTTTGAATTGCAAACGAAATACCAGGGCAAACACTGCGGTAGCTTAGGTGGAGACAAGAGGGGGCGAGCGCAGCGAGTCCCCCGAATAGTCTTCGTGTTAGGTTGACATGTAAGAACAAAAAAAACTAAAAATTTAAACACTGTCAGTCTGGTATATAAATTGTCGACAGTTTACAAACTAACGCGTTCGTTATAAATTGTCAAAACCGATTGTTTATAATCTAACGTTTTCCTTCTCGTTAGTTTACAAAAGTATTGATAAACTGTAAACTTTACGGTACTGCTTACGATATGACGCGTTAGTTTATAATAAAACCCTTAAATTATGAACTGGTTTAAACTTGTGTTGCAAAGGCCCAGGGCAATTACTGCGGTAGCTTAGGTGAAGACTAGAGGAGCGAGCGCAGCGAAGTTCCCGAATAGTCTTCGTGTTAGGTGGACATGTAAGAACAAAACATATGTAAATTCTAAACATTGTCGGTCCGGTTTACAATTTGTCGATAGTTTACAAACTAACGCGTTCGTTTATAAACTAACGGTTTTGACAATCTAACGGTGACATGTATATATATATTATATTATATTATGTATAGAGGATATGTTACACAAATCGAACTAGGCCCCTACTAAGCTCAACAAGGCTTGTGTAATGGGTACTAGGCGACGATATATCTCATAGAGATAAATACTTATATAAATACATAGAAAACATCTAAGACTAAGAAACAAATATTCATGCTCAACACACAAATATTTGCCCTCACCGGGATTCGAAACCGTCAGCTTCGTAGGCCGGGTCACTACCCGCTAGGCTAAACCGGTCGTCAATGTACGTTAGGGTATCCCGAATTTGTATTTTGTGGATTTTCCGCAAGAGCTCTCAAAATTTGAGTAATCGGTCATAGGTTACTTAAGTAAATTCATGTAAAAATAAAATAAAACTACATCAACGTTCATTCATTGAGTGAAAAATAAATTCGAGCTAATCTATCACTAAAGGCTTGAAAGAGAATACACAGATTATGAAGATGCGAATTGCATGCATTATATTGCATAACATGGGAATTGCGTGTCATTTTAAGGGCTCTACCGCGCTTTATTTGGCACGCGAATACGGTTTTTCAAATTTTTATGTTTACGCTTAAAAGTGCGGTAAAACCCTCAAGATAGCATCCCAATGCAAAGTTGAAAAGAAGTCTATCTGTCAAAGTCGTCAAATTATATTTAGCCAGTGTCACTTCTGCCTCCAACTATATATGCTCGCGCCACCAGGCGGGAATGGTGGCGCGAAGTTATTGGAATTTCGTAAACTGTCTAAAATTAAGCAAATTCTCAAAAATTTACGGGTCACCCTAAAGTACGAAGCTAGTGAGTAAGATTTCGATAGTGTCCGTTATATAACTCATGGCATAACTTTGACAATATAAGTAGATACTAGATAGAAACTCCTTTGTGGCGATGGGCTTGCCCCTATCACGCAAAAGGATAATTGAATAAATGGCTAAGCTTTGGTGGAACCGAGCCTCTGTGTCGGACGGGAGATGGCAGGCACACTGTATTTTTGTTTAGTAATAATTTTCCGACCCTAAGGCCGTCTTGTACCACCTTTTGATAATCGTTATATATCGTTTTTTATTCAACAAACGGTCAAGTTACGTAGTCAAGCACGGCAAGGTACAGCGGTGTTGGATTAAGCTGTGTTTTAACTGTATTTAGGGGCTGCCAAAATTCGGCCTAAGCTCCTTTTTCTAGGAACCTATTTCTGGTTGCCACGACATACTGTATCTTAGTGTAAGGCCACAAGCAATGTGTGTACTTGTATGTGTATGTCTATGTTCTCCAATTCCAGCCACATCAACAAGACCACCACCTACGTGGCGCCAGAAGGCTTCAGCTCCGAATCGCCGCCAGCCGCGAGAGACGTGGTGCTGGAGCGAGACCCAGAACTAGGCTTCGGATTCGTGGCTGGCTCCGAGAGACCGGTGCTGGTGCGCTTCGTGACGGACAACTCGCCTAGTGTGGGGAAGGTATGCTAACGATCCGAGTACATTTAGGCCGACGAGACATCAACAAAAAAATAACGTAGCTTTATTTAAAACTGTAGGTGATAGCCATACAATTAACACTAGAAATAGAAATAGGTTAGCAATACCATTATTTAGACTAAGTAAAGAAGGCACATCATTCATGGGGCACTGTATTCGCTTCTACAATAAAATACCACAGGAATCATTGATCCTTCCTGAAAAGAGGTTCAAAAACTATGTTAAAACTGAGCTGATAAGAAAGTCCTATTATAGTATTAAGGAATGCTTAGATGACAAAACTTCAAGGTCCATACCATCTCAGCGCACAGAAATTCGACGAGGGGCGATGGATCAAGTCTATCACTCGCCGGTGAATTTCCTTAGACCGAAACCAGTACCTGTTGTGAAGTCACATTTTTTAAAAGAAGGTATGGGGGAGTTTCTTGACGTTTCGGTGTAGACGTTTTTTGTATATTAAAAAAAAAACTTGTAAGTATAATTTTGATGTTGAATAAGATTAATTATTTATTTATATTCAATAAAAAATTGAATCTGAATCTGATTCTGCCGAAGGCCGAGTTAAGTAGGACGAAAGTATGCTACACTGCACCAAATAAAGTCGAGCGTCACGAATGTGGGAATATCTATCAGAATCACAAGCAAATGGTCAAATCGACCAATTAAAATACAGCTCGTTGAAAATAATTGTATTCTAATTAGTTAATTTGTCAATTCGAAATGAATTCCGAAACTCCTAGATGTCAGTATATGATATGGCTTTAGATAAGACAAGCGTGGGCGAGGCCCAAAGCCTAGCCTTACATAAAAACATACTACATCTTATAATAGTTCCAGGGGCCAATTGTTACAAAATCTCACCTCATTTCGGAGAAAAGCGACTGTGCCAACTGTGCTTCATACACTTACATCCCTAGTGTTAGGGGCGCTGGGTTTGAAAAAGCGTCTCCCAAATCATTACACAACCAACATTTAAATTAACCATTATTTCGCTATTACCGTTCCAGCTGGAGCCCGGCGACCAGATTCTCTGCGTGAACGGCGAGGACGTGAGCCTGGCTGCGCGAGAGCATGTCATCTCGGCGGTGCGCGCATGCGCGGATAGAGTCACGTTGAGAGTCTGTCAACCGGCGAGGGTCTGCAACTCGGCCAGGAGATCAGGTGAGAGGAATATCTGAGTGATTTCATAAAACTTTGACTTCATATTGTCTAAACATAACAGTGCTACAGATAACATATTATGGATAAATAATTGACAAAGGCGAACTGTTTTCTAGAACGATATAACATTGCATTTACATACAAGCACATACGTTGCTTCTGGCCCCACACTAGGATACCCTGTGTAAAAATTGGCGTTCCACAAGGTTCCATATTAGATACTTTCTTATTCCTGCTATATATTAACGATCTGCTTTAAATGGTGAAGAAATTGACTGACATACCGTTGTTTGCTGATGATACTTCACTGGTCTTCAAAATTGGAAGACAAAAAGAAGATTTTGATGATGTTAATTATATTTTGATTTTGTATATTGTCTTTAACCTTTAATTAGTTCACAGTTAATAATTTATTGTTAAACGCTGCTAAAACCAAGTGTATCAAATTCTCACTTCCAAATGTCAGGCAATTTGAGACCAGTTTAGTGTTAGACAGCAACACTTTGGAATTAGTAAATGATGCGAAGTTTTTTAGAACAACCATTGGTAGCAAATTGCAGTGGGGACCCCACATACCTAGATGAATTAGCTGGTAAATTATGTTCTGCGGCTTACGCTGTTAGGAACATCAAACAAAACACTGATGTGGCTACATCTAGGCTAATATATTTTAGACTTTCTTAGTGTCATGTCCTATGGTATCTTGTTGTGGGCGATAGCAGCGGATATTCAAACAATTTTTATTTTACTGAAAAGAGCTATTCGAGCAACTTATAATTTAGAACGCTAGTTAATTTATTTTCGAACATATAATGTATATACGCAAGAAGCTTACAACATTTTCTAAACTTAGCGATAGCTGTAATGTTAACCTAAGAAATAATCACAGTCTAGTTGCGCCCCGGTTCAGACTCGCGAAGGTTAGCAATTCTTTCAATTCTCTACTACAACAAGATACCTCTGGAGATTTTGAAATTGCCATTTGAGCAATTTAAAAAGCATGTTAAAGCAACTCTGTCGATATATAACAGATATTACAATGTTCAATGGTTATGTTATGGTTCATGGTATGTGGTTAATCCCTGCTGTTAATAATTTTGTAATTATTTATTCCTGCTTATTAATTATAATAATTAATATTGTAATATTTGTTTTTGTTAATCACAAGCAATTTTAAAAATAGATCTAAAAATCAACCTGCGGGAGTTTCTACGCCCTTCTACTCCCATAGTGGTCCAATGTAGAGAAGAGGCAAAAAATGACGTTTGCTAAGTATATGTAAATATCTACTGTAATAAATAAATTTGTCTTTGACTTTGACTGTATCGTGGGATCCAGAATAAAGCGACGTCACAAACATGTATTCTTCTATAGAATTATGGTTGGATAGAAGAAGTGATCGATCATCTACGCATGGTAGTAATTGTCACTGTCACTTCCTGTATTTAAACTTGACAGAGGACTGAACTGAATGAAGTTATCGGATAAGATCATGGTGTTGACATCGTAAGGGCATCGTTCTAATCAAACAACGTTATATATGTCGCATTTGGTTGGTTAAATCAGACACTTAACTAACTCTTTAGACCGTTAATTAGATACCGACGTTTAACCAAGTCACTAGCATTTTGATTTAAATAAAGCATCGTCGAAAACGTTTAACAATCTGTCTTACCGAAAGCCGGTATGTTGGAAAACAAGATGGCGTCACGACAACAGCTGATTTCCCCAGCTTATATCAGGGCAAAACATTGCCGTAGCTTAGATGAAGGGTAAAGGGGGTGAGCGAAGCGAATCCCTTTTATCCTTCGTGTTAGGTTGAACATGTAAGAACAACAAAAAATACAACATAAACCGAAGTACACATAAAAAGTTATTTATATTGTATATGTCTTGTTGCCTAGAAAAGTTTAGACAACTCGTTAAACGTTTCGTTCACTCACTTGTCTGACGGAATTTTAATGACTTGGTTAAACGTCGGTATTTAATTAACCATCTAGAGAGTTAGTTAAGTGTCTGATTTAACCAACTAACTGCGACATATACAACCACAACAACAACTGTGCCTATATAGAAAAAACGTGGTGTTTGTTACTTTCCATGAAAGTTAAAGGAATCATCTTTTATTCCAGCGCTGCTGTCCGCCGCGAAGAGAGCTAGGCTACGCGCCAGGCCTCCGAGGGTACGGTTCGCTGATTCTGTTCAACTAAATGGTGCTCCGATGTATCCTGTAAGTGTAGCAATTTTTTTATAATTATTATATCACTGTTGCATAGATCGTAGTAAATAATTTCTAAATAATTACTAAATATCTTTCCTAATATCCCTATTTCCGTCCAATTCAAAGAAGTAAGTGTATTTTTCTTGAATTAAACTACAATGAAGATGGTATTGCCTTGTCTAACTCGCTTCGGAGCCACTTCAAGAAAATAATCGTTATTATTAACCTGGTCTAAGTCTGTGAGTGCGATCGGGATCCGATTTTTATTTTTCTTAGGTTTTGAACTTTATTACCAACTGTGTGGTTAACAGGATCCATTTTTCCAGCCCTCTGCCTTCTCCCTCGGAGATCTCTGCCTACCACCGATGGCCAACGTGCTCAAAGTGTTCCTAGAAAACGGCCAGACAAAGTCTTTCAAATACGACACGACCACAACAGTTTCAGACGTCGTGAGTAGTCTGAGGGACAAACTGTGTGTGACTGCGGAGGAACACTTCAGTCTGGTCGTAGAACATGTCAAGGGCTTGAGGAGAAATAAGCTGACGCTGCTAGATCCTAAAGAGACCTTAGCAAGGGTAAGTGACTATGAACTCCTCACAAATATTATGAAGAGCTCCATGGTCTAATGGGTTTCTCGCTTGCTTCTCACACAGGAGATGCAGGTTTGATTCCTGACCAATGAGATAATTAATTTATCTTAAGTACATTATCGGACTTTCTAACGGTGATGGTAAACATCGTAAGGAAACTTTCATTACTCCATAGCTACGGCGATGGGCTAGCCTCCTGTCACGCAAAATGGAATATTGAATAACTGGCTGAACGTGGGCACAATTGTGCCTCTGCCACCCCGTATGGGAAAAAGGCTTGACGTTATGTATGTCTGTAAATGTTATGAAATCATCCATGAAGATGAGAACGTGGATGAATTTTAGAAATTTGTATCTACCCCTGTCTTCTTGTATGAAAATAGTAAAAGAAATAATTATAAGTCCAACTGCCTACAATTCCATGTCAACCTACCCGAAAATAACATCAACTTTTAAAAACCCGCAACAATAATAATCATCTGACAAAATCCGTTTATAGTCTAAATTGGTAATATAGAAACAAATCTTCTTAACATTCCAGATAGCAGCGCGGCCGGGTGCTCACAAAATGCGTTGCCTTTTCCGAGTAGTCTTCATGCCGAGATCAGCAGCAGAACTGGCCCAAAGGGATCTTGCTTCCCTGGACTACCTCTACTTACAGTGCTGTAATGATGTAGCCCAGGAGAGGTTCGCTCCGGAGTTGCAACCCGATGTAGCGCTGCGGTTGGCGACTCTTCATATGCATCAGCACGCGTTGGCAAATAACCTGTCACCAGCTAAGCTGACGGTTAAGACTGTTGAGTGAGTGTGCTTTCTTTAAATTAATGATATTATCAATGGCTTTTTTATTTATGTACATTATTTATCAACGGAATAAGAAGTGATACAGATATATATCTTTCAGCATATGATGTTGTTAACCCGAGGTTTAGGCTTTGTGCCATTCGCTTTGCGCTACACCATAATACTCAAGAGATATTATACAATATCCATAAGATCGTAGCATCATTTGACGACCCGAATGGCCGAGTCGACAGTGACCATGCCTACGAAGCCAAGGGTCCCGGGTTCGAGTCCCGGTGGGGGCAAATATTTGTTTGATAACAACGGATGTTTGTACCCTAGTCATGGTTGTTTATCTATCTAAGTATAGTATTTATCTATATAAGTATGTGTATCGTTGTCTAGTACCCAAGATACAGGGAATCCTAGTTTGGGGCTAGATCAATGTGTGTAAATTATTATTAACCACCATTATTATTAACCAATTATTATTACCTAGGTATTAAAAAAAAAAAAAAAAACATATTTTTTTTTCAATTTTGGGTTTCTTCAAAATTTATTATTTTACGGATGAATTTGTTTTTACAGAGAGTTTGGACTAGAAAGGTTCGTTCCCAGCGGCCTTCTAGAGACTATGAAGAGAAAGGAGCTACGGAGACTGATCAGCCACTTCCTCAAACTGAACTCGCAGATGACGGGCAGCCAGCGGCAGTTGACGCAGTTACAGGTAACTACCACTAATGTATCGTCATGTTATTTTCTCTTAAGAAGTGGCAGTGAGACAGCCCGCGCTGATAACTCCATAATTCAATATTCAACTAGCCCATCTCCGCCCTCTGGAGATCTTTTCCTGTTCTTAGATATCATCACACGACGGACGACAGGACGACCTCTGCGGCGCTGCTGTTGTGGCTCTGCCTACCATGCGAGAGGTGCCGGGTTCGTTCTCCGGCTGGGTATATATATAATATAGATAAAAGAAAAAGAATAGGTCTTGGCATGTTTATATTTGTGTGACGCCGCTGTTTCTGGTTTCCACGACACAGGGTATCTTAGTGTGGGGCCAGCAGCGATGTATGTGCCTGGATATAAGTATAGAGCTCCGTGGTCTAATTGGTTTTCACACTTGCTTCTCACACAGGAGATGCAGGTTCGATTCCTGACCATGTACCAATGAGATAATTAATTTATCTTCAGTACATTATACCGACGTTCTAACAGTGAAGAATCGTGAGGAAACCTACATTACTCCATAGCTGCGGCGATGGGCTAGCCCCCTGTCACGCAAAATTAAGTATGGAATAACTGGCTAAAAGTGGGCGCAATTGTATCTCTGCCATCTCGTTATGTTATATGAATGTTTATGTTTATCAGATTCAGCTCTTATTATAATCCACAAGACCAAAGTGATTTTTGCGCCCAATCAACCTTAAATTTTACCTTAAATTTAGATACTTATTTCCCACAAGTATGGGTATCAGTTAATGAGACACTATACGTTTCTTTTGCTATATATTTTAAAAGAAAAAGAAATCTACTTACTAGGTGAACCTAGGTTACTAATACATACATACAATTGGTTAATAATACATACCTGCACATGGACATGTCACACCTTTCATCAACGCTGCAAACCTGCTGAAGATGAAAGGTAGACAGGACTTGTTCCTTGCATTGCTCCTGTTTGGTGTGATTAAGACCGGCAAGCCAGAGTATTTGTATGATAAATTAGAGTGGCGAATGTCACTTCACCCTAACAGGGCCACGACAACTATCTTGTCTGTGCCGCGGCATGTGACTGCAGCGTTTCGTGGCAGTTTCAGGTATTTGGCCACCAAATGTAGGAACAACATCCCTCCACCAATACAATTAAAGTCCAAAACCTGTTTCAAACTTCGTTTGAAGAAACTTCCTTTATTAACCGTTCTGTCAGCCCATGGTGGCCGATCCTTAGAATGAGGTGTGGCGTGGCTCGTTCTTGTTTTTTTGCTATTTGCTAGCTCATGCTGTTTGCGTCCTTGTTTATTTGATTGCTTCTGGATGGTCAGGTCTTCCTCTGTCACGTTTTCTTCCCGCTTATTCCTTGTATTTTCTGGTACCGCTTTGTATACTTTGGTTCTCTGCGATAGAACATTCACTATTCATTATGTATTTACCCACCATATTTGTATTTATCCTTCGTATAATATTGCACCGTATGTATGACACACGTTATATTTATGCATCACACACACAGTATTGACTCACACTGCCTACTATATGGTTCGGCAGAATGTCAGTGTTACAGGTTCCCTGCAGCGTATGCTGAGCCGCACCGCATCACTGTCACGTTACACGCCGCATAGAATTTGTCATGACTCCTACATACTTTTCTAAATTCTTCTAATTTTCGTATTGCTGGTTGATTTTTATTATTATTTTTCTGTTTATCTATGTGTTGTGTAATTTGACTTTTGAATAAACTTTTTTCTATTCTATTCTATTCTAATATTCTCTTATTATCAATTTGCAGGCTAAGCTCCACTATCTAGACATAGTGTCCGGGCTACCCAGCTACGGAGCGAAGTGCTTCAGCAGTACGCGGCCTGAGCGAGTTCTCCTCATATCTCCTCGGTTTGGACTTAGTCAGATTGTGGGTGTTAGGAATTCTGTGGTGAGTTGATCAAGCTTTTGATCGCACATAGTCACGATGTGCGTAATTCCATAATTATCCAAATTACATATTCCAGTATATTGCACACAATGCTGCATTAAGGCCTCCTCTTCAATACAAACGCAATTTATTTTGTCCTACGGTAACTTCATCCATTTCATTTTGGAAATAAGTAATTATCTTCTGACCATCGGGCGGGTGGATTGATCTTTCTCTACGCGTAAATCTTGGCCACTATTCTGAAGATTGTTTGAGTACAATAGTCAATTGTCTTGAGCACTGTGAAGGTGCTTTCAGAAGTCAATTGTCTTGAGCACTGTGAATGTGCTTTCAGAAGTCAATTGTCTTGAGCACTGTGAAGGTGCTTTCAGAAGATGGTACACAAATCAAAATTAAAGCTTCTTCTCCTATGAATCGCGTGCTAACATTTGTTAAGGTTAATTTTGCATGTGTCAAGTGTACTGTATTTTCTAAGATCACAATTTGGTCAGGTTATTTCGCGATAATCTGTAAATTAACATCTTGTGAATGTTTTCTTGCTCTTAGCACTACCCAGGAGAACATGTAGGGTCCTATGGTCCAATGGGATCCAAGTGTTACTTACAGACATAAGCAACGTCTCCCAAATTAAAGCTTCGTAATACACTTCTTATCCATGTATTCTATCGTTCCAGCCGCAACAAATCGCCACCCTGGAAGAAGTGGAGAGTGTGCGCGTGCGTCGCTCCGACGAGGGCTCGGCTGACGTCGCAATCTTCCTGACGCGGGACAGGGTTCTGGCGCTGTTGATGGACGAGAGGGACGCTGCGGAGATGCCGCTGGTGATTGCTGGGTGAGGAGACTGAAAATTTCAAATGAGCAAATGACCCATTAAAATACCCAATGAATAAAAATAAGATAAGATAACCCACTGAAAAATAACTTCTTATAGAAAGATCGCAATGAGAGAGAGACATTGCACGACTGTTCTGTGCAAATGATTAGAAAAAGAAGAATTATCCATGGCATAATTAAGACTCGAATCTCGATGTTTCGAAGAATACAACTAAAACTAAAATCTCCTAAATCCTAACCTGATCCTAAGCAACAAACTTCTCAAAATAGCTTCTTGGCATGCCATGTCCTAAGACTCTAGGAGAAAAAAATATTATAAGCTCTTCTTAAGTTTTCTACATAAGTTTTTCCAATTTTCAGTTACTATCGCCTTGCTACAGGTCAAGAACTAAACGTTGAACAAGAACGAGAGCTAATCAATGAGGATATAGGTAAATAAATATGTTAATAAATTATATGTACCAATCAGTACCCTAAAGTAAATGTTACATCTCAATTAGTAAGGTGTCTTCCAAAAATACTTATCCATCATCGTATCTCTTTTACCAGCACCACCATACTTGTCTCAACACAACGTGGTTCCAGCCAAGTGGAGTTATGTCAACATTGAAGAAGCAGCAGCCGCCTCTAAGCAACACTATGCGATCTTCAGCATGCCCCCGCCGTACCACTCCACACCAGACCAGTCCAAGAGCTTAGACACCAACATGAATGGCAGCATATCAAATCGAAACCATAGCAATAATTCGAGCCCTCTAATTGGATATGATTCCAAAGGACTCCTGGGCTACGATATTCACTTCGAGAAGTGTAAAAAGTCAGAGGATTTCCGACTTTTCGATCCAAACGACGCATGCTATCTAGACGATGGTATGGGATTCGATTTACAAAGTGTACTTTCCATGGAATTGCTAGAGAATAGCAATAATCCAAGGCTAGTCGAAGCGAGAAACGAAGAGGTGCTAAGAAGAGTCGCAGAAATGCAGAAGCTGGTAGAAAATTCTGAGCAGTATTTAACGCAGCATGGTGATATCTATAATGATGATATGATGATAACAGATGAGTTTGCTGGACAAGAAACTAGTGTAGATAAAGAAAGTGATACGGAGTCCAATAATAGCAGAATGTCTTCAGCGGACGATGCTCCAGGGATTCTCAAACACAGCGACTCATTGCTGCTTTTGACTGAAACTATAAACCAAGGCCTGAGTGGTCTTAGCATACCAGCTGATGGAGAAAAAGAAAGTACGGGAATGAATAGACGGCAGTCGCAAGGTCTCAGCGCTATACTAAATAACTGTGGTCTTACTGATGCCCTGTTAGCACTAAATAATGATTTATCACAATCAGAGAGTGACAACGATTCCTTGTATACTCCCACCAGCAGTCCTATAAGAAAGCACCTCACCAAATCAACAAATAAAGTCGTCAGAACCAGTTTCGGCCTCCACAGTCCTGATAATCCGACCCCAGACAGTAAAGAGGCAAATCTCAAAGACTATCTGAAACAATTAAGAGAAAAGAGCAGTCAAGAAGAAACCAAAACGATACCGTGTGTAGAAGTTAGTCCTTTTTCATATGAAGAAGATACCCTGGAAACTGATGCCGAGCTTATAGATTTAACCCTGATACCTCCTCCGCAAACCCCAGACGAGTTGGACTCAGGAACACAAGTGCCTCAAGTATTACCCTTCGTACCGCCCTCGTTCGCGGATGACCCCAAATGTGATAAGAAACCCACGACGCTAGAGGAATTCATCGCCAATGTAACTATACAACCTCCCACAGTCCGCGTCACGCCTGCCATCGAACTCACGCCCGAAGAGATCATGTCATACATCATCCCTCCACCTCCAGGGTCAAACTCTTCCACGTTAGATAGAGAACCAGTTAGCTATGTTAATCAAAATCAAATTCGCCAAGAAGTATCGAGTAATAGAAATAGTAAAGATACGAAACCCGTCATAAACGGTGATATAGTGACAGGGAAGTTGAGTGTTAGTGAAATTAGAAATATGTTCTCGTCCAAGGGTCTGAGTGACGCTAGGAACAGCTTATTGTTGAAGGACAAAAATAAAGCCCAAGCCAAATCGGACTCCCCGAAATATAAAAGGAAGAGTGTAGAAAAACAGGCTAATGGAAATGCGACTCATGTGATAGATTACCCGACAGTTGAAAGGAAAAGTATGTTTTCATGTTGTAGCAAGGATAAGAATAAGGAAGACAGCAGCGATGACAGCGAAAAAATCGAAGCTCAGATAGCGAAATCTGACTCGATTCCCGATGTATGCGAGATCAGACCACCGCCGCGAAGGAAAAATCTCGAAGTGAAACAACCTCCCGAAAGACCACCAAAGACCCTCCCAACCCCCGCACCGCGACCTCGCTCCAACTCATTCACCTGCCCGAACAACGAGCTTACAGTTGTAGAGATCCCAAACAACCATTTCAACACATTAAACAATAGGAAACTGAACTACCAAGTAATTTGCGACATCAACGAGCAGAGCATGCAAAACCCACCTCAATTGCCACCACGAGTAGAGACCAGAGTCCTCTCACCGCCCCCGCCATTGTTGCTTCCACCGAAGAAGCCGCCGCTCCCCCCCGTCCCGAGTCTTGAAGTCTTACGAATGAAAAATTCACAGAAACTCAACCAGTCGCCGACGCGGAACCCCGAGCAGCGGCTCGCCAGCATCGGGTCCCCTCACTTACACCGGAACCTTAACACCTACAGACACTTGGAAAACGACAGCCGGGTCTCAGACGAAGAACCTCAAAGCAACGGACACATCCGCTCAACTCAAAACTACAGCTCAATGACGTTAAATCGACACGTACGCTCCAGCTCCGAAACTAAGAACACAATTCTGAAAAATAACGAAATGTCCGTGCTGTCTCTCTGTTCGCCGCAAATGAACAGGAAGTTCAACAGTCGACCGGACCTGTTGAATGGAGCACCAGGAAGCGAGCACAAATTGTTCAGCCCGCCTCTATCTGACCGCAAAACTTTCCGTAGAGACAGCGCCAGTCCAACCCCAAAGGTCCAAAATCACGTGCGTTTCAAAGACGAGGTGATCGTCGATGATATTCCAACGCCTCCTTCGCCGCCTACGGTCAAGTTCCCGGAGTTTAGTGCTCCTAACGGACACGTGTCTATCGAAGGTCTGCTGTGTAAGACTGATGTGGCGGTGGAAGGGTTGCTGCAGCGGCTGCATCAGGTAGCACAGAAGTGCTCGCATCAACACGCTCATGGGGGAGGGGAGGACATTGATGAGAACAAGTTTCAGGTAACACTGGCATTTACTTAGTTTACTACGTAGTTTAAACTATAGTAGAATTTTTTCGTCTGTGCGAACTCGGTCATAAATCATAAGAGCGACAGAGTGATATCTTATCTCTTTGTCGCACTCATGCGCAGGATAGGAGTCTATTGTTTTCACATAGGGATGAGCGTAACTGTAGTCGATAAAGAACTGCAAACTAAAGATAAGCCGAGTCAAAGACGCCGCCCCGCCCCGTGCCGAATACGTAAATATCGAAAGATTAGAGGTGGTTGAAGTTTATACTATTCAACTTTCCGGGATCTTCTCTTATTTCCGTAAAAAACTTCAATACATTGTTGATGACAACTCGTGTTTGATTTTGAATATTAACTCCCACAGGCGTAATATTGTTTGCGTAAAAACTCTCCATTGTGGCACTTCAGAAGTCGCAACAACTGTTATGAGTTAATAGCTATAGCCTACCGGACGTCTTAGGGTCAACGTCAAGCCAATCTTGAACTCAGTCATATAATAAAATTAAGAGGGTAGAAAGAAAGTTCGTATGGTATGTCGTATGAAAGGACGTGGAGATCGGGCAATGGCGACCCGCACTGTTTTGTGGTTATTGACGAAATAAGTAACCGTGAAACTGTGTGTGTGTGTGTGTGTATGTTCGGATCACGCACCGACGATGACTCATTAGTTTATCGCTGCGCGTGCGCCGCGTTAGCCCCTCTCTAAAGCTGTTATCTGCTCCCATGATTTATGACCGAGTTCGCACAGACGAAAAAATATCTACTATAATACAATGGTTCCTTCCTAACACAACAACTTTCAGAGACTTCAGATTTTAGATATAGTTTCAAAAAAGTAATAATTAATTATTTTTCATCAACAACAACAATCATTACACCCCATACGTTCGATTCATCCTTGTTTCCATCACAGTTTAAGAAAATTCTAAAGAAACATTTTCTGTTTCTGAAATTAGGGCTGCTTGCACGGTCCGTTGATCGTGACAGGATATCATAGGCCTTGAGACCGGGTTTCAATTATGAACATTTTCTTATAATTTCTGAACAGCGTGCACGGAGCGAGCTAACAGCCTGCGCAGTGTCATTAGTGGGTGCTTCCCGAACCCTCGTCGGAGCCTTAGGAACAGGCGGGGCGGGCGCGGCGGCGTCGCTAGCGGACTGCCTGACGCCGTTGAGGAGACTTGCTGATCTTGCTCAGGTAAGATATTCTGTCATCGTTTGTAACCAAGGCCTATAGGCAGCGTAGCAAAAAGAGGCCTATTTGTATACAACAGTTGATGAATGTGGGCTGATCTTGGATTGAAACAGGGACCCCACTAATGTGACCTCATTGTAGTGTCCGAAGCAGATCTTCTGCCTCAATGACTCGATCAGAAGATAAGATGCCTGATTCCGGGAAGTGGACGTAAACCCAATAAAAATAGTTTAGTCCAGTTTAGCTTAGCAATATATTCTAAATTCTAATTTGAAATCAGGGGCCAGTGGATTTTCCCCAATTTATTGTACAAAGGTCGTAATAAATAAAAAATAAACCATTATTTCTAAATGTTAGTGTTTTATTCACATATTTAAACATTATTTCAAGGAATTCAATAAAAATAACACGTCTCCTAATACAATTTTTTTACACCACAAGCTTTACAAAATCATGTCGACGCAGGCACACGATCAAGATACTTTGCCACTGGCGAGCGCATCACTTCATTCCCTCACTAACCGCCGATGGGTGGCTTTAGAGGCTAATCAATGGATAGTATGCCATCCTTGTTTTTTCGGCTACATTTTGGTGCAAGTTAGAAAGGGATAGTCCTATGTTTCGCTCTTCCTTTCAATCAAAATATGCCTACTTCAGACCGCGGTCATATTTGATTACGTGACAGACAGGCCCTTTTTGATGCGATCATATTTGATTACGTGACAGACCCATGGATAACCATTATCAACATATTCTATTACAGTATCGTGATTGTATTACATTCCCGTTTCCACAGGCCCTCGGTCGGCACACATCCTCACCCCTGCAGACCAGAAACCTGGTACTCCGAGTCCATGACGTCACTGCTGCGTTCAAGGACCTCGCTGGGGCTGAGATGGCACACATCATCCACGAACACACCTTTAACAAGAGCCAAGCTACAAACTCAACGTTGGAAGGACAGTTGGCATTACGCGCAGAATGTTTAGCCAACGTTTTGGCAACGTTGCTCAGAAGTTTAAGGGTATTTTCTCCATAGAAAAAAGTAGAGTAACTTGTAATGGAACTCATTTATTGGGATTTTTGAGAACCTATTTTAGGTGAATTCAAATATATCCTGTTAGGCGAGTTTGTTAATATGACAATGATATTACCCATGCCAGTGTTATGTATGATATGATTTAATTGTTAAAAGTTTTCGATCAGTTATTAATTTATTATTAACAGTACCTTAGATGAAATACTGGAATCAATTTAAATGTAACTGTTACTAAAAATGGAGACCAAATAAAATTAGGTACATACGATTTCTATATAAAAGAATAATTATAGTTGGAAAGATTTTCTGCTATTTTACTTAGTTGTAGATTTGTAAATTATAACATACGTTAATATTTGTTAATATATTTTGTCTTTAATTGTTAGATGAAAGTTAAATTAATTATCTTTTATTATGTTGTATTGTTGTTCCGTAGCCAATGAGTGTTACCATAGTGATAAATTGATTTTCCTATACATATCTAAAATATTCTATCTACACTACATATATAAATGAAGTAGGTATGGTATTATACATGTTTTTCTACTTTAAGATGGGAGATTGAAGTAAGGGTGCCACTTAGTACCACTTGTAATCAATTAATATCTAAATGTCTAACTATCTATTTATCTCTTTACTTTAAAACGGTAAAAAAGTCGCGTTGAATTAATATTACCGTGACTTTTAAATCACGCTATAATCAACCCTACATACAGTGCATTTACAGTAACAGTTTAGTTCCGTCTTTAAAGCAATCTTCGATTATTAGCTCACATGCGAATGATAACGTATTTATGACATAACACCTACATAAGAAAACCTCGTCGACAGACATGTAATGTAATGTAATTTAATGTAAAAAACCGGTCAAGTGCGAGTCTAAATCGCGCACGAAGGGTTCCGTACCACCGTTCAATGGAAGCGATGGTGTGGAGTGAATAGTTTGGATTTTACACAGCAAAATATTGTTTACAAAGTTATTGGTGCGGTTACTTTCACACTCCATGTACGTAACCAGGTGCATCCATAAGTTTGTATGTGGTATTGAAAGAATTTTTGTATGGGAGCCCCCTTAAATATTTCTTTTATCCTGTTTTTTAGTATTTGTTGTTATAGCGGCAACAGAAATACATAATCTGTGAAAATTTCAACTCTCTAGCTAGCTAGGTTCTTGAGATACAGCCTGGTGACAGACGGACGGACGGACGGACGGACGGACAGCGAAGTCTTAGTAATAGGGTCCCGTTTGGAACCCTTCGGGTACGGAACCCTAAAAACAGTTCATTGGTGTCGTGCTTTTTGGAAAAATAAATCACGAATATTGCAGATTGCCGAAATTTTTGTGTTTATGTTTTAAAGCTTGTAGTATAAGATTTAATTTCGATTGGTATTAAGTTTGAGACAAACCAGGTACGTATAATGGTATTGTTATATTAACACAGCCGTAGTTGCAAAACTTATTTTTTGGTGGAGAAATTTCGGTGGTTGTAAATCCACCATAACTCAAACACTACTTGGATTATTTTAATTTCTCTTGTATTCCGTGTAAAGGGCTGGTGATAAATTAGTTGGCAATATTTAGTTTTGTCGAAAATGTGCAAATAAAATATCCACCCGAATTGGACGAATCCATTAACGCGGAAAAGCATATTTCCGGTAATGATCAAAGCCCCCTTTATTCAGATGAGGTTCAAAACAAGAACTTCACCATGGCAACCATTTCTATTCGAATACGCCATAATGCTCTTTATTTACCTAATACGAAGACTTGTTTTAAGACGGTCATTTTACGGATCAGTTTAGTTACCTAAGCTGAATTGGCATAAGACGTTTTAGCAACCCCAATGCTCTTAACACCGAACTAAACTCTAACTGTAAATGCTCTGTACATACGCAGCGTATCGCTTTTTCCCATACACGGTGGCAGTCGCACAGTTATGCACATGTGCTCGAATGAACTTGTGCGAAAATAGATTTTTCATCAAAAACGATATCATTGATGCTGTATGCCGTAGAGAATTATCATGTAATTCAGACCTCTAGGAAATTCAATCGCTTTTGAAAAAAATGCCAATCCGAAAATCGCATTAACAAGCCGAGTCGGCTAGCCTTTAGAAAGCCGGCTGTTTCAAATGATTTTGCTAATTTTTTTGTATGCTGTATTAGTGGATTTATAGATGTTTTCAAAATACGCGATCCTTGGGTTTTTTTTATTGCTATTTCTAGCATTCGGGACCGTGGGGATGTGGGAGTATAAGGGTGGGGAAACGACAAATTTTTCGTTTTTTTAAACGTAAGATTTCAAAAAATTTCATTGTTCTAAGTTCATTGACTTCGTGGGCATTAAAATTAACAGTGAAATTGTAATTTTTTACATTTTTAGGTAAACATTTCGGGGGGCACCCCTTCCTCCCTGACACCAGTCCCATGAAAAGGTAACGCACCTATAATGTGACGACATCAAGCGTCAAAAAACGGCGGAACTGAGAATTTTCTGCGAAATATGCACGGAAGGTCAAATTCAAGGTCAATGACCTCGAGTCCAATGAACTTTGAACGATATCGAGCGTAAAAATGGCAAAACTAAGAATTTAGTCTAGTCTAGTCAATGGTCACGAGGACAGTGAACTTTGAACGACATCATACGTGAAACAAAACGGCAAATTCGTCGTTTCCTCACCCCAAAACTCCCACATGGTCTCAACTGCTTGGAATGGCAATTTAAAAATTTATATAACTCGAAAACGAATTATTTCCGACGGCTCGCGTATTTTAAAATCATCTATAAATCCCCTAATAAAGCGTTGGCCGGCTTCTAAAGTCCTTCCGCAGTTCGTGTGAAATCATCCTATATGATTGAGATTCCTAGTTGTCGGAATTACATGATAACCTACTGTCTTCTTAAATGTTGGTGCTATGTTAAAGTCATGTTAAATTGTATTGGTGTATGGTTCAGTTATCGGGAGATGAGTTTTATAAAATAAGGCCCGACAGAAGGAACGCGAGTTAGCTGTGTTCTAGAATTAGCTTTGACACCTCCGTATAAAGTAACTCTCGTTGCCACTGCCGGGTCTATATGGCGACTGATTTGTGGTAATCAAGGTTAGTTGGATGTTGTAAGCTGCACCAGTGATTTGATCCAACCATTTTCCTTTCTATTACACGGTACACCTGCAGAAAGTACAATGATAATTTTATTATATACCTCCTTTCCTTTAAGGTTAACCAAAGATGAGCAATTGAGAAATCTCGTTTTTTTTCAATATTTTATATTACCATTATGCTAATTTATACGATTTTAGGTATATTTGTATCTTTTGTACCAATTCCGTAATCATTCCTCACATTTTAACAACTGACATGACACTATTTTCTAACTTTTTTTATTGTGAATTGACATTTTGTGCGCTTGTTAGAGAAACAACATACCATGTCCGGCAGATAATAATTCTCATAGTATAGTAGCCTCATCTCTGTCGCACACGTTAGTTAGTGCTTCGTGCGACAGAGATACTATAGACTATACTATGTGCTTTATTAACTGCCGCGCACTGTAACTGAGGCCCGATTCTGCTAGTATTATTTGGCGTTCTTTAGGCAATTAATGGAAGGAATTGAGGTTATTGCTAAATATAAATTTGTTATACTCGTAAATCAAAGATTACAAAAACGTTAGATCAAAGACAACTGAAGTTGACTGTCACTGAGCGAATTGGGCCCCCGTACAACCTGCATAAACACCCGAATGCTCAAGCAGCTCCTCAAATTAAGAGCCACTTCAATTTTATACTAACACAGCCATTTCCCGAGAGACAGTAACATCATGCATTTGAGTATCCGTTAAACTGAGTTGTTGGTTGTGCTTCCAGGCGAAGAACGCTAAAGTGTTAATTTTCAATAAAATTAGGATGTAAAGTATATTAATAACTAAGTATATATTAATGTAAAGTGATTTAGAAATCCAAGTTGTTCATAAACTTACAATACAAGGTAACATCGTATCACACCAATTTATTTATGGTTTAAGTAACACTTGCGATGCATTTGGTGTAATTATAATAAACCTAATGGAATATATCAATATCTTTCCTTGGTTTTTATTTACCTCATTAAGTTCTCCTTTTGCAGGTCAGTTTTAACTGTAGCCTGTCGGTAACAAATAAAATGGCTAGTATTTAATCGCACATCAAAAATACAGATTTTCCCAGCAAAAAAGGATCAGCAAAAACACTTTTTATGTTTCAAGTACTTATTTTTGTTGTACTTACATGTTCAACCTAATACGAAGGATCCTCACCCCCTTTACCCTTCACCTGAGCTACCGCAGTATTTTGCCCTGAAATTTTCTGTGAAAATCAGTATATTTCCTGTGAAAATCACTATATTTGCTGTGAAAATCACTATATTTGCTGTGAAAATCACTATATTTGTTGTGCAAATCAATATTATTGATGTGCAGTTTAATATTTCCCAAATAAAATTGGTCAAAGCAAGTCGGGCTCGCTCGCGAAGGGTACAAGTATAGGAAAACTTAACCACGATAAATAATAAAGCAAGTCGGGCTCGCTCGCGAAGGGTACAAGTATAGGAAAACTTAACCACGAAAAATAATAAAACAAAAACAAAAAGAGATTAATATCATCTACACGTCCAAAATTGACTCGAACCCAGAACCCTTAGATTGCGAAACCGACATCAAATCAAATCAAATCAAACAGTTTTAACTATAATTTAAATATTATGTGACGACTTATGTGTAAAATTAAGATTAAGCAAAAACAGTACTTGTGATCCCCACACTAGGCAAGCCTGTATCGTGGGGATCATACAGAGGAGGGACTGACACACAATTTCAATAATTTAGATTCACCTGCACCAAAAATAACAATTGCAATCAGCGCGTTACTCACAACTAAGACATCAAACCAATTGAGCCACCACAACCATGTTAGAACCCGCGAAATCTACGATCATATTTTAATCATGTTATGGTTTGTTATATATAACGCGGGGGTGTTAAAACACGTCTCTTGTATGGGAACCCCCCCCCCCCCCTTTTAATTTGTTGAATCTCGTGTAGTTCATTATTTGTTTCTGAAGCGGCAACAGTAATACACATTCTGAGGAAACTTCAACTCTATATTACGGTTACGGCGCACGGACAGCGGAGGCTAAGTAATAGGGTACCTTTTGGCAACCTTCGGGTACGCTGTGTGCTGTTCTTTGTACTTTTCAACTCCATATTATTACGGTTTATTAGAGCCCTCTGACGGACGGACGGACAGGCACCCTTCGGGTACAGAACCTTAAAAACGCATATTTGTTGCTTTTCTGTGTAATTTTCAACTCATTACCTATTACGGTTTATGAGACGGCCAGGAGCTCTATTTTTGATTCACTCGCGTCGTGGCGAGCGCTCGCAAAGCGCAACGATTGGATCATATCACTCGACGTAACTAAGCTCCACCAATTGTGTCGCTTGGAGAGCGCTCGCTTCCGAGGCGAGTGATTCAAAAATAGAGCTCCAGATGGCCATGTGGTCAGACGAACACACAGCGGAGGCTTAGTAGTGGGGGCCCATTTGACACCGGGTTCTGCAGCCTTATGGCGTAACTCTCTGAAGTTCATAGCGTGTGTCTATGGTTCATCTCATGCTCATACAATTTCATCGATTGCGGGGTATCACCGAAGGCTTCTAGGCTTCATTCAATGAGCTTGGGTTTGGCCTCCATTATGATGCTACTTGCGTGATACCAATTTGACAGATGAAGCTGGTGCAAGGTGTCAAACGTAAAAGTCTATATGAAGTTCATAGCTCAGACGACTTACGCCATAAGGCTGCTGGTATGGAACCCTATAAAGGTAACCACCGAATTCACCACTGCTGTTCAAATAAATTGCAATCAGCGTCTCATTTCCTGACAATATCATCCCATGGCGTCGAAAATGACCCACATGTAGTGCGGTTAGACAACCTCTAAAAAACCGTAGACCCGCAGGTTATGGTAATATTACATTATTTTTTTTATATATTTTTTTTAAAGTTTTTTTTAAGCATGATTAATTTACAAATACCTATAGTACATAATTTATTTATTATCACACCTGCTCTGAAAATACATACTAATTATACCAATTAGAGGGAAGAAACGCCTTTATCCCGCCCTTCAAATCCTTTCATCCCAAGGTATGGAAGTTTGTATGAAAATCATTCCGACCCAAGGGTGGGAAGTATGTATGAAATTCCATTACATACCCGGTTTTTTTTTTTTATTTGTCAGCAGTCATACTGCAAAGAGACTTTAACTGTCTACTAATTAAATTTCAAGTAAATTGTTACTGGCCACATACAGTTTTTTTTTTACCAATTACCAACCTCCTTGGTGCATACAGAAAATTAAAAACGAAATTATTTTTGTATTTAAAACGCGCGGAATCACGGAAGAAGTGGCTGCATGACCTTATGATCTTAGCCTACTCCAGAAACGGGCGAATAAAAAAAGGAAAACCCCGCGCATTTTCGCAAAAACTTTGATTGATTTAGCATTTATCTTTGTGTTTTTTGTAAAATATGGATGCATTTATGTCTATAATTTTCCTCGTAGGTGTAATAAAAAGCACTATACATACCTCAGGATAAAGTACAGTTCCATACCTCAAATGGTTTGCGCCCCTCGCAAGCTCGTGGCGCAAATGCCATAATCTCGGTATGGAAATGTCACTTTCTTCCCTCTGAAGTAATGTACTATTATTACATTTAAATAACCAAGCTTAGACATTTAAAGCTTTAGACACTTACACAAAGGTTTTTTTTATTTTGGAGGGTTTTTTTCAACATCTTTCTTGCTCAGTTTTTCAAAAACCTCAAAAATTCTTGGCAATTCATATTGTCAATCTTTACAATTTACTCTGCCTTCACCATGTCCACTGATAAGCAGTTTCCTTCGTCTGTACACAATTTTTCCATTCAAGAAAAAACGATTTATACAAAAGCATTGCTAAAATAAAAATAAAAAACCGGTCAAGTGCGAGTCTAAATCGCGCACGAAGGGTTCCGTACCACCGTTCAATGGAAGCGATGGTGTGGAGTGAATAGTTTGGATTTTACACGGCAAAATATTGTTTACAAAGTAATTGGTGCGGTTACTTTCACACTCCATGTACGTAACCAGGTGTATCCATAAGTTTGTATGTGGTATTGTTGTATGGGAGCCCCCTTAAATATTTATTTTATCCTATTTTTTAGTATTTGTTGTTATAGCGGCAACAGAAATACATAATCTGTGAAAATTTCAACTCTCTAGCTAGCTAGGTTCTTGAGATACAGCCTGGTGACAGACGGACGGACGGACGGACAGCGAAGTCTTAGTAATAGGGTTCCGTTCTTACCCGTTGGGTACGGAACCCTAAAAAATAATATTTTTGGCAGATCGGTGATTGTTGAGGTTTTTAATAACTAAACACATCGTAAATCAACGGACAATGTTGTACAATTGGATCGCACTAACTGAGAAAATACTTGATTTAATTTATGGATTTCGTCATAGAGTGTCTTCGTCCACCTTTTTAAATCAAGTGATTAGACAGCTTCCATACCATCTTCGTTATTTACTTGCTAGATCGAATTCTAAAAATATTTTAAATACAGAATCCACAAAATCATAATATTTCTGTACATATTCAAAACTTCTTCTGCAAACATCATTGGCTTCGTTTTGAACCTGTTCAGAACGCCTCAAAAACTTCATAATTCTCATTATTTTGGCGCCGTAAAACTGCAACTAACTCATCATGCAGTCGGTTTGCAATCTTTATAACCGACTTCAAAAGAGGAGGGTGTTGTTTCTCAATTCGGATGTTTTTTCTCTCGTTTGTTACCTCAAAACTACGCTTCTATTTATGAACCAATTTCAAAAAATATTTTTTTATTTGAATGCCATAAACCTTCCAGTTTGGTCCCATATTAAAAAAATAGAAATAGGTCCAGTAGTTTTCTTTCTAAAGCAAAAAGATTGGAATTATTATATCAGCAAGGTAAGCGAAATTGCGTATTCCTTTACTGTAACTTATCAGGGGTGTTTCCTTCATTGTCATAAGATGAATTCTGTCTTATACCGTATATTCGTTTATGTCATGTAATATGTGTGGATTTGACTGCTAGGCAGACTGATTTCGTAGCCTTGTTTTCGCATATATTGACGACATTCGCATCCCAACCAGGGGGGAAGAAATAGGGCTTTTTTAAGTTTTTTAACTTGGTGAATAATTAGTGGTTTTATCATGAAATGAGATGCAATCTGGCATTTACTTTTTCACTTATGTGCCGTATATTCGTATTGTATTAAACAGGCAGGTTTCGTAGTATCGTCATCGTGTGTATGTAAACGACATTCGCAAAGGAAGAAAAAGGAGTCGGTTTTTAACCTGGTGAATTATCTTTTATATTTCTCATAATTAATAATAATAATATAATAATAATAATACCTTGGACACTATTGACACACATTGATCTAGCCCCAAACTAGGATTACCTGTATCTTGGGTACTAGACAACGATACACATACTTATGTAGATAAATATTATACTTAGATAGATAAACAACCATGACTAGGGTACAAACATCCGTTCTCATCAAACAAATATTTGCCCCCACCGGGACTCGTACCCGGGACCCTTGACTTCGTAGGCAGGGTCACTGCCGACTCGGCCATTCGGGTCGTCGAATGGGTGCAACTCAGCAGCTGTCACGGTGGTTTTTTCCAGCAATAGTAACACGAAGACCTATCAGCATATTCATATAACATGTAAAAATCTTGTTCTTCGTAAACTTCCAGTGCTTCCTTTTACGAATTCCCATATTATATTATGGCATGCTGCTTCACCACAACCTTTAAAATACGCTGATTCAGCGGGCCCCGATAATATCAAGCGGTCTGACCCGGATATGTCGATCTCATAGCCTGCATGTGCACCATGCAAATCCGGAGACTAGAGCGAGACTCGAAGCCAGGAAGCCCTAACCACACTATAAGACACTGCGTTATTTCTACAGAAATTAAAAACGAAAAAAAAAAAGTCAAAGCAAGGGTTAAGTGTTAATAGACATTAGCACTTTGAGCGTAAATCATATGTTGAGTCGACTATGGTGCATCCAGGGCTCCGAGTCTCATATGATGAACGTTGGAGCAATCGACCCACTGCTATTCATACTTCAAACTCAATCTCTTATCTATCTCTTATTAGTACTTATTGTAAAAAGGTGGTAAATTTTATATTAGGCATTTAATATGTTAACTTTTTTATAAGAGACTGGGGCCCCAGGCCAAATGAATAGTTTATCGTATATCTAGTGTGCCGTCAGTATCCGTAGCGAGGTAGCTATTCCTGACTGTGCGCATTTTCACACGATCCCTTACAACCGGTCGGGGGCCTGGCAGAGAGCTACAAGGGGGCGAGATCGCTGATTATCCTATTTGGGTTCCGGCGGTTACGAAATGACAAGTACTATGACGTAATACTTAAGAATCTTATACAGACTCTTGGGGCGACTAGCTAGAAGGCAAAATAAGACTTAACTCGAGTAAACTTTGACAACTCCATATAAACTAATTTGTATATTAAATAAAAAATAAAAAAATGTTTGGAGTCTTATTCCGCCTTCTAGAGTCGCCCTTAGATAATAAACGCAATTACGAAAGTGATGTCGCACAATGCTGTTGCCTCAGTCAGATGAATATCGCATTAGAACATCCCCCCTAGCCAATTTGCGTTCGCTAACTTATCACTCGCTACAACAACGCTATGAAAATGAATGTGATTTAATGTTAACCCACTCCACTACTGGAGGTTGTACTCCACATACTCCTCCCCTTTCTTCTGGGTCAGCCTACATTCTTTATTAGAATGCAATTAGTGGCCCAGCTAATACCGTTCCAACTGTGCCAAGAAATTAATGTCAGTTAAATAGACTTGGTTCTATTATAAAAAACAAGACGCGTTGGGATGGCACTACTTTAGTGAAGTAGTAGTTGTCGATATTTGCCAAAAAAATTACATGAGGCAATGAAGGTTGAATTTAATTTAATTTATCATAATCGAAATCAAATTAACACTGAAAACACTTAAGGAATCTTCGCCACTGGTTTCTCCGACTTCTAAGATCAAATTTTTAATCTATTTTTATAATATCCTTCAACCAATGAATTAATTGATTAATTTCACCTTAATGGTTTATCAAGTTTCTAAACAAGTTTTTCAAAAAAATGCCGGTTTTATGTAGTAGTAGTGATACCTAGTAGAGCGATAAAAGTCTTAAAACAAAGCGTTAGTATAGATATTTAGGACCATTCAGGGCAAACTGTTATTGGCAAAAGCCTTACCGTTTTATATTTAAAGCTGTTTTATTATTTTTATTTGATGAAAAAAACCCAGTTAATTTTACAGTTAATTTCTAATAATTGCGATTTTGAACAATAAAGTTGATGGCGCATATTGAAAGTTACATACATCGATAGAGGACCATCAAACAATTACATAAAATACAAACCACTCTGAAATGTCACGTTTGCGAGAAATAAGGTTTAAAAAAAATTATCTTTTCATATAAATTTCCTCGCATATGTGATACTTAGGGACAATTTGTACATTTCCGTTTTTTGGTAAAAGAGCCTATTTAAGTTTTCATATGCCTGCTATGTATTTTTAAGCTTGAGAAATAATCTAATTGTCTTGGTTTGTAGATTTTTGGAACATTTTTTTATGTTGACATGGCTGATCCCGCTTGATTCTAGCAAAATGATTTTTCGAAAAGTTCGGCGGAACCCTGATAACTAGTCTTAATTGCGATAGGTAGGCTTCAAAGCAAAAAGATGTACACAAATGTGCATTGATAAAGCCCGTCTACCATCGTTTCATCCGCTATATTGAAATCACTAGCGTTTAATTTATAGCTGCAGCGTTTAACGAGCTCCCTGTGCTACGTGAGCCACTGCCACTACGTAGAATGCTAGATGTTGTAAAGTAAAGTTCAAAGTTCAAATTTGTAAGTATTATTGTAGATTAGCAAACGTAATTTTTAGCCTCTTCTCTACATTGGACCACTGTGGGAGAGAAGGGCGAAAAAGATTTTTAAATTTATTTTAAAATTTGGTTAGGTTTAACTAATACAAATACTACAATATTAATAATTATAATTAATAAGCAGGAATAAATTTACTAAATTATTAACAGCAAGTTCGGTGTTGAGTTAGATTAACCGCATGCAGTCCCGTTATTTAGGTAATCTTGAAAATTGTGATATCCCTTTTTTGACAAAGTCGCTTTTACATGATTTTTAAATGGGAAATATTGAACTGCGCATCTAAAATACTGATTTGCACAGCTTACTTAAGGGTGAGCGAAGCGAAGCCTCCTTTATCCTTCGTGTTAGGTTCAACATGTAAGAACAACAAAAAAACTTAAAACATAAACTTAAGTACTCATTAAATATTTAAAACATAAAAAGTTATTTTGCTGATCCTTTTTTGCAGCGCAAATCAGTATTTTTGGTGAGCGATTATTTAATATATTATTAATATTTAATTAGCCTTTTAAATTACTGAAATGGCAATTTCAAAATCTCCAGAGGTATCTTAATGTAGTAGAGAATGACTGACCCTTGAAAGAATTGCTAACCTTCGCGAGGCTGAACCGGCGCGCAACTAGTCTGTGATTATTTCTCAGGTTGACATTATGGCTACCGTGAATTTTGCCGATATTTAATAGTATTATTAGACCATAATTATTAGGCGCAAGACAGGCATCTTCCACCACATGGCGCATACCTTTAACCCCTTAAGGCATGGCCATACCCGAAATGGGTCGCGATTTTCAAACTTATTGCTTGGTAATAAAGTTCGAAACCTATGAAACCCATATATGGGTTAGTCTGCGGTAAAGGGTTGCATGTTTTATTTTACAGGCGCCAGTTATGGCCGCGTAGTCTAGCAGAGAAGGCTTCGATTATTTCCGGAAGCATACGAATAGAGAAGCTTCAGTAAAGATATTTCAAATTTAATAATATTTTGAGACCTAAAAGTATCAAAGGCCCTTCTTTTGCACGCATTATTTTATTTATTACTAGCTGATGCCCGCAACTTTATCTGCGTGTTCCTAGGAATCATCATTTACCGAGATATGGTTACCCTCCTTCTAGTGCAGTCGGATAAAAAGTATCCTATCTATAAACTATCTCAGTGCCAAATTTCGTTCAAACCCGTTCAGTCGTTTTTGCGTGATTGAGGCACAAACACACAAACACACAAACACACACACACACATCCATCCATACTTTCACATCTATAATATAAGTTGGATGCATTCAGGACGTCACTTCCGCTGATGGGTGTTTACGCGCCAAGTTTGGCAAACGGTTGACAGTTGTCAACCGTTTTCTTTTAATATGACCGTCCTCCTCTGCCCAAAAAAAATCCAGCTGGTTTAAAAAGTAATACCAAAGCTAAACTTTATAGCACTGTATCTCTCTCAGTGTAAGCTCACTCTAACCCGTTGTATAATCCATCCAATGTTTACAAATATGGCATAAAATACGACAATCGGAAGGTGACTGAACTCTTCGCAATAGTTTTTGCCATCACCTGAAGTCTAGATCTACTCGCAAACAAAACTAATAAGTAAACGAATGAGATAAACGCAATGAGAATTTTTAATTACTTTGTGGATACCTATTTCACCTTTTTGTGCAACCAACCTGTATACCTATGTTATCAAACGAACAATAAAGGTTCATTCCTGTAATGTATTTTTTGCGGCAATCGTCGGCAACCCGTCGGAAATCGTTGTTTAACAAATAGGCCCAAATAATTATTATTTTTTGTTTAAATAAGCTGAAGTCGACGGATCTAGAACACTTTATTCTATTTCTGATAAATGTTGTAACATGCAGTTATAGTTTTCTTTGATGGATGTCAAATTCTTGTTCTTTAAATAAAAAAAAACTTTTTAATAGCCCGTTTTCGGGTAAGTATTTATCTCTTTGTATATTCTCCTCTCTTCCTACTTCAATTTCCTGGATAGCCAAGTGCTTCATCACAGCCTCCCGTCATCTCTGCGTGGCTGCGATGATGCTGGGGACATTGCAGGAGCTCTACTGCACTTTCTGAAGCTGTCTTTGTTCCCCAGGATCTTCCTACCGGCTCCGAAATCCATCTTCCTTACTCCCGGATCTACGCCGAAGTTCCTACCTACCGGCTCTGCACCTCCCAACTTCCAAAACCACCATCCAACATTCCTACTTCCTGCCTGGTTCCTGCCTATAACCTGCCCTTACTGCCTACTGAACCTATTGAACATCCGAAGACCAGGGCAGTGCTGGTGTAGTGAAAATGTGACAAGTCAATACTAATGAGTTCTGTAACGTGGGTTTTCAGATTATAAATCAACCACGATATGCCAAAGAATAGCCGTTCTTAGATGAAAGAAATAAAAAATTGTCAAGACCACTTGACATTTCAGGCTGCTAACTTTTGGAGCCAAAATGTGCAAACTTACAATTGAGATGACAGATAATGACACATCAGACATGATGCTCTGTGTCAAAGAATGAAGGAACGAACGAATTGTACCACTCAAAGTCAAAGTCAAAGTCAAAGTACTTTATTACTATAGATATTTACATATACTTAGCAAACGTCATTTTTTGCCTTTTCTCTACATTGGACCACTGTGGGAGCAGAAGGGCTTAGAATCTCCCACAGATTGATTTTTAGATCTCTTTTAAAAATAGATTGTGCTTAACTAATATGAAAAATTTAATTGTTATGATTAATAAGCAGGAATAAATCGGGGCGCACATAGTCTGTTATTATTTCTTTGGTTAACATTACAGCTATCGCTAAGTTTGGAAAATGTTGTAAGGTTCTTGCCTACATACATTATATTTTCGAAAATAAATTACTAGCTACTGTTAGTATGTCAATTTCTTTAAAAAGCTCTCTTAAAGAGTCTGTTCGTTTTAAATTATAAATTGCTCGAAGAGCTCTATTCTGTAAAATAAAAATAGTTTGAATATCCGTTGCTTTCCCCCACAACAAGATACCATAGGACATCGCACTATGAAAGTAACTAAAATATAATAGCCTAGATGTAGCCACATCCGTGCTTTGTCTGATGTTCCTAACAGCGTAAGCTGCAGAACTTAATTTACCAGCTAATTTCTATGTGGGGTCCCCACTGCAATTTGCTATCAATGGTTATTCCAAGAAACTTCGTACCCTTTTCATAATTCTAACGTGCTGTTGGCTAACACATTTGGAAGTGAGAATTTGATACACTTGGTTTTACCAGCGTTTAACAATAAATTATTAACTGTGAACCAATTCAAGGTTAAAGACCATTAACATGATCAAAATCTCCTTTTTGTCTTTTAATTTTGTCTTTCAAGCCAGCCAGGATTATACCTAGTCCGGTCAAATGGCCGGCATTCCAGAGGGCACGCTTTTTGAGGGATGGGGATTGACCTGCTCGAGTGAGACGGGGGGGATGTGAATATAATAAACCGATTAATGCAACCTTTAGCCAATATAGGAAGTTTGGAAAGGGGAGGATATGTAATGAAAGAGCAGATTTTTTTTCTTCATGTCTCCTGATCTTCTGTTTCATGTGTTGTTTGTTGATTTTCTGGGTTTTGTTCAGCTGGGTTGTGTGCTCTCTGTTTCCGGGACCTGGTATATTTTATTTCAGACGACCCTAACTTCATCCCTATTGTAGGCTATTTCTATCCAGTAGCTAGGAATATTTCCGTAGTATTTGAGGGAGTCTCTTCAGATGTATATGGTTCGACCGACTTTCTTCTTACTAGTTTCATAGTTCAGGGTGGCGTGGAGTATGTGTTTTTGGGGGCGTCTTAAGATATGTGATGATGATATATATGATGATATGGTAGCACATTCTGTGATTTTTTATTCGTTTGGTTATTTTTTTCCCTTGAAGGATGTCGTGTATGTTGGCGTTCTCGAGCATGTCACTCAAGATCATGCGTTACATGCATATGAAATGCACGGCAAAATAACCATTTTGTATATCAAGCGAGCTATTTTCCTGTCCAGGTTAGTCTTCTTTACAAAGTGCTGCAAAGACTTTAGAGTTGTATAGGGCTTGTTGACTTCTTTTCCTGCGATGTCCTGCAGTAATATAAGTGCGAAGATATTTTATTTCCGTCACCGGTCGAATCGGAACTCTATCCAATACGATGAACGGGTTTCTTATTATAATTTTAGTTTTGGTGTCATTTGTCACAAGGCCTGTTTTGAGGTACTGTTTTGAGCAATGTTTTTAGGTGGGTAACGATTTCGTCGAGATGTTGAAGATCTTGGCATACAGTGATGAGATCGTCCACGAAGGAGAGAATTAGGGGTCAGCTGATTTCCTCGTCTTGGTCCAGTTTTATATTGGGGATTTCATCTTCCAATGTTCTGAGGATGTCGTCCATTAGGATGGTAAATATTCTTGGTGACAGTGGTGACCCTTATTTGACCCCATGATCTTTACTAATACATGCGCTTTGCTGGCCAAACCATTTGATACACGTGCTCTAATTAATAAAGGCTTACCCTGTTAGTTAAGATCTTATTTGTCCTTGACATGAGAATGTCTCTTAGCGCAGTAAGGTTAATTGTATCAAATGTTCGCAATGTCAAGGGCTAATACAAATTTGCGGTTGCCAGCGCGCCATTCTTTATCTAATACCCTGCATAATGTGAAGATATGGTCGCCTGCGGATTTATTGTATAAAAAAGCTGCTTGGAAGTTTCCAAGTTTCTTTATTGTTTCGTCCAGTTTCTTGAGTGAGAGATATGTGGTATAGATTTGATATCCTGTATTGCACATTATGAATAGACGATAGTCGTTGGTGTCCTGCAGGATTCTGGTTTTTAGAATAGGTACTGGACCGTTGCGTTCCATTAATCTGGTATCATATTATCTCGCCATAATGTTTTCATTGTTTTCGCGATGATCATTAACAGTTGGTCCGGTATCCCTTTGTATAGTTCCAGCACTACCTGGTCCGTACCAGGTGCTGTTCCGTTGCGCATTTGGCTAAATATTGTGTAAATTTCGATTGCCGACGGGCCGTTATCGAGATACTCAGTGTCTGTAGGCTCGTTGGGGATAAGGTCTATATTCGGGCCGTCTGACTTTTTCAGTTTCTGTTCCCAGCGTGACATTGGAATGTTCCGTTGTTTTTTCAGCCGTCTCGCTTGTAGTTGTTGCTTTCTATAAAAGTTATATACTATCTGCATATGTTTGCTTGGGTGATTTTTACCTATCCCGTCAAAGAATCGTGTATCTATTTATGTGGGGATCTGTTGGTCGGCATAATTTGGCGAATTTTGCCTGCTGTATATTGCTTAAGGCGATGCGGTATTCCCTCGATCTGGCGGGTGTTGTGATAAATATTTTTTGGGCCGCTATTTTCATAGCTCCTGTAATGCATTCCCATAGGATGCTCGGGATGTTTTCGTCTTCCTGGGGTTCGATATTGTTAATACCTAGTTTTTCCATGATTGCGTTTTGGTATTTTGTTCTCGTACATGATGCTCTGTAACTAGTATATTAAAAATCAAACACGATATGTCACAGAATATCAATTCTTTGATATGTCAAAAATTTAATTCTGTTGACTGTTATAAAAAATTTAGGCTTCTGGCATTTGGAGCCGGATTTGGCGAACTTTCAACCAAAGGGCCGGATAATGACACATCAGACATTATGCATCGTGTCATAAAGAATATTAATCAACTAGAGTAAGTCAAAGAATAGCCGTACTTAGATGTGAGAGAAAATAAAATCTGTCAGGTGGCATGATTTCAAGCTGCTAGATTTTGGAGCCGAATCGTGCCAACTTATAATCGAGATGCCAGATAATGGCATATCAAAATTAACGCTCTGTGTCATAAAGATTATTAATCAACCATATTACAAAGAATAGGCAATCTTCAATGTGTCGGAAATAAAATCTGTCAGGCGGTATGACTTACGGCTGCTAAATTTGTAGCCACGCAGAGATGCCAGACAATGTGATATCAGACCTGATGAAATGTATTATAGGAGTTATTAAACATATCGTAGTTGACTTATATTTTATACTACACAGAGCATTATAATTGATACGTCATTATCTGGCATCTTGGTTGTAAGTTAGCATTAATCGGCTCCAAAAGCTAGCAGCCTGAAATCATTCCACCTGACAGATTTTAATTTCTGACACATCGAAGAACGGCTATTATTTGATACATCGTGGTTGATTAATATTCTTTATAACACAAATCATTATATTAGCTACTTGGCACCTCGGTTGGAAATTGGCCGAGTATGGCTCCAAATGCCAGCAGCCTGAAATTTTTATAGCAGTCGACAGATTATAATTTCTGACATATCGAAGTACAGCTATTCTTTGACATATCGTGATTGATTTGTAGCTAATAAGATACTGAGCATCCTGTCTGATGTGTCATTATTTGGCATCTTGGTTGTGAAATGGCATAATTTGGCTCCAAAATCTAGCAGCCTAAAATCATACCACCTGACAATTTATTATTTCTGACTTATCGAAGAACGGCTATTCTTTTTCAAATCGTGGTTGAATCGGAGTTAAATTTTATGAAATAGTCAACCACAATTTTAAGATATGGCTACGACATTATAAAATATTTATTTATTTAAGAGGTATGTAAAACAGATGACAATCACTTAATATAGATACAATAGGGAATTCAACATTCAGTAATATAAGTAACATAAGCAGGTTTCTGATTAGTCTGTTTTATAAAAACAGCTGATGTCAAGTTGAACTTGGTTTAACCAACTATAGCTGCGTCGCATATCTTAAATGCTAACAATGTAACTACTAATTTTCTATATTTTTAAGATAAGAACAACGTATCCTGATTCAGAGTAAGGTTACGAATAAAATTATTCATGTCGAACTATAAAATAGCATCGCTATGATGACATGTTAAATTAAATAAATAAATATTCATTCTATGCACAGATTTGTTTTATTTTTCGGTAAAATTACATGTGTTTAATTCCACGCCTCAACCGAACGGCGTGGAATCATGAGGGGCTGGGTTTTTGCCAGCACGGGAGAAAATCGTGATTGCTACTTTACCTTGCCGTCGCAGACCGGAAATCGAAGGCTCGATTCGAGGCAGGAATACGGGATAGGAGCACAATTGGGATAGGATAGGAACCGAATCTCACTATTTGCCGCCGAAGCTGTTGCCGGCGTGCTGCTTGCCGACACGAGGAGTCGCCGTCCGATACGACGATGTCCTTCACAATACGAATCACTCAACCGCTGACGCGAATCTACTTATTTCCCGACGATGTTGATGATTAACACTCCGACCAGGCCCGACACCTGTATTAGACAATTGTTACACCGAAATACAATCAATGTCCCGACGCCATGAGCAGACATGTTTTTTCTCTTCACAAGAAAGTAACCTCTAATTTCTCATCTCGTTTCGATACGAGTGACAGCTGCGGTTCCGTTTCCGCTAGTGATGTCCCGATTACTCGCGGTCGATCCGCGCAACAAAAAACCGGTGCGTTCCAAAGCATAAATATTAAACAACATGCATATGCCAAATTTAATAGTATATTTTATTATTATTTATAGATTGAGTGCCCTGGAAATAATATGTTGGTTGTAATCGCGGCAGGTCAATTTTTCGGCTTAATTAATTTAAGGCTTCGCTTCGCTCACCCCCTTCATATATATATATATATACCCTTCACCTAAGCTACTCCAGTATTTTGCCCTGATATTTTCTGCAACTTTAGGTGATTATATTTGTTGCCTTAATTAAAGAAATCAGTTTATTAAATCACATTAAAACAACCTGAATCACGAATGACTCTAAATAAATATTTTATTTATAAAAATCACTTTGCAACGATTTTTCTATAGTTATGCTATTATACAATATGGGCAGAATACTTCTGTCAACGATGAGCCATGTGAGGACACACCAACGAAGCTCTCAATAGCCGAAAAGTCACTGAGACCGAAAACTGTCAAAACCATGATCATACACGTTCAGCGCCAGTGTATCTTTAATGATACACCATAGGGTGTTTTGTCACAGGCCAGTGTATACCTCTAATTTTCTAGTATTTTTTTTAAGAAAAACCCCATATTTTTGTTATTTTTAAGATATTTACACCCTAAAAACACAGGCACATTCTCCAGGGCCAATGCTTTTGAAGGCGCTACTAAAATGTATGAAATGGTGTATATTGAGGGATACACCGGCCTCCGAAGTCGGGCAGTGTGGTGTATCATTAAGGATACACTGGCCTGTGACAAAGCACCCTATGGTGTATCATTAAAGATACACTGGCGCTGAACGTGTTAAAAGAGCATCCGTGGTCTAGTAGGAGGAGATGCGGGTTTGAATTCCGATCCAGATAGTATATTTGCTCTGTGATCGAGACTGTGACATCATGAGTTTGAGTGTCCATCAAACCTATTGCTGGTGGATAATGAAGCAGGTACATATCAAATCATTGACCGAGCGAGCGAAGCGAGCCCTTTGGCTCCATTTCGACAAGATAGGAGGCCGATTTTGCTTTCGTCTGTCTCTATGTCTTTATGTGTGTCTGTCAGTTCCGCTCTAGGGGCCACAGTTTTCAAGCGATCCTCACAAAACTTGGCACACGTATTTGTTGAATTAAAAGTTTTTCTTTGTCGAGAGCTTTTCTCAATTTTCTCCTTGGGGAGCTATGACGTCATTAATTTTTTGTATGTCTTTTTATTGTCTGAAGCCTATCGAGTGGTGTATCAAATTAAAGGGCTTCAAGAGCTGGTTCTAAAAATATACCACAACAATACCTTTCGGCCGCCTGTTTTCTAAAAATCCACGAAATATTTTCAAAACATACCAAGTTTGGACTCCTCGAAGTAGGAGACGGATTAGTAAAGAGAATCTATACAGACCATGAGAGTGAGTGAAATAGACTATAACTATTTTCGTGAACAGTCAATAGATTGTTTTTTAAATCGCAAAATGTAGTTTACAAAGTTATTGGTGCGGCTACTTTACTACTTGATTTTGATTGAATCTAAATTTATAGGTATGTACCTATAAATTGGTTCACAGTCCCCCCTGTTAGCGAGGTCTACTGCCCACAGGGCCACTAGTATATATGTAATAAAGATAATACGATTATATTAAATGAGTCTACTTTTGGATTACAAGTAAATACTTGCTAACTAAAACTAAATAACAAGAACAATATGATAACGATAACTAACTATTTCTAGATATAGTTTTGCAACCTGTAACCTGTGTTTTCCATAGCCTTAGCAGCGCAGTATAGTGGTTTGATAAAAACTGGTTTTGTGTGAGCTTGCACGTTTGAGGTTCTAGGTCTAGGTATTAGACGAGGCCCTGTATCCCGCAGGATGTAGAGTTAAGATCATTGACTTTAAACTAGGTTCTACGAGATAATATAATACTATACTAGATTCAACGTATAGTTACAAGCAGAACAAGTTACACAAACAATGGGAATTTCAGTACACCTTTAATTCCATGAAAAAGATTCGTAGTCCAATAAGAGTCAAATGCCTTCTTACGAGAAGTTTTATGTTTACTGGCGGAAGCCCCGACATTTTTTACAGTTTAATCCGCCGCTTCGACTAGTTCCCTATTTCACATTACGGTTAGTTTTATTTCAAGGCGTCTTTCTTTTAGACCCATCCCAGTAGCCCTTATTAATTAATGTAAATGAAATAGTTTACCTACTACCTCAGTTGGTTGACCAAGCGTGAAAGTAGAGTTCTAGGAAATTTTCACACGACCTTTCGAAGGAATTTCATAAATTCGCACGTTCTAGTTGCCACCCCATCGTGAAAGCGGGGTGGTTATTGAGTATATTTGTTTTGTTGAGGGTGAGTCGGTAAGTCTGGGAACATTATGACGACCTTTGTGGCTTTGCGGTTCTAAAGCTCTGCCTCCCACGCGAGTGGTCGCGTATTCGAATCCCGGCTGGGGAAAAAAAAACAGGTTTTGGATGTTTATATGTGTGGCGTCGCTGCCTCTGGCTCCCATGACACAGGGTATCCTGTGTGGAGCCATCAGAAGCAATGTATGTGCCTCTACATAAATATTATGTTATGTTCTTCATACTAGCTGGCATATAATAGTACCATGCTATCTGCCAAATCTGGCAATAGAGGTGATTCACATAATAGAGTATCATCTTCACCAAAATCCTGTCGCTTGCGATACAAACCCATCGCCAAACCGGTATCGCTGTACACAGTCACTATCGTAGGCTATCGCGGATCTTGGTACAAGGCCTACGAAATAACTGGTACTACGAGATTCTAGCCATGCCAGTTTCCGACAAGTTTGCTTGGTAAGCGACGGATACAGCAATACATCAATTACATTTTGCGATATTGTAGTAAAGGTCAGTGAACGAGCTAATTATTATCTGAAAAATACCGTCCCAATAGAGGTATTGGGACGGTATTTTTCAGATAATAATTAGCTCTAACTACACTTTTACTAGTTTATCTTCTTAGATAAAAATAAGCGAAATAACTAAAGAACAAAATATTGCATAGGTGTCTCAGTGATTTTATGATCTTTTTTTGTCTAAGACCACTTGAACAACTGTCTGATCGTTAACTTATAGGTTATTCCCATGTCAACCCGTATGAGAATAGACTTCCATGGTCTACCATGGAGTGTAGTAATGAGAAACAGTTGTATGGGAATGTAAGTAAAAGTATTAAGTGTAAAATAATAACAAATTCCAAAACTACAAATTGCCGCCCAGAAATAATTTCTACAAACATACTTAATTACAAGTCCAAGGGTATAAAAGGTTAAATCCACCCCTTTTCTCGTTAAGTTGATACCATTTATGTGTGTAAAGGTCAACCCTTATATTTGCGAAGTTTATTCTTAAATGTTGGTTGATGATAGCAAGAAGTTAATTGTCGCCCTATAGTTAATGAATGGTCGTGCTAAATATGTCAATAGTCAAAAACATTTGAAGGGTAAGGTATTGTTTACTAAAGCCTAATAATACCTTGGACACTATTTACACACATTGATCTAGCCCCAAACTAGGATTCCCTGTATCTTGGGGACTAGACAACGATACACATACTTATATGGATAAATATTATACTTATTTAGGGAGATAAACAACCATGACTAGGGTACAAACATCCATTCTCATCAAACATACATTTGCCCCCACCGGGACTCGAACCCGGGACCCTTGGCTTTGTAGGCAGGGTCACTGCCGACTCGGCCATTCGGGTCGTCCCATATCACACAACAACTATGTCATTTGTTGAGTTAATTTTTCAGTTCTTAGTTTTCTGCTTGGGAGATATGAGCTAAGCGTGATTGTAGATGTTATAATTCTTCTCGTCCTTCAGCATAAGCTGCCATTTTAAGTATATTATAGGCTGCCTCTCTCTACTTACCTACATCCCTAAATAATACATATCTTGGCACCCAATAGCTTAATATTTCCTCCAACCATTCGTCATCTAAGCTTCCAACATCATCCCATATTTCGCTCGCCGCCGCTTACATCACCTAATACAGCCTAAGCCGCGTATCTGCAATGTCTTGACCAATGTCAATGAATCCCACTTACTTTATCGCTAACCCGCAAGTCCCTAACTCGCATACCAAACCAACCCTACGTTAACTCACGCTATGCTTACGGAGAACAATTTCAAAACCATAAAATGTAAGGTTTCGTGTAACAACTGCCTTCAAAGAGAATGGAAAGTCCACAAAACCTCTTTTGGTTTACGCGCGCGTTTAAGTTTGATCCAGAGGAGGTTTCATAATGGAGTTAGGATGGAAACCAGTCTGGGTTCAATGTGTCCGGGTTATGGTATGGCGTGGAATGCTCATGCAGTTGGGAACCGGTTTCTAATCGTTGCATTTCGCTGCGATCGACTGCTGGTCGGATGGAGACGGGATCTGAGAAAAAAGTTAGCGCGGTCTGGTTTTGGTGTTAGATGCTGGGAGAGCGAAGTTGTTGAGCTTAGGCAGTGCTAGGATGTTGATTTAAGTTGCTGTAAGTAATCGAGTTTCTTTAATGTTATAACACCGTTGCAAAACTATGACGTGTTGCCTAGAGTGCTAAATTAAAGTATGGTAATAAATACGGTGTAGTTCGATTTTGTTGTCTTACGATATATATAACTCCAAATACTGTGGTATTAAGAAGGGTGTGTACACCCCTAGGAAATGTATAGTACTACATTACCCTCCTTCTAGCGGTGTCAAGTAAAAAATAAGTTCTCACTCCTTCTAGTGCTTCTCAAGTATACCTATATATACTTATTAATCTTCCTTTAATGGTATAGTTATTTAATTTGAAGACAGTGAGAATGTTGGCAAATCCCACAGAATAAAAAAAAGGTTTTGCGATATCCATGCTTGGACACAGATGGCTGGTCACTTGCCTGCTTATTTAATAAACTTAAGTTAATCAGGCTACAGTGCTTCTACGGTAATTTTATCGGCATTTTGTCATTTTCACCACTGGGCTGCATGTTGCACTGAAATTGCCGACTTTACCAAAACTGCGTGAAAACTCGGAAAACTGCTTTTTCACAGAGATGAAACCTAGCTTATCGATCCATCGATTGTTTCCTCCGAAAATCCCTAAACTGCTTATTTCAAGAGATAGAGCCGTTTTGAGATATCCATTCGATATACTTTATTGCATAAAAACAGGGAGAATCCAAAAAATATAAAGGAAAAACGTGTACAAAGGCGAGCTTATCTCTAACAAGAGAGTTCTCTCTGCAAACCTAGAATGAAGAAGAAAAAAGAAACTACAGGTAGACCTATGTGCACAACATTAAATACGTTTATAAAAATAATAAACTACTTACCCATATCTACATAATACTAAAATTAATGCTATATATATAATGTAACATATACATAAATAGATACAAATACATACTAACACTAAGCATGGAAGAGTGTTCTTTAAAAATGTATGTTGACGGACTGTCCCTGATGGTGCTGGGGAGTTTGTTCCAGAGACTGATAACTCGTAGTCTGAATCCATTTTCAAAATAGGCGGCGTTATGTTGCGGAGATAGAATTAGTGGCCGAGTGTGAGATCTCCGTGGCCCATACGAAGACAGAATCCATTATAAATGAGATTTATACTTACAATTGTTTCATTTCATGTATAAATAAATATTTTCATTTTCATTTTCATTTCTTTCTTTCAGGGCCTCCTTGGCGGGTCACGTTCAAACGTGACGTCTAAAACAGCATCCAATTTCGATTTCTTTCGCACTCTTCGATTTACTGCACACTACCAAAGCGTTGCACTTTCGCCCAAATTGGCGGCCATTTCACTTCAAGGGCAGCGGGTGTAATAACCTGTGACCACTGACCACAACTTTACGATTTAATTTCAACCCTAAACATGAAGAAAGTGAGATTAAATTGGTTTGATGTTGTGTGCCTTTATTGCAAGTAGTTATGCTCCCGATTTTGTGATATCTGTATTTAGTGGTTTGGTTGCGACCATAAAAGAAAGGTTATTAAGGTTTCGTGATTATTTTTGGCAGTTCTGTCTTCTGTCTTCTTGAGATGACTTGAAGGATGTTAACAGAATAGAGAGTGTGTAGTTAAAGCGGTGCCTCCGTTCAAAAGACGCGTGTGAATATTATTGGAAGTGCTTAGAACTAGATTTTCAAGGAGACATACGTGGGGCGCACTAAAAGTTTCCTGAATGAATAAGAAAAAATCTATTAAAGGTCAAAAGTAAATGTATTGTTTCTCAAAACTCTGCTTTTGCGTAAATGCACTTCTTCATACGATAAAACTACTTTTGAAAATATTTGTGCCACTCCTCCGTCATGATATTATAAACGTGTTTTTCATAATCTTCGATGGCCTCTTCTGGTGATGAAAATCGTTATCCGCGTATTGTATCCTAATTTTTGGGAACAGAAAAAAGGCCAGATCGAGTAGTATGCAGGATGTTCATAAGTTCTACGTTTTTCAAGTCTAGCGATGTCGTGGTGCAAGATAATTTCGGGCAAACAAATGGTCGTGTACCAGTCACCATTCTCGGTACGACGATTATCTAAAGCTGTTGCTTTGTGTGTCCACGTGTCCAGTTTTATTAAAAAAAGAAGCAATCATCCGTTTAGATGCACTTTTCACGCGCGCCGCTTTGTTGGTTTCGGCTCATCTTGAAAGACCCATACTCTCGATTGCTGCTTAGTTTTGGGATGGTAGCAAGAAATCCATGTTTCGTCACGACACTTTGTCCCACACATTTTGTCACGTTACGAAGGGTTGGTGTGAATAACCCCTGTAACGAAAGCCTAATGAAGATAAGAACCTTAAGAAAATGAGGGACAGAATTTGAGAAATGAGTCCGATTTATTTTTACATAAGTTTTCTAGATTGTTTAATTTACCTACCTAACCGATTATATACAAGACTCGCTAGTCGCTACTGAACCCTGGATGTCCTGGTGTTGTTGTTATGCAGAGCCGGTAGCTGGTAGTTGGTGTAACGGAGACGGTGTGGACAGCATTCGTGGTGTTCAAGGCCGTATAACGGTGTTTGAAATTAAATGAAAAATTTATTTATTTATTTTATATTTGTTTATGGCTGTGTAGCGGTGATCAGGCCTGTGTAGCAGTAGTCATGCCTGTGTAGCGGTGGTCAGGTCCATGTAGCGGTGGTCAGGACTCAACGTACGGGACCACTGACTCTTTGATATTGTCTTCTTTGGAGGACGCACAACCTTCACTTTTTAGACGGAAAATAAGTTCTTCTTTCTTCACCGTTACCCGGGCCAGTTGGGCCCGTGTATCTAGCCACTTAGTTCTTCTTACTTCCGATTTGAAGACGAAATACCACATTCTTGGATCTTATAGCGTAAAGAAGAACTGTTTTTCCTTCCAATCTTCCAAACTTTAACCCTTTTCTGGTTAGCGGGAAATATATTCCAATCAAATATTCAACTTTATGTCTCGTTGCTAAAGTCTAAAAGCAATGAAATTTTTTGTATGACCGGAAATAGGTTAAACATGTTTTTTTGATTTTGAATTTGACGTTATTTCATCCAAGGGGCCAGTGAGAGCATAGATAAAGACTATATGAAGCGTAAGAAAAACATAGATCAAATAGCAAGTTGTCAAAAACTAATGCTGTAAAAGATGTAAATTACATTTACAATTATCATAGTTATTCCTACGAAGAAAGCTGGAAATATCTATAACATGAGTCGTTCACAAGGCTGGACTATTTATCAGACGACATTACTTGAGTGCAAGGTTCAGGTCCTATAAAACAAAAGATGATATCACACCAATTTTCAAACCCTGTCTGTATTTGGTGAGTCATTTTAGGGTACATACAGCGGTTAGTGTAGCAAAAATCCTACATTACCCGAAATATCACGAAAAAAAATATTTTTTTTTTGTTATTTACATAGAATATGGCCTGATGTTCTCGGTATAATTGCTTATAAGTGACTATCTCTTCACATACATACGATCTAACAAAAATCTTCTTTTATACATCACGCAGCCAGTGCTTGGGGTAGAGTTCACATTCTATGACAAAAACTCCAGGGATTGCACTATTGAGTCACACTCTTCTGACGTAGGCATTCCAAGAGTCGTCACTCACTCGGTTTCATACAACCAGACTATTTACAGTAACAGAGTCATTTTTTTGTGGAATAGTCCACAACTCTGTAAGTAAACACAAATATGTTTATTAGAGGCGCCTAGGTAATTCCTTTACGTGAAGGAGTACTAGAAGCAAAAACTAGATAGTTTTCTAGTAATTTCTCTTAATTAAGAGACTAGATCTGTAGTTGGTTAGTTAGGTCTAACTACAAGAAATCAAGTTCAATGAAATTAAAATGGCTAAAAAGCCTATTTAAATTAAAGAACCATTGATATTTTAATTTTATGTAAAGAAGGAAAGATAGTTAGTTAAGAAAAATATACAAAAGTTAAATTTTAAAATTTGAGGTTTAAGAGGGAATCGGCAGGAGTTTCCAAACGGATTCATATTCGAGTTCTGCCTTGTTGGTATGAACCATTGCACTGAAGTAAGTTATCAACCTACCTATGAAGTAATAAAAACCGATGCGGTAATACCTACCTAAGTATTAATCAAGAAAGTGAACCTAGGTAGAGAGAGTTAGCCAAAGAGATTAGATTTAGTCACTAGTGAGAGTTAGTTTTAGAATATAGAGAATAGAAAAACTTGTGTAAAATAAAAACCCGTTGGGTGCCAATTTTCAAACCCTGTCTGTATTTGGTGAGTCATTTTAGGGAACAGCGGTTAGTGTAGCGAAAACCCTACATTACCAAAATGTCACATTACGAAGGGTTGGTGTGAATTACCCCCCCCCCCCCCCCCCCCCCCCACGGAAGCCTAATGAAGATAAGAGCGTCAAGAAAATGAAAGAGAGAAATTGAGAAATTATTCCGATTTATTTTTGCACAAGTTTTATAGATTTTTTAATTTACCTACGTACCTAGCGACTGACCCTGAGTGTTGTTGTTATGCAAAGCTGGTAGCCGTTAGTCAGAACGGAGACGATGTGGACAGCGTTCGTGGTGTTCAAGGCTGTATAACGGTGTTTATGGCTATGTAGCGGTGATCAGGTCCGTGTAGCGGTGGTCAGGACTCAACGTATGTGACCACTGATTCTTTGATATTGTCTTCCTTGGGGGACGCACAACCTTTACTTTTTAGACGGAGAATTACTTCTTCTTTCTTCAACGCTACACCCGCTAGGCCCGGGTATCTAGCCACTTAGTTCTTCTCACTTCAGAGATTTGTAGACGAAAGACCACATTCTTGGTTCTTGCAGCGTAAAGAAAACTGTTTTTCCTTCCAATGTTCCAAACTTTAAACATGTTTTTTGATTTTGAATTTGACGTTATTTCACTCAAGGGGCCAGTGAGAGCCATGGATAAAGACTATATGAAGCGAATGAAAAAACATAGATGTAATAGCATGTTGTCAAAAACGAATGCTGCCAAAGATGTAAACAATAACTACTTTCATTGTTATTCCTACGAAGAAAGCTGGAAATCAAGTCCATTACATGAGTCATTCACAAGGCTGGGCTATTTATCAGATGACATTACTTGAGTAGAAGGTTCAGGTCCTATAAAACGAGAAGAGGATATCACACCAATTTTCAAACCCTGTCTGTATTTGGTAAGTAATTTTAGAGTACAGCGGTTAGTGTAACGAAAACCATACAATTTGACGCCACTTTGTTGAATCTAGTAAGCATGGCATTGCACCAAGTGATGCGGTCCGTTTTTTGAGCCTCGTTCAAATTGTGTGGGATTTACCGCGATTTAGCTTTCTAACACCAAAATGTTTGTGTAGGATTGATTGCTTTTGACTCATGCCTATGTCTAAGGATGCCCGAATCTCATCGTAGGTCACATGCCTGCCTGTTTCGATCATACGGCGCCTTGCAGCGATTTTTTTGTTGTTCACCGCGTTAAACGGGCGACCATCGCGAGATTCTTCACTGAGATTGACACGGCCGCACTTGAATTCTGCAAACCAGCTATAAATAGTCATCTTACATGGTGCTTCATCGCCATAAGAGCCGAGTGAGGCTCTGCTGAGCTGTCGAATTACACTTAAAATCGTATAAAATCATACTTCAAAAATGTTCCCGAGTTAAATCCATGTGAATTAAGACACGCCGCAATTTTTTAAATGGCGCCACAATGTAAAAGCAGACAGTTAGATGAAAAAAACTGCATTCTACAGCCAAAGAGCTTCATTTGCAAATGTTTTAATTACATTTTAAATATTGTTTATGCAAGTGGCCAGTTCCGGAAACTTTTAGTGTGACCTATGTATAACTGTGTTTAATTGTAATCAATTCATTGTTTTTAAAATTTGCTTTTAAACAGATATTCGGGACTTCTGTGGACTTTATTTCTGCTCTTTTCTATAATTGAAGGCCTATGATCAGAGGTAATTGAACAAAATTATTAGACTAACGGATCTAACAAATTATTGTGATTTGTGAACATCGACATAATCGACATTGTGTCACCGAGAGCATTCGTATTTTAACAATATGTAACGTTTCAAATTAGAGTAGGTATTACCATACTTCAAGTTTAAAAATGAATCCTTCCTAATCTCCCGTCTAATTATTTAGACCTTGATGCTATTAAAATAAAATGGCCAGCTTGTTTTCCAGTAAGCTCTGAGAGGACATTCTATTGTGGCTATGATTAAACAAACATAAACAAGTCATCCAAAATACTAACTGAGCGACTGTTTTACTAACTGGGCAACTTTTTTATTTTTAGATTTATTTCTTCCCTTTTATTATTATCTACACAGGAAACTATCGAAGTGCAGTGACTTCGATTGTTTCCTGAAAATTTGCACAATTTGCAGTAACTTTCATATTTTAAAATCTGTTTCCTCCAAGTAAACTTCGCCAACTCTTCATGCAATAAAGTTAAACAAAAAGTCATATTTCATCAAACACTAAGGTCTACCTGCCGACGTCTACGCCCGCACGAAAACTGCACCAAGTAATAACCTTACCAACATCACAAATACTCCTTAACTGCCAAAACTTCTGCTTCAAATTCAAGTTTTGATTGGAGGCGGTACAGTTGAAATTCCTTTGCCGGAATTCCTGGCAGTCTAATGTTCGAAATTATAGTCTTGATTATCGGGAATATAGGTGGAAGTCCTTTGCAGTCCTCGTAGTTATATGGGACGGTGGAGTTCTAAGGCTGAGGTCCCACTGCGAAAATCGCTTATTGCTATAGCCGAGCTAATACTTAGCCGTGACTATGGCCGAATACAGAGACTGCTGTCAATTTAAGTGCCGTTTATATGTTATACTAGCGCTGTCAGTTCCCGAGCGAGATACAGTGGCAGCATTCCTTTAAGTATCGGTCAAATTTGAGTATCGGTTGCATGCGGTCCTAATCCTAGAAAACAGACTTAGTGAGGCGGAGTGTATGCAAGTGGCTACATCGAGGCGCATCTCATCGTTCCTATATAAGATAGGAACGATAAGAGTTCTTATTATATTATATGACCCTATCATAATTAGCATGACAGAGGTTCCTGGTTTAGTTTAGAAGGACAATATTGATATTGACATGGCAGAACGAGGTACAAATGTTACTGGAGACTAAGTTTTTTGCCAATTCCGACAAAGGGTATGCACCACTTAAATATTAGTCATAAAAACATGCAGGGGCTACCTGGCAAAGAACTTGTTTTAGAAAAATTTCTTAATAATTCTGACACCGATGTTATAAATTTGTATTACATAACACTGGTTAAAGGAAATAATGGTGTCTTTTGACATAAATTATTACAAAATTGACAATTGTTACAGTAAAAAGACTGCTGATAGAAGGGGTTCTTTATTCTTAGTAAAAAATATTATTAAAGTAAAATAACGGAAGGATATTCTTGCACTTACTGTAGAAATACAAGCGCTATCCTTTGATGAGTTAGTCCATCATATTACTACTGTTTGTGTCTACAGACCTCCCAGGGATGACAATGGCCATGGCAATTTCGAATCAGGATGCTATCGGCGTTTTTGGCGCTTGGCTACGCTGTGCCTTTGCCACCCCATCTGGGAATACACGTGTTTTAATGGTCAAGGTTGTGTTCGACTGCTGTGGTGTGACAACGGAACACTAAAAGTAAGCCACGTAAGCTAAGTAGTCACACGAGTGTGGCATTTTGGTGTGCCTAGGGTGCGGTTGGGGTCGTTGGGATGCATCTTTCTTAGGCATTTGATTGTGTTAATCAAAATACGCTTCTAATAAAATTAAATAATTACGGAGTTAGAAATCAAGCATCTAATTAGATCATATTTTAGCAATATAATTCAAAGGACATACATCAATTGATAGCAAATTTCTGTGGGGACCCCACATTGTTAAATTAGCTATTCCTATGGTATTTTGTTGTGGGGAAAAGCAGCGGATATTCAATAAATTTTTATATAACATAAAAGGGCTATTCGAGGTATTGATAATTTAATATGCACAGACTAAGATGTTTAAAAAATAATAATTTGAATTTATTCTCTTTCGTTTCGCCAGCCTTGAACGTAATGTCAGCGTTAAGAAAATAAAATAAAAATTGAGAACAAAATCTATAAGCCCCAACACGTTCACTGGGCCTGTTGGCCTAGTGAACGTTATGGGGTTAACCTGCCACAAAAGTTATTAAATAAAATCCTACAGCCACATTGACATTCTTAGCAATAAGCGACTCTCTTCTTAGTACGAACTCAGCCTTAGCGTTACTAACAGAAGTTGTATCTGCAAAAACTGGGAGTTTACTGGCGACATTCCTCGCTCCAGTCCTCTTCGGGAGAGCGTTAGGAAGGGCTGGAATTGTTTGAATAACTCCATTCAGCATAGCTGAGCTGCGGTGATGGGCTATCCCTCTGTAACGTGAAATGGAGTGTTGGATAGCCAAGCGAGGGCGCTACTGTGGCACTGTGTCCCCAAGTGGGAAATGACGCTGTTAACCGAGCGATAGAACACTGGCCAGCATGGGTTTTGTATGTCCGTCAAGTTTTGGGATGATAGTAGTGTATTCCTAAGATTATTGTCATTATTAATTATTATTTTTATTCCTAAAGGGTTATTTAACTAAACGTAGCTGTAAAACATCTGAAAAGGGCCAATGTTGATAATGATGATGATGATGAAACGTGCATTCAATATTACTTTTCAATTACTTTTCTTCAGTGGTTGGATGGCTTGAAATAATTTACCGACTTCAATGAAAATATAAATATTTTTATGTCTTCAATTTCAACCAATTTAACTTCTGCTCTTCTATTGGAGTGATATTCACGATAGGTTTTTGTGACATCAAAACTTTTAAAATGTCCGCCGCCGTAAAACTTTATTCAGTAAGGTGCCACATAAAATTTTACAACGCAGCTCTAAAGCATTCGCTTCTTTTTTTCTGTTTCCTCGAGATCAATTTAGCGCCGCATCTAGCTAAGACCTTAAGGTCCTAGACCCTCTGCAAGACGTATGGACACCCGTAATCCTTATAAGGTGCATGTCAATTTATTGAACCGACCCAATACAGCGTTCCCGCGTACAGAATCCAAGATGGCGGCTGTGTTTTTTTTTGTTTTAGAATCTCCAACTGCCTTAGTTTATGACGATAGAGCAGAATCTATAGCTGTGCCTTTTTTCTTTCATCAAAGACATGCAACATAGCGCACGTGAGGCATGCCCTTGAACCAATGAAAGTTAACGTTGAAAGAACTCATAACTGATGTTTAGGTAAGATGGCAAATCGGATACTATCAGGCCGAATTGCATAAACAGTTTGAGATGATGAAACAGCATGCACGCAATGCAAATTATGGTCCCTTACGCGATTGATGTATGAAGTCGCTATGATGTCTGTACCTGATACCCTAGGTGGGTATCAGGCACAGTCTGTATGTTAAAGTCTATATTACTTATAAGCACATATCACATATCTAAGCATACCTATCAGGACGCTAGGTAACGTCAAATTCGGTCAAATGCCCTCTTTGATGCGCTATTCCTCTCATCAGCATCATTGACTTTGACATTTTAACGGGCCGAAATTTAGAACTTTATAGGAGACACATCCCTAATTCCATATGTTATGAAAAAATCGACTCTTTCCCTACCACACTACTAAGCCGCACTACTGGTAGTGTCGTGGGTATTTTTTTCCCCTTCTGCACTACTGGTCCAGTAGTGCCGTTTGTATTTGTAAAATACATATATATGGGTTCCCCATTACACTAATTATTTTCGCAACTAGATACGGGTAAGCAAGAATCAAAATTCCTATTTATATCGGTTTCTTTAACACCAATCCAAAGTATTTGCATAAAACCTCTTTTTGAATTTTGAATCTCACGGCTAGAGGGACAAAGTTTTACAGCGTGTTTTTCTGCATAAAGTTAAGGGTTGAAATTATTGAATTTTTCTAAGCTTTTGGCGAAAGACAAGCAACTTTTCACTCACTTTTATTGTAGACCAACTTTCCAGCCACCACTCACGCGCAAAATCTAGTAGCTGTAGAAAAACAGTTTCTTCACCTGAGCAAATTTCTCAAGTACAAATACCTACGACACTACTGGACCAGTAGCCAGCAGTAAGGAAGGGAAAAATATACCCACGACACTACCAGTAGTGCGGCGTAGTAGTGTGGTGGGGAAGGAGTGAAAAAATCCCTCACGCTTTGTGTTTGAAAACTAAAACTTGCTATATCTTGAGATCTAAAAATTATATCGATATGGTTCTTGCATCAAAAATAGGTATTCCTAATACCATAAGACTGTGTATTTGAAATTCAGAAATAATCAGTGGTTTCGAAGAAATAACTAAAAAACATAAAACGCAATATTCTGTGGCAATTACTGACGTAACAGTCATATTGCAGTGTGAACTTGAACTGCTGGTATGAACTTTATTTTAATATATTTGTGTCCTTTTCAAGCAGCACGAATCGAGTTGCTATTTTTACCGATATGCGAGCCTTAAACTATCATTAAATGTATATATCTATCCTATAACCATAAATATGTAATGCACGATATAAATTTATAATCCATAACTATCATGTTTCTCAGTATCGCAGGGATCTGAAGTGGCTTCCAATCCGTCTTCGCCGGGATTCCCACATCCTCTTCACTCTCTTTAAGATTTTACATAATCCTCATTACCCTGGCTTCTTACGTGATTCGTTCACTTTTCTTTCTTCAGATAGGCCTCGGAGACCTCACACTCGGTCGCTGCTCACAACACCGCAACATAAAACTGTCGCATATGAACATGGGTTCCGACTCCGGGCTATCAAGCTCTGGAACAAACTCCCCAGCACCGTCAGGGACAGTCCATCTCTTAACATCTTCAAAAGTAGTTTGAAGGAACATTACCTTTCTCTTCTGTAGTAGATTATATTTTATTTATATATTGTATAGGTATTTATTGATATTTAAATATAGTATTTATAGGTATTATATTATTATGTAGGTTCTCATTTATTTATATGTGTAAATATGTAAGTAATTTATTATAAATATATTAAAGTCACTCTGATGTTTAGTTTTTTTTATATGTTGTGCATAATAGGTCTATCCCTTCGCATGAAACTATTTTTCCCTGTCAGCCCTGGGTTTGCTGGAAGAAATCTCTATATAGAGATAAGCACGCCTTTGTTTACTAACTATGTTTGTAATTGTCCACTAATGTGTATATGCAATAAAGTATAATAATAATCTATCCTAAAGCTTCTTTCAGGCTTTTAATTATATTCTAACGCCATAACTAACCTGTATTGCCAGTATTCTAAGGTTCTTAATACCTAGAATTACATCATTGCAAGAACACGCAATACAGCTTGTCCCCAGTGGTGCATTGACCATCTAGACAGACTCCTTTTTGCTCTGGATAATGTTATTTAAAACACCAACGAGTCGATTAATAAACAAAGGGTTCCGTGCCATGGTACAAGATATAACACGACTTATGTGCTTTTTTATATTATATTCTAAAAGAAACGAGAGAGGCGCTTTAAAATTATACAAAAATGATCCATGGCAACCATTTTGAAAAATCGCATCCTTGGTTTTTATTTATTTGTGGTTATGGGCATTACACACACTGTAATAATGTCAACTCTACTAATAGGGTGCATGCTATACAACAGCCCGCTGACAGACAGACTGACGGACAGCGGAGACTTAGGATAGGGGCCATTGGACACCCTTCAGACTCCTATGGAACCCTAAAAAGTGGAGTCAACGTTTGCGCGCCAGCAGCCTGCTGAAGCATGAATTATTGAACGTACGACAAACTCGACCGTTTGATAACTAAGAACCTATGCAATTTCATAAACAAGTCTGTTTTAAACTTATCGTGGGACCTTCGTATTATCTTCATAGCTGTGGCGAAGGGTGTGATGCAAAATGTACTATTGAATAACGAAAGTGGAGACTACTGTGCCTCTCCCCAACGGGAAAAGGCGTGACGCAATGTCTCATAAGATCTGCAGCAGTGACAGCAGTGTCGAGTATGGCGGTTCCATTGCTGATTGCGTGAGATTTGATATAACGTGAGAAAAGTCGGGACTTACAGTATAAAAAGATAACGTGTTGCTTGACAGGTGTTGTCTTAGCCTGTTAGTGCTTAAAAACATTGATTAAACAAATGAATCGATACACTCATCAAACATATGTGAATTGGATGCAGAAAATTTGGATAGCTATTGACATTCTTTTTTCAACTTCGATTCTTTCCAATTGTTTTGGTAACATCCTTAGTGATTAAAAAGTGGATTTTTTGAAGTTGTAGGTTACAGTGCCACAAAGCTTTCTGATCAGGTGTCAGCGTCGCTGTGGTCGAATTTAGTGTTGCCGCGCTACATAGAATTTCCACGGTTGTAGGGTAAAAATTCCATAATTAAAAATAAGTGTATATAATAATAATAATTGCGAATTTTTCATATTAACTCTTATATTTATATATATGATTGTCTTAATGATTATAATTATTGATGATCATAATAATATAATTATAATCCTGTAATTATATTATAGGAATATGATTATATATTAATGCAATAATTATAATCATGTAGACAATCATCTGCGAAATCATAGGTCACTTCGTCTGAATCACTGCTTTCACTTCCACTATCACTTTCTAAATTTACGATAAATGGTTCATCTAAATAAATGTCTTTTTTAGGTACTCATTTTCGATGTTCTTTACATGTGCACAGTATTTTTGCCATTCTGCTGCTGATATTTTGTTAAATGCTTCTGCGACTGCGGCATTTCAGCCTTTGACTTTCCAATGTTATGTTTTGCAACATGACGTTTCATTGAACTCCAGATCATTTCTATTGCGTTTAAATCGCAATCAATCAATTCGCAATCTAAGGACAGTGTGCTAATTGTCTCTTAGTAAATTATCAATTTCATATTGTTTTGCTGGTCTGTGCCTTTTTATTCATTCATACAGGTTTAGTGAAACTTTCATTGAACTCCACATTATTTTCAGTAAGCCAATTCTGCATATCTGCTTTTTTAGAATTTGAATTAGGGCATTTGTTAATACAAATACTGTGGTAAGGAGCGTTATCCATTACAATTAAAGTGTCTGTATGTAAATTAGGCAGCAATTTTTCTGTTGCCCATTTTTTGAAATTGCTATTATTCATTTCGTCATGGTAATCGCCACTTTTAGTGTTCGATTTAAAAACAAGTAATGCGTTCTCAACAAACCCTGTTTCTCCCCCCGCATGAACTATAATTCAACTATTTCTTTTTGATACAGGATTCAAAACACCGTCAACATCATTACTTTGCCAAAAGCGACCAGCCGTGTGTGACGAGTGTATAAAAGTCTCATCCAAAAATATTACAGGCTTTTTTTCACCGCATTCGTTTAGCTTTATTTTAGGCAGATAAGATGCCCGTAAAGCAGATATATCATTGCGCTCAATGAGGACTTTTCTATTGGATTGCGTTTTCTTGTATCGAAAACCAATTTCACGCAATAGCTTTCTGAGGGTTTCGACTAGCATTAAAATCGATTTCGTCTCGTAGAACATTCAGTAATTTTGGGATGGTAGGTATTTCTTTCTTCATTGTGTAAAATTCATGAATTTTTCTTCTGATGACACCGAGGTCAAAATCATCAATTTCTATCTTCCCCTTGGTTCTAGTCCTTTTTTTCCCTGGAGTAGAAATTTTTGAGCCAGTAGCATCTGCCTGCTTTTGTTCTTTAACTAATTGTGTCCTACAAACCGTTCACTTACACCTGCAAAATAGAACACAAGTACTTGTAGGAACCATGTCATCGACTACTGACAAGAAATGGGTGATTCATAGAACAACAACTGGCAACATTAACCTGTAGCAGCAGCAACTCGTTCATACAGTTTTTCAAATGGTATTATCAGCGCATTTAAACGTTTCTCTTCCTGCATAAAAGCTAAAACATTTAAAATAGTGTTTCTCGCGGCACTGTTCAATGCTTTCGGCATTATTTATATCATTAAAACGATAAAATAATGAATAAAACACCAAGCGTTGTGCACAACAACAAACGTGACAACATTATGACATTTCAAAATGACATTACGTAGTACCAGTTTCGCCGCCGGATCAGATAACTTTGTGGCGCTGTACCTGTCATATCACTTCTAAGATTTTATGAACTGTAGCTTAATTAGAAGGGGACAGAATAGAAATAGATCTTCTATTGGCAAAACGGCCAATTACGAGTCAGGATCGCGCACCAAAGGTTCAGGACAATTCACACCGTTTTGTGGTAGACTTCCTATTTTTAGTTTTTTTCCTTTTCTTGTGCTATATAAATCCTTGCTTCGCAGCAAATTTTGTGATTCTAGTCAACGGGAAGAACCCTTAAAGTTTTGATTCCTTTGCAAGCTTCACGCAAATTCGCGGCTTATGCAGCTCTATTATTTGATGTTGGCGCAAAAGTTTTTTTTTTCACATCTCCATTGAAGTTGGACTTGAGTAAATTTTATTAATTCCGTCCGTCTTCCGTCTTCGCAATGCTCCGCTGGTGCTGCTCTAGGTTTCGCTGGGTCTGGAGAGTCCGGTTCGAGCGCTTTGGATGCGTATGAGCTCCTGTAAAACTCTTCAACTATCTTTAATATTTCGTCACGATCCGTCACAATCTTTCCGGCTGTATCCGTAAGCTTACTTACCTCCATCTTGTTTTTGTTCAGCTTCTTTTTAAAGACTTTTGGGCCCATATTTTCCTCGATGGTCTTGGCAATAATACAGGTGTTGTAAGCCCTGACGTCTTTGCGGATCGCCTTCCTACGCCTTATTGGTGTTGTTGAGCTCTCTTAGGTCTGATGTGGTGCTGTTTTTCATTTACCTTCTTTTAGATAATAGAGACAGCGTGTCGGGAGACAATTTTGCCTCCTTGGGTGGTCTTCTCCCCCCTATGTACTTCTCGGTCGTGGATTTTAATATAGAGCAGAGCGCGTGGTTTATTGAGTCCACATCCTAGTTCTCTTCCATTAGCCCATCGAAAGAGTTCTTTAGCCCCAGCTGAAACTCTTTTTGTAAGAATTTCTAGCTGTTCGATAAAGGTGATCAGTTTCACTCTTTCTTTGGGCGGGTTATACCTGAATGTGGCTCTCACCAACCGATGGTCACTACTGGTTTTGAAGTTAGATAGAACGGAAACATCGGTTATGTTCGACTTGTGTGAGCTAAGTATGCAGTCAATTTCATTTTTCCTCCTACCGTCCGGGCTGGCCCATGTCCATTTTCTTGAGGGTCGCTTTTTGAAAAATGTGTTCATCTCCTATAGGTGATGGTGCTCAAGAAAATTAACGGGGATTTCGACTATCCAACCCATACTATCCGACCGACACTTCCTGTTCTGCTTGGGGTTCTACTTTGGCATTGAAATCGCCCATCACTACCGTATAGTAGCATGGGTTCTCTCGACACGCCCTCTCTATATCCTCGTAGAAAAGCTCTATGTTTTCATCTTCTTCACGGTCTGATGTAGGGGCATACACTTGTACGATTTTGATCGCATGTCTCTTACTCAGCGTCAGATTAACATAACATACTCGTGGAGACACACTCGTTATGTTTTGGACTGCCGAGTAGAGACTCTTGTGGATCAAAAGGAAGGAGGTTTATTATGATTTTTCTTCTACCGTAGACTAAACATTTGCCGAGTTCTACTTCGATTACGTTCGATGGTCTTCAAAATTGAAAGACAAAAAGGAGATTTTGATGATGTTAATGGTGTATTGTCTTTAACCTTGAATTGGTTCACAGTTAATAATTTATTGTTAAACGCTGGTAAAACCAAGTGTATCAAATTCTCACTTCCAAATGTCAGGCAAGTTGAGACCAGTTTAGTGTTAGAAAACAGCACGTTAGAATTAGTAAATGATGCGAAGTTTCTTGGAATAACCATTGATAGCAAATTGCAGTGGGGACCCCACATAGATAAATTACCTGGTAAATTAAGTTCTGCGGCTTACGCTGTTAGGAACATCAAACAAAGCACGGATGTGGCTACATCTAGGCTAGTATATTTTAGTTACTTTCATAGTGTCATGTCCTATAGTATCTTGTTGTGGGGGAAAGCAGCGGATATTCAAACTATTTTTATTTTACAGAAAAGAGCTATTCGAGCAATTTATAATTTAAAACGAACAGACTCCTTAAGAGAGCTTTTTAAAGAAATTGACATACTAACTGTAGCTAGTCAATTTATTTTCGAAAATATAATGTATGTACGCAAGAACCTTAAAACATTTACCAAACTTAGCGATAGCTGCAATGTTAACCTAAGAAATAATCACAGACTGTGTTCGCCCCAATTTAGACTCGCGAAGGTTAGCAATTCTTTCAAGGGTCAGTGCATTCTCTACTACTTATAATAAGATACCTCTGGAGATTTCGAAATTGCCATTTGAGCAATTTAAAAAGCATGTTAAAGCGACTTTGTCGAAAAAGGGATATTACAATGTTCGAGATTACTTAAATGACAGGACTGTATGGGGTTAATCTAGTTCAACACAGACCTCGCTGTTAATATTTTTTTTATTATTTATTATTGCGTGCTTATTAAAAAAATATCATAATTGTGCTAGTTAAGCACAACCTATTTTTAAAAGAGATCGAAAAATCAATCTGTGGGAGTTTCTACGCCCTTTTTCTCCCACAGTGGTCCAATGTAGAGAAGCGGCAAAAAATGACGTTTGCTAAGTATATGTAAATATCTACAGTAATAAAGTACTTTGACTTTGACTTTATAAGAGTAACTAAAATATACTAGCCTAGATGTGGCCACATCCGTGTTTTAACTGATGTACCTAACAGCGTAAGCCGCAGAACTTAATCTATCAGCAAATTCATCTATGTGGGGTCCCCACTGCAATTTGCTATCAATGTTTCTCCAATGAAACTTCGTATCATTTACTAATTCTAACGTATTGCTGTCCAACACTAAACTGGTCTCAACTTGCCTGACATTTGGAAGTGAGAATTTGATAAATTTGGTTTTACCAGCATTTAACAATAAATTGTTAACTGTGAACCAATTCAAGGTTAAAGATAATACTCCATTGACATCATCTAAATCTTCTTTTTTGGCTTTCAATTTTGAAGACCAGTGAAGTATCATCAGCAAACAACACTATGTTAGTCAATTTCTCCACCATAAAAGGCAGATCATTAATATACCAGGAATAAGAAAGGGCCTAATATGGATCCTTGTGGAACGCCAATTTTTACTCCCGATCCATCAGATTTAACGCCTTTGACTTCTGCCTTTTGATTTGTATTGCTTAGGTATGATCTTAGTAGATCCAACGCTTTATTTCCTCCGTACTGATTTAATTTCATTAGTAGCGTATCATGATCAACACAATCAAATGCCTTCGACACATCGCAAAAAACACCGATAGCATCCTGTCCGGCTTCCCATGCAGAATAAATATGAGATATAAGGGTAATACTTGCATCCTAGTCGATTTACCCCTAGTGAAACCGTATTGCTTGACGTGGAGTTGTTTTGTACGGTTGAAGTGTGAGAGCATTTGATTGAGTATAATCTTTTCAAAATTTTTACTTAGTGTTGGAAGAACAGATATTGATCTGAAATTTGAAGGATAACCCTTGTCTTCCGACTTGAACAGAGGTATAAGTTTACTGTGTTTCATGAGGTCTGGGAAAGCTCCATCATCAACACATTTATTATATATACAATCTGTGGGAGTTTCTTTGCCCTCCTTCCTCCCAAAGTGGTCCAATGTAGAGAAGAGGCACAAAATGGCGTTTGCTAAGTATAAGTCAATATCTACAGTAATAAAGAAATTTTAACTTTGAACTATGTTGTAAAATATGACTGCAATGAAGATACAATTCTGATATCGAAGAAGTTTTTTTTCTAAGCTACCTAGTCCGATACCTACCTAATTGACTACAGCTTAGCTTAGTTACCACTTTGGCACAGAACACATCTCGTTAGTATTAAACACTACGACAAGCGCACCATTAAGTATGACAGCTTAGAAAACAGGTCCCACAGGACTCTGGAGTTATTAGCTGTTATTACAAACTGGTTGTCCCCAGGTTCTGGATTCCGCTAGCTCATTGAAGCGACTACGACTATCAAACTTATTTATTTCTTTGACGTTAGGAGAATATTTTTTTTGGCAAACAATGGCAGGAACTACAGTTGGCGTAGCGACGACTTTCGTCAAATACTATTTTCGTGAAGCACTTCTTTGGTCAAGTAGGTATTCGTCAAGCATAGGTACAGTTCAATTCAATACTCTTTACTCAAACAAACCAAGTAATGTGCTCATTATTTTGACAACCTTCTTTGAGCAAAGTCGTAATTGCCGCGCTACTTGGAGGAGCCAGAAAAGGTGTCGGCGTGTTTTAGAAACCGGCAATTTCCTGTGAAATTCTATGATTGTCGAGCTTTGTTTCAAAAATGGTAAAAAAAGGAGATTTTGATCTCCTTTTTTTTACCATTTTTACCAAAAAAAAGGAGATCAAAAAGGCTTAATTCAGAATTGGATATGTGTGACAAAAAAAATAAAAAACCGGTCAAGTGCGAGTCTAAATCGCGCACGTAGGGTTCCGTACCACCGTTCAATGGAAGCGATGGTGTGGAGTGAATAGTTTGGATTTTACACAGCAAAATATTGTTTACAAAGTTATTGGTGCGGTTACTTTCACACTCCATGTACGTAACCAGGTGCATCCATAAGTTTGTATATGGTATTGTTGCATGGGAGCCCCCTTAAATATTTATTTTATCCTGTTTTTTAGTATTTGTTGTTTTATCGGCAACAGAAATACATAATCTGTGAAAATTTCAACTCTCTAGCTAGCTAGGTTCTTGAGATACAGCCTGGTGACAGACGGACGGACGGACGGACGGACGGACAGCGAAGTCTTAGTAATAGGGTCCCGTTTGGAACCCTTCGGGTACGGAACCCTAAAAATGAGCCGGAGATCTTCTTGCCACTCTCAATTTTCTTTCCAATATTTTTTTGTGTGCCAAAACAACTTTAGTCTTAAATTTTAGTAACTGTACATTACAAACTGTCATTTTTATTAAATAAATGATTACTAAGTATAATAAGCTGGTTTTATTTAATTACTCGCATTATTTGAGTAAAGTACTATACAAGCCTTGGTCCGCAATGACTGCACTGCTGGCCACACTATGAAGGCCTCGAGCTCAGCTAAGCTACGCTCTCGGCCTTTAGGCTTGGTCACCATTGCAGCCTTTGATGGCTGCAATACTGATCGCGCTGTGTAGGCCTTGAGCTGCGCTGTGCTGCGCTTTCGGCCACCAACAGTGCGACCAGCAACGCAGTCATTACAGACCGCGACAGTAATATACTATTACTTATTATCTCAAGAGCCTGGCTGGTAGGTACATTACATAGATTATGGATAACCTCTGTACTTGAAATCTTGATAAGTGACAGGATTCAAGATGACATTATTTAATTAGATTATTAGTCTGTAACTATTATGAACGCACGTGGAGAAAATAAACATAAACATAAAAAACTACACATTTTATTCTTATAAGCTGGCCTAGTTAAAATTAGTATATAGGTTAGGTATTACAAACTGTCATTTTTATTAAATAAATGATTACTAAGTATAATAAGCTGGTTTTATTTAATTACTCGCATTATTTGAGTAAAGTACTATACAAGCCTTGGTCCGCAATGACTGCACTGCTGGCCACACTATGAAGGCCTCGAGCTCAGCTAAGCTACGCTCTCGGCCTATAAGCTTGGTCACCATTGCAGCCTTTGATGGCTGCAATACTGATCGCGCTGTGTAGGCCTTGAGCTGCGCTGTGCTGCGCTTTCGGCCACCAACAGTGCGACCAGCACAGCAGTCATTACAGACCGCGACAGTAATATACTATTACTTATTATCTCAAGAGCCTGTCTGGCAGGTATCATTACATAGATTATGGACAACCTCTATGCTTGAAATCTTGATAATTGACAGGATTCAAGATGACATTATTTAATTAGATTATTAGTCTGTAACTATTATGTACGCACTTGGTGAAAATAAACATTAAACATAAAAAACTACACATTTTATTCTTATAAGCTGGCCTAGTTAATTTTAGTATATAGGTTAGGTACGTAGCAGCATCATCTAGAAATGGAGATAACTGTACAAAAGCGGCCTGTACGATTAACGTTTTTGAAGAAAATGGGCTTGACGATTATAGTACTTGCCCAAAGAAGCATTTGACGAAAATAGTATTTGACGAAAGTCGTTGCTCTACTTTTGGTAATATTCATTCTTGGAAAAGAGAATACTGAAACGTGTAATGGCTACCAAAAGTGGACTGCTATAGTCACGTCATTGCCATTATGTCTTCAGTTTGTTTGTAGAATCGAGGCCCAGGTCGCCAGCCTCAGATTGTGAGACCTAACGTAATTGCTAGGGCATTATCACTTGGCCATCGAGGTACAGTAAGAAATAGAAGAAACTGGGCCGGCCTAAGTACAAAACTAAAACGTAAAAATTAACTAACTGTAGTTTGCATTGTTTCAAATTATACGAAGAGAGAAGTAATCACCTAAGTTGTCACAAACCTGATGTTGTGTAAACCTCAGAATTTTTAGGGAATTGTGTACATTATCGCAAGATCCGCTTTCTGTTTAGGTTTCGGCCGGAACTAGGACAGAAGCCGAAGTTTCGGTTTCGGTTCCGAATTCCGCAGCCCCGCCCAACTTGTTATTATGTACATTATTCCATAACTTAATGCATGGCCTTTGTAGGCCCATTCATTCAGTCTTTCATTATTTAAGAGCTACGCTATTATTTAGCTCTTGTGGGTGGAGTTCCTTCCATGCTCACTTCTTCACACTGCCCTCTCCGTGACGCCTTGATACGACACTACATTTATATTCTCCTTCACTTGGTCCATGTAGGTTCTCTGTGGTCTATCTCTCTTACTGTGTAGGTCCATAGGTATGGCTATTGTTAAGAGGTGCCGTTTGAGTCGTAAAAATTTACATTACGACTTTGAAGACATATACAGCGTTGTAGTTCGAAGCTCTGCCGTCCAAGCGAGAGGTCCCGGGTTCGAATCCCGGCTGGTATGGAAGAAACAAATCCCCGGTCTGTTAATATGTGAGTTACGTCGTAGTTTTGGTTCCCACGACACATGGTATCCTAGTGTGGGTAAACAATGTATGTGCCTGTTAAACATGTTAAGCCATTTTCAATGAGCTATTGCGGCCACCATTAGATAACTTTCCCTATGAATCATTTGGTTTAATTTGCCCCAGGGTCAAAACTAAGACCCCCAATGTAAGAAAGCGTGCGACACAGTAGGATTGCCATCGCCTCGCGTTTAATTATATCTGTCATCTACAAACGCCACCCAACTTAACACGAGAAAAACATTGGCTAAAAGAAAAACCCGTAAAAATAAAACGTTTTCCAGCAACATCCGGCGATCCTTCTCACGGTTTTCTTACAAACATATTAACATTAAACAGCTTAAGAGAGCTCATGTGGTTGATATGTCATCCACCACATACCTCCCTCCTTACATAGAGCATCATAAAGTAGGAAAAAACAGCTAAGTAAACATTCAACTATGTACTATAAAACAAAGATAAACTGGGCCTTTATCTAGAGCCTATTCCGACGGGATAAGCTCGGAAAGAGATACTGAACTTTCATACAGATGGTTTTATAGGGACGGATAGCGTGACAAATTATTTATTTATAATGTTTTGGACGCAAAAACGTATCTTTTAATTGATAATTATCAACATCATGAGCACTTAGATCCTGAGATAATTGCAATGAGAGCAGCCTTCTCTGGTGCATTGATAAAGTTGACCAACCTTAGTGACTAGCTACAGTTAGAACTTCATTTGTGGGTCTAAGTATACAATACTATAACAAAATACCGGAAGATATATAAAATTTGTCAGAGAAGAAATTTAAAGGCATTGTTAAAAAAACACTATGTGATAAAGCCTATTATAGGTTAGATGATTACATTAATGACAAAGAGGTGTGGAGCTCTGATTTTCCAGCGCAGCGCAAGAACCACGCACACGATTGTAACACAGGACCTATTTTTGAAAAAAATAAACAGAAAGGAAAAGTAGGCCGTGTTGCAGTGTACGAGTTTCTTGCGCCGCTTCTTCACCGCTGCCATAACACTTTCCGAAGCGGTTGTAGTTTTTCTTTCTCTTTTCTTCAAAAAGTGTTCGTAAGAATCTATTTTGAATAAAAAAAAATAAGTTTGAAACTTGAAAATGGCTAAGATTCAGTCCGTCAGTTCTTCACGATAGAACTAATGTAATGTATAGGTTATGTACAAATTATAGTTCCGTATGCTAACCAAGAGTGGATGCCTTACTTAATTTTTGGACTTTTATAGTTATCTGACTTTTCGGACAAATTCGATGATCTACTTAGCAGTCAACAGACAGAAGGTCAGAAGCTCAGCAAAGGTGCCTATGTCCGCCTTTTCTCCAGCTTTGTTAGCGCTGGCGTAGTTGGAGGCAAAGAGTTTCATTCATCTGAGGTTAGGTTCAAAACACGTCACGTGATCTTTCCACGCCGTATATTATAGGAAGGAACGCCACACGCTAGCACGCCATATATTATAGGAAGAAGTAAATATAATTTGAAGACATTGACAAATAGACAGCTAGACCAGATACACCAGCGCCATCTGCAATGAGCTTTTCAGATAAGGTGCCATTCAATCCGATCTCTATCCACGGATCCTTAAAGCTGATCGGATATATGCAAATAGCAAAGCAAACAAATTAATGGGTCTTACCACAAAAAATAAACTCTTGTTCAAAACTTGTTTAAAGACAAAAATGAATGGGATTTGACGTTTGTTTTGAGGTTAAAAGTTTAACATTTTATGTGGTACCACGGTATTAGACGCACAACTCGGTTGCAACGTAGTTTAAGTACGGTGACGAGCAAGTCGAGATATCCGAATGCTGAAACATCTTAGTCCTTATCATTCTCGGTATAAAGAAGATGCCACTGAAGTTTGCGAATTTAGAGTGCAACAGTTCTACTGGGATATTCCATTTCATTTTCACGCAATTTTTCATACTCCAAAATTAAGATTACCTTTCCTTTGTTTGTTTTATTAAATCACGTTTAGAGATAAGCTTGCTGTTTCGTCGTTTCTGGGTGCATCTTTGTTTCTGCTTTTATTCCTGTGCTTATTACACACATGAATGAATGCTTCGACTAATTTCAAGCGAGTAAGTATGTACTTACACCTATCTTGACAATATTACATTTTGAACAGATATAGCGCTCAAGTGAAATTTGAACCTCAAGTTCAGACCTCGTCAAATATCTGTGGCTTGGAATGAAATGTGACTCACCTTCTTTTTGACATCTGACCTTCTCATTGGCACCCTTCGTTCAGAGACAAAGGTTTTTAGCAAACGGTGCGTAATTTGGAGCGGTCTGACGTGGTACATTCAGCATCAGATATGTAAGCAGGCTAGTCTCTCAAATATATCTCATAAACAACAAGAAACATCTACACAGTTAAAGTACAAGTTCGCGTTGCGTGCTCATATATATCTGATGCAGTCTATACCTCCTGTAGTTACCTCCGACGACGGTCCCACAGTAAAAATGGACGAGCAAAACTTAGAAACTAGAAACCGGGCATAGTTTTATTACTTTTTATAGGAATAACTAACATGCACACGGTCGGGCTGCAACTGCAACAAAGGGGTAGGCAGAGCTGCAGAATCACAAATGAGATCCCGCAGCGACTTGTGTTGGGAAACCCAATGTGAGAGATTACGCAAAAGTTTTTGGTAGACGGCACTGTGTGCCTCGCTTTTACTTCACTTACTTAATCTGTGATTCATTGTAACCTCTTTGCTACTTTGTGTTTGCTGCATGACTTGGTGAAGTGGAAGTAATGATGAACAGCAACGATTGCCACCGGAACTACGAGTTCTAAATGCTGGCTATTTAAGGGTTCGGAGTTGTTTTTTTATCAACTCAGATGTGTGGATCAAAATGGCGGAAATGCGTATGATGTGGAGCCACCAGATGGCTCCACCACACCATGGGCTTTTTAGGACCCCTGTCTGTGTTTAAATTGCATGTTCCTCTGTTTTTACGAAAGAACAGCTTTGATTTGGGCCTAAATTTATGTCCAAATCAAAGCTGTTCAACATCAGAATAAATCATAACATTTAGTTAATCTTGTTGTGTACCATTGTGACTTTAATGTTGTATTATGGTTGTACAGCTGGCATCAATATGGGAGAACCTAAATTTAGTACATACATATTTTAAAAATATTTTAATGAAAACAAAGCTTTTTGATATGTAATTTGTGTTTTATTTCCAGATATTACCCTCCTAATAAAATCAAAAACTTGCATTATACTTTACAATTATTTTACAGAATATTCTTCGTCGCAGGCTGGCGCGAGATTGGTCCGCAAGACTGTCGCTTTGGTCTAACAGTTTATTCTTAGATAGAAGCCACCAGGTGGTCGCGCCACATCTGAGTGGTTATGTATGGGGTTAACCTAGCTCACACACACAGACCTTGCTGTTATTAGTTTTGTAATTATTTATTCCATTATTTTGTAATTATTTATTTGCATTAGTTAAGCACAACCAATTTTTAAAAGAGACCTAACAATCAATCTGTGGGAGTTTTTACGCCCCCCTTCTCCCAGAGTGGTCCAATGTAGAGAAAGCGGCAATAAATGACGTTTGCTAAGTATATGTAAATATCTACAGTAATAAAGAAGTTTGACTTTGACTTTATGTTACTCGTATTTATCTATTTCTCCAAGAAGTTTGTACCGATGTGGTTATTTTTGTTTGAAAGGGTATACCTTCCGATTGGTCCCTTTGGCATCAGGTCAGGACCTGGTGATGTGATCCTGGAGAAATCGAGGGAACTCTTAAAATGTTATGGCGATTTTTATAATTTTCACATATAGATTTACTCTTGAGCATTTACTCTCGGGAAGCACCGTTTTGTGAAGTCTAACTGATGATGAAGACCCGAAATGGCCTCCGGAACTGCTCCATGCTATAGGTAGGTATCCTACAGGTTGCGATATGATATTTTGATTAAGGTTAGTTAGTCGTCATAATGCTGATGGTGAAATGGAAGTGATAGTGACGTACCACGTAAGCTTCTCAACAATTTATTTACGTCTCGGTTAGGAGTTGATGTTGGGATCATGTAGAAATGAAGGGAACTCTTTAATTAATGAAGACACGTGTTGGGTATACTTTGTAACAAATAGGGTTTAATTGAAGTCAGTTTTTTCTAAAGTTTTACTTAAATGATTGACAATGCTCTAATTTATTGCCTTGCTAGAGATAAACTGCGTGTAGGTACGTACTACTTTTTTACAAGGCCAACAGCAACATATCTGATTTTTCGCTCTTGTTACCAACCGGCTCGTTGGTCTAGGGGTATGATTTTCGCTTAGGGTGCGAGAGGTCCCGGGTTCAAATCCCGGACGAGCCCAACTACATTTTTGACATTTTTATAAGTTTATTTTTCGTTCATTATCGTTTGTTTTTTTTTTATTTATTTAATGTTTTTTTTTATTTAATTGTCCATTTTCGAGATTGGCTAAAAATGCTTTTATCCGTCTGTCTCTTCTCGCTCGCATTCTCCAACCATTTTTTAAGAAAATTGGCGCACAGTCTTGAAGCGAGGTTTACTGGCTCAGAATATTGAATAGAATAGAATAGATAGAAAGCACATTTATTTATTCTACTGTCACAATACACAAGACACAGTAAAGCTATTCCTGACATCCAAGTGATTATTACAGACCTTATACAGCAATATCTAATCTTTATCTATTAGTGGCATTAGTGCCCATTTATTAATTCGCACATATATATTTTTGAAGACAAACATCGCCATATCGATATTCTAATCGAATGCATTGATCAATCTTATCTGTAACAGTTTGTGATATCTTCCGCTGAACATTTGTCGTACTTGTGAATCATTCCGGGCTCACATAATGCGCTTACTTCTGATGCTTGTAACAATCCTGCTGGCGCTGTTATATTCTGCTATAGCTTTCCCGCCTACTATGCTTTAGTCCGTGTTATGAACTGACTGTCATGTACTTGTTTTCCATCATCACCAGACCGACAGGCCGACAAAGTGAAAGTCAAAGTCAATACTTTATTACTGTAGATATTTACATATACTTAGCAAACGTCAATTTTGCCTCTTTTCTACATTGGACCACTGTAGGAGAAGCAGGGCGTACTGTGCAACTATTACAAATATGAAAAATTTAATTATTATGATTAATAAGCAGGAATAAATAATTACAAAATTATTAACAGCAAGGCCTGTGTTGAGCTAGATTAACCCCATACAGTCCTGTCATTTAAGTTATCTTGAACATTGTAATATCCCTTTTTTGACAAAGTCGCTTTAAAATGCTTTTTAAATTGCTCAAATGGCAATTTCAAAATCTCCAGAGGTATCTTATTATAGTAGAGAATACACTGACCCTTGAAAGAATTGCTAACCTTCGCGAGTATAAATCAATCTTTTGTATGGCTTTTATCCGATAATATTACCCTCTCGGAAAAGACTGAGATCATCTTTAAATTCAACTCAGCTGCCCCTAACATTAAAATTCTAGACAAAGACTCACTTCGCCTCCTAGGGGCCCCCGTTCTAGAGGACGGGATCCCCAGCTTCGTGGATGAACAAATCTCTAAATTCAATCAAAATTCTATCAAACTGACTGACCTAAATCCCCACATGGCCCTGTCTATCATACGGTTTTGCCTTTTTGTACCCAAACTTACCTACCTCCTTCGATGCTCTCCTCTTTGGAAATACCCTCCCATTCTCAACCTTTTAGACGATATTACCAAAAGTACATTAACCAAAATTTTAAACATTAATCTCGATGAACGAAGCTGGACACAATCCGCCCTTTCAATCAGACACGGTGGCTTGGGGATCCGGAAAATCTCAGATGTGGCGCTCCCGGCCTTCCTGTCTTCAGCCCATAGCTCACGTGATCTCTATGGTAAAATCATAAACCCATCACTCGGTGATGTGGAGGTCACGTGTCTGGTCGAGGCCAGGAATGCCTGGACGCAAGCCTGTCCGAGGCAAAATTTTCCAACAAATTTAAACTCTCAACGGCTATGGGACGAGCCGCAATGCATTAAAACCCGCGAAGATCTGGTAAAAACGGCTAGTGGTCCAGCAGTGCGCGCTCGTCTCCTAGCTACCAGGGAGAAGGAGTCAGGACACTGGCTGCGCGCAATCCCATCAACGCACATTGGCACCCTGCTTGACCGTACCACCCTTACCCTCGCCGTTTGCCTGCGACTCGGCGTAAAGACAAACGAAATCCATCGGTGCCGCTGCGGTGCTAGGGTGGACCAACTAGGTCACCACGGCCTCTCCTGCCAACGCAGCGCCGGTCGGTGGTCCCGTCATGCCAATCTTAATGACGTCATCCGTCGGGCCCTTGCCAGCTGTGGCGTGCCAGCAATACTTGAACCCAATGGACTGGCACGCGACGATGGCAAGAGGCCAGACGGAATGACGCTCATTCCCTGGCAGAGCGGGAGGTCGCTAGTATGGGACGCGACCTGCGTAGATACGCTGGCACCGTGGCACCTTTCGGCAACCTCAGCCACAGCCGGCGCTGCGGCGGCAGCAGCAGAGTGTCTCAAAACCCGCAAATACGCCGCACTCGGCGACGACTATTTGTTTATGCCGTTCGGCTTTGAGACCCTTGGGCCGTGGGGCCCTGACGCTCGAAGAGTCCTCAAAGACATCTCTAAGAGGCTCGTCGAAGCGTCAGGGGACCGCAGAGCTGGCGCCTACCTCGCTCAACGCATCAGTATTGCGATACAGCGAGGTAACAGTGCCAGCGTCTTGGGCACCCTCCCGCCCGGCAGTGAACTCAGGGAAATTTTTAATTTAGTTTAGTGCAGTTATAGTTTAGTTTTAGTTTATAATATATAATAGGTAAAAACTGTTTCTAGAATTTTGAAAATACAAGTGATAGTTATTTGTTAAAAGACAAAAGTTTAAACCAGTTTACTATTTAACGGTTTTAACCGTTAGTTTATCAACTAACGCGTCATATAGTAAGCAGTACGCTACAGTTTACTATCTGTCGATAGTTAACAACTAACGAGAAAAAAAAGCGTTAGTTTATCAATAAAAGGGAAATATTAAACTGGACATCAAAAATACTGATTTGCACAGCAAATATCAGGGCAAAATGCTGCGGTCGCTTAGGTGAAGGGTAAAGGAGGTGAGCGAAGCGAAGCCCTCTTTATCCTTCGTGTTAGGTTGAACAAATAAGAACAACAAAAAAAACTTAAAACATTAAAGTACACATAAAATATTTAAAACATAAAAAGTGTTTTTGTTGATCCTTTTTTGTTGTGCAAATCCGTATTTTTGATGGGCAACAAATATTTTATACCACCAAAATATTTTTTTCCAACCCAAAATGGCTAAATGTCCACCAAAAGTTGCAGAAAATATCAGGGCAAAATACTGCGGTAGCTTAGGTGAAGGGAGTGAGCGAAGCGAAGCCCCCTTTATCCTTCGTGTTAGGTTGAACATGTAAGAACAACAAAAAATACTTAAAACATAAACTTAAGTACACAAAACATAAAAAGAAGTTTGGTGATCATTTATCCAAACACAATTTGGTGGACATCCATCCATTTTGGCAGTCATTTCGAATTTAATGATAGTAAAATTTCGAATTTTTTGGTAATCCTTTAAACACTAGCCTTTTTGATGTGCGATTAAATACGATCCTATATAAAACTGTTACATATCCCATTCAAGAGTTAACTCCCCAGATCCACCTCGATTAATTACGTAACTCCACCACAGACTCCACCATCGGCGTATCGCGTCCTCTGATAAAATACTTGTTATATCATACGGGGCGGGGCGAGTTGCTCCAACTAGTCGAATACGCAGGGATATTCTGTACCTATACACCGTACATTTTTAGTACTGCTTTTTATCGGTAGTTGAAAGAAAGTATCATCGCGTTGGCAATGGACACCTTCTACTTGTTCTCACACTTTTGAGATTATATTTTATAATTATTATTTTTTTAATTTAAGTTCGTATTTTTATTCAACTTAATAAATCGACCTTACTATTGATACATAGTTACTCCGCTTCGGGAACAAAATTAATAAAACATCTCCGTGATGACCTCTGTGGCGCTGCGGTTGTGGCTCTGCCTACCATGCGAGAGGTCCCGGGTTCGTACCGCTGCTGGAGATTTAAAACAGTCAAGGTATTGGATGTTCGTTCATATATCATTGTATGTGAAGTCACTGTTTCTGGTTTCCCACGACACATGATATCCTAGTGTAGTGTAGGGTCAGAAGCGATGTATGTGCCTGTAATCAAATGTTTATATTTGAATGTTTGAAATAATATAAAACCTACTAAACATTAAATATAAAACTATTAAACATAACAGCTAAACAAAGAAAAATAATGAAAAAGTAGAAGTTTTTTTTTTTTTTTTTAATCTTATTTATTTTATAAGCCTTACATCTTATGATTAAGTCAGCTTAAAAAAATTAACAAAGTTACAGTGCTTACAGTATAACTTTAAGAAAAGAAAATAACATTAAATAAATCTAAACTTGGTTAGTTACATAAGTATTTTGTAGTGTTCCCATCTGAGATTCAAAGAGGTTATCAAGAAACTTAAGAATCTGTTACTATACTCGACAGTGAACTCTGAGCTTAGAATTCGATGGAAAAGGAAGAGAAGATCCCCCACAGAGCACCGAGTTTCTTCGAGGAGGTCCAACCTTGGTTGTTCATTTATTGTATTAATGAAGGTACAAAAATTCGGTCGGATCGCTGCCGCTGTCGCTGGGCCTCCAGACTTCCGGCGATTAGAGGCGTCGACCAGGTGCGAGGAAAGCTCTTTGAGCAGAGCTCGCGCCTCTGGATCCCATTGACCAAGGGTTTCCACTCCAAAAGGCATAAATGTGTAGCCCTCTCCGAGGGCTGCATGTTTGCGTCTTTTGTTCCCCTCTGCGGTGGACGTTGCTATGCCAGCCTTGCGGGCGGTCACCTGTATGTGGGACTGCACCAACACGTCGCGCGTCAACACACAAGTCGCGTCCCACACAAACGACCGCCCGTTTTTCCATGGAATGAGTGTCATCCCGTCCGGCATTTTGCCATCGTCTCGCGATATGCCTGCTGGCTCTAGTATACTGGCAAAAGCCAGGCGGATGACATCATTCAGTGCTTGCGGGGCGTGACAAGCGACCCACACTGGGGCGACATGCCAGTCCATGGTGGCCCAGTCGGTCCACGCCTCCCCCATAGCGGCAGCGATGTGGCTCGTTTGTTTTGGCCCCCAACCTGGGGCTAACAGCTAGGCTAAATAAAGTTCTCATCAGCAGAGTACCTAAACTCGCTGAAGGGAGCGCATTCAACCAGTATCCTGACTCCGGCTCGCAGGTGGCCAAGAGACGAACACGCTCTGCAAGGTTCGTGCTTGATTCCATGAGGTTCTTCTGAACCTCAATGCAAATCGGCTCGTCCCATAGTCTCTGCGAAGACGGGTCTAAGGACGGGACTTTGTACGGGCCGGACGTCTCCTATTTTGCGGATGCCCAGGCCACCGTACCGGATGGGTAGTGTGGGTTGGGGATCTGTTACTCTTGTTACAATTTAAAATTTCGGCTAAAGACGATCTAATCAATTTTTCTAAACTGTCAAGTAGGTGGCCTTTTCCACAAAGTTATGCAGCGCAGGACGTAGGTAAATTTTGGGACGAATAAACAAAATTTCAAAATAGTTTGTCATGTTTTCTGAAACTAGCAGTGTATACTTTGGACACTATTCTTCGGATCGTGTTACCCACGTCGATGGGCCGAATTCCTCCGTCCTTTTTGACCAGAGCGCAGAGATTCGCTCCTTACGCCGGTGACCTCGTCACATATTTACCAACATTAAGTTGATCAGCTGGGTGAAGCCCTTCAGGAGTGTATCGCTGGCCTCGCCGCTCGCACCAGAAAGACGAGATGGCATTCCTTAAGTCGTCCGGAGTGGCCTCTGGAGTGCGTTCTGAACGGTCCGGGTTCACTAAAAAGACCGTTGACAAAATCAAAACTTATACTAGAATACCACAAGGCAATCAACAGGCTAGGTGAGAAAGACAAGGTCACAGTCCAGTGGGTAAAAGGTCACCAAGGTAACCAGGGCAACTGGGAGGCACACAAACTAGCAAAATTAGGGGCAGAAAGGCCAGCAATTGGCCCTCCACCATTCTCGCCCTTATCAGAGGAAGCTCTACGGAAAAGGCTCAGATAAGCCACAGTACAGCAACAAAACCTATTATGGTCTAGCAGAGAAGACTGCAAAAACACAAAACTTTTTATAGACAAGTATAACCATAAATTTACGAATTACCTAATGAGACTACCACGCAGTAAAACAAAAATACTAACAAACATCATCACAGGCCATTGTACACTAAACAAACACTTGACAATTACAGGTGCAACGGATAGCCCCCTTTGCAGGGGGTGCATGGAAGTGGATGAAACAGTAGAGCACATGCTACTGGCATGCCCATCCACAACAGAAACTAGGATGGCTATCCTAGGGGACACAACAAATACCCAGGAGCTCCTAGAACACTCAGGCCTCCTTCTCCAGCTGGTGCAGGAGTTGGGATGGCTGAAGTAGATGTGCAGGTGAAGGGGATATGCACAAAGGCCCCGCTCAAGTGGGCCAGGTGCAGGCGCTACAACCCCCTTGTAGAAGATAGAAGATAGAAAGGTCCGAGGTATCCGGCAAGATTGATGATGCTGCTTTGACTCCAGCGCAGCGAGTGTTTTCGTGCTGTCGACGGCGATTGCGTCACTAGAAAAGAGCAGCTGGGCAGCTCCCTTAATACCCCCGTCGTAAATTTTTCCCTCTATTATGCTGTTATGATTTTTTCGTGTGGTTTTGGGTCTAAAGGTCTGGGTCTGGGTGGTTGAGTGTTGTGTACAGCTTTGTTTTTTTTTTTAGGAGGGAGCCGCCATCCTTGCCTCTCGAGACGTGGAGTGTCCGCTATGTAAAAGAGAAATACTGTTCCCAGGATTTTCCATCGTTTTGGATGACAGAAATGTTGCTACGGTGTGTCTCGACCCCTCGGAATTCTTTTTAATATCGGGATGGAAGTTTTTAATTTTCCAATATCTGTCCAAAGAGGTGCATTATTCGGTTTGGGCTGGTGAGGGACAGAAACTATGTGGTTTTTGGTTGGTGTGGTCGTTGATGGATTGTTGGCTATTGCTGCTAAGGGCTGGCTGAGTTTGTGACATTTTACTTGGTGGATGTGTAGACCTCTCTGTTCCTTGAAGAAGCGCGGCGGCCACTGCACCTGGTCTGTCATCACAGCCGTCAATGAAGCCGCGGACGTTGAGGCGGGGCTGGGGGCCAATACAGCCGGTGATAGCATAATAAACTTTTTTTTTTTTAATTTTACACTTGATTATTTCGTGCCCACAGGTGGTATACCAAACATGTTCACACTTATGCTCATTTAAAATCATTTCTCTCTTGGATAAGGATGGGCACTAGAAGCCGTGCGCCACCAGCTGGGGGTGGGAGTAGCCAGCCACCAGCTGGGGGTGGGAGTAGCCAGCCACGTACGGTGGGCGTCCGGCAGCGGCCGGAGAAGCACGCGACAAGCCAGCTGAGTCTTTGGCTTTGTTTCGGTGTCTTCACGCAGCATTACGCGGAGGGCTTGAAGCAGGTGGAGACGTCGACCCTGCGCGCCGCCAGCGGTGACAGGAGGACGACACCCAGCACTGATCCACACTCACAATTTACAAAACACAACAGACAGCAACCATTTTTTGTTTACAAATAACTTGGCGTCTGAGATTTTCTTTTATATTTTTAATTCTACTGAAATACACGCATTTCTCAAACTTGCACTTGCATTGTATAGTGCTTTTCTATACAAATGGATGGCCGATAAATAAATTACTCATTTTTTTAAGTTAGTTAGTAGTTAGTTTTTATTTAGTCGAGTCGGATTCGCGCAAGAATGGTTCCTTACCATTATCTACTAAAACGGCAAAAATATATGTTAAATATATGTTTTATATGCCCCCTTAAATATATGTTTTATTTTTATTTATTTATTTATTTTTAAAGTGAGTATATATAATATAGTATAAATATTCTATGAATATTTCAACCTGTTGCCGTTATCAGTATCGAGCAAATACGAGAAAAGAAAAAAACGTTCGTTTTATGGGAGCCCCCTTAAATATTTATTTTATTCTGTTTTTTAGTATTTGTTGTTAGAGCGGAAACAGAAATACATCATCTGTGAAAATTTCAACTATCACGGTTCATGAGATACAGCCTGGTGACAGACGGACGGACGGACAGCGGAGGCTTAGTAATAGGGTCCCGTTCCCGTTCCTTTCTCCTTCGGGTGCGGAACCCTAAAGAGCTAAGGCCCAGCATCTGACGAATAGTTTTCGTGCGCGTGTGTGTAGCGGAATCACCCAAGCAGCGATATCCACACGAAGGCGCGTCATTAGCTGAGATCTGATGCAGATTAGGGCTCAGAGTCTGCGTTCGGGGGCCCAATTCTCTTTCGGGAAACGAGTGTAGATTGCTCCGAAAGGCGCTAAATGCCGTCTCAACGCCTGGCGACATCTATTGATATCACTTGCCAGTTATAGGTTTTGAATTGTATTACCATAGCATGAGGCTCAAAATCGCGATGCCTTATAACTAGGTCCAGGCGTCTAAGGGTTAACAGTCGGTCTCCAATCCAAATAGGCGCTGCCCTACAAGATCGGTACGCTCGTTAGGCTTTTCCTCAATAGAATAGGGTCCCAGTATTCATAATATACAAATAAACATACAGTCACGCTTTTTCTCATACGGGGTGGTAGGAGGCACAGTTGTGGCCCCGTTTAACCATTTAATGCGTTAGTCCACTTATACCACAGTCTCCGTTTGCCACACAAAACTTACTTCAAACAAATTCACTTTGGCCACTGTATTAAATTAATAAATACAATTGTATCCTTTTTCCATACTTACGATTTTAAGGTCAAAACTATAGGCTAACTCCATTTAATGTATGTGACGTAAGAGCTCCGTGGTCTAGTGGTTTCACGCTTGCTTCTCACGCAGAGGATGCAGGTTCGAATCCTGTATGTAATGAGATACGTAATTTAATTTATCCTAGTACATTATCGCAAGTTCCGTGTTTTGGATATAAGCTGTAGGTTCCGGCTAGGTACTATGGCAACTCGAAGACTCCCTCCTTCAACCCACTGAGCCAGCGTGATCGAGTATGGCTCAATCTTACTCGTATCCGGGTAAAGGGGTGGGGACATTCATGGGCTACATTTCTTATCATCTTCCTTCTTAACCTGGTTTTCTGGTAGAGATCTCTCATTAGAGATAAGCTCGCCTTTATACACTATTCTCATGTAACTATTGTTTTTTTATATGGTTTGTGTGCACTAAAGAAATTATGAATAATGTGTTATTAACAATTAAAAACTCTATACAGGGTGACATTTAATTAGCTGAATATATTTTGGGGAATGATACCACCCATAATTATGAACAACTTTCCCCAAGAAACATATGGTCGCAAACGAAAAAAAAATGGCCAATGTACTGAGGGACGAAATTTTATTTTTAATTGTGACCTTATGTTCCATGGGGAAAGTTGTTCATATCGATGGGTACTGTCATACCCCAAAGTATGGTCAGCTAATTAAATGTCACCTGTATAGCGTGACCGCGGGCTAGCCCACTCCATAATTGATAACTATTTATTCCACACCCAAAATTAAACAATTACATTAAAATAAACCATATGTACAGATGCGAGCTTATCTCCAAAAAGGGCTTTAATCCAGCAAACCAAGACATGATATGACAATATAAGGAATAGTAATAAAGGGGCAGCACGCGCTTAGTAACTAGCCTAAGCTGCCTAAACTAAACTAAACTAAACTGAAGCCTAGAATTTGTCCCTCGACATTCTTAAACTTCTAGGCTAGCACCTCGTGTTAGGGCCGGATGCACAACTGGCTACTCAATGTTGTTTGACGGACACTTAGTCATGCTGTCACTGGCATTTATTTAAGCGGCACTTTGTTGAGCAGCAGGTCATTAGCCACCCATCGAATACAGCATTCCTGAAGCTAAAATTCAATACTAGCATTAGTTGTGTAGTTTTATTCCGCAAGTTGTCGTGCCGCGTACCTAATTATGGTTGAGCCATTTACATAGACATAGGCATAGTTCTGGAGGCCTGGACTATGTATAACAAGGTTTGTGTGTGTGCGACATGGAGGTAGGAATGGCTTGAAGGTGCTTTTGTTAGATATGTGGAGTGAGCACGCAGTTATGTATCGAGGAAGTGCTGTCTGGGACCTCATAATAATTATAATAAAGGATTTTATTCCAGAAACATCAAATACAGGTAATATGACATTTCCATATCAAAGTAAAATGACTAACAATTCTAGGAACTTTAGGTAGGTATTAACAGTAATAACTAAATAATATTAATCAGTCTTGAATTTTAATAGTAGTTTATGTGACTGCTACATAATGGTGGGCATTAAAACCCGAGAATCATAATAATAACACTCGAGAGTTTTAATGCCTAATTATGTACAGTTACATACACTAGTTTATCTACACACATATCATAAGCTCTCTTTGATGTGTTCAGGAACCGCATGTTTGACCGGCATTGTGGCTCTGCAGTTGTTTAGCTTGTTCTGTAGTACCAACTTCACGCAGGCGGGCGTCGGCGATCGAAGTTTGAATGTCAGTACCAACTTCACAGACAAACTAGGAGCGGCACGCCGGCTGGCGTCGGCGTTCGAAATTTGAATGTCATAATATGTAGAAAAATGACACATTATGGTCATAATGTGTAATTTTTCAGATAAGGAATGAGTTTTTACCAAGTAGTTTAATATTATGCTGATCGTAACATGCGGTTTTTGTACGCAGTAGATAAAAACATTTTACCGGTAATAGATCGTTTTATAAGTCAATAAGCTGAAGGCTTCTGTAGCTGAAGCCTTCTTCACTTGCCCTTGCCCACTGTAGATGGATCGAGCTCTCGAGCCACGAGCACGCGGCGCACACTATGGTGTTGGTGCACAGATTGATTTGGTGAAGGCGCGCAGCGGCACCGGCGGTCACGTGACGCACGAGCCCCGCCCACGCTCGCAGGCGCCGACACAAACATCTCGGAAGCGCTGCAGCAGCGCGGTAGGCGGTTCGTCGCTCTCCAAGCGTTGGTGTATTGCACTCTCAGTCGCTTGTACTCCGCCCTCTTGTAGTTCCACCACAACTCAGCCGTGTACAGAGTGGTGCAGTACACCGTGAATAGCAGACGCTTTGTGGCTTCGCTGCATCGGTGGAAGCGTCGCGCCAGCATATTAGCTTTGACACAGATAGCTCGTGGTTGCCGTTCGATGTCTCGATGATCATTTAGGTTAGAGACGATGATGTTCTTCGGCTCTTCCACTCGTTGTAGTACCTGGTTTGAGAGATTCAGTGGCGGGACAGAGTTCGGAGTGTTCTTCGACTTAAAAATCATGTACACTGATTTACCGGCGTTGTACTGCATATTATTTTCCAGGGCGTTGGTGTCGCATATGCTAAGAAGGCAGCGCATAGCAGTCACAGAGAATGCCAGCAGCACCATGTCATCCGCGTAGCTCGCGTGGTTTACGTATACGCCGTCCATGTAGCAGCGGACTCCCGTGTCCGTGGAGATTTGATTAAATTTAGATTTCAGATGTTATGTAATAAGGTTAATATTTGTACACCCAGTACCGTCATTTGAAACAATGTAAATAATATAAAACCAAGTTATAAACAATGATGAACAAATAAACATTTTTGTATTTGTAGTTTGTAGTTGTATGTAAAGGTTGAAAAATACAGGGGAAGCTGTGCCACCTTACCTCACCCTGCAATGGAGTGGCATCGACTCTGATAGGACGCCATTCCATCTGACTACGTTGAGCTGGTGCTCGTGCCAGCAAGCCAGGATTATGACGACACTCTCGGGGAACTCCGCGATTTTTTAATTTTTCCCACAGGAGGGAATGTGTAGCGCGATCAAAGGCCTTGCTCAGATCCAAGAAGCAAGCATAGGTAGATGTTCGCCTTTGCTTGTAGTGTTCGCCTTTGCTTGTAGTACCCAGCTACTTGCTCACGACGCATACAGCAGGGGTCATAGAGGAATTCTTCTTGAAACCCATCTGGTGATCTGAGCTCTCGAGGTGTTTTTTAGTCAGCGCCAGCAGAACCTTCTCGGATATACGGGCTCTATCGAGGTGAGCGCAATCGGTCTGTAGTTCCCTGAGCTGGCTATATCTTTTTGTTTGTTCTTGCACAGAGGGACGATAACGATGTTGGTCATTGCAATTGGTAGATGTCCCGTCTTTAACATAGCTCTGAATAGACCCGCGAGGATCGCGGACATGGGTGCACCGGCGTGCTGGAGATGTTCAATGGACAGTCCGTCACGTCACGTAGGGGATTTACCATGCGCTGTGGCCATGATTATCTTGTGGATAAATGTTGTTGTTAATGTTTGAGCGTAGGAGTCGTAGTTTCTAATATTACAGGATTGGTTTGCGGCAGTTGTGAGGGAGCAGGTTGAGTAAAGTTATCTTATAACAAGTTTGAAACTTTATCATTTGTTGAGCCATCTACGTTGGATGGCAGAGCGCCACCGGGCTTGCAGATCTTGTTAGATTTTTGCCAAAATTTTGCAAAAATTGTGTCACTTCAAGTTCCTTGCAATACTGTCCGTCCGATGTTGTTCAATGTTCTGTTGGCATTTCTTTAGAGCCATTTTAAAACTAGATCCTGTTATTTTACGTCGTTCGGCAATGTGTTCGTACGTTCGGCATTTCTTGGCTTACCGCTCTCGTTCCCTAGTAGTAATGCGTTACGCGAGGCGGCGTGTAGCTCAGACATGTTCTCGCTCCATCCTGCGACGGACTTTGTCATCTTTCGTTGATTTTTCTTTTGTTCGAAAGCTCGCTGTGCTGATGGCGGCAATACGGTTACAAGTAAACGAACATGTTATCTGTATGCATTGATGACGCAAACTCACCCCAGAAACATTCTGTCTTTTTCATTTGTTGTTTATATGAGACTGGTATCGTGCTTAGGGGCTTTGCAACATTAAGCGGGGTTTCCATGCTGATTTGTTCCATTTACGTTTTTCAGGTATATTAAGTTTATATTTTCAGGTATATTAACTTAAAATTTTTGGCTGCTAATTAGCGATCTATAGGGTTCTTGAGGGAAGTTGGTAATAATGATGGGTAATAAGCATTCCACCAAAGGTAGGTCAGATCAAAAGTCACTCTGTATGAAAACAGTTTTTCAGTACTACGTCAAATATTAACCTCTGACGATCTCTGCGGTGTTGTGGCCGAATATGTGGTTCCCAAGCAATAGGTCCAGGGTTTGAATCCCAGCTGGGGAGAAAAAAAACCCTGGTCTTGGATCTTTACATGTTTCTGGTTCCCACGATACAGGGCATCCTAGTGTGGGGCCAGAAACAGTGTGTGAGTAAATTGTAACATTCATAATTGCATAATTTGTCACAGAATACGGGAAACTATCGAATAGGTAAAGACTTTGTTCAAAGGTGAACTTATCAAACAGGACGTCTTTTCCAGCTGCCCGTGTTTGGTGACCGCCTGACAGGAATCTCCAATACAACCTATGCATCACATTAGCAGCTTATGATTTATATTAAAAAATAATTACTCAGCGATAGCTCAATATCATAACATTGACACAGTATTTCATTGTTCTTCGCAAGGTAGGTAGAAATAGACGACAAACATCATGGGGAAATCCAGAAACTTAGTAGGTTAGGTTTGTAAATCTCTATCATGATTCATGCGACACCTAACTGGTATTTAGGTTTGTAGTCCAAATAGGGAGTCTCTGTAAGCGAACGATTTAGTGACAACATTTAATTTAATTTTTAGGGTTCCGTAGAGAAACAAGGAACGCTTATAGTTTCGTCAAGCTGTCTATCCGTCCGTCCGTCCGTATGTCACAGAATTTTTATGCAGAAACTATTAAGACTACACAGTTGAAACTTGGTATGTAGATGTATTCTGTAAACCGCTTTACGATTTTTAAACAAAAATTTAAAAATTTAAATAATTAAAGGGGGCTCCCCATATATGGAACTGAAACCAAAAAATATTTTTTTCATCGAACCTATATGTGTGGGAGGTGTCTATAGATAGGTATTTAAAAATGAAGTTGAGGTTTCTGAAACCATTTTTCCTCAAAGTAAATCGTAAATGATTTGAATTTGGTTTGAACAAAATAAAATAGCAGTTTTTAAGATATAAAACATTTCTTAAAAACCGCAAAGATTTATTTATTTATTTATATTCATTTATACAAACACTATGAAAAACAAAGTTACAACACAATCTTCCAGTCACATCATTACTTGCTACAACGGAACCCTTCATGGGCGAGTCCGACTCGCCCTTGGCCACCTTTTTTATTTGCTGCTTCACAGCATTCATATGACTTTCCCCACTATCGGAGGTCGGCGGTCAGTAGTCATAGTTCATACGTAATTCACATTTTTTTATTGCCCCCAGAAATAACATACACGAAAGAGTTAAATCAAAATGCTTGTATACATTATACAAGCACTTATATCTCTTGCAGCAAGTTAGGATGAGGTACTCCTCGCTGCTCTTCGTCAAGTGCATCAGCGGTTCTTAGAAACCGCCGTCCACTGCCTGATGTCGTGTTCCAGTTAGAAAAGTTGGTCATGTGTCCATAACAGCCGCAAATAAAGATGAACAAAGGATACAAAGAAACCTTATCACAAGTTGCATTTACATGATTGCGAGATTCATACAATCTATAGCGACAGACTTACATTACAACCCAGTTTCTACGAATGGGATGACACAAACTCATTTAAAAGGCTTACTTTTTTTTTATTACAAATATCTAGCAAAAGTAAATCATATAATAATATTATTCGTCGTCTCCATATGGGTTAGCACGAGAACAGATAAGCCCGCGTTTAGCCAGTAATTCTTCTTTTTCTGGCGAGTTAACCTTTTTTCAGGTTAATTTCCCCAGTAGGTACTTGAAAGATCGGAAATTGGTCAGGTGCTCGTTAGCACTACCCAGCGAGGACGGGCAGGGCTGTGGGATCCCAATAGTTCCTGCGGACGTGAGCAACTTCCTCCCCTAGCCAGTAATCCAAAACTCAATACTTAGTTTGCGTGATTGGGGAGCAGCCCATTGCCACAGGTCTGTCTCACCTAACCCACCCAAATAAAAACCCGGCCAAGAGCGAGTCGGACTCACGCTTCGAGGGTTCCGCACCAAGTTAAACAAATCTCATTTTTTGTGAAGTAACTACCATTTTACTATTTTTTTTCTTAACTTGAGCTATATGAGTTGCTTCGTGCCAAATTTCATGGTCAAACGGAAGTAACCCAGGTTTAGGTTCCCTTGCGAGTATTAAGACAATTCTGCAAAAACTTATACACAACAAACATATCTTTTGATTACTTTGACCTAATAGTTTTATGTTCACAGCTCCAAGGGACCTTAGATAGCTGTAATGTTAACCTAAGAAATAATCACAGACTATGTGCGCCCCGGTTTAGACTCGCGAAGGTTAGCAATTCTTTCAAGGGTCAGTGCATTCTCTACTACAATAAGATACCTCTGGAGATTTTGAAATTGCCATTTGAGCAATTTAAAAAGCATGTTAAAGCGACTTTGTCGAAAAAGGGATATTACAATGTTCAAGATTACTTAAATGAAAGGACTGTATGGGGTTAATTGGCTCAACACAGACCTTGCTGTTAATAATTTTGTAATTATTTATTCCTGCTTATTAATCATAACAATTATGTAATTTTTTCATATTTGTATTATTTAAGCACAACCTATTTTTAAAAGAGATCTAAAAATCAATCTGTGGGAGTTTCTACGCCCTTCTTCTCCCACAGTGGTCCAATGTAGAGAATAGGCAAAAAATGATGTTTGCTAAGTATATGTAAATATCTACAGTAATAAAGTACTTTGACTTTGACTTTGACTTTAGACCTGAGTACTTGATATTAATTTCAACTTGATAACTCCACGCATTCCTGGGAAAATGGTCTTGACAGACAGACAGACGGACGACGAAGTGATTCTATAAGGGTTCCTTTTATCCTATCAAGGTATAGAACCCAAAAAACTCGATATCCCTATTTGATAAGGGCCAAGTCCATCAGGAGGTCTTCAAAACCCCCCAAGAATCCTCGCTCGATGCACGGCGTGTGCACTTAGGTTCAGCGCACACAGACGCACAAAAACGTCAGTACACAGAATAAAGACGCACCCACACTGCGCCGGCGCGGGCAACGTCCCTAACTCCGAGATATGTACACCCACCAAGGCATAGTTATGTTTTATTTATTTATACTTTCTTTGCGTTGGGTGTAAAGGGATATGGATAAGTGAGAATTGGAGTTTTGTAAGGGCTTGATCGCGGATGCGGGTTTAAAGAGAAGTAGAATTACAAGTGTTTTGAGGATCATAAAATGATGATATTAAATTTTACACAAATTAGTCCACTTACATAGCATTTAAAAAAATATTGATTCAACGTCAGATGCATTCAATATCAACCAATACTAATTTAATTTTCTGTGAGGCGATCCTTTTAGGGCTCCAACAAGAATCCCGTACTTTCGCTTTCAAAAATCCAACTCGAAAAATTCAATTTCACTTACGTATTTTTTCTGTTACTCTCCGCCGGCATTAGGAGTGCTCACGTCTGTGCCACGTCTCCCGCTCGTTTGTTTGTGTGCGTGTGTGTGAGTATGTGTGTGTGTGTGTGTGTCAGTGTGCGTGACCGGCGCGGTCGCAGGCAGGTAACAGGCATCGGTTGATCCACGGTTGGTAGGTCGGGGTTACGTTGGGTTTGGAGTTGGGAAAAATATGTATAGGTAGTCTTTTTGTGTTTCGGATGGTAGGGTAGAGGCATTAATGTGAACGTATGGTATTCGTTCATGCTGTATGAAGAGTTCATTGCTCCTTTGAATATAACAATATGTATTATTAAGTAATTTGATGATTTGCAAATCATTCTTTTAATATTTTTTTCAGTGAGAGTAATTAGTATGTTTGTAAGGTGTGGTAATGTGTTCCTTATTGATAGAGAAAAACAGAGTGATATAGCGTGACAAGTTATGCCGATAGAAGTCCCCAAATTTCTTATTGTTTTTTTGTGTTTGTTCCTTGAAGTTACATAAGCTTTACCTGTTTCGATCTATAGTTGCAACAAATAAGCTGGGCTGGAGTCCAATTTAGCTGGGTCACTTACTAACCACCCATTGTCAAAACTAAACTCATATAGAACTAAGTTGACAAGCAAAAACTCTACTTAAACGCTGCCACTTTTAAAACTAAACTTCTAACGCCATGTAAAAAAAAAAGAAAGGGGTGCGTGCCCAATGTGAGCCGCGAAGTAATTTCACTGGCGCGTCCCGGCGTGCGCAGGCGCAGTGGCGGGCTGTCTCTCGCGCGCCCCGCACGTCCGTTACACGCCACGTCTAAACACACCCTTAATTCTGCAACTTTTCAAACCCCCCTTCTAAATTCAAATTGGAATTTTCGATTTTTCCGCTGTTCGATTATTGACGAAAATCCTTTTTTACACACTCGACACATTGTGTGAGATGGCGCGTGGGATGCGGCATCGCACGTGTTGTGACATCAGCAGTTTTACTGGAGGTATATGGTGAGCTTCTTTTATTACCTACCTACGAGTTTTTTTATTTAGTGGAAAGATTGTAGAGTTAGCTTGAGAAGACAGAAGGTTTTAAAGCATCTTTATTTTTTTATAACGTTTTTATGTTAGATGGAATCTAGTTGGGAATATTTAGGATCAACATAACTTATTTCCTAACTCTTCCATAGCACTTCTAACTCACACTTTCCCCTCTCGTACATATGCAGTCTGTACGCCTATGCCGACTGCTCACTTCTTTACCTAGGTCATTGCCACACCAGTTCTAAGTTTAACCACGTCACCATCTCCGATCTAAGAGCTGACCTGAAAACTAGTTGAGAACTGAAAACACAATCTGTAACCGACCGAAACTGGATTTTCAGCCGTAATCGAAACTTTTTAAATTCGTGAAAATTACCTACACAATTCCTTGAAATTTAGAGCTTCACTCTCGTAGGATTTAGGATTGGACAATGTTATTACATTTCATATGGTATGTTTTTCTAAGTGTCACTTTGATAACCTTTCGAGCACTGGCCCTAGTTATGAGGCATCCCGATTTTGAATCCCATGCCATTTTAATAAAATTCAAAGCCTATAACGGCACATTGGCCCCACAGTGGCGTCACCAGAGCTTAAGGAGTTAAACAATGCAAATAAGTTTGTATTGGTATAATAAAAAAAGTCTTAACTCGTCGGCGTACTGAAGGTACAACAGCTACAAATGTATGTTTCGGCCGAGCCGAAGAGTCGGCCGGTTTTTGGACGAAACCGAAACCTTGGCCGAGACCATTACTGGCCGAAACTTTGCAGAAACCGAAACGGACGGCCGGTCTCTAACAACGATGTTACACAGTCAGATACAGGGTAGCCAGAGAAGGATCGCATAAGGTTAGCACGACTGCAGGTGTGTGGGTACTGAAACTGACTCCACTTTCCTATTTAGCACATAGTTTCAATTCAACTGTAAGAAAATACCTAGATGCATAAAATTGTTATTGTAAATGTACTGAAAATCAAACTCAAATCATTTATTGCTTCATTGTGGTTATAAGTGGAGATGGTAATTGTGTATATTGATGAGGTCCCGACTATAAACCCTGTTAGGGCACTGCAGTGACTTACAAACGTCATTGCAATGCCTTCAGCTAGGTACCAGAACGGCAGACATTTGGCTCTCAAGAGTAAAAGCAAACGTAATCCTGTATAGAGTGGTGGAGTCGCTGTTGAGCCGAGATAGAGAGAACAATTGCATTCTCCAACTACATAGGTCCATAGTGTCACGGATTTTTCCATACGCGGTGGCAGAGGCACAATTGTGTTCACGTTTAGCCAATTATTGTCACGGTTCCAAAGTATCAGCTAAATCCAACCAAATTCTAATTCTAACAAGCATTTTGCAGTTGATTGATATTTTTTCATTTAGTTAGCATAACTTTGTTAATGCTTTAGGACAACCTAGGGGACACGTGCAGGGCAAAGCATTTCCTGCGGAAGTGAGCTGCTATCCCCCCATACGTGTCAAGTAAGCCCCTCACTCAAATCGACCGAAATTTATGGTAACGTGGCCGTTTAAACTAAGCCAGAGATAAACTGCGTCGATTTCGCTGTGTTTGAAACTACTGAAAAGGAGCAAAGCTTGATACTGGGAACCACAGTCCATTCAGCGAATGCCTTTTGACAGATCAAATCCCATACATTTTTGATAAGTGCAATGATAAATATTGCTTAATATGTACGCAATAAGGAAACGTCAAAAGTTAATTAAAGAAATGAACAGAGTTCACAGCAAACATTTTGCTGTGAACTTATGTCAAATTGATCCACACACATACGCGACGCGACTGCGATTCCACATACTTCAGAGTTGCACTTGACTTCAGTTGCATGCAATTTGTTTGAAACCTGTTTTTAACCTTCGACGACAAAAAGAGCTGTTTGAAGAGTCTTTCGGTGTGTCGGTGTGTCTGTATGTCTGTACTTGGCACCCTAGCATTCAAACCGGTGGACGAAATTTAATGCGGATTTCTGTAAATGGTAGTAGACTTCGTTGCGATGGTCCATAGTTTTTAAAATTAAAATCAGTTCACTCGTTCGAAAGTGATCGGCCTAACAAGGAAAAGCAGTCAAACAGATAGATGGATTTTATGAAATAAATAAATGTAGCCCATTAATGCCATCACCGAGGGGCAAAGGCCTATACCCAGATACGAGTAAGATTGAGCCATACTCCACCACGAAGTCTCAGAGCGGGTTGATGTTGATCTCAAACCGACTGTCAGAAGTTATCAAACTGCCCTATTAGGGCCTCTGACACAGCTGTACGAGTACTGCCACCGAGAGACGGATTTTAATGCAGTTTTTTTGTAGTTGGTGGGTAGACTTTACTGCGATGGTTGTTAGATATGTTTTGTTAAAATCGGTTCATTAATTCGAAAGTTATCAAGCTTAACAAGGAAACGGGTGAACCAAATTTTAGTAATGGCTCAAGGGTGGTTTTTAATTTTTAACGTATACTTATATAAGGGCTTATGAGTTGCGTCGCAGTCGCGTCGTGCGCGTCGCTAAGCCCCATGTGCGGATTGCCTTAGTGACTGGTGTATGGAAAAATTGACACGATTCCTTTCCACAGTTTTGATTCAATTTGTGTCAGTGAATAATCCTGCCGGTCGCATGCGCCGCTCGTTCCTAACCTCACCCAACAGTGGCGTGGCGGTGACGCTAAACTCGATTACCGTAGGTCACTGGCACCAGCACGTCCACGGCCGCCTACGATCCTAATGCTTGATGCGCATGCCCGGCAAGACGCTTGTCTAAGCAGTCTAGCACCTAAAACGGTTTAAAATAAGGACTCTTGTGCAACTCACTGGCTCTCGCGAGTTTGCGGCCATGGCCGTGGAGAAGGTCTGTCATTAAAATGTATAGGCCATATTTGATCTATTTGCGGCTTGTGTGAGTTATCAAGGGGTCCAAAGTAGCTCGAAATGGTTCGTGTTCGCACGCGGTTGTTAGAACGGATTTAACTTGGCTTGACACACTGCCGTATGACTTGATAGCGTCGTAGTGCGCCGGCGCTGGCGAACTGATGCAAAGAAACCATAGACAGTTACAGGGGAATTATCCGAATTTCTTCTTGAATTGACGAGTCCGAAGTTGCCACATATTTGTTAATAAAATATAGCGTTGTGGTAAATAATTATTTATTTCATTATATTATCTCAAAATAGAATGATATCATAAAAAATACGAATGTTACTACGTAGTACTATTAAGTATTCTGTGCTAGTACCTACCTACGACATATAGAGAAAAATATTTACCTATTGAAAATGCTACGCTCAGCTGAAAATTGCATTTTGTAGATGGGCATGATTTCTAAACCATTGTACATTGACAGACTAATTATATGTCAAAATAAAACGCACAAACCAGCAGGTAAATAAAAAATTAATTTGTAAAATATTTCATCACATACTTATTGTAAATTTTTCTAGTTTTCAATACTATTTAGAATTAATGAGAACACAACATTTAAAGAAGTGACGTTTCAAGCTGTTAGTTTTCTTCTTTAATTGAGCAATTAGGGTTAGCCGTATATTTATTCTGGGGCTCGGGGCGCCCGGATTGAACCAGGTTGGAAATGCCATCAAAGACATGCTAGGACTGGATCGAGCTAGGGAAACGAAACTGCTAGCAGTCGCACACTAGTGTGACGTTTAACCCTAGCACCAAGAATGGTCTGACGCCGAGTTGTGGAGAGAAATCGGCACTAGCTAATTTTCATTGATCAGAAAAATATACGTATTTGGAAATGTCGATTTCTCGATACCCGCTTGTTGCCCGTGCGTACTCCCTCTCTTAGTCGCTCTATCAGTTATACCCCACCAAATTGAAAAGACCGACATTTTATGTGTCGAATATGCGTTTTCTCAGATGGGATGGCAGAGGCGCAACCTCAAATTATATAACGATTTTATGATTTTTGACAGTTGTTCTTTGATATCTGAAACTATTTTTGACATCTCTCAAAACCAATAATTTTGACAGCTTTCACTAATTAAGATTTTTGTTCTTATGTTTAAGTCTTGGGCACAACAGTGCATTTGCCACCCCGTATGGGAATAGGCGTGACGCTGTGTTTGTTTAGATTTTTTTTGCTTCCAAAGAAGACATTTTCCCGTTTTAGGTTTTGAATTTTATAACCATGGCATAAGGCTCACGATCGCTATGCCAGGTCCAGGTCCAGGTCTCCAGAAGTTAAGGCTTGTTGTTGTTACTTCACTGAATAATATTATCGAAGCGTTTCGTGAACTAAATAAACTGCCCCACTACGCGATAAGATACGATGTTAATATGTTCTATTATTTGATTTCGTGATATCGAAAATACCTTAGATTGTTGATAGAAAGTCACATCCAGAGACTGTCCATAATTTAAGAAAGATATGAGGAGCGTCCTAGTAGATATCAGTAGGAATGAATTTGTTCCAAGATTCATATCATATTTAACCTATAACAATAACGGTTCGCTGATAACATGTTATGATGAAGTACAATAGCTCCCACCAACAATGGATGGGAAGGAAGCGGTGCATGCATCGCGATAACCACATGAAAACGGAGGCAAATGCTGTCTTATTTATTATCATTATAGTAGTTTACATGGACGCTCACAAAAGCCAATATGCACAAAAGTAGAGTCGCACAAAGGGCTATGGAGCGTGGCATGCCAGGCATCAGCCTCGTTGACCGCGTGCCTAACGCTGAAATCCGCAGACTTACCAAAGTCAGAGACGTGGGTACGCGCATCACGGGGCTAAAGTAGCGATGGGCGGGACACTTGGTTATCAATCAAGCAATCTTCTCACGCACCCATTCTGGGGCGTGGGGAGTCAGGGTCAGATCAACGGATCTCTTCCTGAGGAAGCGCCTCTGTCCACTCCTATGGACAGGTCATCGGGGTCCCTCGCGGGCGGTGGAGATCTTCTCACGAGGGGTGTTCCGTTGGATGATCGCCGGCTAGGCAACCAGGTCGCGTGGCAGGCGGCGGCGGTCGGGCGGGCGCGCGTGGTACGGCGCCATGTCGCGGATATGCGGATGTTGTGAGGTATCCGCACGCGCGAACATGCCCTTCGCCAGCCTCTGGACAAACTGGTCCACTGTTCCCCAACTGAGGTCCCTCTGGATCGTCGCATTCCTCACGTAGCGGGGGGCGTCGACGATGGTACGCAAAGAGAGGTTCTCTTGGGCTCGGAGTCTCCGTTTGTTCGTCTCCGAGCACAGGGCGTACCATGCCGGGGCCGCGTAGGTGAGGCGGGATCTCACGTAGCACTTGTAGATCCCGAGCTTCGCCCTCAGAGGGAGGCTGGAGCTGGAGTTGGTTAGAAGGCAGGACGGAAGGTGGACCAAGGCAGCCACAGAGTGGCGGCCGCGAACTGGACAGAGAACAGCGGGCAGACCACCGGCATGACATTTCTGAGGCGCCTGGAAATCTGGACTGATACATAATGATTGCATTAAAACGTATTATATCACGCGAGAGCTTTAATGCCTAATTATGTACAGTTACATATTAGTAGTTTATGTGACTGCTGCATAATGGAGGGCATTAAAACTCGAGAGTTTTAATGCCTAATTATGTACAGTTACATACACTAGTTTATCTACACACATATCATAAGCTCTCTTTGATGTGTTCAGGAACCGCATGTTTGACCGGCATTGTGGTTCTGCAATTGTTTAGCTTGTTCTTTAGTACCAACTTCACGCAGACGGGCGTCGGCGTTCGAAATTTGAATGTCAGTACCAACTTCACAGACAAACTAGGGACGGCACGCGGGTGGGCGTCGGCGTTCGAAATTTGAATGTCATTATATGTAGAAAAACTACACATAATGACCATTATGTGTAGTTTTCCAGATACGAAACGAGTTTTTACCAAGTAGTTTAACATAATGCTGATCGTAACGTGCGGTTTTTGAACGCAATAAAGAGGGTTTATGATACGTGTGTAGATAAACTAGTTTATCTAAACACATATCATAAGCTCTCTTCGATGTGTTCAGGAACCGCATGTTCGACTGGCATTGTGGCATTGATCATTGTTCTGCACTTGTTTAGCTTGATCAGAAGTACCAACTTCACAGACAAACTAGGGGCGGCACGCGGGCTGGCGGCAGCGTTCGAAATTTGAATGTCATAATATGTCGAAATACTGATACATTATAGTCATTATGTATCTATATTCAGATAAGAAATGAGTTTTTACCAAGTAGTACATCATTATGCTGGTCATAACGTGCGGTTTTTGGACGCAGTAAAGAGGGTTTATGATACGTGTGTAGATAAAATAGTAAATTGAACGTGCAAATATTGACAGAAATACCCAGCTTGCCAAGGATGCGTTTTAAAGATGTCCATATACAATGGTTTTGTTAATTAGTCTCATATTGATCGATCCCCAGATAAACTGATTTGAACTTCTGAATCAATGGTTCCTGTGGTATTGATACAGAATGGCTGGAACACTTTAATTAACCACTAATTTTCATGATATTTATTAATAAACTAGCGGACCCGACAGACGTTGTCCTGCCGGGCTGGTTTGTCAATATAAACCATCCAGGGCGCCACCCAAACTCATACAAAAAAAAACGGTTAAAATCGGTCCAGCCGTTTAGGACGAGTTCAGTGACATACACACGTACAGTAGAATTATATGTATAAAGGAAATAAACATAAACATTTACATACAGGCACATACATTGCTTCTGGCCCCACACTGGGATATCGTGTGTCAAGGGAACCAGAAACAGCGACGTCACACACACATAAACATCCAAGACCTGGGGATTTTATTTTTATTAATCCCCCGGCCGCGGATCGAACCCGGGACCTCTCGCATGGTAGACAGAGCCACAACACAGCGCCACAGAGGTCGCCAAAATATGAAAATGTCTGTTTTGGAAAATGCCTTTTCACTGACGTATTTCGAACAACTGACTGATGCAATAAAGCGATAATTACTACTACAGGAAAATTAAAAATTTCGTGATCTTCCTTTTATTTAAGACTAGCTGACCCGCTCTCGCTTCGCTGCGGGTAGCTCTACCCCTACTTTACCCTTACCTATCCCTACCCTAACCTACCCCTACCCCTAACCAACCCCTACCCAACCCCTACCCTACCCTACCCCTACCCAACCACTACCCTACCCTTCCCCTACCCTACCCTACCCCTACCCTACCCCTGCCCTACCCTACCCTACCCTACCCCTACCCTGCCCCTACCCTTACCCCTACCCTACCCTACCCTACCCCTGCCCTACCCCTACCCTACCCCTACTCTACCCCTACCCTACCCCTACCCTACCCCTACCCTACCCCTACCCTACCCTACCCTACCCCTACCCTATCCTACCCTACTTTTAAACCTTCCCTGGTCTACAACAAACATTTCAAAACTAAAATCAGCTAAATCGGCCCAGCCGTTCTCGAGTTTTAGCGAGACTAACGAACAGCCATTCATTTATATATAGAATACGTAAATATAAAAACTTAAAACTTAAGACTGCGGCGCACTAAAAAGCAGAGCGGAACCCACTCCATTAGGTTTAATTGGTCCCGCCTGCATTTTAATTTAAATTGATTGAACATTGTTCTGTCATAATTTTATAGAATTTCAATAATTACGTTAAGTCTTATCTGCTTGTTTTGTGCTTGTTAGAGCACCGCATTCGTGTTTTTAAGTTTTTGAAATTACGTCATATCAAGGCTTTTCGTTGAAAATTACGAAAAATCTGTAAATGCTTAGTTTAAAACTATGACGTATTATTATATTGAATTATTCAAAACTATATATTTGTACTTACTCTCCTTTTAATGTGCTTTATTTAGATACCCCACTCGAAAGTCTTGAAAAAAGTCCCGCATAGTAAAAGAGCAAAAAAATCCGCCATTTTTTATATTTTATGTACCCAGTGACACTTGGGCCATCAAGACGAATCTAATGACGTAGATTTTTTCAAAAACGGTTGAGCCGTTAATTAGTTACGAGGGAACACACGAACAGACATACCCTCCTCCTTTTCGTTACGCTGCAGTCGGATAAAAACAAAAAATAAGTGACGCCTTTTCCCTCACCCTGTGGCAGAAGCACAATGCTCACGTTTTGCATGCGGGGTAGCCCATCGCCGCAACTATAGCGAAGGTAAGCTAGGTGATGCATAAATGCTAACAATATCTTTTAGTGGTAGTGCTCTTTAATAACTAATTATTTTATGAGTTCAATTGCACTTCACTCCCCGTATATTCCCAACGACTTCTGCACTTCGCAGTGTCACGCTCCAGTAGGTACCTGGTTGTCAGGCAACACTATAAAAAGTCCCCCTTTCCCCAGCAAAGCGTAGCCAAGCATACCGCAGCAGGTTAGAGGCCGATACATCAGGGCCCCACGCCACAAAACTTGACAGGTTTACTAGTCTACAAAATTGTTAATTGTAATTTGTCAAGAAGCCTCTTAATCTCATAATTTCTTTATGATACAAAAAACAAGAGTTACATAAAAAAGTGTACAAAGGCGAGCTTATCTCAAATAAGAGATCACTTCCAGAAAACCAGGTTAACATGGGAAAAGTTGAGCAGGGGTAGACCTATGAGTACAATATATAAAATAATAAATAAAATAAATTATATAATAACTAATAATATACTAAATACTTATAATATACTACAACTACTATTGTATATGTTACGGCTAAAGCTAGGTGTGAAACAAAACTTAAAGGCTCTAAATTAATCTTAAGACTAGCCGGCTAAACTTAAGTTTAGTTTCACACCTAGCTTTAGCCGTAACATATACACTACTACAATACTAATACCTATAATAAAGCCTCAATGGCATAGCGGTATTCGCACATCGGAAAGGATCGTTCGGGTGGCAACATTTGGCCGAGACGGGTACTGGAGGGGTGCCCGTTCCAATGTAACATTTGTCTTGGGCGCTTCCGTGTTTCGGACGACACGTTGCGCTGTCTATCGTATCTCGGTGGTAGTAATCGTGCTTGATAACTCAAAAAATCACTTTGTCCATCATCATCACAATGTGTCGCCTGACAATAATTATAAATATGTATTCATTACAAAATATGTCTTTTTAAATTTATTTCTAATAGCAATTTGTGGTACGCACTCTTGCATTTATCACAAATCTGTCACCGTCAATGTGCAGAATCTATAACAATTTCAAATATTGTAATTTTGTGAGTTTTGTGTGATAGGGCGGCTCATTTGTAATATGCTACAATATGTGGAAATACAGGGATGACGACAGGTTAGTCAAAATAGATACTCTGAACTGTCAAAACGCTAATAAGGGTAAGGTTGAGGGTAGGATCACTCGCGTGTCCGTCCGTCCGTCCGTCTGTCAAAGGCACTTTTCTCAGGAACTATAAGTGATAGAGTCTTGAAATCTTCTGCAACAATAATTATCCTGATAACCGCAACATAATTGAAGTCTAATATGAAAAAAATTGCCTATAATAAAGTGGAAGGGGTAAAAATTAAATGACAAAAAAAAACACCATAATAAGTCGTCGTTAAAAAGGGCTCTTTAATTTAAAAAAAAAAAATACATTTCTTTATTTTAGTTTTGATAACTTCAGAAGTTATAATCAAAAAAGTGCAATGTCACAAAATGAGTTGTTTTAATTTGATTGCTACAATCATCAACGAACGCGACGTTGCAAATATGCTTTCGATATCCGAAATGTTATCCTGTCGACAAATGCCTGATTGTACGAATAACTGTCTATGAATATTTTATTGTCTACCCAGTCGTCATTTCTATGGGCCGATAAATTCAGTCCATCTGTCGTTAGGGTCTATCTAGAGACTACCTGCGGGGGTCAACAGTCCACGGTCACACTTTTTTATTTCTTTTAGGGTAAGGGCGAGACGCGCCCATCAGCTGTTGGGTTTCAGTCGTCGACTCGACTAATCAGTTAGTCATTTTCTTCTATTTAATAAGATCAATAAGACAATAATAATAATAATAATAATACCTCGGACACTATTCACACACATTGATCTAGCCCCAAACTAGGATTCCCTGTATCTTGGGTACTAGTCAACGATACACATACTTATATAGATAAATATTATACTTAGATGGATAAACAACCACGACAAGGGTACAAACATCAGTTCTCAGCAAACAAATATCTGCCCCCACCGGGACTCGAACCCGGGACCCATGGCTTTGTAGGCAGGGTCACTGCCGACCCAATGTGCTGTGTTAACATATTTTTATAACATAATTGTTTGTTCAAAGTTCAAAAGTATTTATTTCTGTTAATATTTACATATACTTAGCAAATTTCATTTTTTGCCTCTTCTCTACATCGGGTCACTGTGGGAGAAGGAGGGCGAAGAAACTCCCACAGTTTGTTATTTTTTTGTATCTAACTAATATTATAAATGTGAAAGTAGCGATGTTAGGATGTTTGGATGTTTGTGTGTTTGTGTGTTTGTGCTTCAATCACGCTTAAAAGGCTGAACGGATTTGAATGAAATTTAGCAAAGAGGTAGTTTATGAGCTAGATTACCATATAGGATATTTTTTATCCGACTGCACCAGAAGGAGGGTAACGTTATCTCGGTTAATAATAATTCCCATGAACACGCAGATGAAGTTGCGGGCTTCAGCTAGTATTACATAAACATAAAAATAATATAAACATTTACATACAGGCACATACATTGATCTTGGCCCCACACTAGGATACCCTGTATCGTGGGAACCAGAAACAGCGACGTCATACACAAATAAACATCCAAGACCTAGGGATTTTTTTTCTTTAGCCCCGGCCGGGGATCGAACCCGGGACCTCTCGCATGATAGACAGAGCCACAACCGATGCGCCACCGATTTCGTCATTATAACTAATAAGCAGGTTTTTTTTAACAGTAAGTTCTGTGTTGAGTTATCTTCGGAACTGTATGCCCGTCATTTAAGCTAGCTTGAATATTGTAATGTGACAAAGTCACTTTTACATGGTTTTTATATTGCTCAAACGGCAATATCAAAATCTCCAGAGGTATCTTATTGTAGTAGAGAATGCACTGACCCTTGAAAGAGTTGCTAACCTTCGCGAGTCTAAACCGGGGCGCAATTATTTCTTAGGCTAACATTACAGCTATCGCTAAGTTTGGAAGACGTTGTAAGGTTTTTGGGTACATCCATTATATTTTCGAAAATAAATTGACTAGTTACAATTAGTATGTCAATTTCATTAAAAGGTCTGTTAAGGAGTCTGTACGTTTTAAATGATTAATTGCTCGAATAGCTCTTTTCTGCTTTGCCCCACATGACACGATACAATAGGACATTATAATAGTAACTTAACTATACTAGCCTAGATGTAGCTACATCCGTGTTTCGACTGATGTTCCTAACAGCGTAAGCCGCAGAACTTAATCTACCAGCAAATTCATCTATGTAGGGTCCCCACTGCAATTTGCTATCAATGTTTATTCCATGAAACTTCGTATCATTTACTAATTCTAACGTGTTGCTCGCTAGCACTAAACTGGTCCCAGCTTGCCTGAAATTTGGAAGTGAGAATTTGATACACTTGGTTTTACCAGCGTTTAACTTTTGAAACATAATTTCACAGGGATAATAACTGCTGCGTAGCAAATGCTATAGCATTTGCTACGAAAATTTCTACGAATCAAAAAATCTAATTCCAAAGGTGTCAAAAACAGTAACAGTGTTAATTTAATATCGTAAAATACAAAAGGACAAAATTTACATACAGGCACATACATTTTAGTTTTATGTGGCATTTTACATTCTGCATTAATGTTTTATCGACAACAGGCCCCGAGTCACGTAACACTGAAGTACACTTTTCATCGACAATGTGCCCATCACTAGCTGTCAAAGGAGAGCCTGTTTATATCATTGCCAAGGTTCACAGAACCTGGTCTATAGGCTAAGACTCACAAGCCCAAAAAAAACCGGCTCACACAGGTTATTACCGAAAGGTGTTGTCATATTTTAGGGGCTTGTTAGAGACCCCATTCTGATTAACCGCTGGAGACCTGGACCTGGTTACGAGGAATCACGATTTTAACCCGCATGCCATGGCAATAAAATTCTAAACCTATTACAGCAATATGGCGTCCCTGGACGAGTGGATCAGACTTTATACCTGACTTCGCCATACGTTTTGGGCCAAGCAGTCGACCAGTTAGTCCCTTAAAATATGTCTTTCTGTTGCATCCTGTATACCGTGCATACAAGCCCCCATGCCCTTGTATGTCGCATCCCCCATGGGAAGTTGTTAACGCGTTTTTAACGCACTTTGTAAACGGATGAAGGTGGTAGATAGCGGTCGACGAACGGCTGCGTACACGCTGGGTCTAACTTACACGCGATAACAGTAGGTGGGCTTAGGAAAACATATTTTAGATGTTATTGTATTAAGGCATGTTTTAATTTGTTTTGATCGAAATCGATCAAAAACGAATCAATTGCTTTTCCAAAAGATCTGTTGGCACCATTTTCGATCTAATATTTCAATGCACATGCCAATAAATGCTTATCAATCTTAAAGACCTTTATGACTTTACGATTTGTTATAGTACTGTCATATAGTAGAGCCTAGGTATAGTACCGAATAACGATCTTGTCGACTTAGTAACTACATTTAGAATTGAAGACGATACAATCTCCAAAATCTTTTCTTCTCAAACCTGAATCTAGAGTTTTGATCGTGTCGAAACGAGCCGTAAAGAGACCGAATGAATACCTCGCCCTAAGGGCAGCTTGTTGCTAAGCAACCCAGACTAGACAAAGGGCAAGGGGAGGGTCCGAAATAAAATTAAAAAAACCTTATTGAAAGGTCATTCGGCCTGCCGCGTGATATCGACATTACACGCTTGACCGAGCAGGGATATGGAGAACATTACACAGGCCTTAGCGTGATAGTTTTTTATTGTGCTTCTATCTCGCGTGTTGTCTAATGGGATGGCAGTAAATCGAGGAGATACTACTAATCTTTGTCTGCTGCTGGTCCGAAAACATCTTGGTCTAATCTAGCTCAACACAGAATTAATAATAACAAATTGCCGGAATAAAAATTACAAAATAATAACGTAATTATTTATTCCTGCACATTATTTACAATAATTGATATGTAATATTTGCGTTGTTATACGCGACCTATTTTTAAAAGATATCTAAAAATCTATCTGTGGGAGTTCATTCGCCCTTCTTCTTCTTTAATATTTACGGCAAATAAAGAAATTTTGAACTTTGATCGTGAACTAGGTCAAAAAGTAGGGCCTGGCCATGTCATAAAACATATATCTGAGTATGTGCATCAACCAAGCTATAGTTTAGACCAGGGACCTTAGCGCTATCAAAGCTACGACGTCTAGAGGCAGTTAGGCCTTGTAGAGTTAGTAGCTTGACGCTTCAAGAGATCATGTTCCTTTTAAACAGGGAGTCTTATCCCATTTATACCATTTTTGTGAGGTTTTGGTTTTTTCGCAATAACTAAAAAATAAAGATTAAGTAAATTTAATAAAGATAACTGTACCGACACCACGATAATTCTACCAACCAGCACTCGGCTAGCTATCTATCAATGTATATATAAAAATATAGACCATTAATGCCCCCACCAAGGGGCACAGGCCTTAAAACTCACGAGTCGAGCAAGATCGAGCCGTAAAGCTGGTTCAATTTATTATTGTATCAGTAGATATAGGCTTCAATTTTACTGTATTAAATTATAGTAGGTACACGTGGAAGGATATAACTGCTGCTTATGCCCTTAAGCGAAGTGGCATACTCTACTCAACAAACGGGGTAATAATATACACCGTTAAGTGTCTTTAACGGTATCTCCAATAAACTGTTTCTTTATCATAATAGTCAAATGATTATCTACTTAAACTTTAAGTTAAAGACAAGAATCCGGTTGAGACGTTACAAAGTAATTTTGCATTTAATAACAGTAGATGCAAAGTTCAATCTTGCAAAACAATGAGAACAAGTAGTTAATTTAATTTATAATAAGTTTCCGATAGTTACCTGAATACGTGAATAGTTTACATACTTGTTATTGTTTTTGTTGTCTGAGAAAACGCTGTTTTTATGAGCCTTGTTGTCTTTTGGATTATCCTAAATACACGAATAATCGGCACTATTATTTCTCTCGTACAAACAAGCTTTTACGGCGGCGATAACTGGTCCCCTCTCACTCAAAATAGATAACTAGCTAAGCTTTGGCACATCTGTGCTTCTGACACCCCGTGTGGGAAATGGCGTGATGTCAAGAGTGTGTGTATGTGTGTGTACACCCAAACCAAACATTACCACACAAACGTAAACTGCTCAAACCCAGACTCGCCAGACTCGTTCCGATACAAACAGGAGACGTTCCAATTATCGTATGTGTGTTAAAACGACCCTAAATTGAACAACTACGCGCCGTTCGAAGATTTGACCAACTAAAGCGACCTTATTTAACTTTGGGACAATGATCAGTAATCGGAATAATAGGAGAAGCTAAAGTACTAGTTTTAGATATCTATGCTTATTGGCTCTACCTAATGCAATCTCTTAAAATAACAACGTATGCAATGTATGCGATGCAAAGTGCGCTAAATAGCAAATGATTTCATATCCAGTAAGTTTAACTTCACAGGATTATATTTTAGGACGAAATGTCATAAATAAAACCATCATCTATCACTCCGAGTGAATAAAGAAGCGGCAGCTGCCAGCAAGATGGCGTCTCTAATGACAGTCACATTTTGAATTCCGCGGGCTTTTGTTGTGGGAAACGATCCGCGTAAAAACAATAGTGGGAGAGAGCCAGGCTGATGACAATCTGGAATAATTATAGGCGCCCTAGGCCTCTGAGACTCCCTGGTAGCTAGAGCGAATAGCGAACGAGCCGTCTGCGTCTGCCTTTCCGTAAACGCAGGCTGAATGACAATGAAATCAGTGCCTTTAACCTCTGAAAAAGATGCCATCAATGCGTTTGCGTTTTGTTCGCAAACAATTAGAGGCAATTAAGTAAAAAAACATGCGTTCTGCGTGTTGTTACTTTTTTTTCTTGGAGAGAAAAAAAAGTGGAATTACCCATGCCCAGGAGTCAGACCTCCCTGCTGCCCTGATCCCTAATTCACTTAGCGCGCATCAACTCGTGTAGTGTAAGTACGGCCTAAAAATAACCCTTTTTGTAATTATTGTTGGCTACTCTCAATGACACAAAGTTTTTATAAAATAGTTGAAGACTATATATAATATCTGAAACCGACTTCTTTCCTGTAGGTACAATGTATGCTTTGGGTTTGTAGCCGCATCAATTGTTAATCGTCGCGAGCGGTCCACAGAAAGCCAACTTTACGTCCAGCCCACAGCATGAATTCATGAGAATTCCAGTGCACTTGTCAAAGAGCAAATAGTATATACAAAGAGTTCGAAAAGTAAAAAGAGGAAGAAAAACAAAAGGCTGGAACGAGAGGGGAATACAAATGAGAGAGTGAGAATGCCCGATTTATACAGCGTGGTATAAAATAAATAATTACGTATTCGAAGCACGCTGTATTCTCGATAGTACGAGTAATACCCGTAGACAATGCATTATTTGACGCATAGGGCTGTGCAAGTGTATAAGTCATTTATACATTCACCCTTGAACTTTAAACAACAAAAAGTTATAAATAGTCATAACGAGCATAGCAACTTTTAATTAGCCCTAATTAGACAAGCCATAAAAACAAATGTCGAATAAACGAAGAGTACGAACGTTACGCTACGGACCTCCGATCGGAATTAATGTGGTAATTTAATTAAATAATTCGTGAAATAAAAAGCCATAAAATAAAAGCTTACGTGAGAGCTTTTAGAGTTTAAAAACCGCCCGACACCCCTAGCCGGGCGATCCAGTTGAACAAACGCCGCGCGCCGCTGCGCTCGCGCATCGATGCCACCCGCTGATTGGCCGAGCCGCTGCAAGTCGGGAGCGAGACGCCCCGCTACCTTCAACCCACGCGCTAGAAAGGGACAGCAACACTGCAGTCAACGGATGCGAGGGGCTACGATCATTGACTCTGCTCAAGGCCACGCCACGTTACAAGTGACTTTTGTTCTGCTCTGTGTCATCGTGCGCCTGCTGCTGTAATACTCATCTGTGGCCCTGAACTTGACCTTGGGCTTTCTTTTAGGCACAAGGTTACGTGAAAGTATTCTGAAAGTAAACTGGAAGCTGACCGCCGTCAATGTTGATTCAATTTGTAATGAGATGGAAAACCATGAGGAAAGAATGAGATGGAAATTCTTCAATCCCATAATTGCGGCGATAGACTAGCTAGCAAAAAGGCTAAACATGGGCACATCTCTGGATGCCTCTGCCACCTGCGAAAAGGTGAAATGCTATCTTTGTTTTTTTGTAATGGATGGGGGATAGAACACTGCCTTGGGGCACCCCATTTTAAATCACTATTTGAGTTGGTAGCTCACTTAAATCATGTCGGAGCCTTTTTGTAATTATTAAGTCGTCAAGTTGTCACACATTGATCGATGGGCGCCCTCGGTAGATTCAATTATTAGATTCATCAAACTTATTAGATTAGTTAATACAATTCAAGAGAAACGATTGATGGATAACTACTTCTCCTACTTTACATTGTATTAAAACGAGTCATGAAATGTTTAAAAGTAGTTGGAACACAAGTTCAACATTTGCACAAATCACTTTTTATGTCTATTTCCAAAGATGGCGGCTTCTAAGAAACAATTTAACTTGCACAGAAATATCTGGCTAAAAGTGGTTACAAACGTGCATCAGCCATCCCGTATGGAAAAAGGCGTTGTTGTTGTTGTAGTGCACAGGCTGCTAAAATTAAGTGCCGCTTAAATACCATATTTTCGCTGTTAGATCCCGAGCGAGATGGTTTTGATTTTCAGTCAAACGTTGACGGTTTTGTGTAAACATAAAATAAATCCCAAAATGTGGTAAGCACGAAACTCGCAAACGGTTGGACCGATTGGAATTAACTTTTACTAATTAAACCAAAAACTCATTTAGTAGAAATGGGGATTTTCTATGAGAATTAAAGACGTCGGCGGCGACGAGGGCTCGCGAACCAATTCGAAATTTGAATTTGGTTTCTTTTTAAAAATTCGAAGCGGCCAGTTCAATTGACAGGACGTAGCTAGTAGGTTATATAGATAACTGTTTTTAACAAACTTTAAATATTGAAGACTTTCTTGGAGAAGTTTATCGTGAACGATAGGGTAAGGTCAGTTCTTATCGCATCTGTTGCAAGAGAGATTGGGGCTAAGTTAGTTCCAGTTCAGATATTTGCTATTGAGATGAGTCAGGGACAGAAAAAGTAGATAATTAAACTTCTTAACACCGTCTCCATAGCTGCGGCGATGAGCTAGCCCCCAGTCACGCAAAATGGAGCATCGAATAACTTGCAAAAGGTGGGTGCAACTGTTCCTCAACATTTACATACAGGCACATTCCTTGCTTCTGACCCCACACTAGGATACCCTGTATCGTAGGGGAGAAAACGTAAACCATTTTCATCATTTACACAAGCTATTGTTCTAGGGCCTAAAGTTTAGTCTTTAGACCACGCTACATAATGAACTACACATGAAGACCGGAATGACTTGTTCTATGGGAATTTAACTGTAATTTAATGTTGTTTTCCGCTAGCTACTTGATTCATGATTATCCTTTTGCTTGAGGCCCATATTTATTGTTTTAATACACAAGTGGAGGTTAACCACTTTGCCACCAGTAAAGCATGCCCCGAGGACGGGAGACAAAATAAAATAAAATAATTGGTTGCTGTAGGTCATTTTCTGTCCGAACACTAAAATTTGTCTATGTGAGGTCACAACTTTGTAATACAACAGAAAGGCAAAATTTATTTGTACGTTGAAGCGAATACTTTTTAACCCTTTTATGCAGGTTTAAAAACACCTTTGTTTTATCAAAATACGGCATAGAATCACTTGTTTAATGTACACAGCGGACTTTGAACGTGGGAGTACAGGTAAACCTACGCAATAGCTTGATGATTCATTTTGTGAAATGAATAATGTCTTGTCATTACTTTATTATCATTTCCTGGGAACATGGACGCATTTCAAATTCCTAGATGGGCTGGCTTGACACGGGAATAAAGATTTTTCTTATATTGGATTGGCAGCGTTTTAATTTAACTTTGTGGGGACACCTTCGTCCGGGCCATTGGGTTGTGGAATGCACTAGAGATAAGCTCGCCTTTGTGAACTGTTTTGTGTATTTCTTGTTTTATGAAATTATTTTGGTGCAATAATGAAATTATCTCCTCAGCGCCGTTGGGCTAGTCCCTGTCACCCAAAACGGAGTATTGATTACTGGAAAAGGTTTGACGTTAGGTTCATGAGGCCTACGTGAGGCGTTTTTGGCGATCTGTGGGAGTTTCTACGCTCTCCTTCTCCCACATTGGTCCAATGTAGAGAAGTGGCAAAAATTACGATTGCTAAGTATATATAAATATCTACAGTAATAAAGACATTTGATTGATTGATTGATCGATTTACTAAAAGGGGTACAATTTCGTGAGGTTTTTCAAAAATGGGAATTTAGATAGATAGATGGATAGATAGTCACAATAAACAAACCAGAACACAGACAATTCAACAAGAAGGTTTGGAATAGAAACAACAAGAAAGTACTTGCGAATCAAATAAAACAGGGTGATCAGATCAGACATACATATACAACAATTTGTAAAAAAACTCAATTTGCTTTATTATTTTTAGTAAAGACTTCGTATTAAGGATTGATTAGATAATATTAGTAGTCTAGTACCACAGTGATACAATTTTACAATATAATACCAACGGGAACTATAGTTACCTTTGGAATACTTTAGTCAAGCAACGCATTACTTACTTTTACTTTAATTTCACCCAATTTTTCTCGCAATTTTACACTGTTTTTTGAGGGGGGGGGGGGGGGAAGTAACGTGATATTTGCCGAGACCAAATGTCACGTGGGGGAGGTGGGGGGTTCTCTCACGTGAGATTTGGTGAGCTTTGGCTTGACGACCCCTTAGCCTTAGAAGCTATGGTGACCTCTTTCTATTACGTTCCTTTTTGTTTCAAATAACAATAGGATTGTTAAAGATACCATATTTATCTGCATTTCATTAGCGAAGTTTACCTGACCCTAGAATGCGGAACTAGATGTCGCCTTTGACAGTCCTATTGTCCTTCTCTTTGATCTAACCACTCTAACCTAACAATAAGTCAACTATTATCCTAACATCGTCCCTGCCAAACCAAATGCAATGCCCGTTTATTTACACGTGCTTATTAAATAACCATAATCTCAGACATTTCTCATATTAAATGGCCATTGTAAGAGCCATTCCAAAACCTACGAAGTATTCTTTGCTAAGACCGTCGTATATTGTAAACGCGCCTTGGAATTAGCGGAAATAAAATATCAAATATCCCTGCTCAGCAATCGACCTTTCTCGTCCTAATTTGGTTTGCTGGAAGAGATCTCTTATATAGATAAGCTTGCCTCTATACACTATTTTTATGTAAGCCTTGTTGTCTGTATTTTATTTCTGTTCAATAAATAAATTATGAAAAATCGGCGGTAAGGACCGGCAAGCCTGAGATTAAATGGCTTATTGCAAATTATGTTTTAGATTAGGTAATTTTGTAGTGTAAAAGGAATAATCTAAAGAATAAGGTACCACACTGTTGTCGAAAAATCATTGAGCTAATAGTTCAATGCGAAAAAGATGTTAATGAAAAAGAGATGAACTCCACCAAAGCATTGTCACTTATTGGATTCCAACAGGGCGATAAAAATTACTCACTCATAAAAATTGGAATACCATGTTCTTACTGGAATCTAGAAACTATCCAATAAGATAACAAAACTCGCAAGTAAAAACGGCGCCTCTAACTTCACGTGAACCCAGAATCAAAGATGGCCGCCGCCTGAGCAACGTTTTGTTTGTTTTTCTCGTTCAAACACCATTCCTGAGGGTTCTATAGAAGTGAGCGAGAGGGCTATAGAATTCCCAGCTTTTATTACACGGGGTACGGTTTTTAGTCTCTATCAAAAGTGATAGTGTTTCCAAGGCCCTTATCCACTAAACTGAACGAAGTTAAACCTAGCTACCGTGTCGATCGGTTATGTATGGATGATATTGTTGTAGTGAAAATGTTGGTACGAATATTCATGTAAAATATTTTCTGTTTTTAGATATCTACGTTCACGCTCAAGATGACTCGGCTGAAAAAACATAGAAAAAACGTCTTAAAAGGAAGTTGAATAAACAGTGAAATCATGTTAAACTCACCAGATAAACTGAATTCTGGACACGCCGCGTATTACATCAATGTTCGGGTCATGTTGAGAACTTCATCTTCTGGACATATTACATTACATCTTGACGTGCTGCAAAGTTCTACAATCGTCTGCCGCCTTCTGGAACCTTCTGCCGCCTTCTGGAACGTACCTGGGCCTGGTAACTCCACCACCGTTGGCAGTTCTTATTCGGCAACGGAGGTGCAGTTCCCTCTCCTAGGTGCGAGGGTCGACGAGCTCATACAACATTCTATAATTTTCAAGAAGCAAGAAATGAAGCAGGACCGTGCTGAACGGCGTGTTTATGAGGAGGCCTGTACTCAACAGTGGGTCCCCTGATGAAGATGATGAGGAATAGTTATTATGTTCTTCTCATTTAGCTTGGCCACATCGTGTGCATTAAATTGTACCTTTTGGGAGTACAATTTGCAGGAGAACTATCACATATATGAATTTTTACATACATGTTGTTAGATTGTGTAGTGATTGTTTTATGGAAGCAGAGTTTTTTTTTTTATTTGTGTTAAGGGATAGCAGATTTTTTTAGAGCCAGTTAGAGAGACCCGAATTCCATTAATAGTGTCTGAGAATGTATAATTCCATGATTTGTTGTTAATATAATTGCAGCATAACATATTATACTTATTGCACCCAAACTAAAGGGTGGAATACTGGAACTAATACCCTTAATGTAGACAAGAAATAACGTAGGCCCTAAAATACTACCCTGTGGTACTCCATAATTGATGGGCATTGGGTTGCTATGTCAATCACCTTTTTTAGTTATTTGTTTGTCTGTTAGATAGCTATATTTTTTTAATAAGACCATTTTAAAAACAGTACCAAAGGCTTGTTAGGTCTAGGAACACCCAAGTGACAGTAGACACTTTGGAGTATGAACTAGTGTTACCACTATATCTTAGACCCCAACGTCTTCCGACCAACAAAAGTTAGACTGGAGGAATAATAATAATAAATATTAGAGGACAATCTTACACAAATCGGACTAGGCCTATAGTAAGCTCAATAAGGCTTGTGTCGTGGGTACTAGCAGACGATAAATTTAATAGAGATAAATACACAGAAAACATCCAAGACTAAGAAACAAATATTCAAGATCGTCACACAAATATTTGCCCTTACCGGGAATCGAATCCAGGACCGTCAGCTTCGTAAGCAGGCTCACTAAACGCTAGGCTAAACCGGTCGTCAATGGATATTAAAATTAAAGGCACACATTTAACATTATCGTAAGCAGATGGCAAAATACTTGTTGTGTGATCAGTAGCTAGTTTGTATTTGCGACTTCTATCCTGAATCCATTTCCCTTTCAAATAGATATTTTGAAGGATTTGAATTGGAAGGAATCGGGATATGTCAAAGATAAAGAATCAAGCCACGCGAGAAGGCCCAGGTTCGAACCCCGGTGTGGGAGAAGAAAAAAAACCCAGGTCTTGGATGTTTAATTGTGTGTGACGTAACTGTTTCTGGTTCCCACGACGACACGGTATGTGCCTGTTCAGAAATATTTATGTTTTATGTGATCTGGTTTCCGAGATAACTGACTAAGCGCAGCTGTGCCTTTAGCACTCCGTATGGGAAAAGTCGTGACGCTGTTTCATGTTGTTGCGTTTTGTTATAGTGCGCTTGCGTGAGTGACACGTGTCGATGATGCGTGTGAGTGAGAGGCCCGCGGTTTGAAGCGCGGGGCTCTTCTCTCACGAGTATCGCTGTACGTGTTATTTCCACAAACGCATTATTCAGCTTAAACCAAAAGCACTATCTAGAAGTTATAAAAATCTTCAAGACACCCAATATGTTTGCTAATATATTTTTTATGAATTCCTCTGCGGACAACCCATCTTTTTACAAAATAAAACTCTTTATTACTAACAAATATTTAATTTAACAATGTCTAACCGAGATAAAAAATGTATCGAGTAATTTCTATTGTTTATACAAAATGTTGAAATTGGTAAAGCGATCTTAGCTTACTATTACGAGTTTACCTATGAGTGTACATGTATCATGTGTATTTTTAGAAGACACAAGCATTATACAAGCTACAATTTCGATCTGTTAGAGATGGATAACAAATAAATTACTATTATTATTAGGCTATTATGTAAATGGAACATCAAAAGTCTAACTTAACCGAGCGACTGTTCACTGACCGAGCCACGCTAGCCGGCAGTGGCTCAATCAGTATTTTAGTCGCCCGATTATGATTTTCCATTCCGTAACAGATGTAACAAAAACCTGCCCCTGTGAGTAGTGGGCCGACTCGTGTTTGCCGCACATTTTATCGCGTCTGTGCTATTGAGAAGTCTGTAAGTCGCGGATTTTGACATTTAGATGCGATAAACACGAGTCGCGCGGGACGTACTACAGGGGCTGTAAAGAGGCCTGTAAGTAGAGTTTAGGTACGTCATTATAAATATTGCAGAAAAGGCGAAATGTATTTCTTTTTCCTAAGGCCCGAATATACAACTACTACTCAATGTCTGACGGAGACTCAAGCTCATGCTGTCACGGTCTCCCGCTCGGGAAATGATGAACATCGGCACTATGATATTAAAGCAGCACTCTATTTGGGCAGCAGTTTGTGCATTGGGCCGTGAGATAAGTAAGTGGCTATATTCGTACATCACTCCGAATATGGCAACGGCTTTTTTCCTGTAAGTATAAAAAATAACGGCCTTACAAATAAAGAAAAGTTATTCAGAGTTTAACTTATTCAGTGTTTTGTCCTTTTCATACGTCGAGTAAATGTCAAATTTCAAAGCAAGACTGTATAAGTTAAACCGTGAATAACTTCTTTTATAAGTAAGGCCGAAGTGTTTAATCTTTCTTACAGCTAGCACCATATATTGGCCATCACCGCAAAACCCAATATAATCTTTATTTGAGGGCTAATAAAGACTATTGTTGAAAATAAAAACAATGTGACAATAGGGAACAATAGAAGTCTGTCAAATTATTGGCGCTAAGTGTAGACAAACACCAGAGTAAGTAAGCAAAGAGTTTCTTTCAACCGAGGTTACAAAGGCATCACAGAGTATGTCACTAATGAAAAGAGTTTCATTATACAGAGAAATGAATTGTTAATATCCAGATATCCTTAGAACCTCAGACGAATGAAACTTTTTGTTGCTGTTGACAATGTTCGACAAGTCTCAGACTTAGGTGACTTCTACCAAAAAGCCGTGTGTAATCTTTCCCATTACTAAAAAAACTATTCATGTCATTGTGACTTGACATGCGGTCAAGATGCAGTCTTCGACAGTCCTACTGTTGTTTGAAGTTTTATATCATATTAAATCAACCTGTAGCCTAAGTATCTCTGACATCTAGGATTGAACCAAGCTAAAAAAAAAATATTTCGTATAATGGATGACTTATATTTTTTTAATAATTTTTAAAATAACACCCCTCGTGACGTCACTCACTTACCGTTTTGGAACGGTTGTACTTGAGGCTGGTTGTTTCCGATTGTAAAACTAAAAAAATATTATATCAATATTTGTTTATGTTCCGACTGACATCTGCGTTATAGACTATCAGGGAAACTGTTGATACTTGACAGCTTTACAGAAAAGCCAACTTCACGGCGAAGGGAATTGGAACAAACTACGCCGTAGAGCACAAATGAAATAGATTATGTCTTTTACGGATATTTCAGTAATCGTGAAATATTTTTGACAGGAATAACGGTATTTAGTTAGCGAATAACTGTATAACACAATTATCTCGAAATGGTTGTCTCAGTTTGGTACGTTTTTTATTAGGGTTCCATACACAACTGGTAAGAACGTAACCCTATTACTAAGACTTCGCTGTCCGTCCGTCTGTCACCAGGCTGTATCTCAAGAACCTAGCTAGCTAGAGAGTTGAAATTTTCACAGATTATGTATTTCTGTTGCCGCTATAACAACAAATACTAAAAAACAGGATAAAAGAAATATTTAAGGGGGCTCCCATACAACAATTCTTTCAATACCACATACAAACTTATGGTTACGTACATGGAGTGTGAAAGTAACCGCACCAATAACTTTGTAAACAATATTTTGTTGTGTAAAATCCAAACTATTCACTCCACACCATCGCTTCCATTGAACGGTGGTACGGAACCCTTCGTGCGCGATTTAGACTCGCACTTGACCGGTTTTTATTTTTTTACATGGCTCATTGCGATAAAAAATCCTAGATGTCGGAGATACATAATAAGATAGGGATGTCGATTTGTCAATTTGTCGATTTGTCAATTGCCATTGAAATTCCCAGAAGTCAGAGATAAAAGATCAAGGCATACTGGTCAATTCATCTGTAGCACTTATTGGTCAACAGCTTGCCCGCAGTAGGTACCAATTACAAGTCAGAGCAGTGTAGGAAGCAGGAATAATTAAACGTCGAAAATTGTATGAGTATCGAACTGTCAGTGACTCTTATGAACAATGACTTAAGGTTCAGTTTATCTGAACTCGAACACTTTTTTACGGCTTGTGTTTAAACGATTACCAAAAACGCACCTATTTTACTACCAATATATTCGAAATGACTGCCAGAATGGATAAATGTCCACCAAATAGTGTTTGGATAAACGATCACTAAACTTCTTTTTTTGTTTTGTGTACTTAAGTTTATGTTTTAAGTATTTTTTGTTGTCCTTACATGTTCAACCTAACACGAAGGATAAAGGGGACTTCGCTTCGCTCACCCCCTTTACCCTTCACCTAAGCTACCGCAGTATTTTGCCGTGATATTTTTGCAACTTTTGGTGTTCATTTATCCATTTTGGGCAGGAAAAAAATATTTTGGTGATCATTATATTTGTTGCCCTTTTTTACTCTGGTAATTATTCCTGCTTGAGCCACCGCAATCTTTAGCTGGATTCGATAGCTCGACTCTGTATGTCTTGAAATATCCTGATTCCTTTGAAATTCAAATAAAACGGTTTAGATGACAGCTCTTGTAAACCATCACGTTCTGGAGCCTTATTATCACAGAGTGCTCAGCTCATTCAGGTAAGAAACAGTTACCCTTTGTAATCCAGAGATGGGGTTGAGAGTAACGATGGTAATTTAAACGCCATGGTTTTGTCATCATACTTCTAGATGGCGCTAGGCGCTGATATTAGAATGGTACAATCACAATGTTAAAGATTTGGTAATAGGTTGGTATTGAGTAAAGAAATATATTTGTAACCTATTAATTGTAATTTACAAATTGTTAATAGAAGTGTCAAAGAAAAACATAAACATAAACAGGAGACAAACACAACAGACATATTTTGTTCTTCTATCTGTATTAGTATAATATTAAAGTATCCGTGATATTATATCTGACATCAAATTAAAATTCAACCAAACAGAAGCCGATAATTTCACAAGAGTTGTTTTCTTGAGATCTAAATAGTCAATTTAGAATTAGGATAGGATCGCGACTGATATCAGAAATACATAATAAATAAATAATAAGCGACTGATTGGTGAACGTAAATTTGAAGATGGCTAAGATTTCAAAAGATCGATGTTAAAGCTATCGGTATTGATTTCACAGATACAGAAAGGAGCTACACCTATCGTGAGCCCCTTTAGATTACCGTTCGACCTGTCAGTAGCTTGATTCTCTAGCTGCCATCAATCCGGATCGTAATCAATTTGACATTTTGAAGGATGTTAGACGCCTTCAGAGCACATTTTGATTGCGATTGATATATTAAGGATTTGAATGAACTAAAATGTTGTCAGTAAACATTTCAAAATTCCAAAAACAGATTCCAGGTCACAGTGATAAGAATCGAGCTACACAACACTATTATTTCACTCGAGAACTTTGAACTTTGAAAATGATCTGGATTATTCGGGATATATGTTTAATATACAGAATCAAGCTACATCCCCCTTATTCAATATCAATATCCCCATACAAAGCCCGCGATTTTAAACCTTGGTAATAAAGTTCATGACCTATGAAAAATAATCACTCATCAGTTGATGACCCCCCGGTGAGTGGGTAAATAAATATCAGTCAAATCGACGCCGTTTATGTCAAATTGACAGATAGTGTATGGAGAAACTGTCACTTCTCTACAATTTTAGGTCAATGGGAGCTATGTCGGCCTTTGCTCCCGCTAGGTGGCGCTGGCATATTTGGAGGCAAAGAGTTTTATTCATCTGAGGTTAGGTTCAAATACACGTCGCGGGATCTTTCAAATAATGGGAAAATTAACCTAAAACGAGTTTAGCACCCCATATATTGTACGAAGAAGTAAATATAATTTGATAACATTGACAGATAGACAGCGTCTAACCACACCAGCGCCATCTGCAATTAGCTTATCCTCATCTGCCATTGGATTTGCCGAATATATTTTTACATAAATTGACATATCACACAATTTAAAACTATATGTAATAAAGGAACTCAATGAAATCTACGTATCAAGTTGAAGTGTTCTTTCCAAGATATACAACAGATTAAAATAAAATTATGACATGGTCACCAATAGAGATATACAAATCACTTCGTATCTTTGCTTTGCACTAAGGATATATATATATATATATATATATGTATATTATCGACCCAGCATAGCCAGTGGGTCACTGACAGTCACATTCAATGGCAGTACTTAATAATCGTACGATAACTCTATTCTGAAGGCTCATGTATTTCTGACCTCAATCGCGACAACAGTAACATGTTGAAGTCGACCAATTAGAACCCGATTATTTTTCGTCCTTCTGGAACATGCTTTCCGTTTCCCGAAACACCCGTTCCAAATAACAGTTTTTTAAACGACCCTACGCCAACAGATCTGTTTATCATAGGCTCCCTATGCCAAAACACCCATTTCTCATTGCATCCGTATGCCATAAGATTCGTTTCTTATGACACTCGTATGCCCAAAAGATGCGTTTCTCATAGGATCAGTATGCCAAATCACCCGTTTCTCATTGCATCCGTATGCCAATAGATTAGTTTCTCATGACATTGTAAAGAGGTTACACATATCTCTATATATGACGTAGTTCCTCCGGTCGTTTTCGCAACCAGTTGCGAGTTAAGAATTTTTATTCCTTGTTCGCAACCATTTGCGAATCAAGAGAACTTTTTCCTTAACCGCAACAAAGCATCCTGATGATTAAGTTTCGCAACCAGTTGCGGCAAAAGATGTTGTTTCCCTTATTAGCAAACTTCGATAATAGTTTGATGACACCATATTTTTTTATTTACCTACAAACTTTTCAAGCGTTTACAGGTCACTACAAAAATATCAAGTAGACAATTAATAGGTATCTAATCTTGACAATGCACTCATTGCGACGTGCTCACGTCATAAGTAATTTGACAAAAGTAACTTTATCTGTAATAATATAATTTCAAAGTCTATTTTAATAATAAACATGTGCCAAATCTTCCAACGTGTTCCCCACTTCGAGATCGGAAAATATTATATATTTTAGTTCATAATTTTTCCAGGTAACAAAGAAGAATAACTCGTTTCATTTTGTTGATTTTTTATGTTTTTATCAGGTAAAAATAGTAGATTGACATTGCGATTTTTCGTTTTAATTGCATATTTTTTTATTCACTATCTTATCCACTGGTTGCGCATCCCATCGCAGCAACGTAAGTTTGGGAAGTTCTTATTCTTTGTTCGCAACTAAATTGCGGTTAAGGAAATAGATCTCTCTATTCGCAACTGGTTGCGAACAAGGAATAAAAATTCTTAACTCGCAATTGGTTGCGAATCGTAGTTGTGAAAACGGCCGGAGGGGACGTAGTGACGAGAACGGATGTTGTGGGAAAGGAATATCAAGCTTAACGTGTTTTTTGGGGTAAATACATTCGGGGAATCGGATTATTAAGGAAAAGCTAGTGACGGGAACGGGTGTCATCTCCTGAAATATCTTGAAATATCTTTTTGAAATTATGACGTTTTCGACTTCTATGATCAAACGATGAGCTGGATTGTGGCGTAGGGGTACTAATCGTGTTCTGATTGGTCAAACGTAAATTTGAAGTTGGCGCACATCGTTTCAAAAGATGTATTTGAAAGAATCGGGACAATGTCAGAGATACAGAAACGAGCTACATACAACCTGTAGCAGATGCAAAAGAGTGGCAGGTTTTAGAGACATCATCTTGAAAATAAAACTGAATAATAAGGATAAATAATAAACGGTTGGTCCAAACTTAGACGTATCTTGAAGGGATAAATAAAATAGATCTTATTCGAGAGAAGTGGTTCAGAATGATGTCCCTAACTTAGTCATTTTTAAACTCGCATTATTGATGGTAGAGAACCTTTCGACTTTGACGATTATATGACGATATGTTATATTTTTTGTACTGGCCAATGACATTTAGTTGTTTACAAAAAAACACAAGATTAGTAATGCGAGTCCAATCCACTTTTTGTTCAAGGTAAGTTATACAGCTAACATCAAATTATAATATTCATAAGTCTTTTGTCAGGTGCTACTTCGCCTTAAGCAAGTCATTCTTTCAGTCTTTGAAAGCTAATAAAAAGCGATGTTTGTAAGATAAACTGTAAGTTTGTCATAAATTGAACAAGGTACATAAGTGCGCCTTAAAAAGTTGGTTTCAGTAAGCAGCTATAAGGTTAGTGGAACTACCTACAGATATTTTTGGGTACAACACATTAAAAACTGAACTAAATGAGTGAATGAATTTTAACAACTGAGCGAACATAAAAGTCATACAACTTAAGAACATTGATCTAGGCTTCCGACAATATTTTTCATATAACAGACTCAAAAATTGGAACAGAATTTTTGCGATTTATACCTTATTTCTGACCGGAATATAAGAAAAAAAATAGGACGCTAATGAGAGAATTGTTTACTTTAAATTATAATCATAAGAATTGTGACTTTGACCACACTATGCGTTGGTATTGATTGTTTTGAATCTCTTAATAAATTAATTTACTCTATTTCCATACAACTGCAAAGTACCAACTAGTAATTTATTGCCATTTTGTATTATAGGCACCGTATGATAATTCAAATAAGTTATTTTTAATTCTCATATCAACAAACTAAGACCCAAGGCGATTGAGATCGCCTCATTTGCGTACAAACATCGTTTTTAATATAATTTAGTCAATATTTACAAGACTATTATATGACTCCTAGATACTCCATAAGTATGCCATTTGTAGTTCATTATATTCTAATCTAATTACATAAGACAGCCTTGAATTACCTGAAAAATAAACATGAAAATATGAGCCGTTGTTTCTATTTGGTAACGTTTTCATTCCTACAATGCAGTTTGATTACATTATTTATTTGGTCATTACTTCTTTCACTTGCTCATTGATTCACACATTCATTCAATAATTCACTACTTCGTCCATTCAAGCGGTGGATTGTACTACAGAATAAAGCTTATCAAGCGATTTTACTCAATTTTTTTATTTAAAACGCACAAACTCCCTCACTCACTCCTGTCCTTACCTAACTGGCGCGGCAGTGAGGTGAGTGTGCATCTCTCTCGGCGCCGGCGTTGAAGCTGATGTTGAGCAGCATGGCCTCGAAGGGGTCGCTGCGCATGCGCTGCTGGTTGGCGGCGGCGGCGGCGCGCGCGTCCGACACTAGGCGAGGCTCTGATTGACCGTCCTGAACACAAACACATCATTCCCATTATATTTTAACATGAAGGTTTTGAATGAAATTTAGGACACAGATAGCTTATGAGCTAGATAAACAAATATAATACTTTATATCCTACTGCACCAGAACAAAGCTAATGTTTTCTCGGTTAGTGATACAATGACTCCTAGGTACACGCAGTCGAAGTTGCGGGCACCAGCTAGAATAACATATCAATCGGCAGAAAAATTGACAAGATGTGAACATTTTTATTAATATAGTCGTAACGAATAAATTGGGCAACTGTGACGACCACACTTTTTTTTTCTACCCTGCAGCGGCAACCCACCAACTGTCATGTTAAATAAGTCGACAACCCTAGCAGCTTTCAATTTAGTGACTTGAAACAGAATACCTCGGTTCTGGTCTTTGACTTGACAAAGGCGTTTGATTTTGTACCCCATGAGTTATTGTTAAAAAAATTAGAGGAATATGGTGTAAGAAGACCAGCATTGCAATGGATCCAAACATATCCACAAAATAGAAAACAAAGTGTACGCATTCATAGGCTAGCTAGACGAGAACGACATAGAACAGACAACTATGGTGTACCTCAAGGATGTGTACTGGGGCCGCTCTTATTTATTATGTGTATAAATGACATCCCTGATGAAAATAAAAGAAATAACCGCTTACTATAAAATAATCATCTTTATCAAACAAACATCCTAATTACTTCCTAACAAACATACAACTATAGTGCAAGTTGTAGACTGGTTAAATAATAATAACCTACAATTAAATGTAACTAAGACAAATCCAATGAATTTCAATAATATAAATGACATTTACATAAATTACAACAATCAAATAGGTGAAGAAAGCGTAAAAATTCTAGGCATTACAATTGACAAATATTTAAATTGGAAACCGCACATTGAATATAGGTTAAGATAGGCATGCAGTAAAATTAATAGGTTCTTATATGTCCTCTCCAAGATGAGAAAAATCACGACACGACAAACAACACTGGCTGCATATCACGGATATGTCGAATTTGTGTATATGGCTGCATACCAGTCTTAGGTATGGCATAATGCTATGGGTGAATTTGGCCGAGCCTTCATTATGCAAAAGAAATGCTTACGGGCTATGGTTGGCGCCGCACCGCTAGATTCGTGTAAGCCACTATTAAAAAAACTACATATACTGCTGTTACCCTGCTTATATATATTTGAAGTCGCCGAATTTATACAACCACACCTTAAATTGTTTGTAACAGCAAAACAAAGGTTCCCTAGAAATACAAGAAATCCTAATAGACGAGTACTAGATAATGTGCCACGGACAGCAAGGAACCAAAATAATTGTTTCGCAATGAGTGTAAAAATAAATAAAAAAGTGCCTAATTAATTAAATAAAACATCTCCCACAAAAAAAACTCATGGCTACTAGAGCATATTTTTTATACACTGAAGGAGTTCTTTCTCACTAAGAATTTAAAAGTAATATTCCAGGTCTTATATATATACTTACTACAATAAAGTATTTGCATGCTATATAATACAGCTAGTTAGAGAGTAAAATGACATATTATATTAATTTAAGAACTTGAATGTAATACCAAAATCATTTACGAATCTGAATCCAAGATTCTAGTTGTATATAAATAAGTGTTTAGGTAGACGCAGCAAATGCACCTATACCCTGAAATCAAAATAACATGACAGTTGGTGGGTTTCCGCTGTAAGGTAGAAAAAAATTGTGTTGTAGCCTTCGTCGGCCAATTCATCGATGCGATTATTCGATTAATTCCCATTCCAAAATTAATTACTTTTGAGGTAACTGTAGAAATTAATTAAACCAATTGATGACTTTTTATAATGGAATCGACGTGTCTCCGATTTTACTGTATCGATTTTCACAACTCTATAATGATTGCAACATTAAAAGAAGAAGAAAAGCCAAACTGTCATTTTGGTGCAGTAATTTAGATTTCAGGGTTTACTTCGCGCGTCACACGTTCTGCAACACCGCTCAGTCGCTCCTATCACTCATAGATAAGAGTGTATTTGCTACAACTGTTCTAAATGAAAGACGTTTTTGATATGAAAGAATTGATACGCTTGGTTCGCATACATATCGAGGTGCTTACGGCGTCTACTTCTATGTACGGTCTGTGACTACAACCCACCATACCCTCAAGTACTGAGGACACCCACCTCAGGCCTAGGGCTCCAAAGCCGCACAGCAGTCTCGATCCCGCTGGTAGCCAGCAGAAACATGGAGGGGTGCATCTGTATACAGTTGACTATGGACTCGTCGCCTCTCAGAACCCGTCGGATGTTCGTCGTGCGGCGACTCCAGAAGAATATGCTGCCGTCGTCGGAACTGCGAAAAAAATGCATATCAATAGGACAATCAGTAAGTAGTCTTCGTGTTAGGTTGAAATGCAACAAATTGAAAAATCATAAGTCGCTGCCAAACCAAAAATATGTGTGCGAGTCGCACTCGCGCACGAAGGTTTCCGTACCACGGTACAATGATATGGTAGGGTAGGGATGGTTTGGATTTTACATAGCAAAGTTATTGGTGTTTACAATGTTATTGGTGCGGCTGCTTTCATACTCCATGTACGTAATCAGATGTATTTATAAGTTTGTATGTCAAAGTCAAATTTCTTTATTACTGTAGATATTTGATACTGTAGATTTGACGACCCGAATGGCCGAGTCGGCAGTGACTCTGCCTACGAAACCAATGGTCCCGGGTTCGAGTCCCGGTGGGAGCAAATGTTTGTTTGATGAGAACGGATGTTTGTACCCTAGTCATGGTTGTTTATCTATCTAAGTATAATATTTCTCTATATAAGTATGTGTATCGTTGTCTAGTACCCAAGATACAGGGAATCCTAGTTTGGGGCTAGATCAATGTGTGTAAATGGTGTCCAAGGTATTATTATTATTATTATATTTACATAAACTTAGCAAACATTCCTCTTCTCTACATTGTACCACTGTGGGAGGTGAAGGGCGTAGGAAACCCACAGATTGATTTTAGATCTCTTTAAAAATTGGTTGTGCTTAACTAATAAAAATATTACAATATTAATTATTATAATTAATAAGCAGGAATAAAAAAATACAAAATTATATTGCCTCACTCCACTAAATTATTAGACCACCATTCAATCTTTTTTCAAACACCTTTCTCATCAGTATTAAAAACATTGTAGCAATTTTTTTTGTAGGCGCATCAACCTGGTAAAAACAAATCGTTTACTTAGTATAAATTGTTTGACTAATCGTGTATTTGTTATGTCAATTGTTATTTAACTTCACTTAAATAAATGAACTTCGAAAAACAAAAAAAACAACACGACCCAAGGTGAAGGTCGTGAGTCAAGGTATAAAGTCCTTCCCATAAGCAGGTTTCTGATTAGTCTGTTCAATAAAAAACAGCTGATGTCAAGTTGAACTTGGTTAAACCAACTATAGCTGCGTCGCATATATTATACTATATGGCAACAATGTAGCTACTAATTTTCTATATTTATTGGACAGGTACAACGTATCCTGAGTCAGAGTAAAGAAAGTTATTAATAAAATAATTCATGTCAAAATATAAAATTGCATCGCTGTGATGACACGTTAAATTAAGTATATAAATATTAATTCTATGCACAGATTTGTTTTGTTGTTCGGTCAAAAAACAGGCATATGGAAAATTGCATAGCATAAAATTGCATTTCATCCTACTGTGATTTATAGATAATTTTAAAACCTTGGCACTTCCAGGTGGGTTTCTTAAGTTCTATATTCTGAATTTTTTTTCATAATTTTAGACTCTGTAGTTTAAGAGATAAGGGAGATGGTCATTTTTGCACTTTTTTGATCAAAACTGAAGTCATCAAAACTAATATCAAAAAAATAAAATAAAGTTTATAAAGAGCCCTTTTCAACGATACCTTACACTGTTACGGTAGTTTTTTATGAATTGAATTATGTTGCGGTTATCAGGCTAAGTATTTTTTCAGAAGATTTTAAGACTCTAACTCTTATAGTTAATGAGAAAAGTGCCCGTGACAGACGGACGGACGGACGGACACGCGAGTGATCCTATAACGGTTCCTTTTTTATCTTTTGAGTTACGGAACCCTGTAAAGGTTAGGGGTGAGGCCACACAATGCGGTGCGGCACCACTGCAGCGCCGCTGCTGGGCGTGGGTATTGTATGGGCATATCCCAAACTCCCCCCCTCCCCCCCCATCCTGTCCCGCCTGATTTTCTGCCGGCATGCGGCGCCGCACCAAACGATGCGCCACCCTTAAGGGATTAGATATGGCCAGCGCCAGGGGCGCGAACAAAGAAATGCATCTTTAGCTTCAATTCTAGGCTAAACTAGACAACATAAAAATGTAGGATAAATATATGTTATAAAAGGTCTATTAGAGATAAGAATGGACTTTAAAAATTACCGGATATCTGTTATATTAAATACTTAAAAATATTTTTCGCAATGCATTATTATTATTATTTATATTTTATTTCAATTTTTATTTTATTTTATTTTATACAATTATTATTCAACTAAATGAACAAGCGCTCGGAGACGAAATCAGGTTCCTATATGAAACTTACACGCAAAAATAGGTAAAAAAAGGGAAAATTTTTAGTTGTTTTATTTTATTTTATTTTTAATGTTATTATTACAGGAGTTTAGTAATATTTTCTATAATTTTCTTGGTCTCGGAGCTCGGGCTGCCCCGCGGGGCTCTGCGCGGGAGCATGCGTCAGTCTGCTTCGACGCGATGCGACGGGTATTTGTTTTCTTTGTCTAATTCTCAATGCCATTGGCCCTTGTTCAGCTCTTAAAGCTCATTCACACATTCCGACATTGACGTCAAATAAGACGAAACCTCATGATGACGGATGGAAGTTCACATTGCATACGGAATCGTTTTTTCTTCTCGATTCGTTAAAATATCCGAATAACTCTTGATTTAACGTATCACGATTTTAAAAGACGATTCGTTATTTAACGTATCCGTTAACTTTCATGATTAGTGATTCGAGTGAACACGGCCATGCACGGGCATTTAAAAATCACGAATTGAAAAATTACCATTTGCCAAAAATGCAAATCGTCCCCGTAAGAATGAGCTCTTAAACAATAAAGTAGTTTTGCCATACATATATAGCAAAACGACTTTATTGCTATTACTTTATATATAACTCTTGTTACGCGATGCAGGATCGAATGAAAATTGAATTGGGAATTCAACTCACCCAGCAGCTATAAACTGTCCTGATGGTCCCAGGTAGTTGGCCTCCTTGATATCTGTGGTGGTGTTGCAGTGTCCTAAGTAACGTTGGCTGTAGTCTAGCGCGCTTGCGCGTAGCTGCCGCTCTAGGACGCTGGTCGTTTGGTTCTCTTCTTCAACACCCGACACTGGAAGGATACATAAACATTTATATACAGGCACATACATAGCCTCTGGTCCCACACTAGGAGACCCGATGTCGTGGAAACCATAGGGGCTACCACAACCTTTATACTGATTCAGATAAGGTTCAAAACGAGAACTTCACCATGGCAACCATTTCCATTCCAATAGGCCATAATGGGCGTTTAAATAAGTCTTGGGACTAGATAAATAAGACGGCCATAGTAATTTTGCGGATCAGGTTAGGTTCCTAAACTGAATCTGCATAAGATTTTGTGGGAACCCCTCGGAAACAGCAACACACACACACACGCACACACACACACATATATATATATAAACGCCTGGAGATTGTCTTTCCTTCCTCCCCAGGCGGCATTGGAACATTTTGATGATATGTGATGAATTGTTTGACTTGACTTTCAAATGTATTTAAGGCGATACCTCGTCCGTGCAAAGGTCCCCGTTACTCCAGGCGGAAAGACCCGCAGTGTGAGAGGGACGGAATCGGAAAAAAATGAAAAACCGTAGCGCTAAACAACAGAATAATTGATTAAAAATAAACTACTCTATTTTGTTAAAAAGTTTTTTCAGGAGATTTTGCGAATACATAATATCTACATTTTGAACGCAGTTCCACAATGAAATTAGTTAGGATTTCAGAATTACAGGAAAAAATAATATAATTTAGAGGTGTTTTCGTAATTAAATTCTATCGAGAAAATTTCATCCAATCGCGTTTTTGTTTTGGTGAAAATCTTAATCAAATACTCAATAAACGTTTACCCTAAAATCAAATCTGTAGATGACTTCATGGTGGAGTAAATGGATTCGAAAAAAACCCCATTTTATTTTCGTAGCACCTTAACATACTTTCGACTTACCAAACATATATTTTTTATATCTTACACAGATCGAAACAGGCTTATCAAGGCTTGTATTATGGGTACTAGCCCTTACCGGGGTTCGAACCCAGGACCGTCAGCTTCGTAGGCAGGGTCACTACCCGCTAGGCTAAACCGGTCGTCATCAATTCAATCCTACAATCCATAAGTCAACGCGTACTGAGAAAGAAAATGCTCGAGCAGTTTTATTTCACTCTGGATTTAAAACTATTGAATGTGTAGTGAAGTAATATTTAGTCAAACAAAAAAAATCTAAGCTAACCTTACCAATTATTAATTAATAAATAATTATTGGTAAGGTTAGCTTAGTAAATCATCATATATTTATAAGCATAATAAATCATATATTTGCTGCTGATTTATTATATTTGAAGCTAGTTTTAACATATTTTTGGATAGGTTTATAGTATTTGAGGGTCGGTTTATAATATTTGAGGGTAGTTTAATCACATTTAAGGGTAGTTTTTTTATATTTGAGGGTAGGTTTATAATATTTGCGGGTAGGTTTATAATATTTGAGGAAAGGTTTATAATATTTGAGGGTAGTTTAATAGTATTTAAGAGTAGGTTTATAATATTTGAGGGTAGGTTTATAATATTTGAGGGAAGGTTTATTATTTTCCTTATTGAATTACTGGGCAAATATTGTGCTTTAGCGACGTCTTGTGAGAAATGACAATGTGATGATATGTATTAATGTGCATATTGTATTTATCTTTATTCTACAGTGCACGCTAACCAAATGCAAAAGCCTTAAGAAAACAAAAGCGAAAAGGCTAGTGGTTCGTTAATCACTAAAAGGACATTTCTTCCAGCAAGCTGTTTATCTGTACATACGTTCGTCCGGCTGTCGTTCCAGGCTCTCTAGGGCTGTGTTGATGTCCTTCTGTAGCAGAAACACCGCATGGCTGTTTGCGTGACGGGGAAACAACTCCTGGGAAAAACGAAATTATTACAGTCTGGAGGCCACCAGGCTATTTCGTGAGTAACTCGAGTGCGTCAGATTAAGATATACAAAATACAAAAATACAAAATATGGTATAAAAATATACAGGATACAGATATGGGAGATACATTACACCCTGATTAGTAATTCCACCAAATTTATGCTTACTATCTAGAACCGTGTCGTTAGGTACAAAAATGAGTCCTTACAAGTGGAATTTTCTCGAGCGCGTCAGACTAAGATATGGTAAGTTAATTCATGATGATAAGAGAGTCGGTGGGTCACAAAGTTTGATAAAAAGTCCCTCGCGATATCTTCAAATCGTCAGAGCTATTGAAATGTACAATTATCAGCATGTCATTAACTCACCATCTATAAGTCTGACGCGCTCGAGTAAATCCCACTTTTATGGACTTCTTTTTTGTATCCCTAATGGCTCTAGATGGAAGGCTTAAATTTGGTGAAGTTACTATCTAAACAGGGTGAAGTTATCTCCCATTCTTAATCTGACGCGCACGAGTTACCGTACTATTAGATACAGACATATACATAGCTTCTGATATCAATACTCATAGATCTGCTTATCTTACCATTGGTACCAAGGTAACATTGTCAATAATGTAGGTAATTCAGAGTATTTTGAAGTTGTCTCAAGCCGGCAACTACTTTTCTACCCGCCAATAACTTGGAACGTTATTGTCGCAAGTGTGATGAAGGATTTTATAAAAAAATATTCTAGCTATGGGGCGCCATCTGTCGGCAGTTATTCTCATTTCTTACACTGTAGTAAGTGGGATGCACAACCGACAACTCGAAATTTGACAGATCCTCAAAATCACTGTTACTTTCTCTCACTGGGGAATGACAGCGCCAATATGACATTTAAGCGGAACTTTATTTAACCATTACTGCGCCTACGCGCGAGGCATCGCGATTTTTACCTCGTGCCTTGGTAATAAAATTCAAAATCTATTTCTAGAAATGCCATGGGAGGTAAGTCTTTGAGCAGCTCTCTGTGAAGTTACCTTGAAGTACAATAGTGTCTCGTGCGCCTCTCTTGCTTTCTTCAGATCCATCAGACCTTTCGCAAGTCTGAAGTGCGACTTGACGTGTGTACTATCCAACTTGATCGCTGTGTAGCAGTCCTTTATGGCTGCGTATGTGTCGCCGTACCTGCAACACCGTATTTGTACGAACATATGTAAAGCACTATACAGCAAAAACACATTAGGCTACTAATATCATAACGGCAAAGTTTGTGAGGATCGACAGAGGAGGTAGATAGGGTTTTCCCCCCTCTCTCACTTCTTCGACGCGTCAATAGGGCAGTGGTAGACGCTAGAACATCATCAGAGCGAGGTGCCAGAAACGGAGACCTATCCAGTACCCGTCTCGGCCAGATCGTTTCCGATGTGCGAACACCGCTAGGCCACGGACGCTTTTTGGATACTGTTCTAAATTCTTGCTTCAACGTGAGTAAGCTATAAGATGTCGCTTCTGTATACGAAGAACACACAATAGTTACCCAGAAACGGAGTATCCAGGAAATAAAATAAACATACATAAAACAAGCTCAGGCAGTGCTAACCTTCCAGCTGCCATTTGCTTCCAAGGCAGTGCTAAAACCTGTTTAAATTTGTGATTACCTTTGTAATCACAAATTTAAACATAGGTACCTCACCATGTAACTAAGTTTACAAAACCAACAAAACAAGCTCAGGCAGTGCTATAATCTAACTGCCATAAGCTTGCAAGGCAGTGCTAAAACCTAACTGCCTTTAGATTCACGGGTCACGACTACGTACCAAGCCCGTCGCATGAGCGCCGCCGCCCTGTTGGAGTACAGTATGGCGCAATTCGGACACTCTCCGATCGCTTCGTTGTACAGCTCCACGGCCTTGTTGTACGAGCCCTTGTTCACGCACTCGTTGGCCTGAATGAGGATTATTAAACTCACAGATTAATCAGTTAACAAAACGTTTACAAGGAGTGGCAGCCATACCGCCTATGCTCCCGCTAGGTGGCGCTGAGTCTTGGCCGTATTTTTATTTACTTAATGTACTTAAGTATTTTTATATAGAGATAGATGGGACCTTGGAAAAGGACTTAGGTTTTTGTGGCAGAGTCAAAACTTAATGCTTAATAGTACTACGTACAGAAAGATTACTCCTCAAATACACTTAAATAAATAGCTACTCTCGCTGCGCGACAATAAAGCGCAATCTAGCTCGCACCTGCGCTACCTACAACAATCGCTAAGCACCTACATAATCGGTTGCCCCGCCCGTGCAAGCTAGATTGCGCCGCATTACTACGTCTTAGAGCTTCTTTTACTCTGACATCACAAGGTCGTCCTGTAAACTCCTGTCTCGCTTGATCACGGTAGGGTTACCTACGTGCGATTATTTTTGTTTGTGAATTTTAGTCCACTCTATCTAAGAGAGGTGTTTATAGTACTTATTCAGGCTATTGGTAAATTCTAAGGCTAGGTAGGTATCTACCTCCTTACTTATGTAATTGTCATTTGTTTTATACTGGGTCTAAAGTGTTTACTTTTAGTTAAACAAAAGGGTATTCAATTAAAAAGGCATCGAATTTTATTTGTGAACAATTCCTTTAGACACCCTAAAATGTTAGGTACTTAAGTCATTGCTGTTGCAAAAATCACAGAAAAGTTGCTTAAGAGGAGCGGCTAGCACGCGACGCGACGACCAGCCAAGCGAGCGGCAACATAACTGAATTCCCGCCCGTCGGGTTGGCCGTTCGAACGTACCTAAGCTGTGCAGTGAGCCCCCCTAGTAGCACCAAGCTACAATGCGGCAATAGTAATTGGATATATAGTTCACCATTTCCTTAAGCTGCATCACCCGCGGCGGCAACACGGGTGGCGGCGACTCCGGCGGCACGGTGCCGTTCGTGCCGTTAGTGCCGTGCCGTGCCTTGTTGCCGCCCTCGCGGTTGCCGTGGTTGCGCGAGATGATGAAACTCTCGAGCAGCACCGGCCGGCGGGCCGAGTTTATGTCGAATAGGTACACCTGGACAAATACAAGGGAAATGGGTAATAAATATACAAAAACCGGTCAAGTGCGAGTCTAAATCGCGCACGAAGGGTTCCGTACCACTGTTCAATGGAAGCGATGGTGTGGAGTGAATAGTTTGGATTTTACACAGCAAAATATTGTTTACAAAGTTATTGGTGCGGTTACTTTCACACTCCATGTACGTAACCAGGTGCATCCATAAGTTTGTATGTGGTATTGTTGTATGGGAGCCCCCTTAAATATTTCTTTTATCCTGTTTTTTAGTATTTGTTGTTATAGCGGCAACAGAAATACATAATCTGTGAAAATTTCAACTCTCAAGCTAGCTAGGTTCTTGAGATACAGCCTGGTGACAGACGAACGGACGGACGGACGGACAGCGAAGTCTTAGTAATAGGGTCCCGTTTGGAACCCTTCGGGTACGGAACCCTAAAAACGGTAGGATAGATAAATATATTGGGCCAAATGAAGATAGAAAGTGTCACCTCTCATTGGAAGGAATTGCTGCATTTTTGTCTTTCGCATCAATAATTATCATTCAAATATTAGAAGTGAAAGATTATAATTCATAACCATAGGTATAAATAAATAAAAAAACGGTGAAGTGCGAGTCGAACTCGCGCACGAAAGCTAGTCGCACCTGCGGGCCGTACCAGAGGCATACAGACGCTATCCCACAAGACCTGTGTGTGATAGAGGCATACAGACGCTATCCCACAAGGCCTATATGTAACAGAGGCATACAGAGGCTATCCCACAAGGCCTGTGTGTGATAGAGGCATACAGACGCTATACCACAAGGCCTGTGTGTGACAGAGGCATACAGACGCTATCCCACAAGGCCTGTGTGTGACAGGGGCATACAGCCACCATCCCACAAGGCATGTGTGTGACAGAGGCATACAGATGCTATCCCACAAGACCTGTGTGTAACAGAGGCATACAGAGGCGTGAGAGAGGCATACAGACGCTATCCCACAAGGCCTGTGTGTGACGAAGGCAGACAGAAGCTATCCACAAGGCCTGTGTGTGACAGAGGCATACAGACGCTATCCCACAAGACCTGTGTTGACAGAGGCATAAAGACGCTATCCCACAAGGCATGTGTGTGACAGAGGCATACAGACGCTATCCCACAAGGCATGTGTGTGACAAAGGCATACAGACGCTATCCCACAAGGCCTGTGTGTGACAGAGGCATACAGACGCTATACCACAAGGCATGTGTGTGACAGAGGCATGCAGACGCTATCCCACAAGGCCTGTGTGTGACAGAGGCATACAGACGCTATACCACAAGGCCTGTGTGTGGCAGAGGCATACAGACGCTATCCCACAAGGCCTGTGTGTGACGCGGGAATTTCCTGCCCCTCCCCACTCCTCTCCCCTCCGCGTCCGCCTGCAAAACTTTACCCGTTTCCTCACCTGCTCAGAGCCCAGGTTGACAAGCAGCTCGTTCCCATCATCACTGAAGGCGAGGTATGTCGTCGCCTTCTTCGGGAACGGGTGCTCGTTCGGCTCCATCGATAGGTGACCTGTAATCAGTGTTGTACTGTACAGCTTCTATCGCGGCTGCGAATAAGTCGCGAAATGAAAATATATGTAAAACAAAATTTAATGTAGTTAATTCAAGTAACTGTGTTGATATTTTTTATGGTTTTCGAGATTCGAGCTAAAAACTGCAAAATTGGACCTTTCCCCCTTCCCCCACCGCCAGCTCACCCCTTATACCCGGGGACTTTTATATGTTTATCAGGACATTTCTAGGAATAGCTGTGCAAAATTTCAAAACTATCGGAATTATTTCCGCTGATCGATGATTCTGAGGCTAATTTGCTCAGGCGAATATATATTTATGTGTAAAAATCTAAATGTCTTTATTACTATAGATATTTTAGAGAGTTAAGCAAATGTATTTTTCTGCCTCTTCTCAACATTGGACTACTGTGACAGATAAAGGGCAAAGAAACTCCCACAGATTGATTTTAAGATTTCTTGTAAAAATGCGCTGTGTTTAACTAGTACACAAATAACAATATTGGTTGTTATAAATAATTAGAAAAATATTAACAACGAGTTCTGGGTTGAGTTGGATTAGCCCCATACAGTCCCTTCAATTCAGTAATCTTGAACTTTGTAATATACCTTTTTAGACAAAGTCGCTTTTGCATGGTCTCTAAATTGCTCAAATGGGATTTTTTAAATCTCCAAAGGTATCCGTTATAGTAGAGAAGGCACTGACCCTTGAAAGAATTGCTATCCTCCGCGAGTCTAAACCGGGGCGCAACTAGTATCACAGATACTAGAATATTTTACTAATACAGAATGAATACGTGGAACTAAATATGTCACCGGCGTTATCAGAGATGCTACGAAATCATTATTAGTTCGAGGCCTATATCGCTTGCAGCACTATTGCAATATCGAAAAAACCACGAGATGGCGCTAGAAGATTAAATTTCAAGAAAACAACAGTCGAATTTTCTTCGACTTTTTTATTTAATTGATTAAAAATATTTACTAACAACCAACCTAAAGGCAATTCTATAACATTTTACTTTTTACATGCTAATATTACCGCCTAGCGCCATCTATAAGTATATTGACTGAAGTGCTGGCGTTTAAATTACAGCCGTTACTCCCAGCGCCATCTCGGGATTATCAAGGATTTCTAATTCTAATTTGTATGGAATTAGCTCCCTGTGATTGTAAGTATTTTGATGACCATCAGATATATATGAGCACACAAAATGCTCTAATGGATCTGCACATCCTATACAAGCAGAAATATCTACACAGCTAATGTGTCAAAATTATGTTAAGGGGATACCTCGTCCATGCAAAGGTCCCCGTTATTCCATGCGGAAAGACCCGCAGTGTGAGAGGGACGGAATCGGGGAAAAATTACATAACGTAGCGCCAAACCACATAAAAATTGTTTAAAAATAAACTTCTCTGTTTTGTCGAAAAGATTTTCAAGAAGAGTTTACTAAAACATAATATCCTCATTTTGAATGCAATTCCGCAATGAAACAAGTTAAGATTTCAGAATTACAGGAGAAATTAAACAATGAAGAGGTCTTTTCGCAATTAAATTCTATCGAGAAACTTTCACCCTATCGCGCTTTCCTTCAGTGAGAACCTTAATCAAATACTCAACAAACGTTAACCCAAAAATCAAATCTGTAGATGACTTTACAGTGGATTCGAAAAAATCCCATATTTTTTTCATATCACCTTAACATCCTCTAAGTCAACAATGACACTTTCGCTGTTTAGATATTTCTGGTTGTTTAAGATTTGCAGATCTATTTGAGTAGCTTGCATGCTCACACATATCTGACTCTGAAATTACCACAGAGGATCTCACCCTCCAACATATCTGAAACTAGTGTTATTCTAAGTTTAAAGCGTCTCCTCAAATATTTAATTCCTCAGTATGGCAACATAATTGAAATATGTGTGAGGTACATCATAGCTCGGCTTTCGGCCTCCATCTGTTGATGTTTGTTTCACATAGCTCATTTTACCATTTTATTTCTGAAATAGTTATAGTTGTAATGCTTTATGTTGGGCTTGTCCTCCAGACTCGTTCCTAGATGATTGATTCGGTCTCAGACCATTGTAGGTGCCAGAGGTCGAAGGCCGAACCATGTTACGGTGTATTATTTTGGTGTTGCACGGCTCGGCGTTCGGCCTCGCATTCATCTAATCTGTAATGTCCGATACCTGGCGCGAAGTATTGCACGGCGGCGCGCGGTATGTTATCGTCGGGGTCGCCGTGGCCGGCGCGTGCACAGCGGCTGTTCTGCCGCTGCCACATCAGACCCTCGCGCATGCCCGCCGAGCCTGATGTGTTTGTTGTTGTGCTCTGATAGGGATAAGCAGTAGGATTCAGTTGGAGCTAGACGATTCAAGCGGCATCTGTTTGAGAACGGCTATTGCCGCTCGTGGTTTAGGATTTAGGGCTCTGCAGTGTCATGCGGGTTTTATCACGCACGCGGGTTTTACTATGGGATTAACCCCGCACGTGGGTGCTGCCAGTATGGCGCACCGCGTCCCACATGTCAAATACGCACGACACTGAAAACGCACTAATATATAGCGAAACTCCTAAAGGTTTAATGTAATTCAATCTTAAATTTTTCATATCTATCGATGGGTTCTTTTTGTTTGAGTGCCAGCTCCTATCGAAGCACAGGTAAATATTATTTGTAGCCATCTAAACCTAGACAACCTAGTCATTAGAGATTAGCTCTCCTTTGTACATTATTTAAAGAATCTGAGAACAAGACGCCAATGCCAACTTACACCATTCTGCAGCTGCGACAGTTTGATCATCCTCCGGTCGTACAGTCTCACGTAAAAGTCGTTTGCTCCCAGCGCCAACTGAGGATAAACATGCGAAAATGTTTATGATATATCTAGACGAAGCAAGATCCTAGTCCAATAATGTTACGGCGCGTTCCTTCCCACGACACCAGTGGCCTATGGTCTGATATTTAATTCGACGGACTTATTCGACAATTAGAGTGATACCAAGGAATTCAACGAAGGTTTAATAGTATATTGACAGCAACGACAATAAAGTCATCGATTAAATAAAACCAAACAAAAATTATGCGTATATATATATTTAAAATGTTCTAAATGATGTTTTGTGTTCATCAAATCAAATCATCGACAGTTTGAACTGTTTCTGTCATTCACAATCATTCTGGGGTTCCTTGGTGTACAGTAAACCAATCTGGTGCTTAATTCACCGACAAACATGCATATTGCGAATTCTCGTCATAGTTAATATATATAAAGGAATTAAAGCACAACAAATTACATTAATATTTTCTTATCGACTTATCGATATTAATTTTTCACGTCCCTACAACAACATTACAACATTTGTAAAAGATAAAATGGATTAGCTAACCGCCTACGTTATATTTCTGGGCCTGTAAGCACTGGGTTAATTCTTGATCTAGCTTATTCGGTCTAAAACAACGCCATAAGTACAATAGCAGGGTTCGAACTTATCAAGATAATTACGTTGCTTGATAATTATCTGATAATTATCACCAGTGTAAGAAATTAATTTCTTATATTGTTTCATAACTATAATTATAATTTGGGCAATACTAACAAAACAATAGTAGATTTTACAACAAGTGCACAAAACGAACCATTTTTATCCGAGACTTTTAGCAGCCCGAGCCGAAGGCGAGGGCTGATAGTAATGTCGAGGATAAAAATGGTTTTGTGGACGAGTTATAAACTCTGCTTTTCACTTCGATTGCGAGAAAATAAAACAGTAACATAAAGAATTCAATACGAAAAGTTCACGGCTTCTTTCCCGCTACTTTACTTTTTTTAATTTTCCTGCATAATTTTCGGGCAAAGAAAAAAAATATACAGCCTATTCTTAAATTATTTTGGAATAATGTTTTTTTTTTGTGGTAAACACGTTTTGATATTTAGTTTCTTTTTCGTATTATCTTATTATAAATCAAAAATGCAAACAGGGATGGAAATATTATAAATTAGCAAGTTTTATCCATGTACAATTAATTGTTTTTGGCTGTATGGGCTAAATGGTCACTGCCTTAGTGTAGACACATTTAAAAAGCTACTTTTATGCACAAGAGCATAAAATTCAACTTTATGTCGCCTAGATCCTGCATAAAGTAGTACTTTTTCGAGCATGAGAAGTGAAAATAAATTTTATGATAGCCCAGTATTTTTTGTCTTCGTGCAAATAAAGTATGATCAATATTGGATCTTTCACACGAGGCATTTTTCAAATTCAACTGAAAAAAACAATATTTAACTTAACAAACCAATGATGACACTTGTGTTCACTCAACTTTGCATAAGAGCCCTTCTGTGCGTTTCTGCAGTACTACTGACGCGCGAGCGTCATCTATTCATACATATTTAAAGTAGCGCTTTAAAGCGCTGCAGAAACGCGCGACAGAAACGCCTTTAATACAAGTGAAAGCACTCTAAATCCGAACAATTCGTGCGTTCGGTTATACACAGGAGCGGAAATACACGTTCGAATACATTTCACTTTCATGAATGCAATTTTTGTTATTATCAATTGATAATTATCGAGCTATTTTTATCAAGATAATTATCAAGGATTATTTTCCTTTCTAATCCTGTACAATAGCTTAAATAATTATAAAATGCGGTGACGTGCGGAAGGAGGCTTCTAAGCGTGATTTCTTCATATCCACTGCGAGATTCTCCCAATAATTCAGAATATAGGTTCACTTTTGACCCTACGGGTGATCGGTCCTCTATTGTGACTATTTCACCCAATTCCCAGTGTTTGGACACTGGTTACTGTTGGTTCAAATGTTCTTGTTCGCTTAATGAATTCTAGGATGTCGCTAAACTTTAATTTTGACAAGCCATCCACTTTAATGCTGTCCATCCCTTATGTTGGCGAACTTATGTTTGAATAAATTACGCTTTCTCCCAAGAAGTGTCGGCATCAAAGCATGGTAGAGCAAGCGTTTACTTGTGCAAATGTTTTAAGGTAAGGACATGTGCAGCCCTTCGCAAGTCCGAGCAACATTTGTGCATTTTGAGTTCTCAAACAAGTCCGTCGAATTACACTGCCCTTTTACCCAAATTACTAACTAATTACTGACAACTTCCATATTATATCCGTGCATATTATAATTTTACAGGAAACAGTCGAATCGTTTTTTTTTTATTCCGACAGCACAAACCGCAAATAGTTAAATCTTATAAATTTTAAGTAAATTCTTGGCTCCGGATATCACCAACTTTGAATAGTAAATATTTTCGTAACAGGAAGTGACCGCACAAATCCTAATTATGGACATGGAGAATAATAAACGACAACTATAATTGCTTGCATCTTGGACACTATCTAGTAATAGTAAAATACTTACATGTCGTTTATCAGGCATGTCGTTATTAAAGAGGCAAATCGCCAGGTCACGATGGACTCAGCATCGAACACCTGGTGCATGCGGGTTTTCATATGCCGAGGGTGCTAGCTTTATTTTATTCTATGTGTATTGTTCATTCATACTTACCAGACGATATGATGAAAACGATTGTAGTGCCGATAGTAAAAATAGAACTGGCGATATATCGGACAAATCAAACTATAGACCTATATCCTTGGCTACTGTGATAGCAAAGGTTTTTGATTGTTTATTGGATGCGCGCCTAAATAAAACTATTAAAATTGGGGATGCTCAATTTGGTTTCCAGCAGAGCCTCTCTACCGAAACTGCTATTTTAGCCCTAAAGAGTACGGTAAGATATTATACTGATAGAGGCACTCCGATAAATGCTTGCTTTCTCGACCTATCGAAAGCTTTTGATATGGTTTCATATGATATCTTGTGGACTAAGCTAAATGAAGCTGGAATGCCACCTGAACTACTATCTGTTTTTCGATACTGGTACAATCATCAGATAAACTATGTTAAATGGTCGGATCAAGTGTCAGATAGCTATAGACTACAGTGTGGTGTGCGACAGGGAGGTCTAACGTCACCAAGATTATTTAATCTGTACATAAATGGCCTCATCGAGGGGCTCAGCAGTATGCATGTTGGTTGCTATATTGATGGCGTTTGTCTAAATAATCTGAGCCCTGAGTCGGTGAGTGCCCTGAGAAAACTATTGGCTATATGCGAAAACTATGCAGATAGCCATGGTCTAATTTACGATGTTAAGAAGAGTGAATATCTGGTTTTTAAAGCAGACTCAGGAACACTTGATAATGTTCCACAAATAAGTCTTAAGGGGTGTTGCCTAAATCGGGTAACCGAATTTAAGTATTTGGGGCACGTTGTAAACGAATATTTACAAGATGAGTTTGATATAGAGAGGGAGCGTAGGGCGTTGACAGTCAGAAGTAACATGCTGGCTCGTAGATTTGCTCGGTGCTCAACACAGGTAAAGATAACTCTTTTTAGAGCATATTGTCAATCTTTTTACACCAGCAGTCTGTGGGTCAGATATTCACAGAAGACTTACAGCGCCCTACGCGTTCAATATAATAACTCCTTTAGGATGCTGTTGCGGCTGCCGCGCTTCTGCAGTGCTTCAGCAATGTTTGCAAACGCGCGCACTGATGGCTTCCAAGCGATCATGAGAAAAAGAGCTGCGTCATTGCTGAGCAGAATGCGCGTCAGTAGCAACGGCATTCTAAAGGTGTTTTCTGAGAGATGGGATGGCCCATTCACCCACCATTGGGTAAAAATGTTAATTTAGTTGTAATTATGTATGTATATGGATCCTGTTATCTGAGCTAAATAAATAATAATAATAATTATCAAAAAGCTAACAATTAGGAGCTAATAAATCGCTCACTAACCTGATAAGTCCTCCTCGGATTGATGCACACACACTTGGCTTCCGCATGTCTTCCAAGATGGTTCAGCAAGTTGACTATCACGCTGGGAGCATCTGTGTTGCAGCGGTGCGGCGCGCGCAGGTCATGCTCGCTGCCAATGACAAACAATAGGCTTTCTAACACTCTTCGTAATTCTTTATTCGAGCCGAGTAATGCACAACCATAAAGCAAGTCTATTAGCCAGTTAACCGTCCAAGAATGTTTTGGCGAATTCCGGGAGCGAAGAGTATTCAACCAGTCCAACCGCGCGACTCGACGCTAGCTTCCATTGAAAATAACACGTACAAAGACGAGCTTATCTCACTCACATGACGAGCCCGTCCTCGCCGGCGCTCCACAGCATGTCGGGGCACTCCGGCGCCGTGGCGAGCCGCTTCACGCGGCCGCAGTGGCAGCCGCACTCCAGCAGCGGCGCCGTGCCGCGCGCCGGCCGCACCCGGACCGTGCCGTCCGCCGCGCACGTCGCCAGCGTGTCCGGCCGCAAAAACTGTCATAAAACGCGTTTGGGATTAATCAAGTTGAGTAAAGTTTTTGGCTTATGGTTTCAATCGTGTGTTGCCACAAAAAAATCGCTGTCACTTGATGAGACCTGCACAAAAGGAAATCAAGGATACAGTCGCGCAATTCAGTAATTTTGCGCGGTAAAGCCAGCATTACCAGTAGCGCTCATTTTTTGTCGCTATTCAGTAATTCAGTCAAGCAAAAACAGTATTTTTTCCATGCCTAAACTGCTTTCCTTGGACTTCTACGTCTACCTATACTTCTACTTTTGATCATTGATTGTTTCCCGGACTAATCGTGTGTGCCTGTTGATATTTCGCTATTCTACTTGGATGAATTGCAATCGCTTTGGTTCAGCATGAGGTGCATCAACTGTGGTGTAGCCACGCAACGATTGCGGAGACATATCACGATTTCTTTGCCTCTCCTGCTTCTCGCTATCTCGGCGCTAATGATGACTAATGATGGCATTTATGATGACATGACTTGAATGTTAGCCATTACATTCAAGTCATGTCATCATAAATAAATAAGAGATCTAACTAAATAATTATTAACAGGTTGCTTCGTCGCTCGTAGCGAATTATTTAGAATCTTGCGAAATACCTCCATTTATTTTTTCTATATTCCGCCGGATATCAACATCTGCAATCCTTGTTATGAACTCCTGCATTCGGACGCAACTGATGTCCATATGTTTGGGCATACAATGGTTTGATTTACTTGTGACCGTTCTGTGCGAAGTGAACGACACCATGCCATAGAGCAGATCGATTCAATGTTGCAGAATTTACCCAAAATCACATCCAGCTCTTTATCAGGTAATTAAAAAAAAACTTCGACAGACATTCAAGATGTCGGGAAGTTATAATTAGACTAAAATGCAAATGGGCAGGACACTTGGCGAGGCAAGGTGATGGCAGGTGAAATAATGCCTTGACCGCGTGGTGATCGAGGGAAGGCGAACAACAGCCAGATGGGTTGATGACAGCACAAATATCGCCATATTCTTGGATTCGTTTGGCACATCAGGATCAGTTAAGTTCTCACAAAAAGAAGGAGGCGCATGCCCAGCAGTGGGCGGCATCAAGCTGTCGCTGGTGAATACTTTTCATTTCTGAATGTGAATGAACTGCTAGACCTGTTTATAACTAATTTATAGATTCACTGAAGGTTCAATAAAAACTCTTTTACTTATCCTAAATTTGGATTGGAGTAATCCGAGTTAACTCCCTGAGTTTAGTGAGCTCCGTGGTCTAGTGGGTTTCACGCTTGCTTCTCACGCAGGAGATGAATTTTTCGAATTCGAATCCCGGTGCTGATGACCAATGAGATAATCAATTCATGTCTATGTCTCTTATGATCTTAAGTACTATCGAACCATCTGAATCATGACCCACCATAAGCTTATTTTGCTAAACCCCTTAAATGCAAGTAGGTCGAAATTCGCTTGAAGGTTTATTTCCTTGGTAACGAACTTGTTATCATTTGATTAGACACTGACATTTTGATAGATCTTACAAGTTTGAAAGTTTCAAACGAATTATCAGGCAAGTGGGTCATGATTCAGTTGGTTCGATTGTACATTATCAGATGTTTCGTGTTTCGGATAACATTTACTTAAAGCTGAAGTCCCGGCTACTAGCGCCACTTGGTAGTAGAAGCCGTAAAACCCCTCCATCAACCCGCACAGAACCAGCGCGACGGAGTATGTATGGCTCAATCTTAGCTGTATCCGGGTTTAAGTCCTGTGCCCCTCGGTGGGGACATTAATTGGGCTACATTTATTTTTATTCGCGTTAACAGAATCTCGACTCAGCCTATCGTTATCTGAACGTCCAACGCGAACTAAATTAAGTACCTACCTAAGTTAATTTAACTTGAGCCAGTTTTCCATACGTTTGGCTTAGTTCGCGGTATACGCGAAATGTATAAGAGTATTTATTTACTTAATACATACATTAAAATGTGCATTTGCACCCTATTACTATACTCTCTTCTATCTACATTTATAGGTACAGACAGACCCTGTCGTTAAGGTCCTGGCCACATGACCGCGTTGCGGCGCCGCATCGCGAAAAGCTGAGACACATCGACCTTATGTAGTATACCCTAAAGTCAATGTGTTGCAGATTTTTATGATGCGGTGCCGCACCGTGAGTTATTTAGCCTGGCCATAGGGCATGACTTCGAACAAGCGATACCAGTAGAATAGTATTGAACCCTTTTTCCATGTCATTCATGGTGATCATTATCATTACGATTCAAGTTATATTACGCGTTGGGCTACGCTTTAGTGGTTGTGTCTATATAGGTATACCTCGCGCCGCGAATTAAGAGCCCTGGGCGACGTTGGCGGGAATTACTGCGCATATGTACAGGTATTGAAAAGTGACTACTGCTCATTTAGGGCCACCGCTCATAACGTGTGGCGCGACGTATATCGCTCGTGTAATTTTTTTCCCAACTTTTCAAAAATAATCTGCCATTTGACTGCCTTTTGACGACTCTATAATTAAATAAACAACTTCTCTCACAGGAGGTTTACGATTTTATTTTCAGAATTGTGAAAATCTGTTAAGTGCCTGAAACTTTTGAAACATTAAATAGTGATAATTAGCCATTCAGAAGTTTGTATGGCTTGGTGCAATGCCTGTACAGTGTACATCTCTGGGGCAGAGGTCTACAGAGATTTCCCCATGTCCTTTGTTATAAAAATTTACATAGATGGGTAAGATTTATAATACCATATAATAATACCATATAATACCTTGGACACTATTTACACACATTGATCTAGCCCCAAACTAGGATTCCCTGTATCTTGGGTACTAGACAACAATACACATGCTTATATAGATAAATATTATACTTAGATAGATAAACAACCATGACTAGGGTCCAAACATCCGTTCTCATCAAACAAATATTTGCCCCCACCGGGACTCGAACCCGGGACCCTTGGCTTCGTAGGCAGTGTCACTGCCGACTCGGCCATTCGGGTCGTCAATAAGGTAAGAAGGAAGTTAGATTGACATTTACTTGAATAAGGCTGATTTATTTGAACTGACAGCATGGCAGTTTTTGGTGGATAAGAAAGCGATAAGTCTTTCTAGATTCAAAATGAATGCATAGGGAGTCCAAATTGGCATTTATTTAGAGGGTGTGTCTGATTGTTACATTTTTAGTTCTAAACTGCTAATCAAAGATAAATAATTTCTGGTATAGAAATAGACTAGAGCTTGGATAAGGTCAGGCTAGCTAGAGCTTCAGCTGTTAAAGAGAGAGAGACTGAGATTTTGCTTCTTACTCCAGTAATACTGTACTGATCTCTTACTAAAGTAATGCTGTACTGATCACAGTAGAAGCACATTCACAGTAGGATTACACTATTTCCCATGTACGACAGCATGCATAAGAATCGCTTTGAACACATCATGCTTAGCTAGTAAATCTACTTTGTATGAAAGAGAACTACATATTATTGTTATACACATTTATGTATAGCAATTTTTTTTGGGTTGATGTCATCTTCACTTCAGCTACTTGTCAGCAGAATTTTGAAATCTATGTTCTATTTTGTAGCAACACCAAACTCAATAGAAAACTGCAATTTTCATTAGGCAACAAATAAAATGATCACCAAAATATTCTTTTCCTACCCAAAATGGATAAATGAACACCAAAAGTTGTAAAAAATATCAGGGCAAAATACTGCGGTAGCTTAGGTGAAGGGTAAAGGGGGTGAGCGAAGCGAAGCCCCCTTTATCCTTCGTGTTAGGTTGAACATGTAAGAACAACAAAAAATACTTAAAACATAAACATAAGTACACAAAACATAAAAAGAAGTTTGGTGATCATTTATCCAAACACAATTTGGTGGATATTTATCCATTCTGGCAGTCATTTCGAATTTATTGGTAGTAAAATAGGTGCGTTTTTGGTAATCGTTTAAGCCTTTTCATTATTCAAACTCAATAGAAATCTTTACTCATATAAAAATGAATTGCTAGATCTATAAAATGGCCCGACCAGTTTGAATAATTCCTATTAACATTTGTTCTCCTCGGTCCGGGTTTAGGTAAAAAGAAAATAACGAAAAACAAATAAAAATAAAAAATTGTTTCGGAATCAATAAGAAGTCTCAGAGATAGATGGTGTTGGTAGGCATAGATCATTCGAACTCCTTTGTCATCAATTAATTAGGTAATACATTTAACCTCTTCGTTGGTAGCGGACTTTATGTTCCACAGATGTGCAATGCACAAAGGATAGATGACGTTAGTAGCGGATCTCTTCACGTACCTGCTGTAAATTAATAACGACTTTTATTTAACAACCAACTATTTTATTACTGATTTTCTCGCCAATGCGACACTTTAGGGTATGTACCATATAACTTATTTTACAATATAATTTTAGACAGTTCGAAGTTAAAATTAAAAAAAACATTGGCGTCCACAAACTTTTAAAGTGGATTACTTCATTAGCCTGGACTTGTATATCAAAGTGGATGAGAATGTGGGGTGAGAAAACAATGGCTAAATGGGTGCCCCTCTTTATCGGCCACTAACCAAACCATGAAATATCAAGCCTAGACTATGAATATATACTATTACGAACAAAACATAGTATGTGAAATGTAAACTCATAGTGAATATTATAAAAACTTGATGTCCTCAGTTTTTTTCGAATTTGGTACGAGGTTAATCAAAAGATTTAGAAAACTGGTTTGATGCATGGGTATTTTTTGTTGTTAACTAGTGTAATTCTTTCATTCATTCATCAATCACCTTTTTTGTTAACAGGGGGGTTACCACAACGTCTTATGCCGATTCAGATTAGGAACCTGATTTGATCCGCAATATTACCGTGATTTCCTACATTGTGCGAAACCATTCACATCAACATAGGCTATTACAGTTGCACATATCTTACCTTAACCGAAAATATGTTCCCAGTGTGTCCTGTAGCTATGTTCTGCACTTGTCTGTACCGGAACGGATCCCACAGAATCACATGCAGATCATCTGACGCAGATGCAAGAAGCCTGGAAGCCAACATAAGGTACAAAAGAATATCTATATTAACATGACAAGTCATGTAAATGTGCCGTTCAGCCAGAGGGACAAGCTATGACTGATGAAATTTGTGTTATTTTATAATTGTAGGCATATAAGGTGTCTAGATTCTTGTAATGTATATTGTAATATAGGTGTAAATGTTCATTCACTTATGCATACACATCATACCTCTACTATCTAATCTTACCTCTAGACATAAGAGGGCCAATTTCAATTAAATCCTAAAAAAGGTATACCTTAATATTACTTGCATTGCCATGAAGTACATTTCTATGTTTAATTTATAATGAACAAGTTCATAACCCTGCTATATTAACCTTACAATCCCCCAAGCCTCATATGACGCTCGCCTCGAGTACCGTCCGTTCCCCAAGCGTCATATGACGCTCTCGCTCCCGCGCTTTTTTAAACCGGTATATTTTGGCCAATTTTTGTCATGTTGGTACTGTTAAAGATTTTCCAGACGCTCAATAAGACAAAGTCTATAATCCGATACAATTGTCTATGGTCATTCATAGAAAAAAATATTCCAAACGTGCCTCAAAAAAAACACTTTTTCGATTTCCGTATTTTTGGAAAATTTCAAACGCTGAAATATTGAACAGTTTATATAAGAACACACTAATGTTTTTATTGTTTTGAAAGGGTAATGTTATTTAGATTACGTAGGTATCAAATAACATGTATATGTTGTTGATGTTTTTCTCATGTCTGCTAGATTTGTCGAGAAGGACCATTTTCATAGATGTCTGTGATTCTCATGTCGGTACAATAATAAAGGAAGGTCACTGTGACATTAGTTTTGCATTGACTAAGAGAGGGTTTCATTAGCTACTCATATTTAGCACTCTCATAGTTCTAAGAGTTACCATTTCAACATAATCACTTGATACGTCAGTCAAGTGTCGCGCGCCGCGCGGGCTTAAATGTGCCTGGGGGACGAGCTGTGTCGGCGCCAAGTGGCTGGGGGTGCGAGGGGTTAAGAATGGACCACATATATCATCAAACAAGACATAAGAATATGATTGAATGAAGAAAGGCAGACTCATTATGCATGAGCTTCCTTCCTGATATTGACATGTTCTTTCTTCCTCATAAGTTTAGTTTCCATTAATTAATTAATTAATTTATGGGGCCAGAAACAAGGTATGAGCCTTTATGTAAACCTTATGTAGGGTTAATTTCCTGATAGTATAAAATCACCAGTAACATGATGTTTAGTACCCTTTTATGATCATTCAACAAATTATCGCCAAAATAAGCAATGTGTATGTTTCTTTTTATTAATTTTATGTAAGGATTCAGCTCATCCCTTTTAAGAATACAATAGGTTCATAGAAAATATTCAAGTTGAATTCATTGTTTACGTAAAGTGGGTAGGAGTATAGATAGCCGCCTAATCTAAAGAAAAAAAAGATTTACAAGTAGGGGCTTGCGCCCCCTTATCGACACTGACCGTAAAGTGGTTGCAAAGGTGTAATTTTAACCTATTCTTTCCTAGACAAATATGCAACATGCTTGTTTTGGCATTCTATTTGATCCAATGTCAGAGTCCAATATTGGACTGTGAATTGTATTTAAGTAGGTACTTACGTCCCATCAGGGCTCCATTCAAGGCAATTCACACAGCCATTGTGTCCATGTAGCTCCTTTTCCAGTCCCAATCGGTCTATCATATCATCCGTCACCATCAGTTGTTTCTTATACTGTTGGCATCTGTCCCCCCTCTCCCGCGCAGCCGTCAGCCCCACCGTCCCTTGAACCCATGCCGGCTCTTCACGCGACCCCAACTCACCACCAGCCCTCAAAAACCCTGACGTATCCTCATTCATCTCGACACCACAAATATTCAACAAACGCTCAGGAAACTTCCCTCAGGGGACATCTGCACTGTCCACCCACTGGAGGTGGCTTTTAGCTAATCATTGTGTAGCAGAAAAGATCAGAATAGACGGACTAGAGTGATTTTATATCGAAGTGCAATTTCTTTGAAAATAAAATCTGTCAATCAAACACAAACGTCAAACAGCTGTGATATATGCTAGGGTCGTCATTGGTCGTGATGACACATTACAAGTGAAATGTGTCATCGATCGATCGATAAACATTAATTTTCCTTGTAAATACAACACTAGTGCCAATTGATGACGTTACTTTATCTAACAGTGATCCATCGGAGATCTATACTTTTATCACCCATTCATGAAACGTTGGATATTGACTACAAATATTGAAATCCGACAACCGAACCGCTGGGTATGATGGAATGGAATTTCGCCATGTTTTGTAGGCATTTAATAGCAGTTTAGCTAAATAAATAGCGCAAGTGCATTTTCCCGATTTTTCCCATCATTTTCTGAAGAAAAGTGAGAGTAAGGAAGAAAGGAAAGTATAGGCACGGTTTTAAGATCTGAAACTAAGCCAAAATGGGGGAACGCAAAGGCCAAAACCACTACTATCCTCCCGACTACGACCCTAAAGTCGGGGGTCTGAACAAATGGCAAGGGACCCATGCCCTGCGAGAGAGAGCAAGGAAACTTCACTTGGGCATCCTCATCATCCGATTTGAGATGCCCTACAACATCTGGTGTGACGGCTGCAAGGTATTCATTCCACATATTATCACAACAACAACATCAACTTACTGAATTTGGATGAACTGCATTTTATTCTAATAATAAATCTAACGGTTGTAGTGTAGATAAGGGGGCGCCAAGGAAAAAAAAACTTAGAATTTTTTTTGCATTTAGATAGCCTAAGGTTGGAGTGTAGATAAGGGGGCGCCAAGGAAAAAAAAACTTAGAATTTTTTTTGCGTTTAGATAGCCTGGGGGCTTCCGCCCCCTTATCGACACTCTGACCAATCTAATAAATCTTCTTTCTAGAACCACATAGGTATGGGAGTCAGATACAATGCGGAGAAGACAAAGATCGGAATGTACTACAGTACTCCTGTATATCAGTTCCGGATGAAGTGCCATCTTTGTGATAATCATTTTGAAATCAAGACTGATCCTGGGGTGAGACATTTAAAATGTTAAACATTGTACTATATTATTTTAATGCAGGGAGTTATAGAGCCTAGGCCAGGCCAACTTGACTAGGCTGTCCTTTCACGTCGGGCTCTCTCCAATTTCAGTCATCCTAACTCCTGCATCCATTTTACTGGTTTACTATCGCTGGCAAAGAATAAACTTCAAATAAATCTAACAATATAACAGGCCGGATGATTAAAAAATAAAAAATATTACATGTCATTGGAAGGAAATGCTTAATTTTTGATGGTTGCTCATATCAATAATGGTCATTTAAGATTAGAAGTAAAAGGCTATACTGTATATCATTCATGTAGCCCCATAGCTTAGAAGTATTTCTACCTATATAGGTTACATATTCATTTTATTCCCACTATTGTGCCCTTTACAGAACCTAGACTATGTAATTGTATCTGGAGCCCGCCGTCAAGAGAACAGATGGGACCCAACAGATAATGGCCAAATTGTCCCTGATGATAAGGAGACACAGAAGAAACTTTTTGATGATGCTATGTTCAAACTGGAACATAAGACTGGTGATGAGGACGCTGCGAAGAAGGACAAACCGAGGTTGGGACAATTAGTGGGGAGGAATGAAATGGTTTGGAAGGATGACTATGAAGCTAATTGTTCTTTGCGGAGAAACTTCAGGGTAAGTTCAGAGGATTGTGAGATATGCGAGTATTAAATGCATCACTTATCTGTTATCTCTATATTTTAAATTGATAGGCAATATGTAAATGCTAATTAATCAATCAACACTATACCTTCTGACTCTATTAATATGTTGATTGTACCCTTGTGCTGGAATTGGTTTTGAATTGCTATGAATATGAATCATCATTACCTACTACTATTTGACTGAATACAATTTAGCTACTTTACCTGATACACAAATTGCAAAAATGTAAGAAGGGCATTTTACTTTTCTATCAACACACACACTAACTTTTCTAACCATGTAATCCTCTTCCATAGAAACGGCGAAAAGAACTGGAACAAGCCTCAGTCAATGACAGCCTGCTGCTTGCAAAATCCTCCTTAGACATCAACCTCTTGCCAGAATCAGAAGAGGACAGAAATATGGCTTCCCTTCTCGCTCTAAGACCTTCACAATCAGTTGAAGAGAAACAGATATTCAGTAGAAACAAAATACTAAACACTCCAGCCTTACCAAGCTCCAGTGGACTTCTTACCAGTTTTGGAGGGCTCAAAAAAGAGGAGTCTTTTAGTAAAAGTGGTATGTTGACTAGAAGTGATTTAGGTGTCGTGGTAAAGAAGATTAGGGTAGAATCTACTGCAAAATCTGATAGTAATCTTCATCAAAGTGCGGTGAAAAATGATGCAGAATATAAATTGAATGCTTCAAATGTTTCTGAAAATACTGAAGAAATCATCGAAAATAAATCCCTATCCTTAGTAGTTGACTATAGCTCAAGTGGGGATAATTCTGATTAGACGAGTTTATATTTTATTTAATTATAGGTATTGTAAATAAAACCAATAAAACTGCAATACATAGTTTTATTTTACCATCAATTTATAAAACATTTGAAAACCATTTTACGCTTTATAGTATAATGTGTCGTTGAAGTTTATAAATAAATTATATTTTAACTAAATTACTAAATTGTAGAAATATTTCCTCTGTAGATATGACTAGAATTATAAAGAGGAAACAAGTCTTTGGTAAATAGCTGAATACACTTTGTTTCTCCATAGAAATTATAGTTACATTATTTATTTATTTTTATTTAATTATACAATACATCAACTCATACATACAATTACATGAGTACTACAATGAACATAGAGGCTGACAATATCACAAAAGACCGTGTGTCATCCACGCGGGGTTGCGAGAGCGGGCCGCGGGGTCACCTCATTCACTCCCCTTATCCCTGCGCCTCATAGATAGGGGTTGCTAGTGTGAGATTGTCTTGCTATAACAATACATCAATTTAAGTCGCTTCCCCATCGCCAAGCTATATTTCTATCCTTTTTAAGTACATATGATTCGATATTTCCTTCCTAGGATACTGTCCAGGTAAGGTAGCAAAGTAGGATTTAGTACACCAATGTAAATATAACAACAACATTTCAATTACTATTAAATTTACTCGACAAAGTTCTCAACAATGAAAGCGTATGCACGCGATTAAATTGGCATAACATCAGTGTTGAATCACTAAGCTAAACATATAATTAGCTATACGTACCCGATTTACGGGTATATTTAACATAGACATTTTATACATCAATAAACCATTCTACACATGTAATATGCGCGTATGAAAATACTTTCAGCTTACAATACAATAACAGTGTAATAGACAATGAAATAGAAAAATAGTTAGTAGCTTACGATTATATCGTTGAAAAGTAGGAATGTCATTATCTGAAATCAATAATAAGTTGGTAGTCTCTAAAGAATCAGTGACATAATTATTTTAGTTTTAGGATAATTAAATAAGTGTATACCTCATTGGCTCTAACATTAACATGCATTTATGCTTCAAATACAGCTTATGATAGTCAGACTAGACATATACTTTGATTTGTGCTGCGTATGTATGTTTTTCAAAGCCTCTTATTTTGCTGTTTACTGCCCAAGCACGCAAGAAACGTCAGTTCAATTATTCATTTCGTTTAGAGAACCGAACATCGATGATAACTTAAAATTAACATGTGTCAGTAGTACATCTTACGCTGCAGCCATGCTAAGTAAAGTACGATTATTTTAACTTGACCCCTCGACCCTTTTTATTATTTTATCTACACTTATCACAAACCCTCTTTACTGCGTCCAAAAACCGCACCTTACGACCAGCATAATGATATACTACCTGGTAAAAACTCACGTCTTATCTGAATATTGATACATTATGACCATAATGTAGGTACCTAACAATATTTCGACATATTATGACATTCAAATTTTGAACGCCGACGCCCGCCTGCGTGCCCCTAGTTTGTCTGTGAAGTTGGTACTACTGAACAAGCTAAACAAGTGCTTAGATATGATATGTGTGTAGATAAATTAGTGTATGTAACTGTACATAATTATGTATCAGTCACATAAACTACTACTTTTCCTTAAGCTGCTTTCCCTGCTGAGAAGCAGAGAACCTAAAAAGTTACTTTTTTGACAGACTTCACCTAGAGTTCTGAAGTGTCTATTGTGGGGCAACATCATAAAATATGCCTTAATTGTTCTCATTTTTTTTCTTTTCCGACCGGCAGATAAGTGAAAGGGTGGTTAACCATTTCGCTACTAGCTTGGCGCTACTCTACGTCTGTCATAAAAGTTCAGTTTTAAGGTTTACCCAAGTTTACAGGTTATACTCTTCACGATACACCTCTGTGCCAAATTTAAAGTTTCCAGAACATCTTAATCACTTTCAGCGACTAAAACTGAGAAGGGTCGAGCGGTGAAGTCAAAATAATCGTACTGTACCTTGATGATACTTATCAACTCTCGTCAAACTGACAGTAAAGCCAAGCAATCTTTACGGTCCGACGACATCATCAAGTAGGATGCGGTTGGCACAGGACCGCGAGGATTTGGGCTATAGAGAAGGGGCCTGTGCCCCGCAGTGAGCCGAGGCGGGGGTGTCACTTCCCAGTTTAGGTACGTTCTGCCGGCCCAGCTCGCACGCTAGTCGCGCTTTAGATATCAGAGTAAAAGAAGCTCTCGGGCGTAGTGATGCGGCGCAATCTAGCCTGCACGGGCGGGGAACCGCTTCCGTTGGTGTTTAGCGATCATTGGACGAAGCGCCGCCGCCGGTGCGAGCTAGATTCCACTTTATTGCGGACAGTCAATTTAAATTTTAATGTCTGCGAAGTATTATTTCTGTACCGCTGTGGCCGAGGCTAGCCTGATGATGAGATGTCTGAATCTACAGTTGAGCAGGACACCTCTTGTCCTCCATGGCCAGTATTAGCGCGCACTCGATCCTGCACTGCAGCCACGCTAGTACCTCAGAATCCGATACCTCGATCGTCTTCTCGTCTCGGGCGTAGTAGTTTACTTGCTCGTCCTGTCGGAATAATAATTAGAAATGTAAAATACCCGACACAATAAATGAAACCTAACGCTTATTCGAGCGCAAGTCATCCATCACCATACTCGGGCGGGCCATAAGTTTTGTCACATACAATAAATGAAATAAATGACACAAAAAACTCTCTATACAAAAATGTATACAACAAACGAAAGGTTACAAAATACAGATTTAAATGACATTTAAACTATTCAAAATGACCTCCCCTATTTTCGATACAAGTCTTTTATATGCGCGGCTGATATAGAAGAAGCACGCACGACAAAATACACCTCAGTTGACATAAAAAAACACGTCCGAAAAAAGGATTTCGTGGTATTGTTTTCCCGCGTATCGCTTTAGCAATACTCGGGATCTATCGAGCCTGATTTTCTTCAGTCGTGAGTTAAACAAATGGGCAGTTTTTTCCTCTAAGCTCGTAGTACAGGGTCTTATTTCAATACCCTTTTAACTGTGTTCTACTTGTCCACATCTGGAGAGCCAACAGTTTTTGCTTCCGAACGGGATTTCTTTGTATTCGCGCCTTCACTGCTGAAGTCCGAACGAGGATGCTGAGAACGTCCAAGGACGACCGCTCCTCTGTTTATCTTCTAATCTCGAATCTTCCCTGAATCGTTTGATAAGTAGTTCGATAAACGAACCTCAATGCTATTTTAAATTTTTTGAGCAGCTTCAAAAACTCAGTTGGCGCGTGACCGCAGTATTGCAATGTATAATACAATTACCGCGACTATTTCGTATCTTCGCGTCCACTCCATTTTTAAAATAAAGAAAATTACAGAAAACCTTTGAATTTGGTTTCTTTAAATATTTGTATTTCGAACGCCCAAAACTTTTTTTTGGTTCGCGTTCAAAATTCGAAGTTTGAGATACTATCGCCGTGTGTCATCCATGTGGGGTTCTAAATTCGAAGTTGACTGTCCACCAATCTTATTATATGACTGTGGTCCACTCGACGTGCCACGAACCTAACCTAACCAGGGCGCAAGGCCATCGCGTGCTTCACCTGTCTTATATGCAGCACCAGCTTATCTCCCTCGGTGTTCGGTACTCCTATCAGGTCGTCCAACTTGACTGTCCACTCGACCTGCCACGAGCTGTTGCTGCTGGACCGGACTAAGAAGATGTGTCTGAAAACAAAAGAAACATGGCGTCATGCCTTTTCCCGTACGGGGTAGAATTTGCCGGGGCTGAGCTGCTTACATTTAGCCAGTAATTCATTATACCTTTTTGCATGAAATGGGGCAAGTTCATCGCCGCAGCTATTGGAGTAGGAGGTTTTCCTCGCGATGTTTTCTTTTACCGTTAGAAAGGCTGTGGGCTCACTATATGACTACTTCTTTGGCGTTGCGGTTCGAGGATCTGCCTCCCAAGCAAGAGGTGCCGGATTCGAATTCTGGCTGGAGAGGAAGATAAAAACCAGGTGTGACGTCGATGTTTCTGGTTCCTGCGACACATGGCTTTCTGGCCCGCAGTAAGATAATGCTTTATGGCATTATCTTACTGCGGGCCAGAAGCAGTGCCTGTATATACATGTTTGTTTTATGCTCTAGTTACCCCTAATTGAGAAGACATATGAACCGATACAGAATGGTTGGCAAGGCAATTGTACAGTCAAGTTCTGTGACAAATAATAGTGTGATAATAATGTGACTGTCGTATAATGAGGGGCCTTAGCGCACGAGTGTGTTTTTATGCGACGAGCGCTAGCGAGTTCCATAATAGGATCACACGAGTGTTTTAAGGCCTAATTATATGCAGTTGCATGTACACTACTTTATCTACAAACATATCATACGTGCTCTGAAATGGGTTCAGAAGCCATAGGTAAATTCACAATTCTACTTCGTAAGGAGGATGCAATCTCTTTCCAATCCTCTTTTCAGAAAAAAAAAACAAAGAAATGACAACTGTCAAAATTCGACTCGTGTAATAGACGTCAATACGAATGTATCACAGACCTGCAAATTTTACTCGATGCGTTAGAGTAAAATTTGTTTGTCTGTAAACGTGCGTAGATAAACAGTTTTTATTTCTTCCGTAAACAATAATTCACCAAGTTAATAACTTATAAAAAACGGACCTCAAGTTCAAGCCATATTTTTTATGTATCTGTGTACATGAAAAGTCCTCATCAAAACGTTTGCTGCACGGAACCAGAAACCAAAACGTCATCAGCACACTTATTTTTTATTTTTTGATATACTCAAAAAGCACTAAATCAATTTTGATAAAATGTATATGGGACCACACCTGATCTACCAATAAAAACAAGAATCATCAAAATCGCTTCATAATTGACGGAATAATTTGTAACAAACATAACAAAAAAAACGTCGAATTCAGAACCTCCTGCTTTTTGAAGTCGGTTGAAAAGCCACTTACTGTGTGCTAACAAGCAAAGTGGTGTTTCCGCCCGGCAGATGCGCGTGCGCCAGATAAGTCTCCGAGTCAGCGAAGTGCCCTCTACCGAGCAACAGGAACAACTGGCAACCCAGGGCAGAGTGGAGCGAGTATGGACGGATGCCCTGAGGATAAAGAGAGGATAATTAGTAAATACAATGTCAACTCCACAGACACAGCGAATTTGCTGTGATTTGAGTTAGCGAAGGGCAGGTCTGGTAGTCTGGTATAAGCCCTGCAGGATGGTAATGCGGTAACTTCAAGTCGTGCGTTCCTACTTCCTGTGAGTGTTTTAAGCACACAAATAATACGAGTATCTCCAAGTAGGTCCAATAATATCTTTGTAAACAGTATTTCTGCTTGTGGTGGGAGCAACCACAAAAAAGCTGAGGATTAATAAATAGGTACTACATATGCATAAATCAGGATATATATATGATGGATGTGCCCAAACCAAAATCGGGCAGATTGATGAGAACCAAACGTTTGTCGATATTCCCAGTTAAACGCTTGGCCACATCACGATATGGCTAAAAGATAAAACGTCACATTGTAAAATAGTTCAAATATTACGAATAAAGAAATTTAATTCATTTTAACAATGATTATTTTTGTTATTACATGGTAGATGAATATTTCTGTATACTTTTAAAAATAATTATCCATAAATATTTTTTTAGGTTATACTTAACCCAAATCAAGAAAAGTAGGATGGCCATCACACGAGAGTTGGTGTACTTCTATTTCGTTATGAAATTTAGACACTTTTACTATCCTTATTGACCGAGCGAGCGAAGCGACCGAAGCGTCTCCGTTTCAGGATTGGACAAAAATGCTTTCGTATGTCTGTCTGTCCGGTTGTTCTCCTCTACAGGTCGTATTTCTCAATCGGTTCTCGTGAAATTTTGAAAGCAGCTTGTAAGCAGCCTGTTACTCTCAAGGTCTCTACAAATCCAACGACAACTCATTTGTTAAAATCGGTCAAGTTGTTTGGACTGTAGCGGTTTTTTGAAATTTTAAAACCCCAAATTTACGCCATTTTTAAAAAAAATCCAAAAACTGAATCGAAATAAAGAACTATTTACTTATCGAACCTGCTCACAAAAATTCACGAGTATGAGTTGAGAAATGCGGTCTGAAGAGGATAACATCCGGACACTCATACGGACATACGTAAAGCATTTTTGCCTAATCCTGAACGGAGACGCTTCGCTCGCTCGGTCATTTAGGTCCACGGAAGCCATATGGGTTTGTATGTGGATTTGCTAAGTAATCTTTTGCTCAGTCTTTATGTAAATAAGCAATAAAGAAATTTTGACTTTGCCTTTGACTTTGATCCTTGTTTACGCTATCATAATACAAGTTTTATTTTATTATTAAATTTTCAATATCAAGTCCACTCATGTATTCCTGTTCGGATTCGGAGCAAGTGCTGCTTTCTGTAGTGTCTGATACACTGACAGACCCGCTATTAATAATGAACTCCACATGGATCACGCGCAGGTCTGACCCCGCTCAACCATCACTTTTCCTACCCATCATGGTTTGCTGGAAGAAATCTCTTGTTAGAGATAAGCTCGGCTTTGTACAAGTTTTTTCTATTATATTTTATCTATATGTCTGTTTTGTGAATTACACTAGAGAAATTACGAATTACGAAATTACGGATCAATATCTCTGTACCAGTAATTTTCTTCGAGGCGTTTGACATAATTGAATTCTTTTTTCCAGTCGTCAGATGCTATCGACTTTAAAGTTGCAACTACGACACCGGACGCTTCCTAGCAGCGTCCGCGACGATGCTCTGTAACACAGCGACGACCTAGTTTTCGAATACCGATCCCGTCATGGCTTTACCAGCCAAGCGCGTGGATACCATCGTGTTGAACGAGCTCCTCGCCTTTGTGCAACAGAAGCTAGACGTGATGGAAGAGCTCTCCCTGGAGCAGATCTGCTCGACCAGCTTCAAGGAGGCTGAGATCGCCGCCGCCAAGACCGTGCTGCACGAAACCGCCATCACCACCGTGCGCCTCGTGGCGCGGAGGGGTGCGAGAGGGAAAAAGGATCTCCAGGACATCTTCCGGGTGTTTAAGGAGACCGAACCCAACGACGTTCCGACTTACGTGGCCCGGGACCTCAACAAGCTGCCACCGGTGACATTCGACCACGTCGACGTCACGCGGCTGAAGGACATCGTGCGGCTGCAGGCCGACGTCACCGATATCCGAGGCAAGTTGAAGGCTTCGGAAGGCATCTGTGCTGACCTCAAACGTGAATTGTCGGCATTGCGTCAGGCTAATACCTCACTTCCGACGCAGCAGATCGCCGACGCGCGCGACGACATTACGCCGGTCAGCAAAAATGCCATTACTGCAACTGACCTAGTTAGGCAGGTTGCCAAGCCCGCGCCGACAAATACCGCCTCGCCTCGTGACGTCACGAAGCCGAGTCGACCAGCACCGGATGCGGTTATTTCTGGTATATCCCAGAAGGAACCGTATGCTGCTGTGTCCCGCCGTGCTCGCCACCGCCGCCCGCACCCCGCACCGCCCGCCGCCGAACAACAAAAGCTGCAGGCTGCGCCGCGCTCGCCACCGGCCAGGCCCGCCCGTGGCCCGCCGAACGTGACCGTCGATGGGGAAGGCTTTATCCTGGTCCAAAACAGGAAGCGCCGCTCCAGACGCAGCCGCAATCAGCGTGGTACAGCCCCCGCCGGTGAATGCAGCCTGAATGCTGCTGCTCCCACCGCTCAGCTATAAATTTCCAGGATCGACACGAAAATGAAAATGACCTGCGAGGACGTTGAACGTCACATCCTGGAAAAGCTGAAGAAGAATCCACCGGCTGGTCCCAAGGAGGTGAAGGTACAGATAGAGGTTTTGGAGTCAAAAAGACCCAAGGAGTTCCTGTCCTTCAAACTTCGGGTGCCGGCGGACCTCAAGACGATGTTCCTGGCCAAAGTTACTGGCCGGAGGGTATCGTTTACCGACGCTACAGGGAAGCGAGAACGAAGATTAAAATCCCTAGCCAGGTTAGATAATATTTTGTGTGTGTTTTTATAATAAATTATGTATCTCTAGTTGTAAGGTATTTATAGATATGGGTTTTTGTTTACCTGAAATAAAGATTATTATTATTAAAGTATCTAGAGTCAGGGACTCTATTTTAGATTCCAGCTGTAATCAGAAATAATCACAGACTACTTGCGCCCCGGTTTAGACTCGCGAAGTTTAGCAATTCTTTCAAGTGTCAATGTATTCTCTACTACAGCAAGCTACCTCTGGAGATCTTGAAATTGCCATTTGAGCAATTTAAAAACCATGTTAAAGCGACTTTGTCGAAAAAGGGGTATTACAATGTTCAAGATTACTTGAAATATCGGGTCTGTCTGGGGTTAATCTGGCTCAACACAGACCTTGCTGTTAATAATTTTATAAGTATTTATCCCTGCTCTTAATTATGATAATGCTATTATAATATTTGTATTAGAAGCACAAGCAATTTTTAAAAGAGATCTAAAAATTAATCTATGGGAATTTCTACGTCATTCCTCTCCCACAAAAAATGACGATTGTTAATTATATGTAAATATCTACAGTAATAAAGATATTTGGAATTTGGAGACTATTACCTCAGCCGCAGGACAATGCCTCGGCAATCGCCGTCTCTGTACATACGCGTCCCAGCGACGGTTGCGCACACCGACCCGACTCAAATGCGCGGCGCGGCAAATTTCTGCAAACAAATATTAATTAGCCCATCTGCGAAGCTACTGGATACCGGCTGGTATGGTAACTGGTTACAAAGGTAACGAGTCACAAACAGTCCTCAAGCAGAAGCGAGAGCAATTCCTTTGTGATTCGGTTCCTCGATTACCAGTTACCAGTTACCAACCGGTTTACAGTATCTTTGTGTACAGGTGTTATAAGGACTTTAATGTTGTGCAAACCCTACTGATTGTTTTCCAAATCAACTTGCTTCTGAAAACCTCCACTTGTTCCCCTTCTCACCCTACATGCACCAATAAATAATCAACTTCCCCATGAAATAAGGATTAATAAACTTTTTATCACACCTGCTCTGAAAATACATACTAATTATACCAATTAAAGGGAAGAAACGCCTTTATCCCGCCCTTCAAATCCTTTCATCCCAAGGTATGGAAGTTTGTATGAAAATCCTTCCGACCCAAGAAGGGTGGGAAGTATGTATGAAATTCCATTACATACCCGGTTTTTTTTTTTATTTGTCAGCAGTCATACTGCAAAGAGACTTTAACTGTCTACTAATTAAATTTCAAGTAAATTGTTACTGGCCACATACAGTTTTTTTTTTACTAGTTACCAACCTCCTTGGTGCATACAGAAAATTAAAAACGAAATTATTTTTGTATATAAAACGCGCGGAATCACGGAAGAAGTGGCTGCATGACCTTATGATCTTAGCCTACTCCAGAAACGGGCGAATAAAAAAAGGAAAAGCCCGCGCATTTTCGCAAAAACTTCGATTGATTTAGCATTTATCTTTGTGTTTTTTGTAAAATATGGATGCATTTATGTCTATAATTTTCCTCGTAGGTGTAATAAAAAGCACTATACATACCTCAGGATAAAGTACAGTTCCATACCTCAAATGGTTTGCGCCCCTCGCAAGCTCGTGGCGCAAATGCCATAATCTCGGTATGGAACTGTCACTTTCTTCCCTCTGAAGTAATGTACTATTATTTGCAACATCAGTTTCACATGCTATAATATTAAATAGGTATGCACATTATATTGTATTTTCGAATCTTAATTACTAGCTATTATTAACATATTTTCATAACAAATTAGTACTTGTATATTGTAAGAATGAGCTAACCTTATTATTAACATACATATAATAATTACGATACAGTAAACTGCCGTTTATACGGGCGCCTTACGTCGGACGGTGCAATTTGGTGCCGTGACCAGGACTCGTATTTTAGTGTCACTACTTCTACTAACACTCATAATCATACTCTAGTGAGATACTTTTAGAGCAGACCTTTTCATTATAAGCATTTATTTAGTAACAAATCTTACAAGTAAATTTTTACACACTTCCTGGTTTCCGATTGCCCTGAATTTTTGCATGCATGTGTAAATCGGATGACAGTGCAATATTTTTATGATATGTAGCTAATCTGATGATGGAGCCGGAAGGTGGCCAAGGGAACTCTATAATAAGCCGACACAACCCCATCGAGTTTATGCTAATCGGATTTGTATTGACGAGTATTCTGGTCCTAGATTAGTTTCCTTCGTTATAGGGTTCTGCATTTATTAGTTATATTTTACCACTAATAAAAGTTTATTTCAATAAATTACGCTATAAAAAAAAATTAGTATGGTAGACTAAAAAGCACAAAACAAGCAGATACGCTGATTGATCGTTCGATATAAATATTAAAGTTGAACCCAGTATATTAGATATAATTGGCCCCGCCCCACGCATTTTTTAGTATACCGCAGTCTGATTTTTTGTTTTTTTAATTACGTCCTTTATTTTCTGTGTTCACACAAGTGTTCAGTACAAAATTACGAAAAATCTGAAAAAGAGTAGTTGAAAATTTAATTAGCTGACCATATTTTGGGGAAAGATAGTACTATAATTATGAACAACTTTCCCCAATCAACATACGGTCGTAAACGAAAAACAAATTTGGGTCTCTCATAGTAACTTATAATCAGGTGATCGGGTCAATGTACTGAGGGACGAAAAATATTGTTCATTTGGGACCATATGTTAATTTGGGAAAGTTGTTCGTAATGATCGGTGCTATCATTCCCCAAAATTTGGTCAGCTAATTAAATGTCATCTTGTATATGTATATCCGCACTCGCCTTTATTATATTATTTTGATACCCCACTCGAAGGTCTTGAAATATTTTTTTTAGCCCGTACATTAAAGCGCATGAAATCCGCAATTTTTTCATTATTGTAATTACCCAATCACACTCGGCTATCAAGACGAATCTAATGAAGTATGAGGCATCAAAACCGGTGGAGTTGTTGAGTAGTTACGAGGGGACGTAGGAACAGACATACATACATACATATGTAAATATATAAATAGGGGTCAATCACATAACCCTCCCCTTTTCCGCTTCGGTGAAGTCCGGTAATGATTTTTTGTTAATGGCTTGTTTCAAAATCAAAACTGGAAAGGCCTGTTCTGAATGTATCCCCTTGTTTAAAACATGCACTAAATACCCACACTACAATACTCACTCCGATAAAACATCGAGTCTTCGTCTATCCAGACCAATCCATACGCACGGCATACCGTATAGAGGGAAACGACAAAAACATTAAATAAGTCTACTTAAAACCGACAAGGAACATAAAAGATGCACACACAAACAAGATAAAAGTTCTTTAAAATATGTTTAGTACAGTAGTAAACACAAATCTCGTTTAAGGAAATAATAAAATTGCAAATAAATAATTTGGAATAGGAAATGAACTGATATTAAATTTGGTTGAAGAGGCATGCCACATCAATTTATTATTACAACTGTCACATATCTAATTCTACATTGATTAAACAGAATTAAAAAAAGTAGTATTCCAGACCGTAAATCTAGTTTTTGATTGACAAAAATACTGATTTTGTCTGAAAAAACTACTGAATTGCGCGACGAGAACTTGAAAACCTCAATTTGAGTAATATGGTATAAAAAGAGCATTGGATTTTGTTGTATTTACATGTTCAACCTAACACGAAAAATAAACCCACCGCTTCACCCGACGGTCTTTATTTAGCCAATAAGGTTTGGCTAAGCCATTCAGTGTATATGTCGCGCCATTCAGTATTTATTCGCTCATTTGAATACTCCCCACTGCTTACCGAACGCAGGTCGTGCTATGAGCCCGCTCAGTGCCAGCGTCTGACTGGCAGTGTTAGTGCGACTGGCCTCCAGGACTGATGCTGGCACATCTTCTGATCTGTCGTCTTCAGAAGCTGAAACAAAGACAAATAATAGAAACGCCTATTCTCATGAGGCCGGCAGAGGCGCTGTGCCCACTTTTCATTTAGTAATTAAATTTTCGCTTCATTGACTCAATGCCTTGTGATTTGAAGGTTTTTAATAGACAGAAGGTAATTATCAAATTGAGGTTAGGTCACACTGTTAATATGCAAAAAACTTGTAGCACAGCGGCCTGATAATAGTGGTTGTGACTGATACATAATGAAGGGCATTAAGCTTTGTTTAGTGATTGGGCGACAGTTGGAATTCATAGGAGCAGACGAAGATTATATGAACTCTATGAAGAGAAATCATATAACAAAAATACGGCCTTTCTAGATTATGTTCGTAGTTATTCAAAAATGTTTAAACGCGTTTGTGCCGTAGCTAAATCTAATTTCATTAAAAACAAAATTGAATCTAGTAGCAATGTAATGAAAACGACTTGGCAAATTATAAACAGAGAGACTGGAAAGGCCAAAGCTACACATAATAACTTCAAGCTTAAGATAGATAATCAATTGCTAAGTACAGACCTAGAAGTAGCAAAAGCTTTCGAAATTTTTTTTACGGACATTCCAGTTTCAACAACCAAGTCTTTAAATTCATCTCCCGCTGCTGCTGAATCTATACTTAAACAAAACTTTGAGGAATGTAAAACAGATTTTAAATTTAGGCACGTAAATAATGAAGACATTGTAAAAGCGTTTAAATCCCTGGAAATGAAAAAGACAGCTGACGCCCATGGTCTATCAGTAAAAATTATTAGTTCCATTGTAGATTGTATTGCACCTCACCTTTGTTGTATATTTAATCAATGTATAGATAATGGTCTGTTTCCTGACTTGATGAAACTAAGTAAAGTTATACCTTTATTCAAAGCTGGTAGTACATCAGACCCCACCAATTTTAGACCCATATCGATACTACCAACGCTTAGCAAAATATTTGAAAAACTCATACTTAATCAATTGCAAAGTCCTTTTTATCTCAATAATTTAATTCATATTGCTCAGTTTGGTTTCACAAAGGGTCGTTCAACAGCCGATGCTGGTGTTGAACTAATCGACAATATTTTTGATACCTGGGAAGACGCAATGGATGCAATAGGTGTCTTCTGCGATCTATCCAAGGCTTTTGATTGCGTCCATCATGACACTCTTGTCAGGAAGTTACGCCATTATGGTGTAAAAGATCAGGCACTTGGCCTTCTGGAGGCATATCTAACAGATAGGGTTCAGATGGTCGATGTTAATGGGAAAAGATCACCTGGGTCTTCAATAAGTATGGGCGTACCGCAAGGTTCAATTCTTGGTCCTTTCTTGTTTTTAGTATATATTAATGATTTACCTTACCTTGTTAAAGCAAAACATGGGTTAGTATTGTTTGCCGATGATACTTCTTTGATATTTAAAGTTAAAAGACAGCAATCAAATTATGACGAGGTAAACAATGCTATGTCTAGTATAGTGAACTGGTTTACTGTTAACAATTTATTACTTAATGAAAAGAAAACTAAATGTATTAAATTCGTGTTACCCAATGTGAACCCGGTAACTACAGACATACTTATAAAAGGACAGAGATTGGACCTTGTGCAGTCGACTGTCTTTTTGGGCATTACTTTAGACGCCAAACTACAATGGAATCCTCATATAAATGAATTGTCGAACAGACTGAGTTCGGCAGCGTTCGCAGTTAAAAAAATTAGAGCTCTTACCGACGTAGACACCGCTAGACTAGTCTACTTTAGTTACTTTCATAGTCTAATGACCTATGGTATTTTATTGTGGGGTCACGCTGCGAATGCTAATAGTATATTTATTCTGCAGAAACGGGCTGTTCGTGCAATTTATAGATTAGGGCCTAGAGTGTCACTGAGGGAAAAGTTTAAAGAAATCAATATTCTGACATTTGTGTCTCAATATATCTATGACAATCTTGTGTATGTAAAAAGAAATATAACTAATTTTCAGAAGTACAGTGATATACACAATTTTAACACTAGAAATAAAGACAAGTTGGTTGCTTATGTAAGCCGACTACATAAAATTAGTAATTCTTTTAAAGGCAATTGTATACGCTATTACAATAAGGTCCATACTGATATTAAAAACTTACTTTCAGACAAGTTTAAAATAATAATAAAACAGAAATTGTATCAAAAATGTTACTATAGGATATCTGATTACTTAGAGGACAGATGTCCATGGGAATAGATTGTTTGAGTAACAGGCTGTTTCGATATATAATTAGCATTCATTTTGTAATTTGACAATATTTTATTTAAAAAAGGAAACGCAAAAGATGCGACGACTGTGGAGTTTCTTCGGTGAGCTCTTCTCCACAGATTCCGCCATTGTGTTAGTGAACTCACCCAAAAAAATGTAATGACGGATCTAAGTGATGTAACAACATCCTATGGAAATAAATGATTTTTGATTTGATTTTGATTTGATTTGATTTGATTAAAACTCGAGTGTGAGTTTCATAATAATATCACGCGAGAGTTTTAATGCCAAATTATGTACAGTTGCATACACTAGTTTATCTACACACATATCATAAGCTCTCTTTGATGTGATCAGCAACCGTATGTTCGAACGGTATTGTGGCATTGATCATTGCTCTCCACTTGTTTAGCTTGTTCAGTAGTACCAACTTCACAGACAAACTAGGGGCGGAACGCGGGCGGGCGGCGGCGTTCGAAGTTTTAATGTCATACATAATGTCGAAATATTAGGTCCTTACATATGAAATTGGCGTTTCGCCGTAGTGGCCACTTAGATCTCAAATATCTCCTCTATGGTTAGGAATTCCAAATTCAAATTTATACAGCTATTTACTCATGTATTTGTGTTTCTAAAATTATAATTCATTTGTTTTTTTCTTGCGTCACTCAGCTTACAAAATGGAAAACTTGAAATATCGAGTTATTTACGAGTATGAGTTCTACCGTGGCACCAGTGCTGCAGAAACGGCTCGAAGGATTAATGATGTATATGGCGACGGTGCCGCAATAGAAAACACAGTGCGTTTTTGGTTCCAACGTTTTCGTTCTGGAAATTTCGACCTGCAGAACAAGCCCCGTGGACTGCCGGAGACCAAAGTTGATAATAAAGAATTGAAGGCTATTGTGGAAGCGGATCCATCGCAAAGCACGTCCGAGTTAGCTGCAGGCTGCGATGTTAGTGATAAAACTGTTTTAATCCACTTGAAGCAAATTGGGAAGGTGAAAAAGCTTGAAAGGTGGGTATCTCACGATCTGAGTGAAGCAAATCAACAAACACGCGTTGACTGCTGCGTTGCATTACTCACCCGGCACAATAATGAAAGGATTTTAAATCAAATCATTACCTGTGATGAAAAGTGGATCCTGTACGATAATCGGAAGCGCTCATCGCAATGGCTGAACCCTGCCGAACCAGCCAAACCATGCCCCAAGCGAAAATTGACTCCAAAAAAGTTAGTTGTGAGCGTTTGGTGGACTAGTGCTGGTGTCGTTCACTACAGCTTTCTTAAATCTGGCCAGACGATTACGGCAGATGTCTATTATCAGCAACTGCAAATCATGATGGAAAAGCAAGCTGCTAAACAACCGAGGCTGGTCAATCGCTCTAGGCCACTGCTGCTTCATGATAACGCTAGACCACACACTGCACAACAGACGGCTACCATATTAGAGGAGCTTCAATTGGAATGTCTAAGACATCCACCGTACTCTCCGGACCTTGCTCTAACAGATTACCATTTTTTTCGAAAAAAATTCAACTCCGATGGGGCAGTCCAAACCAAAAAAGTGTTTTTTTTAGTAAAAGGATCGAAGAACTACCTATGAGATGGCAAAAGTGTATAGATAGCAATGGTACATACTTTGATTAAATATATATACATAGTCAGGCCATAAGTTCTGTCACATGTGCAATATGAAATAATGTAGACATGTTTATTATTTATGTAAACATTTATATATCAAAATGAACTTAATAAAACATCGATTCTTATGGTAATAAAGTTTATTCAAAATGACCCCCGCGATTTTGAATACAGGCCTTTATTCTGCGCGGCCAGTCGTCTATCGCAGCACGAACGAGGTCCATGTCAATATCGGCGGCTGCCTTAATCAAGGATGCCTTGAGTGACTCCAAATCAGGATGAGGCTTTGAGCAGGCCTTTTCCTCTAAGTGTTGCCATATCTTGTAATCTAACGGACTCAAATCTGGACTGGAGGAGGGCCAGTCTTCGTGCCGGATGAAGTCGATTTCACGCGCCGCCAGCCAGTCTTGTGTGCTTTTCGTTCTATGAGCTGGCGCAGAATCTTGTTGGAATACCCAGTGCCTGTATATTAAACATGGTATGAGAAACAGGTTCCACAAGGTTCTTGAGGACTGTATTTTGATACACAACTGCATTCGTTTTTACGCCTTTCTCACAAAAATGTACCTCAGTTAAGCCCCAATAAGAGACTCCCAACCAAACCATGAGCGAGGATGGAAAATGACCTCGTTGGACACGCGGAATACGGTTGCTCGCTTCTTCACTGCTGTTTGCGTACACCTTATCATTTTGTTTGTTGTAGCTCTCTTCCACGGTGAAAATTTTTTCATCCGAAAAAAGAATTTCCCGATGCTTTTTTCCCGCGTACCGCTTCAACAAAGCGCGGCATCTCTTCAGTCTCAGGTCCATTAAACGAGCGTCCAAACGATGTCCTGTTTTTCTTCGATATGCCCTAAGCCCTAAGTCTTTATTTAACACCCTCACTTTTATCACTGCTGGAGTCCTAACAGAGCGAGGGCGACCACTTCTTGACCTGTCATCTACACTAGAGTCTTCATTGTATCGTTTTATGGTACGATAAACGAATCTTTTGGTTATATTCAAATTTTTCAGTAAGTCAAAAATCTGAATTGGCGCGTAACCGCAACGATGCAACGCAATAACTGCAACACGGTCTTCTTTAAGTGTCCACTCCATATTTAAAAATGAGGAAAATTCTAAAAAGTACACATTTTTATTTTCATGAAAAATTCGAAATTCGAATTCAATAAACTTTTTGTGGCCAGCGTTCTAAATTCAAAAGTTTTTATTGTTTGACAGAACTTATGACCTGACTGTGTATATTATATTTAAAAAAGACGACTTTATGTTCCTCCCATGCAAAACGCCAATTTCATATGTAAGGACCTAATATTAATACATTATAATCATAATGTATCAATATTCAGGTAACAAATGAGTTTTTACCAAGTAGTATATCATAATGCTGGTCAAACGTGCGGTTTTTGGATGCAGTAAAGGGGGTTTATTTTACGTGTGTAGATAAAAATATTTTATACTGCGGCGTTTAATATGGTCCTTCGAGCTCTATTCAGCACACTAACTTATATTATAGAATTTAGACAATAATGTCAATTTTCTTAATAGTAGATTGTGCACCAAGGGGATAAAACACTGCTGTATGTCATAGGTGCAATATGGAATCCAGATAAGGACTCCATATTTAGGGTTTTATGAGACCCGAGCGAAGCAATGGAATTAAGACTGAGTCTTGCGTGCATTGAGGGTTTCAAGCGTTACCCATGACGAAAACAGCATCATCCCGAGGAATATACTCTACATTTCTCACCATACAATATATATTATAATATTGTCTCACGAGACAATAAAAAGGCAAGGCTAAAAACAATATTTTACTAAAGTAATTTAAAAGTGTTAATTAAGTTTCAATACGTATATTGCAGCATCTTGCAACACTCGCGGCTTTTGTTTCATTTAAAATTCGATTTTCAAATAAGTTCGCTGCGTAGCCGACCCCTCCCCTGGGAGCTGGGCTGGGCGTATTTCACGAAATTACCCTTTAAAGACATAACAACAAGAATTTAGAGAAGGAAAATCATATTGTTAACCAGCGGGTATTAATGAAATTCAGTACAACATTGTGACCCAGCTAAAGCTATAAAGGCTAAAATTACTTGCTTTACGCAAGGTTTGCATGATATATTATGTGGCGATTCCAAGCAGGTGGTGTAAATATTTATTAATAAAGCACAGCGTCACGCCTTTTCCCATACTGGCAGAGACACAATTAAGCCAGTTATGGAGTGATGAAGATTTCCTGACGATGTTTTCCATCACCATTAGAACGTCCGTATAATGTACTTAAGATAAACTATATTTATTAATAAAGCACAGCGTCACGCCTTTTCCCATACTGGCAGAGACACAATTACGCCAGTTATGGAGTAATGAAGGTTTCCTCACGATGTTTTCCATCACCGTTAAAACGTCCGTATAATGTACTTAAGATAAATTAATTATCTCACTGGTACATGGTCAGGAATCGAACCTGCATCTCCTGTGTTCTTACACAGCAAGTGTGAAACCCATTAGACCACGGAGCTCTCTAATTAGTTTCTTAATAATAAAATATAAATGTACGTACGTAACCGCTTTTTTCCGCGCTCGATCGTCGATTGAGTTGCTGTCATATTATCACAACTTAGCTTTGGCAGGTCTGGGATATTAGCACTGCTTATGTAGCCCTGTGGAGAATTTGTTAGCAAATTATACGCTTCTGATTATTTTCTTAATTTTTCACAACTAACTAACTAGCCTCCTACGGCGCTCAGACGTGGTCTCTGACCGATCGTCTGAAGTCCAGACTCAAGGTTTGCCAAAGGGCTATGGAGCTTAGTATGATAGGAGTCAAACTGACGGACCGCATCAGGAATACGACGCTGCGCTCTATAACTCGCATCACTGACGTGGGTGTACAGAGCGCCAACCTCAAGTGGAGCTGGGCCGGACATGTCTGCCGTATGCACCCGGATAGGTGGGCAAACATTGCCACCGAGTGGGTACCTCAAGACGGACAGCGCCGAAGAGGCAGGCCTAGGAGGAGATGGCGTGAGGACCTGGAGAGGTACCTCCCGGACTGGGAAGAGAAGGCGCAAGATCAGGAAGTATGGTCCGAAAGTAGGGAGGCCTTTGCCCAGCAGTGGGAAGCATTATAGGCTACAAAAAAAAAAAAGCGAATGACAGTTAGTAATCCTGCTCTTGTCCTTATTCCAAAGATGCTATTTTTAAACCTGTTTCTTTAATTAGTTTGGTTGTGACACCTCTGGAAATGTTCTGAATGTCTGTTTTGGTTAACCTCTCTCATTAACTGTATCCAATACATTAACACTTTAAAAAAACATTTTGAACTCACCAAGTAAGGCTCATAATAGTGCGCCATCTCTTTAGTAAAGTCTCCATAAGGACTGAAGGGGTTTTTCACAATTTTCACATCCAGTACATAAACATAGAACTGTTGCACCAGCTGAGAGCAGTAATGTCGGCATGTGAGCTCGGTCAGTTGGGATATTGTAAGTGGTGTGTTGTAGAACTCCAGGTATGGCAATCTGTAATTATATTAGAACTTGTTACTTTTTCCAAGGGGGTTGGAGAACATGGATAGTGCGTCAATCCTGCAGAGCCACCAATTTTATACAGGCCACCCGAATGACCGAGTCGGCTTTGAAGCCAAGGGTCCCGGGTTCGAGTCCCGGTGGGGGCAAATATTTGTTTGATGAGAGCGGATGTTTGTACCCTAGTCATAGTTGTTTATCTATCTAAAAATAATATCTATCTATATAAGTATGTGTATCGTTGTCTAGTACCCAAGATACAGGCAATCCTAGTTTGGGGCTAGATCAATGTGTGTATATAGTGTCCAAGGTATTATCATTGTTATTATTATACATACAAATTCAGTAATCAGCGAACGCGCTAATTATTTCATTGCGTGATGCGGGGTTATATGAAATATGGTGGCTAGCACAGTAACGCCATCTGTTCAAGAAAATAAATCTGGAGTTTGTGATTCTGATCCTTTACGAGCCCAAATGCAGAATACTTCGTCTACAAACAACTTTAAAATAAATTAGAATAAAGAGTAATACTGTGATATAACATGCTATTTATTATGTGGTTCTGTGAGAATAGTAGACCTCGCTTCAATTTCACAAATTGATATCCGCCAATATATAACTCTATATCAAACTTCCCCTCCACTCGCCCCTTTTGGATTTTATTACATCATTTAGTGTAGAAAGTGTAGAAATAGAGACAACTTCCTCCCTTTTGCCCCTATTTTCCCCCCAATCAAAATTGAAATCGACTAAAATTTTTAATTAAAACTTGTGTGCTAATTTTCGCAAAAATCGGCTGGAAAATGCCACCTGTAGGCAAGAACTGACAGACGGACAAAAGCATTTTGGCCAATCTCGATACTGGAGGCTTCGCTCGCTCGGTCAATATACCTGCCTACAAAATAATTGGGTTCGAAAAATCATGAATACTTCGTCTAGTTGTACATTGAGACAACTAGACGAAGTATTCTGAATTTGGGCTCGTACTATCAATCACAAAATAAATATCCACGTTGGCATACCACTTACCTAAAGATCACTTCTTTCACATCATTCAACGAAGATCCCCAAGTATTAAACAAATACTCCAACAGATCACTATTGAAGATCTTAGGGCGGTTCTCCATCTTATTGTTGCCAAAGCGAGTACGCCTAGGAGTACTCGTAGACTCGGGAGAATATCCCGTGGGAGATAAACTAAGCACCAACTTTATCGGCGACACATGGGCGTATTCAAAAACTACATTTCTTTGAGTTCTTATTTGACTCTTGCTAGCAATAACTGGTAGTGGCATATGAACAACTGCTAGATCTGCTCTCAATCTTACCGCCGGTTTTTCTTCTATCTTCCAATGGTTGAGTATATCAAAGACGTAGCTCACGAATCCACGGTCCAGATTCAGACAATGCTCTTGGATTAGGACTTTGAAGAACTTGTAGACATCTTGGTTTAGTCTAGGTCGGTGCTGTTTCAAAGTGACTAGCTCGAACGAAGGTTTTAAATCATTGGATTTTACCAAATCGATCGGTAAAGGCGCCGGGTGTAACACAACTGGGAATATCGCTTCGTTTAATTGATTGTCAATCTGAAATCTTTGTAATTTCAGCTGCAAATACGTATACGAGACCGACTTTCTCAAATGCATCCAAATACCAGGATTATAAGTCCTGCGTAACTCCGAAAAGAACGGTTTCGTCATCTGCATCTTCTCCAAATCTATATCCAAATATTCCTTTAACTGGCATTTCTTTTGATCAGTTTCGTATTTATCTTCGATCCATTCATTCAGTTCTGTTGAAAGCTTTTTCCATTTATGAGCGACATTCACCTCCCATTGCGGAGAGGAGTCTGTTACACTGATATATGCCAATTCTTTCACTCCCACATTGGAATCGACACACACAGACAAACTTGCCCCTGCTAACGACAAGTAAAACTCAACATTACTTCTTTCAGCGTTGATTTTCATTCTATAGTTGTACGCTATTCTTTCGTCTTGCGTCAAAGCAAAGACTCTTTGATTCTCATCCATGTAGGATATCCAGTAGACTATAACTTTATCTTTTCTCATTCGTATTTTTTCTTTCTTGTTTCTTATTTGTTTCTCGGGAAGTTCAGAGCTATCGGAGTCATCGCTGCTCGAAGAGCAAGGTTCAGGTGACTTTGGGGTCAAACGTTTGAAAGTGGAAGTCAGTTTCGAAGTGACACTGTTGGTTGCTACGAGAGTCGAGTGTTTCACCGATTGGAAGCATACTTTCTCTTCACCGTATCTGTAACAGTAAACATTAACTTTTGGTTAAACACCAAGCAAGATGCGTAGACACATATACAGACACTTAGATTGCCCCTGGATAACCTGGGTCGAGAGAACCACAAACACCTTTTCAAACTATAGATCCGAGACCCAAGATATTTTCTCAGCCGATCCCTAACTTCAGACAACTTACTCGAAATCATCAGCAATGAATATTTCAAGGGGTTTTATTTGATGAAAAGTGTGCTCACCCGTCTCTAGTGAAGTCAGCCACGAGGCCCTGCCCCTTGTTGTTATAAATATTCCACATGAGCGTCCTCTCTCCTGCTGGATCCTCCCACGTGTACAGCATCGACTGGTAGGGACTCAGCAGTGCTACCTGCGAACACGGTAGGTAACACTTTTAGTTTTTTAGGGATCTGTACCCGAAGACTGCCAAACGGGACCCTATTACCAAGCCTCCGCTGCCCGTCTGTCCGTCCGTCAGCGGGCTGTATCTCATGAACCGTAATAGAATTATTAAAAAATTCACAGAATGTGTGTTTCTGTTGCCGTTACAGTAACAAATGATGAACTATTCGAGATTTTATAAATTGAAGAGGGTCCCCATACAAGAGATGTGTTTTATTTAACACACCCCGCGATATAACAAACCATATCATGATTCAACCGTAGATTTCACGGCTTATCTCATGGTTGCGGTGACGCAATTGGTTTTATATCGGTTTGCTCAGTCTTTAAGTTCCGGGTCAAATCCGCGTTCAGAAATTTTGTGTTTGTTGAAAGAAAACTCTTTTTAGAACTTGGTATAGGTCTGTTCTCGCATCTGACCACAGTGGTTTCGATAACTAGCCCATAAGCGAGCGATGAGGCGCAACCGCGAATTACAAATCGGAAGAAAGTGCGGACGGATTCACGTTCACGATCAGTTCACGGATCGAAATGTTTAGCCATGACGCGCGCGGTGCACCTCCTCGAGGCCTGATGATGATGAAACGGCCTAATGATAGTGATGTAAATAAACATTAACATGATCTGATACCTGTCCAGAGTGTATCTGGTGCAGTTTCAGGAACAGATCGTCGCACAGGTTGTCGATGCGCACCGGGGCGTCCCCTGGTGTGTACTGCTTGAATGTGATCACGAAGGGCTGATCAACACCACCCGTCACCTCCACTGTTATTGCTGACTGGAAATCAAAGTTAAGTAATATGATATCATTATCATCTTCGGTTGGTAAGATTGCACCCACTGCTAGGTAAAGTTAGATTTGCATGATAGTATACACTTAGATATTAAATCGTATTCATGATAAACAAACTATGATTTCTACTATTCAAACAATCACTCCTTTTCCAAAAGAGAATGTTACTAGCTAAACTTGAGTCCATAACTAATACTTTTGCACTAGGTATGAAATAAATAGGGACGCTATTCTTAACTCAAGACGATCGTGAAACTGAAAGTACGATAAAACAAATATGTTTTGTAAACTGACCCCAAAAAAACTTTTCAGAATTACATAACCCCGTTGCATGACCGCATGATGTATGTTGTGCGCGGACGCACTATAGGCTCAAATTGAATTGACACGACTCCCGGGCTACTTTCTAACACCTTTTATAAATAAGGAGAGTGTGAGATGACACTTTCTATCTGTAATCTGAAACCAACCAAATAAGTCGTGTATTGCTCATAAATCTTCATATTCATTTATTAATGATATGATGAGTCGAGTGACTTGTGTTTAAACTGTCGATTTTGGGCCTCTACCACCCTGTCAGAGAAAATCGTGTGTCAAAACAATAGTGGTACAAAATGGATTCAAAAGTAGTGTTCCTATACCTAGTGTTATGTGTTGTGATAGCAAAGACAAAAGACTGCCTCGAAAATTCTGGAGACCGTTATAAAAGATCCAAATACTACCCATATCCACCTCCAGGTGCTGTTCAGTACTACAGAAAACCGCCTACGATTTTCCACCCTGGGTTCCCAGGAGGGTATCCAGGGAAGGGTGTCATTTCATACACCCCGCCGCCGAACTATAAGGATGAAGATAATTCCCACCCGCCGCATATATCAAAAAGCAGGCCGCCGTATGTAAGTAAAAGACCAACCAACGATGGGTTAGGAGACGAAGATATAAATAACATAGTCAAATATCTTTCTAAACAAGATTTGGATAAGATCATTGAGTATGCTGGCGAGAAAGATGAAAGGCCAAATAATTTGGAAAGAGATGTCGATCTTGAATTCAACGGGCCTGTAGATGGAACAAAATATTATTCCAGTAAACCTACATATGGAAAAAATGATCAGAGAGATGAAAGACTAGCACTAAATGGTCCTTATATAAATGAAAATACCAATAAAGGTTACACTCCTACTAGTTACTATCAACAATTTGCTGACAAACCTTCAGAAAGTATGGTAAAGTACAAAACAGTAGCATATATAAACGATCCATATAGCCAAGACCATATCAGCAACATATCTCCGAACAACAAAAGGGAAGTTGCAAACTTACCTTTCAATACACAAGAAAATATACAGTTATACAGTAAAGCTTCATACCTAGGCCCTCTATTACAAGCTAATAATTTACGGCTAGATGAAAGAGGTTTAGATAACGCAGAAGCAGAACCGTTACCAAAGCCTCTTAATTTAAGAGATGATACTCAAGATATAGAGGCAGAGTATACGAGGAATGTGGAGGTGGTGGCAAGTCCGAGCTATAAAGTAGAGAGTTTTGGGGACTTGCCTGTTATGGACTATCATTCCAAACGGTTTAGTGTCAGTTCGTACAACGTGCCACATTACTCAGTAAGTAATTTATGTTAGGAATTAATAAGACTGAAAATGTGTAAGCGTGTTATTCAGGACAAAAGCTTATGTGCTATTACTCAGTAAGTAATTTATGTTAGGAATTAATAAGACTGAAAATGTGTAAGCGTGTTATTCAGGACAAAAGCTTATGTGCTAATCCAGGTGAGACATAAACTGCAATCGATCCATCTATTTGTTCTAAAGATGAATCCTCTCCTGGAAGTGATGGAACATGGAACGTGTCATCTTCGGTGCGGACATGGTCCCATTAGTATACTCCGACTACGACGCGGGAGTCTAACGATCTAGCTAAGAGTCTATCAGGCTAGCATTTTTTTTGCTTATCACGAATCAATATCACGATTATATATGTGGCAAATATATCTATTGTATTTGCTATAATATTGTATTTTCTATCGTTTTCGAATTTAATACTTATTAAATCTTTCATGTTTTATCAATTTCACGATATATCTGGTAGGTAAGTGAGACAGAGACAGAAAGGTCACGAAGTAGGTAGGATGGGTCGTGCTCGGCACGTTCCTGGATCCGCCTAGTACCGACCACGTCCTAGTCCACCGGACACGAGCTGCTCTTTCTTTCGTTCCCCGTCGTCGTTTAGACTCCTCCGGACTATGGAGTGTTTTAATTGGGACTAGTCAGACCGGAACGATGTCCCGGCTAGGAAGAAAAACAAATTCCTCAGTCTTGGATGTGGCACTGCTGTTTTAGGTTCTCCCGACACAGGTTATCCTGTTATGTTATAGAACCAGAATCAATGCCTATGCTTGTATATACATGTTTATGTTTATCTCCCATTACAGATAACCTCAAACACGCGCACAATCGCCGCCCCAGCCGTAGAACCCGCGCCCGACGCAAGCGCAGCGCGAGCCAACAGCGACGCGCATCTAAAAGCGGTGCGAATTTGGACGCACAAGTCTAAAGGAGCGGCTTATACGCTGCACAATGATGGAACCCTGTCTGTCGAGCGACCTTTGAAGCCTAATCGATCACCATAGAGCTTAAATATGATCAGTATAGCAAAATACTGAGTTAGTTAGTTGTAGGTAGTACTTATCAGTACTACTGGCATCTCAGAGCGGCGAGGATTTGGACGCACAAGTCTAAAGGTGCGGCTCTAATTGAGTAATAATCACCTTCGATTGATTAGACCTTTGAGCAAATGTGACAGTTTGTTGATAATATCGGTCCACTGTAGATTGATTGGCTTACAAACATTTGCGTGGAATTTTAATTTATTATTATGTATGATGAGATTGATGAGTGTTGAATATTAATGAACAGTTAAAACAATGTGTTTTTTGATTGTGTATATTATTTATGAACTAACAAACACACATAAACCCGAATATACCCTGCCACATACACACTTCCACATTAGGTGTGATCTAGTAAGCGGGGGGAGACTCTAGCACACAAACACACACACAATGCCATTCAACTTACCCCCTTCCCCTGCGGTACCACAGTACAATGTCGTCTATTAATCGGAAACGGCTGCCCGCCCCTCTCCGTTTCTCTGAACTTGCAGTGCATCAGATGCGATCTAGTCAGCGGATGGAAGGCCGCACATTGTTGCGGGGGCAGCTCTAACCACAGGTCCGCCGCTTCGTTGGCCTCCATGTACCGCACGTGGCGGGGGGTCGAGTTATAGACTAGGAAGTGGGGGAGAATGGTGATGATTTTGGTGAGCTGCGGGCAGAGCTCGGAGAGGGTGACCTGGGGAGGAGAGTTTAGTGCAAACTTTGTTATCTCTATGGCTATAACTTATAGCACAGATACTATAAATCTACAAGCTCTATGTCTTTTTCGAAAATATATTCTACGTCAACAGTACCTGCATAGTCAGGCTCGCCCTATCGCCGGCGCGCAAGCAAGCGCGCAAGCCCGGCAGGCAGGCGCACGCGCGCGCCCACGTGCCCTCGCCCGCGCGCACGCGCAGTAGCGCTGCGCTGCCGGCGTACAGCAGGGGGGACGGGTGCACGGAGAGGATGGCGTCCGAGTCGCTGGCCTGGAGAGAATTATGATGATGAGACGAAAAAAGCAGCGTAAAGAAGTTTGATCAAAATCGATTCATCCTATCGAGATATTCGAGATATATGGTGTTGAGCCCGACTTCCCTCTATAGATCCGACTGAACTAATGTTATTAAACTGATCTTACCATGACATGTGTCATGTTTTGACAGGGGTCATAGTTTTGACGGAGGTCATAGTTTTGAGAAGGTGTCATATTTTTGATAGGTGTCATATTTTTGCTCAGGTGTCATAGTTGCAACAGGTTTCATAGTTTTGACAAATGTCATAGTTTTGACAGGTGTCATAGTTTTGACGAAATTCACGCAGGAGTCATAGTTTTGACGAAATTCACACAGGTGTCATAGTTTTGACGAAATTCACACAGGTGTCATAGTTATGACAGGTCCTTGTTGTGAAAGGTGTCCTTGTTGTGTGTCATAGTTTTGACAGGTGTCCTAACTTTGAGTGGTGTTCTGGTTTTGACAGGTGTCATAGTTTAGACTGGTATGAAGTTTGGACAATATTCATGGTTTTTACAAATGTAATAGTTTTGACAGGTGTCATAGCTTTGACAATAACAGGAAGTGGATGTCACAAGTCTCTAGAGTTAGGCACCCCTCTTCTGTGAGAAGCGTGAGCATGTGCACTCACGTTGAGCTGCACGGCGCGACTGGTGTTGTTCACAATCCAGCAGGGCGCGTGCACGAACAGCTGCCAGCAAGAATTGCGTTCCACCTTCACACGCAGCCCGACCTGCTCCAAGCCACACTCCGCCCCACACCACGTCTTCATGCTAATGCTCTTTAGTGTCGTATCTGTGAATAATGACACTTTTTAGGGCTCCGAAGCCTAAATGTAAAATTTATCACTAAGTTGTACGTCCGTCTGTCCGTCTGTCAAGACAAGATATCAGAAAATAATATCAATTCCGTATGTCAGTAATATTTTGAAGGTGTAAAAAAATCAAACTTATACGCCAACGCGCAATCAAAAGATACCGCCACCATTTTTATAAAAAAATGCTGAATTTGCTTGTTACTCGCAAGGCAATCAAAACCTTGACGTCCCGAATGGCCGAGTCGGCAGTGACCCTGCCTACGAAGCCAAGGGTCCCGGGTTTGATTAGAGTCCCGGTTGGGCCAAATATTTGTTTGATGAAAACGGATGTTTGTACCTTAGTCATGGTTGTTTATCTATCTAAGTATAATATTTATCTATATAAGTATGTGTATCGTTGTCTAGTACCCAAGATACAGGGAATCCTAGTTTGGGGCTAGATCAATGTGTGTAAATAGTGTCCAAGGTATTATTATTATTATTATTACCTATAGGATACCTCCCGTTGACCTAGAATCATAAACATGCCGATCTAATTTTGACACGTATGACACCTGTCAAAATTAGATCGTCACAATTTTTGATGGTCAATTTTATAACTAATGGCTCTGTGAGCCTAGACCTTGCGAGCGACACAGGAAATTAGCGATGTTTTTTTTAATTATTTTCCACCCCCGACACCCCTCGAAGTTTAAGCATACGTATTTGACTGCTAGTCAATATAGATACTTTTTAGCAACTGTCATAACGGTAATTTTGTTCATGAGTTCTATGAAATATTAATATGTGACGTCATAGTCAAGATAACGTTACCCCCCATCTAGTCCAGTCGGATAAAAAGTATCCTATATGTAAAACTAGCTCAGAAACGATCTCTTTGATAAATTTTATTCAAATCCATTCAGCCGTTTTATCGTGATTGAGGCACTAACACACACCCAACATCTAAACATCGCTACTTACACATTTATAATATTAGTTGTATGCGCTCGAAATGAATCCTCCGGACTTATTGGATTGACCTAACAGCAGGACAGCTTATTAATTTTTAACGGATAAGAAAGGAACTCATACTCTACCTTCGAAACGAACGCTTTTTTATAAATTTTTGACAGATGTCAACTTTTCTCATTCATTCACGTCTGACATTTTTGGCAAGTGTTATTGTAAATATTTGACAAAACGAAATTTACCTGGTGACAGACTGAAACTGCCAGTCCATGGCATTCCGAGGTAGCTGAGTTCAACGGTGACGCGGTGGGTCTTCATCAGGTCTACCGTGTATGTGTAGGTTCGCTCGCCGGCTTCGATTCTGAAACACAAAAACATCACATACTTACTATTATGCGAGTAATATATTTACCTACTACTCCACCAAGTCAACTAGACCTGTAAAACAAAAAATGTTTCAAGGAGTGTGTGACATGCAATGTAAGTAACGTGACAGGAGTCTAGGTAGCTTTGGTGGAGTGCTATGTTATTTGTATGGGTTTGATTTGTTTTGAGATCTCGAAAACAGCTCTAACGATTTTGTTGATAAATATTACTACATAAGGATCTTTAGGAGTTTAGAATCGATCTAGTAAGGTCTCTTCGCTGGGAAAACGTGTTTTACCAAGTTTTCACGCAAATGGACTTACTTTAATGAGTGTAGGCGTCCTCACCTAATATACTACTTAGCTCGGTACTGTGCGACCCATTCCAAGTCCATTTTTTTCCGGCCAGCGAACTAGCCAGGATTTCGCATCGCCGGACTATCTGGCAGGAGGTCTGCTGATCTTTGGCCTCCTCCTGGCCACTACTCGGTTGACGGCCTAAGTACATAGCCCACCGCAACTGCAAACGACCTGATGCCAAGATCTCGTTCACTCGTTAGGTAACTACCTTCGATGGCCTCGATGACTTCACTTGGCGGCACGTCGTCGTTTGCTACAGGATTGGAATTTTGTGTCGTTGTGCCTTGTGTTTGGATCTCACCTATTCCGATAGTTGAGGCTCGGTATAGAGACATCTATTGCGTACGGCAGTCGATTGTAGATGGCCAGCGGTGGTAGTACACGGATAAGGTAGTTTGGTATAGCTCGCGTCGATTTCGGCGATTGTACACCTGAATAGTACACAAAGTGGAATATGTAGTCAAAAAAATTGACAATATGGGAAGTGGTCGAATTGAGAAGTTGTCAAATGGGGAACTTGTCATTATGAACCTTGTTTTAATGGAAAGTGGTCGTGGTGGACCTAAATGTTTTAACCCTTTATTTTGCTCTGTCCAATAGAAGCACACCAAATTTTCAACATTATGCCTTGGTCATATACTTCAAAACCAATTAAAAATTCTGCATGCTTATGCCTACTTAAGGGGTGGCTAGTTTTCATAGGTCATGCCTCTGCCATCCCGTGTGAGAAAAGGCTGTCGCTGCACCTAAACATGTTCACTTTGTATTCTCTCATCATGCAAAGTAAAGAATATAGAAGGAACGCACCTTCAACAGTTAGTATTCTCACAGCAAATATTCCGCTGTCATTGTCTGACTTGGCGGGACAGACCATGTCACGTGGTGTGCCTAGATCGTTGGCTAGCTCCTTCCACCAGATGCCTTGTGTTGCTGTCTGGTAGGTTCTGCAATAGAGACATTAAAATTATAAATATGTATATCGTAAAAGTAGTAAGTATTTTTAACACCTGGCTCGTCATATTTTTGTGTTCTTATCTGTATCGATCCTGCATCGAAGCTGCGTTGCGACTGCATCGCGTCTTTATCGATGAGTCGATGCTGACTCGCGTCAGTATCGTTACTATATCGCTTCTCACTCGCTGTGGCACGCGGTGTACAGCGGCACGTTGTATAGCTGCAGTATCGCTACTCACTCGAAATAATCTCACAACATGAACAGCCGGCCGTGGCAGGCGATATACAGCGGCACGTTGTATCGCTACTCACTCGAAGTAGGCCGACAAGATGAACAGCTGGCAGTGGCACGCGATGTACAACAGCACGTTGTATCGCTGATGTATCGCTACTGTATTGATACTCACTCGAAGTTGGCCGGCAACCGGATCAGCCGGCATGTATAGCGGCACGATGTATTGCTACTGTATCGATACTCACTAGAAGTTGGCCGGAAACATGAACATCTAGCAGTGTTAGGCCTTGTACAGCGGCACGTAGTATTGATACTGTATCACTACTCACTCGAAGTTGGCCGGCAACAGTAACAGCCGACAGTGGGACGCTACCTAGAGCGGCACGTCGTATCTCTACTGTATCGCTACAGTATCGCTACTCACTCGACTTTGGCCGGCAAAAAGAACAGCTGGCAGTGGCATACGACGTTCAGCGGCACATTTTATCGCTAATGTTTCGATACTGTATCGCTATTCACTCGAAGTTGGTCGGCAACCGGAACAGCCGGCAGTGGCACGTGATGTACAGCGGCAGGTTATTTCGCTAATGTATCGATACCGTATCGCTTCTCACTCGAAGCTAGCCGGCAACCGAAACAACCGGCAGTGGCACGTGATATACAGCGGCAGGTTGTATTGCTGATGTATCGATACCGTATTGCTACTAACTCGAAGTTGGCCGGCAACCGGAACAACCGGCAGTGGCACGTGATGTAGACCGGCACGTTGTATCAATACCGTATCGCGTGCGGAACACTGAAGTGCTGCGACGTGGCAACGTGGGTGGCATTGAGGCCTACCTCATGCGGAGACAGGTTTGGTGGTGCCGACACGTGTCAAGGATGGCAGAGCAGAGGGTCGCGAATCACATCTTCTACTCAGAAATTAAGGAGGGCAAGCGCAAGGGTGGCGAACAACTCCTCAGGTACAAAGATGTGATGAAGCGGCACATGAAGAGGTGCGGCATAGAGTCTTCCCGGTGGGAGAAACAAGCCGCCTTCAGACCCGAGTGGAGGGTTTTGGTTATAACCAAAGTCCGTGACGGTTCGACGGCGCGCTGAGCTCGACACCAAGCGCGATGAGTTAAAAGCCCGGCCACCTCGGCATACCACTTATTACTTATTACCGTATCGCTACTATCGAACAGCCGGCAGTGGCACGTGATGTACAGCGGCACGTTGTATCGCTAATGTATTCATACCATATCGCTTCTCACTTGAAGTTGGCCGGCAACAGGAACAGCCGGCAGTGGCATGCGATGTACAGCGGTACATTGTATCGCTAATGTATCGATACTGTTTCGCTACCCACTCGAAGTTGGCCGGCAACAGGAACAGCCGGCAGTGGCACGTAATGTACAGCGGCACGTTGTATCGCTAATGTATCGATACTGTTTCGCTACTCACTCGAAGTTGGCCGGCAACAGGAACAGCCGGCAGTGGCATGCGATGTACAGCGGTACATTGTATCGCTAATGTATCGATACTGTTTCGCTACCCACTCGAAGTTGGCCGGCAACAGGAACAGCCGGCAGTGGCACGTAATGTACAGCGGCACGTTGTATCGCTAATGTATTCATACCATATCGCTTCTCACTTGAAGTTGGCCGGCAACAGGAACAGCCGGCAGTGGCACGTAATGTACAGCGGCACGTTGTATCGCTAATGTATTCATACCATATCGCTTCTCACTTGAAGTTGGCCGGCAACAGGAACAGCCGGCAGTGGCACGTAATGTACAGCGGCACGTTGTATCGCTAATGTATCGATACTGTTTCGCTACTCACTCGAAGTTGGCCGGCAACAGGAACAGCCGGCAGTGGCATGCGATGTACAGCGGTACATTGTATCGCTAATGTATCGATACTGTTTCGCTACCCACTCGTAGTTGGCCGGCAACAGGAACAGCCGGCAGTGGCACGTAATGTACAGCGGCACGTTGTATCGCTAATGTATTCATACCAGTTCCGTCTGAGATACGTTATCGGTTGGACGTGTCGACTCCCGTGCGATACAACCAGAGCCTCTCAAAGTTCTGTACCATTATTCGTACTTCGAACTCGTCGCAATGGTAGTGTGTGGTGGGTGTAGTGAAGAGGCGGGCGATGCTATCCTTTGCTCTGAATGTGGGCTCCACTACGATTATACTTGCGCTGGCATTACAGAGGCGAAGTATAGGCGTTTGCCAAAGGAGAAGAAAAGGGACTGGATGTGTCCTACTTGTACTATTAAGGATCCGAAGACTGCTTTTGTGCCTTCGCCCCTGCCAGCTGCGTGGGAATCCACTGCTACCGTGCTGTCCCTGGATCTCATCATGAAGAGACTTGATTCAATGGCCATGCAACTGGAACCACTGAAGAATCTGGAAGACATTAGGAGTGACGTCTCTCACCTAAAAACTGCAATTGGGTCCATCGTCGGTAGGATTGATGAGGTGGAGCGTCGAGTCGTAGCGGTCGAAAAACAGCTGGGCGCCGCTGCCGAGCTCCAGGCGCGAGTGGAGGCGCTGGAGAATTCATCCGAAGCGAGGGACCAATGGCTCCGGGCCTCAAACGCTGAATTAAAGGGCGTCCCTCAAAAGACGAACGAAAACCTATTTGAAGTTCTATCCAGGATCGGAGTCGTGGTGAGCAATGCGGTGGCGCGGGACAAAATTAACTTTATTGCTCGCGTCCCTACACGTGAGGAGGGCAGAATCAAGCCCATAATTGTCAGTTTCAACAGTCGTTATGACAAGGAAAATTTTGTTGCAGCAGCCCGAGCCTTTGGGAACCTCTCCGTATCTGATATTGGCTTTGATGGTAAAGATAGGATCTTCGTAAACGATCATCTCACCATCAATCAAAAACAGCTACTAACATTGGCGAAGAAATTGGTAAAGGATAAAGACTATAAGTTCTGCTGGGTAAAGCACGGCAAGATAATGGTGCGACGAAACGAAACGTCGCCCTTTACACAGATTCGCTCCAATAACGACCTATCAAAAATTAAATGACTTGCCCTCCGTTCTGTTCTTGTGTCGCATGTTTATCTTTTAAATGTTTATTTTTTGAATGTTCACAGTTTGGAAACCACTTGTATTCGCGCTGTAACACTATTATTGCCTCTGCATACCGCTTTGTGTGTCGCTCCACTCATATCTCACCGTTGCTCTGCGAATCTCGCAAACTACTGTCGTAATTTGTTGCTATCGCTTCCTCGCATTACTATCTCTGCTACGCTGTATTTAAAGTCTATTATTACGCGCAACGCTGTAGCATTGACGGTCATTATCCTACGACACCTCGCTGCTAATTTGGCTGTGTGTGCTCTGTACCTATGTCCTACCCGTAAAAAACCGGTTGTCTGCTGCCGGCGACGATGTCTCACAACTTTAACGCTGTTTTCAATGCTAATAAATAATCTTACCTATGAATGTGTTTTAGATCGTCGATTATATACCGTTGGTAGTCATATTAGCTGTGATTGGTGACAATGAGAGTAACCTGTGTGTGTACTATCAGAATGTGAGAGGGCTACGGACTAAGACCGAGACTTTTTTGCGGAGTGTTTTGCTTAATGATTATGACGTAATAGCTCTGACGGAAACTTGGCTTCTCGATTCTATCTCCGACAATGAATTATTGGATGACAGGTACTTGGTGTGGCGCCGCGACCGTAACTACATTTCTACAGGGCAGACCATGGGGGGTGGGGTTTTATTAGCGGTCAAGCGTGAGTTGTGCTCATATATGAATGTTGCTTGGCAGTCCTCGGCCGAGGACATCTGGGTGTCAATTCGTTTAGGGTGCAACAACAAGCCTAAAATCACCTTGCATTTGTGTGTTCTGTATCTTTGTGACGAAAACAATGGTAATTGTTTTAAGACACAATTAGTGAACTTTAGCAACAATTTAATTAATATAATAACAGATAATAATTCAGATACACTCATTATATTGGGTGACTTTAATATGAGTTGCATTCAATGGTTACCAACGAATGGCCAACTTCAAGCTGTAAATATAGTTAATCCCTTAGCTTCAGACTTCATAGATACTTTAAATGTCTGCGGTCTCCAGCAATTTAACAGTACTGTTAATAACTTTGGTAGGATTCTCGACTTAGTACTTTGCAATGTAAACATTGTTACTACAGCTTGTCCTGATCCGTTAGTCCCAGAAGATCCGCATCATAGGGCACTTATTACTCTAGTTCCAATATCCAACTACTCTCCACTGAAGGTATTGCCCCGCACGTCCCACAACTATTTTAAAGCTGATTACGACCGAATAAACGAAAGCTTACATAAAATTGACTGGATCAGCGCTTTGAGTGGGGGTAGTGTCAACAACGCCGTCGAGTCTTTCTATGAAATAATTTCTAATATTCGCGATTCTTTCGTTCCTGTCCGCAAAGCCTACAAAAGTAAGTATCCGCCATGGTTTAGCTATTCGTTAATAAAGGTTATTAAAGAAAAATTTAAGTATTTCAAAAAATTTAAAACCTATGGAAATGTTTCTGATAAACAGTCATATTCAATCCTACGTGACAGGGTTAGCAGAATGGAACGGACCTGTTATGTTAAGTATATTTCAAATATTGAGGATTCTATAGCTAAAAACCCTAAAGCGTTCTGGTCATTTGTTAAGTCAAAAAGAAATAATGCTGGCTTCCCTTCCACAATGAATTACAATGGTAACTCCTCAGATTCCGGTCAGACGATATGTGAGTTCTTCTCCGCGTACTTTCATTCCACCTTCTTGATACCAGCTGCATCTGGTATCGCTCCGGATGCTAACAAACAAATTTATGACACTGCTGCTTTGCTGTGTGACATTGCTGGTGTCGAGGTTGACGCCTCGACTGTCCAACGTCTCCTGCAGAATTTGGATCTTTCAAAATCAGCTGGCCCTGACATGATACCAGCTATATTCTTAGTTTCATCTGCCGAAGAGCTTTCAGTTCCGGTTTCCATACTATTCAGGCGCTCGCTGAATGAGGGGGCAGTGCCAGACCTTTGGAAATTAGCGTTTATCTCTCCCATTCATAAAAAAGGCACCCGTGGCAGTATTGAACATTACAGACCTATTTCGAAGCTATGTTTAATTGCCAAGGTTCTTGAACGTATTGTATATTCGCAGCTTTACAGTGCTCTCAAAATGAGCTTTAGCCCGCTACAGCACGGGTTTTTAAAGGGTCGATCTACTGTCTCAAACCTTGTAATATTTAATGACTACGTATCCCAGCGTATGGATGGTGGTGAGCAGGTAGACGCCATCTACACCGATTATAGCAAGGCCTTCGACCGAGTTGACCATGGTATGCTGTTAGATAAGCTCAAGGGTGTCGGTGTAAGGGGCAGTCTGTTGGAATGGTTAAGTTCTTACGTTGCAGGCCGTAAACAGGCTGTTGTCTTGAATGGCTACGAATCAGCATGGATGAGTATTCCTTCAGGCGTACCCCAAGGATCCCAACTCGGCCCGCTGTTATTTGTTATATCTATACAGGATATAGACTCGTGTTTTATAAACTCTAACGTACTGTTATTTGCAGACGACATGAAAATATTTAGAGTTGTGAATAACGTTTCTGATGCTTCTCTGCTGCAACAAGACTTGCTAAGACTTGACGGCTACTGCACTACCAATAAATTAGATCTTAATGTTTCAAAGTGCTTCTTTCTGACATTCACGCGCAAGCTCAATCCATATATATCTAACTACAGCTTAAAGTACCTTCCTCTGACTCGAGTGTATGAAAGTAAGGACCTTGGGGTGATCCATGACAGTGGGCTAGTTTTTGAGAAGCACATAGGCAGCGTTGTCGGTAAGGCTTCGAAGGCTCTTGGTTTTGTCATGAGGTCGTCTAAATCATTCAGGAAAATGAAAACCGTCAAAATTCTCTACTGTGCTTATGTTCGTAGCCACCTCGAGTATGCATCGCAAATATGGAACCCCTGCTATGACATTTACAGAGGAAGACTTGAGCGGGTTCAGCGGAAGTTCATCAGATATCTTGGCTTTAAGTTTAAAATGCCTAAACTCAAATACCATAACCAATGTGCTAAACTACATCTACTTCCGTTGAACCTGCGCAGGGACATTGCAGATTTAACATTCCTGATGAAGGTGGCTAGGGGTACTATTGACTGTCCTGAACTGCTATGTAAAGTAAAAATTAAGGTACCAACACACAGTGTCCGTAGGCGTCCACTGCTTCAGACTCCTTTAGCTCACAGCAATTACAGACAAAACTCCTTTATAAACAGAGCATGCGCACTATTCAACCGACTTTTCAGCTCCAACAGCGATGGCGACAATGATGTTGATATCTTCTGCAGTAGTTTTTTCTCATTGCGGAAAGCCATAATAAAGAACTTTCTAGCACTTCTTAATACCGAGGACGGGATTGTTGAGGAGGAGTATTGTGACGGTGATGGCATGAGTGAGTAGCGACAAAATAAACTTAATTTTATACATTATCACTAGTTATATGGTACCCAATCTACATGTGGATGCTTGTTATTAGCTTTTAGTCTGCAATATGATGTTATTAAATAGTTAAGATAGCTGTAAGCTTCCCTAAAATTGTAAAATAAAATAAAAATAAAATAAATATCGCTTCCCACTCGAAGTTGGCCGGCAACAGGAACAGCCGGCAGTGGCACGTAATGTACAGCGGCACGTTGTATCGCTAATGTATTCATACCATATCGCTTCTCACTTGAAGTTGGCTGGCAACAGGAACAGCCGGCAGTGGCACGTGATGTACAGCGGCACGTTGTATCGCTAATGTATTCATACCATATCGCTTCTCACTTGAAGTTGGCCGGCAACAGGAACAGCCGGCAGTGGCACTAAATGTACAGCGGCACGTTGTATCGCTAATGTATCGATACTGTTTCGCTACCCACTCGAAGTTGGCTGGCAACAGGAACAGCCGGCAGTGGCACGTAATGTACAGCGGCACGTTGTATCGCTAATGTATCGATACTGTTTCGCTACCCATTCGAAGTTGGCCGGCAACAGGAACAGCCGGCAGTGGCATGCGATGTACAGCGGTACATTGTATCGCTAATGTATCGATACTGTTTCGCTACCCACTCGAAGTTGGCCGGCAACAGGAACAGCCGGCAGCGGCACGTAATGTACAGCGGCACGTTGTATCGCTAATGTATTCATACCATATCGCTTCCCACTCGAAGTTGGCCGGCAACAGGAACAGCCGGCAGTGGCACGTAATGTAAAGCGGCACGTTGTATCGCTAATGTATTCATACCATATCGCTTCTCACTTGAAGTTGGCCGGCAACAGGAACAGCCGGCAGTGGCACGTAATGTACAGCGGCACGTTGTATCGCTAATGTATCGATACTGTTTCGCTACTCACTCGAAGTTGGCCGGCAACAGGAACAGCCGGCAGTGGCACGTAATGTACAGCGGCACGTTGTATCGCTAATGTATCGATACTGTTTCGCTACCCACTCGAAGTTGGCCGGCAACAGGAACAGCCGGCAGTGGCATGCGATGTACAGCGGTACATTGTATCGCTAATGTATCGATACTGTTTCGCTACCCACTCGAAGTTGGCCGGCAACAGGAACAGCCGGCAGTGGCACGTAATGTACAGCGGCACGTTGTATCGCTAATGTATTCATACCATATCGCTTCTCACTTGAAGTTGGCCGGCAACAGGAACAGCTGGCAGTGGCACCTAATGTACAGCGGCACGTTGTATCGCTAATGTATTCATACCATATCGCGTCTCACTTGAAGTTGGCCGGCAACAGGAACAGCCGGCAGTGGCACGTAATGTACAGCGGCACGTTGTATCGCTAATGTATCGATACTGTTTCGCTACCCACTCGAAGTTGGCCGGCAACAGGAACAGCCGGCAGTGGCACGTAATGTACAGCGGCACGTTGTATCGCTAATGTATCGATACTGTTTCGCTACCCATTCGAAGTTGGCCGGCAACAGGAACAGCCGGCAGTGGCATGCGATGTACAGCGGTACATTGTATCGCTAATGTATCGATACTGTTTCGCTACCCACTCGAAGTTGGCCGGCAACAGGAACAGCCGGCAGCGGCACGTAATGTACAGCGGCACGTTGTATCGCTAATGTATTCATACCATATCGCTTCCCACTCGAAGTTGGCCGGCAACAGGAACAGCCGGCAGTGGCACGTAATGTAAAGCGGCACGTTGTATCGCTAATGTATTCATACCATATCGCTTCTCACTTGAAGTTGGCCGGCAACAGGAACAGCCGGCAGTGGCACGTAATGTACAGCGGCACGTTGTATCGCTAATGTATCGATACTGTTTCGCTACTCACTCGAAGTTGGCCGGCAACAGGAACAGCCGGCAGTGGCACGTAATGTACAGCGGCACGTTGTATCGCTAATGTATCGATACTGTTTCGCTACCCACTCGAAGTTGGCCGGCAACAGGAACAGCCGGCAGTGGCATGCGATGTACAGCGGTACATTGTATCGCTAATGTATCGATACTGTTTCGCTACCCACTCGAAGTTGGCCGGCAACAGGAACAGCCGGCAGTGGCACGTAATGTACAGCGGCACGTTGTATCGCTAATGTATTCATACCATATCGCTTCTCACTTGAAGTTGGCCGGCAACAGGAACAGCTGGCAGTGGCACGTAATGTACAGCGGCACGTTGTATCGCTAATGTATTCATACCATATCGCTTCTCACTTGAAGTTGGCCGGCAACAGGAACAGCCGGCAGTGGCACGTAATGTACAGCGGCACGTTGTATCGCTAATGTATTCATACCATATTGCTTCTCACTTGAAGTTGGCCGGCAACAGGAACAGCCGGCAGTGGCACGTAATGTACAGTGGCACGTTGTATCGCTAATGTATTCATACCATATCGCTTCTCACTTGAAGTTGGCCGGCAACAGGAACAGCCGGCAGTGGCACGTAATGTACAGCGGCACGTTGTATCGCTAATGTATTCATACCATATCGCTTCTCACTTGAAGTTGGCCGGCAACAGGAACAGCCGGCAGTGGCACGTAATGTACAGCGGCACGTTGTATTGCTACTCACTTGAAGTTGGCCGGCAACAGGAACAGCCGGCAGTGGCACGTAATGTACAGCGGCACGTTGTCTTGCTACTCACTCGAAGTTGGCCGGCAACAGGAACAGCCGGCAGTGGCACGCGATGTATAGCGGCACATTGTACGTGTCGTCGGGTGCGATCGTTGCGACTCGCATCTTGTCGTCGAACGGGTTCACTAGAGAGCCGACTAGTGTCGCGCCGATGTTTTTTAAGTCGGTCTTTTTATAGTACAGGTCCAGGGCGTAGGATGTCTCGTTGCGGACCTGTAAAAAATCGGCCAATTTCTGTTTATTTTCTTTAATCGTGCAATATGACCTTGGTTCGTGCCAGGCTCTGCCAAAATTGGGACATAAACGACCGTACCTTTTGATTGCGTTGACCTATAAGTTTAATTTTCGCAACTTCAAGGGACCACAGACCCGAGAATATTAATATCTACTTGGTACGTCCACAATTTCCTGAGAAAAAGGATCTTGACCAACGGACAACGAAGTGGTCCTAAAAAGTTTCCTTTTTCCCTATATGATGCAGAACCTTAAAAACAAAGATATCGTCAAGCTTTTTCCTGCGGTAGCCAGCTAATTAACAGCCCGTTTTGCTTGATAGGGGGCTAGCGTATTGCCGCAGATATGGAGATATGAAGGTAGTCTCGCGATGCTGACCTGTAGTATAGTTAAATTACTGTAATTGATAAGCTGTTTTCGAATATAGACGATTTATTTCAAGTAACGCTTTGTCATCGGTGTAATACGACACATTTTGAATCTATCAGACCTGTGGAAGTTCTCAACATCAGTCGGGTAGGCAGAACCACAACCGCAGCGCCACAGAGGTCGACAAAAGGCTTTTAGGAAAAATCTCGAGTCACTGATCAGTTTCTTTTCAGTAGCTGAGTATCAGAGTTTCTTACCTGTAAAGGTGACCGCACAACAACCCGCGTACTGTTTCCCCGGGACGATCGCTCCACCACTACGTAGTAGCGAGTGTTGTTCCTGTGCGGATGTAGTACATACAGTTTACGCAATGTACGTTGGGGGCAGAGCACCTGAAACATACAACATGATATAAATATTCATACCTATATATAAAGGGGAAATATTACACTGCACATCAAAAATACTGATTTGCACAGCAAATATCAAGGCAAAATGCTGCGGTAGCTTAGGTGAATGGTAAAGGGATTGAGCGAAGAAGCCCCCTTTATCCTTCGCGTTAAGTTGAACATGTAAGAACAACAAAAAATACTTAAAACGTAAACTATGTGTTTTTAACATAAAATAAAATAATTAAAAACATAAAAAGTGTTTTTGTTGATCCTTTTTTGCTGTGCAAATCAGTATTTTTGATGTGCGATTAAATACTAGACTTTATAAAGGCACATGGATGCTTCTGGCTCTACACTTGGATGCCCTGTGACGCGAGAACGAGAAACAGCCGCTACACTAACATCCAAGAATCGGGGAATTTATTTTCTTCCTTTCCGCCTGGGACTCGGGCACAGTGTGAGGCATAACCTCGGCCAATATAAGAATATCCTGTTGCATGGAGCACGGTAGAGTTCTACCAAATGGGCTTTGTAAAAAAAGTTCAAAGGTACAAACTGAGAAAATAATTTCGAGATAATTGTGTTCCTAACTAAATTATCTTATTCCCATCAAAACATATTACAGGATTACTGAAATATCCGTAAAAAATATTAGAAAAAGTAGTAGATATTTACATATACTTAGCAAACGTCATTTTTTGCCTCTCTCTACGTTGGACCACTGAGGGAGAAGAGGGCGAAGAAACTCCCACAGATTGATTTTTAGATCTCTTTTAAAAGTATGTAGATCTCTTTTAGTAGTAATGTCAATTTCTTTAACAGGCTCTCTTAAGGAGTCTGTTCGTTTTAAATTATAAATTGCTCAAAAACTCTTTTCTGTAAAATAAAAATTTGAATTGAATATCCGCTGCTTTCCCCCACAACAAGATACTGGACATGATACTATGAAAATAACTAAAATATACTAGCCTAGATGTCGCCACATCCGTGTTTTGTCTGATGTTCATAATTGCTTAAGCCACAGAACCTTACCAACTAATTTATCTATGTGTGGTCCCCACTGCAAGAAACTTATCAAAAAATATAACAAGTGGTCTCCACTGCAATTTGTTATCAAAAATTATAACAAGAAACTTCGTATCATCTACTAGTTCTAATGTGTTGCTGTCTAACACTAAACTGGTCTGAACTTGCCTGACATTTGAAAGTGAGAATTTGATACACTTGCTTTTACTAGCGTTTAACAAATACATTATTAACTGTGAACCAATTCAAGTTTAAAGACATTAAAATTTTCTTTTTGTCTTTCAATTTTGAAGACCAGTGAAGAATCATCAGCAAACAACACTATGTCAGTCAATTTCTCCACCATGAAAGGCAGATGTGGAACCTTGTACAAGACCAATTGTTACACTCGATAATGTACGTAATTACGATTGCTAAGTATATGTAAATATCTACAGTAATAAAGACATTTGGAATTTGGAATTTTGTAAGTACTTAATTTTTCCTCTAAGGCGTAGTTTGTTCAAATTCCCTTCGTCGTTAAGTTGGCTACTCTGTAAAACTGTCAAGTATCAACAGTTTTCCTGTCAGCACGCAGATGTCAGTCGGAACGTAAACAAATATTATTATTATCGATTTTTATATCGGAAACAACCAGCCTCCAGTACAACCGTTTCAAAACTGTGAGCAAGTCACAAGTGGTGTTATTTTAAAAATTATTAAAAATAATAAGACATCCATAACCCGAAATATTCAAATGCGTTTCTTAAAATAGCCTAAAATTTCACAAAATAAAAAAGTAGTACGTATATTTTTGCCTGCATGGCCCATTATAAAACCTTTGAATGTTGGAAGTCATTTGTGTAGGTACTCACAGTAAGGTCGTCGAGGTCTGACACGCACACCCGCAGCCGTTGGTCAGTGACGCGCGCGTACAGCGCATGCACGCCGAGCGGGGTGCGGGGCGACGGCGTCAGCTCGGCGGGGCAGCTGTGACGCGCGTCATGGTGACATTAATATTGAAGCCTGATTGCAGTTAGGCCAATGGCTGAATGCTTATTATTATGATCCAAGAAATGTGCAACTAAAATGTTATAAGCGAGAGATGGCACTTCAAATTGACTGTTATATAGCTTTTTTAATACCTACAAACTGAGATTTTCTTAATCAACTGAATCATATACCTATCATATTTAACATAGAAACCACATATGGACTCTGGATTATTTATTTCAAGATAATACAGTAAGTACATACCAGTCCCACTCGTCATCGATGTCTAAAGCTTCGGGCTTATTTTCGTCATTCTCATCTAGCACATCGGCTGCTGATGTATCGCAACCTATGGGACAAAACAACACAATGTCACAAATTATATCAAAACAAGATTTAACATTATGTTTAATCTGACGTGACTCATGATGACTGTCGACGACGTGTCGCCTGGGCGTAGGAGCGAGACAACAAGCGTAGTTACCTAGCGAGTGAACGAGACAGTGGTAGGTAAATATGCTCGCGGCTACGCAGTTAAGTTGCAGGCTACGGAATTGCATCTCTAGCTAGCAGGTCCAAGGTGTTTTTACTCCACTGCTCGGAAATGTGGCGAAAGGTGGTCAGTAATGGGGCCGCAAAACAATGAATAGTTGACAAGAACAACAAAAACATTTCTGGCCTGTTTAAATAAAAAATATTGTTGGCTTTTTTATTATGGTTATCATTATCACATGTCAACAGATAGCGCTTGATGCCGTGACAGTTATTCCCGACGGCCGACATAGCGTGCGTCATGCCGTCGCGTCGGTAAAAGCGTGCCTGACTCGTGCTGTCAATTGCTATAGATAGCGGACCAAAGAGACTGCGCCAGACGAAGTTGCAAACCTAATTTATCTAAAAATAAAGGACAATGGGCAATTTGGACTAGGTAGCGTTCACTAACAAAACATATATCATTCGATAGGGCACCAAATAAACATAAACATAAACATTTACATACAGGCAAATACATTGCTTCTGACCCCACACTAGGATGCCCTGCGTCGTGGAAACCAGAAACAGCGACGTCACACACATATAAACATCCAAGACCTGGGTTTTTTTTTCACCCCAGCCGGGGATCGAACCCGGGACCTCTCGCATGGTAGGCAGAGCCACAACTGCTGCGCCACAGAGGTCGTCAAATAAGAAACAAAATCTTGTATCACGCCAACTCTGTAAGTTATTTAGGGGACGAGATATTCCACTTTAGATATGACCATATAACCCACTTTTTTTACATACTATAATTCATTCATAAACTACTTTTTAGGCCTTATTTGGTTGGGATTGCGTCTTTTTACTGAAAAAATTATGCCCCATATCGTTTAGGAGCGATAGAATACGACACACGCGGAGCTATCTAGTCAAAGTGTTCGTTTACGATGGCAAAACAAATGCTATTCTGGCTGTGGCTAAATCACGTTTGTAAAAGATTCCATTTTTGGGTACCTACAATTGAATATCTCGTACGAAGCGTGTGTCGCTATTGTGTTGCTTGTGTAGTTAACGGTTAAGTATTAAGTTTCGACTAAATAAAACTAAATATCTTTGTTATTCATCATTTATTTCATCTTCTGTATGCTATGCTGTATGTTGTTATAGAGTACGCTGCATACAGCGTACTCTATAACAACATCGTGTAAAAAAGGTGCAGTTAATTGCAAAATGCCTTGGTGCCGTGCCCATCCTAAATACCATACAATAGACATCACACTGGCATAGCAACCTAAGGTTCTCTGCCAATGAGACAAGTACAATAGTGTTCACAAACGCTTTGCCTACCAGCGCACGCTGGGTCTACTATTATATTATAGACATTATATTGACATGCGTTGGCATGCCTTGATTGACTGGCTTGCCTTGCCTTTGTAGGTTGTTACTAGAGGTACTCCAAACACTTAACAAAACTCCAATATCTTATATAGGTTATAAAGCTTGGAATTTTCCAAGCTTTATAAGGCTTGAAAATATGTAAAAATAGTACTATTTCTAGAAGAGAACCACACTCTGATATAGTTTTGTTATATTTTTGTAAAGAAAATGGATTTTGGCATTATGGAGGACGAGGAAGCCTGCAGGGTGCAAAATCAAAATCAAAATCAAAATCAAAAATCATTTATTTCCATAGGATGTTGTTACATCACTTAGATCCGTCATTACATTTTTTTGGGTGAGTTCACTAAACCAATGGCGGAATCTGTGGAGAAGAGCTCACCGAAGAAACTCCACAGTCGTCGCATCTTTTGCGTTTCCTTTTTTAAATAAAATATTGTCAAATTACAAAATTAATGCTAATTATATATCGAAACAGCCTGCTACTCAAACAATCTATTCCCATGGACATCTGTCCTCTAAATAATCAGATATCCTATAGTAACCTTTTTTATACAATTTCTGTTTTATTATTATTTTAAACTTGTCTAAAGGTAAGTTTTTAATATCAGTAGGGACCTTATTGTAATAGCGTATACAATTGCCTTTAAAAGAATTACTAATTTTATGTAGTCGGCTTACATAAGCAACCAACTTGTCTTTATTTCTAGTATTAAAATTGTGTATATCACTGTACTTCTGAAAATTAGTTATATTTCTTTTTACATACACAAGATTGTCATAGATATATTGAGACACAAATGTCAGAATATTGATTTCTTTAAACTTTTCCCTCAGTGACACTCTAGGCCCTAATCTATAAATTCCACGAACAGCCCGTTTCTTCAGAATAAATATACTATTAGCATTCGCAGCGTGACCCCACAATAAAATACCATAGGTCATTAGACTATGAAAGTAACTAAAGTAGACTAGTCTAGCGGTGTCTACGTCGGTAAGAGCTCTAATTTTTTTAACTGCGAACGCTGCCGAACTCAGTCTGTTCGACAATTTATTTATATGAGGATCCCATTGTAGTTTGGCGTCTAAAGTAATGCCCAAAAAGACAGTCGACTGCACAAGGTCCAATCTCTGTCCTTTTATAAATATGTCTGTAGTTACCGGGTTCACATTGGGTAACACGAATTTAATACATTTAGTTTTCTTTTCATTAAGTAATAAATTGTTAACAGTAAACCAGTTCACTATACTAGAGATAGCATTGTTTACCTCGTCATAATTTGATTGCTGTCTTTTAACTTTAAATATCAAAGAAGTATCATCGGCAAACAATACTAACCCATGTTTTGCTTTAACAAGGTAAGGTAAATCATTAATATATACTAAAAACAAGAAAGGACCAAGAATTGAACCTTGCGGTACGCCCATACTTATTGAAGACCCAGGTGATCTTTTCCCATTAACATCGACCATCTGAACCCTATCTGTTAGATATGACTCCAGAAGGCCAAGTGCCTGATCTTTTACACCATAATGGCGTAACTTCCTGACAAGAGTGTCATGATGGACGCAATCAAAAGCCTTGGATAGATCGCAGAAGACACCTATTGCATCCATTGCGTCTTCCCAGGCATCAAAAATATAGTCGATTAGTTCAACACCAGCATCGGCTGTTGAACGACCCTTTGTGAAACCAAACTGAGCAATATGAATTAAATTATTGAGATAAAAATGACTTTGCAATTGATTAAGTATGAGTTTTTCAAATATTTTGCTAAGCGTTGGTAGTATCGATATGGGCCTAAAATTGGTGGGGTCTGATGTACTACCAGCTTTGAATAAAGGTATAACTTTACTTCGTTTCATCAAGTCAGGAAACACACCACTATCTATACATTGATTAAATATACAACAAAGGTGAGGTGCAATACAATCTACAATGGAACTAATAATTTTTACTGATAGACCATGGGCGTCAGCTGTCTTTTTCATTTCCAGGGATTTAAACGCTTTTACAATGTCTTCATTATTTACGTGCCTAAATTTAAAATCTGTTTTACATTCCTCAAAGTTTTGTTTAAGTATAGATTCAGCAGCAGCGGGAGATGAATTTAAAGACTTGGTTGTTGAAACTGGAATGTCCATAAAGAAATTTTCGAAAGCTTTTGCTACTTCTAGGTCTGTACTTAGCAATTGATTATCTATTTTAAGCTTGAAGTTATTATGTGTAGCTTTGGCCTTTCCAGTCTCTCTGTTTATAATTTGCCAAGTCGTTTTCATTACATTGCTACTAGATTCAATTTTGTTTTTAATGAAATTAGATTTAGCTACGGCACAAACGCATTTAAACATTTTTGAATAACTACGAACATAATCTAGAAAGGCCGTATTTTTGTTATATGATTTCTCTTCATAGCAAGCGTTTCAATGAGTCTCCTTCTTACCTGCCGCCCATCCGATGGCAAGAGAGAAATAGCTTAATAGAAGTGCCGAACGTAAGAGAGCGACTCTCATTGAAACGGCCGCCGGTTCGGCAATCCTGTCGGTCATCCGATGGCAAGAGTTACTAGAAGTGTCTGAGGTGACCGACGGCGTTCAAACTAAGAACGAACCCGGTCAAGGACAAAACAAAAGAAGGGCAGAACCAAACTGGGTAGAAGCAACCTCTGAGAACGCTTTGTGTTAATGGAAGGATGTTTTAGAGGCTGACGTGACAGCTTACCTGGCGTGCTCGGTCTGCTAGAGTCCATGTCATAGTCAGCGACGGCGATGACACGATCGTCGCCAGCCAGGTCTGTCTCGCTACGTGTAATGAGGTGCACTGTTGAGCCGGGCCCTGAAACAACAAACGAATATAAACATTAATATACAAAACACAATGTCACGCTTTTTACCATACCGAGTGGCAGAGGCACAGGTATGTCCACGTTTACAAGTTTTTTATAAGAAATAAGAAAATTGTTTTACGTTAGTTCAATCAGTAATTTTGCTAGACAGGAGTCTAGCCATGAAGTTATGAAGTTTAGTGTAAAAGTCTGTCTTAGGATATAAACGTTTTTTCAGTGCTTTTTTATCACCAATCGTGAAATCAAAACGTGCATTTGATTTTCTTATCTATCTATCCAGCTTCCTGCATAAATTTTCCTAAATAATATTTTCCTAAGTAGTTTGTGCCAAATAAACGTCTTTTCTTTCTTTCTTTCTTTTCTTTCAAAAATTCGGATTGAGAAAATAAATGCATAGGATAATATATGTCTGGCAAAAAGAAACTAGAAATTAAAGCGTGTAGAAAATTATACTACTGGAGATTTTGAAATTGCCATTTGTGCAATTTAAAAACAAAAAAGGGATATTACAATGTTCAAGATTACTTAACCCTTGAATACTACCGGCGAAAGCTAACGCCACTTTTCCGTCATAGGTTTTAAACTGTATTACCATAGCATTAGGTTCAAAATCACAACCCGTCCCAACTACCCTCGGTTTTTGAGAGGTTAAGAAGTCTGTGCATTTTAAATTATAAACCGCTTTGAACTTTGAACGAACATACAAAATTTGGTGGAGATGTAGGTCCCGGTCAGGGAAAAATATTCAAGTCCCTTACCAATATCATTGACCAGCTGTATCCCTTCGCCCTGAGACGTCATGATGCAAGTGTTCACAGCGTGCTGTTTGTCCGTGAACGCCGTCATCAGATCCCCGAGCACCCGCGCCGTTTCCGGAGTGATGGTGAATTTTAAGGGCTCCTATAAATAACATAAATAACATAATAGAAGTTTATGTGACTGCTACATAATGGAGGGCATTAATACTCGAGAGTGGGTTTATGAAACGAGCCGAAGGCGAGTTTCATAATAATATCACTCGAGAGTTTTAATGCCTGCTGTAATGGTACGCCAGAGTCGGTACATTTGATACTTCATTCTGCGTGATAGAGGACTAGCCCAACGCCGCGCTGTTTTGAATAAGAATCGGTTCAGATAACGTTTGGGGGATTTGCGTAGCTCAGTGGCAAGTTAGCAAAAAAAAAACAGAGCCGACGCTTGGGATGGTTCCTGGAAGTTTACAGGTCAGGTTTTTTTTGTCGCATTCCTGCGAGATGTGTAGGAATCAGAGCCGAGTTGGCTGCGCGTTGAATAAATTGTGAATAACTAAATAATGAAAGGTTATCATGGAACGATACGGAGAAAGCTATTATGTTGATTGCAAATATACAATTGCGATTGAGGTATGATATGGAGAGTCTGACATCACTAGTCTGAATATCATTCTAGTGGTCTTTGCTACGCGCGTCTAGCGGTCGGGTATGCTTAACTAATCGCAACAAGCTTTTATTGGTCAGCGATCAACAGATTCTGTGTATCGGCAGTACCAAATGATTTGAGTGATCACCTACGGTTGATCATAGTGAATATGCGTACACACAATTTGTAGAACGGCGGATCTGCATGGCATGGTTGAAATTAGACCCTGTGTAGTTAGTGATAAGAAGCTTCGCTTGGGCAGAGCGTGTTCGCAAAGGACGCATATAAATACGAGAGCGTGGGAGGGGAGAGCATTCAGTCTCAGCGTCTAGCTACTGTGACAGTCGTCTTTCACGAGTTCTAAACAGTTTTGTCTGCCGTGTTACGCGTCAGAACTATACGAAATTGTGATTGCGAAGTTTCAGTGGGTTTTCGTGAGTGTCTGAAGCGCCGAGATATACCTCGGTTCCTAACCTTTATATCAACCAACCCCAAACTCCAAAACTATCCTTGGGTCGTTAGAAAAGAACTTGTAAGTCAATTAATCTGAGTCTGAGTCTGGGCTTGGAGCGACCCTAAATTCCTTTTTCCTTCACCATAGGGTTCCTGGATTGGCTCTTAGGATATTCGCGGGCTAATCCTCTCCTCATTCCTTTCGAGTAGCGAGTTTTGAAATTCCCACACACACAGTCATTAAACATTCAAGCACATTCAAATCAAACTCAACCATTTTCGAGTGGTGTCGATAATGGACGTGGTATAACACTAGGTTTTTAGACTAGGCTAGACAGGAGTTTAGTTGCGGCTAAACCTAGGTTGGCGGGGTATAGGGAGACTGTTTGATCGATGAGGTTCCGCGGATGGAAATAACAAATTCAGAACAAAGTTAAACCGGTGTCAACACAGATAACATATCCTGTTGATATTTTGACATTTGAGTGTTGTCGGGGACGCGCGAAGAGATCAATTTACAGTCTAAAGTTCATTGTTTAGGTCCGGGTAGGTGTTTTGCATTGCCTTGGGTCAGGTTGGATTCAAGTTGCATCTTTAAATTAAATGTAAATTTCGCTGGAGGTCTAATGTGTAGGCTGAGTCGGTATATATGATTTGGCTCAGCCCAGGACGTGCTGTGGCTAGTGGAATTCATAGTTCGGTATTTATTGAACTATGCACTCCGCTATGGTGTGGGTTAGATCTCCTAAAACAATAATGCTTGCGTTTCGATAACATCCAGCTCAAATTGCGCAGAGTTGAAGGTTTCAAAACGTTACGGACCTTTTGAGGTAACCGCTAGTTCAGAACCCATTTCGGAAAATCAAATCGCAATTGTGTAAACCGGTCTTTTCGGATCGTTATTGCCGTGAACCAAATATATAATTGGAACCACCACAAGCCGCTACTAGCGAGCACATGAAATATCATTGAGTACTCACGTCGTAAAACTACGACGGATATCTATACGATATCACAAACAAATATTATAAACTGTGGTCGACCACTAAAACAAAAAGAAGTTCCAATCGCCCATATACACAAAAACCAATTGGTACCATCAACCATAAAATATAACAACGATCGTTTTGGCGCAATACACCGCTGACTGATGCGAATTACCGGCTCGCGGACATATATGCTTTCTCTGTCTAACTTGAAACTGTAACTTCCTGAACCAAACTTCGTTCGACTATTGTACGCCTAACGAACTTCTCAACGAACGAGAAATTCAGACTTATCATTCTTAACTTACAAATCTTACAGCTGAATCGGGTCCTCTCATTTTGGGATAGATAGAATAGACGATCATAGCTACTGATAGCGGTGGCTCGACCTTAGCCCTGGGGCCGTTACAGATTTCTGGTGCCGAGACCGAAGGATATCCTAGATAGTCTGATACCTAGGTATTCTAAAAGAATCAAGGTCTAACGCATTACTTTTAAAAATAACACAACGTAGAAACGATTTTAAACAGTTCAGTTTTGTAAATAAGAAATAAGCAAAAAAAAGGGGCATTGGAATAATGGCCGGCCGGCTTAGGAAAACCGTTAGTCGGGTAGCACGAGACGTTTCACTTTCGCATACAAGTGAAATGGCGTCAGGGCAGGTGACGCAATTGTTATCTGAAATAGTGAATAGATTAGACAGTTTGGAAAGGGGTTCCAGCACGAGCAATGCTAGTAGGACTTCGGACAGACAGACTGATAGACAGGAACTAGAGACGTTTGAACAATCGGTAGAAAAACGTCAATCATGCATTGTGAAAATGACACAGAAGTTGCCGACATTCGATGGGCGGAGTTCGGAAAATCCGATGATTTTCTTAAGAGATTTAAAGGCTTATATTAAAGTCTCGGGAGATAGTTCTAGGGCTTTGATATGGGCAACGGATAGTTTGGTAGGAATTGCAAAAGTTCGAATGAGCATATACAGAGACTCATGGCGAACCTATTCGGATTTTGAAAAAGATTTCAGAGAGGTATTCTGGGGTGATAATGAACAGGAATTAATTAAGCAAAGATTCCTAACTGCGAAGTTTGATTCTAAGAAAGGTCAAAGTATGGAAGAATTCTTTGCCTCTCAATTGAATAGCATATATGAGCTTACGATACCGTTTACTGATACGGAGAAAATCAACACGATTTTCAGACAGTTGCCGCGTGATATTCAGGTAGCGTTTTTTGCTAGAAAAGAACCTATGACTATACGGGATGCGGTCGAGTTCCTTCGGCATTTAGAACGGAATGTCGATGGGGGATTAAGTGCGCTGCATGGTTCGGAACCTATGAATACAAATAACGTAAGGCGGGATAGCTAAATGCGTGGGCAATATCGAGCTATGCGGGTAAATACGTTACGTTATAACGCGGTGAGTCGTAGGAATAATTATAACGCGGGAACGAAGGGGCGAAACGAATTTGGGACGCGCGGTCGCGGTTATTTTCGCGGTAGAGGTAGACAGCCTCAGGCTAGTTTCAAGGTAATAGGGTTCCAAAGGGGCAATGATGGTTCAGATAATACAGAGGCAGGGCAAAGTTCAAGTGACAGGAATAATGCGATAAATCAGAATTCAAAAAACTAGTGGACTCGCGCGGGTCGTTCGCGCTCAGATATTTATTACGTTTTGGATGGACAGCCGATCAAATTGAAAAAAAACATAGACTGTATGAGTTGTGTAATTTGGATTCGAACGTGGGTGTGAATGAATTTATTCAATTATTAGCGCATAAAGCGCATGGATATGCCGTGTGTTTAGAGGAAAAATCTAGATCGAATTGTAGAGATCGAAATGACAGACGTTTACATACGATATTCAGAGACGACGATTCGACTGAGTGTGGGCGCGATTTATGTAGTACATTGACATTACCTGAGATAGATGTGCGTATTGGGAATATTGTTGTAAGGAGCTTGATTGATTCGGGGAGCGAAATCAGTGTAATAAGTCGGAGAGTGTACGATGAAGTGTGCAGTCAATTGGGAAAACCGACGGAAATACCGATTCCAAGTTTGAGAATCACAGGTGCATTTGGAGTCAGTAAGGAAAAGGTTGATAAATTAGTAACGTTACCATTAACAATAGGTGAATGCGTTATCGATACTCCAATGCTAGTATTAACAAGGGTGCCTAAAGATTTAATTTTAGGGTTTGATTTTATACAACAGACGCGAGCCAGTTTAATGTGTGAGGGTAATAAGAGGCTAATTATACGAAGCGCCGGGCGGATGTGTGAAATACCATTAGGTACTGGCCCTAATCAGGATTTTTGCTGTTGTACAATGGAAGTACAGAACCAAGATACCAGTAGAAATATGATAGAGGAATATGTGAATAATTCATCAAAACCTGTTGAACACAAAACAAAGTTATTGCCGGTGTTAAATAAACATGCAGAGTTGTTTAGCGATAGGGTAGGTCGGACAAATAAATATATACATGAGATAAAAATGAGAGATGAAACGCCTTTCGTAAAACGAAGCTATCCCATACCGTTCGCATATCGCGATAAAGTAACAAAACGATTGGAAGAAATGGAAGTGATAGGTATTATTAGCAGGCAATCTACGGATGTCAGCAGTCCATTGACTTGTACATTAAAGAAATCAGGAGAGGTCCGTATTTTGCTAGATGCACGACAATTAAACACGGGAATGGTTGGGGAGGTTGAAACCACACCTTTAATGAGTGAGATATTGCAATCCGGGCGCCGGATAAACTACATAGGGGTTATTGATATCAAAGATGCGTATTTTTCTATACCATTATCAGACGAATCTAAAAGATACACGGGTTTTGTATATCAAGGCAGAAGTTATGTTTACAACGTTTTACCTCAGGGGTTGAAAACCAGTGTGGGTTCATTTTCGAGGGCGATGGACTTAATTTTAGGGCCAGAGGTTAGGTCATATTGTTTAAATTTTGTTGACGATTTGGCAATTTTAACTGAGGGTGACTTCGAACAGCATTTGTCTCAAGTGGACACGGTTCTGAGTAGATTGAAAGACGCGGGCTTCACATGCAAACTAAAAAAATGCGAGTTTGCACAAAAAAAGGTCAAGTTATTGGGGTATATTTTGTCTACACAAGGTTTGCAAATGGACCCGGACAAAATTGAAACACTTAAATTATATCCGTCACCCAGAACTGTCAGGCAATTGAGGGCGTTTTTGGGGTTCATAAATTACTTTAGGAGGTTTATAAAAAATTTTGGAACGTTGACACAGCCCTTGTACAATTTATTACGGTCTGGAGTTAAGTTCGTCTGGAGTGCGCACGTGCAGAGTGCTTTTGACGAGATAAAAAAACAATTCTCAGAAAGTATAATATTGAGTCAGCCATTGGCGGGAAAAACATATTATGTTCAATGTGACGCCAGCGCTATAGGAATTGGGGGCTATGTTTATCAATTAGATGATTCGGACCAGGAACGAATTATAGGGTTCTGTTCGCAGGCATTTAAGGGTGCTCAGACTAGATGGGCTATCAGTGAACAGGAAATGTATGCAGTTATATACACTTTAAAGCGATTTGAGATATATTTGCGGGGAGAAAAAGTTATTATTAGAACTGATCATAAAAGTTTGACGTTCATTAAGTCGTGGACTTTATTGGGTGCACGCGTAACTAGGTGGGTTATGTTTTTAGAGCAATTCGATTACGACATAGAATTTGTGCGAGGGACTGATAATCAAATTGCCGACACGCTAAGCAGGCAAATAGCGGGACCTGGAGGTATGATTGACAGTACAAATGTTCAGCCGGGGATATTCTGGTTTCAGGCATCGAATACCGCAAGTGTTATTTCGAGTTTACGGGACATTGCGAGATTACAAAGCGAAGATGAGCGGTTAAATCGAATTAGTGGTTGTATCAGACGTAGTGTCGTAGATACGGGGACAAGAGGTTTTGATAATTATAAGCTAGTAGGTGATACGTTATATTTTCACGTGCCGAAGCGGAACGTACAGTTGCTAGTAATTCCGAAATCACTACAGGAGGAACTAATTTTACACATACATGAAGAAATACGTCACTATGGCAGATATAAAATATTAGCACTGATGAAGGACAGATATTATTTTCTTCATATGAGTAGGGTGATTAGCGCGTTGATAAGAAGTTGTGACATATGTCAAAAGGTCAAACCAAGTACTAACAATACCGTTGGTCCTTGTACACCGGTGTTGGCGGAAAAGTTGGGTGAGAAAGTTTTCTCGGACCTTTATGGGCCATTGCCCGTAGGTAAATTCGGATATCAATATATATATGTGATTCAAGACGTGTACAGTAAAGTAATAAAATTATATCCAATGCGAAAAGCGACAGGTAGGAGCGTGCTCGCTTGTACAAAGAGATTTCATAGGGAAATACCTATCGAAACTATAATTACGGACTCAGGACCACAGTTCATATCGAAAGTTTGGGAATTTGGACTCAAACAGCTGGGGATTCGGGTCACTCATACGTCGGTGTATTGTCCAAATTCTAATAGCGTAGAAAGAGTGAATCGCGAGCTAGGTCGACTGATTAGAACTTATTGCGGCGGAAGTAATCGTAGTTGGGTCGACGTGTTACCGGACATTCAAAATTGCTATAATAATATCGAACACACAAGCACAGGCTTTGCGCCTAATGAGTTAGCGTTTGGTAGGCGGGAACCGTTAACTATTGACAAGGAATTAGGCGATGAATGGTTATTAGGCCATAGTGTGCGAGATACGGAACTGGTGCGGAATGTAGCGATAGAAAACTCTAAAAGTTCTAGTGAACGACGTAAGCGACAGGCGGACAAACGGCGTAAGTTAGAAGTCTATCGTATAGGTGATTATGTGAAACTTAAGACCTTTGTGCGTTCAAATAAAGAACATAAAATCATGCGGAAATTTTCATTGTTGTATAAAGGGCCTTATGTTATTTCGGCAGTGGTATATCCTAACTGTTATACTTTAGAAGATCCGGGTTCAAATGAGATATTGGGTAACTTGAATACTATAAATATAGCCAGGTATTATGTGAGGACGAATAAGGGCGTAGATAAATAAGATAGTGTATAAAAGTTATATAATTAAGCTGTAAGCTGTAAATTTGAATAACTATTTTGTAGACTTAAGGATCTTGCATGGTTTGGAAACAAATCCAAAAAAAAAAAAAACAAAAAAGAAACAATTTGTATATATATAGTAATACGAATTAGGATAAGTTGCGGGTAAGCGAGGTTGTATAGTTAGATAGATAAATAAGATAAGACAGGAGAGAACTCAATCGAGTTGTGTAAATATTATATACATAATTGACAGATTCATCGGTCTGTGTACATGATTTGAGATGTCCGTACATATAGAGTAGATATGGATAAAGCATGGGTAGCATAGTGGTAATGAGATCCTTGCGCCATGTTAACTGAGATAAACAGTGTCTCAAGGTCTGGGAGGGGGCTGTAACGGTACACGAGAGTCGGTACATTTGATACTTCATTCTGCGTGATAGAGGACTAGCCCAACGCCGCGCTGTTTTGAATAAGAATCGGTTCAGATAACGTTTGGGGGTTTTGCGTAGCTCAGTGGCAAGTTAGCAAAAAAAAAAACAGAGCCGACGCTTGGGATGGTTCCTGGAAGTTTACAGGTCAGGTTTTTTTTGTCGCATTCCTGCGAGATGTGTAGGAATCAGAGCCGAGTTGGCTGCGCGTTGAATAAATTGTGAATAACTAAATAATGAAAGGTTATCATGGAACGATACGGAGAAAGCTATTATGTTGATTGCAAATATACAATTGCGATTGAGGTATGATATGGAGAGTCTGACATCACTAGTCTGAATATCATTCTAGTGGTCTTTGCTACGCGCGTCTAGCGGTCGGGTATGCTTAACTAATCGCAACAAGCTTTTATTGGTCAGCGATCAACAGATTCTGTGTATCGGCAGTACCAAATGATTTGAGTGATCACCTACGGTTGATCATAGTGAATATGCGTACACACAATTTGTAGAACGGCGGATCTGCATGGCATGGTTGAAATTAGACCCTGTGTAGTTAGTGATAAGAAGCTTCGCTTGGGCAGAGCGTGTTCGCAAAGGACGCATATAAATACGAGAGCGTGGGAGGGGAGAGCATTCAGTCTCAGCGTCTAGCTACTGTGACAGTCGTCTTTCACGAGTTCTAAACAGTTTTGTCTGCCGTGTTACGCGTCAGAACTATACGAAATTGTGATTGCGAAGTTTCAGTGGGTTTTCGTGAGTGTCTGAAGCGCCGAGATATACCTCGGTTCCTAACCTTTATATCAACCAACCCCAAACTCCAAAACTATCCTTGGGTCGTTAGAAAAGAACTTGTAAGTCAATTAATCTGAGTCTGAGTCTGGGCTTGGAGCGACCCTAAATTCCTTTTTCCTTCACCATAGGGTTCCTGGATTGGCTCTTAGGATATTCGCGGGCTAATCCTCTCCTCATTCCTTTCGAGTAGCGAGTTTTGAAATTCCCACACACACAGTCATTAAACATTCAAGCACATTCAAATCAAACTCAACCATTTTCGAGTGGTGTCGATAATGGACGTGGTATAACACTAGGTTTTTAGACTAGGCTAGACAGGAGTTTAGTTGCGGCTAAACCTAGGTTGGCGGGGTATAGGGAGACTGTTTGATCGATGAGGTTCCGCGGATGGAAATAACAAATTCAGAACAAAGTTAAACCGGTGTCAACACAGATAACATATCCTGTTGATATTTTGACATTTGAGTGTTGTCGGGGACGCGCGAAGAGATCAATTTACAGTCTAAAGTTCATTGTTTAGGTCCGGGTAGGTGTTTTGCATTGCCTTGGGTCAGGTTGGATTCAAGTTGCATCTTTAAATTAAATGTAAATTTCGCTGGAGGTCTAATGTGTAGGCTGAGTCGGTATATATGATTTGGCTCAGCCCAGGACGTGCTGTGGCTAGTGGAATTCATAGTTCGGTATTTATTGAACTATGCACTCCGCTATGGTGTGGGTTAGATCTCCTAAAACAATAATGCTTGCGTTTCGATAACATCCAGCTCAAATTGCGCAGAGTTGAAGGTTTCAAAACGTTACGGACCTTTTGAGGTAACCGCTAGTTCAGAACCCATTTCGGAAAATCAAATCGCAATTGTGTAAACCGGTCTTTTCGGATCGTTATTGCCGTGAACCAAATATATAATTGGAACCACCACAAGCCGCTACTAGCGAGCACATGAAATATCTTTGAGTACTCACGTCGTAAAACTACGACGGATATCTATACGATATCACAAACAAATATTATAAACTGTGGTCGACCACTAAAACAAAAAGAAGTTCCAATCGCCCATATACACAAAAACCAATTGGTACCATCAACCATAAAATATAACAACGATCGTTTTGGCGCAATACACCGTTGACTGATGCGAATTACCGGCTCGCGGACATATATGCTTTCTCTGTCTAACTTGAAACTGTAACTTCCTGAACCAAACTTCGTTCGACTATTGTACGCCTAACGAACTTCTCAACGAACGAGAAATTCAGACTTATCATTCTTAACTTACAAATCTTACAGCTGAATCGGGTCCTCTCATTTTGGGATAGATAGAATAGACGATCATAGCTACTGATAGCGGTGGCTCGACCTTAGCCCTGGGGCCGTTACACTAATTATGTACAGTTTACATACACTAGTTTATCTACACACATATCATAAGCTCTCTTTGATGTGTTCAGGAACCGCATGTTTGACCGGCATTGTGGCTCTGCAGTTGTTTAGCTTGTTCTGTAGCACCAACTTCGGGCGTCGGCGTTCGAAATTTGAATGTTAGTACCAACTTCACAGACAAACTAGGGGAGGCATGCAGGCGGGCGTCGGCGTTCGAAATTTGAATGTCATTATATGTAGAAAAACTACACATAATGACCATAATGTGTAGTTTTCCAGATACGAAACGAGTTTTTACCAAGTAGGTTAACATAATGCTGATCGTAACGTGCGGTTTTTGAACGCAGTAAAGAGGGTTTATGATACGTGTGTAGATAAACACACATAAACATTTACATACAGACACATTCATTGCTTCTGGCCCCACACTAGGATATCCTGTGTCGTAGGAACCTGAAACAGCGACGTCACACACATATAAACATCCAATACCTGGGGTTATTTTTTTTCTACTCCCAGCCGGGGATCAAACCCGGGACCTCTCGCATGGTAGGCAGAGCCACAACCGCTGCACCACAGAGATCGTCGAGGAGTTTTCATTAAGGATGGGCAGTTGGACACCCCAACAGTGGAACTTAGAATTTTACCTTTAACTTACTGTCAGGGGCATAGGCAAAATTGCGGAACCAGCTTAGCGTGCTTAACAAATAGAGTCAAAACACGATTTCATTCTTATTCCTGGTTCCAGATTCCAGTACGGTCTCCAAATCCTCATTCCATCACCAGCTCATGCACCATTTTTTGCGAAACCAGCTCGTCATCCTTAACAAATTGAGTTCAAACACTTGCCTTACTTTTCCTGGTTCCTGAGCTTCAATACTGTCTCCAAGTCCTCGTTCCAACGCGAGAATAAGGACTCGGAAACAGTATCATCTTTAAATATGTTTGAATGAATTTAATATCTTCATATATAAGGTGTCATTAATTTTTAAACAGCCAAGTTCATATTGAAGACTCGTAAGTCTTCGGCCATTTGATTATTTAGGACACGTGACAGTGGGTACAACCTTTATGGCTTACGATATCCCCGACAAGCTAAACTGCATTCTGGTATCTGGTCCTAAGGTGCAAAGGCTTGGTTTACCATTCACTCTCGGTCTCGCTTTAGAAACACGCAACGCGCAATCAAGCTCTTGCACATTCCAGACGTTATTGAAACAAATTCATCTTCTTTAAACTTAAAAAAACAACAAACTAAAAGAAGTATGTACATTTACTATAAGTAAAACATCTAAAAAAGTGGGTAAAACTTAAGTTGAACTGATGTTTACAACACTAAGCACTACTTTTATTTCCAATAGTATCTGCTCTCCTTACGGCATTGATCCACTTTTTTCTAATTGCGGAGCTTAAAGGCACCCTCGGTGTTTTCACACTCGAGCTTTCTGCACATGGGCACAATTCAATATTTCTTGGCCATTTTAGTTTTTATTCCTGTATATGTCGTAACAGTATCGTAGAATTGGCTATGTCATGATATAGCCAACCATGGTTGAAATAGAATTTTCATTTAACGAAGAAATATTTTAGGTCAAAATACTGTGGTAGCTTAGGTGAAGACTAACCGCCCAAAAAGTCTTCGTGTTAGGTCAACATGTATAACACAAAAAATACCGCGTAATACTGAATACAGCAACGAAAAATGACTTTAAAAAAGTCATGTTTTCGTGAAATTAAACTATTCTGATCATTTCATGAAATAATTGACTAGATCATGAAATCGTTGGCCATTTCATTATGTAATCAACATCTACGATAGAGCTACGACATATATAATGCGAATTGTTTACAGTATGGCGAGCTTGAGCCGAATGGGCCCAACCGATCCGATCACCTGACTAGTAAAGTGACGTCATCGCTGATTATACATGCTACGCTCAGCTGACAAAATCGTTTCGCGCGGATTCACACTTTGAACTTTAATATATCCGTATTTTTTTTAAATATCAAATAACAAAAAACACAGACATTTTCTTATTTTTTTTATTTAACAGCATTCGCTGAAATTTTCGTTGGCTACATTATTTTAATAACTAACAAGAACGTCAATACAAAACCGGTGGGAAATAAAAAAAAAAATTGTGGAAAACAGTGTTGTGATAACATTGAGAGATTTTCTATCGAGCGAAAATAATCAAATTACGTTTACACGTAAGTGAATGCCAGCTGAGAGAATCCAAGCTAAAGAAACAACTGCTTTAATAATCCTATATTTTGCGATACTTGACATTTACAAAAGGTTGTGTTGGCCGCCTACTGCGGTGCCTCTATATGCGTATTTGTAGTCTTTGGTGACTATGAATCTATGCTGTCTGATTTTTTTATCTATTCTATTTTAATAATTGCCTACTACTTCACCACGAAGATCATCAGAACGGTACTCATCAGACTATCAGGAAATCCACAGCTAAGAACTTGGCTTCTACGCATGCATTCATCTCGATTTGACCTGTGCAATCCGCGTTCAAGTCCTGGTGGTTCGAACAATCAAACCACGTTGGTCCATGGGTTATTAGCGTTCCGTACCCGAAGGGTGCCAAACTGGACCCTATCACTAAGCCTTCGCTGTCCGTCTGTCCGTCTGTCACCAGGCTCATCCGGATCAACCGCAATAGGTAGAGAGCTGAAATTTTCACAATCGGTATGTTTCAATAATGAAACACACCGATTTTTAAGAATTAAAAGAAGTTAAGTAATAAGAAGAAGCCATTTTGTTGTATTAAGAAGCCATTCTCCTGCGCTCTGAATGAGTTCACAAAGGTGGCACTTGCTATAATAAGTTATAAAATGTAAATTAGTAAGTTTTATACTACTTAAATAGTATTTAAACAGCGTTGATATGCATAGCTAAATGATTATTTATGATATTAGTATACTACACTATTGTATTAGGTTAAGCCTGTAAAGATAGTGTATATTGAATATAAAATATAAATAAATAAAATATACAGGGTAGAGTTTTGTGACACCACCTGGAGGGCAATTACTCTAAATAATGGAGGTAGCAAATTTCCCTCAAAGGAAACATTCCTTTATTTTTGAAAATAAACAAAACTGCATTCAAAGATTTTGAAAAATACGCTTGCCACAACCAGGAATCGAACCGGCTAAAATTCGAAAAAACATCACCTGTACTTTTACGGCGTCAATCGACATGGTCAATCATAAGGATCACATCTCTCTAACAAACATAGTAAATTAAATGAAAGGAAAACCATGAAAGAAAGGATAAGTCACTTTTACTCAAGGATCCATCAGATAGGTACCTTGTGTTGTTCACAATATCATCTTTACGCGTGTTTGTAATGCAGACTCTTTTGGATAAATCTTATTTTTTTGCGTGTGGCATAAATAAAAAATTTAAATTTGAAAATGGAACATGGAAAATATGACGTCGCGATAGACTTTTGCTATTCATATTTGATTGTTGTCAAATTGTTTGTCAGCTGCAGCATTACTAATCGTCAAAATGGCTTATCAAGAACAATTTGATTTAATGCAAGCTCTTTTTTAAATCGCCAAGATGTCAATTGAGCTTTATGGTGGTACGGAGAGAGATATCGGGACCGACAAGTACCAACACGATTCTTCTTGAGGCGAATGGTACAAAATTTGAAAGAATTTGGTAGTTACAAAAGTCATCGTCCACAGCTGCTCGAGCGCGAAAATTCCGATTTTGATGTAAGGGTGTTGACATATTTTGAAGCATATCCAAAGGCTTCAAGCGGAGAAGCTGCCGAAGACATTGGAACCACCCATACTCAGGTACTTAGTCTTGAAAAAGTATAAGTGGAAATGTTATCGTGATGGTCGGTTGGTTCAAATATTACATCCTGGAGATCCTGAGAGACGACTTGTAATGGTACACGAGAGTCGGTACATTAGATACTTCATTCTGCGTGATAGAGGGCTAGCCCAACGCCGCGCTGTTTTGAATACGAGAATCGGTTCAGATAACGTTTGAGGGTTTTGCATAGCTTACTGGCAAAGTTAGCAAAAAAAAACAGAGCCGATGCGTGGGTTGATTCGTGGAAGTTTTCAGGCCAAGTTTTTTTGTCGCATTCCTGCGAGATGTGTAGAGATGAGAGCCGATTTGGCTGCGCGTTGAATAAAATTATGAATAACTAAATAATGAAAGGTTATTACGGAACGGAGAAAGCTATTATGTTGATTGCAAATATACAATTGCGATTGAGGTATGATATGGAGAGTTTGACACCTCTATTTTGAATATCATTCTAGAGGTCTTTTGCTACGCGCACCTAGTGGTCGGGAAATGCTTAATTAATCGCAACAAGCTTTTATTGGTCAGCGATCAACAGATTCTGTGTATCGGCAGTACCAAATGATTTGAGTGATAACCTACGGTTGATCATGGTGAATATGCGTACACACAATTTGTAGAACGGCGGATCTGCATGGCATGGTTGAAATTGGACCCTGTGTAGTTAGTGATAAGAAGCTTCGCTTGGGCAGAGCGTATTTGCAAAGGACGCATGTGGGGCATATAAATACCAGAGCGTGGGAGGGGAATTGATTCAGTCCCTGCGTCTAGCCGCTGTGACAGTCGTCTTCACGAGTTCTAAACAGTTTTGGCTGCCGTGTTACGCGTCAGAACTATACGAATTGGTGATTGCGAAGTTTCAGTGGGTTTTCGTGAGTGTCTGAAGCGCCGAGATATACCTCGGTTCCTACCTTTATATCAACCTACCCCTAATTCCAAAACTATCCTTGGGTCGTTAGGAAAGAACTTGTAAGTCAATTATTCTGAGTCTGAGTCTGGGCTTGGAGCGACCCTAAATTCCTTTTTCCTTCACCATAGGGTTCCTGGATTGGCTCTTAGGATATTCGCGGGCTAATCCTCTCCTCATTCCTTTAGAGTAGCGAGTTTTTGTAATTCCCACACACACAGTCGTTAAACATTCAAGCACATTCAAATCAAACTCAACCATTTTCGAGTGGTGTCGATAATGGACGTGGTATAACACTAGGGTTTTAGACTAGGCTAGACAGGAGTTTAGTTGCGGCTAAACCTAGGTTGTTAGGGCATAGGGAGACTGTTTGATCGATGTGGTTCCGCGGATGGAAATAACAAATTCAGAACAAAGTTAAACCGGTGTCAACACAGTTAACATGTACTGTTGATATTTTGACATTTGAGTGTTGTCGGGGACGCGCGAAGAGATCAATTTACAGTCTAAAGTTCATTGTTTAGGTCCGGGTAGGTGTTTTGCATTGCCTTGGGTCAGATTGGATTCAAGTTGCATTTTTAAATTAAATGTAAATTTCGGTGGATATCTAATGTGTAAGTTGAGTCGGTATATATGATTTGGCTCAGCCCAGGACGTGCTGCGGCTAGTGGAATTCATAGTTCGGTATTTAGCGAATTATGCACTTCGCTATGGTGTGGGTTAGATATCCTAAAACAAAAATGCTTGCGTTTCGATAACATCCAGCTCAAATTGCGCAGAGTTGAAGGTTTCAAAACGTTACGGACCTTTTGAGGTAACCGCTAGTTCAGAACCCATTTCGGAACTCAAATCGCAATTGTGTAAACCGGTCTTTTCGGATCGTTATTGCCGTGAACAAAATACATAATTGGAACCACCACAAGCCGCTACGAGCGAGCACATGAAATATAATTGAGTACTCACGTCGTAAAACTACGACGGATATCTATACTATAACTGTGATCGATCACTAAAACTAAAACTAAAATTACAACAAAAGATGTTCCAATGCGCTCATATATACAAAAACCAGATGGTGCCATCACATAAAATATAACAACGATCGTTTTGGCGCAATACACCGCTGACTGATGCGAATTACCGGCTCGCGGACATATATGCTTTCTCTGTCTAACTAGAAACTGTAACTTCTGAACCAAAAACTTCGTTCGACTATTGTACGCCTAACGGATTTCTCGACGAACGAGAAATTCAGACTTATCATTCTTACTTACAAAACTTACAGCCGAATCGGGTCCTCTCATTTTGGGATAGAAAGAATAGACGATCATAGCTACTGTTAGCGGCGGCTACGACCTTTAGCCCTGGGCCCGTTACAGATTTTTGTTGCCGAGACCGAAGGATATCCTAGATAGTCTGATACCTAGATATTCCTAGATATTCTAAAAGAATCAAGGTCTAACGCGTTACTTTTAAAAATAACACAACGTAGAAACGATTTTAAACAGTTCAGTTTTGTAAATAAGAAATAAGCAAAAAAAAGGGGCATTGTTTTCAGACGAGCTACGACTAGGAAAAAACGTTAGTCGGGTAGCACGAGACGATAGCACGGGTTGACGACCCGAATGGCCGAGTCGGTAGTGACGCTGCCTACGAAACCGGGGGTCCCGGGTTCGAGTCCCGGTGGGGGCAAATGTTTGTTTGATGAGAGCGGATGTTTGTACCCTGGGCATAGTTGTTTATCTATCTAAGTATATACGGGGAATCCTGGTTTGGGGCTAGATCAATGTGTGTAAGGGGTGTCCAAGGTATTATTATTATTATTATTATTATTCACTTTCGCATACAAGTGAAATGGCGTCAGGGCAGGTGACGCAATTATTATCTGAAATAGTGAATAGATTAGACAGTTTGGAAAGGGGTTCCAGCACGAGCAATACTAGTAGGACTTCGGACAGACATACTGATAGACAGGAACTAGAGACGTTTGAACAATCGGTAGAAAAACGTCAATCATGCATTGTGAAAATGACACAGAAGTTGCCGACATTCGATGGGCGGAATTCGGAAAATCCGATGATTTTCTTAAGAGATTTAAAGGCTTATATTAAAGTCTCGGGAGATACTTCTAGGGCTTTGATATGGGCAACGGATAGTTTGGTAGGAATTGCAAAAGTTCGAATGAGCATATACAGAGACTCATGGCGAACCTATTCGGATTTTGAAAAAGATTTCAGAGAGGTATTCTGGGGTGATAATGAACAGGAATTAATTAAGCAAAGATTCCTAACTGCGAAGTTTGATTCTAAGAAAGGTCAAAGTATGGAAGAATTCTTTGCCTCTCAATTGAATAGCATATATGAGCTTACGATACCGTTTACTGATACGGAGAAAATCAACACGATTTTCAGACAGTTGCCGCGTGATATTCAAGTAGCGTTTTTTGCTAGAAAGGAGACTATGACCATACGGGATGCGGTCGAATTCCTTCGGCATTTAGAACGGAATGTCGATGGGGGATTAAGTGCAATACATGGTTCTGAGACAATGAATACTAATAACGTGAGGCGGGATAGCTATATGCGTGGGCAATATCGAGCTATGCGGGTAAATACGTTACGTTATAACGCGATAAGTCGTAGTAATAATTATAACGCGGTAACGAAGGGGCGAAACGAATTTGGGACGCGTGGTCGCGGTTATTTTCGCGGTAGAGGCAGGCAGCCTAGGCCTAGCTTCAAGGCAATAAAGTTTCAGAGGGGCAATGATAGTTCAGGAGATACAGAGGCAGGGCAAAGTTCAAGTGACAGGAATAATGCGATAAGTCAGAATTCAAAAAACTAGTGGACTCGCGCGGGTCGTTCGCGCTCAGATATTTATTACGGTTCGGGTGGACAGCCGATCGAATTGGGAAAAAGCATAGGCTGTATGATTTGTGTAATTTGGATTCGAACGTGGGTGTGAATGAATTTATTCAATTATTAGCGCATAAAGCGCACGGATATGCCGTGTGTTTAGATGAAAAATCTAGATCGAATTATAGAGATCGAAATGACAGACGTTTACATACGATATTCAGAGACGACGATTCGACTGAGTGTGGGCGCGAGTTATGTAGTACTTTGACATTACCTGAGATAGATGTGCGTATTGGGAATATTGTTGTAAGGAGTTTGATTGATTCGGGGAGCGAAATCAGTGTAATAAGTCGGAGAGTGTACGAAGAAGTGTGCAGTCAATTGGGAAAACCGACGGAAATACCGATTCCAAGTTTGAGAATCACAGGTGCGTTTGGAGTCAGTAAGGAAAAGGTTGATAAATTAGTAACGTTACCATTAACAATAGGTGAATGCGTTATCGATACTCCAATGCTAGTATTAACAAGGGTGCCTAAAGATTTAATTTTGGGGTTTGATTTTATACAACAGACGCGAGCCAGTTTAACGTGTGAGGGTAATAAGAGGCTAATTATACGAAGCGCCGGGCGGATGTGTGAAATACCATTAGGTACTGGTCCTAATCCGGAATCTTGCTGTTGTACAATGGAAGTACAGAACCAAGATACCAGTAGAAATATGATAGAGGAATATGTGAATAATTCATCAATACCTGTTGAACACAAAACAAGGTTATTGCCGGTGTTAAATAAACATGCAGAGTTGTTTAGCGATAGGATAGGTCGGACAAATAAATATATACATGAGATAAAAATGAGAGATGAAACGCCTTTCGTAAAGCGAAGCTATCCCATACCGTTCGCATATCGCGATAAGGTAACAAAACGTTTGGAAGAAATGGAATTTATAGGTATTATTAGCAGGCAATCTACGGATTTCAGCAGTCCATTGACTTGTACATTAAAGAAAACGGGAGAGGTCCGTATTTTGCTAGATGCACGACAATTAAACACTGGAATGGTCGGGGAGGTTGAAACCACACCTTTAATGAGTGAGATATTGCAATCCGGGCGCCGGATAAATTACATAGGAGTTATTGATATCAAAGATGCGTATTTTTCTATACCATTATCAGACGAATCTAAACGATACACGGGTTTTGTATATCAAGGCAGAAGTTATGTTTACAACGTTTTACCTCAGGGGTTGAAAACCAGTGTGGGTTCATTTTCGAGGGCGATGGACTTAATTCTAGGGCCAGAGGTTAGGTCATATTGTTTAAATTTTGTTGACGATTTGGCAATTTTAACTGAGGGTGACTTCGAACAGCATTTGTCTCAAGTGGACACGGTTCTGAGTAAATTGAAAGACGCGGGCTTCACATGCAAACTAAAAAAATGCGAATTCGCACAAAAAAAGGTCAAGTTATTGGGGCATATTTTGTCTACACAAGGTTTGCAGATGGACCCGGACAAAATTGAAACACTTAAATTATATCCGTCACCCAGAACTGTCAGGCAATTGAGGGCGTTTTTGGGGTTCATAAATTACTTTCGGAGGTTTATAAAAAATTTTGGAACGATAACACGGCCCTTGTACAATTTATTACGGTCTGGAGTCAAGTTCGTCTGGAGTGCGCAGATGCAAAGTGCTTTTGACGAGATAAAAAATCAATTCTCAGAAAGTATAATTTTGAGTCAGCCATTGGCGGGAAAAACATATTATGTTCAATGTGACGCCAGCGCTATAGGAATTGGGGGCTATGTTTATCAATTAGATGAATCGGGCCAGGAACTAATAATAGGGTTCTGTTCGCAGGCATTCAAGGGTGCTCAGACGAGATGGGCTACCAGTGAACAGGAAATGTATGCAGTTATATACACTTTAAAGCGATTTGAGATATATTTGCGGGGAGAAAAGGTTATTATTAGAACTGATCATAAAAGTTTGACGTTCATTAAGTCGTGGACTTTATTGGGTGCACGCGTAACGAGGTGGATTATGTTTTTAGAGCAATTCGATTACGACATAGAATTTGTGCGAGGGACTGATAATCAAATTGCCGACACGCTAAGCAGGCAAATGGCGGGACCTGGAGGTATGAATGACAGTATAAATGTTCAGCCGGGAATATTCTGGTTTCAGGCATCGAATACCGCAAGTGTTATTTCGAGTTTACGGGACATTGCGAGATTACAAAGCGAAGATGAGCGGTTAAATCGAATTAGCGGTTGTATCAGACGTAATGTGGTAGATACCGGAACGAGAGGTTTTGAAAATTATAAGCTAGTAGGTGATACGTTATATTTTCACGTGCCGAAGCGGAACGTACAGTTGCTAGTAATTCCGAAATCACTACAGGAGGAATTAATTTTACACATACATGAAGAAATAGGTCACTACGGCAGATATAAAATATTAGCACTGATGAAGGACAGATATTATTTTCTTCATATGAGTAGGGTGATTAGCGCGGTGATAAGAAGTTGTGACATATGTCAAAAGGTCAAACCAAGTACTAACAATACCGTTGGTCCTTGTACACCGGTGTTGGCGGAAAGGTTGGGTGAGAAAGTTTTCTCGGACCTTTATGGGCCATTGCCCGTAGGTAAATTCGGATATCAATATATATATGTGATTCAAGACGTGTACAGTAAAGTAATAAAATTATATCCAATGCGAAAAGCGACAGGTAGGAGCGTGCTCGCTTGTACAAAGAGATTTCATAGGGAAATACCTATCGAAACTATAATTACGGACTCAGGACCACAGTTCATATCGAAAGTTTGGGAATTTGGACTCAAACAGCTGGGGATTCGGGTCACTCATACGTCGGTGTATTGTCCAAATTCTAATAGCGTAGAAAGAGTGAATCGCGAGCTAGGTCGGCTGATTAGGACTTATTGCGGCGAAAGTAATCGTAGTTGGGTAGACGTGTTACCGGACATTCAGAATTGCTATAATAATATCGAACACACAAGCACAGGCTTTGCGCCTAATGAGTTAGCGTTTGGTAGGCGGGAACCGTTAACTATTGACAAGGAATTAGGCGATGAATGGTTATTAGGCCATAGTGTGCGAGATTCGGAACAGGTGCGGAATGTAGCGATAGAAAACTCTAAAAGTTCTAGTGAACGACGTAAGCGACAGGCGGACAAACGGCGTAAGTTAGAGGTCTATCGTATAGGTGATTATGTGAAACTTAAGACTTTTGTGCGTTCGAATAAAGAACATAAAATCATGCGGAAATTTTCGTTGTTGTATAAAGGGCCTTATGTTATTTCGGCAGTGGTATATCCTAACTGTTATACGTTAGCAGATCCGGGTTCAAATGAGATATTGGGTAACTTCAATGCTATAAATATAGCCAGGTATTATGTGAGGACGAATAAGGGCGTAGATAAATAAGATAGTGTATAAAGGTTATATAATTAAGCTGTAAGCTGTAAATTTGAGTAACTACTTTGTAGATTTAAGGATCTTGCATGGTTTGGAAACAAAAACAAAAAAAAAAAAACAAAAAAAAAAACAATTTGTATATATATATAGTAATACGAATTAGGATAAATTGCGGGTAAGCGAGGTTGTATAGTAAGATAGATAAATAAGATAAGACAGGGAGAACTCAATCGAGTTGTGTAAATATTATATACATAATTGACAGATTCATCGGTCGGTGTACATGATTTGAGATGTCCGAACATATAGAGTAGATATGTACAAAGTATGGGTAGCATAGTGGTAATGAGATCCTTGCGCCATGTTAACTGAGATAAACAGTGTCTCAAGGTCTGGGAGGGGGCTGTAATGGTACACGAGAGTCGGTACATTAGATACTTCATTCTGCGTGATAGAGGGCTAGCCCAACGCCGCGCTGTTTTGAATACGAGAATCGGTTCAGATAACGTTTGAGGGTTTTGCATAGCTTACTGGCAAAGTTAGCAAAAAAAAACAGAGCCGATGCGTGGGTTGATTCGTGGAAGTTTTCAGGCCAAGTTTTTTTGTCGCATTCCTGCGAGATGTGTAGAGATGAGAGCCGATTTGGCTGCGCGTTGAATAAAATTATGAATAACTAAATAATGAAAGGTTATTACGGAACGGAGAAAGCTATTATGTTGATTGCAAATATACAATTGCGATTGAGGTATGATATGGAGAGTTTGACACCTCTATTTTGAATATCATTCTAGAGGTCTTTTGCTACGCGCACCTAGTGGTCGGGAAATGCTTAATTAATCGCAACAAGCTTTTATTGGTCAGCGATCAACAGATTCTGTGTATCGGCAGTACCAAATGATTTGAGTGATAACCTACGGTTGATCATGGTGAATATGCGTACACACAATTTGTAGAACGGCGGATCTGCATGGCATGGTTGAAATTGGACCCTGTGTAGTTAGTGATAAGAAGCTTCGCTTGGGCAGAGCGTATTTGCAAAGGACGCATGTGGGGCATATAAATACCAGAGCGTGGGAGGGGAATTGATTCAGTCCCTGCGTCTAGCCGCTGTGACAGTCGTCTTCACGAGTTCTAAACAGTTTTGGCTGCCGTGTTACGCGTCAGAACTATACGAATTGGTGATTGCGAAGTTTCAGTGGGTTTTCGTGAGTGTCTGAAGCGCCGAGATATACCTCGGTTCCTACCTTTATATCAACCTACCCCTAATTCCAAAACTATCCTTGGGTCGTTAGGAAAGAACTTGTAAGTCAATTATTCTGAGTCTGAGTCTGGGCTTGGAGCGACCCTAAATTCCTTTTTCCTTCACCATAGGGTTCCTGGATTGGCTCTTAGGATATTCGCGGGCTAATCCTCTCCTCATTCCTTTAGAGTAGCGAGTTTTTGTAATTCCCACACACACAGTCGTTAAACATTCAAGCACATTCAAATCAAACTCAACCATTTTCGAGTGGTGTCGATAATGGACGTGGTATAACACTAGGGTTTTAGACTAGGCTAGACAGGAGTTTAGTTGCGGCTAAACCTAGGTTGTTAGGGCATAGGGAGACTGTTTGATCGATGTGGTTCCGCGGATGGAAATAACAAATTCAGAACAAAGTTAAACCGGTGTCAACACAGTTAACATGTACTGTTGATATTTTGACATTTGAGTGTTGTCGGGGACGCGCGAAGAGATCAATTTACAGTCTAAAGTTCATTGTTTAGGTCCGGGTAGGTGTTTTGCATTGCCTTGGGTCAGATTGGATTCAAGTTGCATTTTTAAATTAAATGTAAATTTCGGTGGATATCTAATGTGTAAGTTGAGTCGGTATATATGATTTGGCTCAGCCCAGGACGTGCTGCGGCTAGTGGAATTCATAGTTCGGTATTTAGCGAATTATGCACTTCGCTATGGTGTGGGTTAGATATCCTAAAACAAAAATGCTTGCGTTTCGATAACATCCAGCTCAAATTGCGCAGAGTTGAAGGTTTCAAAACGTTACGGACCTTTTGAGGTAACCGCTAGTTCAGAACCCATTTCGGAACTCAAATCGCAATTGTGTAAACCGGTCTTTTCGGATCGTTATTGCCGTGAACAAAATACATAATTGGAACCACCACAAGCCGCTACGAGCGAGCACATGAAATATAATTGAGTACTCACGTCGTAAAACTACGACGGATATCTATACTATAACTGTGATCGATCACTAAAACTAAAACTAAAATTACAACAAAAGATGTTCCAATGCGCTCATATATACAAAAACCAGATGGTGCCATCACATAAAATATAACAACGATCGTTTTGGCGCAATACACCGCTGACTGATGCGAATTACCGGCTCGCGGACATATATGCTTTCTCTGTCTAACTAGAAACTGTAACTTCTGAACCAAAAACTTCGTTCGACTATTGTACGCCTAACGGATTTCTCGACGAACGAGAAATTCAGACTTATCATTCTTACTTACAAAACTTACAGCCGAATCGGGTCCTCTCATTTTGGGATAGAAAGAATAGACGATCATAGCTACTGTTAGCGGCGGCTACGACCTTTAGCCCTGGGCCCGTTACAGACTACAGTTTTGTTAAACCGTGCTATCAGTAGTTGCCCGTAACCCGATTTTTTTGAGTGCCATTGTGTGGTCTGACGAAACCAACTTTAGTAATCATGGTATGTACAACCGCCGCAATAACCATTATTGGTCTAGAGTAAATCCTGTTCGTGTTCACGAAACTAACAGTTAAGTAAGATTTTCTTTCAACGTTTGGTGCGGTATAGTGAGAAATATTGTTGTGTTAATCCACATTTATGAAGGGCATCTAAACTCGGTCAAATACCTTGAAATACTGGCCCTCTTACGAAACGAGTTGAATGTTTTACCCGAGGATGAGCGAAACCGTGTAATATTACAGCAAGTCCAGCCCATAACAGCAGAATCACCGCAGCCTATCTTAATAACAATTTCAGGACCTGGATCGGTACAAACGGCACAATCCGATGGCCTGCAAGATCACCAGACCTCACCCCTCTGGATTTATTTTATGGGGATATGTAAAAAATAAAGTTTACCTAAAATCCTATGCAACTGAACGACTTACAGTACAATTTTTTATATTCACCACAACACGCTATTAAAGGCTACTGAAAAAGAGTTCCTTAGAAGAATAAATTTATGTATTCAACGAGAGGGAGCCCATTTCGAACAACTAATTAGTTAGCTTTTACATGTTTTTAGGTTAATAATAAAATAAGTTTTAAGATTTCATGTTTTCCTTTCATTTAATTTACTATGTTTGTTAGACAGATGTGATCCTTATGATTGACCATGTCGATTGACGCCATAAAAGTACAGGTGATGTTTTTTCGAATTTTAGCCGGTTCGATTCCTGGTTGTGGCAAGCGTATTTTTCAAAATCTTTCAATGCAGTTTTGTACGTTTTCAATAATAAAGGAATGTTTCCTTTGAGGGAAATTTGCTACCTCGATTATTTAGAGTACTTGCCCTCCAGGTTGTGTCACAAAATTCCACCCTGTATATATATAAAAATTTTGTTTATCGGTAAAAACTGGACTCTCGCGACCTTACCGGAAAAGATATTTAATTGCAGGTATTGAGGTTTGTGCTTAGCTATTTGTCATTATACGATTAATAATTGCTATTAATTATAATAAATAATATAATTTCTATCCACTTCCGGTTTCAATGAGCAAAGAGTTTCGTTAACCTGAGTACATAGTTAAATACTTAAATACTACTTACACAAAACTCTTTTTCAATGTTATGACTTGAATGTAGTCCTACCTATTATATAAAATTTTATTATACCTCGTACAAAAGACTGTCGTTTTACGTTTTTCTGTATACAATGGTAGGGAACCCTTCGGGTGCGGGTCCGACGTCCTACTCGCACTTGACCGGTTTCATTTATGTCCATCCCCTTTATGTCGACAGACCATCTGGCAGAATAGGAATTCCTAACATCGTCATCATCATACTCACTGAGCCCACATCGACATACCTGTGAGTTTTCTTAGTCAAGGAATACCAATTAAAACTATTTCATAAAATACCTTGCACTGAACGTGTATGTACGTGCAGCATTTCTCGTAGAAGCTGATCGTGTCGAGGCCTGAGTCGATACTGTCATGGCGGATCGGCTCCTGCAAGTAAAATTACAATTCAATCGCCGATCAATTCTTCTATTCTCTAACTTCTATTATTGTGATTGCATCACTAATATATTATAATGCTGATAGTTATTAATCATTTGTAAATTATTCAAATAAGGCGCGACTGTGACTCCTATCACACTCCGCCCGCCACCTGCGTTCGGAAAGATCGCCCGCCACCTGCTTTCGGAAAGATCGCCCGCCACCTGCGTTCGGAAAGATCGCCCGCCACCTGCGTTCGGAAAGATCGCCTGCCACCTGCGTTCGGAAAGATCGCCCGCCACCTGCGTTCGGAAAGATAGCCCGCCACCTGCGTTCGGAAATATCGCCCGCCACCTGCGTTCGGAAATATCGCCCGCCACCTGCGGTGGGAGGGACGAGTCAAAGCAGCGGTCGCCTATAAAAACGAGCTCCGCACCAGCAGTGGCCATGGACCATGGCTCACAGTTATATCAATTTTATCGATAACTGTCATACAATACAACAAAGGGGTTGTTTTTAGTCCGTGTACTACACGAGCTGATGCCCGCTCGATATGTGGGGACCCGGACATAGCAGGGAGGTCTGACTCCTGGCCATGGGTGGTTCCATTTTTTCTCCTCCAACAAAAAAATAAACAAACTTCAAGAGTAAGAAACTGCTATAATAACCTGCAATGTGACAGTGTTCTCTCTCCTTTACCACCATCCTTCTCCGATAGCATGTCCTTTTCACATCCGTATCAACCACCATATGATGAACCCTGAACCATGAACTCTGAACTTTATACGTAATAAAGTTCAGAGTAATTCTTCTCTCTTCTTTACCACCATCCTTCTCCGACAGCACGTGTCACCCGTGGCAACCACCATTTCTATATCAACCCCTCTCCTCTCTGTTACACGCCTACGATGAACCTTGAACCCTGAACCATGAACTTTTTATGCAAGAAACTAACCTGCAAAGTGACAGTTTTCTCTCTCCTCTCACCATTGTCCTTCTCCGATTGCGCTGTCGCTGTCTCTCCCGCATCAACTACTATTTCTGTCTCAACCTCGCTCTGTTCGGCAGCCGATGATGCGTCCTCATTCTCGTCGCCACTTGAATCGCTGTAAATTTATGAAGATCTTGAGATTTTGTGGTAAAAGTGTTGCACGGGGTGCAAGAGTGTAACTGCTGCCTACCCTTTCATGGTAAATTTTCCTGTCATGCCATGGTTTTCTGATTTGGTTTCTGGTTCTTTTTATATATCTGTGTGTGATAAAGAATGAATGAATTATGAACGTTGTCGAATTGGGAAGTGGTCGAATTGGACCTAAAGGATGGACGTGAAATTAACCGCAATGACCGTTTCAATGTACGACTTTTACAAAACACTGATGACTACGTAAGAAACAACAGCAATACGAAACGCCTTTTTTATATGTCACACGTTTGCCCAGAAATTAATTAACTCCACATGAAAGAATAAGTAATGAATCAAGCTAAACGTGGACACAACTGTGCCACTGCCACCCGGTATGGGAAAATACGTGAACGTAACCCCCCATAAAATAACGATGTTGGGTTACGTTTCAATTCCCCAATTCGCGTCACAGCGGTCTAACACACCGCTGCTGCTACTTAGATGATACGGTATTTGACACGGTAGTCCAATAAATCTAGAAACGTGTCTCAAGCTGAACCTATTTCAACAAAAACGTTTGACAGTATCAGAATTGTTTATTTACAGCAGTTATATTTTATATACTCAATTTTGTGTTTTAAGACAGCATTTGACTGTGACGGACGTCACATGCTAGTATTTCATAGAACTCGTGAACAAAATCACCGTTTTGACAGTTCCTAAAAAGTATCTATTTTGACTAGCAGTCAAATACCGTATTAGTAGATTGTTAGCAAAGGTTGGAAAGTGTCCCATTTCACCCGAGATATTTCTGGCGCTCTCGTGAGCGTGCCAATAGTTTGAGGGTGAAAAAGTTCACTTTCACCCGAGTTAAACACTCCAATTTTCATTTCGACTGCGAGGAAAGCACATTTTCCGAAAGGGACTTGACATTTTTAGCACCATTTCGATATCTCTCCTTAGAGCACTGCGGTAATCGATTGTTAACAACAGCTTTTGTCTGTTCTTTTATCTCATCGGGGGTTAAATCAATGGCCATGTTACTAAAAATCACTTTCCGAAACCATTTTTAACCAAAAAAGACACGATATTTATATTTAATCTAGTGTTCCCACTTCTTCTATTGCAAACTTTCATTGTTTTTTTTTTACTAGATTCTGTAAAAAAGTTTAAAATACACATACTGCCAACATCAGAAAAGTTTAAAAACCTATCAATTTTATATTTTAAATAATTTTGTCTACACACGTATCTTTAACCCTCTTTACTGCGTCCAAAAACCGCACGTTACGACCAGCATAATGATATATTATTTGGTAAAAACTCATTTCTTATCTGAATATTGATACATTATGACCATAATTTATCAATATTTCGACCGCCGACCCTAATTTTTCTATGAAGTAGGTACTATTGAACAAGTTAAACAAGTGCAGAGCAATGATCAATGCCACAATGCCGGTCGAATGAGAGCTTATGATATGTGTGTAGATAAAATTGTGTATGTAACTGTACATAATTAGGCACTAAAACTCTCGAGTGATATTACTATTATGAAACGAGCCGAATCTCGAGTTTGAATGCCCTCCATTATGTAACAGTCACATAAACTACTATTATCTACACACGTATCATAAACCCTCTTTACTGTGTACAAAAACCGCACGTTACGATCAGCATAATGTTATACTATTTGGTAGAAACTCATTTCTTATCTGAAAAATTACACATTATGACTACTTTTCTTGCATTAGTTGTATGAAAAGCAGATGATGTAACTCGCATTAAGGAATTTACAATATACATTCTTTTTTTAGAGCCCGAGCGCTAGCCTGGGTTCCAAATAAGCACTCGATGCAATAATAAATTACTTTCAGCTTGGTGAAAAAAATCTACTTTTAATTAAACTTACTCAGTCTAAAGTGCAACGAGGCCAGCCACGTATGTCGTGTGCACCCAGACAGATGGTCGAAAAAGGAGGGATACCGGCGTAAGGCAGGCCTAAATGGAGATGACGGGAGGACCTCGACAGGTTTCTGCCTGGTGGCCGGAGGTGGCACAGACCAGGGAAGTGTGGACTCGAAGGGGGAGCCCTCGCGCTCCCTTTGCTCAGCAGCGGGACACCGTAATGGCTACATAAAAAAACTTACTCAATAAACAGATGACTGATGGCATTCGCCAATTTATCCACCGCACCAACATTATCCTCATCAGAATCCTCTTCATCCAGCGACTCGAAAATCGCACTGCCCTTCACAAAACTTTTATTCCTGCTAGGGTTAGGGTTCGTGATGTAGACTGTGTCATCCTCGCTGTCGACGTCAGTTTCCGATTCGGATTGCTTGGTTTTCTTTTTGGTTTCGCCGCCATCTTGATATTCTTGGGTGAGGTTGGTGTCGAATTTGGTTGTCATGGGAAAGGCTTTGGCCTGTGGGATGAGAAAAGGTTTATACAAATGTAAGAAACTGTATTATCTGGGCCGGCCTTCGTACTAAATTAGGAATCAGCCCAGCTAATCACGTTGCTTACTGTACCGAGTATTTTTTTTGTTTGAAGTCGATGTATTTGTCTCAAAATATGGGTAAGTACTTGTATAAGACACATTGAATTTGGGGGAGGGGGACGTGGAGGAGGGGAGGGGTGGGGGAGGGGAGGTCCCACCACCTACCCCCCCTTTTAGGAAACCACTAGTTTTTATGTTATGGAGGTTCAAAGTGTTAGGAATTGCATAGTGTTGAATTTAAAAACTATCCTGATAAATGTTATTTTATTAATAATTAAATTTGAGCTATATTGTATGAGTTTTAAAAAAATGAAATCGTAACACAAGCATTTGCTATTTCCGCCACCCGAAAGCGCGCAGAAAAATGGCGGCGGAAGTAGTACCCAAAATTAAATCAATATCGGATGAATGTTGTTAAAATATATCGTCATATTATAATGAGAAATTTATTATGTTAATGATTTAATTATGAGATTTATTGTGTGAGTTTTAAAATTATAAATTGTTACTTCCGCCACCCGAACACGCGCAGCGGAATGGCGGCGGAAGTAACAATCAAAATTAAAATTATATGGATAATAGACATTGTCAAAAACACAGAGTTAATTTAGTTATTCAATGTAAATAATTACAATATTTTTAAGTATACTTAATGTTGTCAACTTTGTTAAATTATATTTATGTTTGATTCCTCTAGAGGTACCTATAAAAGCTCGTGATTTTGAGTGGAGCGGGCAGTCTTGTACCGACACGACAGTGGATTGGAGGGAAATAAATTGTTCATAAGTCGAGTAAATCTTTTTATTGTCGTCGAGAGAAGTACTACCAGGACAGAGGAGTTTACAAAAGATCGAAGAAAATGCCTACATTTTTTGGATTTCGGGGGAGTTGGAGGGGGAGAGGGGTTGGAGGAGGGGTTGCCAAGAGTAGGGGGTCGCCTCGCTCCGCTCCGCTTCGCTCCGGCTCCCGTGTCTGCTGTAACGTGTGAACCTAACAAACCTATCTTTAGTTTTTAAACAGGAAGTGACCTAAAGCAACCAATTTGGTTCTGATAAACTCCATAAAGTAGTTAGTAAGTAAACAAAGCCAAAGTCGTCCAGAGAATCACGGATAAAACGAGAGCGCAACAGAACATTCACGAAACACGGAAGGATTCGGAATGAAATGAGCAAGTAGGGATCGCCTCGCTCCGGCTCCCGGGTCTGCTGTAACGTGTGAACCTAACAAACCTATCTTTAGTTTTTAAACACGAAGTGACTTAAAGCAACCAATTTGGTTCTGATAAACTCCATAACTCCGCTTCGCTCCGGCTCCCGGGTCTGCTGTAACGTGTGAACCTAACAAACCTATCTTTAGTTTTTAAACACGAAGTGACTTAAAGCAACCAATTTGGTTCTGATAAACTCCATAAAGTAGTTAGTAAGTAAACAAAGCCAAAGTCATCCAGAGAATCACGGATAAAACGAGAGCGAAACAGAAAATTCACGAAACACGGAAGGAATCGGAATGAAATGAGCAAGTCATTATGTCAGAAAATACAAAATTGCTGACGCAAATTTCTACCATTACAAAAAAATCTTGTAATTTGTACTAAAATCATGTACCAATATCCAACGTTGGAGCTTTTGGGTTTGACATTTGTCGTTCCGAGATTGGCCCAGTTGTAAAAATCGCGTAAACATATTTTATAATTAAAGTGCTAAAATGATGTTTCCTAAATCAGAAAATGGTATCAGACGATAGCTAAGGACCCCCCTAACCACCTAAGTACTCCAATCTTCAAATTTCAATGTGTCTTATATAAGACCCAACCCCAAAATATTATTAAATGTGATAAAGGTTTTGCTGTTTATTAGATTTTATTCTCATTTTTAGGGTTCCGTACCAAACGGGTTCTACCCTATTTCTAAGCCTCCGCTGTCTGTCCGTCTGTATAGTTTTGACTGTATCACTCTATCTGAAAAAAAAATGTGTTGTGTTGTTTACCTGTTGTGTCGTCGCAGTAAAGTGTGCTGTCTCTAGTAAAGGTTCCCATGTGTGCAACGAAGCGTTGTATCCAGACACACACACAGACAGCTGGGCGGTGCCACGATTCCAGTCTTCTATACTGGCCGAAAACGACATCTATAATATAAAAAAGAAGTATAGATTATTTGATGACGAAAAAGAAAGGATCTAAGAAATGGTCATTCTGTGAAAGGGACATTCTGAAAACTGGATTTTCTGGCAATTAGACATTCTGAAAATGGGACATTCTTAGAATAAGTCATACTGAGAATTAGACATTCTAAAAAATGATCATTCGGTCAGGGACCATACAGTGCGATCCTATTAGTTTACCTATGAAACTGTGCCTCTCCCCGCATATTTCATTTGATTGACCAAGCGACCGAAGCGTCTGCTTTTTCAGTTTGGGCAGAAATGCTTTCGTATGCCTGGGTTTGCCTGGTTCAAAATAGTTTTCTTTTGTTAATTCAGTTTATTATTACTAAGCCTCCGCTATCCGTTCGTCCGTCTGTCTGCCGCCAGGCTCTCATGAACCGTGTTAGACAGATGAAATTTTCACAGATGATGTATTTTTATTGCCGTTATAACAACATATACTAAAAAACAGAATAAAATAAATATTTAAGCGGGCTCCCATTCAATAAACGTGATTTTTTTGCTCGATATTGATAACGGCAACAGGTAGACGCTTGAAATATTCACAGAATATTGAATTATTTTATTCACTTTAAAAATAAATAATTAAACTAAAATAAAAATAAAAATTAAGGGGGGCTCCCATACAACAAACGTGATTTTTTGCTCGTTTTTGCTCGATCATGACAACGGCAACAGGTAGACGCTTGAAATATTTACAGAATATTGAATATATATATATAAGGGGGCCTGTAATACAACCGACCGACTCGCACTTGGCCGGTTTTTCAAAATGGCGAGGAGCTGTGGGTCCAAGTTATTGGTGCAGCCTCCTTTGATACTCCATGGGCGTAACCAGGTATTAATATAGTAATGCATAAGTTTGTATGAGATATTGAAAGAGAATTCAGTCGGGTTATTTGATTTTTTATCTACACACGTATCATAAACCCTCTTTACTGCGTTCAAAAACCGCACGTTACGATCGGCATTATGTTAAACTACTTGTTAAAAACTCGTTTCGTATCTGGAAAACTACACATTATGGTCATTATGTGTAGTTTTTCTACATACTATTATATATAGACATTCAAATTTCGAACGCCGACGCCCACCCGCGTGCCGCCCCTAGTTTGTCTGTGAAGTTGGTACTGACATTCAAATTTCGAACGCCGACGCCCACCCGCGTGCCGCCCCTAGTTTGTCTGTGAAGTTGGTACTGACATTCAAATTTCGAACGCCGACGCCCGAAGTTGGTGCTACAGAACAAGCTAAACAACTGCAGAGCCACAATGCCGGTCAAACATGCGGTTCCCGAACACATCAAAGAGAGCTTATGATATGTGTGTAGATAAACTAGTGTATGTAACTGTACATAATTAGGCATTAAAACTCTCGAGTGATATTATTATGAAACTCGCCTTCGGCTCGTTTCATAAACCCACTTACGAGTTTTAATGCCTTCCATTATGCAGCAGTCACATAAACTACTATAATGATACCACTTGTTCCTCCGATAAACTTTAAGGGGTCGGGAGGGGGGTGTGAGGGTGTAGAAAATAATGAAAAAAACGTAAATTTCCTGCACCGCTAGTTTATTTAAGAAGAAAATTTGTAGATTCACGCATTAATTACATATTGGCTAAAGAATCACATAGGTATTAAGAACTACAATAGGCCCTGAAACTAGTGAGAATATGAGAAAATCCCCGATACGTTTCTCTCACCTTACACTTGACCAGAGGCGTACTTCCCTCTCGCTCGTAGCACAGCAGCCGCACCCTCCCCGCGCGCAGCACCGCCCCTCCCGCGCCGCGCGCCCGCACTGCCGACGCCTGCGGGGGCGGCGGCGCGGCGCGGGGCAGAGCGCGCGGGGACCACAGCGCGGGCCCGCACGGGGGGCAGGGGGAGAACTGGAAGGGGGGGTCCTCGGGGACGGATAGTTCCGTGGTGATCTCGTCGATTATTTCTGTGAGAGTGAGGTCGTTATTAATTAATATCATCTGTATTACTACCGCAGGAATGCAATTACAAATTTAGTGACGCAGCGGTCGAGCGGTATTGGAAACCCGGGGAGAAAGAAAAAACGGTCAAGTGCGAGTCTAACTCGCGCACGGAGGGTTCCGAACGTAAAATGGTAGGGATGGTATGGAGTGAATAGTTTGGATTTTACCTAGCAAAATGTAGTAGTCATTGGTATGGCTACTTCACACTCCATCTACGTTACCAGATGCATTTATAAGTTTGTATGGGAGCTCCCTTAAATATTAATTTTATTCTGTCATTTAGTAATTTTTGTTATAGCGGCAAATTTTCATATGTTTACCTATCACGGTTCATGAGATATAGCCCTGTGACGGACGGACTGGTTATACCCCTTGGTCTTCAGGCATTGTGGGAGTGAGGATTTGAAGAAATCACTTAGTTTCCCGAAAGCAGCCCACCCTAATCCGACGCGTCTTTCAATCTCCTTCACCTGTGCATCTCGGTCAAAGGATAAACGATGTCCAAGATAGACGTAATCGCTGACCACCTGTGCGGTGTCGTTGCCAACAATTAGGGCCGGCACATTTAGTGGGCGACTCCTCGTGATATTGGGCTTGGACATGTTCATCCTGAGACCGACTTCTCGGGAAGCTTCGTGCAATTCTGCGAGGATATGTTGGAGATCCGAGACGCATTCGGCAACGAGGATGAGCTCATCCGTAAACCTGAGCTGCGACATGCGTGCCCCGTTAATGTTGACGCCTCTCTCACTCCAGTCCAACGTAGACTCCAATCCAATATAGACTAGCTAAAGTTAAAACTTCATTTGTTGGTCTAAGTAAACAATAGTATAATATTCAAGAGATATTCAATTTGTCAGAGAAGAAATTTAAAGGCATTGTTAAAAAAACATTATGCTATAGCATATTATAAGTTAGATGATTACATTGAAGACTAAGAAGTATGGAGCTCTGATTTTCCAGCTCAGTACAAGAACCGTGTAACAAAAGACTTATTTATGAAAAAAATAAGCAGAAAAGAAAAGTAGGCCGTGTTGCAGTATACGAGTGTCTTGCGCCGCTCCTTCTCCGCTGCCAAAACACTTTCCGAAGCGGTAGTAGTTTCTTGCATTTATATAGATTCAAATGACATTAAAAAAGTGTTTGTAAGAATCTATTTTGAATTAAAAAATGAAGTTTGACTACGTCGTAGTCGTGTCGGCTACGAAAATGCTACGAGGACGTGCTACGAGTTAAATGTTAAAGGTGTGTGATTGATATTGCTGTTTCTGGTCGCTACGACACCGGATGTCTTCATGTCTCCATAGCAGCGAGCATTGGCTAGCGCTCTGTCACGCAAAATGGTATATTGAAACTTGGCTAAATATTTGCCTCTGCTACTAGAAAAATAAAGAAAAAAAACTTTTTTAAAAACAAGATTTTACTAAAAATAAACTAAAAAGTTTAAAATAAATTAACTCCAATAAAAAATGTGTCACTTTATAAGTTCATTGTAACCTTTAACGATAATTAAGATTCTTCGTCTACGACAAAATAATTACATACCGTACATAATTATATATATTTAACATTAAAACCTTTACACTTTAATTGTTAAATCTTCCCGTTTTTAACACATTCCCAATTTTATAAATAAAAGCGTGTTCCACCTTCCAGCTCCATCATCAGACCCTGGTTACCATCTAGTGTCAAAGTACTCGTCAAGACGAATTAAACAAGCCCAAACTCGATGAGGTTGCGTCGTTTAATGAATGAGTTCCTATGGCCACCTTCCAGCTCCATCATCAGATCAGCTCTATGTCATAATAATATTGCATTGTCATCCGATTTATACATGCATGCAAAATTTCAGCTCAATCGGAAACCGGGTGGAAAAAATGGATCAAATTTAACATGCAAAATTTGATTACAGACAGACAGACAGACAACGTGTCAGGTGAAACTAAATAAAAGCTTGTAATAAAAAGGAGTAACGCCATGTTTTTTACCCGACTACGGCCAAGCCAAAAGGAAAGATATGATTTTAACCTGTATGTATGTTTGTTCATTTGTGTCACCAGAACATCTAAACTATTTGTCAGAATGCGACAAATAAGGTATCGTTAGAAGCGTTTTGATCGTCCACTGGTTAAAGCATACGTGACGTCAAACTTAATTCAATATGGCGCCCTCTAGATGGAATAAAGGACTAGATTTTAACTTAAAGATTTTGAACAGGGCCGTTTTGGGTATAAAATTAAAAGGCATTAGCACATTTCGTTAGAAGCTTATAGATTGCCCGTTGGCTTTAGATTTCATACCTTTTGGAGAACTCATTGCCTTGTTAGTTTATCTAATTCGCTCACCAGTAATCGTATGAACGGTGGTCGCAGCCAGATGAATGTCCACGTCTGATACCGACAGATTGTACCTCACGCCATCTTCTGTGTTCTTGAAACTCTTGGAGAACTCCACATCGCACGGTCTGAGCACCATCTGAGGCGGAAGACTCTTCAGTTTTGACTGCAAATAAGGTTCAATTTAGAATAGGTTGACACAGGAGAGCACCGTTTAAGTTAGCTCAGAAAAGTAAAAGGGGATCCTTCATCATCGTTTTGTGTTTCCTAATTTTTATTCGCATTATGAGTTTGTCATAACCGTAATGGCATAATAATACCTCAAAACAAACGTCAAATCCCATACATTTTCGTTTTTAAACAAGTGTTGAACACTCGTTTATTTTTTGTGGTAAGGTCCTGAATGTTTTTCATATATATATTTTTGGGTAGTAATGTTTTGTCATTTAACTCCACACTATCCATACATCTTGGCGAAGTGGTGGGTAGGGGTAGTTGAAGGGGTGGGTTCTTAACTCCACACTACATACATCTTGGCGAAGTGGTGGGTAGGGGTAGTTGAAGGGGTGGGTTCTTAACTCCACACTACATACATCTTGGTGAAGTGGTGGGTAGGGGTAGTTGAAGGGGTGGCTTCGTAACTCCACACTGCATACATCTTGGCGAAGTGGTGGGTAGGGGTAGTTGAAGGGGTGGGTTCTTAACTCCACACACATACATCTTGGTGAAGTGGTGGGTAGGGGTATTTGAAGGGGTGGCTTCGTAACTCCACACTACATACATCTTGGCGAAGTGGTGGGTAGAGGTAGTTGAACAGGTGGGTTCTTAACTCCACACTACATACATCTTGGCGAAGTGGTGGGTAGGGCTGGTTGAAGGGGTGGGTTCTTAACTCCACACTACATACATCTTGGCGAAGTGGTGGGTAGGGGTAGTTGAAGGGGTGAGTTCTTAACTCCACACTACATACATCTTGGCGAAGTGGTGGGTAGGGGTAGGCGAAGTGGTGGAACGGAGTAAAGGGGGAGCAAAGGGCTATGGGGCGGGACTTATAATATTATTGTATAAATATTTTCTTTTATTACTTGTTTTCGTACTTTTTATTATTTAAATTTTGATTTTGGCTCTTTCATTATATGACACTTTTAGAGCTGTGACCAAAATTGGTTGAATCACTGCTCTTTTGAGGGTTGTACCCTCTAGTTTATGAGCTGTGACAGCCCAGCTTAATATAAGAGGCAACATACAACGCTCCACATCTCCTTAACCCCTCGTTGCCTGAAACGTAGTACCTGATGGTGGTATCGACAAATCGAACTAGGCCTAGCTCAACAAGGCTTGTGCTATGGGTACTAGACGACGATATATTCAATAGAGATAAAGTGCTAGGTGCATCGCTGCGTCTAAATTGTCACAGGTTATTGAACGCTGCATACAGTTTAATGACCTTTTGGATTGGTATAGTTTGTTGACCTTTTCTTACACTGCGCTCAGGGTTCCCTCATCGGAGGACCGTAGCCGTTCACTCACCGCGAAAGTAAAATGTTGCAAATGAAGCTCCGAGTGACTCACTTGCATCAGTTTGCGCCACTATGGGGGTTCCCTTGGGTCAGAGGTCGTTTTATAGATTAGTAGAATCGAAGGTGCACGATGGTGATCTGAGTGGAGCGGTTCGGGTGTTATTGTCGGACTGTTCCATCGCACCTGATAATGACGAGACCCTGAAATCCTTAAGAGAAAAGCATCCTTGTCCTCACCGACCTTTGGACTTTCCTCCTGAACCTGATCTTTCTTCGGTGTGTCTATCTGTGGAGGTGGGTGACGTTGCGCAGACAATTGCCTCTTTTAAGAACGGCTCGTCTGGTGGGTTGGATGGTTTGCGCCCTGAGCACGAATTAACGTCTGTAGGGGCTGGTGATGGTGGGGTTGCACTGTTGAGTTCTCCATGTAACTTGACAAACTACATGTTGAAGGGCGTGATTAATAGGGAGGTGTGCCCTTATATCTATGGAGCCTCTCTTTGTGCTTTGGAGAAGAAGGATGGGGGCATTCGGCCAATTGCTGTGGGCAGCGTGATTCGGCGTTTGGTGTCAAAGATGTGCTGTCGTGCGGTGAGAGGTGATCAAGCATCGCAGTTGCAGCCTGAGCAGTTAGGAGTCGGAGTAGCTCTGGGGTGTGAGGCTGCCATTCATGCTACTCGTTCATTTGTGATGAGCAGGGTTGCCTCACATGAAATCGTTGTTAAGGTGGACGTTAAGAACGCCTTTAATACTGTTGAGCGGGACGTCGTCTTAAGTAGGGTGAAGTCTTGTTGTCCAAATTTGTACCCATACCTGCACCAGTGTTACAGTGCCACTAGTAACTTGTTTTTCGGTGGGAGCCTGGTACAGTCAAAGGTAGGGGTTTAGCAGGGTGATCCCTTGGGTCCTTTTCTCTTCAGTATGGCAATCCAAGAAGTTGTGGCTTCTTTGCGTTCACCTTTAAACGTGTGGTATTTAGATGATGGCACAATCGGTGGCAGTCCAGAGGTGGTTCTGGAGGATCTTAGAAGACTGATACTGGGGTTCGGTAAATTAGGGCTTAAGTTGAATACCCAGAAGTGTGAAGTATTTTCTTGTTCAGGACAATTTCCTCAAGAGGTGAGCGACGAAATCCAATCAGTCGTTCCCGGAATCATTCTTAGGAATAAGGTGGATTTCACACTTCTGGGTGCTCCTATTTTCCCGGAGGGCATTCCCGGAGTATTGCAATCAAAAATTGATATCCTTAAGGCGTCGAAACCACATTTAAAGCAGCTTTCCGCCCATGTTGCCTTGACGATTTTAAAAAGTTGTCTTTCTTCACCAAGGCTAACTTATTCCATACGGACTGCCCCGATTTGGTTGCACAGGGAGATAACTTCTAGATACGATGCAGTTTTGAAGGATTTGTTGGAGTGCATCATCAACGTAGAGATGTCCTCGTCTCAGTGGGTGCAAGCCACGCTGCCCATCAGGTACGGGGGTTTAGGTGTTCGACGCTTGCAGGACACCGAGCTCCCTGGCTTTCTGGCTTCTTCGCATGGTGTTGTGGACCTAGTTACTCACATCTTGGGTATACATGGTGACGGGTTCCGCATTCCTTTTGCGGGGGAGGCGGAGAGCTTATGGCGTGCCCGGTGTCCTAGAAGCGACCTGCCGGAAAGGCTATGTAGTCAGCGCTCCTGGGATGAGGTCCTGTGCGAAGTCATTCGTGATGATCTCCTCGCTCATAGTTCGGGGCCGGAATTGGCGCGCCTGCGTGCCGTTTGTCAGTCCGACTCGGGGTTGTGGCTGCACGTAATGCCTTCTCCCCAGCTGGGAACTTTCCTGGACGACGACACTTTGCGCGTGGCAGTCGCTTTGCGTTTGGGCTGCACTATCTGCCAGCCGCATCGATGTGTTTGTGGGGCATGGGTCAATGATTTGGGTCGCCATGGCCTACATTGTACCAGGAGCGCTGGCAGGTTTTCGCGGCACCACGCAATAAACGACATCGTTCGTAGGGCTTTGGTATCGGCCAACGTTCCTAGTGTGTTGGAGCCGCCAGGTTTGTGCCGGTCGGATGGGAAGCGTCCGTACGGCTTGACCCTGGTACCTTGGGAGAGAGGACGTTCCCTGCTATGGGATGCGACCTTCGTCTGCACCTTTGCAGCCTCCCATGTCGGGTCAACGGCGGCCCGCGCTGGTGCAGCCGCCGAGTCTGCCGCAAGACAGAAGTGCCTTAAGTATGCTGCACTCACGGGAAGCTACATCTTTGTGCCTCTTGCGCTCGAGACGACTGGGGTTTGGGGGACACAAGGGAAAATATTTATTAAGGATCTGGGGCGCCGTCTAAGGGATAGAGGATTTGACAACCGCTCTGGGGCATTTCTGATGCAAAGGATCTCCCTGGCGGTGCAGCGGGGAGATGCTGCAAGCGTCATGGGAACCTCAGCCTCGGCAATGTCCCGGGGTGGTTTATTCGCGTAGTTGTTTCTTTTAGTGTTTCTATTTTATTTTTAATTCATATATTTTGGTTACTTTCATTGTTAATAAAAAATAAAGATAGAGATAAATACTTATATTTATACATAGAACATATCCATGACTAAGAAACAAATATTCATGCTCATAACACAAATTTTTGATCTTACCGGGATTCGAACGCAGGACCGTCAGCTTCGTAGGCAGGGTCAATAACCGCTAGGCTAAACCGTTTATAATAATTATAATAATAATAGCTTGGACACTTCTTACACACATTGATCTAGCCCCAAACTGGGATTCCCTGTATCTTAGGTACTAGACAACGATACACATATGTACTTATATAGATAAATATTATACTTAGATAGATAAACAACCATGACTAGGGTACATATTTATATCTTTTAACCTCAGATCAATACTTAGTTTCATCACATCATCTTGTACAAGAGGAGGAAGATCTAGGGCTTGAACTTGAAGTCGGTTTTTTTAAGTTTTTAACTTGGTGTTATATGAAAAATGTTTCAAGTTGGCTTCTCGCTAGTTCAAGAACAATTATTGAAATTGCAATGGGTTTCTTTTGATTCGAAGTACAATTTAGCGTCTAATAATATATTTTATCCATCTCAGGCATTTTTAAAAGAGATCTAAAAATCAATCTGTGGCAATTTCTACGCCCTCCTTCTCCCACAGTGGTCCAATGTAGAGAAGAGGCAAAAAATTACGTTTGCTCAGTACAGTAATATCTACAGTAATAACGAACTTTGACTTTGACTTTGACATTTTTTGCTGATGGGCACTCCCGATTTTGGATGAAAGGATTATGGCAAACAATATTATTACATTTCATATTACGCAATGCAACAGTGACCCAAGAAAAAGCTTACATATAACTTATGGCCAAATCTTCTAGTCAAATAAAGTTCTGCTTAAGTCATACTGGCCTACATTTCCCCTAACTAAAACACTCAAGCTGCAAAATCAGGTTGCAAGAGTACTTGCAATCTCTGACGTACGACGACACTGAGATTTTACTGAATGTCTTAAGCTAAGTAGGTATGGTATTAAGGTATGCTTATTTATAAGGCATGCAACCTTAAGTTGAATCACATGTTTTTGGGTTTCGTACCCGAAAGTTGCCAAACGGGACCATTACTAAGCCTCCGCTGTCCGTGCGTCCGTCCTTCCGTCCATCTTTCACCAGGCTGTAACTCATGAACCGTGATAGTAAGACAGATGAAATTTTTACAGATGATGTATTTCTGTTGCGTCTATAACAACAAATACTACAAAATGGAATAAAATAAATATTTAAGGGGGCTCCCATACAATAATTCTTTCAATACCATATACAAACTCATGAATGCACCTGGTTACGTACATGGAGTGTGAAAGTAACAATAACTTTGTAAACAACGTTTGCTATGTAAAATTAAAGCTATTGACTTCACACCATCCCTACCATTGTACGGTGGTATGGAACCCTTCGTGCGCGAGTTCGACTCGCACTTGACCGTTTTTTTGTTGTTTTTTTTATCTACCTACTAACCCTTTTACCTTTGTTATAATTAAGTCGTGTATTATTTGTTTTTATTGAATAAACTATTTTATTTTTATTTTATGCTCGCGCTGTTGGTTCCCGAGCGAGACAGCATGACATTGAGAGCTCTTCAAACATTGAGTTGTCGTTCGTGTATCCGGGCCTATCCATGTCCCACCGTAAGCCTGGGCCTGGCCTGGGTCATGGCCTTTACACGAAATACGATAAGGCCTCTTTCAGTGCCACGCGGGTTCCATCACCCACGCGAGGTTTCGGAACAAATACAACTGAAGGCGCACAATATCAAGCCGATATAATCATCCTCACCAACCAACTAAGTACGTCTCACCTGCAACTTAGACATCACTTGCAGGCCCGCGAGCGAGACCACCAAGCTCTCCGTGTTAGAGTGAGACGAATAGTCGATTATCACTTCCGTCCTCAACAGGAGGGCGTGGCCTTCAGTTTTGGTCAAGTCCGTGAAGAACATAATCTCTGGTTGTCGGAATTGAACCGAGATGGAGAGACTTGGCGTTTCTTCTGCTATCGTTGATGCAGCTGGAAAGAAGTTGCTTGACGTCAAATATTTATTCTTATCATATATCTGCTTCTGGCAATAAACTAGAACATTTAGGAGCCCGAAATGGCAGCGGAAAATACACGAGCAGACGGAACGACCTTAGATTTCAAGGTTCTGCCTCACAAGCCAGAGTTTCGAATCCCGGGGAGCAAAAAAATCCTTAGATCTGCATATTTTTGGCACATCGCTGTTCTGATTTCCACAACACATGCTATACTAGGGAGAGCCCAGAAGCATAGTATGTGCTCTTCCGGAAAAAAAAACATATCGTAAGCGTGTCGTGTAGCGACAAGAACCTAACCAGAACCTAACAAGAAACAACAACCAGAATAAAATTTAGAAATGACAGTATATTATGTAGATTTACAATGACTATTTTTAAAAAAATTATATGAAGATGAGGATGAATGAGGTGACACAGGTTTTACAAAAATACAGGTACAAAAGATATAAAAAGGGGAGCGAAGGACACCGAGCGTAGGAGGGCAGAACAGGGAGCACGCGGCGGTGATGCCCGGAGCCTGGAGTAGTGGCGAGTAGTTGGAGATCCGGAGGTGGTGTAGGAGGTGACTTGAAGGCAGCAGCACGTCATGGTATAGATGGTTGGAGACGGCAGCACGTCAGGGTATAGGTGGTTGGAGACGGCAACACGTCAGGGTATAGTTGATTGGAGACGGCAGCACGTCAGGGTATAGGTGATTGGAGACGGCAGCACGTCAGGGTATAGGTGGTTGGAGACGGCAGTAAGGCAGCAGCAGCAAACTGTAGGCGACTCAGCAGAGGCTCGCAGGATCCCGGGGCAGTGCGGCCCCGGGATAAGGCCTTTAGGTGTTGCTTCCTTTTCAAGAGCTGAAGCGAGACTCCCCCAATTTCAGAAATGTTCCGCTCTTATACCCTTTTTGGAGAGTTCTAAAAATTATTTAAATTAAAAGCAATTTTTGTGAATGGCCAAGAGGGAAAAAGTATTTTTGTAAAAGTATTGAAGTAAACATATCAGACCGCTAATGAGTTTGAATGGACATTGCCATGACAACCAGATAACAACGACATCAAAATATGTCAGATTTTGGTTTCAGGCTCGTAATAGAGAAAACAACAAGATAACAATGAACATTGGGACAGTTACAGATACATAAAAAGGTAGCGCACCAGCGCGCACGAAGCCCGAGATTGCAGAGTTTCGGAGAAAGCCAAATACAAGGTCACTAAAGGTAAACCCCTTCGACATCGATTTAACAGTGCTGATAGTGTGAAAATACGAAGTGAAAATGATTTGTTATTGTGTTCTTATGGTTTAAAACGTTACAGGGTCCTATGCAAATAAAGGTGATACGAAATATCCAGCTGTGAGATAAATGCAGACCATCAAAGCAGACTGGAAAATGGCATGTAAGTAGCATAACACTACAAGCGTCACCTTATATCCCCCGCCTTGCATCGTGCTCTATTCAAAGAACGCCGACACTCACTCAAAGGGAGCCGCCGCCAGAGTAACAAAAACAAATTTACCTTATTTATTACTCTGGCGTCGGATTCCTTTGATTGCGTGTCGGTGTTCTTTGAAAGAGTAGAACAATACACAAATGTTTATGTTTACTTACCGGTAGAACAGTACCCGCTGGTATCACTGCCACCAGGACACCTCACCGTGAGCTCGCCGACGTACCCGTGGTTTATCACGCCGCCCTCCATGGCTTTGTCGCCTGTTACAAGTTACAACACATCGATTATGTCGGAGATCCTTTAGAAAATGAGCGGGGCCTTGAGGATATGGCGATAATCGTTTCATATGCATTTGTTTTATCGCGTGCATTTGCTTGTGAAAAATTCCAAATTCATATTCAAATTTTTTTGTTTCGGATAACACAGATCTGGTTATTATAAAACAGACATACGTTAAAACAAATACAAATCACACACAAATACACATACATACACAATATACCTGAGTTACGTGTGATATGATGAATGGATGGATAAGGCAGCCTATTGGAACCCAGTGCACCGTGATCTTTCTTTCCTATTTAAAGTCATGTGAATGTTTTCCCAGTGACACCGTTCCATGGCTCACAGTTAACTCGACTATCGATAACGGTAAGCACAAAGGGGTTGTTGTTATTCCGTATACCACACGTGCTGATAGCCGCTCAATATGTGGGGACCAGGACATAGCAGGGAGGTCTGACTCCTGGGCATGGGTAATTCCAATTTTTTCCCCTCCAACAAAAAAAAAGGTCCCAGTGACACCGGATCGGACGTAGTTGCCGCTGCCGCGCCCACGGTATATCATGGGATTGCCCTTGTATGGCTTAAAAGTCTGATGCAAGCTTATACAAGGTGTAATAGAAAGGTGTGGTCATATTTAAGGGGGTGTTAGGGATTTGATTTGATCTGAACAACTTTAATTTTGACTTCTCAATACAGAAGGGTCGCGCGATTAGCTGATTTGTAAGGAGAAGTGAAAAATAAAGTTGCTCTGATCGACTTGATCAGAGCAACTTTATTTTTTCTAGCTATTTTTTAAGCAGGTTTCATAGTGATAGTTGTTCAGAATGATGCCAATAACAAACTCCTAAAATGTTACTAAACCTTTCTGATCAAGCCTGTTATTATATGTTATTGGTTAACTACGAGAACATGGCGCGCCCATCCACTACTCCATAGGTACGCTGTCACGCTCACTCGCGTCGAAAGTAGGCTTGCTGTCTCACCGGCGATATATGTAGGGGCGTGCCGTGTTATGATAGTTTATATCTACATACACGACATAGTTAGTATACGACGACCACCAGTAACATACAAACTTTGTTGTTGTCATTTCACTAAACCAGTTTCGTTTTTTAATCAAATTTTTGGTTTGAGTTTGGTCAGGGATTTGTTAAAATCATGCCATCATTTCATCATTTACGGGGAATTGATCAAGTCTCTGATATTATCATATACCTGCAATAGTAATTATATTATGCACTACGGGGATAGGGCACTGTTTTACGTCAGGGGCACGATATTGAATCCTGAACGTAGCGAAGGACTCCAGATTTTAATATCAAACGAAGCGAGGGTGTTATGAGTTAACTCCCAAGCGATGCGAGGGAATTAAAACTGAGCCCTGAGAGCAGTATACTCTACTTTTCACACCTCCTACGAGAAAATATAAAAAGCAGGGCTACTAAAAACAGCATTTTATTAAGATTAATTAATGTGAAAATGTATGTTTGATACATTAGTCCAGTTGCGGCGTCTTGCAACAATCGCGGGTTTTGTTTTATTTAAATTGTGTTCCATTCAACTCGCCGTGGGCAGCTTGATTTTCGCCGCTCCGCCGCCACCCCCGCCCCGGGGGAGCGGGACTGTGAGTGCCGTGCGTATTTCACGAAATTGTATTTTAAGGCCATAGTAATAAGAATTAAGAGAAGTGAAAATCTTTTGATCCCTGGATTGATCTAGGTTGTGTGAAAACTGCTAAAGCCTAGAACTATAATGACTTGCGTTAGATAAGGTTTGCATGATATATAAAGTGACATTTTCGAGCAGGTGGTGCGAAATTATACAACTCACCAGGGTAGCTGTCCGCGACGAGCCGTGCCAGCTGCAGCAGGAAGCCCGGCGCGAGGTTGGCCCGGCTGCGGTCGACGCGCACGTCCACCGACGTGCCGGCTCGTGCTGCGCGCACGTGCACGTCTATCATCGGCGGCCGCTGGATCGAGATGCCGCAGGGGACGTGCGACCCGGTTTGGGAGGTGAAGATGCTGTGGGGTGAGACGAACGAACGAATGCAAACTACATCATCACATGAAAGGCCGAAAGCCAAGTCACCACATGTAAAAAAGTGTGATGCCTAAAACCAAGCCATACGCAACAAAAACTTATCAAATATAATAATAGTATCAAATCAAATCAAAAATCATTTATTTCCATAGGATGTTGTTACATCACTTAGATCCGTCATTACATTTTTTTGGGTGAGTTCACTAACACAATGGCGGAATCTGTGGAGAAGAGCTCACCGAAGAAACTCCACAGTCGTCGCATCTTTTGCGTTTCCTTTTTTAAATAAAATATTGTCAAATTACAAAATGAATGCTAATTATATATCGAAACAGCCTGTTACTCAAACAATCTATTCCCATGGACATCTGTCCTCTAAGTAATCAGATATCCTATAGTAACCTTTTTTATACAATTTCTGTTTTATTATTATTTTAAACTTGTCTAAAGGTAAGTTTTTAATATCAGTAGGGACCTTATTGTAATAGCGTATACAATTGCCTTTAAAAGAATTACTAATTTTATGTAGTCGGCTTACATAAGCAACCAACTTGTCTTTATTTCTAGTATTAAAATTGTGTATATCACTGTACTTCTGAAAATTAGTTATATTTCTTTTTACATACACAAGATTGTCATAGATATATTGAGACACAAATGTCAGAATATTGATTTCTTTAAACTTTTCCCTCAGTGACACTCTAGGCCCTAATCTATAAATTGCACGAACAGCCCGTTTCTGCAGAATAAATATACTATTAGCATTCGCAGCGTGACCCCACAATAAAATACCATAGGTCATTAGACTATGAAAGTAACTAAAGTAGACTAGTCTAGCGGTGTCTACGTCGGTAAGAGCTCTAATTATTTTAACTGCGAACGCTGCCGAACTCAGTCTGTTCGACAATTTATTTATATGAGGATCCCATTGTAGTTTGGCGTCTAAAGTAATGCCCAAAAAGACAGTCGACTGCACAAGGTCCAATCTCTGTCCTTTTATAAATATGTCTGTAGTTACCGGGTTCACATTGGGTAACACGAATTTAATACATTTAGTTTTCTTTTCATTAAGTAATAAATTGTTAACAGTAAACCAGTTCACTATACTACAGATAGCATTGTTTACCTCGTCATAATTTGATTGCTGTCTTTTAACTTTAAATATCAAAGAAGTATCATCGGCAAACAATACTAACCCATGTTTTGCTTTAACAAGGTAAGGTAAATCATTAATATATACTAAAAACAAGAAAGGACCAAGAATTGAACCTTGCGGTACGCCCATACTTATTGAAGACCCAGGTGATCTTTTCCCCTTAACATCGACCATCTGAACCCTATCTGTTATATATGACTCCAGAAGGCCAAGTGCCTGATCTTTTACACCATAATGGCGTAACTTCCTGACAAGAGTGTCATGATGGACGCAATCAAAAGCCTTGGATAGATCGCAGAAGACACCTATTGCATCCATTGCGTCTTCCCAGGTATCAAAAATATTGTCGATTAGTTCAACACCAGCATCGGCTGTTGAACGACCCTTTGTGAAACCAAACTGAGCAATATGAATTAAATTATTGAGATAAAAATGACTTTGCAATTGATTAAGTATGAGTTTTTCAAATATTTTGCTAAGCGTTGGTAGTATCGATATGGGTCTAAAATTGGTGGGGTCTGATGTACTACCAGCTTTGAATAAAGGTATAACTTTACTTAGTTTCATCAAGTCAGGAAACACACCATTATCTATCCATTGATTAAATATACAACAAAGGTGAGGTGCAATACAATCTACAATGGAACTAATAATTTTTACTGATAGACCATGGGCGTCAGCTGTCTTTTTCATTTCCAGGGATTTAAACGCTTTTACAATGTCTTCATTATTTACGTGCCTAAATTTAAAATCTGTTTTACATTCCTCAAAGTTTTGTTTAAGTATAGATTCAGCAGCAGCGGGAGATGAATTTAAAGACTTGGTTGTTGAAACTGGAATGTCCGTAAAGAAATTTTTGAAAGCTTTTGCTACTTCTAGGTCTGTACTTAGCAATTGATTATCTATCTTAAGCTTGAAGTTATTATGTGTAGCTTTGGCCTTTCCAGTCTCTCTGTTTATAATTTGCCAAGTCGTTTTCATTACATTGCTACTAGATTCAATTTTGTTTTTAATGAAATTAGATTTAGCTACGGCACAAACGCGTTTAAACATTTTTGAATAACTACGAACATAATCTAGAAAGGCCGTATTTTTGTTATATGATTTCTCTTCTTAGAGTTCATATAATCTTCGTCTGCTCCTATGAATTCCAACTGTCGCCCAATCACTAAACAAAGCTTTGTTATTAACTTTTATAGTTTTTGATTTAAATACCGCATCATATTCATTTTTTACAAGGTTAAATACTGAGTTGTACAACAAATTTGGATCGTCACTGTATGGTATTTCCCATAGTTTATCTAAAATATTATTCCTGTAGTGTTCAAGCCGAGTGTCACCAACGGGCACAAATGTAATATCCTCTTTTTGGTCCTTTTTTATTTTAATATTGAATATACCTATCTGACCAGAGTGATCAGAGGTTAATTTATTGATGACCGATTTGAAAATGGGCGTAATGTTAGTAAATATATTGTCAATGCAGGTAGCAGATGTTGCAGTAATTCTAGTAGGCTCCAAAAACAGATAGTTCATGTTGTGACATAAAATTAAAGATTTTAATCTAGTACAAATATTATTATCCTCTAACAGATTAACATTAAAATCACCAAAGTAACTCTAACAGATTAACATTAAAATCACCAAAGTAACTCTAACAGATTAACATTAAAATCACCAGAGTACTAGGCCGAAGGCTGAGCCATGTGTTATTGACAGAGCGACCGAAGCGTCCAGTTTACAGATTGACCAAAAATGCTTTTGTCCGTCTGTCAGTCTGTTCTAGCCTGCAGGTCGCGATTTCCAACCAATTTTGACGAAGATTGGCACACAAGTATCTTGATTTGATTAAAAATTTAGTCGCTTGCAATTTTTGACTGAGGGGGAAAACGGGGGGGAGAGAGGGAAGTTTGCTGTAGCGTTATTTATCGACGGGTTTCCATCAAAATTCAGAAGGCACACTAAGGACTTCATTCTACACAAGATGTTGCCAAAAATCCAAAAGGGGAAAGTGGAGTGAGGGAAGGGGGGGAAGTTTGCTGTAGCGTTATATATAGATGGATGTCAATTTTTGAAACTGAAGCGAAGTCTATTGTTCTCACGGAACCACTAGTAATATAGATAAAACATAGAATAAAGTTGTCCTTAGGGAACAAAAACAGAAAAGTGCCAAGCCGAGACAGTGTAAAACATAATTTTACTCCCTCCGAAAATAGTACGACTCAAAAACCTACGTAAAGTATTACGCAAGTTACCCCACCATTTGCCAGAGTATTCAAGGGGGTATGTTGTATCTCATCACACATTTTTCCCGATATTATTAGTTAGGATGTATTTACCTTTGCGGTGCGTCCTGACATCGTACATCTTGTACAGTGAGCGAGGCCAGCGTGGCTCGCGCCTCCGCACTGCCATCGGAGAAGCGCTCGCCCGAGCAGTGCAGCGCGCCGAGCCGAGCGACGGCGAGCGCTCGCGACGGCTCGCGGACCTGGCGATCATGGAAACAGTAGCTCTATTCAGGAGCCATATTATGTAATTCTGACATCGAGCGCAACACCAGTACGAACACGATTATTTTAAGGAATAAGGTATGTCAAGAGATACTGAACGGATGTACGGATCGAGAAGCGGAACAAGACGTCTCTTTTCTTGTAAATTTGTATCTTTATTCAACATAAAAACATTTCTATAAGTGAATGCCTGTAATTGGCTTTATATCACATCGTTCCGCCTTTTCCCTTACGCAATGGCAAAGGTACATACAGTTGAGCCATAGTTTAGGCAGTCATTCATACTCCAGTTTCCATTTAATGACCGAGCGAGCGAAGCGTCCAGTTTGGAGATTAGCCAAAATAGTACATTTCGTACGAGTTTGCAAAGGCTTATTAATTTGCTCAGCATTACCGAAACAGTTCGAAATCGCTGCACAAATTGCATAAAGACATATAAACTCATATAAGTATATTTTGGGAGACATCAGATTGAATTACATTATTGAATTGAATAACACAGATCCAAAAATATTAATATCACTAATTTATCAATCGCAGAACCTGGCACACCCTCGCATTATATTTTTTTTATTGACGACCCGAATGGCCGAGTCGGTAGTGACGCTGCCTACGAAACCAAGGGTCCCGGGTTCGAGTCCCGGTGGGGGCAAATGTTTGTTTGATGAGAACGATATCTCTATATAAGTATATATATCGTTGTCTAGTACCCAAGATACAGGGAATCCTAGTTTGGGGCTAGATCAATGTGTGTAAAAGGTGTCCAAGGTATTATTATTATTACATCCCTCTATTCATCACCAAATAGATCATTCAGTGGTGCTGTAGCCAACTAGGCGTTGAAGAGGCACCTTGCCCGCACTAGCGTAGACTGCTGGCGCGCCGCCGTGCGGTGCGAGCCGCCCGGTAGCAGATGGTTCCTACACGCGCGTGGCTAATGCCAGGTATGGCGCGCATTCCGCGCCGAAAAGCGCTGCGCATTTTTGCGCGTAGACCCACCGCTGGGCAATGGCAACTTTTCTATAGCGCCAATTCTCACGGTCCTGTTTACATTGCTTCTGGCCCCACACTAGGATACCCCGTGCCATGTATACTAGGTAACCCCCATTGTAAAACAATCTATCAACATTTCTTACAATAATCATAATATTTAATTTCCAGTTCAATAATGTCTGCATATGTTAGTTTTATCTTAGCCCTCTACCGCGCTTATGATCATAACAAACTCACCCACACTCACTCACTCACACTCACTCACTCACACTCACTCACACTCACTACCATATACACATACAATCACTGTCAGTCTCACTTGATTATTATATATTCCATCTGTCTATATAACTATCTATCTGTGTTTATATATCTGTATTAAATCGTTGAGAGGTGTCTGCATCAATATCAATGGTTCCGACTCAGCCGTTTCACTATCGAAACATGCATATTCATTATCTTTTCTCTTTTATTTAGTGTTGAGTACGTGTGATCTTTCATAACTTCATGTCCTGTCCTCTTTCTGTCTTTGGAATGTTCCTATCGATGTACTTGTCCTTTTTGTCTATTTATTTGGTATACTAACCGGTGAGCTAACAACTTCTTCAGTATCTGTGAACAGCTTGAACTCCATTCCTTCCAGCGTAAACCTGAAACATTTTGTTTGCAGTTGACAAGTTGTCTCAGGTCTAGAGACTAACTTGTGTTACTTAAAGTACAGCAAGTTACTGAACGTAATTTGCTGGGCCTGCTTACAGTCCTAACTCTGCTAATTCCATTCCTTTCTTTATACGTACAATTATATTAGTAGGGAAACAAAAATCTCGCGGAAATTATTTAAATAGCGTGACCTAATTTTCATGACATTCGAATCTTACAGTGTTACTCCAAAAACAACATAAAACAAACATCAAATCCCAAAAACAAAATGAACAGGAAATTATTTTTGTAAGCGTAAGACCCAGTGTTTTGCGCCATCTGTTTTAGTGCTTCGCAACTTTCTTCCTTCAAACATCTACACTAGAGGACGTAACTTGTCACTTATGAATCTTCTTTGTTATGCTGGTATTGCAGAATATATGTATTGCTCTGGGTTTTATATAAGACCCAGTATGTTTGGAGCCTTTGACAACAGTTACCTTATAACAGCGTCTTTCCTCACAGGTTCACCTTGTGCGAAAAACTCTTGCAATTTCCTCACAGTGGCGTCGGTGGGAGCGACCTCTGTCGGTGAACTTGGCACTAATAAAATCCCTGAAAAAAAATTGAACGAGATTCTACAGGTATGTCAGCGGGAAGTATAGTTTTGGATTCCCTCGCGTGTAAATACAGGTGACATTTAATTAGCGGACCATATTTTGGGGAATGGTAGCACCCATAATTATGAACAACTTACCCCAAGAAACATATGGTCGCAAAAGAAAAAAAATGGCTCTCGCATAGTATATTGTAATCAGATGATCGAGTCAATGTACTGAGGGACGATTTTTTTTACATACAGGCACATATGGATATCCTGTTTCGTGGGAACCAGAAACAACGATGTCACTAACATGTTAACATCCAAGGCCTGAGAATTTTTTTTCTTCCTCCCCGGCCGGGATTCAAACCCGGGAATCGCTTGGGAAGCAAAGCCTCGACCGCAATACCACAGAGGTCCTTAATTGGGAGGCAAATAAGAAATAAAATACTAAAAAAACCGGAGCTTGTAATATTGTATGGATATGTCTAATTAGGGCTTGTTGCGAGGACCTCAATGCATGCAAAACCTGAAAGAAGAAAATAGACCAAAACTACTATTTTTTATTACTTAATCTTTACTTAAATATTACAAGGAAATAATGAGAAATTAATTAATAGAGAATATGGTTTAAATCCCTAGAGCACAATTTGGGGAAAATCAGAAATTAAAAAAAAAGTTTTCCAAACCAAACCGTGTGTCATGTTTAATGAAAGGGCTTGTTACGAGGATCTAGTTAATAATGTATCATAAACCTTAAATGCTTAGCTAAAAAATATTTACAAAAATAGGCGAAAAAATACCATTCCCCTCCCTTTATTTCCGAAACTACTGACATAATATTAGTAAGTAATATATGTAGGTCAAAATAACGAGAAATGTAATGTTAAAAAATATATGCAATATAGGTCATTCCTTAAAAATTCCAAGAAAAATATAGAGAAATGTGTGTTTTAAATAGGGGGAGCACAATTTAATTGAAAACTACATACAAACTAATAAATGCACCTGATTGTATACATGGGGTTTGAAAGTTGCCGCACCAATTACTTTGTGAACAACATTTTGCTATCTTCATATTAAAAGAGGAAAATTAAAGATACCTAATCCCCATCATGGACGTATAAAACTAGAGGACTGACAACGTCATATAAAAAAACGTACCCTGCTAGAAAGCTAAAATCCTGTATTATTTTTAGATGTCGCTGTACCACGCAATAGATGATGGGTGCTTAGGGTGACGGCGTAGTATAATCCATAGTAATATCGACAAAAAATCAGAGATGGCGTAAGCGTAAGCGTTGTTTCTTCTTAGGAAATTAACGCTTATACCGCCATCTTTCCTAAATTAAGCGCAACACTACGATACTACGTATACTAGAAAGAACTTTTAAACTAGTAGCTCTATCTAACAATATACATTTAAGCTAAAAATCGAATTACGCTTCAAAGTACTACGGTTGTCTGTCCTCTAGTTTTATTCGTCCATGTCCCCATTCAAGTAACTTAAACACCATTGTGCGGTGGTACGGAACCATTCGTGCGCGAGTATGACTCGCACTTGACCATTTATTTTTGCACTGCTCCAAGGGAATGCACAGCTGAGTCTTTGATATCAATTTCAACTTCTTGAGAAAAACGAACGCGTGGTGGTATCAAGTTGAAAATTGACAATCAATGCCGCCATGTCCGCCTTCGCTCCCGCTTGGTGACGCTGGCGTAGTTGGAGGCAAAGAGCTCAAAGATTGCTTCCACTACACGACCCTCTTCATGTACGAAGACGACCTCAAGATAGCGAAAGTCGTAGACACCCAAAACGATTACATACCTTTACAAGAAGACCTCAACCGATTGTCTGACTGGTGTCGCGAAAACGGAATGCAACTAAATGCTTCCACGTAACTTTTACTAGAAAGCTAATTGTCATTCCAACGCGTTATTTTATAGACAATTCCGAACTTGTACTACTTTAAATAGTCAAGGACTTAGGAGTCCTTTTTGATCAGAAACTAACCTTTGTACCTCACATCGATAGCATTGTAAAAAGGACCTCTAAAATGCTAGGATTCGTTATTAGAAACAGCAGAACTTTTAGAAATACGAAAACTAAAATCAACATCAAAACACTCTCGTACGCAGCATAATTGTGTACGCCAGTGTAGTATGGCGTCCACACTACGCAACGCACATGTTGAAACTAGAACGCATACAGAAGAGGTGTATGTGGCACCTGGCATCAGTGTAGCAAACTCTACAGTTTTAACTGCAGATTTACAGTTTTGTCTATATCGTCACAGTTTTTAGTTCAGACCTCCAAATCTACAGTATTTTTCTATATAATACTACGCCATCTGTTTCATTCGCTGCATATAATCCATAAAAGGCACTTTACATACAAAATCAGAAATTAAAAATTCTTTAGAGTTTATTGCTCCCAATAACCATTTAAAGAGATTTAATACAAAAAATGTACGATTTCAAGAATAAACATGAAACTGAAAATAAAGAGGATGTGCAAATTGAAAACGAGGAAGTCTTCGTAGAAATATTGTGAATTTGTTAAGATTTTAAGTTGATTTATTACTACAAGTATAATTTTATTACTTTATTATGTTGTTTTATTGATTACTGCTATTAAATAATATAAAATAAGAAAAGCTGTAGATGTTCTGTAAGTAGAAATTGACAGTTTTCTACAGCTTTTTGAAAGCTTGTTTGCAGTTTTAGTCTAGATTGGGGTTGGCAACACTGCCTGGCATACTCCAAAGAAGTGGCTAAAACCATACCGACTGATGAGGACAGACTCAAAGATTTTTAAATGAATTCTTTGATAAGTAGATAGGACTTCATTGACTTAGTTTTCGTGCATAACATTCTTAATAACAAGATTGACTGCTCACAACTACTGTCTAAATTTAGAATCAGGGTACCACCCAGACGCCCCCGCCTACCAATCACGCCACTATGTCACCCACTTCGTAGAACGGTACTTGGAGCTGACTCAGCTATCCCTCGCCTCTCTGCAAATCACTAAACTAACATGGCGACATGATCGAGGCCTTCCATGATGCATCCACTAAAATAAAAGGTCTTTATTTTAGTGGATGCATCATGGAAGACATGAAGAAGTAACCATGCTCTTGTGTCATGATATGGTTTGTAATGTCTAATTTATCAAATTTTGATATATATTTATCGTTTAATTAAAACAATTTATATCTTAATATAATTATAGTAATATTGTAATGACAATATTATTAGAAAATACAAAATGTTAAAAACAAGTGTTAAAGCAAGAGTATGAGATTTAAAAGTATGGAGGTTTAGCCAGAGGCAATTATAAGGAGAGCGACATCTTCGGGAGTAAAGTAAAAGGCTTGAGATGCGCGCCAATACTAGACTAATTTATCATAGGGAATACTATACGCTTATATACAACTTACTACAAAACTACGTGATGAATATAAATATACCTTATCTGTGACGGTCGTCAACTTATCTTAGCATTACGTCCGTACGTACGTACATTCAAATCTAAGTTAGATACCATAACAAACTTATATCAACTGCAATAATAACTAGTAGTATTTTAATAAACATAAATTAGATAGTAATTGTGCATACTTCAACTTAATCTAAAGGTAAATCTTAGACGAATTAGAAAAATAAAGGAACTACGGTTATGTGAATTCTACATAAGTTTAAAGAATTACTTAATGCTTACCTACAGGCAAGTCTTGTATCTGGCCGAACACTACATAAAATAAACTAAAAACTGGAAAACAGAAAAACACTAGGAAAATGGGGCTTCGCGGTTAGTAAACTAACCTAACCTATAGGTTAGGTGAGTTTACTAACAGGTTATAACCTGGAAAAGATCCGCAGGAGAGTCGTCTGATGCTGCAGCCGCCCATGTTTTTCAGGAATCGATGAGTCAATTTACATCGCACGTCGTTGAAGTTGTAATCACTGTTTGTTTATAATTGCCACCATACCTACACAAGGATGATTGTGCTGAATCAGCGTCAGCATTAAATCTGTAACCTTGGCTGTAGGCAGTCAATGATCTCGTACGTCATATGTACGTGCGTGCTCTTCACTCTTGAGTGAATATTAAATTGTCGATTGATGAAATTTGTGTGCCTAAAAACCTTGGGATTTGGCAACATGCGATGTTCTTCGTGCGATGTTCTTCCTGGATGATTTCAATATTCGTTGAATTAGGTATATCGATGATGTTTCAATACTCTTCTGGGGGCTGGAACGGCTTTCTATGTCTTGAACTTTAAAAGCTGCTTGCTGTGAATGAATTTGCCGACGCGTTCGTTTCTGCTGGTGCGAGCTCCATTTTGATAAATCAGCAGTCAGCTGACTATCGGTTCATTGTTCTTGCGGTATCTTGAGTTCGATGCGGGAAATCTTCAGTTGAAATTATTTATCTTTTGGCTTCTGCTCCGTTTTCAAATCTGGTCCGGTCATGGCTTGCTTGATGTCGTCTTGGGTTGGGTGGGGTCTTGATTATGGAGTTCTGCAGCGTGGTTTGAAATAGGTATGCAAACCGAAGTCGGGGCTCGGCGATCTTGGACGAAGTGATCAAACGCAACAGATACATCAAAGGGAGACAAAAAAAACAATCACACAGAAGTTTAGGAAACGGATACATAGCATACTTAAAACACAGTTGAACGCTCGAAATACCGTCAAAGCATCAAACACATACGCCATCCCAATCCTCACATATTCATTCGGTATAATCAACTGGTCCCAATCAGACTTAATAAAACACCAACGCACCATCAACACACTTATGACTAAATACAGAAAACACCATCCACGCTCTTGCATACAAAGACTCACACTACCTAAAATTGAAGGAGGAAGGGGAATAATAGACTTAAAAAATTTACACAACAAACAAATCACCACACTAAGAAGGTTCTTTCACGCTAAATCATCGCACTCAACCCTGCACAATGCCGTCGCTCAGTCCGACTTTAAACATACTCCACTTAACCTACAAGACCATCAAGCTCAGATAAATGAAACTATCATCAAACCGCAACAGAAAATCGACATCTGGACACGAAAATCCCTCCACGGCAGACACCGCTTAGACTTAGCCAACCCTAACGTCGACAAAACTGCGTCGAACGCGTGGCTTAAGAAAGGCGAGCTGTTCCCGGAAACGGAGGGATTTATGTTAGCCATACAGGACCAGGTTATAGATACTCGTAACTACAGAAAACATATCATACACGACCGCACAATGGCAAGCGACATGTGCAGACAGTGCCAAAATAGTTCAGAAACAATACAGCATATCACAGGAGCCTGCAGATCACTCGCACAATCAGATTATAAACATCGCCACGACCAAGTTGCAGCCATCATACACCAACACCTCGCATTCAGATACAAATTGATTGCACAAAAAACAGCCTACTATAAATACACACCTCAAACAGTTTTAGAATCAACAGACTTTAAACTCTACTGGGACAGAACTATAATTACAGACAAAACTATTCATTTCAACAGGCCTGACATAACTCTCCACGATAAACAAAACAAAACAGTATTTCTCATAGATATAGCCATACCAAATACACACAACCTTACCACAACGTTTACAGAAAAAAAACACAAAATACACAGACCTTGCCATTGAAATTAAAACACAATGGCAGGTACAATCTGTCCAAACCATCCCAATAGTCATCTCATCCACAGGAGTCATCCCATACACATTACACACTAGTCTCAAAACACTAAATATACCCAGATCCACACACATACTTCTTCAAAAAGCAATAATACTAAATACATGTAGAATTGTACGGAAATTCATGGGCAAGGACCGTGATCTTTAGTAGATAAGCACTTGGCGTAAGCCCGTGTATCAGAACCTCTTTATTACAAGAGTGAAATGAAAAATTCATAAAAATATAATAATAATAATAATAATACCTTGGACACCTTTTACACACATTGATCTAGCCCCAAACTAGGATTCCCTGTATCTTGCGTACTAGACAACGATATATATACTTATATAGAGAAATATTATACTTAGATAGATAAACAACCATGACTAGGGTACAAACATCCGTTCTCATCAAACAAACATTTGCCCCCACCGGGACTCGAACCCGGGACCCTTGGTTTCGTAGGCAGCGTCACTACCGACTCGGCCATTCGGGTCGTCGAATGGCCGAGTCGGTAACGCATGTAATTAAGTTAAGAATGTTACTCATTTATCTATACAACCTAAGTGTAATTACTGTAAATATGTGTAAACTAAGTCTAAATATGTGTAAACTAAATGCAAATTTGTGTAAAATAACTGTAAATATTTGTAAAAAAGGTAAATTCATTTAGTGATGTTGTCTAAGAGGTAATAATATTAGTTTGATATTTATTTAAAATATTATTGTAGGTAATAAAAAAGGCTTATTTCGTGTATCATGTAAATATGTTTAATGTATACTTAATCAAAACATTTTGTTTGTTTATGTAGGACTTGCACCGGAGGTAGCACTTTATCAGATGGCCGAATGTCATGATTTATATTTAATTTGTTAAAATATGTAAATTAATGTAGATTATTTATCATTTAGTCCCCATATTATGTGAAATTATACTATGAATTGTATTTTAATTCAGCAGCGCCATCTCTTGGATCAATCGGTTACTTCTACAAAACGTCACAGTTATCCATTTTAAAAAGATGTTCTTCAACGATTCGACTTCCGTCAAAAAGCAAAGGCGCCAATGAATAATCATTTGGCCTTCCGGTTGATTTTTTTAGGCGGGAGGATTCAGCGGCAAGAGGCGAGGTGACGGTTGATCCAGGGTGGGAGCGCGCATTCAAGTGTGGATTTTTGTGAAATAAACATAGTCGTCGAGTGAATTAAAGAAAAAGTTAATTACAACAATTGAGTATAATTTATTATGAAACTTGTACTCGTTTCATTTATATTTTATTAGCCTTACTCTCAATATAATTTATGTTCTTTATACTAATAGTACACTAGTCAAGCTTATAACAGCACTTATAGCATAGTTTATTTAATTATTTATGTACTTTGTTTCCCAATTGTATGTTGTGTTTACTTCTAAGCAGCTTGTGTAGCAATGTTTTATTGAGAATATACCTATATGTACCTAATTGTTTATCTCGTGCACAAACTGTTAGTAAACCTAATAAATAAAATAAATAAATATAAACACGTCACGTGATCTTTCAAATACACTTTATTAAGGCAAAATTATATACCTATGTCGCAGTTAGTTGGTTAAATCAGACACTTAAATAAATCTCTAGACCGTTAATGAAATACCGACGTTTAACCAATTCACTAAAATTCCGTCAGACAAGTGAGTGAACGAAACGTTTAACGAATTGTCTAAACGTTCCTAGGCAACAAGAAATATACAATATACATATTTATTATGTTTACTTAAGTTTATGTTTTAAGTATTTTTTGTTGTTCTTACATGTTCAACCTAGCACGAAGGATAAAGGGGGCTTCGCTTCGCTCACCTAAGCTACCGCAATGTTTTGCCCTGATATAAGCTGTGCAAATTACCTGTTGTCGTGACGCCATCTTGTTTTCCAACACACCGGCTTACGGTAAGGCAGATTTTTAAACGTTTTCGACGATGCTTTATTTAAATCAAAATGCTGGTGACTTGGATAAACGTCGGCATTTAATTAATGATCTAGAGAGTTAGTTAAGTGTCTGATTTAAGAATAAGTAAATAGAATTTGACAACTTTGACAGATAAAGAGCCTCCAACTACACCAGTGCCATCTGCAATGAGCTTTTGAGATTAGGTGCTATTTCCTAATTAATGGCGGCCTAAAAACTTAGGTTAATTTCGCTAATGTCACGTGTATCTTTGTTGTAGCTTTCATTCTATTTGGTTAGGAACTTGGAAACTTTAGTGTTGGTTGGTTGGTTGTTGCTCGTTATCACTACCCAGGGGAACCATGCAGGAATCAAGTATTTCCTGCGGACCCGACCAACTGTTCCCAGGTTATTTTATTATCAATGTATGTGAGCTCACCCTGTCGCATCAGGTTATCATCCCAGACCGCCCACAGCGCGGCCAAGTCCCGTTGCGCCATATTCACGTTGATACACTCCACGAAGACGTCGCCCTCCCATAGCAAACTGTTCAGTTGCTTGTGTGACACGAAGCGTTTGAGGTCGCAGCGTGAGGAGACTGGCTCTAGTATTGGCTCCTGAAATATAAATACATAAACGCTATGAAACATGAACTGCAAAAAGATTTTTCTGTGATGTGTTTCCTCTAAACCGCTTTTGGCTTATGTTTAAACGATTACCAAAAACGCACCTATTTTACTACCAGATTTCAATAAATGATCACCAAACTTCTTTTTATGTTTTGTGTACTTGTTTATGTTTTAAGTATTTTTAGTTGTTCTTACATGTTCAACCTAACACGAAGGATAAAGGGGGCTTCGCTGCGCTCACTCCCCTTCACCTAAGCTACCGCAGTATTTTGCCCTGATATTTTTTGCAACTTTTGGTGTTCATTTATCCATTTTAAGTAGGAAAAATATATTTTGGTGATCATTATATTTGTTGCCGAAGCTTTTATTATCGCGGATAATTATTATAATTTATTGCAGAATCAGCGTTACCCGTTGCGTTTCGTAATATAATAAATTATTAAGTACTTTTGCAAAGACGACATCCTGATACTTAATTGAATAAATAAACTTCATCTACTAACCTGCGTCTCCAGGGTGCCACTCAGACTCATAACGGCCCGGCAAAGCGTCACGTTGACCCACTTGATGAGAATATTGTCCACCACTGGGGTCTGATTGGGACTGGACACCGGAGGCTCCAAGTTGACGCACTTGAAGAAATTCTCGATAAAGAGGTCGCCTGGTGATGATGACAAGATGCATTGAATGGTTTGTAAAGAATCAGTCAGAAAGCAATCAAAGCTCAAGAAACATCTATAGATGCAGAAGGAGGGTGATGATTTGGAGCGTAAGAAGGTAAGACTATTTCTTTAGCATGCTCTGTAGCCCAAACATGGTGTCTTTGAGTTTTGTCAATTGTGGGAGTAACAAGGGTCATATCAGCCAATAGCTGCCCTTTGGACCAGAATGGCCACAGGCCTCACTAATTAAAGGTCAATCGGGGAGGTAATTAGCCAATTGTGGACATAAACTAAATATTAGTATGTACTATGATGGAGGATGCCGCAACGGCACCACTCAGGCGCCGCACCGAATCGTGTGGACCGACCCTGACTGAAGCGGTTTGTACCGATACCGTTTGTTTGTCTTGTATGCCGGCCGCCCATCTGGAGAGAAACTACTGTGTTGTGTAGTAGCTGATAGATACAGACTTGTAGGGGCCCTGAGGTGAGGACAGCGCGTACGCAGTCCCCTCTACCAAAAATAACGCGCCCGAAATATCTACATTAGGGATATTCGCAGGGGTCAGCACGACCGCAGTGCAATGGAAAAGCCTCGCCCTGGGGGCACCACTTTCATGTGAGTCTATATAATGTGAGTGATGCCAGGTAAGTAATCAATCAAGTATTCTTCTCACGCACCCATTCTGGGGCGTGGGGAGTCAGGGTCAGATCATCGGATCTCTTCCTGAAGAAGCGCCTCTGTCCACTCCTATGGACAGGTCATCGGGGGGCCCTCGCGGGCCAGGTAAGTATGTAGTACGCCGCGGTAGTGATTGGCAGCCAGAAAATCTCAACAGCGCGATGCAGAAGTTGGATAGTCACATCTAGTGACTTGAATGGCCAACTAAAGTAGTTCCAATATCATCCACAGCGGAGGTTTTTAATGTGGCGCTAGGTTAGTATTTTTCTTGAATGGTTGGTGGTCAGCAATGTGAACGACGATGATAGTGTATGTAGTGAAACCACGGAACCACGACTTATTCTGCCACGGAACCCTAACTTTAAACTCAGAATGAAAACATGGAGGCATCGAACATTCTGGTAGGTAGGTATTTCCAGAACCATCAAGATCTTTATGGATCTTTCTAGTCGTTCGATGTGGGTCTCTACGGTTAATATAGAATGTTCAATACTGTTCCGGAACGTGGTAGATTGTGTAGAAATTCTAGACTTCTAGTTGTTTACTTATTAATTAAGGGGTTCTACAACCCTATTCGCCGAGTATAGATACGGAGTCGAGTTCCGGTTTAATTGATAAACTTTGCGTTTTTCGTCAGACGTAGGTAACTCGATAAGTTTTGAGACAAGAAAAAACTATAATAACAAGATATTAACAATATTTATTTGACATTTTTTTTAAACAGTCTCTTTCATTAACTTCGCAAAGTTCCATTCGCTTAGGCGAATTGAACTTTGCGAAGCCCACTATTGCCAGTCTTGACCCGTAGGTCCGACATTGCGACTTCGTAGGCGGCCACGGCCTCTTCGGCACACAAAAATAACCTTTTGTTTTTTCCTTGGTTATCGGGAACAAATATAATTCACCAAGATAAAAACTTAAAAAAAACAACTTCAAGTACAAGCCCTATTTCACCCTCCCCGGTCGTGATGCGAATGAAGTCTGTGTTCATGAAAAGTCCTCATCAAAACTTTTGCTGCACGGAACCACAAACCAAAACGACTGTGTGTATATATTTTTGTATTTGTTGAGTTTTTCAAAAAGCGCTTAATCAAAATTGATAAAATTTGTATGGGGCCAACTCCAAAGTATGACCTACCAATAAAACAGAGTCATGAAAATCAGTTCATTATTGACGGAGAAATTGCGTAGCAAACACAAAAAAAAACAGACCTCCTTTTTGAAGTCGATTGAATAGAAATCACAGTGAGCTAATTCAGGACTGTACGGTGGATGGGGCAAGATTTCAACACTCGATTTCTCAAGAAACGCATTTGTTCTGTGACGAAGCGTTGTCGTGATGCAGCATGAATTCCCGAAACCCGGTCTTTGATATCCTCTCTCGAAGCTTAGAAAACTTTCGGCAATGCTACTGTTGCTACCTACCATTACCTACCTACCATTCCGAGTTAACAGATCTATGATTTTCCAGTATTATTGTCGAAACATGCCCGCTAACAGAGAAAAAAACTAGTTACCACTTCGCCACCAACGTTACGAGGTCTTTGCAGTTTTGTCGGCAACTTTCCTTCTGAAAAGACCCACACTGACGACTGTATCTTATTTTCCGGATCATATTGATAACCACACAAATCGCCGCCTGTGATGATCTCCGAAATATGTCTTGACATTCTGTTTTCGGAAATCGTAGACGCATTTTCGGGGTAATATTATAGTATCTGTGATCTAAGTAACACCCATAGTGGCAAGTAAGTATTATACAGAAGAAAAAGAGGATTTTAGATAGGCGTTGACTTACCTGTGTTTACCACAATCACGTTAGGCGATGAAGGGTTCTGGGGCAGCAGCAGTATTGGGGCATGGATCTGTCGATAGCAAGAGCACGATGTAACGACGGATAATATTTAAGATGACTAGACATTTTAACTGTGGCTTTTTGCCATATTATTGCATTTGGATAGTAATGTAAGTTTAGTTTATTTATTTCATAAGAAATATTTACAAGGTTCTACTTAAATCACTGCTCTGCTGGCCAGAAAAGAAAAAATAATGACATAACAATTAAGGTTGAGGTTAACCATTTCACTTCTCTGCTGTCCGGAAAAGAAAAAAATAATGACATAACAATTAAGGCAAATTTTATGTTGATGCCCCGCAAAAGCCTACAATAGAATCTTCGGTACTCTACGTGACCGTGTTAAAAAAAAAACTTTTTATGTTCTCTGCGTCTCAGTAGGTTAATTTTGCCAGTGTAGGGTGTATTTGAAAATTCACGTGACGTGTTTTTAAACATAACCTCAGATGAATGAAACTTTTTCCCTCCAACCACGCCAGCGCCACCAAGCGGGAGCAAAGGCGGACATGGCTGCCATTGCAATAATATTGGCAAAACGCCACAGAACTAACACATTTTTTACCCTGAACCATTGGCCGTTGAACTCTCCCTCGTACTATGCAAACCACTAAAAGTTACATAAATAAAAATGGTATTCAAGCCAGAGCGGAGCGAAGATTCTGACGTGATCGTGTGTTATGAGTGTAGCGTGGAATTCAAGGAGCATGACCCGAGGTTTAATATTTTGGCACTAAATACTTAGATAGAGATAACATTTCATCGTTTAATCATGCATTTCCATCGCCTCACCTCAATAACTAAGTTAAGTCGAGTTGTAGAAGTACTGATGACGTCAACGCGCCTTGTTATCTCTTTCTCTAGGCGTTGCCAAGCGTCGTAGGCCACAGTGTTGGGTATCAACGGCTCTAGGAATTGCTGTGAAGTAGAAGGAAACTTTTGATTAAAACGTACATCACGAATGTTTTCTACACAGAACTGCGGGATCACAAATATATTTTGAGAACTGAACGAAAATCGAAATTCCTTTTGAACCTGGCAGCAAGACATAACACAGTAAAAATGAGACAGACGAAGAGATATAAGAAACAGCATCACTGCAGGGCTACCGTCTTCGCTTCGACATCATCCTTTGAGTTTGTTCTGTATCTTACTTCACCCTTCAAATACGGCAACAAAGTTTAGTAGAGAGAAAGAGAGGTGGAACAAACCTGCAATCTCAACAGGACAAAGTAGAACAGCACGACATGAAGCCTGCCGAGGTAGAACCGGAGTTCGCCGTTTGCTTTGACGTCGTCTCGCGCGTCTGCTCCATAGAATTTTGGCGCCGTTCGAACGTATTTGAGCTCTAACACGCGATCCTCATCTGGCCATATCAGCTGCAAGAGAATTCTGGTTAATACAATACCAACATGCTGTGGAGATGTGAAAGGTTCCCCTTTCCATCATCGTTAGAACGTCCTTATTAGGCCCATAGTTAGATATAAGACTCATTGGTACTTGGTCAGCACCAGGATTGGAAACCGCATCTGATGCCTGACAGACGAGCGGTGTAACACTACATCACGGACGCTGGCTTGTCACGAGATTAGGTTAGATTCGGTTGCGTTAGGATAGAATATACTATAATATAAATAATCCACCAAGTTAAAAACATGAAAAACGGACTTCAGGTTCAAGCTCTATTTCTTCTTCCCAGGTCGGGATGCGAATGAAGTCTGTGTTTATGAAAAGTCCTCATCAAAACTTTTGCTGCACGGAACCACAAACCAAAACGTCATCTTTATATATATTTTTTGTATCTGTTGATTTTCCAAAAAGCGCTAAATCATTTTTGATAAAATTTGTATGGGACCACCTCTGAAGTATGACCTACCAATCAAAATAAGAATCATCAAAATCGGTTCATAATTGACGGAGTAATTGCGTAACAAGTGTACAAAAAAAAACTGAAAGTCTTATATTTGGCTGTCTTGATTCCTTGATAATGTGATAACTTTCGAACCACAATAAAATAAAATAAAACCACTGAGCCGATTGTAATAAAATATGGCTGTGAACTGCATTTACAAAAAACTGCATTGAAATCCGTCCACCCCTTTGAGCGCTAGAGTGCCACGCAGACGCTTCAAACTTAGAAACAACTTACGCTAGGATAGAGCGAGAGGGTAGTCTCGCTCACTCTCAGCGTCGCGAGGTACAGTTTGAACAGTAATCTCTCGTTGGCGCGAAACACGGCTTCAGAGTCGAGGCCGCCGATTCGCGCAGCTAACACCGAGCACTCGGAGTAGCAGAGAGTGACTTCCAGGGAGGACAGACTGTGGAAGTACAACAAGTTATACATTTTACATGTAACCTACTGCCCTCTTATTCAGTTGCGAATATGACAGATTCTCTATCTATACCATAGATTATATATAGGTTAAGCGCTTTATAGGAAGGGTACTACATAAACGTCAAACAAACATAAACTACGTCTCTGCGGCTCATTTTGCTGTGGATTGGAGTTTCTGACTAAGGGAACTGGTCATCTTCATCATTATTGGCCTTTTCATATTCTTCTTTTTGAGTCCTCTAACTCTTTGAGTCTTTAGCGGCTTCGGCGATTTCTGGCCAGCTTATTCCGTTTGACTTGGGTTTGGTGGTCCTCTCTCACAATCTATTCTTATTCACTTGGCCTTGTTAGTATTCAGATATTTTCATATCACCTCGTTATTGGATTGGTTCTTCGTTTTAAGATATCGTAGCCCCATATTTTGCTACACAAGGCTTGGTATCTTCATGCCTCATTATGGAAATGCAGCAGTGAGTACATCATATTATAATATCTGCGTCATCATTTAATTCGGATATCCCTCAACAGGGATACATGGCTGTCGGATCAGTTTTCTATTTGGTAGCTCCTTGGGCCATAGCTCTGCCCAACCTTATCTCAAAATAGCGGCATCTTTCTCTGTTGATCGTCGCCAAGCGGATTTGAAGCGACATTTCTTCACTGCACTATGTAAATATTAATGTTAAATGGCGTATGGCGTATAGTTTAAACGATCGCCAAAAACGCACCTATTTTACTACCAATAAATTCGAAACGACCGCCAGAATTAGTAAACGATCACCAAATTGTGTTTGGATAAATGATCACCAAACTTCTTTTTATGTTTTGTATACTTAAGTTTATGTTTTAAGTATTTTTTGTTGTTCTAACATGTTCAACCTAACACGAAGGTAAAGGGGGCTTTGCTTCGCTCACCCCCTTTACCCTTCACCTAAGCTACTGCAGGTTTTTGCCCTGATATTTTCTACAACTTTTGGTGATAATTTACCCATTTTGGGTACATTTACCCATTTTAGGTAGGATTTTATTTTTTGGTGATCATTATACATTTGTTGCCATGTTAAATCACTTGGGGGGCATAAGCATATCCAGATGTGGACAAGAACACGCTAAAGGAGAGGCATGTAAAGATTGTCCACTCGCCGCATAGAGTAGCTGAACTTGGTAGCGCCCGGCGGCACGGGCGTATCCATATCGGATCTGGCGAGGTGCTCCCAGAGCTTGTGCGCCTCAGTCGTAACCGCGCTTACATTGATAGCGTGCCGGTTTTGGATTCTGAAATAAACCAAGAAAATTATAAACGGCTGGCAAAAGACTCTTCCACCACGATTAGGTAGTTATTCAATAATCCGTTCCGGAATAATAAAGATGTATTGTAGAAAAGACTGCGTGTTATCTTGAAGCCACTTTACAGAGAAACCATATTATTTCAGTAGATGGCGCTGTGCTGAACATGATTCTTCATACATTCCTACATCGCGCAAACAAAATATTTCCGAATTGCAACATACGAGAGTGTTGCGTCCTGGGTTCTGCGCTGCTGTCTCCAGGCTCTGGCGTGGTCGGGGATCGTCGGGATCATGATAAATTCAGGACATCGATTTCAGCTGTGTATTGCGTTGAATAAAAGTCAAGTCTAAGTCACAGATCGAAGGCAGTGTTGCCACTAAACAATAATAAGTTTGGAGTAATAATAGACAGATGGCGCCACTCAATGTTGCCAGTAAGACACCGTGAAATAATTAATCGGTATATCGATCGATTGTTAACGCTACTCAACACTAGAGGGCGCCCTCCTTACAGTTTATGTTGTAATGCTTAACAGAGAGATTTCTCCACTGAACTATTTATTAATGTCGCTACAGTGCTAAACGCAACTTTCCTACATCGCACAACGAAATCTTTCAAAAATGTATACTTACTTGTCACCAATATACTGCAAGTACTTGTATAGAGTGCGTGCGGCATCAGAGTGTAAGAGCAACGTGGAGGCGCCTACATCCAGTACGAGAGACTGCTCCACCGAATGGAAGTGGGATTTGAACTCGGGACAAGAGGCGCGAACCTGGAACAGAAGTAAAAGTTGCCATTTTGTGCTGATGGTGTTTTCGTGATGGGCCCAGATGCACGACCGACAACTCATAGTTTGACGGACACTCACCGTCATGCTATCACTGTATCTCTCGCTTGGGAGAAAAACGCCCGTTAGATATTTAAACGGCATCCCGCCATAACAGTCTTATGCATCATATCCTTCTTCAGCAACTATTTTTTCACTTCCACATTCGTGCCGTCTGTGGCCATTCTGGTCCATATCGGATGTCATCGGACCAACATGCTGCAGGTCTTAATTACTTACCTTCCTATAAAGCAGGTTGCACAGCTCCTCAGTCTTGTCACTGTTGAACAACTGCAGCTGGTGTTGTCGATCGGTCAGCGAAGCGCCTTGCACCGAGATCTGGATGTGTAGCAAACAAATATTTAAATACAATGGCATACATAGTTTGTGATGCAAGTTTGTCGCGTGAGCGAGACGGTGAGCGTAGTTGCCTAGCCAACAAGCGAGACAACCTCATCTATTACTAAGCTTGCTGCGTTCGGCTACGGAATCAGACCTTTAGAAACAAGGATATACATGAGAATGTTAATTAAGTGATTAATTGGTGCAGACTTTCAGGCCAAAAGTACTGAACCGATTTGGCTTAAAATGGTCAAAGGAATTGGAGATCAATACGGAAGCACATTGCTGATTCTGGTTCCCAAGACCATGACTGACATACCTAGTGTAGGGGAAGCAATGTCCTAACCTGTAAAGCGGGCCCGTATTCCAACATTGCGAGTTCCACACAGGCCTTCGTGATCTGAACACTGACGTACGGTCGCTCCGCCGCGTCTGAGGACCGTGCCAGGTTCACTGCCAGCTCACCTGGTAGAATAAATAAAACATCATCGTCATCATTTCGGCCATTTAACCCTCAGCACATGAGGCTCTCAGTACAGTTGTCCATTAAGACATTGCGGCTTCAAATACATTCTACTGTGCGACAGACTCATCGTCATCTAAGTATAAGAGTGACGTCACGTGAATACGCTCGCTACGGGAAGGCAAAACACTGTATTATCATATCACACCACAAGTCCAATGCTTACTATTGTATAACTCGCAAATGACAGAACATGCGCGAAGTTTTTTTATGGCATTGGCAATTATATTTTAATTAGCAATTGGCAAATCATTATAAGTAATTATAAAGGCCAATCATTATAAGTAATATAATTATAAGTAATTATATACACCAGGTATATCGAATCGAATACATAATAGGAAATATAATAGGATTTCTTACCTACGTTAAGTCTGCACAGTACACGAATAGTGTTGCTAGGCGACACATTATCCTCGAACCCGGGCAGATCCACTGTCCTCGCGTAAACCTAATAAACAGAAAAGCTTGTCTGTCAATAAATCCGATAAACAAAGTATTTTTTTCCTTAAACCTTTCCTCTGCCGAATGAACATTTTCGTCCACTACGAAAACTTGCACAATGGCACCTAATCTCAAAAGCAAATTGCAGATGGCGCTGTTGTAGTTCTCTGTCAAAGTCGAACTCTATTTATTTACTTCTTCCCGAAATAGATGGCGTGCTAAGCTCATTTGAGGTTAATTTTGGCAGTGTCAAGTGTATTTGAAAGATCACGTGACGTATTTTGGAATCTAACCTCAGATGAATGAAACTCTTTGCCTCCAACTACGCCAGCGCCACCTAGCGGGAGCAAAGGCGGACATAGGTGGCATTGCACATACTAAAATAGTACAATAGAAACAAGTCAAGCCATACAAGTCCTAACCATATATTGTTCTGTGGTCCTAACTGTAAAAATATATCCTAGGCGCTTGTCTCAAGAGATCTGTGTCTTTTGACGAGTGAAAGTGAAAGTCTTGGCAGGGTGTAACAGAAAGGTGTATATTTTAAGGGGCTGTTAGGCATATACTTCTGAACAAATTTCACTATGACACCGATTTGATCAGAGCAACTTTATTTTTCACTTCTCCATACAAATCAGCTGACCGCTCAGCCCAAAACCTATGGAGATTTGAAAAATAATAATCTCCCTAACAACATCCTAAAACATGACTACATCTTTCTGTAACAGACTCTACAGAGGTATACCTTTGGCTCGAAAATTACCAAACCAATTTTTTATTCGCAGTTTTCAGCCATGCCAATAAGAAAACGTATGCAGAGTCTCTCTATCAGAAAGTATTTGAGGATGAGATAAACATGTATTTATGTGTACCTCCATATCAGAATCGCTGTGCTCCGAAGACACAAATGTGTTTGCTCCGTCGCGGAATCCTTGCGTGGCTGATGCGACGTCAAGCGCTGATCCCGTGGTCCTGTTATGAGCAATACAGGAAATAAACAAACATAAACATTTACATACAGGCACATACATTGCTTCTGGCCCCACACTAGGTTCATGACTCGTAGATCTTCTTAATAAATCGCTACCGCTGCCTGCCTGGGCGACTGAAAGACAACGCACAGCCTAAACTTGGAACTTTATACAGTTGTTCCTTACATAGATACAACGTCGAGGATCACTAAGAAAGGTTTTATTGGAATTGCTCTTTTAGAAGGGGGAGAAGGGGGGCTGGAAGATTGTAATCTACAGGATATTTGGTGCATCGTTTGCCAAATTAAAATGGCGGATAGAAGCGGTCATTTGCTATCTCCTAGGTCCACAAAACAATGATTTTGCCCAACGGATTTTTTTTAATTAAACATTTTTAACTTTTTGAAAAATCCTCCAGAATTACTACTTTAAACTTATAATAAATAAAAAGTTATTAATTAAACCTGCAAATATTTACTCTTATTGGTTGTGTAATGTTGTTCTTTTATAGTAAAAAATACTGGAATTTCACGTATAGATATTTTTTTTTGAACAAAATGTGTTTTTTCAAGAAGTGAAATTATGTAACGAATCATCTTTGACTTGCAATTTAAAAAAAAAAACGAGGCTTTTTTCTTGAAAGTTTTGAAAAAAGTTCGCTGGTCTATCTTCTTTCTAATAATGTTCAAAAATGCCATAAAATCCATTACTAAGTTCATAATTTGCCAACTTTGTATCGGGCGGGAGGGCGATACTCGTATCGCTGATTTCGAGAAGTTTTTAGCGTACTAGGCTGTTAACGTAGGCCTTTGCCCAGCAGTGGGAGACTACCCAGAAAAAAACAGTAATTGGCGCATTTTTCAAACATTTGTTTGTTTCGTTCGTGTTTGTGTTTTTCATTCTTTGTGTTTTTCGTGTTGGTTAGCGCCGCGCCGCGATGATGATTAAATAATGTCTACATTCTCTAATGAAGACTACGCGGACATCATAATGGCATATAGAACCGCTAATGGTGTTGCACGAGGAGCACAAAGAATTTATCAAGGTAAATGCGTCCGATACCTAGAGCCGAAGACCTGATGAATAAAAGGTGTAATATGTGGATTAACATTGGACCCTCCTTACCTAATCCTACTAAAATACGCGCTCACAATCCTCTGCCTCAGCCTGACCAGCTCCCCATACCCTGGATCAGCATATACCCTGTCCATGCCAAACTCCAAGTTTTCATCATCAGAACTCTCCAGGAAGACGGTGTCAGGGGTGGGTATCGGCAGGTTATCGTAGAAGTCTAGAAGCAGCCCGATGGTACGGTCTGAGAGGTTTAGTTTGATGCTCGATATTGATAGGTTGAGTTTGTATCTGTGGGAAAAGGAAGATAGATGATGAAAATTATGATCAAGTAGGATAACCAAAAATCTCGGACCCACTTTACGGTACAGTCCCTTTCTCTTTTCCTTTGCCGTTGTTATCCTCAGAAACCTTCAGAATCGCTAGTAGTAAATGAGCCGATTCTAGAGGCATCAGAACTAAACTATAGAAACTAATAAAATCACGAGTTTGAATATAATATAGCAACCGTGCAAGAGTTGTTCTTTAAGTGCCTTCCTTGATAATTCCAAAGAATCTACTGACAATAATATATTAATAATAATAATAATATACCTTGGACACTATTGACACACATTGATCTAGCCTCAAACTAGGATTCCCTGTATCTTGGGTACTAGACAACGAAATACATACTTATATAGATAAATATTATACTTAGATAGATAAACAACCATGACTAGGTTACAAACATCCGTTCTCATCAAACAAATATTTGCCCCCACCGGGACTCGAACCCGGTACCCTTGGCTTCGTAGGCAGGGTCACCGCCGACTCGGCCATTCGGGTCGTCGTATATAATAATGATATATGGTCGTCGATAATGATAGTGATAGTGACTGGATCCCACCTTGGCAACAGTTTATAGTCCTTCTTGATGCTGTTAGAGAAGACAGCCTGCATCTTCATCCGAGACACCAGATGAAGGTCGGAGTCCGGTTGCTTACGAGCTTCCTGCCAGTCGTCTTTGGAGTCGCAGAACAATATCTGTAACGTTACAAGACGAGTCGTAACTGTAACAAAGCAGATACGCTTCTATAAGTTATATTGTGCACGGCGTTAAGAAGTTTCATCGGCTTGCGAACTGCGTATAGTTTGTTCCTTTTGTTAGCGTCACTTTCGATCACGCTGCCTTGCCACGTGCCGGCTCTGCTCGGCATTCTTTGAGTGAGTGTCGGCGTCCTTTGAAAAGAGCCGGCACGTGGCAAGGTAGCGTGATCAAATATGACGCTAACAAAATTAACAATTAGGCTCGCTAAGGAGTACCTACCCCACTTAATAAATCGTCACAAATTTCGACGTACTATAGTTGGGGTTAGCTTAGATTAGGTAAGGTAAAGACCTGCTGGTCACATTCCCAATTAGGCCTGTTGCTCTCATGATGTATCTCTCACACCAATCTGAAGACTGTTCAGGCCGTTCAAATTGATGTTTTGTCTGTGTCTGCTGTAGGGATGTTAAATGCCGATCTCGAGGGAATTAGGGACTGGGCCACTTCTTTTGGACTACTTGTCAACCCTAGTAAGTCCCAGGCTTTGATTATTGGTTCCAGGTTTTCCCTTAACTTGTTACAGAATCTGTCCATTGCCCCTATAACCTATGATGGAACTATAATCTCATATAGTACTAAGGCCAAAAATCTAGGAGTTTTCGAGTTCGAGAGTTCGATAACCAATTTTCCTGGTCAGCGCAAGTCAGCGAGGTCAGTAGGCGAGTCTTTGCCACTTTTCACTCCCTCAAACGACTACAATAATTCCTGCCTCGTCAGACAAAAATAACGCTTGCCCAGTCTCTTCTCCTTCCCCTGATCGATTACGCTGACGTATGCTGGGTGAGCGCAAATGAAGAGCAACTGAACAAACTCGAGCGAATTCAAAACCTCGGGATTCAGTTTGTCTTCAGCCTGCGCAAGTGTGACCACGTCTCGGAGTATCGCAGGCAGTTAAAGTGGCTCCCTATCCGTCTTCGTCGGGATTCTCATATCCTCATCTGCCTCTATAACATCTTATTTAATCCTCGCTATCCTGTCTTCTTACGAGATCGTTTTGAATTTTTGTCCTCGGATAGGCCTCGGAGATCTCACGCTCGGTCACTGCTTATAACTCCGCAACACAATACAGCCGCATATGAACATGGGTTCAGACTACGAGCTATCAGGCTCTGGAACAAACTTCCTAGCGCCACCAGAGACAGCCCGTCACTTTCTATTTTTAAACCTCGCTTAAAAGAACACTATCTTTCTCTTCCATACTAGATTTATGTAGGTATATACACAGTCAGGTCATAAGTTCTGTCACACAATAAAAACTTTTGAATTTAGAACGCTGGCCACAAAAAAGTTTATTGAATTCGAATTTCGAATTTTTCATGAAAATAAAAATGTGTACTTTTTAGAATTTTCCTCATTTTTAAATATGGAGTGGACACTTAAAGAAGACCGTGTCGCAGTTATTGCGTTGCATCGTTGCGGTTACGCGCAATTCAGATTTTCGACTTACTGAAAATTTTTAATATAACCAAAAGATTCGTTTATCGTACCATAAAACGATACAATGAAGACTCTAGTGTAGATGACAGGTCAAGAAGTGGTCGCCCTCGCTCTGTTAGGAGAGTCCAGCAGTGATAAAAGCTGTGAAGGCGCGAATTCAAAGAAATCCCATACGTAAGCAGAAACTGTTGGCCCTTCAGATGGGGTTAAGCAGGACCACGGTGAAAAGGGTGTTAAATAAAGACTTAGGGCTTAGGGCATATCGAAGAAAAACAGGACATCGTTTGGACGCTCGTTTAATGGACCTGAGACTGAAAAGATGCCGCGCTTTGTTGAAGCGGTACGCGGGAAAAAAGCATCGTGAAATTCTTTTTTCGGATGAAAAAATTTTCACCGTGGAAGAGAGCTACAACAAACAAAATGATAAGGTGTACGCACACAGCAGTGAAGAAGCGAGCAACCGTATTCCGCGTGTCCAACGAGGTCATTTTCCATCCTCGCTCATGGTTTGGTTGGGAGTCTCTTATTGGGGCTTAACTGAGGTACATTTTTGTGAGAAAGGCGTAATAACGAATGCAGTTGTGTATCAAAATACAGTCCTCAAGAACCTTGTGGAACCTGTTTCTCATACCATGTTTAATAACAGGCACTGGGTATTCCAACAAGATTCTGCGCCAGCTCATAGAGCGAAAAGCACACAAGACTGGCTGGCGGCGCGTGAAATCGACTTCATCCGGCACGAAGACTGGCCCTCCTCCAGTCCAGATTTGAGTCCGTTAGATTACAAGATATGGCAACACTTGGAGGAAAAGGCCTGCTCAAAGCCTCATCCTGATTTGGAGTCACTCAAGGCATCCTTGATTAAGGCAGCCGCCGATATTGACATGGACCTCGTTCGTGCTGCGATAGACGACTGGCCGCGCAGAATAAAGGCCTGTATTCAAAATCGCGGGAGTCATTTTGAATAAACTTTATTACCATAGGAATCTATGTTTTATTAAGTTCATTTTGCTATATAAATGTTTACATAAATAATAAACATGTCTAAATTATTTCATATTGCACATGTGACAGAACTTATGACCTGACTATGTATGTATTATAATTTTGTCTATTTGTATTGATATTATGTATTTTGTAAATATTAGTAATTAGTTTATTATTTTAATATTTTTAACGTTGTGTACATAGGTCTACCTGTTATTTCATGTATTCTGTCCATATTAGGTTTGCTGGAAGAAATCTCTTTTTAGAGATAAGTTCGCCTTTGTGCAATAAAGTATAAAGTAAAGTAAAGTTTTAAAGGATGTTCGTCAACTTCAATTTGACGTGTGACCAATCGGATTGCGATTATTTCACATACTCGCATACGACCACCATCCACCATCATCCTAGAAAAAACGCAAAATAATAACTTGTCTCTTGTATGTGTACCCCTGGAATGAATAAAAACGCATGTGGCCCTTTGAATGTAAAAAAGCCGAAATACGGTTTGTAAAAAAAACCGTTGTGTGTCAACTAGCCGAAATACAGTCGCTGTGAGTAGGCACATGTCGCCGCTCTTACCAAAGGTCACTTTAACAACTCTTTCTACTATATTTAAAAATGTACGGGAAGGACCAGGCTAGCTAAAGAATGAATAATTTAAAGCGCTTCGGACACTGAACACCCACGCTACTCAGTGCAAAAGTGTCGATTATGAGGGAAATTTGCGCGCTTTTCGACGGGATATATTTGTACAAACCTACTGAGTAAAACGTAAAAGTAAAAGTGTATATTACCGTAAGGCACCAAATAATGTATGTTAGGTACAAGGCAAAACGTGTATACTTTCAGAAAACATCCATCCATCCCAGTTTACAATGTTTATCAGCGCTGTACTTAAAATATTTGTATGAAGAGTCTTGTTTTTATGTTTGAATTCAATACTGTGTTCTATGTAGTGATTATAAAATAAATAATTAATAATAATAATAATAATAATACCTTGGACACCATTTGCACACATTGATCTAGCCCCAAACTAGGATTCCCTGTATCTTGGGTACTAGACAACGACACTCATACTTATATAGATAAATATTATACTTAGATAGATAAACAACCATGAATAGGGTACAAACATTCGTTCTCATCAACCAAATATTTGCCCCCACCGGGACTCGAACCCGCGACCCTTGGTTTCGTAGGCAGCGTCACTGCCGACTCGGCCATTCGGGTCGTCATTATTATTTTGATATCTATTACCTTTCCACCAAAAATATTGGATTTTCTTAACTCCTCATTTTGTGCCTTGGTGAAGTGCCTTAGTTGGACATCTCCTACTCGATATTTGTTTTTCTTACAACTCTGAGGCTCTAGTTACTCATAGCTGATATGTTCAAGTTATTCCAAATGCCAAAAAAAATGTGAACTTGTAAATAGGCCTAAAACACATGTGTGTCAAAGAGCCGAAATAGGGGTTGGCACACAACTGAGATCTTTAAAAAATGGCAGACTATTAGTAATAAAGCGTTGGATCTACTAAGATCATACTTAAGCCATAGAATTCAAACGGAGCGAAAATCTGACGGAGCTGGTATAAAAATTGGCGTTCCACAAGGTTCCATATTAGGCCCTTTCTTATTCCTGGTATTTATTAACGACCTGCCTTTCATGGTGGAGAAACTGACTGACAAAGAGTTGTTTGCTGATGATACTTCACTGGTCTTCAAAATTTAAAGACAATAAGAAAATTTTGATGATGTTAATGGTGTATTGTCTTTAACCTTGAATTGGTTCACAGTTAATAATTTGTTGTTCAACGCTGGTAAAACCAAGTGTATAAAATTCTCACTTCCAAATGTCAGGCAAGTTGGGACCAGTTTAGTGTTAGACAGCAACACGTTACAATTAGTGAATGATAGGAAGTTTCTCGGAATAACCTTTGACTGCAAATTGCAGTTGCTACGACTTACGCTTTTAGGAACATCAGATAAAACATGGATGTGGCTACATCTAGGCTAGCATATTTTAGTTAGTTACTTTCATAGTTTTATGTCCTGGTATCTTGTTTTGGGGTAAAGCAGCGGATATTCAAACTATTTTGTTTTACAGAAAATAGCTATTCGAGCAATTTATAGTTTAAAACTAACAGACTCCTTAAGAGCTTTTTAAAGAAATTCACATACTGACTGTAGTTAGTCAATTTATTTTCGAAAATATAATGTTTGTACGCAAGAACCTTACAACATTTTCCAAGTACTATTTACCCAAGAAATAATCAGATACTAGCATTCTCTACTAAAATAAGAAACGAAACCTCTGGAGATTTTGAAATTTGAGCAATTTAAAAAAAAAACATGTTAAAGCGACTTTGTCGAAAAAGGGATATTACAATTTTCAAGATTACTTAAATGACGGGGATTTATGGGATTAATCTAGCTCTATACATACCTTGCTGTTAATAATTTTGTAATTGTTTATGCTTGCTTATTAATTATAATAATTAATATCGTAATATTTGTATTAGTTAAGCACAGCCAATTTTTAAAAGAGATCTGAAAATCAATCTGTGGGAGATTCTACATCCTGCTTCTCCCAGAGTGTTCCAATATTGTCATTTTTTGCCTCTCTTTAGAGGCAAAAAATGACGGTTGCTTAGTATATGTAAATAACTACAGTAATAAAGAAATTTGACTTTCTTGACTTGACTTAAGGGGTGGTTCATTATTTGTTGCTGTAACGCCTCTAGAAACAGATCCTATGAAAATTTCAACTCGGTGCCTATTACGGTCCATAAAATACAGCCCGCTGATGCACAGACGTACAGACAGACGGACAGCTTAGTAATAGGGTCGTGTTGGTTCCATTCGGGTACGGAACCCTGAAACCGGAGAAAACTCATATCGGCCGAACATTTACCTGACAAGTGCACTCCGCATGCAATCTGTCATACAAGCGTTCTTCCAGCTCCATACAAGTGGCGTCTTCTAAGGCCAGGTTGGATGGCTGCAGGTCTGACTTCAACAGGATCCTGGTGACGTCGAGGACCATGAGACGAGTAGTCCTGAAAAATATATTATCAACATTCATCAGCTAGCAGCTATGGGATGTCACACTAAATTCAATATGGTGCCCTCTAGAATGCACAAAGTACTGGATTAAAAAAAACTTTTTGAACAGGACTATGTTGTGTATTAAATTAATAGACAAATCATTAAAAGCGTATTGACCGCCTGCCTTTAGTTTCATACTCTGTAGAGCGCGATCTTTTAGTAGTTTTCTCTTTTCTCTTTTGACGCCTTAATGGATAGTTATATATATTTATTATAGTTTAAATATATGTTGTTGGAAACTACACCCATGGCGCATAATTCAGTAGATACCTGCGCTAGTGCAGGTACTCCCCCACCTGCACTTTACGTGCAGAACCGATCCCGCATGAAGGCCTCGCGCTTGTAGGGCCGAAAGCAACTTCTTCCCCGAGTGCCATCCCAGCCTGTCGCGAACGATATGTGCCTTAAGATAAATGTTTATCTTCAAACCGGGCATCACAATAACTAACACACCCCTCCCGCATACGTACACTACCGCAGGAACATACTCATAAGCGCTATAGTTGAAGCTACCTTACCTTTAAAAGTTTATATTAGCTTCAAGCATATAATACTGACTTGGCCTGTCTTTCCCGCTCCGGCAACAACAGCGTCAACCCCTTCAGCTCCAGATTAACATGTAAGGTGCGCCGGCGCAGCGCCGCGCGCGCTATAGCAGCCGGTGATGACGTGAATGCTTCACGTAGTTTAGAGAGAGGACAGCGGTCGATTGTGAACAGGTTGAGAAGCTCGGTAACCGCGTACTGCGGAAGGAAAGGTAACAAACTACAGTGGTGACCACGTACGTAAATCAGCAAAAAAAAAATATAGCACTTTTACCTGAGAATAAAATTGTTATTATACGTACTTACCTGGCTTTAAGCCTAATATTGAGAGTAGCATACTTGACTTCCTTTCCGGTGCGACGAAATTAGCCCCAAATAGCTCACTTCCTGTTTAAAACTCCTAAAATACATGTCATATCCGTTTTGAACCTCAGCAACATTGCGCGCGTAAAGTTTCAGAAATGGCGGCAATTGTAGCCAGCGTTATTGTGCGCGCTCAATTTTCAGGTCATTGGCAACTCAATAAAGAGCTTATCGTGTCTAAGAATGTGTCACGATCATGCAATGCACAGTAATGTGCACAGCAGGCAGCGATTTACCTAGGCTTAAAGCCAGGTAAGGTTATTCTCAGGTAAAATTGCTATATTATACCTGACGTTACCTGGCTTTAAGCCTAATATTGAGTAGTGTTTGGTATCGACTGCTGAGTTAAAAACGCCAATGTGATATGACTAGGAGTTAATTTATGGAAACCTTATATAAATTATGATACTGAATGTGTATGCATCATCGTGTACGTGATGCAAAGATAGGCTGCGCAAATGCAACTCAAAAATAAGGCAAATAGATAGAAACAAACACAGACTTAAGAAAGGTCTGATGAAGTCATCTTTTGAAGCCAGCTGAGTTTCGGGCTGGCTAGGTTAGACTTGGTTAGTTAGTTTCTGGCTATCAAGACTCATCTGATCTATATGAATCTAAGAATATGCAAAGCTTTACCTCCAGTAGGTTTTCCCTTTAGTCATCACTTACGTACAAGTTCACCGAGATTGGTGCTCGGTGGTTGGCTGCTAGTTCGCCATTCTGTTCGACGACTACCAAGACTGCAGTTGTGAGGTCAGGATATCAGGTCGGTCGCCTGACCTACGAAACTCGGAGCTAGAGACGTAGGCGTGCCGAATCGAATACGTGTGAAAATGAGTTATTATAATTTGTACCTTGCACAGACAGGGCCAATCTGATTTAAACACAAAACATTGATGAAATTAGTGATTAGCAGTAGGTATAATCAAATTACAATTGCTGTATTTTGAATTGGGAGTGCGCCTCCTGGATGCATTACCACTGATTATGTACTTCCACATATGATTGGTCTTTGCAAAAGACTGGCGAACAACTCTGTAATCTGACTTTAATGATAAAGTTACTCAATTAATCTAAATACCTTTTCGTATCACTTCTGAGAAGAATAGCTAGATGTGGCTGATTCTATTACAGGAGCTAGTGTGGCTATCTGACTAAACTGAAGATGCTTCTACAGTGGGCAAGCATAGAGAAAAGGACAAGTTTACGTGTAATAAGCATATTTGTAAATGCCTACAGTGATAAAGAAGTTTAGTATCTATCGTATTCAATTATCATTGATCAGATACCTAATGCAAGTATCTGAACGCGTTTTCATTATTACCCGCAGATGTGTAGACAACAATATGTGAAACCATGTTACCTAGGACTGAACCATAAAAGTACATACTTCACTGGGATAATCCGTGGTCATAACATTCATTAAAATAATAATGTGTAATGGATAAAAGTTTTGAAAAACAGTTTACTGGTAGAAATACCAGGTTGGTGACCTAACATAACATAGCGTCACGCCTTTTCCCATACGGGGCGGCAGAGGCACAATGGCGCCCACGCTCAATATGCTAATGTATATCATGCTCAGTCCGATATTCAATACTCCATTGCTACTCACTTTATAATTATTATTCCTTTACTATGTAGGTACTGTACGGAACGGCTGTAGAAATATTAAGGAACTCTACTTGTGGGCTGTATGCCGCACCGGCCACATCCAAGACACATTATGGTTAGATTACCTCGATTTCGTCGACTTGGTTAAAGCTGCCTTTGCTGTTCGCTTGGGATATGTCGAAGTAAAGCGACTATTGAGAAACAACGAAATAAATAGTGGAGATGTGAAAAAAAATATATCACGATATATAATCTCAAATTTATACTAATGTCCTGAGAGACTCGAGGACTGTCATCAGCTCCTTTTGGCTAATATACTGAAAAGTGAATTCTTACAGCCACTTACCTAGTGAATTATGAAGACCTGCGCGGTTCGGTGACACGTAGGTCATTTGTGAAAAGTAATGTAGATAACTTCTCTATATGGCTCCGACAATATCCTGGTGGATAACTGTCTGAATAATATTAGAAGACTATATCTTTGGATAGTGAATCTGAAAGGTGACTGCTATCGCCGACCATATCCTGCCGGATTGATGAAAGTAGTCGGGTTGAAAAACGACGGCTCTGTTGTTAGATTGTAACGCGTTGTTATATTAGGGGTTGGAGGAAATCAACTAGGTAGGTACTCAAAGTTCTTTAAAAATATGGTTTAACATATTAAAGGTAAGTCCAACACCACAATTAGAGCAGTTTATGATTACCCTTTTACCCTTTGAGTATTGTATTATATAGATAGCCGGTCCTCCAGCCACATACTTAATGTTTAGGACTCCCTTTTAATCCATTAAAAGCAGCAGCGCTAAAATGGAAATTATTGATTTCGAAGCAAAGAAAGTTACATAAAGTAATTAGTATAAATGGAATATAAAATAGTGTTGATTTTATATTTCTTCGTCACTGGTTTAAAAAGGGTTAAGATATCACTTAAATGAGTAAAACGTTACAATAAAACTGTAAGAAAATTGTTTGCCTCCACTCTGTCCGCCTCGTTCTACCAACATCAGGCGATCTTTCTGTATGAAAATGTCGCTTTGAACCCTGCACAGATGGAAACGTTGCAGAGACTGAGTTAGATCTCAAGTTTCGCCGGGATACTAGAAATGCACGACAACCAGCCATCAGATATTTACATCTTTGCGCAAGACGTTTAATTGAACCGTCTCGCATAGACAACATAACGCCACGCATTTTCCCATACAAATGCCACATGCATTTTCAGATTGATCCATCGAAGATTGATCAACAGGTCACTTCACGAGGGAATTTCAATTTCTCTGTAGCCACGCCGCGCTGATTGGTGTTCTTATGGCGCTCAGACTGTGCTGCGGCACCTACATTTGGCTGCGGCTCGTAGTCGCCGCGTCGTCGTTCGCCTCCTGCCTCCCCTCCGCGCACGCACCAGCCTTGCGCAGGCTGGCGGCCCGGAGCGCTCGCCGTATGCCGGCTCCAGGCGGCGGGGGCGCGTCACCGCTGCGCGCGGGCGCGGGCTAACAGTTGCGGGGAGCCCTTTGCACAAGGGCTTGCCTCCTCTGTTTGCCTTGCTCACGAAAAATCTCCAGGTTTCTCCTTCCTCGGACATAAAATCTGTAAAACTGGGATTAGTTATGGAATATCCACCGAGGGCAAAATCTTGCACGAGGTTACCATTACGCGATGGTCGTGAATGCATTGAGTATAGATTCAGTAGAAATTCACTCGTCTAACGTCAATATTTCGCAATTGATAAGAATCGATTTTATTATATTCCCCTCGGAAGACATCTCGTTGATTGTATTACATACCTTATCCCTGTAGCCGGAATCTGCTTGGTGCTCAACAAGCCAAGACATGACCGTCGAAAATATCCCTTTTTGCGCCTCCTTCTGCTTGATCAAACCATGTGGTACTACCATGGGCGGTCACTACGTTACCGCCAAGTATGACTGCCATCTAAGGACTTGGCGCACTCGAGTTCATTGAACTCCAGCACAGAACAAGAAATTCTTCCTTACTCCCCCGAAGTCTTCTCCTCCGGCCGCTCCTCCTCTCCGGAGACGTGGAAGTGGAACTGCTGTAGCGATCACTCCTCGATGATTCACTACGCGGGGCTATCTACCGCGGTTTTTATTAAACGGATTATTTTTTGCTGTTACGCTGAACAATTAACACTATAACCGTAACAAAATTCCAAGGATATTTCGAAAAGTAACTTGGAATATTTTCAAATTTGTTAAACGCGTGCGCACGGAAAGAAATCCAAAACGCCAATGACCTGAAAATTGAGCGCGCTCAATAACGCTGGCTACAATTGCCGCCATTTCTGAAACTTTACGCGCGCAATGTTGCTGAGGTTCAAAACGGATATGACATGTATTTTAGGAGTTTTAAACAGGAAGTGAGCTATTTGGGGCTAATTTCGTCGCACCGGAAAGGAAGTCAAGTATGCTACTCTCAATATTAGGCTTAAAGCCAGGTTACGTCAGGTATAATGAGCTTCTGTTATTCTGACATCTGGGAAAACAATCGTTTTCCGATTGGTTGATTCGTGAACTTCAAAGAGATTGAGATAAAAATTCCTGGATGTCAGGGAGCACATGATAATTCTACAGTAGCCTTATTATGTCATTCTGACATCTAAAAATTATAATCACTTATGAAAAATATAAAAAAATATTTGGCTGTATGGTCGGCAGACTTTGGCCTCTCAGGTGGACAAAGAATATAAAAATCAAACATAAAATGGCGCTTGTTTCATTCGGAGTACTTCCAATAAAATCAAAACTGTTTGAATCAATTACAGTATAATTACTCTATTGGTTTATTAACTTTTCTCTTTATAATTACCGTTCTTTATTATGACTTTATTTTTTAATATGCCCTGTTAAAAAGCGTTTTAAAATCAATGCAACTGTATTTTAACCCCTCGTCTGTGGAAATAGCAATGGATGATGGAAAACCAATAACAATGGAAAAGCAATGTCACAGATTACCCACCGATGAGAGATTTAATAAATTTTATCCACCATCACAAAGTCAAGATATTCTGCTTCAAAAAAAAACCTGCCAAGTGCGTGTCGGACTACGCACATTTAGGGTTCCGTAATAAATGTAGAATATAAGCCAAAAAAATAATAATAGGAAGGTTCTCACTTCACATACACCTAGCTAAAATATCACTGTCATTCATCACCAGTAAATATTTTTGGTTTTCCTAAGATAATAAAATAAAATAATTATTTTCGTAGTGTTTGTAAGAATGAAAAAGTTATATTTGGGGTTTTTAATAAATATTTCATATCTTAAAAAAGGCTTATTCTATTTTGTTCAAACCATTTTTCTTTGAAAATGTTTATTGAGTTACACAACATATATATTTTTTAGATTTTTAACAATCTTACATTAAAACTTAAAGTTCCTTGTTACTCTACGGAACCCTAAAACCGGTCCTGGATGTTTATTTTCGTGTGACGTCGGTGTTTCTGGTTACCACGACACATGAGCCAGAAGCAATGTATGCGCGTTTGTATGTTAATGTTATATGTTATCTTTGTATTCGGGCAAAACTATTTAAAAGGCTTACAGAAAAGTTAGACAAAGATACCTCGCTATAATTGTCTCAAGTGCCTTATCGGCCGCAGAGGATCACTTATAACAATGCCCTTCTAACAGAAATAAGCTCGCCTTTTTGTCCAGCGAATGTTACCTCGCTGTAATACAGCATGGCGTGTTGCACAGTAAGGGTGGTGTGCGGCCTGGCGCTCCTCTCCAGGTCGAGCGCCAGGCTCGGCGCGCCGGGCCCTGCCGCCGGGACGCTGGGGCAGCCCGCCAGCACCAGCAAGGGGGACAGCGAAGTATCTTCGTTAGCCGCGTGGATGATGATGCTTTCCGCTCGGGCTGACAGCTGGAAGAACATTTTAACATTACTCCTGGAACCAGAATCGGTGACGTCACACACATCATCCAAGGTGTCGTACCAAGAAACCAGAGTTTATGGTCATGCTCACTAAAATATCTTTTCTTGCGGCGGTTCTGTGTAGCGGGTTGCTCCCCTCCCTCAAATATGGCGAGGGGGGTGACGGCTGGCGCACAAGTAATACTTGTGATCGGGTGCTGCTTGGGGGGACTGCTCCAGTCTGGTTTCTCATAAGTTATGTTAATTACAGCTGGTCTTTGTTCTTATTTATTTATTTTGTTAGATTGTTATTTTGAGACATCTTATTGGCACTTATGGATACGATGTTATAATATTGTCATTAAATTCGATAATTTTTATAACGTACTTAATGTAATAAAAAAATATGACGAAAATTTAAAAAAATTACATCCCCATAGTGTTTCTTGGTGCTATCTTCTCTGACGGGCGTATTTCCGAAGCACTGGTAGAGTTCATGGAGTTTATTTTTCCTGTGCGAGATTCAGCACTTGAAGGGGAAATTTCCTTTCTCAGACTCAAACCATAATCAGTTATGTACTCATTAGTTTAGTTGATCTTATTTGATAAATTTTGTATTTTTTCCCATCTATACGAATGAGACTTAAGTAAGTGTTTGACTTGCAAAAGTGCATTATTTTGCCTACTTACAATAAATTATTTGAGTTTTGAGTTTTTCAAGACCTGTTTTTTTATTCTTCCACCCCGCCGGGATTCGAACCCGGGAGCTCTCGCTTGGGAGGCAGAGCTTCAAGCCGCAACGCCATAGAGGTCGTGAAGAAGGAGAAGGATTTTGTATTCACAATTTATTATAATCGTCAGTTTTACTATAGTCAGTATAGTATAAGCGTCCGTGGCCTGGCGGTATTCGCACATCGGAAACGATCGTTCGGGTAGTAACATCCGGCTGACACGGGTACTGGATGGGTGTCCGTTTCGTGACCTTTTGTTTCCGGCGCTTCCATGTTTCGGATGACTCGTTAAGCTGCAAGTCCCGGCTACTATCGCTGCTCGGTGGCAGTAGTCGTTAAGCTGGTCAGAGGCCCTAATAGGGCAGCTTGAAAACATCTCACAGTCGGGTTGACCACTAGCCCGACACCCCTCCATCAACGCGCACTGAGCCAGCGTGGTGGAGCATGGCTCAATCTTACTGAGATGCGGGTTCGAATCCTGCTACCGATTGTGTGTTTTTGAGATTAGTAATCTTTCGTCGGAAGTTCTATAAGTGAAAAATAACGTGAGAAAATCTTCATATCTTAGTCTCCTGTTAGCTTGTCACTCTGCCGCCCGGTATGGGAAAGGCGTAACGCTAACTTTTTTATTACCCACGCGGACCGAATAGAACGGAGGAGGTACATGCGTTCGGGGTTAGGGGTTATTTCGTATGTTTGGGTGTATGTATATCCGTTAACATTTTCTTGGATCCTACTGGACCGATTTTTATTTTATAATAAATAAAAATAGCCATAATCGCTGCGTTTTTTTGCATTACATTGGTTGCAAGGTTTCATTAATTTTAAATCTTTAATATACTTATAGTAATAACTTGTTCTTTAGCTCTGTGTAAAACGGAACAAGTGGGCTGAACTGCCCACTGAACAAGAACGATTCCGGATGCTGTTCACCTACGTACCTTATACGCTTTGGCCGAGGGTCTAGTCTCCAAAGACAGCAGCAACTGCGTCAGGTTGGCTACGAGCACTTCTTTGCTTTTGTTCATCAACGTCAGAGAACAGTTGGCCAGGGTTAGATTCACCTTGTGTTCTGGAAATAAGCATCAACCGTTATATGCACATACTGTGTAGGAAGTAGGAATAATTACGCGTCGAAAAAGTATGCGAATCGAACTGTCAGTGACTCTTATGGCCAATAAAATAAGGCTCATTTCATCTGAACTCGAACACTTTTTCACTCTGGTAATTATTCCTGCTTGAGCCACTGATCTTGTTGGTTGCACATTCGTCGACTGGCACCCATGTGCGGGCACGGCTTCGACTTGATAGCCATATGCAATTCTGCTTTTTTGATTTTCTTGTAAAATGGCTGTGTGTGCGCGCACGCACCATGAGCCGATTCGGTTGCTCGAGCATTTCTCAACCATCCACGGTGGCACCAGAGCGCCATACGCCAACAAGTAATCATAGAAATACCGAAAGGCGGAGCTGGTTTATAACTAATTGAGTCGGGCATGACCAGAGGGGATACCACAATATATTTTTTCCGATTCAAATTAAGTTCAAAACAAGAACATCACCATGGCAACCATTTCCATTCAAATTCGCCATAATGGGCTTTTTTTACCTAAGACGACTTGTTTTAAGACGGTTACGGTAATTTTGCGGATCAAATTAGGTTCATAATCTCAATCGGCATAAGACGTTGTGGTAACCCCTCTGGACTCACCGATATACTGCCTAGGTTTGTCCTGCCGTGGCGTGCCCTGCACTCGTCCCATCAGCTCACAGAGCCGTTGGCGCTCCGGACTCGAGAGGTGACTCCAGAGGCTTTTGCTACGCCCCGTATTTACCAGTAGCACCTTCCTTGTCCTGCGGGATACATCATACGCGTATTGTAAAACTAATGGAGTATCGAATAACTGGCTAAAAGTAGGCACAATTGTGCCTCTGCCACTCCGTATGGGAAAAGGCATGATATAATGTTATGTTATGTAAAACTCTGCCACGCAAAGTGGAAAATTTAATGGAAAAATACTGCCCATGTAGATAGCGCTGAGTGTCTGAGACTAACGCAGAGTAAGTGAGCAAATAGTTTCGTTCACCTGAGGTTCAAATGTGGTAAGTAAAGCAAGCTTAAAAACAGAGTAGTTTATGCAAAGATTTTCATTAATCAGATAAATTCATTGGCAATATCCATATTACAAAACAAAACAATTATATACAGGCACAGAGATTGCTTGTGGCCGTACACTAGGGCACTTATATACAGGCACAGAGATTGCTTGTGGCCGTACACTAGGGCACTTATATACAGGCACAGAGATTGCTTGTGGCCGTACACTAGGGCACTTATATACAGGCACAGAGATTGCTTGTGGCCGTACACTAGGGCACTTATATACAGGCACAGAGATTGCTTGTGGCCGTACACTAGGGCACTTATATACAGGCACAGAGATTGCTTGTGGCCGTACACTAGGGCACTTATATACAGGCACAGAGATTGCTTGTGGGCGTACACTAGGGCACTTATATACAGGCACATAGATTGCTTGTGGCCGTACACTAGGACTAGGGCACTCTGTGTTGTGGGAATCACAGAATCTAGGGCGACAGCGACCTCAAGACCTGGGGTGTTTTACGGTTCCGTACCTAAAGGGTAAAACGGGACCCTATTACTAAGCCTCCGCTGTCCGTTCGTCCGTCCGTCTATCACCAGGCTGTATCTCATGAACCGTGATAGTAAGACAGTTGAAATTTTCACAGATGATGTATTTCTGTTGCCGCTATAACAACATATACTAAAAACAGAAAAAATTAAAATTATCTCTAAACAAAATACAAACCTGGTTAATTACAAAGAGTCTGAAAGTAGCCGACCAATAACTTTGTAAACAACATTATGCTATGTAAAATACAAACTATTCATTCCATCACACCATCCCTAACATTGTACGGTGGTATGGAACCCTTCTTGCGCGAGTTCGACTCGCACTTGACCGGTTTTTTTTTTGGTTTTTTTTTAAATCCTCGAACCCGGGACCTCATACTTGGCAGGGAGAGCCTCCCTCGAACCGCAACTTTCCTTTTGATTATGTTTGATAAGTCTGGGACTCACACGGTCCTCTACCAAAAAGTTTTGCGTTATCTGCCCCATTGGCTTAATTGAATGTACGTAAGAACCTCACAACATTTGCCAAACTTAGCGATAGCTGTAATGTTAACCTAAGAAATAATGACAGACTAGTTGCGCCCAGGTATAGACTCGCGAGGAGTAACAACTCTTTCAAGGGTCAGTGCATTCTCTACTACAACAAGATACCTCTGGAGATCTTGAATTGCCATTTGAGCAATTTTAAAAGCATTTTAAAGCGACTTTGTCGAAAAAAGGATATTACAATGTTCAAGATTACTCAAATGACGGGACTGTATGGGGTTAATCTGGCTCAACCCAGACCTTGCTGTTAATAATTTAGTAATTATTTATACCTGCTTATTAATTATAATAATTAATATTGTAATATTTGTATTAGTTAAACAAATCCAATTTTTAAAAGAGATCTAAAAATCAATCTGTGTGAGTTTCTTCGCCCTTCACTTCCACAGTGGTCCAATGCAGAGAAGAAGCAAAAAATGACGTTCGCTAAGTATATGTAAATATCTACAGTAATAAAGAAATTTGACTTTGACTTTGACTTTTGACTTTGTGAGCACAAGTAGCAATGTCATTATCTGGCATCTCGGTTGTAAGTTGGCACAATTTGGCTCCAAAAGCTAGCAGCCTAAAATCATACCACCTGACGGTATTCAATTTCTGACATATCAAATAACAGCTATTCTTTGAAATATCATGGTTGATTAATGATCCATATGATACGAAACATCATGTCATGATATGTCATGATCTGATATCTTGGTTTTAAAATGGCACATTTTGGCTCCAAAAGCCTAAAATCAGCCTAAAATCATACCACCTGACGGATTTGAATTTCTGATGTATCGAAGAACGGTTATTCTTTGAATATCGTGATTAATTTATGATCTTGATGACACAGAGTATCATCTCTGATATGTCATTATCTGGCATCTCGGTTGAATGTTGGTCGAATCAGTCTCCTAAGCTTTTGAACCGCTATAGATCGATACTTGAAATGGTCACAGAATACGTATTGCTATATAGCTATATAGCTAATAACATTAAATATGTACGTAATAAAAATAAAATATTTCATAACATTAAGTTTTTTTTTTCTCGGAACACTCGAAGTGCAAGTTCAGCTCGCACTTGTCGGTTTTATAAATAAACAGTATCAAGGCATTAGGCTGGATTACAAAACCTTTAATTTAAAACTTCTTAATCTGGTCGGGTTATTTTAAGCCGCTGGCTTTAGGCTGCTAACTTCACACCGGTCAATCAGGGCCAGCCCAGAATCGAATGAAACAGTATAAACCCACCGACAGCCTTCAGCCTACAGACAAAGCACGGATGTGGCGACATCTAGGCTAGTATATTTTAGTTACTTTCATAGTGTGATGTCCTATGGTATCTTGTTGTGGGGGGGAAAGCAGCGGATATTAAAACTATTTTTATTATACAGAAAAGAGCTATTCGAGCAATTTATAATTTAAAACGAACAGACTCCTTAAGAGCTTTTTAAAGAAATTGACATACTAACTGTAGCTAGTCAATTTATTTTCGAAAATATAATGTATGTACGCAAGAACCTTACAACATTTACCAAACTTAGCGATAGCTGCAATGTTAACCTAAGAAATAATCACAGACTGTGTGCGCCCCGATTTAGACTTGCGAAGGTTAGCAATTCTTTCAAGGGTCAGTGCATTCTCTACTATAATAAGATACCTCTGGAGATTTTGAAATTGCCATTTGAGCAATTTAAAAACCGGTCAAGTGCGAGTCTAAATCGCGCACGAAGGGTTCCGTACCACCGTTCAATGGAAGCGATGGTGTGGAGTGAATAGTTTGGATTTTACACAGCAAAATATTGTTTACAAAGTTATTGGTGCGGTTACTTTCACACTCCATGTACGTAACCAGGTGCATCCATAAGTTTGTATGTGGTATTGAAAGAATTGTTGTATGGGAGCCCCCTTAAATATTTCTTTTATCCTGTTTTTTAGTATTTGTTGTTATAGCGGCAACATAAATACATCATCTGTGAAAATTTCAACTGTCTAACTATCACGGTTCGTGAGATACAGCCTGGTGACAGACGGACGGACGGACAGCGGAGTCTTAGTAATAGGGTCCCGTTTGGAACCCTTCGGGTACGGAACCCTAAAAACCATGTTAAAGCGACTTTGTCGAAAAAGGGATATTACAATTTTCGAGATTACTTAAATGACAGGACTGTATGGGGTTAATCTAGTTCAACACAGACCTCGCTGTTAATAATTTTGTAATTATTTATTATTGCCTGCTTATTAAATAAAAAACCGGTCAAGTGCGAGTCTAAATCGCGCACGAAGGGTTCCGTACCACCGTTCAATGGAAGCGATGGTGTGGAGTGAATAGTTTGGATTTTACACGGCAAAATATTGTTTACAAAGTTATTGGTGCGGTTACTTTCACACTCCATGTACGTAACCAGGTGCATTCATAAGTTTGTATGTGGTATTGAAAGAATTGTTGTATGGGAGCCCCCTTAAATATTTCTTTTATCCTGTGTTTTAGTATTTGTTGTTATAGCGGCAACAGAAATACATAATCTGTGAAAATTTCAACTCTCTAGCTAGCTAGGTTCTTGAGATACAGCCTGGTGACAGACGGACGGACGGACGGACGGACGGACAGCGAAGTCTTAGTAATAGGGTCCCGTTTGGAACCCTTCGGGTACGGAACCCTAAAAAAACATAATTGTATTAGGTAAGCACAACCAATTTTTAAAAGAGATCTAAAAATCAATCTGTGGGAGTTTCTACGCCCTCCTTCTCCCACAGTGGTCCAATGTAGAGAAGTGCCAAAAAATGACGTTTGCTAAGTATATGTAAATATCTAGAGTAATAAAGTACTTTGACTTTGACTTTGACGCCTTTCGACTTTTACAGTATCCTACCGTTTTCGAATGACAATTTGTCGGAAGCGCGCCTTTTATGTTTTTTTCGTACACCGGTTGTAGTCATATTTTACGGATTTTCAGTTAAACCCTGGAGAGAAATAAAGAGATAGGACTTTTTCACCTCCCAATGTCGACATTGCCAGGCTCGCCGTCTTCTTCACCACTGTGAGACTTCCACCACTCACACTCGACCTCCTCAACTTGGATCCTATCCGACTCCTCTGCTAGGAGCTGAAACAATTGGTTATTTGACAAGTTTTCAAAAATGTACCACTGCCTCTTTTTAAGAACCACCTACAGAAATGGTTAGTCGATAAATGTTTCTACAACATAGAAGATTTTTTTGACTGATAAAAGTAAAGATTAATTTTATTTAAGTTAAGTTGTTTGACATGAGTAAGAATCGGGGGGCACGGCAGTGCCCCCGCCAAGTCTAGCGCGAACCAAACACTGCCGTACCATCCTTTACTGGAACCATTTCGCCGCATTTTCAGGCCCCTATTTGAGAACCTCTGGATAAAACCAGAACGCAGAAATTTTCGTCATCCAGTAAGCTATAACCACATACTTGAAATCCAAAATTTCAAGTCTGTAGGTCATTTAGTTCCGAAGTTAAGCGAAAGCAAAGTTTCGCATTTATGACACTCACTCACTCACTCACTCATGATCATCAGAATAGAACTAGTACTTCCCATAAATGAAATTTGGTACAGAGTTAGGGTTTAAGGGCCACATAAAGGGCAAACTATAAAAATTACGATAATCGAAGATCTGGAGTACCTGGTGACCCTGATTAGAAAACACAAGAATTTGGTTTTCTCTTGGTATAGATTCGGTGTATACCGTTTTCATATCTCCCGGATATCTCCCAAAAATCTAATAAAATAAATCAATATGCCCACGTTTCTACAAAAAGAAGTAAAATCCCACGAAAAACATTCTGTAAAAAACTAGCCAAGTCTCGATGGAGCTGCTTGTTTATCTCTAAAAATTAATGAAATCTAGACAAAATCGTGCCAAGCCTCTCAATATTAATATATTTTGTGTCTATTTCCTGTGGCTGGCCTTTTCAGATCCTGGTCTCTGGACTAAAATTCCAGTCTCCCTGAACCTCTTGAATACCTTCGAGACATAAACTTTCTTAGATGAAGCTGGCGCGCAATAGTACGCTGAGACAACCTTTGCTGGATTAGGATGACGACTTGAGCGGCTTCTATAGGTGTGGTTTCCGTTTTCTATTAGCTTCAGTGTTCTCAGTGACGTGAAACATTGGACTGATGACCAATTTTCATAAACGCCCACTTTTTATAGGTTTTTAGGACATAATAATAATAACTGTGAAAAATCTTTGGTTGTAATATTGAAAGAGGTTAAAAGCTAACAAAATTTACTTTTAAATGATTTACCACAATCATTGTAACATCGCACAGAAACTGCAAAAAATTGTTCTGAGCAACGCATGCATGAAGTGATTCAAGTTTATTGCTCGCGAGTGTATAGTCCGAGCCTTTCATCGCTGGGTGCGGCACTATTGTAAGCGCCACGAAATGGCGCTGCGGCACACAGTGGAATGGTGGAACTCCTAAAGATATTAAGCAAAGAGTTTGGTTAATCAGGCGGATTAAACTATTCTTAATGCTCGACGAAAAAGAGGGGTGTTATATATAAGTTTGAAGCGTCTGTCTGTCTGTGGGACAGTGAACGGATTTTATAGCAGTTTTCTTTCAATGGTGGTAGACTTTTCTGCGATGATTTTTAGCTGTTTTATAAAAATGTTATCACCTTAGCAAGGAAGCAAGTCAGACAAATTTACGACACAATTTATTTCTACCTAACCCATGTAAACCTGCATGTATTGTATTCCTAATTTCTGTTGTTTTTAAATTTACAGTCTTCGTCATCTATATTTCTTTGTGAATGCTGTTGCACACCTGTTATTAACGGGTAAGAGAGACCGAGATGTATAGTTAGATGTTGTTATAATGTATAGTCTACTGTGTCGTTGGTGTGTCCAATACATAAATAAATAAATAAGTGGAGATGGGGCACTTGTCGAGACGGGATGATGAGCGGTGTACCAAATCAGTCGCAGAGCAACGCGGAGCGGTGGCCAGGGGGAGCGACACGGGAGTGCACAAGCCAAATGATCGCCTACATAATGTCCTCGTACTTTAAGTTGTTATTTATTTGTGCAATACTCGAAAAGGGTCCTAAGTCTTAAGTTCCATCAAATAGGAACATCTTGTTTAACCCTTATTTAGTTAGTAGGCCCCCCACACTAGGACACCTTTGTCGGGGAACCAGAAACAGCGACATCACACACATATAAACATCCAAGACCTGGAATTATTTTTTATCCCTGGCCGGGGATCGAACAGACGATGTCAATAGGATTTCACTGGAAGCAGGTGTCACAGGGCTCTGATTATCGCGCATCGTTATACGGATATCGATACCTTATATCGAGTGATTTTGTATTTTGCTCATTATCACTACCCAGAAGGGACTGGAAGGGCTGTAATTCCTTCGGTCATGAGCAACTGCCTCCCCGATCAGGAAGAAACCTTATGAATAATAATACCTTGGACACTATTTACACACTTTGATTTAGCCCCAAACTAGGATTCCCTATATCTTGGGTACTAGACAACGATACACATACTTATATCGATATATATTATACTTAGATAGATAAACAACTATGACTAGGGTACAAACATCCGTTCTTGTCAAACAAATATTTGCCCCCACCGGGACTCGAACCGGGACCCTTGGCTTCGTAGGCAGGGTCACTGCCGACTCGGCTATTCGGGTCGTCAAAGTAATGAATGGAAATGAAATGGAAATGGAAATTCAAAATAATGAATGGAAATGACGTAGCATGAATAGATGATAAAGATAAAGATAAAGATAAAGATATTTATTGTTTGATGAAACATAGGTATGGTGGATGTTAATAAAATGTTGGCATATGTATCTCTATTATCTGCCCCGTAAGGCGTTCAAACATTGGTGCTTGTATAAAATTAACAATAACATTAAAATTATATATACAGATTATACACGCATGCACACATATAAGAGGACACACAATAATTATTGTCATTAAATTTATAAAATGTCGGTAAGAAAATCATTTATTGAATAATATGCCTTGTTAATTAGAATTTTTTAAGATTATATTTATACACATTTATATTGTTATTCGACCTCAATGTTAACGGTAGTTTGTTATATATTTTGGTGGCCATACCGAATATACTTTTATCGTAGTATGCTGTCTTTCGCGGGTCAGCACTCAGTTTGTCCTGGTTGCGTTTGCTCTTCATATGATTGAAGAGATGCATATTGCACTTCACAAATACTGCTGTTTCAAATATATATAATGATGGGACTGTTAGTATTTCAAGATTAATGAAGTGGCCTCTGCAGCTATCTGTACAAATTAGTTCACATATTGCACGTACACATTTCTTTTGGGCTCTAAATATTATATCTTTTTTTGTGGCATTTCCCCAGAACATTATTCCGTACCTTAATGATGACTCGACAAATCCATGATATGCTATTATAACAGCATCTTTATTTACTTGTTTAGATAGCATGTATAGAGCATATGAGAATTGACTCATTTTACGAGTCGCGGTTGGTTCAATCAAACACTTAACTAACTCTCTAGACCATTAATTAAATACCGACGTTTAACCATTGAGCTACCATACGCTAGTAATAGTAGTTCAATGCGTTTAAACAAGTCACTAAAATTCCGTCAAACAAGTGCGTGAACGAAACGTTTAACGAGTTGTCTAAATTAAACGTCCCTAGGCAACAAGACATATACAATATAAATATTTTTTATGTGTACTTAAGTTAATGTTTTAAGAATTTTTTGTTGTTCCTTCATGTTCAACCTAACACGAAGGATAAAGCGGGCTTCGCTTCGCTCACCCACTTTACCCTTCACCTAAGCTACCGCAATATTTTGCCCTGTATAAGATGTGCAAATCAGCTGTTGTCGTGACGCCATCTTGTTTTCCAACATGCCGGCTTTCGGTAAGACAGATTGTTAAACGTTTTTGACGATGCTTTATTTAAATCAAAATGCTAGTGACTTGATTAAACGTCGGTATTTAATTAACATTCTGGAGAGTTAGTTCAGTATCTGATTTATCCAACCAACTGCGACATAGATATTTGTGATACCATCTATAGATTGACCTTGGGCTGAGCATTATGATGAGTATAATGACGTATTTACCTGTATATTGGCATGCTCCCTCGCCACCAGTATAGCGAGGATCGGCAGTCGGTCCTCACACTGAGTCAGCTCCATCTTTATTTCCGTGTCGTTCGGGCTATGGAGCAGCCGCTTGTATGTCTGTCTGTACCTGTAATGGAAGAAAGCTCTCTCCATTCAATATACCCCTCTGCACAAAATAAATTGATTACCGAACATAAAGTGGGAAAAATATAACAATATCAAAACTAATCGAACCTAACCTAACCTGACCGAAATACTAACCTAGCGCCTAGTGGCTAAGTCCCTTTTTGTACAACATGAGCACTTCTCATTATGACAAGGTTCAAGATCCATTTTGACCACTACCCAATTTGACAACTTCTCATTTCGACCACTTCCCAATTTGAATAGGTACTTCCCAATTTTCCAACTTCCCAATTTGACAAATTCCCAAATTGACCACTTCCCGATTCGACCACTTCCCAATCTGACAACTTCCCAACTTGACCACTTCCCAATTTGACCACTTCACGTAATGTCAGCTTTTTACTTCCATAAAACCTCGTGTTAATGCAACCAGGTGTTAAAGTAAATATACTAAAAGTAAACTTAATGCACCTGGATGCATCAGCTCGTCTGAATTATGTTTACTACACCGACAAATCACAATTTATATTTACCTCTCATAGTTTTCCCTGTGCCGTTTGATAGACTCCCACGTGTAAGGGCGGACCCTTTGTTCCAGCACGCCCTGGTATGCGTACCGCCACCATTTCCGCAGGTCTTCTATCACTGGCACGCCTGGGTGGAGGTGTCGGTACTTCCTGGAACACCAACACACCATTTGAACTGAATTTAGTCTTAAGGCGATGGGTATTGAGGCGCTATTCCAAGATATTCAGGATGTTTGGTAGATCGATGCCTTAAAACGAAGATAGTACAGACTTTTTTTCATTTTTTTTTTATTATTATTTATAAACACAAATGTTAATTGTTTAACAAAGATAACTTTCACATGGTGTAGGTTGAAACCTTCTTTTAAGCATAAAGTACCTGTATTATTATTATTATTATTTTTAGAACCATACAGGCCAAATGTATGTCAGTCGAAGTCTTACGGTTTCGTTTTTATCAATATTTAATGTTTTCGACGAAAAAGCTTATAATTTTACAGTTACTCGATAATAATTGCGATTTTGAACAAAAATTGTTTTTTTTTTTCAATAATTTCTAATTAAGTACTGTTTAATCAATCTAACAAAACTTGCTCCAGGCATCTGTGACTTCAGACATGGTTTTTGCAGACCTTTGAAGTGCTAGAAAATTTCCTCTGCATTTAAGCACGGTATTTTGTTTTTAAAAGAGAGAGGAGGTTTTGTGTGTCAACCTTTTTAAAAATATGCCTGGCTATTGTTCTGTCTTGATAAGATCTAAAACAGCATCTCATAAATTATTAAAATTAGGACCTCTGAACCAAATTGAGGGAGAAAAATTCCAAGTAAGTTTTTTCTTCAAATTCACATTGAAAGTTACATAAATCGATAGAAGATCATCAAAAAACAAAAAATGACAAGAAAAAGAATGCCCTAAAGTATATAATTATAATAATAATAAATGTAGCCCACCGAGAGGCACAGGACTTTTCCCGGATACTGGCAAGATAAAGCCATACTCCACCACGCTGGCTCAGTGTGGGTTGGTGGAGGGGTTTTACGACCACTACCATGTAGCGATAGTAGCCGGGAAACATCAAATTTCATCCGAAACACTGAACGTCTGATAATGTAGTTAAGATAAATTAATTATCTCATTGGTACATGGTCAGGATTCGAAACTGCATGACCACGGAGCTTATTTGTTATATAGTTTGCATAAAATTTGTTTTCATAAAAAAATGCTTTTGGCACTGCCTGTCTTTCCCGTAAAATTCCTCGCATATATAATACTTTAGGACAGGGGAAATATACACGTAGGAACCAGAAACAGCGGTTTCCCAAACATGGAAACATCCAAGACATGCGGATTTTTACTTTCTTCCTCTCCAGCCGAGATTCGAACCCGGTCCATTCCATTGCCATGCAGTCTGTCCATGCGGACAGAGCATGATTATGATGGTAATACCTGTTCAGCGAAATCCTCTGAAACTCATTCGTCAGGTTATGTATAGACAGATAGTGTCGTCGCGACAACTGCAGCGCACTGTCTTGTATCACTGCATCTACTAATAACTTCGGTACCCGCGCCTCTCCCGACCGGTTCACGATCACTTTCACTTTGCAGGTGAGAGGCTTTAGCACTGCAATGAAATAATATGAATTCAGTTATACAACATAACTTAACATAATATTTACATACAGGCATACTTTGTTACTGGCCCCACACTAGGATACCCTGCGTCGTGGGAACCAGAAACAGCTACGTCACGACACATGATTGATGAGTATTCAAGATCGATGATGACATTGCTTTCATTGTCTGATTAAGATTAGCGGGTTATCTTAATTATGTATGTTTCGTGTTCGCAGTCAAAAATAGTTCAAAAGTCATAAAATAGTTAGAAGTCAACGTTTATACCAACAGAGGAAAGAAACATTATCGAAACATCTAAAGCGCTTGAAAAAAAATGGCTGACTAAGTCTTCAAAGCTTGATTTAGTATAGTCTTTTTGGGTAAGCATTGCAATAGCGGTAAGGCGTAATTATTTGGAGAATCGACAACATTTTTATCCATGATCACTGATGGTTTACAGTGTGACTGAGGGAGTAGAAAAAAGTCGCCATTTCAATAATTTTAAGAATAAATTCTGGACTGAACGATTTGGCGAAGTAATAAGAAGACAACCAATTAATCAAACTAATTTTAAATATACATAGATAAAATATTTTAACCCTCTGCCGGGCATTAGCTGTCAACAATTACAGTCATTTACCGACTGTTACCATGGTTACCATGTATGAGTCGGTTCGCATTAGCAGTCGGGTCAACGACCGCTATCGCAACACTAACCCGTATAGACTATAGTATACTCATTGACTACGCTTACATAAATCGAACTCCTCATGGTGCATAGAAAGCTTCTCCAGTCCAGTAGCCATATAATGCTTCCAGCTATAATACTGCATGGGTGTCAGGTTAGCCGTTTCCGTGTCCGGTAGCACGGTGGCGCGGGCATTCCAGTATAGCGAGAGAGATTCCACTCGGATAAGTTGGTAGACTGGGCCGGTGCGCGCGCAGACGTCTGGCTTCCATTTGCTGGGGGTAGTAAAGGTAATGGTAGTGCACAAGATTTCTCAGAATATGAGGTCAAGGGGCAATCATATATAGGTGCAAACGTTGCGTCGTGTCGTCAGAACTAGAAGCTGTGACATCACAAATATGTGAATATCCGCGTGTCGAAGATATATCAAATACGAAACCTCTATCATATACTTAACACTGGGATTGATAACGATGATACGAACGGAGGTCTGATGCAAATGGGCGCTACCTAGGAGGATATAAACTGGCCCAAGACTTGACAGTCAAGAAAAGATCTCCTGCTTGGCTAAAGCTTCAAGCATGAGTCACCATATAAGGCATCTATAGGAGATAATTTAAACAGTGTCCTATATCCAACCTTGCTTGCTATATTTCGGAACTGCAAGAGTATATGGACCAAGGGCTTCAAGTGAATGCCATCTATACAGATACAAGCAAGGCAATTAATAAAGTGGATCACAGAATTATTCTTCATAAACTTGATGGTATGAGTACTCATGGCACCTTGTTAAAGTGGTTTGAGTCTTATCGTTCAAAAGGAAGGTTTCGAATCCTCTTTGTTTGCGGCCCCCTCGGGTGTCCCTCAAGGCTCCAATCTTGGTCCAAAACTGATTGATTGATTGATACATTTATTCAGATTAAATATGTATATACAATTTAACTTAAAACTAACTAACTACAAAGCAGTTTATTGGCAGTATACAAAGCAGTTTATTGGCAGTACTATTCTTGGTTTTCATTATTGACCTCTCTGAAGTAATTAAAAACACACATTATTATCTTTTGCAGACGATTTATAAATATAAAGGCCTATTTGAAGCACCAGTGATATGATCCTCTCTCTGACAGGATGATCTCTCTCAGGTCCTCGAATGAACCGATAAAAATTAACTGCCGCTAAATACCAAAAAGTGCAAATTTATATCAATTACTAAAAAAAGGCACCGATCCAGTCGAAGTGGTAACAACCTTTAAAGAGTGACTGAAATACCTGATCTAGGTGTAATAGTGGATAATCATCTGAAAATCAATTCACACATCAATAAAACAGTAAAAAAGGGGCTTTATATGCTGGGTTTTATTTTGCAAAACTGCCGTGAATTTAAGAGTGTAACTGCTCTCACAATTGACTATTGTGCCTTGGTTCGTAGCTCCATAGAGTTTTGTTCAATAATCTGGTATCCTCACTATAGTTCTCATATCGACCAGCTACAAAGGGTACAGAAACGTTTCCTCTACTATCGAAGTGGGCATCAGGGTAGAAGAAGGTCTCTGCCTCATTATACTGACAGGTTGCAATATTTCAATATTTTGTCCCTGGAAGAAAGACGTCTCAAGAATAACGGTCGCTCAGCGAAGCTGAATTCTCTTGTAAGTTCATTTAACATGCATATCCTTCCTCTAGAGGCCACTCACTTTCAACCACACTGCACCCCCTCTCTTCTAGATCTAATGATAACTTCTGACATGTCTAAGGTTGCTGCGCATGGCCAACTTAACGCCCCTTTCTCCTATCACAATCTTATTTACCTCTCTTATAAGTTAAAGCCTCCCAAGCGTGCAGCTAAATTCCTTGACATTCGTAGCTTCAAGGGCATGGATATAACCTCCCTTAATTCAGACGCCTCCTCTGTCGACTGGTCGCCTGTCTACGGTAGTGAGACCATTGATGACAAAGTACGGAACTTCAACTCTATTGTCCTGAGCTTGTTTGATAAGCATGCTCCGGTCAAGAGGGTTAAAGTGAAGCATCTTCCTGCACCGTGGCTTACTGACACCATTAAGGGTCTGATGGCTAAGAGAAACCGTGCCAAGTCTAGATATAAGAGGGATCCGACCGACGAGAATCTTTTAATTTTCAAACGCCTCCGTAATCGTTGCACTCGCCTGTGTCATGATTCTAAACGCCGTCATATCTACGAATGTATCGAGAGCTATACTCCAGCACAGGTCTGGAAGTTCCTGAAGACCCTTGGTGTTGGTAAGTCACAGGAATTGGCAGCCGGAAATGTCGATCTCCGGGGTCTCAATAGTTTCTTTGCAACTCCCCCTGTCGCGATAGACTCCCTCGTCAAGGATGCAACCCTTCGTAACCTACGGTCCAAGGCATCATCCCTCACCTCAGCATTTAATTTCATCCCTGTCGGAACCGGCGCAGTAAGGAGGGCAATACTGGCAATCTCGTCGAAGGCCATAGGTGAGGACAAGATATGTTCGCAGATGATAACAACTATCATTGATGTACTGTTACCTCTCATCACCCACATAATTAATGTGTCGCTTGACCAATGTTGCTACCCCAGCCAGTGGAAATTGGCACTTGTGATTCCCCTCCCCAAAACGTCTAATCCCGCCTTCTTTAAAGATTTCCGTCCCATTTCTATTCTGCCTATCCTCTCCAAAGTCCTGGAATCAATTGTCCACTCCCAACTCTCCTCCTACCTTTCCTCAAAAATGTTACTGAATCCCCACCAATCAGGTTTCAGGCCGGGTCACAGCACTACCACAGCACTGCTCAAAGTCACTGACGACATTCAATTAGCTATGGATCAAAAGCAGCTTACGGTCCTTACACTGCTTGATTTCAGTAGCGCCTTTAACTGCGTCGATTTCGATATACTAGTCGAAATTTTAAAGTCACTTAATATCTCCTCGCACTCTGCTCGCTGGTTTGACTCCTACCTGAGAGACCGCCAGCAACGCATTAAGTCTGAGGAGATCTCAACGGACTGGTGTGATCTCTCCGCAGGTGTTCCGCAGGGAGGCATCCTTTCTCCTCTCCTCTTCTCGGTATTCATTAACTCCATCTCTGACGTTCTTACCTCTTCTTATCATCTGTACGCAGATGACCTTCAATTATATCGGCACTTCTCTCCGTGTGATGTGAATCTGACAGTAGAGGCGTTGAATGCTGATCTCGATAACATCAGGAAATGGGCTACCTCTTATGGTCTGCTTGTCAACCCGGGCAAATCGCAGGCCATGATTTTGGGTACTCGTCACTCTCATAACCTAGTTCAGAAAATGCCCGTCGACCCTATAGTGTATGATGGTAACATAATCTCATACAGCGAGAAGGCCAAGAATCTTGGGGTTGTATTTGATAAATTGTTGTCCTGGTCGCCCCATGTTTGTGAGGTCAGCAGACGAGTCTTTGCGTCATTTCACTCCCTACGGAGATTGCAGCACTTCCTGCCACAGCAGACTAAAATCACCCTTGCCCAGTCCCTCCTACTACCTTTAATCGACTATGCAGATGTTTGCTGGATCGGTGCGAACGAAGAACAACTGAACAAACTCGAACGACTTCAAAACCTCGGGATTCGGTTTGTCTTCGGGCTGCGCAAGTATGACCATGTCTCACAGTATCGCAAGGAGTTGGGGTGGCTTCCGATCCGCCTTCGTCGTGATATGCACGTTCTCTCCTATCTGTTCAACATTTTGCGAAACCCCCGCTACCCCTCATATCTTCGAGAACGTTTCGAGTTTATTTCCTCCAGGCATAGCAACCGGAGATCCCACACGATGTCTCTTCTCTCTACTCCTCGGCATAACACTGCCGCTTACAAACACTCGTTTAGGTTAACGGCGATCCGACTGTGGAACGCACTTCCCTGCGCTATTAGAGATAGTCCCTCAATTTTCACTTTTAAGACAAGATTGAAAGAGCATTTCCTTTCTCTTTCGTGATAGGTACTTTTATATATGTATATATAAGTAGTATATGTTTGATATATATAAAAATTTTTGCTTTTGTATTTTATTTAGTATATATCATGTATTAAATTATTATGTTTTAGTTGTAAACAATTAGATGTACAGTTTTATTGCGCACTAGGACTCTCCTGTTGCACAATTTTTCCTGTCCTACCTAGGTTTGCTGGTAGAAATCTCTCTTTAGAGATAAGCTCGCCTTTGCTCATAAAATGTTTTGTTACCTTACTATTTCTATAAGATTTCTGTGCAATAAAGAATAAAGAAAGAAAGACGTCATTATGCTGATCAGATATTTTTATTAAAAAAAAAAATAACGAAGTCAGGTATCCATAACTTCTCTCTTTTAGTTTTGTTATTCCTCGTCATGTTGCCCGGGTCGTTGACTACCGTTCATTTTATCTTCGTCGGGCAAGAACCAATGTGGAAATTATCTATTATAATTATAGATCATACAGACAACACAATGATCATTTTGTAAAGGATCCACAGGCTTTTGATACATTTTCATCTTCGATTGGTAGATCGATTCACATTTTGGCGTTGACGACGACGTTGGCTTTGGGGATGCAGTTTTAATCGCTAAAGGCCCTTTAAGTCTAAAGACGATAATTTTCCGTGATAACGTCATAAGAAACGCTTAGGCCGATCGTGCCTCTCTATCGCTTGTCCCGCGCTCTAGCTTGCACGCTCGCCTCAGGCGGAGCGTGACAGCGGAACGTGGAACTCGACGATTTATGTCCAAGGTTGTTCTTCTAGGGGTTTGGTGCTATTTTGATCTATTCATCTTGTCTGCGAGGTCGATTGCGTGGTGATTGCTCCATTTTCTGCTCCTCGTTTGGGGTTGATGTTGCACGTGTCGTTGTATGATATTGTCAATGTCGTCTCTTTGTTCATAGATTGGGGAGCAGGACCAGCGTTCATTTATAGGCCTCTCCAGGTGCTAGTCACTGTACTTTGTCCTGACGAGATGCTCGATGAGATGTCTGATGATGATGATGATGATTGCTTCTGGCTGTGGAACTTTTGTCTGTTCCGGAACGATTGAACAAAGCGTTCAATCGTTTCTATTCTCTCTTCTTATCTATATCGCCGTAGTTTTTGAACTTATGTGGTGGGGTGACTTCATAACTCGCTATGAACCGATCATTGACCTGCGGTCCACAGGTGAGGTTATGAGGTTGCTGGTGTGCTGCGTATTTTCCACTGCTGCTTCGTTAGCTTGGGATAGGCGACCGAAGGCAGGATCTATTTCCCCGACATCTCGGCAACTTGACGCTACAGACTTCTTGACGCCTTAGTCTCCATTGCGGAAACATTATTGAAGGCGAAACCAGCTTATTTCTTCATTTCGGCGAAGATTTCACCGAAGGTTGCTCGATGTTCACTGTCGGGGTCACCACTTTGCCGACAAAGTGACAATCAAGGGGAGACGAAATAAACAAACACTGTATATTATACAGTAACTGTGTATTATAATGTATAATAATCAAAGAAAGATATTGCCAAATAGTTCTCTGTTCGATTCGATGCTAGTCGATAACCCCTCTTCTTAATTCCGTGCAGGAAAATCCACCTCCGACGCTGTACACGAACTAACCAGCAACATAGCTGAAAACCTTGACAATGGCCAACGCTGTTTGGCAATATTCCTCGATTTAGCTAAAGCATTCGACACCGTCTCGGTCAAACTCCTCTTGAAAAAACTAGAGATCATGGGAATAAGAGGGACCCAATTAGAGATCTTTAGAAGTTATCTGACAAACCGAACTCAATGTGTTAAAATAGGGGAGTTCACGAGCAGTACACAGTTAGTCCATTGGGGAGTCCCACAAGGCAGCATTATTGGACCTACCTTATTTCTCATTTATATTAATGACCTTTGCCGACTCACATTACCTAAAGCCAAAATTATAACTTATGCCGATGACACGGTGTTACTCTTTGCAGGAAAAAATTGGGATGAAGTTTTTGAAAGTGCTCAAACAGGTTTCAATCTCGTCTCCTCTTGGTGACATGAAAATATTTTGACGGTTAACACTGAAAAAACTAAATATTTAACTTTCTCGATCACTGCCTCAACACAACCAAACATTGAACACAAATTATATGCTCATACATGCAATATTTTAGGAAATAATGTTTGCTCATCTAGAGTGCTAGAAAGGATTTCTAATATCAAATATTTAGGTATAGTACTGGACAATAACCTAAAATTTCAAAACCATATTCAGAGTCTCAGCACTAAAATTAGAAAATTAATATATATTTTTAAACATCTTCGACATGTAGCAGAGCCATTCCTTATGAAACGCATCTATGTGGCTTTCGCCGAATCTCTCATACGGTACTGCATCTCTAGCTGGGGCGGTGCCCATAAGACTACACTTTTACGCGTCGAAAGAGCCCAGCGTTCTGTGTTGAAGGTTTGCACAATCAAACCGTACCTTTTCCCTACAACTGAACTCTACAATTATTGTGATGTTCTGACTGTCAGACAGATATTCATTCAGATCACTAAACTTAGACAACATAATATACTCTCATCAAGTAATTCTAATAACTATACGATTAATTCAAAAAGACGAAAAGATAAAGTATGCCCACTTATAAAGGTTCGTACTAATTTTATGCAATGGTTTTTCAAGTTTCTGGGACCCTTTTTATACAATAAATTGAGTAAAGCAAGCGAAATTTACAATAAAACTAACTTTGAAACAAAAAAAAACAATATACCAATGGCTTAGATCCCAATCATATGAGGATACTGAAAAATGCATAACTATTTTATCTTAATAAAACTTACATTGTTAAGCACATACGTAATAAAGTAATACTGGTAATTCCAAATATTATTTTTTAAATATGGACATACTCATGCGACTCTCACATACACACACCCTCACTCATACACACACACACACACACACACACACACACACACACACACACACACACACACACACACACACACACACACACACACACACACACACACACACACACACACACACACACACACACACACACACACACACACACACACACACACACACACACACACTCACACTCTAACTCACACTATACATTTTATTATATTTTTCTAAATAAATTAGTAACCACGATGTCTAGATAAAAAACATACTACCTGTATACATTTAATCATTTAACTATTTACTGCTAGAAAACTGTTCTTTTTACTCTGTTCATTTTCTAAAATTGTTAAGTGTCACTTACTGGAGGGAAGTGCTACTACTTAACCAATACCACAGGGTTCGCCCTATTTTAGGGAGTAGTGGTCATCCCTTGTTCCTTATCTAGTGTAATAATAAGATTTATGTTATAAAATTTTCAAGAATAAACGATTATTATTATCATTAATATAAACAGAATACTCAAAGGCTTCGCGAAAACAAGGTTTGTCACTAAATGCTCAGTTAATATCTTGTCTATTTGATTGGAATACAATCCTACCTTACATACCAGGTTGGTTCATGTTATTAATGACGTACTGTCAGCATCAGATATAAATGAGCGCGCAAGCTACTCAAATAGATCTACACATCCGAAGCAACCAGAAATATCTACACAGCCAAAGTGTCAAAATTATGCCAACATCCCTGTTAACACTGAGGGTGTTAAAATAATTTTGATACTTTGGCTGTGTAGATATTTCTGGTTGTTTATGATGTGTAATCTATTTGAGTAGCTTGCGCGCTCATATATATCTGATGCTGACTGTACATAAGACGTAGTACGTGATGCGATATTTCCCCATATCTGTGACGGGCGTACGGGCCGGCACAACGGATGAAACGATTTGTAAAATAGAGTTTTGTTTGAAAGGGTTTAATTTTTGTATTTTTCTTAGTAACTCGTTCATTATTACTCTCGGGAAGCATCATTTTGTGAAGTGGAAGTGATGGCGAAGACCACAGATGGCCAGTGGGACTGCTCCATACTTTAGGTAGGTATCCTAAAGGTTGCGATTAGATAACTTTGTTAAGCTCCACCTTATGAAGTCATCATATCGCAAACAAAAGTAACGCTTTTCTTCAAATTTAAAATAGCTCATATAGGTACAAGAAAACTAAAATGAAAAGCAATACAATTTAATATCGTAAATCCGCCAAACGCTTCCTCATAACTAAACTAAATCTCCGAAAGAAACGCCCGCACCAAACGTGCGTATTATACTAGCAGCATTACTGCGCTGCATAGACAGCGAGATCCTCTGTAACAGGAACGACCAGCGGTCGAAACCTCGGTCCCTCAAATGACACCCAATATCCTTGATGAGGGCCCTACCCTCCGAGCCCCACACCCTGCAGTCTCGACGGAATATCCTTGATGAGGGCCCTACCCTCCGAGCCCCACACCCTGCAGTCTCGACGGCCAAAGGAACAAACGGTTGGTCAGTAATATATGTTCGTCCTAATGCCTACTGGTGAAATGAAAGTGATGGTGACGTAGGTACCAGGAGAGCTTCTCAAAAGATTATCAAGTCGGTCAGGATCTGATGTTGGGATCATGGAGAAATAAAGGGAACTCTTTAATTAATGAAGAAACATTTGGGTAAGTTTAGTAACAAATAGTAAATAATTGAAGTCGGTTTTTCTAAGGTTTTACTTTTTGTTTAAATGATTGAAGTGAATGCTTCAAACCCCGTCATTGTCTGTGCCACGCATATGTCGGGTGATATAAAACGAAGAATACGAAACCTGTTTGTAGTTTCAATCGAGAGCCCCTGCAGGCACAAGCCGCATGCCATAGGCCCGTCGGGCGAGCTGATGGAGTCCTCATACCGGATGTGCACATTCCGGATGTAGACCTGCAGGTTGTTGACTATCGACATGAACAGGTCCTCGAAGAGATTTTGCGGCCCGATCATGGATTCTTCTGCAATTGGAGAATGTTCCTGTCAAGTGGCTGCCCACTTTTAGGCCAGGATGCTCAAAAGAAAACTCAAAGCTTGGCGGTCACTCAATAGCATGCTATCTTTGTCTCTGCCACGAGAAATTAGTCATAGTATGACATTTAAGAGGCTCTTTATTAGTGTAGCAGTCCTTGCATTAGGTCAGGCCACACACAAAGGACGTAAGAGGCGTACGCGTCGCAGACCCCTTCAATTTACTTCATACTAAATTTATCGTATCGAGCTATTTCGAATATTCAAGCTAAATATAGATCTACCCGTTTTTCGCAGAACCTTGGACATGGCCTTAGTCTGTACCATGTAGCAGTTGATATAGTCAAGGACAGTTACGGAAGACCCACTAACGATAAGTAATAGATACTAGTTCTGTATCTGCAAATAGTAAAAGAATCAAGCAAATCTTACTGCGAGACTCCAAATCCTGAAGAATCTTCATCTTTGCAGCCCTCATAAGCCTCTTCTCTCTATCTGGGTCAAAGTGGCAATCAGAGATCGCCGGGCCCACCAACACCAACACATCTTCGATATTGACCACAATGGGCTGGGAATAGAGAAGGGCCCAAGGGATCTGGATGCTGACTCGGCCGATGGTACCGATCTTGACGTCGATTGGTAGGTCGAGTTCGTACTGTAAATAAAAACACAAATGTTCTACAATAGAAGTCGTGGAGAATCTAGTTATGATTACCATACACTATAATTATTAAAACATAGTGTCACGCCTTTTCCCATACTGTCTGACAGAGGCATAGTTGTGCCTAGGTTCAGCCTGTAGTCCAATAAATAATTATATTGATTTCATTATTTACGGTACCGACTTCAAAGGCAAATATGCACAAAATTAAAGTCGCACAAGAGGAGCGTACTATGCCAGGCATCAGAGATAAGACGTCGTACTAAGGTCGTTTATGTCGGTAAGCGGATCACGAGTTTGAAGTGGGGGTGGGCAGGACACTTGGCAAGGGGAGATGACGGAAGTTGGACCAAGGCAGTAACAGAGTGGCTACCCAGAACCGCAAGGCGTCCAGCGGGCATACCACCAGCCAGACGGACGGACGATGTCAGAGGCACTAACAGAGAAAGAAAAATTTGAATCACTTACCAGAGCCTCATGCTTCAGTTTGAGGTCGGTCAGGTTAACGCTCCCAGAGAAGATACCCACGTTAAGGTTCTCAGTATCGAGGTCCTGCACATACTTGCCGAGCAGCCGGTTCAGCAGACCGGCGACTGCGCCCTCGAACATCTTGATGTTGTTTGCTAGTTGAAAATATATATCTTTTTAGTCCTTATTTTTGTATATTTTATAGGTACTTCTTCAACTCCGCATTCCACATACCTACGCAAGTAGAACAAGCTACTAGAACATGCTAATCGTATTCCTAATTTCCTATGAAGCATTTGGTAAGTGGCATTTGGGGATGGTTTTTGCAAGGAACTTGCTAATAATGTTCCCCTTTTCAATTAGTATGATATAGTAGACACAATTTTCGATTTGCTGATAACATTTCCGATTAGCTACCTATCAGTAGAGAGAATTTATCGATAACATCTATTTTACACAGGTGATAGACTAATCGTAGATACGATAACAAACGAAATAAGCACATTACACAATTCAGTGCTAAACTAGACGGGAACGCAACTGTGCTCGTAAACGAGGTTGTAAGACCTATCAGTTGTAAGAATGCGAAATTGCTGGATTGGTTGAATGCAGATTATGATGGAAATTCATAATAAAGGCTCCCCTATAACAAAGGACATCTTTCTTATTGCTTAAGATATGCAAAACACGCAGGATTACCCTCACAGCTTATTGAGTTTTCAGCGCTGCTTAATATAGGTATATATATATATATAGTTACCTTTATTAAATATAATATCATAGGTAACAATATAAATATGTCACCGTAAGATAGTCAAAACCGTGGTTTTGATAAACTAACGTTTTTTTTTCTCGTTAGTATTTTCACTATCGACAGGTAGTAAACTGTAGCGTACTCCTTACTATATGACGCGTTAGCTGATAAACTAGGTAGCTTAGACGAATAGTCTTCGTGTTAGGTTGACATTTAAGAACAAAAGAAACGTAAATTCTAAACCCTGTCAGTCTGGTTTAATATCTATCGATACTTGATAAACTAGCTAACTAACGGTGACATATAAAGCAGCGCTGAAAACTACAGTTACCTACACCTACCTATATATTCTCGAGCCAGTGATCTATTAACAAATCGAGAAACAAAGCGATATTGTGATGAGGAATGGTAATAGATTGTTTTAAAATACTAAATGTACTTACTAAAAACGCGTTTCAACGAATACATATAAGCCACTAAAGCCTGGTTTGGGAATAAAATTGTCATAAAAGGTTGTTTATCCGCCCTTCAGCCTAAGCCCTTTCAATCAACTTTAACCACGCACTCGCCACTAAACTCGCAATTAAACATTGATACCTATCGCTCGAGACCCAATTCGCTTTTACAGAGTCCAATCATCATGGCCTCAACAGTAACTGACGATTAAAATAAATTGAAATCCGACCATTTCAGTAGGTACTATTCCTACCTATAGCCATAGTTTTGTTAACTATTACTTTTTGACCGAGCGAGCGAAGCGTCCCCGTTCAGGATTGGGCAAAAATGCTTTCGTATGTCCGGATGTTACCCTCTACAATCCGCGACTCGTGAATTTTGTGAGCAGGTTCTATAATTATTACATTTTTTTGTCATTATTTTATAATTATTACATTCAGTTTTTGGGTTTTTTGGCTTAAAATGGCTTAGATGTGGGGAGTTTTTAAATTTCACGAATTAAGAGCGCTGCTGCGCTGGGCGGCGTTGTTGGCGAGAATTACTGCGCATATGTACAGGTATTGAAAAGTGACTACTGCGCATTCGAGGCCACCGCTCAAACGTGTGGCGCGACGTATACTTGCCATACAACTTGACGGATTTTAACCCTTACACTTCTCTGCTGGCCGGGAAAGGAAAAAAATGACCTGACAATTACTAACAAATGAGGTGTCATTGCGACTTAGACGACCCGAATGGCCGAGTCGGCAGTGACCCTGCCTACGAAGCCAAGGGTCCCGGGTTCGAGTCCCGGTGGGGGCAAATATTTGTTTGATGAGAACGGATGTTTGTAACCTAGTCATGGTTGTTTATCTATCTAAGTATAATATTTATCTATATAAGTATGTGTATCGTTGTCTAGTACCCAAGATACAGGGAATCCTAGTTTGGGGCTAGATCAATGTGTGTAAATAGTGTCCAAGGTATTATTGCATTTTTAGAGAGGAGACCGTTGGAGTAACAGGCTATATTAATTTAGTGAAGTCAATAGGCTGGGTGTAAGACCGCAAAATGTAGTTTACAAAGTTATTGGTGCGGCTACTTTCATACTCCATGTACGTAACCAGGTGCATTCATAAGTTTGTATATGTTATTAAAATAAAGGGACACTCGCGAGGTTTACAGCTCACAGAACCACTAGAAATTATTTTTAAGTAGATGCTTTTAGAATTTAACCTTGATAATTGCACTCAAAACTTCCATTAAACTTCACAAGCGTACATATTTGTCGTCGGGAGTGTGGAGAGTAAAATTATCGTAACATACTCATAACTGTCAATCAAGATAATCGTATTTCAATCAACAGGCATACCCAGGCTAAAAATAGAACAAGCCCACTGAGAGCTAAATGTCATCCTTAATCGAAGTAAGCAATACTTAAAGCTATTCTGAAATATAACTAAGGTAGATGTCAGAATCTGATGATGATGATGATGAAGATCTAAATACAATTAAGACTAAATAAAAAAATATTTAACGATAAGATCGAATTGTACCAAGGCTTTATTTAACCTATAGTTATAATTTAATATGATAGATATCTAAATAATTTTTTATTTATAGGAAGGAAAAATATATTAAAATTATGATTTGGCCCAAAATGAGAACACCTCAAGACATAGTTACAATTAAAAACAAATAAGCACACCTCTTCAAGGTTATATTTCATCTGGAGTCAAAATCTAAATCAAAGAACCAAAATGACGAGGGCAATGTAACAATAACAAGCGAATACAGTCTATTGCTAAAGACGGCTCGAAGTAGGTACCCAATACTAGTTAAAACTTACCTCCTAGTTACATAGTATTTGTCCAGTTCAGTTTCAGGTCGAATTCCCGTCTCACTGTCGCCGAAGGATCTGGGTAAAAGAGTCAAGACTGTTTTTGACAGATGCCATGGTCTCACGGTCAAGATCACGGCGCATGCGCGTAACGCATGCGTAGAGGGCTGGTGGGAAACTGGAGGAAATACAGCAACTTGGGTAACAGGTGTGACTAAAATTTTACTATAAGTAGTTACCCATAACGGATTAACTGAATAGCTCCCTGCGGTACTGCACCGGTTTGGGAGAGGTGATATTACAAGCTATCTTCCTTCAATCGATAAAATACAAAATATATAACAGGCCAAGTGCGTTTCGGACTAAGCACATTTAGGGTTACGCAATAAATTTAAAATATAAGCCAAAAAAATGAATAAGGAAGGTATATTCTCTTCCCATACCCCTGATACACCTAGCCAAAATATCACTTGTATTCTTCACCAGCAAATAATTACTTTGTTTTTCATAGTGTTTGTATGAATGAAAAAGTTATATTTGAGGTTTTTAAGAAATGTGTTTTATATCTTAAAACTGCTTATTTCATTTTGTTTAAATCAATCTTCGTTGAAAGTGTTTTTTGAGCTAAACAATATGTATTTTTTTTTAGAATTTTATACTCTCTTACTTTAAAAGTTAGTGGGGGAGACACAAATTTATCCACTTTGGAGGGTTTGTCTCTTTAACAATTTACTTTGAGGAAAAATGGTTTCAGAAACCTCAACGTCATTTTTAAATACCTATCAATAGACACCTCATACATATAGGTTGATAAAAAAAAATGGGAAGCCCCCTTAATTGTTTATTTTCTCAATTTTTTTATAAAAATCGTAAAGCGGTTCACAGAATACATCTACATACCAAGTTTCAACTGTGTAGTCCTGATAGTTTCGGACTAAAGTTGCTGTGACATACGGACAGACAGACATGACGAAACTAAACCCTAAAAGGGACGTACAAAGGCGGCATGTTCCTTCCTACTTAAATGTTTCTTTCTTTTTCCCTTTCATTCAGTTTGTCTTTAATTATTTATTTCTTTCTTTATTCCTTCCTTCCTTCTTTTTTTGTTTTTTCTTTCCCTCTCTCTCTCCTATAAGATATCTCTATTGAATTTAATAACCAAAAATGTAAATGATTGACACATAAAGTCGTTCCGTCTAGATAGGGAGTGGTGGGCAGCAGCCTGCATGCGCTGCTGGAGCCTACGGGGTTGGCGGCGGCGAAGCAGTACCTACTCGGGGCACACGGCGCAGGGGGCGGCGTACACACGTACCGACATACACGAACGAAGAGACTATCATTGAAGAGGATTTTCATTCTTCCTTTCTTTACTTCCTTCGTTCGATCCTCATTTCTTCCTTCCAACCTTCTTTCTCCCTTTCATTCTTTCTTTTTATTTCTTTCATTCTCTGTTTTATTAATGTTCTCTCTCCTAAGTTTTTGCTATTGTATTTAAAAAACAAAAATTTTAATGATTGACGGACACATATTTATTCATTACAATATAAGTCACAAAAAGCCGATACATTTTCTATGCTCGTGATAAAGGAGCAACAAATAATGAAACATACCGATTTTCAAGAATTAAAAGAAGTACCTATATTAGAAATTATTGGTATGGCCATTTTCTTAGACATTTTGTTTTATTTGTTTATCGGTGAAAATGGACTCTCACGATCTTATCGGAAAATATTTTTAATAGCAGGTATTGAGTTTTGTGCTTAGTTATTTGTCATTATATGAGTAATAATTGCTCATATGAATTATAATAAATAATATTATGTTTTTTATCATATTTGTTTTTATTTCTGTAAATAAGTGAATGAGCAAAAGTTTCGTTAACCTGAGTACATAGTTTAATACTTACATACTACATACACATAACTATTTTTCAATGTTTGTATGTTCGGCCTTGAATGTAGTCTTAACTAGTATTTAATATTTTATTATTAAAAATTAAATAGGTTTATGTACTCAGACAAAAGACTGTCAATTTACGTTTTTCCTTTTTCAATGGTATGGAATCCTTCATGTGCGGATCCGATGTCCTACTCGCACTTGACAGGTTTTATTGTATTATTAGTCTCTCTCTCTCTCTCTCTCTCTCTCTCTCTCTCTCTCTCTCTCTCTCTCTCTCTCTCCAATTCCAAACAAAAAATTAAAATAAAATGATGACTATTATTTATTTATTAAAGGTCTTCAATAAGCAGTTTATAGATTCAAAGCAATAGATCTTAAGTCTAGGGAGTAGTGGGCAGCAACCTGCACGCGTTGCAGGAGCCTACCGGGATGGCGGCGGAGAAGCAGTCCTCGGGGCAGACGGGGCAGGCGGCAGCGTACTGACGCGCGGGCGCACATTCGGGACGCGACGCCCATTGACTCGGGTTGGCGTTCTGATGGAGAAGATGGAGAGTCAGATAGAAACTGAGAGGTCTAGCTTAGTGTAGGACGACGACCTCTGTGGCGTTGCCGTTCGAGACTGCCTCCCAAGCGAGAAGTCTCGGGTTCCCGGGGGAGAATAAGAATCTCCAGTTTTTGGATGTTTATAGGGTAGGTATGTGTGGGACGTCGCTGTTTCTGGTTCCCACTACAAAGGGTATCCTAGTGTAAGGCCAGAAGCAATGTACTGTTAGAGTTGAGTTCGGTCTTTGGGGAAGCTTTGATTAATACTGGAAGAATTCGGATCATTACGCCTTGTCATATTGATGACCATTTATCTTGGATGCAATCGTAGTTCTTTCTCCCTCACGTACAAGAGTTAAGTGTGAAAGAAAATGATATTGGATCCAAGATAAATGACAGTGTAATTAATAAAGGCCCCTTAATGACATTATAGCCAGAAAAATACGTCAACAATCATAAAATGATTATAACGCAATGAGGTAAAGCTTAATTCCGGCAATAGTCGAAGTCTGCTCTAGAGACCTAACTCAACTATATCTGTAAATACAGTGCATTTACAGATATTGAGTTGAGTTATATATATATATATATTTATCTGTACTTATGTTTAAGTAAATTTACAAATTTAATAAATGTTATGTTCCAATTCTATCACAGAACACTATGAGTGTTCTCAATTATTAAACAAAGGCAAAGGAATAGGTGGGTGGTGGCAGTATGCCAAGCGGCATTAGAGAAACGATGTAAAATCTTTATCCAACTTCACCTTGCTGGGAAAGCTATCTTGCCCTATCCGAGGTGATGTGTGCCTTCAAATTCATTTTATGACATTTCCAAATAGGGCTTAGACTTACCCGGAAGAAGCTAGTAAGAGTACAATGAACTATGTCATAAGGCAGACAGTTCAGGTAGAACCCCTGCGCCGGTAGATCGAGCTGTAAGCAAGTATTCTTCGCATGTTGAACGGCTGCAGCCCACTCGGGCTTGTCTTTAGCGTACTGCTCCAAATGGCCGATGACCTTCTGATTGTCAACTTGAATACCATCTTTCTTCAGCCATCCAGACTTTTTGAAGATACATCTCATTCTTTGGCACTGAAAGGAAGACTTTATTTAATGTGTACCAACTAAGCAGAATCTCTTTCTAAGGCAAGACTTAGATGTCAGAAAATGATACGAAGTGGCTCTTGATTTTCAGGGTTCCGTGCTTTAAAGAGGAAAAAATTAACCCTTATAGGATAATTTTGTTGTCCGTCTGATTTTCCGACTGCTAGTCTGCCAAGAACCCTTTTCTCAGGAACGCGGAAAGATATCAAGTTCAAATTAATATTGATTACTCAAGTCTGTGGTTTGTTAAAGCTGTGAAAAATTCAAACTAATTTAAGGCATCTAAAGATCATATATATCACAATTTTGCTGAATTTCCTTGATATTCGCAAGAGAATCAAAACCTTATAGATAATTTGCGTCGACCTCGAGACATGATAAAGAAAAAAATCTGACACCCGTAAATTTGTAGTTCCTTCCCAAAAAAATGCGATTTTTGAGGCCTCGGTGTGCGAGTCCAACGCACCGGATTTTTTACTAACATTTCCAACCTTCTAACCGACCATTAGGCCGCATACTGCGGGCAGCGCTTCGGGCAGGAATTCGTGAACGCGGCCTTAGCCTTAGATTATTATTCAAGGCCTTCCTCATGTTATCACTATTTCTCTATTTTTATTTTACCTCGGAAACAGAAGAAGGACATTGCTTAGCGACCTCCAGATTGACAATCCTCGGGTTGCCCAAGCAACTGTAAATCTGAAATACATAGAGAAACATTGAAGTAAATTCCAGTTTTTCTCGTATCGGCAAGTCGCGTCTCGTATCTTGCTGAATGGATCATTGCGTTACTGTACTCAACTTTTATACGTTTAGCTCGAAATATGGTCCTTACCCTGAGTCCTGAGTACTTCTGAGTTAATAATGAATTATTTGCAGGATCTCCAAGAAAAAGGGATCCCAGCAATGGGGCACACAGCTGGCTCAAAAATGAATGCAAGAGAGTTGAAGACGATCTTTTGATTGACTTTATGGCGCTGGTTGTGTCCACTGAGGTGACCAGACAGACACAATAAAATGGCACGATTGCACGGCATGTTCTTCAGAAACGGATGTGAAGGATTGGGTACCCAAAAGGACATGCAGTGCGAGCATGGCCTTTGCCTTCTCGCATCATTGGGCTCAGCGACTAAATCTAAACCATGATAGGTAGGTACGCAAATAATGTTATTTATTTCCTATTTCTTTTCTAATAAATCCAACTATCACACATCATCACCTCAGTAAATATAACGTCACGCCTTTTCCCATACGGGGTGGCTGATCAATACTTCATATTGCGTGACAGGGGGGCTAGTCCATCACCGCAGTTATGGAGATTGACGGTTACTGCAGCTGTAGTAGCAGCTTTAAACAAGCGAGATAGACAGTTTCTCCATGGGATAATTCTACTCACGTTTGGAGGTGTAACTCCGCATTTTACTGGAGGCGCGACCGGTATATTCTGACCGTAGCATGTCTGGAGAACAACAAGATAATCTCAACATAAAGGCAACACAAAGAACACGCTTTTTAGTAAGGCACACGAAGTTAGCGGAAGGAAACTAAACCGATTGGTAACTGGTACCCAAAAAAACGAGAACTGGACCAGTAGCGCCGCATGATAGCAAACTAATTAAAAAACTAATTAAAAATTTGAATTTTACTCACCGCTACAACGAAGCCCAAAACTAAAAAAATTATCATCTTGAAACAAGTCTTTTAACAATGACAGCTGAGATGTTTGTGAGTTCTGTTGATATGCGCAGTATCAGGGCCAAATGCCAAGGAAAGGTCAATTTGGACCAATGATAATAGTCGCGTTTACCTACAAACGCTAACAGCAATTAAGCAGGACTCGCTGGATATTCCGCCTTTCTTTAGTTGTAATAGAGTTCAAAGATAAAGTAATCTTCCTGTGTAGTAGATGGCTAAATTATTGGTAACGAGCTTAAGTGGTTGAGCTTAAAATAAAACAAAAGCCAAAAATTCTATACTACTCGCGTTATCGAAGAGTCGGTCTGCCGTGCCGGGCAAAAAACCGCTTTTCATTAGCGACCTCTACAACCCGCCCGACGACTCAGTTGTTGCACGGATTTTTGTTGTTCTTACATATCAACCTAACCCGAAGGATAAAGCTTTAGCCTTCACCTACCCTGACCCACCACTTCTCCCAGGCAGTATTTTGTTATTCAACCAAATAACCACATAAACGTAAACGTAATGTAATATTTCAAACAAACGCAAGATTGCAAACAAAATAAATATTTATTTTTAACTCGGACAACAATCCTTACCATCACAAGTATGAAAGAAGTTTTTCTGCAAAAGTGTCACTGGCAGATCATCCGTCCCACACATTGGAGACTTGTTATCAAAATGCGGGTACATAGGATGCCACCAATCAAAAACAAATATCTTAATAGCACTATTGAGCACCACTGAGCACTCCGGTAGTATGTTTTTTGATATGCTGTGGAAGCCAGAGTTGAAGCCGAGGTGAACTCGGTGAAATTCAAAGTTCTTCGACAGAAGAACTCGAACTGATGACAGCATCATCCCCATCAGTGGCGGCACGTCTTGGAAGTCTAAGCAGTGGATCTGGAAATATTCAAAACATATGTTAAATTTTACAAGACCTATTAAATTTTACAAGACCTATCAGATTTCTGATTATTACTAGAAACAGAACATCCAGTCTATTGTTATAAACATGCACAAAAAAAATGTTAAAAAAATATAAATAAGGGTGACAAAAATACTTATCTTTAATCAAGTTGTCTAGTTTCAAAACTGCTAAAATACCCCCCAAATTTTCAACTTTATTGCTTGGTGTAGTAAAGTCCAAAACCAATGAAAATTTAGGGGGTGTTTTTATAGATTTTGAAACTAAACAACTCAATTATTACAAATAAGTCTTAGTATTAGGTAAATAAAACCCATTAGTGCGAATTGTAAGGGAAGTGGTTGCCATGGTGACATTCTTGTTTTGAACCTAATTTGAATTGGAAAAAGATCATGGTAACCCCCAAGGTCCAACCGCATTTAATGTTAGTTGAGTTAGTTGAATAATGTTGCTGCAGAACTGCTAACATCCACAATCAAATATGTATTACATCTTTGTTAGAGATAAGCTCATCTTTGTACATGTATTTTTCCCTTTTATATTTTTTTTCTATTAACTATTTCTGCAATAAAGTATTAGTTATATTAGCAATATATAATAATAACAAATTAATTTCAACAGTTAAGGTGAATATTTTTTTATACAGTGTAGAGGAAATAAAAATACCTGAAGAACTTGACAATCCTCATCAGGATTAGCATCAACCCGACTCAACTCCTCAAGAATATCTACTACTTTCTTCTCAACAGTCTGCAAAGGATATATCTTTTTGAACTTGAAGAAAACAATCCAATGCATCAGCCCCTTCGAATACCAGTTACCAACACAACGTCTTTTAACCAAATTGTGGGGTTTACTGTCCTGTGCTGCTTCTTTCGCAACTCTTTTTATAAACACATCATATGTATGATATAACGCTCTAATGGTTCTTTGCTTGATTCCATATGATTTATAGCTCTTTTCTAATCTCAACCTTTCTGGTAACTTATGATTGAGCATACAATATTTATTATACAGCATTTTCCAAAATCGTTCTTGTTTTGATATTGCATAACATGTTTTATTCAGTAGTGCAAATTTACCGACATCTTCAGGTTTTATGTAATGGGATATAAAGTACCACAGTATTTCAGGGTAGACATTTCCAGTTTGAAAATCTGAGTTTCCTTGCACAGATTTCGCGTGACTTTTTCTTTTCTTATAAACTAATTTCTTTGAGCCGTCTGCACCTATTTCCTCTACAATATCTAAGTCATTGTCAGCTATTTCGTCCCATGATTCCAAAGATACTGGTTCAATAGCAGGTGCTTTTTTTATTCGAAGCACTGGTTTTTCGGCATTTGCGGCATCATTTAATGTGAAGTCTGAAATATACAAGAGAGGGATGATATAAAACTTTGTCCTCAACAAGTGATAATTTTACAAGTAGGGCCTTCCTTCCGCCCCCTTATCGACACTATGACCCATTTTTTACTGGATGTGGGCTGTCTTACCCTGGTGCAGGACTTTTTTGCGGAGTTTCTTTTTAGGCATTTCGAGAAGTGATGGTAATATAACCTTCGAAACTGAAGTTGAACCTCGAAAATGCATCAAACTATCCCAGCTGCCGCGATAGCTTCAATCAAGGGGTATTGATGAAATACTGGTATACATCTTGTTGTTGCTGAACAATTTTGTGGTCAATTATAATTGTAATGTGCAGGAAATACTTTGAAAAATTATGTTTTTTTTTATAGGATTTTTGCCGTGTGTATTTACATACTTTTGCAATAACAAAACATTTTCAGACATTTATTTTTTTTATGATGGAGTAATGAAAAGTTGCCACAATGTAGCATTTGCCAAAGATGCGTTCACATTATTTCAAATTTAATTCCAAACGAAGCAAGCAGCAAATGGCTCTACGCAATCCACCTTAAACGGACGCACAGGGCAGCAGACTGTAGCATTCTTTAGCTGCAGCACACAAAAGAAGACAAGATAAAGAAAGTGATAAAAATTAAAATAATGATGACGTAGATTAATATTGTTAATGTTTTATTGTTGTTGTAGAATTTTTGTACAAGCACAGACTTGTGTACAAGATTTGTTGTTGATTACGGACTGTCAGTCCTTTTTTCTTTTTTAGGAAATCAATTTGGCTTAATTCTATTAGCGCCATCTGTCGTTTGACAGCTGAACTTAAAAATGCATAGATAGTTTGGTGAATAATGATAGATAGATGTGACACTTACTAGGGGTCTCCTGTGCTGGAGCAATCGGGGACGATGGCAAATATTTCTTCGTTGGTACCGGATATGAGGGTTCAGACTGAGCCACAGATTAATAAAGAGTTAGGAACAGATTTGACACTCCGAAAAAGCATTAAACTAAATAGCTACTCTTGCTACAAAGCAATAAAGTGCAATTAATCCTGCAAAGTGCGGCGCTTACTGTTAATAATTTTGTAATTATTTATTCCAGCTTATTAAATAAAAATAAATCATAATTGTATTAGTTAAGCACAACCTATTTTTAAAAGAGATCTAAAAATCTATCTGTGGGAGTTTCTACGCCCTTCTTCTCCCACAGTGGTCCAATGTAGAGAAGAGGCAAAAAATGACGTTTGCTAAATATATGTAAATATCTACAGTAATAAAGTACTTTTGAGTTTGAGTTTGAGTTTGAGTTTGCTTGAACATCGGATATTAACCTACAAGTTGCCTCTCTTTCTATCGTGTAATTTTATCAGTTCGGACGCGGCATGTGTAACGTTACGGTTGGCCCCTTGTGATGAATAATTAATCTGAATATTTACTTAATCGTACCAGCTTCGAAATCATTGCCATTGTCTCCATTTGAGAACAATAACATTTATAATATACCTATTAACTTAGTGGTCTGAAAACTATTTTGCAATGTCTCCATAGGCACCTTTAGTAAACTAAGTAGGCAGGCATTCACTATTAATCCAGTTATGTGTGCGAAACTAAATAGAAATTAAATATTAATAATGAAAACTGAACATTTGGTAACTATAGCTAATTATCGATAGAAGTACGTTTCTTTACATGTCGATGTCATCAGGAAGTGTAAAAAACGTAGGGTTCGTATGCTCGTTAGTACTTAGGCAGCCAAATGCGATGCAATAGCTCTTCGGCTTCATTTTCAAGTGAACGTAAAAGTCAAATTTATTTATTACTGTAGATATTTACATAATTATACTTAGCAAAGGTCTCTTCTCTATATTGGACCACTGTGGGAGAAGGAGCGCGTACAAACTCCAACAGATTGATTTTTAGATCTCTTTCAAAAATTGCTTGTGCTTAACTAATACAAATATTAAAATAACATAACATAGCGTCACCCCCTTTCCCATACGGAGTGGCAGAGGCACAATTGTGCCCACTTTGAGCCAGTTATTCACCACTCCATTTTGCGTGACAGGGGGCTAGCCCATCACCGCAGCTATGGAGTATTAAAGGTTTTATCGCGATGTTTTCCATCACCGTTAGAACGTCTGTATAATGTACTTAAGATAAATTAATTATCTCATTGGTACATGGTCAGGAATGGAACCTGCATCTCCTGTGTGAGAAACAAGCGTAAAACCCATTTGACCACGGAGCTCATTACATTACAATACAAATATTACTAGCATGGACTCTATTGAGTAAGTAATCTTGAACATTGTAATATCCCTTTTAACATGCGTAATTAATTGCACAAATGGCAATTTCAAAACCTCCAGAGGTAACTTATTGTAATAGAGAATGCACTGACCCTTGAAAGAATTGTTAACCTTCGTGAATCTAAACCGGGGCACAACGATCATATTATTTTTTAGGTAAACATTACAGCTATCGCTAAGTTTGGAAAATGTTGTAAGGTTCTTGCGTACATTTATTATATTTTCAAAAATATTTTCACTAGCTACAGTTAGTATGTCAATTTCTTTAAAAAGCTCTCTTAAGGAATCTGGTCGTTTCTAATTATAAATTGCTCTAATAGCTCTTTTCTGTAAAATAAAAATAGTTTGAATATCATGACACTATGAAAGTAACTCAAATATGCTAGCCTAGACGTAGCCACAACTGTGATTTGTCTGATGTTCCTAACGGCATAAGCCACAGAACTTAATTTACCAGCTAATATATCTATGTGGGGTCCTGACTGCAATTTGCTATCAATGGTTATTCCAAAAAACTTCGTATTATTTACTAATTCTAACGTGTTGCCGTCTAACACTAAACTGCTATCAACTTGCCTGACATTTGGAATTGAGAATTTGACACACTTAGTTTTACCGTTTAGCTTTTAACAATAAATTATTAACTGGGTACCAATTAAAGTTTAAAGAGAATACACTATATTAACGTCATCAAAAACTTCTTTTTGTCTTTCAATTTTGAAGGCCATTGAAGTATCATCAGCAAACAACACTATGACAATTTCTCCAGTTTCTGTGGCGGTTACAGAGTGGCCGACGACGACCCAGAACCGCTCGACGACCAGTCGGCAGACCACCAGCCAGATGGAAGGATGACATCATCGCCATAGCGGGTAGGCCGAGGATGCGGGAGGCTCAGAACCGGAGTGGATGGCGTGGTATAGGAGGCCTTTATCCAGAAGTGGGTGAATGTGGGCTGATTGATGATGAATATTTTCAAATATTTTACTTGGTGCTGGAAGAACAGATATTGGTTGTATTGTCTGAAATTTGAAGGATCACCCGACTTGAACAGAGGCATCAGTTTACTGTGTTTCTGGGAAAACTCCATCGTCAACACATTTATTGAATTTTGAAGATTGGGATGACTTTGACTGATATACCTCACAGGTCTCCGATATTTTTAAGTTAAGTAATCCAAACGTTTTGACAATGTCCTATGGATATATGTATATGATGATTGATGAAATTTTAAACATACATTACTGACGCTAGTGTTTTTTTAACAAAGTTTCTGCTTCAAATAGATGAATTGAGACGCTCTTTTGTGATTAAGGGTACATTGGTGAAGAATGTTTCGAAAGCTCAAGCAACCTCAGCGTTGGATTCAACAACACCATCATTTATCTTTAGGCAGAAATAAGTGTCCCTTGGCCTTTGCCAGTTTCACAGTTTATTATTTGCCAAACTGTTTTTATTCTATTATTTGAATTTTGTATTTTTTTCTATTAATGAGTAAAGTTTTTGCAGTTCTACAAACCCACTTGAATGTTTTAGAATATTTTTTGACATAGTCATGGAATTTTCTATCTCGTTTGGAATTCGTAAAAGTAGAGTTATCTTGTATAACTTTTATAAACAAAAAACCTATATTTTTTGTTTATAAAGGTTATACAAGATAACTCTAATTTTACGAATTGCAAATATTGCCCAGTCATTAAGTTCAGATTTACCGCTGTAATGACTGACTTTATTTAATTTAAAACTTATTGAATTCTGTTTGAATAATGTTGAAGAAGTTTGAATAGATTTTGTTTGGGTTCTGTTCATTAAAATCCGGTAGTGGCAAGTTTATTGGTAAATGCTGCCAAAGATCCGATCCCAAGACTACGGTCGTAGGGCTAAGCGGGGGCGTACTCCACCACACTACATTGCACCATACACTTTTGCCTTTGCATTCAACATTCAAAATTTATAATTTAATAGTTTGAATTTGTTTTTAGTAACATATTTTACTGTTTTCTTTGTGAATATACTTATTTAACCTCCTCAGTATAATGTCATGATGTTTAGCTTAAGGAATTTAAATCCATTATTGGCTTAAGTTAAGGTTTCATTAGCTGATTAGTCTATCAAATATTTAGCTGTGGATTTTTTTGAGATAATAAAATAAATATATCTAAGTTTTTCGTATAAGTCTGTAGTCTATGGAATTTAATAGGCCTATGAAATGATGGATCAGTCTTATCCTTACTAGCAATTGGGCATGAAACTTTTTGACCGCTGGGATTGGAAGGTAAGCAGTTAATTAAATTTTTACTTGTGAATGCACAGCCACAAAAAACGATATCTAAGCAAGTTTGACTAGTAAATGTAATTCTTGACATAAATTAAATTATTTTAATAAAATTATTAATCGTTGTTTCAATGTTGTATCATAACGATCGCCTCAAAACATGTGGAAACAATAGAAAGCAATAACGACTGGTCGGCGGCTGACAATGACATTAATTCCTATTTCTTTCGAACAAGGTACAAATTGCAAGTTCAGTTTATGCTGATACGATTATTTTTATATGATTCGGGTGTTTTCTGGAATACGACAACTGGTGAAGATTTCTATGGGCACTGTTAGTTTTGGAGTACTGTAAGCATACCAGTAGCCTCATCATGTAATTCTGACATCTGGTAGTTTAAATCGCTTTTGAAAAAATGACCAATCACAACACTTTTTTTTCACACGTGCTTTTTTACATTTCTTACCTACAGGCAAATACATTGCTTCTGGCCCCACACTAGGATACCGTGTGGGATGGGTGTAGGATCACACACATATCAACATCCAAGACCTGGGGTTTTTTCCTTTTATCCCCAGTTGGGGATCGAACCCGGGAACTCTCGCATGGTAGGCAGAGCCACAACCGCAGCGCCACAGAGATCGTCAGAGCTGTCTTTTATTGCGACTTTGATTGTTTATATGCGATGATCTGAAGCCTTATCATGTCATTCAGACAGCAAGAATTTCAATCGCTTTTGAAAAATTTACTAATTAGAACTCGCTATGGTATGCTTCTGCTATGGGGAAATATTTACCCTCGTATTAGTTATTATTTGTATCACTATCACCGTGTCTTTTTTAGATGTATTTTTTTGTATTTGTGTAATCTAAGACATGTTACGGAAGAAAGTATATAACATTAACTTTTTTCACCTCTCTTTACTTTTTGGCCCAATCAAGAAAAGCTTTGAAAATAAACCAGAACAAAAATATGCGTGCAGCACCATACACGTGATAAAAGTTAATAAAGGAACGACATTCATAAAAACTTAAGAAATTTATAAGAATTGGCGGTAGGGGCACTATTAGATACCTCTTACGGTCCGAGGACGTAATAATGTATTCTGTGGACGTACCTACATGTATGCTTTATAACAGTCTCGAACCGACACGTCGTTCCAAATTTTCTACAAATTTCCATTTTAAGTATAAATGAGCCCTTTATGTCCCACTGCTGGGCAAAAGCCTCTTTCATCCATAAAAGCCCGAGTACACGTAAAGTCGACATAATTTATTGGGCTACATGTACTTGGGGCCTTTATAAGTAGAGTAGGCAGATTTTTTTAGTTTAATATTTAGTTATTTTTAGTCACGCACCCGGGCGTTTAAAACCCGAAAATGTTCTGGAAGGATTAGCTCACCTCAGATGCCCAAAATCAAGGTGGGAACCCGACTACATTCTTCAATGGCCGACCAACACCGGGTTTTTTTTTGTGTTTTTTGTTTTTTCTGAAACCTATCGTTTGGGATATCAAATTAAAGGGTTTCATGAGCCGGTTCTAAAAATAAACCTCACGATTACATTTCGGCCACATGTTTTCTAAAATTCCAAGAAATATTTAAATAACATACCAAGTTTGGACTCCTCGAAGTAGGAGACGGATTTGTACTTGGGGCCTTTATAAGTAGAGTAGGCAGATTTTTTTAGTTTAATATTTAGTTATTTTTAGTCACGCACCCGGGCGTTTAAAACCCTAAAATGTACTGGAAGGATTAGCTCACCTCAGACGCCCAAAATCAAGGTGGGAACCCGACTACATTCTTCAATGGCCAACCAACACCGAGTTTTTTTTGCTTTTTTTTTTCTGAAACCTATCGTTTGGGATACTAAATTAAAGGGCTTCATGAGCCGGTTCTAAAAATATACCTCACGATTAAATTTCGGCCGCATGTTTTCGAAAATTCCAAGAAATATTTTCAAAACATACCAAGTTTGGACTCCTCGAAGTAGGAGACGGATTAGTAAAGAGGATCTATACAGACCATGAGAGTGAGTGAAATAGACTATAACTATTTTCGTGAAAAGTCAATAGATTGTATTTTAAATCGCAAACTGTAGTTTACAAACTTATTGGTGCTGCGGCTACTTTACTACTTGATTTTGATTAAATCTAAAATACTTAACTATAAGTTGATTCACAGTCCCCCCTGTTAGCGAGGTCTACTGCCCACAGGGCCACTAGTATATTCATTATTTTTGCAGGCACCATATCAAAATAATTACATTCCATACAATTCATTTCATGTTTATTTTGTAAGAGAAAATAAAATTTCAATGGTATTCGGCAAAACGTCAAAGCTCAAACCTCAAGTTCAGGTGTAATAGTTCCTTCGTGAAGAGTACATACTACAAGGTGTGCTGGATTGTGGCAAAGCGATATAGGCTCGCTTCGCTCGCCTAATAAACTTTTCTGTACAGGAACATACATTGATTGCTTCTGGCTTCACACTGATGATAGCCTGTGTCGTGTGGGAGCCAGATACAGCAACGTCACACACATACGAACATCCAAGACCTAGTGGATTCGAACATACGTACTACAAACGTAGTAGGTCTTAGTTACAGTACAACTAGTACTAGTAGTAGTTAGATTGTACCTACATGTGTAATGTACCTAGAGTAGTTTTGAATCCTGGAACTACGTTTTACGACCGAATTTTGTCAGGACAGGACCTACAAAAATGGTTTATGCTGTCTGTGGTGTAAATCATTAAAATTATTTGATATGGTCGATTAATCTCCACTCGAACAAGTAATACATCAAAACAGGTATTTTCGTCGCCTTGATTTGATGGATAAAATATCACTTCTGTTCCGAGAACTTCTCGTTTCTTACTCTTTGATTTGATTGACGTTCCTATCCAAGATGGCAGACTGGCCGCTGGAGCCGTGCTATGGAATCGTAGGACTTAAATTTTTAGGTGTGTCTTTCTAAATAGAGAACTAGAATGTCTCGGGAATTACTAACTGGGACCCTAAGTGCGTGTTGTGACAATGTAAAAGCACACCGCCGCGTCGGTTGTGCTAGATTTAGATAGCCAAGTGCACCGGGACGTACGCGAAACATTGGGTACGGAATTTTGTGTTGTTCGGTGTCACGGCAAGTATTCTGGTTTGGTGTTAAATTAAAATGTGGAATATGATGTGCGACGTGATGCCCACGATATCTGAAGACAGTATTAGCCAGCGGAGTTCTCAGTTTTCCGGCGAAGATGCGAATTTCGAGCAGCTTATGGTTTCCATGCTTGATGAGCGAGACAAGCTTGTGGAAAGTCTACGGGAGACGCAGGAGAGGCTGGGAGACTCGGAGGTGCGGCTCAAGGAGGTCGAGAAGGAACGAGACTCCTTGCATCGACAGATCGCTGCCAACTTACCTCAGGTCAGTCCACAAATCTTTTACTCCCATTTGCCTACCGTAACATCACGATAGACCGCGTTTGTTGACTTTATGCAGGCTATTATATCGTATTCCTTGCCCTGTGACCACAAAGGTACTATAATATACCATATGTTGGAGATTGAGAAAGAGATTTTGTTCATAACCCCTAAATATTCAGATATTTAGTGACAGTAATAACTCCAGCTAGTAAGGTCAAATAAATAAGGTCACCTTCTTCTACCTTAGCATTCTAACAACAGTTAATTATTTTACTCATTTTCCATCAGATCTATCAGTCTTGTTGAAGCCAACTAGAGAACCGCTGTTCAACTAGCAGCCTGAATGACATTCAGCTGTAGCGCCTTATATAACATTTAATGAACTGGCAGGTTGATGTTTATGCTATTAAATTCATACAATAAGTTGCCTAGTTATTATTAATTGTAAAATAGAACTAAAAAATAAAAATAGTCAAGTGTCAAAATCACAGTCCCATATTTTTGATAAGCATTTTACACTCTCTTTTCTCTCTCTCTTTCAGTCAATATAATTGAGAATTACATACTATAGAAAAGCAATGTATTTGTTACAAATTGACAGCTTTTATGTTAACCTCTGGAATGTCCCTGTACAGCGAATCTCGTGGACCCTAACGCGTCCAAGGTTCTGGCGAAAATAAACTTTCAATCAACTTGCGTTAGGAATTTGATAAGTTTGTTAGGTTATTTTATTAGTTTCCTAACATGTTATGTACCTTATTAAAGTTTATGAAATTACCTATCTTGTGATGTATAGTACTCACATTCACAATTCATTTCATGTTTATTTTGTAAGAGAAAATAAAATTTCAATGGTATTCGGCAAAACGTCTAAGCTCATACCTCAAGTTCAGGTGTAATAGTTCCTTCGTGAAGAGTACATACTACAAGGTGTGCTGGATTGTGGCAAAGCGATATAAATAATAATAAAGTTGATAAGGCTTTTCATCAATTGCTTGCAGAATCCATTATTTGACACCGACACCTCTAATTATATTTCGTTCTTACGGGCCAAACACAAAACTTACACTATTTTCCATTTTTCACATCACCACTATTAATTTCTCCAGTGATAAGATGTATTATTTTATTACAAAACACAGTAATTACTTCACAATAAATAAATATTGACAAACATAAAATGTAAGTCTGCGGTCGTTCACCTGCCCCAAAATGGCGACATGGCTTGGTATTTTATTTATTTGATCTGATTTGGCTGTCTCAATGTCAGTTCCAATCATATCACACGGTTGCAAACTAAACTACTCATAATCGAAGACTACTTCCGGGAACGTTCTGAAACTTGGTGAATATTCATAAAATGTCGAAGTTTGCAATACTTTCTATGCGCTTATGCAGCGCACAGGACGCTAGCCGCCCAAAAAAGTTATGCGCTTATGTAGCGCATAGGACGTTTGACGGGTTAAGTGGTGTTAAACTGTTATCTTATCAACAGGTACCAAGTTTCACCCAAATTATACTTTGAAAATCAGATTCTACCATATTTTAACAATGATAAAGGTGATTTCAGAATACAGCTGTGAAATATGTGATTTTTATTCAAGATATTGCTGATGTTACTGTTCTAAAATATTAAAGTATGTTGACTACTTTGTAATCATAATATGTATAATCCTGTCAAATTTTTGTGGTTTTATTCATAGACCAATCATTCGGGGTCATGCTTATGTTATTCAATTATGTGGGCATTAACTGTGGCCCTTGAGTCATGTCATGTTGAATTTTTGGTGATTCACTATGATATGTTATTTCATGCAAAACAAAGGTTTAGCAGCCAATTGACTGCCTGCAAAATATATAATATAATTCTGTAAATTTAAGTACTTCCAGTTTCTTGCATAATAATCAGTTCCAGGATCTTATTGTAGGTAAATACATCCAAGGCCCGAAGTTTCAACCCCTAACAATGGGATAATTCTAAGTTTCTAGTCATTGCACAATTAACACTAGATACACATTACTGTTTTGTGTCTAATTACATTACATACATAGGATATCAAGTTTTCTTCTCAATTACTTGAGACTGCATGAATGCAATAAATAATGTATGAGAGCAGGTCAAGGTTTAAAGCAATGCACTTGGTCGAACAGGTTTTATTTATTGTTCACTTCTGTTCTGTAATTACCCACATCTTTGTTGAATATAATTATTTCTGTGTTTAAATTTATAGGCTAATGAGAATTTATGTTAGAAATCTTTTAGAAAAAAAATCTAAAATATCACTTGAAATCTAATATTAAAATGATTCATTTTAATATTAAGTGCTAAGGGTTTGATATTATTTCAAATTCAAATATAATCATTTCAGACATAAGTGGTATCCATTTTGAGAGGTACTTTATCATATTTTGATTATTTATTTGTTACCAACAGAAAAAGATGAATACAAAGTTTAGACATTACTAATCCTATGATATAAGAAATTTCATAAAAATTAAACATGCCCACACCACCATAACATAACGCGCCGCTTTCGGTTTGACGGGTTTCATTGGATTCCCTGTATTACAAATTCGTTGTTGCCGCCGCGGGCCCGCGCCGCGCCGCGCCCGCCCCGCGCTTGCCCCGCGTTTGGTTTGGCGAATCCATTACATATAGGCACATACACAAACATAATAATAATAATAGCTTGGACACTATTTACACACATTGATCTAGCCCCAAACTAGGATTCCCTGTATCTTGGGTACTAGACAACGATACACATACTTATGTAGATAAATATTATACTTAGATAGATAAACAACCATGACTAGGGTACAAACATCCATTCTCATCAAACAAATTTTTGCCCCAACCGGGACTCGAACCCGGTACCCTAGGCTTCGTAGGCAGGGTCACTGCCGACTCGGCCATTCGGGTCGTCAAGACATCCAAGACCATTTATTTCCTTCCTATCTGACCCCGTGTCCTTCATACCGCCTACACAGTCAATGATGAGTGAGCTGTAATTGCAGAAGATGATAGAATTCCAAACCTGATTTATTTAAATAAAACCGGTGAAGTGCGAGTAGGACATCTGACCCGCACATGAAGGGTTCCATACCATTGTACAAGGAAAAACGTAAAACGACAGTCTTTTGTAGGAGTACATATACCTATTTAATTTTTAACATAGGATTACATTCAAGGCCGTACATCGAAATATTGAAAAATAGTTTTGTATATGTAAGTATTAAACGATGTACTCAGGTTAACGAAACTCTTTGCTGGTTGAAACCGGAAGTGGATAGAAATTGAGTAACTTATTTACAGAAATAAAATCAAATATGATAAAAAACTTAATTTTATTTATGATAATTCGAATGAGCAATTATTAATCACATAATGACAAATAACTAAGCCCAAAACTCAATACCTGCAATTAAAAATATTTTCCGATAAGATCGGAAGAGTCCATTTTTCACCGATAAAAAATAAAACAAAATGGCAAAATAATGGCCATACCAATAATTTCATCTATGGGTACTTCTTTTAATTCTTGAAAATCTGTATGTTTCATTATTTGTTGCTGTTGCGGCAACAGAAATGGTTGATCGAGCCTGGTGACGGACGGATGGAAGGACAGACAGACAGACAGACAGACTGACAGCGGAAACTTAGTAATAGGGTTCCGTTTGGCACCCTTCAGGTACGGAACCCTAATGATGAAATGATTTTCTGAAAATATTTTCCCGTTAATTAGGTAGTTTTTCTGTTATTCGGGGTATTGGTCCAGCCATTCTTGAGTTATAATATTAGTGGTATGACTGACTTTATTTTTAACTTGCAATGCTTCCCATTGCGTCGAAGGGCACAAGACTAGAAGTAGTATCTAAATACCTAGGAGTGACCTTTGACTGGAGAATGAAGTTTGACACTCATGTGAAGTAACAAGCGCTAAGGCCACTTGAGTATTACTTCAATGCAAGAGGGGGGGAATGAAGCCAGAAATCATCCATTGGATCTACATGGATCATTCTACAAATTGCATGGTGGAAAAGAAGAAAAAAGGCATGTTAAAGCGAATTTGTCGAAAAAGGGATATCACAATGTTCAAGATTACTTAAATGGCTGTATGGGGTTAATCTGGCTCAACATAGACCTTGCCGTTAATAATTTTGTAATTATGTATTCCTTTTATTAATTATAATAATTAATATTGTAATATCTGTTGTAGTTAAGCGCAACCAATTTTTAAAAGAGATTTAAAAATCAATCTGTGGGAATTTCTATGCTCTTTAACTCCCACAGTGATCCAATGCAGAGAAGAGGCAAAAAATTACGTTTGCTGAATATATGTTAATATCTACAGTAATAAATACTTTTGACTTTGACTTTGAAACTGAACTGGCAATTACGAGAAAATAACTTGGCAAGGTACAAATATTGGCATATCTCATGATCACAGGAGCCATAAGGTCCACACAAACGGCATCCTTACTAACAATGCTCAATCTAACCCCAGGGCATGTAGAAGTAAAAAAGACAACAACTGAACAATGTTATAGAATGAAAATGACTAAAGAATGGAAAGACAATTCGATAGACACAGGCCATGCCTCCATTGTAGAAACGCCAGGTGGAGAATTGGCAATGCTATTGACAAACGACGATCTGATAAAGAAGGAAATACAATTGGACAAGAAATACCGAATCCATAAAGAAACAAGAGAAAACTGGGAAACAGAAACCGACCAACCGGCTGTAACTTGCATCAGGGATAGCTCAAGAAGAGAAAGCACAAAACTAGCAGGAGCTGGCTTTTGCATCATGGACAGCAACAAACAAGACAAATCAATTGCTATACGCCAGCGTGATCCAAATGGAAACCTATGCCATAATGGAAAGTGCTGAAACACTAAGGGATATCAGCGACTGTCACAAAGAACATCTTCAACATGATAGCCAAGCGAGATGCAAACCTAGAGTCATAAACAATGTTAAGAAAAGACCACAAAAAGGCTAAGAGTACTTACTTAATCTCAGTAGGGAAAACTTGGTAGGTGTGGTGACAGGTCACTGCAAACTAAATAGACACCTGTCATTACTAAAGCTCGTACAAGATCCATCATGCCCTCACTGTGGCTTGGAGGAAAGTAGCCAGAACTTCTTGGGAGAATGCGTAATGTATACCGCGGAATGTCACCGTAAGATTGTCAAAACCGTTAGTTTATAAACTAACGCGTTAGTTTGTAAACTATCGACAAATTGTAAACCAGACCGACAAGGTTTAGAATTTACGTTTCGATAGTTTGTAAACTAACGAGAAAAACACTTTAGATGATAAACTAACGGTTTTGACAATAAAGAAAATATGAAAGATGATTTTAAAAGTATGATGTCTGACGCGCACGCGCATACCTCAATGTTACAAAAACCGCATGAATGTCTGACACAACTATGTAATTACAGAATATAATAGCTGTCTCTCCATTGGACAATTTGTCGTCATCGCTCTCCACTGTGCCGTGTGCCATTATGCCGTGTATGTGTGTGTGTGTGTGTTGGTGGTTTACTACTGTTGTAGGCTGACAGTTATCCAGTTGGACGATTTATTGAGGGAATGTTTGCGTATAGTGCTTTAGGTTGAAGCTGAAAAATGGGTTTATGTGAGTGACACGTGTGGATGAAGCGCGGAGCTCTTCTCTCACACGTATCGCGGACTCGTGTCACGCATACATACGTATTATTTAGCTTAACCCAAAAGCACTATATGTGTGCATGGTTAAAAAAACGGCCAAGTGCGCGTTGGACTGGCGCACCGACGGTTCTGCCCATATCGTATTTTTTAAAGAAGGAGCCACAAATTTACGGTTTTCAGATTTTTTCCTTCACTTGTGCTGTAGGAGCTTGCTTCGTACCAAATTTAATGATTCTAGGTCAACGGAAAGTACCCTTAAGGTTTTATTTCCCCTTGAATTCCCATCCCATTTTCAACAAAAATGTGACATATATGACGGTATCTTTTGATTGGTTTTGATCAGTTCAACTTTAACGGACCACAGACTTGAGTAATCGATATATAATAATACCTTGGACACTATTTACACACATTGATCTAGCCCCAAACTAGGATTCCCTGTATCTTGGGTTCAAGACAACGATACACATACTTATATAGATAAATATTATACTTATATAGATAAACAACCATGAATAGGGTACAAACATCCGTTCTCATCATTCAAACATTTGACTCTTGGCTTCGTAGGCAGGGTCACTGCCGACTGAGCCATTCGGGTCGTCATATTTATTTCAACTTGATGTGTTTACGCGTTCCTGAGAACAGACGGACAGCGAAGCAATCAGCAGCAGCAAAGCAGGTTACATTTTTCCTTTTAAGGTACGGAACCCTACAAAATCAAATTTCTAGGTTAACGCAATCAAAATATACGGCGAAGAACTCGCAAGGGAATCAAAACCTATAGGGTGTGTCCCGTTGACCTAAAATCATGAAATTTAGCAAGAAGCAATGTCTTCCTACCAAAGGGGTACTTATTTCCTATTAAGGTACAGTATCAGGTCATAGGTTTAAACCTATGACGTCATCTGGAAATATGATCATCATCATCAAAGGCCCTTTAGGGACAATACCGTTACACCGTTGTTGCTCCTAGGATACGATGGCATGAAAAACAGCGCTCTCTCACGGCCTTAATGAACTATCTAATATGTTAAACAAACACTCTTAACACCGGGGCCCGTCGTCTAACTCACTTTCTTTACACTTCTAAGATAAGCAAACATACCTGTCTTGCCCGAATGCAGAGACCGCTGCTCAGATAAAGTGCCGCTTAAACGTCATGCTGGTTATGTCATTTCAGGAGCGAGAGACAGTGACAGCATGTTTGAATGTCCATCAAACTGAGTGGTCGGTTGTGTAGTATACAAAGCCTAAGTAAAACGAGAACTGCACTATCAACATGCGTATATCAGTCAGTCTGTGGCACTGTATGTTCTTCTTTAGGTCACTCCGGGATTAGGGCTTTTAAATTTAGGGTACATTTACTATCGGATCTATGTGGGTCGAGCCCGAGAGATGAGTGTTGAATCAACGAACTGTTTACATCAGGGTTGATATGATAAAAATTACTGGATCAGTGATTTTAATCGCGATTATAATTAAGTGATTTAAAAAACACATTGATCCTGCTAGCCATCAGACGCTTTATGGTATCAGTAAGCCATGGAGCGGGAAGGTGTTTAACTTTAACTACACAGTTGAAACTTGGCATGTAGGTGTATTCTGTAAACCGCTTTACGATTTTTATTAAATTAATACTTTGAACTGCCACCAAATCAGCCAAAAAGTGTTAAGGGACTTCCCCCGACATAAATTACTTCACACACATAAAATTAACCGTTAACGTTGATTTAAGAAACGAACAGTTAAACGATTTCAGGGATCCGTACCCAAATGGTAAAAATATAAATTGGGTCCTATTACTACGACGCCGCTGTCCGTCTCTCTGTCTGTCCGTCTGTCACAAGGCTGTATCTCATGAACAGTGATAGCTGGACAGTTGAAATTTTCACAGATGATGTATTTCTGTTGCCGCTATTACAACAAATACTAAAAACAGAATAAAATAAATATTTAAGGGGGCTCCCATACAACAATTCTTTCAATACCACATACAAACTTATGAATAAGGTACCAATAACTTTGTAAACAACATTTTGCTATTTAAAATCCAAACTATTCACTCCACACCATCCCTATCATTGTACGGTGGTACGGAACCCTTCGTGCGTGAGTCCGACTCGCTCTTGGCCGTTTTTTTGTTGTTTTTTTTAGAATAACCGGTTGATTTTTCAACTGGCTATTTTTAATACTGGCCGATTTATAAAACTTGATGATTTCAGATTAACTAGTTGTTTTTATTAAAACTGATTATATCTTAGACAGAGATTAGAACCTTAATAAAAATGTATCACAACATAAAATCTACAACAAATACAAAATAATAAATATGAAATCGGTAATTAATTGCATCTTTTATCAAAGTACTACCTTTAACTACTACTTTCAAGTCAAAACCGATACAAGTTCTTTCCATATAGTTCAGCGTTATTTATTAGGTTGGCGATATTAACCTAATAATGAAACGGTTGATCGTTGACTGCTTCTGGCCCAACTCTGTGTCGTGGGAACACCACAGAGGTATAGATGGAAACAAAAGATTAACGGGTTTTACCGGGGCGTTGAGAGTTTTGAGTGGATAACTAAGTACGAACATCCTGGATTGAATTTGCAATACCTATCAATTGAGCAATGAATCCCTGGCTGAACGTGTCTTTGCCCCCACCCCCCCACCCCCCGTATGGGAAAAGGCGTGACGATATTTTATGCTATTTACCGCTGGAGTCCTGGACCCGGTTATGATATGAGGCGTCGCGATTTCGAACATCTTACCATTGTAATAAAATCCGAAAACCTATAACGGGAAAATGTCACCAGAATTCCAGCGGGTCTCTTAATAAAGTATCTGTATAAAGTGATGTGCTTGTTTTAGGTATTTTTGCTGAGGAGTGGTTCTGATAAGAAAGGTACATTTTCATATCAGAAATGATTTCGCGGTAACGCCATTACCTGCAAATAAATAAAATGAAACAATACGTTTTTAACAATACCATCAACCCATCAACCTGCTGGGAAGTGACTTGTGTTTAATATGATTTACGATTCTGGTAATTTAGTTGGATTCTGCTATTCACCGTTGAGTCTACCTCTGTATTTGTATCGAGTCGGCAATGCTTATGTAAATGCTTGTATCTATCGTATCAATACAAGTTAAGGTGTGGTTTCAATGGGCCGGCCGGATTAATGATGAAAAATATACCCTTTCTTTTATCTTCAATATTTGAAGGATCTTTGACCTAGCGGTATTCGCACATCGGAAACGATCGTGCGTGCAGCAACATCTGGCCGAGGCGGTCACTGGATGGGTGTCCGTTCTATGCGGCATTTGTTTCGGACGCTTCCATGTTTCGGATGACCCGTTAAGCTGTAGGTCCCGGCTACTATCGCTACTCGATGGTAGTATGTAGTCGTAAAGCTGTGTCAAGAGGCCCTTGCAGGGCAGCTTGATAACTTCTGTCAGTCGGGTTGGCCACAAGCCCGACAACACTCCATCGACCCGCACTGAGCCAGCGTGGTGGAGTATGGCTCAATCTTACTCATATCCAGATAAAGACCCACGCCCCTCGGTGGAGATATAAATGGGCTACATTTATACATAGAATATTGGTTCACTCGTTTCCTTGTGAAGCTTGTAACTTTCGAACCACTGAACCGATTTTGATAAAACATGGCCAAGAACCACGGCAGTGAAGTCTAATAACAATTTTAACCGCATCAAAACACGTCCACCGGGTTCAAAATTATACATACATACATACATACATATGCTCACGCCTATTTCCCGGAAGAGGGGTAGGCAGAGACCAGAGACTTTAGTATTAAGTTAACCCTTTACTGTATACTAACCACATATGGTTTCATAGGTTTTGAACTTTATTAACAAGCAATAAGGTTGAAAATCGCGATCCATTTCGGGTCAGGCCATGCATTAAGGGGTTAAGTTAAGTTTTTGGGTTGAGGCTTCTATCGTGTGTTGCCACAATAATTTCGCCAATGTCACGTGATGAGATCTGCACAATATGAAAAAAATACGTGGAACGGTTAGTAAAATGTTAACTTTAAGCTGAGACTATGATCTAATATTGTTAGTAGATAATTTGTTAGGTAAATTGATAGAGGATGGGTGAGATAAGGTATGAAGATAGATAAGACAGGACGAGGGAATTTCGGAGGGAGGATATCGTAAAGGGAAGTATGATTATTAGGGCATTCAAATAACAAATGTTCAGGAGTACCGCGAGCCAGGCCACATTCACACAATGATGAGTCCCTTATCGTAATTTTTGCGAGATGTCCCAATAAAAGACGATAGATATGACCGACTTATCTGTATACAGTACTGCAAACCTGATCATGCGCATAGAAATCTTCGCCAGTTGTCGTATTACCGAAAACACCCGAATCATAAAATCGAATGAGCCCTAAACATTGCTCTTGCAATTTGTGCTTTGTTCGAAAGAAATAGGACTCAATGTCATGTGTAAACAATCGAAAGCAATGTAAATATCGTTTCCCGAACGCTCGGAAATACGACCCTTGAAACAGTGGCGATGATTTATATGCGCATTATTAACACAGGACATTGACTCCTATTTCTTTCGAACAAGGTACAAATTGCAAGTGCAATGTTTAGGGCTCATACGATTATATGATTTGGGTGTTTTCGGAAATACGACGATGTTGGTGTTTATTTTTATGTCACCTTAAGATAGTCAAAACCGTTAGTTGATAAACTAACTCGATTGTAGATCAACTATCGACAGATAGTAAACCAGACCTACAGGTTTTAGAATTCACGTTTCTTTTGTTTTTAGAGTTTTTACATGTCAACCTAACACGAAGACTATTCAGGGGCTTCGCTGCGCTCGCCCCCTCTAGTCTTCACCTAAGCTACCGCAGTGTTTGCAAAACCAGTTTACTATTTAACGGTTTTGGCCGTTAGTTTATCAACTAACGTGTCATATAGTAAGCAGTACGCTATAGTTTACTATCTGTCGATAGTCGACCAACTAACGAGAAAAAAACGTTAGTTTATCAACTAACGGTTTTGACTATCTTACGGTGACATATACACCAACATCATTACTTTTTATTTCAGTTCTGAAAACTTTAAAATTGCAAGCGCTACAAGTTTTAGGACTTGCGTTAATTATAAACTTTCAAATTGTGGTATTTTTGCGGGACGATAAATACGGTTTTAGGACTTAGCAACCAAATATGGCCGTTCTTCTATTTTCGGAGTTCACTTCTGCCTTTATTACCGTGCTAGGCCCCTGAACCTTTAATGTGCTCATATCTTTATATTTAGAATAGATTGTGAGTTACCACTGTTTTATGTCTATTTTAATGATGTCTGTTTCATTTAATTAATGATATTAAACCTGAAAAACGTTGCGTATCTAATCTACCAAGTCTAATAATTAATCTAACGTCCTGTAAGTAAGTTCATATGACACTTAAAGTGGGACTGAATCATGAATTTGGTCCTTCGACAGAATAAAGCCAACAAGCAACGTTTTACTACTAAGCAAAAACAATGACAGCAATGACACCGAATAAGTTGGCCCAAAGTTATTGGTGTTGGCTTCTAGCCAGATATTGAAAACATCACGCCTCCCGACAAACATGCGAAACTCGCTGGCTGGCGATACCACGGTGCCAAATAATGGTGGAGGATATTTGTAAAGTTTAATTCGCAATTATACTGACAGATTCTGTCTTAACTAAGATACTGATAGTACAAATGAAGGAAGGCTGGTCCACGCCTCAGTTGGTCGTTGTTTTCGACGTATGGACGCTGGCTGAAGAAATAAATCTTCGAATAAGTATATTCTACCTTTCGTATATTGTTCACGATTCAGATCCTCAACCGGCCGCACGAGAGTATTTCGATCTCCGGTCTAAAATAGTTTGCATACTTCGTGAAATGGGTGAAACGTTTTGCCAAATGCTCTTGTCCCTAGGGTTCTAGGTTACTACTGGATCATATTATATGGGGTAATGTGTTTTTAGTATTTAAACATTACTTTGTAAGCAAAATCTTCTCTGAAACGTCATATTTCGAACTGGCATTATGGTTAACAGTCATAATCTTCAGCAGTTATCGCCATTAACATTAACCCATTGCCTCAGACTCACACTAGCACATCTGTATTCTGTATCATGGAAAACAAACTTGATAATATTCTATAAGACCCCCAGCGTTCTTCTTCTTAGGGTTCCGTACCCGAAATGTGTAAACGGGACCCTATTGTTAAGTCTTCACTGTCCGTCCGTCCATCTGTCTGTCTGTCTGTCTGTCTGTCTGTCTGTCTGTCTGTCTGTCCATCAGCGGGCTCTATCTCATGGACCGTAATAGGTAGCGAGTTGAAATTAACAAATGATGTGTATACACAGTCAGGTCATAAGTTCTGTCACACAATAAAAACTTTTGAATTTAGAACGCTGGCCACAAAAAAGTTTATTGAATTCGGATTTCGAATTTTTCATGAATTTTTAAATATGGAGTGGACACTTAAAGAAGACCGTGTCGCAGTTATTGCGTTGCATCGTTGCGGTTAAGCGCCAATTCAGATTTTCGACTTACTGAAAAATTTGAATATAACCAAAAGATTCGTTTATCGTACCATAAAACGATACAATGAAGACTCTAGTGTAGATGACAGGTCAAGAAGTGGTCGCCCTCGCTCTGTTAGGACTCCAGCAGTGATAAAAGCTGTGAAGGCGCGAATTCAAAGAAATCCCATACGTATGCAGAAACTGTTGGCCCTTCAGATGGGGTTAAGCAGGACCACGGTGAAAAGGGTGTTAAATGAAGACTTAGGGCTTAGGGCATATCGAAGAAAAACAGGACACCGTTTGGACGCTCGTTTAATGGACCTGAGACTGAAGAGATGCCGCGCTTTGTTGAAGCGGTACGCGGGAAAAAAGCATCGTGAAATTCTTTTTTCGGATGAAAAAATTTTCACCGTGGAAGAGAACTACAACAAACAAAATGATAAGGTTTACGCACACAGCAGTGAAGAAGCGAGCAACCGTATTCCGCGTGTCCAACGAGGTCATTTTCCATCCTCGCTCATGGTTTGGTTGGGAGTCTCTTATTGGGGCTTAACTGAGGTACATTTTTGTGAGAAAGGCGTAAAAACGAATGCAGTTGTGTATCAAAATACAGTCCTCAAGAACCTTGTGGAACCTGTTTCTCATACCATGTTTAATAACAGGCACTGGGTATTCCAACAAGATTCTGCGCCAGCTCATAGAGCGAAAAGCACACAAGACTGGCTGGCGGCGCGTGAAATCGACTTCATCCGGCACGAAGACTGGCCCTCCTCCAGTCCAGATTTGAGTCCGTTAGATTACAAGATATGGCAACACTTGGAGGAAAAGGCCTGCTCAAAGCCTCATCCTGATTTGGAGTCACTCAAGGCATCATTGATTAAGGCAGCCGCCGATATTGACATGGACCTCGTTCGTGCTGCGATAGACGACTGGCCGCGCAGAATAAAGGCCTGTATTCAAAATCGCGGGGGTCATTTTGAATAAACTTTATTACCATAAGAATCTATGTTTTATTAAGTTCATTTTGCTATATAAATGTTTACATAAATAATAAACATGACTAAATTATTTCATATTTCACATGTGACAGAACTTATGACCTGACTATGTATATTCCCCTACAGCAACAAATAATGGTTCTGATGTGTTTTTTTTTATCCCGGAGCCCGAATCGCACTTAGCAGGTTTTTCTCTTCGGGCAGAATTCGAACTCAGTACCTTGTGAGCCAGTCTCCACCAAACAAACACAGGTCGTCAACATTAAAATCCCACTGCATGTAAGGTATCTTCCAAAGCAAGCCATTCAGATCCTTTGCTACTGGACTCTTTGTCGTTAATCTGTGTTCAGTCTATTCTTGTGGTATTGTGCTGAAATGGGACACTTAGTTCTAGCAGCCAAGAATAGATGAATGGCTCGGAGTCGTTCAGTGACAAGTTGAAGACACTTAATTGTAAATGATACTCGTGAGAAAAATCCGCTTGGATGGTTAGTGTTAGTGGTCATTGGTTGGGTCCAAATGGTAGTTGCAAACGATGTTATGTATGTAAGCATAATTTATTGTATAGTTTTCTAAATTTAACGAAATAATTCAATGATATTTTAGGCCATTTATGCTGAGGTCAGCTTAGAATCGCAGACTTGGTTAAAAGAGATTATCCGAATCAGGTGTAAATCAGGTTACAGTTGGGCCGTTTTTAGAATGCGATTATGACAGCTCAAAACCCATATATTTTTGACATCTGTAATGAAAAATATTTCATTATTAAACGAACTTACCTGTACTTGAAGTTCTATCATAATTATACGAAGGGCTTCGTCCGAAGAGATTAGCATAAAACACATGTAGTATCACGTTACGGTGTCGCTAGATCGCACTGATAGTTTTTTTTTTTAAGTCGCCTAATTGTGAGCCATATTTGTTTGGCTCGATCCCGTACAATAATTTTTCATTTAGTTCAGAGCAGAGTTTAGATGTTTCACAATAATCTGGGTTAGAGCATGGTGGGTGGGATGCTAACCTTTACGGACGAAGCTCTTCGTATAATTATGATAGAACTTCACGTACAGGTAAGTTCGTATAATCATTAATTACTTCATGCTTCGTCCTTCTAGATTAGCACTAAACACATGTGGAATATCAGAGTAATTTTAAAACATCTCAAAGTTTTAAATTAGAAGAGAAAGCGAAAGGAACCTAGATATTTTTATCACCAGTTACATTTTACTGTTTATGAAAACAGACCATTTTTTGATCTGAGACGAGTGGATATAAATATGAAAAAATAAATAATGAATCAAACATAGGAAATGATGAGGTAATAGTAAGCTATATAACCATTCTTTGGAATCATCAATGTTCTGGCAAAAGAAGTGTCATCACAATTTTCCATTATATATAATAGAATTTACCGAAAGTTCTGGAGCTACCGCTCCAACCTGCAGTTTTTCTGATTACATCAAGTTTAACACGTAATTTTTGCGCTTTAGATATCGCTGCGTGTCTTGAAGAAAGTGCTGCAAATCTAGATACATCTATACCACAAACTCCAACCACAAGCTCTTTGAGCCAACGACTTATCGCTTGTGATGTAAAATTTCGATGTGGAAAGAAAGAAATTTAGAAATGACTATTATGCAAGGACTCTGTTAAATTAAATAAAAACACCAGTAATTTGTATTCGACTTATTTCTGGTCTAACATGAAACGGAACGAGAAGGGAACGGAACGAGGTAACACAAGAACGGGGGGTTACCACAACGTCTTATGCCGTTTCACATTAGGAATCTAATTTGATCCGTAAAATTACAGCGACCGTCTTAAAACAAGTCTTGGTATTAGGAAAATAAAGCCCATTATGGCGAATTGAAATGGAAATGGTTGCCATGGTGATGTTCTTGTTTTTAACCTAATTTGAATCGGAAAAAGATTGTGGTGACCCCCCAAGTTGAACTGTTCCGATACGGGACGTTTCGAATATATCGGGAATTTTAATGATGGTTTTCTCTGAAAAAAATCGACGCTCCTATTGTCGATCATAGAAATTGATTTGTGGCCAGGATTACAATTACAAGGTAGATCTACTACTATTGATTGTCCCATATTGGCCTTAGTCAAATATTTGTGTAAGAAAAAAATAAATATTAGGAATTGAGACACCCATTACATCAACATTTTGAGAGGTACAGAACACGAACCTCTTGTTGAGGCAGGAAGCAGGAATCATGTTGCTTGACGGTGTTTTCTGCCAATGAGACAAACATTATGTCTATAGCCTGCCCTGGTCACACTGAAAAAAATCTTTATTTACCAGTAACCAAAAGTTTTGTTACTAGTAAGCCCTAATTTAAAGACTTGCGAACTATGACTTACTAATAACAAAACCAGGTTCATTTAGTTTTTTTTTTTTTTTTAGGAACAGAGTCAATCGCCTTGAGGCTCTTGATTTCCTCTTTAAATTCTGCCTCTTGAACCCATTTTACAACTCTAAATTTCATTTTATTGTGTTGTGTGTGTTGTGTTTTATTGGTTCATTTAGTTGTGTTGAGATACTTGGAGCTTAACTATTTTTGTTAAAATTAACTTCACCGTTTTACTTTTTCTAAGCTAACTGTTTAATGTTAACAAAACTGTTTCGTTATCATCAAAGTTTCAGTTAGGTTATTGGTAACCATATGTTTGATTACAGGCTACAATGTGTTTGTCAGTACCTATGTAACAAAATTGTTTGGTTATTTATTACCAAAATTTCAGTTACATAGGTAATTGGTTATCAAATTTTTGGTTGCAGAAAATATCAGGAACTTCTTGATATATCATTTGGCTGATCTTGGAACACTGTAACTAAGTTGAAGTTAAATAAAACAACCAACACTTGTCACTTGATCTTGTATAATTGTACAATGTTACACAAAATATTTTTGGTTTATATACATTTCACGGTAACAAAACCATATCGCGATCTAAAATACATGCTACGTAAACTTTAACTAAACGTAACTAAACGTAAACTTTCCCCGTTACATTGATTTTGCATAGAACAGTCAGTATGTAAGAAAGCTGTTTGGTTATTACCAAAATTACCAGTTCGGTAATTGGTAACCAAAACAATAGAGGTCTAATTTTAAACAACTGTTAATATTTTAGTGTATCACTCAGAACAAGAAACCGAAAAAAAAAATACCCATGCGATTCGTTATGGCACCGGTTTTCTTATCTTTTTTCGACCTTAAATTTCTATAATTATCACATTGACAGGCCGTTGGGTTAAGTGTAAAACTACTTCAGTTAAATTTGAGAAACTGTTAGATAGTTGCGAGCATATATATCACTTTAATTGAAAATAAATGAATGATATGAATAACGACAAACAAACTTGATTATAAATAGTAATCAAAAGTTTTGTAGATGGTTGATAAGTGTAGATTGATAGATATCAAATTAACGAATTGGTAAAAACAACTTAGCACGTTGGCTATTAGTAAGCTTAGAGCATTGTTGTTTGTAGGCACAGCGTTTTGTTGCTGCAACAAAGCTAGTTTGTCTAAGTTAATTATGTCATAAGTAACAAAAAATTGTGTTAATGCATACCAAATAAAATATTACAAAACAAGTTTTGGATTCGTAACCAAACTACTTCCTTAAATTTATTAAAATACAAAAGTCTAACCTAGCTAAACTAGTTCGGTTAATCCTTTTTTCAGTGCACTTTTTTTCAATAGCAACCCCCTGACAATACTCCGGCAACCTGGGTAACCTGATGATGTTCATTGCCGCTGCTGGAATGAGACAAAATCTTGACTAGATTTAAAGGTTGGGAGACTAAAAGCTTCATGGAAAGGGGGTAAGAGGACTGGGTGGCGTGGGGGGGGGGGGGGGGGGTGGCTACTAACTAACTGGAAAAAAACTTGATATTCGTAGCTAAACTTTAGCCTACGTATAACATAGAAAAAGTGACCACAAAACTATAGCAATACGTAACTAATTCCAGTTTGGTTGTTTTTTTAACGAAACTGTTTTGTAATTATTGTTAACACTATTTTGTCTAGTCATACCAAGGTGCTTACTTAAAGGTAGTACTTCCATGCAGTTAGTTAGTAAGCCAATTGTTTGTTTACTTCAGCCATTTTTTACAAAACAGTTTGTCTGTTGTTAACAAAACTAATTAGTTGTTTTAGCTGTTGTTGTTTGTTACTATAACCTTGTATATTAGTTAATTTAGATAGCTTGTTTTGTTAATTTTTACAAAACAGTTTGACTGTTAGTAACAAAACTTCATTTAGCTGTAGTTGTTTGTTAATATGGTATTTAGTACTTCTGTAGTGTGTAGCCTAATTTATTTTAGCTATCTGAGCGTTTTAGCATGGCAATAAGCGGTAATTTCCCTTTTGTTAATATTTCAAGAATCACCGATTAGATTGATTTGAAATTAATGTCAATCTAATCGGTGTCAAATTAATGTCAATCTAATCATATACAGCCAGCTGCATTCAAAAGCGGGAGACTCAGATGTAAGCATAGGCTTGCTGACATCTGAGTGTCAGACTTTCAAAGTCACGAGTTATACAAGGTTTCAAATTCGGAAAATACTCCAATTGTTCTTTTTTCTTTTTTATGTCGGTAAGCATGCTTGGAATTTTTCAGAGTCTAATATGTACCCTAAAAATTTGCGTGGAACATAGTTGCTTGGAATTTTTCAGTCTAATATGTACCCTAAAAATTTGCGTGGAACATAGTTGCTTTATGTGCATTAATTAAGAAACCTAAGGCAGTTAATAGTTTCGTAGTATGTAATATTAATGTTTTCAAAACAAGCTTCATAGTTGTTACAAATCAAAAGAGTAGTCTGACAACCGGTATCATCACCTCTGTGGATACAAAGGGCGCTGCGTCTAGGCCGGACGGTAGCAGATTCAATTTGTATAAATTATTACATTCGACTAATTGAAATCTAACATATTTTTTGAATTCGTCATCAATTTTAATTTAAAAATTCACATCCTTTAATTTGAATTCGTCATCAATTTTAATTTAAAAATTCACATCCTTTAAATGTAAATTCTCATAAAACTACCTTTAGAAACTAACTATTTTTCTGTATACATATAAAATTAAGTTGGTTTGAGTTTAGTATAAACCTGTATTTACCGTTCGGCTTAGGTACCAGAAATATACTTGAGATAAATTGCCCTTGCACGGCTGATACTGCGAACTGCGCCTATAGATGTCAACTCGGTGATGCAAGTCTCTAGGTTAATTCGTCGGGTGACTGAATAAGCAGGGATTTTTGGAATATTGCTGCGCCGGTCGTGAGAAGAGTTTCTGTAGCCAGATATCCATGAAATGACTCTTGGGTCATAAGTTAATATAGACCACTGGTCGTAAAACTGTTCAATCCGACCGGCGAGACTCACCGTGTCTATCGATGCCCGCAGCTCTGTGGCGGTGGCAGTAGCCTAGTACCTAGGTTGCGCGCTGATGACTCTGTGCTGGTGCAGGTTCCCTCATCTTTGGAGGCCCCCTCGGCCTGTGACTGGGGGAGGAGCCTTCAAGTTCAAATTGCTCCTTGAAACTGTACAACTTTGCTGTTTACTTTAATTAACGGCGGTAGGTTTATTAACCGGAGTAGTATTAAGTTTTGCTGTTCCCGACTTCGATGTTGACTTAGCAACTTTGATTTTTTTTCTGCTAAATCTGTGTCTTTAAAGAGGAAATTGTCAACTGTGGTTTTTTGCAATTGTTCCTTTAAATTATTTTTGAGGTTAAAGAACACGAAGTTGCGCCGAAATCCGGAGTCCATACTCTGATAGTCAGATGAAAGACGACAAGCATCCAAGCAAGTGTTTGATAACGCCGGTGTTTCTGTTTTCCTTGAATTCCTTGAATTTCATTGCCTGCATCTTCTCAACAATTCCAGAAGAATTGTTGAGCAGATGCAGGCTATGGCATTTGTCCCTCTTTAAAACAATTTCCGTTAGAGCCGTTTTTATCTCTGTTGTAATCGCATGTGCACTTATGACCGTTCTATTGTTCGGCGGTAGGTACTTCTCTTGCAGCTCTTTACGAAGCTCCTTCGATATTCCCTTCGGTGCCATATGTTGAAAGCGTAGCGCCAAGTCAGGGTTAATATCCTTCGCAACGATTTTCATTACTGATGAAACTAGGCTCTCACCTAGTAACTCCAGCGGTAGTTATTGTACCGGGAGAATTCTCCACCAACACCTGTGCTTCACAGTGTGGTAATGGAGCAGTACTACTTATGGACGGTATCAGCTCAGTGTTGGTTAACACGTTTTCCAAAATAGGATCCATATTTTGAATTGGGGTAGTTTATGATGAGGGGCTTTCGTGAACAATTTGGTCATAGTCTATAAAATCGCCATATGCAAAAATATTTTTATAACATAAATACTCTTGGTAGGAACCTAAATAGGCACCAATGTTTTTTTTTGTTGTTAGGTGATGTATCTCGGTGTAGTGACAACCCTAGCGGATGCCCGCTACACACGTATTGGTTCATGTTTGTTCGACACAAGTGACAGCCCAAAATAGCCCGCAGGGTTAAACTTGTCATGAAAATAAAAAGCGTTACATCACACTAATTGAGTGATAACCCAAATGGTTACCCGCAGAATTAGTTTTATATGCTACTAGGAGCGCAGCAACATTCTTATACTCAGGACAAAATTATAGGTTAGTCAGAGTGTTTTGTACACTATAACACGCGCGAGTTAACTTGGCACCTGGCTCGCCCCGCCCGCTTCCTCGCCCCGCTACCCGCGGTCGTCCTCGCCAAGCGATCGCGGGTAGCGGGCGGGGAAGCGGGCGGGGCGAGCCAGGTGCCAAGTTAACTCGCGCGTGTAGTACCTCCACTATTTCTCGGGAATTGCTTATCACATTCCGACAATTCCGTCGATGGTTCACGGCGGTAATGTTTAATTTTTTTCTCCAATTTCCTTATTTTTTTTACAATGGCTACACGTGAACGTTTACGTTTTTTGCCCGTTTTGATCACACCCACAATCCAAGCCTAGACCGAATTAGCAGGTTGATGTTTGCAAACGAAAGGCGCGTGCGTCAAATATCAGTGCGATCTAGCGTCACCGTAACGTGATACTACATGTGTTTAATGCTAATCTAGAAGGATGAAGCATGATGTATAATGCTGATTATGTAGTATTATAAGGAAATTTCACAATCGGATTCTAAAAACGCCCGAAGTTCAGCATCTTTAGTTTTCGGTTAATGGTGATGATATGTAATTCTAGTTTGTACAAGCGCGTTGGAGTTCTCTCTAATGTTTCGAAAAATAGTGTTGACGAAAAAAAAATATTGTCCCCCAGAACGTTGACCCGATCAGCTGATTACAAATTACTATGGGAGACCCAAATATTTTTTCGTTTGTGACCAAATGTTTCTTGGGGAAAATTGTTCATAATTAGGGGTGGTATCATTCCCCACAATAAGGTCAGCTAATTAAATGTCACCTTGTATTTGTGTCGACTTGGCATCTGCTGTAATGGCACAAATATTTGATGTGCAAAATAAATGTGAAACTGACATTAGGCCCAATACTTCGAACGCGAGTAAACTCTATATTCTCGGAATACATTTGAAAACTCCATACAGGGAAAACTGCCATTATGCCATTATTTAAGTCGATTTCAGTCAGTATATATGGGGTCTTCTCAGTATTTAAGTTTGAGAGGATGTATATTTGTTACTGTTTCATTCCAAAACAAATAATCCGTTTTGGTTGTAATTTGAAACATAGGTTGTAGTAGTTAATCAGAATTGAAACCAGGCCACATTTTTGTCCCGAAAAGGCATTACACACGTATGATAGAAAAAAAGGTTGGGTTTTCAACCGACTTCAAAGAAGGTGGAGTGCTTAATTCGACTGTATTTTTTGTATGTTTGTTACACGATTATTTCGTTAATTATTTATCGATTTTCATGATTCTTGTTTTGATAGGTAGGTTGTATCAAAGGTGGTATCATATACGTTTTATCAAAATAGATTTGAGCACTTTTTGAAAAAATCAACAAATACAAAAAATATATATGTTACAGCTAGAGCTAGGTGTGAAACCAAACTTAAGTTTAGCCGGTTAGTCTTAAGATTAATTTCGAGCCTCGGCTAATGTCCGAAGTGATGTTCGTTTGTGATAAAGATGACATCTTTAATCGGCTAGACTGCACATTAGCCGATGCGTTTCGGTTAATGTTGGAAATTAGCTAGTTAATGTTGAAAACGAAGTATTCGTGCGACTGCGGGGAGCGGGGCGGGGTAATTTTATTCAGATGAGAAAGCTATTTCTAATATCAGGGCAAAACACTGCGGTAGCTTAGGTGAAGATTAAAGCGGGTGAGCGAAGCGAAGCCCCCTTTATCCTTTACCTTTACTATAATAATACGAGTATAAGTATTTTTTGTTGTTCTTACATGTTCAACCTAACACCAAGGATAAAGGATAAATTAGTGTTTACGGCTACCGAATCATTATCATCACTTATTCCAGATTAAGACGGTAATTTTTCAACATTAGCCTAGGTATACTAAAAATAAACTTAAGTTTAGTCGGCTAATGTGAACCATATTTTCTCACCCATCTTTAGCCTCAACAGCGTCGAGGCTAAACTGCAGTTTAGCCGACTAATGTTGAAATCATTTATCGCAATGAACATTATTTCGGACATTAGCCGAGGCTCGAAATTAATCTTAAGACTAGCTGGCTAAACTTAAGTTTAGCTTCACACCTAGCTTTAGCCGTAACATATACAGAAATGAAGTTTTGTGTTGTGGTTCCTTTCAGCAAAAGTTTTGATGAGGACTTTTCGTGTAAGTAATGACATTCGCATCCGACCGGAGAGGAAGAAATAGGGCTTAAACTTGAAGTAGGTTTTTGTAAGTTTTTAACTTGGTTATTTACTGTTTGCACTTTCAGAATCAGATAATATGAGCACGCAAGCTACACAAGTAGATATACACCTCATAAATACCCATGATATTGACACAGCCAAATTGTCAAAATGATGATAACTTCCATCTTTTTGAGACTTTTGTCGTGTACATATTTCTGGTTGTTGAAGATGTGTGGAGACAGCTATTTGACTTATAGCTTGCGTGCTGGTGGCTTTACTACGGAAAGCTAGTGCATAGTAGCTGGAATGTCGCTGTGATAGCCATCAATAGCATACGCAAATAACAGATGACTGCCTGACAAGGATAGATCGGTAGATATCGTGTTTGATACTGGGTTAGTTATGTTCTCCATTGCCTTGAGTCATTACTTCATCTGTCATCTGAAGTCCAGTCTGATGTGGCTTCATATCCCCACATCTGCCGCGAAGGGCTGTCATCACAGTCACGCAAAAATGTGCGTCTCCACCCCGTTTGGAATACTCGCTGCAGCTTGTTACTTCTACCAGCTCAGACGGCAGTGACAGATCAGCTTATAATCAGGGCGTGACCGTTCCCTTTGACCGGTGCTGCAGCTTAAGGTCCACCGCTTGTTAGACCTTGTTGGCTTTGCAATAAGTGTCCTTTGAACCGGCATCGATTCGCAGTGATAGTGCGTTGACCATTCGCAAGGACGTCCCGAGTATTTTTACAGGAGTATACTTCATAGCTGTGGCGATGGCTTGCTCCTGTCAGATTGGAGTATCGATCGGCTGGCCTAACGAGGGCACAGCTGTGCCTCTGTCACCCCATATGGGAAAAGGCGTGACGCTGTGTTTGTTTAAAGTATAAACCAATTTGATCCTTTGAGCTGGATCCTAATTCAGCAGATCGACGTCGTTGGGCGCTGACCTCTGATATGACTTGATAAGTAGGTGCAAATATGTGCTTTTCCCACCCCACATGAGAGAAGGCCTGTAATAATAAAACCTCTATGGTATTTTTGCCCGAAAGCGACTCTTCAGATAACTTGAGGGCCCTTGAGCTGCAGCCCTCGACTTTGCAGGCCCTTCAATCGAAGCCCTGTAAAGATACCTCTACTGATTTCTTCACTTTGCGCTTCGGGCCGCTCAGTTACTCCACCAATCCCTAGAAAAATCCGTGTATGTCAATTCCAAACCGATTCCAGAGGCGTTCTCACTAAATTTAATTTGGCGCCATCTAAACAACATAGTCAGGGATTAAAAAAAACGGTCAAAGTGAGTGTTGGTCACGCGCACTAAAGGTTCCGTACAAAACATCACCTGTTTTTTTTACGTTACTTCAAATTTACGGGTTACCTATTTTCCTTTGCTTTGAGGGAGGGGTTTTTTTAAATAATAATTTTTGTCGATTAAATGTGATCCTCTTAAACCCTGTTCGATACACTTTATAAATGCTCGCAATGTATAGCACGATTTTAGTAGTCTGGTTTTAGTTTTGGAATGTGTTGCCTTGTCAAGTTCAAAAAGTGTTTATTATTATTATAAATCAAAAATGTCAATTACAGGTTTACTTATATCTAAAATGTATGTAAGTTCTAAATATTATTCAGCGTATGACATTAACTTCTGCACTGGTCAGAGACCGTCTCGCAGTAAGTTAAGATCAAAGGAATAATCTACAAACTAATTGCAGTCTAAAAATTGTTTTTTAAAAATATACTTGTTTGACAAATACAAAATGGAAAAAAAGTTATTATACCTAGGTAGCCTATGCTTAAATTATCATCGAATTAAGTTGTGTGTGTCAATGTTTGTGTATGTTGTGTGTGAGGGGTGGGTGGAGGAGGGGGGGGGGGGGGTATTTGTGTATGACTGCTTAGCCCTACGACAAGGTAGTCTTGGGTTCGGATACCGGGACCACTAAGCAGCAGGTTTGTGTTCAAACTCACGTTTTATCACTCGTTGATACTATTTGCTCAATATCGTCGTAGGCTTTATCCATCATCCACTTCTTTAAGTACATAGGATCACATTTGGACTCTATTGCACCTTCGATTTTGTTGAATATATGAGGACCAAGGAATGATCTAAATCGCCTAACAAATGTAGTTCTGCTCCTAGGGACGCCTACCTTTTGCTTTCGGTTAAACCTGAGGCTTCGTTCGGACTCCTTGACACTTATACCATTGTTTTCAATGAGTTTTTTAATAATACAGACGATGTAAAGCTGTCGAATAGTAAGCAATAGTGTTTCCCTGTGCAGTTCGAATGTAGGGTATTGAAAGCCCTTAGAGAACAGGACTCTCAGTGCTGCTCTTTGTGCTCGCTCAGCTTCTATTAGATGTGTCTTTGCGGCCCCACCTCCAGCAGTTATACAGTCTGTTATAATTGATTCGCCTAAAGCTTTATAGATGGTTCTTCTCAAGTTTACATCCTCAATACCTCTTAGGCCCACTAGCATATTTCTCTAGCATGTTAGAGAAATTAATAAATCCAAAATCAACCAATTAATTTAGCATTATTGTATCACATAGCCAGCTACCGTTCACAATGAGTTCATGTTGTATTTGTAATTAATTTATAGTGAGTTGGTGAGTTGGTACCTGAAATACAGGACTACCTAGTTCGGGGCCAGCTAACCACTGTACCTATTAGCTAAACAAATTTATCAGTAATTGTAATATTATATATTAAGCTCAATTTTGTAAAAACATAAATAAAAAGTTCAAGTTCAAGCTATAAAGCGGATCAGCACAATTGTGCTGATCCGCTTTATAGCTAGTGGACCTTATTCTTTTAAAAATAAACATTAATTTACGTAAGCGATTTGATAGATATTATATGTGGTTAACCCAAGACAGCCCATCATCTAATATAACACCTAAGTACTTTATGCTTTTAACAGTTTCTATAGTAGGACAGTCACAGTCTGTCGTACCATCAGGCCACGAGTGCATGCGGAGTGCAAATACATCACGCGGATTTGAGTGTTCCGTTACATGAAATTTTAAATACTTTGTTTTTGAGACATTAACAACCGCTTTCCTGGGCGCTGAATAAGTCAAAAACTTGGTTAAAATGATTTGAGCCAATCACCTGCCGCTTATATTCAAAATAGCGACACGTGATTGGCTGAAATCAGTTTAACCAATTTGTTAACTTAACCAGCGCCCAGGAAACCGGCCGTAAGTGTAAGCAAATTTCTATCCAGCCATTTTTTAACATTCCTCATGCCTGATTCAGCATTTTAAAAACTGTCTTCCCAGGTGTTACCAGAGAATAATAGGACTGTATCATCAGCATGTAGCTGTATGTCATATGATTGATTATACCAATATAAGCCCGCGACCGCCAGCCAAAGCGAGGCGAGCTCGGAATGCGGGCTGGACCCATTTCTAAACTGATAACGAACCGTTTGCGTTCCTGCGGTACCTATTTTTAGGAGATTGAAAAGCAGGCAGACATGGTTTTGGATGTTGTAATGTTTATTTAGTTATTACATAAGAGAACAATTTAAATGACCACCAAAATAATTGTTTCCTACACAAAATGGGTAAATGCTACCCAAAATGGGTAGATGATCACCAAAAGTTGTAAAAAATATCAGGGCTCAATACTGCGGTAGCTTAGGTAAAGGGTATAGGGTTTATCCTTCGTGTTAGGTTGAACATGTAAAAACAACAAAAAATACGTTAAACATAAACTTAAGAACACAAAACATACAAAGAAGTTTGGTGATCATTTATCCAAACACTGGTGGTCGTTTACTAATTCTGGCGGTCGTTTCGAATTTATTGGTAGTAAAATAGGTGCGTTTTTGGTGATAGTTTAAACATAAGCCATTAACGTTCTAACGGAGAAAATTATCTTGAAACCTTTATTTTTTGCTTATTCATAGCTGCGGCGATCGGGTAGCTTCTTTTGGCGCAAAATAAAGCATTGAATAACCGGTCAAACGTGGGCGTTACTTTGCCTCTGCCACCGCTTTCGGGAAAAGGTGTGAAGCTATTCGTAAGTTCGACGACCTCTGTGGGGTGGCGGCCGAGGCTGTGCTTCCCAAGCGAGAGGTCCCAGGTTCGAATCCCGGCTGGGGAAGAAAAAAAACCCCAGGTGTTTACATGTTTGTGACGTAGCTGTTTGTGGTTTTCACGACACGTGTATCCTAGTGTGGGGCCAGAAGCAATGTGCCTGTATGTAAATGTTATGTTATGTTGTTAATGTTTGTTTTATTTGTCAATCGCCACATTTGTCGAGAAACCTGTTTAAAATGTATCTCAGAGAGAGAGCTATGATGAATGCCAGATAGAGGATGGTAGAGATGAAACTTCGTAGATAAACTACTCTAACTTAAACCTGATAGCAATGTTTACTCAAGCATGGCATCTTCTGAGCTTTAAGTTTATAACGAGTTCACTTTTATTATCAATAGAATATCAGTTAAATGGCTAATGCAATACAAAAGAGTTTGCAACATCTTTTATTCATGAAACAACACACATTTATATACAGGTACATACATTGGTTCTGGCCACACACTAGGATATCTTGAGTCGTGGTGGATCATAGACAGCGACTTCACACGTAAATACATGTCACTCAACTCATTCTATTGGCACTGTCAAAACATTAACCGTATTACCACAAAAAATATATAACTGCGTTTAACCTCAAAACAAACGTCAAACTCCATACCTTTTTGTTTTTAAACAAGTTTTGAACAGTAGTTTTTTTTGTGGTAAGGCCCTAACTTTATTGTGCATGTGATGTAAGTTGTTACACGCATTTAGCTGGGAATTAAACAAAAAGCCTGATTTTCCAAGGAATCCGGAAAGGGCTGAAGCTAAGTAGCTTAGTAAGTAAGTGACGTCGTCTACCCACCGTTTAGGTAACATGCGAGTACCCACAGTATAACCGGCTCGAAGGATCATGGACGGGGATAGCTCGTGGGATGACTCGAAACACTGCGATTTTTCGTGAAAATAAATTCCCTGCAGATAGCGCATGTTTAATACAGCACTGAAACATGTAGCCTTGCGCTAGTATCATAAATTACAGACAAACAAATTTTACTTTAACGCATGCGTTAAAGTAAAATTGCTTCGAGTTCAGATAAAATGAACCTTATGTAAGGACATAAGGACATGTGAGTGCCTCTTATGCACAAGGGTGCATAAGAGGCACTGACAGTTCGATTCGCATACTTTTTCGACGCGTTATTATTCCTGCGTCCTACACAGTTTTGTTGGTGACACTGCTTTACCGACACGAAACTTTCAAACCGCTTTACCGACTTTGGTGGTACCGTCATGACAGTTGTCATTTGTTCATTTGTTTGTTATTTGGTTTTACGAATGGCTTCTGAACCGATTTTAGAGCACTAATGATAGGTGTGTAGGTAAAGTAGTGGATGCAACTGTATATAATTAGGCCTTAAAATACTCGTGTGATGCTATTATAGAACTCGCTTCGCTCCTCCCATAAAAACACACTCGTGATTTAAGACCCCCTTATTATACGACAGTTGCATAAACTACTATTAATGCGTGGGAAAACTGCCACTTTTCAACAGTGTAGAATAAAAAAACAGAATTCCTAAAATGTGCTCAAAATGATTTCATGTTTAGGTTCCCCGGAGAACTTGAACATCGCGGCAGGGTAACAGCAAATGGTTTAATGCAATCATTGATGTGAGGCGGCCATTAAATATGGATTCGTTCGGGAAGGTTATAGGGCGAAGGGAGGAGTCGATAACATCAAAGATTTATATATTCAAGGTTTGTTGAACTGTATTGCTATTACCATCTATTATCTATTAATAAATGTTATGTGGAATCACCGTGGCTATTACCTAGTGGCACTGATTTGACGTGACGCCTCAAGATTGTTATGTCTGTCGTAATCATATCATAGAATTGATCTGACCGACCATTTCATAAAACGGTCATAAAGGGTTGAATTTGATGAAACATGTCTTTTTAAAAGCATTTTTATTCAGTACTAACTAATGTTTTTTGTGATATACATGCCAACTAACACGAAAACTGTTCGGAGGCCTCGCTGCGCCCTCCTTTAGTCTTCACCTAAGCTATCGCAGTGTTTTTCCCTAAAATAATTCCTCGTTCAATGATAGTTCTAATTCAACCATGTTTGGCCATTTCATGATATGGTCAATTCTATGCTATGGTTACGACATATTTAATACGTTCTCGAGAAAAAGAAATTAAAGATAGACCTTACTGGATATGAATGAACACACGCTTGCATCCTAGAGTATGTTCAAAACTTGAGGTACATCTCCCTGATTAGCTTAGTCCTCCCCTAGCTGCACAGCATACCTCAACTCACAACTTGAGGTACATCTCCCTGATTAGCTTAGTCCTCCCCTAGCTGCACAGCATACCTCAACTCACAACTTGAGGTACATCTCCCTGATTAGCTTAGTCCTCCCCTAGCTGCACAGCATACCTCAACTCACAACTTGAGGTACATCTCCCTGATTAGCTTAGTCCTCCCCTAGCTGCACAGCATACCTCAACTCACAACTTGAGGTACATCTCCCTGATTAGCTTAGTCCTCCCCTAGCTGCACAGCATACCTCAACTCACAACTTGAGGTACATCTCCCTGATTAGCTTAGTCCTCCCCTAGCTGCACAGCATACCTCAACTCACAACTTGAGGTACATCTCCCTGATTAGCTTAGTCCTCCCCTAGCTGCACAGCATACCTCAACTCACAACTTGAGGTACATCTCCCTGATTAGCTTAGTCCTCCCCTAGCTGCACAGCATACCTCAACTCACAACTTGAGGTACATCTCCCTGATTAGCTTAGTCCTCCCCTAGCTGCACAGCATACCTCAACTCACAACTTGAGGTACATCTCCCTGATTAGCTTAGTCCTCCCCTAGCTGCACAGCATACCTCAACTCACAACTTGAGGTACATCTCCCTGATTAGCTTAGTCCTCCCCTAGCTGCACAGCATACCTCAACTCACAACTTGAAGTTTGTAGGAAATTCAGAGTCATGATGGTCATGCTCTAGCTCGGGTCCTGACAATGCCGGTGTGACATTTAAGCGGCACTTAATTTGAGCAGCAGTATTGATCCGGCGGCATTCGGTCATCATGGCGAGGCAGTACACCAAAACAGCGTTTTGTAAATTTCAAGTTACGCAAATTGGAGTATTAAAACGTAGACATTAACACATACATTGCTTCTGGCCCCACACTAGGATAACCTGTGTCGTGGGAACTAGAAACAGCGACACATAAACATCCAAGACCTGGGTTCTTCTGTCATTATCCCCAGCTGGGGATCGAACCCGGGACCTCTCGCATGGAGCCACCACCGCAGCGCCACGGAGGTCGATTAAAGCAGTTGTTTTTATACTAGCTTGATAATGAGTGTCAGCAGGGATTCGTGAACGCATAAGCATATAATTTGATTATTTTTGCTCGATATAAAAGTCGCCAGAAGTTCACAAAATCTGTTTTCAGGTTTGTTGTTCACCGGATTTGTATTTATGTACCTGTTATTTAGTTAATCTTATAAAACATATTAAGTTATGTTGCTCTGCTAATCCTCTATAAATCGTTGAAGAGCCTTTCCAGGGTTCCGTACCCGAAGGGTGCCAAACGGGACCCAATTACTAAGACTCCGCCGTCTGTCTGTCCGTCTCTCACCAGGCTGTATCTCATGAACCGTGATAGTTACACAGTTGAAATTTTCACAGATGATGTATTTCTGTTGTTGCTATAACAACAAATTAAAAAAACGGAATAAAATAAATATTTAAGGGGGCTCCCATACAACAAACATGATTTTTTTGCTCGATATTGATAAATGTTTAAGGGGGCTCCCATAAAACAAACGTGTTTTTTTTTGCTCGTTTTTGCTCGATATTGATATCGGCAACAGGTAGATTATACTATTCACTTTAGAAATTAATTAAGTGTTTTTTTTTGCCGTTTTTATAGATAATGGTACGGAACCCTTCGTGCGCGAGTCCGACTCGCACTTGGTCGGTTTTTTAACATTTGAATACTATTCTTCTAAAAGTAAGCTGTAGCTGTAATTCCGCTGTTGGAAGCACAAATGGCTTCAACGCCTTACCCAGTCCACAAGGTCTACACAACATATCCACATATACTTTTCTTATTATAAGTCACGACTTTTCTTACACGGGGTAGCATTGTACGTCACTGAGGGCTCGCCCAACGCCGCCGTTCGTAACGTCTACGAATGAAACCTCTCACGGGCAATCATGCCAACAACCATAGTCATTAGCGCCAAAAGGACGAATAAATAAGTAATCTGCATACTAAACGCAATAATATCGACCAGTGGGCATTCGGAGACGGGACAAGGTCATTGCCAGCCTTCATGTGTGGTATGAGACGGGTTTGCTCAAACAAGGAGTCTAACCATTTTGGGTTTACTTGCCCTGTCATGCCATGCGGGTGCTGTCAACGACACTGTTGTTGTTGTTGTTTAAGAAGTCTTTATTTGTACTAATATATATGTGAAAAATTACAATCCCAGTGTACATAAAAAATAGGTGTAATGATCTTTATAGTAGTTTATGTGACTGCTACATAATGGAGGGCATTAATACTCGAGAGTGGGTTTCATAATAATATCACTCGAGAGTTTTAATGCCTAATTATGTAGATTTACATACACTGGTTTATCTACACACATATCATAAGCTCTCTTTGATGTGTTCAGGAACCGCATGTTTGACCGGCATTGTGGTTCTGCAATTGTTTAGCTTGTTCTTTAGTACCAACTTCACGCAGACGGGCGTCGGCGTTCGAAATTTGAATGTCAGTACCAACTTCACAGATAAACTAGGGACGGCAAGCAGGCGGGCGTCGGCTTTCGAAATTTGAATGTCATAATATGTAGAAAAATTACACATTATGGTCATAATGTGTAATTTTTCAGATAAGAAATGAGTTTTTATCAAGTAGTTACCATTATGCTGATCGTAACGTGCGGTTTTTGTACGCAGTAAAGAGGGTTTATGATACGTGTGTAGATAAAATAACTTATTTGTCAGGCTATTGGCGCCTATTTCAATATGGGAAATATTAAACTGCACATCAAATATACTGATTTGCACAGAAAATATCAGGGCAAAACGCTGCGGTAGCTTGGGTGAATCCTTCGTGTTAGGTTGAACATGTAAGAACGACAAAAAATGCTTAAAAATTAACCTAACTTAAAACATAAACTTAAGTACACAAAACATAAAAAGAAGTTTGGTGATCATTTATCCAATCACAATTTGGTGATCGTTTACCAATTCTGGCGGTCGTTTCGAATTTATTGGTAGAAAAATAGGTGCGTTTTTGGTGATCGTTTAAAAATGAGCCATAATAATATATACATTAAAATAATTTACAACGGCGAGCTTATCTCTAGCAAGAGATCTATTCCAGCAAACTCCTGTGCAACACTTGTTTAAAGATAAAAATATATGGGATTTGACGTGTGTTTTTAGGTTAAACTATGCTTAATATTTTTTATAGTAACACTGTATATACGTCTTATTTCTGGACCAAGCTTTCAGATCGACTTGGCTTAGTTCATAAGACTGCTGCAGAAAATATTTACTGTGCATACAACATCCCGGGCGTAATTAACTGTTTTGGTCGGGCCTTCATTAGTTACGAGAAAACAGTAATAGACTGCCGCTGTGTTTAAACAGAGGGTAGTGTTAGGGCAGGGTTGTACGCTGACAAGCTCACGTGAAGCGGCCGGCGCGGCATGATCAACGCATAGGGGGCGCTTCGGAGGCGGAATAGCTATACCTAATTTTCCGATATATAGCAAGCAAGTAATCTTGCTATGGGCGCATTGTAAGATTACTTGACATGCTTTATCGGAATATATTGGTTTCCAAATATGGCAAGTGTGCTATGCTTAGCTGAAAAAGAGATATGTGCTCTGGTGCCAATAATTTTATTTTGTGTTCCTCCAGAACTGTATTCTGAATGGAGTGACAGTGGCAGCTCTTTGTCGTTTCGCATCTTATGTTTAAAAATTTAAAACTTTTGTCGGTTTTATGTCATTTATTTTATTTATTTATTTAAAATTTGGAAAACCAACAGCTATAAACCTAATTTCTTTAAAAACTAAAATAGAAATAGAAAGTCATCGTCTACCATCCTTAATCAAACGGGCCCCTATAAGAAGCCCGCAACTCCGCCCAAAGCCGTCCCGCCCGCCCCCCAACAGCAACTGGGACTGTCATTAGCAAGACTGCCAGCCTATATCAACGCTTAGCAACAGGAAAAGTTATGATTGCGGACTTCACCGGTGATAGCGTCACGCCTCCGCGGGAACTGATCCACGTGACCTTTGCCATTTGTATTTCATGAAAATGAAACAAAATATACAACAGAATGAATCTAGACCAATAGCACCTTATCACTTTTGTCCTGATGTCGCAGTTGGTTGGTTAAATCAGATACTTACTAACTCTCTAGACCATTAATTAAATGCCGACGTTTAACCAAGTCACTAAAATTCCGTCAGACAAGTGAGTGAACGCAACTTTTAACGAGTTGTCTAAACGTTCTAGACAACAGACATATACAATATAAATATTTTTATGTTTACTTAAGTTTACGTTTGAAGTATGTTTTATTGTTGTTACATGTTCAACCTAACACGAAGGATAAAGGGGGCTTCGCTTCGCTCACCCCCTTTACCCTTCACCTAAGCTACCGCATTGTTTTGCCCTGATATAATCGGTGCAAATCAGCTGTTGTCGTGACGCCATCTTGCTTTCCAACACGCCGACTTTCGGTAAGACAGATTGTTAAACGTTTTCGACGATGCTTTATTTATATTTATCAAAACGCTAGTGAGTTGGGTAAACATCGGCATTTAATTAACGGTCTAGAGAGTTAGTTAAGTGTCTGATTTAACCAACTAACTGGGACACTGACATCGAATAATTTCAATAAATAGCTTTTGAAAATCTGACTAATCACAACATCGCGTACACCAGCAAAGTCGCAATAAAAAAGCTCGCGTCACATAATCGTGTCGTAATTGGTCAATTTTGCAATCGCGATTGAAATTCCTCTGTGTCAGAAGTACGAGATGAGGTACAGTGGCTGTAATCCACATCTCTAATATCTATCGCAATCAATTTGAAATTGACGTTTTAAAAGAAACGTCTGTGCGGGCAGCAACATCTGGCCGAGACGGTCACTGGATGGGTGTCCGTTCTATGCGGTATTTGTTTCTGCGTCAGAACACGGAGCGCCTTCCGTGTTTCGTATGACACGTTAAGCTGCAGGTCCCGGCTACTGTCGCTACTCGGTGGTAGTAGTCGTAAAGCTGTGTCAGAGGCCCCGACACCCCTCCGTCTACTTGCACTGAGCCAGCCTGGTGGAGTATGGCTAAATCTTACTCGTATCCGGGCAAATTCCAAATGTCTTTATTATTTTAGATATTTACATATACTTAGCAATCGTCATTTTTTGCCACTTCTCTACATTGGACCACTGTGGCACACACAAGGCCACAAGGTCCACAACCCTCGATGGGCTCATTAATGGGGGGCTACACACATATGTATATACATAGTCAGGTCATAAGTTTTGTCACATGTGCAATATGAAATAATTTAGACATGTTTATTATTTATGTAAACATTTATATAGCAAAATGAACTTTATAAAACATAGATTCTTATGGTAATAAAGTTTATTCAAAATGACCCCCGCGATTTTGAATACAGGCCTTTATTCTGCGCGGCCAGTCGTCTATCGCAGCACGAACGAGGTCCATGTCAATATCGGCGGCTGCTTTAATCAAGGATGCCTTGAGTGACTCCAAATCAGGATGAAACTTTGAGCAGGCCTTTTCCTCCAAGTGTTGCCATATCTTGTAATCTAACGGACTCAAATCTGGACTGGAGGAGGGCCAGTCTTCGTGCCGGATGAAGTCAATTTCACGCGCCGCCAGCCAGTCTTGTGTGCTTTTCGCTCTATGAGCTGGCGCAGAATCTTGTTGGAATACCCAGTGCCTGTTATTAAACATGGTATGAGAAACAGGTTCCACAAGGTTCTTGAGGACTGTATTTTGATACACAACTGCATTCGTTTTTACACCTTTCTCACAAAAATGTACCTCAGTTAAGCCCCAATAAGAGACTCCCAACCAAACCATGAGCGAGGATGGAAAATGACCTCGTTGGACACGCGGAATACGGTTGCTTGCTTCTTCACTGCTGTGTGCGTACACCTTATCATTTTGTTTGTTGTAGCTCTCTTCCACGGTGAAAATTTTTTCATCCGAAAAAAGAATTTCCCGATGCTTTTTTCCCGCGTACCGCTTCAACAAAGCGCGGCATCTCTTCAGTCTCAGGTCCATTAAACGAGCGTCCAAACGATGTCCTGTTTTTCTTCGATATGCCCTAAGCCCTAAGTCTTCATTTAACACCCTTTTCACCGTGGTCCTGCTTAACCCCATCTGAAGGGCCAACAGTTTCTGCTTACGTATGGGATTTCTTTGAATTCGCGCCTTCACAGCTTTTATCACTGCTGGAGTCCTAACAGAGCGAGGGCGACCACTTCTTGACCTGTCATCTATACTAGAGTCTTCATTGTATCGTTTTATGGTACGATAAACGAATCTTTTGGTGTAAGTCGAAAATCTGAATTGGGGCGTAACCGCAACGATGCAACGCAATAACTGCGACACGGTCTTCTTTAAGTGTCCACTCCATATTAAAAAATGTGGAAAATTCTAAAAATTACATATTTTTATTTTCATGAAAAATTCGAAATTCGAATTCAATAAACTTTTTTGTGGCCAGCGTTCTAAATTCAAAAGTTTTTATGGTGTGACAGAACTTATGACCTGACTGTGTATATTAGGTCTTTACATATGAAATTGGCGTTTCGCCGTACTGGCCACTTTGATCTTAAATATCTCCTCTTTGGTTAGGAATTCCAAATTCAAATTTATACAGCTATATACTCATGTATTTGTGTTTATAAAATTATAATTCATTTGTTTTTTCCTCAATTGTTTTTTTTTGCGTCACTCAGCTTACAAAATGGAAAACTTGAAATATCGCGTTATTTACGAGTATGAGTTCTACCGTGGCACCAGTGCTGCAGAAACGGCTCGAAGGATTAATGATGTGTATGGCGACGGTGCCGCAAAAGAAAACACAGTGCGTTTTTGGTTTCAACGTTTTCGTTCTGGAAATTTCGACCTGCAGAACAAGCCCCGTGGACGGCCGGAGACTAAAGTTGATAATGAAGAATTGAAGGCTATTGTGGAAGCGGATCCACCGCAAACCACGTCTGAGTTAGCTGCAGGCTGCGGTGTTAGTGATAACACTGTTTTAATCCACTTGAAGCAAATTGGCAAGGTGAAAAAGCTTGAAAGGTGGGTACCTCATGAACTGAGTGAAGCAAATCAACAAACGCGCGTTGAATGCTGCGTTGCATTACTCACCCGGCACAATAATGAAACGATTTTAAATCGAATCATTACCTGTGATGAAAAGTGGATCCTGTACGATAATCGGAAGCGCTCATCGCAATGGCTGAACCCTGCCGAACCAGCCAAACCATGCCCCAAACGAAAATTGACTACAAAAATGTTACTTGTGAGCGTTTGGTGGACTAGTGCTGGTGTCGTTCACTGCAGCTTTCTTAAATCTGGCCAGACGATTACGGCAGATGTCTATTGTCAGCAACTGCAAATCATGATGGAAAAGCTAAACAACCGAGGCTGGTCAATCGCTCTAGGCCACTGCTGCTTCATGATAACGCTAGACCACACACTGCACAATAGACGGCTACCATATTAGAGGAGCTTCAATTGGAATGTCTCTGACATCCACCGTACTCTCCGGACCTTGCTCCAACAGATTACCATATTTTTCGAAATTTGGATAACTTCTTGAAAGGGAAAAATTTCAACTCCGATGGGGCAGTCCAAACCGCCTTCAAAGATTTTATTGATTCCCGTCCGAATGTTTTTTTTTAGTAAAGGGATCGAAGAACTACCTATGAGATGGCAAAAGTGTATAGATAGCAATGGTACATACTTTGATTAAATAAATATATTATTTATTATTATTTTATAGATTTTATAGATATGTAATTTACTTATATGTATTTTATTATTGTTTAGATATTGTGCACTGCCTACCCTTTATTGATAAAATTTTCTGTCATGCCTTGGTTTGCTGGAAGAAATCTGTTTTTAGAGATAAGCTCGCCTTTGTACATATGTTTTCTCTTAATGTATCTTTTTTAAATAACTGTGTTCAATAAAGAATTATGAATTATGAATATTATATTAAAAAAAAAACGACTATGTTCCTCCCATGCAAAACGCCAATTTCATATGTAAGGACCTAATATATGCCAGAATTTCACTGTCATATCATAAAGTTATACTTATTGCAATCATCACGTCCCGACGGTTATGAAAACACGGGGAGGAATACGGGCCAAGTAGAGTGAAAATTGCAAACGAAAAAGGTTGCTGAAGAAACTCTTTTCATTAACGTGGTTTATCCTTTCGGAGGCTGTTCAGAGCGGCGCCCTAACACCAGCGGGATAACAATAACGAGATAAAAGTGGAGCATGACTAATTACGGTAATTACGGAATGTTTTGTGTGTAAACGGTTTGCCCCACCACCCACCATCCCCTCGCCAGGGACAGTGCACAGAACAATTAATATTCGAAACGCCATCCGCGGACACTGGCGAAGTACTAGGTTTTACAACCGACTTCAAAATGGCCGAGTCGGCAGTGACCCTGCCTACGAAACCAAGGGTCCCGGGTTCGAGTCCTACTGGGGGCAAATATTTGCTTGATGAGAACGAATGTTTGTACCCTAGTCATGGCTGTTTCTCTATCTAAGAATAATATTTATCTATATAAGTATGTGTATCGTTGTCTAGTACCCAAGATACAGGGAATCATAGTTTGGGGCTAGATCAATGTGTGTAAATAGTGTCCAAGGTATTATTTATTTATTTATGAATGAATGAATACACGAATGAATGAATGAATTATTTTGTTTTCTTCCGTCGTATGTATTCTAAATTCTTCCAATGTGTTTCAATGTTCCTTATTTTCATTTAAATTTCTTTAATTGCAATGTATTTGTGTGTGAGTTCACTGTTTTTATTAAAAAAAAAATTAAAAAGGAGGAGGTTCTCAATCCGGCTGTTTTTTATTGTTTGTTACGCGATTATTCCGCCAATTATGAATCGGTGTTGGTGATTCTTGTCTTGATGGGTACGTCATATTTCAGAGGTGGTCTTTTTGACAGATCGACAAAAACTAAACACATATCACAGGTGACGTTTTGGTTTCTAGTTCCGTGCAGCAAAAGTTTTCATGTGCACAGACTTCATTCGCTTCCCGACCGGGGAGGAAGAAATAGGGCTTGAACTTGATGTCGGTTTTTTAAGTTTTTAACTTGGTGAATTATTGAAACTTGCATTATTTTGAGTGAGCAATTATATCAATGTTGCGACGAACATTAGTTTGCATCTATCATCACATGCATTCCTACAGCATCGCGCCTTTTCCCATTATTCAACACTCCATGTTGCGTGATAATGGGGTTAACCCATCGCCCAAGCTGTATCTTGAACCCCGTAATATACTTTTATCTACACACGTATCATAAACCCTCTTTACTGCGTACAAAAACCGCACGTTACGATCAGCATAATGTTAAACTACTTGGTAAAAACTCATTACTTATCTGAAAAATTACACATTATGACCATAATGTGTAATTTTTCTACATATTATGACATTCAAATTTCGAACGCCGACGCCCGCCTGCTTTCCGCCCCTAGTTTGTCTGTGAAGTTGGTACTGACATTCAAATTTCGAACGCCGACGCCCGCCTGCGTGAAATTGGTACTACAGAATTAGCTAAACAACTGCAGAGCCACAATGCCGGTCAAACATGCGGTTCCTGAACACATCAAAGAGAGCTTATGATATATGTGTAGATAAACTAGTGTATGTAAGTGTACATAATTAGGCATTAAAACTCTCGAGTGATATTATTATGAAACTCGCCTTAGGCTCCAACCCACTCTCGATTGTTAATGCCCTCCATTATAAACTACTATTATGTATGAGATTTCATTCGCAAGACGGCTCCAGTGCTATTACTCTGAGGGTGAGTGTCACAAACTCATTAATAACAATTAGTGCGAGCAGTGAGTTTAGCACCGATTGTGTGTTGTGGTAACACTGCAATGACAGTTGTCGGGTTATTTTTTTTAAGCCATGAAGGTACAGTACGATTAACATGACATAACATAGCGTCACGCCTTTTCCCATACGGGGTGGCAGAGGCACAATTGTGCCCACGCTCAGCCAGTTATTCAATTAGTTATTCGCGTGACAGGGGGCTAGCCCATCGCCGCAGCTATGGAGTAATGAAGTTCACCATCACCGTTGCTATGCCCGATAATAAATTAATTATCTTATTGGTATTACATGGTCAGGAATCGAACCTGCTTCTCCTGTGTGAGAAGCAAGCGTGAAACCCATTAGACCACGGAGCTCATAACTATTACTTTAATGTTATCGCTCGACACTTCTCGATGTTAGTCGGTGAAAGTGATCGTCCTGGAAACTTGAACTTTGGCACAGAGGTGCGTGCATCATGAAGAGGATATTAAGGGAAAAATCTGAAATCAAAAACAAAATTTCTTAATAACTGTAAATCAAATCAAATTCGTTTATTTGCGAAAAATATGGTAAGGAACGGATATGTAGATATTTACATACTTAGCAATCATAATTTTTTGCCTCCTCTCTACATTAGACCACTGTAGGAGTAGAGTAGAAACTCCCACAGATTGATTTTTAGATCTCTTTTAAAAATTGGTTGTGCTTAACTAACACAATCATTACAATATTAAATAACTTAAATAATAAGCAGGAAAAAAGTTAATTGATTTACGATAAAAAAGCCGAGAAATGTCGAGCCGGTAGAGCCCGGTAGAGGTACTGTAATATCCCGAGTGTAGCGATGGATTCCGAGTCGCTGGATAATAAAACAGCTATGTTGTTAAACATAAAACACGCCTTGTGTCATACGGGGTGGCAGAGGCACAGTTGTGGCAATTATTTTTCATATTCTTTATTGCAATTAAATAATGAAGGTACAGAGAGTTACAAAAACTGTTACAAGCAAAGGCGAGCTTATCTCTAAAAAGAGATTTCTTTCAGCAAGCCTAGGCAAGGAGAGTTTATGCAATAGGACAGTCCGACCGAGTGCGCAATAAAACTGTATACAAACGTTCGATAATTACTTTCAAAATACACTAAAATAAAATATACCTAATAAATAAAATAAACAATTTGAATCTTCATAAAGTGCACCTAACGATCTGGGTTGAAGAATATCGAAATTCATCGACAAAAAAAAACTCACCCTCCCAAAAAAATTATAGCCATTTTTATCTTGAAATACGCTATCTGGGTACCAACTGCAAAAAAAAACTTCGGAATGAGTCTTTCGTAGCTAAGTTGACTAATTCGTGATGATAATAAAAAGTTGTGGAAAAAGTGGTAACGGTAAACGAAAATTACGCTTTGTTTATGAAATAATAGTGTTTTTTTCGAGAGTTTTTTAGTAATTGCAGATTTAAGTTATAATCGGAAGCACTGCGGTTTTTGTCAATTGTCAATTGTAAGACGGGCTGGTTTCCGCAACTCGACGACGAAAGCGCCTATTTTGCGTGTGGGTGGGAATGCGATATCATTCGAGCCAACCCAACTCCTCCAGGAACGCCACCGCCAGCAGGCCCTTTACGTTACCGACTATCCCTGGAAGGTCCCTCGATTGACCGAGGTGTTTAGCCCTGTAGTCCGCTACTCCTGTGTACTCCATGAGGACGTGAGCAGCCGTTTCTTCTGCCTCCAAGCAGGCTCTGCAAAGCATGCGGTTTCTGCCAGCTATGTCCTTTTGATGAATATGGTTGGGGTGAGTCTTTGAGCTACCATTACTATACTATATATTACGCTAGTAATTGTAGTTAATGGGGGTGAGTATAGTTTTTGCATTCGTTCGAAGAAGCCTAAACGTGTGAGAAAATAAATATAGGTAACCGCCCTGTAATGGTTATTTTAGATTTTTTTATTAATGTCGTGCGAACCTCTTCTGAGGTGTCAAGTCAAAGATCACTTGGTCAGGTTGTCCATCGAGAACCTGGAAATTTACGACTTGATGATAATTTGTTGCTCGCTAGCACCAATCCGGGGAGGACGTGCAGGGCTGTGGGAATCAACTACTTCCGGCGGGCTGTCCAACTCAAATATCTCAAGACAAATTGCAAACGCTATGAATGTCAGATCGTGAGAAATAATCTCGTTATGATTGGCCAAGCGTCAACATGAAGTTTGCGAACTTCTTTCACATTTGTTTATGTCACCATCAGATAGTCAGAACCTTCAGGGCCTTACCACAAAAAAATAAACTAATGTTCAACGCTTGTTTAAAAACAAAACTGTATGGGATTTGATGTTTATTTTGAGGTTAAACGCTGTTTTATATTTTTGGGGTAACACGGTTAGTTGATCAACTATTGACAGATAGTAAACCAGACCGACAGGTTTTAGAATTTACGTTTCTTTTGTTCTTACATGTCAACCTAACACGAAGACTATTCGGGGGCTTCGCTGCGCTCGCCACCTCTAGTCTACCGCAGTGTTTGCCCTGGTATTTCGTTTGCAATTAAAGTTTAAACCAGTTTACTATATAAGGGTTTAAACCGTTAGTTTATCAACTCAGGCGTCATATAGTAAGCAGTATGCTACAGTTTACTATCTGTCGATATTGACCAACTAACGAGAAAAAAAAACGTTAGTTTATCAACTAACGGTTTTGACAATCTTACGGTGATATACATACAAGAATTAACACGATCATCTTATCTTTGTGCTCTGTCTTCTAGCCTTGAATGTAATATAGACTGAGGCACTATAAAGTTTAAAACAAACCCGTCATGTTATGAAAAACGTTAGTTTATAATGTATCGCGTGAGATTGTAAACTATCGATAAATTATAAACTCAACGTCAAATTCTAAACATTATGCTTAAAATTTTAACGTTGATCCTGCGCGAGATGAATGCATGATAAGATAACGATAAATAATTGAAATTATTAATGTTATTCAAATTATCCTCGACTCTTGTTATTATCATTATTATTATTGTTGAATTTGATAATGTATAGGTAATTTATTGTGATGTCTTTGAGCAGCAATTCGGAATGTTGTCCAAATGAAATTTAATAATAAGAAATAAATAATATAGTTTGATTCCAAAATATACATTATCCACGCCTCGTTGACTCGCCATTGTAGGTATCATAACTACCTGCCGCTCCCCACAAGGTATTTAACGGGATGGTGAGGTTTTTAAGCAAACCGAAGCCATATGGAATATTTAAGGGATCCTCTCAGCGGGGCGCTAAAATGTTTATAAACCTCCCCCGCTAATGACGAGAGTCTCCCGGAAAATGGTTGCTTTTGTCGAATTGAATAAGAAGAAAATTGAGTAAAGTGCCGCTCTAAGAAATCCTCGGAACATAGAACGTATTATATATTATGTTTAAAATCAATACAATACTCAAGCAGTTAAAGCTATCTAACTAATAAATGACTTGGAATCCGAAAGCTTTGTTCTGCAGTACTACTTGTCCTACTTACTTCGTATATCATCATCAATAGGTAATTTCCGATAACAATATGTACTCTCAATATTCACGTAATTGAATCGATATGGTGATCCACAATAGTAGTTTATGTGACTGCTGCATAATGGAGGGCATTAAAACTCGAGAGTGGGTTTATGAAACGAGCCGAGGGCGAGTTTCATAATAATATCACTCGAGGTTTTTAATGCCTAATTATGTACAGTGCCATACACTAGTTTATCTACACACATATCATAAGCTCTCATTGATGTGTTCAGAAACCGCATGTTTGACCGGCATTGTGGCTCTGCATTTGTTTAACTTGTTCTGTAGTACCAACTTCTCGCAGGCGGGCGTCGGCGTTCGAAATTTGAATGTCGGTAGTACCGACATTCAAATTTCGAACGCCGACGCCGAACGCCGACTCCCTAAAATATAAAGCAAGTTTTGTGAAGTTGGTACCGGGTACCAACTTCACAAACAAACTAGGGACGGCACGCGGGTGGGCGTCGGCGTTCGAAATTTGAATGTCATTATATGTAGAAAAACTACACATAATGACCATAATGTGTAGTTTTTCAGATACGAAACGAGTTGTTACCAAGTAGTTTAACATAATGCTGATCCTAAAGTGCGGTTTTTGAACGCAGTAAAGAGGGTTTACGATACGTGTGTAGATAAAAGTATCTTATTTGACTAACCAGTATAACCGGTCCACTAATAGTCCGTCGCCTTGACAAGGTCGTCTCGAACCGGCGCGCGCGCAAGTCTCTCGAGTGACACAATGACTCCGTTATCAATAGTGATGACACACATTCATTCATGATGACATAATTGGCTTATTCCACAAATATCCTGCGATCCTCCCCTTGACTAGTTGACAATTCAACATAAATAACTTTTAAGAACTGTCATAACGATTGTGGGTTGTACGAAAATATTGGGTGGTGACGTCACCATTGCTTCTGACCCCACACTAGGATACCCTGTGTCGTGGGAACCAGAAACAGCGACATCATACACATACACACATCCACGACCTTAGTTGTTTTTTTAAACCCCAACCGGGGATCGAAACCGGGACCTCTCGCACGGAAGGCAGAGCCACACAAGGTCGTCAAATTGATGCCAAATGGTGGTAATTTGTGCACAAAATTATATTTATAAAATATGTCTGCTCAAAGTTTACAATTCTGATATCAAGAAGCCATTTTGTTATAAGGCTTCTAAGTCTGACATGATTTTTATATTTGTTAGACTACCCACTCTAATAGCCAATTAGTATCTTGCTACTATTAGCTATACTTTGCTTTATATTTTAGGGTTCCGTACCCTATTACTAAGCCCCCCCCCCCCCCTGTCTGTCTGTCTGTCTGTCCATCACCGGGTTCTATCTGATGAACTGTAATAGGCAGAGAGTTGAAAATTTCACATTTTCAGAATGTGCATTTCTATTGCCGCTACAGTAACATATAATGAGGTAAACGAGTTTTTATAAATTAAATGGGGTACCTAGACAAGAGACGAGTTTTAATACTCCTGCGCGCTGCGAATTACCAAAACAACATCGTTCAAATATCATTAAAATTTCACAATATAACAGAATATTGGTGGAGCAATTCAAACTTCAAACATCAATATATTTATTTAAAAATAGATTTTTACGAACACTTTTTTAACGTTATTTGAATATCATCATAATGCAAGAAGTACTAGTACTGCTGCGGAACGTGTTACAGCAGCGGAGAAGAAGCGGTGCAAGAATATCGTACACTGCAACGCGGCGTACTTTTCTTTTCTGTTCCTTTTTTTTTTTTCAAAAATAGGTCTTGTCTTCCAAACGTGTGAGTGGTTGTTGTGCTGCGATGGAAAATCGGAGCTCCAAACCTCTTTGTCATTATTCAGAGTCAGAGTCAGAGTATTTTTTTTATTGAATATAAATAAATAAATTATCTTATTCAACGTCAAAATTATACTTACTTATAACTACAAGTCATTTTTTTTTATATAAAAAAAAGACTACACCGTTTCGGAAGGTGGGCCTCGGGGTTAAGAAGAAACGGCAAGAAACTCCCCCATAGCTTTTTTTTTTTTAAAGTGACTTTACAACAGGTACTGGTTTCGATCTAAGGAAATTCGCTGGCGAGTGATAGACTTGATCCATCGCCCCTCGTCGAATTTCTGTGCGCTGAGATGGTATGGACCATGCAGTTTTGTCATCTAATTATTCCTTAATACTATAATAGGACTTTCTTATCAGCTCATTTTTAACATAGTTTTTGAACCTCTTTTCAGGAAGGATCAATGATTCCTGTGGTATTTTATAGTAGAAGCGAATACAGCGCCCCATGAATGATGTGCCTACTTTACTTAGTCTAAATAATGGTAGTGCTAACCTATTTTTATTTCTAGTGTTAATTGTTAATTGTTAATTGTGTTAATTTATTTGGCTTGGCATCGGATCCGCAATCTGTAGGACAGCACCCGTGACATGCGCCCTGCCCCTCACCTTCCCCCCGCTTGAACACCCCCCGCGGGGTCGGCATGCTACAGGTGCTGGAATCGGAACTTATTAAAAAAAATGTCCTTAAGGCCCAGTTCTGGCTGTTGAGGTGAGGGGCGCCGCATTCGCCCGTCGTCTTCTGGCGGGGTAGGGGAACCGGCGGGGTAGCGGGCGGCGCGGAATAGCATCGGGCCGCCCGGATACTTTAAAATTTGGTGTTTTTTCGAATTTACTGAAAACGGAAATAAGCTAATTGATAAAATTTTAGTATTAATACGGAGCTCTAAAATAGAAAATTTTAGGTATAAAAATTATAAGAAAAATCAGTAATTTTATATTAAAATTATTGAATCTCCTTTTAAATGTAGACTATATTCTGGATTTTTTTACGTTCGAGCCAAATTAATCCAATCGCGTAACGACATAGTATTTATACTAGATTATCTCTATGTGAATAACATATAATTTTTTGAAACCTTATGAATTTATTGTCTTTTTTTTGCCAAAGCTCTCTTCGTTGGTTTTGTGTGATCTTGGGCCTTATCTTTTCTTGTTCGATAGTACGGAACCCTTCGTGTGCGACTCCGACCCGCACTTGGCCGGATCTTTATTTTATTTTTGGGCATGTCGTACTTCCCGTACTTAAGATAAGTTACCTATCTCATTAGTGAGTGGTCAGCCAGCACCGGTATAGCCTATATTCTCTATAAGTTTGAAACGTCTTTCGGTGTGTCTGTCTGTATGTCTGTCAGTCTGTCTGTGGCACCCTAGCGGTCTAACGGGTGGACGGATTTTGATAGGTTTTTTTCTGTAGGTGATAGTAGACTATCCTGCGATGGTTCTTAGATATAGTTTGTTAAAAATCGGTTCAGTAGTTCGAAAGTTATCAGCTTAGCAAGAAATCCTGCACCAGAAATTTGACAGCCGCTAAATACAGTTTAAACACAACTTCAGTACAATACGGTCAAGTTATGTAGGCAAGCCCGTCAGCCAGGTTCCCACTTTACACAGCCGTTTTGTATTTAAGTCGCATTTAGCGGCTGTCAAAAGTAATAATACATAAACATTTACATACAGGCACATACATTACTTCTAGCCCCACACTAGGATACCCTGTTTCGTGGGAACCAGAAACAGCGACGTCACATATCTATTTCGCAGTTAGTTGGTTAAATCATACACTTAACCGATTGGAGGTCCAGGAACATTGAATTTCTCAGAGGCTATAATGTCCAGGATTTTCGCGGGTGACAATTTGCAATTGACTTGCGTTAGATATTTGTTTTTTCGGTTAGGTTATTATAAATGTTTTCTAACATATTATACACCAGAATAATCCTCATGAAATTTCCTATCATATAATGTAAAATACTTCCCTATGATAATACAAATGATTAGCTTTTTCTTCGATTATGTTTGCAGAATTTATTATTTTCACAGCAACTTCTAATGATATTTCGTCCATAGAGCCCACTTACACAAAACTGACACTATTTACTGCTTTCCACATGACCACCATTATTTTCCGCGGCGATTACATCTATTATTGTATCACAAAACATAGTAATTACTTCATAGTAAACAAAAATAGACAATCACGAAATATCATGGCTCCTTTCATTCAGAAACTGAATCAACCGAGGTAGCGTTCGCAAAGGAAGTTGAAACACGTTCGTAATTTTATATAGAATATTACGAACTTTATGAATAAATGGGTAATTGTTGCTCAATTCAATTTGGACTGGCTTGTTTGTTAATAATTATTATTTTTACTAATTCAGTACCTAGTAACTATCATAATTTTTTAGTAGGTATAAAAACTGAGTCATAAGCTGATACGGCAGAATAAAAATGTAGAAAGTGAAGTCCTAGGAGCAAACAGGTGGTTTTATTTATTACTACTAATTTACTCCCTCACTACAATAACTCCCCCGTCAAACCACCTGGCCAAAAATAGTGATAAATACCTATTTTGACTCCGTTTTCTGATTGATTAATATGAGAAATGCGGACTTGGCCTCGCCGCCATTATGCGGCTTCAAAGTCAGGCTGTTATTGACTACGGCTCACTACTATATCTGTCCAATGATCTTTTGGCGTGTGAGTGACGTTTTCAGGGGGGCGCCAGTTCTACGCAACCTAATGCAATGATCCTGTCAAAAAGCGATAGTTTCTATATACCCTGTGTGTGTGATTTTAACCCACATAAATTGATTAACCTGCCTATGTTAATGTCATTTTGTGAGGATATTCTGGTGGGATTCGAACCCACCTATTTGGTCACCTATGTTATTGCCATTTTTTGACGATTATTCTATCGGGATTAACACCGTTATTTGATTACTTGCCTAGCTGTGTGAGGATTATTCTAGTGGGATTTGAACCGACATTTGATTACCTGCTTATTTATCTGATTTTTATACATGACTATGGGGGGATCTGATATTCTGATCCCACGTATTTGGTCACATGAGCTGCGGGGTTTGAAAAGAAAACGAGAAAGAAATACACAGGAAAAATATTTTATTAAAAAAGTGATTATTTTACAACTATAAAAACCACGTAGGCCACATGAGCTGCGGGGTAAAAGAAGACGAAATATACAGACATAATTATTTTTTTATAAAAAAGACCACTTGAAATTACAATAAAAAACAAATGTACTAGGTATTTACAACAAAAAATAAACACATTTGTATTCATATAGTATATTTATACCATACATATGGATGTATGGTATAAATATACTATATATATAATATAGTGGATGATCACTTATATCTGTAATAAACTAGATGATTAGGTTGCCCAAGAAGCTATATGTACGTAGTTTGCAAAATAATAAATTCGAATGTCAGGGCGATGAGAGAAATGTGTGAAAGTAACAGGAAAAAAGGCACTTGTATATTTTGATGAGACTAGTGGAACGAACATCTTACATGAATACTAAGACATATAACAAGCACGAGCTTGTTGATCAAGCCAAGAATTCCGCCTAGTACAACTTACACCATAAGAAAAATATCTGGTTTTTACAATACGGTGTCCCTGATAATTGCCCTATTTATTGAAATAACATTGTGTGAGTACGTTGCATGCAATTGCAAAAAATACCAGCTAGGCACATTCAAATCCCGCTAATAAAAACCTTATATTCATCAACTCCCACGCTCAAGTATTCGTAAAAGGGTACATTCTAAACGCGCTTCCGTGACTGGACTCTGATTTGTTTATCCTTGCCAGGCAATTGTTGAGAACAGTGCCAATATGTCCAACAAGGTTCAAAGCACATAAACTGGTCGCAAGTGACGCATTTTGAAGCTACCGCTTTACGAATATCTGTACTGTAGTACTGTTCCTCCCGGAGAAACTTCCACACCCAGAGCGACGGTGGGTAGGTGATGAGGTCTTGGAGGTGGTCGAGCACTGGAAGATATAAAAAAAACAACATATAAGGACTAATAAAACAAATATACCATTACATTACTGATTATGAGGCATAGATTAAGTGATATAAAATAATGATTTTAAATAAAATACTCACGGAATCACCGGTCTCCAAATTCTCGGTTCTATTTGAACTTCGGCCTCCCTCTCAGTGAAGGCTGTCGCGGCTAACACCATATCCAGGCAACGCCTGGCCCGTAGCTCATCGGATACTCGCTGAGGCACAGGCGTCGCCGACCTCGACCTCGAAGTGGATCGCGAAGATCGACTGAACTTACTAGAAATACAAAAAATAAGATACAGAAAAAAGACAGTTTAAGAAAGAGTTTGTTTTTCAAGATACATGTACGCAAACAATTTCTAAACATTTTTCCTCAATTTACATCTGATACATATTTTTTCGTTTCAAATGTTTTTATTTTATTTATTTATTTAATTATTTACGCTTTTTTTTCATCATCGTAAGGAAACCTTCATTACTCCATAGCTGCAGCGATGGGCTAGCCCCTCTGTCACGCAAAATGGAGTATTGGATCACTGGCTGAAAGTGGGCACAGTTGTGCCTCTGCCACCCCGTATGGGAAAAAAGGCGTGACGCTATATTATTTATTTATTTAGATTTGTTGATGTTGCACAGCATATTATTTTAGCTAGACTCAATAAGTCAAATACAAGCATCGAAACAAGTGCTCATACTGAACCAAAAAAATAAATATGTAGGTATATAAAAAAAATCTCCTGTGGTTACTATAATATTTGTGAGTCGATTCCCTTTGACACTATTTGTGAGACAAATACCAAATACCATAACCCAATTTTAGAAAACAAAACATTTTTTTGCCTACGGTACTTACATCGAAGATTTGGACTTATTTGTTTGGAATTGCGATATTACATCTTATACGATAAGTTACGTAAAAACAAACATGGAAAACGTAATCCTGGTTAAATTACGACAAAACTGATATATTTATTTTATCAAACTAACATTGAAATATATCATAAAGCTACAATGGACGCCGGCCGTGCGGAAGTCGAATGCCGACGGAAAAAGTTTTGAGCCTTTTTCCTCAAACATATTTTCCGAAATGGCTAAAATCAGCAATTAGGTATATAATACATCACACAAACACTTACCGTTTCAATCCTCTAGGCATATTTATTCCGTAGCGCACAACACAAAAAACCAATCACAGCAGTGTGACAACAATGGCTGAATTTTGGTGCCAACAATTCGTATTTTTTATCATCTGAGTCGTGATTGGCTATCTAATGTCAATTTCGTTCATTCTACAGTATAGCCAACGTAACAACTGATAATATGGGTCCCATTTCCGGCTGCGTTTCTAAATCTAGTTATTAGTTATGGTACCTCGAAGTTTGCAACTCCCGTTAGGCACAACTGTCGTGCGCGGGACATTACCCGCCAAATAAAATTCGGCACAACTGTCGTGCTTAGGACATCGAAGAGGTTAACTAACACCCTAGACCGTTAATTCCGTCAGACAAGTGAGGGAACGAAACGTTTAATGAGTTGTCTAAACGTTCTTAAGCAACAAGCATACAATATAAATACACTTAAGTACTACAATTTAATTTTTTGTTGTTTTTACGCTTCGCTCACCCCCTTTACCCTTCACCTAAGCTAATGCGATGTTTTGCCCTGATATAAGCTGTGCAAATCAGAAGTAAAAAGAAAGACTCCGAAAGTAATCGGCTTTTGTCGTGACGCCATCTTGTTTTACATTATTTAACCAACACGCCGGCTTTTGGTAAGACAGATTGTTAAACGTTTTAGACGATGCTTTATTTACATTGCTAGTGACTTGGTTAAACGTCGGTCTTTAATTAACGGTCTAGGGTGTTTGTTAAGTGTCTGATTTAACCAACCAACTGCGCCATGTACATAATAAACATCTTAGTCCGGGTTTTTTTAGGGGTTCCGTACCAGAAGGGTGCCAAACGGGACCCTATTACTAAGCCTCCACTGTCCGTCTGTCTGTCCGTCCGTCCGTCCGTCACCGGGCTCTATCGGATCAACCGAAATAGGTCGAGAGCTGAAATTTCCACAGAATGTGCATTTCTGTTGCCACAACAGCAACTAATAATGAATTACACGCAATTTTTAAAGTTAAATGGGGTCCCCATTCAAGCGATTGTTTTTTTTAAATCCCTGCCCCTGCGAAATACCTCCTAACATCATGATTCAATATCACCACAAATATCACTGCTTTTAATAACTTTGAGATGGCTCAATCGATTTTGCAATCTTGAGTTTCCGGGTTCGATTCCCAGAGAACACATATATTTTTTCTTTTTCTTTTAGTTTTACTATGTAGGATTTAGTGTTTTATTTCTTTTACGGATGGTACGGAACCCTTCGGGTGCGAGTCCGATCCGCACTTGCCGATTTTTATTCTGTATGGTTTTTGTTTCAAGTATGAAGTCAAAGTTGGAGGACGCATGTGCACGCACGACCTCATTTCCGTAACATTTTAAAATTTCGAATTCATGTTTCTTTTTTCTTAATTTTTTTGTCCCTTTTACGGAAAAGGCCAAGGTATCTAGACCGTATAGCCACGTCTTCAGTGTTCACATCATTGTTGTATTTCGAGTTCATAATCTATGATCGAGGTATTTTGTTTATTTATGTGCATAAAGAATCCATGTAATATCTGTCACCACGCCGTACGATGTTGCTATTATTACTCCGGGAATGTTTAATGCCGGCAGTCCCAGCTTTAGTCCCGCCGCTGGGTATAAATACCCTAATCTAATCGATAGTGTAGTGGCGATATCAGAGGCTGGAGAGTTAGTAGTGTAGAGTGTGTCTGTAATGATTCTCCTAAACAGGATCATAATGTGTAACTTTATCTGAGAACGCAGTTTACCTTTTTTTTGTAAGTTTGCGTCATTTAATTCTAAATCAAAATTTATGGAATTGGTTTTATTATGAATGAATAATTCATTCAATCGTTTATATCGAATGAGTAAGATGGTCAAAGACGCAAATTGCCAAGAAAGGACATCATTGTTCACGTACATTGATACGCATAATGCCAGAGCATTAAAATATTCGTTTCCCTTTAATGTTGCTATTGCATCACCGTGAAAACACTTGAAACATATAATTGTAGCTAGCGCCTCTATCAGGTTTTTTCGGTACTATTGTGAAGGCTTTCTTTTAGAGGTCGGCTATCCAGTGTCGCTGCAACAGTTCTACAACCCTCGCGTAGGTGGCGCTAGCAGTCTTTTCAGATCGAGTCTACCTTTATTAACTTTCTAAATTATATTCATAGCAATATAATTTATTCTATGGTTCATAGTTTGTAATTCCATCAAAGGTTCTAGGCTATATCTATAAAAACATAGCAAAAACATTTACTTACTGGCACATACATTGCTTCTGGCTCTACACTAGGATACCGTGTGTCGTGGGAACTAGAAACAGCGACTCACACACATGTAAACATACAAGACCTGAGTTTTTTTATCCCCAGCCGGGGATGGAACCCGGGACCTCAGCGCCACAGAGGTCGCCGTATCCAGCAGCCTAATTATTGTTTTTACTTTGTACAGGCGTTCTTATGCTGTGAAGGTAAACATTGTGGTTTGTGAGGTCCTATTTCGATAGCTGCGAGCCCTCTGTCACGCAAATTAGTATTTCGAATAACTGGCTAAAAGCGGCGACAACTGTGCCTCTGGCCATCCCACTTGGGAAAATCTGCGGCTCAATAATTTTCAGCATCTTATAACGAACAAAGTTGTATTACGAACCTTTTCTTGAGTACAGTCCGATCTCTGTTCTTTCATAATTGGTTCCTGAATGCGTTGATTGTTGCCGGCCGGCGAATACGTTTCCGTGTTCAGACGGATTCTGAGAAGCCGGGTCATTGAAACCATTCGGCTTTCCGGCGAGTCCATTTAGATCCACCGGTATCTTTCGCTGGTGGTATTGTTTGGGCCTGGATCCGCAACTGACAATTAGATTGACGGACACTGAGAGTCATTCTGACACTGTCTTTCGCTCGGACAATAACAGCGCTAATATGAGAGAACATCGGCAGCTGGCGTACCACTTCATAAGATCAATGTTTTGAGAACGTATTTTCGCAATATATCAATTTCAGTAATTTCAGGGATTTCTCTAAGTTTTTCAAATTATTTCCAAGCTTAAGAGATAAATTAAAAGCTTGTAAAAAAATCAGAATCAAAAGCGTAATTATAGCATACAAAATGGAACGCGATGTGGGCTGGTCCATGATGTCCAACGTGGGGATAACTCAATGGGGTTGGCAACTGTCAAAGTGGCGCTAGTATCGGTTGGTTCCCCTAACGTCAATGTAACGCTTCTGTGTTACCAGTACGGTGTGTTAAATTGCCAGTCAAGTGCTGTGCATTGTAAAAAACCGCTGCAAAAAATACAAAATGTAGTTATATAGTTTCTTTACTTGGCATTGTATAATACACAATAACCAATTATCATAGAAAAAGTCCCAGAAATTAGTCGATCTTTGAAAGTGGCTGACTGTTTGTGAGAACTGTGACTGTTTGAAGGAACCAAATGCACGTGGTGCCACCTATGATTAGCTTTCACCGGCCAACCCAACTCAATAATTTATTGATAAATAAAAATGACTCAGTTGCAACTGGATTATGACGTGGATATGGACGTGTGGAATGGACAGGACTGGACCGCTTTACCGAGGCTATGTACCTGCATGCATGCTGGGATCATGGGCTGGGCTGGGCACACGACACCTAAGTAGCTGCATGCTTGTATCATGGGCTGGGCTGAGCATTTGATACACTGAGTTTTACGAGAGTTTAACAATAAATTATTAGCTGTGGACCAATTCAAGGTTAAAGACTATACACCATTAACATCATCAAAATCTTCTTTTTTTCTTTCAATTTTGAAAGTAAGTACAAGACAAGACAAGAAAATGGATAACTGTGATTTGGCTCTTTCATCCGTTTTCTTTTCACACAGTAAACATATCATAAACATTTAAATCCAGGCACATACATTGATTCCCGGCCCCACACTAGGATACCCTGTGTCGTAGGAATCAGAAACAGCGACGTCACACGCATATAAAATCATCCAAGACCTGTTTTTTTTCTTTATCCCCAGACGAATCGATCGGGGATCGAATTTGGAACAAGAAAAATCAAGACGTATAACATCAAATATTCGAACATTAGTGAAGTGTTCAAAATCTCAATAACAGTTATCTTAAGATTTAAATCTTACCCAGCTTTACAAAAAACCTGGATTGCATTCTGATATGCTAACTAAAGGTAACAATATATCATTGCAAGAGTAAGTTAACCTAACATGATTACCTAAACGTGGTTGGAGACGCCCATAGAGTAATAATATATCATTGCAAGAGTAAGTTAACCTAACATGATTACCTAAACGTGGTTGGAGACGCCCATAGAGTAACAATATATCATTGCAAGAGTAAGTTAACCTAACATGATTACCTAAACGTGGTTGGAGACGCCCATAGAGTAACAATATATCATTGCAAGAGTAAGTTAACCTAACATGATTACCTAAACGTGGTTGAAGACTCCCATAGAGTAACAATATATCATTGCAAGAGTAAGTTAACCTAACATGATTACCTAAACGTGGTTGGAGACTCCCATAGAGTAACAATATATCATTGCAAGAGTTAGTTAACCTAACATGATTACCTAAACGTGGTTGGAGACTCCCATAGAGTAACAATATATCATTGCAAGAGTAAGTTAACCTAACATGATTACCTAAACGTGGTTGGAGACGCCCATAGAGTAACAATATATCATTGCAAGAGTAAGTTAACCTAACATGATTACCTAAACGTGGTTGGAGACTCCCATAGAGTAACAATATATCATTGCAAGAGTATGTTAACCTAACAGGATTACCTAAACGTGGTTGGAGACGCCCATAGAGTAACAATATATCATTGCAAGAGTAAGTTAACCTAACATGATTACCTAAACGTGGTTGAAGACGCCCATAGAGTAACAATATATCATTGCAAGAGTAAGTTAACCTAACATGATTACCTAAACGTGGTTGGAGACTCCCATAGAGTAACAATATATCATTGCAAGAGTAATTTAACCTAACATGATAACCTAAACGTGGTTGAAGACGCCCATAGAGTAACAATATATCATTGCAAGAGTAAGTTAACCTAACATGATTACCTAAACGTGGTTGGAGACTCCCATAGAGTAACAATATATCATTGCAAGAGTAAGTTAACCTAACATGATTACCTAAACGTGGTTGGAGACTCCCATAGAGTAACAATCTTTCATTGCAAGAGTTAGTTAACCTAACATGATTACCTAAACGTGGTTGGCGACTCCCATAGAGTAACAATATATCATTGCAAGAGTAAGTTAACCTAACATGATTACCTAAACGTGGTTGGAGACGCCCATTGAGTAACAATATATCATTGCAAGAGTAAGTTAACCTAACATGATTACCTAAACGTGGTTGGAGACGCCCATAGTGTAACAATATATCATTGCAAGAGTAAGTTAACCTAACATGATTACCTAAACGTGGTTGGAGACTCCCATAGAAGCCTGCCATTGTCCTTAAACCGGCACTTTAAGAATTCCCAGGTCTTTGATATTTATATCTGTGGGGCCAGAGGCAATGTATGTGCCTGTAAGTAAATGTTATGTTATTTGAGCAGCAGTCTGGCCATTCGACCTTGGACAACAATTACGAACAAGAAAATGCAGGCAGAGTTTCAGATAAACATGGTGAAACAGAAATGTTTCATACATAATTCTTAACAATTTTCACTAGGTGTTCAGGCCTCTCGGCACCCTATGACCTCGCAGGGGCCCATAGCTACGAGGTAGCGTAGCGATCGGATGCCAAGAAGCAAGAACGTCGGCGTTTCACCGAGCTAAAGTAAATAGATTCTATCTGACCTGGTCTGTGCTTCGTTCCCGTCAAACTCCTGTCTCTCTGCAAGGCCTGGGTGCACCCTAGGCTCTTCTTGGTAGACAGGTTCTTCAGCCAACCAGGTATGGCTGGCAGGCCAGCTTCGACGCGCACAGTGTTACGTAAATACGAACTTTATCTGGTTCGGAGAACCACAATACACTCAGCTATAAGACAATCCTGAGGGGAGCCCGAATACAATTCCAGATGGCTTACGATTTAATTTCAATGCCCAAAATCAATACGCGTCACATTGCGGGGGCTTTTCGTCTGTCAGTTGTCAAAAACTGCTCGGTTGACAGCTCCGTCAAATTCAAAATGGCCGTTCCGAAACCATCGATCGAGTATCGATTCTGAATCGAACAATCACCCGCCCGGACAGGCACCCACCTGTCCCTTAATCTACGGGCAGCCGAGACAACGTTGCTACCGCTCGTTTTAGTACCGAGCCTCCTACTAGAACCTCTGCAGACCGGGGGGTCCCGTCCCTGCCAGGGAACAAGTTAACAATGCGCCCCCTGCGCCAACGCAGTGGCGGTAGGTTAGCATCCTTAACCAGAACGAGGTCACCAACACTAGAGGGGCTGGTTTTGTCAGTCCACTTAAGGCGCTGTTGTAAGATATGCAGATACTCGAGCGACCAACGCTTCCAGAAATTCTGAGTAAACTGCTGCAACATCTGATACCCTGACAACCGATACAATTTCACTCCCTCGAAGGGGTGCTCGGGCAACGCGTTAAGTGGCTGTCCTATCAAGAAATGGCCTGGGGTCAGAGCCTCCAGGTCATTCGGATCCGAGCTGAGCGGACACAACGGTCGCGAATTGAGAACGGCCTCGTTCTTACAAAACAATGTCGCGAGCTCCTCAAAAGTCAGCGCGGTCTGACCTACTATACGCCCTAAGTGCGTCTTCGCTGACTTAACTACGGCCTCAAAAATCCCACCCCAGTGGGGGCAACTCGTTGGGCTGAAGGTCCACTGTATACCCCGACGGGAGAGGGCCGTTCCAATATCCACTTTATTTACATTCAAAAAGTTGACTATCTCTCGTAAGCATCGTTCCGCACCGATGTAGTTAGTGCCGTTATCAGAGCGGATCAAAGTTGGAAGTCCCCTTCGAGAAACAAACCTATCCAAACAAGCAATGAAAGCCTCTGTCGAGAGATCAGCAACGAGCTCGAGTTCAGGAGCCCGACATCCCCTGGATGCACAATCAGACGGGTTCAATTCTCCTGGTACATGTCTCCAAGTCAGTGGGACCTCAGACGACACAATCTGGGAGACACGGTTCGCAACAAAAACCTCTAAGGTATGGACCGAAGCCTTCAGCCAGCACAAAACAATCTGGTTGTCCGTCCACGCGTACACCGTATCCTCCAAAACCACTGACCCACGCAACACTGTTAGAGTGTGATTCAAAAGTTTGGTCAAAAGAGCAGCCCCGGACAGTTCCAGTTTTGGAATCGTCATCCTTGTCCGAATAGGCGCTACCTTGCTTTTTGCCAAAACCAAACGCACGTCGACCTCCCCGGTGGAGGTGACGGTTCGCAAATAAACCGCTGCCGCAAACCCTCGTTCAGAGGCATCACAAAACCCGTGAAGGGTTGCCCTGTAATCCCCAGCAGGGACCAATTTCCTCGGCAGCGATACATTATTTATATTGAGGCCCAACCATTTCGCTAAATCGTTCGATACAATGCAGCCCTGAGCTCCAGAATCTAATAGGGCGCGAACGTATGTTGGGTTGCCCGCCAAATCCCAAACAAGCACAGAGGCGATCGGTAACACCACCGTCTCCGGTTGGGGGGCAACAAATTGTTGGGCCGCAAATTCCTAGCGAGGACCCCCGGGGCCCCACTGTGCCTGTAACCGATCAGGTAGGCAGCTATACGCCAGAGGGTCCCATTGTACAAATGGCCCACGCGCCGGTTCCATTGCCACCCTACGACGCCCCCCGAAGGGTTGTGGGCGTGAATTCAACCGTGGCCGCTCCATGAGCGGGGGGGACATCACATGCGACCGACGAGGACGAGGCGACGAGCGGGGCGACAACTGAGGCGGCGTCCGAGCCGCATCCGCATAGCTCGAAGGTGTCCCATGCCACCCGCCCGTTACGGCCTGCTCAACATACCCAATGTCCCGCTGAGTCGGATGCTGAGTCGCAACCGAAAACTCAGGGCCCCCCATGTGATGACCCTGAGTGCGGCCCTGCACCCCTGGGTGGCCGCGCGCTTGTGGCCCCATTGCCCGCTGAGTCGGATGCTGAGTCGCAACCGAAAACTCAGGGCCCCCCATGTGATGACCCTGAGTGCGGCCCTGCACCCTAGTACCGCCCTGTGCACGTGGGGACATTGGCCCCTGAGTTGCGCTCCGAGTCGCAAACGAATTCTCAGGGCCCCATGCCGTGTCACCCTGGGTACGGCCCTGTGGTGGCTGTTGGCCGGACCGGTTCATGCACAACAAATTGTTGTGGGCCCCACCACAATACCCGCACAATTTTGTGCGCGTGCAGTCCCTAGCCATGTGTGGCCCGAGGCACAGGAAACACCAGCCCCGCTGCTTGGCCATCCGGCGCCGTCCCTCAACCCTAAGTTCCCCGAACTTATTGCAATCGGCCACAGCATGGCCAATCTGCCTACAACATGGGCAGGTCTCACTATGTGGTGTCAATGCACTCACAGTCCCATACGACTGCCGGTTGGTGCGGTCCTTCCTCGTCGGAGGGCCCCTACTCACAGCGCTCCCGGCAGCTCTCTGTGGCTCCGAAGGATGGGTGGCCGTCAACCCCAAATTCTCTGCCCGTCGAGCCGCCTCTTCCAAAAATCCGACCAAGTCGGAGAAGGCGGGCAGGTCCTCGGCCGACCTCCCGTGAGACTGTTCGAAACGAGTCTGCACGTCAGCGGGTAGGCGGGAAAGTACAATGTACAGCAGTAGGTAGGACCATTCACCAACCGGAAGTCCAAGATTCTCTAGGGCCTTGGTGACGGACAACAACGGGTTCAAAACCTCCGTCTGTATGGCCCCGACCTTGTTCACAACCGGGATGCTAAACAAACGGTTCAGTTGGGCATCGGCCAACCTCCGTTTGTTGTGGTAACGTCTGACCAGCAATTGCCTGGCCGTTTCATAGTTACCCTCCGTAACTGTCAAATGAGCGACCAGCTCCCTGGGCTCACCCCTCAATGCTGCCACCAGCTGAGCCATTTTGACAGACTTGGTAATGTCCGATCGCATGTGCACCAAACTGTCGAACAGATTGATGAAGCTCATCCATTCACCGGACACTCCGTCAAAAGTAGGCATAGTTATAACGGGTAACCTGGTCCCCGATCCCTGATGCGGCAGAGGTGCTTCAATGTCACCACCATGGCTGGACTCGCGCTGCCTACGTATGTCCGCAGCCTTCTGCGTGATAGCAGCTGCCATCTCCATACACTGGTCGACATCCCCTAGCAACCGTGACAGCCTGTCAGGTGCGCAACCATCAACTGCTTCCGCCTGCGCGGACAATTCGAGCACCCTGTTGTAGCGTTCCTTAACGTCCATAGACCGCTCCAATACCACATCATGCCTATCTAAACGGTCTATCAGACCGTGTGCGGAGGAAAACCATCTGAGCTCCTTAGAAACACCCTTCTGTATTTCAGACAACGACATGATCGGAACGATACTTACTCACAATTTGCAGTAACTCAATTATATTGGACCCTCCAGTCTACAACACAAACGAGGGAACCCTAATCTATAACCTAAACAATGCTGATTTCCCCAAACAATAGAAACCGAGTTTTATATCTACACAAATTCTGTAAACAACAATTTAGTTTCCCTATATCATATAACACACACAGATAGTCAATATTAGTTCAAGTTATAAATTGCTATAAACTGAAAACAATGTCCAAACATTCATTAGCATTACCAGACCACTAATAGATTGACTAACTGGTAACTGGTACTTCAATCCAAATTTCAATTCACCTACAATGTACCTGTAATGTAATTACTATTCTGAGTCACATCTCAGTACAACTGGTCATTTAGGGAAAACTGTTATATCTGTCTGTCTACTACCAGCAATAGACTTATAGCTTACAACACTACCAATCTATGTGGATACAGGAACAAAACCAAGTTAGCTAATAACCGCCTATACCTACAGATTGATAGTCCCAAATCGTGGGTTCCTGGAGCCCTTGACGGCTGCAAATCTCAGGAAACCACGCTCTTGCTACCAAAATGTTCAGGCCTCTCGGCACCCTATGACCTCGCAGGGGCCCATAGCTACGAGGTAGCGTAGCGATCGGATGCCAAGAAGCAAGAACGTCGGCGTTTCACCGAGCTAAAGTAAATAGATTCTATCTGACCTGGTCTGTGCTTCGTTCCCGTCAAACTCCTGTCTCTCTGCAAGGCCTGGGTGCACCCTAGGCTCTTCTTGGTAGACAGGTTCTTCAGCCAACCAGGTATGGCTGGCAGGCCAGCTTCGACGCGCACAGTGTTACGTAAATACGAACTTTATCTGGTTCGGAGAACCACAATACACTCAGCTATAAGACAATCCTGAGGGGAGCCCGAATACAATTCCAGATGGCTTACGATTTAATTTCAATGCCCAAAATCAATACGCGTCACATTGCGGGGGCTTTTCGTCTGTCAGTTGTCAAAAACTGCTCGGTTGACAGCTCCGTCAAATTCAAAATGGCCGTTCCGAAACCATCGATCGAGTATCGATTCTGAATCGAACACTAGGAAAATGATTTGATCAGAGCAATTTAACTTTTCTCTCCTCCATCCAAATCAGCTGACTGGCCCAGAATGAATGGAGAAGTGTAAGTAAGTAAAGTAAAACTGGGAATGTTAAGTTGGCAATTTGATAATAATGATGTCCCTAGCAACCCCATAGAATATGAGTACATCTTTCAGCTGTACACGTAGAATTGTTGGATGCAGGAAAAAGAAGAAACTACATCTTTCATTTCCAACAATCACACAGATTCTAATTTATTGATGGAACCTCCAGATTGTTGTATTTTTTTCGGAACTGACAAAAGAGTCGATTATAGATTATATCGGCCCCAACGTGAATCCAAATGGTCTTAATGTATCTTGCTGCTGAACACTGTAAATAAGTGTCGAACTTTCAAGGTATTTTTAACGAGATGTTTTTTGTTTCAGGTAACAACTAGCTTTTAATTGGTTTGGAAATGGAAGCTGTCCTATGCAGGTAACTATTGGTTTTATGTGTACTAGCTCACGCTAGGATATGAAAAAGACTATGACTTTTAGGAGCGACTGAAATACTCCATATTTCATATCAAAAATGGCTTTTCATATCAAAAAATATGTTTTAGACCACTCACTTTCTTTTTCTATCACGTAGTTCTTAAATGATGTAAACTAACGTTCCTGATAAATCTGTCTACTGATAATAAATTAAACACCATTACGACAGCAAATTAAATACAAATCACCTCAAACATCAGTAATAATAATCTACATCAATTTAGACAACATACTAATCGGAATATGAAGACGGTATTCTGGCAGATTGCCACCGCGGTCACACGCAGACAAAAGTCACGATTAAAAAGTATTTTTAGCTGCGCTTACGCATCTAGTGTGGAGTTCATTCATTCCGGTTGCGTTTTAATTTAGAACGTTCCTGTCAGACGGATGTTAGCAGTGGGAGGGAGCGGACGTATTTCCATTCATAGTTACGTGAATGCTTCCTTTTCTTGTTTATTTATGTTATGATTCCTTCCTTATTGAACCGAAAGAAGCGACAAAAATATGTTAGGCAATGTTGTCGCTTCTGTAATGAGTATACCTATGAAACATAGCGGCAAACCAAAAGGTTGCCACCCCACATGGGGAAAACCCCATGTGGGGTGGCAATGGCGAAGGATAAGATAAAATTGGTAAGATGAGATGGGACCTCTTTTTAACCGACTTCAAAAAAGGAAGGAAGGTTCTCAATTCGGTTGTATTTTTTATTTTTGTGTTTTTTACGTCTAAACTGGTACTATTTATGAACCGATTTCAAAATTCCTTTTTTATTAGAAAGGGCGACCTTGCAGTTTGTTCCCAGTAGTTTGGTTTACAAAGCAAACATACTGGAATTATGATGTCATCCAGGTAAACGAAATTGCGTATTATTGCTTTACTGTGACTTATCAGGTGCTTTAAGGTCATTGTCATAAGATGAATTCTGACTTTAAGTACCGTTTCGTTTATGTCGTGTAATACGTGTTGTCTTGACTGTCAGACAGACAGATATAGTAGACTTGTTTTCGTGTAGTTTGACGACATTCGAATCCCGACCGTGAAGGAAGAAATAGGGCTTGAACTTGAAGTCTGTTTTTTATGACTTGGGAAATAAAATAGTTATAGCGGAAATATAAATCACTCACTCTGTGAAAATTTCAAGTCTTTAGCTTTACTAATGAGATACAGACCGCTGACGGACAGACGGACAGCGGAGGCTTAGTAATAGGGTCCCGTTTGGCACCCTTCGGGTACGGAGTTCTAGGTGGTATGTATAGTTTATCCCGTCTCCCTAACAAAGTGAATCCCGGTAAACAGAAAATTTTATTGTCGATTTCGTGAAACGGAGGGTTTGGAAGAAAACAACAAAAGTTACGCGAATCCGTGAATATGATAAATCATTTTAATCACGCTCACAGAATTGGCGGACACAACGGAAAACTTATTTACCATATTTTCAGCAGCAGTGACCTGCTATATGAAGGGATAAGGAATTAGGTTACCGCTGTGCAGATTTCTGTCATAATTGCATTAAGCATGCCTATATTGTCGTTGAACGAACGGGGTACCGATCTACTCGTCTAGTATCCAAATGCATAGTCTATGCTCAATTAAAGTGCCGCTTAAATGGTATACTTACTGGCGTTGTCAGTTCCCGAGAGTCAGACAGCGACATATCACTGAGGTTAGCGCTCTGCTTAATGCTTAGCCGTTGCTCCTCTCCCTCAAATATGGCGAGGGGGGTGACGGCTGGCGCACAAGTTATACTTGTGATCGGGTGCTGCTTGGGGGGACTGGTCCAGTCTGGTTTCTCATAAGTTATGTTCATTACAGGTTTTGTTTTTTTCTTATTTTTTATTTTTTTATATTTTTTCACACATGTTATTGGCACTTAAACATACGATGTTATAATATTGTCATTAAACAAATACGAAAATTTTAAAAATTACATGACCGTAGATTTTCTTGGTGCTATCTTCTCTGACGAGCGTATTTCCGAAGCACAGAGTTAATGGAGTTTCCTTTTCCTGGACGAGATTCAGCCATGAATCACCACTTAGAGGAAAATTTCGTTTTACAAACTCGAACCATAATTAGTTAGTTACTCATTAGTTAAGTTCGATAATATTTGATTGTTGAAACCATGGAGCAAGTATTAGAATAGAGTAACATAGTTCATATTGGAAGGCGTCGGCTTTAAAACTAGCATAAAACCAGATGGCGCTAGTGCGCGCTAACAGCATACGCTTCCAAAAAAATCCGCTGGTGGTTTGGCGTTAGTATAGTAAAGTCGAGTTTAAACCAAATAACGCCGGTATCTAGCTATAGATGGCGACACAAGCTTGTATACATGTGTGCGTACAATATGGTGGCATTGGTGATCAGCTGTTTTCTGTCAAATGTTTTGATTTTGACAAATCGGCCGGCCATCGTCCGTGCGACGTTGCCGATTATCTATCTCTGCGATGCGACGCGACGTTGCCAATTTGCAACAAAGTACATTTCGTTTTATTTCTAGGTACCTATAATTGCTCTGTGTTATATAATGCTTTTACAGTATTGTGCAATACCACAAAGCAAGGCGATTAATGCGTTCAGAAATAATCCGCGCTAAGTGAAATTCTACGTGAATTCAAATTTCAGGGTGTAACAGAAAGGTGCATTAATATATTTGAAGGTTGTTAGGGACATAATTCTGAACAACTTTCACTATGTAACCGATTTGATCAGAGCAATTTTAATTTCGAATTCTCCATACAGTGGCCCGGGCGATCACATGTGTTGTATGAAGTTTTGAAAAATAAAGTTACTCTGATCAAATCGGTTTCATAGTAAAAGTTGTTCAAAATAATGCCAATATCAACTTACTAATACTTACATACTACATACACAAAACTATTTTTCAATGTTTCGATGTACGGCCTTGAATGTAGTCCTACCTAGTATTTAATATTTTATTATCAAAAATTAAATAGGTATATGTACTCGTACAAAAGACTATCGCTTTACTTTTTTCCGTGTACAATGGTATGGAACCCTTCATGTGCGGGTCCGATGTCATACGCACTTGACCGGTTTTATTTTATATTTAATCTTAATATCGGAGTCTAGATCGACGCTTACCACAGGTCACAGGTAAGCTATATTAATTATTGAAGTCCAGGTTTATGCGATGATCTAAGAAAAGGCGCAAACACAGGCAATTTTTAAACAAACGAAAACTCAACTTAAAACCCTCTCGTCTCGTCTCGATGACGTCATCGAGACGAGACGAGACATAGGTGCCGGCCGAAAAATCATTCAGGGTGACCATCTCAAAAAGACAAATTGGCATACACTGAACAAAATCTGCGAAACGTGATGCAGCCAGTGTTTGGATTTGTCACAAAAATACCTCAACTTATTTCAAAGTTAACAAAAAAAAAACAAGAACAAATTTTACGTCCCCCAGCGTCCGCAACGTGTTTCTTGGCCTCGCAATTGGCCACAATATTTATACCTGGTCACACTGCGTGTGTATGTCGTTGTGAACGTGACTATTTGTAGGTGCTCCGTTACATTTAACGCAATGGTTTTGTGGATATCGATTGGGTGTTTATGTCAAAAGTCGCATCGTCAATTTTAAAAGTCAACTTCATAATAACTCATTTGCGATTGTAAAAAGAGAAAGTGTTCAGATTTTTGTAGCGACTTTGACCGTCTACTTTTAATTTCATGATTTGAACCACCCTTTGAAACGAAACGCATATTGACACAAAAAAAAAGACAACGCCATCTAACATTATACTATGGCTTCACAAAAGCTAGTATTCTTAGCTTTATTGTCGAGCGGCGATATATCTAAAATCAATAAATAAAACACCCGGCGACATCTTTGATACATTATTGGTACTAAATTCCGAGTACGGTATTTTGTATGAGTCTGCTTCCCTTTTTTAATACTTGCTCCATGGTGAAACCAAATTAACTGAAAATTGCCATAGTAACCTTTATTCAAAAGAGAAGAGAAATTAAATGTAAACAACTGTAGACCAGTTGCATTAATATCCATATTTGCAAAAACGTTTGAAAAGATTATATATATATATTTATATATATATATTTAAATAAATATAATCTTTTTGCTGTGCAAAAAGGGTTCAGACGGAATTAAACAATTAACATGGTCATTTATAACTTTCTTCGCAAAATAATAACAAATATTGACAAAAGTAATCCCGTTGTAGCTATCAAAATAGACATGACCAAAGCGTTTGACTTTGTGAACCATGACATTCTTATAAATAAACTGTTAGAATACGGAATAAGAGTAAATGAGATTGACCTTGTAAAATCATACTTAAAAAAAACGGCAACAGATGACGCAAGTTGATAAAATATATGTATTAAAACAAAAATTGACAAACCTTTCTAAACCTAGAGAATTAAAGAGGGGCGCCCTCAGGTTTGTGTCATGGGACCCTTACTACAACACCATCCCTACGGTACGGAACCCTTCGTGCGCGAGTTAGACTCGCACTTGACCGGTTTTTTTACTATTTGTATGCCACTGCGCCAAACAGAGATTCTATAGCTAAAAAATATTTTAAAGCCATTGTGTAACCTATGTTTCACAAATAAAGAACTTGAATTTGATTTATGTTTAATTTTTCTCCTTGTTTAAGGGTCTGACTTGTAAAAGTGCATTATTTTACAAGTCAGACCCTTTATTACAATAATAATAATAATAATACCTTGGACTCTATTTACACACATTAATACAGGGATATCCTAGTTTGGGGCTAGCCCAAACTAGGATATCCCTGTATCTTGGGTACTAGACAACGATACACATACTTATGTAGATAAATATTTATTTAGTTTTTATTATTATAATATTATATAATATTTATATTATTTAGCCCCCACCGGGACACGAACCCGGGACCCATGGCTTCGTAGGCAGGGTCACTGCCGACTCGGCCATTCGGGTCGTATATAATAAAAGATTTGAGTTTTGAATTTGAGTTTCAATGCTACGTAGCTTGATTTTGAGCGTGCGTCAAACTATGAGTGGTCGGCTGTGAATCCGGGAATATATGTAACTTGCAATCGTACATAATTGATTTATTCCAGTTATTCCGGGCCCGAGCGGCGGCGCTCGCTGGCTGCAATCATATTTGAATAAACCCCGCTGCGTAAGATTTACAGCATTGCAGTGTCCCCTGTCTATTGAATTATATTTACAAACATACCTTCAGTTATACGTACAATCATTGAGCTTGCCTCGGCGGCAATGGGCTGTCCCCCTGTCACGGAAATGGTGTGTTGAAATACGAAAATAACGAAAAGTTATGTACAGTTCTCCCATATACTAAACATCAATCGAACTAATTTTATAAATGTGAAAGTAGCGATGTTTGGATGCTTGTGTGTTTGTGCCTCAATGACGCTAAAACGGTTTATGAGCTAGATTGAAACCACCAGAAGGAGGGTAACGTTATCTCGGTAATTGTTAATTCCTAGGAACACGCAGATGACGTTGCGGACATCAGCTAGTTTGATATAAAACTGCTCCGATTTGGCTGTGGATATCCAACCTTGTGCTCTGTTTTCACTTTTTTCATTATAAATCTGAGATAATTTTCAAGAATTGATATTTTATTATGCAATGTGTCTATTGCCATTGTTATTTTCGGTTAATTTAATAATGCAATTCATTTTGATACAATATCTTCTATTTAGAATGTCGTTGTAATTATTTAAAGGTAACAAAGTCGAAAGGGCTGTTCAATCTGCGTCTTTTGCCATTTACCAGTAAATTAGACTAAAAATAAAGAAACTTACAACACTATAAATTGCACTACAAGGGAGAGGTTCTTTCACAGCACATTTATTTGGGACGAAGGCGCTCTTAATTTATTGTTCGCCATTTTGTTTAGTGCAACCGTGGATAGTTCTTTTAGATGTTAATTCAGTGCCTGCTAAAACAGCTGCCTACAGAAAAAATGGCAGCTGAAAATGAGAATATTTGATAAATTTCTGCGACGTCTCTGATTTGAGATTTTGGATTAATTTACTCCTTGCATGTTATGGAAAGTTAACCTGGAATGGAATAAAGAACGTCCAATCAAAGCAAGTAGAACTATATTTTGTTGGTCCAAACCACACAACTGGTTACCTTCAAGTCGGCTGGGCCTGGAGGGACTGATTCGCGTTAAGACTAACTTCATATTAAGTAAGCGTTATGTCTGTGACTGTGTTAGTCTATTGAACTTATTGCTTACTTCGTATTGTAGCTAAATCTGTATCCGTCAAATTTTTTATCAGCGTAAATCTCGTCATGCCTAAATCCTAAGCACCACATGCAATTTTGTTTCTGTAATCTTGTACGAATACCTATATTGTACTATGTCGGGCCATAAGATTTGTCAAATACAATAAATGTAATGAATGACACAAAAATCTCTGTAATACAAATTTTTGTATATCAAACGAAAGGTTACCAAATACAGATTTAAATGATATTTAAACTATTCAAAATGACCTAGCCTGTTTTCGATATAAGCCTTTAATCTGCGCGGCCAGTCATCGATAGAAGCACACACGAAATCCCTGTCAATATTGGCCACCGCTTTAATCAGGGATGCTTTGTGAGATTCCAAATTGCAATGAGGTTTAGCGCAGACCTTCTCCTTTAAGTACTGCTATATTTTATAATCCAATGGATTCAAGTCTGGACTTGCCAGTCTTCGTGTCTGATTAATCGATTCCGCGGGAAGAGAGCCAAATCTGAGTGTTTTTTGCCTTATGAGCTGGTGCAGAGTCCTGCTGTAATACCCAGTGCGTTTTTTTGAACAGTGTCTGTAAAAGAGCTTCCACGAGGTTTGTTAGGACTGTGTTTTTGTTACATGAGTGCACTTGTTTTAACTCCTTTTTCACAAAAATACACCTTAGTTGTCCCCGAATAGGAATCTCCAAGTCAAACAATGAATAACGAAGGATGGTGACCACGCTGAACACGTGGGAAACGTCTGCTCGATTCTTCACTGTTATGTGCATACACTGTATCATCCTGTTTGATAAAGCTTACCTCGACATCAAAAAAAAAAATCGTCCGACAAAAGGATTTCGCGGTATTTTTTTCCCGCGTATCGCTTTAGCAAGACTATCGAGCCTAATTTTCTTTAGTCGTGAGTTAAGCAAATTTGCTTCCGATCTTTGTATTCGCGCCTTCACTGCTTTGATCACTGCTGGAGTCCGAATGATGATGATGATGATGATGATGATGATGATGATGTTCTCCGACCGGGTTCGGTCACGGCGACTGTAACTGCTGGGGAAGGCGTCGTTCCTGTGCCCTCATATGGCTTGCGTAGCCTATTTTATTGGAAAAAGTGCGATTGCACTGGCCACACGTCAGCACGCCATTTTGGTGCGTGTACTGTATTGCGGCAGGTGTTCTGCCTCGTAGTTTGTCTCGCTTGGCATCAAGAGTGGCTCTTCTTTGGGCCTCGAAATCGAAGATCTTTGTGTGCACCGTATGTCGCCACTTTTCCTTGTCTTCCGTGAGTTCCTCCCACGTGGAATTGTCGATACCGCAACTCTTCATATGTCGCTTCTGCACGTTTTTGAACCTCAAGAACAGACCGCCTTGCTTGCGTTTTCCGTTCTGTAGTTCACAGTATAACAGACGTTTTGCAAGACGTTCCTCTGGCATCCGTCGCACGTGGCCACACCATCGCAGTTGACGCCTCATCAAGTAAGCTTCGACCCCACCAACATTAGAACGTCGTAATATCTCTGTATTTCTGATAAGAAATACAGAGACTGAAGACCACTTGACGTTCAAAATGTTTCGAAGACATCTTAGATGGAATCTGTCTAAAGCGCTGATATGTTTACGGTATGGAAACCAGGTCTCGGCGGAATAGAGAAGGTTCGGAAGAACTATGGCCATATAGACGGAGACCTTGGTGGATAGCTTGATGTCGTGCGATCGGAAGACTTTGCGCTCCAACCTCCCAAAAGCTGCAGCAGCAGCGCTATTTCTTCCATTCAATTCTGGATCAAGATCGTATTTCGACGATACAGTGCTCCCAAGGTATTTGAACTTATCGACCTGCTTCAGTGAGTCTGCGCCAAGCTTTATATCGAGGGTCGAGTTGTCGACTCCTTGAGTGTCCATCGCCATGACCTCCGTCTTGCTGACACTGATTTTGAGCCCATATTTGCGACATACCTCGTCGAAAGCCGTGAGCCACTGTTGTAGTCCCTCCACAGAATCTGACACAAAGCAAAGATCGTCGGCGTACATGATCTCTCTAATTGTATCGCAGGATGTCTTAGTGCGCGCTTTTAGTCGAGCGAGGTTAAATAGCTTTCCGTCTGTTCTAAAGCGGATTTGAATACCAGATGTCGATTCGTCAATTGATTCTCTTACGACTGCAGCAAAATAGAGAGCAAACAAAGTCGGTGCCAGTACGCAACCTTGCTTTACTCCACAGGTAACGGAGAAAAACTTGGATTGCTCACCATTAAAGCTGACACAACACACACACACACACAGTAGTCGTATAATCCGTACGAATTTTTCAGGCAGCCCAGCTTTGCCAGTAGAATCCAGAGAGCTTCACGTGGTACACAGTCAAAAGCCTTCTCTAGATCAATGAAGCAGAGAAACAGAGGTTGTCCTTGTTCTCGACTTTTCTCCTGAAGTTGGCGTACAGAAAAGATAGCTTCACACGTGCAGAGGCACGTGTGAAGCTATCTTCCGCCCGGAGAGAGCTCCGGGCGGAAGCCAAACTGGGTTTCTGGCAAGTTAGATTCAGAAACAGGGATGAGGCGGTTAAGCAGGACACGAGCAAATGTTTTCCCTGCAGAAGATAGCAAAGATATTCCTCGGTAAGCATTACAGTCGGAACGGTCACCCTTGTTCTTGTATAGGGCGCAGATACGCGAGGCGATGAAGTCATCTGGGATCCTTTCCTCGTTCCACATCTGTACAAACAGCTTCCAGAGTATTTTATGAAGTTCTGCAGTGCCATATTTAATTAGTTCAGTCGGGATGTTGTCAAGGCCCACCGCCTTATTATTCTTTTGCTGATTTACAGCGTCGATCACTTCAGTAAGGGTTGGCGGTTCTTCTAACACAGACATTGCATCAAGGCTTGTAGTACCCCGGATATGTTCCAGATCTGCTGAACGATCTACGTTGAGTAGGTTGTTGAAGTGTTCAGCTCAGCGTTGGAGAACCTCGTCCTTAGACGTTAATCTCTGCGAGCCATCGAGAGATCGTAATGGCACATTTACATGTTGGGTAGTGCCAATTAGGTTCCGGACTTCACTGTAAAATGCGCCAAGTTGTTTACAGTCAGCAAGCAGTTGTATATGGCGCGCTTTATCTTTCCACCATTTGTCCTTAGTCTCTCGTGTAAGTTTCCTCAGTTCTCTGGTGCTAACTTTTATTTGGTCTTGTAGGTTCAAGTTGCCACTCTGCTCTTGAGTACGCAAATGTTTCCGGTGTTTTTCCATAGCTTCTATCAAAGTCTGGTTATTGTCATCGAACCAGTCCTCGCGAACAAGTTTTCGGAGTCCCAGCGTTTCGGTAGCAGCTTCTTTAAGATCGGAGCTCAAAGACTTCCAGGCCTCTTCCAAATCTTGATCGCTAGTGTTACGTGTAGCCAGCCTGTTGTTCAGAGCAATTCCAAAGGCGGCTCTTGTCTCTTGACTTTGAAGTTTCTGTACGTTCAGACTGACATTAGTTGTCTTTCCACGGCGATAAGGTGGGTGAAGACGCAATTTCATCTTGATAACAACCAACCTGTGGTCAGTCCAGCAGTTAGCGCCTCTCATGACTCGAGTGATTTGCACTTGAGATAGGTCTTTTTGGCGTACCAGAGCATAGTCAATCAGGTGCCAGTGTTTAGACCTTGGATGCATCCATGTCGTTTTGTATTTAGCTGGCAATCTGAAGCAGGTGATGGTAATGGCCAACTCATACTGAGCACACAAACTTAGCAGAAGATTTCCGTTGTTATTCATGGTGCCTATGCCATGTCTTCCGAGCACCTTGGGCCACGCTTCATGATCTCGTCCAATGCGTGCGTTAAAATCGCCAAGGATGAGCACCTGCTCTCTTTGGGGGATCTTCACTACAGCATCGGAAAGTTCCTTGTAGAATTTATCCTTCGTTTCGTCGTCTTTATCCAAAATTGGGGAGTAAACGCTGAGGATGTTCAGATGATTATCGTTGTCCAGGTGTATTCGCAATGAAATGACACGATCTGAGATGTTAACAGGACACTCATTCAACCTTTGCACTATCTCGTTCTTAATTGCGAAACCAACACCAGATCGACGGGGTTTTGATGCTGCGGTTCCTTTCCAGAAGAATGTATAGCCGCCTCCATGCTCTACTATTTTGCCCTCTTCCGCTTATGGGTCTCACTAAGTGCGGCTATATCGATATTGTACCGTCGTAATTATCGGGCAACGATAGCAGTTTTCCGCTCCGGGCATAGGTTGGTGTCACGATCGAGTAGAGTTCGTACATTCCAAGCGGCAAAAGTCAATGGTTGGATTTTCGTAACTTTATTCTTGTTTCGACCGCGAGTCTGGGATGCACAGGCAGCCGCGGTTGCTACCTCCCCTTTAGGTTGGGATAAACATTTGTTTGGGGCACCTTTTCTAGCCCCCTCCACGGCTGGGCGTGGGAAGCAGTGTTCCCCTGAATAAGGCTGCTTCGTCACACAGAGTGCTGCCGAATCTACGAAGTTATTCCTTGTTCTACGCAGAAGCGACCACTCTCTCTGAGCCGCCTGTATGCAAGATAAGCCAAAGCCCGGCTTACATCGATACCGAACCTCTCTGCCTCTCATTGTCGCCACAGGGCTTGATGTAAGTCAGTGTCCGTTATATTTTCCGAAACAGTCAAGTGCGCAGGATATATTTAAGTGCATAAACGGGCGCGCATATGCAGATGCACCCTCTCGTCCTCGTCCTCCTTGGACCAATGGAACGAAGAATCGATACGATTGGAGGAGAATTTGGATGCAGTGTATGGCCGCCAGTTGCCTTGTCCTCAACTGACGCCCTCGGCATTACACGCTGCCTTGCTGACTCGCCGACTCCGCCAAGCCACTGTTGCTTATCAGTAGTCGGGCTTCCTTCGGCACCGAGCCAGTCTTCAGGCGCTATGCGGGAGGATTCCGCCCCCTTCCGGTCTGTGAACTGTCCGCCTAAAAGTATCCAGATCCATCGCCTCTTCCGCCAGCATTGCCGTACCAAAGTCCACCTTTTTCGCCGCTACTGCCGTTGAGGTCTTCACCTGTAACCCTAGGCAAGGGGCCTGTTGGTCCGCGGGAGGTATTTTATTTCCCTCCAGCCCTGCAGGTGTCCTAAGGACAGCCTATCGAGCACCCCCTATCCACCACCTGGGGACGCGTTCCCGAGGGGTGAGGCTCCCCCGAGAATCCGAATAGTACGAGGACAACCACTCCTCTGCTTATCTTCTAATCTCGAATCTACCCTGAATCGTTTGATAGTACGATAAACGTACCTTAATGTTATTTTCAATTCTTTCAGCAGTTTGAAAATCTCAGTTGCAATGCAATTACCGCGACTCTATCGTCTTTTTTGAAAATAAAGAAAATTTCGGAAAACCTGTGAATTCAGTTTCTTATAATATTCGTATTTCAAACGTCCAAAACTTTGTTTTTTGTTTTCGTTCTAAATTCAATGTTTGATTTATGTGACAAAAGTTATGGCCCGACCCATGTAGAAAAACCTCAACTATTCATAGTTGCAGCAATGGGCTAGCCCCTGTCATGCGAAATGGACTACAAGATAACTTGCTAAACATAGGCACAACTGGGCCTTGCCAGTCAATATGGGAAAAGGCTTGACGCTGATGACGTTGGTAAGAAGAAATCATAATAAAATGTCTTATGCGGAAAATCAGATGGTACAAGGATCACATAATCTTAGAAGATTACCATTTCAATGAGAATTCTTAAGTGAATGCCAACTACCGCGCTTATTAGTTTTCTGATAATGTTCATACAGTTAGTATCACATGCCAACTTTGAGGAATCCCATACAACAGACAGCACTTCACATACTATCTCGCCCAGTCACAAATTTACAGCGTGATGCCAAAACTACTTTTTGATAGTACTTGTGATTCTTAGATTGCCAACACAAAGTACAATAACAAACAAAATGTTTTAAAGCAAGTCTATAAATCTCTTTGCCTTCCTCTCTTCTAACCTATATCTTGTTAGGTCTAACACTAACAGCTACATCCCTACTTCGACTTGTTAAAGAAGAACCCTTCTAGAAGGCTTTGTTTCTATAGCAGGGCAACAACCTCTAGATCCGCGGGCGGGGCGAATGGTCCAATCAAGGCAACTGGCTCGGTGCGGCTATTCAATTAGCCGAGCCTGCGAGGGGTACCGGGGGCGGGCGGGGTGTGGGCGGGCGGGGGGGGGGGGGACCTCGGGGGAACACCCTGAAAGGGTTTTCGTACTTTAGGTCAAATTACACCGAGGAACTGGGTGGACCGTTTTATCTTCGCCATACGACGAATACGAATGACTATCGGAGTAAGAGCCTCTATCACAGCGTACCATGGGTATGTATCGTCTGTCTTGGCATATAGCCTTATTCTATGGGGAACTCTGTCGATGTGGACAAGGCTTTTATAGTGCGAAAGGAATGCATCAGGGCGATATGCGGAGTAGGGTCTATGGATAGCTGTAAACCTTTACAAACACACACACCCTCATACTTACACATTCATACTAATGCTACCTCTATATTCATAAATACTTTGCCTCTACATTAGAGAAATTTGTACATTTATAATAATAATTATAATAATAATAATACCTTGGACACTATTTACACACATTGATCTAGCCCCAAACTAGGATTCCCTGTATCTTGGGTACTAGAACTAGACAGCGATACACATACTTATAGTGCAAAAAAAATATGGCGATATTTGTGCGAGACAAACACGCCATAAAGATAAACTGTATCTAGCTTACAACAGACTGGAGTTATTCAGTATATTTAATAAGCTACCTGACGATCTGAAACTATATGAAAGACGTGTAGTATTTAAGAGTAAATTGACAAACTGTCTGCGTGATTTTTTTGAGAATAAATCTTACTAAAAATGTAAATCATATGGTATATAGTATGTATTTATTCATATTTTTCACCCACTGACATGTTAAACTTAAGAATCCCTCCTGTATAGTATAACTGATAATTTGTAAATATTTGTACACGTACTATACAAAGTCTTTATTTATCTGTGATATACGGTAAAATACAGTGTATACGTAATATAACACATACATAACACCACCCATGATGATGATGATGACGAGGTGGGACGCCCGCTGAACCCCAGCCGGGTGATCGGTCCTCTATCGTGACTATTTCACCCAATTCCCAGTGTTTGGGCACTGGTTACTGTTGGTTCAACAGATGTCTCTCCCCAAATCTTCTTCTTCGCTTAATGAATTCTAGGATGTCGCTAAACTTTAAGTTTGACAAATCATCTGCTTTAATGTTATCCATCCCTAGTACCACATGGTACCAACACCCATACTGTTATACGTATATTTAAGCAAATAAACGATTTGAATTTGAATTTTCAATGAGCAATGTACAAAGTCCTTAGTTACATGGTACTTGACAAGCTCTAAGCTCTCTCTTCCTAAGCAAGCCAGCGTTTATCTTTTCTTATAGTTAACCGCCCAAACCCCCGGAAATCGCGAAATTCAACCAAATTTCATGGTAATAAAATGCAAAACCTATAACGGGATGTCACGTCTAGATGATAGTGGGGCTTGAGAAGTTGCTTAACTTCTCGTTATTAAATCAAGCCTATGTTACATATTTCTAGGAAATATTTTAAATATTCTCAGTAAATAAAAAGCTCATAACAAATACTTAGCTTACATACTTAGCTAATTAGTGCCATAAATGTAGTCCATTTGTGCCCCCACCGACCGGCACAGGCCTTTACCCGGATACGCGTAAGATTGAGCAATACTCCACGTAACTAGTACTCCGGCATTCGAAAGTGGATACGCTGAGGAAAGCAAAATAAACAACTAGCAATGATCGCAATAGTCGGGTGCTTCATAGAACACGTCAATAAATATAAACCAATATTAGTCAAGTAAACAATGGTGGACGGACTTGAAACAATTAATAATGGAACTGCCCTCTTCCCGGGGCCCGATTATCTTTTGACTTGTCGGCGCGCAGTGGCGCCTATTCTGTTTCGGGACAAATACAGCATTTTGCGCTCTTGGGAGTAATCGATACACTATCGCTATTATTGCAAATCAGAAGAATATAGCTTACCCCTTAAGCTGAAGCACAAGTTATGCCAAATATACTGACTGCTGTCATGTCCCGCGCGAGAGACAGTGACAGCATGACTTTGTGTATCCGTCAAACTTTGAGTTGTTAGCCGTGCACCCGAGCCCTAAACATGCATTATTTTGCATGAGCGCGAAAAAATATTATTTTGCATATGTACGACAATTAGTTTGCATATGTCCTGTATTTGTGTTTCTTAGTTCAAACCCAAACTCGAAATTTCTTTATTACTGTAGATTTGACGACCCGAATGGCCGAGTCGGCAGTGACTTTGCCTACGAAGCCAAGGGTCCCAGGGTGGGGGCAAATATTTGTTTGATGAGGAACGATGTTTGTACCCTAGTCAAGGTTGTTTATCTATATAAATATGTGTATCGTTGTCTAGTACCCAAGATACAGGGAATCCAAGTTTGGGGCTAGATCAAAGTGTGTAAATAGAGTCCTAGGTATTAGGTATTAGTATTAGAACTGTGGCCTCGTTCCCCGCAACATATGACAGACAGGGTATAGCGTTTGGGGCCTTTAGTTCAGAAGGCGGCTTCATTGCTAGTGTCTCTGCGCGGACGCCCCGCGGCCAAGCTATAATTAAGGCCACGGTGCAAAGGGCTTGGCGGATGGTGACCAGACCGAGCTGGGGAAGAGGTTCTCTGCTGATGACACGTCAAATGCAATATCCTACTTAATAGCCATCGTGACGTGACGTGATATATATCAAACAACGGCTGCGTTTGCACGGCATGTCCTTTTGGGTACCCAATCCTTTAATTCCGGTTGGGTAGAACATGCCGTGCACACGCAGCCTTTGTCCACTTAGGTGGGCACGACGCCATAAAGCTTTAAATCAGCGTCGGCGTGGCAATAGGCTGGCCCTTTGTCAAGCAAACAAATTTAAACATTTACCTATAGGTACCTGTATATATACAGGCACATACATAGCTTCTGGCCCCATACTAGGACACCCTGTGTCGTGGGAACCAGGAGCAGCGACGGCTCAAACATGTAACAGCCAGCCCGGCGAAATTTCTTTCTCCCCGGCTTGGGTTCGAACCCGGGACCTCTCGCATGTAAGGTAGCTCCTCGATCGCCACTTTCAACGTTTGTGCCAATCTGTGACACCAACCATAATGTTTGGGAACATTTGACATTGCGAAGCCGTCTCTCCATGTTAATTTATGTCTTGAGAAGGCTTCCCTTGTCGTAATAATGGTCCATGTTAAAAAACAAATGTACCAAACTGAGATAACCATTTAGAGATAATTGTGTTCCTAACTAAATTCCGTTATTTCCATCAAAAAATATCACAGGATTACTGAAATATAATGTAAAAACATAATGTACTTCATTTGTCCTCTACGGCGTAGTTTGTTCAAATTCCCTTCGCCGTTAAGTTGGTTTTTCTGTAAAACTGTCAAGTATCAACAGTTTTTCTGACAGTCGATAACGCAGATGTCAGTCGGAACGTAAACAAATATTGATATAATATTTTTTAGTTTTATAATCGGAAACAACCAGCCTCAAGTACGACCGTTCCAAAACTGTGAGCAAGTGACGTCACGAGGAATGTTATTTTAAAAATTAAAAAATATATATATACACATCCATTACCCGAAATATTCAAATTAGTTTCATAGAATAGCCTAAAATTTCAGTAAATAAAATAATAGTAGTTTATGTGACTGCTACATAATGGAGGGCATTAATGGCGAGTTTCATAATAATATCACTCGAGAGTTTTAATGCCTAATTATGTATAGTTACATACACTAGTTTATCTACACACATATCATAAGCTCTCTTTGATGTGTTCAGGAACCGCATGTTTGACCGGCATTGTGGCTCTGCAGTTGTTTAGCTTGTTCTGTAGCACCGACTTCGGGCGTCGGCGTTCGAAATTTGAATGTCAGTACCAACTTCACAGACAAACTAGGGGCGGCATGCAGGCGGGCGTCGGCGTTCGAAATTTGAATGTCTTAATGTGTAGAAAAATTACACATTATGGTCATAATGTGTAATTTTTCAGATAATAAATGAGTTTTTACCAAGTAGTTTAACATTATGCTGATCGTAACGTGCGGTTTTTGTACGCAGTAAAGAGGGTTTATGATACGTGTGTAGATAAAGTATATTATGAATGTCAAAGTCAAAGGTTTTGTTCTAGAAAGTGACAGTTGTTTATTTACATTTCTGGCCTCAAATCAAAAATCACAGTATAGTTTGCTTTACGAAATCCTTGGTCATAAGTTGCTTTGTGGGTACTAAGGGGGCGTCCATTAATTACGTGCGGTGTTTTTGACGATTTGCGGATCCCCCCACCTCTGGTGAGATTTCGTGAGATTTGTCTCACCTCCCCCTTTACTTTTAGACATATTTTAGTCAAGTAACCATTTTTTTCTTTAATTTAACTTTTCTCGCAACTGTCCGAGACACAACGTGAGATTTGGAGAGATTTCGCTTGACTTGTGGATGACTAATAGCGGACTGCATAGACCGCTGATCAAATTAAGTGCCGCTTAGCAGTCCCCGCACACCACAGACATTCTGTCACACGATAGTTAAGTCGGTCTCTTAAGGCCCAGTTCTGGCTGTTGAGGTGAGGGGCGCCGCATTCGCCCGTCGTCTTCTGGCGGGGTAGCGGAACCGGCGGGGTAGCGGGCGGCGCGGAATAGCATCGGGCCGCCCGGATACTTTAAAAATTAGGTGTTTTTTCGAATTTTCTGAAAAACGGAAATAAGCTATTTGATAAAATTTAAGGATTAATACGGAGCCCTACAACAGGAAAATGTAAGTATAAAAATTATGAAAAAAAAACAGTCATTTTATATTAAAATTATTGAATCTCCTTTTAAATATAGACTATGTTCAGGATTTTTTACGATCGAACCAAATTAATTCAATCGCGTAACGACATAGTATTTAAACTAGATTATTTCTTTGTGAATAACATATAATTTTTTGAGTCCTGTGAATTTATTGTTTTTTTTTTGCTAAAGCACTCTTCAGTGGTTTTGTGTCATCTTTGGCCTTAATCAGGCTACGAGCAGCAATGCACACATTATGCCGAATCGTATCACAATGTCAGGATGGAATAGCATAGAAAGCACATTTATTCAACAGTCACAAGCCAACAGATATGAATAAACCTGGCGACTTGAAACTCGCCAGGTGAGTTTTTCGTACAAATACTCGGCTACTTGACATTTGATCACACCAAACAAGAACGTGGCCAGATGTAATTTTTGTGTACCGTCCATTTTGAGTATATTGGCCTGGTTAATGTAGGATATAACGTGGCCATGAGGAACAATGTTAAAACAAAACCTTGCATATGCATTTTGGAACGGATAAGCTCTATGTGACAGAGAAATCGTCGTTTTACGTACAAAAAGTATCAGCTGTATGTTACTTATGTCTTATCCGGACATTGTGCCTTAGTGTTACGAGTAGTTTTGAGTCACTAAAAAAGTAATTTTGGCCGGCTAGATTGCCCAAAAACTCGTCTGTGCGACGATGTTGATTGAAATCGGGTGTGAATCCTTCGGGTGACACCAGAATTTAGTGTACCATCACACAGCCTATCATTCGGACTGTAATAATGAATCGATCTTCTTCTCTTATATTATTCATTAAATTTGTAATGACGGGTGAAATTAATAAAATCTAGCGTGACGTCACTTCCGGCTCATCCCGTTCTCTGTAAATCTTTATCGTGTACCGCAGTGTCGTGCGTTGTCGATCGCGAGACCACGGCTTCGTGGACTTTATTTACCTGATACGAAGACTTGTTTTCAGACGGCCACGGTAATTTTGCGGATCCGTTTCGGTTCCTAAACTGAATCAGCATAAGACGTTGTAGTAAACACCCAGTTCCTGCTGTCCTTCCGGTTGGCTGTGGCGATCTACTAAGATCATACCTAAGCAATAGAATTCAAAAGGCAGAAGTTAACGGCGTAAAATCTGATGGATCGGGTGTTAAAATTGGCGTTCCACAAGGTTCCATATTAGGCCCTATCTTATTCCTGGTATATATTAATGATCTGCCTTTCATGGTGGAGAAATTAACTGACATAGTGTTGTTTGCTGATGATACTTCAATGGTCTTCAAAATTGAAAGACAAAAAGGAGATTTTGATGATGTTAATGGTGTATTGTCTTTAACCTTGAATTGGTTCACAGTTAATAATTTATTGTTAAACGCTGGTAAAACCAAGTGTATCAAATTCTCACTTCCAAATGTCAGGCAAGTTGAGACCAGTTTGGTGTTAGACAACAGCACGTTAGAATTGGTAAATGATACGAAGTTTCTTGGAATAACCATTGATAGCAAATTGCAGTGGGGACCCCACATAGATAAATTGGCTGGTAAATTAAGTTCTGCGGCTTACGCTGTTAGGAACATCAGACAAAGCACGGATGTGGCTACATCTAGACTAGTATATTTTAGTTACTTTCATAGTGTGATGTCCTATGGTATCTTGTTGTGGGGGAAAGCAGCGGATATTCAAACTATTTTTATTTTACAGAAAAGAGCTATTCGAGCAATTTATAATTTAAATAGAACAGACTCTTTAAGAGAGCTTTTTAAAGAAATTGACATACTAACAGTAGCTAGTCAATTTATTTTCGAAAATATAATATATATACGCAAGAACCTTACAACATTTTCCAAACTTAGCGACAGCTGTAATGTTAACCTAAGAAATAATCACAGACTATGTGCGCCCCGTTTTAGACTCGCGAAGGTTAGCAATTCTTTCAAGGGTCAGTGCATTCTCTACTACAATAAGATACCTCTGGAGATTTTGAAATTGCCATTTGAGCAATTTAAAAAGCATGTTAAAGCGACTTTGTCGAAAAAGGGATATTACAATGTTCAAGATTACTTAAACGACAGGACTGTATGGGGTTAATCTGGCTCAACACAGACCTTGCTGTTCATAATTTTGTAATTTATTCCTGCTTATTAATCATAACAATTAAATTTTTCATATTTGTATTAGTTAAGCACAACCAATTTTTAAAAGAGATCTAAAAATAAATCTGTGGGAGTTTCTACGCCCTTCTTCTCCCACAGTGGTCCAATGTAGAGAAGAGGCAAAAAATGACGTTTGCTAAGTATATGTAAATATCTACAGTAATAAAGTACTTTGACTATTGACTATTGACTATTCCAGGGGCACTGCTGGACTTATTGATTTCCAATAAAATGGAATATAAAATTCAATTGCTTTATTTATCTGATACCCTAAGCTTGTGGAAAGCTGGTGTCGTCGTATCTCGGGTTCTTAGTGTATGTTGATTAAAGTTGTTATATTGTTCGGTTTCTCGGTTTAGTTTACAGAAAGCCAAAATTATTGATAAATAAATAAAATTATAAATAACTAGCTGACCCGCTCTCGCTTCGCTGCGGGTAGCTCTACCCCTACTTAACCCTTACCCTACCCCTACCCCTCCCCAACCCCTACCCAACCCCTACCCTACCCAACCCCTACCCTACCCTACCCCTACCCTACCCCTACCCAACCCCTACCCTACCCTACCCTACCCTACCCCTACTCCTACCCCTACCCCTACCCTACCCCACCCCTACCCTACCCCTACCCTACCCTACCCCTACCCTACCCCTACCCTACCCTTACCCCTACCCTACCCTACCCCTACCCTTCCCCTACCCTACCCCTACACTACCCCTACCCTACCCTACCCCTGCCCTACCCCTACCCTACCCTACCCCTACCCTACCCTACATTACCCTACCTACTTTTAAACCTTCCCTGGTCTACAACAAACATTTCAAAACCAAAATCAGCTAAATCGGCCCAGCCGTTCTCGAGTTTTAGCGAGACTAACGAACAGCGATTCATTTTTATATATATAGAATATTAGAGGACAGTCGAACTAGGCCCCTACTAAGCTCAACAAGGCTTGTGTTATGGAGACTAGACGAGGATATATTAATAGAGATAAATACTTATGTAAATACAGAGAAAACCCAAGACTAAGACTCAAATATTCACGCTCACCCCACAAATATTTGCCCTTACCGGGATTCGAACCCAGGACCGACAGCTTCGTAGGTTAGCACTAGTAGTCACTACCCGCTAAGCTAAACCGATCGTCAACCGGATTTCACTAAGGCTCAACGCAGACAGAAGACTGCGTAAGGTACGTTTGATCTTCGCCGCGTTCGCAAACAGAACGCGGGGAAGATCAAACGTATCTTACGCCTTATGCCTTACGCCGTCTTCTGTCTGCGTAGCGCCTGAGGTGAACGCACACCTGCCGACTAACTTACTACCTCCAATCCTGAGTCGACTAGAGTTAGTGACTAAGGAGATGGCAAAATCGACTGCGCCACACTAACTTATATATCTGTAGTGTTTTTTTACTAAGCTATCAACTTTATCTTCTAGCACAGTCATATTTTATGCCGACGCATAAGGATCAATACACAAAATGATGAATAGATACATATAGACACATCGGCATTAACACATCCGCAAGTCGAATACCAAAACTACTTGCAGTGCGGCTAAGGGCGGGTGTGCACGGATGACTTGGTGTCACCGTGACCGTTTTGCCATTCTCACGAAGGCGCGCGCACAACACGACGCGCGACGTGACAGTTGGGTGATTTATTGTCGCTTGACGCGCCCCAGTGACAAAATTGTACTTCGCCGCGTCATTGGCTGATGAAAAAATTGATCGAGCGAGCGCGAAGTTTACGTTTCAGCTTGAGAAAAAATGCTTTAGATGTCTGTCCGGCTGGTTTTCGTGAAATTTTTTGTGCAGGTTCGATAATTATGTGGGCTTCTTGTCGATTCATGTTTGTTATTTCTACAATATGGCGGAGGCATGGGGTTTGAAAATGTAAAAAAATACATAATCCCAAATGGCTTGACGGATTTCTAATAATTCGTTGAAATCCTGGAGACCATGAAGGTAACTGTATAATTTTGTTGAAAAGGTTGGATTTTACATCGCAAAATGTAGTTTACAAAGTTATTGGTGCACCAATTTTTATACTCAAAAAATGTAGGTAATCAGGTGCATTCATAAATTTCTATGTTAGAAGTTCATACCGTTTTGTGGCGTGAGAAAGTGACAAACGGGACCGTGACGTTACAGTGACAGAAATTTTTGTCACGGTGACACAAGTCACACGTCCGCGCCCGCTTTTAGAGTTCGTTCACCTTTACGCATCGTCTTTTCGTCGTCCTTCAGATTTCAGTTATTCTCTTTGTCCCCAGAAAACCAATTTTTTTTCTTCAGAGATCAGGTTAAGATAGTCTAGTCTCCCGTCGACAGAGATAAACTTCCTTTCTTGTATAATTTAAAGTGTAGAGGAGAGATTTTTTACTGAAGAATAAATGGACTTTGAAGATATCTGACTGAATAAGAATAATGAAAACGTGTTTTTGTTATGAGGTTATCAAAATAAAGGGCGCTTCAAAGGCGAAAACGGAAAAATATACTAATCTTGCACAAGCTATGAATAAGAATAACACACATTCGTTTTAAACTGTGCATCTATAGATTTTTCGCAATTTTCTACTAAAAGCAAGAAAAAAATACGTAAAAAAAGCAATAAAAAACGACTGCGGTACACAAAAAGCACAAAACAAGCAAATACCAATGAGATAGTGAGAAAAGCTACAATCTACATAGTCGCGGCGATGGGCCAGCCTCCTGTCACGCAAAATGGAGTATTCAATAACTGACCAAACGCGGGCACAATTTTGCCTCTGCCACCCCGTTCAGGGAAAGCCGTGACGCTGTGGTTCGGAGAAAATAATCACAACAAGGAATTTGTAACTTACATCCAACTCGACAGAGCGACTAAGCAGACCTACCAACTCGACAGAGCGACTAAGCAGACGTACCAACTCTTCAGAGCGACTAAGCAGACGTATCAACTCGATGGAGCGACTGAGCAGACGAACCAACTCGGCAGAGCGACTTAGCAGAAGTACCAACTCGACAGAGTGACTTAGCAGACGTACGTACCAACTCGACAGAGAGACTTAGCAGACGTACCAACTCGACAGAGCGACTTAGCAGACGTAGCAACTCGACAGAGTGACTTAGCAGACGTACCAACTCGACAGAACGACTTAGCAGACGTGCCAACTCGACAGAGTGACTTAGCAGACGTACGAACTCGACAGAGTGACTTAGCAGACGTACCAACTCGACATAGTGACATAGCAGACGTACCAACTCGACGGTGCGACTAAGCAGACGTACCAACTCGACAGAGCGACTTAGCAGACGTACCAACACGACAGAGCGACTAAGCAGACGTACCAACTCGACAGAGCGACTTAGCAGACGTATCAACTTAGCAGACGTACCAAATGTAATCGACGAAATACAGATTACAGCGAGGCGATATTGACGCGATGTAATCGAGACGCTTTCTCATGAGAGGCACAAAATAATAATAAAAACGCTCTCAGGAGATATCGGGAAAGAGTCCTTGCGTAACTTTATTAATATCGGCTCGGGTACTATTTCAAGTTTCACTATAACAGAGGGATTTATAATGCTGCGGTGATGAACTAGCCTCATGTCACGCTGTTGAATTACTTGCTAAACTTGGGCGCAACATTAACGTTCCCGCCGAGTGGCACAGGCAATTCGGAATCGAGCAAAATGGAGCCATACTCTACCGCGCTGGCTCTGTAAGGATGGGTAGAGTGTGTCCGGTTACTTCATAGGTTCACTAAGTCGTTTAAGATTTTGGGTTCTGTAATAAAGAAGTTTACAGCCTTCTGGCGTAACAGTTGCGCCCACAATGTTGTTTAGGGTTCCTTGTGCAAGAGTTATACTTACGGAACCGCTGCAGTGAATATTTTTAGGGTACTGAAGGAGCTGAGTCTGTAAAATACTTTGTGTTGTTTAATACTCCCTATTTGGATCCAAAAACGAAAATATCGTGATCGAGAGATCGCGAGTTAACGGCGTAAAATCTGATGGATCGGTTGTTACAAATGGCGTTCCACAAGGTTCCATATTAGGCCCTTTCTTATTCCTGGTATATATTAATGATCTGCCTTTCATGGTGGAGAAATTAACTGACATAGTGTTGTTTGCTGATGATACTTCAATGGTCTTCAAAATTGAAAGACAAAAAGGAGATTTTGATGATGTTAATGGTGTATTGTCTTTAACCTTGAATTGGTTCACAGTAAATAATTTATTGTTAAACGCTGGTAAAACCAAGTGTATCAAATTTTCACTTCCAAATGTCAGGCAAGTTGAGACCAGTTTAGTGTTAGACAACAGCACGTTAGAATTAGTAAATGATACGAAGTTTCTTGGAATAACCATTGATAGCAAATTGCAGTGGGGACCCCACATAGATAAATTGGCTGGTAAATTAAGTTCTGCGGCTTACGCTGTTAGGAACATCAGACAAAGCACGGATGTGGCTACATCTAGGCTAGTATATTTTAGTTACTTTCATAGTGTGATGTCCTATAGTATCTTGTTGTGGGGGAAAGCAGCGGATATTCAAACTATTTTTATTTTACAGAAAAGAGCTATTCGAGCAATTTATAATTTAAAACGAACAGACTCCTAAAGAGAGCTTTTTAAAGAAATTGACATACTAACAGTAGCTAGTCAATTTATTTTCGAAAATATAATGTATGTACGCAAGAACCTTACAACATATTCCAAACTTAGCGATAGCTGTAATGTTAACCCAAGAAATAATCACAGACTATGTGCGCCCCATTTAAGACTCGCGAAGGTTAGCAATTCTTTCAAGGGTCAGTGCATTCTCTACTACAATAGGATACCTCTGGAGATTTTGAAATTGCCATTTGAGCAATTTAAAAAGCATGTTAAAGCGACTTTGTCGAAAAAGGGATATTACAATGTTCAAGATTACTTAAATGACGGGACTGTATGGGGTTAATCTGGCTCAACACAGACCTTGCTGTTAATAGTTTTGTGATTATTTATTCCTGCTTATTAATCATAACAATTACATTTTTTATATTTGTATTAGTTAAGCACAACCTATTTTTAAAAGAGATCTAAAAATCAATCTGTGGGAGTTTCTACGCCCTTCTTCTCCCACAGTGGTCCAATGTAGAGAAGAGGCAAAAAATTACGTTTGCTATATATGTAAATATGTACAGTACTAAAGTACTTTGACTTTGACAACTAATATTATAAATGCGAAAGTAGCGATTTTTGAACGTTTGGATATCCAAACGTTCAAAAATCGCTACTTTCGCATTTCGCTATCGCTACTTTCGTGTGTTTGTGCCTGATTCAGGCTAAAACGGCTGAACGGATTTGAATGAAATGTACATAGATACATATAGGATACTTTTTATCCTACTGCACCAGAAGAAGGTTAACCTCGGTAAATGCTGTTTTTGAATAATAAAGATAATTTCTCTACATTTCATACTACTTTCTAAACATTTCTCTTTTGAGAATTTTTCAGGATTAGTGTTAGTTTTAGTGATAAGCTCATCTCGAAACATGATGGTTCTCTAGCTAGATTTTATCTACATTTGAAACAAATTTCTTGCGTGCAATAAAAATTTACGAATATCAGAAGCAACAGGAGGTTCCATTCCAAAAGCTATATTTACATATATTTGTTCAATTGCAATAAGCCAAAGTTCGTACAGGCAGCATAGAAAACCAAGTGAACATTGCACAATCGTAGCACTGCTACGGCGTAGCCTACGAGCGGCGTAGCAGTGGCTACGCGCGCTCCGTTCGTAACGGTCGATCGTCTACGCGCTACGAATACGCTACGAGATTGGTTTCTTTTCAAGTTTTCGAAGTAATTTTTCAGTGTCTTCGAAGAACTATTCTTTAGTGAAATGTTTTTTAGTGAAAACACCACAATCATATATTTATTTAGAAAATAACCGAGAGTTTACACGGGTTTTATGTCGCATTAAACCAATATGTTGGTCATAATCACAATCATAATCAAATAAAACGTTTACAGTTAAAACGGCTTGAAAAATCACAGTATAGATATACAGTGGTACTGCATTAGTACTTGTTGTAGGACTTGTCCCTAATTATGCCGGGACGGCTAATTAGCGTCGTTGCTACGAAGCTTTCTAACGAACTAACGACTGAGGGAAAAGCAAGTTGACCTGTTAAGCTCGTGGCTTCATTACCGTGTTCGTGATTAGATAAGAATTACATCCTATCCGGTGTAACAGGGTATTGTCATATTTAAGTACTTGTAAGATAAATAATTCTCAACAACTTTAATTAAGTAACCAATTTGATCGGATTTCATTATTTACATGTCCATACTAATCGGTTGATAAGTATCACAAATAACGATGGAAAAATAATAATAATAAACGATCAAGTGCGGGTTTCTTGTGCGTTCTTCGCTGAGAAGTCTTCTTTTGGAACGTACACCTCGTATTAAATGAATGGCTTGCTCTAAGAGATGTGTAATTATCCAACATAATAAGCAATATTTTGATTGATTGATGGAGTCGGACTCACACACGAAGAGTTCCGTACCATCGTTCAAGTAAAATCGCAAAAAAACAGTATCTTGTACCTTCATCTTGTATCTTCTTCTGTACAAAAAACAAACTACTGTTCAACACTTGTTTAAAAACAAAAACGTATGGGATTTGACTTTTGTTTTATGGTAACACGGTTTATGTTTCAGATTGTGTTTAGTTTTACTAGTTGTTGCTGTAGAGGCAACAGATACACATTCTGAGAATATTTCAATTCCCTGCCTATTACGGTTCATGAGATACCGCTGACGAACGGACGGACAGACAGACGGACAGAAAGCGGAGGCTTAGTTATAGCGTCCGGTTAGGCCCCCTTCCGCCGGCAAATGGATCACCTCAGACTTAGCAGGGTCCTTCATCAGCTGAGTGCATAGAACAGTGTAATCATGCCGTAGCATATACGCACAGGGGGAGAGCTCGCATGTCCCTTGCGGGTCTTCGGGGGGGTGTCTACTTCTGCGGGGGCGCGGGGGTGCGGCTGAGTGCGCGGGGGGTGAGCACGCTCCGTGCGTTCCTGCAAGACCACGGCTCCCAGCAGCTGAGGCGGTTCATGCAGGTTGGTCATTTGTGCAAATAGTGTGCACATCTGTTGGCTGATTATGTAATTCTGATATCGATCGCAATGAAACATCGACCAATCAGTTGGCTTATTATGTTAGTCTGACATCCGTATATAGAATGAATTTTTATAGGTTATTAGAGGACAATCTCAAATCTAACTTGGCCCTAGGTTCTAAATACATAGAACAAATCCAAGACTAATAAACAAATGTTCTTGCTCATCACACAAATATTTGCCGTTACCGGGATTCGAACCCAGGACCGTCAGTTGCGCAGGCAGGGTCACTACCCGCTAGGCTAAACCGCTCGTCAAATTGACTAAACGAATCAAAAGACAGCTAGGTTAAAATAACATTGTCCTGATTAGTTTATTTATCAATATGAAAGTTCTATAAAAATGGCTAGTATTTAATCGCACATCAAAAATAATGATATGCACAGCAAAAAGGATCTACAAAAACACTTTTTATGTTTTAAATATTTTATGTTTACTTAAGTTTATGTTTTAAGTATATTTTGTTGTTCGTATATGTTCAACCTAACACGAAGGATAAAGGGGGCTTCGCTTCGCTCCGATTTTTCCGTGATATTTGCTGTGCAAATCAGTATTTTAGATGGGCAGTGTTATTACACTGCCCATCTAAAATACTTCCTGACATTAGGATTTTTTATAGGGAAATATTTTTCCCTATAAAAAATCCTAATGTCAGGAAGTACATCATCATTATTTGACACGAGATGTTTTTATTGTGACTTCCCTTGTAAAACTGGCTTCGTCATATGATGACATTTTACCGTTTTAGGTTTTGATTTTTATTACCATGGCAAGAGGTGCAAAATCGCGATTCCTCATTCACAACGGGAGGGATAGGTCTCCAGAGGTTAAGAAATAGCGACTCGGGATAGTTCTCCAGAGGTTAAGAAATAGCGACTCGGGATAGGTCTCCAGAGGTTAAGTTTTGATGGATATTCGTCAACTTCAGAGAAAAACTATTTGATTTGATTTGATTATATGGCATATAAAATTGAAGTCATAATCATAATCGCAATACCTAACAAAGGTATCGGGATAGATTGCGAGAGATGCAGAATATGTGCATCATCATGATTATAAGAATGAGGCCAGGCTCAGCGTCACGCCTTTTCCCATACGGGGTGACAGAGGCACAATTGTGCCCACTTTTAGCGACTTATTTGATAATCCATGAAAGTTTCCACACGAATTTTTCGATCACAGTTAGAAATTTAAGGGAAATATTAAAGTGCACCTCAAAAATACTGATTTGCACAGCAAATATCAGGGCAAAATACTGCGGTAGCTTAGGTGAAGGATAAAGGGGGTGAGTGAAACGAAGCCCCCTTTACCCTTCGTGTTAGGTTGAACATGCAAGTACAACAAAAAATATTTATAACATAAACTTAAGTACATATAAAATATTTGAAATCAGCACTTTAGATGTGTGATTAAATACTAGCCGAAATTTAATTCAATTTGTTTACTAATGGCGGTTAACAACTTATGTTGATGTCGCTGTTGCAGGCAATTTGTATGATTCAGCATTTTACAAACGGCGTAGTCCGTTTACAAACGCGCGCTGTTATATAATATGCCGAAGGCAAATTGACACCCCTTTATGTTTTTTTTGTATGTTTTGTTGTTCTTACATGTTCAACCTAACACGAAGGATAAACGAGGCTTCGCTTCGCTCACCCTCTTTACCCTTCACCTAAGCTACCGCAGCGTTTTTCCCTGAGAATTTGCTATTTTAATATCAATTTGCAATTTGCCTTCGGCATATTACATAATAGCGCGCGTTTGTAAACGGACGACGCCGTTTGTAAAATGTGGAATCTTACAATTTGCCTGCCACATCGCCATTCCGTCTATTTTTTTACCAACGACGCACGGAACGGAACGGAGCTGGTGTATGCGTTTGGTGTTAGAGGTTGTGTGTGTTTGTGTGAGTGAGGATGACCGTTAACATTTTCCTGGAAAGCGATTTTTTGCATTAAACTGCTGTCATTTGAGAGCAGGTTATTAGATACATGTTACGGTCGTAGACCACCAGGGATCGCTGCAGGAGCCAGGATGCACGACGCTTGAGCTCTTCTCAGAAACTATTTTGCCATTTTCACGGTTTTTTGCTAAGGTTTCATTTATGTGTCGGAGGCGTTTTATTTTTCTTATTTAATTTATTAGGTCTTCTGATATACTTCAATGTATGCTAGGAACCAGGGGCGCGAGTCTGTTATGAAACACGAATAGCATTAGTGTATTGATGGCGCCAAATGCCTTATTTGGCTTTTTGGCGGCGGATGTTTTGTTTTGGAGACTGGAATCGTTTTGATTTGTAGCTCGTCTGCACTATCCAGGGGAATATGAGCAACTAGTTGCCCCGACTCACACTCACGTCATGCTGTCAGTCTCAGGAACTGATGGCGCCACTATGGCATAATACAAGTAGCACTTTATTTGAGCAGAATTTGACTTAGTTATTTTTATTCTGCATTAGTTATTTTAACAAAAATAATTGAGTGAGAGAAGGTCGCTTTAAAAATGAGACAGACACCTTATTAAAATCATACTCATCGAATACTTAACTTAAAGTTACCATTCGTCTTGAAGTTACAATTCCATCAATATCCTTTTAAACCACGAGTCTTCTTATCAATGAGATCTGTTGAATATTCAGGAAGTCGCGAGCTTTCAGAATATCAAAACGAATCAGAAAGCTTTCGCAGCACTCAGCTCTTGCGCACTAACCTTCATAAGTTATCGCTGCGTAAAAGATGGAAGAAAAAACTGGCCAAGTTCGAGTCTAATTCGCGGAGGGAGTGTTCTGAAAAAACTTATGAAAAGTCATGCATTTGCGAGAGCTGTAATGCCATAATTCTGTCCATGGCCAAAACTTATAGCTTGGCTCAAATATAGGTAGTAAATTAAATGGGCAAGTAACAATTTTTGTGAGTAAGGTTATTTAGAGTATCTTATATTAATATATTCAGATATCTTTAAGAGCCAAGTTTTTAGGCTCTTAAAGATATCTGATAAGTTTGAAGGAGGCACGGCTAATCTTGAATGAATGAATGACTAATCTTGCTTGCTCCAGTTATTATAGTAGTTTATGTGACTGCTGCATAATGCCTAATTATGTACAGTTACATACACTAGTTTATCTACACACATATCATAAGCTCTCTTTGATGTGTTCGGGAACCGCATGTTTGACCGGCATTGTGGCTCTGCAGTTGTTTAGCTTGTTCTGTAGCACCAACTTCACGCAGGCGGGCGCCGGCGTTCGAAATTTGAATGTCAGTACCAACTTCACAGACAAACTAGGGACGGCACGCGGGTGGGCGTCGGCGTTCGAAATTTGAATGTCAGTACCAACTTCACAGACAAACTAGGGACGGCACGCGGGTGGGCGTCGGCGTTCGAAATTTGAATGTCATTATATGTAGAAAAACTACACATAATGACCATACTGTGTAGTTTTCCAGATACGAAACGAGTTTTTACCAAGTAGTTTAACATAATGCTGATGGTAACGTGCGGTTTTTGAACGCAGTAAAGAGGGTTTATGATACGTGTGTAGATAAAATTGTTTTTAGTGAGATACATAATGCGCCCAGGTCAAATCCAATACAATAATGTACAGCCGAATTTCATATTCTTTCGCAACAACCTCAGAAATCCATCTCAATCCCACCCCTTAAACCTATCGCCATAAAGGCGATATTCCATTGCATAGCTGGATCGGGCTAACGGTAAGTATGGATAGCTGTCGTTGTCAGTTACCGCGGGTAGAGGTCGGGAGCGTCGCGGCGGAATACCAAATGCTAGTCGGGAGGGTAGCTCAGACGAGCCGCCAACTTACGCCCGGATGCACTACCGGCAACTTATTTGACAACCACTCAAAGTCATGCTGTCACTGTTTTTTGTTCAGGAAATGACAGCGCACTATGACATTTAAGCAGCACTTTCATTTGGAGCAGTTTGTGCATTCGTTCATCAGAGACACGCCTAGCTGTTACTTTACTTATTCACTTTATACTCGTACGTCTCAGCTAAGATAGTAGCTTGTTGTAAAGTGCATCTGAATTGTAATACCGGCGCTCTGTCATTTCCCTGACGACGAGAGGCCCTCGAGTGTCAGGACTGTAATAAATTCGCACTTTTTGTGACAAAAAAGCCCCGACTTCTGCACTATGGATCGAGTTTCAGCATCGTCTCGTGAACGAGATAGCATCGTGACTTGTTTAATCGAACGGACGGGAAAAAAGGACATGAAGTAGGTTGTCTTACTTAACTAACTTGTTATCCCTTTGCCGTCCAGGTAGGAGTGGAGTTTTCTATATGGTCGTACCCTTCTGTTGCGAAGTTACCCTTCCCTACAACTTTAAACATTTTGGCTAATTTGTGCAGCATGAATTTTCCGAAATAATATTTTTCTTGTATTTATTTTCCATTCGCGTTTTTCCCACGATATATTTTTTCTACACTTATTTTTTTACTATAATTTTCTATTTTTTGCTTTTGCCAGACATATATTTTTCTGTGCATTTATTTTCTCAATCCATATTTTTCATATGTTTACCAATATAATAATATTCCAGCTGCTTATTTCCACACACTTTATGGCATCTGGCAACTTAACGATGCAGACTTCTTCTCCTGAGTCTCCACTGCGGCAACATTTTGAAGGCGAAGCCAGCTTATTTCTTCATTTCGATGAAGATTTTACCGAAGGTGGCTCCATGTTCACCGTCGGGGTTCGATGTTCACCACGTCGCCCCAGGGTGGCAGCCTTCGGGAGACAGACTAATAGACTTGCCACTGCATACTCAGTTAATGTCTATTTGACAAGAAAACAATCCCAGCTTATATACTAAGTTGGTACTCGTAAGTAACTAATGACGTCGACCCGAATGGCTGAGTCGGCAGTGACCCTGCCTACAAAATCAAGGGTCCCGGGTGCGAGTCCCGATGGGGGCAAATATATGTTTGATGAGAACGGATGTTTGTACCCTAGTCATGGTTTTTTATCTATCTAAGTATAATAGTTATCTATATTAGTATGTGTATCGTTGTCTAGTACCCAAGATACAGGGAATCCTAGTTTGGGGCTAGATCAATGTGTGTAAATAGTGTCCGAGGTATTATTTATTATTATTATTACGTATGTAAGAGGTTCATGAGCTTTGCACTCGCTGGTGTGCTCGCATGTGGCTTGGTAAGCCAACCTTCCTTGTGAAGATCCTCGCGCATTGCGGGCATGTGAGCACACCATTAATATAGTTATACTGAGTTAGCGCAGGTGGTCGGGCATTTCGAACATTCTAACGGTGATGGAAGACATCATGAGGAAACCTTCAATCTCCATAACTGCGGCGATGGTCTAGTCTCCTGTCACGCAAAATGGTGTATTGAATAACTGGCTAGAAGTGGGCACCATTGCCACCCCGTATGGGAAAAGGCGTGATGCTATGTCACGAGAAGGTGTTGTCATCCGACAGCTACCCGATACTCCAATTTTCCCGACAGGAGGCTAGTCCATCACCGTAACTACCTAGTTAGTTAACTTCACGTGTGAGAGGCAATCGCTTGTACCTTACACCGATTGATTACAAAGATACAATTATTAGCATTTCACTCAAAGATGCACCGCGCGGTTTAGGCTATGTCGTCATTGGTCATCCAATCGGCGGCCGACTATTTTGCCTCCATAAAAATTTGATACATGCCAAATTCATATGGACACGAAACAGTCGTAGTGGGAACATAGCCTTTGTCGTCGGCGCTGGAAGATATTACTTTAGCCCCCTTCATTGTAGTTTGGTACTAAAATATTACGACGAGCGCAATATTCCCTTTACAAAGTAGGCTTAAAGGCTGGTTGCTTGAGACAGACTACGAAACGTAGCGTCACCCCTTTTCCCATACGGGGCTGGTAGAGGCACGGTTGCGTCCACGTTATTTCGTGTGACAGGGGACTAGCCCGTCGCGGCAGGTTGACATATGCAAGTTTCCTCATAATATTCTCACGTTTTTCTGTCTCAAAGTAATAGGAGTTGGTTATCCATTTTAGGATAACCAACTCCCATTTTTAACAACACAAAGTAATGTATATTTGCTTCTTCAGTATAATACACGCTGCCACAGTGTTGATGTCAGGTCTCCAGCACGGAGATGCATCTGAAAGCATATCAGGTTCCGTCTGGAGATCGCATATACAGTCTATATACAGAGGAGGTCGATCCATCGTCTGCTAAATTATACGTGGAGCGTGTTTGCTGACATTCTACTATGTAAATTCGAGGGACTTTATTAATATGATTGATGGGAGAAAGGTGAACGTTTCATTTTATGTACGGTGGGCCATGGAGCGCTATTTTATTTATTTTCTATTTATAAGAACACAAACGGTGACATATAAGTACAACTCATGTTTTTTTTTAAATTAAAAGTAACATGCTTTGCGAGAGCCTATCAGTGGGTATGATAAACTACAAGATCAACAAATAAAATGTATTAATACATTATTCTAAAATTTAACAAATATTTAACTTAATTTCAACTTTAATGGGCCTAATGAGATATTAAATATGTTAATGTCTGGCCGGAAGGTTGTTAGTTTTAAAAGTTCGGGGTTCGCCTCAGGAATGCATTTTGATCATAGTTGGTACGATAATGAGTAACTACAAACACGTCGTGGGATCTGCTAGATAATTGAGGGATTTCAAAATTTAGATTTTCATGTATGTATGGACAGTCCACAATATTGGAGAGGGTTTTAAACAAGAAGTATGCGTCCGTGAGTATTCAACTGCGCCCGACATATGGAACACGATATAATAGACTTGTCAAAGTTGATCTGAGAAAGGTGCCAACTCGCGTTCTATCTGTCTGAATCGCTTGAACCTGGGTGCAAAACTATACCTTATGCCTCTGTTAGCGCACGCGGACACTCATGGGTGTATCATCAACAGACCGAGCGAGCGAAGCGTCTCCGTTCCCGTTACCAGATTTCCGGGTGGCCTCCTCTCCTCTACAGGTCAACCGATTTCACAACCGATTCTCGTGAAATTTTATGAACGGGTTCGGTAACTATATGCTTTTTTTTGGATTTTTAGAGTTCCGTATCTTAAAAAGATACGGAAAAAAGGAAAACAGAACTATTATAGGATCACTCGTGTGTCTGTGCTAGGTGTGAAATAGTAATATTAAACGACCGAATTCTGAACCGATAAAATTGAAATTTGGTACACTTATGTATTTAAATCACACGTATCATAAACCCGCTTTACTGCGTCCGCACGTTACGACCAGCATAATACTATACTACTTAGTAAAAACTCATTCCTTATCTGAATATTGATACATGATGATTTTCGACAAATTATTACATTACAATTTCGAACGCTGACGCCCGCCTGCGTGCCGCCCCTAGTTTGACTGTGAATTTGGTACTACTGAACGAGCTAAACAAGTGCAGAGCTATTATCAATGCCACAATGCGACGGCCTCTGTGGCGCAGCGGTTGTGGCTCTGCCTACCATGCGAGAGGTCCCGGGTTCGATCCTCGGCTGGGGGTAATGAAAAAAAAAAAAAAAAAACAATCCCCAGGTCTTGGATGTTTATATGTGTGTGACGTCGCTGTTTCTGGTTACCACGACACAGGGTATCCTAGTGTGGGGCCAGAAGCAATGTATGTGCCTGTATGTAAATGTTTATGTTTATGTTTTTTAATGCCGGTCGGGCATGCGGTTAGTGGACACATCAAAGAGAGCTTATGATATGTGTGTCGATAAACTAGTGTAGAAAATACACCATAACTCCTTCTGTCAACATCAAAACAGCCTTTGCTGGTAGACAGTACAAATTGCTATCAGCAACCCATTTGTACAACTTAGTTCACAAACACATTGACATCTACCCAAAACGTATCGTGATTGTAAAACACATGTGACTAATTGGCTTAAAACTAAAACTATCTATTTTTAATGGTTTTTATAATAATTCCACTTGTTCATCCGATAAACTTCAAGGAGTCGGGAGTGTAAAATTATACCCTTTTACAACCTAACATCCCATGAATGCAATATAAAATTAACTTATTATCTAAATCCCTTTCTTAGTATGACACCGAAAATTTTCTCACATTCTTGTACTGAATCCAAATTGTGTAAATTCCCATATACCTGCGTATCTACACTTATCTCAGATTATCCTTTCACTTTTGTTATTACAAGTTAGTAGAAGTCTTTCAAATCAATTTGTTTCCCACCACTCCTTTCCTTATTCACCTCGGAAGAGGCACGGGCCTGCGTGCCATAAATACAGGCTAATTTCTAGTCTAGTATGGACGCAGACGCCTCCAACTTTACGCAAATTGTAACCGTTTCCTTGAATAACAGTTTTTATCTTTTCTTTTATAGCTATGGAGTCTATAGCTCACAGAGTCACTAGTTATTAGGAAGATAAGTAACTAAGACTAGAATTTTATTGTCATATAAATAAATATAGGTAGGCCTCAGGATGAACGTGTCCAAGACCAAGATTAAGTCAAATCTAGGGGGTCCTAAACCTAACATAATCGTAGGTAACACCCACACAAGGACACAGATTATCTTTTGGCAAATACTCGCTAGTGAAGGAAATCTCGAGACGCATCCAGCTGGGTTGGGCCGCTTTTGGCAAACTGGAAGACATCTTAAAGTCTAAAATCCTTCAATGCCTCAAAACCAAGGTGTTCAACCAATGCGTTCTGCCTGTACTCACTTACGTATCTGAGACATGGCCGCTCACAGAGGAATTCATGCGCAAACTGAGAGTAGCACAAAGGGTAACGGAGCGTGCCATGCTCGGAATCTCCCTTCTCGACCGAATACCCAACGTGGAGATACGACGAGGAACCAAGGTCGTAGACGTGGGTAAGCGGATCGCGAGGTTAAAGTCGAGATGAGCGGGACACTTGGCCAGGAAGGAAGACTGAATGGTGGCCAAGGGACGCAACTCCACCAAGAGGCAGACCACCCGCCCGGTGGTCGGACTTTTTACCTTCTTTGCTGGGCGCCAGTGGATGAGGCTGGCGCAGGACCGCGCCAAGAGAAGAGGAGACTGAATAGATAGATAAATAAATAAATTAATCTAACCCATAAATGGCTTTACCGAGCCTTTCGAGTAAGATCGAGCTATACTTCACCATGCTGGCTCAATGAGAGTTGATGGAGGGGTGTCGCCAACCTTATTACACATAACAACAAATCATTTAGTCACATGGATGCTCTCCAATCTGACCTAACAAGACTCGATGAATATCGTCGCATCAACAAATCAGACCTAAACCCTATCAAATGCTCCGTAATTTCGTTTAGCAGAAAACGCTTTCCACTTCATATATGTGACGGAGTTCGTGACCTGTGCGTATATCAAGACTCTAAACTTCAGTTCAATGTTCACGTGGAGCAACTAGTGGCCAAAGCATCTAAAGCATTAGGATTTGTAATGAGACTAGCAGCGTGTTTTATGTAAGCAAAATCTATCAAGATACTGTACTGCTCATTTATTGTACTGCGTCTCAAATTTGGAAACCGCGTTATGTCGTGCACACCGATCGCATAGAGAGTGTACGAAAAAGATTTGTTCGGTTTCTGTGTTATCGGTTGCGCATACCATACCACAGTTGTGATTATTTGGATCTATGCAGGAAATTTCACATTCAACCGATTACTTACCGTCGTCGATTACCAGGTTGCACATTTTTGCTCAAAATTGTATCCAATGAGGTGGACTGTCCGCAGCTTTTGCGTAAGCTGTATTTTAATTTTCCCCCAAAGGTTACTTAGATTTAATCCACCTATTCCCTTGTCTTCTTCCAACTACAAGCAAAACTAATATTTAGTGCGAGCGAGTAAATACTTCAATGACCTATGCGAGCAGTTCTCTTTTGACTTATTTTTAACCAAAGGCTCAAGGCGTTCGCAGTAGGCTAAACCTTGAATTCTTCAAAATGTATTCTTAGTGTCACCTAATGTTAGTTCTGGATCGTATTTAATTTTATCTTATTGTAGTTTTTCCTTATGTCTGGCGGTGCCGCGTTGACGTTTGGTGCTCTTATGTTTGGCGGTGCCGCGTTGACGTTTGGTGCTCTTATGTTTGGCGGTGCCGCGTTGACGTTTGGTGCTCTTATGTTTGGCGGTGCCGCGTTGACGTTTGGTGCTCTTATGTTTGGCGGTGCCGCGTTGACGTTTGGTGCTCTTATGTTTGGCGGTGCCGCGTTGACGTTTGGTGCTCTTATGTTTGGCGGTGCCGCGTTGACGTTTGGTGCTCTTATGTTTGGCGGTGCCGCGTTGACGTTTGGTGCTCTTATGTTTGGCGGTGCCGCGTTGACGTTTGGTGCTCTTATGTTTGGCGGTGCCGCGTTGACGTTTGGTGCTCTTATGTTTGGCGGTGCCGCGTTGACGTTTGGTGCTCTTATGTTTGGCGGTGCCGCGTTGACGTTTGGTGCTCTTATGTTTGGCGGTGCCGCGTTGACGTTTGGTGCTCTTATGTTTGGCGGTGCCGCGTTGACGTTTGGTGCTCTTATGTTTGGCGGTGCCGCGTTGACGTTTGGTGCTCTTAATTATTTTTTTGATAACTTCTCGTGTATAAGATCTCTTATTTTATTACTTTATAGCTAGCCGTGAAAACGTGTAATTGGCTTCATGTTTCTTATTCCTGTATTTTATTATTCTACGTAAAGCTGTTGGTTTTCCAAATGTTAAATAAATTATTTTTTTGTTAATTCACCTAACGATAAAATTTTGTCTTGTTTCAGGTATAATTAGCAGACAGCTTTAGTCTGGGACAAATGTGTGAGGTTTGTGTGTAAATTATAAACAAAGTATCCACATTATGTTGACTTCCGATTGTACCATGCGGAGCCTCGTTATTTGTATAGCAACATGTTCTATTTACTTAAAGGCTACATAGAACTACATACAACGTGCTATAGCAGAAACTTAAGAGTTAGTATGGAGAATAGAATATTAATATTGGCCTGATCAAATCGGTTTCACAGTGAAAGTTGTTCAGAATGATGTCCCCAACAACCCCTTAAAATATAACTACACCTTTCTGTTCAATAATCTTACTTTATGCTACACAATTTAGCAGACGTGCCACAAGATGCGAATTTCTCATCAAATCGTCTGACGAAGCGTGGCTCCACTCATCTTCTAGATGATAAACTCATTTAAATTACTCGAAAATCATCACTTCCACACACACACACGCTCGCGTTTATTTCGGGAGATACCTGTTTTACCAGATCTAAGCTTATCTTTTGTTGTCCTAACAGCGAGGCTCTAGTCGAAAGCTTTAAATGCTGTAATAATTAGTGTTTTGTGTACTTAAGCGTCGTTAAGCCTATTGCTGTCTCGTCCGCTTTGGCTCTGGCAGAATACCAGCGTCACAGATTCGTCTGTGACATTGCTGAGTCAGAGCCATTTCATTGTCGCGGTACAGTCACAGTGCCACATAGTAATCCTTACTTTCCATATTTTTGCTGTGTTAATTATAATTATTTTCATTGTTTTATTTAATTTCTTCGATGTTTTTTGTCATCATTAATTTTGTGTGGTTTGTAATTTGTTAATTACCAATAATGTAATTATATTATTTGATATTTGTGTTTGTACCGAACAATGAATAAATGAATTATTTGTTGAATTATAACTTGACTCCTCTTTATAGCGACACCCTAATTCTCGGCGACTTCAACACTTGCCTTCTCAAGAATAACGGTCGCTCAGCGAAGCTGAATTCTCTTGTAAGTTCATTTAACATGCATATCCTTCCTCTAGAGGCCACTCACTTTCAACCACACTGCACCCCCTCTCTTCTAGATCTAATGATAACTTCTGACATGTCTAAGGTTGCTGCGCATGGCCAACTTAACGCCCCTTTCTCCTATCACAATCTTATTTACCTCTCTTATAAGATAAAGCCTCCCAAGCGTGCAGCTAAATTCCTTGACATTCGTAGCTTCAAGGGCATGGATATAACCTCCCTTAATTCAGACGCCTCCTCTGTCGACTGGTCGCCTGTCTACGGCAGTGAGACCATTGATGACAAAGTACGGAACTTCAACTCTATTGTCCTGAGCTTGTTTGATAAGCATGCTCCGGTCAAGAGGGTTAAAGTGAAGCATCTTCCTGCACCGTGGCTTACTGACACCATTAAGGGTCTGATGGCTAAGAGAAACCGTGCCAAGTCTAGATATAAGAGGGATCCGACCGACGAGAATCTTTTAATTTTCAAACGCCTCCGTAATCGTTGCACTCGCCTGTGTCGTGATTCTAAACGCCGTCATATCTACGAATGTATCGAGAGCTATACTCCAGCACAGGTCTGGAAGTTCCTGAAGACCCTTGGTGTTGGTAAGTCACAGGAATTGGCAGCCGGAAATGTCGATCTCCGGGGTCTCAATAGTTTCTTTGCAACTCCCCCTGTCGCGATAGACTCCCTCGTCAAGGATGCAACCCTTCGTAACCTACGGTCCAAGGCATCATCCCTCACCTCAGCATTTAATTTCATCCCTGTCGGAATCGGCGCAGTAAGGAGGGCAATACTGGCAATCTCGTCGAAGGCCATAGGTGAGGACAAGATATGTTCGCAGATGATAACAACTATCATTGATGTACTGTTACCTCTCATCACCCACATAATTAATGTGTCGCTTGACCAATGTTGCTACCCCAGCCAGTGGAAATTGGCACTTGTGATTCCCCTCCCCAAAACGTCTAATCCCGCCTTCTTTAAAGATTTCCGTCCCATTTCTATTCTGCCTATCCTCTCCAAAGTCCTGGAATCAATTGTCCACTCCCAACTCTCCTCCTACCTTTCCTCGAAAATGTTACTGAATCCCCACCAATCAGGTTTCAGGCCGGGTCACAGCACTACCACAGCACTGCTCAAAGTCACTGACGACATTCAATTAGCTATGGATCAAAAGCAGCTTACGGTCCTTACACTGCTTGATTTCAGTAGCGCCTTTAACTGCGTCGATTTCGATATACTAGTCGAAATTTTAAAGTCACTTAATGTCTCCTCGCACTCTGCTCGCTGGTTTGACTCCTACCTGAGAGACCGCCAGCAACGCATTAAGTCTGAGGAGATCTCAACGGACTGGTGTGATCTCTCCGCAGGTGTTCCGCAGGGAGGCATCCTTTCTCCTCTCCTCTTCTCGGTATTCATTAACTCCATCTCTGACGTTCTTACCTCTTCTTATCATCTGTACGCAGATGACCTTCAAATATATCGGCACTTCTCTCCGTGTGATGTGAATCTGACAGTAGAGGCGTTGAATGCTGATCTCGATAACATCAGGAAATGGGCTACCTCTTCTGGTCTGCTTGTCAACCCGGGCAAATCGCAGGCCATGATTTTGGGTACTCGTCACTCTCATAACCTAGTTCAGAAAATGCCCGTCGACCCTATAGTGTATGATGGTAACATAATCTCATACAGCGAGAAGGCCAAGAATCTTGGGGTTGTATTTGATAAATTGTTGTCCTGGTCGCCCCATGTTTGTGAGGTCAGCAGACGAGTCTTTGCGTCATTTCACTCCCTACGGAGATTGCAGCACTTCCTGCCACAGCAGACTAAAATCACCCTTGCCCAGTCCCTCCTACTACCTTTAATCGACTATGCAGATGTTTGCTGGATCGGTGCGAACGAAGAACAACTGATCAAACTCGAACGACTTCAAAACCTCGGGATTCGGTTTGTCTTCGGGCTGCGCAAGTATGACCATGTCTCACAGTATCGCAAGGAGTTGGGGTGGCTTCCGATCCGCCTTCGTCGTGATATGCACGTTCTCTCCTATCTGTTCAACATTTTGCGAAACCCCCGCTACCCCTCATATCTTCGAGAACGTTTCGAGTTTATTTCCTCCAGGCATAGCAACCGGAGATCCCACACGATGTCTCTTCTCTCTACTCCTCGGCATAACACTGCCGCTTACAAACACTCGTTTAGGTTAACGGCGATCCGACTGTGGAACGCACTTCCCTGCGCTATTAGAGATAGTCCCTCAATTTTCACTTTTAAGACAAGATTGAAAGAGCATTTCCTTTCTCTTTCGTGATAGGTACTTTTATATAAGTATATATAAGTAGTATATGTTTGATATATATAAAAATTTTTGCTTTTGTATTTTATTTAGTATATATCATGTATTAAATTATTATGTTTTAGTTGTAAACAATTAGATGTACAGTTTTATTGCGCACTAGGACTCTCCTGTTGCACAATTTTTCCTGTCCTACCTAGGTTTGCTGGTAGAAATCTCTCTTTAGAGATAAGCTCGCCTTTGCTCATAAAATGTTTTGTTACCTTACTATTTCTATAAGATTTCTGTGCAATAAAGAATATGAATGAATGAATATGAATGAATTATCTATCTATCTCCCACATCATAATATGACGCGCTCGAGTTACTCACAAAAGAGCCTCGTCGTCGTCTCCCATTATGACTGCTGCGAGTGACACAATCGTACAATTCCTTTTACCAGATGGGTTGACAAAGGCACGTTTAGCGGCCATGCTACCACGTGACAGGTTACGAAACAACCAACCACAGTTGTGTCAGTTATTGAATACTCCATTTAGCGTTACAGGGGGCTAGCCCATGCTACGAGTTACGTGATACAGTATAGAATTTATCGTTATTGAATGCGAAATTGGGCTGGATTTATTGTATTGTGTTGGCCCGGTGAACTTCGTACCACCTATAATGTTATAGTAAAATAAGTAATATGGTACATACCATAAAGTGTCGCTTTGGCGAGAAAATGAGCAAACACTCAGTTGGTCGTTAAATAGAAGTCGTCAGTGATTGACATGTAGTTAAGTGAAAGAGTTCCGCTACTAACGCCATCTATCCTTTGCGTTGTAACTTTTTCTGCATCGCACAGCTGTGGAGCAAGTCCGCTACCAACAAAGAGGTTATATGTAGGTATTATCTTATAAATCGATGACAAAGGAGTTTGAATTCTCTATGGCTGCCAACGCCATCTAGCGATAGGAAGCTGAGACTTCTCCACTTCCCATACATTTTTATTTTTATTTTTGGCTGTTTCACTGCTTTTTTCCTTATTTTCTTTTTACCTAAACCTCCTCTGGACTGAGGAGAATAAAACCATATAGCAATTATAAAAAACGGATCGGGCCATTTCAGAGATTTAGTAAGACTAACGTACATCGATTAATTTTTATAATTATAGTTAGATTTATATGTCAGTTCAATACTTTCGGTCTCAAGTGAATAAAAGCAGGATAGATTTGCCGCCTACTGTGCAAGTAATCGCATCACGCGAAGATGAACTTAAAAATGAAAAGTGTATCTTAACCCGCGGAGTGGTGGCGCAATCAACAAATTGCAGCAAACTAAATTACAACATTTATTGTTTATGTTGTTACATGACATGCTATTACAACGCGGCAAACAATACAGAAATACACTACCCGCCTTATTCATTAACGTCTAATAAACTATTTTAACTATAATGCCGTTATGATTCGTTTGTCTTTGTCTGTCACTTTGCAATTTGTATTTGTGAGAAAAGGACAAAGCACATTTTAGCTACATAGGTTTGATAAGTTTTATGACTAAGGAGGTAGGTACATTTACATTCACTTTAACATAATCAGGGGGGATAATGTATCAGGGGGGTAACCACAACGTTGAGGAACCAATATTGATCCGCAAAATTACCATTCCCGTCTTAAAACAATTCTTGGTATTAGGTAAACAAAGCCCATTATGGCGTATTGGAATGGGCATGGTTGCCATGGTGATGTTCTTGTTTTAAACCTTATTGAATCGCTAAAAGGTTGTGGTATCCGCCCAGGTCCACTAGTAACTTTGGTTATCTATCCTTAATCCCCGACGAAAAAGAGGGGTGGTATAAGTTTAAAGCGACTGGCTTCCAGTCAGTGTGTGTTGGTCTCTCTGTCTGTGGCACTATAGCGCTTAAAGGGTGGACGGATTTAACGACGGGTGGACGGTGGTAGTAGACTTCACGTCTTCTTGGTTCTTAGGTACAGTTTATCAAAATCGGTTTCGTGGTTCGAAGGATATCAGCTTCACAAGAAAACAAGTAAACCAACTAGACTTTCAAGGAATCCTTTCGGATCTCGGGAGTGTCTTAAATTATTAATTTTGTTACAAAAAAATGCCTCTATGTCAATGGCCGACCTACATACTAAATAGGTATGCAGACTGGCACAGCTTATTTTGCTTTTTACTTTACACATCTTAAATATAAACATTTATATACATGCGCATACATAGCTTCTGGCCCCACACTAAGATACCCTGTGTCGTGGGAACCAGAAACAGCAACGTCGCTTTCCTATATTATGAAAATCATCTCAACTAGAAACCTAGACACGAAACTAAACAAAACATATTTACCTTGCAAACAATATCCTCATAGAGAGCAAGCTACTTTGAAATTCAGTTCAGCGTGTTTGAATGCAGCTCGTCAGGACTTCGGTATCCGACGGCTCCCGGTTCGAGTCCCAGGCCTGATGCAAAGCGAGAGAAGTGAGGAAAACTTGGAAATCTGACCTCACTATTTTGACAACTTCTATACATATTCGTATTGAATATATTCGTATGAGTGGAATATAAAGAACTTGCACTAAACTTGTCTTTGTTCGTGATTGTTCTAGAACTTTGAGTGCTGTAATACATTCATGAACAAAGAAGAGATTTTCAAGGACTTGTACCTACCTTTTCATTTGATGCGTCATAGATACCAAAACCGTACTGCAAGTTAGCGGCCTATCTATTGTGGCTAGAGATAAATAGGAAGAAAGGAGATTTAATGAAATAGGTTAGTATAGAATAGACAGGTCGTGGGTTTATAAACGTGGTAAAAAATATTAGAGAAATGAAGAACATCAGTTTGACATCCGTCAATGAAAACTATAATTTCGAATTAACTTATAAAGGAATATCATAGATTACAGCCAGCTACATATGACATACAAACTATATGGAGATAGACTCAAGTGAATAAGAAATGCATAATACATTATAACTCCGTGCACGTGTTTTTCTTCCAAGAAAATTACCTCGGGTTGATGACCGGTTACGTAGCATTTACTACGAAAACTACGATAATACTACGATGACGGTACGAAATCCGTAGCGTTCCGCAACAACTACTTAGTATAACACATTTAGGGCCTTACCACAAAAAAATAAACTCCTGTTCAACACTTGTTTAAAAACAAAAACGTATGGGATTTGACGTTAAACGCTGTTAGGTTAATATTTTTTGTGGTAACACGTTTAGAGTTTTACTTCGGAATGGGAGATGCGCTGGAAACTTGCATAAACCCTTTATTTTGGCATCCTCAACGTTAATGTGACGGCATCTTAATTTATTCCAGGTTAAAAGTTTCAAAAATCGGTTTTTCGACAATATCTCGCTTCCAATGGCTTCAATGATGCTGGCATCTTCCTTACATTGGTAAACCATGACATTCTCTATATATTGGCATGTATGTATAATAGAAAGATTCTATGATATTTGAAAGCTAATCTTTAATCCCGACGGAAAAAGAGGGGTGTTATAAGATTGAAGTCGTCGCTCTGTCATGGTGTGCTGTGTATCTGTATGTTTATTTAGGGTGCCACAACCCTCAACGGGTGGCAGGATTTTAATGCGTTTTTTTTAACTTCCCTGCGATGGTTCTTAGCTATCTTTTATTAAAATCGGTTAAGTGGGATGAATTTTCTCAGCTTAAGGGACCTCGTCCGTGCAAAGGTCCCCGTTACTCCAGGCGGAAAGACCCGCGTGTGAGAAGGACGGAATGGGGGAAAAATTACATAACGTAGCGCCAAACCACATAAAAATTGTTTAAAAATAAACCATGCTATTTTGTCAAAAATATTTTCAAGGAGAGTTTACTAATACATAATATCCACATTTTGAATGCAATGTCGTAATGAAATTAGTTATAATTTGAGAATTACAGAAAGCAATAAAACAATTTAGAGATGTTTTCGCAATTAAATTCTATTGAGAAAATTTCACCTAATCGCGTTTTCCTTCAGTGAGAATCTTAATCAAATACTCAATCAACGTTAATTCACAAATCAAATCTGTATGACTTTATAGTGGCGTAAATGGATTCGAAAAAAACTCCATATGTTTTTCGTACCACCTTAACAAGGATACAAGTGAACCAAATTTTAGACTTTTACTGCTTTATTTATTGTGACGGCGTGTTTTGTTTTCACTGTTTACCGTGAAACTGGCAAAGTTATACCAAGGGACAATGATTTCTGCCTAAAGATAGGTGATGATGTTGTTAAATCCAACGCTGATGTTGCTCGAGCTTTCACAGATCGTCTGAATTCATCTCTGTAATCTATATTTAAAATTTCATCATGTATATCCTCAGGACATTGTCAAAACGTTTAGATTACTTAACTTAAAAAATACTTAAGATCAGTGGGGTATATCAGTCAAAGTCATTGGTTCAGTAATTCTAGTTATAGCCCTACACTTAGCATATATATTCAATAAATGTGTTGACGATGGAGCTTTCCCAGACCCAAACTGATACCTCTGTTCAAGTCGGGAGATAAGGATGATCCTTCAAATTTCGAAACGTTGACACACGCTCGATATGTGCACATCGTCTCGACAATTTTAATTAAATTACTGTCCATAATGCCGCCGAAATTAGCCCCGAGTGAAACCAACGCAGTGCTGAAGACTTTTGCTAGTCTGGAGTGTAAATTCAGTGCTCAAAATGAGGAAATTAGTGCTTTAAAACAGCAAATACAAGAACTGCACTCGTTCATCAAAAACTGGAAAGAGGAGGGTACATCTAAACAGACATGTTCCCGATGCGAGGCTGCAGCGGTTTCGAAGTTGCCTCGACCGGAATCGTCTATGTCCGCGACCCCGGTGCTAAGCGCTACGGGTGCGAGCGAGACGGAACCGTTGCGCGACGCAGCGATGCCGCTGTCGACGTCGAATAAACCATTTGGATGTAAACAACCGAACTTCGTTTCAATTGTGAAGGATGCGCCGAGGAACCAGCCTCTCTTATCGGAGGCAAACCATGATAAATGCGACTCGCAGCCTTCTAACTCAAACGCAAGTCACGCTCGTGACTTAGACGCTCAAGATGACTGGAAGCTAGTGACACGAAACCGTCAGCGTCGTCAGCGTCAGGTGGTGAGAGGAAGTGGACCCGCGAGCGATATTCTAAGTGCAGCAGACCGCATAAAATATTTACACGTATGGGGTGCTCGTTTGGATACAACCGACAAAAACATCGTCGACTACCTTAATGCAAAGGAAGCCAACAACCTATACTCTGCTTCTAAATTGTCACCGAAACGACAAGTAGACTACTTATCATTCAAAGTCGGTGTACCCGAACACATGCTGAATGAATGTCTAGGTACAAAATTTTGGCCCAAGGGCTTTTCAGCTGAGCGCTGGTTATTTCGTCTCGAAAGAACACAACCGGAACAACAACATGTTGAACAAGGTACAAGCTAAACAGTTCTTACTTTATGCATACTACCAAAATGTAAGAGGTCTTAGAACTAAATTATGTACATGGCGAAATAACTTATTACTAATACCAGATAACATACACCTAATTGGTATAACGGAAACCAACTTAATTGAATCGATAACTGACGCTGAAGTATGTACTGGAGACTGGTCAATCATGAGAAGAGATCGCGAAGGTGGTCAGGCAAGGACACCGGGTGGTGGAGTGATGCTGCTGTCGCGGGCGTCCGTGCAGCTCGAGCGCCAGCCTCATCTGGAGACCAGCGACGGCGAGGACCTGTGGGCTCGGTTTGCAGTGAACCAACACTACGTATACGTATGTGTTGTGTATATCACGCCGGACTCAAGTGACGCAATGTATACTAAGTGGTTCGACAGTGTAGAAAATGTGTGTGCAATAATACCAAGTCAAAGAATCTTAATTCTCGGTGACTTGAACCTGTATAGTGCAAGTCTTAATACAATTAATTATTTTAATTGTTTTCAATCTCTATGTAACTTACATCAGTGTAATAGCGTGCCTAATATGAATGGGAGAATGTTAGATGTGGTGATGACGAGCCCGGAGTTGGACGGTGCGGTGTCGGTGCGGCGGTCGGAGCCAGGTGAGGAGCTCAGTAGGATCGACGCTCAGCATCACCCGCCACTTGACGTGTGCGTCGAGTACCACTTTACCTATACACCTACACATGCCATCGATCCTTCCAATGTAGATATTTCTAGGGATTGGAACTTCAGCAAGGCTGACTATTTAAAACTATACATTATTTTAAAGGATACAAACTGGAATGAACTATATCAGTACACATCGACTGAAAGTGCAATAAATTACTTCTACAAAGCTATATATACTGTATTCGACCTCTGCATACCAAAGAAATTACGGAAGCGATCGTGGAGTAGAATTTATCCTGTCTATTACACGAGAGCAATTATCCGTGACATTGAGATTAAGGCTCGTTTTCATCGGGAGTGGAAACGGACCGGGATTGAGGATGCTCGCGGTGAATTTCAGCGTTTGCGAACCAAAATAAAAATGGACACACAATTAGCATATCGTTCATATGTAAGAGATATATCTGTAAAGTTGCACAAAGAACCCGCTAAATTCTGGGAATTCGTTAACACGCTACGCAGCCGAGGAGGCGTCGAGGCGAGGGTTACAAAGGGTGATCAGGAATATCAAGGGGCCGCGGCGGCAACCGCCTTCGCGAATCACTTCCACTCAGTATTCCTACCACAACAACCGTCACTCGATCCGGCTCCTGCTAGTGCAACCGACTCGGGGTCTCGTAGGATTGATATTGGTTACATAAGTTCGGATGTTATTTGTTGTGCAATAAAGAATCTAAAACCGAAAACGTCACCAGGCCCGGACGCTCTTCCGGCTTATGTAATCAAAGGTTGTATGGATGAGTTACTCGGCCCAATAAAGTTTATTTTTAACCTCATCTTGGAAAGTGGGGATTACCCTCAGGATTGGAAAATATCCCGGGTGTCTCCTATTCCCAAGAAAGGATCTAAAACAATGATCGAAAACTACCGCCCAGTAGCAATACTCTGTGCAATGGCGAAAGTGTTCGAGATGGTTCTTCAGGCGGCTTTACTACCTCAATGCCTGCCCTACATTACTAGTGCACAGCATGCATTCTTGCCGAAACGATCAGTGATCACGAACCTCGTAACATTAGTCGACATCCTTACTCGGGAACTAGATGCGGGAAACCAAGTCGACGTCATTTATCTGGACTTCCAGAAAGCATTCGACAGGGTTGATAATGATATCCTGCTACTAAAATTGGGTAAGATAGAACTGGTACCAAAGCTTCTCAAGCTGTTTTCTAACTATCTAATGGAAGACAGTTTGTGAGGTACGGCTAATTTCTATCCAGCCCATACGGCACCCAGTCGGGTATAAGTCAAGGATCAAACCTTGGCCCCCTTCTTTTTGTGCTATTGATAAACGATTTCCCGGATGTGGTCAGCGACTGCGACATGCTGCTGTTCGCTGATGATGTAAAACTGGTGAGGATCGTCAGAAACATGGGGGACGGTGCAATTTTATAGAAAAATCTAGATTTAGTACATAACTGGAGTCTCGACAGTCGGCTTTATTTTAATCCATGCAAATGTGAGATGCTCAGCTTCACTCGGTCGAAAAATCCGGTGCTGTGCGACTACTCGCTGGGCAGGTGTAGCGTGGCGCGCGTGCACGAGGTGCGCGACCTCGGCGTGCTGTTCGACGCGCAGCTCACGTTCCGGCCGCACGTGCAGCAGCTCACCGCTAAGGCGTTCCAGAGGCTAGGGTTCGTACTGCGTAACGCGGCGCCACTCACACTCGCGGCTACACGCGCTGTGTACGAGGCCTTGGTGAGGAGCATAGTGGAAACGAATGCAGCGGTCTGGTCTCCGCATGACCGTAAATATATTCTCATGCTGGAGCAAGTACAGAAACAATTTCTACGCAGACTCTACAAAAAGGGTCATGGATATTACCCATATATGTACCCAACACGATTTCTGCAAGGTCATCTGGGGTATGAGTCATTAGAACTGAGAAGGTCAATATCTCTTTTTAATTTTGTAATGAACATCCTTAGAAATAAACTCGACTGTACAGAGCTTCTCCAAAGGTGTTTGCGAATGTTCGTGCCCGACGCATACATGGGGCTGCGGGGTAGTCGCGCTCGCGCACTGCTGGCAACTCGCGCGACGCGCACCAACCTTTACCTGTACTCGCCCGTCGCGCAGGCGCAGGCGCTGATCAACTCCGCGCTCTCCGCCTCACCACAGTGTGATATATTCACGAGTGGGATGGCGTGCTTGGTGAGGGAATGTAAGAGAATGACAGAAAGACGAATGCAAGATCTAGATAAGTAAAATATTTTTACCGCCTTTGTAACGTATTGGTTAATTTAGCTGTAAGGTTACAATTGAAAATAAATGAATTGAATTGAATTGAAATTTCAGACCAATATCTATTCTTCCAGCACTAAGTAAAATATTTGAAAAGATTATACTCAATCCAATGCTCTCACACTTCAACCGTACAAAACAACTACACGCCAAACAATACGGTTTCACTAGAGGTAAATCGACTACGGATGCAGGTCATCTCATGTTTATTCTGCATGGGTGGCTGCACAGGATGCTATCGGAGTTTTTTGCGATCTGTCGAAGGCATTTGATTGTGTTGATCATTATTCGTTATTAATGAAATTAATTCATTAAGGACTTAGAAATATAGCGTTGAATCTACTAAGATCATACCTAAGCAATATAATTCAAAAGGCAGAAGTCAACGGCGTTAAATCTGATGGATCGGGTGTAAAAATTGGCGTACCACAAGGTTCCATATTAGGCCCTTTCTTATTCCTGGTATATATTAACGATCTGCCTTTCATGGTGGAGAAATTGACTGACATAGTGATGTTTGCTGATGATACTTCAATGGACTTCATAACTGAAAGACAAAAAGAAGATTTTTATGATGTTAATGGTGTTAATTGGTTCACAGTTATTAATTTATTGTTAAACGCTGGTAAAACCAAGTGTATCAAATTTCCACTTCCAAATGTCTGGCAAGTTGAGAGCAGTTTAATGTTAGAAAGCAACACGTTAGAATTAATAAATGAAACGAAGTTTCTGAGAATAACCATTGATAGCAAATTGCAGTGGGGACCCCTCAGATAAATTAGCTGGTAAATTAAGTTCTGTGGCTTACGCTGTTAGAAACATCAGACATAACATGGATGTGAGTACATCTAGGCTAGTATATTTTAGTTATAGTGTCATGTCCTATGGTATCTTGTTGTAGGGGAAGGCGGCGGATATTCAAACGATTTTTATTTTACAGTAAAGAGCTATTCGAGCAATTTATAATTTAAAACGAACAGACTCCTTAAGAGAGCTTTTTAAAGAAATTGACATACTAACTGTAGCTAGTGAATTTATTTTCGAAAATATAATGTATTTACGCAAGAACCTTACAACATTTTCCAAACTTAGCGATGGCTTTAATGTTTACCTAAGAAATAATCACAGACTAGTTGCGCCCCGGTTTAGACTCGCGAAGGTTAGCAATTCTTTCAAGGGTCAGTGCATTCTCTACTACAATAAGATACCTTGAGATTTTGTAATTGCCATTTGAGCAATTTAAAAAGCATGTTAAAGCGACTTTGCCGAAAAAGGGATATTACAATGTTCAAGATTACTTCGATGACGGGACTGTATGGGGTTAATCTGGCTCAATAGAGAATTCTTGCTGTTAATAATTTTGTAATGATTTATTCATGCTTATTAATCATAATAATGAATATTGTAATATTTGTATTAGTTAAGCACAACCTATTTTTAAAAGAGATCTAAAACTCAATATGTGGGTGTTTCTACGCCCTTCTTCTCCCACAGTGGTCCAATGTAGAGTAATAACGAACTTTGACTTTGACTTTGACAAGGAAAAAGGTAGTGACGGGAACGGGTTTTTTGGGAAAAGGATTGCATGTTCCGGAGCTGTCTTCATTACGGCTGACAGTCAGCGCTGACTGTTTCGGAAATATGACATATGGCATCAGGACCATCGGCACTCTCTGACAGGCGTAGTGAGAACAACGCCTAAACACGAGAACCGCTGTCAAATAAGCAATTAAATCGCCAATTAGCCTCTGAACGCGGCGGCACATTAGCAGAAACACATACACACACCTGTGTGGCTAAGTATGCCAGTCGAGCTGAATTTAGTGGTGTTGTTGTTCCAACTTCGTAATATGACGCTGCAGTGACTCAGAATAAAGGGGCCGGAAGCACCTTATGAATGGAGTCCCCTTCAGAAAAGATATTTATTGCAAGGAACAACTAGTGACGAAAGGAGGAAATAACTGCCGATGTGATCGAATTCACATCGCAACAAGCACGTTTAACGCTGGGCTATACATCGATATTTTTATACTCACACGCAAAATAATGCTGGCATCCGTAGCCCGCCCCGCACGACTCGCGAAGAAAATATTGAAAGCGTATTTGCTTTCTCTTCCGTAATCGGTATCATATTTATGTAAGTATATGTTTGATATTTTGTAGTTTATATATGTGCATGCTATCTATTGTATTTTATATAGTTGAGATATATATTTTATTTATTAGTTATAATTTATTTATATTTTAAAAGTAATTTTCGTACGTAGGTATGTATGCAGTTTTATTGCGCACTAGGACTGTCCTGTTTCATAAACACTCCTGTCTTGCCTAGGTTTGCTGGAAGAAATCTCTTTTTAGAGATAAGTCGCCTTTACCTATAAAATTTATTGTAACTGTCTGTTTATATTTTCTGTGCAATAAAGAATATGAATATGACTCGTATTGTAATCAAATATTGCAAATGTTAATCGGATGACAGTGCAATATTTTAATGACATGGAGCTCATCTGATCATAGACCCGGAAGGTTGCCAGGGGAACTTTGTAAAGAAATGAACTCATCGTTTGAGCTCGTTTTTATTCGTCTTGACAAGTACTCTGGCTGGGCCTTGATGTTAGCCAGGGTCTGATGATGGAGCCGAAAAGTGGCCATGGACACTCTGAATAACTACGCAACCCCATCGAGTTTATGCTGTGAACTGTGTAGTAGAACGACACAACTGTTTTGGCTCGTCAGATTTGTCTTGTGAACTGTGTAGTAGAGCGACACAACAGTTTTGGCCTGTCAGATTTGTCTTGAGAAGTTCTCTACTAGTCCTAAATTAGTTTCTTAATTTTAGGGTTCCTTATTTGTTCTATTTGTAACTAATAAACTTATGAAAAAATACATGTCAAAAATTCAAAATTCAAAAGAGTTTATTTCCATAAGAAACACATAGGTAACATTTGGAGAATGTCAAATCTTAAACTAACACATGTATATGGTACAGGGAAATATAGAACTCAATTTGAATTCCGTCACCTCAATGTTTTAGATGCTGGAGGCAAAGAGGCGACTAGGAACCTCCAGCACACAGGAAGTGTGATTTTATTGACCGAGCGTGCGAAGCGTCCAGTTTCGAGATTGGATAAAAATGCATTTGTCCTTCTGTCTGTCTGTATGTTCTCGCCTTCAGGTCGCATTTCTCATCCGATCCTCGTCAAATTTTTTGGGCAGGTTCGATAATTATATAGCTTTTTTGTCGAGTCAGTTTTTAGAAATTTTCTAAAATGGCGGACTTACGTTTCATACTCACTGTACGTAACCAGGTGCATTCATAAGTTTGTCTGTGGTATTCAAGGGGTGTGATGGAGGTTTGCAAACGTATTCGTTATAGCGGATTTCAGTTTTTGATTTTTTTTCAGAAAATGTTTTCCTAATCAGACTACGCAGTTCTTGCCTCCTTCACGAGACTAACCCATAGACACCAGATTTGACCTCCTCCAAGGAAACGTGAGTAATCGCCGAAACTTATACCCAAATTTGGCTCAAAAGTCTGCATACTAATTGGAAAATTCAAGCACCTGAAATTCAATTTAAAATTGGACTTTCTTCGTTAAATTGTTGCGCAAAATAATATTGTATCGCATTATAATAAAGCCTTTTATCCGTCAGTGGTGACAATATGTTTAAGATTGTATGTATGTCGAAGGGCTCGCGAGGTCTACTGTTCTCACAGAACCAGTACTAATATCGCGCCGACATTATAAACATGTACCAACCTACTATATAAGCTAGGATTGCCTTCCAATCAAATACACATTAACTGAGCATGCAGTGACAAACCTTTTATTCCGTCTCCCCAAGGCTGCCCCTGTCGGCAAACATGTTTGTTTTTTGTTTGTATTGAGAAGTTTCAGTGAGCCGCGAATTTTCGCATTTAGACGCGATAAATTCGATTCGCTGTTGGATCTTCAAATGTGTAGAGGAGATGGCGTCTCCAATCTTAATCCTCCCTTGCATAGCACTATGCATTTGTTGATAACGCTGCTTAGTAATGTAGGAAATATCTCGTTTAACTTGGCTCTCGTGGGTATAGGCCATTGTGTAAGTTGTACTTACGAGATCTGAAAGCAGTATGTATTAGTATCGTCTCCCACAGTGGTCCAATGTAGAGAAGAGGCTAACATATAATTTTCTAATTATATGTAAATGTCTACATTAATAAATAAATTTTGATTTGATTTGATTATCATGTAATATATTTTTTGAGTATTTGCTTGCGGAGAACATGAGGAAAACGCATGTCTGCATAGCCGCGGCGATGGGCTAACCCGCATTGTCAAGCGAAATAGAGTATTGAATAATTTACGTAATGTGGGCAAAATTGTGTATCTGCTAGACCCCATGGGAAGAGACGTGTTGTGTGAAATTGTGTATCTGCTAGACCCCATGGGAAGAGACGTGTTGTGTGAAATTGTGTATCTGCTAGACCCCATGGGAAGAGACGTGTTGTGTGAAATTGTGTATCTGCTAGACCCCATGGGAAGAGACGTGTTGTGTGAAATTGTGTATCTGCTAGACCCCATGGGAAGAGACGTGTTGTGTGAAATTGTGTATCTGCAAAACCCCATGGGAAGAGACGTGTTGTGTGAAATTGTGTATCTGCTAGACCCCATGGGAAGAGACGTGTTGTGTGAAATTGTGTATCTGCTAGACCCCATGGGAAGAGACGTGTTGTGTGAAATTGTGTATCTGCTAGACCCCATGGGAAGAGACGTGTTGTGTGAAATTGTGTATCTGCTAGACCCCATGGGAAGAGACGTGTTGTGTGAAATTGTGTATCTGCTAGACCCCATGGGAAGAGACGTGTTGTGTGAAATTGTGTATCTGCTAGACCCCATGGGAAGAGACGTGTTGTGTGAAATTGTGTATCTGCTAGACCCCATGGGAAGAGACGTGTTGTGTGAAATTGTGTATCTGCTAGACCCCATGGTAAGAGACGTGTTGTGTGAAATTGTGTATCTGCTAGACCCCATGGGAAGAGACGTGTTGTGTGAAATTGTGTATCTGCTAGACCCCATGGTAAGAGACGTGTTGTGTGAAATTGTGTATCTGCTAGACCCCATGGGAAGAGACGTGTTGTGTGAAATTGTGTATCTGCTAGACCCCATGGGAAGAGACGTGTTGTGTGAAATTGTGTATCTGCTAGACCCCATGGGAAGAGACGTGTTGTGTGAAATTGTGTATCTGCTAGACCCCATGGTAAGAGACGTGTTGTGTGAAATTGTGTATCTGCTAGACCCCATGGGAAGAGACGTGTTGTGTGAAATTGTGTATCTGCTAGACCCCATGGGAAGAGACGTGTTGTGTGAAATTGTGTATCTGCTAGACCCCATGGGAAGAGACGTGTTGTGTGAAATTGCCTGATGAGCAATTTAAGAATCATATAAAAACCACTTTATCTAAAAAGGGCTATTACAATATTCAAGATTACATAAATGACAAGAGTGCATGGAGTTAATCTAACTCAACACAGAACTTTCTTCATAACATAACATGGCGTCACGCCATTTTCTAATACGGGGTGGCAGAGGTACAATTGTGCCCACTTTGAGCCAGTTATTCAATAGTCCATTTTGCGTGACAGGGGGCTAGCCCATCGCCGCAGCTATGGAGTGATGAAGGTTTCCTCACGATGTTTTCCATCACTGTTAGAACTCTCTTAATAAAATCCATTCGATTAAGTAGAAATCCTCTTTGTGAAAAAGTATGTCTAAAACAATGTTATCAACATAACTTTATTTTTATCACTCGGTTGTAAGCCGAACGTAGAAAGAGATTCAATTGTGGCGATCCCTCGGCACTTTGCTAACACAGCGGGCTCCGATGGCAGCCGAGATTACAGAGCACAGTGCCATTTTGTGCATCACCGCTATAAGGGGAATAGCACAAGGCAGCATTCATTTAGCGGCGTTTGCGCGACTCTTGGAAGCGACGATTTAAATCTATTTTATATTCTTTACGTCAATTTTACCTCTGTGGGCACAATGAGTGTCTTTTCCACCCCGTATGGGATAAGGCGTGACGCTATTTTGTTGTTGTCGAGCTCTTCTACGCCTAGATACGCCTAGGATTCCAGAGGCGTTACAACTAACACTAGTGCCTCTGTGAGCTGTGGACGCGAGTGAGACTTTCTTTTAATAACACATACAAGCTCATGAATGCACCTCGCTACGTACATTTAGTATGAAATTAAAGCACCAATAACTTTGTAAACTATATTTTGCGGTCTTAAATCCTGCCTATTGACTTTTTACTAAAATTATATATTTATATATATATGTATATACATAGTCAGGTCATAAGTTCTGTCACATGTGCAATATGAAATAATTTAGACATGTTTATTATTTATGTAAACATTTATATAGCAAAATGAACTTAATAAAACATAGATTCTTATGGTATTAAAGTTTATTCAAAATGACCCCCGCGATTTTGAATACAGGCCTTTATTCTGCGCGGCCATTCGTCTATGGCAGCACGAACAAGGTCCATGTCAATTTTGGCGGCTGCCTTAATCAAGGATGCCTTGAGTGACTCCAAATCAGGATGAGGCTTTGAGCAGGCCTTTTCCTCCAAGTGTTGCCATATCTTGTAATTTAACGGACTCAAATCTGGACTGGAGGAGGGCCAGTCTTCGTGCTGGATGAAGTCGATTTCACGCGCCGCCAGCCAGTCTTGTGTGCTTTTCGCTCTATGAGCTGGCGCAGAATCTTGTTGGAATACCCAGTGCCTGTTATTAAACATGGTATGAGAAACAGGTTCCACAAGGTTCTTGAGGACTGTATTTTGATACACAACTACATTCGTTTTTACGCCTTTCTCACAAAAATATACCTCAGTTAAGCCCCAATAAGAGACTCCCAACCAAACCATGAGCGAGGATGGAAAATGACCTCGTTGGACACGCGGAATACGGTTGCTCGCTTCTTCACTGCTGTGTGCGTACACCTTATCATTTTGTTTATTGTAGCTCTCTTCCACGGTGAAAATTTTTTCATCCGAAAAAAGAATTTCCCGATGCTTTTTTCCCGCGTACCGCTTCAACAAAGCGCGGCATCTCTTCAGTCTCAGGTCCATTAAACGAGCGTCCAAACGATGTCCTGTTTTTCTTCGATATGCCCTAAGCCCTAAGTCTTCATTTAACACCCTTTTCACCGTGGTCCTGCTTAACCCCATCTGAAGGGCCAACAGTTTCTGCTTACGTATGGGATTTCTTTGAATTCGCGCCTTCACAGCTTTTATCACTGCTGGAGTCCTAACAGAGCGAGGGCGACCTTTTCTTGACCTGTCATCTACACTAGAGTCTTCATTGTATCGTTTTATGGTACGATAAATGAATCTTTTGGTTATATTCAAATTTTTCAGTAAGTCGAAAATCTGAATTGGCGCGTAACCGCAACGATGCAACGCAATAACTGCGACACGGTCTTCTCTAAGTGTCCACTCCATATTTAAAAATGAGGATAATTCTAAAAATTCTAGAGACCTGACTGTGTATATATAAAATAAAATATTTTAATATAAATTAATAATATTTTATTTTATTTATATCGCTCTATAACGGTCTCTACATATCCAACGACACCTCATTTGTTAAAATCCGTCAAGCTGTTGGTGTGGCGTGGCGGTTTTTTGAAATTTTAATACCTCCACATCTCCGCCATTTTGAAAAATTTCCAAATACTGAAACGACAAAAAAAAATATTTAATTATCGAACCTGCTCACAAAAATTCACGAGAATCAGTTGAGAAATTTGGAGAACAACCGGACACACACCCAGACATACGAAAGCAATTTTCCCCAAACCTGAACGCAGACGCTTCGCTCGCTAGGTCACTAATTAAAATAACATAAAAATATTTAAAAAAAACCCGGTCAAGTGCGAGTCTAAATCGCGCACGAAGGGTTCCGTACCACCGTTCAATGGAAGCGATGGTGTGGAGTGAATAGTTTGGATTTTACACAGCAAAATATTGTTTACAAAGTTATTGGTGCGGTTACTTTCACACTCCATGTATGTAACCAGGTGCATCCATAAGTTTGTATGTGGTATTGAAAGAATTGTTGTATGGGAGCCCCCTTAAATATTTCTTTTATCCTGTTTTTTAGTATTTGTTGTTATAGCGGCAACAGAAATACATAATCTGTGAAAGTTTCAACTCTCTAGCTAGCTAGGTTCTTGAGATACAGCCTGGTGACAGACGGACGGACAGCGAAGTCTTAGTAATAGGGTTCCGTTCTTACCCGTTGGGTACGGAACCCTAAAAATGCTTGTCACGACCTTTTCAGTAACAGAGGCACAATTGCTCACGTTAGGAGCCAAACATACTATACTAGGCGGCCAGCCCATCGCCGCATTAAAAACGAGTTTAATACCCGACAATCGGACGAGAGCTGTCGGGTTTCAAGCTGATGGTATAAATCATCAGTTTTGATGCCTTCCGAATTCCTCTGAAAATTATACTTTACTGAAGCGAACGATTATCGGAAAACAATCAGACACAAGAACACCAAATGTGCATTTGCCTTTCTTATCCAGTCAAATGTGTTGAAAGTACCAAAATGGCCGCCGCGGCGAACGAGTTTTGGAAGGTGCGGACTATTACGGATTGTAATCAATAAAATGGAGTGAAATTTACATGCTACGTCTACTCATTCTCTCTGTCAATAGTAGTGGCACTCAAAAAGAACCTTTTTTCGTGTCCATACCGGTAGCATTATTTAAAAATAGATAAAATAAGTCAGTGATTTGTGAGATTTTGTAAGCGAGTTTTCGAGAAAGAAACAGTGTTTGTAGTGAATTTTACTCCTCAAATCTAGGATAATCACATATTAAATTGATCGCAATGATATTTCCTGCCAGATACCGTTTTTACCGGTTCCCAAAAAGTGGCTATTTCAAATACCAATCAAATAGCGGATCGTGCGTGCATCCAACAATCGTTCCTCCATGTCCGTAGCCGACTGCTGGACACAACGTTCCTCCATGTCCGTAGCCGACTGCTGGACACAGACAGCAGCAAACTACAGTGCCATTAATCATCAACTCATTACCCGTTGCCATGGAGACCGTTTGATTTGGCCATGGAACCCAATTTCGGCTGTTTCCACTCTGACTGTTGGCTTATTAGTGGGCGAAGAGTATGGCTTCAGGGAAGCTCTTGTCTTGTCTTTTTTGACGTATATTCACACATTTCGGATTGTTTGATGTTTTGGGTTAAACTCAAGAACAGCCTTATTCAGATCTCCAATCAACATAGTCAGAAATGGACGCAGTTTATTTGAAATATACGCTTAGTGTAAGGGAAATCGAAAACATTTCCACTTTTAGATCGATTTTATTTAGTGAATATGGCATTATAGGCAACTGAATCCGCCATTAGAGCACACACAGACCACAGACTTTCTATCTTTCTATTTGTTTGAATGAAAATGTTTGCTAATAATAACGATTCAGTATCGGCGGGCCGACCAGGGGGGTCACCACAATCTTTTTCCGATTCAAATTAGGTTCAAAACAAGAACATCACCATCGCAACCATTTCCATTTCAATTCGCCATAATGGGTTTTATTAACCTAATACCAAGACTTGTTCTAAGACGGTCACGGTAATTTTGCGGATCAAATTAGGTTCCTAATCTGAATCGGTATAAGACGTTGTGGTAACACCCCTGACCAAACTGTCGGCCGTTAAAAAAATCTATGGTCTGCGCGAGTTATCTGACATTTATAGTTTGAAATTAGAGCTGCCAGTAAATTCAATAAATTCCTCTGATTTTCCGCAAATTGGCTGAGGTTTTCTTTTTCTTCTCAAGCTCTACCGTGGCCGTGAATTCGACAACCCCAAATACAAAGTCATGATGTTACGGCTTCTACATTAAATCTTGACATTGGGGCGGCGGAGGCCCAGATACCTACATACAGTCAGTCAGTAATTCACTGCCGCGGTCCCGTGGCGATCCCATTACCTTGAACCGCAAATAGAATATGCATGTAGATTGAATCACACACTATGTACTGTCATACAGATAGCATCGTTGGCAGCGATTATGCAGACGCCAAAACTAACTAAATAACGAACTGTATTTATTTTATCTACACACGTATCATAAACCCTCTTTACTGCGTCAAAAAATCACACGTTACGACCAGCATAATGTTATACTACTTGGTAAAAACTCATGTCTCATCTGAATATTGATACATTGTGACCTTAATGTATCAATTTTCGACAAATTATGACATTCAAATTTCGATCGTCGACGCCCGCCTGCGTGCCGTCCTACTGAACAAGCTGAACAAGTGCAGAGCAATTATCAATGCCACCAAGCCGGTCGAACATGCCATCAAACACACATCAAAGAGAGCTTAGGATATGTGTGTAGATAAACTAGTGTATGTAACTGTACATTATCAGTCACACAAACTACTATTCTTATAATATGAATTGTATTATTATCTGTGTACTATAAGTAATTATGAACTAAACGGATAACTTGAAATCAAATCAAAATCAAAAATCATTTATTTCCATAGGTTGAGTTCACTAACACAATGGCGGAATCTGTGGAGAAGAGCTCACCGAAGAAACTCCACAGTCGTCGCATCTTTTGCGTTTCCTTTTTTAAATAAAATATTGTCAAATTACAAAATGAATGCTAATTATATATATATCGAAACAGCCTGTTACTCAAACAATCTATTCCCATGGACATCTGTCCTCTAAGTAATCAGATATCCTATAGTAACCTTTTTTATACAATTTCTGTTTTATTATTATTTTAAACTTGTCTAAAGGTAAGTTTTTAATATCAGTAGGGACCTTATTGTAATAGCGTATACAATTACCTTTAAAAGAATTACTAATTTTATGTGGTCGGCTTACATAAGCAACCAACTTGTCTTTATTTCTAGTATTAAAATTGTGTATATCACTGTACTTCTGAAAATTAGTTATATTTCTTTTTACATACACAAGATTGTCATAGATATATTGAGACACAAATGTCAGAATATTGATTTCTTTAAACTTTTCCATCAGTGACACTCTAGGCCCTAATCTATAAATTGCACGAACAGCCCGTTTCTGCAGAATAAATATACTATTAGCATTCGCAGCGTGACCCCACAATAAAATACCATAGGTAGGTATAGACTATGAAAGTAACTAAAGTAGACTAGTCTAGCGGTGTCTACGTCGGTAAGAGCTCTAATTTTTTTAACTGCGAACGCTGCCGAACTCAGTCTGTTCGACAATTTATTTATAAGAGGATCCCATTGTAGTTTGGCGTCTAAAGTAATGCCCAAAAAGACAGTCGACTGCACAAGGTCCAATCTCTGTCCTTTTATAAATATGTCTGTAGTTACCGGGTTCACATTGGGTAACACGAATTTAATACATTTAGTTTTCTTTTCATTAAGTAATAAATTGTTAACAGTAAACCAGTTCACTATACTAGAGATAGCATTGTTTACCTCGTCATAATTTGATTGCTGTCTTTTAACTTTAAATATCAAAGAAGTATCATCGGCAAACAATACTAACCCATGTTTTGCTTTAACAAGGTAAGGTAAATCATTAATATATACTAAAAACAAGAAAGGACCAAGAATTGAACCTTGCGGTACGCCCATACTTATTGAAGACCCAGGTGATCTTTTCCCATTAACATCGACCATCTGAACCCTATCTGTTAGATATGACTCCAGAAGGCTGAGTGCCTGATCTTTTACACCATAATGGCGTAACTTCCTGACAAGAGTGTCATGATGGACGCAATCAAAAGCCTTGGATAGATCGCAGAAGACACCTATTGCATCCATTGCGTCTTCCCAGGCATCAAAAATATTGTCGATTAGTTCAACACCAGCATCGGCTGTTGAACGACCCTTTGTGAAACCAAACTGAGCAATATGAATTAAATTATTGAGATAAAAATGACTTTGCAATTGATTAAGTATGAGTTTTTCAAATATTTTGCTAAGCGTTGGTAGTATCGATATGGGTCTAAAATTGGTGGGGTCTGATGTACTACCAGCTTTGAATAAAGGTATAACTTTACTTAGTTTCATCAAGTCAGGAAACACACCATTATCTATACATTGATTAAATATACAACAAAGGTGAGGTGCAATACAATCTACAATGGAACTAATAATTTTTACTGATAGACCATGGGCGTCAGCTGTCTTTTTCATTTCCAGGGATTTAAACGCTTTTACAATGTCTTCATTATTTACGTGCCTAAATTTAAAATCTGTTTTACATTATTTAGACGACCCGAATGGCCGAGTCGGCAGTGACGCTGCCTACGAAACCAAGGGTCCCGGGTTCGAGTCCCGGTGGGGGCAAATGTTTGTTTGATGAGAACGGATGTTTGTACCCTAGTCATGGTTGTTTATCTAAGTATAATATTTATCTATATAAGTATGTGTATCGTTGTCTAGTACCCAAGATACAGGGAATCCTAGTTTGGGGCTAGATCAATGTGTGTAAAAGGTGTCCAAGGTATTATTATTATTATTATTATTATTACATTCCTCAAAGTTTTGTTTAAGTATAGATTCAGCAGCAGCGGGAGATGAATTTAAAGACTTGGTTGTTGAAACTGGAATGTCCATAAAGAAATTTTCGAAAGCTTTTGCTACTTCTAGGTCTGTACTTAGCAATTGATTATCTATCTTAAGCTTGAAGTTATTATGTGTAGCTTTGGCCTTTCCAGTCTCTCTGTTTATAATTTGCCAAGTCGTTTTCATTACATTGCTACTAGATTCAATTTTGTTTTTAATGAAATTAGATTTAGCTACGGCACAAACGCGTTTAAACATTTTTGAATAACTACGAACATAATCTAGAAAGGCCGTATTTTTGTTATATGATTTCTCTTCATAGAGTTCATATAATCTTCGTCTGCTCCTATGAATTCCAACTGTCGCCCAATCACTAAACAAAGCTTTGTTATTAACTTTTATAGTTTTTGATTTAAATACCGTATCATATTCATTTTTGACAAGGTTAAATACTGAGTTGTACAACAAATTTGGATCGTCACTGTATGGTATTTCCCATAGTTTATCTAAAATATTATTCCTGTAGTGTTCAAGCCGAGTGTCACTAACGGGCACACATGTAATATCCTCTTTTTGGTCTTTTTTTATTTTCATATTGAATATACCTATCTGACCAGAGTGATCAGAGGTTAATTTATTGATGACCGATTTGAAAATGGGCGTAATGTTAGTAAATATATTGTCAATGCAGGTAGCAGATGTTGCAGTAATTCTAGTAGGCTCCAAAAACAGATAGTTCATGTTGTGACATAAAAATAAAGATTTTATTCTAGTACAAATATTATTATCCTCTAACAGATTAACATTAAAATCACCACAAATTATAAAAAAATTGTTTTTATCGCTGATTTTAATCAACACTTCATCCATTTTCTTTTCGAATAAATCAAAGGATGAATCTGGTGGTCTGTATACGCTCATTACAAGAAGTTGTTCAAGTTCAATACAGGCTATTTCCATGGAACACTCAACAGACAGGCTCACTATGTCAACTCGTTCCTTATATTTAAAACTATTATTTACAAGTTGAAAACCAACAGCTCTTCTCCGGTAGCCATAGATTCTATTATATACCATACCGCTTTTTACGCGACTGCATTTTTTTTTTAATATTTTAAATTTAATATAATTGAACAATATACTGTAATAATTTTATCGAATCTCAATAATTACGTTAAGTCTTATCTGCTCGTTTTGTGCTTTCTAGTGTACTGCAGTCGGGAATTTCAGTATTTTTAATTACGTATTTATTGGACGACCTCTGTGGCGCTGCGGCTCTGCCTACCATGCGAGGGGTCCCGGGTTCGATCCCCGGCTGGAGTTAAAGTAAAAAAAACCCACGCCTTGGTATTGACACAAGGTATCCTAGTGCGGATTCAGAAGCAATGTATATGCCTGTATATGTCATTGCCGTTAGTTGATAAACTAACGCGTTAGTTGATCAACTACCGACAGATAGTAAACCAGACCGACAGGGTTTAGAATTTAGGTTTCTTTTGTTCTTACATGTCAACCTGACACGAAGAATATTCGGGGGCTTCGCTGCGCTCGCCCACTCTAGTCTTCACCTAAGCTACCGCAGTGTTTGCCCTGGTATTTCATTTGCAATTCAAGTTTAAAAACGTTTATTACTAATTAAGGGATTGTCATCTAACTGTATTGACTATCTTACGGTGACATATATAAATGTTTATGGTTATGTTTATTGTGTGAAACTTTTCCGGCAAAGCGATTCGAAATTCGAAAAGTGGACAAGGGAGTCAAAAGCACTTTCACGTTCACGTCATTGCCGTAAAACGTGAGAGACCGAATCACAGCGGAGTTAATATGATAAAGTTAAAAGAGGTTTTCGCTACCCGTAGAATCACTGCCTATAATTAACAAGTGAGCTGTCGCGATAAATTTACTCAGTAACTGTTCTAATGTCATGTCGCTGTTCGTGTGTATAATTAAACTACATTTGAGTGACATGGCTCTTTATCACGCCGTTTATAGTGTTTTTCGCTGGTATTTAACTGAAAATAACAGAATAAATAAAAAGTAAAAAAAGACAAAAAAAGCTTTCAGTTAAATGTTCTAAAAGAATAAAATAAACTTTAAATTGAATCAAACCCATCAATGAATTACATCACACAATTTATTATTATATAAAAAATTGCTGCGAGATTAACATCTTCTGTGAATTCAATATCACGAGAATATTCTATCAATTCAATAACACATTCTGTAAAAGAGATGGGTAACTACATCTACTTACTTAAGTAGCTTACACATGCTTGATTAGGGAAAAGCCCATTCCATCACAGAATATTTTCCCCACGATTCAAAAAGCAACACCTATTTAAACTTTTCTGTGTTTTTTTCCCTCCGTATTCTTATAATTAGAATTGTTCAGTGACCCTTGGGAAAAGTTTTGCGGAAAAAAGTCGGGGGCGAACAGAAAGTACGAGATTAACTATTTGAAAGCTATTGTTTGAATATATATCCTGATTAACAGTAGATAAACCATTAAAAAAAAACTTCGAAAATATTAAATTAAATAAAATGGAAAAAATATTTCTCCTAACACAGTAAAAAGTTTTATTATCATCGTCATGCGATTGGAGGAAATAAGTAAATTACACCATAAATTTGCCAGACATAATGATTGATTGTAATATTTTACTGAGCTACTTAGTTGTAGATGGAAATCGGAATGTGATATGAATTTCAATTAAAATTGGGACGGGTCGGGATTTGCGTTGAAATGAAAATATATTGTAATCGGAAAGTTTAGAATTCATTTTTATAAGTTCTTGCTAAAATAACTGACTACAAAAGAATCGCGGTTGATTTTAAGTGATCGAGAAAGGAGGCTTAGCTCTCAGACAATAAGGTTGAAATTTCCCTATTCTTATATAATAAGCAGTGAGTTTTGCGTTCAAATGACCTTGAATGCGCAATAGTCACTTTTCAATACCTGTACATATGCGCAGTAATTCCCGCCAACGTCGCCCAGCGCTCTAAATTCGTGGCGCGAGGTTATACAGTTGAATATCTCATTTTTCTGTCGATGTAAAAAGATAGTGTTGTACAGACCTATCAACTTAAGCTGATACTTGCATTTGTGTGAGTGCACACCGATAGTGTAGAGTGTCAATCGGCTTGAAGCGCGGCCCGTCCCGCGCATGGTTTAAACTGGTTTATACTAGTTTAAATCAAGCGGCCTGAAGCGCGGCACGTCCGCTACGCACCGCTTCCCTGCCGCCCGCTCACATACTTCACTTCACCTCCGGTACTGGTAGCAGATAGACGTGTAATTTTATGTGATTGATTGTGTTTGAAATATTAGTGAAATGGCTCCTACTGCTCCTGGCTGCTGCTAATGTCTCCTACAATCGACGATATAACGGAACGATTAATTATTAACACAGGCTCTGACTCTGATGAATCATCAGACGATAGTGAAGATGAAGATGCAATGAGCGGAGTAGAAGAGTTATAAGATTCAGTCATTATGAGGTCGAGAATTGGACAGTTGGTAACATTGTGTTTTATGACTTCGTTTAAATAAAACATTGATTTTATTTGTATGTGTTTTACTAACTGTACTTTTGGCGATCACTCACACAAATGCAAGTATCAGCTTAAGTTGATAGGTCTGTACAATGCGACGATTAACGCAATATTGCTGGACGATTCGATTTTGTTGACAGAAGAATGATAATTCTGCGTTGCATTTTTATTCCAATGTATAGTTTTAGTTATAGAATTACATTAGCGAGATATTATTTAGTATTGTTATGTATTCATTATATATTTCAGATTGTTTGGCTTTGAATATACCTAAGTTTAAATATCTGTTGCAATAAAGAACAGAAAAAACAAAGAGGGAAAGCGGTAGTTACGCAGTAGGCGGTACCCACAGATATGTCGGCGGCGCGGTCCATTTGAATCGATTTGGCGACGCGCCTTTAAATCTGTTTCAGATTAACATGTCAACACATCACTAAAATGCGCTCGTGACGTCACAGAAGGTAGTAAAAAAATTACACGCTCGGTTCTCATATACATTTGACCGTGTTTGCGGTGTCTACAAGTATTAATGCCTGTGTGTGCATGTCATTTAAACAGTTTATTTAAGCAGCAGTTTGTGCATTCGCACATGTACACCACTAATTTGTAAACTGTGACTCCTGGTTTGCGGTTCATACGTCACATTAGTTTAAGTTCGGTTGTGGCGTCTGTCATGTCGGTTGTCAACCTGCTGCATTCCCTGGGGCACGTGAGGGACTACAGTGTCCGTCTGACGATTCTATCTGTATGCTCACACACCCCCCGCTCCCCTCTCACCTTACCCTCGACCTCTGCGGCGCTGCGGCTCGAGGATCTGCTTGTCAAGCCAAGCCATTTTATTTATTTAATAAATCAATTGGAGAAAGTCCCTCAATTTTCACTTTCACCACAATTTTTCAAGAAAAGATTGAAAGTGCATTTCCTTTCTCTTCCGTAAAAGGTACCATATCTATTTCGGTATATGTCTGATACCATGCTAGTATTTAATTTAGTTGAGCTATATACATATATATTTTTTATTTGGTATAGTTTAAAAACAATAGCGCAGGGAAGTGCGTTCCACAGTCGGATTGCCCTTAACCTAATCGAGTGTTCGTAAGCGGCAGTGTTATGCCGAGGAGTTGAAAGGTTAGACACCGTGTGGGATCTCCGATTACAATCCCTGGGGAAAAGAAAGTCAAAACGTTGGCGTAGATATGTGGGGTAGCGGGGATTTCGCATAATATTGAACAGATAGGAGAGAGTGTGCATGTCACGGCGAAGACGGATCGGAAGCCACTCCAGCTCCTTGCGATACTGGGAGACATGGTCATACTTGCGCAACCCGTAGACAAACCGAATCCCGAGGTTTTGAATTCGTTCGAGTTTGTTCAGTCGTTCTTCGTTCGCGCTGACCCAACAAACATCCGCATGGTCTATTAAAGGTAGTAGAAGGGACTGAGCAAGGGTGATTTTTGTCTGCCGCGGCAGGAAGTACTGCAATCTACGGAGGGAGTGAAATAACGCAGACTTAGTGCTAGATTAGGCCATTAAAATCACCTTGAAATGGACAATTCCATTTTAAAACTCAAACCATATTCATATTTGATTATTTTTTTTATTTATCTCCATATGTTTGATTTGTAATAGTAGTTTATGTGACTGATACATAATGGAGGGCATTAAAACTCGAATATCACTCGAGAGTTTTAATGCCTAATTATGTACAGTTACATACACTAGTTTATCTACACACATATCATAAGCTCTCTTTGATGTGTTCAGGAACCGCATGTTTGACCGGCATTGTGGCTCTGCAGTTGTTTAGCTTGTTCTGTAGCATCAACTTCACAGACAAAGTAGGGGCGGCACGCTGACGGGCGTCGGCGTTCGAAATTTGAATGTCATACTTTGTCAAATTTTGGTAATTATGGTCATAATGTCATAATATGTAGAAAATTTACACATTATGGTCATAATGTTCAATATTCAGATAAGAAATTAATTTTTACAAAGTAGTTTAACATTATGCTGATCGTAACGTGCGGTTTTTGGACGCATTAAAGAGGGTTATTATACGTGTGTAGATAAAATTGCATTATTTTTGCCTACTTGCAATAAATTATTTAAGTTTTGAGTTTTTGAGTAAGTACCGTAGGTACCGTAAGTAGAATATTCACCGTTCTTATTTGTAATATTTTTTAGCATTCGGTAATTACTAGGTCTGTTTCTGGTTTCCTCGACACAGGCTATCCTAGTGTGAGAACTGAGGCAGTGTATGTACCTGTATGTAAATGTTTATGTTATTTAAACTACGCTATCGCATTAGGTAATGGCATGTGAAAAAAAAATACTTTCTCAATATTTGTAGCGGGCGAAACTCTTTTAACATGGTCTCGTTTTGCAGTTCCCGAACAGAAACCCGTTAGTTTCACAACACGCTTCCTATCTCCCCAGCTGCCTTTAAACTGTTATTAGTAGTCCAACGTTTTACTACAATGCATAACTGAGCAGGTACCTGCGGTAGTGGAGGGGCGCGGGAGAGGTGCGTTGTCGCGGCGACGTCTGTGTGGCGTGAGACTTCAATGCGGGGCGATTATACACATGTCTACAGACTCCCATTACTGCAGGTTTCTCGTTTCAACAAAATCTAATGTTTACTGATTACCATGTCCACAAATTTTCGTTTCAAAAGATTTTACTGATTCCCATATATACTATATATTCTCATTTCTACAGACTTTCGTTTCAAGATAATCCCATATTTACTGATACTCTTTTATAGAGATTCTCATTTCTATAGACTTTCGTTTCAAAAGAATTCTATGTTTACTGATTCCCGTGTCTACAGAAAGCCATTTCTACAGATTTTCGTTTGAACAGAATTTCAAGATTACTGAGTCCCATATCTTCAGATTACTATAGATTTTTGTTTCAACAGAATCCCATGTTTTCTAATTCCAATATCTACAGATTCCCATTTCAATAGATTTCCTTTTCAACATAATCCCATGTTTAATGATTCCCATGTCTACAGCTTCCTATTCCAATAGATTTTCGTTTCAACAGAATTCCATGTTTACTGGATCCTATATCTACAGATTCTCATTTCTACAGATTTTCGTTTCAACAGAATCCCATGTTTACTGAATCCCATATCTACTGATTCCCTTTTCTACAGATTTTAGTTTCAACAGAATCCCATATCTACAGATTCTCCTTTCTGCAGATTTTCGTTTCAACAGAATGCCATGTTTACTGAATCCCATATCTACAGATTCTCCTTTCTACAGATTTTCGTTTCAACAGAATCTCATGTTTACTGAATCTCATATCTTGAGATTCCCATTTCTACAGAGTTTCCCATTTCTATAGAGTTTCGTTTCAACAGAATCCCATGTCTACCGATTCCCATTGCTACAGATTTTCGTATCAACAGAATCCCATGTTTACTGATTCCCCTAACAGAGTCGTCGGGCGATTAAACTATTGAGTGAGCCACTGTGGCTTAGGTAGTGAAGTACCTCGGTAAGGTTAGCTTAAATTGAGAGTGTGGACGATCTGTACTCAAAAGGGCTTAGCATGTAATGTTACCGCTCCCGCACTATCACTACTGCAGGAAGTTTAATAGTCTAGGTTTTACTAACTCACTTTGTAAACTCGGTCTAGACGTTTCCTATTTTGTATTTACGTCAAGGTTCCGACGGACACGTGTTCCTTTTAGAAATACATACTTTGTAGCGCGAGCTAGACTAAGAATATTTTTCTCTTGAGGAGGCTAAGAGATGTACCTTATTTATGGGTTGTAGCGTAAAACACTTAATTGGGCGCTGGGCTAGGTATTCCAACAAATATTAGAAACACCTATGACCTTTCAGGCATTATTATATAAGAAGGGTCGTCAATATCAGTATTGTTCTTACTTACAAAAAATATATTTATAAAAATATATTAAATATATTTAAACATATTTTTTTGTATTTAAATATATTTATTTGTAAATAAGGCCACTTCAATGAGTGTTTGACGTCAAATCACAATGTTTACAAACAATACAGCTGAACAATCGAGTCGGACTCGCACACGAAGGGTACCGTACCATAGTACAAGTAAACTTAAGCACTAAAAATAATAACACAAAAAGAAAATAATACTATGTCCGAACGTGGATTCAAACCCAAACGATATCAAAGCAATTGCGCCACCACAACCATGTAATAAATAAATATTGAAATCTTCGATCCTATTTGAATCATGATATGGATTGTTATATCGCGGGGGATGTTAAAACATGACAATTGTATGGGAACCCCCTTTATTTATAAAGTATCGTGTAGTTAATTATTTGTTGCTGTAGCGGCAACAGAAATACACATTCTGAGAAAATTTTAACTCTCTAGCTATTACGGTTCATGAGATACATACAGCTCGCTGACGGACGGACAGACAGTTGGACAGCGGAAGCTTAGCAATATGGTCCCGTTTGGCTCCCTTAGGGTACGTAACCCTATATACTGACCACCAACGTATATCGTTTGACTACCTTGTCAAATAACGAATTAGTGGGCTGCATATTCAAGCCTACACATGGTATTTAGCTTGTTAGCTAATTCCGAAAGAGCTTATGTAACTGATATCAGAATCATCTGGTCAACATTTACTTACAAGCCTTTTACAGATGTCACACAGTAAACTGTGATTTATTTTATTTGAAAGCGAATTCCTGTGGCCTTTATTATTAATTCCGTTTATCTTTTCAGGTAATTACTAGAGTAACATCGTGGTGGTAACACTCATAGACATTCTCCAGGTAGGTAACAACATACGTACATGAAATATGTAGGCACAACACATGTACGTTCTCGTGTACGTTAAGACATCAGCAAAGCAATTTGAAGCAAACAAAGTAACTTTCCTAGAGGTTTTAACGGATAAGGTTTTACGCCTGTTGACTCCGGGGTGCATGCAGAAGCCTTACTTCAGAATGTAGGTACACGTAGGTACGATTACTTTAACTTTGACACATCTCGGTTTTAGTAGCTGAAAGTGATCAAGATGTCCTGGAAACTTTGAAATTTGTTACAGAGTTGTATCATTAAGAGTATTATGGGAAAAATCTGAAAATAGTAGTTTATGTGACTGCTACATAATGGAGGGCATTAATACTCGAGTGTGGGTTCATGAAACGAGCCGAAGGCGAGTTTCATAATAATATCACTTGAGAGTTTTAATGACTAATTATGTACAGTTACTCAGTTAAGCCCCAATAAGAGACTCCCAACCAAACCATGAGCGAGGATGGAAAATGACCTCGTTGGACACGCGGAATACGGTTGCTCGCTTCTTCACTGCTGTGTGCGTACACCTTATCATTTTGTTTATTGTAGCTCTCTTCCACGGTGAAAATTTTTTCATCCGAAAAAAGAATTTCCCGATGCTTTTTTCCCGCGTACCGCTTCAACAAAGCGCGGCATCTCTTCAGTCTCAGGTCCATTAAACGAGCGTCCAAACGATGTCCTGTTTTTCTTCGATATGCCCTAAGCCCTAAGTCTTCATTTAACACCCTTTTCACCGTGGTCCTGCTTAACCCCATCTGAAGGGCCAACAGTTTCTGCTTACGTATGGGATTTCTTTGAATTCGCGCCTTCACAGCTTTTATCACTGCTGGAGTCCTAACAGAGCGAGGGCGACCTTTTCTTGACCTGTCATCTACACTAGAGTCTTCATTGTATCGTTTTATGGTACGATAAATGAATCTTTTGGTTATATTCAAATTTTTCAGTAAGTCGAAAATCTGAATTGGCGCGTAACCGCAACGATGCAACGCAATAACTGCGACACGGTCTTCTCTAAGTGTCCACTCCATATTTAAAAATGAGGATAATTCTAAAAATTCTAGAGACCTGACTGTGTATATATAAAATAAAATATTTTAATATAAATTAATAATATTTTATTTTATTTATATCGCTCTATAACGGTCTCTACATATCCAACGACACCTCATTTGTTAAAATCCGTCAAGCTGTTGGTGTGGCGTGGCGGTTTTTTGAAATTTTAATACCTCCACATCTCCGCCATTTTGAAAAATTTCCAAATACTGAAACGACAAAAAAAAATATTTAATTATCGAACCTGCTCACAAAAATTCACGAGAATCAGTTGAGAAATTTGGAGAACAACCGGACACACACCCAGACATACGAAAGCAATTTTCCCCAAACCTGAACGCAGACGCTTCGCTCGCTAGGTCACTAATTAAAATAACATAAAAATATTTAAAAAAAACCCGGTCAAGTGCGAGTCTAAATCGCGCACGAAGGGTTCCGTACCACCGTTCAATGGAAGCGATGGTGTGGAGTGAATAGTTTGGATTTTACACAGCAAAATATTGTTTACAAAGTTATTGGTGCGGTTACTTTCACACTCCATGTATGTAACCAGGTGCATCCATAAGTTTGTATGTGGTATTGAAAGAATTGTTGTATGGGAGCCCCCTTAAATATTTCTTTTATCCTGTTTTTTAGTATTTGTTGTTATAGCGGCAACAGAAATACATAATCTGTGAAAGTTTCAACTCTCTAGCTAGCTAGGTTCTTGAGATACAGCCTGGTGACAGACGGACGGACAGCGAAGTCTTAGTAATAGGGTTCCGTTCTTACCCGTTGGGTACGGAACCCTAAAAATGCTTGTCACGACCTTTTCAGTAACAGAGGCACAATTGCTCACGTTAGGAGCCAAACATACTATACTAGGCGGCCAGCCCATCGCCGCATTAAAAACGAGTTTAATACCCGACAATCGGACGAGAGCTGTCGGGTTTCAAGCTGATGGTATAAATCATCAGTTTTGATGCCTTCCGAATTCCTCTGAAAATTATACTTTACTGAAGCGAACGATTATCGGAAAACAATCAGACACAAGAACACCAAATGTGCATTTGCCTTTCTTATCCAGTCAAATGTGTTGAAAGTACCAAAATGGCCGCCGCGGCGAACGAGTTTTGGAAGGTGCGGACTATTACGGATTGTAATCAATAAAATGGAGTGAAATTTACATGCTACGTCTACTCATTCTCTCTGTCAATAGTAGTGGCACTCAAAAAGAACCTTTTTTCGTGTCCATACCGGTAGCATTATTTAAAAATAGATAAAATAAGTCAGTGATTTGTGAGATTTTGTAAGCGAGTTTTCGAGAAAGAAACAGTGTTTGTAGTGAATTTTACTCCTCAAATCTAGGATAATCACATATTAAATTGATCGCAATGATATTTCCTGCCAGATACCGTTTTTACCGGTTCCCAAAAAGTGGCTATTTCAAATACCAATCAAATAGCGGATCGTGCGTGCATCCAACAATCGTTCCTCCATGTCCGTAGCCGACTGCTGGACACAACGTTCCTCCATGTCCGTAGCCGACTGCTGGACACAGACAGCAGCAAACTACAGTGCCATTAATCATCAACTCATTACCCGTTGCCATGGAGACCGTTTGATTTGGCCATGGAACCCAATTTCGGCTGTTTCCACTCTGACTGTTGGCTTATTAGTGGGCGAAGAGTATGGCTTCAGGGAAGCTCTTGTCTTGTCTTTTTTGACGTATATTCACACATTTCGGATTGTTTGATGTTTTGGGTTAAACTCAAGAACAGCCTTATTCAGATCTCCAATCAACATAGTCAGAAATGGACGCAGTTTATTTGAAATATACGCTTAGTGTAAGGGAAATCGAAAACATTTCCACTTTTAGATCGATTTTATTTAGTGAATATGGCATTATAGGCAACTGAATCCGCCATTAGAGCACACACAGACCACAGACTTTCTATCTTTCTATTTGTTTGAATGAAAATGTTTGCTAATAATAACGATTCAGTATCGGCGGGCCGACCAGGGGGGTCACCACAATCTTTTTCCGATTCAAATTAGGTTCAAAACAAGAACATCACCATCGCAACCATTTCCATTTCAATTCGCCATAATGGGTTTTATTAACCTAATACCAAGACTTGTTCTAAGACGGTCACGGTAATTTTGCGGATCAAATTAGGTTCCTAATCTGAATCGGTATAAGACGTTGTGGTAACACCCCTGACCAAACTGTCGGCCGTTAAAAAAATCTATGGTCTGCGCGAGTTATCTGACATTTATAGTTTGAAATTAGAGCTGCCAGTAAATTCAATAAATTCCTCTGATTTTCCGCAAATTGGCTGAGGTTTTCTTTTTCTTCTCAAGCTCTACCGTGGCCGTGAATTCGACAACCCCAAATACAAAGTCATGATGTTACGGCTTCTACATTAAATCTTGACATTGGGGCGGCGGAGGCCCAGATACCTACATACAGTCAGTCAGTAATTCACTGCCGCGGTCCCGTGGCGATCCCATTACCTTGAACCGCAAATAGAATATGCATGTAGATTGAATCACACACTATGTACTGTCATACAGATAGCATCGTTGGCAGCGATTATGCAGACGCCAAAACTAACTAAATAACGAACTGTATTTATTTTATCTACACACGTATCATAAACCCTCTTTACTGCGTCAAAAAATCACACGTTACGACCAGCATAATGTTATACTACTTGGTAAAAACTCATGTCTCATCTGAATATTGATACATTGTGACCTTAATGTATCAATTTTCGACAAATTATGACATTCAAATTTCGATCGTCGACGCCCGCCTGCGTGCCGTCCTACTGAACAAGCTGAACAAGTGCAGAGCAATTATCAATGCCACCAAGCCGGTCGAACATGCCATCAAACACACATCAAAGAGAGCTTAGGATATGTGTGTAGATAAACTAGTGTATGTAACTGTACATTATCAGTCACACAAACTACTATTCTTATAATATGAATTGTATTATTATCTGTGTACTATAAGTAATTATGAACTAAACGGATAACTTGAAATCAAATCAAAATCAAAAATCATTTATTTCCATAGGTTGAGTTCACTAACACAATGGCGGAATCTGTGGAGAAGAGCTCACCGAAGAAACTCCACAGTCGTCGCATCTTTTGCGTTTCCTTTTTTAAATAAAATATTGTCAAATTACAAAATGAATGCTAATTATATATATATCGAAACAGCCTGTTACTCAAACAATCTATTCCCATGGACATCTGTCCTCTAAGTAATCAGATATCCTATAGTAACCTTTTTTATACAATTTCTGTTTTATTATTATTTTAAACTTGTCTAAAGGTAAGTTTTTAATATCAGTAGGGACCTTATTGTAATAGCGTATACAATTACCTTTAAAAGAATTACTAATTTTATGTGGTCGGCTTACATAAGCAACCAACTTGTCTTTATTTCTAGTATTAAAATTGTGTATATCACTGTACTTCTGAAAATTAGTTATATTTCTTTTTACATACACAAGATTGTCATAGATATATTGAGACACAAATGTCAGAATATTGATTTCTTTAAACTTTTCCATCAGTGACACTCTAGGCCCTAATCTATAAATTGCACGAACAGCCCGTTTCTGCAGAATAAATATACTATTAGCATTCGCAGCGTGACCCCACAATAAAATACCATAGGTAGGTATAGACTATGAAAGTAACTAAAGTAGACTAGTCTAGCGGTGTCTACGTCGGTAAGAGCTCTAATTTTTTTAACTGCGAACGCTGCCGAACTCAGTCTGTTCGACAATTTATTTATAAGAGGATCCCATTGTAGTTTGGCGTCTAAAGTAATGCCCAAAAAGACAGTCGACTGCACAAGGTCCAATCTCTGTCCTTTTATAAATATGTCTGTAGTTACCGGGTTCACATTGGGTAACACGAATTTAATACATTTAGTTTTCTTTTCATTAAGTAATAAATTGTTAACAGTAAACCAGTTCACTATACTAGAGATAGCATTGTTTACCTCGTCATAATTTGATTGCTGTCTTTTAACTTTAAATATCAAAGAAGTATCATCGGCAAACAATACTAACCCATGTTTTGCTTTAACAAGGTAAGGTAAATCATTAATATATACTAAAAACAAGAAAGGACCAAGAATTGAACCTTGCGGTACGCCCATACTTATTGAAGACCCAGGTGATCTTTTCCCATTAACATCGACCATCTGAACCCTATCTGTTAGATATGACTCCAGAAGGCTGAGTGCCTGATCTTTTACACCATAATGGCGTAACTTCCTGACAAGAGTGTCATGATGGACGCAATCAAAAGCCTTGGATAGATCGCAGAAGACACCTATTGCATCCATTGCGTCTTCCCAGGCATCAAAAATATTGTCGATTAGTTCAACACCAGCATCGGCTGTTGAACGACCCTTTGTGAAACCAAACTGAGCAATATGAATTAAATTATTGAGATAAAAATGACTTTGCAATTGATTAAGTATGAGTTTTTCAAATATTTTGCTAAGCGTTGGTAGTATCGATATGGGTCTAAAATTGGTGGGGTCTGATGTACTACCAGCTTTGAATAAAGGTATAACTTTACTTAGTTTCATCAAGTCAGGAAACACACCATTATCTATACATTGATTAAATATACAACAAAGGTGAGGTGCAATACAATCTACAATGGAACTAATAATTTTTACTGATAGACCATGGGCGTCAGCTGTCTTTTTCATTTCCAGGGATTTAAACGCTTTTACAATGTCTTCATTATTTACGTGCCTAAATTTAAAATCTGTTTTACATTATTTAGACGACCCGAATGGCCGAGTCGGCAGTGACGCTGCCTACGAAACCAAGGGTCCCGGGTTCGAGTCCCGGTGGGGGCAAATGTTTGTTTGATGAGAACGGATGTTTGTACCCTAGTCATGGTTGTTTATCTAAGTATAATATTTATCTATATAAGTATGTGTATCGTTGTCTAGTACCCAAGATACAGGGAATCCTAGTTTGGGGCTAGATCAATGTGTGTAAAAGGTGTCCAAGGTATTATTATTATTATTATTATTATTACATTCCTCAAAGTTTTGTTTAAGTATAGATTCAGCAGCAGCGGGAGATGAATTTAAAGACTTGGTTGTTGAAACTGGAATGTCCATAAAGAAATTTTCGAAAGCTTTTGCTACTTCTAGGTCTGTACTTAGCAATTGATTATCTATCTTAAGCTTGAAGTTATTATGTGTAGCTTTGGCCTTTCCAGTCTCTCTGTTTATAATTTGCCAAGTCGTTTTCATTACATTGCTACTAGATTCAATTTTGTTTTTAATGAAATTAGATTTAGCTACGGCACAAACGCGTTTAAACATTTTTGAATAACTACGAACATAATCTAGAAAGGCCGTATTTTTGTTATATGATTTCTCTTCATAGAGTTCATATAATCTTCGTCTGCTCCTATGAATTCCAACTGTCGCCCAATCACTAAACAAAGCTTTGTTATTAACTTTTATAGTTTTTGATTTAAATACCGTATCATATTCATTTTTGACAAGGTTAAATACTGAGTTGTACAACAAATTTGGATCGTCACTGTATGGTATTTCCCATAGTTTATCTAAAATATTATTCCTGTAGTGTTCAAGCCGAGTGTCACTAACGGGCACACATGTAATATCCTCTTTTTGGTCTTTTTTTATTTTCATATTGAATATACCTATCTGACCAGAGTGATCAGAGGTTAATTTATTGATGACCGATTTGAAAATGGGCGTAATGTTAGTAAATATATTGTCAATGCAGGTAGCAGATGTTGCAGTAATTCTAGTAGGCTCCAAAAACAGATAGTTCATGTTGTGACATAAAAATAAAGATTTTATTCTAGTACAAATATTATTATCCTCTAACAGATTAACATTAAAATCACCACAAATTATAAAAAAATTGTTTTTATCGCTGATTTTAATCAACACTTCATCCATTTTCTTTTCGAATAAATCAAAGGATGAATCTGGTGGTCTGTATACGCTCATTACAAGAAGTTGTTCAAGTTCAATACAGGCTATTTCCATGGAACACTCAACAGACAGGCTCACTATGTCAACTCGTTCCTTATATTTAAAACTATTATTTACAAGTTGAAAACCAACAGCTCTTCTCCGGTAGCCATAGATTCTATTATATACCATACCGCTTTTTACGCGACTGCATTTTTTTTTTAATATTTTAAATTTAATATAATTGAACAATATACTGTAATAATTTTATCGAATCTCAATAATTACGTTAAGTCTTATCTGCTCGTTTTGTGCTTTCTAGTGTACTGCAGTCGGGAATTTCAGTATTTTTAATTACGTATTTATTGGACGACCTCTGTGGCGCTGCGGCTCTGCCTACCATGCGAGGGGTCCCGGGTTCGATCCCCGGCTGGAGTTAAAGTAAAAAAAACCCACGCCTTGGTATTGACACAAGGTATCCTAGTGCGGATTCAGAAGCAATGTATATGCCTGTATATGTCATTGCCGTTAGTTGATAAACTAACGCGTTAGTTGATCAACTACCGACAGATAGTAAACCAGACCGACAGGGTTTAGAATTTAGGTTTCTTTTGTTCTTACATGTCAACCTGACACGAAGAATATTCGGGGGCTTCGCTGCGCTCGCCCACTCTAGTCTTCACCTAAGCTACCGCAGTGTTTGCCCTGGTATTTCATTTGCAATTCAAGTTTAAAAACGTTTATTACTAATTAAGGGATTGTCATCTAACTGTATTGACTATCTTACGGTGACATATATAAATGTTTATGGTTATGTTTATTGTGTGAAACTTTTCCGGCAAAGCGATTCGAAATTCGAAAAGTGGACAAGGGAGTCAAAAGCACTTTCACGTTCACGTCATTGCCGTAAAACGTGAGAGACCGAATCACAGCGGAGTTAATATGATAAAGTTAAAAGAGGTTTTCGCTACCCGTAGAATCACTGCCTATAATTAACAAGTGAGCTGTCGCGATAAATTTACTCAGTAACTGTTCTAATGTCATGTCGCTGTTCGTGTGTATAATTAAACTACATTTGAGTGACATGGCTCTTTATCACGCCGTTTATAGTGTTTTTCGCTGGTATTTAACTGAAAATAACAGAATAAATAAAAAGTAAAAAAAGATAAAAAAAGCTTTCAGTTAAATGTTCTAAAAGAATAAAATAAACTTTAAATTGAATCAAACCCATCAATGAATTACATCACACAATTTATTATTATATAAAAAATTGCTGCGAGATTAACATCTTCTGTGAATTCAATATCACGAGAATATTCTATCAATTCAATAACACATTCTGTAAAAGAGATGGGTAACTACATCTACTTACTTAAGTAGCTTACACAAGCTTGATTAGGGAAAAGCCCATTCCATCACAGAATATTTTCCCCACGATTCAAAAAGCAACACCTATTTAAACTTTTCTGTGTTTTTTTCCCTCCGTATTCTTATAATTAGAATTGTTCAGTGACCCTTGGGAAAAGTTTTGCGGAAAAAAGTCGGGGGCGAACAGAAAGTACGAGATTAACTATTTGAAAGCTATTGTTTGAATATATATCCTGATTAACAGTAGATAAACCATTAAAAAAAAACTTCGAAAATATTAAATTAAATAAAATGGAAAAAATATTTCTCCTAACACAGTAAAAAGTTTTATTATCATCGTCATGCGATTGGAGGAAATAAGTAAATTACACCATAAATTTGCCAGACATAATGATTGATTGAAATTTTTTACTGAGCTACTTAGTTGTAGATGGAAATCGGAATGTGATATGAATTTCAATTAAAATTGGGACGGGTCGGGATTTGCGTTGAAATGAAAATATATTGTAATCGGAAAGTTTAGAATTCATTTTTATAAGTTCTTGCTAAAATAACTGACTACAAAAGAATCGCGGTTGATTTTAAGTGATCGAGAAAGGAGGCTTAGCTCTCAGACAATAAGGTTGAAATTTCCCTATTCTTATATAATAAGCAGTGAGTTTTGCGTTCAAATGACCTTGAATGCGCAATAGTCACTTTTCAATACCTGTACATATGCGCAGTAATTCCCGCCAACGTCGCCCAGCGCTCTAAATTCGTGGCGCGAGGTTATACAGTTGAATATCTCATTTTTCTGTCGATGTAAAAAGATAGTGTTGTACAGACCTATCAACTTAAGCTGATACTTGCATTTGTGTGAGTGCACACCGATAGTGTAGAGTGTCAATCGGCTTGAAGCGCGGCCCGTCCCGCGCATGGTTTAAACTGGTTTATACTAGTTTAAATCAAGCGGCCTGAAGCGCGGCACGTCCGCTACGCACCGCTTCCCTGCCGCCCGCTCACATACTTCACTTCACCTCCGGTACTGGTAGCAGATAGACGTGTAATTTTATGTGATTGATTGTGTTTGAAATATTAGTGAAATGGCTCCTACTGCTCCTGGCTGCTGCTAATGTCTCCTACAATCGACGATATAACGGAACGATTAATTATTAACACAGGCTCTGACTCTGATGAATCATCAGACGATAGTGAAGATGAAGATGCAATGAGCGGAGTAGAAGAGTTATAAGATTCAGTCATTATGAGGTCGAGAATTGGACAGTTGGTAACATTGTGTTTTATGACTTCGTTTAAATAAAACATTGATTTTATTTGTATGTGTTTTACTAACTGTACTTTTGGCGATCACTCACACAAATGCAAGTATCAGCTTAAGTTGATAGGTCTGTACAATGCGACGATTAACGCAATATTGCTGGACGATTCGATTTTGTTGACAGAAGAATGATAATTCTGCGTTGCATTTTTATTCCAATGTATAGTTTTAGTTATAGAATTACATTAGCGAGATATTATTTAGTATTGTTATGTATTCATTATATATTTCAGATTGTTTGGCTTTGAATATACCTAAGTTTAAATATCTGTTGCAATAAAGAACAGAAAAAACAAAGAGGGAAAGCGGTAGTTACGCAGTAGGCGGTACCCACAGATATGTCGGCGGCGCGGTCCATTTGAATCGATTTGGCGACGCGCCTTTAAATCTGTTTCAGATTAACATGTCAACACATCACTAAAATGCGCTCGTGACGTCACAGAAGGTAGTAAAAAAATTACACGCTCGGTTCTCATATACATTTGACCGTGTTTGCGGTGTCTACAAGTATTAATGCCTGTGTGTGCATGTCATTTAAACAGTTTATTTAAGCAGCAGTTTGTGCATTCGCACATGTACACCACTAATTTGTAAACTGTGACTCCTGGTTTGCGGTTCATACGTCACATTAGTTTAAGTTCGGTTGTGGCGTCTGTCATGTCGGTTGTCAACCTGCTGCATTCCCTGGGGCACGTGAGGGACTACAGTGTCCGTCTGACGATTCTATCTGTATGCTCACACACCCCCCGCTCCCCTCTCACCTTACCCTCGACCTCTGCGGCGCTGCGGCTCGAGGATCTGCTTGTCAAGCCAAGCCATTTTATTTATTTAATAAATCAATTGGAGAAAGTCCCTCAATTTTCACTTTCACCACAATTTTTCAAGAAAAGATTGAAAGTGCATTTCCTTTCTCTTCCGTAAAAGGTACCATATCTATTTCGGTATATGTCTGATACCATGCTAGTATTTAATTTAGTTGAGCTATATACATATATATTTTTTATTTGGTATAGTTTAAAAACAATAGCGCAGGGAAGTGCGTTCCACAGTCGGATTGCCCTTAACCTAATCGAGTGTTCGTAAGCGGCAGTGTTATGCCGAGGAGTTGAAAGGTTAGACACCGTGTGGGATCTCCGATTACAATCCCTGGGGAAAAGAAAGTCAAAACGTTGGCGTAGATATGTGGGGTAGCGGGGATTTCGCATAATATTGAACAGATAGGAGAGAGTGTGCATGTCACGGCGAAGACGGATCGGAAGCCACTCCAGCTCCTTGCGATACTGGGAGACATGGTCATACTTGCGCAACCCGTAGACAAACCGAATCCCGAGGTTTTGAATTCGTTCGAGTTTGTTCAGTCGTTCTTCGTTCGCGCTGACCCAACAAACATCCGCATGGTCTATTAAAGGTAGTAGAAGGGACTGAGCAAGGGTGATTTTTGTCTGCCGCGGCAGGAAGTACTGCAATCTACGGAGGGAGTGAAATAACGCAGACTTAGTGCTAGATTAGGCCATTAAAATCACCTTGAAATGGACAATTCCATTTTAAAACTCAAACCATATTCATATTTGATTATTTTTTTTATTTATCTCCATATGTTTGATTTGTAATAGTAGTTTATGTGACTGATACATAATGGAGGGCATTAAAACTCGAATATCACTCGAGAGTTTTAATGCCTAATTATGTACAGTTACATACACTAGTTTATCTACACACATATCATAAGCTCTCTTTGATGTGTTCAGGAACCGCATGTTTGACCGGCATTGTGGCTCTGCAGTTGTTTAGCTTGTTCTGTAGCATCAACTTCACAGACAAAGTAGGGGCGGCACGCTGACGGGCGTCGGCGTTCGAAATTTGAATGTCATACTTTGTCAAATTTTGGTAATTATGGTCATAATGTCATAATATGTAGAAAATTTACACATTATGGTCATAATGTTCAATATTCAGATAAGAAATTAATTTTTACAAAGTAGTTTAACATTATGCTGATCGTAACGTGCGGTTTTTGGACGCATTAAAGAGGGTTATTATACGTGTGTAGATAAAATTGCATTATTTTTGCCTACTTGCAATAAATTATTTAAGTTTTGAGTTTTTGAGTAAGTACCGTAGGTACCGTAAGTAGAATATTCACCGTTCTTATTTGTAATATTTTTTAGCATTCGGTAATTACTAGGTCTGTTTCTGGTTTCCTCGACACAGGCTATCCTAGTGTGAGAACTGAGGCAGTGTATGTACCTGTATGTAAATGTTTATGTTATTTAAACTACGCTATCGCATTAGGTAATGGCATGTGAAAAAAAAATACTTTCTCAATATTTGTAGCGGGCGAAACTCTTTTAACATGGTCTCGTTTTGCAGTTCCCGAACAGAAACCCGTTAGTTTCACAACACGCTTCCTATCTCCCCAGCTGCCTTTAAACTGTTATTAGTAGTCCAACGTTTTACTACAATGCATAACTGAGCAGGTACCTGCGGTAGTGGAGGGGCGCGGGAGAGGTGCGTTGTCGCGGCGACGTCTGTGTGGCGTGAGACTTCAATGCGGGGCGATTATACACATGTCTACAGACTCCCATTACTGCAGGTTTCTCGTTTCAACAAAATCTAATGTTTACTGATTACCATGTCCACAAATTTTCGTTTCAAAAGATTTTACTGATTCCCATATATACTATATATTCTCATTTCTACAGACTTTCGTTTCAAGATAATCCCATATTTACTGATACTCTTTTATAGAGATTCTCATTTCTATAGACTTTCGTTTCAAAAGAATTCTATGTTTACTGATTCCCGTGTCTACAGAAAGCCATTTCTACAGATTTTCGTTTGAACAGAATTTCAAGATTACTGAGTCCCATGTCTTCAGATTACTATAGATTTTTGTTTCAACAGAATCCCATGTTTTCTAATTCCAATATCTACAGATTCCCATTTCAATAGATTTCCTTTTCAACATAATCCCATGTTTACTGATTCCCATGTCTACAGCTTCCTATTCCAATAGATTTTCGTTTCAACAGAATTCCATGTTTACTGGATCCTATATCTACAGATTCTCATTTCTACAGATTTTCGTTTCAACAGAATCCCATGTTTACTGAATCCCATATCTACTGATTCCCTTTTCTACAGATTTTAGTTTCAACAGAATCCCATATCTACAGATTCTCCTTTCTGCAGATTTTCGTTTCAACAGAATGCCATGTTTACTGAATCCCATATCTACAGATTCTCCTTTCTACAGATTTTCGTTTCAACAGAATCTCATGTTTACTGAATCTCATATCTTGAGATTCCCATTTCTACAGAGTTTCCCATTTCTATAGAGTTTCGTTTCAACAGAATCCCATGTCTACCGATTCCCATTGCTACAGATTTTCGTATCAACAGAATCCCATGTTTACTGATTCCCCTAACAGAGTCGTCGGGCGATTAAACTATTGAGTGAGCCACTGTGGCTTAGGTAGTGAAGTACCTCGGTAAGGTTAGCTTAAATTGAGAGTGTGGACGATCTGTACTCAAAAGGGCTTAGCATGTAATGTTACCGCTCCCGCACTATCACTACTGCAGGAAGTTTAATAGTCTAGGTTTTACTAACTCACTTTGTAAACTCGGTCTAGACGTTTCCTATTTTGTATTTACGTCAAGGTTCCGACGGACACGTGTTCCTTTTAGAAATACTTTGTAGCGCGAGCAGACTAAGAATATTTTTCTCTTGAGGAGGCTAAGAGATGTACCTTATTTATGGGTTGTAGCGTAAAACACTTAATTGGGCGCTGGGCTATGGATTCCAACAAATATTAGAAACACCTATGACCTTTCAGGCATTATTATATAAGAAGGGTCGTCAATATCAGTATTGTTCTTACTTACAAAAAATATATTTATAAAAATATATTAAATATATTTAAACATATTTTTTTGTATTTAAATATATTTATTTGTAAATAAGGCCACTTCAATGAGTGTTTGACGTCAAATCACAATGTTTACAAACAATACAGCTGAACAATCGAGTCGGACTCGCACACGAAGGGTACCGTACCATAGTACAAGTAAACTTAAGCACTAAAAATAATAAAACAAAAAGAAAATAATACTATGTCCGAACGTGGATTCAAACCCAAACGATATCAAAGCAATTGCGCCACCACAACCATGTAATAAATAAATATTGAAATCTTCGATCCTATTTGAATCATGATATGGATTGTTATATCGCGGGGGATGTTAAAACATGACAATTGTATGGGAACCCCCTTTATTTATAAAGTATCGTGTAGTTAATTATTTGTTGCTGTAGCGGCAACAGAAATACACATTCTGAGAAAATTTTAACTCTCTAGCTATTACGGTTCATGAGATACATACAGCTCGCTGACGGACGGACAGACAGTTGGACAGCGGAAGCTTAGCAATATGGTCCCGTTTGGCTCCCTTAGGGTACGTAACCCTATATACTAACCACCAACGTATATCTTTTGACTACCTTGTCAAATAACGAATTAGTGGGCTGCATATTCAAGCCTACACATGGTATTTAGCTTGTTTTGCTAATTCCGAAAGAGCTTATGTAACTGATATCAGAATCATCTGGTCAACATTTACTTACAAGCCTTTTACAGATGTCACACAGTAAACTGTGATTTATTTATTTGAAAGCGAAGTCCTGTGGCCTTTATTACTAATTCCGTTTATCTTTTCAGGTAATTACTAGAGTAACATCGTGGTGGTAACACTCATAGACATTCTCCAGGTAGGTAACAACATACGTACATGAAATATGTAGGCACAACACATGTACGTTCTCGTGTACGTTAAGACATCAGCAAAGCAATTTGAAGCAAACAAAGTAACTTTCCTAGAGGTTTTAACGGATAAGGTTTTACGCCTGTTGCCTCCGGGGTGCATGCAGAAGCCTTACTTCAGAATGTAGGTACACGTAGGTACGATTACTTTAACTTTGACACATCTCGGTTTTAGTCGCTGAAAGTGATCAAGATGTCCTGGAAACTTTGAAATTTGTTACAGAGTTGTATCATTAAGAGTATTATGGGAAAAATCTGAAAATAGTAGTTTATGTGACTGCTACATAATGGAGGGCATTAATACTCGAGAGTGGGTTCATGAAACGAGCCGAAGGCGAGTTTCATAATAATATCACTTGAGAGTTTTAATGACTAATTATGTACAGTTACTTACACTAGTTTATCTACACACATATCATAAGCTCTCTTTGATGTGTTTAGGAACCGCATCTTTGACCGGCATTGTGCCTACCAACTTCACAGACAAACTAGGGTCGGCACGCAGGCGGGCGTCGGCTTTCGAAATTTTAATGTCATAATATGTAGAAAAATTACACATCATGGTCATAATGTGTAATTTTTCAGATAAGAAATGAGTTTTTACCAAGTAGTTTAACATTATGCTGATCGTAACGTGCGGTTTTTGTACGCAGTAAAGAGGGTTTATGATACGTGTGTAGATAAACTAGTGTATGTAACTGTACATAATTAGGCATTAAAACTCTCGAGTGATATTATTAAACCCACTCTCGAGTTTTAATGCCCTCCATTATGTAGCAGTCACATAAACTACTATAATAAGCCGAGAAGTGTCGAGCGGTAAAGTTAATATAATCATACTGTACTGCAATACTGTACTTCGTTCCTAACTGTAGTGCAACTAAAATATTGCAGCACAACACAAGTTCATGAGAATCATGTTGAAGACGTTCGTATTAAAGAACGGTATGTAATCTCAAAGGTCAAAATGTAACAGTACAATAATGTTTTGTCCTCAAAATGTAACAGTACAATAATGTTTTGTCCTCAAAATGTAACAGTACAATAATGTTTTGTCCTCAAAATGTAACAGTACAATAATGTTTTGTCCTCAAAATGTAACAGTACAATAATGTTTTGTCCTCAAAATGTAACAGTACAATAATGTTTTGTCCTCAAAATGTAACAGTACAATAATGTTTTGTCCTCAAAATGTAACAGTACAATAATGTTTTGTCCTCAAAATGTAACAGTACAATAATGTTTTGTCCTCAAAATGTAACAGTACAATAATGTTTTGTCCTCAAAATGGGTTCTTTCCACGTCTCAACCCATTTTACAACACAACACATTTTAATGTGCATATCTAATTCAACTATCAAACAAATACACTATGTACGAGTAGCATCAATACGGTATTTGTCAAAATAGATACTTTTTAGGAACTGTTAAAACGCTAATTTTGTTCACGACCTCTGTGAAGTACTAGCATGTGATGTCATAGTCAAATGCTGTCTTTTTACCACAAAATTGAGTTCATAAAATGCAACAGCTAGAAATATACAATTCTGATATTGTCAAACGTTTTTTTGAAATAGGTTCAGCTTGAGACACGTTTCTAGATTTATTGAACTACCTTGTCAAATACCGTATTGCAGACGATAATTCTCGAATTAAGCCGAACATTTACCGAGACCTCTCTTTTCGATCACTTCGAGATTCGACGACGCGGAGACAGGTATAACCTCGAAATGCATTCGGTTTTCGGTCGTCGAAAAGCGATAAGGTCGTATCCATCGAGCGTCACGTATTAGTCGATGACTCTCGCTTCGATGGCGCACCAGCAATGTGATGCTATCAGCTTGATCCGAACGTAAGGTAGAGAATAATAGCATTGCAAAACTACTGGATTAAAGTTACCTAACAACCCAAGGAAGGTAAGGCACGACCACGACTTCTTGATATTTAACCCTTAACAAAGCGCGAGTCTGTTTTAATTTTCATTGGTTTTGGAGTCTATTACCCCCCTAAGGTTGAAAATTTGGTGGGAATTTAGTTCCCAGAAACTGTTACCTATAATATAACTGGCTTAACGTGGGCGAGGACTAAACAGTGCTTGTGCCACCCCGGAAGGGAATAGGCGTTACGCACTGTGGTTGTTGTTGTTGTAAGCTTACTTATTTAGCGCTTCTGTTATAATCAAGTTTAGTTGCTAAAATAGTATTTATAATACCTATAATATTCGGAAATAATTATGGAACAATATTAACTGTCACGTAAATTATGATTTGTGACTAAACTGCGATACCCTAATTATTATATTTGTTCCTAAGAAATATATTGGTCATCAAATTAATCAAAACGGTCATTAACCATTTCGCTTCTCTGCTGGTCTATGAAAAAATAATGCCATAAACTCGTCACCTAGAGTACTGTAGATTGTATTGTGGGCATTTGTTGGGTAACAACATAAAATTTGCCTTTATTATTATGTCATTATTTTTTATTTTCCGGTCTGCAGAGAAGTGAAAGGGCTAAGAAGGAAAAACGGAACTATTATCGGATCACTCGTGTGTCTTTCCTAGGTGTGTGATAGTATTATTAAACGACTGCATTCTGACCCGATTAAGTTGAAATTTGGTACACTTTTGTATGTAGCCAGACACGAACGTACGAAGCTAATACATTTTGAATTTGGGCAATTTTAGGGGGCAAATCAGAACTTTAAGAAAAAAAAATTCAAGCTGTGTCGTGTGACATGTCAAATGAACGGGGCTTGTTGCGAGGATTTCAAACATTTTTTATTCATAACTTAGAAATACTTAGTTAAAAAAGTATTCAATAAAATAGGCAAAAAAGACCGTTCCCTCCCCCTGATCTCCGAAACTACTTATTCAAAAAAAAATGATTATATAGATCTACTTCAAAATTACAGGAAAAAAAATGGTTTCAATAGGGGACAATTCAGAAATTAAAGGACTTAGACATTACAGGAAAAAAATAGATAAATTTGAGCTTTAAATAGTGGGGGGAAATTTGTTTCTATACCACATACAAACTTATAAATGCACCTGGTTACACACATGTAGTATGAAGGTAGCTGCACCAATCACTTTGTAAACAACCTTTTGTAATCTTACACACAGGAAAGTTAAAGAATACCTAATCCCCATGCATGAAACTTGAATACCATTGTGCGGTAGGAAGGAACCCTTCGTGCGCGAGTTCGACTCGCACTTGAACGTTTAATTTATTTTCTATAGCGGGAATGGTGAGTTTGTCCTCAAAAAGTAGATCGATCATCGATCTGAGATCTTGGTCGATAAGTAAGAAGATAAAACCCTAAATTATTGCCCAATTTGTAATTGTGGGTTCATATACGTTAGGTGACAGATCTTCTATTAAGGTGACTAATCTAATTATTTGATGTTCAATATTATTTCTCAGTGATTTTAAATTAGTTTTAGGTCACCTATGTTATGTTATTTATTGATACAAATTAGTTGACAGATCTACTGTTTTAGGAAGCAAAATGATTAATTAGTTAATCGAAAAGGCATTTATCCGGTGATCAACAAAATGTAAACTAGGGTTTATCTAAGTAGCATGCAAAATCTAAATCACTGGTGAATGGCGTTAAGTAGACTAGAAATCCCCTACTCGTAATAAGTTTCTTTCTTTACTTACTATGTTATTAACCAAAGTATGCCAGAGTGCTTGTTTTATCTCCCTACTTGGTCAATCTCTTGTAGTGAAGTTGTTACGTTACATCACGTTTATAGTATCTCCCGTTTGCGTGACTTACAGGCTAACAAGCAGTTTGTATTGCGCTGGAATAATAAGGTAATGCCACTGGCAAACACTTTCTCAAGCATTTTTACCAGAGACTGAAGTCCTGACGGGCTTTAAACGGACGTTCTGACAGAGCTAATAGAAAACATCGTGAGGACACCTTCATATCTCGATAACCACGGCGATGGACTACCCCTATCACGCAAAATGGTGCACATATCATCGTTGATAATTGTAACATCATCGATACAAACCATAGTATTGGAGAAATGCGTGTTCGAAGACATCCCCATGAGTTTGCCATATAGGTAGTTCTATAGCTAGGGCGGCGCGCCGTCAGATGGGCGGAATGCTAGCGCCGGCCGCCCGCCTTTGCCGCCCTGCCATCGCAACCGCGAAAATATTATTTAACACTGAACAATCGAGAGGTTTTAAAACTACACATTTCTAATAAAGAGCCTAACTTTTTCTTAAATCGTGGTCTGTAAACTGTGTGTGCCAGTGCTTGATGAACCAGTGAACCGGAAGTCGAAGTTATTTAATATTGGAACTCACGTTTCGTTTTCTGAGATTGTGATTGGTCGTGTGTGTTGAAAAAGTGACCACCTAACATCCTACGAAATTGTTGATTAACTGCTCGAAGTCTGTCTAGTCTGGTTTCCTTTGTGTAAATTGTGAAAAAAAAGTGCTTCTGCTTATGTCTGGGATAGGGATTTCAAGTTTTCCACTCAGGCCGGCTATTGAACGTGGGCCACAGACTAGGTGGGATCAGGTGGAGGATTAGACATCCCTGCTCCATGTTTCCGGATTAAGACCGAGAGATGAGGACCAAGTAGTCTTAATCTGACCTGAAGAAAGAGGATCTTAACGAGAGAAAGTGTAGCTTTCTTTATGAATTAGATTTATAATTTTGTTTGAAATGTACTGGTAAAATAACTTTAACCTTAAAATAGCCCCGCGATATGTAAAAAAACTACTTCTAAGACTCTCTAAGCTAATACAACGTGTTCGAAATCCCGCTCCTCGTACAGTGTAAATTTTCCACGTAGGGTTTTCTTCACATTCGACTGATGAAACCAGAGTAACGAAAGGTTCATACTGAAATAGATTCAAATTGTGTCACTGTGTTTTTCACTCACCCTGTGTTCGGCTAATTTCCATATCGTAATTGGAGCCCCACGCGAAGAAACAAAAACAGACAACAGGCAAACTGGTGTCATGAAAATGTTGATGACTTCTTAAAACCAGTTTGAAAGCAATTTGTCCGGTTCGCTGTGACTTTACAGATTCTTTCATTTCGTAATAGGCTTTTACGCGCAGCAGGAAACAAAAGACAATTAATTTAAGAGTAGGATTACGAAGCCAAGGTTCTTTCACAAACGGAGCGTAAGGCGGCTCAAATCAAAATTGCTAGTTCACGTTTGAACTAGCTCATCGGCTGACAAAATGTCCCCTCTAATGCCTGGCCTGGGTGCACAGGCGACAACTCAGTCTTGCTGTCAACGTCTCTCACTCGGGAAACAAAAACCCTGTGTGAAAAATTTGCTGTGACAACTTGTTAGTCTTGTTTTCAATATTATTGTTTGGTAATAGAGTTCAAAACCTAAGAAAAATTCGTCTTATGAAGAGTCTTGCTTGTTGTGAAAACTCATTTCAGTTAATCACGTTTTGAATTAATCTTCGATTAATCTTTTGTTACATTTGCTCACTATTTGTAAAACTGGGGGTCAGTACGATATTGAAGCGGCACTTTATTTAACTTGCGGTAACAGCATTCGGTAACTCTTTTGCAGAATGTACAAGCGTTGTACAGCAAATTACAAGTTTAAATTTAGAACAACCACGCCATGTTTAATTAGTTTGCTCGGAATACAGAACCGTTCGGAATAATCGCCCGGCAGTAAATAGATAATCGGGTAGGTACTGTAGTACTCCTTGCACTAATGTAGTGATCCTAACCAGAACGAAGGGTGCTTCCCAACTCCTCATTAAATTTATTCACCACCTCGTCAAATGTCTGGGCACTGCCCCTAATTTCCCTAAAAAAATATAAGGCTCCACCTTTTAAATACGAAGGAAATAATAATTTTAATTCCTCCGACGATATAAATTTCTTCCTCGATGCACCATCTCTGAAGTCTTCTAGAAAGTCTTCAAAGGACTCCTGAGGACTCCCCGAAAAACAAGTTGACAACTCCTCCATCATGAAATAATTTCATAAAATTTTTCACAAAATGTCCGCCGCTATAAAAATCTTCCCACAATATTTTTCTATTCGTTTCTTCACTCGCTTGGCAGGTCGAGGTAATTCCTAAATAAAAAACTTAAGTACAGAAATATACTTCCCAATGCACATTCGATCCTTCCTCGATTCTTCAAGGTCTGGATCGACGATCACTATCCTCTTCTATTACGCCACTTCTTATGACGTCACCTTCCTTCTGAAGCAGTCTTCCTATTTCTCCGGATCGTTTGGCGCCTCCACCAATGTAGTGCTTTCAGTGCTTTCAGCACTATACGATTATAGTTGCCTACCTAATCTGTAGGGCTAGCAAGTTCAATTATAAAGACTTTGGTAATAACTGATTGGTTTTTATTGCTTTAGTTCACACTTTTTATAAAAGGGATCCACAACTGGCTCGATAGCCATTAAGCTATCCTAACTATAAAATTTAGATCAGTCACTGGCCGAAGCCTACGGTGAAGTGTGTCACATTGACTTCCCACATCCAAGCCTCTTTCTTTTTTTAACTACAAAATAAGTAACAGTGTCAAAGTGACACCCACTCTAAAGAGGCCCGTATACAATATAAACGCATAAACAAATATCGAACCTTATAGTACACAGGTGCCACTAAACCTTTTGCGGGCTTAAGCGTGCGGGATGTATTCGTTAGTTTTCGGCTTTATTACTAAGCAATAAAGTGTATGTGCTGGGATGGCAATGTATATTCATATCCAGGTTCCGTATGAATGATAGTGATAGTGAATAAAGTAAAAATACGTCCTTAGAATGATAGATATACGATTCGTAACACAAATTCCTAATTCATTTTTTTTTAAAAGAAAATATATTTTTTGTTGCCAATAAATTACTAAATCGTGTTCAATCTTTTTTAGTGTCAGTCAAATGATATCTTGACAGGGATTGTATCACAGCCCCTCAACGACGAAGGAGATTCTTGAGATGCTAGATCTATGATTACAGCTGTAAATTGAAGATTCTGAAGACTTTACAGCTATCTCTTAAAAGGAAATTTTGGAGCCTTTAATATTATACCTAGTCTGGCCATAAATTCTGTCCCTGCCTAAAATATGCTTATCTCAAAGTAAAACAATCGAGTAGGAATAAAATACAGGATAGTTTATTCTTTATTTTCTAATTAACTAAATAAATAGGCAATCTACTCAAAGTGACCCCCTTTTACCTTCACACACATCCTCAATCGGCCCGGCCACTCGTCTATCGCCGCACGCACCCTTGATGGTGGTATCGAAGTCGCTGCTGCCACCAAAACACGTTTTAGCGACTCGATATTCCGATGAGGTTTCGAGCACGCCTTCTCCTCCTGACCACAGTCGGTAGTCCAGGGGGTTGAGGTCGGGACTTCCTGAGGGCCTTCTTCTTCTTCATCTTGGCACGCGATAAACTCCGGCAAATTGTCCTTTAGCCACTTTTGAGTGGCTCGTGCTTTGTGTGCCGGGACTGAGTCTTGTTGAAAGATCCCTTCCTGATTGGAAAACAATGTCCGAGTGAGTGGCTTCACAACGGGCTCCAAAATGTCGGTTTGGTAGTTTTCCGCTTTTGTTTTCACGCCTTGCTGGCAAAAATGGAGCTTGGTGACTCCATCGTATGACACGCCCCACCAAACCATGACTGATGCCGGATGATGTCCTCATTCCACCTTAGCAACCTGCTGCGAGCTTAGCAAGCTCTCAGGAGAGAGCTGTGAGCATAGTTATTTTGATGCTTGTATTTCTCTTCAACCGTAAAGATTTTCTCGTCGGTAAACAATATTCTTTGGTACCCACCCTTCTGCGTGCTTCTGAAACAGATTTTTCGCCCAGTTCGCTCTTATGTTTCCTAAAGCTGTTGTCAAGCTTCTTCAGTAAGCGGCAAGCTTAAGGTCCGGTTTGATGATGCGAGACATGGTTCTAGGCGGAATGTTCATCTCCTTTTCTGCTTGCGAAGAGGATTTCTTCTCATTCGCTCAGCAACTTTGATCGCCGCTGGCGTCCTGGAATCATGAGGGCGGCCGCTTCTGGGTCTGTCATCGATAGACGACATCTTACTGAATCTTTTGATGGTACGGTATACGAATTTCATAGTGATCCCTAGTGACCGTAACAGACTGAAGATCTGCCCTGGTATCTACACAAGTGTAACAAAGCGTTGTTACACTTGTGTAGAGCTATAACAGTGACTCGGTTTTCTTTCACGCCCCACTCCATGTCTTCTGCTTGGATTTATGCCTTCAAGTGAGGCTTTTCTAGAAGACCGAAGCCTATTTTGTCATACGAAAACAAAAACATATCAAATGACATTTGGTTTTCTAAATGTTTTTATTTAAAAGTTTGGGACAGTATTTATGGATATCTGAATATCTTATAAAATCCAGATTTAACCTGTCGCGTAAACCCAAAAACTGAACTTTTATGACAGATGTCACCTAGAGTACTGTAGATTCTATTGTGGGCATTTATGGGCAAAAAACATGAAATTTGCCTTAATTGTTGTGTCATTATTTTTTCTTTTCCGGCCAGCAGACAAGCGAAAGGGAAAGCGCCGCCGCTCTATGTATAGTGTGGAAGACAACTTTCTACATCAGACACATTAGGGCTGGTGTCCATTTTCGTATGTTTTCAGGAGAGCTAAAATAAACTTTGAACTTTTTATACCTATGGTAAATGCTAAGCTGAGTTACTTATTTTGGTGTCCAAATAAATAGACAATACAAAGCGCTTACTTTGAAGTCCATCTCTCGGCTTCACTACCGACAGCATCAGGTTTCGTTTCTTTGGGTATCGATATCTGCCCCATTTTTTTTCGGCTGCAAATAGTTAGTTTAAGGCACGGGTCAATAAATATGCTTATGGCTGTACGATTTAGACAAGCACTAGAGGATGGTGTTAAAATGAGACCGTTTATCTCAAATCGTAGTTAATTTAAAAAGACCTTTTCGTCCCAAAAAAATAAAATAAACCTTTAAATTATCCCGATAATAAAGTAAAAACAGAGAATGGTCCGGTGAAAATTGCACTTCAATTGAGTTTTGGCTTGCGTATGAGTACATCAGATCAAATTTCTCTAAAACATATAAAATAACTATGTTTTGTTTCGACATTTGACTAAACATAAAATAAAAATATATATGAGCTCCGTGGTCTTACGGGTTTCACGCTTGCTTCTCACACAGGAGATTCAGGTTCGATTCCTGACCATGTACCAATGAGATAATTCATTAATCTTAAGTACATTATACGGACGTTCTAACGGTGATGGAAAACATCGTGAGGAAACTTTCATTACTCCATAGGTGTGGCGATGGGCTACCCCCCTGTCACGCAAAATAGAGTATTGAATAACTTGCTCAAAGTGGGCACAATTGTGCCTCTGCCATCCCGTATAGGAAAAGGCGTGACGCTATGCTAATGTTAATGTTAATGTTAAAAATATTTTCTAGAAAATGAAACATTTCTAAACTACGTGTAAGATAAGACACTTTAGTTCTAACATTATTAATTCGGTGCACGATTTATTTTAAAATAATTATCTAAAACGATATTAATTTCCAAGCAGGTGGGTATGAAAAAATGGAAAAAATTCTCAGTAATAATCTCATTTTGTGCTTTTCTTAATCTTTTGACGAAGATTGACATTTTGTTTTAAAGTTATCTTTCTTAAGAATATTGAGTTAGGATTAATTATATTTTATGAACAATGCCAAATTGAAACAATAGACTGGTTAAAATTTATTTCATAAATATTTTGATTGCTATAATTATAATAAATGCTATAACTTTGTCCTTTTATTCATTACAGTCACTCTCTAGAGAGTCTTAATCTTATATACCTTATAAATAAGATAAGATTGTATTTATGCGTGCGTTATACTAATTACAATTTTTATGTGGCCCCGGGCTATGTCCTAGCAAAAACTGTGTTGCATAGCCCATCCAGGTCTTCCTATCGAGTCATATTCCATGTATAGATAAACAAAACATACTACAATACTAAATGTGTACTAGATAGACCTAATCTTGACTAACACTTACTTAGTGGCCATTTTTCTACAGAATTATGGTACGGTGGGGTAGGCTGGGATAGAAAGGCCTCATGTGCTCTTGTTATGTATTCCAGTAACATTTCAATCTTCTGGCTAGGCACAGATGTGCCCAACAAAACCAACTGTATCAAAAAATATGTTAAGAATTATCAGGCAAACCTACCCTATACAATTCTACGGAACCTAACAAAGGCCGTATAAAGGATAAACATAAACTTTTACAAGCAGGCAATTGCGTTGCTTCATCCCCCACACTAGGGTATCCTGAGTCATGCGAACCATACACAGCGACATCACACACATATACACATCGAAGACCTGGGGTTTTTTCTTTGTTCCTAGCCGGGATTCGTGCCCGGGACCTCTTGTTTGAGAGGCTGCTCGCAACACCACAGATGTCGTCTAGATCCTAGACCCAGTCTCCTCTAAGGAGTTTACTGAGAAGTTTTATAGCTTGGTGTTAAATTAAATTACAATCTTCAACTCAATCTCGAGCAAGTGCCCATCAAAGCCTCTTTGCTTAGCAAAATACGTCAAATCATCGTCAAATACTATAGTGGATTCCTTTGCTTTCCTTTGCTGCTGCCTTTCCTAGATAGTTAATTTTTCTGCAAAATTCACCTAAAAACTAAAAAAAACATATCTTTTCTGGTATGAGGTCGCAAATTTTGTCACTGGGGGCCTGCCCAACGCCACCGTTCAGATAGGTTTTGACTTTTTATTAAACTACTTGGCTACCACCCAATCAGTTAACCGCAATATGCCATGTTCAACCAAGTGCTAGGTAAGCTAAACATTTTTTTAACGTCCTTATATCGTGCGTCTGACGGGCTAGAATTGTACAGCATTATTGGAGCTTAGCTAGAAGGAGGAACAAATCCTCTGGCTCTGCGAACAATAGAATAATACTGATTTGTAGGCGTTACTTGTAGGTTTTATTTTCTGTGATTCAGGGACTATAATCGTGTGGCGGTAAGTGTGTTTTTTTATTGAGTTGTAAATTATCTTTTACAGCGGGGCGAATAACTAAGGCTCCTTCCTCACCGGGTCGGTACGGTTTCGATTCGGTACCGCCTCTCTGTAACGAATCTGTCTGCACAGATTCGTTACCGAGCGCATGTAATTAAAGCTTGCGAAGTGTAAAGCTAAGTGAGCTTTCAGACCGCGTCGTTTCGGTGCTGATTCTTTATCTGCAGATTAATGAGGAAGGGGCGCAATGCAGACATTGCACTGTGTAATTATTTAATCGGTTCTAAAGAGGATGCAACGTCTTTGGTATACCTAACTGTCATTCATCTCTAGACGAAAAAATAAAAAAAAAACTTTCAAAATGGCCAGTATCTTTGTCGCAGTTGGTTGGTTAAATCAGACACTTAACTAACTCTCTAGACCGTTAATTAAATACCGACGTTTGACCAATTCAATAGCATTTTGATTTAAATAAAGCATCGTCGAAAACGTTTAATAATCTGTCTTACCGATAGCCGGTGTGTTGGAAAACAAGATGGCGTCACGACAACAGCTGATTTGCACAGCTTTATCATTCGTGTTAGGTTGAACATGTAAGAACAACAAAAATACTTAAAACATAAACTTAAGTACACATTTAAAAAAAGTGTATTTCTTGTTGCCTAGGAACGTTTAGACAACTCGTTAAACGTTTCGTTCACTCACTTGTCTGACGGAATTTCAGTGACTTGGTTAAACGTCGGTATTTAATTAACGGTCTAGAGAGTTAGTTAAGTGTCTGATTTAACCAACTAACTGCGACATCTACATAGAAATGTTCGTACCCTGCCAATGGTAAGGGTCAATTTACGAACTAAAGGAGACTTCGGTAATGACAACCTGTTTTATTTTTTTATTAAATAAAATGCATACCTAGACTGTCACGCGGACACATTTTGACCGATGCAAAATACCCCAGTCTGTCACGCGGACACATTTTGACCGATGCGTAAAAGGCGGTAAATAAGGACCGTTATTTAATCAAAGCGTTTGTCTATCTTGCTCAAACTTCCACTAAACGTTGCCGAAAGAAGGAGAAAGGCATAACATCCTTTGTTTCTACTCTAAAGCAAGCATTAGTGGTTGACCGAGGCAATGAAATATCGCGCCGTCAGTCACGTGCCAGCGCTTATTGAGTGGTGGTGTGGTTGTGGTGATTGCTTTCTAGGATTATTGTATGGGGAGGCATGTTATTGTTATTTATTTATGTTCGATAACGTATTTAGATGTAAATAAACTACAAACATGCTATATTTTTTCATTTTTCATTTTTTTCTACAATAATTGGAAAAAAAAAAAAAAAAAATAGATTTAAAATTAAAATTGAAATATATTGCTAGGCAAAACTGGACTATTCTTTTTTATCCGGTAGCTTATTTAAAAGCCATTCCAACGATATAACTTTCTTAGAGAGCTCCCATAGAAAAAATAGAGATATCGTCATTTTAATGAAACGGGACGTTAGCGGGCGCAGTTCGCGTGCGACCCCGTGACAGAAGCGGCCATTTTGCATTTTTTGGTTTGACAGTACAGAGGATAATGTGAACATGCACAGTTATCGATGTGATGATGATGATGAGGTGGGACTCCCGCTGAACCCCAGGCGGGTGATCGGTCCTCCTTCGTGACTATTTCACCCAATTCCCAGTGTATGGGCACTGGTTACTGTTGGTTCAACAGGTTGATGTGGTTTATTCTCTAAATCTTCAGTCCACAGAACTGGAGCAATGGGCTTTCACCCTGTCACGCAAAATATAATAATAATAATAATACCTTGGACACTATTTACACACATTGATCTAGCCCCAAACTAGGATTCCCTGTATCTTGGGTACTAGACAACGATACACATACTTATATAGATAAATATTATACTTAGATAGATAAACAACCATGACTAGGGTACAAACATCCGTTCTCATCAAACAAATATTTGCCCCCACCGGGAATCGAACCCGGGACCATGAAGCCATCACGTATTGGAAAATGTGTGACGCTTTTGTTCGTTTGCAAAGTGATTCGATTAGGATTAGACTTGATTTTTTAATTTGATTAGATTGATATTTGAATTGAATTGAATTGAATAGACAAAACAGGACCATTAAACAGGCAGTCAGATAAACTTGTAGCCAAACGGGTGCTTAAATACAACGTGGAATTTGCCCTTAGTTAAAAGTTTATCCCGTCTATCGTTGTCTCTTGGTGGAAACTTGTGTGATTAGAGACTACCTTCTTGTTTCTTGGCATCTTCTTTCTTTATGGATCCGACTTGTTGATTGATTCCAGTAGTATGTAAAACTTTTAAAGGGCTGCCGTTTTACAAAATAATTCATTAGTTCACGTTTAATTTTAACTAGCACGGTAACAGGGTCGACAGAGAAATCTAGAATATATCTAAAGAAACTGCAAAAATACGCTGCAACGTCACATTCGTTAATAATTTTACGAAATTTAATTACTAAAAAGCTTTAATACTTTTGTCTACGAAACGACATTTAACCTCTCAAATAACATGATGTCACGTTTGTGTTTTCCATAGAACTGACGAAGAAAACCTGCGTTTTGACAGTTCTTAAAAAGTATATTTTTTGACTAACCTGTTCCCATCCGAATTCTATGCCAGACAGCACAACCGCCATGTGCACTAACATTTTTGTAGCTTACTTCAAATCATGTGACCTTGTGATCCAGCTTTCCGAATGCTGCAGCTGCAGCTCCGATCGTGCTGTTTATTTCGTATCCCATGTCGCATTTGGATGTTAATGTGTTCCCCAGGTAACGGAACTTAAAGAGCTGCTTCAGCTCGCCCTAGCCAAGTTTAATGGTAGCGCCTCGTGACCCTCGATGTCTGAAGACATAGTCTCCGACTTTTTTAATCTAATCTTCAGGCCGAAGCTTCAAGACTTGTCGAAGTGGGACATAAGATGTTGCAAACCGCCTGAGGATTCTGTCACGACGCATAGATCGTCCGCAAAGATGATCTCAGTAACCACAGCATGTGAGACTTTAGTGCGGGCTTTCAGCCTATTGCTGCCATCGGTGCGAAATCGGATACGGACACCTTATGAAGCAGTCTGCAAGACTTCTCGGACTGCAACTGCAAGTACAATACTTATAATGAACGCATTGATAACGGGGGAAAACTCTGATTATTCGTCGTTGACAGCAGCGCAGTACTCCATATCGTTCTCCGTGCACCCGATCTTACTAAGTACCACCGAGAGGGTTTCTCGAGGCACGCTTTTTAATGCCTTCTCAAGTTTAACAAAACACAGAAACATGTGACGACCCTGCTCTCTGCTTTTCAATCGCGGCTGACGCACTGAGAAGGCAGCAATGGTGTCCTCACATGCCCGCAATGTGCGAGGATGTCCACAAATAAGATTAGCTTGATATGCCACATGCGAGCCCACGAACATGTTTAGATTCAGACCAATGAAAGCGGTCGCTCCGTGACCAAAATCAGTGGGACTATGTCATCATCATCATCTATGTCAGACTCTTCGGATAATTAATTGATAACACACGTTTATTTTAAAGCCACTTCACAAAGCACATGCTGTTTATTTCGTTCTTTCCCATGCGGAAAAAGCTAATTCATATCAAAGTCAACATCAACTAATCGTTCTTTGTTATCTTTTGCTCAAGTTGTCTTTCATTCCTTAGACAATTTCAATTAACCCAAGCGAGAACCACACATGCTAATGTCAGTAAACACGGATAAATCTGGAGCCGCACTAACGAAATCACCCTGTATTTGCATATCACACTACTAAACCAGTGCAAACACGAAGGTTAATACAAAAGAGCATTATGTAGAACACTGTTTCTACCTGAGCTACACCTTGTATGTATCCTACCGTATTTATTTCACGGGCGTTAGGGACTAAAGTTGTACTGTAAAGATGTAGGTTAACTTGACTCGTATAAAAGTAACTTAAGGCTCGTCTGTCAGTATTATCTTGTATACTGTATCTTGTATGGCCTTTATGTGCAAAAAAATCATGACTGATAGTAAAAATCATGGCTTCGTTAAAAATATTTGGCATGAAAACGGTTTGGCAAATAATAAACCGTGATACTGGCAAAGTAATACCACGAGACAATGATTTCTGCCTAAAGATAGGTGATGATGTTGTTAAATGCAACGCTGAGATAGCTCGAGCTTTCAAAACATTCTTCACCAATGTAACCTTACTCACAACAGAACGTCTGAGTTCAGCCATATGAAACAGAGACTTTGTTAGAAATCAGCACTAGCGTCAATAATGTAGATTTATCATGTAATCATGTATATTCCCATGCAGGAAATTGTCAAAACGTTTAGATTACTTAACTTAAAAAATACTGAAGGCCATTGGGTTATATCAGTCACTATAGGAGTAAATCGACTACGGCAGGCATTACCATTATATCTCATATTTTCTCTGCATGGGAGGCCGCACAGGATGCTATCGGCGTTTTTTGCGATCTGTTGAAGGCATTTGATTGTGTTGATCAGTATGCCACTAATAAAATTAAATCATTACGGAGTTAAAAATAAAGCGCTGGATCTACTTAGATCTTACTTAACTAATAAAGACGTTAAGATACTTAAGCAATATAATTCAAAAGGCAGAAATCGATGGCGTTAAATCTGATCGATCAGGTGTAAAAATCGACGATGCAAAAGGTTCCATATTAGAGCCAATTCTTATTCCTGGTATATATTAACGATCTGTTTTATGGTGGAGAAATTGACTGACATCGTCTTGTTTGCTGATGAAACTGGTCTTCAAAATTTAAAGATAAAAAGAAGATTTTGATGATGTTAATAATGTAAATTGTCTTTAACCTTGAATTGGTTTTCAGTTATTAATTTATTGTTAAATGCTGGTAAAACCAGTGTATCAAATTATTACTTCCAAATGTCAGGCAAGTTGTGACCAGCTTTGTGTTAGACAGAAACACGTTAGAATTAGTAAATGATTCGAAGTTTCTAGGAATAACCAATGACAGCAAATTGCTGTCGGGACTGGGGACCCCACGTAGATAAATTAGCTGGTAGATTAAGTTCTGTAACTTATGCTATCAGACAAAACTCGGACGTGGCTACAGATAGTCTAGTCTAAAATAAGAATGCGCAAGATTAGTTAAATGACAAGACTGCATGGGGTTAATATAAGTTTCAGTTTCAATTTTTTTATTGAATATAAATAAATAAATTATCTTATTCAACGTCAAAATTATACTTACTTATAACTACAAGTAAATTTTTTTTATATAAAAAAGAGACTTCACCGTTTTGGAAGGTGGGCCTCGGGGTTAAGAAGAAACGGCATGAAACTCCCCCATAACGTATTTTTTAACAAGTGACTTTACAACAAGTACTGGTTTCGATCTAAGGAAATTCGCCGGCGAGTGATAGACTTGATCCATCGCCCCTCGTCGAATGTCTGTGCGCTGAGATGGTATGGACCATGCAGTTTTGTCATCTAAGCATTCCTTAATACTATAATAGTACTGTCTTATCAGCTCATTTTTAACATAGTTTTTGAACCTCTTTTCCGGAAGGATCAATGATTCCTGTGGTATTTTATTGTAGAAGCGAATATAGTGCCCCATGAATGATGTGCCTACTTTACTTAGTCTAAATAATGGTAGTGCTAACCTATTTCTATTTCTAGTGTTAATTGTATGACTATCACCTACAGTTTTAAATAAAGCAATTTTTTCTTACATGCATCATATTCTCGTATATATATTGACAGGTAACCGTAAGTATATTAATTTCTTTGAATTTTTCTCTTAATGATTCTCTAGCATCTACAAGAGGTATAGAAATTTCTGTAACAATCTGCTCAAAAAACTTAAAAGGTGTCATGAACAGAATGACCTCGCAAAGGCTGGCAATAATTCCAAACGACTCTGGGCAACCATAAAAGGGATCACCAACACTTCTACCTCAAAGAACTCGGCGACTGAGTTGCTGGGTTCTACAGACAATCCAAATGCTACCGACAATGTTAATAAATTCTTCGCTGATGTTGGTAAAAATCTCGCAGATAAAATAAACTCTTTGGGTTCATCACATTTTCCAGTTGATTCAACTCTCCCCACGCGAACCCCCAACACACTCAAATCATTTGTCCTATTAGAGACTGATATGGGTGAGGTTGGGAGATTGATTTCTGGGTTAAAGAATGTCAGCGCTGTTGGCTGGGATAACATTTCAAACCGTGTTTTAAAAGTTTTTAAAGAATTCTTTGTCTCTCCTCTAACTTATATTTTCAATAAGTGTCTGACTCAGGGAATCTTTCCCAAATCCCTTAAGCGATCAGTTGTAATCCCTGTACATAAAGCTGGTGGCAGAGACCGTGTCAACAACTACAGGCCTATCTCTATTTTGCCTTCTATATCTAAATTACTGAAGCAAATTCTAAACTCTCGACTTACTGACTACCTTGAGAGTAACAGTCTCCTTTCAGATAACCAATTCGGTTTTAGAAATGCGCTATCCACCAGTGACGCAGTTCATGAACTCACTGACTACGTGGTTAAGAAACTTGACACTGGACAGAAGGTTTTAGGGATATTCCTTGACCTTGCTAAGGCGTTCGACACGGTCTCTGTTCCCATCCTCCTCGGAAAATTGCACAGACTTGGCATCCGTGGGGTCCAATTGAAACTTTTTGAGGAGTATTTGTCTGGTCGTACTCAATCTGTAAAAATAGGGGATCACTGTAGCGGCGAACTGCCAATATCTTTCGGGGTTCCTCAGGGCAGCATCTTGGGTCCCACGCTATTTTTAATTTATATCAATGAGCTCTGTGACGTTAATCTCCCTCAAGGAAAAGTTATAACTTATGCTGATGATACAGCTCTTCTTTTCTCTTTCAATACTTGGGAGGAGACTTATGAGGTTGCCCAGGCTGGCTTTAATAAAGCTACACTTTGGCTTCATAAAAACATTTTAACTTTGAATGCCGACAAAACAAAGTACATAACTTTCTCCATTAGGAACACTCACTGTACCGACGGCCTGATACGTGCACACAACTGCTCACTTCCCACTGGTGGTACCTGCTTATGTGCAGTCCTCAACAAAACCCCCACCATTATATACCTTGGTGTTGTTCTAGATCAAAATCTAACTTTTGGTCCACATATTCAGCTAGTAGCATCTAGGGTGCGTAAGCTCATCTACATCTTTAGAATACTTCGCCATGTTGCTGATGCAAGATTGATGAAACAGGTTTATATGGCACTCTGTCAATCTGTGCTCTCCTACTGCATCATCTCGTGGGGTGGTGCACCTAAGACTTCAATACTTCAAATAGAGCGTGCCCAGAGAGCTGTTCTTAAGGTCTCTACCTTCCGATCTCGCCTGTTCCCCACTGTCTCTCTCTATAACTCCTGTGACGTTCTTACGGTAAGGCAGTTGTTTGTATATCGCATTATTCTGAAACAGCACTCATCCATTATCTTTGACCCATGTATTATCCCCAGGCGGCGCAAGGATAGGGTTTTCCTGAATACAAATTTAATATTCCGCACATTTTACGCTTCTGCTTCTGCTTCCTCGGTCCCTTTCTGTATAATAGAATTAATAAAATTGTTGACCTTTATGCCCTACACACACATGATCTTAAAAAAACCATATATAAAACCCTGCAAGCACTCAATTATGAGAAAACTAAAGAGTTACTTTTGACAAATAGGTAGCTCTATCATAAACAGTCTCATATTTTTATTATGTTGTTATTATTATTATTTTCTCACTCACCCTCTCACACTCACTCATTCATTCCCATACTACACAAGGAAAGGTTCACATACTCACTCTTTTCCCCCCCTTAAGTTAGTGAATATTAATTATTATTATGATTATTTTGATCTTTGTATCGTTTATTTTTACGTTTTGATTCTTTTTCTGTGTCAGCTCTATTAGCAATTATCTTATTTTAGGGAAAAGTGCTGAGCCTGAAATACAGGTTATACCAGCTCAGGTTCAGATGTTTTCCGTATGATTACTCCAACTATAGCTAAACACATCTTAAATATTGTAACTGTTCTGTTGTATTTTGTTTGATGAATAAACGATTATTGTTATTATTATTATCTGATTTGTCTGACCGCAAAAGCGGCTGAGCTAAGTCTTCGTGCGAGATTAGTTATATGAGGACCCCATTGAAGTTTCGAATCTATAGTGATTCCGAGAAAGATTGTGTCCTCAACGAGGTCCAATCTTTCAGATCCTATTCTTACACAGCTTTCAACCTGTCGTACATTAGGCAAACAAAATTTAATACGGAAATCGCTGCTATATTTTTACTAGTTAAACACAACCAATTTTAAAAGAGATCTAAAAATCAATCTGTGGGAGTTTCTACGCCCTTCTACTCCCACAGTGGTCCAATGTAGAGAAGAGGCAAAATATGACGTTGAATGGGTCCATTACCGCAATTACTCGCGAGGCATCCCGATTTTGACCTTATGGCCATGGTAATCAAATTCAAAACCTATAACGGGAAATAGTATTTCCCGGAGGTGTCTCCTTACAGTATATGTAAAGAAAGTTCTACAGTGATAAAGAAATTTTGATTTTGAATTTGCAACTCGATTCGTGGTTGTTGAAATTTTGGACATAACCATATTGAAATAAAGTTCATAACTAGAATATCATGACGATTACGCTCAACTTTAGATATCCAATATTTGGCGTTGGAGAATATTTTTTTAGGCAATTATGGTAAAAATTAAGTTTATTGGTAAGCATTAGTACTTTATGTGACTGCTACTTAATGGAGGGAATTAATACTCGAGAGTGGGTTTAATAATATCACTCGAGAGTTTTAATGCCTAATTATGTACAGTTACATACACTAGTTTATCTACAAACATATCATAAGCTCTCTTTGATGTGTTCGACCGGCATTGTGGCATTGAACATTGCTCTGCAGTTGTTTAGCTTGTTCTGTAGTACCAACTTCACAGACAAACTAGGGGCGGCACGCAGGCGGGTGTCGGCGTTCGAAATTTGAATGTCATAATTTGACAAATTTCGGTACATTATGGTCATAATGATCAATATTCGGATAAGAAATGAGTTTTTACCAAGAAGTTTATCATTATGCTGGTCGTAACGTCTGGTTTTTGGACGCAGTTAAGAGGGTTTATGATACGTGTGTAGATACAATAATTTAGTTAATCAATAAAGGGTAGTATTCCCTTATGATTACAAAATCTTCAGGTAATGGATATCTAAAGTTCACCGTAATCGTCATGTAATTGTCATTGAGCTGTCATTGTGTACCGGAAGTAGGCCCGTCACAATGCAACAATGGCTGTTACGTCAGGCGCAGCGGCAGAACATTGCGAGAATTGTGTGATTTTTATTCAAATAATTATTTCTTAATTCCAAACACAGTTTTAAGATATTTTGAATAGTAGTATTTAAACGTGTGACTGTTAATCCAGTTGTTCCTTGGCAAAAATACTGGTTTTGTCTGACTGAATTGCTGAATAGCGACAAAAATTACCACGACTAGAAATAACGGCCTCGCCTGACAAAATAACTGAATTGCGCGACAAAAAATCTAAAAACAGCAACTTGAAAACCTTAAATCGAGCAACATAAAATACAAAACAAGCGTTGGATTTTATTGTCTCCGTTGAATTTCTTTTCATTTCAGGAAATTCCGCTGTTCATGGTCATTCGCTCAGTTAGATTTTTATTCGGATGTTTTATTATTTCCCTATCTATTTTTTGCGTTTTAAGCTATGTTAAGTTCGATTTGTGTCTACAGTTTTTGCGAGTTATAATCGCTTGGTGGCAATGACATATGGACAGGCTGACTGATTGAATTATTTGAATGTAACGTGCTGTTTATATTCTAAGCTTAAGTTATGTATATAAGTTAGTGTAGGCCAAGATTATGTTAGTGACGAGACGAGAATAAGCTGTATGGTTGAGCTGAATGCCTAAACAAGTGTAAAGTACATCTCATTCTTCGCTACGTCAAAAGTTATGAGCTTAATACAAAAGTTTTTACTTAAGATCGAAGAATGCTCTATATAGTTTATTATCGACTCTGAATGCTGGTTTGACCCTTTTCCCGTGTAACTAAAATGCGACACAGATTTATGGACTGTGAACCGTTCTAGCACAGCAGAAAGGGTCTAGGATGCAGCCGCGAGCAATGAAGCGTGCACATATCCATTCGTCAGTGATCTATGTGTCTGGGTTCACATCCGTTCGTGGCTTCTGCTCCATGTAGATATATGACTGGGAATGGCACCGGGACGTTAATAGAAACATTTTATATACAGGCACATATATTTGCTCTGGCCCCACACTAGGATACCCTGTGTCGTGGGAACCAGAAACAGCGACATCACATTCATATAAATGTCGCAGTTAGTTGGTTAAATCAGACACAGAATATACACAGTCAGGTCATAAGTTCTGCCACACAATAAAAACTTTTGAATTTAGAACGCTGGCCACAAAAAAGTTTATTGAATTCGAATTTCGAATTTTTCATGAAAGTAAAAATGTGTACTTTTTAGAATTTTCCTCATTTTAAATATGGAGTGGACACTTAAAGAAGACCGTATCGCAGTTATTGCGTTGCATCGTTGCGGTTACGCGCCAATTCAGATTTAACGACTTACTGAAAAATTTGAATATAACCAAAAGATTCGTTTATCGTACCATAAAACGATACAATGAAGACTCTAGTGTAGATGACAGGTCAAGAAGTGGTCGCCCTCGCTCTGTTAGGACTCCAGCAGTGATAAAAGCTGTGAAGGCGCGAATTCAAAGAAATCCCATACGTAAGCAGAAACTGTTGGCCCTTCAGATGGCGTTAAGCAGGACCACGGTGAAAAGGGTTTTAAATGAAGACTTAGGGCTTAGGGCATATCGAAGAAAAACAGGACATCGTTTGGACGCTCGTTTAATGGACCTGAGACTGAAGAGATGCCGCGCTTTGTTGAAGCGGTACGCGGGAAAAAAGCATCGGGGAATTTTTTTTTCGGATGAAAAATTTTTCACCGTGGAAGAGAGCTACAACAAATAAAATGATAAGGTGTACGCACACAGCAGTGAAGAAGCGAGCAACCGTATTCCGCGTGTCCAACGAGGTCATTTTCCATCCTCGCTCATGATTTGGTTGGGAGTCTCTTATTGGGGCTTAACTGAGGTACATTTTTGTGAGAAAGGCGTAAAAACGAATGCAGTTGTGTATCAAAATATAGTCCTCAAGAACCTTGTGGAACCTGTTTCTCATACCATGTTCAATAACAGGCACTGGGTATTCCAACAAGATTCTGCGCCAGCTCATAGAGCGAAAAGCACACAAGACTGGCTGGCGGCGCGTGAAATCGACTTCATCCGGCACGAAGACTGGCCCTCCTCCAGTCCAGATTTGAGTCCGTTAGATTACAAGATATGGCAACACTTGGAGGAAAAGGCCTGCTCAAAGCCTCATCCTGATTTGGAGTCACTCAAGGCATCCTTGATTAAGGCAGCCGCCGATATTGACATGGACCTCGTTCGTGCTGCGATAAACGACTGGCCGCGCAGAATAAAGGCCTGTATTCGAAATCGCGGGGGTCATTTTGAATAAACTTTATTACCATAAGAATCTATGTTTTATTAAGTTCATTTTGCTATATAAATGTTTACATAAATAATAAACATGTCTAAATTATTTCATATTGCACATGTGACAGAACTTATGACCTGACTATGTATATACGTTTAACCAAGTCGCTAAAGTTCCGTCAGACAAGTGAGTGAACGAAACGTTTAACGAGTTGTCTAAACGTTCCTAGCCAACAAGACATATACAATATAAACCCTCTTTACTGCGTTCAAAAACCGCACGTTACGATCAGCATTATGTTAAAATACTTGGTAAAAACTCGTTTCGTATCTGGAAAACTACACATAATGGTCATTATGTGTAGTTTTTCTACATATAATGACATTCAAATTTCGAACGCCGACGCCCACCCGCGTGTCGTCCCTAGATTGTCTGTGAAGTTGGTACTGACATTCAAATTTCGAACGCTGACGCCCGTCTGCGTGAAGTTGGTACTAAAGAACAAGCTAAACAATTGCAGAACCACAATGCCGGTCAAACATGCGGTTCCTGAACACATCAAAGAGAGCTTATGATATGTGTGTAGATAAACTAGTGTATGTAACAGTACATAATTAGGCATTAAAACTCTCGAGTGATATTATTATGAAACTCACCTTCGGCTCGTTTCATAAACCCACTCTCGAGTTTTAATGCCCTTCATTATGCAGCAGTCACATAAACTACTATTATGATACGTGTGTAGATAAAATATTTCAAATTTCGAACGCCGACGCCCACCCGCGTGCCGTCCCTAGTTTGTTTGTCGATTATGCTGCTGCATAAACTACTATTATGTGTATTTAAGTTTATGTTTAAGTATGTTTTGTTGTTCTTACATGCAAGGACATGTAAGAACAACAAAAAATATATTAAATTAAAATATATTTTCCTTAAATTAATTAAAATATATTAATTAAAATATATTTTCCTTGATATAAGCTGTGAAAATAAGTAGTGAAAAGATAGACTCTGAAAGTTATCAGCTGTTGTCGTGACGCCATCTTGTTTTACATTATGTAACCAACGAGCCGGATTTCGGTAAGACAGATTGTTAAACGTTTTCGACGATGCTTTATTTAAATCAAAATGCTAGTGACTTGGTTATACGTCGGTCTTTAATTAACGGTCTAGGGTGTTTGTTTAGTGTCTGATTGAACCAACCAACTGCGATATCGACATGACATTGGGCCGGGAGAGATTGAATAGCGTATACTAGGATTTTTAATTTGAGGCCAGAAATATAAACAAAGAACTGTCATTTACCAGTACAAAAAGTATAATATGGATGTCAAAGTCAACAGTTTTGTTCTAGAAAATGACAGTTGTTTGTTTACATTTCTGGCCTCAAATTAAAAATCCTAGTTTAGGGGCGCACGTATGGAGGGATTTTGCGAAATTCCTCCCTTATAGGGGGGGGGGGGAACGGGGGCTAACGTTTGCATGAAAATCGATAACTACATTTACATACAATCGTGATGCAGAATATCTAGAATTGCGAGGATTAAAAATTTTTAGATTTGCCATTTACGTGTTACTCACAAACTTAGTTACAAGACGACCTCTGTGGCGATGCTGTTGAGGCTCTGCCTACCATGCGAGTGGTCCCGGGTTCGATCCCCGGCTGGGGATACAGAAAAAAAAACCCCAGGTCTTGGATGTTTATATGTGTGCGACGTCGCTGTTTCTGGTTCCCACGACACAGGGTATCGTAGTGTGGGGCCAGAAGCAATGTATGTGCCTGTGTGTAAATGTTTATGTTTATAAGGGTGCTAATAAAATATGTAAAGAAAAAAAATTCAGTAAAAAAACTAGCAGCAAAAATGACACTCGGTGAAACTATCTAGGAAAAATAAGCTACAGAGAAATATGAAGATGGCAAATCACGAGAATGGTTAATTTTGCGACTGGAAATTTTTCTATTATGAAAATTCGATTTTGGAAAAACATACGCTATACTCCAATTAGAAGTTAGCAAACAACTTCCACAGCATAAAATTGAAATCTATCGGGATTGATTTCACAGTTACAGATTAGAGCTACGGATTCGAAGCTATGAAGTCAAGGCCCTGGATATCAGACGACCACTCATAGTTTGACGGACAGTGGATGTCATGCATTTACTACGACGATGAATCAGTTTTGATAACAATTTACTTCGAAATTGACGGTACCGAGAGTGGTACTAAACTTTCAGTTTGTGGGCAGATTCATATTTATTTTTTGAAGTTTTGTTTTGTGTCTTTATTTTCATTTATTTATATTTTTCATTTTACTAATTTTGAAATAAATAAATATTATTATTATTATATTGATTGAGACCTTCGACGACCGGTTTAGCCTTGCGGGTAGTGACGCTGCCTACGAAGCTGACAGTCCTGGGTTCGAATCCCGGTAAGGGCAAATATTTGTGTGATGAGCCTGATTATTTGTTTCTTAGTCTTGGATGTTTTCTATGTATTTACGTAAGTATTTATCTCTATTAAATGTACCGTCGTTTAGTACCCATAAAACAAGCTTTATTGAGCTTAGTATGGGCCTAGTTCGATCTGTGTAAGCTTGTCTTCAAATATTTATTTACCTTGATTATCAGCACCTTAAAATAGTTATCGCTAGTATTGTCGTGAATAACAAAATCCAGAATAATTTGGTGTTAAATTTGCTAAAACTTCCACGTTGCCTCACAAAAGAGGGTTGCGTATTTGCATACATCTAACTAACTTAACATGCGAGATGCTCTGATGCTGTTAGCTATTTCGGGGCGAGGATTGTCGCTGATTCTAACTAGAGGCGTGTATGGCGAGAATGGATAAAAATCTGAGGTGACGACCTCTGTGGCGCTGTGGTGGTGGCTCTGCCTACCATGCGAGAGGTCCCGGGATCGATCACCGGCTTATGTGATGTGGATGTTTATATGTGTGTGACGTCGCTGTTTCAGGTTCCTACGACAGGGTATCCTAGCGTGGGGCGAAGAGCAATCTATGTGCCTGTATGTAAATTAAAAAAAAAAACGATGGTGTTTCATACGTTTTCATCGATCGATGTTGACAACAGCTGTCAAACAGCGAGCCTCGTGCCTCCGAACTCTGTGGCCGTTTCGTCGCGTTTGGTTCACTTCGCTCTTCTCGAAATGTCCACTTAGCGAAACGTCCTACTCAAAACCTCAACTTTGCGAAACGTGTACTTCGCTAAACCTCCGCTCCTGATAGGTACTGTCGGCGGCAGTTCCGTCGTCGTCAGAGTAAGTCAAAGTCTTAGGTGGTCCAAGTTAGGATTAGTAGACTTACTCCAACACTTGCCTATTTTCTCACGCTTTAAGTAACTGATCTGAGCAGCTGCTGATTAGAGGATGAGGTGAGTGGCATCACGAAAGTTTTCTGCTCAAATTATTAATAATCGCATTTGTATGCTGGCTCGATTAGAAAGACGCATGTTGAACTTAGAAGATATCCTGGCTTAATTTGTAAGTTGGGAGGTGTGGATAAAAATGTTATTTTTTGTTGCTATTATAGCATGGGTATTAAATGAAAGCTATATAGTAAGTATGCCGATACAAATATATACTTTTAACTTCACTGGAAATGCGGCGAAAGATGGTCCGTAGCGGTTGAATGAGCAGGCCTTCTATGAATTGAAACAGCACATTTAAAACCTAGGAAGCCTTTTCAAAGAGCGAGTCGGCCAATCACATCGGCCCGCTGATCACTGATTCGACCAATCAGGACATTACGTGTGCTGCATGTGACATGAAATCGGCCAATCCTCACTTAACATTGTCGTTTGATCAATCAGGAGTCATTTTGACCAGTCGTTTTTTCAAACGACTTAGACAAACGAAGGTTCTCAGTTCGACTGTTGTTTTTTTGCATGTTTGTTACGCGATTATTCCGTCAATTATGAATATATTTTGATGATTCTTGTTTTGATTGGTAGGTCATACTTCAGAGGTGGTGGTCCCATACAAATTTTAAGAAAATTTATTTAGCGTGTTTTGAAAAATCAACAAAAACAAAAAATATATAAACAGATGACGTTTTGGTTTGTGGTTCCGTTTTGATGAGGACTTTTCATGTACATAGACTTCATTCGCCTCGCGTCCGGGGAGGAAGAAATAGGGCTTCAACTTGAAGTCGGTGTTTTAAGTTTTTAACTTGAATTATTTGTTCTTATAATCATTTCTCTTGTGTTATTTTAACCCTATGTAAGAGAGATCGGAATCCGGTTTTTATTTTTCTTAGGTTTTGAACTAAGTTTCCGGTTTTTGTTTGTAATTTCATTTTGCTGTGTCTATATGCAGAATAGCTTAACACCCAGGAGATATCTTCGACGTTAAATTGAAGTTTTATGGCGGGAACGGCACTGCAATATTGATTAGTTTTGCTCCTTGGCAGTTGCTGGATTTATCGACCACTTGAATCCGACTGAGAGACATTTTGTAATTCCAACTTTGTAATGGTACAAGTTTTGTGCAACATTGAATATGCGATAGTCTAGCCCCCTGTTACGCAAAATGATATACTGACTGACTGGCTAAACGTGGGCGTAACTGCTTCTACCACCCCGTTTGGGAAAAAGCATGACGCTATATTTGTAAATAATGTTGGTAAATTCTTGTCTGTTCTCGACTGTTCAATAATTTAATTAAATGCACACACGGAGTCCGCGAGGCTCTGAAAGTTCACAAATAGGAACGAAGTTTGCAAAGTATGGCTTATGGCACTTCTAACGGCTTTGTGTTCCTGGCTCGGGATGTTTGTGGCACAGTGGCTCGGGGTTTGGTAGCGTTTTCGACTATTGTGCCTATAATATGTCTAGGTGAGTAAAGACACTGGGACAATATGGATAACCAGGCCGACGCGAAATGATTTGATTATTTTCTTCTTCTTCTAAATGATCACCAAATTGTGTTTGCATAACTGATCACCAAACTTCTTTTTTATGTTTTGTTGTATTTTTTGATGTTCTTACGTGTTCAACCTAACACGAAGGATAAAACGGAATTCGCTTCGCTCACCCCCTTTACCCTTCACCTAAGCTACCGCAGTATTTTGCCCTGATATTTTCTGCAACTTTTGGTGATCATTTACCCATTTTAGGTAAGAAAAAAATAGTTTGGTGATCATTATATTTGTTGCCTTATTTAAATAAGTAATTACACATCTTTTACTCGAAATATTCAAATAAGTTTCTTAAATTAGGCTTAAATTTCACAAAATAAAATAAAAAGTGCTACGTCAATTTTCTTAGCATCGCTGATTATTTAACAGCCCTTCAGCAGTCAATGAACTCCAGCCTTTTCGTGTGTTCGTGCAAATAATCACTATGCCGGGGGTCAGGTGCATGCACTCTAACAACTTCTTATAGACTTCGAAATAAAGATCAAATTGCAAAGATAATGATGATCGTAAAGTTTATTTATTACGAGGTTTGCTTGCAGTTCCTTATCTGATAAGAGTAAGGCAACAATCTTACTATTCCACATAGTTTCAGTAAGGGTAAGCTAGTAAAGATCAGATCGTTACCTATAATACCGTCACGAATTCACAATAATCTGTACACCTAGATTCGTGACGTCATTGGGGCTATAAGGCTATGTCCTCATTGCTCACCCAGTGAGCGACTGACTGTTTCGTCTCCGTAAAGATAAACATTTATTTATTTATGATAATAACAGGCATATGTATTGCGTCTGGCCCCACACTGGGATACCCTGTGTCGTGGTAACCAGAAAGAGCGACGTCACACACATAAACATCCAAGGCCGGGTTTTTTTTTCCCACAGCCGGGATTCGAACCCGGGACCTCTCGCGTGGGCGGCGGAGCCTCCTAAGCAACGCCGCAGAAGTTAGCGGCGGCGGCGGCGTGTTGAATCTAATGGAAACAATCAGCCGCTCACTGGTAGCCATAGGGAGAATAAAGCCAACTTTAATAACAACTTTTTAAACTATTTAGTTAAAAAAAAACATGGTTTTCTGGAAGAATTATCTTGTTAGAGATAAGCTCGCCTTTGAAAACTTTTATCGTGTAAGTTTCCGTATGTTTTAGTAGCAGTACTCGAAATAACGAAAAGATGATGTGAGCATCATGATATATAACATAGCGTCACGCCTTTCCCGTACGGGGTGGCAGAGGTATGCGTGACAGGGGGCTAGCCCAGCGCCGCACCTATAACACAACTAGATTCTCTCCGGGTCTCAGCTTTAGCGCTGGTTTTCCAGAATATCGGTAAGTACAATTTTACACGTGGGTCGTAAACAAAAAAAAACAAAACGAGAACAAAATATTTACACATAGGAAGATAAAAATATACGATTCTACATACAAAAAAAAAACATAAAAATACAAATTAACTTTGCAACGGCACACCCAACCCAGTTTCTACCAGCAATATTACAGCGTGTAGCCCGGAGAAGTTAGGTTCTAGGTTAAACTGCAGTTATTGCTCTATGCTATGTTCATCTAATAGATATTTCTTAGCAGTTGCTTTGAGTCTTCTTCTCCCACTGTAGTCCAATGTAGGGAGAGGCCAAAAATGACGTTTGCTAAGTATATGTAAATATCTACAGTAATAAAGAACTTTGACTTTGACTTTAACTTTGAGTTAAAACGTCCGTAAATGACTTATATTTATCTCATTGCTAGTGTCTTACAAATGAAATATGAACCTAACAGCGCGGCAAATTGAAATAATCTTATGCTGGCTGGACGGTTCCATGATCTAATGGGTTTCACGCAGGAGATGCAGGTTCGAATCCTGACCATGTACCAATGAGATAATTAATTTATCATAAATACAGTACAGATGTAGTGAATAATCCTTTCCTTTCGTATTTTCTCGGAAATGTTCGTTTTCGTTCGTTCGTCGTCTCGGCAATTTGACATTTGACATTGATAAATAAAGTATGCGATTTATTTGATACCTACACGCAATTTAATAATACAGTAATTCATAGACACATCGGCACCATTCGGGTGTTATCGTTGTTCCGAGTTTTGCCGATAGGAAAGGATTGACACGTGAAGCTGCAGGTCCCGGCTACTATCGCTACTTGGTAGTAATAGTCGTAAAACCCCTCTATCAACCCGCACTGAGCTAGCCTGATGGAGTATGGCTCAATCTAATGCGCATCCGAGTAAAGGCCTGTGCCCCTTGGCTTATTCTACGACATGGTTACGACATCTACGAGATAAAAAAAAAAAAAAAACGATTGCACCACCTTGTGTACTATATAATTACTCTACCGGCTCTGTCAAAAACCAAGACTTGAGACAAACAAAATCCTCATTATTCGGACAGCCGCGTTTCAATTTCCGCTAATCTCAGAACGTCTCTAATAGAAGTCCTTCGAATCCAAAGACCCTCCAGGTAGGAGGTTCATTGTGTACGTGAATAAATAATTAAACATTCCTCCGATGAATATTCACCATAGGGGCCCCGGGGCGCTCCTGCGGACACCTTCAGCGCTCTGTTTGATCAGTAAGGCAGTATACAGAGACTTGAACCAGCAACCGTAAGTCATATTGGGTTGAGCGAGCACGCTAGTCAATGGGGAAGATTACATAACACTTTTTTGTAGTGGGAACTGTGTTTTACGAACATAAACATTTACATACGGGCACATACATTGCTTCTGGTCCCACACTAGGATACCCTGTGTAGTGGGAACCAGAAATAACAACGTCACACACATGTAAACATCCAAAACCCCCAGCCGGGGATCGAACCCGGGACGTCTCGCATGGTAGGCAGAGCCACAACCGCTGCGCCACAGAGGACGTTGACAGTAGGAAACATGAATTGATTTTATTTTCACATATACCACATCGAATAGCAGTTAACATAATAATGATTAATAAAATCGGTCAAGTGCGGGTCGGACGCGCACACGACGGGTTCCTTACCATCGTATAAGAAAACTTAAACACTAAAAATAATAAAACAAGAACAAAAAGATAATTATATTATATGTCTGCGAAACCGATATCAAACCAATTGCGCCACCACAACCATGTCTTCGATTATATTTGAATCACGTTATGGTTTGATATATCGCGGAGGTGTTAATACATGTATCTTGTGTGGTTACCCACTTTAATTAATAATACCCCTTTTAGATCATTATTGCTGCTATAGCGGCAACAGAAATACACATTCTGTGAAAATTTCAACTCTGTAGCTATTACAACTCATGAGATGCAGCCCGCTGACGGACGGACGGACGGACGGACAGGCGGACGGACGGACAGGCGGACGGACGGACAGCGGTGGCTTAGTAATAGGGTCCGGTTTGGCACCCTTCAGGTACGAATCCTTAATAAAAACGTGCCAAAGAGGGGCCTTTTATGTTTTAGGTCTCAAAACATTATGAAATGTGATAAATATCTTCACTCAAGCTTCTCTATTCATTTCTCTGATTAACGAAACTCTTTGGTCAAACTTGCTTTCCTTACTTATTCAATGATTCATTTGTAACCTCTGCTATACGAAACTCTTTGCTCATTTACTCTGTGTTTGGACAAACGCCGTCTACGTGGAACTAATGTGAATGTTTTCTTCTCCCTTGAGTACTTCACTCTGCGTGGCTGGTACACAAACTGCTAACTTTGACAGCATGAAATTTACTTTCATAAACACACACACACAAACACACCCTCGCACACACACACACACACACAAACACACTCGCGCGCAGACACTCGCGCGCACAAACACACACCCTCACACACACACTCTATTAAATAACTGACTAAACGTGGGCACAATTGTGCCTCTGCCAAACCGTATGGAAAAAGGCGTGACGCTATGTATGTGTGCAACTATAACATAATATAAACATTTAAATACAGGCACATACATTGCTTCTGGCCTCACACTGGATATCCTGTGTCGTGAGAATCAGAAATACACACATATACACATCCAAGACCTGGGTTTTTTTTGTTGATCCTAGCCGGGGATCGAACCCGGGACCTCTCGCAGAGCACAACCGCAGCGCCACAGAGGTGGTCAAATGATGACTGACTATGGCACTATAGCGATATTATTGACTATCCTTGTTTGATATTTAATTATCAAGGTGATACCGCATTATACAACTTAAAACTCACATAAACTCAACTGGAGCTTTCCATAATAATTATAAATAAAAAATAAAACGCCGCTGAAGCCATAAATGCAACCTTAAAATTAAAACTTGGATAACTAGTTTCCTTGTTAACCCTTAATTGGGACTGAACATACAGAATTTTCATAGCTTTTCGCATTTTTACCAAGCCAAGGTTGAAAATCTGGTGGGATCTATAATCCTTCTGACCCTTAAGGGTTAAGCTAGTTAATTTCGAACCACTGATTCGATTTGAATAAAACGTAGCTAAGAACTACCGCAGGGAAGTCTACTACCGTTTACAGAAAACCGCATCAAAATCCGTCCACCCTGAACGCTAGAGTGCCACAGACAAACACACAGACAGACAGACACACGCTTCAAACGTATAACACCGCTCCTTTTTCGTCGGGGGTTACAAATAGCTGGATGTTCTCATAACTACAGCTTCAGGGTGTAGTTATCCGCAACGAATTGCCGAGAGCACTTAGCGCTTCCCCCTGTATAAGAGCCGCTCGGACCTGAAGTAGACTTGAAGCACGCTCTACCAGACAGCTTTAAACTCGGGATGTTTATGTGAATGCCTCAACGCTTATGATATTTATATGGGAAATATTCAACTGCACATCAATAATACTGATTTGTACAGCAAATAATACTGTGGTAGCTTAGGTGAAGGGTAAAGAGGGTGAGCGAAGCGAAGCGAATCTTTAAAATACTTAAAACATAGAAAGTATTTTTGCTGATCCTTTTTTGTTGTGAAAATCAGTATTTTTGCTGTGCGATTAAATACTTGCCTATTTGTATGTGTTATTTAGATTGAAGGGGCAGGTGGAGCAGATTACTCAAACATAGCGAAATATTCCCATTCGAAGCTACTGAGGTACAGTGGCGCCCTCATATAGTCATGGGGAAGCCAAATGTCAAGTAAGTTCTACATAGAGGGCGCTAAAAGTTTGTAGATAATAAACACATAGTAAGATAGAAAAGAGTTTCGTTCCTCTGAGGTTGAATGAATCTCATCAACAACAATCAACAAATGAATCTCAGAGTAAAAGTAAAAGCAATTAGTTTCGTTGTTCAGGGAAATTATTTGTTAATATACAGATATCGATAGAATCTCAGATGAATGATACTCTTTGTTGATGTCCACGTTGGTTATCAAGTTGTAAACCTCAGATAATTGAATGCCTTTGTTCCTGTTGACAATTTTTATCAAGTTACAAACCCCACATGAATGAAACTATTTGTTGCTGTTGTCAATGGTTACCAAGTTACAAACCTCACTTGAACGAAACTATTTGTTGCTGTTGACAAGTTTATCAAGTTACAAACCCCACATGAATGAAACTATTTGTTGCTGTTGTCAATGGTTACCAAGTTACAAACCTCACTTGAACGAAACTATTTGTTGCTGTTGACAAGTTTATCAAGTTACAAACCTCACATGAATCAAACTCTTTGTTGCTGTTGACAATGTTTATCAAGTTACAAACCTCACATGGATGAAACTATTTGTTGCTGTTGACAAGTTTATCAAGTTACAAACCTCACATGAATCAAACTCTTTGTTGCTGTTGACAATGTTTATCAAGTTACAAACCTCACATGGATGAAACTATTTGTTGCTGTTGACAATGTTTATCAGGTTACAAACCTCACATGAATGAAAGTATTTGTTGCTGTTGACAATGTTTATCAAGTTACAAACCTCACATGGATGAAACTATTTGTTGCTGTTGACAATGTTTATCAGGTTACAAACCTCACATGGATGAAACTATTTGTTGCTGTTGACAATGTTTATCAGGTTACAAACCTCACATGAATGAAAGTATTTGTTGCTGTTGTCAATGTTTATCAAGTTACAAACCTCACTTGAACGAAACTCTTTGTTGCTGTTGACAATGTTTATCAAGTTACAAACCTCACATGAATGAAACTTGTTGTTGCTGTTGACAATGTTTATCAAATTACAAACCTCAAATGAATGAAACTATTTGTTGCTGTTGACAATTTTTACCACGTTACAAATCTCAGTCTCTTTGAGTTACAAACATACAGCGCCCTCTACCAAAAAGTTTTGCGTAATATTCCCTTTTGAATAGTTCATTGTGCGTTATAGATTGCTACCTAGCCCATCGCCGCTAGATATGAAGGTTTCTTCACAATGTTTTCCATCACCATTACAACGTAAGTTCATGTATGTACATATGATATGTACCCACTTAAGGCGCATCAGCCCAAAACAACCTTGTAAATCACAAAATAGTAGTTTAAAGCAGTTGTTTCTTTAGACTAGCTTGTTGGTCATGAGTCTCAGCCGGGATTCGCTAACGTATACGTAATTTGATTATTTTTTCTCTATAGAAAAGTCTCGCAAAGTTATCACAAAATCTTGTTTAAAAAAAAACGCCCCGCTTTTGAATCTAATGTACTACGAGAACGGTTGTGTAATAAAACGTACTTGTTATTTATTTATAATAATAATAATAAATAAATGTAGACCACCAAGTAATCGTTATGAATAATATTGAGTTAAGTTGCTTTGTTAGTCCTCTATACATCGACTAAAAGCCTCTTTTAACATTTGAATTCCTATACCTCTAACAGCCTCTAAAAGTAAGCTGCCCAGCTTCGTTCGAATCGTCATTGGTTAGCACCGGAGTTCGAACCCGCATCTCCAGCGTCACAGGCGACTGTGAAACCACCAGACCACGGGCCCTCTTGAAACTTTCAACATTCCTACTAATGACTATGGAATACTACAACCATTATCCAATGCACTAGTTTCTCTTCCAACCGTACAAATACCGAGTTGAAGCTGTTGAAGTCACTTCAAAATAAGCGAAGATTCAATTTCAGCACGGAACGAAATCGCTCAAACCCCGGAAACAAACCAAAGCACTGTCAGAATCCAATTGAAAGTCGAACAAAACAATGCGAAAACTCAAAGGTGGCCGAATGCTGGATGGAGACAAACATGATACTTTACTCAAAGGGAAATAAAAACGATTTTGATAGGAATTTCGTCCTTTGATGTGGCTTTTTACGGTGGAACCGCGACCCCGGCCGACATGTTTTTGCCCGAGCGCCAGAAGGTGGGAATGATTTTAAATGGCTAGCATTTTTATTCGTGTGCGAATTCAGTCAATGATCCATTCCTAAAATGTATGCAGCCATTTTGCAGACTACTTTAGTAATTGCAATAGCTTCCTTCCTTAGACCTGTTTTGAAAGATCAGTCGAGTAATTTACTCTTTCATCGGGTTGATTCATTTAAAACTTCTCGTAATTCTTATTTTCAATACCGTATTAAGGACTTTGCGCGTCGCTTGAGGGACCAGCAGTCTTATGGCGTAACTCTCTGAAGTTCATAGCGTGTGTCTATGGTTCATCTCATGCTCATACAATTTCATCGATTGCGGGGTATCACCGAAGACTTCTAGGCTTCATTCAATGAGCTTGGGTTTGGCCTCCATTATGATGCTACTTGCGTGATACCAATTTGACAGATGAAGCTAGTGCAAGGTGTCAAACGTAAAAGTCTATATGAAGTTTATAGCTCAGACGACTTACGCCATAAGGCTGCAGGTTATGACAACCTCTCTGGGGTTGGTTCAGTGGATCTTGCTCGCTGCAGCGCGGTAACCTTGCTAGTGTTATGGTACTTTTGTGGCGGTTTCTTTGTGTAATCAGGTCAAATGTAATTAGTATAATTTGTACTATTTATTTTGTTATGTTTTGAAATCAACATCGTATCTCTCTTCAATTTTAATACAGCTTGAAACAACATTAGTAAAAACAAACACAGCTCCGAGTCCTTTCCTATTTCCCACGTTAATAGTTTATCTAAATTACAGAAGCTTCTAACAAATAAACTCCCTATCTCCCGTCTTTAAGAAATAAGTACATTTATTCGACTATTTCCAAGACACCCTCTTAGCCCTTACACATCGCTTATGCAAAACTCTTGACACTTGACGTCGCTTTTAACGTGGAGACTAACCACTTCATCCTGCATACATACATTTGTGCATCGCTAGTTCTAACCGCGACTCGGCACACAAACAAAATGGTGGAAAAAATACAAAGACGTCTTTCCGATTTCGCGAATGTCTTGTTAAGCTCATGATGGCCTTGTGCCTCTCAGTGGTACCGTGATGTTTAAGTGGCCGTCAATAATGAGTAGAATAGTGAATTTTTGATTATAGAATATACATTTTTATTTTCAAATAAATTTTATTCTAGCAGCAACAAAAACTCAAGATGAATAGGAAATCAAGATAAGATAAGTGAGTTGTTGTAGTGGGTAGTACTCGTAGTGCAAGACTGTAGGACGGCCTGTATTTGATTCTTTAGTGTTTAGAATTTGGCGAGATCCTATCATCACTCATGAAGTGAGTAAAAAATATTGCCTCGTATTTATTTCTTCTATGGATATAAAACTGATTATCAAATCCTAGAGCTATCGATAACGACCTTAAGATTTAGATATGCTAGAAAAAACCTCTCCATGGATGCAAAACTTTTACCCACACCACACCCACCCTGCTGCTGCTACAGCTGAATAATGAATATGATTTCGGAATAGTTTGTTTGGGCGTTCCGTTCTGAGATTGAATGTGAACTGCGGTTGGACTGATACGCTCTGTGTGTTTTGTTTTGGCCTGATGGAGCGGCTAAGAAAAATTACATGTGGTTTCTGAAATATGTAGCGGGTTGCGGTTTATTATTTGGGGTCATATAAATGATTTTGGAGGGAATGTACGTTTATAAAAATAGGTATTTGAAATAATATCGATTTAATACTATTCTCTTGCGAAGATATTTTCTATAGAATGGCATCGTTGCCACTAGATTATAGTTAGTGTTGAGTTGCTTTCTATCTTTCGAGGAATAGGTATACATATTTATCACTTTTTAATTGTTAATACATTATTTAAGAGTATGCTTTCAGCTAAAGTTATTCTCGTATCGAGAAAGGTGTCAATAACCTGACTAATTGTGTCACTGACGGAAAATTCAATACTTATTGTAGTGTCTGGCTGGACCATGTCTGCTTTCTATATATACAACTTTAAATTGCAATGTTCTCTCTACATTCTAGCCCTGGTGAGTCACTAACATTACGACTGGCCGGGCTAATCTAGTGTTATTTTACAATTGTTTTTTCTCGGGCACTATCTAACAAATTTACATTACATCGGAGCGTCTTTGACGTTAAAATAGTAACTGAAATAAGCCGACACTCAAGTTGAAACTCTGCGCGGCTTTAGCAGAGTAGTAAGTGTCCTTTTTATTAGACTCTGGGGAGGAATTATAATGCTTTTACCGGGAAAATTTACACTGTGGCTCACGTGGACTGACGTTTATAAGTTCGTTCGACTTGTTTTCTGAAGATAGACTAAAACCGTATAATTGGTGCGTGTTGGAATAAATCAATTAAGTGTAAAGTTCACCAAAAATGTGAAGGATTTAATCTATTCGCGAAGTACACAGAGCAGCTGTCTGAAAGGGGCGGTGCTATTAAGGGCGGGACGTTGTTGATACAATTACAAACCTGTTGCTTAGATTTGCTTACTGGCGGTGGTAATGTTACCTGTGTAATTAAAGCAAGGGAAATATTAAATAAACTGCACATCAAAAATACTGATATGCACAGCAAATATCAGGGCAAAATGCTGCGGTAGCTAAGGTGAAGGGTAAAAAGGGTGAACGAAGCGAAGCTCCCTGTATCCTTCGTATTAGGTTGAACATGTAAGAACAATAAAAAATACTTAAAACATAAACTTAAGTACACATACAATATTTAAAACATAAAAAGTGTTTTTGTTGATCCTTTTTTGCCGTGAAAATCAGTATTTTTGATGTGCGATTAAATACTAGCCTTAAAGTAATCTAACGTGAGCGGAAGCAGAAATATGGGTACTAATAAAATTACTTGGACTCGTGCACAAACAGAAAAGTGAGTGAAATATATGTAAACCGTCCACGCTTGTAAATTATATGGAGTGAACACGCAGAATACTAGCATTGTTACCGGAAACTGAGAATGACTATAAGTGATCTGCAGTGAAAGTGAGCGTGAGTGAGTGGCAGTGAGCGCGCGTGTACACTATGAGCGCGCATTATGCGCGGCGCATGCGCGGTGCTGGGCGCGGCATGCGCGCGGAAAAACGGCGCGGTCTGCTCGTGCCGGGTGCATACCGCTCTGCTGCAGGTAGGTTACCAGGGGGAATGGAAATCCAAGGTGCATGTAAACAAGGTATCGTGTAGAGTTTTGGCGGCAAATCCACGCTACGTCTTTTTCATCCATCAGTTTTTTTTTTAGATTGAGTTTGAAAATCATAATGAAATGTATTCTCGATATAAAACAAACATTGGAACTCTAAGCTAACTAAGTAAGGAGACATGGGGAATCAGGAAACTCTGATGGCATTCTTTGGAACGATCAAGCAGGATAAAGCTTTCTTTCCGCACTCCTTTTTCATCGAGTAGGCAGTATGAAATAATTAAAATTAATTCATAACATTATGAGTTCAAATGTTGGTTTTATTTATGTTCGATTCCAAATCGATGTTCGATCGATGGTTTCTGAACGGTCATTTTAATTTGACGTTAGCTGTCAATCTGGCAGTTTTGACAACTGACAGACGAAAGCCCTCGCAATGTAAACGCGTTTTGATCAGGGTGTTGAAATTAAATCGCAGGGCATCTGGAATGTATTCGGGATTCCCTCAGGATTGTTAATATAGCTGAGTGTGCCGTTGTCTCTCGAACCAGATAAAGTTCGGATTTTCGTGCCCGATTTGTATTTACCAGTAGAAACATAACCTGTGTTGGACCCATGTGCGTATTGACGCTGGCCCGCCAGTCATACCTGGTTGGCTGAAGAACCTGTCTACCAAGAAGAGCCTAGGGTGCACCCGGGCCTTGCAGAGAGATAGGAGGTTGACGGGACCGAAGCACAGACCAGGTTAGATCTACCCCACATAACTTCAGCTCGGTGAATCGCCGACGTTCATCACTTCTTGGTACCTGATCGTCACGCTACCTCGTAGCTCATGGGCCCCTACGAGGTCATTAGGTGCTGAGAAGCCTGAACACTTTTCTACTGATAAATACAAATCGGGCACGAAAATCCGAACTTTATCTGGTTCGAGAGACAACGGCACACTCAACTATATTGACAATCCTGAGCGAATCCCGAATACATTCCAGATGCCCTGCGATTTAATTTCAACACCCTAATCAAAACGCGTTTACATTGCGAGGGCTTTCGTCTGTCAGTTGTCAAAACTGCCAGATTGACAGCTAACGTCAAATTAAAATGACCGTTCAGAAACCATCGATCGAACATCGATTTGGAATCGAACAATTTATGTCACCGTAAGATAGTTAAAACCGTTAGTTGATAAACTACCGCGTAGGTTGATCAACTATCGACAGATAGTAAACCAGACCGACAGGAATCGTTTGTTCTTACATGTCAACCTAACACGAAGACTATTCGGAGGCTTCGCTGCGCTCGCCCCCTCTAGTCTTCACCTAAGCTACCGCAGTGTTTGCCCCGGTATTTCGTTTGCAATTAAAGTTTAAACCAGTTTACTATTTGACGGTTTTAACCATTAGTGTATCAACTAACGCGTGATATAGTAAGCAGTACGCTACAGTTTATCTGTAGATAGTTGACAACTAACGAGAAAAAAAACGTTAGTTTATCAACTAACTGTTTTGACAATCTTACGGTGATATTTACACCAAATGACGTTTGTCCTTTCAATTATTTAAAACATTCAAGGACTGTAGTAGTATAGTTGATATCGACGCAAAGAAGGCAAACGTCGCAAACGCGCATGAATCTACGGGGAATCGCAGGGGAACTATTTTAGTTCCCCTGCGAGTAAGATATACCCAAGTTTGCAACCCTGAAAACCCTGCGCTACTCTGCTCGAAAACTGCAAAATTCTGGTGCTAACTGGCATAAACCCCCCCCCCCTTTCCCCGTGTGGTGGCAAATTATGATACATCCTTTACTGAACTGACTCCTCTTATCTATATATTCTACCTATCAGCCAAATTACTGCTTTATAGGTCAAGTATTTTTTATGTCCCTACAAAATGGCAACAAATATAATGATCACCAAAATAATTTATTCTTACCTAAAATGGGTAAATGATCGCCAAAAGTTGCAGAAAACATCAGAGCAAAATACTGCGGTAGCTTAGATGAAGGGTAATCCTTTATCCTCCGTGTTAAGTGGAACATGTAAGAACAACAAAAAATACTTAAAACACAAAACATAAAAAGAAGTTTGGTGATAATTTATCCAAACACAATTTGGTGATCATTTACTAATTCTGGCAGTCATTTCGAATTTATTGGTAATCGTTTAAACACAAGCCATACAACATTCACAACCTAAGCCAAAGTTCACAACGGTTTGGCTTGATAGAAAATCAGAAATAAAACCGGTCAAGTGCGAGTAGGACGTGGGACCCGCACACGAAGGATTCCGTACCATTGTACACGGAAAAACGTAACGAGCATACTACTACATAGAAACATTGAAAAAGAGTTTTGTGTATGCAGAATGTAAGTATTGAACTATGTACTCAGGTTGACGAAACTCTTTGCTCATTGAAACCGGAAGTGGATAGAAATTGATTAACTTATTTACAGAAATCAAATATGGTAAAAAACTTATTATGATTTATTATAATTCGAATGAGCAATTGTTCGTCGTTTAATGACAAATAACTAAGCACAAAACTCAATAGCTGCAATTAAAGATATTTTCCGATAAGTTCAGGAGAGTCCAGTTTTCACCGATAAACAAATAAAAAAATGACTAAGAAAATGGCCATACTAATTTCTTGTATGGGTACTTCTTTTTAATTTAATTATTTGCTGTTATAGCGGCAATAGAAATACACCTTCTGTGAAAATTTCAGCTCTCTACCTATTGCGGTTTATCCGGTAGAGCCCGGTGACGGACGGACAGACGGACAGCGGAGTCTTAGTAATAGGGTCCCGTTTGGAACCCTTCGGGCACGGAACCCTAAAAATCAATCTGTAGGAGTTTCTACGCCCTTCTTCTCCCACAGTGGTCCAATGTAGAGAAGTGGCAAAAAATGACGATTGCTAAGTATATGTAAATATCTACAGTAATAACGAGATTTGGAATTTGGACTTATTAAAATCTCTTTCCTTTAGAGTACCCCATCGTTGTGAGCGAGTATGTAGAAAGAAGAACCTCTTTTATATTCCTCGTAGTCGAACTTCATACGCAAGAAACGGTTTCATTAGAAGAGCATGTAGGATGTATGATGATAAATTTCAAAATTTGGATATTTTCAGTGTAAAGTTCAAGCTTCAGCTTCAAACAACAAACCTTGAATTGTATTAATAGTTTTTAATTAGATAGTTGACTTTTATTGCATTTTTTGTCTGTTCATATAAAAAAATGTTTTATTTTTGTCAGAATATAAAGGTATTTTTTAGGCATCGATTTTACAAATTAGAATTACTATTTCCAGTTTATATTTAGTACCCATATAAGTTACATGGTTTAGAATTAGGATGCTATTGAATTGTAGTATGGTTTTCATACTCTATTTAAGGAAACTGTAGGTCTATAATTCTTATTACCCTATATTGTAACAATGTATTATTTAAGAGACTGTTTGTTTCTAAATAAAGATAAATAATTAAAAAAAAAAGTTTATACAGGAGTGGGCTGGTCCTCGTCACCCTTCAAAAGGTTACTAAGAGTCGAGGGTGCAAGTGCACGCTGGGGTTGCATTGTATCAGGTGTAAAGCTCGGTAAAGCTCGCGCCAAAAATCTAGACGGCTCCGAAGTTGCCGTCGCATTCCGCAGATCGCGATATCTTTGAATTGCGAAATAATAATAATAATGCCTTGGACACTACTTACACACATTGATCTAGTCCCAAATTCCCTGTATCTTGGGTACTAGACAACGATACACATACTTATATAGATAAATGTTATACTTAGATAGACAAACAACCACGACTAGGGTACAAACGTCCGTTCTCATCAAACAAATATTTGCCCCCACCGGGACTCGAACCCGGGAGGCTTCGTAGGCAGGGTCACGACTCGGCCATTCGGGTCGTCTATTGCTATTGCGTTCGTTACTGCAATTTTGCAATGTGTCAAATGATTGTGCTCTGAAGTTGGTGAACTGTACTTCAAACGCCCAAATTAAAATGCATCGGGATCAATGTTGTAAATACAGAGTAAGAGGGCTGTTCTTCATCATTGTGACTCGAAACGCGGCAACTTCAAAGCTAACTAAAAGTTTGGCGCGTGCTGTAAATGCGCTGTAAACAAAGGCGCCGTCGGAATCAATTTCCGGTGGCGGGCGGTTTGCGGCGGAAAACAAAAAACATTGCGTGACGTATAGTCCGGTTTGGGGTTACCCGGATTGACCCCTCTACTACTGGGCCCTATCACGCGATGACGCGATCTGTCAACAAAGTGGTGAGGAGCCATTTTAGATTATTGGCAGATATACCAAATATTCAATTACAGGTGGTTTATTTCCAAGAATGATGATGTCTTGAACATAAAATATGTACTCGTTTCGAAAAATGGCCTTTCTGATGGGTAAGCAATACGGGGACTAAAAAAAGGGTTCGAATATTTTTGCATGGAGACTGGCATACCTACTTTCCGCCATTCGCGATATTTGCGGCCAGAATCCGGTGTCAAGCAGCGATGAAACATGTCAAGCAGCGATGAAACATGTCAAGCAGCGGTGAAACCGATGTCAAGCAGCGATGAAACATGTCAAGCAGCGATGAAGCATGTCAAGCAGCGATGAAACATGTCAAGCAGCGATGAAACTAGTGTCGAGCAGCGATGAAACCGGTGTCAAGCAGCGATGAAACCGGATAAGAGTATTTTATTAATATAATAATATTTTTCAAAATGGCGAACAGTTAGGAATGCCAAAAATCTTACAAGCTCTTTTATGTTTCATTTCATGTAGGTACCTACCTATTTTAGTTGGGGAAACCTGCTGGACTGGAAGGATATCGTGGTTAAGAGAAACTTTGTCTACGGCCCTAAGTTGTAAGTACAACCTGCAGAAATACCGTAACCGCTGCATCGTAGGGAAACAACTTTATTGACGAAATTACAGCAAAGTTGATCTTATCTCCTTTCGTCGGGTTGAACGTAAAAAATATTGAATTACTGGTTGCATAAAAGGGCGTGGGCGTGGGGTTAACCCTTGTATCAGAGCATGTTTATAAACACCCTTATACGTAACAGGTTGACTTGTAATAAATATCAATGTGCAACAAATCTAGGAATGGAATTTTCGCCCACTTCTAGTCCTTTTATCATAACGAAACTTGGTATGTGAATGTAGTTCAGATAACAATACAATCATATGGTACCTTCGAGCTGGTCTGACGATGGAGCTGCGAGCTGGTAGAGGGAACAATGGGATGTTTTATTGTAAACCCATCTAGTTAGGGCTCATTGGACTCGTCGTGACAAGTCCTGGAGCTGGAAGGTCCGCAGGCTGGTAACCAATTCTGGGCTCATTAGACTCGTCGTGACAAGTCCTGGAGCTGGAAGGTCCGCAGGCTGGTAACCAATTCTGGGCTCATTTGATTCGTCGTGACAAGTCCTAGAGCTGGAAGGTCCGCAGGCTGGTAACCAATTCTGGGCTCATTTGATTCGTCGTGACAAGTCCTAGAGCTGGAAGGTCCGCAGGCTGGTAACCAATTCTGGGCTCATTTGATTCGTCGTGACAAGTCCTAGAGCTGGAAGGTCCGCAGGCTGGTAACCAATTCTGGGCTCATTTGATTCGTCGTGACAAGTCCTAGAGCCGGAAGGTCCGCAGGCTGGTAACCAATTCTGGGCTCATTTGATTCGTCGTGACAAGTCCTAGAGCTGGAAGGTCCGCAGGCTGGTAACCAATTCTGGGCTCATTTGATTCGTCGTGACAAGTCCTAGAGCTGGAAGGTCCGCAGGCTGGTAACCAATTCTGGGCTCATTTGATTCGTCGTGACAAGTCCTAGAGCTGGAAGGTCCGCAGGCTGGTAACCAATTCTAGGCTCATTTGATTCGTCGTGACAAGTCCTAGAGCTGGAAGGTCCGCAGGCTGGTAACCAATTCTGGGCTCATTTGATTCGTCGTGACAAGTCCTAGAGCTGGAAGGTCCGCAGGCTGGTAACCAATTCTGGGCTCATTTGATTCGTCGTGACAAGTCCTAGAGCTGGAAGGTCCGCAGGCTGGTAACCAATTCTGGGCTCATTTGATTCGTCGTGACAAGTCCTAGAGCTGGAAGGTCCGCAGGCTGGTAACCAATTCTGGGCTCATTAGACTCGTCGTGACAAGTCCTGGAGCTGGAAGGTCCGCAGGCTGGTAACGTCGTGACAAGTCCTGGAGCTGGAAGGTCCGCAGGCTGGTAACGTCGTGACAAGTCCTGGAGCTGGAAGGTCCGCAGGCTGGTAACGTCGTGACAAGTCCTGGAGCTGGAAGGTCCGCAGGCTGGTAACGTCATGACAAGTCCTGGAGCTGGAAGGTCCGCAGGCTGGTAACGTCGTGACAAGTCCTGGAGCTGGAAGGTCCGCAGGCTGGTAACCAATTCTGGGCTCATTTGATTCGTCGTGACAAGTCCTGGAGCTGGAAGGTCCGCAGGCTGGTAACCAATTCTGGGCTCATTAGACTCGTCGTGACAAGTCCTGGAGCTGGAAGGTCCGCAGGCTGGTAACGTCGTGACAAGTCCTGGAGCTGGAAGGTCCGCAGGCTGGTAACGTCGTGACAAGTCCTGGAGCTGGAAGGTCCGCAGGCTGGTAACCAATTCTGGGCTCATTAGACTCGTCGTGACAAGTCCTGGAGCTGGAAGGTCCGCAGGCTGGTAACGTCGTGACAAGTCCTGGAGCTGGAAGGTCCGCAGGCTGGTAACGTCGTGACAAGTCCTGGAGCTGGAAGGTCCGCAGGCTGGTAACCAATTCTGGGCTCATTAGACTCGTCGTGACAAGTCCTGGAGCTGGAAGGTCCGCAGGCTGGTAACGTCGTGACAAGTCCTGGAGCTGGAAGGTCCGCAGGCTGGTAACCAATTCTGGGCTCATTAGACTCGTCGTGACAAGTCCTGGAGCTGGAAGGTCCGCAGGCTGGTAACCAATTCTGGGCTCATTAGACTCGTCGTGACAAGTCCTGGAGCTGGAAGGTCCGCAGGCTGGTAACCAATTCTGGGCTCATTAGACTCGTCGTGACAAGTCCTGGAGCTGGAAGGTCCGCAGGCTGGTAACGTCGTGACAAGTCCTAGAGCCGGAAGGTCCGCAGGCTGGTAACCAATTCTGGGCTCATTTGATTCGTCGTGACAAGTCCTAGAGCTGGAAGGTCCGCAGGCTGGTAACCAATTCTGGGCTCATTTGATTCGTCGTGACAAGTCCTAGAGCTGGAAGGTCCGCAGGCTGGTAACCAATTCTGGGCTCATTTGATTCGTCGTGACAAGTCCTAGAGCTGGAAGGTCCGCAGGCTGGTAACCAATTCTGGGCTCATTTGATTCGTCGTGACAAGTCCTAGAGCTGGAAGGTCCGCAGGCTGGTAACCAATTCTGGGCTCATTAGACTCGTCGTGACAAGTCCTGGAGCTGGAAGGTCCGCAGGCTGGTAACCAATTCTGGGCTCATTAGACTCGTCGTGACAAGTCCTGGAGCTGGAAGGTCCGCAGGCTGGTAACCAATTCTGGGCTCATTAGACTCGTCGTGACAAGTCCTGGAGCTGGAAGGTCCGCAGGCTGGTAACCAATTCTGGGCTCATTAGACTCGTCGTGACAAGTCCTGGAGCTGGAAGGTCCGCAGGCTGGTAACCAATTCTGGGCTCATTAGACTCGTCGTGACAAGTCCTGGAGCTGGAAGGTCCGCAGGCTGGTAACCAATTCTGGGCTCATTAGACTCGTCGTGACAAGTCCTGGAGCTGGAAGGTCCGCAGGCTGGTAACCAATTCTGGGCTCATTAGACTCGTCGTGACAAGTCCTGGAGCTGGAAGGTCCGCAGGCTGGTAACGTCGTGACAAGTCCTGGAGCTGGAAGGTCCGCAGGCTGGTAACGTCGTGACAAGTCCTGGAGCTGGAAGGTCCGCAGGCTGGTAACCAATTCTGGGCTCATTAGACTCGTCGTGACAAGTCCTGGAGCTGGAAGGTCCGCAGGCTGGTAACCAATTCTGGGCTCATTAGACTCGTCGTGACAAGTCCTGGAGCTGGAAGGTCCGCAGGCTGGTAACCAATTCTGGGCTCATTAGACTCGTCGTGACAAGTCCTGGAGCTGGAAGGTCCGCAGGCTGGTAACCAATTCTGGGCTCATTAGACTCGTCGTGACAAGTCCTGGAGCTGGAAGGTCCGCAGGCTGGTAACCAATTCTGGGCTCATTAGACTCGTCGTGACAAGTCCTGGAGCTGGAAGGTCCGCAGGCTGGTAACGTCGTGACAAGTCCTGGAGCTGGAAGGTCCGCAGGCTGGTAACGTCGTGAAGTCCTGGAGCTGGAAGGTCCGCAGGCTGGTAACCTGGAGCTGGAAGGTCCGCAGGCTGGTAACGTCGTGACAAGTCCTGGAGCTGGAAGGGCCGCAGGCTGGTAACCAATTCTGGGCTCATTAGACTCGTCGTGACAAGTCCTGGAGCTGGAAGGTCCGCAGGCTGGTAACGTCGTGACAAGTCCTGGAGCTGGAAGGTCCGCAGGCTGGTAACGTCGTGACAAGTCCTGGAGCTGGAAGGTCCGCAGGCTGGTAACCTGGAGCTGGAAGGTCCGCAGGCTGGTAACGTCGTGACAAGTCCTGGAGCTGGAAGGTCCGCAGGCTGGTAACGTCGTGACAAGTCCTGGAGCTGGAAGGTCCGCAGGCTGGTAACCTGGAGCTGGAAGGTCCGCAGGCTGGTAACGTCGTGACAAGTCCTGGAGCTGGAAGGTCCGCAGGCTGGTAACCAATTCTGGGCTCATTAGACTCGTCGTGACAAGTCCTGGAGCTGGAAGGTCCGCAGGCTGGTAACGTCGTGACAAGTCCTGGAGCTGGAAGGTCCGCAGGCTGGTAACGTCGTGACAAGTCCTGGAGCTGGAAGGTCCGCAGGCTGGTAACGTCGTGACAAGTCCTGGAGCTGGAAGGTCCGCAGGCTGGTAACCAATTCTGGGCTCATTAGACTCGTCGTGACAAGTCCTGGAGCTGGAAGGTCCGCAGGCTGGTAACCAATTCTGGGCTCATTAGACTCGTCGTGACAAGTCCTGGAGCTGGAAGGTCCGCAGGCTGGTAACCAATTCTGGGCTCATTAGACTCGTCGTGACAAGTCCTGGAGCTGGAAGGTCCGCAGGCTGGTAACCAATTCTGGGCTCATTAGACTCGTCGTGACAAGTCCTGGAGCTGGAAGGTCCGCAGGCTGGTAACCAATTCTGGGCTCATTAGACTCGTCGTGACAAGTCCTGGAGCTGGAAGGTCCGCAGGCTGGTAACGTCGTGACAAGTCCTGGAGCTGGAAGGTCCGCAGGCTGGTAACGTCGTGACAAGTCCTGGAGCTGGAAGGTCCGCAGGCTGGTGACCTGGAGCTGGAAGGTCCGCAGGCTGGTAACGTCGTGACAAGTCCTGGAGCTGGAAGGTCCGCAGGCTGGTAACCAATTCTGGGCTCATTAGACTCGTCGTGACAAGTCCTGGAGCTGGAAGGTCCGCAGGCTGGTAACGTCGTGACAAGTCCTGGAGCTGGAAGGTCCGCAGGCTGGTAACGTCGTGACAAGTCCTGGAGCTGGAAGGTCCGCAGGCTGGTAACCAATTCTGGGCTCATTAGACTCGTCGTGACAAGTCCTGGAGCTGGAAGGTCCGCAGGCTGGTAACGTCGTGACAAGTCCTGGAGCTGGAAGGTCCGCAGGCTGGTAACCAATTCTGGGCTCATTAGACTCGTCGTGACAAGTCCTGGAGCTGGAAGGTCCGCAGGCTGGTAACCAATTCTGGGCTCATTAGACTCGTCGTGACAAGTCCTGGAGCTGGAAGGTCCGCAGGCTGGTAACCAATTCTGGGCTCATTAGACTCGTCGTGACAAGTCCTGGAGCTGGAAGGTCCGCAGGCTGGTAACCAATTCTGGGCTCATTAGACTCGTCGTGACAAGTCCTGGAGCTGGAAGGTCCGCAGGCTGGTAACCAATTCTGGGCTCATTAGACTCGTCGTGACAAGTCCTGGAGCTGGAAGGTCCGCAGGCTGGTAACCAATTCTGGGCTCATTAGACTCGTCGTGACAAGTCCTGGAGCTGGAAGGTCCGCAGGCTGGTAACCAATTCTGGGCTCATTAGACTCGTCGTGACAAGTCCTGGAGCTGGAAGGTCCGCAGGCTGGTAACCAATTCTGGGCTCAGTAGACTCGTCGTGACAAGTCCTGGAGCTGGAAGGTCCGCAGGCTGGTAACCAATTCTGGGCTCATTAGACTCGTCGTGACAAGTCCTGGAGCTGGAAGGTCCGCAGGCTGGTAACCAATTCTGGGCTCATTAGACTCGTCGTGACAAGTCCTGGAGCTGGAAGGTCCGCAGGCTGGTAACCAATTCTGGGCTCATTAGACTCGTCGTGACAAGTCCTGGAGCTGGAAGGTCCGCAGGCTGGTAACCAATTCTGGGCTCATTAGACTCGTCGTGACAAGTCCTGGAGCTGGAAGGTCCGCAGGCTGGTAACCAATTCTGGGCTCATTAGACTCGTCGTGACAAGTCCTGGAGCTGGAAGGTCCGCAGGCTGGTAACCAATTCTGGGCTCATTAGACTCGTCGTGACAAGTCCTGGAGCTGGAAGGTCCGCAGGCTGGTAACCAATTCTGGGCTCATTAGACTCGTCGTGACAAGTCCTGGAGCTGGAAGGTCCGCAGGCTGGTAACCAATTCTGGGCTCATTAGACTCGTCGTGACAAGTCCTGGAGCTGGAAGGTCCGCAGGCTGGTAACCAATTCTGGGCTCATTAGACTCGTCGTGACAAGTCCTGGAGCTGGAAGGTCCGCAGGCTGGTAACCAATTCTGGGCTCATTAGACTCGTCGTGACAAGTCCTGGAGCTGGAAGGTCCGCAGGCTGGTAACCAATTCTGGGCTCATTAGACTCGTCGTGACAAGTCCTGGAGCTGGAAGGTCCGCAGGCTGGTAACCAATTCTGGGCTCATTAGACTCGTCGTGACAAGTCCTGGAGCTGGAAGGTCCGCAGGCTGGTAACCAATTCTGGGCTCATTAGACTCGTCGTGACAAGTCCTGGAGCTGGAAGGTCCGCAGGCTGGTAACCAATTCTGGGCTCATTAGACTCGTCGTGACAAGTCCTGGAGCTGGAAGGTCCGCAGGCTGGTAACCAATTCTGGGCTCATTAGACTCGTCGTGACAAGTCCTGGAGCTGGAAGGTCCGCAGGCTGGTAACCAATTCTGGGCTCATTAGACTCGTCGTGACAAGTCCTGGAGCTGGAAGGTCCGCAGGCTGGTAACCAATTCTGGGCTCATTAGACTCGTCGTGACAAGTCCTGGAGCTGGAAGGTCCGCAGGCTGGTAACCAATTCTGGGCTCATTAGACTCGTCGTGACAAGTCCTGGAGCTGGAAGGTCCGCAGGCTGGTAACCAATTCTGGGCTCATTAGACTCGTCGTGACAAGTCCTGGAGCTGGAAGGTCCGCAGGCTGGTAACGTCGTGACAAGTCCTGGAGCTGGAAGGTCCGCAGGCTGGTAACGTCGTGACAAGTCCTGGAGCTGGAAGGTCCGCAGGCTGGTAACCAATTCTGGGCTCATTAGACTCGTCGTGACAAGTCCTGGAGCTGGAAGGTCCGCAGGCTGGTAACGTCGTGACAAGTCCTGGAGCTGGAAGGTCCGCAGGCTGGTAACGTCGTGACAAGTCCTGGAGCTGGAAGGTCCGCAGGCTGGTAACGTCGTGACAAGTCCTGGAGCTGGAAGGTCCGCAGGCTGGTAACGTCGTGACAAGTCCTGGAGCTGGAAGGTCCGCAGGCTGGTAACCAATTCTGGGCTCATTTGATTCGTCGTCGTCAAGACTTTTAAAGTATTATTTTTTGTTTTTAAACTAAAATAACATAACATAGCGTCACGCATTTTCCCATACGAGGTGGCAGAGGCACAATTGTGCCCACTTTGAGCCAGTTTTTTCAATACTCCATTCTGCGTGGCAGGAGGCTAGCCCATCGCCGCAGATATGGAGCAATGAAGGTTTCCTCACGATGTTCCATCACCGTTAGAACGTCCTTATGTACTTAATTATAATGTAATAATGTACTTAATTATAGATAAATTAATTATCTCATTGGTACATGGTCAGCATCTCCTGTGTGAGAAGCAAGCCTGAAACCCATTAGACCACGGAGCACGTGTTTTTAAACTAATATAATTATTATTGCATTGGGATATATATAGCTATAGGCAAGTTGTGATCTATACTCAGGTCCACTTTCACGACATTGGCTTAATCACTTGAGCCTGCTATATTATTATTATTATTAATCGTTGATTTTCAAGCACCTAGGCCCATAAATAAAATTACATAACATTACACATTAAATTAAAATATTCATTAAATTACACATTAATTAGGATATTATATAAAATTAATTATAAAAATATCTATTTGTTTCTCGAGGAAGTTTGACCGTCCAATGTTGGAACATTGGACAGTCAAACCTCCCCGAGATCGCCCTGAGAATAGGGCTATAGTATTGTATGAGGCTATTACTAAATTAAAGGCATTAAAATACGAGTGTGGGTTTACGAAACGAGCCGACAAGCGAATTTCAGAATAACATCACACCAGTGTTTTAATGTACAGTTACTTACACAGATTTATCTACACACATATTGTAAGCTCTCTATGATGAGTTCAGGAACCGAATGTTACAGCATTAAGGCATTGACATTTAATTTCGAAAAGAACGTCATCTTGACTGATAAGGCTTTAGCTAGGTTTAGGGTGAAGCCTATTCAAGATAGAGAGAGAGAGAATGTACGATGGAGAGAAAGAGATAGATAGAGATAAGAGAGCGAGAGTGAGAGAGACAGAGACGAGATAGACTGAGTTTAAAAGCAGGGTTATTGCGTCTTCCGTCGATTTTCACTGTCTGAAACCTAACTGAGCTAGTGAAGGATAATTGTTAAACTCGCGAAGGTTAGCAATTCTTTCAAGGCTCTGTGCATTATCTACTACAAAAAGATACCTCTCGAGATCTTGAAATTGCCTTTTGAGCAATTTAAATACCATATTAAAGCGACTTTGTCTAAAAAATGATATTACAATGTTGAAGATTACTTAAATGACGGGACTGTATGGGGTTTAATCAGGCGCTACACAGACCTTGCTGTTAATAATTTTGTAATTATTTATTCCTGCTTATTAATATAATAATTCACATTGAAATATTTGTATTAGTTAAGCACAATCAATTTTTAAAATAGATCTAAAAATCAATCTGTGGGAGTTTCTACGCCCTTCTTCTCCCACAGTGGTTCAATGTAGAGAAGAGACAAAAAATTACGTTTGCTGAGTATATGTAAATATATACAGTAATAAAGAACTTTAACTTTGACTTTGATCAATTACAAAATTTGAATGTAATAAGAACATCGAATTTGATGTTAACAGAAGCAATAAAAAGCATTTTCACCAATAAGAAATGTGTTTTAACAGAAGGCTTGTGTTTAAACGATTACCAAAAACGCACCTATTTTACTACCAATAAATTCGAAATTACTGCCAGAATGGATAAATGTCCACCAAATTGTGTTTGGATAAATGATCACCAAACTTCTTTTTATGTTTTGTGTACTTAAGTTTATGTTTTAAGTATGTTTTGTTGTTCTTACATGTTCAACCTAACACGAAGGTTAAAGGGGGCTTCGCTTCGCTCACCCCCTTTACCCTTCAACTAAGCTACCGCAGTATTTTGTCCTGATATTTTTTGCAACTTTTGGTGTTCATTTATCCATTTTGGGTAGGAAAAAAATATTTTGGTGATCATTATATTTGTTGCCTTAACAAAACAGCTAATCTAGTCCTCATCAAAACTTTTGCTGCACGACACCACAAACCAAAACGTCATCTGTGTATTTATTTTTTGCAATTGCTGATTTTTTCAAAAAGCACTTAATCAATTTTGATAAAAAATTGTATGGGACCACCTGTGAAGTATGACCTAAAAATCAAAACAAGAATCATCAAAATCTGTTCAATATTGACGGAGTATAGTCGCATAACAAACATAAAAAGCAGACGAATTGAGAACATTCTGCCTTTTGAAATCGGTTGAAAAGGAGTGTCGGGTTTATTAGCTAAACATGATAGGCTGAGAAAACTCGTGCAAGTATGTTTATTATTGCAAAAAATCTTTTGCAAGAGCGCATCCCTCACGTGACATAGCGTCACGCCTTCTCCCATACGGGTCGGCAGAGGCACAGAACCTCCTTTCCCTCTAATATATCAGCCCTTTCGTCATGTCTCCGTAGGTTTAGAGCAAACTGCTCTCACCGCAACTTTAGTCCTCCGAAGCATTCGTATCTGCAAATTCCGTGGTAAAACTTTCCCGGATCGTATTTCCAGGCGAATTCCCTCTTTTCAGCTGCTGCAGCTAATTTGGCCTGGCTACAGCTGGACCATCCGAACCAGTAACAAACATACGGGGACATTGTATCTCGCCACATTTTAGGTTATCCGGTGTCGTGGGAACTATAAATAGCGTTCATAATCATTTTTTATGTATACAGGCACCCACACTAGGACACCCTTATCTCCAGCCGGGATACGAACCCAGGACTTCTCCCTTAGGAGGTAGGCCCTCGAAACGCAGCGCCACAGAGATCGCCGTAATGCTATCATCACCAGCTATCTGATTTTACTCTTATCTTGCAAAATTAAGGAATATTTTATGTTTGTTTCTAATTTGTAATATTTTCTGATCTTCGGTCAAACTGCAAGTTCAAATCTAAAGCTTCATATGAAGCAGAGTCTAATATCTGCGACTCAGAGTAGGAAAATGCGAACCATTTCTAATATAACTGGTGTACCGATGTCGAGAACATTGGTATCGTATTCAATATAATTCTCCGTTGTATTGCTACGATGGCATGTCGAAATCCATTCTCCAGCAAATGTTATAGGCAGTACAGTAGAATGTGAGGAGGATGCTTCGTGATGTCACTTCCTTATACCTGAAACACACGCGACCACGACTTTTGTCTTCAAAATTCGAAGCCTTCAGTTTTAGGCACCAGCCATATGGGTTTTGGCGCGGGCGCGGACATGCATGTCTATCCATTGCATTTAAAAATAATAAAATTCATAGAAATTAAGTCGCCTTCGACACATCTAATGCGCGCTATACGGGGACAAACTCTACAATACTACAATAATAACTCACAAAGTTAAAAATTAAAAAAAAACCGACTTCAAGATCAAGCTTTGTTTCTTTCTTCCCGTTCGGGATGCGAATGTCGTCTATATTCACGAAAAGTCATCATCAAACAACGGAACCACAAACCAAAACGTCATCTGTGTATATACTTTTTGTTTTTGTTGATTTTTAGGGTTCCGTACCCGAATCGAAGGGTGCAAACGGGACCCTATTACTAAGCCTCTGCTGTCCGTCCGTCCGTCCGTCCGTCCGTCCGTCTGTCTGTCACCGGGCTGTATCTCATGAACCCTGATAGATGAATAGATGAAATTTTTACAGATGATGTATTTCTGTTGCCGCTATAACTATAAATACTAGAAAACAGAATAAAATAAATATTAACGGGGTTGTATGGGAACAACAATTCTCTCCATACCACATACAAACTTCAGCATGCACCTGGTTACGCACATGGAGTGTGAAAGTAGCCGCACCAATAAATTTGTAAACAACATTTTGCTATGAAAAATCCAAACTATTCACTCCACACCATCCCTACCATTGTACGGTGGTACGGAACCCATGACCGTTTTTTTTAAAAAGCGCTCAAGTAATGTTGATAAAATTTATATAGGACCACGCGTCTGGCAGCTGGTCGACCCACGCTCCATTTACCTTGTTTCTACCACTACTGGTACTCCACCTACCATCACTTCGTTTAGCCAAGTGTCCTGCCCACATCCATTTGAGTCTAGTTACACGCTATCCGACATCTTGTTTGTACCTTAGGCCGCGCGCTCATCTATGTAACGTGACTGGCAAATAGTAACAAGATTTGCATGTCATCTCCTGTCATGCCTCGCCATTTCTATAGATTATTTGACAGATCACTCGTCACGTTACATAAATAGGCACTCGGCCTTAGTTTGTCGACGTATTTATTATTTGACTCGATTAAGGAGTGTAGTGCCTAGCAGAGAGCGCGCCATGGCTCTTTGTATTCACCTCATTCGTTGCACCATTATCTTTATCTTTTCTAATTGACCGAGCGAAGCGCCTCCGTTTCAGGATTGGGCAAAATGCTTTCGTATGTCAGGATGTGTGTCCGGCCGCATTTCTTGATTCTTGTGATTTTTTGTTAGTAGGGATAATTAATTATTTTTTTTTGTTGATTCAGTTTTTGTGAATTTTACAAATCGGCTGAGATATGGGGTTGAAACTTCTAAAATAACAGCTTGATTGATAAATGAGGTGTTGTTGGATTTGTGGAGATCGTATGACACAGGACATATTTAATTTTAGTGAACGTAAAGGTTGTATATTAGACGGCAAAATGTAGTTTACAAAGTTATTGGTGAGGCTTCTTTCATGATCCATGTACGTAACCAGGTGCATTCATAAGTTTGTACGTGGTATTGAAAGAAAATGCATTCGGAATATTTGTATTCATAACAATTTCACTTGACCATCCGATAAACTTCAAGGGGCCGGACCAGGACCGGGTGTGAGGGGTGGGTGGAAAGTAATTAAGAAAAAACGCAAATTTCCTTCGCTCGCGAGGTCTACATCTCAAAGAGCCACTAGTGATAAAAGTAGTAAGACAGAATTTACAACTACCCAACATTTGTCTGAAGCTCATATCCAACGCGTCTCCACGCTTGATTGAATTTGTTGATACATGCCTGACAGACGAGACCTATCTACAATTGGTTTAACATTTCCTATGTGTTTGATATTATACTAATAATAATACTCGTGGTGCTTTACTTTACAAAGTAGGATCGAAAACTTACATTTTGTCGTGAAACTTTATGCCACACCTTTTGTTATTGATCTAGAAACGTGATGGTTTCAAGCCTTGGCACTTTTGCCTGTTTATTAAACTTTTCCGTTAAATCTTGAGAGTTTCCGACGGCGGCAGTCAATAGCGCCGAAACCGCGATACCATTTCTATGAGGAGGCTTTCAAACAACTCGAGTCGAGACACTGAGGCCCGCAGCACAACGACAACTCAACGTCTGACGGTCACTCAAATCTGTATAGTTCATAAAATCTGAGAAGTGATATGACAGATAACCTAAAACTTCATAAAATACACTTTTTATACACAAATACAGGGATATTACCAAAACAATCGGAAATAATCCAAATTCAAAAAATAATGTCAAAATCTTCCATATTTGCTGCATCCAATTCACAAATGTTTGAAGAGGGTATCGATACATTTGAATAATCGATGTTTTTAAGCAACTACTTAACTAACAGGCTAGACGAACACCCGTCGAGCACAATGTTATCTTTTTCATACTGTAATGTCTTCATTCCCAACCTTCCGGTACATGCTGTCCGTTGTTTCCCAAAACACCCGTTTCCCAAAACACCCGTTCCCAAAACACCCGTTTCTCATATAATCCGTATGCCAAAAAACCCGTTTCTCATTGCATCCGTATGCCATAAGGTTCGTTTCTTACGTCACCCCTATGATCAAAATATCCGTTTCTCATATAGGACCGTATGCTAAAACACCCGTTTCGCATTGCATCCGTATGCTAAAAGATTCGTTTCTCATGACATTATAAAGAGGTTACACATACACCTTTATAGATGACGTAGCGATGGGAACGGATCTTTTGGAAAAGGGATATCAAGCCAAACGTGTTGTTTGGGGTAAAAAACTGTAGTAACGGGATCAGCAGTTTCAGGATTAGGAGTTTCTGGGAATCAGATATCAAAACGCACTCCAATGTTATGCCAAAGAACAGAGTGAGTTAGTCAAACTCAGAGCTGCAACATCTGAGCTGCTACAACTACAACGCCAGAACGCGGAATTGGTAGGCATTCTAATTGAGGACGAGGAGGATGAGACCAGCAAGGAGGATGACACCAGCAAGAAGGATGAGCCCACATCACAAACTCTGGTCTTGACCCCCCTCAACGTGAGTGTTGCAACGCCCACTGCTGTCCCGACCAAGAAACAGCGTCGCCGTCGTCGTCGAGGAGGCACCTCACAGCTCATCAGCGCGAGCGCCGCGCCGCTAAGTGACGCGCGTGTCGCGCTGCCTGCTGAGTCGTGTGTCATGCTGCACGCTGCCGCGAGGGCCGCGCCGCTCGCCGTTACACGCGTTGCACCGCTCGCTACCGCGACTGCTGCGCCGCCCGCTGGCACGTGCATCGCACCGCACTCCAACACGAGTGTCCCGCCACTCACCTCAAATCGTGCTCCGAGAAGAACAATAGCAAACAAAAGAACTGTAGTTTATTCAGATAAGATAGGTGTAGATTTTGGTATGTTTTTGCATTATGGCCTTTTAAGCAACAAGTGACAAATAATTGTTGTCCTAATAGTTCCTTTGAGGATATTATAAAAAAGATAGCTGTAGGGAATTTTGATGAAAATACTACCATTGTTATTATGGTAGGAAACCACTCAAACATTAGTCGGAGTGCATTAGATACCGGTATAGAGGTACTACTCAATTTATATAATAAGACGAAGTGCAAGTTAATTCTATGTAACTTTCCTTATTGTTCTAATTTATCGGGGAAACAAAATAAAAGTGTACATAGAATGAACATGCATCTATTCAAAATAACGTGTCATCATAGTGATGCTATTTTATATTTCGACATGAATAATTTTATTCATAACTTTACTTTGACTCAGGATACTATGTACCTGTCTCAAAAAACAAAAAAACGAGTAGCTACATTGTTAGCGTATAATATATGCGACACAGTTGTAAATACTGATTAATTCCACGCCTCAACCGAACGGGCGTGGAATCTGGTAGGGTGGTTTTCACCAGGAGTATCACACGTGGTACTGACCTTTGACGCCGTAGACCGGAATTCGAAAGCTCAATTCGAGGCAGGAATACGGGATAAGGAGCACAAGGGGTGGGGGGAGAGGAATCGAATCTTACTCTCGTCGTAGCCCGATGCTGTCGCCGTCGCTGCCGAACGCGACGAATTGGGGACCAAACCACTTCAAGCTTCACAACACGAAGCACTCACTCCGATGACGTGAATCTACTTATTCCCGACGATTGTTCCGTGCTTATTATAATTAACACTCCGACCAGGCCCGACACCCGTGTTAGACAATTATTACTAATGAAATACAGCCAAGGCCCGAACGCCATGTGCCGACATTTTTTCCACGTCAAGCAAGTAACCTCTAACTCGTCATCTCGTTTCTATACAAGTGACAGCTGCTAGTTCCGTTTCCGTTCCGAGTCGCGCAACAAGAGGAGGTGCGTTCCGAAGCATAAATATTAAACAGTCACCCGCCCGGACAGGCCGGAACCTGTCCCTAATCAATAGGAAGGCGAGAAAGTGTTGCGACCGCTCTCTTGAGGACCGAGTCCCCCACCTTGACTTCTGCTGATCGAGGCGTGCCATCCCGACCCGTGTACAATTTGACGATGCGTCCTCGTCTCCATCTCAATGATGGCAGGTTCGCATCCTTAATCAGCACCAAATCACCGACTTGAGGGGGGCTCGTCCGGTCAGTCCACTTAAGGCGCTGCTGCAAGATGTGCAAGTACTCAAGGGACCACCGTTTCCAAAAATCTTGAGCCATCTGCTGCAACATCTGCCACCTAGTTAACCGACTTAAAATCACCGAATGGATATTCTGGCAGGGCGTTAAGGGGCTGACCTATCAGGAAGTGACCCGGCGTCAACGCTTCCAAATCATTTGGATCCGAACTGAGCGGGCACAACAGACGCGAGTTCAGTGTCATTTCAATTTTACAGAACAGCGTCGCAAGCTCTTCAAAGCGTAGAGAGGTCTCACCGATGATCCTCGTCAGGTGCGACTTAGCCGATTTAACCGCAGCCTCAAAAATTCCTCCCCAATGAGGACATCCCGGCGGACTGAAAACCCATTCAATCCCTCGTCGGGAGCAAGCCGTACCAATGGCGTCCTGGTTACCGTTCAGGAATTGAGTGACCTCCTGCAAATATCGCCTGGCTCCGACAAAATTTGTGCCGTTGTCCGAACGGATTAATGTCGGGAGGCCCCTTCGTGAGACGAACCGATCCAGACATGCGATGAATGCCTCTGTAGTGAGGTCACTGACCACCTCCAAGTGGACTGCCTTCGTGGCCAAGCACACGAAGACGCACAGGTATGCCTTCACTAATCTGGCGTTCCGTAGCTGTGAAGACTTGACCATGAATGGTCCCGCGAAATCCGTTCCGACACCCGCAAAGGGCCGGATTTCGTTAACCCTATCCGAGGGCAAATCGCCCATCTGGGGCTGCATCGTAGCCGCCTTGGCCCGATAACCGGCAGGCACCGAAATACGACGCTACGCACTAAGCGTCTTCCCGATAGAATCCAGAACTCGCGCTGGAGAAACGCCATCAAGGCGTGGCATCCGATATGCCCATTCCGAATGTGTCGATCCTGTATCAACAGTTCGACCAACTTCCCTTTCCTAGGGAGTAACAACGGGTGGCGAGCCGCATAAGGCAGGTTGGCATTCCGCAGCCGACCTCCTACCCTCAGCAATCCTTGAGGGTCAATAAACGGGTTGAGCCGAGCCACAGCTCCCTTCAGTTGGACGCGTCCGCGTCTCAGAATGTCCAATTCGGACTTAAAGTGCACCGTCTGCACGTTCCGTACCAATGCGAACAACGCATGGTTCCGTTCCCGTGGTGTCAGGACCTGTGACCTTGCGCCTCAGAATTGCGACAATTCCGCGCAAATCGGAAGTTCCAGGCGGTCACATTGACCAGCTTGTCGAGCCAGCTGTACCGTTCCAGCAGGCTGAACTCCTCTTCCGGCTCTGGTTGCGTCGTACAGACACCGACTGTCAAGGCGCCGTTCGCCGAGGTAACGCGTGGACTCATTGGCCAATCCGATTCGGCTTGAGTCAACCATTTTGGACCCCACCACAAGGGATGTCCAACCAACTCCGGAGCGTGACACCCACGAGACGCACAGTCTGCTGGGTTCATTTCCCCTGGAACATGTCTCCAGATTAAGGGAACCTCCGAATTCAAAATCTGCGAAACCCGATTCGCCACAAAAATCTCCAGCTTGTGAACTGAAGCCTTCAGCCAGCATAACGCGATCTGGCTGTCCGTCCAAGCGTAGATCGTATCTTCTAACGCTATTGACCCACGAAGAACCGTCATCGTGTGGTTGACCAGACGAGTCAGGAGAGCCGCTCCTGAAAGCTCTAATTTGGGAATGGTCAGGCGAGTGCGCAACGGCGCAACCTTGCTCTTGGCCATGACCAACCGCACATCAACCTCCCCCGAGGAGTCGACCGTACGCAGATACACCGCAGCTCCGTAGCCCTTCTCCGAGGCATCGCAAAACCCATGCAGGGTGGCGGTGTATCGTTTGGTGGGGACCAACCTCCGTGGCAGTGAAATCCGATTGATGCCAGGGAGGGTCGAAAAGAACGAGTCCCACTCTGAGCTCAATGACCCGCCGATCGGGTCGTCCCATTTCAGCTAAGCAGACCACAATTGCTGCATAAAACACTTGAGCTGAAATGTTACCGGGGTGATCCACCCGTTTGGATCAAATGTCCTAGCCACCGTTGATAGGACGTTCCGTTTCGTCCAGACCTTCGGGGAGTCCAACTCGACCCGATACGAAAACATGTCTGACACCGGCTGGTACTGGACGCCTAATACCGACAACATATTTGGATTTTCCAAATTTTCAAAAATGTGGGGATCCTGCTGGTAGTCATCCGGAAGACCAGACAGTAACTCTGGAGAGTTCGACATCCATTTCCGGAGCTCGTAACCTCCACCCCGTAAGAGCTCAACTAGTTCGTCCCGACGAGCAAGCGCCTCCTCTACGGAATCTGCACCGGTACAGATATCGTCCACGTAGAGATCCTGCTCCAGGATTGCTGCTCCTCTAGGGAAATTTAACCGTTCTCGATCCGCTAACTCCCGCAGAGTGCGAATCGCCAAATAAGGACTAGACCGTAGCCCGTACGTGTTGGTGTTCAGCTCGTACACCCTGATGGGCTGATCTGGGCTCTCTCGCCACAGTATCAGCTGATACCGTCTATCGTCAGGGTGAATGACCGTCTGCCTAAACATCATCCGGATGTCAGCTACAAACACAACATTGTGTCGACGGAACCGTGTGATAACATCCGCGATGTCATGGTTCAACTTCGGCCCTGAATGCAAACACTGGTTCAGGTTCATGCCGTTAGATGTTGATGCCGATCCATCGAACACTACCCGTATTTTGCCCTCCGGGGTCCTCAAGACCGCGTGATGAGGCAGGAAGCAGTGGTCTTCACGCTTCCAGTCGATACCCGAAACCGACATGTGGCCGAGCGACTCGTATTCCCGCATGAAGTCGACGTACTTCTGCCGGAAAATCCCGTCACGCTTCATGCGTCGTTCCATCGACAGAAGCCGCGTCTCGGCTGCATGGTGTGAACTGCCCAGCGGTGGGCGATCACTCCGGAATGGAAGACGTGTGAGAAGACCGAAGGCGACCAGTATTGTTCCGATAAAACTGTTCACACTCTTCTTCAACCGGGTCCAACCGGCGGACCGTAGGTGGTTCCTCCACCTCCCAAAACTTCTGTAACACCTCCGAGAGTACAGAACCGAATAAGGGACTACGAGTCGCTAGGCGTGGGGCAGCCGGCATGACCGGACCCATTACCGCATGGCCCAGTCTGGTGTTGACCGAAACCAGACCAGTCGCCTGCAACACGTGGACACCTGGCACTAACAGGTATCCCAAGGCATCGACACCCAATAAAATGTCTACTGGGCCCGGAATATCGAACTCCGGGTCAGCCAGTGACAACCCAGCGACCAACTGTCGCACCGAGGGCGACAACCGTACGTGAGGGTGTGAGCCCATCACATTAGGCATGACTAATGCCGTGACCGTCAGATTCACCGATGAATCCACCCGTGACGAGAGAGTAATCCGACATACTCCCTTAACGGAACCGACTTCCGTGTTCCCAATTCCCCGAATGGAATGTGGATACTCCCTTACCGAAATGCCCAACCGTCTTACAAGGTTGCACGAGACTAAGCACCCCTGGGCCCCCGAGTCCAATAGTGCTCGTGCCACACATGCTTTGCCGTCCGAACTCCACGCTATCACAGAGGCGGTGGGGAGCATGACCGTCTGTGGAGTGGCGGCACCCTGTAAGTGGGCTGCGTGTCCCTAGCGGGAACCTCCGCGGGATCCGAACCCGCTCAGACCTCCGTCGGCCTTGGAGTAACTCGGCTGCTGATATGCAACCGGCATATCAGACCGTATGTGCATCAAGGGGTCCCAACCCGCATAATAGGCCCCTCGCTGTCCCGGTATCCGACCATACCGGACGGTGTACGGTGTGCCCGGTGGCCACCGTGGATGGATGGGGGAGAGCGGATCCAACCTGGGGCGCTCTAGGAATGGGGGCGACATCCGACTGTTTGCCTCCCTGTTCGCCTCCCAGAGCGACGGGCAGGGTGGCGCAGAAGGTGGTGGGCTCCCAGCCTTCGCGCCACTCATAGGTGCCATCTGACACCCGCCCGTAACACGCGGTGAGCCAGCGGCCCGAAGTCCTCGCTGACCGTGGACAGCGGCGACCGAACCCCGGCTATCCCGCATGTTAACCCCCGCGCTGCCCCCTTCCCCTCGGGGGGGGTCCCGTCCGCGGGTACCCCAGTCACCCCGTTGGTGACTCCCGTTGCCCGGAGGGGGACTGGGTCCGGCCCTGGTTGGGCCCTGTGGCCGACCAACCTGAGTCCGGCCCTGGTGACCGTCCGAAGGGCCTGACCGATTCAGGCACAACACGATGTGGTGCTTGCCACCACAGCACTCACAGGGGAACGCGCGCGAGCACTCGCTCAGCGTGTGCGGCCCCAAACAACCGAAACACAATCGTTGGCGGAAGACAATCTTCCTGCGGGCAGCCACCCCGAGCGCGTTAAAGTTGGCGCAACTGGTCACTTCATGACCGGCACTGTCGCAGTGCACACAGCCGTCACCCGACGGCGCGGCATTCAAAACGCCAAACTGCTTCGACCGCCCACCCCCCCGTGGGGGCGGGGGGCGCGGACCCTCCCGCATCCGCGCGGGTTGGCGCTGCACACTGGCCTCCGTATCCAGTGTGTCACATCGCCTGCATTCACCCTCCAAAAAATCCGTCAATTGGACGAGCGTGGGCAGTTCCGAGCTACTGCCCCCATGCAGCTGTTCAAACCGACTTTGAACAGCTGCAGGCAACCGTGACAAAACCATATACAAAACAATATATGACCATTGGTCTACCGGAAGACCAAGGTTCTGAAGGGCCTTAGTGGCCACCAGCACAGGGTTGAGCACCTGTGCTCGGATGTCAACATCCCGGGTTACTCTTGGGATGCTAAACAGCTTCCCCAGCTGCGCATCAACCAACCGCCGTTTGTGTTGGTAGCGGTCAATCAATATGGACCGGGCTATCTCATAATTGCCCGCCGTGACCGTTAGGTGACCGACCAACTCCTTCGGTTCACCCCGCAGAGCCATCAATAGTTGGGCCAACTTGTAGGCGTTGTCCAGGTCGTCCCGACCGTGGACCAAACTATCAAATAAATTAATGAATGCCGGCCACTCATCAATTGCCCCACTGAAAGCCGGAATCGCCAGGTGTGGCAGCCGTCCAACAACACCCTTCGGGGGTGGGTCTCCGTTACCCTCCCCGCGGTCATTCCGTCGCGACCGCTTAATTTTCTCCGCGCGACGCTCGATGTCGCCCAAGCATTCCATCGCTTGGTCAGCATCCGCGCAGAGCTGTTTCACTGCAGCCACCAAGGCTTCATCCGTAAGCCCGAGAGCTTCAGCCTCCGCAGCCAGCCGACACACCTTCCCGACGCGTGTCATTGCGTCCTCCACACGCTTGAGCAGGACATCGTCCATGTCAGGTCGCTCCACATACTTATGAGTATGGGCGAGCCATCTCATTTCCTCACGGACACCATGCCGCAGTACCGTCAAGGGCGAAGGTGCCATGTTTACCGATTTAATAGATTCTGGTCTTATACTTCACTACCGAACTAAGTATAGCCAGAGACCAGCACTTGCCCGTCAGCGCTGGGCACAGAAATTAAAACTAAGTTGTCAAAACTAAGGCAACCACTAAGACAATTAAATCCTAAAAAATATTTAATATGGTCGCCCTGTGGACATACACCTTATGACTATACACTCTAAATCAATTAGAGAATGCCACCATAAGGCACAATAAAAAATAACACACAAAAATTTATTATAGCAAAAAGGCTATTTTTAATATAATGAAGGTAGCTGTGAACCTTCTAGAAGTGGCCCCTCCGATATGACCCACACTTCTACTGAGGTCAGCAAAATCAGCTTAATACCCCTTAAATAGCCTGACCCTGCTCTGTAATCCGAAATAACACTGCAATGCTATGGAACCCGACTGCAATACTATAGTCCGACCGAATGACTGTTTCTTATGCACACCGAGTAGTTTCCGACTACAAATTTATAATAATTGTTAACTAAATCGTCAATTATACTTTCACTAACCGAAAATGAACTTTAATTGTGGTATACCGACCACAAGACTCACTCACAAACTGATTGCCGACCAATCTGAGATACCCTTTTCTCCCAACTACAATGTGGCAAAAAAACAACCCTACAACCGTCCGTGAATCGATGATTTCCCACTAGGAAACCGCGCCTGCTACCAAAATTATTAATTCCACGCCTCAACCGAACGGGCGTGGAATCTGGTAGGGTGGTTTTCACCAGGAGTATCACACGTGGTACTGACCTTTGACGCCGTAGACCGGACTTCGAAAGCTCAATTCGAGGCAGGAATACGGGATAAGGAGCACAAGGGGTGGGGGGAGAGGAATCGAATCTTACTCTCGTCGTAGCCCGATGCTGTCGCCGTCGCTGCCGAACGCGACGAATTGGGGACCAAACCACTTCAAGCTTCACAACACGAAGCACTCACTCCGATGACGTGAATCTACTTATTCCCGACGATTGTTCCGTGCTTATTAAGATTAACACTCCGACCAGGCCCGACACCCGTGTTAGACAATTATTACTACTGAAATACAGCCAAGGCCCGAACGCCATGTGCCGACATTTTTTCCACGTCAAGCAAGTAACCTCTAACTCGTCATCTCGTTTCTATACAAGTGACAGCTGCTAGTTCCGTTTCCGTTCCGAGTCGCGCAACAAGAGGAGGTGCGTTCCGAAGCATAAATATTAAACAAATACTATAACGCAGTCGCCTTCAGTTTTAGTTAGTAATAGTAGTGTTTTAAACTAGATAGTTCGACAAAAGAGGACCCCTCAAAACAAGAAAATTTTACAAAATAAGCAGGGGTTTTCTGGCAAACAAATGAAAAATACTAGGACAAAGGGTAAGCCCAACTTAAATATTTCCCATCAAAACATGCAGGGGCTACCTGGCAAAGAACTTGTATTTTCTTAATCATTCAGACACCGATGTTATTTGTATTACAGAACACTGGTTAAAGGAAAATATGATGTCTTTTAACATGAATAATTACAAAATTGTCAGTTGTTACAATAGAAAGACTGCCGATAGAGGTGGTTCTTTAATATTAGTAAAAAATAATATTAAGGTGAAACAACGGAAAGATATCCTTGCACTTACTGTAGAAAGACAAATAGAGGTATCCTGTGTTGAGTTGGATAGCGATATTATTGTTTGTGTCTACAGACCTCCGAGAGATGAAAACGGCCATGGCAATTTTGAAATGTTCGAGAAAATTATGGAGGATGCCCTCATTATACTTTGTAATAGCAGAATTTAATTAATGAAAACAAGTTCATTATTTGTGGCGATTTTAATGTAGATTTGCTTGTAGATAGATACAACATTGAAACAACGATTAATAACTCTGTTCAAATCATTTAATTTATGTCATATAATTCTAGAGCCGACTAGAATTACACTTACCTGCCAAACTTGCTTAGATAACGTATTTTGTGACTGTGCATTCACAAGTAAAAATGTAATTAACTGCTTACCCTCCGATCACAGTGGTCAAACAGTTTCATTCCCAATTGCCAGTAAAACTAGGACTGTTCCATCATTTTATAGGCCTATTACATCCCATAGACTAGAGACGTATATGAAAAAGTTAGATATAAATTTGCCAGTACCGGATTTTGATGAACAGAACCCAAGCAAAATCTACTCAGACTTCTTCAGCATTATTCAGACAGAATTCAATAAAGTTTTTAAATTAAAGAAAGTCAGTGACTACAAAGGTAAATCTAAATTTAATGACTGGGCAACGTTTGGAATGCGTAAAAGTAGAGTTATCTTATATGACCTTTATGAACAAAAAACCTATAACTTTGATCGAAAATTTCATGACTACGTTAAAAAATATTCCAAAACTTTTAAGTTGTTTTGTAGAACTGCAAAAACTTTACACATTAATAGAAAAATTCAAAATTCAAATAATGGAATGAAAACAGTTTAGCAAATAATAAACCGCGAAACTGGCAAAGTTATACCAAGGGACAATGATTTCTGCCTAAAGATATGTGATGATGTTGTTAAATCCAGCGCTGATGTTGCTCGAGCTTTTGAAACATTCTTCACTAATGTACCCTTACTCACAACAGACCGTCTAAATTCATCTCCATATGAAGCAGAGACTTTATTAAAAAATAACACTAGCGCCAGTAATGTATATTTAAAATTTCATCATGTATATCCCCAGGACATTGTCAGAACGTTTAAATTACTTAACTTAAAAAATACGGAAGACCTGTGGGGTATATCAGTCAAAGTCATTGGTTCAGTAATTCTAGTTATAGCCCCACACTTAGCTTATATATTCAATAAATGTGTTGACGATGGGGCTTTCCCAGACCTCATGAAACACAGTAAACTGATACCTCTGTTCAAGTCGGGAGATAAGGGTGATCCTTCAAATTTCAGACCAATATCTGTTCTTCCAACACTAAGTAAAATATTTGAAAAGATTTTACTCAATCAAATGCTCTCACACTTCAACCGTACAAAACAACTCCACGCCAAACAATACGGTTTCACTAGGGGTAAATCGACTACGGATGCAGGTATTACCCTTATATCTCATATTTATTCTGCATGGGAGGCCGCACAGGATGCTATCGGAGGTTTTTGCGACCTGTCGAAGGCGTTTGATTGTGTTGATAATAATAAGCTATTAATTAAATTAAATCATTACGGTGTTAGAAATAAAGCGTTGGATCTACTAAGATCATACCTATGCGATAGAATTCAAAAGGCAGAAGTTAACGGCGTAAAATCTGATGGATCGGGTGTTAAAATGGGCGTTCCACAAGGTTCCATATTAGGCCCTTTCTTATTCCTGGTATATATTAATGATCTGCCTTTCATGGTGGAGAAATTAACTGACATAGTGTTGTTTGCTGATTATACTTCACTGGTCTTCAAAATTGAAAGACAAAAAGGAGAATTTGATGATGTTAATGGTGTATTGTCTTTAACCTTGAATTGGTTCACAGTTAATAATTTATTGTTAAACGCTGGTAAAACCAAGTGTATCAAATTATCACCTCCAAATGTCAGGCAAGTTGAGACCAGTTTAGTGTTAGACAACAGCACGTTAGAATTAGTAAATGATACGAAGTTTCTTGGAATAACCATTGATAGCAAATTGCAGTGGGGACCCCACGTAGATAAATTGGCTGTTAAATTAAGTTCTGCGGCTTACGCTGTTAGGAACATCAGACAAAGCACGGATGTGGCTACATCTAGGCTAGTATATTTTAGTTACTTTCATAGTGTGATGTCCTATGGTATCTTGTTGTGGGGGAAAGTAGCGGATATTCAAACTATTATTTTTTTACAGAAAAGAGCTATTCGAGCAATTTATAATTTAAAACGAACAGACTCCTTAAGAGAGCTTTTTAAAGAAATTGACATACTAACAGTAGCTAGTCAATTTATTTTCGAAAATATAATGTATGTACGCAAGAACCTTACAACATTTTCCAAACTTAGCGATAGCTGTAATGTTTACCTAAGAAATAATTACAGACTATGTGCGCCCCGTTTTAGACTCGCGAAAGTTAGCAATTCTTTCAAGGGTCAGTGCATTCTCTACTACAATAAGATACCTCTGGAGATTTTGAAATTGCCATTTGAGCAATTTAAAAAGCATGTTAAAGCGACTTTGTCGAAAAAGGGATATTACAATGTTCAAGATTACATAAATGACAGGACTGTATGGGGTTAATCTGGCTCAACACAGACCTTGCTGTTAATAATTTTGTAATTATTTATTCCTGCTTATTAATCATAACAATTAAATTTTTCATATTTGTATTAGTTAAGCACAACCTATTTTTAAAAGAGATCTAAAAATAAATCTGTGGGAGTTTCTACGCCCTTCTTCTCCCACAGTGGTCCAATGTAGAGAAGAGGCAAAAAATGACGTTTGCTAAGTATATGTAAATATCTACAGTAAAAAAACGTATCTTTTGTGGAAAACACACTCTGACATGTTGTCAGAATGTGTTGAATGTCCGCTATGTTTGTATGTGACACACACATAGCGCCTTTCCCCGTACGGGGTGGAAGAGGAACAGTTGTGTCCACCATTAGCCAAACCAGTAAAATGCTGTCCTAATCGAAACCATAACACATTTACAACACTCAATTATTATTAGCAAACAGATATCTAACCCAATCAATTTGTCACTAGAGCCTGTTATAGTATAGCTTTCAGACTGCGGGGGCAACCCCAGGGGGTCTCTTGGGGGACGCGGGGTGTTATGTTCCGTCCCCGCCCCCCCATCGTGTGAGCGTTATTGACAGATCCGCCATCGGTGTCACTGTTATTGAAACAACCTTGGTTGTCCGTGCTTCCGATGTACGGTGCAGATAAACATAGACATGTATGTAGGTATGTAATGTATGTTATTTTTTCAAAAACAATATAAATTGTGTGAGAATTACAAAAATTAAATATGTACAACATTAATTTAAATTGATAAAATGACAGATAAATTATACAAAATTAGTTCACAAATTTTAAGCCTAGGATTCAATATCAATTTAGTCTGAATCACAGATATAATATGTCAATTGGTACTGATAAATTCAATTTAACTTTAAAATAATGAATTCCTCAGTACTGTAAGGGTACTTTTTCAACAAGTATAAGTTTAGTTTATGTTTGACACTACTGTGTGTGACTAGAATCTTGAGCTCAACTGGTAGGTGCTTGAATATCAATAGCGACTGATATCCAGCTGCATGTCTGACGACCATGTTTTGACGACCCGAATGGCCGAGTCGGCAGTGACCCTGCCTTCGAAGCCAAGGGTCCCGAGTTCAAGTCCCGGTGGGGGCAAATATTTGTTTGATGAGAACGGATGTTTGTACCCTAGTCATGGTTGTTTATCTATCTAAGTATAATATTTATCTATATAAGTATGGGTATCGTTGTCTAGTACCCAAGATACAGGGAATCCTAGTTTGGGGCTAGATCAATGTGTGTAAATGGTGTCCAAGGTATTATTATATTATTATTATTATTATTATTATTATGTCGTGATATGTCCAGCCTTAGTGCGGATGCAATCGGAAAGCCTTTTCTACGCGAGGTTTCTCGTTGAAGTCTCTGTTACGTCACTGTAACACTATAAACAGCAAATGACGTACAACCAATCAGCGCGCAAGCTGCCTTCCGCGGTTCACAATTTCACGGATTGACACGGATAGATATCGAAAATTCTGACGTTAAATTGCAAGCAGTCTCGAATGAATCGATAGTTTACAAACTAACGGTGTTCATAATAATATGGTTACCACACTGAAGCTGTCGCGGCACTATAGGTTGGTTCTGGCCCCAGGTCACCCTGCCACGTGGGAACCAGAATGAGCGACGTCACACACATATAAACATGCGAGGTTTTTTCTTCCCTTCCGACCGGTATTCGAACCCGGGACCTCTCGATTTTGAGGCAAACCTTTGACCGCTAAGCCACGGAGGTTGTAGTGTTTTAGCCCGGATCTAGGGCATACAGGAATGTGTATGCATGTTAAAGGACGTTTTTTTCCCCAATGCATTTCCATATCCCTTTGTGACGGGAACCAAGCTCATCGGAGTATGGAAATAGCGTCACTGGCGAACAAAGGAAACAAAGAACCAAAAATCAAATTAACGATATAAACCGAAGGACACTGGCTTTTCCCCTGATACAAAACATACTGTTATAACCCTGTTTTCTTTGTAATAAAAGCTAAACAAGCAGATCACCTTGTAACGTGTATATTTCCATGATATTCTATTGCAGAGTCAGCCCTTTGGTTACCTGCCATTTACTTGAATAATATTTTTTTTAGTCAGTTAGAATTGTTCAATTGCGAGGAGCGGTCGCCTCCACTTTCAAGAAGTTATAAAAGTTGTGTCGTAGTGATCTTGTAAGATTTGTCAAAAGACAATAAAACTAGTTAGGCGAACATTGTAGTTTTTTTTAAAAAGACAGACACCATAGGCCTCCTAACAAATTGGTGTCAGAAGTGGGATTCCAAAGAGGTCATACAGACATCTAAGGAATCCGAATCCCTGGCCAGTGTTTGTCCTGATCGACGATAAGACTCGTGCCTAGTACGAGCCCGCATCAGCTACAACCTAACTGTCTTGATCCGACGGTCAGTCTCCGCCCTCTGAGCGTGAGCCCGCGATCCAGAACACTACCACTGCGGGTACTCCATTCAACGTGCCCGACGAACAGCTCTAGCTCATCATCACCATCGCCCAACATCCTGGGTGCATTATCCTGCAGCCCGTTTCCAGCCAAAAATCTAACACGCCGCCTGTCGCCGCGTGGTCACCAAGCGCTGTCACTAGACACGCGTCACGCGCTGCCTGCCCACGTCACGCAACCTGCCGCGTGATACCATCGCCAAGCCCGAGAATGCAGCTTAAGACCAATATCGTCGTGTGTCTGTGAGTTACAAAACCCGTTTACTTTTGTGTTCTACCGTTTTCATGTGAAAGTGTTTTTTTAAGTCCTACTTTTAATTTTACCTGCTACATCTTATGTTTTACGGTGATTTATTTTTACATTTATTTTATTGGTATTGTCAAACATTTTGTCTAAGACTACCTAAACATAGCACAATAATTAATGTCTGACGTCAAATCCGAATCTGAAGATTCCAAATTAAAATCGGAACTTCCAGAAGGTCACGAATCAATCAGTTCAGAATCAGACGCTTCTCATACTTCCTCTGACTCTCATTTTGGATCTAGTGTCGACTTATCTGCTATTCTTCCAACCAACATGCCACCAAAAGTCGATAAAAATGCTGAAATCTCCCTGTCAGTATTGACTAAATTTATAAAACCATACAATGGTGATAAAGAAATCCCGGACTACAGTTCCGAGGTCATCTCAGGTTACCCTGAGTTCTACTCTGCCTAAACACCAGAGTTCTACGATTAAATCCCGGAATATAGTTCCGAGGTCATCTCAGGTTACCCTGAGTCCTACTCTGCCCAAACACCAGAGTTCTACGATTAAATCCCGGAATATAGTTCCGAGGTCATCTCAGGTCACCCTGAGTCCTACTCTGCCTAAAGACCAGAGTTATACAATTAAATCCCGGGACATAGTTCCGAGGTCATCTCAGGTTGCCCTGAGTTCTACTCTGACTAAACCACAGAGTTCTATAAATAAATCCCGGAACACGATTCCGATGTCACCTCAGCACTCGCTGAGTCCTACTCTGTCAATACAAAAAAGTTTTCAAAACAATTCTCAAAATCAAGATTCGGGAAATATTAAAAACTTTGAACTAACTGAATCCGACCCTGTCCCTGATTTTATACCAATTCTCGAGACTACTATAACTAATAAAAAAATATCATTACCACACATTTATTTGCAAACTAAATACGCTGTGAATCCACTATGCTTGCTGATCGACACTGGCGCAAGCATCAGTATAATTAAAAACTCAAGTTTGAAAGAAACTCCTGCACTCTCACGTGAAATTGTAAAAATTAAAGGCATAAGTAAATCAGAATCCTTAATTACAACATTGGGCACCTTCCAGCTGTATATTGACTTACCCTCAGAAACAATCAATTTTAAATTCCATGTCACAAATGACGATGTGTGCCTCGAAGATTATGACGGAATAATCGGAAGTGATTTTTTCGGACATTTCAAAGTTAACATTAACTACGAATTGAAAAGCATACACATTCGCAATGTACAGTTGCCTATTGTTTATAATCAACCTACCTACATCATACCGGCTCGCAGTGAAGCCGTTATCGAGTGCGGAATATCAAATTACTCACACGAGCTCTACCAAGATAACGAGGCCCTCGTTTTAGATCATCTTTATTGCGAAGGTGTTTATGTCGCTAATTGCATAGTTTTAATCAAACCAAATGGCAAAGTGAATATCTCAGTTTTAAATACTACAAACTCTAGCGTCAACGTCAAAGACTATGCGGTGGAATTAACACCCATTGAGAAATCAGAAACGACATCTGATTCTTGTCGTAAAATAAACTCTATTTCTGTTTCTAATTCTGATCGAATAAATCAAGTCTTAAATCAATTACGCTGTTATCATCTGAACGATGAAGAAAAAGCAACTCTTTTTGAGTGTTGTCGCAAATACACTGATATCTTCCACCTTGATGGTGAATCCCTGACCTATACTAACGCCATCGAGCACACTATTAACTCCGGTGACTCTCCCCCTATTCATGTAAAATCATATCGATTTCCTGATTGTCATAAGGAAGAAGTCGATTCTCAAGTACGAAAAATGCTTGATCAAAATATTATCCGCCCCTCTATCTCACCATGGAGTGCTCCCGTATGGGTAGTCCCTAAAAAAATGGACGCTTCCGGCAAGAAGAAATGGAGGATTGTTATCGATTACCGCCGTTTGAACGACGTCACAGTTTCTGAAAGTTATCCTCTACCACTTATCACCGACATACTCGACCAACTGGGTCATTCTAAATATTTCAGCACTCTTGACCTGGCAAGCGGATTTCATCAAATAAAGATGAGTGCTTCAGATGCCCTCAAAACAGGATTTACCGTTAGTACTAACTCGAGCGTCACTGGCCACTACGAATTTGCCAGGATGCCCTTCGGGTTAAAAAATGCTCCTTCTACGTTTCAGCGTCTCATGAATACAGCTCTTTCAGGCCTTCAAGGCCTTCACTGTTACGTTTATCTCGACGATTGCATAATCTACTCACATGACCTGGATTCCCATATGACCAAGTTACAACTTGTCTTCGACAGGATGCGACAATTCAATTTAAAATTACAACCTGATAAATGTGAATTTCTCAGACGGGAAGTCGCTTACTTAGGACACATAATTACAGACAAAGGAGTCAGTCCCAATCCCGAAAAAATTAAAGCTGTTACTGAGTTCCCAGTACCAACCAATGTAAAGCAAATCAAATCCTTCCTTGGTCTTGTCGGTTATTATCGACGCTTCATTGAAAATTTCTCGAAAATCACAAAACCCTTAACATCACTACTCAAAAAGGATATCCCTTTCGATTGGACTTCAGAACAAGAAAACGCTTTTCAACTCCTCAAGGTAAAGCTCACCACTGCACCTCTACTCCAATATCCTGATTTTTCTGCCCCGTTTGTGATCACAACGGATGCTTCTAATTATGCGGTAGGTGCAGTCCTTTCACAAGGTGATATAGGTAAAGACAAACCTATAGCCTATGCATCCAGAACCTTAAACAAGCCTGAAGGAAATTATTCGACCACTGAAAAGGAATTACTAGCCATAATTTATGCTGTCAAAACATTCCGCCCTTACCTTTTTGGTCGCAAATTTAAAATCGTGACGGATCACCGGCCATTAGTCTGGCTATTCAACGTTAAGGATCCTGGCAGCCGACTTATTCGCTGGCGCCTTAAACTAGAGGAATACGACTATGAAATTGTATATAAACAAGGTCGCCTTAACTCCAACGCCGATGCGTTATCGCGTTGTCCTGTGAATATCATTGATTCCCAAAATCTACTTAACTCTCCATATGAAAAATATTTTAAGGAACAATTTACAAATAGAATCCCTACTCCAAATACCATAATGGAAGAACATACCGAAGCTCTCCATCTATCTAAGCTTAAATCAATCGCGTGTCCCGTCTCACTGGACTTTGACTATTCTATGCCACATTGTGAAGAGCTAATGTCTCAACTAAATTTCGCTGACTTACTTGATTCCGAACGCGAACCATTTACGATTAAAAGCGTAAATATGAATAATAAAATGTACTACTTTCTATTCACAAAAATCCACCACTACGAGGAAACTAAATTTAAGGATGTATATAATTTACTCATGAAACTCCGAGACCAGATTCTGGAAGATAGTCCGGAGACCACAGACCTTGCATTACCAGATTTTTCCGATCCATTCTCTAAGATAGCTTACACAAAGATTTATAACATGATCTCTCACATTTTCCACAACACGAACATTAAGATACATGTTTATAAAAATCAAATGATTTACCCAACTCCTGCCGAAGTTCCTAAAATTCTCAAAGAAAACCACGATTCTACTATCGCTGGTCACCCAGGTTCAAAACGAATGTATAACAGAATCAAGGCCTCCTACTACTGGAAAGGCATGCGGTCTGATATCGAAAACTATGTCAAAAATTGTAAATTGTGCCAAATTAACAAACCCTTAAGGATATCAAATAAAGCCCCTATGGAAATAACTTCTACCTCCACTAAACCATTTGAACGATTAGCTCTCGACGTCGTAGGTCCCTTACCGGACGCTGGCTTCCAAAACTTCAAGTTCATCTTGACACTACAAGATGACCTCACAAAATTCTCAAGCGCCTACCCTATGGTCGGTGCAACAAGTGAAGAGATAGCACGTAACCTAGTGCATTTCATATCCCTTTTCGGATTTCCAAAACACATCCTAACAGACTTGGGTACCTGTTTCACATCAGATCTTTTCAAACAACTGACAGAAATTTTAAAAATTAAGCCCCTTTTTACCACTCCATATCATCCACAAACAAACGGAGCTCTTGAACGCTCTCATGCAACTCTAAAAGAGTATCTTAAATCATTTGTCAATGAAAATCAGAATGACTGGCATTGCTACTTATTTACAGCTATATTAGCCTACAATACCACTCCACACTGTACTACTGGATTCACACCACACGAACTTCTATATGGTTATAAACCATCTATTCCCAACTCATTATACGATACGTCTAACAATACTACCTATAGTGAATATATCCGTGCCCTGCAATATAGGATGCGTTTCAGCCGTGAAAAGGCTATTCAGAACATAATAGCAAGTAAAGAAAGGTCAAAACAATACTACGATGCTCATTCTCGCGATTCACATTATAAAACCGGTGACATGGTTTACCTAAAGCAGCATCATAGGTTACGCAAGGCTCTATCCCCTATTTGGAAAGGTCCATATAGGGTTGTCAAAGTACATAACAAACATAATGTCTCTTTACAAGTGGGCCGTAAACATGTCAAACACCATACTAATGAAATTAAACCTGCTAACTAGTCTAAACATAACCTTTTTCATTATCCTTGTTTCCAGAGCCTTGCTCTACGGATGCAGCGCTGAATCGAAAATCACGCCAATAGTTCATAGCCCAGGAATTTACTTTGAACCCGTAACTTCGATTAATTTCTATAACGACTACTGGAAAGTAGTAACACACATTGAGCTTATATCATTACATCCTTATCTTGATAATATCGAAACACTTTTACAAAAATCTGAGAAACTTTGCAATAAAATACAACTATCAGATTTGATCCAATGTAAAGAAGCTTTCAGCCCTATCGATGTTTTAGTGCAATCAAATTTAATTAAACTGCAATCACTATCTCACATAACTTTGAGTAAATCCCAAAGTAAAGTCAAGCGATCTCTAGAATTTGGTGGGGAAATCCTGAAATTCTTTTTCGGGACCCTGGATGCCGATGATGCCAGAAAATACGATTCCGCTATCGAATCGTGTAAGAAAAGTGAAAATGAACTATTTCACTTGATGAAGGATAACATTCATGTTGTTAAATCTACCATAAATAATTTTAATTCTACTATTTACAAACTTAGTCAAAATGAAATCAAAATAAACTCCCAAATTGACAACATGAATGGGATCCTGTCTCAAATTACCAAGATAGACAACGAACTGTTCTATATCTCTAGGATAAATAGTTTACTAAACATCATAGAAAGTTCTGTACTTTCTGTATCGAATTTATTAGATACTACGTTAAATGCTATTTTATTTTCTAAGGTCAATGTATTACATCCTAGTGTGATAAGCCCTTTAAATCTGTTCAATGAGTTATCAATGCATAGTAACCAACTAGACAAACGTCTGGACTTTCCATTGCCACTTAACGTAAACAATATCCACTCTATAATTGACGCGTCCAAACTTAGTTCCTATTACTACAACAATAAAATAGTGTTTGTCCTGCAGGTCCCACTGATAGCGTCAGAAACATTCATGGTTTATAAAAACATACCTTTACCTACTCCACATGATGAATCACGGGTTACCCGTACTTTTGCGCTCATTCAACCTTCTGATAACTACATTGGACTTAGTGATAACAGAATTCATTATGCTATGTTTAATAATCTAGACAAATGTAAGTTTATTAGTGGTAATTATTCTATATGTGAACTAGTTTCAATATTTTCTAGCTTAGGTAACCCTAACTGTGAATCTAAGCTCCTTACGGAAGTGACATTATCACTACCTTCCCAATGTTTTTCAAAACTACTCATAGGCCAGATAGATATTTGGCAAAAGCTTAGTAATAATAGATGGATTTATGTACAGTCCGATCCTAGCAAACTTACTATAAAATGTCACGACGATATTGTCGACTATTCTATCATAGGAACTGGTATAGTTAAACTAACTGAAGAATGTATTGGATTTTCAAGGACTATCCAACTCATGCCAAGTAATTCTTATACTAATATAATTAAGTCTCCTCTAGATATAACTTTCGATATTACACAAGATGACTGTTGTAAGAAAGAAGTGTTTAACAAAACCTTACCTCATTTAACCCCTATCAATTTGAGCAAAATTAACTTAGAGTCCTTGAAATACGCATCTCACCACCTAGATAATTTGGAAAATGAAATAAATAAATTACAGTCAGAGTCACACTTTATAAGATATGCTCAATACTATTCAACGTTTACTTATGTTTTGATTATTTTGATGTTTTTATTTATAGGATACAAACTGTATAAATGTTATAGGTACCGGAACATTAAACCGGATTCTGGATGTTGTATACAGATTTTTAATCAATGCCACAACAAAAAGATGGTGAAACATAACTCTAATATTACCAACTCCATAGAAATGACTGATGTCTCCTCATCCGAAGATGAGAAGAGGTCAATCGAATCTTTACCAGCCCCTCATACAAGTTTTAAATTAGAATATAAACATCCATCCAGAAGGAACCTTAACTTTTAGTTTGATAAGATGCTAAACTAAGTATAATAACATTTTCTCAATTTTCCCATGTATTGTAAAATGACCTCTTGAAATCAAATCGGTTATCTGCTTATTTATCTTTCTTCATTATTATCATTATCATGTATTTACTTCGCTTCATTCTTAGGGATGAAGCTTCGTCAAAATGGGGGAGCTGTTATAACCCTGTTTTCTTTGTAATAAAGGCTAAACAAGCAGATCACCTTGTAACGTGTATATTTCCATGATATTCTATTGCAGAGTCAGCCCTTTGGTTACCTGCCATTTACTTGAATAATATTTTTTTTAGTCAGTTAGAATTGTTCAATTGCGAGGAGCGGTCGCCTCCACTTTCAAGAAGTTATAAAAGTTGTGTCGTAGTGATCTTGTAAGATTTGTCAAAAGACAATAAAACTAGTTAGGCGAACATTGTAGTTTTTTTTAAAAAGACAGACACCATAGGCCTCCTAACAAATACAAATAATTAATGTCTGACGTCAAATCCGAATCTGAAGATTCCAAATTAAAATCGGAACTTCCAGAAGGTCACGAATCAATCAGTTCAGAATCAGACGCTTCTCATACTTCCTCTGACTCTCATTTTGGATCTAGTGTCGACTTATCTGCTATTCTTCCAACCAACATGCCACCAAAAGTCGATAAAAATGCTGAAATCTCCCTGTCAGTATTGACTAAATTTATAAAACCATACAATGGTGATAAAGAATCCCTTCCAGCATTCCTAACTAACTGCGATAATGCTATTTCGTTGGCAAATGCGGACCAGATCAATGTCTTGTGTAAATATGTAATATCCCAACTGGAAGGCAAGGCGCAGGTTGCCTGCAGCCTCAAAAACTTCGATTCATGGGACGGAATAAAAAATTTCCTTCGAGCAACATTTGGAGAAAAGAAACATGCCACACATTTACTTGTTGATCTTCAAAATTGTAAACAGTTGCCATCTGAAGATGTGACTCAATATTCGATAAGATTAGAATCGATCTTGACACGCATGCAATCTGACATTTATTATAATTGCAAACAGCCAAACGAACTCGTAGGGCGAATAGCTGCCATGGAGGACCTTGCCCTCAACACATTTTTGTTGGGCCTAAACTCCTCAATCTCCAACATAGTGCGTTGCCGTAACCCACCTAAATTAAATGACGCTATACAATGCGCAGTTGAAGAGGAAAAATTATATAACCTCACCAAATCGTCGTCTTCGTCGTTCTACCGAGCAAAACAATGCTCGTTGTGTCACAAGAAAGGGCACACTTCTTCTGAGTGCTTTAGGAACAAGCCTCAAAATCAAACTCAAACCCAACGATCATACGCCGTCAATTCAAGACCTGCTTTTGATTCTCTCCAAGGTCCTAAACAGTGTAGATACTGCAAAAAACAGGGTCACACCATTGACGAGTGTTATAAATTAAAATATAAGAATTCCCAAACTTCCCAAGGTCAAGATCCCTCACAAGGTACTTCGGCACAGGCTCATGTGCATAATGTCTATGATGAACCTTCTGATGATGCTTTAAACCAAGAATGATTTCGGTTGTGTGCCTGCCGAAATCGCTTAATCAAAACGGCACAAATAACAAACCCTTTGAGGTCATCTCTCAATTATCATACGCCGATGTATTAAAGAAATCCCGGACTACAGTTCCGAGGTCATCTCAGGTTACCCTGAGTTCTACTCTGCCTAAACACCAGAGTTCTACGATTAAATCCCGGAATATAGTTCCGAGGTCATCTCAGGTTACCCTGAGTCCTACTCTGCCCAAACACCAGAGTTCTACGATTAAATCCCGGAATATAGTTCCGAGGTCATCTCAGGTCACCCTGAGTCCTACTCTGCCTAAAGACCAGAGTTATACAATTAAATCCCGGGACATAGTTCCGAGGTCATCTCAGGTTGCCCTGAGTTCTACTCTGACTAAACCACAGAGTTCTATAAATAAATCCCGGAACACGATTCCGATGTCACCTCAGCACTCGCTGAGTCCTACTCTGTCAATACAAAAAAGTTTTCAAAACAATTCTCAAAATCAAGATTCGGGAAATATTAAAAACTTTGAACTAACTGAATCCGACCCTGTCCCTGATTTTATACCAATTCTCGAGACTACTATAACTAATAAAAAAATATCATTACCACACATTTATTTGCAAACTAAATACGCTGTGAATCCACTATGCTTGCTGATCGACACTGGCGCAAGCATCAGTATAATTAAAAACTCAAGTTTGAAAGAAACTCCTGCACTCTCACGTGAAATTGTAAAAATTAAAGGCATAAGTAAATCAGAATCCTTAATTACAACATTGGGCACCTTCCAGCTGTATATTGACTTACCCTCAGAAACAATCAATTTTAAATTCCATGTCACAAATGACGATGTGTGCCTCGAAGATTATGACGGAATAATCGGAAGTGATTTTTTCGGACATTTCAAAGTTAACATTAACTACGAATTGAAAAGCATACACATTCGCAATGTACAGTTGCCTATTGTTTATAATCAACCTACCTACATCATACCGGCTCGCAGTGAAGCCGTTATCGAGTGCGGAATATCAAATTACTCACACGAGCTCTACCAAGATAAGGAGGCCCTCGTTTTAGATCATCTTTATTGCGAAGGTGTTTATGTCGCTAATTGCATAGTTTTAATCAAACCAAATGGCAAAGTGAATATCTCAGTTTTAAATACTACAAACTCTAGCGTCAACGTCAAAGACTATGCGGTGGAATTAACACCCATTGAGAAATCAGAAACGACATCTGATTCTTGTCGTAAAATAAACTCTATTTCTGTTTCTAATTCTGATCGAATAAATCAAGTCTTAAATCAATTACGCTGTTATCATCTGAACGATGAAGAAAAAGCAACTCTTTTTGAGTGTTGTCGCAAATACACTGATATCTTCCACCTTGATGGTGAATCCCTGACCTATACTAACGCCATCGAGCACACTATTAACTCCGGTGACTCTCCCCCTATTCATGTAAAATCATATCGATTTCCTGATTGTCATAAGGAAGAAGTCGATTCTCAAGTACGAAAAATGCTTGATCAAAATATTATCCGCCCCTCTATCTCACCATGGAGTGCTCCCGTATGGGTAGTCCCTAAAAAAATGGACGCTTCCGGCAAGAAGAAATGGAGGATTGTTATCGATTACCGCCGTTTGAACGACGTCACAGTTTCTGAAAGTTATCCTCTACCACTTATCACCGACATACTCGACCAACTGGGTCATTCTAAATATTTCAGCACTCTTGACCTGGCAAGCGGATTTCATCAAATAAAGATGAGTGCTTCAGATGCCCTCAAAACAGGATTTACCGTTAGTACTAACTCGAGCGTCACTGGCCACTACGAATTTGCCAGGATGCCCTTCGGGTTAAAAAATGCTCCTTCTACGTTTCAGCGTCTCATGAATACAGCTCTTTCAGGCCTTCAAGGCCTTCACTGTTACGTTTATCTCGACGATTGCATAATCTACTCACATGACCTGGATTCCCATATGACCAAGTTACAACTTGTCTTCGACAGGATGCGACAATTCAATTTAAAATTACAACCTGATAAATGTGAATTTCTCAGACGGGAAGTCGCTTACTTAGGACACATAATTACAGACAAAGGAGTCAGTCCCAACCCCGAAAAAATTAAAGCTGTTACTGAGTTCCCAGTACCAACCAATGTAAAGCAAATCAAATCCTTCCTTGGTCTTGTCGGTTATTATCGACGCTTCATTGAAAATTTCTCGAAAATCACAAAACCCTTAACATCACTACTCAAAAAGGATATCCCTTTCGATTGGACTTCAGAACAAGAAAACGCTTTTCAACTCCTCAAGGTAAAGCTCACCACTGCACCTCTACTCCAATATCCTGATTTTTCTGCCCCGTTTGTGATCACAACGGATGCTTCTAATTATGCGGTAGGTGCAGTCCTTTCACAAGGTGATATAGGTAAAGACAAACCTATAGCCTATGCATCCAGAACCTTAAACAAGCCTGAAGGAAATTATTCGACCACTGAAAAGGAATTACTAGCCATAATTTATGCTGTCAAAACATTCCGCCCTTACCTTTTTGGTCGCAAATTTAAAATCGTGACGGATCACCGGCCATTAGTCTGGCTATTCAACGTTAAGGATCCTGGCAGCCGACTTATTCGCTGGCGCCTTAAACTAGAGGAATACGACTATGAAATTGTATATAAACAAGGTCGCCTTAACTCCAACGCCGATGCGTTATCGCGTTGTCCTGTGAATATCATTGATTCCCAAAATCTACTTAACTCTCCATATGAAAAATATTTTAAGGAACAATTTACAAATAGAATCCCTACTCCAAATACCATAATGGAAGAACATACCGAAGCTCTCCATCTATCTAAGCTTAAATCAATCGCGTGTCCCGTCTCACTGGACTTTGACTATTCTATGCCACATTGTGAAGAGCTAATGTCTCAACTAAATTCCGCTGACTTACTTGATTCCGAACGCGAACCATTTACGATTAAAAGCGTAAATATGAATAATAAAATGTACTACTTTCTATTCACAAAAATCCACCACTACGAGGAAACTAAATTTAAGGATGTATATAATTTACTCATGAAACTCCGAGACCAGATTCTGGAAGATAGTCCGGAGACCACAGACCTTGCATTACCAGATTTTTCCGATCCATTCTCTAAGATAGCTTACACAAAGATTTATAACATGATCTCTCACATTTTCCACAACACGAACATTAAGATACATGTTTATAAAAATCAAATGATTTACCCAACTCCTGCCGAAGTTCCTAAAATTCTCAAAGAAAACCACGATTCTACTATCGCTGGTCACCCAGGTTCAAAACGAATGTATAACAGAATCAAGGCCTCCTACTACTGGAAAGGCATGCGGTCTGATATCGAAAACTATGTCAAAAATTGTAAATTGTGCCAAATTAACAAACCCTTAAGGATATCAAATAAAGCCCCTATGGAAATAACTTCTACCTCCACTAAACCATTTGAACGATTAGCTCTCGACGTCGTAGGTCCCTTACCGGACGCTGGCTTCCAAAACTTCAAGTTCATCTTGACACTACAAGATGACCTCACAAAATTCTCAAGCGCCTACCCTATGGTCGGTGCAACAAGTGAAGAGATAGCACGTAACCTAGTGCATTTCATATCCCTTTTCGGATTTCCAAAACACATCCTAACAGACTTGGGTACCTGTTTCACATCAGATCTTTTCAAACAACTGACAGAAATTTTAAAAATTAAGCCCCTTTTTACCACTCCATATCATCCACAAACAAACGGAGCTCTTGAACGCTCTCATGCAACTCTAAAAGAGTATCTTAAATCATTTGTCAATGAAAATCAGAATGACTGGCATTGCTACTTATTTACAGCTATATTAGCCTACAATACCACTCCACACTGTACTACTGGATTCACACCACACGAACTTCTATATGGTTATAAACCATCTATTCCCAACTCATTATACGATACGTCTAACAATACTACCTATAGTGAATATATCCGTGCCCTGCAATATAGGATGCGTTTCAGCCGTGAAAAGGCTATTCAGAACATAATAGCAAGTAAAGAAAGGTCAAAACAATACTACGATGCTCATTCTCGCGATTCACATTATAAAACCGGTGACATGGTTTACCTAAAGCAGCATCATAGGTTACGCAAGGCTCTATCCCCTATTTGGAAAGGTCCATATAGGGTTGTCAAAGTACATAACAAACATAATGTCTCTTTACAAGTGGGCCGTAAACATGTCAAACACCATACTAATGAAATTAAACCTGCTAACTAGTCTAAACATAACCTTTTTCATTATCCTTGTTTCCAGAGCCTTGCTCTACGGATGCAGCGCTGAATCGAAAATCACGCCAATAGTTCATAGCCCAGGAATTTACTTTGAACCCGTAACTTCGATTAATTTCTATAACGACTACTGGAAAGTAGTAACACACATTGAGCTTATATCATTACATCCTTATCTTGATAATATCGAAACACTTTTACAAAAATCTGAGAAACTTTGCAATAAAATACAACTATCAGATTTGATCCAATGTAAAGAAGCTTTCAGCCCTATCGATGTTTTAGTGCAATCAAATTTAATTAAACTGCAATCACTATCTCACATAACTTTGAGTAAATCCCAAAGTAAAGTCAAGCGATCTCTAGAATTTGGTGGGGAAATCCTGAAATTCTTTTTCGGAACCCTGGATGCCGATGATGCCAGAAAATACGATTCCGCTATCGAATCGTGTAAGAAAAGTGAAAATGAACTATTTCACTTGATGAAGGATAACATTCATGTTGTTAAATCTACCATAAATAATTTTAATTCTACTATTTACAAACTTAGTCAAAATGAAATCAAAATAAACTCCCAAATTGACAACATGAATGGGATCCTGTCTCAAATTACCAAGATAGACAACGAACTGTTCTATATCTCTAGGATAAATAGTTTACTAAACATCATAGAAAGTTCTGTACTTTCTGTATCGAATTTATTAGATACTACGTTAAATGCTATTTTATTTTCTAAGGTCAATGTATTACATCCTAGTGTGATAAGCCCTTTAAATCTGTTCAATGAGTTATCAATGCATAGTAACCAACTAGACAAACGTCTGGACTTTCCATTGCCACTTAACGTAAACAATATCCACTCTATAATTGACGCGTCCAAACTTAGTTCCTATTACTACAACAATAAAATAGTGTTTGTCCTGCAGGTCCCACTGATAACGTCAGAAACATTCATGGTTTATAAAAACATACCTTTACCTACTCCACATGATGAATCACGGGTTACCCGTACTTTTGCGCTCATTCAACCTTCTGATAACTACATTGGACTTAGTGATAACAGAATTCATTATGCTATGTTTAATAATCTAGACAAATGTAAGTTTATTAGTGGTAATTATTCTATATGTGAACTAGTTTCAATATTTTCTAGCTTAGGTAACCCTAACTGTGAATCTAAGCTCCTTACGGAAGTGACATTATCACTACCTTCCCAATGTTTTTCAAAACTACTCATAGGCCAGATAGATATTTGGCAAAAGCTTAGTAATAATAGATGGATTTATGTACAGTCCGATCCTAGCAAACTTACTATAAAATGTCACGACGATATTGTCGACTATTCTATCATAGGAACTGGTATAGTTAAACTAACTGAAGAATGTATTGGATTTTCAAGGACTATCCAACTCATGCCAAGTAATTCTTATACTAATATAATTAAGTCTCCTCTAGATATAACTTTCGATATTACACAAGATGACTGTTGTAAGAAAGAAGTGTTTAACAAAACCTTACCTCATTTAACCCCTATCAATTTGAGCAAAATTAACTTAGAGTCCTTGAAATACGCATCTCACCACCTAGATAATTTGGAAAATGAAATAAATAAATTACAGTCAGAGTCACACTTTATAAGATATGCTCAATACTATTCAACGTTTACTTATGTTTTGATTATTTTGATGTTTTTATTTATAGGATACAAACTGTATAAATGTTATAGGTACCGGAACATTAAACCGGATTCTGGATGTTGTATACAGATTTTTAATCAATGCCACAACAAAAAGATGGTGAAACATAACTCTAATATTACCAACTCCATAGAAATGACTGATGTCTCCTCATCCGAAGATGAGAAGAGGTCAATCAAATCTTTACCAGCCCCTCATACAAGTTTTAAATTAGAATATAAACATCCATCCAGAAGGAACCTTAACTTTTAGTTTGATAAGATGCTAAACTAAGTATAATAACATTTTCTCAATTTTCCCATGTATTGTAAAATGACTTCTTGAAATCAAATCGGTTATCTGCTTATTTATCTTTCTTCATTATTATCATTATCATGTATTTACTTCGCTTCATTCTTAGGGATGAAGCTTCGTCAAAATGGGGGAGCTGTTATAACCCTGTTTTCTTTGTAATAAAAGCTAAACAAGCAGATCACCTTGTAACGTGTATATTTCCATGATATTCTATTGCAGAGTCAGCCCTTTGGTTACCTGCCATTTACTTGAATAATATTTTTTTTAGTCAGTTAGAATTGTTCAATTGCGAGGAGCGGTCGCCTCCACTTTCAAGAAGTTATAAAAGTTGTGTCGTAGTGATCTTGTAAGATTTGTCAAAAGACAATAAAACTAGTTAGGCGAACATTGTAGTTTTTTTTTAAAAAGACAGACACCATAGGCCTCCTAACAAATTAATATTTGTTAGGAGGCCTATGGATGGTACCATTAAACAGAAGCTACGGAATTTTTCCTCTGAATTGGGCGACTACGAAAAGTAATAATTGCAACGTGTCGGATCTGGCGTTGTCAGGCGAGGCAGACGGCAGTCTTCCGAGTGATAGATTGGCATGCGCTAACACAACCACAATTCGGGTGAGGTGGTCTGTGTATCTAGAATCTAGACCCTTTGAACACCACATCAAACCACAATATTTACCTACATTAAAGAAAAACTTCGGCAATACGTATCTCTTCGGAGGAGGGCAGGTAGCGGCTTCAACAGGAAAGTAGCGGAGTGAATACTGGGTGAAAAATGATGTTAGTGTCCCCTGTTTGGGACCATGATATAATTTTTTCACACCTTTCATTCGTAAAAGTAAGTTTTGCTCCACGACGAGAGGGAGCAAAATGCTACTTTTCTGTTTAAGCTACTTTATTTATTTATTCATTGGCATGTAGCATTTACGCAATGAGCCAATGAGAGATTTTCTGACAGCTAAAAAAAGTAAAAAAATAGTTCTGAAAGCTACGGCAGACGGCGTTTGATTCGACGTGGCTTTCAAAAATGGATCTGTGATCGGTGACTTCATTCAATAATTTGTGTTCTGTGGCTGGTCATGTTGTCTAAATTCAATCCGTTTCTCCCGTGGTTACGCGATGTTTTGTTTTCCTGTTCTCCTCTGTTTTGTGACTATTACGACGACCCTGGCTATTCTTTCGGACTCTTGTAGCTCCTTCCCTCGACTGACCTCCGCGTGCACCCTGGACATTTGCTTGCCATTACGATTGACCCCTGCCTGTGTATTGGACTTCGATTTTGTCATCATGAGTTTTCCAGCACTGGGAAAGGATTACGGTTCTTGGTCTCTGACAGACCTGAAAAACGAGCTTCGAAAACGAAATGCGAAACTTTCTGGGAAAAAGGCAACGCTCATTCAGAGGTATGTAGTTTGTATCTACAACAATAAATACTCTTCGTGTTATGTCCACCGAGCGAGACACCAGTTTAACGTTGGCCAAGATTGGGCATTAGGTGTATGTAGCACAGCCACACCATATTGGCCTGATCACTTTACAACTTTGGTCGACCGGTGTCTGGCGAGTTGTGGCCTAACCTATAATGGCAATCTTGTTGTCTTACATGTGAACCTAACATCTACGTCGCACCTATTTTTTGGCTTTAGTGAATTTCATACTACACTTGGCGCCCCCTTATCTACAGTCCATATACATATATATATATATATATATGTTTCATAACTATACTATTCATTGTTGCAGACTTGAAGATTACGACAAACTCTTTGGACCTCTTGTATCTGATCCCGAATCAGTTTACAAAATCACTGTACCAGCACCTCAACATTTCCGAGACGTCACCAGTAACTCTGCAATGCCGGCACTGAGTTCAGAGGACCTAGAAATCTTTTGCCAGGTCACAGAAAGAGACGATGTAGTAACATCGCACAACATGTACCAAGAATACTTTCTAATGTCGTGCCGTATAGCTATAGTGGATAATGATTATTATTTCACTGGAATGGTTGCTTCAGAGATGAGGTAAAACATTACCTATAATGTCACAACCAAAGTGAAAAATCACCTAATAATAGAGGCACAGTGTGAATGTGCTGCTGGAATGGGACCATATTCCCAGTGTAAGCATGTTTTGGTGGTGATCCTGGGCATAATAGATATGAGTGAAAATCAAACAATCAAAACTAAATCAAGCGTTACTACCAATATTCAAACATTTCATCGGCCAAGTAAAATACATTCCGGAGATCCTTTCAAGGCTGAAGATATCACACTCAAATTCAGAGACGAACAATATAAGAAAATGGCAGTATTTGATCCAAGACCAATAGCGGAATCTGCAGAAAGTTATATAAGTAATTTTAAAAAGAAAATTGCAAACTTTTGTGGCCAGTCCAACAACACATCTACAGTGACTATGCCAATGGCTCAAATAATAAAACCTGCAGACAAACCCAGCATTTTCGGGGATCATGATTACCTAGAAAAAACTACTGAAGAGGCATTCCTAGAAAACATGATCCTCACAGAAGAAGGAATCCAGCAAGTGGAAGAAAAGACAAGACGAAATAAAACGAATGGAAAAGAGAACGACTCACGAGGATTCATAGTTTTATTTATGGCAAGATAATCAAAACCTGCAACAGCAATATGAAAAACCTGGCTAAAACTTTAGTAAAAAATGTGGATGTGGCAACTGCAGCAATCAAACATGGTCTGAGATATGAAGCTGAAGCTGTGCACCAGTTTGAGGTAAAAACAAATCTGGTTGCAAGGAAATGTGGCATTATAATTCATAAAGAAAAACAGTTTCTAGCTTCCACACCAGACGGATTAGTGGGCGCAAGTAGTGTACTGGAAGTTAAGTGCCCATACACAGCACGCAATCAAAAGATTTCTCCAGAAAATGTACCCTGCTTATACCTGTGTGAAAAGACAGGATTATTAAGACTAAATGAAAGTCATAATTATTACTACCAAGTACAGAGGCAAATGATGTGCAGTGGAAGAGAAAATGCATACTTTTGTGTTTATACAATAAGTGATTTTAAAGTAATGGTGATCCAAAGGAACAATTGTTTTATAGAAAGCATGTTAGAAAAATTAGAGAAGTTTTATAATGACTACTTTAAGGAAGCCCTTGTTAATAAATTTCTGTATAATAAAAAATAATGACCCTAGTATATTACCTCTTTTTTTGTATTACCCCTTTTCATAGGACAAAGCATAACAGCAATGCAGAGAAGAGGGTGTATTTGTATCTAAATCCCTAGTGCCTATACAAAACGTAAAAGCTAAGTACAAAAGTGTAAAGGAGGCCTTCGACACATCATTGATGTTGCTTAATAAAACTTCATTTTACCTATTCATTTAAGCATCTTTATTTATTATGCTAGACCTAAAATTAACCAACATTGCGCATATAAACACAATGTCGCTCGACAACACAATTTCTGTTTGATTCAAAGGTTGAGTCAAAATCTTATATGTCTTTAGCAAGCCAATAACCCTTTCTACATGAACCCTTTTGCTTGCCACTTTTCTGGAGGAGCTAAGTGTCTGAGGTAGAATTTGATTGCCTTTTTTGAAGAAAGATGGCATGTTCACTTTGACACCATAGGGAACAAAAATGTCTTGGACATTTAAACCTTTATCCACCATTATTTCATCATTGTAGTCAAATCTACTAAGTATTGTACTGCGTTGTATAACTTGCCTATCAGTAGCAGAGCCGCCATAGCATGGAGACACATAACTAATGAAGCCACTAGGGGTAATTCCAATAAGGATCTTTAAGGTGTTCCTGTTTTTATAGGAAGAGAATGTGACTTGCTGCGCAAAAGGTAGTTTAGGTTTTTTAATAGGGATTTCTGTCGCATCAATATAACCCGTGTTGATGGATACTTATCATGAATATCTAAAGGCATGTATGCTCTTACGCTATCTCTGTCTAACCACAAGTCCAAATTTTTCCATTGCAGCGAAATGAACCTGACCCAAGTGATAAATATATTATAGATTTGTTTGGTTGTTACTTGATACATCATAGCAATTTCTTCGAAAGGTTTATGTCTCCATACTATCATTAAGGTAATGAAAAATTGTTCGAATGCATTGAGGTTCTTTGGTGGATGTCCATAAAAATAGGTAAGATTATGAGCACATTGCCCTAAAGTGTCAAACACAAGCATCACTTTTTAAAATTCTCTAGGCCAGTGTAGAAGTGCACAACTTTATCATTATTTTTGTACAAGTGGATGGGTAAACCCGAAACACTACACTCATGAGTTTGTACTGACTCATCTTTTGAAGTTGAGACACTACACTCATGAGTTTGTACTGACTCATATTTTGAAGTTATCTTATCATCTCTCAATGATCCCTCCTGCACCAACTCTTCATGTTGAGAAATCTCTAACTCTTCTGCTATATCATTGTGCAGTTCCACAGCAATATCTTCTTGCATGTCATCGTTGGGATTTGCAAAGACAGAGTGCATCTTCTTCACTCATGTGTAAGGGATCTTCATTTAAACTACTATCCACAGCGACCAAATATTGTTGCTCTTCTACAAATAATATTGGACACCCTGGAAATAAAAGAAAACATATTTGAATCTCTAGTTTTATTTTTACATTTACATACAGGCACATACATTGCTTCTGGTTTCACACTAGGATACCCTGTGTTGTAGGAACCAGAAACAGCAACATCACAAACATGTAAACATCCATGCCATGAGGGTGTTTTTTCCTCCCGCCCCACCAGGAGTCGAACCCGGGACGTCTCACTTGTAAAGCACAGCCCCAACTGCAACGCTATAGAGGTCGTCAAACAACATTAAGTATACCTACCTACTTGCAATGCGGCATTTCTGAATGTTTGTCACAGTATCTTGTTCATATTCCTGTCTGCAATACGGCCGGCTTAGCAGGACAACAAGCCACAGAACAATATTACTGTGCAAAGGACTACAAGCAGTGTTCCGAGTTTACAGGCCCTGTGCAGGATATCAAATAACTGCACCTGCGCGGTATCAAATATTATGTTTTTTGTGACGGTATTTCTATCCACCTTGCAGAACTACTCTCCATGCTTCGCAGTCCTGCAAGGCTCAATGCAAGACAGAATATTGAATGAATTCCTTTAGGCTATAGATAACAATAGGTGACTTACTTCGTGCATAGGTTTTTTCAACTTTGGTTAGGTTAAGAATTAGCGAGTTTTGTTCTTCAGACGTTGATGGAGATTGTTGAGGAGTTGTTTTCCATGAAAACAATGAAGGAACAGAGGTTTTCTTCAAAGTTTTTGGAGCAATATCTATAAAAAAAATACATGTTAATAAGGACATTTTAGGAGCTATTTAATACTATTCGGGCTAGGCGAGCTGTTGACGTTGGCATCTGCCACCTGTCAAACGGATTATGTGTAAGGATAGGTACAGATTGGGCAAGAACATTGCTGATAAGCTTGCTCGCATAAGCACTAATTAGTGCAAAAGATGAAATCACACCTGACTCGCGAAAGTAAGCACTCATGAGCACGGGTACGGTGCGTACTAGGCATACTCGGAAATCTTTAGGTAAACTTACCTGGCTGTAACAATGATAACGGTGTTCTATTAAAATCGGATGGCTTGAAGTGATCGGAGCATATCCTGCTATGCTTTCCTAGGGTGAATCCAGGCTTTGCTGGTTCAACAGCTTGAACCCATAGTGAACGTCGATGTTCATCACTAGGGAAACGGTGAGTACCATTTTTTTTACAAAACCTAACAACGCATGGACGATTAGGCTTTTTTTCCATGGTAACCAAAGTCTGTCGAACAGCATCAACACAGGGTGCTCGCGAAGGTATCGTGATGAAAAAATCGAAGTCCAATACACAGGCAGGGGTCAATCGTAATGGCAAGCAAATGTCCAGGGTGCACGCGGAGGTCAGTCGAGGGAAGGAGCTACAAGAGTCCGAAAGAATAGCCAGGGTCGTCGTAATAGTCACAAAACAGAGGAGAACAGGAAAACAAAACATCGCGTAACCACAGGAGAAACGGTTTGACACATCACAGACCAGCCAAAGAACACAAATTTTTGATCTGGCAACTGGCTGTGAAAGCCACGACTTTTCAACGACATCTATTGACAAATTTTGAACTTCTGAAGTTTTTTTTTTTAAAAATCCCTCATTGAAAAAATTATTGATTGTAATTTCATCGTAATCGATTAAAAACGAAAACGTTTCAATTTTGAACTTTAACAACGTTATATGAAAATTTATGAACTTTTCGTAATATTTAAAAAAAATGTTGCAATAAATTACATAGTCAGGTCATAAGTTCTGTCACATGTGCAATATGAAATAATTTAGACATGTTTGTTATTTATGTAAACATTTATATAGCAAAATGAACTTTATAAAACATAGATTCTTATGGTAATAAAGTTTATTCAAAATGACCCCCGCGATTTTGAATACAGGCCTTTATTCTGCGCGGCCAGTCGTCTATCGCAGCACGAACGAGGTCCATGTCAATATCGGCGGCTGCCTTAATCAAGGATGCCTTGAGTGACTCCAAATCAGGATGAGGCTTTGAGCAGGCCTTTTCCTCCAAGTGTTGCCATATCTTGTAATCTAACGGACTCAAATCTGGACTGGAGGAGGGCCAGTCTTCGTGCCGGATGAAGTCGATTTCACGCGCCGCCAGCCAGTCTTGTGTGCTTTTCGCTCTATGAGCTGGCGCAGAATCTTGTTGGAATACCCAGTGCCTGTTATTAAACATGGTATGAGAAACAGGTTCCACAAGGTTCTTGAGGACTGTATTTTGATACACAACTGCATTCGTTTTTACGCCTTTCTCACAAAAATGTACCTCAGTTAAGTCCCAATAAGAGACTCCCAACCAAACCATGAGCGAGGATGGAAAATGACCTCGTTGGACACGCGGAATATGGTTGCTCGCTTCTTCACTGCTGTGTGCATACACCTTATCATTTTGTTTGTCTCTCTTCCACGGTGAAAATTTTTCATCCGAAAAAATAATTTCCCGATGCTTTTTTCCCGCGTACCGCTTCAACAAAGCGCGGCATCAGTCTCAGGTCCATTAAACGAGCGTCCAAACGATGTCCTGTTTTTTTTCGATATGCCCTAAGCCCTAAGTCTTCATTTAACACCCTTTTCACCGTGGTCCTGCTTAACCCCATCTGAAGGGCCAACAGTTTCTGCTTACGTATGGGATTTCTTTTAATTCGCGCCTTCACAGATTTTATAACTGCTGGAGTCCTAACAGAGCGCGGGCGACCACTTCTTGACCTGTCATCTACACTAGAGTCTTCATTGTATCGTTTTATGGTACGATAAACGAATCTTTTGGTTATATTCAAATTTTTCAGTAAGTCGAAAATCTGAATTGGTGCGTAATCGCAACGATGCAACGCAATAACTGCGACACGGTCTTCTTTAAGTGTCCACTCCATATTAAAAACTGAGGAAAATTCTAAAAAGTACACATTTTTATTTTCATGAAAAATTCGAAATTCGAATTCAATAAACTTTTTTGTGGCCAGCGTTCTAAATTCAAAAGTTTTTATTGTGTGACAGAACTTATGACCTGACTGTGTATATGTTTTACTGAAATGACTGTTATTGTGATATAATGATACCATTGTAGTATTCGATTCGATTATTTTTACACATTGGTTAAAGTAACACAGGAATATTTCATTTGTGGTGACCTTTCCCTAATCTTTCACAATCCGCCATTATATAAAAAAGTTTTGTTTTCGTTGTTCGATTAATGTAAGTGGTGAAATATAATTCAAAGTATGGATATTTCATTATTTTTAGAGCATTTTATTTCCATTTTCCTCATAGTCGGTGTAAAAAGTTGTATGTGTCACTCAGGTGCAAAATGATTTTTCTCATGGGCTGGATTTTATCGTAGAATCCTTCGCTTCACTCTGGATTCAATGTACCGCCCTTGCCGTAAATACATCATTTTGCTCCCGTGAGACACAAATAACGAAGGGATTAGTGATGTGAGTGAGTGATGAAATGTACAGTATGGTGTATGATAGCCTTGTTATGTGGTTTGAATGGCGTTACAGCCAGAGCTGGAGTTGGCAGTTTAAATATTCACACCATAACATTCTACCACCACCCTAAATGTTCCACGAAACAATAGACGTAGGAATTCCTATATTGTGCTTTGTAGTCGATGAAGATAATTAATTTTATTGTACAAAATTACAATTTGTCAATATATGAATACTAGGTAGGTAGCTATTTACGGACCATAACAATCAAGTTCACAACAATGTACGTTGCGTTTTGCAGATTATACATCTCTGATATTGGTGGTCTGGAAAGCGCAATGTTAGTCAGCCTCTGGCCGTCTCGAGCGAGTGTGTACAGCGGCTATAATAGTCGAAGCATTATTCGGACCGACCGCAATAATGAGAAATGCCGGCGTGTCCCCTCCTGGGAGACCCCCCATGGAGATACTCTGCTGTTCCTATCACGTACCGATATTTAGAATAATTAGAGAACATTTGGAGCGGAGCGTCGTTTTGGTGTGTTGTTTATAATTTCGTATACTTATTTTATTTTACGAATACCGTGGTTTCCTGATGAGTCAAAACAGATACTTTTTATTAACTGTCAAAATGCTTATTGTATAGATTCATTCTACATACATTTTGAAGTCAAACGTTGGTCATAAAATTTCGAATATACTTTTATGTAGAATATTTCTAAAGTTATGTTGAGTGATTTCCATAATCTATAAGGTTTTGTTATGTTTACTAAATTGTTTCCTCTTTCTGTAATTAGCCCGTTTAATATTGGGTGCTTACCCATAGGTAAGCGAATTGGCGAATTTTTCTTCCAGATTCAGGAGTTCATAATTCGAGTAATTCAAAAGCTGTCTCCAGATTTTTTATTGTTTTAAAATTAATTTCAATATTTTACATCTACTTATTAAATTTTCTTTTAATTTTCAGTTTGATAACTAAAATTTTATCTTCAAAATCAGTGCCTCCTAGGAAAATGTCATCCATTTTCATGATAATATTCGTAATATTTTTTTACAGCTGACACTTTTCAAAAATTATATTAATTTTTCTGTTAGCTAAATGTTGTCTCATTCATATACACAAAGTTTATAAAATTAGGATCTGTCATTCCTAAAAAAAAAATACAAAAATGTTTCATATTCATAATTCTTTATTGAACACAGTTATTTAAAAAAGATACATTAAGAGAAAACATATGTACAAAGGCGAGCTTATCTCTAAAAAGAGATTTCTTCCAGCAAACCAAGGCATGACAGGAAATTTTATCAATAAAGGGTAGGCAGTGCACAATATCTAAACAATAATAAAATACATATAAGTAAATTACATATCTATAAAATACGGTAAATAAAAGACATACTCGTATCTAACAAACTACTAAATACGTATCAATACATACATAAACCTGTACATAAAGTTTACATATAATAATAATATACATACTACAACTATCACAAAAGAGAGAGGAAGTGCTCTTTTACCCGGTTTTTGAAAGCGAAAAGAGTCGGGCTGTCTCTTATCGCACAAGGAAGTGCGTTCCACAGTCGGACCGCCTGCAACCTGAAGGAGTGCTCATATGCGGAAGTGGTATGCCTTGGAGTGGCTAAGAGGGAGACCGTGTGAGATCTCCGTTGCCGATCTCCTGAAAAAAGATACTCAAAGCGGTCTCGAAGGTAGCTGGGGTAGCGCGGATTTTTCAATATATTGAAAAGACAAAAAAGAATATGGGAGTCTCGGCGACGACGAATCGGAAGCCACCCCAACTCTTTGCGAAATTGAGAGACGTGGTCGAATTTGCGCAGCCCGAAGGTAAACCGAATCCCGAGATTCTGAAGTCGTTCGAGTTTGTTCAGAAGATCTTCGTTCGCGCTCGCCCAACAGACATCGGCGTAGTCGATTAGCGGCAGGAGAAGGGACTGAGCAAGGGTGATTTTGGTCTGCCGCGGCAAGAAGTACAAAATTGAGTTAACTTCAATTTCTCCATACAAAACGCCAATTTCATATGTAAGGACCTAATATTAAATATAGGCGTGAGAAAATCAATAGCAAGATTTATCTCTTTGAATAATTCAAACATACTGATTGATGGATCGACTCAATGTGTACATTGCTGCTTTTCATGAAAATGTATCGATTTATACACCCGCCCTTATCGTATCAATATTGCGCCTTCTTTTCATCGCCTGAAGATGCATTTTGGTATGAACAATTGTTGTAATGTATTTCTAGTTTGGGATTGATTGATTTATTGAACCGTTCACAACCTAACGGGAATGATTTCATTTATTTTTGCGGGATAATCTGTTTTTTATTCTATTTGCGATCGGAGTCAAACGTGTTATAGACAATGTATTGGATGTTTACATGTAGTGATTGTATCCTAGCATTTATGTGTTGGTGACGTCACTGTTTCCGGTTCCTGCGACACAGGGTATCTTAGCGTGGGGCGGGAACCAATGTATAGGTATGTGCCTGTCTGTATACATGTTTATGTTTACTTTCGCTTCAGTGACCAGTCGATGCGTCGTTGTCGCCGATGTCCGTCGCTATAGCGACAGTCGACGTTATAAACGGACACCTGCTGTCGTAAATAGAAAGAAAGAAGACATTTATTTCTGATCATCCACGCGATTTCCCAAGGGTTTGCCACATTCACAGCTGCCTCGTATGTTAAACATATAGCGGTATTATATTCGCGTTACCTCCTTTCTACTTGGTCGTGAAGTCCGGAAGACTCGTCATAAGGGTTCAGTTCACCAATTGACCTTATTTTGGCAACTCTCTCATGAGCTATATTTATCTGTCGGACGTAAGACTTTTACTATGCCTGATGTACCACCATTTTGTATTAGTCCCTAGCTTTGTAACTCTACTTTGTATGTTTTAAATCGTTTATTTCCGCTTTCCTCTACTTTTAGTTTTGGCTACCACAGTCCGAAAGCAGGAAAAAAAATGACAATTCTCCCTCTGGTTGACAATATAATAATAACCTCTACATATCGTGGCGCTTACCTTGTGACGTCCCTACTTGGAGAGGAATAAAAAGATTCCAAATAGGTAGCCAACAAGAAATTTTATTTAACGTGGGTTCTCCAAATGTAGTCTGACCCTGGTTACGCAGCAACGAATCTTCCCTGCGGGTTTTGCCGTGGTCGGAGTGCCGCTGACGTCGGAGAAGTAACGGTCCGAATGCAGCCGGAGCAGGGAAGCAGGTTAGCCCGAAGCGGTGTCAGGAACCGGGAAACCGTAGGGTAGCGAGGAAAAGCGGTGATCCCGAAGAGGTGCCAGGAACCCCGAACTGGAATTCGAAACCGTTCCTCCTTTAACATCTGTTACTGCACACCGTCCGAATGCTCCACCCGCCAAGAAAAGAATAGTGTTGTCGTGGTGGTAACAATCAGAACGGAGTTACATATACAAAGGGAAATACAGTGCTAGGAATAAAAACAAGCAAGCATTCATATTTGTTATCGGCAGACCCCACTTGGGACATTTTACAAATAATCGGACATTCTACAAAATGTCCAAATGTGCAATCTGCCGGTAACATTAATTATTTCTATATATGAAAAAAGGATATTTATTTGTTTATCGGCAGACCTCACTTGGGACATTATGCAAACAATCCGGACATTTTATGAAATGCCCAAATATGAAATCTGCCGGTAACAATCAACAATTTCCACACAAAAAGGTAGCTAGTATAATTTAGTAAGCTGAACATATTTTCCAGACATTCTATAAGAAGCCAAGACACACTAACGCGTGTCTAAAAGCGGGTAGCAATTTGCGTTACAATGCGATGTGAATATCGCGAAATAATAATTAGCGAGTCTAAAAGGAATAAAACGCAACAAGCAATAAATGAAATGAGATGATTCTGGACACAAATGAGTAAGCCCGAAAGTACCTAACGGTAAGATGATTTTAAAACAGTGTCTTTCACCACTCACCTCAATCGGGGTTAATATGAAGCACAGACAAAACTAAAACGTAACTACTAGTAGTACGTTATGATTAAACGTAAGTAATTACTGTTTAGAGTCGTTCGTCGGCGTACGGTAAAAAGGGACCGTTACAGAGCGCCAGTAGGACGGACGTGCGTATAGTGCTGAGTGAGTTTTCGGAATCACGCCGGCGCCGCAAAGTCAAGTTGCGGTCACGGCTAGTTAGTTTAAAACGGGCCAATCATAGCAGAGCGAGTGAGTTGTCAACAGTGGAATGTTGCTAGTACAGCGCGTGAAAATTAATACTGTGATTACTAGCCTCATTTGGTAGTTTTATTAAGAGAATTACTACTTAAATTTAAAATAAGACCAGTTAATGATAGAGTGAAGACAACGGTAACTTACAACGTTACAATACCCCCTCGCCCAGTAAAGGGTTTTCATACGTAATGAAAATCCAAAACCTAATTCTAAATATTCTTAACTAGTTTTAGATCCTTAACATGCCAGGTGCCTAAGTCCTTTCCCGTCATATCCTCTAAAATGTATACCAAGGGTGATTTCTTAGCGGAGACGCGACATTTGGTATATTTGGGCGCTAACTTTTTACTAAAGTACTTGTCTTTATCACTCAAGACATAAGCACGTTTTAGGACAATGTCGCCTACGCTGAATTCTGCCTCTTTCCGCCTAAGATTATAGTGCGCCGTATTTTTTTTATGTGCGTGCCAAAGAGATGCCTGTACCTTATCAAAATATTTTGACAGGTGACCCAGATTTTCAGCGTAAATGTCGCGTGGCAGAAATAGTAGTTCCTCACCCAGATCGTTATCTGTATAATGAGAACCACAAGTAACCGTTTCTCGTCCGTACACGAGGAACGATGGAGTGTAGCCAGTTGCTTCATTGACGGAGTTGTTAATGGCATACTGTATTTTGGGAATATTAGTGTCCCAGGTTCTGTGGTCATTGTCCACGTAGGTGGAAATACATGTAACTATTGTTTTGTTATAGCGCTCGACAGTGTTTACTTGCGGAGTATATCTCGGAGAGAAGAATACGTTAGGTATCTTGTATTTCTTAAAGAGGGTATTTGTTACCGAGCTAATAAACTGGGTACCATTGTCAAGGAATATTGTCTGTGGGATTCCGTGGACCAGAAACACAGAGTCCTCCAGAGCCTTGACGACAGCTTCCGAAGTAGCGCGTCGCATGGGAAAAATAAGGCAATATTTTGAGAAGCAACATGTTACGACCAAAATATAACTATTCTGCTTTCGACTGACCGGAAGTGGACCTATGAAATCAATGGATATCATTTGAAACGGCCGTGAGCATTGTTTAGGTCGACCCATCGTACCCAGCGTCGGATGGTTTTGTGGTTTGTAAGTGAGACATTTTGAACAAGAACCAACAAAACGTACGACGTCTTGGTGCATGCCCGGCCAGTAGTATCGAAGAAGTAAGCGTCGATAGGTCTTGAAAATACCCAAGTGAGCAGCAGTAGGGTCAGCATGATTCTCCTCTATGACGCTGTCACGCAATTCTTTCGGCACCACTTCCTTCCAGGAAAACTCCGAAATCATTTCGCACTTATTTTTGGAGTGGCGATAGAGAGCACCACCTTCGATCAAGTAGTTAGGAAAGAGGTTCGGCTTTTCTAAACAACCGTTATAAATGTTTTTGTACCACGTGTCAGTAGTAGTCAAATTAGAGTTGACCGTACTGATAGAAGCACATGGGAAAGCACGAGATAGTGCATCTGGAATGACATTATCGACCCCACGACGATGTTTAAGTTCGAAATTAAAGGCAGACAACCTCACACACCAGCGTGCTAGTCTTCCGGTAGGGTTGTCCAGTGACAAGAACCATTTGAGCGCGGAGTGGTCGGTGTAAACGGTAAAGGTTTTTCCGTTTTCCAAGTAACACCGCCAGTGTTCTAGAGCGGTTAAAACTGCTAGCGTCTCCCTCTCGGTTATACTGTAGTTCTTCTCAGATCCCGACAACGCCCTACTCATGTATGCAATCGGATGTTCTTTACCATCAATCGTTTGTGTGAGCATGGCACCAATCCCAAAATTGCTCGCATCAGTGTGTACTTCGAACGGTAAATCGTAATTGGGACAAGAGAGAACCGGGGCTGATACAAGACACTCTTTTAGCTTATTAAAAGCATCATCAGCTTCAGTTGTCCACTGAAACTTGGGTGCGTTCTTCTTACTTGAAGTCAGCTGGTTGAGTGGTCCGGCAATAGTGCTAAAGTTGGGGACGAAACGGCGGTACCACGTGGCTGTTCCAAGGAAGCGTTTAAGATCTTTTTTTTTTGTGGGTGTTGGGAAATTAAGGATAGCCTCGACTTTTTCAGGATCAGTGCGAAGGCCATGCGCATCCACAACATAACCCAAGTACTTCAACTCATTTCTGAAGAACTTGCATTTTTCAAGGTTGATGGATAAGTTCGCTTGTTTTAATTTATGCAGCACGCCTAGTAGTAAGGACACGTGTTCCTCAAAGCTGCTGCTGATGATAATAATATCATCTAAATATGCGAACGCCTTTAGATCAAAATTCCCGAACAGAAGATCGACAAGCCTTTGTTGAGTGGCAGGGGCATTGGTGAGACCGAAAGCAGTGGTCTTAAAACGGAGAGTTCCTCTGCCTGGAACATAGAATGCAGTTTTGTCTTGATCTTCTGGAGCTATTGGAATTTGCCAGAACGCTTTCGACAAATCTACGCTAGATAAGAATTTTGCATCGCGTAGGTTGTCTAATATTTCAGTTATATAGGGTAGGTTATATGCGTCCTTTTTTGTGACCGAATTCAGTTTACGGCTGTCGAGGCAAAAGCGAGGTTGTCCATTCTTTTTATAGACAATGAGGACAGGGGACGACCAAGCGCTCTCGCAAGGTTCAACTACATCTAACGCTAGCATTTCGTCGACTTGCTCTACCAAAATTCGCTGCTTCTCAGGTGACATTCGATAGTAACGTTGTCTTATAGGTTGAGAGTCACCAGTATCGATATGGTGAGTTATAAGACTAGTTCTACCAAGGCCCATACTGTCAGTGGAGATTTCCTGGAATTGACTGACAATTGAATCGGCTGTGGACTTTTGTGAATCAGAGAGATTATCGTAAGACTGTATAAAAGTCTCATTTTTGTCGATACTTATTTCTGCCAAAGAAGAGTTGGACAAGGTGATGCTACCTAAGTATTTGGGACAAATATTGAAAATCCGCCAAAAGTCAATGCCTAGGATAAGTGGGCTGTCCACATTTGGTAACACGTAACCCTTAATAATGTGGAATTGTTCTTCAAAGTGAATGGGAAGATTGATGTAGCCAATACTTTGAAGGGACTGGCCTCCAGCAGCAGTCACGGAGATACAATCATCGGTAAATACTTTTAGACCATGGTCCGACAATAATTTATGAGAATCATTGCCGAGAATAGTGACAGCAGATCCAGAATCGAGTAGACCAGAAGCAGGGATGTCCCCGATTCTAACGGAAATATAGGGTCTACTGTCCTTTGTTGGTTTACTATCCAGAATTGAGGCGACTCTGAAACTAGAGAAGAAGTTTCTAAGGGTTTGTAGCCATTTTTCAAAATCTACTCTATCGAAATGACCCTTAGAACCGTCCCAATTCTGGCTAATTAGTTTTTTTGAACGGTAGGAGTACATTTGGGGCATTCAGGTTTCTTTACACCTTTATTACCGCACCCAAAACAGACGATGACGTCACGACTAACCTTACACTGACGAAGATCGTGAGTGTTAGAGCGGCATCTTAGACAAAAGTTATTTGACTTTACAGTTGTTGCAGGAGCGATCGCAGAGACATGGTTGTCAGATTTCGTCTTACATGGCTTGTAAGCAAATTCGGGTGCTAGTGTGTGTGTGGTAATCGTTGGTGGCTCGCGAAAGTGTGACATACGGGTTTGTATATTTTCGTAATTTTTGCACAACGTTCTCAATACCCCAATATCCACAATCTGAGTTGCCGAGGCCAACGTACTCGCATAACATGGCCGGATATTGTGCAATAGTATCTCTAATTTGTCCTCTTCGGATAATTGTTTCGATAAGCGCGAAAACATTCCTGCCATTATGGAAAGATAAATGGTTATCGTTTCTGATTCGCCCTGAGTGCGAGCCCTAATTTCAGAAAGTAGACGATAATCATAGTCAGTTTGGCTGAAATCCTCTAACAACAGAGATTTGAGATCCGACCAGTTGTTAACGCTATCTCTTATACTTCGGAACCAGTGCAATGCTTGATCGGTGAAAATTTCCGTTGCATAGGACAGAAGTTTGGAGTCCGAAATATTTCTGGCCTGACACAGTTCCGAAACCCTTTCGATAAAAGCCCGAACACATGATTTCCCGTCGTACTTCAATTTACTAAGTTCGGAAGTATTGCTACGCTCGCAAGTTACAGAAATCACGCTCGCGCCACTAACAGATGGCGTTGATTCCCTACACGCAGTATTAGACGAGGAAGATATTGAAAGGGGATCCTTTGCTTGTGATAAGAGAGCTAGGATCTTCGAATAATATTTTCGGTAAATCTCCGACAGTTGATCATGGCCCGTTTCGAACTTTTCATCCGTAGGTACCCGACTTAATCTGTGATAGACATGGTGCATCAGATTTTGTGTCCTAAGAAGAGAGGATCTATCTGGTGCAGGTCCGTCAAGAGTAGATTGCACTTTGTCCAAGATTTTGACGACTGCAAGTAAGTCGTCCTTAGGTTCAAGGTGAGATAACAGAACGTCCTCTGACGGGTATTCTGTCACAAGTTTAGTTATTTGTTTACGTAAAATTTCTACGGTAGTGCCTGGGTTTTCACCTCTGATGGCAACTTCGTACTCCAGTTCTGCTTTGTTTAGAGAGAGAAACTTAATTTGAAAAGACATGATGCAGCTCAAATAATAAATAGCAAAGAGATGAGTAGTGAAAGTGTACTGATTCCTTTAGTCGCCTCTTACGACATGCACAGGAGGAAATGCAACTGCCGTATTCTTTTTTTGATTTCCCGGGACAGCACAGGAAGAGAAATCAAGGAATTGAAAATGACGCTACTAATTAGTCTCCGTTCTGTTACAAAATGATTTATGTACGTTAGGTTTTGACGGTATGAATGAAGTGAATGACGATGTAGAAAAAAATATATATGTTAAAACTGCAAATAAAAATATTGCAACTAGTGGGTAGGTGGTTAATTTTTTTATAAGAGAACGAGAAATTAAAACCAACGTAGGAATTTGAAAAAAACACTACAATTTAAAAGTTTGAATAATAACCACGTACACAGAAGTTGCTAAGCAAAACCAAAATTACAACACAGGTAAACGTTTACAAAAACACGCACACACAAACAACTAACTACTTACAGCGTAAGCAAGGCCAGACTAACCACGTTATGGGCGCCACTGTGACGTCCCTACTTGGAGAGGAATAAAAAAGATTCCAAATAGGTAGCCAACAAGAAATTTTATTTAACGTGGGTTCTCCAAATGTAGTCTGACCCTGGTTACGCAGCAACGAATCTTCCCTGCGGGTTTTGCCGTGGTCGGAGTGCCGCTGACGTCGGAGAAGTAACGGTCCGAATGCAGCCGGAGCAGGGAAGCAGGTTAGCCCGAAGCGGTGTCAGGAACCGGGAAACCGTAGGGTAGCGAGGAAAAGCGGTGATCCCGAAGAGGTGCCAGGAACCCCGAACTGGAATTCGAAACCGTTCCTCCTTTAACATCTGTTACTGCACTCCGTCCGAATGCTCCACCCGCCAAGAAAAGAATAGTGTTGTCGTGGTGGTAACAATCAGAACGGAGTTACATATACAAAGGGAAATACAGTGCTAGGAATAAAAACAAGCAAGCATTCATATTTGTTATCGGCAGACCCCACTTGGGACATTTTACAAATAATCGGACATTCTACAAAATGTCCAAATGTGCAATCTGCCGGTAACATTAATTATTTCTATATATGAAAAAAGGATATTTATTTGTTTATCGGCAGACCTCACTTGGGACATTATGCAAACAATCCGGACATTTTATGAAATGCCCAAATATGAAATCTGCCGGTAACAATCAACAATTTCCACACAAAAAGGTAGCTAGTATAATTTAGTAAGCTGAACATATTTTCCAGACATTCTATAAGAAGCCAAGACACACTAACGCGTGTCTAAAAGCGGGTAGCAATTTGCGTTACAATGCGATGTGAATATCGCGAAATAATAATTAGCGAGTCTAAAAGGAATAAAACGCAACAAGCAATAAATGAAATGAGATGATTCTGGACACAAATGAGTAAGCCCGAAAGTACCTAACGGTAAGATGATTTTAAAACAGTGTCTTTCACCACTCACCTCAATCGGGGTTAATATGAAGCACAGACAAAACTAAAACGTAACTACTAGTAGTACGTTATGATTAAACGTAAGTAATTACTGTTTAGAGTCGTTCGTCGGCGTACGGTAAAAAGGGACCGTTACAGAGCGCCAGTAGGACGGACGTGCGTATAGTGCTGAGTGAGTTTTCGGAATCACGCCGGCGCCGCAAAGTCAAGTTGCGGTCACGGCTAGTTAGTTTAAAACGGGCCAATCATAGCAGAGCGAGTGAGTTGTCAACAGTGGAATGTTGCTAGTACAGCGCGTGAAAATTAATACTGTGATTACTAGCCTCATTTGGTAGTTTTATTAAGAGAATTACTACTTAAATTTAAAATAAGACCAGTTAATGATAGAGTGAAGACAACGGTAACTTACAACGTTACAACCTGACAGATGCACAGTTTTGCCGTCTTTTTCAGCGACAGGGTGTTAGCCCATCGGCACTTGTTTATAACGTCTAATGGTGTCAACGTACTTGTTGCAGGAATTCGCGACACTCACGAAGGAGCTCAATCAGGCGCGAGAGCAGCTGCTGGAGCGAGAGGAAGAGATCTCCGAGCTCAAGGCGGAACGAAACAACACCAGGGTAAGTCCTGCTAATGGATTAAACGAGCAATACTTGTTCATATGATTTAGCAATCATCTAACCGAAACGCCGACCGCTTTACCAACCACCCGTCGACAAGCTCACCTCTGCAGAAGAGCATCTAACCTCCTAAAGGACGATAATATTTGAATTTGGAACCGACGTCTTGTTTGTGTCCAGTGTATTTTCTAGTCTCTCGGAACGAGCCCTCTTTCCCTAACTCTCTCTCCCTTTCCCTTCCCTCCTTTCCTCCGCCTCTATTTCCAAGAACCTTACTAACTTGACTTTGAAAATCAAAAAGATATCATTTTAATTTGGAACTGATGACTTCCCACCTACAACAAAAGAGCACCTAACCTTTTTTATGAGAAAGAAGAACACTGTTATATTTGAACTTGGAACGCCTGCAGCTACTACTGGAGCATCTAGAATGCCTGGTGTCGCGGCACGAGCGCTCGCTGCGCATGACCGTGGTGAAGCGGCAGGCGGCGGCGCAGTCGGGCGTGTCCTCCGAGGTGGAGGTACTCAAGGCGCTGAAGAGTCTGTTCGAGCACCACAAGGCTTTGGACGAGAAGGTGAGCAGCAAGTTCTTTATTACGGTTCCGGACCTGGAGGGTGCCCAACGAGATCCTATTACTAAGCCTCCGTCCATCCGTCCATCTGTCTGTCCTCCTCCGACCGTCAGCGGGCTCTACCTGAGCTAAAAACTTTCTTTGACCGTGCCGATCATTCCTTTGAAGAAGCCGCATTCTATTATTTACTCCTAGAATACATACTTAACACAGGGTATTTCTTTTTTATATTAGGTAGATACCTATAACTTACTGACGGGTTTCTCCACAAAGCTGCGCAAAAGTAATGCTCTCAAACATTATTTTCATCTTTGTGTTGTCGTGGTCTACGGGTAACTTGTCATTAGCCTTGGCGCACATAGACATCAAAACGACGCCAATTTTGTCAATCCTTCATTGCGTGCAGTATCGTAATGGACTCCGAAGCGAAAAGTTGAATTGCTCTGCTGCTGATAAAAAACGTCATCGCAGTTATATGTAGAAACTTGAAATTTTGACAGTGTGTTTTGCCGCTCTATAACTACATGCTATATATAAAATTGAAGAGGGTCGGTGAGACGTGTGTTTTGGCGTTTTTCTTTTGCGATGGTACGGACGTATGCGAGTTCGACTCGGACTTGACAGATCTTTTTACCCAAATCTAGCAAAAAAAAAAAACAGTTATTGGACCCTTTAGTACTACTAAATACTCTTATTTTGATTCTTGTACGTGAAGAAGAGGTAGAATAACTATCAAGGCAAGGGCAACTCAAGCTTATTTATCCAAGAATCCTTGAATCACATGAATTAAGGAGGAGAAAGGGGCTGGGAAATACATAGGTCTCTTTTTAGAAACTCGTCTAGTGTCGTCTTCTGTACAAAAATATTCTTTCAGTTGGTAAATTGCTTTTTTCCGTTTCCAGGTTCGGGAAAGATTACGGGTAGCGTTAGAAAGGAACACAGCACTAGAAGAAGAATTAGCTTTAACCAAAGAAGAGGTGAGTACCTATTCTTTTATTTACTATGTTTTTCAAGTGTCTTTCAATTCTTCATAACATTTCAACCTGTTGTATTTCATATTTCTTGCTGGCATTCATATTTTTGCCTTTCCTCCCTGGCATTAAGTTTTATTTTCCCCTCATTGTACAATCCTCTTCCACATACCATACCTCTATAGGTTTATTGGCATGTCGAATGTAATTACACAAATATTTAGGTAAGTAATATATGTGCCCGTGCATAAATATGTATTGTCTATATCCATAACAGTTAACGCAGTACAAATCGAGCAGCGGACAAGAAGGCGACAAGCCGAAGGAGAACGGTCAACTGCCGAGCGGCTCGCCCGAGCAGAACGGCGAACAGATCCAGCCTAAGGTATGGAAGCATGAGCGTGCAGAGTTCACACTGTTTCGACTGCTAGAAGAACGGACATCCTACATCCATTCATACAAATCTGAATAGACAACAAAGACTTAGTGTTACTAGACGAGTCAACGAACGATTCTGAATAGAAAAGTCGAAAGAAGAAAGTTTGACTTCGGAACTTTGTTTGGAGTAGTTCATACAGTAGCTCACAATCCAGGATAAGGATTGGGTGTAGGTAAGTGTATAGAATCAAAGTTGTAGATGATTTTATCAGATTTAATTATGTAGTACAACAACATTTCCTAACATTGTCGTTTTTGAGATGTAAACAAAAAACCATACATGGGACCTTCTTTGTGCCCCCAGGGCTCACCTCAGAGGGATCTGGACTTTTAGTATGTTATTTTTTTCAAAATTCATCATACACAAATACAAACGATGGAACTAGCCTTAATGTCAACAGCTACAACTAGTTATTCGTTTAAAATGATGTTTGTTTTGTTTTTACCAGATTGGACGTCTACAAAAAACATATAACATACATTTATTAAAAACTGGTGTGTTGAGATCTGTGATGGAGGTATTAAACAAGAATCTCAATGACTCATTTGTGTGGTGGGACAATAGCAAGTTGTCATACTTATTAAAGGAAGATAAGGAATCTTAACAACACTTACGTAAACCTAGAAGTACTCTATGCCTTTCCTAAATGTTTCACTGTGTGAATAGAAAGTACTAGGTAAATTGCAAGAAAGCAAGAAGTGGTTCAATTGGTGGGTAACATACTATCGCCACTGCCGTCAATTTGCCAGCGAGTCTAGCGTAGTAACTCACGCACACACCGATACCTGAGTCGATCATGCGGTATAGCTTCTTGTTTCTGTGCACAGTAGTGATGGAGTAACCGGCAAGATTTATATCTATCGATGAACGATAAATCCTAATCTCGTGTGCGTCTTATAAGTGAAACTGTTAGAATGATACGGGTTTTTTTATTAAATGAAATAAAACGTCCCCTTTCGAAATCAAACTTACTGTTTTCGACTTTTCCACCCAGACCTCTTTTGTGAGCACTCATTTACTAAGCTAAACACTTTTTCCTATGACAGGAGCATTTGATGAAGATTCTACATTTTAAAATTTAGTAAGTGAATGGATGTCAGATGAAATTAGTCTTCTCACGTGGTCTACGTGTCAGGCGTTCACTTGGAAATTACAGTATGAACACGTTGATTTTTTAGTTACATTGTTATTATCAAGCGAAATATATTGCTTTTTGTTTTTGGAACTACATTCTGAGATTTCTAGCACCTCGCTTAAATGTTCAATTTACACTTGGTAAAAAGAGTGCCTACTTTTTGGGTTGATAAAATCGCAAAGGGACAAAATTCAAAATTAAATTATTTTCAAAACCACACGCTACAAAAACTGTTTCGGTCTCTAGACGCTTTGTGAATGGTGACTGTGCATTATTTGTTTTGAACATTTTAAAGTGTTGAGTTGTTGTGCTTACTCAATTTCAAAGGAAGTTTAAACCTAAAGTTGAGTAAATCTAATTACAAGGAGGTTGTATATTTCGTTGACATAAAAAAATCTCAATAAAACATGCAACCTCTTTTTTGCGTGTTAGCAGAAATGTTAACAAATGTCTCTACTAGTGTAGCATGATCTGTTTTAAACTTATTTTTTTCTCTAATGGACAACGCAGGAACAAAATAGTATCGAAGATTCGGAGACTGGCAAGGCGAAAGTGACAGAACTACAAAACACTGTCACCAAACAGGTTAGCACGTGAGCCAATACGCCGCCAAAATTACCAACGGAGTCAGCATGGAGCTGCAAAATAATAGCAGCAGAATATTTTCTAAATTATGTCCTCATCCGAAACAAAAGTAGCATAACCTACTCAGACCCATCACAGATGCAGCTTGTTACTTTTTGGCACACAAATACCCACACATTCGCTAATGCTGGCTCCTTGCATCGCATACCAAAAACAAGTGATAGACCGATCGTCTACAATATTGACAACATTGCATGTGTCGCCGTCTACCGCAACTCATCCTAAATAATGCAAAAAATCTGTTCGATATATTTATGAGTTTATTAGGTCAGGCATGAAGTGAACCTCTGTAAATGTACCTAGTGTTAAAGGTGTATAAATTATAGCACATGTATCATTAATTTACGGCCGATTTTTCAATCGCTAGATAAAGTTTATCTGAGGGATATGTACCTTTGAAATGTCAAATAAAGCTATCTGCCTGTTTATCTGGGGATTGAAACATCGCCCCATAATAGCATAAATATGAAGTAATTTTATCAACAAGTAATGCATGTAGCTTTTGATACGCATGATAATTTGCTTTGGGCTATTCATTTCAGATTAAGTAGCTGCGTGGGAGACTGCAGACTAGAAGGCATTTTAGATTGTTAATTAATAAGTAACCTACAGACTGGACCTATCACTGTCACTAACACATATCACACAACCTTTAGGTATTACATAAACCAGTCGAAATCATTGGTAATTGGGATTTTATGTTGACTTTATCAATATTATTTCATCTACCTAACATTAATCCGTAAGTCTTCTTATAATAATGCATTTATGGTACAGTCAAACAAATCCAAGCTGTTTCACAGTTGCGCTCTTTTGCCACGAACATAAGGTAGAAAAGTGGTACAGCATACTTTTATTTGACTGTACTTATTTTTGTAAATTTAATGCTGAGGTATGGCAGTCGTAAATATGGCTTGTGTGGCACAAAAATATTTCATGGCCGAATTTACTGAGTGCAGCTCAAATAAAGTGTTGCTTTAATGTATTGGTCAGTAAAGCGAGCAAGAGACAGTGACAGTATGATTTGTGTCCGGAAAACATTGCTCAGAAGGTAAAAGGCTTCGGGACACCGCAGGCGGGACAGGGGCGGGCGGGGCGAATATTGTGAAATGGCCGCCACAGAGAGACAACACCGCGGGCCCGCTTTCGAATTTGGTGTGACATGGCATCAATGTTTCTTTTATTTGACACCCGCCCGCCCCGCCGCCCCGCCGCCGACCCGAACCTAGTGTGCCGGGGCTTTGAAAGAGCAACAAGAACTGTCCAGGACTATTATGCCTCGTTCGGTATTCCGTATAAAATATAAAAGAATGAAAAGCTTTTACATGTTGAGAAGCCGACATTTTGGTAACATTACATATTAAAACTGTCATTTTGCGAAGTTAATGGTTTGAGAATTTGACATTTTGTGATGATGACTTTTGGAGACATTGCATTTACATTTTGAGAGGATGACATTTGATATCTTTAGATATTGACGTTTTGGTATTTTTAAGAATTTCATATTTTGAAATGGTGACTTTTTGAGAAATTGTCATTTGAGTTCTTGACAATTCAATAATTTGACATTTTGTGATGCTGCTTGAAATCGTCATTTTAGGACCGAAAATAGCATTTAGTTTGACACAAAGTCAACCAACTTCCTAAATTCAAGCCCAAATCTCGCATCTTGTGCTTGCATGCCTGGCTGGCCCCACAGGCCTCACAGTCGGCGGAACATTATAATAATAATAATAATAATACCTTGGACACTATTTACACACATTGATCTAGCCCCAAACTAGGATTCCCTGTATCTTGGGTACTAGACAACGAAACACATACTTATATAGATAAATATTATACTTAGATAGATAAACAACCAAAGATAAATATTGTACTTAGACAAACAACCATGACTAGGGTACAAACATCCGTTCTCATCAAACAAATATTTGCCCCCACCGGGACTCGAACCCGGGACCCTTGGGTTCGTAGGCAGTTGATATTAGACATTATGACAGTTGATATTAGACATTATGACAGTTGATATTAGACATTATGACAGTTGATATTTGACATGTGGACATTTGAGACATCGTGATGACAATTGGTATTTGACATGTTGGCAATTGTTATATCGACAGTGTCATAAGTATAACTTGTACGGTGTTGACAGTCGGCGGAGCTCAGCTCGTGGCAGCGGCGCGTGGCCGAGCTGAACAACAAGGTCAGCGACCTGGAGGAGCGCCTCGCCAAGGGGGAGAAGGACTTGCTGAAGAAGCAGGACGAATGCTCGAAGCTGCAGCGGGACTTGAGGGAGAATGTCGCGCAGAAGGAGGACCAGGTTGGCAACAAACTTCTTTTTAACATTATTTGCTGGAAGCGATCTAGTTTCGACGAATCTGTGCAGCACTCAGAAAAGTTTGGTTTAGCAAAGTACCAATTTGGCTTGGTTAAAAATATGTTGGTTACACTCCATCGAGACTTATTTATAAAACGTATTACAGCTTTGTTAAATATAAGGACTAGAGGGCTCAAGCAAGGCAAATATCAGTACAATACAATGCCGTGCAAACCCAGCCTAACAAGAATCTTGACGCATTCCAGGAAGAGCGCATCGCGACGCTAGAGAAACGCTACCTGAACGCGCAGCGAGAGTCCACCTCCTTGCACGACCTCAATGAGAAGCTGGAACAGGAGCTGCAGCACAAGCAGGCGCAGCTCAAGGTAGAGTAGAAATAACAACCTCTGACATACGGACAGGCGGAGGCATATTGTAGGAGAAGCGAAAAAAAAAACGGTCAAGTGCGAGACGAACTTGTATACGAAGGGTTCACCATCATACGCGAAAATTCGCAATAAAACATGTCTGTTGTATGGGTAGCACAGTTTTTTTTAAATGCGCATAGTTAATTATTTGTTGCTATAGCGGAAACAGATATCTCACATTCTGTGAAAATATCAACTCTCTACATATTACCAAGTCAACTCTCACTGTATTAGTCTGCAGCACGCAAACTGCTTAGAGCGGGCGCGCACGAGTGACTTATTTGACAGAACTATGCGTCAGTATTCCTTTCCTTTGGAAGATGGAGATTGAAGAGCTCTGTTGTCACGCATGCGCGCCCGCGTTTACTGTAAGCGCTGTCTCAAATATATTCTGGAAGCGAACTGGAGGACTCCCCAGCTTACTGTCAGCCTAGAGAAACGATGCCCTTAGTGTACCAATGTATTCCTGTATTTTTTATTCTAGTTGCAAGAAGAAAAAACCTCCGCCATCGAAGAGAAACTCGAGCTGTCCTCTCAAAAGCTCTCCCAGATGTCGTCACTTCCGGAGATGGAGGAACAGCTGAAGGCTAGGTTCGAGGCCCTGAGTCAGGTGAGGCCTGCCGTGACCGAGGGGCATGTAAGTTGGACTATGGTGGTGCAAATGTGCTCTGTGGCTTTGGACGTTGTCATGTTTCTCGAAGTTTAACGGAAGTCTAATGGGCAGTTTCACAAACTCAGGATAAGCCCTATCTGACTGATCAATCAGAAATGTTTTGCGTGAAATCACGATGTATCTGTAAGATACGGCTTACCTGTGAAAATGGCTGTTAGAATAATATCTCATAGAAACCTAATGCGCGGCCCAGAAATATCCAAAGTAAAGCGCCACCATTTTGATATGGGGTCGCACTATGGCACTCTCAGCCGAAAACATGAAGCAAATATCCTTTATTAATATTGGTTATTGGCAAAAACAACTCACGTCAATGGATTAGGTTTTTTTTGGAAATACCCACTTCGTATTTTGTACAAAAAGCCATCCATGGGTGAAGTTTAAGAATAATCCGTCTACTTATGGTTGATTAACAAAAACATATATAGAATCAATCTTTATTTTACACCCAAACGATTTCAAATATTGTCCAAGTAAGAATTTATAGACTATTTAATTATCAGCTATATATTTTTTAAACATGACGATGTCCAAAGAAATGGAGTATCGATGTTTGTTTGAATACGCCCGAATTATTTACTGCTGCTTTTAGAATATTTGATCTTATGACATTCTTCTGACAATGTCTAGAAAACGCTGATTAATCGAAAAGCCCTGTAAAAAGAACTGTTGTCTTGTATTTAATTGGCCATTGTAGTTTGAGCTGCAGTTAGGAATTCGGACGGTAGCATAACTGTACCAACTGAGAATGTCTCCCATGTGGGCTAGTTTTGACACAACTTGTTATCCCTGTCTTGCCAATATGAAGGGAATAACATCATCGCAATATGTCAAAATTAGTCGACTAGAGATTTTCAAACACTTGCTAGCCTTCAATGAAATATAGCCAGATGGCGTGGCAAAAGCACAGGATTCCGTATATATAAATATATGTACTGACGCCTTTGTAGACATTTTCATAAAAATATGCTTTTTCCATTTTCATTGAAGGCAAGTTCAATAGTATGATTGACCTAAGGTTAGATTTGGAAGAAAGCTGGTGCGTTGTAAGCTGTGCCTATACAGAGAGTCTTGCTACAGTGCCGCCACGATCAGAGTACTTATTGCGAATTGGGGAACAAGTGTCTCAAGATGGCCGATAGTTCGTCGATGAATAATGATACAACTTATAAGTACTTTTATCTTAGATTCACTGAACACAGGACTCCAATAATTCCCGAAAATAATCATTATGAATTCACGGTCATCAATCATAATTTACATCATTGAAACGCATCTATGCATTCTTCCACTAAAAGCTATCATTATCTAGTTGTGCATCATATCGATCCCCAGACCCCAACTCAGAAATCTCACAAAAAAAATGACTGTCTGAGCCAATCAGAACTCAAAAGTCCCGCTTCATGAGAAAATCATAATCTTAACCCAGCGTCCCAAATCACCTTACCTCAGCTCAGAATCTAGCGTTCGTTTTGAATTCAGAACCAGTCACGTTGTTTCAACCCCACTACGCATTTACAAACGACCCGGTCGAATCTAAACGAACGCTAATCTAGTCGGCAGAAATAATTCATCAAACATTTTGTCCATCTATCGTTTGTGTCATCGTCATAAATGTCTCTTAGTCTTGCCACCCTGACCCCAATCTTCAGGCGCAAGAACGGCACGGCTCAGCCGAAGAGCGGATCCAGCGACTGGAAGCCAGCATCGAAGAGAAGAATGCAGAGCTCGTGCGACTGAACCAGAGGCTGAGGATGAATGAGGAGCATAACACGAGGCTGTCTGCAACTGTGGACAAACTGCTCGCTGAGAGTAATGACAGGTAACGTATCATACGGGAACTGCTCACTTTAGATGCCAGAGGTACAGGCCCGCCAGATATCTTGGCCTTTAAGCGAGCAGTCACCTCTTCTTCTCGCCCATGCATCGTCCATTTCTCTTGCACCCATGCGCCACTTCCCGCTCCGGACGGTATTCAGATGCGGGACGTGTAGTTCTGGCTATGCTCGGTAGTTAAATTATGCTTCTTTGCTGTCCTCGGGATTTCTCAAGCATTTCTCTCTGAGCTTGAGAATAAAGCTTTTGACGTAAGACGTTAGGTTACCCCCTTGCTGTATAATCTATTTACATTGTGTCATCTTCCCGTATAGGCTGATAGTCGTGAATTTAAGGGCCTATTTTCAGTTCCTAAGTTTTAGGAACTCTATATAGATACTTTCAAAACACGTCAAAAAATTCCTATTCAAATATAAATTTAAAGATGTGTTAATGACAAAAAATTATGGGATTTGACGTTTGTTTCGAGGTTAACTACGTTTTATATTTTTGTAGTAACAATGTAATTTATTCATTTGAAAAATATTACAAACAATACTATCCACAAACGCCTCGTCAATAGTACATTTCGTACCAGTTCGCAAAGGCTTATTTCGGCTCGGGTCGTAGCGAGGTTCTTAAAGAAGCCTTTTCGAACCAATTGCGAATATAATTTTTCCGCCTGAGAACCCAAAATCAAACGGCAAAGGTGCTATTTTGAGGTCAGAAAGCGGAAAAATACATTTAAACATCAATCAAAAATTATAAAACATCAAAACATTAAATTAACCGAATAAGAGTTCCGTGGTCTAATGAGTTTCACGCTTGCTTCTCACACAGGAGATGCAGGTTCCAATCCTGACCATGTACTAAACCTTAAGTACATTATCGTATGTTCGTGTTTCGGATGAAACGTTACTACTATCGCTACGTGGTAGTGGTCGTAAAATCCCTCCATCAACCAGCACTGAGCCAGCGTGATGGAGTATGGCTTAATCTTACTCGCATTTTTTTTTTTTCAGTGATCAGAAATTTATTAAGCAAAAGATTCATGAAAATAAGTACAGAGAATATAAATCTTACTCGCATCAATCAAATCAAATCAAATCAAAAATCATTTATTTCCATAGGATGTAACAACTTACATCACTTAGATCCGTCATTACATGTGAGTTCACTAACACAATGGCGGAATCTGTGGAGAAGAGCTCACCGAAGAAACTCCACAGTCGTCGCATATTTTGCGTTTCCTTTTTTAAATAAAATATTGTCAAATTACAAAATGAATGCTAATTATATATCGAAACAGCCTGTTACTCAAACAATCTATTCCCATGGACATCTGTCCTCTAAGTAATCAGATATCCTATAGTAACCTTTTTTATACAATTTCTGTTTTATTATTATTTTAAACTTGTCTAAAGGTAAGTTTTTAATATCAGTAGGGACCTTATTGTAATAGCGTATACAATTGCCTTTAAAAGAATTACTAATTTTATGTAGTCGGCTTACATAAGCAACCAACTTGTCTTTATTTCTAGTATTAAAATTGTGTATATCACTGTACTTCTGAAAATTAGTGTATATCACTGTACTTCTGAAAATTAGTGTATATCACTGTACTTCTGAAAATTAGAAATGTACCCATCCGGGTAAAGGCCTATGCCCCTCGGTGGGGACATTAATGGGCTACATTTATTATTATTTATTTAACCGAATAAACCGCCCCAAGCATTACCACGCCGCGCGGCACAGCCAGTCAAGACCTGTGCCCCTCAGGCGACGTCCCAGCTCCCTAACAAGCAGTTACCCTGCGGCCGCCATACCCCAGTCGTCTCAGGCGCCAGCAGTACAAACATGTAGTTCGCCATGAGAGCGGCATACTTTACTTCCGTCTTTATTATGTATTACTATTGTTTCCACCGCCAGATTACAAGTTCATCTCAAGGAGCGCATGCATGCCCTCGACGAGAAGAACGCTCTCACCCACGAGCTCGAGAAGACGAGGAAGTATGCCGAGGAGCTGCAGATTGAGAAGCAGGAGATTCTGAAGGAGCTGGCCAAGTGGCGGATGGAGACTGAACAGGTGAGTGAACGATTATGATGAATGAATGTCGTTGGCACTCCAGAGCTGGAGACGAGGCAGGAAACAACAGCATTATATAGATAGTTACATATACATAGTGAACGTATTTTTATATTGAACTGCCTTGGGAGAAAAATACTTAAAAGCGAGGCAAGCATAGAAAAAAACAAGGCGTTTGTCCGTCACCCTTTTTTATTTTACGGCTCTGAATTCTTGTCCTTTAGCTAGGTCCGTCACCTTGGTATTAAATAAAATAATGAATGAATAAAACGGTCTTGTACTAATAGAATCCAGGTTATTCCCGTGATGTCATATGGACTCATCTGGCATGTAATATGGACCCATCTGGCAGCTGTTGCAGGATATACTGATTTTCCTCGAAGCCGCTTGAACTCCTCACTAAGCGTATGTGACTCTCCCTTGAAGCCATTTCTTCTCCACGTTCCAGCTGAAACGGCAGATGTTGCAGCAGGAAATCGCGTTCAACATCCAGCAGACAGACGCATTAACGCGTTCGCTGTCGCCCGGCGCGCCGCAGCAGCCGCCACCGCAGGCGCTCTTCCAGGGGAAGGTACCGTCCCCGCACCACGCTCACGAGTTGACCAGAACTAATGATCATCATCAAGCTGTCAGGAACACACTGTGGATAGGCCTCCTCATGTGCACGCCACTCCACTCGGTCCTGTGAACCCGCGTCCATCGGTAGATCAGTTCTACGTCTCGGTCACCGATCTGGTCCATCCGCCATATGCTCGCCTTGCCAAGTGTCCAGCCCACTTCCACCTGAGCCGTGTTAGAGTTCCGCGGCTGAATTTACGTTCCGACGCTTTCACACTACGAGCGGAAATTCCGCGATGATTCAGGCATGGTGTGTTTTGACATCCACCTGGTCACGAACATGGAGTATGAAAGTAGCCGCACCAATAACTTTGTAAACTATATTTTGCGGTCTTAAACCCAACCTAATGAGTTATCACTAAAATTATATAGCCTGTTTATCTCACGGTCTCTATAAATCCAACGACATCTCATTTGTTAAAATCCGTCACGCTGTTTGGACAATATGTAGCGATTTTTTGAAATTTTAAAACCTCAAATCTCAACAATAACCACCATTTTGAAAGAAAAAAAACAAAAACTGAAACGACAAAAAATGTATTCACAAATTCAAAGTTCACGGGAATCTGTTTAGAAATGCGGCCCGTAGAGAATATCATCCGGACATACGAAAGCATTTTTGCCCAATCTCAGAGACCCTTCGCTCGCTTTGCTCGCTCGGTTAATAAATGAGTGCCTTTTTAGTCCCGCCCAGTCACCTTCCTTGCAGACTGTACTGCAAGCATATGGCGTAGCGTCATCCCTTAGGTGGTATAGGCGTTTTGTTACCGATGTTTAGATTTGTAACTGAAAACCAGAGCTGTTCCACAAAAATCCCCTGAGGGTACCAGACAAAAATCCCCTCAGGGTACCAGTCTTCATGTACGGGTTGCTGGCATGTTTAATGGTTTGTCCGTCTACAGACGAATTTCGCCATTTAAAATTCTTAGCTAAAACTTACTATCCTAATCAAGAGTGTAATGATAAAGGCCAAAATATTTATTTAAATCCATTTCCTTGTTTTTCCAGCTTGACGGCTCGTGGGAAAAGCTACAGCAGGCGCATGTTCTGGCGAACGTTCAGCAGGCGTTCGACGTGTCAAGCGACGCTGAGGTAAACATACATGTTTACATACAAGACCATTGTCCACGTCATGCTTCTATCATTCTAAATTCAGTTTCAATAAACAATAAGTTGCCGATGTCTCTCAAAGAAACTCCTAATCTTTTAATTCACACATCAGGAAGATTGAGAAAGACACCTTATTGTCTAACTAAAATCCACCGTAACATTTACGTAATTCTGTGAAATAGCCATAATGACGATTGGAGATGGCACCCAAAGAAGAAGAGCAATTGGCGATTAGTGCACCTATAAGTATGAAATATAGGTGAAAACTTGTTATTAGTTTAGACGTATGCATTTATGCACTTAAAATAATAATAAAATAATAATACATATGTAAGTTTTCGTGATAAAATAAAAATAACAAAAATGCATGAGAAAACGGTCACAATTCAACAAATAGGATCGCTTGGCACATTCCAGAACGACGAGTCTGACGGCGGCGTGGAAGGGCACACGGACGCCGCCGCCCTGGCCCTCATGCTGCAGGAGCAGCTCGACGCCATCAACACGGAGATCCGGCTCATCCAGGAGGAGAAGCAGTCGACGGAGGCGCGGGCCGAGGAGCTGGAGTCGCGGGTGAGCTGGGACTCTGTATGTCGACCAATACCTACCCTGCTACCCTTTAGGAGTTCAGGTGGAGCCATCAACACGGAGATCCCGCTCATCCAGGAGGAGAAGCAGTCGACGGAGGCGCGGGCCGAGGAGCTGGAGTCGCGGGTGAGCTGGGACTCTGTATGTCGACCAATACCTACCCTGCTACCCTTTAGGAGTTCAGGTGGAGCCATCAACACGGAGATCCCGCTCATCCAGGAGGAGAAGCAGTCGACGGAGGCGCGGGCCGAGGAGCTGGAGTCGCGGGTGAGCTGGGACTCTGTATGTCGACCAATACCTACCCTGCTACCCTTTAGGAGTTCAGGTGTAGCCATCACCACGGAGATCCGGCTCATCCAGGAGGAGAAGCAGTCGACGGAGGCGCGGGCCGAGGAGCTGGTGTCGCGGGTGAGCTGGGACTCTGTATGTCGACCAATACCTATCCTGCTACCCTTTAGGAGTTCAGGTGGAGCCATCAACACGGAGATCCGGCTCATCCAGGAGGAAAAGCAGTCGACGGAGGCGCGGGCCGAGGAGTTGGAGTCTCGGCCGTGGAGCTGGACTTGCGGGTGAGCTGGGGCTCTGTATGTCGCCCAATCAACACCACGCTACACGAATTGCCCCGCCTCTAATAACTGATCTTGTTGATTTATCATTACTGAACTTGCCAATCGTAAGAATTTTTATTTTTCATGGATGACGAAAGATGCCTGACAGGAGTCTTATTGGCTCGGTGTAGTAGGACAATAACTACATAACCTCTATTTCGCATCTGGGAATTTTCTCATGACCCCTTAACTAATATAGCAATTGATCTATTGTTCCCAGGTGGGCAGCTACGAGCATATGAACGTGTTGTCCCGGAGGGGGGAGTCCCCGCCCCTGGCCGCCTCGCCCTCTAGGCCGCACCTGGCTCCGCACCATAAGTACCATACGGTAAGTTAGGCAAAAAGTACCTCATTGCAATATCTACTCGTACATGCAAAATGTCATCTTCATAAGTCAAGTAGTTTGATTTCGGGGTTGGATTTCGCCAAATCCCTTCTTAGTGCTACGCTACGCTACATAAGGAATCCCTGTACAAAGTTTCATGACTCTGGGTCCACCGGTTTCTGTTTTGCGTTGTCTGTCAGCTGCTAGGTCAGTTTAGGACATTCTGACCAAAAAACTGCAATTAAAAGATCCAAGAAGTTGTGGTATGGCCACAGACAGAACTAAATAACATAATGTGCTAAAAGCTAACAAACAATTTATTGCGCAGTGCGTTACCCTTACAAACAGGTTTTCCCATAGCTTATGCAAGTTAGACAGCATAATTATGTACAGCAAATACATAAAGGAGACCATATACTATAAAGATATAATAAAAATACATAACAAGATAATCTACTATAAAGGGCTTATATTTGACTCTCATCCAAACATATAAAAGTTAATCATATTACTTGCATGATTTATTTATTTTTTCTTTAAAACCATTACTGTGAACTGCTATGGTACCTAAGTAAACCTTTGACCATCAAGTCCGAACCTTTAAGCATCTACCCTGTAATCCCTTAATCTGTCTCAAACCTGTAAAGTTAGTGTTGTACGCTAGTCACATAAACACCTATGTACAATATAGGCGCCAGCAGCGATGTCGCCTGCCCACGGCCACTACAGGAGCCCCAGCCAGGCCTCAGAGAGTCTGCCATCCAGTCAGGTTGGTTCCTGCGGGAATGTACGCGGCAATTACGCAGTTTGTGGCTTTGCGGTGCGCAGACGCGAAGGCGCTGTTTGGTTGGAGAGATATGTTTGCTGCGCTCTGAATTGAATGAAATTACTAGTTGACCAATTTTTTGCGCATTACAATAGCAATCATGGATAAAGCCTTCGACTTGGAACGTAGCCTCAGTGACAGGACTGATTGCTGTGAACCATGGACCAATCCACTCATCTATTGCACTTAAATTCTAAAGAATTACCCTGCCTGTGTGAACGCTGAAGTTTGCACAACTGCAATATCACAAGCTTTGTGTATTATATTCTACTGCATATACCGATAAGTCTTCTTCTTCTTATGATCCAATCGCATGGATTTCACCCGCCCCGCAAAGCTTCAATAAACACCCTGTTACTACAGCCTACTGAAGGCGGTAGCTAGTATAGTAATATCTACATTTAAAATGTATTACACCGAAATCGCTTATGTCAATGTACCTCAATATATTAAATGAAGTATTTATAATAAGTGTATAGCTTTTGTGAAACACCGCCTTTTATATAAAGCCTTGACTGAATAGTGTTTATATACTTAGATGCTAAGTAACTTTAATTTAATTTAAAGTATGTTTTAGTATGGTATTTTAAATCACCGTAAAAAAATTTACTTCCAACTTTCTTTGTAAATAAATATATCACATAAATGTAGTTATGTTTCTGGTAGAACAGAAACTATGTATGATACTTAAAATTCTTCGTATATTGTTAGTGTTTTCATATCAGTAGAATATTTGTTACGGGTATAAGATAAGATCTCTCTAGAACTTCGTTTTAATCTATTTAAAGTTTAAAAAATACATAGTTATAGCAGACAACAGAGTTATGTAGTTTTTTATGCACGACCTTAAAATGCACATGTAATCATATTGATATACATTATCCATACAAAACAAACTATCACCCTCCAAAGAGTTGTTACTTTAGACAAAAAAACGTTTTCATAAGACAAAAAAATACAAAATTCATTATACTTGTTTTCCATTTCTCTCTCTCAGTTCTCACTTCCCTTTTTCTAGGGTACTTTTTTTCATATTAATTCCAAACAGATACAATTACACGTCACATTACAAGAAAACATTTAAAAATCCAAGCTTATCTCTAGAAAACTAAGGAATGAAGGGAAAAGCTATTAAGAAAGGGAGGTCACTATATCATCCCTCTCGGCCCCCAGCTCCAACTATGCGAGGATGGCGCTCCGCAGTCAGTGCAGGGCATGGCGCCATGCGAGGGGGCGGAGTCGCCACTGACGGCACGCTCGTTGCGACTCGAGCGTGCGGCCCGGGCGCTCCACGCGGAGAGGGACAGGCTGCGCACGCACTACCAACCTTATGATACGTGAGTACAATTAGCACTGCTACAAAACTGTACAGGCTGAGCCCAGACTAAATGATTAAGGTGGTTATCCGTTTATGAACTTTAAATGACCCCACCGAGAGGCATCTGCCTTTATTTGAAATCAACTAAGATCGAGCCACACTTCTCTATCCTGGCTCAAAGGGTAACGAGCTAGTGGCCAATTAGAACGAAAATCAGTTATATAAAACCTGTGAGTAAAATTCTGCCTGTGCTGAGTTGTCACCTCTTTCTCTCTCATCCCACATTATACTATGCGAGAAAGTATATTTTTTTGTTGGAGGGGAAAAAAATGGAATTACCCGTGCCCAGGAGTCAGACCTCCCTCCTATGTCCGGGTCCCCACATATCGAGCGGGCATCAGCTCGTGTAGTACACGGACTAAAAACAACCCCTTTATGTTTGCAGTTGTCTGTCTAAGACTTTACTGTGAGCCATGGCCTCGGTATACTCGGCCTACCTGCAATTTGCCCTTTTGGGCGATATATATGTGTATATGATATATATGGGAGGAGTTTGCCTGCTTACCCGATTTTACGAGCGGACATCAGCTCATAGTCAGAGGGCTTGATAGCGGCATTTTAGGGGGGCAGATAGCCCCCCGCTACTAAGAGGTGGTTATTTATAATTTTTAAAAACCTATCCTAATCCTAAACTACTCTATATTTAGGTCATTTAGGGGGGCTCTAACCTCAGTCCGGGAGGTTTAAAGGAGTAGGGGGAGACTGTGTGTCCGTCGAATCAAGACGGCGATCTCTTTCAATCCAAATTTGGTATCTGAGACGCTGTAATGCTTCGGGAACACAGCCTTCATCAAGTTGACGTGCCTGGTTGGGCTTTAAGAGCTTTCGTGATATCGTCCTCCGGTTCTAGGAGGGCGTCTTTGGGGTGCCTTTTGAAAAGGTGTTTCTTATATATCTGGGGTCGGATCATAAAGGGGGATGCTATGTACGATAAGCGGGTTTGGGTGGCTAGATGCATTAATGAAGAAGCGTTCGGACGCTTCTTTCATATATTGCTTTGCTGTGGGGAGTCTAAAGTCACTATGGAGGTCTACGTTGCGCATGTACCACGGGGCACCTACGGCTTTCGCATGAAGCGGTTTTGTAAAACCTGAAGGGGCTTAAGGGAGTGGGAGCAGTGTGCAAAGACTGGACTTGCATATGTGAAGACCGGACGGATGCAAGTATTAAATAGAGTCATTTTGCAGCGCAATGGGAGTTTGCTTTTACTTCTCATGAGCGGGTGAAGCCTACCCATGTAGAAAGCTGCTTTGTCGCGGACCGTTTTAATGTGGGAATGCGGGAAAGAACAACTTGGCGCGAACTATACGTACCGTTATTAACTGTCACGATTTCTGTGTTTTGTCTTCCACGCTGCGTCACCAGGACCTCAATGATGTCGGGAAGCATGGCCAGGATCCCCATACACAGGTGCTCAACTAAACCTAGACCTAGCATTACTCCTAGACCTAGATATACAGAGCTCAAGCCGTCTTATAACAGCAAAAACAGTCTGTCGGTCATCTACAACATGTGGTGTGATTGCCCCGACTCACAGTTCAACTATGTACCACATAAACTTTGTATGAAGTCTAATTCATTCAAGTTTTTGAGCACTCATTTATTCCATCATCCGAATTTGGTGAAGTCTGCCAGCTATATCTAGAAAAGTAGGTGCAGAGATTTTTTTTTCATTTTCAGGGTTCTTTATTGCTAAGAAAACATATTATACAAATGTATAGCCTAGACATAGTGACAGGCAGTAACAGGCTATGAATAAATATTTGCTTAGCAGGCTTTACAACACCTTTTAAATCTTAGGACCATAGTCTTTAAATTTAAAAGTTCACCATAGTGAACATTTTACTAGTTAAATCATAGTGATTAGGTAAGAATATCGTAATGCCTATTTAAATTATAGTAAGTAATGTAAAAGTAATGTGTTTTCCTCGCTTAGCAACAAAATGTTGCTAAGCGAGAAAAACACAGACACGGTACAAAATAAATTCAGACAAACAATAATGGCTAAGTTATGAAGGAGTGAGACACTCATTATAAATGAATGGCCTTGTTTTATCTATGCGAAAGCGACCGCCGTAGTGCGCACACTCTGGTGTGTCAGGCCGGCCGCCTCGGTAGTCATGAAGACAATAGGCACGCCCACAAGTGCGAGTGTAGGCATCACTGTTCAATGCGGTATTTCCATTAAATCTAGAAACGTGTCTTAAAGGTCAACCAATTTCAGCAATAATGTTTGACAATATCTTCTTCTTCCTCCTCGGCATGTTCTTGTCCACTGCTGGACATATGCCTCCCTAAATGACCACTAATTCGAACGCTCAGCTCTTCTGCTTGATATAACAGAATTGTACATTTCCAGCAGTTATATTATATAAACTCAATTTTGTGTTAAAGAGACAGCTGTTGCATTAGCAGCATTAGACTATTACGTCACATGCTAGTAATTCATAGAACTCGTGAACAAAATTACCTTTTTGACAGTTCCTAAAAAGTATCTATTTTGACTAGCAGTCAAATATCGTATTGGGTAAGCGATATCGAACATAGGATGTCGATGAAACTCAGGTTATGATAGCGGGGAGATCCCAAAGCAGAGACGAGGTTGTTTGGGTGATCGAGATTTTTGAATAGGTAGAACTTTTTGGTTTGTCCAAATATAAAATCTTTGAGGATGGGAAATTCAATTTTATTGTGGGGTCTAGAAAAAAATATTTAGTTAGTAAGGTGTGAAAGGATGATGTAACAGTAAGAAATGTACAGAGATATTGTCAATAGGTTTATTTTGGACGCAAATTGCAATTAATATTTTGATTACAATGGAATTACTAAATGTTTTCTTTAATTTTTCACCTTTTGATAAACATGATAGTTTTGAGGATTTATGGTATGTCAATTTCATAGTTATTAATATCCCTTTTCGGTAGAGTCCTGGTTTATGCTAAGCTAACTTTTAGTAATTCCATTTTATTATTGCACAGTCATGCTAGATATTATTTATAACAGGATGAGTTTTTCCCTCTAAAAATCCTCTTCACAGCCAAATAAAGCTATGCTAGAATCAAAAGCTTTGTAAATCTATTTATTGATTTTTACTTGGCAACGTGCCCAGTTAGATATAGAATAAAATAGATTATAGCTGACATTAGCTAGATCACAATTGAACACCCTTAGCTCACTATAATTTTAGTCTCGTCCATTCTCTAACCGTCTGCACACACACAGCTCAAGCCAAGAGTCCCTCGGCGGTCTAACTTCCGGAGGATGGGGCTCCGGTGGCGCCTCGCCGGGTCTTCCACGTGGCGTGGCGGCGGCGGCTTCGGCCGTGTCGATAGCCAGCATGCACCAGCAGAAGAAGCGGGGCATCAAGCAACAGCTGGGACGGCTGTTTAGTAAGAAAGAGAAGCCTGGGATGCCGGTTAGTCCCAACAAAACCTAAGATTATGGCGCCTGTAAGAAAATACACTGCAAAATATAGGTGAAAGGAAGTTGCTATTGTATTTTCACAAGCGCATCTGCGACACATAGAACACATCTGATCGATCTTTGTTTTTGCTGCTAGCAATAGACGTTTGTATATATCCCTCAACAGATGGCGCCCGGCGTTTCCGGTGCTACGGGTGGTGGGGCGCCGCGATCCTACTCGTCGGTGTCGTCACTCGGTCTCAGCGGTCTGGTGGACGAGCCCGACATGCAGCACATGCCGAGCCAGCAAGCCGACTACGCGAGGACGAAGAAAAAGTGAGTCTCCATAATAATACTGAACCTATTGATATATGCAAAGAGTACTCTTTTATCGGTAGGGCATGACCGCAGTAATGAGTGGGCTTTACTCATCAGTGGGTGGATTGGTATATAGATAGATAGTACCCTTTTCTAATGCTTCTGGAAGATCTAGGTGGTAGAAATTTACTATTCTTTATACGTATTTATGGATGTATTATGTGTTATGATTTTGTAACACGTGGCTAAATAGTCCAGTCTGTCACCTGCGACCGAAATGCACGCGTGCAAGCACAGGCGCTCTCAACTGCCAATGCCTTATTTATTAAAACTCAATCTTGTAATCCCAGGGACCGCGACTACCGCCATGAGTTGCTAGGCGAGGCGATGCGCGCGGGCACGCCGTTCGCCCTGTGGAACGGGCCCACCGTAGTCGCGTGGCTCGAGCTTTGGGTCGGCATGCCCGCGTGGTACGTCGCTGCCTGCCGAGCGAATGTCAAAAGCGGCGCCATCATGAGTGCACTGAGCGACCAGGAGATTCAGCGGGAGATAGGTGAGTAATGTCGTAACACCTGCGAGAATACTGGTAGCTATTATTTGTAAGATTGAGAATTGCTATTACATCTCCACAGGGGCTGCGACATGTCGTTCTAGGATCGGCAAGTGAAATTGCATTTGCAATCGCCTGTGTCAAGATTGCCGCATTTTCTGCCATAGATTTGATATTGATTTGTATCTTCGCAGGCACTGTGACCTTATTGTTGGGGGTATTAGGCGGTTATAGTTATTTAATTTAATTTTCGAATATTTTTTAGTTACACATTACATGTATGCAACAACGTAACAATCACCACCTCACTCCTCAGGCATCAGCAACCCACTCCACCGGCTGAAGCTCCGCCTGGCGATCCAGGAGATGGTCTCTCTGACGTCACCGTCGGCGCCGCGTGGCACGGCCTGCGCGGCGCTCGCCTTCGGAGACATGAATCACGAGTGGATCGGCAACGTGTGGCTGCCCTCGTTAGGTAAACTATTGTTACTAGTTGGCCTCGTCGCGAGAATGTATGCTCAGAAGAAAGCGTCTGTAAGTATGTGAATAGCAACTAATCGTTACGAAGTTTTGTTGCTCGATCTATGCTCGCGGGCGCAAATCTCCTCCTTAAATATAGATCCAGGTAAATAATGACTGGCTAGACATGGGCGCAACTTCTTCTTTTCCTATATGGGGTGGTCCGTATAGGAAACATACTGACGCTATATTTGTTTGTTTGGTGCAAGTATTGTGTCTTATACGATCCGCATACACTTATCTTTGTCTTTTCAGGTCTACCTCAATACAGAACAACGTTCATGGAGTGTCTCGTCGACGCGAGGATGCTCGAGCACTTGTCCAAACGGGACCTTAGGACACAACTCAAAATGGTTGACAGTTTTCACAGGTAAGCATTCAATTATTTGAATCTAAATTACTTCCCCTCATTCAGTGAAATCTCATCAGCTTATTTTTTTAATATTCCGATTAGTATTTTTATAAAAATATAATATTCGTTTGCTGTATCAGCACACAGATATGAATAAAACACAATTTTTACTCCACTGTTCGGAAAAAGATGGTCTGTAATGATGCCGCAAAATAATGAATAATAAACTAGGACAAGAAAAATATTTCTGCCCTGTTTGAACCGTACAACCCTACTGACAAATCACATTGCTGATCACTGTTTCGAGCCATTGTTCAGAAGAAATGTATGTGCCTGTATGTAAATGTTTATGTTTATGTATTTTTTCATATTCTTTTTTGGTTTGTTCTTATTGCTGAGATGAAATATTGTATCCAACTCGCTACGCTCATGATTAAAATATAGAATCCTTCGCTCAGTCGGGACTCAAACAAGCAAAAATCTACTTTGCTCTCTTGTTGCACAAATAACTATTTAATAAATTAAAAGTAAAACAATATTTTTAAAGAGCTTTTATTTAAATGCTAAATAAATTAAACTTTAAATTGAATCAATTACATCACACAATTTATTACGATATAAATACTTGCTGCGAGATTTATTTGTCTAGATATAGCTACCTACCTATTTTACAAATTTCATATTGAATTGACAGAAGATTCTCGTGATATTGAATTGATAGAAGATGTAACTTTCAGTTGCATCCATTGTTGCGAATTTTGTTGTGTCCTATTGTTAGTTATTTGAACATATATATAAAAGGTTTTAACTTTTTGGACAGGAACGGAAATCTCAAAACCATTTCGACAAATATGTTTTCAGAGGGGTTACCACAACGTCTTATACCGATTCAGATTAGGAACCTAACTTGATCCGCAAAATTACCGTGACCGTCTTAGAACAAGTCTTGGTATTAGGTATTATTAAACTAGTTGCCCTGAGGGCAGTAGACCTCGCTAACAGCTAACAGGGGGGACTGTGAACCCATTTTTTAGGTAAGTATTTTAGATTCAATCAAAATTAAGTAGTAAAGTAGCCGCAACAATAACTTTGTAAACTACATTTTGCGATTTAAAATACAACCTATTGACTTTTCACGAAAATAGTTATAGTCTATTTCACTCACTCTCATGGTCTGTATAGATCCTCTTTACTAATCCGTCTCCTACTTCGAGGTGTCCAAACTTGGTATGGTTTGAAAAGATTTCTTGGTTTTTTAGAAAACAGGCGGCCGAAAGGTAATGGTGTAGTATATTTTTAGAACCAGCTCATGAAATCCTTTAATTTGATACCCCACACGATAGGTTACAGAAAAAAAGATAAAAAATCCCATACAATAAATTAATGACGTCATAAATAATGACGTCATGGGGGGGACCCCAAGGAGAAAATCGAGAAAAGCTCTCGACAAAACAAAAATCTTTTAATTCAAGGAACACGTGTGCCAAGTTTTGTGAGGATCGCTTGAAAACTGTGGCCCCTAGACCAAAACTGACTGACACGTATAGAGACAGACGAAAGCAAAATCGGCCTCCTATCTTGTCGAAATGGAGCCCTCCGCTCGCTCGGTCAATAAAGCCCATCATGGCGAATTGGAATGAAAATGGTGATGTTCTTGTTTTGAACTTGTCTTGAATCGGAAAAAGATTGTGGTAACCCCCCTGTACAGTTTATATTTATCAGATTAATAAATAAATATGTATATATATATATATATATATATATATATATATATATATATATATATATATTAAGATATTTTAATAAAACACAATGATATTAATTTGACCTATCTATGACATCATCATAATATGTGAGAAAAATGAATACCTGCCCGCCCTACCTACAAAAAAGAACAATATACCCGTGGTATATCGTGATATTATCAAATAATGACCTGATAAAGAAAGAAACGATTTGATAAAAAAATATCGAATCCATTTAGGAAAAAGAGAAAAATTGGGCAATATAAATAAAACAACCCGCGATCACTTGCTTCACGGATGGTTTTAGAAGAGAGAGAGCCCAAAAAGAGCAGGTTACTATATTTGAAATAGTAACGGACAACACGAATCATTTGCCTTGGGGCTCTACGCCAGCGTGTTCCAAGCGGAAATCTTCGCTATAATGGAATGTGCTGTTGCCCTAAAGCAAACATAATTAAATAAATAGATAACATCAGATACTGAAAATAAGACTAATTATATATTCAGATAGTCAAGCAGCCTTTCGGTGGCAAGCACCCGCCAGGCGGGTTTTAGCGAATTTGCCGACGACCCGCCTCGCGGGTTCGGACTATACATAGCTAATTATGACTTTTACCCATGCCGCCGATTCGACTAGCGGGTCCTACCACACTCGGCTAGCTAGGGTTGTCGCACACTACTTTCTTATAATAAAATAAATAATTCATTCATAAATTTGCGCGTTGTTTCTGTAGTATTTTGTCAAATCCTTATGTCTAGTTTTTTGTTATATATGTAGTTCTGTTCCTCGACACTAGATGACTTATACATACATACAGGGTGTCCAAGAACCTGACGTCCAACTGGATTACCATGATGCCCCAAGTTCCAACAGTACTCAGAAAAATATTAATAAAAATCCACCCCATGTACTTACAGAATTATAGTGATTTCAAAACAAAAGGGGGAAATGAGCACCCTGTGACATACTTTTGAATGCTGTGACTGCTAATGCTGATAATGTCGATATTTCTTTGAGGTTTTGTAATCTAAGGTATTTCTGTGTCTAAATGGCATTTAAAAATAAAGTACTTGTTGTAACATTTTAAAATAAAATGATATTTTAATTTAAGGTGATATGGAAAACTATTGAATTTCGCAACTTTGACCAACTGTCGTGTAAATAAAATGTACCAAAATACTATGGCAAGTGGCGTCAAATTTTGACGCGTTTATTCCTCTTTTTAAAATGGTATAACACTTACTCATAAATTAGTAAAAAAATATATATAAATATTTTTAATCAACAACCTACTTTTTACCTACTTACGGTAACCGTCGGACCTTTTCTTATCTTAGAAAATGTTATGTTACTACTATTACCACTTGGGTTCCAAGAGTGAGCGAGACGGAAATACATACAGGTAGATTGGACCCCAGTCAAATAAAAGGCAAGAATGTTGACTAAAGATGTTTTATTACAACAAATGCTCAAAATGTTGACCACCAACAGTTCTGTAAGTACATGGGGTGGATTTTTATTAATATTTTTCTGAGTATTGTTGGAACTTGGGGCATCATGGTAATCCAGTTGGACGTCAGGTTCTTGGACACCCTGTATACGTTGGTACATGAATGGAAATGTGGATGTAAACACAATGAGTGAGTCCCGCTTTCCTGTCCCATTTTGCTAGGCAACTTGACTTGAAACTTTTTGAAGATAATAATAGGTGATAATTCGAAAGTCGAAGTGGACGTTGGGAATTTTTGGCACAACCCTGGATGACGTCAGAACCCTCAAGGCGAGTCGGTGGCCAGAGATTTATTGGGCCCGAATCCAAACTGCCTATATCAGCAACTCAGGAACAAGGAGATTTGTGTGCCGGTGCTCAAACACTGGATATTGGTTGAAATAGTCAGCATAGACCGCCGATCACCCACCCGTGTTCCGCGGGCGTCCCACCTCATCATCTGTCTATTTACTTGTGGTACTACCGGTGGTACTTATAGTATTATCAATGCTGAGTCAGCTATGGTCATCTGCACAACTTCAATTTTATGTATAATATTTCTAGTAAATATTTCGTGTAAACAAAACCATACATATTTTTTACATAATTTTAATACATCATTATTTTAGAAATTTAGTGTTTTTTTATTATATCATCCTGCATGTTGTATACGCATACTTTATACCATGACTACACGAGAAAAAGCCACCCTCTCTTTCATAAACACATCTTCATCACTTGAACGCATTTACTTTCGATGTATTATTAAGTAACACTAAACTTTGTGTTCGTACAACTTACAGAATTCAAAATAGCGCTAATTTACTAATTACAAAAAAGAACACAAAACCGTTTATATTCTAATGCTAACTCCTTGTCAAAAATGTCGACCAACCAAAACTGGAGGAGTTATTTGTTTATTAACAGAAGGAGTGTGTTGTGTATGCCGAGTATTCTTTGCACAAGAAGTTTGTATCGAGTATTTTTTGCGCAAGGAGGTTGTATAGCATTGAGATAGAGGTCGAACATATTGGTGTGTTCTAAATTCAAACACCAAACTAGTTAAAGGGGGAATGGTATAGAAGCGTTTTTGTAGATGGTTTTTTTCTTTTAATTTATTTTCTATATTTTAGTTATAAAAAATAATATCTCATGTTTCTTAGTCTGTTAATTTCATTTATCTGTAATCTTTAATGCGTCCAAAAACCGCACGTTACGATCACCATAATGTTAAACTACTTTGTAAAAACTCATTTCTTATCTGAATATTGTGCCGCCCCTACTTTGTCTGTGAAGTGGTACTACAGAACAAGCTAAACAACTCAATGCCACAATGCCGGTCAAACATGCGGTTCCTGAACACATCAAAGAGAGCTTATGATATGTGTGTAGATAAACTAGTGTATGTAACTGTACATAATTAGGCATTAAAACTCGCCTTCGGCTCGTTTCATAAACCCACTCTCGAGTTTTAATGTCCTCCACTATGTATCAGTCACATAAACTACTATTAAACTAACAATTTTTAGAGAATAACAATGAAATCGGATGATAATTTAGAAAAGTGGTATTTACAACGCTGTGGGGTGTCACTTCTAATCTAAGACCAGAGTACTTGTCACGAGTAATCAAACGAGCTCATTTTCCATATATGGAGTATGAGCTCGTTTGATTACGTCGTTTTGTTATAGAGTTCCCATGGTCAGCTTCCGAGTCCATCATCAGATCAGCTGATTTTGATGACATGGAGCTCCATGGATATTCATCTAGGTACAGTGATTGTATGGTCGCGTTGACGCCTACTGAATCACAAGAGGCTGCACACTCAGTCGTAAGAAAATATATTATCAGAATTGATGTTTATTTCCTCGCAGTAGTCGTGAAAAGCACTGTCTGGGCCAAAAGTACAATAGATGGAGTCGTCTCTTAAAGGGCATCTAGTTATAGTCTTATAAATCGCAATTTGTGAGTGGTTTCGTTGACTATTGACAACAGAGAGTAACTCTGGCAGTAATATTAATATTTGTAAAAATATACCTTCATCTTGCCCATTAAATCAAGTTACTAGTAATGAAAAATGTAAAAGTAAGAATATTTTAAACGTGGTTCATCAAAATATACAGGGCACGTTAAGTAAAGAACTGGAAATTGAGTTATTCATGAACTGTAATAATATTGATATTTTATGTATAACAGAGCACTTTTTAAAGAGTTATCAGTTCATGTTCAACTTTAATAACCACCACGTTGCTAGTTCGTTCAACAGAAAAACAGCTGATCGCGGTGGCTCCTTAATACTTGTAAATAATAGTTTTAAATATAAGGAACGAGTTGACATAGTGAGCCTGTCTGTTGAGCGTACCATGGAAATAGCCTGTATTGAACTTGAACAACTTATTGTAATGAGCGTATACAGACCACCAGATTCATCCTTTGATTTATTCGAAAAGAAAATGGATGAAGTGTTGATTAAAATCAGCGACAAAAACAAATTTTTTATAATTTGTGGTGATTTTAATGTTAATCTGTTAGAGGATAATAATATTTGTACTAGATTAAAATCTTTATTTTTATGTCACAACATGAACTATCTGTTTTTGGAGCCTACTAGAATTACTGCAACATCTGCTACCTGCATTGACAATATATTTACTAACATTACGCCCATTTTCAAATCGGTCATCAATAAATTAACCTCTGAGCACTCTGGTCAGATAGGTATATTCAATATTAAAATAAAAAAGGACCAAAAAGAGGATATTACATGTGTGCCCGTTAGTGACACTCGGCTTGAACACTACAGGAATAATATTTTAGATAAACTATGGGAAATACCATACATTGACGATCCAAATTTGTTGTACAACTCAGTATTTAACCTTGTCAAAAATAAATATGATACGGTATTTAAATCAAAAACTATAAAAGTTAATAACAAAGCTTTGTTTAGTGATTGGGCGACAGTTGGAATTCATAGGAGCAGACGAAGATTATATGAACTCTATGAAGAGAAATCATATAACAAAAATACGGCCTTTCTAGATTATGTCCGTAGTTATTCAAAAATGTTTAAACGCGTTTGTGCCGTAGCTAAATCTAATTTCATTAAAAACAAAATTGAATCTAGTAGCAATGTAATGAAAACGACTTGGCAAATTATAAACAGAGAGACTGGAAAGGCCAAAGCTACACATAATAACTTCAAGCTTAAGATAGATAATCAATTGCTAAGTACAGACCTAGAAGTAGCAAAAGCTTTCGAAAATTTCTTTATGGACATTCCAGTTTCAACAACCAAGTCTTTAAATTCATCTGCCGCTGCTGCTGAATCTATACTTAAACAAAACTTTGAGGATTGTAAAACAGATTTTAAATTTAGGCACGTAAATAATGAAGACATTGTAAAAGCGTTTAAATCCCTGGAAATGAAAAAGACAGCTGACGCCCATGGTCTATCAGTAAAAATTATTAGTTCCATTGTAGATTGTATTGCACCTCACCTTTGTTGTATATTTAATCAATGTATAGATAATGGTGTGTTTCCTGACTTGATGAAACTAAGTAAAGTTATACCTTTATTCAAAACTGGTAGTACATCAGACCCCACCAATTTTAGACCCATATCGATACTACCAACGCTTAGCAAAATATTTGAAAAACTCATACTTAATCAATTGCAAAGTCATTTTTATCTCAATAATTTAATTCATATTGCTCAGTTTGGTTTCACAAAGGGTCGTTCAACAGCCGATGCTGGTGTTGAACTTATCGACAATATTTTTGATGCCTGGGAAGACGCAATGGATGCAATAGGTGTCTTCTGCGATCTATCCAAGGCTTTTGATTGCGTCCATCATGACACTCTTGTCAGGAAGTTACGCCATTATGGTGTAAAAGATCAGGCACTTGGCCTTCTGGAGTCATATCTAACAGATAGGGTTCAGATGGTCGATGTTAATGGGAAAAGATCACCTGGGTCTTCAATAAGTTGTAGTGTATGCACACCTGAACCCTACTTACATCTATAAATAGCCTCTTTATTATGATTCATGACTCAATATACAACTGTCTTTCGAACATGTGACTGCCTCATTCCACACCTAATAGGCCGATCCTTACATGGCGACCTTGCCAGGCCAGCCTACCTCTCGCGAGGTAGTGCTGTGCCGAATGGCGATTAAATAAATTCAAATAATATTTAAATAATACTTGAAGAACTTGGAAACGAGAAATATAACGAAGATAAATATATAGAGAAAAAGAACGGGATGACCTATGAAGAGATTAGCGGATTGCAGCCAGAAGAAGACGGATAAATAGAAGAAAGAAGATAATTATAGAAGAAAGAATATATTTACACAAGAAGAGAAAAGAAAATATTACAGAAGATTTGTGCTGCCGGGTGCCGGGCGATTTCCTAAGCCTGATGATGTGGAAGCAGGGCGCTGGGCGTAACCGTACGGGTCAAGTGAGGCGCAGCTGGGAGATGTACGGTTCCCAGGATGTGCTGACTCCGAGCGAGCTGCGTGCGACACGGGCGATGACGTCGTGGCGTCAATGTGTTTTTTGGACAATGGGTTTTATTATACGTATGACATGTAAGTAAATTAAATTATTTGTCGATTAGTATATTTAAGTTTTGGCTAGATTTTGTATTGTCAAAGGGTTGACGATACGATCAATATTAATATAATTATTTTTCCAAATGAAGATTGCATGAAGTAACTAAAATAGTATTATGATGAATGGCATAGAACGAAAAGTTAGTAGTACAGTATAGTCAGCAAGAGAAGTGTGAATGAACGATTGATATTATTTTTTAGGAATGGAGATATTTTTGAAAGCCGAAAAGTAAATAAGTTAGACACGAGTTATTTGGGATGAGATGATTTGACAGTATTTTTTTATTTTTGAGGAGATTTTGAAAAATCTGGGAATAATGTGATAAAAAGTGTGAAGTATGAAGTTGAAAGTTTTGTTATTTTTTTGTTTTATAACCGCTAGTATTTTTTTTATATTGCATCATAATTCTGATTTACTCCAAATGTACAATCAAGTACATAAATGATTCAGTTGTTCATTTGACTTGGTAACAGTCAAAGTTATTCAAAAGTTAAGTATAGAAATTCAATCCAGTGTTCGCAGGCGAACCAAATATGGACATGCTACACTGCAGAAGAAACCAAATTAGATTAGAACATAACACATGTTTTGATTACAGAGAAACAGAATTGTTATTATAATAATTAGTAGTTCATGTTACCGCAGTGCGACTTGTATAGAGCGAAAGATTTTAGTTTCATGCGACTAATATGGAAGATACATAAAAGGTGATGGATGATTGATAGCGAGTTTAGGGTACCGCAGAGAGATTAAGTATGAAACCATTTTCAAGTTATAATACGGAATGAATTTGAATAGTATGGGATGTATAAATTTCATATTGAGTATGTATGTACAAAATATTTAGTATGCAAAAGAAGTTCAGCTTTAATCACAGATATACTTAAAAAAAAAACGTACGACGGAACCACTAACGTTAGTTTATCATAAAAGTTTGTTTAGAAATTGTACTTGCATTTATTTTACAGATTGCATTCGAGTTTATTAATAGAATTATAGTCTGACCAGCGGATATGGTCACTTCTTCTTGTTTTATATTGAGAGTTGAAAAGTATGGAAATTGAATGAAATTAAAAGTTAATCGTTGTTATCAAGGTTTATTTCATATTTGATATTTTTGAGTTTTATGATAGTATTACATAGGAAAGTTGATTTTGTTTGGATTTGGGAATGTTGGTTTTTGTTTAGGAATAAAAAGTATGAATTTGAGAGAAGGTGTGGAATGTGCAGGATTGTTACTCTAGGCCACAGAGCAAGTTAGTTGGGAACACTTCGTTTGTTAAGTTTTCGAGAAAAGTTGGAATGATCATCCAGTCTTTACAGAATATCTTAAAATTCGAAGGATTCGTATTGATTGAGTATAAGTTATGTTTTTAGTATGGTACGTAACTATTGGCGAGTCCGATATGTTATTGTATTTTCATCAAAGTCTCAAAGGTACAAGGTACAAGGCACGAATCCTTCCTCTTCGATCATGATGTGAACGAGTTTCCTTCGTGAGAAAGTTGGATATCGATGACCTAATAAGCTCGCGAGCAGGCTCAGGCAGGTAGACCTGGAGCCAGGTACTAGTAGTCTATGTATTTAAGTATTATTATAAAAAGTACCTTATAAAGTAAATACCTGTGTGTATAAAAAGTACCTATAAATGTGCACTCACTACATGTGAATATTAAGGGTCCGGATCCCGATAATTAAAGTACCTATATGAAGTGATAAGGAGATTATAATAAAATAGAGACTTTGATTGATAGCGATTGTTTATGAAAAGCGAGTATATTTTTTGATAGTTTTGCAATGAAGATTTATATTTTTATAAGATGTGACGATTTTCTTTTGAGATGGAAGTAGGTATGCAATGGATAAATAAACAAAAAAGTAGTTAGTGATTATGGAATAAAATTTGACAAAAGTAAATAAATGCGTGAAGAAAGGAAAGAGATTTAGAAGGAATGAGAAATGTGGAGTTTTGAAATTGCAACTGATTAATTGTTATAATTTTGTGTAAAAGTTCAATGTGTTAAAAATAAAACGTTCTCATGTTTGATGAAGGATTGAGAAATATGTACTTTTGTTTTGCGTTTCATTTATTTTATGATTTTGTGTTATTTTGTTTAAATGTATAAAATTCGTTCATGTCGTCAACCCTACCCCTAAAACAGATAGATATTTTAGTTTCGTGTATTTACTTGTGTATGTACTTATTCGTTTATTTCGTGTATTCAAAATTAGTTTTAGAAAATACATAACCTGATGTTCTTATGTAATCATTATCAATGTACTTTAATGAAGTTGTTTAAAAATAGGTGTTAAAAAGGGGTGAGAAATAGTAATAAATGGTTATAGTTGATTTTGATAGTATTGAAAAAATTGTATCCAGCAAACAAAAATATAAAAGGTTTTCATTTGTTATATTTTTTACAGATTTTAAATTTTCAATTGATATTTTACACAGGTGATTTATTTTATTGTTATTTTTACAGAAATTAGTTACTTATTAGATTGTTGTTTTGATGTTATTAGATCTAAATTGTTAAATGTCATAAAAATTATATGCATATTTTTTACTTTCAAAAAAGGGGGAAGGTGTAGTGTATGCACACCTGAACCCTACTTACATCTATAAATAGCCTCTTTATTATGATTCATGACTCAATATACAACTGTCTTTCGAACATGTGACTGCCTCATTCCACACCTAATAGGCCGATCCTTACAAAGTATGGGCGTACCGCAAGGTTCAATTCTTGGTACTTTCTTGTTTTTAGTATATATTAATGATTTACCTTACCTTGTTAAAGCAAAACATGGGTTAGTATTGTTTGCCGATGATACTTCTTTGATATTTAAAGTTAAAAGACAGCAATCCAATTATGACGAGGTAAACAATGCTATCTCTAGTATAGTGAACTGGTTTACTGTTAACAATTTATTACTTAATGAAAAGAAAACTAAATGTATTAAATTCGTGTTACCCAATGTGAACCCGGTAACTACAGACATAATTATAAAAGGAGAGAGATTGGACCTTGTGCAGTCGACTGTCTTTTTGGGCATTACTTTAGACGCCAAACTACAATGGGATCCTCATATAAATAAATTGTCGAACAGACTGAGTTTGGCAGCGTTCGCAGTTAAAAAAATTAGAGCTCTTACCGACGTAGACACCGCTAGACTAGTCTACTTTAGTTACTTTCATAGTCTAATGACCTATGGTATTTTATTGTGGGGTCACGCTGCGAATGCTAATAGTATATTTATTCTACAGAAACGGGCTGTTCGTGCAATTTATAGATTAGGGCCTAGAGTGTCACTGAGGGAAAAGTTTAAAGAAATCAATATTCTGACATTTGTGTCTCAATATATCTATGACAATCTTGTGTATGTAAAAAGAAATATAACTAATTTTCAGAAGTACAGTGATATACACAATTTTAATACTAGAAATAAAGACAAGTTGGTTGCTTATGTAAGCCGACTACATAAAATTAGTAATTCTTTTAAAGGCAATTGTATACGCTATTACAATAAGGTCCCTACTGATATTAAAAACTTACCTTTAGACAAGTTTAAAATAATAATAAAACAGAAATTGTATAAAAAAGGTTACTATAGGATATCTGATTACTTAGAGGACAGATGTCCATGGGAATAGATTGTTTGAGTAACAGGCTGTTTCGATATATAATTAGCATTCATTTTGTAATTTGACAATATTTTATTTAAAAAAGGAAACGCAAACGATGCGATGACTGTGGAGTTTCTTCGGTGAGCTCTTCTCCACAGATTCCGCCATTGTGTTAGTGAACTCACCCAAAAAAATGTAATGACGGATCTAAGTGATGTAACAACATCCTATGGAAATAAATGATTTTTCATTTGATTTGATTTGATTTGATTGCAATACGTCACGTGCTTATCGCAGAACGTCTCTCCACTTCGGCGTGGCGTGCCTGAAGCGCGTCGGGTACTCCGTGCGTGCGCTGGAGGAGCGCCGGCGCGCCGCTGAGCAGAGCAGCCGCGACGTGCTCGTGTGGAGCAATGAGCGCCTGCAACGGTGGCTGCTCACCATCAACCTGAAGGTAAGGCTTGACAACCGACCGTAGAGACACTTGACAACCGAGCACAGCAGCCGCGACGTGTTCATGTGGAGCAACGAGCGCCTGCAACGGTGGCTGCTCACCATCAACCTGAAGGTGGGGTTCGACAACCGACCGTAGAGACACTTGACAACCGAGCACAGCAGCCGCGACGTGCTCGTGTGGAGCAACGAGCGCCTGCAACGGTGGCTGCTCACCATCAACCTGAAGGTGGGGCTTGACAACCGACCGTAGAGACACTTGAAAACCGAGCACAGCAGCTGCGACGTGCTCATGTGGAGCAACGAGCGCCTGCAACGGTGGCTGCTCACCATCAACCTGAAGGTAAGGCTTGACAACCGACCGTAGAGACACTTGACAACCGAGCACAGCAGCCGCGACGTGCTCGTGTGGAGCAACGAGCGCCTGCAACGGTGGCTGCTCACCATCAACCTGAAGGTGGGGTTCGACAACCGACCGTAGAGACACTTGACAACCGAGCACAGCAGCCGCGACGTGCTCGTGTGGAGCAACGAGCGCCTGCAACGGTGGCTGCTCACCATCAACCTGAAGGTGGGGTTCGACAACCGACCGTAGAGACACTTGACAACCGAGCACAACAGCCGCGACGTGCTCGTGTGGAGCAACGAGCGCCTGCAACGGTGGCTGCTCACCATCAACCTGAAGGTGGGGTTCGACAACCGACCGTAGAGACACTTGACAACCGAGCACAGCAGCCGCGACGTGCTCGTGTGGAGCAACGAGCGCCTGCAACGGTGGCTGCTCGCCATCAACCTGAAGGTGGGGTTCGACAACCGACCGTAGAAACACTTGACAACCGAGCACAGCAGCCGCGACGTGCTCGTGTGGAGCAACGAGCGCCTGCAACGGTGGCTGCTCACCATCAACCTGAAGGTGGGGCTTGACAACCGACCGTAGAGAATCAAAATCATTGCAATTGGAGGTCACAGACTATTGATTAGATCCCAGATTGATATCTGGGATCTAATCAATCGTATGTGACCACAATTGATTGAAAAACTGTAATCAGTTTACATTGTTATTCTCCTACTACCTAGTTTAGATGGAACTTTATGATATCTCAGTGGGAATGAGGAACAGTCACATTTTATATTATTTACTTTTGACGTAATTTTCCCAGGAGTACGCCAACAATCTCGTGGAGAGCGGCGTGCACGGCGCACTGATCGCGCTCGACGACAGCTTCGACGCGAACAGCATGGCGCTGGCGCTGCAGATACCCACGCAGAACACGCAGGTATACAATTATTTCCCTTATTCAATCGTGCTTGCTTTCCAACAATAATTCATCATCATCAGGGTGGACTGCAAAAAGTCCACTCCGCTGACGAAGAGGCTATGCAATGGTTGCTCAGACTGCCGCCTTTATGAATTGTGAAGTGGACGCTAGCGTCAAAACGTTAAATAAATTAATCTTTGGTTCACACCAGCTATCCAGGAATTGAGGTTTAGCCTCACTAGGCAAAAGTGCAGGACACAAATATAGGATTCAACCTAAATTAAAAATATGATAGAACCATTAGTTAATCGTGTATTCTTTCGTTCAACAATCAAATACCGTTTGGTCCATGTTCCCCAGGCTCGCCAAATCCTCGAGATGGAATTCGCGGCGCTGCTGGCAGCGGGCACCGAGCGAGCGTCGCGCCCCCACCCCGACCACACGCAGGCCTCCTGACACCACACCATGAACTAGGCACGCGCACACGAGTGAGCACATGAGTGCGCGCCAGGAATGTCAAAATACATTTGCGAGAAAAGGTGACGTGAGGATGTCGGGTAGAGAAGGATTCCGGATAGTATAAAGAACGTTTCCATGTATAAAAATGTTATTGCATAGTAGGGTTCCGCTTGATAATATAATACAAAAGTGCTCTGAAATAGTAGATTTAACGTGTACTTAAGACGTAATCCTCATATGATAAATAAAATAGACATTTCATACTCTGATGCCAAATATTAGTTAACCTTTAACTAATATGTTAAGAGTTATGGTGTTGAATGTTTTGCGTATTTGGGATATTGGATCTACTTTGAAGTCGAGTGTCGAGAAGTTAATAACATTTGAAGTTAACTCAACACGGACACTTCCTTGTTAAACAAATCGTAGATGTTTCTAGACATGTTTCAATCAACTGTTGTCTGTCTCATTCACTCTAGTTGCTAGATCGGAGTCGGTACCGAGTGCAATGATACTCATAGGTACAGTAATACCATAGGAATATTCTACCTAACCTGAAATACTACTGTACTTAAATAGGAAGCACGAATAATTACGCAATCTCCTGTGAGGTTAATTTTGCCATAGTAAAGTGTAATTTAAAGATCACAATTTAGTCGGGTTCTCTGCAATCTAGAATCCTGAAATTAACCTCTTGGGATTAATTTGTTGCTCGTTGGCACTACGTGCAGGCAGGACGTGCAGGGATCCAAGTGTTTCCTTCAGAAGTGAGCAACTGTCTCCAACATAAGATTCACATAATCTGTACTCGAACACTTTTTCGGTCTGACAAATATTCGTGCTCCTGGCTCTGATCTGTGACCTAAATGCCCTAAAGCACTCGTATGGCCGGATACACAGACTACTGCTCAAATAAAGTACCGCTTAAATGTCATTCTTGCGCTGTCAGTTGCCGTGTGAGAGACAGTGACAGCACGACTTGAGTTTCGCTATTTGAGTCGTCGGCTGTGCCTCTAAATCTGTCAGAAACGTTTTTTAGATACTTCCCTAAGTTAAGGGGAAATGAACCTGATAATAATAGTAATATGAACTTGTTTGTAGCATCTTAAAGTGCCTCGCCGAGGTTTGTAAATATAGCTTCAAGTAGATGGATGTGTGCCTCTCTGATGTAACTCCTGAAATTATTAAAATGTCCTTACTATATTTATTTTTTCTCTTAGCTGTATTAATATTTTGACATGGAGCTATGTCAAGTGTCTTCTTCTCTTCAATCTGTTTCTTCGTCTTGTCTTTCAGCACCTTCGTGGCCGAGATAAAAGTGTCCAAATACGATTCCAAATTCACAATTTGTGTTTTTTTTAAGTTAACAGAGAGGAGAGGTCACCAATACTAGTCTGTGTACATTGTTGAGTACGGCGGTGTTAAAAGCCTAACTTCTCAATATATTTTATTGCGACATGAAATCTCAGTTATATATTTTTGTTATGCCTATAACAGATGTATATTTTTAGCAGGCCATACGACATGTATTTAATTAACCTATCGGCAAGTTGACAGTACTGTCATTGTTTAAGCGGCGTTGAGCTTGCGCCATTTCCCGTAATCATTTTGAAGGAATACCTAGATGACGCGGTCTATTGAGTACTAATGAGGCAGTTTAATATATTGATCACTATGTAAATAAACCGATGATACACAATTGGATGTATTACAACTACTCACATCATCAAATCCATTACATGTTGTACTGTACGTACATTATGTATTGTACATTGTTTTCCATGAAATAGATTTTTACATAGTGAACAGTGACGTGCCTTTACTATACGGAGCAATGCTGTCCTAATACAGTACACTCGTGCAGTGTATATGTGCATGACATTGTACAATGTGTACACTCCCGTGCAGTGTATCTGTGGCCGATTGTGTTTCACTTTAGGATTGTTTCACATTGATTGAAGATTGTTATTATTATAATTTTCACTATTTTAGTAATAGATTAGTTAGTATTATGTGATTGAGTATCTCCACAGTTTACGAAAAGCTATTCTGTCGTTAATTATTTGGTGTAGTTTGCATTGTGAAGCTTGACCTTCGATATGAGTATTGGAGTATATTTAACTCGAAATTGTACATAAGGTTTATTGGTCTATATTAACATTTTTATTGTGATTAGATATTGATTGTAGCAATATTTAGCTAGATAGTTAGGATGTGTTCAAAAATCATAACAATAGTTTATTTTTTACAATTATTTTATAGCTATTTTTAAGTGGAAATTGTATTTATTTTCATGTTTTTTTCTTAAATTATTTATTCAGTAACGTGACACAGGGCTTACCTTCTTACTAATGCAATACAATGTATTGTTTGAAGTTAGTTATTTTGTGTCGGTTTTTAAGTTTTAGTATTTTAATTCGAAAAGGGCATCGTCTGTGTCATCCTGTTGAATAGATACCGCATTAAACTATATGGAAGCATGAAAGTCTGTGTAAATGAGCTGCTAGTTGTACTTTAATAGGGAAATAGTTTCAAAATAAGAATAAACTATGAAGAAAATCGTATTAGGATGAAGTAATATCGCATAACAGTATTATATAACTTAGAAAAGTTAACATGTGTGGCTACAGTGTGATTATAACTATATAAAAAGTATTTGATTCGTATAAAAACTTCTTAATCGAGATCCTAACATATTATACTAATAACGTCTACTAGACTTTTACAAAAATAAAATGACTTAACCGATTTTGGATTGAACAAATCTGGACAATATTTTATTATTGCCAAATTTCAAACCTGTTGATAATCACTGTAACATACAATCCGTGCAGAGTGATCTTTGCAAAGATTACAGAAATATTTAATCAGCTTAGTGTGCTTTGTAAAATTTATACGAATGTATAATATACGCTGTCCAGCATTGGTACATTTTAAGCGTTAGGGGACAGATTGTCTACAGGTCACATAACATAGATTGGAACCGCCGGCTAGTCTCCAGTAAGCGTTAGAGGACAGATTGTCTACAGGTCACATAACCCTGTGCTATAGATTGGAACCGCCGGCTAGCCTCCAGTAAGCGTTAGAGGACAGATTGTCTACAGGTCACATAACCCAGTGCTATACATTGGAACCGCCGGCTAGCCTCCAGTAAGCGTTAGAGGACAGATTGTCTACAGTTCACATAACCCTGTGCTATACATTGGAACCGCCGGCTAGCCTCCAGTAAGCGTTAGAGGACAGATTGTCTATAGGTCACATAACCCAGTGCTATACATTGGAACCGCCGGCTAGCCTCCAGTAAGCGTTAGAGGACAGATTGTCTACAGGTCACATAACCCTGTGCTATAGATTGGAACCGCCGGCTAGTCTCCAGTAAGCGTTAGAGGACAGATTGTCTACAGGTCACATAACCCTGTGCTTTAGATTGGAACCGCCGGCTAGCCTCCAGTAAGCGTTAGAGGATAGATTGTCTACAGGTCACATAACCCTGTGCTATAGATTGGAACCGCCGACTAGTCTCCAGTAAGCGTTAGAAGACAGATTGTCTACAGGTCACATAACCCTGTGCTATAGATTGGAACCGCCGACTAGTCTCCAGTAAGCGTTAGAAGACAGATTGTCTACAGGTCACATAACCCTGTGCTATAGATTGGAACCGCCGGCTAGCCTCCAGTAAGCGTTAGAGGATAGATTGTCTACAGGTCACATAACCCTGTGCTATAGATTGGAACCGCCGACTAGTCTCCAGTAAGCGTTAGAGGACAGATTGTCTACAGGTTACATAACCCTGTGCTATAGATTGGAACCGCCGACTAGTCTCCAGTAAGCGTTAGAAGACAGATTGTCTACAGGTCACATAACCCTGTGCTATAGATTGGAACCGCCGACTAGTCTCCAGTAAGCGTTAGAGGACAGATTGTCTACAGGTCACATAAAGCTTCACATAAGTCGGTATGTACCAATGCTGCAGGAATATATAAATGGTATATAGAATAGTTTATAATATGGTGGGGACTTGCATGTACCATGTATAGTCTCTGCATATCACTCATACACATCAAATTGTTTCACTATTAAAAATATATAATTATAACATGTTTTATAATGCAAGTATAATACGTTTACAAGATGAATATTAGTTATTTGTTAGTGTTAGCTTTTTGGTGTAGCTACTTTTTTGTATAAAATCGTTTTCAGAATTTTGTAGGTGACCGCCGTGCGGTCTCTGTATTATAGACGCCGTGTATGTACATGTACATATGTATGTATATGTATAGTACCTCTCGTTTCGAGCATACATTAACAAGTCGTCCGATTAATTATTATCATTGTGATATATCATGTCTGTCGAATATAGTACGATTAGAAGAACAACCTCAGTGTTTCTGTCACCAACAGAAGAGGGGAAGAAGAATGCATTTTGTCACTTTCCTATGGCAGACTGGTCAGATTGTGCTCTTGTTCTAATATGCTTCATCAGCAGACTATACAATAGTTTACTTGTCCCGGTTAGGCGCTGCGCTGTTATAATTTAAGCGGTGGATATTGATTCACGTAGATTTATTTCTTGCTGGACTGAGTCGTAAAATCGATGCTTTTAGTCATTCATACATATACAACTCGCGTGAGCATTAAAAACTCTGAATGAAGCTGAACTGGATAATATGAATATGCCTAAAGCAGCATAAATCTTATTCATGGGAAAACATGTCTAAATGTGCAAAAGTTTGATACGCTATCCTGAAAAACATTTGTGGAAACTTGTTCATCCAGCGTCCAGCGCCAACTTGTCTGGTTGTGAGCGATGGCGGGGTTCCCGGAAAGGGCAAACTCCATCCTCGCTCAGAGACAGATGGCGCAGAACCATGGCGCGCACTGTAAGTAGTTACACAATTCTTCAACAATGTAAAGGGATGCGAAAATCAATTGGTTTTCATTTATCCATAACATTCCATAATCGAACAAAAAGTATAAAGAGCATGTTTTCACAATGTCAGTCGCAATGGCTCGCGCTACCAAAGATTTATGTTACCATCATTATAAGGAGTTAAATGTAAAAATAGATTTTTAGTAAAATTCGAATGTACATATATAATTTCGCAGTATGTTGCATAGAGCTTTCATTTTATTTTAGACAGTGTTGTGAAAATGTATTTATCGATAACCAATATATTGCTAGTTAACAGATGACTACAGGCCTCATATTCATTCAATTGTCATTGAATTTAACATTCCATGCTTTGTGTTCTACGATTTAACCGCTTTGCTCTTCGGTAACAATTTTAACTACATAATTCGCTGCAAAAAACTGCCACTTTTTCATTTGACATAGGGCGCGTTCACACGGGTCGGTACAGATTATCTAAAGAGTGTTGTACACTGCGACGATTTACATTCAGCGGTAACTAGGAGCTGTGGCGAGCGCGACTGACCGCGCGGCTCGCGGCCACACTGCGTCGCGAACTTTTGAGCGGTTAAGACGAGTGTGCAGCTGTTGCACCGCCATGGATGAAGATTAATGTGTTTTCACTAGTGGGGCATGGATAGGAAACACTGCCGTCAAGTCTGACCGACTATTTTTATCGATTCCATCGAGATAACTCTTTGAATTTGATTATTAGATTTGATCTGAATACGCCATGTCATGCCAGTCTTCCGACAATATAGCCAATTTTTATTTTATCTGTTTCTTCGTTTTTTATATTCGTAGTTCTTTTCTTTTCTCCCCACTACGGCGAAGCCCAAAAGGAGGTTTATTATCTTCTGCCTTAGACAAAAAAAATCTGATCTCGAGTATCTTCCTAGATGGCGTGTACTGTATGCTGCACAATTATTTTTTCCATTGATTATTTACATATTTACTTATTTAGGTATGTAATCAACAGCGCTACAAAAACAGATATACCCTTAAGATAAACACCAATTGCATAGCCAATAATAGATAACCACATTAAGATCATTTTATAGATATAACTTTTAACATATTTCGAATGTCTATTTTTTGACGCACGCAAGAACATATTAATATTCCTTTTCGATCGAAAATCATTGTGAAGGTTTGATTTAAGGCAAATTGCATTAATGCGAGTCCTCAATTAACGTTACATCAACAAATTACACAACCATCTATTACCTAAATTAATTATTTAAATAAATATCAATAAAATCATTAAGCTCACAGCTAAGTTATTTAATTTATTGGTTTGCTGGAAGAAATATCTTTTTAGAGATAATCTCGCCTTTGCGCTTAAGTGCTCATGTATTTTACTCATTATTTATTGTGAAATAAAGTATAATAGCCGAGCTATATATTACGTCACTTGATTTTTGTCTATGGTGTAATATATATTGTAGCAACACACGGGCTCATAGACAAAGCATGGCGAGCGATAACATTTTACATCTTGCTTGAGATGTAATATTTATCCCATAGAGAGAAGGCTACTCGAACCGTCCAGCGATATTGCTTGAATCGTCGCAGTTTACTACACTACTTTGACAAATTGACAGGAAGCGGCCTCACTAAATAAAAACCAATACCACTAAACTTTCGAGAATAACATGTATATGTTGCTATTTTTTTCGACACTCGTTGCATGCCGGGCTCGGTTGTCGCGAAAGGTGAGGGACGGAGCTTTATATAGCACATAGCTCTGTCCTTCACTTTCTCGCGTCAACACCCCCCGCGGGGTCGGCATTCTACGGGGACGGGGTTGGAGTGTAGAAAAGGCTTCCGCCCTCTTATCAACACTGACCGTTATTTTACTTTTTGCAGCGAATTTGCACTTATGGTATTGAAACTGCAAATGTTACTTCTGAAAAGTACATGGAAATTTTTGTAATGCTGCGAACCCAAAAGTCGAGGCAATGATTATTTTGACCAATGTAATCTGACCTACTGTATAATCTTTGTAAAAATATTTATCAACCATGCAATAACGGGAGTACGTTATGCATAATGATAAGAAGTAAATACAATTTACACGATTTTCAGTCGTTTTATTTATACCTATAATAAGAAAACAAAACTAACTCCATTATTTACACAAGAAAGTTGGTCACATCACATTTGAGGTTTCTTTTTGTTACCCATCTTACTCAACTGTCTGCAAATCTTCTTCTTCAATTCCTTCTGCCGCTTGAGTTTCCTCCATTCCTCTGCCTCTTGCTGTTTCTTGTGTATGCTAATCCTCTTTGTTGTGGCCTCCTTGTGAATCTCCTTCTTCTTCTCAAAGTTTGTCTTCAGCATCTTCATAACACTGGCCACTTTCTGTTCATGTGGACTCTTAATCACCGCTACGCGATTCTTCAACACATGTCTAGGTTTTTCTCCAGAGAGTGTGCTGCTCTTTTCCTTAGGCTTAAACCTGTACGGCAGCCCTTTTTGTAGAGCCTTGGGTATTACTAAGGGCTTGAATACTTTCGGCGCTCTCACAACTACGGTGTACATTGAGTCCTTGTTGGCATCGTTTTGGATGTTTCGCTCGCGTTTCAGTTGGCCTTTCGTCTTCATTCCTTGCCAGGCGTTCTTGGCGCCTAACTCTAGTAGAAGATTCACGACCGGCGCGTAAAACTTGGTAACATCAACTTTGAACCATGTCCGACAGAATATGATGTCACTCATCAGTATTTTGTCTTCGAAAGTTGCTCTGAAGGCGCCTTCCGGATTGTTCAGCGCTTTTTTTATCTGACCTCTGATTCCCGAAACAGTTTTCACCCTAGCTCCCTCGAATTTAGCCACTTCTAGAGTCGATGTAAACATATCTTTGATGAAAGCTGTTTTCTTGTAAATCTTCAAGGGTGTGCCAACTAGTTTGAGTTTCTTCACGATCTGTGTAGATTTGTTGATCTCATTGACACTCCCTGTGGCTGCTACTCTAAATCCTAGTGATTTGATTTCACTTGAGTTGTTGCTGACAGTCTGCAGTGCCAGGAAACCTGTGTTCTGTGGAGTGACTGGCCCATAGAAGTGCATATTACAAGTCACATGTTCAGGGGTGTATTTTAAATACCTACATTTAAAATCATCCTCAATCTTAGAATAGATGGGAAGGGTCTGGAATCTCCGCCAACCTAACGATATGATCAGTGGATCGTTAGTTTTCAGGATCTTTTTGTACCATCTGTGCTTCTTTACTTTACAGGATACATACCCAATGTTTTGTTCAGCCATGTTTAGGGAACCTATAAGTATTGGATAACTGGGGTCGAAATTGGTCACAAACTCAGATGGCATGCCTTTGAACAGCAATCTTGCATATAAGCCTGGTCTAAAACCTTCTACCTCAATTCTTAGGCCGTCATCCAGATGTTCAAAGACTGATTTGTTGAGTTCAGACTGTTTCAGGGCCTCAGCTTTTAAACTTTCATAGTAAGAATGGTCACCAGTGATTCTATGCTGATCAGGATTGTCATACTCTGAATCGAATTTCGCTTTTAATTTCAACTTCTTATTCATGATTTCAGCTTTGGTTGGCTCTGCTTTGCGTTTGCCACTTTGTTTGCCGTCATCATTTTTTTCTTCAACAGTGTGTTTCTGACCTGTCTCCAGATCCTCAAAGTCTCCGAACATCTCTTCATCATCGCCATCGCTTGCGTCATCAAGTTTAAGGAGTTCCGACGCATCTTCATCAGATGACCTCTTACCAGTAACAAAACAATTAATTAGATGTTGTTTGTTGTGTTCACTAGTCCAATCCTTTAGAGGAGGTTTGTTCAAAGAGTAGAAAAAAGAGCATTCATCTTGATCTAAGCTTTCTTTTTCTTTGTATTTCTTCTTTTGTGTGTCTGTTACTTTCTTAAAAAGCCCACCTAATTCTTCATCTTCACTCTCTTCGGGTTCTTCAACTTTTTGTTCCTTGGATTTATTTCCTATTTCAAATTCTCCATAGACCAACTTCATGATGTTGTTGGAAGTATTTTGTCTCTCATAATAGGCTTCAGTTGCTTTTTCTCCCAAGTTTTCCTTCCACTTGTTGGCAAAGTCTTCTTTATCAGACTCCTCATCTGAGCCTTCATCCTCCATTTCTGTTCCCGAATTGTTTTCCCAAGGAACGTTTTTTTTTTCGTCTTTTTCACTTTGATCAATACCGCTATCATTTTCTGAGTCAGAACCTTCATACTTTTCATCACCATCACTATCAGAATCATCAGAGCTACTTTTTTCTCCAAACTCATCTTGTTTTCCAAACTCATCATTGTCCACCATATCTGGGTATATAACAGGACCTCCACTGAACAGTTTGAACCCAGAGTCTTTCATTTGTTCATCAACTGTCTCTGTTGTTTCACTAACACTCTTCAGCAGTGCCATCTTCTCATTAGTTTCCTCATCTTCCTTTTTATGTGAGTGTGACCCTTTAAGTTCGATGTAGACAGCATCCTTATCATAAACAATCCCTCCTACTCCTGAGAATGGGGCGTAGATTTGACGCTCCCTCTCCATTAGGTGACGTTTTTTCTCTCTGCTTGGCAGTGGACATGGGTCTGGCAAATATGAGAGCTCATTTATCTTCATATCACCAACACCTGAAATAGAGAGATTGAGTCAGATGAGTTTTCAAATATTTGTTTTTCTTTGCAGAACAAAAAGTTAATGTCATAGTTGGTCTTGTGACTTCCACAAAATTGATATTTTTATTGTTATTCATGATGAACCAGTCAGATTTCAGTTAATTTTGTATCCTCAGATTCACGGAGCTAACTAACTAACACATGGAACATTATTCTAATTGTATTATTCAACAACATTCCTTGCCTCAATCACAGAGGTAACTGACTGATAGGGAACATTATTCTAATTGTATTATTCAACAACATTCCTTACCTGCAATATGCACCATAGAATCCTTGAGCAGTGGGACGCCTCTTACATAGCCATACAACACCACATCCCGACTGACTTTTGGCTCCTTCCTAATTGACTCCTGATTTGTAATATCTTCAAATCGGTCAGCAAGCATGTAAGCATGTGTGGTTCTCCAGCTCAAAGGTCTGAACTTCATTACGGATATGAACCTAGATAGGTTCTTTATTTCATTGCGCAAGTATTCTCCGTGAATAATGCCAGATAAGTAGAACAACTTTGCTCCGGGGTAAACTTCTGTCCAGAATCTGTGTTTCAAGGTTTTTTTTGTTGTTTTTAGAGTTTTGGGGTTCTTTATGATATCAAGATGTGTGAGTACACCCATTATTTTCGGCATTCCGTGCACTTGGCAAATGTTGAGGAACTCGAAAATCTCCATTTCAAAGCCGAAGCTGGCATCACACAGTAATAGCACTAGATCTGCACACTTGGCAATATCAATCATGGAGTTTATGTCATTATTGCATTCAATGAGAGTTATACGACGTTTTTTCGACGTTACGATAGTTATAGGCCCGTTAGTGCTCGTCACGTTGGTTTTGATGAAGCTCTTGATCAAGTTATTGATTACTGTGGTCTTCCCGACCCGGGGTGGTCCTACGACCGCTACCACGATGGGAGGAGGTTCAAGCGGAGTCTTGTCCACTTGCGGAATATGCTGCTTCTTGGAGATGACATCCTCGCGTCTCCTGAACTGCCTCTCCGCTCGCACAGCGGATTGTATAGCAAAAGCTTTAGGGTTTCTCTGGCGAGCACTTAGGTTAGATTGGTCGACTTGATTTTTCTTTTTTTTCTTTTCCGCCTTACGACCGGCGTGCTTCGCGTGGTGCGATTTCTTCTTGTCGAAGGCGCTTTCGTCTGCCATTTTATATAGATTTAATTTGCAGAATACATAAATATATAGCGAAAAATCTCACGTGGAAACGTTTGTTTGAGAATTTTTTGACAACTGGATGGGATGAGTGTGTGCTCTGTGATCTGTGCTCTGTGTGGTGTGGTGACTGACTTGACAGTTATTTTTTTTACTGTCAAGTCAAGTTCGCTGTGTTCAAAGAATAAGTCACTTTCATGTTGTGTCAGTGTCACTCAATAATAGCGACGGGCAAAAGCAGTGGCGAGATTGCATCTTTGCAGCTTGGCCGCCCTAGCCTAGGTCCCAAGACTTGTAGCTGCCCCTATCTGAGCACCCATCACATGCTTACTGTATTAACAACTTTTATCGAAGTCGATTCTGAAATGTCTGCAAATGAAATGAATATCATGGGGGGGGGGGGGGGGGAGTGGGTAAAGCAGAGGCAGAAAGCGATCAAAAGCCAACTTTGGCTATAGTAGGTAGGTTATTATGGATTTTCCATTGGGTTATAAAGGTTATATTAGAACAAAGAAGAAGCATATCCGGAGCGTATGCATAGAAAAGCCAATAACGGCTAGGGCTCACCTTTAGCGGACGACCTACTCGCTGGGGCGTCCAAACTTTTTTAGCATCATGTTGGGGTCAATTGATCATCTTCCTGAAAGTTTCAGGGTGCGGAATTCAATAGTTTGTAAGATATGATTTTTTGAAAATCTGAAAATAGTTTGTAAAATGATGTAACGCAACGCAAATAATATGCTTAAATCTTGTCTGTGGTCAAAATACATTACCTACATTTCGTTGTACGCATATTTGAAAAGATGAGAATTCTCTAAAAAAAGGAGGAAATGTGAAATTTTTTTTTAATAATACCTATTTTAATAAAAACGTTCATTTAACTTGCAATTTATGTTTGTTTATTTATGTTACGTCAATCAAAGTTAATTTAGTATTTCTTTCGTAAAATATCACTTTTGATAACTTGCCGCAGTTTTGGTTGGGCGGCAAAGTAGTAGTCCCTTTTCTAGTAGTTTCGCGAATGTTCTATTTTCTTGTTCTCTCGATATTTACAAGCAAAAACAACTGGCTAGAGTAGGTTATTGTGGCTACTTTTTAATCGGGTTATAGGTTATGTTAGAACGTTGAAGAAGCTAAACCGGAGCGTATGCAAACAAAAACGATTGGCTAGAGTAGGTTATTGTGGCTACTTTTCAATCGGGTTATAGGTTATGTTAGAACGTTGAAGAAGCTAAACCGGAGCGGAGCGGAGCGCAGCGTATGCAAACAAAAACGATTGGCTAGAGTAGGTTATTGTGGCTACTTTTTATGTAAATTTTGATGATAGCATTATGGAGCATTTGTGGAGGAGAAAGGTGTCGAGGCAGAAAAATGACCCTTTCGAAGAAAGCAACTAGGCATTTCCGCGCGGGGGGGGAGTAGTAGGGGGGGGGAGGGCATCTACCCCCTTCCCCCTCCCCCCACATAAAGATCAAGGTCAGTCTAAATTTTGTTTTAATTTAACAACATAACCTCAAAACTTTAAATAATCATATCTCAGAAACTAGGCATTTCCGCGGGGGGGAAGTAATAGGGGGGCATCTACCCCCCTCCCCCCCCCCCTCATGGTCAACAAAAGTAGGTCATGCGCTAAAGTCCTTCCATGGCCACTGATGGCAGACTAGGCACTTCCTTAAAAATTCGCAATACAACTCAAACGGAACTGTTACTGTATTTCGCTACAAATATATAAGGCCATACCAACAGAACTACATGACATGCCTTTTAATGTTTTTTTAAGTATAAATTACGTCAATGGTTGATCACTAAATGCTATTATAACGTTAAAGTATTTTTGACTCTTGTGTTAATAAAATTAATCTATAATGTATAAATTTAATTAATCCATTAATTAATTTCTTTGACTACCTACCGATCTCTTTAGTTGAAAATAGACACTGACAAGGAGTCTGTGCATTTAAAATTAGAAATGGCTAGAATAATAGCTCTCTTAATTAATATAAAAATAGTTTGTTTAGCATATCCGCTGCTTATCACCACAACAAGATTCCATAGGACATGAAAGTAACTTAAATAGACCAGCCTAGCTGTAGCCACATCGGTATTTTGTCTGATGTTCCTGACAGCGTTAACCGCAGAACTTAATCTAGCAAAAAATGTATCTCTGTGGTGTCCCCACTGCAATTTCCTATCAATGGTCATTCCAAGAAACTTCGTATCATTTACTAATTCTAACGTTTTGCTGTCTTTTGGTACTGTCTTCAACTTGCTTGACGTTTGGTACTAAGAATTTGATACACTTGGTTTTACCAGCGTTTTACATTACATTATTAAGCTGGAGGCTTCTAGTCCTCTTTGCCTCCAGCATCTAAAACATTGAGGTGACGGAATTCAAATGGAGTTCTATATTTCCCTATACCTTATAAATGTGTTAATTTAAGATTTGACATTCTCCAAATGTACATAACCTATGTAAAGAAACTATGTGTTTCTTATAGAAATAAACTCTTTTTTTGTTTTTTGTTTTTTTTTTAATTAACTGTGTACCAATTTATGATTAAAGATCATTAATATCATCAAAATCTTCTTTTTGTCTTTCAATTTTGAAGACCAAGTGAATTGAAGTGTTTGTTTGCGGTTGTTGTATTTTGATGATTTTTCTAATCTCTTTCTCGATTCCATAAGAAATCTGACCGATTTGGAAAGGTATATTGTACCTTCATTGTTATTTTAATGCTCGTACTTCTATTACTTGACTGATACAGGCTGGTGCAGTATTGTTTTAACCAACCGAGTTTAAAAGGTATTCCAGTTATTTGATTTATCCGTTTCTTAATCAAGCTTTGGTGTGATTGTACCAAAGAATATTGGTACTTGAGGTTTACCTAAAAGAGAAAATATTGGGGGAAAACATTTTATTACAAAGACTTATGAAGGTCCTGGTTACGTATATGGAGTATGAAAGTAGCGGCACCAATAACTTCGTAAACTACATTTTGCGATCCAGTCCGATTCCAGCCTATTAACTGTCTATTATTTTCACTAGAATTATATAGTCTATGTCACTCTAACGGTCTTCAAAAATTTAACGACACCTCATTTGTTAAAATCCCTTGAGCCGTTTGAGCTATAGCATGTTTTTTATAATTGAAAAAGTGATGAAACTTAAATTATTCCCTAGTTTTCTATTCCTTCGTTGGCCAGCACATATCAATAAGCTAAATCAACATGTTAAAATTACAAGTCAAAGTCCATATCTTTAAAACTACTGATCCGATTTTGATAAAACTTTATTGCACCCTAAGTTAGAGTAAATGTAAGCCAATAAAAAAAATAGTCCAAATCCAATAAATAGTTTCGGAAATACATGAAGACAAACATATATACATTTATGAAATTTGTATACTTGTTTGGAAGCCCTAAAAGAAAAAAATGTGTGAAAATTTTGTGATTCTGATAATATTATGTATGTAATATTATCAGAATCGCAAAATAATAAATAAATATATAAAAAATAAATACGTAGGTATAGAATTGATAACCCCTCCTTTGTTGAAGTCAGTTAATAAAACATCTGTATTCTACCAATGGTTGCTTGGACACTCAAGAACGCAACTGAAAATTATTTTATACCAGACTATCTCCACGGGTTGTGCTCAACCTCCAACTACGTAATTTTGCCGACGGCATTTTGGCCAACCCCACTTTAAAATTTCCATTAATTAGTACTTAGCTTACATATCTGTTCAAATTATGTATTTTCCTTACTGGGCACATCTCGTCAATGTTTATATTCTGTGGATTTCAGTATACTACTTTTTATTATCATGTCAAACAAATTAAGCGTTTCCTGTAAAATTTGCTCAATGGTCGGTTGGCCATTCAAGCACACGGCATTTTTATCATTTATTATTTATTTATTAGGATCTCCAACAGATAATAAAAATTTCTTAATATTACACCTTGCATTACACTTTCTAAATGTTTACCTACTTACAAGTGAACACATCATGCAAAATTTTATTTACAATTTTTAATTACAATTTCAAGAAAAGGTAAAAAATACCTGAATGACAAAAGAAACTACACGAGAATCACAAAAAAGAAAAAAAAAGTTTACACAATTTACAAAAAGTTAAGTTTAGCTTCTTCTGAGATAAGAAAATTTTCCACCTTAGACCTAAAAGATGGCAGGAATTCAGTGCATTATACATATGAGCGAATCATTCTAGTGAGAGGCTAGTTTATACCTAGGTTGGTTTTCCAAGGTCGGGTTCTTAAGATTTTGTACGTGCCGGGTCGCGGGATTCTGGCTGGAACCACTATGCTAAAACTGTACAACACTTGAGGACAATCTATATCCCCATTGAGGACCTTAGAAGGCATCGTAGAGTCATACTCAAAATTTGCCGGTTTTTCCACTATTTAATCTATTAAGTTTGTCGAACGTCAGCTTTCATTGTTAGGTATCTACTTTGTTTGTTTCATAAATTCTATTTAATCTATTAAGTTCTAAATCTTCAGCTTTTTACACGGCTGTACCAAAAGCAGGGTAATGTTTTAAATTCTCCTAGATTCTCGCATCGGAGAACATTCCCGCAAATTGAACCGCAAAGTTCTCGCTGCAAGAATGTTCTCGAGAATTTCTCATCGCTGAGGTGACTGCGCCGGTTTCTGAATTGAGAAATTCACTAAGTTAGTACTTAAGTATCGTTCTGTCCCGTTCTTTTTTGTGACATCTGCAGAGACAGAACGATACTTTAGTATTTGATAAGTGGAATTCTCATTTCAGAAATCGGAGGTGAGTCTCTCAAAATCTCAAAATTCTATCAGCCTAAAACGAAACGTTATCTTATTTATTTAGTTTTGTTGTCAACACTGCGCTGCTCAGCTCAGCTGTCAGAAAAAAGTCAATTTTGTTCATGGTCGCTTTGTGTTTTGTGTTATCGTGCAAAAAAGCCAATTATTTGGATGATGATAGTAAAAAACGAGGCAATCTCTGATAGGCAGCCGGTAGGAGCATAGCTGAAATCTAGGTTTCTTTGTTACAACAATGAGTTCCTCCGAACTGGATAGTCGCAACATCGCTATTTCCATGTAAGTTACGCCTGTTTTACGCCTAATTTCGACTATTTACGTTGTATTGAGATGTTTTCTTGCTACTCGTAAGTGCTTGTTATAATTATATGTCACTAGTCGTTGCGTGTGTGTGAATTAATGATAGAGGCGGTCTGTAAATCAAAAGGTCACTGATCTTTACATCTCATGTAAGTACTCTCTTCACTATTGCAGTTCCTAGTCTAATAGTTCTCCAATATAATACGTCATATGGTAGGTCTATAAGGCATAAAATTCGAGAACCATTGCATTGCAAACAACTCAAATTTTCAAAGGATAGTCTCCCTTTACAGAAACAAGTGCTGAAATTACTTAATGTGGCTTTAATTCCAATTGTGTTCTTCTGCCCGCCATATGGGAATACTTATGGATGCTATATTTTACAAGTCTAATATCATAAGTGTGCAATACATATGGATGTATAATCAATAAATAGTTAAATAAAAATAATGGATTATTGAACGGTTTTGTTTCTTGTATGTTTTTGTATGTGTGCTTGCATGAACAATGTGAATAATAATTTGATTTTTATCCTAGTTCCAGAGTAATTGGTATGCATAACAAGATTCTTGTATTTTATCAACCAAACTCCTTTACAGAGTAACTGTAGAACCTAGCTAGTGTGTTTGTGTTGCATTTATTTGAATGCAATATTTTTTTTCTTATTGAGATGCCTATTTGCTGAATAAAAAGCCAAGGCAAGGATGTTTTTCTGTTTGCTTGCTAGTGAGTAATTTAATTACATTTTTAATATCTAGAAGATGAACTAGGTCAATGTCTTCTTTAATGTTAATAATGAATAATCTGTTTTAAATATAATATATATTTTTATAAGGTTTTATGTTACAAAAGAGCTCCACGATCTAATGGGTTTCAGGCTTGCTTCTCACAAAGGAGATGCAGGTTCGAATCCTGACCATGTACCAATAAGATAATTAATTTATCTTAAGTACATTATCTGACGTTGAGTGTTCCGCATAACAAGTTAAGCTGTATGCCCCGGGTACTATCACTATGTGGTTGTGGTCGTAACACCCCTCCACCAACCTGCACTGAGCCAGCATCGTGGAGTATGGCTTAATCTTATTGTATCCAGGTAAAGGCCTGTACCCTCGGTGGGGACATTAATGGGCTATGTTTATTTTATTATTTATGTTACAAAAAGCAACTTCTCAAATTTTTGTGTTCGGTACCCTGGACTTTTATATGATAAAAGTAAAGGACTGTGCACCTCGGTGGGGACATAAATGGGCTACATTTATTATTATTTGATAAAAAGTGATATTGAAATAGTCAATTCTAATCTACAAACTCACTATCTATCTCAAAATAAGTATGTACCATGTACCATACTATGAGATAACAGCATTTATGAAATAGTTTTAGTGCCCCAACTAAAACAAACCATCTTTCGATTTCCTAAATTAAATATATGTAATATATTAAATTGCATAGAGAATACAACATACCAAATTAGTATGCAAGCCGGCCCAGCCCAGGTTTCTTCACCCACTGCGGGGTTTAGGCCATCCCGGTGCTTACTACATACAATCAGTAACGCATCCAGGGAAGGGCTAGGGGGAACCTCACCCAAAAGTATCTCAGTTCTTCTGTGATGAACCATAGTTAACTTGATTTTATAATAGCCTTTAACCTTTTTAGCAACCATGTGTTTATTCTTAACTTTATGGGCCTCCGTGTCTGTTTCTACATGTGGCATTTGTTTCGGGCGCTTCCATGTTTCGAATCACATGTTAAGCTGTAGGTACTGGCTGCTATCGCTATTCGGTGGTAGTAGCCGTAAAGCCGTTGTGTCAGAGGCTCTAATATGGCAGCTAGATAATTCTGGCGGTCGGGTTGGCCACTAGCCCGTCACCCTTTCATCAACCAGCACTAAGCCAGCATGGTGTTGTGTTCGGGTAAATGCCCGTTCCCCTCGGTTGTGATGGGGATATTAATATTTACATTAAACATTTATTTTAGCTACTTGTGTTTGTCTAACAGGAGGAAGTCAGTGGAGAACCTGGTGATATCATCTCAGGACGCCATCGGGCAGAGCATCAGCCAGGCTCTCACATTCTCTGGGGTCATCGCGCAGCAGACGCACCAGGCATTTCAGGAGAATCGGTGAGCATTCACTACAAAACACACTTACTACACGGCAAGGTAAACTTGGCACCTGGATCTGATGACGTCATACCATCTGTCACTGTTACCACTGTAACCAATTCTTCGCGGGTGCCCAGTTAACTTTGCGGTGTAGTTTATAAAATGGAGGACGCTCGCCAGTCACGCGGCAGGTGTGGGTTCGAATCACGGCGAATGCCCGTAAGGACTGACGATCGGTAATGTGTCTTGGGATGCATCATCATCATCATCGTGAGGCGCGGCGATGAGATAGCGCCCGTCACAGCGTATTGAGTATAAAATTATTGACTAAAAGTTTTGTAATGTAAAGCTTTGCTTCCGCTATCCCACAAAAAAAACTTTGGGAATTTTTCTATAGTCACCATTTTAATACATATTTTATTGAATAAATTATGAAGGAATTGAATTAAATTTATTTACGTTTTGACAGGAATTTAATGATTGTTTGTTTGTTTTTATATTGCATGAATTCTCGTTTGTGTTATTAGGACTATTATTGTTTTTTTTTTGGATTTGTAGAGATTTCTAGAGAGAGCTCCGTGGTCTAACGGGATTCACGCTTGCTTCTCACACAGGAGATGCAGGTTCGAATCCTGACCATGTATTGTATATTGTGTATGTATACCTATATATGTATGAGATAATTAATTTATCTTAACTACATTATCGGATGTTCAGTGTTTCGTATGACACGTTAAGCTGTGGTCCCGGCTACTATCGCTACATGGTAGTGTTCGTAAAACCCCTCCATCAACCCACACTGAGCCAGCAAGATGGAGTATGGCTTAATCCTACTCGCATCCTGGTAAATGCCTGTGTCCCTCGGTGGGGACATTAATGAGCTAAATTAATTAACTTATTTTTATTGAATTTATATTATTAATCTTGATTTATTTGAGCAATAATACCTAGTCGGTCCTTAAGTTCTGTCACATGGTTTTTGATAGATAAAACTCAGCAATAAACTTTTTCTTATTCGTATTATACATGATTAAAAAGCTTATTTTATACGAATCAAATTGCAATACAATACATTTTGTACGATTATGACAAAAAACCTTATAACTTGAGACAATCGCGAACCCAAAACACGCCGCAACTGACAAAAATACCACTTACCACAAATTTAATAAAAAAACAGTGTTCCAGATAACCAACAAGGTTTTTTTTATTTATTCTCAAACCTCGATTTTAGACCATGCTTAACAACTAGCATTTGATTTTCTGTTAGCTTTCAGTTCCAACTGCTCCCAAAGAGAACTTTACGTACTTTTTACGTTTTCAGAAAAACGTATAAAAATGATCTTGTGGGCAACAAGTACACTACGTAAAATGTGAATATGAAAATTAGTTTTACCCAGACTTAGTTATCTTATGCTTCAAAATGAAGGTAACGGGTTCAGGGAGGGTTCTGACTAAAATCTCACGTAAGTTTGAAAGGTTTTAAGAGTCATGGAAAAAAGATAAAGTGAATCACGTCCGTATTTTTGGTTGGGTAAAAAAGTGCAAAATCTCTGAAGAAACTAGCATTTGTGTAATATGGCTTTAAGCATTTAAATCCAATAATCGTTCTAATTTATCAGTATTTAATGAGCTATCAAACCATATATAGTATTAAATAAAATAAAACTTGGTATTATTTACTATGCGGCAAAATATTTGTGACAGAACTTATGGACCGACTAGGTATAATACATTTATATCTGTATTAATGTAATGTGAAACTTGTAATCGCCTGTTATAGATTAGAACCATATAAATTTAATTTAAATCTGCTTTGTATATACTGTTGGTGTTCCTTAAATAAATAAAATCCCACATCGGAAGATATTTTGAATCGAATGAGTTCTGTACATAAAACATAAACCATGAACACAGTTTAACTGACCATTTCCGTTTTATACGACCAATTAAATAACAGTTTTTTTTTATCTTCAATTGGTCACCAAGGCTTTTGTTAACTACCACACTGATGTAGTAATATTTTCAGATGTTTTAATTAGGATTTATTTTCAACTAAATATGACGGGTTTTTGGCCCGGTGCATATCCTGTACTTAAGGTTTGACGGGACACTGATTTGCTGTTATTGTTTCTCGCTCGGGCAATGCCAGTCTCAGTTAATTTTAAATAATCAGGAAATTTTAGCGGCAGTTCATTTGAGCAGCAGTTATACCATTAGCCAATGACTTCTGCTTATTAGCGTAAATAGTTATTTGTGTCTCAAGGGAGCAAAATGATGTATTTACGGCGAGGGCGATACATTGAATGCAGAATGAAGCGAAGGATTCTACAGTAGAAACCTGAGCGTAACGAAGGATTCAGGCGGATATTAGCCCATGACGAAAATAATTTTGCTCCTGAGTGACACATACAACTTTTCACACCGCCTATGAGGAAATTTAAATAAAATGCTCTAAAAATAATGAAATACCTATAATTTGAATTATACTTTCACCACTTACGAAAACAAAACTTTTTTTTTATAATGCCGGATTGTGAAGGATTAGGGAAAGGTCACCACAGATAAAATATTCCTGTGCTAGTTTTACCGATGTGTAAAAAAAATCAAATCGAATATTACAATGGTATCGGATATCAATATTAATTATATCACAATAACAGTCATCGATAGTTTTGATTTCAGTAAAACGTATAATTTATTGTGACATTTTTTTAATATTACGAAAAATACATAAATTTTCATATAACGTTAAAGTTAAAACTTGAAACATGTTCGTTTTTAATCGATTACGATGAAATTACATTCGATTATTTTATTAAGCTTTGTGTTCAATTGGCACATTGCGTAAATGCTACAAGCCAATGTAGCTTAAACAAAAAAGTAGCATTTTGCTCCCTCTCGCCGTGGAGCGAAACTTACTTTACGCCAGGTAAAAGTATATCTGTGATGTCTTTCTATCGAGGATTACACGTAAATGTGACAGAAAGGTCAGGACGGCCGTATTGGCGCACGTATGTTATTGCGTCTTGATTGAACAACCAGGCGCAGCTGAGGGCTGACAGTTATATACACTTTCGGGATGCCATAGGGGGGTAGGACGTTGATGGTGGGCAGCTGGGTCAGAAGGTAGTGCTCCCGTCATCTTTTACTGGGGGACCACGCTAAATGGTCACACCTGTCACAATAGTCACAGCTGTCAAAATAGTGACACCTCAAAAATAGTGACATCTGTCAAAAATAGTGAAAACTGATATCAATCTTGACAACTGTCAAAATCATGACACCTTTCAAAAATAGTGACACCTATCAAAAATAGTGACTACTGTCAAAAATAGTGACACATAAATAAACCATGACATTGGCCAGTAGTATCTACTATGGGAAATAAAAATTCTCCCGTGGTACTGTACTACCAGAGCTGTTTGGTAGTACATATATATAGTAGTAAATATATATGAAAATACATCGATATAAATGTAAGTCTGTGTGAAAATATGTTAATATGTAAACATTAAAGCACAATCAATTATAAATTCCCTAGCCCGAGGGAATAATAAAAACATTCTTAAACTGAACAACAGAACGAAAGTAAAGCTGTATAATTTTAAAGCAAAACAAAATTTTCTAAATTCTCATGAAAATTTTTCACCGATATTTTTGACATTAGATGATCATTATAAGGAACCGATAGGCGAAATACCATACAAACTTTCTACACCCATATTACTATAGGTGGAATTTCCAAAAATCCTTCCTTAGTGGATCCCTATGACTATGCAAGGTATCTATGAGCAAAATTATTTTTTTTCTTGATTTTATACTTTGTATACACAACTTCGATCCCCCTTTTCACCCTTTTGGGGGTGGAATTTTCAAAGACGCTGGGACACTACTCAGTTTTATTAAATCTTCAGCCTTAACACAAAATTTGAAGATCCTAACTTTAAAACTGACGGACTTTCATGCAAACTTTCAACCCCTATTTTACCCCCTTAGGGGTGAAACTTAGAAAAAACGCTGAGACGTGTTCATTTATTTTTAAACGACGTCTAAACACAGAATTTGAAGATCCTATCTTCAAAACTGACGGATTCTCATACAAAATTGGAACCCCCTATTCTAACCCCTAGTGTTCATGACGGACTTTGTTTTTTTTTCATACAATCTTTAACCCCCATTTTACCCCCTTAGGGGTGATTTTTTTGAAAATCCGCCATTATTCCTTGTCTACATTATAAATGGAATCTTTATGCAAAATTTCAGCTTTCTAGGTTGCTGGGCGTTGATGAGTCAGTGAGTGAGTCAGGCCTTCTCTTTTTATATATTCAGATTTTATATCAAAACCAAAAAAAACGTAGGCAAGTCAAAATTTTCAATGAAACTTATATAGACATTTCAGTATTCAAATATAACTGCGCAATGGCGCAGTTATATTTGAAGGCATGAAATAAGGAAACAGTTAAAAACTTAACCGGTATTACAAAATTTGGTTTGATGCAAACAAATATGGAATTGCAATTCACTCAGTTTTGACCGTCTATTGTCCATAACCGTGAACACTTAAATAGCTCTAATATTTTCTTCACTACATTCTAATGATAGATATAATTAAAAATCGAATTATGAAAATAAATAAAATAGGTAAAATAAAATTGAAATTGATAAGTTCCGTAGATAAATATATTAAATTGAGATAAACAAATATAGATAAGTAAATAAATAAGCAACTGTAGGTTAATGAGTCTTCTCTTTCTGTTACTTCCTAATGTATGAAGAAAACACGGAAAACTAGTAACCGATCTAGTTTATTTATAATACACGAATTCATACACAAGTTAACACGTGAGCTTATTACGACAGACTGGCTGCCCATCGCCCATAGATACAGAAATGCATAGTCGACAAAGTTATAACAATTAGGTATGCTAGTGTGTACCCCTACACAACAATGCACAGGTTTAAAAAAAACATTATATAGTAACGCTTCTGTGCTATCATAGTCTAGAGTTATTTATGGAGCCTTAATTAATGTCGTCATAGTATGTAATAGAATAGAATAGAATAGAATAGAAATATTTATTGGCCTCGTAGTAAAATAATTTACAGGCAAGTCATTTACATTTTACACTTACATACTACTTAAATATTTGAAATTCCTATTCTAACTTAAATATTTCAAATTTTACATTACTTAAATATTTGACATTTAAATTACTGCATTTAACTTTTTACAGTGAAATGATAGTTATTTTATTTATAATTTTTCCAAGAACAAAGATTCTACAAGTTCCATTGACATATATTCTTTGACAGTATAAAATGGATTATTTTCAAAAAATATTTTTAGTTTTTGTTTGAACAAGTAAAATTTTAGAGTGGTCAGACTTTTTGGTAATTTATTATACATCAGGATTTTAAAGTAACGACCTTGTTTCTGTACTTTAGCTAATCTTGTTTTTGGTACTATACGGGTTTCATTATTTTTTATTGTTCGTTTTTTATTATCACGGAAAGTATAGGGTAAAGCAGTATCTTGCTTTTCCGGAATTTCCCTATCTTCGTGAACCTCTAACAAACTATTGTAAATGTAAAGAGAAATAACTGTCATAATTTTATCTTTTTAAAGTGCTCTCTTGCGTGGCTGCGTTTTTTTAAACCATTAATTGTTCTGATTGATCGTTTTTGACATTTTAGGACTCTGTTAATTTCTGTAGCATTACCCCATACAGTAATAGAATATCTAATAATTGAATGTATATACGCATAATAAACAGATAGAAGTGATTTTTTATCTAATAATGGTTTAAGTTTAAAAAGAGCATAATTGCTGCTAGCTAATTTCATACAAATTTTATCAATATGCCCTTTGTGACTAATCGTATTGTCTATTGTATATCCTAAAAATACATTTTCTTGAGAAGTCGAGTTACCAAAAATGCCTAATCTTGATTGATAATACATTACGATACTTTTATTAGAGTTGAGAATAATGCCGTTAGCATCAAACCATTCTTTAAGCAAACTTATGACGTTGTTTAATTTATCATCTAACTGCGACTTACTTTTGTCTCTCAAGCCAATATGTGTATCGTCAGCAAATAAGCTCAAATGAGCTTCACTTGGAAGTATATTACAAAGATCATTTATATATATTAAGAACAATACGGGACCCAGGATTGACCCTTGTGGTACCCCGATCGACATCTTTCCTGGATGAGAAGTATGATTATTTACCGATACAATTTGTGTGCGGTTATTTAGGTAACTTATCATCATACTGAGTTCAACGCCTTGAAACCCATAGTACTGCAATTTTAATATTAATATATCGTGACGCAAACAATCGAAAGCTTTTGAAAGGTCACAAAAAATACTGGCGCATCTATTTGAAAAATCTAAGGAATCAAGAATGTAATAAATTACTTTTCTAATTGCCATTTCAGTCGATTTACCTTTTCTAAATCCAAACTGTGCTATTGTAAACATGTTATTATCCTCGAAGTATTTTACAATTCTAGATTTTATAGCTGCTTCTAAAATTTTTGATAAAGTTGGTAATACACATACTGGCCTGTAATTGCTAAGATCTGTGACATCTCCTTTTTTAAAGAGCGGTACTACCCTACCCGGCTTAAGTACATCAGGGAAAATGCCTTCAGATAAGCAAGAGTTGACAACAAGAAGTACTAATTCAAATAAGTTATTGTTATTTATTACAATATTTCTTAACGTTTTCGTACTCATGTCATAGATATCTAAAGTAGGTTTTTGCTTCATATTCGTTAAGGCGCTGATTAAATAAATATGGGGTGCTGTTTTCATGTGTTTTTCAGGAAATACTGGGCAAATCGTAATTAATTTCTGGTATATGTAATTTGACTATATAATCTAGAGATTCTTAATTGGAAAACATGTTTGGATAAAATTTTCTCGATGGAAAATAAATACAAAGTCAACCCTTTTTTTATGGTTTTATCCTATTACACCGCAGTAGTAAGTGAATATGACTGTGTGATAATTGCAATGTATGAACAATTGTTATTTCTAACGATTTTCAATTTGAAAGTTAATTCCCTGAAATAGTTTATTTTTTATGATTTTTTTTTACGTTTTGGCGCTTACGTTGTTTCAGATTAGTCGCGAGTGCATTATTGGCATCCCGCTTTTTCTTATTCGCGAGTAATTATTGCATCTCACTTCCACTCGACAGCGCATTTTTATTCCATCATCGCCTTAATATCTTTCTAAACTCACTAAAACATAATGGATGAAATACAATTGTTGTTAGAGGCTTATTCTGTATATTTAAGTAAGTATTTTAAACAATTTTGTGCATTCATATTTAATTTAGTTGTTAGTTTTTGTGCAATGTTACGAAAAAAGTCATTAAATAGACTTGCAATTTTTTCAGGTTCTCTAACATCATTTCCCGTTTCATCTTTTAAGAGTTCTATGTGTGATTTTGTATTTTGTCGCTTTTTATGTCCTACTTGTTCATTTATGATTTTCCACGCTTCTTTAATTTTATTTTTCGATTTAGCTATCCTAGCCTTATACTGTAGTTTTTTTGCGGCTAGCATAGCTTTTTGCAAAATTTTTCTGTACATTTTAATTCTTAATTTTGTTTTTTGGCTGGGGTAATGCTGTTGAAGGAATTCTAATTTACATAAATTATATTTAATTCCACCCCTCCCGCACGTCGCCACTACCGCAAGGCCTTTTCAGTGTCATGCTTATTTGTCATGTGGGTCTGATGTTCCATGACGGTGCGCTCCATACTGACCGCACCCGCAGTCCCGCATGCGTGCTCAATCCCTGGTAAATCCCACGTGCGTGATGAAACCTGCATCACACTGATACCTACTGAATGGAGCGCTATAGTTCAATATCTAAATGTACAACAAATCTGACCCGATAATAAATCGATGCGTGTGCTATCCTAGTATCGTTATCATGATAGCTTCTATCTCTGTTGGTTTGATCACAGAACTCTCGGTGCCTTTAGTGGTGTTATACTGAAAATTAGCTTAAATATGTATTTTAAATAATAGAGTATTAAATGTAATAAAAAGCTGTGTAACATGACCGAATTGAACGAATGGGAGGTTTTGCTATTGAGGTGACTAATTTATTAATACTTGTGATTAGGACCATACATATAGTTTAGTTAGTAGCTCCGTACCTTATCCTATAGTAACAATTATTTTTCGTGATGTAGACCCGAAATATAATAAAATACGAATTATGAAACCATCTGACTAAATATGGGGGTGAATATCAGGCGTGCGCGAGTGGCCATGGCAGACATGACCATTTACGATATACTTCTTATAAGTATTTCCGCTACTGAAGGTTAGTGGTCCGATCAGCTCTCCAATACGCCGTGCCCGTCCATGAGCAAACACTCCTTTGTGAAAGTAGTTCGGAATTATGTCCTACACATCACTGACTCCTAGACACTTCAGTGTAAATCATAATAGCATAGAGGAAGCTATTTCGTTGTCATGAACGTGAAATTAATCTAAGTTCTATATTTGCAGTGTAGATAACGTGAGCACCTATGTATTGTACATAATGTGTGTTTGTTCATGCCTTAGTTTTAAGAACTCCGTCACGAAACAAACTGTTGGTGGTGAAGTCATTGAAATAACCGAACAAAAAGTTGGGTAGCGGTAACTCTAAATAACGTAGATCAACTTTCAACGTGTTTCATTCAGGCTTGACCCTATATTGTTCATCCATAGATGGATTCTCATTCTTGTCAAAACTACTGGGCGTTAGGGGCTCGGCTCTTTGAGAAGTCTGATTACTTTTTGGCCCGCCTATATAATAATTAAGTTACACATAATCTAAAGGAGTATTTGTTTTGTTTTCAGGAGTGTTTCAAGATCGCCGTCTCCGTCCCCGAGAAACAACTCGGAGTGCGCCGCCGGAGACAATGCAGAGAGTGATAGGGTAACTATACTCTGTCCATGACGTAACAATCCTAGATATCGTTAGAGGTCTAGTGCACCTAAAATAGCCCTCCACTACCATCAACCTGCACAGAGCCTTACTCGAATACGAATGCTCAATTTTACTCGAATGCTCACTGTCGTGTACGTGAGAGGCCTATCTATACTTATAAACACAGCATAAACCGCTGGCCCTAGAGTCTTGAAACTTTGTACAGCGGTTCCATATATAGAGTAGAATCACACTAACAAGGGATTTGGCGAAATTCATCCCCTAAGCGGTGAAAATGCGGGGTCGCAGATTTTAGAAATCAAAATCTACTCGAAGCTGAAATTTTGCAGATCGTGTATGAGACGTTAACTAAAGTTAAGCCATTCTTAGTCGTAATAAGTCGTATTTGCAGATCGTGTATGAGACGTTAACTAAAGTTAAGCCATTCTTAGTCGTAATAAGTCGTATTTGCAGATCGTGTATGAGACGTTAACTAAAGTTAAGCCATTCTTAGTCGTAATAAGTCGTATTTGCAGATCGTGTATGAGACGTTAACTAAAGTTAAGCCATTCTTAGTCGTAATAAGTCGTATTTGACATCTGTCAATAGTAAAGATAGTGTGTCAGTCTCCCTTCCTTTTCTAAGCGAAACAATGAGATGCGTCAGATGCCAATGCGGCTTCTCAGAATGGTTCCCCTGTAAGCAAGGGATTTTTCAAATTTCTCCCCACTAAGGGGGGGATAGGGGGGCGAACTTTGTATGTACATACAAATCTGACCTGTGTCGGAAGGTTCAGTATTTAATGTATCGAATTTTACTCCGACAAGGGGGAAAAGGGGAGTTAGTTGTAAACTGTGTAGTTGCGTGTCAGGAACTCAGGACTGAATGGCTAATGTGAGGTTTAGCGACAGAGCCGTATCTTCGTATGTAGATTTCGTATACATTTATATATTTATCGCACATGAAAATTAACAAGCCTATAGAAAAAACATTTACAAAGGCAATCATATTTATATCGGGCGCGATTAAAGTTTGTGTGGACTGGCCATTTTTACACGACTGCTCGGGCGAAACCACGGGCTGCTGCTGGATGCTGGTAATGACGATAGCTTATGGTAGAGTGTGTATTGTTTGCAGGCTGAAACTCAATCAGTGGGCGACAGTGGAAGCGTCGGGGGTGATCTTGCGGCGCCCGTACTTCGTTTCGGTGACAAGGTACATTGCGTCACTTCTTTTCCCATACGGGCAGGCACAGGCACAATTGGCTATATAAAAATCAGGGTTACCAAACTGAGAAAAAAAATCGAGACAACTGAGTTCTTAACTAAATTGCGTCAAAAAGTTTTACAGGATTACTGAAATATCCGTAAAAACATAATGTCCTTCATCTTTCCTCTATGGCATGGTTTGTTCTAATTCCCTTCGCCGTTAATTTGGCTGTCCTGTAAAACTGTCAAGTGTCAACAGTTTTCCTGTCTATCAATAACGCAGATGTCAGTCGGAACGTAAACAAATATTGATATAATAGATTTTTAGTTTTAAATCGGAAACAACCAGCCTCAAGTCAACCGTTTAAAAACTGTGAACAAGTGACATCACAGGGGGAGTTATTTTAAAAAGTATTCAAAAAATAATAAGCCATCCATTAATCGAAATATTCAAATTAGTTTAACATATTAAAAGTAGATCGTATTTTTTTAGCATGGTCAATTAATTGTGCCCACGTTTAGCAGTTAATTCCATACTCCATGAGTGCGTGACCAGGGGCTAGCCATCGCCATCGACTGTACAATACAAGATATAGGTACATACTTGCAAGTCATGAAGTCGTCTGGGCTTTACTTGTGTGAGTAGTGTGCGTGTAAGACGGAGCGATCGTGCGAGAGATACTCGTTTACCACAGGTAAAGACGACCCGAATTGCCGAGTCGGCAGTGACCCTGCCTACGAAGCCAAGGGTCCCGGGTTCGAGTCCCGGTGGGGGCAAATATTTGTTTGATGAGAACGGATGTTTGTACCCTAGTCATTGTTCTTTATCTATCTAAGTATAATATTTATCTATATGTATAAGTATGTGTATCGTTGTCTAGTACCCAAGATACAGGGAATCCTAGTTTGGGGCTAGATCAATGTGTATAAGTAGTGTCCAAGGTATTAAAAAAAAAACCAGTCGGCTTGCTGATTTTCAAAAACTATACCAGTTATAAAGGGCCGTATGAATACAGAGAAGTGTCATCTCTCATTGAAACTCGGTTCGAGGGAGTCGCTAAGAGACTAGTTTAAGGAGATCAACATTCAGACTATGCCTTCCCAGTACGTTCTTGTGAATTTACTGGGAAGGCATATCAATAAAAATATCCACCTGGTTAAAACAAAAGCGATAACCATAATTGTAATACTAGAAATAAGAATAAACTGTCCAGCTGCTCTAGAAGACTACACAAAATGTATAATTCCTTCATCGGCCTATGTATACAAGTATTTCCGTTGAAAAAGAGCTATCTCAGTGTTTCTTGTGCGTTCTTCTCTGAGAATAATCTGCTTTTGGAATGTACACCTAGTATTGAATGAATGACGTGCTCTAATAGATATGTAATTATACTACAGAATATATTATAATAGTTTATGCAACTGTCGTATGATAAGGGGCCTTAAATCACGTTCGCTCGTCCCATAATAGCATCACATAGTCTTTTAAGGCCTAATTATATACAGTTGCATACTCTACTTTATCTACACACATATCATTAGTGCTCTAACATTGGTTCAGAAGCTATTCGTAAAACAAAACAACAAACAAATAAACAAATGACAACTGTCATGGCGGTACCACCAAAGTCGGTAAAGCGGTTTGAATGTTTCATGTCGGTAAAGCAGTGTCACCAACAAAACTGTTGAAAGCGTCGCTAGCGTCTATGTCACACTAATGTCATTTCGTACTGGGAGGGCATTAGTTCCGTGTTTTAGCCACCTGAACAATTAAGTTGGTGCACTGTACAGTCGTCAAGATAAATGACAATTTTGACGATTCGATGATCACAGACAAAACATTTTTATTTTACCCATCGATTAATCGATGCGTTTTTTTTGTCTGTAAATTGCCATATCCGCATCGATGTGTCATAATGCAGGTCGATTGCCCTATGGTTTCTGAATCGATTTTAGAGCATTTATGATACGTGCGTAGAAAAAGAATATTTTGATTGATTGATTGATCGATTGAAGGAAACGCTTAAATTTTGACGTTCGCTCCTATCAATAATTACCAATTTCCTTCAAATATGAGAAGTAAGAGAAAACGTTTCACTTTTTGTTTATTCATTCATTCTCATTGATATAACGCTAAAGTTACCTGGTAACAGATCAATTGTATTGAAAAAGCGTCCATTAAAGAGCATGCGTCGTCTAGTTACACGCTTGGCTTTCACGCAGGAAATGCGTGTTCAAATCCAGTGGCTGCGGCGAAAGCACAGTTTCAAATTCTGACTTGAGATCTTCTATAATGCAATCAAAAAAGGTCCTCGTTAAGCCAATTCAATACTCCATTATGCATGACGGGGGGCGAACCCATCGCCACAGGTATGGAGTTACGAAGGTTTCTAATAGGTGAATAGCGTGGCTTGGTGTTAACTTATTTCGATTGTTGCAGCTCACGTCACCAAAGAACGCCGAAGGTCGCAAAAAGAAGAGTTGGTACAGCTCGCTCTACCCGACCTACAAGAGTAGGAGCGAAGACTTCAAGCGACTGTTTAAGGACTTACCTGATGATGAGCGGTTGATTGTAGGTGAGATATGCTCGGTACCTACTATTTACAACAAGCCCCTTACTATACACTTCGCTAGAAGTTAGAGCGCCATAATGTTTTTACGAAACCAGGTGCACAAATATTGTGAGAGGAAAAGTATAATTTGATAAATAGTTACAGTTGGGCTGACGCAAAAAAGGACTACGAAAAATGGGATGGGATGGGAATATCTAGGTGTAGATCTGACAGTTTAAAAAAGAAAAACGGCCAAGTGCGAGTTGGACTTGCGCACCGAGAGTTCCTCATAAATCACATTTTTTGGTAAAGGAACTACTCATTTACGGTTTTCAGATTTTTTCCTATAATTGTGCTGTAACACCTTGCTTCATGCCAAATTTCATGACTCCAGGTTTTGATTCTCTTGCGAATATCAGGCAAATTCAGCAGAATTGTGATACATCGCGGTATCTTTTGATTGCGTTGACCCATAAGTTTTTTTTTACAGATTTAACTAACTACAGACTTGAGTAATCGATATTAATTTCAACTTGATATGTACACGTTCCTTAGAAAAAGGAATCTTAACAGACGGACAGAAAGGACAGACAAACGGACAACGACGTGATCCTGTAACGGATCCTTTTTTCTTCTTTTTAAGACACGGAGCCCTAAGAAGGTCTAGGGCGGGTCGGACTGGCACACGAAAGGTTCCGTGCCGTCCGAGTTAGGTTTCGATACCAGTACCTACAGATTGCGGATCTGACGTCAGACCAATTACGCGCGAAATTTTAGTTGATATTTGGATCGTGATGGTTGTATGGTTGGACCCCCGTAATTTATAAAATGTCATGTACTTCATTATTTGTTGCTGCTGTGAAAGTTTCATCTCTACCTAAAACTGTTCTTGAGATACAGCCCGCTGACAGACAGACAGACGGACGGACAGCAGAGGCTTAGTAATGGGGTCCCGTATGGCATCCTTCGAGTACGGCACCCTAAAATGTTAATACGCGTCCGCTGGCGATTTAGCGCGGGATTAAATGTGGCCGCCATTTTAGCTGCCATTCGTTCGAGTTGCCCGAACGCCTAACAGCAAATAATGCGCTTTCTTTGTTTGCAGAATGTTATCCATTCCGAAAGCGACTAATAATTTTCTGGTTTCGCCAGACTACTCGTGTGCACTACAAAAGGAGATCCTAGCGCAAGGCCGGCTGTACGTCTCTCAGAACTACCTCTGCTTCTACGCAAACATATTCGGCTGGGAGACTAACGTGACGGTCCGGTGGAAGGATATCACCGCCATTACCAAGGAGAAGACTGCGCTGGTAAGTGTTCTTGTTCAGTACAAGAACATCGGAACATAGGAGATAACCTAGTGTGGGGCTGGCTGGGATACGGACGTGACGCTGCGGTGGAAGGACATCACCGCCATTACCAAGGAGAAGACTGCGCTGGTAAGTGTTCTTGTACAGTACAAGAACATCGGAACATAGGAGATACCCTAGTGTGGGGCTGGCTGGGATACGGACGTGACGCTGCGGTGGAAGGACATCACCGCCATTACCAAGGAGAAGACTGCGCTGGTAAGTGTTCTTGTACAGTACAAGAACATCGGAACATAGGAGATACCCTAGTGTGGGGCTGGCTGGGATACGGACGTGACGCTGCGGTGGAAGGACATCACCGCCATTACCAAGGAGAAGACTGCGCTGGTAAGTGTTCTTGTACAGTACAAGAACATCGGAACATAGGAGATAACCTAGTGTGGGGCTGGCTGGGATACGGACGTGACGCTGCGGTGGAAGGACATCACCGCCATTACCAAGGAGAAGACTGCGCTGGTAAGTGTTCTTGTTCAGTACAAGAACATCGGAACATAGGAGATAACCTAGTGTGGGGCTGGCTGGGATACGGACGTGACGCTGCGGTGGAAGGACATCACCGCCATTACCAAGGAGAAGACTGCGCTGGTAAGTGTTCTTGTACAGTACAAGAACATCGGAACATAGGAGATACCCTAGTGTGGGGCTGGCTGGGATACGGACGTGAGTGTCCTTGTACAAGAACATTAGAACATAGGAGATACCCTAGAGTGGGGCCGGCTGGGAGATGAACGTGACGATCTGGTGGAAGGACATCACCGCCATTACCAAGGAGAATGCTGCGCTGGTGAGTGTCCTTGTACTAGAACATCAGAACAAAGAAGATACCTTTATGTGGGGCCGGGTGAGAAACTAACGAGATGGTCCGGTATAAGGACATCACCGCCATTACCAAGGAGAAGACTGCGCTGGTGAGTGTCCTTGTACAAGAACATCAGAACAAAGAAGATACCTTTATGTGGGGCCGGGTGAGAAACTAACGAGATGGTCCGGTATAAGGACATCGCCGCCATTACCAAGGAGAAGACTGCGCTGGTGAGTGTCCTTGTACAAGAACATCAAACATAGGAGATACCCTAGCAAGGGGCCGGCTGGGGGACGAACGTGACGGTCCAATATAGGGACATAACCGCCATTACCAAGGAAAAGTCTGCCCTAGTGAGTGTCCTTGTACAATAACATCAGAACATAGGAGATACCCTAGTGTGGGGCCGGCTTTGAGACGAACGTGGCGGTACGGTGGAAGGACATCACCGACGCCGGAAATCCGAGAATTTAATATATACTGTGGAACAGAAAGATTTAGTCATATTTTAGGGGGTTGTTAGGGACATCATTCTGAACAACTTTCGTCATGAAACCGATTTGATCTGACCAAATTAATTGTAGTACCCGACTCAGTCAGACGTTGCTTAACATTTCATGATTGCTCCTATGCGCGATTACCGCTAGACTGCAGGCCCTTCATTGATTTATTTAATTACTCCCTCAAAATCTGTATTTTTCTGTTAATGTATTCAGAATTCCGGGGCTTATCCACATTATCTCTATGTTTGACATATTTTGTCAATGACCATAACAGCTCCACCAAATCTGATCATTGCTTAGAAACAAAAGGTCCCGTCGATATCAGAATTATAAATTTTCAGCAGTTATATTTTATAAACCTAATTTTGCGTAAAAAAGATCAGCGAGAAGATACTATGTTGACTATCCTTGTCAAGTAGCCAATTTCCAGTAGCTATTCGTTGTCGCGGCTGAACCGATTCCGCTGATCGCAGGTGATACCGAACGCGATCCTGGTGTGCACGGACGGCGACCGGCACTTCTTCACCTCGTTCTCCGGACGGGACAAGTCATACCTGATGCTGTTCAGGATCTGGCAGAACAGACTGATGGACCAGCCTATCAGCAGCCAGGACATATGGCATTGGGTTTGTGAAAGTCATTTATTAGATGTCTTATTTCAAATGCCTGTATAAGCGTGCTTATGATTTACTTGCTGACGCGACAGTCGTCTTTCTTTTAAACGGCAACGCCATATGTTGAAGAAGCATGAACGAAACCGAAGATTTTTCTATTTTTCGCTCTTATCTCCGAGGTTAGTTTAAAAAAATATCCGTTACCAGTCTAGCGATTCATATATTTATAGATAGATAGATAGAAGGTAGTTAGATAGATAGATATATAGAAGATAGTAGATAGATAGATAGAAGATAGCTAGCTAGATAGATAGAATATAGCTAGATATATAGATAGATAGCTAGCTAGCTAGATAGATAGCTAGCTAGAAAGATAGATTATAGCTAGATATATAGATAGATAGCTAGCTAGATAGATAGAAAATAAGTAGATAGATAAATAGATAGAAGATAGGTAGATAGACAGAAGATAGATAGATAGGTAGATAGATAGATAGATATAAGATAGGTATATAGATAGAAGATAGGTAGATATATATATAGATAGAAGATAGGTAGATATATAGATAGATAGAAGATTGGTAGATAGATAGATAGATAGATATAAAATAGGTAGATAGATAGAAGATAGGTAGATTTATAGATAGATAGAAGATAGGTAGATAGATAGATAGATAGATAGATAGATAGATAGATAGATAGATAGATAGATAGATAGAAGATAGATAGATAGATAGATAGAAGATAGGTAGATAGATAGATAGATAGAAGATAGGTATATAGATAGATAGAAGATAGGTAGAGAGATAGATGTTACTTTCAACTGGGTAGAGGGGCTGAGGCTGCATCACCGACAAGGAACTCGAAGTGTGACGGACACTCAGTCCAAGTCCGCTGTCACTGTCACTCGCCCGGATACAGGCAAATAAGCGGCACTTTGTTTGAGTAATTGCCTCTGCATTGGGTCATAAGTTTTGTAGTGCTTTGTATATCTGCGAAATTATCTTTCCCGTTGCTAGGGTTCCGTTCCCGAAGGGTGCCACAGTGGGATGAATGAACCGTTATCGGTAAATAGTTGACATTTTCAAAGACTGTGTATTTCTGTTGCCGCTACAAATAATGAACTACATGAAATTTTATAAATAAAGGGGTTCCCATAGAAGAGACGTGTTCTAGTATGCATGCCCCTGCCCCTGTCCCTGCTCCTGCGAATTACTAAATCGTCATCATTCAAATATAATCGATAATTTCGCGTCATCTATGAATCGTTACGGTAACGCAACTGGTTTGACGCCGGGTTTGCTATCTGTAGGGTAGGGTTGGTGTTAGGTTCGAAACCTACTTCGGACATATTTTTTTTGTTTAAATTTTATAATTTTTGTCCTTAACTTTTCTTATATGATGGAGATACACATACAGATGCACCATACACATACACTAGTGGCTCTGTGAGCTGAGAGCTTTGTCAGCAGCAGCTGAGCTGCATTTTCTTTTAATACCACATACTTATACATAAATATAACTTATGTTTGCACCTGGTTAAGTACATGGAGTATGAAAGTACCCGCACAAATAACTTTGTAAGTCTAAAATCCAATCTATTGACTTTTCGTTAAAATTATACAGTCTATGTTGATCTCACTGTCTACATGAATCCAACGACACCTTAAAGTTGAATTACATTCCAAAAACTGAATCGATAAAAAAAACATATCCAACCTGCTCACAAAATTTCACGAGAATCGATTGCGAAATGCGCCCTGTAGGGGACTACAGCCGGAAATCCGGACGTACGAAAGCAATTTTACCCAAGCAGAAACGGAGATGCTTAATGCGCGCTTCGCGCTCGCTCGGTCACCTATGAAATAGATCAGGAATAATCAGATGCAAATCACTCTCCTTGTTCAATTTATACATAAATATTCTCGCGGCCATAAGGCGTCGCCTAGATATTTACACATAATATTGACCTGTATGTTTATTGTTTATTATTATTTTTTTATATCGGAATAGGTTGGATATTCCTGCCGGATCAGCCAAGATTTTGTGCCGTGGCCAATTGGCGCCCAAAATCCCCAGGTCTTGGATGTTTATATGTGTGTGACGTCGCTGTTTCTGGTTCCCACAACACGAGAGTATCCTAGTGTGGGCCAGAAGTAATATATTATTGTGCCTGAATATAAATGTTTATGTCTTTATGCCAGAGAGATAAAGTTCAGTCCTACAGTTTTATTAACCTAACTATACTCTCAAATATCTCAAATCTATACAGAAAACCAGCGTTATGGTATTGCCATGACAGAAAGCTGAGTGGCTACCTATTTACTGACATGGAAGTTGTAATTTTTATTATTAAGTTTTATTTGGCTTTGTATGTCACAATAAAATTATTTTCGTTCTTTCTTTCTATTTCTTCCTTTCTTTCAAAAACACACTCGCCGGCTGAACCGATTTGTATTCACAAAGATACCCAACAATGTAAGCAGATGTAGCTCCGTTGAGCGGCCGCATTAGGAATTGTAAACTATTCAAATGTGTATTCGTTGTGCGTTAGGGGGCCTCTTGAGTTATGGGAGTTTAGAAAGATTTTCCTTGTTGAGGCCTTGATAGTAAATAAATTATGCAAAAAGGTGAACGGGCAGAAATGTATGGACTAACCAATAACGAGACAAGAAATAAAACAAAAAAAGGGGTCGAGTGCGAGTTGGACTCGCACACTGAGTGTTCCGGATAAATTGCAAAAAAATGTGTTTTTAGGGTTCCATACCTTAAAAGGAAAAAGGAACCCTTATAGCGGGGGGGTCGCCAATATAATTATACACAAGATCGACTGTTCACTGCGATATCAATTACATACTTCTTGAGTTCTTGACACATATTTAGCAAAGGAGCAATGACCAACTAACACATAGGCCCCTAACCTTTTACAAAGGAGCAATGACCAACTAACACATAGGCCCCTAACCTTTTACAAAGGAGCAATGACCAACTAACACATAGGCCCCTAACCTTTTACAAAGGAGCAATGACCAACTAACACATAGGCCCCTAACCTTTTACAATATGCCCCCCCCCACCCCCACCCCTCCCAATGCTCTGCTAAAATACCACGCCCCTTTTGAAGTTCGTAGTGAGGTTAAAATCGTATATTATGCACCAAGGGGATAAAGCACTGTTTTATGCCACGGGCGCTATATTGTATCCTGAACATAACGAAGGACTCCAGATTTAACCCCCGAGCGAAGCGAGGGTTTTATAAGTTAGTTTCCGAGCAAAGCGAGGGAATTAAGACTGAGAATGTATCGAAAGAATCGTAGGAGCAATGAGCGATTCAAGCGTGCCCAAGACAAAACAGCTTTACCCCCGAGGAGGATACTCAACTTTACCCCCGAGGAGGATACTCAACTTTACCCCCGAGGAGGATACTCAACTTTACCCCCGAGGAGGATACTCAACTTTACCCCCGAGGAGGATACTCAACTTTACCCCCGAGGAGGATACTCAACTTTACCCCCGAGGAGGATACTCAACTTTACCCCCGAGGAGGATACTCAACTTTACCCCCGAGGAGGATACTCAACTTTACCCCCGAGGAGGATACTCAACTTTACCCCCGAGGAGGATACTCAACTTTTCGCACCTCCTGCGAGAAAATATAAAAAGCAATGCTGCTAAAAACAGCATTTTTTTATTATTATTTATATATATTGCATTAAATAAGAACTACGATAAATGATAACCATGAACCGTTTTTGGTAATAATGATGTTATCACCACTTCTCCATATTACGCTTCGCGTATTCATGTGGTAATATTTAAATAGGCGCCAATAGCCTGACAAATAAGTTATTTTAAGATCTTTTACACCAGGATGATTTATGTGCACTGGGATTCTAAATATATACATAATTATAATTATTATCCCAAATAAATACCCATTAAACAACAATAAGAACTACGAGAGGTGAATATCTTTTATTCCCTGGGGTGATCTAGCTTGGGACATAATGAAATTCAGTACAACTTTTTGTCACCGTAAGCCTAGAGCTATATTGACTTGCTTTAGGTTTCCATGATATATTAAGTGACATTTTCGAGCAGGTGGTGCGAAAATATTAATATTTTGTCAATAGGAAGTTATAAGTGAGCGGAAAGGATAGGCGAGCAATTCTAGGATTGAGCAATGTCCAATATCTGGTAAGAGGGGCGGATGGGTATCTAACAAACTGCTGAGACGGGCGGCGCAAGTCGTCGGCATTCAATCAAATACAACAGGCCCGTCGGGAAAACAACTGAATGAATTGTTTAACGAGTTGCCATAACGTGCATAGGCAAATGATTAACACACAAAGTATTGGCCTCGCTCCGCTCCGCTTCCCTCGGCTCCAAGTCGTACATGAAGTTGTGAACCTATCAAACCCTAACTTTAGTATTCGGACAGAATGGACCTATTGCAAACTATTTGAATTTCGGCTAAGTTACTCTGAAATAAATAGACTGTTGCGTTGACGTCACCTTGCAAAAAAGAATTGGGCCGGTTCTCCATTGTTTTCAATAAAAAGGATGACGTTCGGTAAGGCTAGTTAAACGTTTCCGATCAAAAGGAGCTAGACACTTGCTTTAACGCCGGTCTTTAATGAACGGCCCGGGCTATTAATTAAGTGCCTCATTTAACCAAACGACGTCGACAGCAATACCACCATAGTGCTATTTATTCATAGTTAAGTGTCTCTCTAGATGTGAGAAAACCGTTTGAAATGCTAATTCTATCGAGTATCAAGGCAAAGATACGTCAGTTGGTGATACGCTTTCAAACAAAACACACTATATGGCTTCAGGTATGAAAATGCACATTTAAAATTTTGATAAAGTACTGATGAAGGATTTGGAATAATCACGAAGAATTTGTATAGAATGCAGGGTGTAAATGTATAAGATTAGATGAGTTATATTTGAGTTACGACAATTTACTTAGGTGCATTATACACAGACTTCCTAATGGTGATAATAATATAATAATAATAAAGTGTATTCAACAAAAACGGTAACTACAAGAAATAAATAATACGTGACTTAATTATAACAGAGGTAAAAGTAAGAATAGCCTATACTAGGAGTAAACCAGTATTTTAGGCACTAACTGAGCTACCGTTGTGAAAAAATATCTTCATTATTACAATACTAAAATAATTGTCAGTAGGTAGCAATTTTAAAATATTAAACTTATGGTTAAACTAATACTTATAAATACTTAATTTACTACTAAGCTTAAGACATTCAGTAAAATCTCAGTATCGTCCACTGCAAGTAGTCCACTGCAAGTACTCTTGCAGCTTGATTTTGCAGCTTGAGTGTTTCAGGGGAAACATACACAATTTTGAGTTTAGTCTGTTGTAGAGAAATGGACCGAGTGATGAAAAACATTCTGGTGAATCGGATCTCTTCGTTGTCCTTTTGTCTGTCAATAAATAGCCTTTTACTCAGAAACATGTGGACTATCAAGTGAAAGTAATATCAATTACCTACTCAAGTCTGTGGTCCCTTGGTGCTGTAAACAGATCAAACTTGTAGGACAATATAGGTAGTGCCAGTTTTGTAGTCCCCTGTCCCAGAGAGGCGCATCAGGTGAGGGGAGGTGATGTGCGGAACGCGCGGGGGCTGCGGCCGGCTGCAAGCATTCCGCGAGCTTTGATTGGCTCACCAGTCGCACTGTGTTTCTCGCGTCGATACGACGTTCCACAGGCGCCCGAAGTACAGTCGCGTTCTAAATTGTTGTTGCCGATTGTTATCGATTGTTATTTTTTATGTACAAGCTTTTTTACAGACTTAAAGAAAGAGATTTAATGTAAGGCTACCATTGTCCGATGAATCATGATTGACTTATCGAGACTGGAGAATGTCGCGCGGTCTCGGTTTCTCGTATAATGCGGTGATTAGAACTAACGTTATTCATTATTAGTTATAAATTTATTACATGCATAGAACATACCTCACGCTCACATATCGTCAAACATTCTTGCCTTACAATAATGATTGTCTGTTGGGATAACAAGTTCGTGCGCGAGAGTACCTATGCGCCTCTACACTCGCCAGGTGGCATTCACGGCACTAGAATACTGGCAAGGGCTGTACAACGAAAATTTGCGGAATTTGCTTGATACTCGCAAAGGAATCAAACGCTTTAGGGTAGCAACATGAATTTTGGCAAGATGCAAGTTCTTGTAGCACGTGTAAAGGGAAATATACAAAAACCATAAATTTGTAGTTTCCTCACCCAAAAAAAAGCTATTTGTGTGGGGTTTTTTGTTTGTATAATAGCTCTGTAATACACTATTTATTTACGCCAACAGGTGCACAAATGCTACGGTGAAGAGCTGGGCTTCAACTCTGACGACGAAGACTACACTCGAGACACGGAGGACGAGAAGCAAGGTCACACGTCCTTGGGGCCGGAGGTAATCATCATCTTCACGAACGGTCAACGTCACCCGCTTTAGGTCCATCGTAAACGCTTCCATTTATGACAAGGTTCTTAATTAAAAGTTCATATTTTGACCACTTTCCCATTTGAAACCTGCCCAATTTGACCACTTCCCAATTCGACCACTTCCCGATTCGACCACTTCCCAATATGACATATTGTCAGCTTTTTGACCGAGGGATCGAAGCGTCTCTGTTTCAGTTTGGACGAAAATGCTTTCTTATGCCTGGATTTCTACTCGGCTTTCCGTCCGGGTTCTCCTCTAGGTCGCATTTCTCGACCGATTCTTGTGAAATTTTGTGAGCCGGTTCGAGAACTATGTATTTTTTTTTTGTCGATTCACTTTTTTTTTTCAAAATGGCGGAGATATGTGTTTGAAAATGTCAAAAACCGTTACAGCGCAAACAGCTTGACAGATTTTAACAAGTGGAAGTTGGATTTGTGGAGACCTGAGATTGACATGGGCTATATAGTTTTAGTCAAAAGTTAAAAGTTGGGATTTTCGATCACAAAATGTAGTTTACAAAGTCATTGGTGCGGCTACTTACATACTCCATGTACGTTATCTGGTGCATTCATAAGTTTGTATATGGAGAGATAAGGTTAGCTAAATAAAGTGGGTGTTCGCTACTGACTTACAGATGAAAAGCTGACGATATGAGAAGTTGTCAATATGAAAATTGGTCAAACTGGGAATTTGTCATTATAAACTTTGCCATAATGGGAATCCATCAGACCTTGATGATGGCCGCTGTTGTGACGTCATTGTATTTAGGTATTTAGGTATACATTTTGTCCTCTGGGCGACGCGATGGTCTGCCCGGTATTCTGATGGCAGCTCTCGAATATATTATATTTGCGTATCTATGGTTACTTTTGATTATCCTACAAAATACTTATAGGATAATCAAAAGTAACTGAACAATTTACTAGTCAACTCATCAGCTGACCAACTAGCAGTAAGATATGTAAATACAAACGGTTCATAGTTAACCACTTAACGCATGGCCTTATCCGCAACGGGTCGCGATTTTCAGCCTTATTGCTTCGTAATAAACTTCAAACCCCTATGAAACCCATGTATGGGTTAGTGTGTGGTAAAAGGTTTTTACAGGACGTTTTACGTCTGTCAAAAGACTTGTCACTAGACCTTGTTATTTATTTCTGATTCCAATTGCCATTGAGATTCAAATGCAAATTCGGCCAATCACATCGCAGGAAAAGAGAGTTCGTGTAAAGTATTCGTGTTCTAATTGGTTGATTTTTCAATTGGACTGGTGTCGTAATTCATGTCAGAAATACTCATTAAAACAAACTGACACTGTTTCTCGTTCGGGAAATAACAGCGTTAGTTTGACATTTAAGCGACACTTAGATTGAGAAGCGGCCTGTGCATTCGGCTTTAAGTTATCGATCCCTTATCGCTTGCCGCACCAGATACACCGATTGTAGATTAATGATAAAATCACAATACTGTAATGTCACTGCGAATATGTGTCGAGTCTAAAGATGTGTTTCCGTGTGCTGACAAAAACTGGTTAAAATGGTTAAGCTAAAACGCCTTTCTTCGAGGATTTCTGTGAGTATATCAATTATTATATTCTTTCTGTGACTCGATGGGCTAACCCCCGTTGACATAGTCATCAAGTGTAAGTTAGCATTGTCTTGCCTCTATTGGAGTATTCAAATGATGGTCCCCGCGAATCGACTACAGTAATAAATCCCCTTTGCGATATGCTCACGCCGTTTTCCCAGAAGAGGATAAGGAAGCGACTAAGGTTCCCACTTGCTATGTTCTTGGCATACCAAATAAGCTCAATTTCTGAACACTTAATCTGCTGGTCTCATTAAACTTCCGCTTCCCAAAAGATCTCAAAGGAACTAGAACATATTCAACTAGCTATGTATTTCGGTTATTAAAATCCATAGAAATCCAATCGTCCTCGCGTTCAGAATCACAATAGCTAGAAATACCAGTACTTTAAAATCCATGTTAAAGCGACTTTGTCGAAAAAGGGATATTACAATGTTCAAGATTACTTAAAAGATGGGACTGTATGGGGTTAATCTGGCTCAATACAGACCTTGCTGTTAATAATTTTGTAATTATTTATTCCTCCTTATTAATTATGATAATTGAGATATGATATATATATATTGTATTAGTTAAGCATAAGCAATTTTTAAAAGAGGTCTAAAAATCAATATGTGGGATTTTCTACGCCCTTCTTCTCCCACAGTGGTCCAAGAGAGGCAAAAAATGACGATTGCTAAGTATATGTAAATATCTACAGTAATAAAAACATTTGGAATTTGGAATTTGTCAAATTCTGGTGAGTATTCTTCAGACGTCACAGAGGTTTCTGGTGGAATGTTGGATGAGAGTAAGTAATAGGTAATAGGACTATCCAATAATGTCGACCGGCGGCGGACAGGACACACCCCGCACCCCGCCTCCGTCCCGCCTCCGTCCCGCGTCCAACCTTGTCCGACTACATGTAATGTCGACCGGCGGCGGACAGGACACACCCCGCCCCCCGCCTCCGTCCCGCGTCCAACCTTGTCCGACTACATGTCGACCGGCGGCGGACAGGACACACCCCGCCCCCCGCCTCCGTCCCGCGTCCAACCTTGTCCGACTACATGTCGACCGGCGGCGGACAGGACACACCCCGCCCCCCGCCTCCGTCCCGCGTCCAACCTTGTCCGACTACATGTCGACCGGCGGCGGACAGGACACACCCCGACCCCCGCCTCCGTCCCGCGTCCAACCTTGTCCGACTACATGTCGACCGGCGGCGGACAGGACACACCCCGCCCCCCGCCTCCGTCCCGCGTCCAACCTTGTCCGACTACATGTCGACCGGCGGCGGACAGGACACACCCCGCCCCCCGCCTCCGTCCCGCGTCCAACCTTGTCCGACTACATGTCGACCGGCGGCGGACAGGACACACCCCGCCCCCCGCCTCCGTCCCGCGTCCAACCTTGTCCGACTACATGTCGACCGGCGGCGGACAGGACACACCCCGCCCCCCGCCGCCCGCCTCCGTCCCGCGTCCAACCTTGTCCGACTACATGTCACTACACTATACTCCATTTCATGTACCATGGCCCGATGCACTTGAGACGGTCATTAGGCGTTAACAATAGGATTAGTGATAACAAAAGATACCTGGCCAGACCCTTTTGCGGCGTGGTATTTTACATGCAACCTAATGATCTTGATCGTTTAACCTAGTAATCAACATAAACAATATTTCATGTTAGTTGTCATCTGACCACATTTGTGATTACACGTATACCTGCAGCAAATAATTATGTTTCGACCTTGGGAAACACCCACAAGTAACCCGTCCAGTGGTGACGTTAGTTTGCAGCAACGTAAGAGAAGATTTTTAAGCAAGGACGCCCAAGATGTGGTGATAAGTGTTTATAAAACTTTGTTAAATCGAATGGGTAAAAAAAAATTAATTAAAGAAACGTCTATATTCACCAGTGTTCCGGAAAGGACAGTTAAAAGGATTGTCTCTTCACTCTCATCAGGACCAAGATACCTACCGCGAAAACGAGTAAAAGCTTCTTTTAAAAAAATTGACAATTTTACAGAAGAGGTTGTGAAAAGAACTGTGTACGACTTTTATAGAAAAAATGAAGTTCCAACGCTCACCGAGATTCATCGATCATTACTAGCAAGCGAAGTGGGATTTCCTTATTCAGAAACTACACTATGGAGACTTTTACGAAAACTTGGTTTTAAATATGGAAAGTTAAACGAAAGGAGAATCATTATGGAAACATTTTTGCCTTTAAATATTTAAAATTGTTAAATATTTTATATAATTAATGTACATGTTTTTAAAGTAATTAAATTAAGTTAGTCTTAAAGCTGATTGTTATTATTTTATTGACACAATTTTTTTTTGATTTAACTCATGTTAGCTATTATTATGAAATACCGTAAACAACTTATATTTCGTATTTTTATTTTCAAGTATATACCAAAATGTTTTAGTCACGCTTTAGTTGCATGCAGGTTGGACCGACGCGTGCCATTTTGAAGTGCTAATAATTAGATAACAAAAGGCAAACATTATGAGCCCTATTGTTAAGCTTCAAGTGCATCGGGCCATGGTATATGAAATAGAGTATACACACGAGGCAAACGCGGGGAGCAAGCAAGCGCTCGGGTTGGATTCAAACATGGAGAACAAGAGGTCCCGCCTTCTTGTTTGCTGCCGTCTGCCTGTTCTCTTCCCGCCTCTCTCCATCCTGTGGTGCTGGGGCACAGTTGGAATCGAGTGGCTGCCCAGGCTGGCTGCCGGCTTTGTTACGCGCTAAATAATAAGGTAATAAGGCTGCTGATTCGTGAATCTCTTTGTGCAGGATCTCCTGGAGACATCGTCGATGGAGGCGGGCGGAACGGATGCGCGGGCGCCGCCACACGACCACACCACGTCGGGTATGTTGCTATTCATTTATTACACTGTTCTGACAAACTGCTATATAAACCATTTCTTTGTTATAAACTAACCCAACGTCACGCTTTTTCACTTACGGGGTGGCAGAGGCACATTCTGCTTATCCAATACTCAATTAATACGGGGGGCTAGCCCATCGCCGCAGTTATGGAGATTGACGGTTTTCTCATGGTGTTCCCATCACCGTTAGAACGTCCGTGTACAGTACCTAAGATAAATTACTGCCATTGGTACATTGTAAGGACCGGAAGCGACCCCCACATCCTGCGTGAGAAGCGAGCATGAAATCCAGGCATTTAGGCAAAAATAACCCTTAGGCCGCCTACGAAACCTACGCTACGTAACCAGTTACGTGTGAAGAATTATTCTTCTTGCTACGTACGAAACTAGTTATGAACAAATAACAATTTTACCAGTCAAAAACTTAATTCTCATGTACACGGACAGACCACGGTGTACTATGTTACAAACAGAGTCCAAAGACGTGTTCGCATCATGTTACAATATACATATAACTTTGATGCATTACGCTATTTGACTGCTAGTCAAAATATATACTTTTGGCTTGTATTTAATCGCACATCAAAAATACTGATTTGCACAGCAAAAAGGATCAACAAAAATACTTTTTATGTATTAAATATTTTATGTGTACTTAAGTTTATGTTTTAACTATTTTTTGTTGTTCTTACATGTTCAACCTAACACGAAGGATAAAGGTGGCTTCGCTTCGCTCACCCCCTTTACCCTTCACCTAAGCTACAGCAGCATTTTGCCCTGATATTTGCTGTGCAATTCTGTTTTTTTGATGTGCAATTTAATATTTCCCGATACTTTTTAGGAACTGACAAAACGGTAATTTGGTTCACGTTTTGGAGTCTAGCTCTATTCAGCCTGCCAGTAGTAGTTACATTCAGCGCGTTTATTTACTAGGTACATAATTCGTACATTGAAGCTTGTTCCAAATTCAAATGTCATTTAATCTCTAGTGAGTAAAAGAGCGTTTTATTCACTGTTATCGATGAATGCATTTTGCACTATTCGAGGCACAAATGCAATGGTAAAATAGTTATTTGTGTCTCAAGGGAGCAAAATAATGTATTTACGGCGAGGGCGGTACATTTAATCCAGAGTGAAGCGAAGGATTCTACGATAAAATCCTGAGCGTGGGATTCTAAGTTAGAATCCTGAGCGTAACGAAGGATTCAAGCGTTAACGCCCATGACGAAAATAATTTTGCTCCTGAGTGACACATACAATTTTTCACACCGCCTATGAGGAAAATTGAAATAAAGTGCTCTAAAAATAATGAAATAACTATGCTTTGATAGAACAACAAAAACGAAGCTTTTTTTTATAATGGCGGATTGTGAAGGATTAGGGACAGATAAAATATTCCTGTGTTAGTTTTACCAATGTGTAAAAATAATCGAATGGAATATTACAATGGTATCGGATATCAATATTCATTACATCACATTAACAGTCATCGATAGTTTTGATTTCAGTAAAACATATAATTTATTGTGACTTTTTTTTACATATTACGAGAATTTCATAAGTTTTTATGTAACGTTGTTAAAGTTAAAACTTGAAACATGTTCGTTTTTAATAGATTACGATGAAATTACAATCGATTATTTTATTAAGATATGCCAATGAATGAAATGAAATTTTCCCAGTTTTGCCGAGAAACAGCAGCCTTGTTTGTAAATCTATACCCGTGGTATAATATGCCTGCTGGCGTCCATAAGTAAATCTATACCCGTGGTATAATATGCCTGCTGGCGTCCATAAGTAAATCTATACCCGTGGTATAATATGCCTGCTGGCTGGCGTCCATAAGTAAATCTATACCCGTGGTATAATATGCCTGCTGGCGTCCATAAGTAAATCTATACCCGTGGTATAATATGCCTGCTGGCTGGCGTCCATAAGTAAATCTATACCCGTGGTATAATATGCCTGCTGGCTGGCGTCCATAAGTAAATCTATACCCGTGGTATAATATGCCTGCTGGCTGGCGTCCATAAGTAAATCTATACCCGTGGTATAGTATGCCTGCTGGCGTCCATAAGTAAATTGAAATTGAAATTTGAAATTGTTTATTCTCCAACTTAAAACCTATGTAGTTAAACTCATGTACATCTCATTGCGGTATTACGTCTAGTGATAGGCATGAATCATTGAAGCATTGAACATCCAACTCCTAAACTAGTGTTACCTGTATCTTAGGAGTTGGGGCTCTCTTTTTTTGTAGGTACACATTATAAAACTAGACATGTGGCTAATTTAGTACAAATTATAAATAAGTTTAAATAGATAGATAGTTGTCGGGGAGGCAACATGAATTATGTAGAGTAAGTAGGTCCTCAAATTGTGAGTAATGAAATGAGGTAAAGGTGTGTATGTGTATGTGTGTGAGGGTGTGTGTGTGTGTGTGCATGTGTTTGGGTGTGTGATGGTATGAGCGTGTGTGCGTTTGAGGGTGAGTGTATCTTGAAGATATTGTATTTATGGTTTTTATTATATTGTATCTGGTTTATCTTAAGCAAAAGTACTAAGTAAACATTCGGTGTCGTCGTAGTTGAGTTTTTGAAGCCATTTGAATAATGTTATTTTGAGTATATGTTTGGGTAAAGGATATATATTTAGAATTCTGTTAACCTTATTGTATAGGGTAGGGGCGAGGCAGCAGAAAAATCGGTTCATAAAGGCATGTTTGTATTTTACAAGTAGACATATTCTGTCACTACGTCTCTTGACCAGGGTCTGTGGTTCGAACTTTAGAAGGAAGTGCTGCCTTAGCAGTACCGAGTATATAAACAGTTGCCTAACAGTGTACACCTCACAAAATTCATAAACTAAATTTGTAGGGTACAGTCTTGGTTTGAAAGTGCACACCTTCAGTACAGCTCGTTGTGCTATTTCTAGGGGCATCAATAAAGTTTTAGCAGCGCCACCCCAGGACGTAATACAGTACGTAATTATTGACTGACAGAGGGCTAGGTAAACCCGCTTTACCAATATTGGGTCCGCTACGTGTCTAAGATTTTTGAAGACGTAGATAAGTTTACGTACTCTTTTTGCAGTATTGTCAATATGTTGGTGAAAATTTAAATTCTGATCGAGGATTACACCAAGGTATTTGGTATGCGATATTCTGGTTAAATATGGACAATTTAAGTTACAGACCTGGGGGTCAGTGCAGGAGTGTGACACTATTTTATGATCAGTAGATGGTTGTGTTGCATTTGTTATAGTGAAAGCAATGTAATTTGTCTTATCATTATTAAGAGTAAGATAATTTGTACGTAACCAATGTGATACAGAGTTAAAACCAGTTTGTGCTGCATTAAAAGCTTTATGCCATGTCTTGTGTGAAAATAATAACGCTGTATCATCAGCATATGATATAATCTTGCCGTGGACCAGGTTTAATTTGAGCAGATTGTCAATGTAAATAAGAAATAGGATTGGTCCCAAAATACTGCCCTGTGGAACTCCCATCTGCACAGGCAGGTCAGAGCTTGTATATTTATCAATCATTACACATTGTTGACGTCTGCAAAGGTAGTCTTCAAATAATTTCAGTTGGTTGCCACGTATTCCCAAGAGTTCTAGTTTATTTAGTAATATGGGGATAGAAACCGTGTCAAAGGCTTTAGCCAAATCCAGGAAAATACCTACAATCTTGTTGTTATTGTCAAGACCACCGACCACATAATTGGTTAATTCATGTACTGCGTCATCCGTAGACTTTCCAGGCCTAAATCCAAATTGACAGTTGGAGAGTAGGTTGTTATTTTCAAGGTAGTTGATAAGTCTTATATTAATTATCTTTTCTAGAATTTTAGATATTGATGGTAGGATGGAGATAGGCCTGTACTTATTGACACGGTCTCTATCACCTGTCTTATGTATGGGGTGTATTACAGACTTTTTTAAACAATTTGGAAATGTTCCAGCAGCAAGGCAGTTGTTAAAAATGTAGGTTATATGAGGTATCAATATTTTTCGATAGTTCTTAAGGAGTTTGTTTGGAATCTTGTCCCAGCCAGTAGCGCTGGTATTTTTTAGACCAGTTATTATGTTATTAACCTCATCTTCATCAGTGTCTAGGAGAACAAAAGAGTTAGTTGGAGGATTATTTGAATTTAAGTTTGGGGTATCTAAATTAGATTGGAGGATTTTGCTAGCTAGAACATCCCCAATATTAGCAAAATATTGGTTAACGTTATCAATAGAGTTTTGAATATCATTTTGAATGAGTAATTCGTAAGCTGATGTTTTCGACTTCGTTGTATTTGTAATTGTTTTAATGGCTTCCCATATTTTTTTGTTACTATTACCTGCTTTTTCTATTATTTTTTTGTCATAATCACGTTTTATTTTCTTTAATAATTTGTTACAGAAATTCCTGTATCGCTTGTAGGTTATATTTAGTATTTGGTTGTTAGGTTGTTTTTTTGCATTTTTATGCATCCGATCTCGGTTTCGCGTGCATTTTAATAAGCCTGGAGTTATCCACGGCTTGATAACTTTATTACGTCTTGACAGTTTTTTGACTATTGTGTTTTTATCAAGCGCTGTATGTATGGAGTTTATTAAATATTCCATCGCAAGGTGAGGATCATTGTTACCGTAAATAGGTTGTAAGTCGATATTTGCTAGATCATTTTGGAGACCCTCGTTATTTATCTGAGTGCTGTTGATTTGGGAGTATATTCGTTGAATTTTAAGATTCAAAGAAAGCATTACAGTTTCGTGATCCGTTACAGTGGTATTAAAAATGAGAGTAAGGGCATTATATTTCGTTTTAAGTATGATGTGATCGAGACAGGTTTTATTCATTCTAGTCGGGAGTGAGTGCGCAGGAAGTAGCCCATGACTTGCACATAAGTTAATATAGTCATGCGCTTTCACTGATCTGTTTTCAGGGCAAATGTCAATATTTATATCTCCTATGATGGCCACGTTTTTAAAAGATTTTAGATTGGTTAGAACTGAGTTAAGAGAGTCATGAAAGTTGTCTAGATTAGAATAAGATGGAGATCGGTATATAGCTACAACAGCGGTTTCGCTGCCTAATCGTAGCACTAAGCAGTTACCATCTCGGAAATCTGGTTCCTCAACAGTAACCTTGACGTCTTCTCTAACGTAAGTTACGACTCCATCGTTTTGCAGTGGGTTAGTTAGAGTTCTATATATTTTATAGCCATTTATTGGAGGAATAATGTGATTTGATGACAGCCAGCACTCCGTCAAAACCAAAATATCACATTCGTGTTTTATTCTCTGCAGGTTTATCATGAAACTATTGAAGTTGTGATTTATACTGCGTATGTTTTGATTTAAGAATGTTAATTTATTTGAGTTTTTTGGCAAAAGTTTCACGCAGTCTTCGGGGCTACAGGTAACAACCTCCGATACAGAATGTGAGTCAAGTTCCTTTTGGATTATTTGATCATCCATTGATAATAATAGTTAAAATCTTGTGAGTCGTGGTTGAGTGATACAACGTCTGTTTGTGTGGTAATTGTAAGGTATAGGATACGTATTGTGTTTTAGTATATGTATAGGTAATTATGTATGAGATAATGTGAGAGAGGGTTGTGTGTAAGTTTGAGTTTAACATGTTAATCAAGCAGTGACTAATAAACAAAAGGAAGATATATAACATTACTAACATTTCACAATTTGAAATAGTGACGCAATACAGGGCAGAATTAAAATTTTTGGCTAACTGTTCTAGTAGATCCAAAAACACGAGCTATATCCGCCTCCTCCCGCAGCCTATGGCAGGCCTTACCCTCGGCCTGGCGGGCAAACACCTTGCCCTCGCGAGTCCACACGAACTTCCAGTCGAGTTTTTTTAGCCCTATCTCTCGAGCTCGGCCAAACAGCTGCCTATTTGTTTTGGTAAGCCGTTCTTTAATGCTAAACTTGTGTGGCGGGCCGGGCAGTGGTAGGTCCATCCCTTCGGTAGTGGCACCACGGCGGACGCGGGCGGCGGTCAGCAGCTGGTCGCGGGTGACGCGGCGCGCGAGTCTCGCGACGAGGGGCCGCGGCTGTGTAGGCTTGCCATCCACGGCGCCGTGCACGGGGCCCACTCGCGCCGCCCACACGATGTCCCGCTCCTGCAGCTCCACTCCCAGTTTTCTCGCGGCCACAGTTACCACGTGCGATGGGCTCTCACCGCTGGCCTCCGGGATCCCGGTGAGCTCGATATCGTTGAGGAGCAGCTCCTGGTCACGCTCATTGTTGCTCGTCTTCAGCTCCTGGTTGCTCTTAGTCAGCTCTTTGTTGTTGGCCCGCAGCTCCTCCACGGTGGATTCCAGATGGCTGATGTCAGCTCTGTCTCCATGTTGTTTCTCTAAAGCCGCTAGTCTGGACTCAATATTATCCACCTTCTTATTACAATCTGCTAGGGATAGGTAGATATTTGTCATCTCCGCACGGAAACCTGCCATCTCGTCACGCATGCACCTAACCTCCTCGCGGCATAGTCGAAGCTCAGTGGCGAGGTCAAGCTCCAGGTTGATGTTCAGTGCGGTATCATTTGGGTCTATAGATACGTCCAGTTTTGGGCGGGCTACACCGGCATGTTGTCTCACAGGTGTCAAATTGCCATTGTCCCTGGGCATTTTTGCCTCACATATCGGGCAAAGCCAATTTTGTGGTACCTCCATATCGTTCGGTAGGCAGACACAGCCTTTATGGAACTTTTCTGTACATCGGCTGCATGCAGCGCCATCTGCCAGGGACATGAATTTCCCACATCCAGCACACTTGTTTGCCATTTCTGCTTGGTTGGAGATAACAGCGCCCTCTATCATCTGGTAGTAGTGTAGCTGTTCTTACACCGAGAGCGGATATGTTGTAGTGGTGTGCAGTCAGTGTTCAGTGAATAAAACTGCGAATGTCGCTCTTCGCGCCCTCTATCAGCGATGAAGTGTTTACAAATAATCAAAAAGTTGACATGGGCTGGGATCGAACCGGGGGACGATTTGCTACGAAGCGTCACGGACAGAGACTTAACCGCTCTACGCCACGGCTGCCTGATGGCAGCTGTGTGAATAATCGTGACACTTACAGCCACTAGTACTTGTTCGACGGTAATGCGGTAGGTAATTGTGAATAAGTTTGCGATATTTGTTTTTAAAACACCCGCGGTATCAAGTTGTGAATGCAATTTTGTTACACAAAATTCACAGATTGAAGCACTAAAAACACCATTTTCACTTTAGTCAAAAGTTAATAATGTAGCGCCGATAGTTAGGTCTGTTTATTTCGCGTTTCCTTGTAGTTAGCGATAACTTGAACGGGTTAAAAGAAATTAAATGTGGAATACTGTATGTAACCTGTCCGTTCCGCGCAATCAATTTTTTGAACTGAAATCTATACCCGTGGTATAATATGCCTGCTGGCTGGCGTCCATAAGTAAATCTATACCCGTGGTATAATATGCCTGCTGGCTGGCGTCCATAAGTAAATCTATACCCGTGGTATAATATGCCTGCTGGCGTCCATAAGTAAATCTATACCCGTGGTATAATATGCCTGCTGGCTGGCGTCCATAAGTAAATCTATACCCGTGGTATAATATGCCTGCTGGCGTCCATAAGTAAATCTATACCCGTGGTATAATATGCCTGCTGTCGTCCATAAGTAAATCTATACCCGTGGTATAATATGCCTGCTGGCTGGCGTCCATAAGTAAATCTATACCCGTGGTATAATATGCCTGCTGGCTGGCGTCCATAAGTAAATCTATACCCGTGGTATAATATGCCTGCTGGCTGGCGTCCATAAGTAAATCTATACCCGTGGTATAATATGCCTGCTGGCTGGCGTCCATAAGTAAATCTATACCCGTGGTATAATATGCCTGCTGGCTGGCGTCCATAAGTAAATCTATACCCGTGGTATAATATGCCTGCTGGCTGGCGTCCATAAGTAAATTTATACCCGTGGTATAATATGCCTGCTGGCTGGCGTCCATAAGTAAATCTATACCCGTGGTATAATATGCCTGCTGGCTGGCGTCCATAAGTAAATCTATACCCGTGGTATAATATGCCAGCTGGCTGGCGTCCATAAGTAAATCTATACCCGTGGTATAATATGCCCGTGGTATAATATGCCTGCTGGCGTCCATAAGTAAATCTATACCCGTGGTATAATATGCCCGTGGTATAATATGCCCGTGGTATAATATGCCCGTGGTATAATATGCCCGTGGTATAACATGCCTGCTGGCGTCCATGAGATACTTATACATGGATCAGACTTCACTGAACATTTTGGGTTAGTGCCCATCGAAACACTTTCTAAAGAAGCTTCAGAAGCGAGAAACGAAAGGTTTAGAAAATATAGAGAATAACATTCCAGGTATGCGACAAATGAGGACATACTGCATAATCTCGTTTTGTCTTCCAACCCTGTGGATTACATATGTGGCGTTGCACACAAACACCAGCTGATTAAGCCTACAAAAAACCAGCTTCAGCATTTTGAAGACATGGTAGTTATAGACCAGATTAGATATCGCCCCATACATTATTTTTATTAAATATTGTATTTTTCTCGCAAATTATAACATTTACATCAAAAAGTGCTCTTAGAACATATGAATGCCTTAAATAGGACTATCGATTGCCATAAATAAAATAATGGCAACTAACATCAACACGAAGTCCGCATTTTCCAAATCCGTCCCTCTGTGCGCCCGCTATTTCTGTGGCATTTGTTTACAAACCCGTCCCACTGTGCGCCCGCTATTTCTGTGGCATTTGTTTACAAATCCGTCCCACTGTGCGCCCGCTATTTCTGTGGCATTTGTTTACAAATCTCCATTTAATTTAATGAAATTAATTCACTTTGGGTATGTAATTCTTTATGTTGTTAATAATTTTCCAAACCGCTTGGCTTTTGTTGATGTTGTTTTGATGTAATAATCATTTTGCGCCCTTTGTGTAGACACAATCACTCTCTTTAGGGTTTTAGAGTACTGCTTAAATAATTGATTGCTGGTATAGCTTGGATTCAATCTATAGGTATAGTCCCACAGAAGTTTTCTTTTCCTTTTGCATCATCGTTTTTTGCCTTTGGATATCCATTTTGTTTTCTTAGTTGTTATATTTACTTTAATTCTATTCAAAAGGAAACATAGTGGGTACAGAGGCTTGATAGTATCGTGGAAACAATTAAATGCTTCATTTGTTTCGGTGATGTCGTATACATCACTAAAACTAAGCTGACCAATGTGGGCTCAAAATTTTTGCATGTTTACCTCGCTTACATCACGTCGCATGATAAAATAGTGTATCAGAGTGCAAATCTTTTTCACGGGTTCCGCAATTATTTGCGCTATGCGGTCAGATAGTGCTATCTCTACAATTTCACCTTTGCATCCATGCAGGTTATGTAAGAAATTGTCGAGACATGTGCGACTACTTAGCCGAGTTGATTCATGAAATTGATAGCGATATGTGAATCGAACATTGGCGTTCGCCTCATATTGCACTTGATTGTCCAAAATACTATACGATAGTGATACGAAAAAAAAATGGGGTTTGTTTCGAATCCATTTACTCCACTATAAAGTCATCTACAGATTTGATTTTAGGGTTAATGTTTAACGATTAAGATTCTCACTGAAGGAAAACGCAATTGGATGTAAATTTCTAATTTAATTGCGAAAAGACCTCTAAATTGTTTTATTTTTGTGTGTAAGTTTCATATAGGAAACTGATTTCGTCTCCGAGAGCTTGTTCATTTAGTTGAATATTAATCCATTGCGAAAAATATTTTTAAGTATTAAATATAACAGATATCCAGTAATTTTAAAAGTCCATTCTTATCTCTAATAGACCTTTTATAACATATATTTATCCTAAATGTTTATGTTGTCTAGTTTAGCCTAGAATTGATGCTAAAGATGTATTTCTGGCCATATTTAATCCCTTAAACGTAATCAATTTACTTCGCTCATGGCGAGTGTTTCCGTAATATACAAGGCCATTACCTGGTCTGGTCTGTAAATTATCGCGTATACTTTGGAACGCAATATTTTCACTTAAGTCTTCCTAACTATACATCAGCATTACGCCGCAATTGTGTATACTTCGGAATGGTCTACGCCAATTTTATGGTTCCGTTATACAGGGTGACTTTTAATCAGCTGACCACTTTTTAGGAAATGATAGTACCCATTAATATGAACAACTTTTGCTTATGAACTTATGTTCCTAAGTGTTGTTTTTTGGTAAGTAATCCAAAAAATATATCGATCAGCTGTTCTGATTAATTAGTTCAATTTTAATTCAAACTGTACAAGCTTCGACTTCACGACGCAGTTGTCAAATGAAGTCACCCTAATGGTCAATCAAAGACATTTAAAATAGTTTTTGCGTTTCTCATTCGCCAAAATGCTTGAGGGGCGGGCCAATCAACAGAAGTTAATGTCGTGGTGTGAGTATGCACTCCCACACCGGTGCGCGGCCGGCGCGGCGTGGGGGGCCTGGGCGCGGGGCGGGAGGGATGGCAGCGCCGGCGGCGGCGGCGGCGGCGGCTCGGCGACGGACTGCGTTGTCGTCGACTCGTCGGCATACATTCATTCAATGCTTCAATCGAACGAGCGAGCGGCGGCAAACCATGTACCAACCAATATCACAAAGACGTCTACGATATGGCAACAGTTCGTCGTCGATGAATCAACAATATCAGACTAGAATACAGGTCGCGCCAAGTTTCTCTGGGAATGAGAGAGCTATACCTCTCTCTCTCTCTCACGCAACCCTTGCCCTATGCGAGAAAGAAAGCTACCTTAAAAACTGAGAAAATTGGTGGGGCTTGCACCTACCTATCTACTAGAATCCACTAGATAGGTGAAATCGTTAGAAATGACAAAGTCGAGTTACTTCCTAGAAAGTAGGTAGATGTATCTATCTACTATGCAATCCAGACGAAAGAACGAAGTCTCGCTCGGAAAACGGCAGCGGTAGAATGACATTTGAGCGGCACTTCATTTGAGCAGCAGTACCTGCATTCGGCCGTAGGTATCCGGCCATACCTTGTAACAAATATCTTCCTACAACAAACAAAACATAGCGTCACGCCTTTTCCCATCCGGGGTGGCGGAGACACTATTGTGCCCTCGTTTAGCCAGTTATTATTCCATGTTGCGTGACAGGGGGCTAGCCCTTCGCCGCGCGCAACTATGGAGACACCTAACTACCTACTTACTAAATCAATTGAAAATGTTAGAAGTTCAGGCATTTTTATTTCCTACAAATTGATAAACCTAACTACCTAATTTCAGATCTAATCTTAAAGTAGGTAAAACAAAACACTCACTAAACCAATATGTAACTTTATTTAAAATTAACAGGGAAGACAGATAACTTGCCTAGGAATCTGAGATACCTACATAGGTAGCTAGACATAATAATTTACAGGAAGGTTCTCGCATCACACACACTAGTTATTTTCAATGAAATTGTCAAAAATAAACGCACTTAGCACATTAGAGCATAATGATATTTATTCTTCAAAGGTTTTGAACATTATTACTAAGCAAGAAGGCTTAAAATCGCCAGCCATTTTTTTATGACCACACATATGAAATGGTTTGGTTTATTACAGCTACTACTCAAGTTATCAATTAGATTGAGCCTGATACCAAGCTTTCCCATCACACTTTTCCAGGCTTTGGACTGGCAATTATTCGCATTGTTGTTTCCAACATCCATTAGGATCCAAAAGTGTTTATGTAGGTACGTATTCAAGAACCATCCTACACGCGTAATACGCGGTTACACAAAACAAACAACGATTAACCGGCGTGTTTAAAAAGATTGGAATCAGCTCGCTATTTACACAAATATTAGAATCAACACATCCCTATTTACAAATGAGCCTTAAACAACTAAACTAAACCTAACTTATAACCTAAAACACAACACTTATTCACTGATTAACTAGTTCAATTTAAAAGTTGTTGGAAATTAAGTCCATTTTGTTGTACGCACACCCTCAGCACGTCGGTAAATGTGCGCATGCACGCGCTTTAACTGCGCCCTATCAGAGCGCACTACGTCGAAGGCGTTGATGATGCGCACTCTCAATTCCTCTTGACCGGCAATGGCGTGGCCGTCGCGCCCATAAACGAGGTCCTTGACTCTACCCCAAAGGTAGAAGTCAAGGGGTGTCAAATCCGGTGAGCGTGGCGGCCAGGGGACGTGATGGTCGTGCTCCTCCCTTCCACGCCCTATCCAACGAGCTGCGCCTAGAGGGTCCTCATCATGGAACCTCTGGTTCAGGTACGCTCTCACTTCTCGGAAGTAGTGGGCTGGAGCACCATCATGCTGGAACCAGAAGTTCCGATGACGCGCTACTGGCAGATGCTCCAGCAGCTCTTCCAACTCCCCGCTTAGAAACTCCAGGTATACCTGGCCGGTGAGTCGTGGCGGCAGGAATACAGGGCCGAGTAGGTGGTGGCCGATGACACCCGCCCACACATTCAGGCTGAAGCGGGTTTGAAAGTGGCTTTCGCCCACCAGCCTGGGATTTTCTGTCGCCCACCAATGTTGGTTGTGGATGTTGTACAGACCAATTCGGGTGAATGTCGCCTCATCGGTCCACAGAATGTTACGCGTCCTGTCCTCCAGCAACCACTGACAGAAGTCCACCCTAGGGTGATAGTCCGTTGGTAATACCTCCTGGACGCGAAGAAAATGGTACGGGTACAGGTCATCATCCCGTAACGTGCGCCATGCGAAATACTGGCTCACGCCAGCTATTCGCGCAGCGTCGCGTGTGCTCGCTTCTGGGTTTGCGGTGATGTACTTCAAAACCTGTTCTTCTGCCTCGAGGGCGTATCGGGGCCTGCCCGCATCCCACCGCGGCGTTCGGAAGGTTCCGTGTTCCCGGAACCTCTGGACGGTATGCAGGATTGTATTTCGGGAAGGCAGACGAATATCCGGGTGCAGTTCCCGCCACAGTATTTGCGCCTGCCGGAGGCTATTGCCGGCTAAACGGTAACACATCACCATGTCGAGCCCTTCCTGCTCAGAGTAAAAAAACGGCATTATTTTAGTTAGTCACTTCCGTTCCGATGTTTACGGCGGACTAGTTAAAAACCGGAAGAAAATGCAAACTAAAGTACCTACTATACCGCGCAGCGCCAGAGACTTTTTTCAGAGGTTTTGAACTCGATTACCAAGCCATAAGGTTGAAAATCGCCAAAAATCTATCTCTTAATCTTGGGTATTCCCCTATACTAGATTGAAACGGCTGTAGCGTAGAACAGGTTCCGGCACTAGGTATTTTCAATACTAATCGGCACCGAGTCCGCAAGCGTCTGGACGTGATCCATCTTGTATCACGTATACGCGGTACAAAATGTGCGCGCCACCTGTTCCCAGCGGCGCAGTCATTGCGATGCGTACATCAAGTATTCGGGCGGCCACGATGAGTGTTTCCGGAACATCCCTTCCGGAAATGTTCGCCTTCGCAGGACTCGGGAGCAGTACAGATTCTGTTAGTAACAATTTAGTAATCTGTGATTCTGTGTTCATACGTTTCATCGTAGGCGGGTTTAGGTGAGTGAATCTCATTATACACTACTGGATTCATATCAAACTACCCGGGTGACACAGATGTCGTAGGTAACGATTATAAATAAACAATAAATCAATTATCTCATCTCTTAAACGTTTTGTTATTACCGTATACTTACATACTAAACCGTACACTTACATATCCACAGGTTATACAAGGTAACAATAGTATACTTAGGTATACATGCAAAAGAAATTAGTCAAATGGATTGCACGCTTGTTTCTCACACAGGAGATGAAGGTTCGAGTCCTGCCCCAATGTACCAATGTGATAATTCATTTATCTTAACTACATTATCAGACATTCCGTGGTTCTGATGATACGTTAAGCTGTAAGTCCCGGCTACTATAGCTACTTGGTATTAGTAGTCGTAAAACCCCTCATCAACCCGCACTGAGCCAGCGTGGTGGAGTATGGCTTAATCTTACTCGTATCCGGTTAAAGGCCTGCGCCTCATGGTGGAGACAATAATGGGCTATATGTATGTAGGTACACAGAAATTTAGCGCTTGACTAGGTTAATACATATGTACTCAATATTAAGTAGGTACTTGGTGGTCTAGTTATCTTTGACTTTGTCCTGAGCTGTATAAAATATTATTCTTATTCTTACTATAATAAAATTGGTTTTAGACTGGTAACGCCGTAATCTGCAAGAATGTGACTTTACTAGGTACTTTACGGGGTTGCCGCGACTAGGCGGGCCCTCATACTATGATACTAGGTGAGACTCCAAGAACAAGTATTTGGATCGAGTATTTGATGTGTGCGCGTATTGACTGAAAATGCAAAAGACCCTACTAGGCGGCGGTACTTCAAAGGAATCTTTGTCGGTAACACACTCCAATCAGTCGGGGCGCAAGTGTTGCCAACTTAGTGGATTTTCCACTAGATGTGGTGGTTTAGACGTTCAATTTAGCGGTCAAAAAATGGTTTTAGAGGCTAGTGGATTTTAAATTGGATTAGGTTGATTCAGTTACTAAGTCGTGAGGTACTACATTTAACCACTAGCATAATTTTCGTAATTATTCTTGTTAGGAAAGATCGCACTCATAAAAAAGTGCATATTTTTTTGTGTGTTGGCAACACAACATAACTAACATGGTGGTTTTCGTGGATTCCCCGAAACAATATTTTCGATTTCAACTATGATTTAATTTATTGAAAGGTTTGTTCATTATGATTCCTTTGTTTTTTATGGTACCTACGCTTGTACGTGACCGCTTTTTATTTCAGGTACAAATTGCATACTTTTTTATAATTAGCTTTCAATATCGTTCATTTTGATACCCCACTTGATAGGATTAGAAGTTTTTTAAGTTAACTAACGCCACCAAGGATAAATATCTAGTCCTAGGTTTTAGCAATATGTTCTAGATCCTAGGTCCTAAAAATAGCTATTCACATGATTGAAAAAAGTCAGGAGCACTTTTTGCAAAAACTAATCATAAAAGAAAATATGATTTTCAGGGTTCCCTACCCAAAGCGTAAAAACGGGAACCTATTAGTAAGACTCCGCTATCCGTCTGTCTGTCTGTCTGAACCGTGATAGTTAGACAGTCGAAATTTTCACAGATGATGTATTTCTGTTGCCGTATAGCGGCAACAAATATTAAAAAAAAGAATAAAATAAATATTTAAGGGGGCTCCCATACAACAACTATTTCAATACCACATACAAACTTATGAATGCACCTGGTTACGTACATGGATTGGGAAAGTAGCCGCAATAACTTTGTAAACAACATTTTGCTATGTAAAATCCAAACTATTCACTACACGCCATCCCTCCTAACATTGTACAGTGATACGGAAACCTTCGTGCGCGAGTCCGACTCGCACTTGGCCGGTTTATTTAGTAACGACGAGCGGACGAATTAAATGCGGGGAAATACGCAACCGCCCGGCTTGCGCTGCACGATGTGGCAACAGCGCGCCAGAGCGCACGCGTTGGCAACGTTCTGGGCTTTGGACTGGAGCATCAAATAATGATGATTTATTTTTCTTAGGCTTTGAACTTTATCATAAAGAAAGAAGTTTCAAAATCGCGAGCCAAGAAACTGAAAATGCAAAAGAATGTTTTTCATAGGTTTTGAACTCCATTACCAAGCCATAAGGTTGAAAATCGTCAAAAAAACTAATGTTTTCCTAGAGTTATTCCCCCATATCTAGATTTAGGTACGTTGTAAGCGCGCGAGCAATGATTATAGTATCTACAGTTTGCGCCAAGTTTATATCTCTCTGAGCGAGCTGTGACCCCTCTCTCTTATGCGAGAAAGAGAGGTCATAGCTGGCTCAGAGACAAAGAAAATTACCTAGATAGGTTGGTAGGTACAAGTGACTCCAAGTTCCCTCGTGGCGCGTGGAGGATGTAATTTTTCAGAGACAAGAGTTTACTCAATTTTTACTCAGGAACAGAGAAAATTGGCGTGTACTGACTACTAGGGCCCTATTCTATTATGGAAAACGCAACGCAATTTGCGCTCTTCGGAGCCATCGATGTGAGAGATTTGAGCCCCAGGTGATGCCAAGTTTCTGTGTTAGTGTAATGTAGGTAGTTAATTTTGACGCCCTTAGAAATGAAAACTATCTGCCTACCTAGGTATAGGTCTAATGTCAACCTAAAAAATAAAACACTTACGGCCTTACTAATAAAAAAAGTTATTCACGGTTTAACTTATTCAGTGTTTTGTCCTTTTCATACGCCGAGTAAATGTCAAATGTCAAAGCAAGACAAAACACTGTATAAGTTAAACCGGGAATAAATTCTTTTATTAGTAAGGCCGTTAGACAATAGTTTATTTAAATTGTATTGAGGGCAGGTTCCCAGTTCCTACAAGCCTAACATGAACTAGATTCAGCACAATTTTAGGATAGCTAGGCTACTTACTTAAATAACTAGATAAACATTAAAACATTTAGTATGATTATGATAATAAAAGCTTGGATGCACAACGGACAACCCAAAGTTTTTTGGACACCCAAATCATGCCGTCTCATTATCTCTCACTTGCTCGGGGAATGACAGCGCCGCAGTATGATATTTAAGCGGCACTTATTTTGAGTTAGTTAGGGTTTCCGCCCCGTTATCGACACTCTGACCGTTTAGTGAGATTACACATTCACATGACATGCACTGGTTTGAACTTATCGTTTTCAATACTTTTGTTTTAGCATTACACAAGTTTTAGCACACTCGAGTTAGGTGGGTAGTCCGGGTGGCAGCACTTCGATATCAGCTTTCACAGATTTGGAGTAGGCAGGTAGGTATGGTGATAGGCTTCAGGCTCCTGGGTAGGTAGGTAGGTAGTAGGTAGTACTGGAGTCATCTGGAACCTAGTTATGTAACCAAGGTTAGGATAGGTTGGCATGGGTAGACGCCAGACGTTTGTTCGGCGGTTATTGAATCTTTCGCCTGCTTCGGTCGGTGGGCTGGTAGACGGCAGGATGGTGGCAACAAACCACGAGCTTTTGAGATTTTCATTGCGGCTGCTGGTGAGTGATGTGATTTGATGACTTGATGAAACAAAAGGCGCTGGCCGCTGGTGGGTGCCAGACACCAAGGTTAGCTTGAGATCTCGCTAGCACACAGCTGCTTACTCGTCGTTTTTACTCGTATGTATGGTGTGCCGGCCGCGCACGGCGGAGGCGGGCGGCGCTTACGCTGGCTAGGCATGAACTGCAGGTCGGTCGACAGTGTGACCAGATTAAATTTTACGAAAATACCGAGGCACCTCAAAAAAATACTGAAATATACCGATTTACATAGGACAGATATACCAATAAAAATACTGATTTTCTTAACAGGTTTTATTTATTCATTTTCACAATAAATGTTAGAGTTATATTTTAACATCTTTTTCGAAGGATTAAATTTTACACAACCTCCTTCATCCTTAACACCTTGCTTTGTTTTTAAAATTGCTGACACATTTTTGTTTACAAATCTATTTCTTTGGTCCGTTTTTATTAAATTTATCTGTGAAAATATGCGCTCGCATGCAGCATTCGATACCGGTATACATAGCAGAGATTTACTAAAACTAGTTATATTTTTGTATTTTAACATGCCATCACTGTTAGAAATTTTCCCAACTTCCACCCAAAATTGTTCACATGAGATGGGTGAGCCAGTGCTCGAAGATTGTAACAAATCACTTACTTCGCGATCAAACTTTAGGGTTCTATATTCTTCGTCGATTAACTGCATTTGTTCTGGCTGTACTTCGCATGGGAAAGTTTCTATTACATTTCGTAAACTGCGAAATTCTTTATGCACGGCAGTGTGTGGGTCAAGAAATTTTAGTTCTTTAAAAACTGGATTTTCAAAAGGCAAACGTGATTTCAATTGCGTGCTTAGCTCAATTAAAAATGATTGGCACCTTCTGAAAAACTCAGCAATCTGTTCTTTCATGTTTACATTTCCCCAGTGTTTGATTAATTCTTGGCCCACTTGAATACCTAAGTACATATCTTTCAATGGCAAATAATTTACATGTGACTTTGGGTCTAAGGTAAATACATTTTCTGTATGTTTGATGTAATTAGTTTTCATGAAGCAACCCAAAATCGACAAGTACATACTAGATGCATCATCATACAGTCTATCAATGCACGGATAGTCGCCTTGAAAAATTACGTTAAATTTGTTTACAATCGGCAAAATGTAGTCCAAAAAGTGAAAGTACAATTTGTTTATATCAGTGGTAAAAGAATTATATAAAAATTCTGATGACATATTGCGATCACTCAAGTATTGGTCTTGAAAGAACAATTGCAATGCCCTCCACTGCTCAATTATTCTACTAATACAGGCATGAAGTGAAAGCCACCTTATGTCGTAATGACGCAAGATTCTGTGATTTTCAGTGTCTGTGAAATTTTGGAACTCAGCAAATTCTCTTTGACGCTTGCTGCTTTGAGAAAAATATCCATATACTTCTTTTACTATTTGTTCTAAATTTCTAGGCAGTATTTTACAGGCGTGGCTAACACTTAATGCTGCAGAGTGACAAACACATTTTATGAAAAAGCACTTTGGGTTTACTTCTTTAATTTTTGCAACAATGCCAGAGTGTTGACCAAACATCACATTCGTAGTATCAGCAGCGAATCCTATTACGTCTTTTATTTCTAAACCTAATTCGGATAATTTTGATGACAACGAATTAAATAAATGACCTGCGGTCTCACCACTTAAATCAACTAAATCAAGGAATTTGGTTTGTACAGTACATTTAGTTTCAGAGAAGTATTTAATTACTATCGCCAATACTTTGACTGTCGCAACATCTGTACTCTCATCGATTATAATTGAATATACTGGTTTACCTGAAGGAGATGCAGTACGAAGTATGTCCTCAATCATATCTTTTTCGAATTCGGGTCCTAAAACATTATAAGTTATAGCAGCTGCTTTGGTTCTCTTGCAGGAAAATTCTTTCGCAATATCGGAATCGGTAAAACACTTCACTAGAACTTCACTAAGATGGTCCATAGCTCTAAATGGGATATTGTGTTCCGACAGAAAACTGCATAAACGCAGCTCAGCTTTCTTGACTTCGTCTTTCAGTGGGGCCTTTTTGAAAAATGTATCAACCTGAAAATTAAATGAAAAAATACTTGGTTATTTTGGAAACAAAACCAGGATGATTAACTTTGAATTAAAATATATCAAAACTCCTTGAACTAGGTAAGTAAAGCGAGTTATGCTTACCTTTGACTGTCCTTTATATTTTATCAAGTTCGATTTATGCTTTTCAGTATTTGCATGCTGTTTTATAGATGCTAATCTACTTTGCAGTTTCGCATTGCATGCTTTACAAAATGCGGTGAACTCATCATCTTTATAACGTGAAAGCCACGAAGAAAATTCCGGAATTTGTTCCCACTTAGCTAAATAACTTTGCTGAAAACTAGACATGCTGTCCGGATGGATGCAACTAAGTAAATAAAAATAACGAAAATCGCAATCTATTTATATGATGACAAAAACATCTCCTATTTTGGGGAAATTCCCGAATTATCGAAAGAAAGTCCTCAAAGATTAAGTCGAGTGCAGAAGAGACAATCATTTCACTTGAACCGTATTAGACGATTTAATACTAGTAATTAAGTATCTTTTATGTCTAACTACTACCTATTCATGCAACTGAAAACTTAAAAACTAGACGTTGTTTTGAAAATTATAGATAAACTAGCGGTCCGTCCCGAATTCGTCCGGGTAGACTGATATTCATGAAACAAACGGATTTGAATGTATGAAATCTGGAAATTACACTATATCTAATGTTGCAAACCGCATTAAAATCGGTCCAGCAGTTGTAAAGTTTTAGGCGAACATACATTGTGCAACTCTGATTTATACTACGTATTGATTGATAATTGTATAGGTAGTATTACAATACTACAACGCCGGCGACGGCCGTCTTTCTTGTCATATCTGTAACTTACTCATCTTTGCTCATAGATAACATGTATAAACTAAATCCGGGAAAGCCCCCAGCCAATGTTCGCGTTCCGGGGAATTCCGCAAACATTGTCCCAAGGACGATCACTCACTACGGTGTTGCCATAACGTCAACCATAATATACCCAAAAATACTGACTCCCAGCAATATACCTGAAAATATACTGATGTTCGGAAAAATCGATGAAATATACTGAAAAAGTATTAAAATACTGAATCTGGTCACACTGTCGGTCGATCGAGCGAGCGAGCGCTCGGGCGCCGCGGGCAAATGTGTACATTGATGGGATTTTCTACTAGTTAGAGAGAGATAAAGAGTGAGAGACTGATTGCGGCGGAAATTTTTCTCATGGTCCGCAATACGTGCTTCCTCTTTCTAACTGCAGTGATTGATATTTCCTTCCCACTTGAATTCAAAATGGTTGACTTGAGTTTATACGTTTCAACGTATACAAATTTATTGGTGTAGAATTTATGACTTTTAATGGCTTAATGGATGGATTTATGCAAAAGAGGATATATTTTTTATTTTTTAATCTTAGTTTTTTTGTTTCGAGTAATCCACTTCATAACGGTGTTTTGACAGCGTCCGAAATGTACCTGAAAGAACCCTGAAATTTGGTCAGCTAATTAAAAGTCACCCTGTATACTGCGCTATTGCCCAATGTTCTCATGTTATTAAATAAATATTTAATGTGTATTTAAGTTTATATATCAGCGATTAATATCAGAGTTTAAGGGAAATATTAAACCGCACATCAAAAATACTGATTTTCACAGCAAATATCAGGGAAAACACTGCGGTAGCTTAGGTGAAGGGTAAAGGGGACGAGCGAAGCGAAGTGCAACGTATTTGTAGATAATCGATTACTACCACGTCAAATAAATCTCTAAAAAATAAAGCGATGTCGTATAATTGGATGATGGAACAAGCCACCTTAAGCTATATTTTTACTGTGGCATCACTAACTCAGGGAATCGCCCCTACACCCAGTGTCTCAATTGACACGGTAATTAATTACCGTAATACATCGTAATCAAGCCCAATCTACCTTCTACACTAAAAATGCATTATGTCTTTTTTCACCGTAATTTCGTTTATGAATCTACGAGCAATTTTGTTAAGTTTATATTGCGTCTAACGAATCGCTGTGTCGCAGCTTAAAAATAATATCAACTCAATACGGAGGGGAATTACCGAACGTCTACTTGATTACCTACACAAGTAGTCTTCACTCACCCACACCCTGTTAGTAAGTTATTGCCATCTTTATTTTTAGGAAAACCAAAGCTCGTCGAAGATTTTTTCTATATGTGGAGTTGTGTAACAAAGTAGAGTAATTAATGAAAAACATCAACAATGTATTGTTTTCGCGGGCGAAATAACAGTTATAATATAAACAATAGGTAGTATTTTTATGTTGGCTACTGGTTACAAAAACTAGTAATTTTGATTCTGACCGATATATACGTAGTTGTGATAGTGATTTTTAATAATATAAATAAAAAGGTTCTGAACAGCTCCATTCTGTAACTCAAATCCATAGAAAATCCAAAGTTAGTGTCAAATTGACGTTTCGTGTAAGGAAAAACTGTCACGTAAAACGTAATTTACATCAAAACACGGTATATTTAACCCTAACATGTTTCATCAAAGACGACCCTTTCTTCCGTCGTCGGCCAGGATCATGAAATGGCTGGCCATTTCATGAAATTATTACTTCTATGCTATGGCCACGACACAGCCATACTGTTTTTGGTCTTCGCTTCGAGCGTCTCAGTGTTGGCCGGCCAGCCAGCCAGTCAGACATTCCACAAGTTATTTAGCAGTCGCCTGTCTCACTTTAGCAGAAAACATTTTGTCGACATCTCTCTCAGTTCGTCTATCGCCGCGTCAAGATCAACGTAATCAACTAAATATAAAGAAACACATAAAAAACCATGTGGCGAGTAGTCGCACTCAAAACATTGGCCGCAGTCGTACAACGTATCGCGAATAGCCCAGAGGTGATTGAGGAGATCACCAAATACTTCCTGACCCCAGATATGAGTGGGAGTGTGTGGTGTGTGCCGGCTGAAGACGACTTCATGTCCGTGGAGTGCGGAGCTACATATATACAAGTCAATGGAGTGGAGGAAGGATTTGAGATCGGTATAATTGCATCTGAATCTAGTCAGTGACCATGACCATTTCAAATTTAATCTACAGTAAATTGTGACAGATGTCCCATAAATCTTCAATTTGATAGAAATTATTGGTATATGGACACGAATATATGTATCTGGATTGTATATGTATTGTAATGCCTATTGTTTGTATTACCTATTTTATTTAGAGAGTGGATCATTTATTTAGCAGCCGTAGTAATTTGACTTGCTCGCTATGTTACCAACATATTTCGTTAAACATTCGGTTATATAAACTTTTGGAAAAAGAGGGTAGCCTAGCCAACATGACATTGTCCACTTTGTATGGGCGTTTCGTTTGTATGTGACATTTGAATCGAAACTAACTATTAGGTTTTGTAGTACAGGTTGGTAGGAAACCAATAACAGTCATTATTTTGTGTCAATACGCCTGTGTCGTGAGTTTTTCCTGTATACCTACTGAGAGGTTATGTTCAAATAAAATAACATTTCCTTTGAATATATTTTTATTATTCTGACTCAAATACTATTAATATATAATCAAAAAACTGGGCAAGTGGATTTATATTGTCTTGATACCTGGCCCAGCTTAAAAACCATATGGTAGTCATTATATGAGCACAGCGACTCACTGTCCTTCGGCCCACCAAGCACTTTCAATAGTATTCTTTGATGGCTTGCCTTCCTTGTCCATTATTTTGAATTTTCCCTCTTAACATTGTACTGTTGGGGGCAGCAGGAATGTCTTCCAGCAGGTTGCTGCCTCAATCGGAAATAGCCCTCCACACTTCAATGGTGTAGGCAGCGTTAGGCTTTATATATTCGCCATAGGAGCATGCTTGTTTGATTTGGTATGTACCACAGGCCAACAATATTAAATCACTAAGCTCGAGCCTAGGAAAGTGAATTTCTGTAGCATTGGCATTAATGCTAACAAATTGTTCCTGCCTCCTGTTCGTATTATTGTCTAACTCACTGAGATAATTATTCATAAACATTCTCTCAATTATATTTGAAAGTATTTCTCTGGCATCAGGTCTATCAGGCCCATGTATGTGCAGTGGCACTGGTGGTTGTAAAGCCGTATGGTCACTTCGCTGCCAGCAAGGATGGCTGATTTGATCTGACCCTCGCAACTGAAAAGAACAACAATTCTTTAGCATTTCTTAAAAGGATGAATAATCACAGGGATTTTGGTATACAGAGGCATGCCCACTCATTTCAAACTATTTGATTGTAAGAACCTATATGAAATACCTGTATATATATATTTATATTTATTTTAAACAAATATTGGTGACATTTGATTTAAAAAATACAAGTCTCCGCATCTATTGTACATGATTTATACAGTGTCTCATAGCTGTGTCATTCTAGTGCGAGAGACATTGTATAAATGGAGTAGGCTTGCGCTGCACCTGTACATCCTAACAGCTTACCTACCGCCAGGGCTACCAATTGATTAATAAAATAAAAGAATAGCTACTACCTACTCACATAAAAGTAATAAATAACTACTAATCATCGATTTCAAGTCTGTGCTACTAATACTTACTTGTCCAGGCATAATCTGTTCAATTATTATGTTGATTCGGGACTCCCTTTCTGTGCCTGCATGCAGCATTTACATGCTGCATAAATACATAGGTACATCTTACGATCTCATTTGTAACAATGAGGATACACAGCTCACACAGAGATTTCTCCGGTCAGAGTGTCGATAAGGGGGTGGAAATCTAAGTTTTCTTTTCCTTGACGCCCCCTTATCTACACTCCAACCCATATTTAATCTATGTATTGACGCAATGGCATTTTTGAACACATTGGTAGATCATGAATTAATATTTTAAGAGACTTACGATTTGAGGAGCGACCCACTGTCGTATATCAGAAAACACCTCCGTAAGATGAAGGTTATGTATCTTTCTCCGAGTGAGATAATTCCCATAGTTATCACATCTTGTTTCTGCAGCATCAATAACGGGCTGATGTGAAGCCGCTTTTTCCGTGTCAGTGCGCAGGTTATCGTGCTAGAGACCACAAAGTGATTTATGTGTAATTGGTGATTTATTAAGTTTTTTACATGGCAATACCGACTTTAAAATGTCGTCCGGTCGACCGATTAAAGACTGTGTTTCACATAAATTCCCTTTAAGTTTTAACTGTCGATTTACACAACTAGATAATCGAAAATATTCGTAATGGAAATATTTATAATCAGTGGTTATCTCGTATTACCTCGTACATTCTGTCCACGCTTAGCCGAAAATGGACAATATCCTGTGTCCTACTATTTTTATTTAATTTAAATTAAAATCAGTAACTAAATGTTATAAATTTTTATTTAAAAACAAGGCCTGGACCCTTACCTACACTGGCATATAATATTTTAAACATACCTAGAGATTTTACTACAAAACACTCACAATGGATCTATGCACAAAAAGAAGGAAAGAAGGAGCTCCGTGAGTGCGCCACAATGTCCTCATCTAGCAGCCCACTCAACATCAATTCCCTGGCGAGCGAGTTTCTCGAGTTCAAGGCGTTCACGTGGAACTGCCTAAACTTGCTGCGCAGCCAGGTTGACTTGTTGCTTGCTGGACAGGACAGGATGGAGACTGCATCACGTCGTAAGGTGCTCCTTCTCCATGGAGTCCCCGAAGATGAGAAGGAACCGGTAAATGATGTGGCTCAAAGGATACTATCCGATCAAATAAAAGTGTCCCCTGAGTGCATCGCGAGTGCTTCTGTTGTACATCGTCTTGGACCCAAAAGGCCTTAGATTAGATTATATGATTCACTTTTTTTTTTAGCTCACCAAGTCTTTTTTATTTGACAAGCATAGTGTGTGTGTTCTGTGCACTTGAAGTTATTTTTTTCATTTATTGTACGGACGGACAGACAGCCGGACGGAACGGACGGGCAACCGGACGGTGCGAACGGATCTTGTTTGTTCGTATTTCGATTCACTTTGCTGTTTCTTCATTTATTTTTGGTTTGTGCTGCCCACCCACGTCTCATCTATTATTTGTTATGTTGTAAAATGTATTTCCATATGTACTAAACTTATGTAAACCCAGGGTTTGGCTGGGCTCGGGCCTTTCTGTTTTTTTAGATTGTTGAATTTTTATTTTTGTGTTTTTAGTAGGTTTTATTGTATTTATTTTATTATATATTAATATATGATATTATAATTACTTATATGGATACCTTCATATTGAGTGATAGTTACTTCTCCTACTCCGAAAGTGAAGCTTCCGATAGCGTAGGAAGTAGATTGCCGTCCACGGACGACGTTTTGCCTATTGCCCCTATGCGGAAGCTTGAAAAATGCGCCTCTTACTCCTACCATAGAGCAAGCAAGCTCCTACCGACTGGTGGCGTGGACACTCTTACTCCTACCATAGAGCAACCATGCTCCTACCGACTGGTGGCGTGGAAACTCTTACTCCTACCATAGAGCAACCATGCTCCTACCGACTGGTGGCGTGGAAACTCTTACTCCTACCATAGAGCAACCATTCTCCTACCGACTGGTGGCGTGGAAATGTATTTTTGGCCAAATGCATGTTCGAGTAGACTCGTAAGATTAAAATATTGATTTGAATTTCACAAAAAGAGGTTGGGACAAGAATTATAGCAAATTTTGTCTGCTTTATTTCATCGAAAGGCTTTTTGTTTTATAGTAAAATGAGACGGAAAGAAAATATTTCCAAAAAACAGTTTTTAGGCGCCATTTACCCATATTGCGACTAACTTTCTCACCCCTCGATGTCTAGAACTCACATTTTCGTAACTAGCCTAAACATAATCAATACAAATTAAAATATTTTCTACACCAACTTATGAAGGGGAACAATAGCTGCTTACCGGGCTGTTACTTTAGCACCCCATCTAAATGTATTGATTTATGTAACGTATCTCCCACAGGTACCGCAGAGATAATGTCTGTTTCGTGAAATGGCAATATGATTATTTTATATAACATTTTCTGTTTAAGTTATACTTATCAACTGATTCATATGTTTTTATGATTTTAGTCCAAACTTTCGAATGGGTTTATCTCCATAATTACTGATATTAGGAGGTCATTTTTTTTGACATCGATAGTTTATCAATTACCTACAGATTACCTGAGTATGGATAACTATAATACCGACCATAAGGTTCCTTTATCTTTGGAACGGCACATAACCACTATAGGTGCGAGGCCTTAGGCCGAGCCAGCTATACTAATGAACGAGGAATATTTGTAACTATGTCCGTGTTACAACAAAAAATGTTACACATTGTTTGACCTCAATAAGTCAACAAACGTCATATCCTATACATTTTTGTCACTAAACAAGTGTTGAACAGCGTTTATTTTTTTGTGGCAAGGCCCTATATTTGAGTTCTCGTAAACGGCGCTAAAGTTTTTGATGAAATTTGCTATATTGGGGTCTCATAAGTCTCATGAGTTGAGTAGGAAGGACAACATGCGTTGAGTAGGAGTTGGGGTCTCATAAGTCTCATGAGAGTTGAGTAGGAAGGACAACATGCGTTTATATTGGGGTCTCATAAGTCTCATGAGTTGAGTAGGAAGGACAACATGCGTTTTTTCGAATTTGCATGCATGTTTCCGCACAATGTGATCGGTAATTTCACTATGATAATGAAAATGGGGCAGAAATTCCAATGACTTACAAATACATCATTATTCCCTTGAGGAAATCACACGGGAGTAATGTTCTATAACATCACGTGACAGTATTTAACGTCAGACGGAGAAGCCTTAACAAAAAGTTTCGTTTAAATGAGCTCGTATCCAAATTCATCCACCTTCATCCACCTTGCAATTGTTTTGGTCACATTTATTTATTATTTATTTATTCATTCATTCATTACTAGCTGATGCCCGCAACTTCATCTGCGTGTTCCTAGGAAGTATCATTTACCGAGATAACGTTACCCTCCTTCTGTAAAAGTATCCTATAGGTTAATCTAGCTCATAAACTATCTCTGTGCTAAATTTCATTCAAAAACCTTGCCGTTTTAGCGTGATTAAAGCACAATCACACAAACATACAAACATCACTACTTTCACATTTATAATATGAGTTGGATTTATATGGCATAGATATTCAATCATTCAGTCTACACATAGGTATAACGGTAACACTTCCTTTGATGAGTGATGTGATGTGCAGTCTGATGATCTGTTATCGGCGCTATCAACTTCATCAACCCACCTCCGAGCAGGGCTCGGTCCCGATATATTAATCTTTATCTACACACGTATCATAAACCCTCTTTACTGCGTTCAAAAACCGCACGTTACGATCAGCATTATGTTAAACTACTTGGTAAAAACTCGTTTCCTATCTGGAAAACTACACATAATGGTCATTATGTGTAGTTTTTCTACATATAATGACATTCAAATTTCGAACGCCGACGCCCACCCGCGTGCCGTCCCTAGTTTGTCTGTGAAGTTGGTACTGACATTCAAATTTCGAACGCCGACGCCCGTCTGCGTGAAGTTGGTACTAAAGAACAAGCTAACAATTGCAGAACCACAATGCCGGTCAAACATGCGGTTCCTGAACACATCAATGAGAGCTTATGATATGTGTGTAGATAAACTGTTGTATGTAACTGTTCATAATTAGGCATTAAAACTCTCGAGTGATATTATTATGAAACCCGCCTTCGGCTCGATTCATAAACCCACTCTCGAGTTTTAATGCCCTCCACTATGTAGCAGTCACATAAACTACTATTATAAATGGTATCGACACATATACATACATAAACATATACAAATCTCGCTACAATTACGACCTTTTCGAAAAAATGTATTGCTAATAACGTAATGCGGCTAGCTATTTTTGACGTAGAGAGATTTTTCATACTAGAAAACTAATCCATTGGTATAAAAATAAGAATACGAGAATTTTATAATAAGATCGTAGCAAGTATCAGACCTCCGCCTGCCTACCCTTCCTGTAAGAAGAAAGACGCTGAAAACCACACCCCCCAAAGTTAAGATTAGTCATATTCGAGTCCAACATCAATCCCGATACCTTTACGATCGTGATTGAAGAAATAGTAGCTCGTGTCAAATAACTGTGCTTTGAAGTTGGTGAATATTGTTCAAAGGTATCGGGTCGGGTATTCGGGATCCATGTTCAACATAGACAATAAGTCTCTGCTCTTACTACAGACATACGACACAGCGCACCAGTCAGCGGCTTGTCAAGTTTCTATGGAAACGAAATAGTCGGCGGCTCACTGCCGTTCACAGTGAGAAGAACACGTAAGAAGTATTTCCTGTTCCCGCCGAAATTACGCGCCTGCAATGCTATTTCAATTACTAGCGACACACTTGTCGAAACTACGTCACGTTTTTGGCGGTGCGGCTGTGGCTCTGCCTACAATGCGAGAGGTCCCGGGTTCGATCCCTGGCTGAAAATAAAGAAACAAAACCTCAGGTCTTGGATGTTTTTATGTGTGAATGTCGCTGTTTCTGGTTCGACGGATATCCTAGTGTGGGGACAGAAGCAATATACTGCCTGTATAAAAAAGTTTGACTAGAAGAAATCTCTCTTTAGAGTTAAGCTCGCCCCTGCTCTGTGCTCATAAATTGTTTTCAATTAAAAAAGACGAACCGAATGGCCGAGTCGTCAGTGTCCCTGCCTACGAAGCCAAGTGTCCCGGGTTCGAGTCCCGGTGGGGGCAAATATTTGTTTGATGAGAACGGATGTTTGTACTCTAGTCATGGTTGTTTATCTATCTAAGTATAATATTTATCTATGTAAGTAAGTGTATCGTTGTCTAGTACCCAAGGTACAGGGAATCCTAGTTTGGGGCTAGATCGATGTGTGTAAATAGTGTCCAAGGTATTATTATTATTATATTATTTTGTAACTACCATTTTTATTTGGGTAGTATTTCATCGCACATCAAATATGTCCTATTTGTACACCAAACAAGTTCACCGAAAACACTTTTTATGATTTGTAGAAAAAGTAGTTTATGTGACTGATACATAATGGAGGGCATTAAAATTTGAGAGTGGGTTTATGAAATGAGCCGAAGGCGAGTTTCATAATAATATCACTTGAGGGTTTTAATGCCTAATAAATTAATTATATACAGCTACATACACTAGTTTATCTACATACATATCATAAGTTCTCTTTGATGTGTTCAGGAACCGCATGTTCGACCGGCATTGTGGCATTGATCATTGCTCTGCACTTGTTTAGCTTGTTCCGTAGTACCAACTTCACAGACAAACTAGGCGCGGCACGTAGGCGGGCATCGGCGTTCGAAATTTGAGTGTCATAATATGTCGAAATATTGATACATTATGGTCATAATTTTTACCATAATGTTTACCAAGTAGTATATCATCATTATGCTGGTCGTAACGTGCGGTTTTTGGACGCAGTAAAGAGGTTTTATGATACGTGTGTAGATAAAATATTTTATCTACACACGTATCATAAACCCTCTTTACTGCGTTCAAAAACCGCACGTTACCATCAGCATTATGTTAAACTACTTGGTAAAAACTCGTTTCGTATCTGGAAAACTACACATAATGGTCATTATGTGTAGTTTTTCTACATATAATGACATTCAAATTTCGAACGCCGACGCCCACCCGCGTGCTGTCCCTAGTTTGTCTGTGAAGTTGGTACTGACATTCAAATTTCGAACGCCGACGCCCGCCTGCGTGAAGTTGGTACTAAAGAACAAGCTAAACAATTGCAGAACCACAATGCCGGTCAAACATGCGGTTCCTGAACAGTCGATAAACTAGTGTATGTAACTGTACATAATTAGGCATTAAAACTCTCGAGTGATATTATTATGAAACTCGCCTTCGGCTCGTTTCATAAACCCACTTTCGAGTTTTAATGCCCTCCATTATGCAGCAGTCACATAAACTACTATTATGTGTACTCAACCTAACACTAAGGGTAAAGGGGGCTTTGCTTCGCTCACCCACCCCCTTTACCCTCCACCTACCCTAACCACTCACTTTGTCCTGATATTTGAGGTTCATCAATATTTTTGATTTACAATTAAATATTTCCCTTATTATTTCTGTGTAATTAATAATGTAGATATGAATATACTATTCTTTAATTTTTTTCGCGTAATTGTCGCGTGTATATTGTGTCTACGTCGTAATGTAAAATCAGTTTCCATGCATATTTGTAAATATTTCTCTGATGGTAGAGTATTGAATTGTTGTCTTAACTCGGGCACATTTGTGCCTCTGCCATCCCGGATAGGAAAAGGCGAGACGCTATGTATGTTTTGAATATTTTATCCAACAAAAGTCAACACCTGTTTCTGGTTTCCACGACACAGGCTACCCTAGTGTGAGGTCACCACTCACCAGCAATACACAGGGTGACATATAATTAGCTGGCCATATTTTAGGGAATGGTAATGGAACCCATAATTATGAACAACTTTTCTCAAGAAACATATGGTTGCTAACAAAAAAAATATTTGGGTCACCCATAGTAACTTGTAATCAGCTGATCGGGTCAATTTACTGAGGGACGATTTTTTTTCTCATTTGCGACCATATATTTCTCGGAGAAAGTTGTTCATGCTATTCATGTACCAAAATATGGTCAGCTATTTAAATGTCACCCTGTTATACATGTTTGTTTGTTTCAGTGACGAACGGCGATGCGGAGTACCGCGAGGAGGAAGGCGGCGACATTCTGCCGACAGACATGTCCGACTCCAGCGACAGCGAGCCGGACAAGCACCACCCGTGAGGCTTCTCTTCTTACTCTCTTACTCCTGCTTCTCAGGCAGTTGAAGCGCCCCACTGGCCCACGTGGGCGGGGTATTGTGCATTAAACCTACGCGACAAACTTCAAACTTCAATTTTTTATTCAAAATAGATTCTTACGTATAGTTCGAGAAATATAATCTGGTAACTTCGTATCTACTTTGCGATCTTTTGTTCGGCGTAAACACTTACCGGTCAATGAGAAGTCGAGTACCCATATCTATTGTTCATAACCGCACTAATTCTCACTTGGGAGCCGGAGTGACTAAAGTGCATTTTTTTACACGCGATTATGCTACTTATTGTCAACGACGCATAGCCTTGAATAGTGAGAACAAACGCCACTCGGGTGCAGAAATGGCTACTACTCATGGATTGAAAAATATTGATTGTTTTTGTTTTTTCTTCTTCACTTAGTAATCTAAATAAAATAATTTTGATTTTGGGGGTCTAAGTATTATAAAACATTTAAGTTTTTTTTGTGATATTATGTGGGTAGTTTAGCATCTATCGCGTCAATTTTGATTAGTAATGCGACTCAGGCGATGCGATTAGTAACGTGTGCTGAGGTGATTGATGTAAATTGAAAAAATGTTTCGTCCGTGGGAAACTGTTTCTAACATAGTGGAAAATATGCAACAGCCTTTGTCTAATCAATTTTTCTTTTTCAAGCAAAATTGTGATACGAAATATCAAGACTTTTCGGTCCGCTGTTGTTTGAAGAACTAGCTTTTTTAAAAAGATCGCAAAGTAGATAAGAAGTTACCAGCTTTATACACTTTTTGAATGACATTTGAATCTATATAATGCAAGAAAAACTACTATAGCTTCGGAAAGTGTTATGGCAGCGGAGAAGAAGCGGCGCAAGAAACTTGTTCACTGCAACACGTGAGGCTAAACAGGTTCAAGTACAGGCTATCCGGATATACTATACATTGCCTCTGGGTAGTTGATTCTATCTACTAGACTAGAGAGAGTTCGTTCGTCCGTCCTGTCCGACTCCAGCGTCAGCGAGCGGAGCGAACACCACGCGCGACCAACACATATGTATACGAGAAACATTCCTTTACATTACAGATACATTGGTACAATAAGATTATTATTTTTTAAGGCCCAGTTCAGTAACAGCCATGTTGAGGTGAGGGGCGCCGCATTCGCCCGTCGTCTTCTGGCGGGGTAGCGGAACCGGCGGGGTAGCGGGCGGCGCGGAATACCATCGGGCCGCTCGGATACTTTACAAATTAGGTGTTTTTTCGAATTTACTGAAAAACGGAAATAAGCTAATTGATAAAATTTAAGGATTAATACGGGGCTCTAAAAGAGGAAAATTTAGGTATAAAAATTATGAGAAAAATCAGTAATTTTATAATAAAATTATTGAATCTCCTTTTAAATATAGACAATGTTCAGGATTTTTTACGATTGAGCCAAATTAATCCAATCGCGTAACAACATAGTATTTAAACTAGATTATCTCTTTGTGAATAACATATAATTTTTTGAGATCTATGAATTAATTGTATTTTTTTATTTTTTTTTGCCAAAGCTCTTCAGTGGTTTTGTGTGATCTTGGGCCTTAACCGCTCGACACTTCTCGGCTTTTATCGGCACGGCTTAAATTATAGTAGAAAAAAAGTAATGTACCGAAGTTACATTTTGTAGAGTAGACCTACATATAAATTACATAAGATTATCAATGGCATAATCATTTTCACTGTCTGAATTAGACATATTGATTATAAGGCTGTCATCGACACAACCTTTAATGACAAAAGCGGGAAGGGCGTCTGGGCCTGGTGACGTCACCGGTTTTAGCTTCTTTATATCGCAACGTATTTCAGCTGCGCTTAGGTAGGCGACATCTATCCTACGAGACCCCGAGCTGGTATTCCTTCACTCCTTTTGTGACCGTTGACTCCAACATACGACTCTGTCTCAAATTTAATTTCGATTCGCAGTCGCCTAAATTAGCCTTATTTAGCTATATTATAAGCTAGCACAATGTAGGTTGAGGTCAGCGAGAATTGAAAATCTTTTACTAGGTATCGCACACAAATTTTCCTCATTGTCGAACTTGCGTCACTCGAGTCCGGTCACACGTATGCGTTATGTTGGTTCACTGCAAACCGAGCCCACAGGTCCTCGCCGTCGCTGGTCTCCAGATGAGGCTGGCGCTCGAGCTGCACTGGCGCGCGCTGCAGCAGCATCACACCGCCTCCCGGCGCCTTTGCACGACCTCCTTCGCGATCCTTCCTCATTATTTATTATTGACCAGTTTCCCAGATATTACATACTTCAACGTCGGTTATCGATCCAATTAAGTTAGTTTCCATTATAACAATTACTGTTGTGCGAATGTTGGTACCTCTCTCTAAGGGTGACTAAGTTGGCCGATGAACATGGACTTCGTTTCCAGCCTGGGGATCTGGGGTTGCTTTGTTATCGAACCTTCTGCTAAGTTTCCAGCCTGGGGATCTGGGGATCTGGGGTTGCTTTGTTATCGAACCTTCTGCTGAGTTTCCAGCCTGGGGATCTGGGGTTGCTTTGTTATCGAACCTTCTGCTGAGTTTCCAGCCTGGGGATCTGGGGTTGCTTTGTTATCGAACCTTCTGCTGAGTTTCCAGCCTGGGGATCTGGGGTTGCTTTGTTATCGAACCTTCTGCTGAGTTTCCAGCCTGGGGATCTGGGGTTGCTTTGTTATCGAACCTTCTGCTAAGTTTCCAGCCTGGGGATCTGGGGTTGCTTTGTTATCGAACCTTCTGCTGAGTTTCCAGCCTGGGGATCTGGGGTTGCTTTGTTATCGAACCTTCTGCTGAGTTTCCAGCCTGGGGATCTGGGGTTGCTTTGTTATCGAACCTTCTGCTGAGTTTCCAGCCTGGGGATCTGGGGTTGCTTTGTTATCGAACCTTCTGCTGAGTTTCCAGCCTGGGGATCTGGGGTTGCTTTGTTATCGAACCTTCTGCTGAGTTTCCAGCCTGGGGATCTGGGGTTGCTTTGTTATCGAACCTTCTGCTGAGTTTCCAGCCTGGGGATCTGGGGTTGCTTTGTTATCGAACCTTCTGCTAAGTTTCCAGCCTGGGGATCTGGGGTTGCTTTGTTATCGAACCTTCTGCTGAGTTTCCAGCCTGGGGATCTGGGGTTGCTTTGTTATCGAACCTTCTGCTGAGTTTCCAGCCTGGGGATCTGGGGTTGCTTTGTTATCGAACCTTCTGCTAAGTTTCCAGCCTGGGGATCTGGGGTTGCTTTGTTATCGAACCTTCTGCTGAGTTTCCAGCCTGGGGATCTGGGGTTGCTTTGTTATCGAACCTTCTGCTAAGTTTCCAGCCTGGGGATCTGGGGTTGCTTTGTTATCGAACCTTCTGCTGAGTTTCCAGCCTGGGGATCTGGAGTTGCTTTGTTATCGAACCTTCTGCTGAGTTTCCAGCCTGGGGATCTGGGGTTGCTTTGTTATCGAACCTTCTGCTAAGTTTCCATTAGGCGGGGAATCAATGTCAGGTATTTTCCAAGCGACAGAAAACCAACTGGCCGTAGACGTGCTCTGGTTCTGCACTCACGTTTGTAAGTGGTCTTGAGTTACACACAGTTTCAACTTCCCTTTCTAATTGTGAAAAGTTGGCTATCTCCAAGAAGGTGCGTTTCAAGGGTTTGTCTCAGGCAATGTTTTACCACTGCAACCAGCCTTACATAGTCGCCGCCATGCCATGGTGCCAACTGTGCTATAAATTTCCATTTTATGCTATTTCTTTGCAGTATTTTTGAGTTAGGACTTCAGATTTCACACGAAACTGGAGAGCATTGTCTGAGATAATATCAGGGATAATCAATCAGCGAAGGTTTTCCTCTAGAGACTATGAACCTTCTTAGTGACAGAAACGACAGACACTCCTCGGCCTATAAGATCTTGACCACCTCCAAGTGGATGGCTCGTACCACCAGACAGGTGCAGAGACAAATCCAACGTTTCTCTTGATTCTGTCCTGTGGTTAAGTTAGGACTCATCAAACAAATATTTCCCCTTACCGGGATTCGAACCCAGGACTGCCCGCTTCGTAGGCAGGGTCACTACCCGCTAGGCTAAACCGGTCGTCTTTTACTATCTAACAATCATGGTGTTAATCGTTTTTTGGATCTTATTATATGTATACGTAGCGAACACGAGAAAAATATTTAAAAAAGAGTTGAGGACGTCAAACTAAGACCATATATAGTTGTCGAAATCATCGTACCAAGAACGTACCGAGACAATCTAGCCGTATATAGTGTCTGCTTACGTGTGTATATCGATGTCCTGGACAAGTAGCTACATTCTACGTTAACTCATAGCTGTGTACTGTCAAAAGAACCTGTATCTGTATCCCACACGGTGTCTCTCCTTTCAACTCCTCGGCATAACACTGCCGCTTACATACAAACACTGGTTTAGGTCAATGGCAATCTGACTGTGGAACGCACTTCCCTGCGCTATTAGGGAAAGTGCCTCAATTTTCACTTTTACGAAAAGATTGAAAGTACATTTCCTTTCTCTTCCGTAAAAGGTACCATATCTCTGTAGGTATATGCATGATTTATAATAGTTTATGTATGTTCTTGCTATATATTGTATTTTATGTAGTTGAAGTATATATTTTAATTTTACTATAGGTAAAGTTTATATATATTTTGAAAGTAATTTTCGTACTTATGTATAGAGTGTTATTGCGAACTAAGACTTTCCTGTATAATTAACTCTCCTGTCTTGCCTAGGTTTGCTGGAAGAAATCTCTGTTTAGAGATAAGCTCGCCTTTGCTTATTACATTACTTTTAATTGTCTGTAACCTTATATTATCTATGCAATAAAGAATATGAATCTTAACACTGTTTTCTGTCGGTTATTCTGTGTGTATGTTATTAAATAAAGCGTAAGGTAATGAAATCGACATTATCGCGATAATAGTTTGAAGGAGTTTAATTAAATATATTGCGGATTCTTTCGTGTTACCATAGTTTTTTTCTTGTTTTACATTATATTGTATCATTTATATATATGTTATTTCAAGTCGGACATCGAAACACTGTAACTGCAATTGTCATTATTTTGTCGTACAAAGATATAAAATCCAAGATATTACTATTTTTGTGTCAAAAAAGGTGAAAAGCTAAAATATATTTTGTGTTAGTTAAAATAGGTGGTTCATACTTATTGCAGTTTTGTATAACATCAGTTCTCATCTCCCATGAGTTTCTGTTCAAGTAGTTCTTTCAACGTAAGGTAATCAGATATGTTTCGTTACAGTCAAAGTAGACACAAACGTACCTATTGTATGTAACGTAACGTTGTATTTTATCACAGGAACTTAGCCAGCACATACTTCGTACGTGGGTCGGAGTAGATATTTTCGAGTATCTCTAATTGTAATGTACTACCAGCAATAATCTTAATGAGCAATATAAAAAACATGATTGTCAATTATTTTTTCAAAAGGGGGGGATGAGTGTGGTGGTATAAGATTTGATGATTTCAGCACGTACTGCCACGACACGAGTCAGTCATTCCGTGGACATCAATTATTAATAAGAGTAGCTGTGTGTAGTCGATAGTAGCGTGTACGTCTTTGTAAATCGATGTCTTAACCCTTTACCACATACTAATCCAAATATTGGTTTCATAAGTTTTGAAGTTTATTAACAAGCAATGAGGTTGAAAATCACGACCCATTTCGGGTAAGGCCACGGGTTATCCTCTCGAATACCATCACCGGCGTTAGCTAACGCCACTTTTCCGTTATAGGTTTTAAATTTTATTAACATGGCATAAGGTTCAAAATCTCGACCCGAGCCAACTGCCCTCGGCTGTTGGGAGGTCGAGGGGTTAAGTAAGGGGAACTGAAATAAAACAGATAAATTCAGTGATTAGTGCTTTAATTAAGTGTCACCTAAACTATGTTTGGTTTGCAGCAACAGCGAGTGCGAGAAATGTCCATCGTCGCACGAGGGCAAGTTGTTATTACGGCAGCAGTTCAACATCAACATCGACCAGCTGTTCACGATGATCTTCACCAACTCCAAGCTCTACCTGGAGCTGCTGGCCGCCAGGAGTACCAGGGACTATGTGCAGGTACCCACGCGACTGACTGACTGAGTGTTTGTTGCACAAATTGGTTGGCAGCAGTTCATCACCAACATTGACCAGTTCACGATGCTGAGGAGCTTCAGGGACACATAGTCCAGTAGCAGGTTCACCATGGCTTCAGGTTCAGGAACAGGTTCCGCGCCGCACTTGGGGAGGCGAACAGTGATCCAAAGGAAAGCGCGGCGAGCGGCTCCAAAACAGATTGAAACAGTTTCTTGAGCCGCTGCGCGACGGAAGATGTCAGAGGCGGCTCTCTAGCAGGACTTGTGTATTAATCCACAATTAATTATTAAGGGATGGCTCTCCTAATAAATCCTATAAGGGTTGCTCATTACTCGAATTGCTCAAGACATGTCTTGTGAGACGTAAAACTTGACAGTTCAGCTCCATACATGAGGGTTCGTTTTTAATCGACCATTTCGAATATTTTTATTTGATCTCCGCGAAACTAAACAGCGCGAGATATGATCGGGGATGGACGCCAACCCCGAATAGTGGAGAGAAGTTTGTGTATAGATCTGTATGCCAATGAGCTAATGTTGTAATTGTACGGTTCCAGGCGGCATGGCAACACAACCCGGCGACGGGGCTCAAGAACCGTCAGATCAGTTACACCCTGGGCCTGTCGTCAGGTCCCATCGGGCCCAAGGAGGTGCACGTCACCGAGACCCAGGTGGGCAGTGGTGCAGTTTAGGGCCCTTTTAGTGTCGTGCGTATAGTTCTTGAATAAATCCCAGACGTATTCCCTAGCATTTGCCTACCCCATTTGTGGGGAAAAGGTTGAGTACGAGTACATCTGACGTCTGCTATAGCTTACCCTCACTAGCCAAATATGTCTTTTGTTACAATAATAAAAATAACATAGCTTTTCTAAACTTTCTAAACCAAGTGGCAGAGGCAAGGGAAGCTTTAGTGAAGGTATTTACTTACTATATAATATACTTTAGGGCACAAATGCAGTATATACAGATACATAAAACTGAAAACTAAGTGTACAAAGGCGAGCTTATCTCTAAAAAGATATTTCTTCCAGCAAAACAAGGATCGAAAGGATACATGAAAGAACAGGTAGACCTGCACTGGTACCTGATTGGTAGGCAGATGTGCACAACGCGAATAAACTACTCACCAATATGTACATAAATACAAAATTCAAAATTTCAAGCTTGCAGGTCTGCTAGAAGTACATTAGAATGTTGATGATCGGTGCGGTGAGTGAGTCAGTGACAAAATGATGGAACTTTGAACGGCTGTACTTTCCAATCTATTGGTTTAAATTGACTGAATTTTGGGAATTTGTCCATTTAAATTGTGGCCTATGAATGAGTCACAGAAAATTAAACTTTTTCTTCAACATAGTAAGAGGGGGTCGAAAATACCCCGAAGTGATTCCCCCTCCCCCCTCCCCCCTACCCCCTTTGGGATTTGTTTCCGCAACATGTTGTGTAGAGCGAAGTCCCTCTAGCAGGTACACTTCTCAAATTTAATTGAAATCCGTCGATAAATAACATTACAGCGAACTTCCCCCTATTTTCCCCCAATAAAAAATCGAGATCGACAAAAAAAATAACAAGGAACTTGTTCAGGCTTCTCAGCACCTAATGACCTCGTAGGGGCCCATCAGCTACGAGGTAGCGTAGCGATCAGTTGCCAAGAAGTGTGAACGTCGGCGATTCACCGAGCTAAAATGATTGGATTCGATCTAACCTGGTCTGTGCTTCGGTCCCGTCAACCTCCTGTCTCTCTGCAAGGCCCGGGTGCACCCTAGGCTCTTCTTGGTAGACAGGTTCTTCAGCCAACCTCCTGTGTGACTGGCGGGCCAGCCTCGATCAGCACAGTGTTCCAACACAGGTTATGTTACGTGGTAAAAAACCATTTTGTGTGCCATTTTTTGTCAAAACCGGTTGAAAATTGCGACCTGTAGGCGACAAATATATAAAATTATGCTACAAAATATGTATCAATACGATATATACTTACATAATTCTATTATGGAAGAGAAAGATAGTGTTTGTACGGTTGTAAGCCGTAGCATACATCATTTCATGTGTCAAATCAGCATTGAAACCAATCGATATTTCATTCGCATTTTATCTCGAAAATCACCTCAGTACTCATTTAGCTAATCATCATAGCGTGTGTGCTCATACATTAATCTTTAGATCGAGTTGTATTTTAATTTAGAGTTTACTACAATAAACTAAGTCATTTTATCTTACAACTTCGTATCATTTATCGCTGCGGCTTACAACCGTACATGGTCCTTCGAGCCGGATCGTCTCTCCACACAATCTTTTGCAACTATTGATGATCAGGATGCACCCAAATCTGCCGAAACATCTTCTCGATATCTACAGTGAAAGCAAATCTGTATTGCCTCCACTTGATTATGAGACTCTGTAGATCTTGCTGCAAATTTGGGCCCCTACATATGACCTCATTCAAACTGAAATTGCTCGATGTTTTCGATGACGCGTTGAACACTACTCGTAGCTTGGTCGTCGATGATTCATTTCGCAACACACAGTGGTGAGGCAAATAGCAACTAACTTGCTGACTGTCAGTTTCTTCGCTGGGTTGCATGTGTCCTAGTGAGCGATATTCCTCGACAAACATTTTATATTCTGACGCAATTGCTGGTTGTTTATGAAATTTTTGCTCCAGTTGATTGAATTGTGCAATAGGATTTTTTTCAGATTCGCCTATGTTTAATTCGAAGTCTATTTTCAAAGGCATCTTTACTTCGTATCGGCCATCTTCCCTTCTGGTTGTGGATGATTTGTATAGCTCGATACACTGCTGATCTTCTTGGGATAGGTCCGAAGGGTCCTTGATTTCTTATATCTCCCACAACTTTTGAATTTGGCTAATGTCAATTAAAATCACATTGCATTGAAATGTTGTAACATTCCCACTCAAAATCCAGCCGTCTACTTTGTTTGTTGGACGACTGGTAGTTTCTTACTCGCCCTGTAAAGACCTTCCATGAGTATGGTAGAGTATACGTCTGCTCCCAAGAGGATGTCGACGGGGCGACTGGCATAAAATTCCGGATTCGCTAACTTGATGTGGTCCAGGTATGACCAGTCGGGTTTAGAAAATGACGTACTCGGTAGAAATACTGATGAGTTTGGACATGATATAAGCATTAGTTTCGAAAGCAAAGTCGCCCTGTGTCGACAAACATTCTATGTTAATCATGCCCTTGCATGAGCTCTCTTTCGCGCCAATTCCCGATATTACTCCCATACATTTCTGGCGACAAACTTGTAAAGTTTGGGCGGCATTCTCTGTAATCAGGGATGTTTGTGACCCTTGGTCCAATAGTGCCCGCATCGTGTGGTATGAACCGTCAACTGCCTTAACCTTAATCAGGGCGGTCGCGAGGAGTGTTTCCGAGTGCACGTTCTGTGATGCCTGCGAACTTTGTACTTGCTGATCGGCTGTCACGTTCATTGCTCTCGACCCAGATTGATTCATCGTGGTTGCATTTGACGAAAATGCATTATGAAGCAATGAATTATGGTCGTTGCTACATTCTCGGCATGTGTTTTCCGATATACAGGGTGTTCCCTGATGGTAATGTAGACAGTTGGGACATATATGATTTTTCAAAACAGTATCTTTCATGAGTGCCGGTGACATGCTCTTAAAAACCTTACAATAAAATATTGCATGTTTATTGGTGTTACAAACCGGGCACCTGAATGGCTTAACACTGCTCTTCTTCGCTGACTAAGGCAAGGGCTTAGCGTCCGTGGTGACCGCGTTGTTGTAATGAGCAGACTTCGGAGGGATGTGATATTTGGGTGCGATATTGTTGGCTGCGGGTTTCTGAGCTGGACTTTCTTGTTTCTTGCGCGAGGCTTCCAACGTAGTAAACTTGGTTTCGAGGAAAGTCATCAGGTCAGCCAATGTTGGCAACTCTCTTGGGTGCTTGAGTGATTGCATGTAGTCGCTATATAACTCCACGTCTAGCTTTTGAGCGAGGATGTGCTCTAGGAGAGGATCCCATGTCTGAATATCCACCCCCAAGTTTTTGATTGCGTTCAAACATTCGTTGGTTATATCGTGCAACTTCTTGATGCTGTTGACAGATGAATGCTGGACTGTAGGTACATTCAGCAGAGAATTAATATGAGTCGTAAAAAGGAGTTTTTTGTTGTCATATCGATGAGTAAGTATATCCCAACACGTTGTGAAGTTCTCCGATGATATGTGCAGGTGTTGGATCAGCCTTTCTGCCTCCCCCTTAACTTTTCCTTCCAAAAACTGCATTTTCTGCGCATTTGAAAGAGATGTATTGTTGCTTACAGTTTCCGTAAAGAGATCCTTGAACGATACCCACTGGGTGTAGTTACCGTTGAATGTAGGTATCTCGATTTTCGGTGTCGCCTTTTCAACATGAGCGACAGACCACATTTTCTTATTTATTGCCTTTTTAACTCGTTGTAGTGTTCCTCATATTCCGAAAACTGTTGTTCATAATGCTGATTACCGCCGCAGAGTTCCATGTCTAACTCCCAGTGCAAGGAATCTATTGCTGACCAGCGAGTTTGCAAGTTACGTAATAAATCCTCAAACTCCCACTTATCTGTTACACTGTCGAGCTTGATGCTGGTCGCCGTCCTCTGAAAAGGCTTAAAATTGCTAGCCTGTTTCCTAAGCAATTCTTCAGTCTTACTGCTCGTTCCTTTCGTCTCCTTGGCTGGAGGCGGAGTTTCTGATCGAGATATTCCCGACGCCCCCACTGAACCTAGCCCGAAAGTCGGCGGTTTGAGTAACGGTGTCTGAGTTGGAACATAGCTGTTTATAGCCTCTTTGATTTGGCTAATTCTACTCTACTCATAAGTCTGAGTAGTAAAGTAGCTATGACTTTGGTCCCCATGGGATAACAAATTGACGTGATTGTTGTGAAACTCGACCCAGTACTTATCTAGGGTCTCCAACCTTCGTTTTATGTAATCCGATGTATTGCGGTCCGCGCCATCCTTCTTAAAATTGATGTATAGTTGATCGATGGCTCCCAGTAGTTGCTCTTGAGTCCCAACCTCGTCTGCTGTGGAGGCCGGAGATGATGGGTAAAAATATGGAAAGATCTTACTTGAATAGATGCTGTTCCTGTTGGTACCCTGCTTCCCTGTCGAGCGTGAGTGTCGCGAAGATGTTGCAGCTGTAAGTGACGATGCTCAACACGATGCTGGAGTTGGTTCACGCCCACGCTCTTGATTGCACAGGGTGCTTGGTGAGATGATGACTCACTGATTTCCCACCTCACTGACTGGTACTATTGTCTGACCCGAATACAGTTCGCGCACACGAGCACAGATAGCCCCCCCAATTCGGCGGTTCGAAGGATCAAGTACGGTTGTAAGCCGTAGCGATAAATGATACGAAGTTGTAAGATAAAATGACTTAGTTTATTGTAGTAAACTCTAAATTAAAATACAACTCGATCTAAAGATTAATGTATGAGCACACACATACATGTACAGTGTTCATTTAAGCGACTTTAAAAAAATATTGAGTGACGGGCTGTCTCTTATGGCGCTAGGAAGTTTGTTCCAAAGCCTGATAGCTCGTAGTCTGAAAACATATTTGTATGCGGCCATTACGCTGGCAGCGTTGCCGCGCTGCACAGCAAGTGAGACCCTTTGCACCAGGAACGCTCCGGAGCGGTAGTCATGGCCTCGGTCCCTCAAGCGACGCCCAATGTCCCTGATGAAGGCCCTAAAGGCCTTCATGCAAATGTCCCTTAGGGCCTTCATCAGGGACATTGGGCGTCGCTTGAGGGACCGAGGCCATGACTACCGCTCCGGAGCGTTCCTGGTGCAAAGGGTCTCACTTGCTGTGCAGCGCGGCAACGCTGCCAGCGTAATGGGTACCTTTGGTCCGGGAGCGTTCTGGGGTGGTTTATTTGTGTAGTTTTATGTATTTTAGATTTATTTATTATTTAAGTATTTTAAGATCACATGTACACATATTTAACGGTAGCCTAATGTACGAGTGCTAAACTATCTCCTTTTATAAGAGTTTGTATGCGGCTGTGTTGTGTTGCGGCGTTATAAGCAGTGACCGAGCGTGCGATCTCCGCGGCCCATCCGAAGATAGAACTTCAAAACGATCTCGTAAGAAGCCAGGGTAGCGAGGATTAAATAAGATGTTGAAGAGGCAGATGAGGATGTGCGAATCCCAATGAAGGCGGATAGGAAGCCACCCTGCAATACTCAGTTGGTCATCGTTCGCGCTCACCCACATACGTCAGCGTAATCGATCAGCGGAAGGAGAAGAGACTGGGCAAGCATGATTTTTGTCTGACGAAGCAGGAAGTTTTGAAGTCGCCTGAGGGAGTGAAAAGTGGCAAAGACACGCCTACTGACCTCGCTGACATGTGCCGACCAGCACATTTGTTTATCGATGAAAACTACTAGATTTTTGGCCTTAGTACTATATGAGATTATGGTTCCATAATAGGTTACAGGGGCAGTGGACAGATGCTGTAATAAGTTAAGGTTAATTTAAGTTAACCTGGAACCAATAGTCAAAGCTTGCGTTTTACTAGGGTTGACAAGAAGTCCAAAAGAAGTATTTATCATATTGAATAATATTTTGAGAGCTAAAAATATAAAAGGCCCTTTTTTACACGTTTTATTTTGTTTAGTATTGATTTTCAACAAAAAATACGATTTTAGTAAAGCAACGAGAAGTGGAACGAGTTTTCAAAACCCCAATCAGAGGAAGTGACGTATTCTGCGTAGTCAGTAAGGGTGAGAGCTCTGCATCATTCTTTCCTTTTCCATGCGAAAAAAGGAGAAGGAGATCGACTTATTGACTACGCAAATTACCTCATTTCCGCCCTTTGGTCAGTTTGCGCGCCAAATTGTCATCAGAGATTTTTGGCAACAATTTCTGGTAGTTAATTTTTTATTATGCTCGTGGTCTATACGACAATGAATACTTGAATGAATTCGTGTTTCCTTTTGTTATTATGTCAACGAGCCATCCCATCCCACGTTGCAGGTAATGAATAAATGTTCGAAGCCTGGCGTGCAGTACTCCATCGACTGCACCTCCGAGAACGCGGGCATCCCGTACGCGGACGCGTTCACAGTGGAGGCGCACTACTGTCTGCAGCGCGCCGGCGCAGACGCGTGCTCCTTCCAGATCTACGGACGCGTGCGGTACAAGAAGACGCTCTGGCCCATGGTGAAGGGTGAGTGAGGCTTACCCCCTATGTACCGCACTGCTGCCTGCTGCCTGCAGATTCCAGGGCCCTATAACACAAAACTTGACAGGGTGACAACAAAGTGATGTAAATATAAATAATTTAAAGGACAATCTTACACAAATCGAACTAGGCCCATAGTAAGCTCAACAAGGCTTGTGTTATGGCTACTAGACGACGATATATTTGATAGAGATTAATACTTATGTTAATACATAGAAAACATCCAAGACTAAGACACAAATATTCATTCTCATCACACAAATATTTGCCCTTATCGGGATTCGAACCCAGGACCGTCAGCTTCGTAGGCAGGTTCACTAGCCGCTAGGCTAAACCGGTCATCAAATGGTCGTATTGTATCATACCCTGTATCACCCTGATCTCAGCAAAAAAAAAAAACTTTATTTGTATCTTAAATAAAATGTATACAGATAAACTACTACTAATCATAGTATTATATTAAATAATAATGACAAGTTGGCGTGCACCTCCACCACGCCCTAGGTAAGGCTGTCTCGCTCACGCGCGTCCCCGTCCCAGTGCGTTCCCTGTCTCGCCAGCTAGTAGTCGAGGGGCGCGCCAAGCAAGGTACGACACGCGATACCTTCTAAGTTTATATCTATTCAATGTTCGATTCCTGACCATGTATGTACCAATGAGATAATTAATTTATCTTAAGTACATTATACGGACGTTCTAACGGTGATGGAAAACATCGTGAGGAAACCTTCGTTACTCCATAGCTGCGGCGATGGGCTAGCCCCCTGTCACTCAAAATGGAGTGTCAGACATAAGTTATGTTCATTAAATACCGGTGACCTATGTCTCGTTCCGAGTCACGTCAACAAAGCCATCATCGGATATCGGAATCGGACCGCACCCGAGGCTACACGTCAAAAACAGCTGTGCTGTATTTTAACTAAATAATTTTGTTTAAATTCGTCTATTTGTGAATATAGTGTTAGTTTTTAGTGTTTGTTAAGTCAATTAATAGTGTCCCAGTGATAAACGTGGTCAGAATTATAATTGTGATAAAATAATCGATCACGGGCCAACATACCAAAGGACGATTCAAACTGTTTTGACACTGTGTTCAACTGACATTGTCTTGCCTTTCCCTTGCTACATAGCGAGTATTTTTTGTCTTTGTTTTCACATTACTAATCATAATGATGACTCGCAATGCTTTGTCTCGCCAAGCTGAGTCCAGGCTCCAACTGGTTTTGCAGGAATTAAAGCAAGCAAAGGGACAGGTGGAACAATTAGAAGCAGAAAGAGATGAAAATGAAAAAACAATTTTGGAAACCTTAGAAAACAATCAAAAATTAAAGAGGGAACTGTCCGCGCTACATTCCATTAATATTTCTATTAGTGAGGAACGGGATAGGCTGCAACTAATAATAGATGGGTTTGATGAGCACTGTGGCTCTTAGTTTGAGTCCGTCCTGCACAGAACTTCAATCCTGGAGAAGGAACTGTGTGATGCCCACCAACATATCACACAGCTGGAAGAAGCGGCTATTAGCTCTGCCACAGTGACCACGCAGAGCTTATTTATTGAATTGGTAACAGTTAATACCTGCTTGGGCCATGTTTCTGTTGCGGGCTGTAGCTTGCCCACTATGACTATTGACCTTGCTAAGGATGACTCAGTGTGTAATGTGGCAACCAGCAGCAGGGACAGCACACACAAATTGAAACTAAGTAAAAATAAGTTCAGAAAATATGTCAAAATTAATAAGTTAATAAAAAAAAAAATGCTAAAAAAACAAAAAAAGGTTGTAACAAAGCTTCATAATAAAAGAAGGGTTTTAGATAAACTGGAGCTGTGTACTGCTCAGCTTAATTATAATCAGATTAGCTATGACGACAACATGCATGAGCTAAGATGCAAAATTGACCAGGCAGAGCGCTCCCTGGGGCACTACATTAGCCTCTATGACAAAACCAGAGCGGAAACCAGGGAACTGAATCTAGCTATGGATGCAGTTCTCAGTAGCCAGGTTAGCCTAGAAACTAAAATATTGGAGAGCTGCTGTTGTGTGCCGGACTGTGCTCCGTCAGCTACTTCCCTTCTGGATGTTAGCACTTCATATCCAGGTATAAAAACAATTATGTACAGTGATGAACTTGGAAAAAATATGGGCCAATTATTAAATATGTATATGGAGCATACGGTAATAAATAATTGTTAACCCAACTGTAATCTGCATGATATTATGCAAAAAGTAGATAATGCTACATATAGTGATGACTGTTATTTAATCATATGCCTCGGTAATAGGGGTAATGTGAACAAGTTTGACTTAATTAAATATTTAGACAAGCTCTGTTCTTTAAAAGTAAAACAAATTGTTATGTTCACATTCCCTTACAGCGACAGCCTGCCACAATCAGAAAACAACCTTAGATATAAGCTGAATATGACCTTGCATACTATATCATGCAATAATAATATACATGTAATGGATACTAACAATTTTGTTAGTAGAAATAAATATTATTTGACTAAAGGTAAATATTACCTTCCTAGTTATTATAAAAGACAAGTAGCAAATTCGCTGTATTATTATTTTAATATAACAGCCAAAAATTTGGCTACACATAATGCCTCTATTGAGCATTATACTGATGTTTCAAACAAAACCTTGGAAGCTTTTCCAAGACATTTAAATTAGATACAACGACAATAGAGGAAGTCTCTAGCCCGTCAAATAATATTACTAAAGTACATAATAAAAACAGAAAAATTCAATATTGTAAAATAAATGAAAAGTTTACTAATCTGGTCCACCAGCAGTATATTATTAGAGTTGGAATTGTACATGAACTCTTTTAATATTGATATTTTATGTCTAACAGAACATTGGCTAAAAAGCCATGAGCTCATGTTCAATTTCAGTAACCACCAGGTTGTTAGTTCTTTTTGCAGATCACATGCTGTTCGTGGAGGCTCTCTAATATTTCTAAATAAACACATAAAGTTCAAAAATCGTAATGACATAGTATGTTTATCAGTTGAAAGCCACATTGAAGTAGCATGTGTTGAATTGGAGCGCATAATTGTAATAAGCGTTTACAGCCCACCATCAGGTTCATATGATGTTTTTGAAAAAGTCATGGATGACCTATTATTTAAAGTATCAAAATCTAATAAAACTCTTATGATATGTGGAGACTTCAATGTAAATTTATTGGAAACTTACTCCCTTAGTACGAGACTAACTAACTTATTTAATTCTCACAACTTAAAGCCACTTTTCATGGAACCTACTCGAATAACTGAAACCTCAGCAAATTGTATAGACAATATATTTGCTTATCCAAATGAAAAAAATTGTACTTAAAAAAATTATAAGTAATTTAAAGTCAGACCATTTAGGTCAATACATTAGACTAGAAATTCAACTTAAAAAAAGTTCTACAAGAAAGATACAATACATACCTGTGACTGCACATCGGTTTGAAAGGTTTAAATTGAATTGGGATAGCAAACTACCTATCAATTACTCTAATAATAACCCTAATGAGTCATATTGTAATTTTTTTTACAAATTCAGCAATGCGTTCAATGCAGTATTTACTACCAGATCGATTGTGGTCTCAGACAAACTTAAACAGTAGGTATACTTAAAAGTAGACAAAATTTATATGAATTATATAGTGAAAAACAATGGAATCATAGTGAAGAGTTCATGGATAAAGTAAAAAAGTACTCAAAAATCTTTAAAAGAGTTTGTCAAATTGCAAAATCAAATTATATCAGATCTAAAATAAGAAAAAGTGATAACAAAATTAAATCAACTTGGAATATAATTAAAAGTGAGACTGGAAAGGTCAGTATTAAAAACAATGAATATGAATTAAAAATTAATGATATTACTTTCAAAAATGATATTGATGTAGCTAAAGCGTTTGAATTTTTTTTTACTGACATCCCAATCTCTACTACAAAGTCTTTAGACTCTTCCAAAGTAGTCGCTGAATCTTTGCTAAAAGACTATGTACCTAGATGTGAAAATCAATTCTCGTTTAATTATGTAGATGATAAAGATATTATTAAAGCCTTTAAATCAATAAATGTTAAGAAAACAGCAGACCTCTGGGATATTTCTGTTCATGTTGTGAAGCCCCTAATAAATGTTATTGCATTTGATTTAGCTATCATATTTAATGCATCTATTGATGCTGGCGTGTTTCTTGATTTAATGAAACACAGTAAAATAGTACCTTTGTTTAAATCGGGTAGTACATCTGACCCTTCTAACTTCAGACCGATATCGGTATTGCCTACATTTAGTAAAGTATTTGAAAAAGTAATTTTAAATCAACTTCTTACACATTTCAACACCAACAACATGCTCCACTGTAAACAATTTGGTTTTACACAAGGCAAATCAACTACTGATGCCGGTATTGAGTTAATATCACATATATATGATGCCTGGGAGGAGTCGCATGATGCTCTAGGAGTATTTTGCGATTTGTCTAAGGCTTTTGATTGCGTTGACCATGGGACATTGATCAGGAAATTACATCACTATGGAATTAGGGATAACTCTTTAGATCTTCTCTCTTCTTATCTAAATAACAGGATACAGAGAGTTGACATTAATGGAAAACGATCTCCAGGGTCTGTTGTTACTATGGGTGTACCGCAGGGTTCCATACTCGGGCCATTCCTGTTTTTGGTTTATATTAATGACCTGCCACATCTTTTCAGAGATAATCATGAGATTGTACTGTTTGCAGATGACACTTCACTTTTGTTTAAAATGAAACGACGCAGTTTGAACTTTGACGATGTGAATAATGCAATCTCAAAGGTAGTCAATTGGTTTAGTGCTAATAATGTTTTACTGAACAATAACAAAACTAAATGTATTCGGTTTATACTCCCCAATGTTAAACAAGTCTCGGCTAATGTTAATGTTATAGGTGAAAATTTAGAAATTGTAGATAGCACGGTATTCCTAGGAATCACCTTAGATGGGGAAGGAATGGGATAGGAAGCTTCAGTGGGGCCCACACATAGATAAGCTATCAAAAAAACTCAGTTCTGCAGTTTATGCAGTTAAAAAAATCCGTCCTTTTACGGACGTGGAAACAGCTAGACTAGTTTACTTCAGCTACTTCCATAGCATTATGTCTTACGGCATACTGCTGTGGGGGAACGCTGCAGACATTAACATAATATTTGTGCTGCAAAAGAGGGCTGTTCGTGCAATCTACAATGTGGGTCCCAGAGAGTCACTGCGTTGTAAATTTAAGGAAATTAACATTATGACAGTGCCGTGTCAGTATATTTATGAAAACCTAATGTACGTCCACAAAAATATTGATAAATTTCCTAAGAATAGCGACAGGCACAATGTCAACACTAGAAATAAGAATAAACTAGCTATACCTACTACTAGGCTCCATAAGGTTAATGTATCTTTTAAAGGGCAATGTATTCGCTTTTACAACAAAATACCGACTGAGTTACAAGAATTGTCTGTAAATAAATTTAAAAATGTTGTTAAAAATCACTTATGTAAAAAAGGTTACTACAAAATATCAGATTATGTAGAAGACAAGAAAGCTTGGGAAGGTGTTTGCTCCAATTCTGTAAAAAATAACGTATAAAGCTGGAGGTTTCTAGTCGCCTCTTTGCCTCCAGCATCTAAAACATTGAGGTGACGGAATTCAAATTGAGTTCTATATTTCCCTGTACCTTATACATGTGTTAGTTTAAGATTTGACATTCTCCAAATGTTACCTATGTGTTTCTTATGGAAATAAACTCTTTGAATTTTGAATTTTGAATCGCTCACGTGACGTCACGACCATCATGCCCGTTCCGAGTGGGAAATGACGACCATCATAGATATCCATTCGGAACGCTTTGAACGCGACGGTAGACGTTGACACTGACAAATGACACTATTATAACCCAACTACGTAGTTAGTGAAATTTCGAGTCATAGTAGTTATATTAGCTTTGTTTTGGGTGAAAAAGTGAGGAGATGTAGCTTTTGATAGCTCGCTCACAGTGCTGACGCTCAGTGCATGGGCGATGATAGGACAACATGGCGGCGTTAATGATGTCATTCATGACGTCATATCAACCATTAACCGTTGTCTAGTACCCAAGATACAGGGAATCCTAGTTTGGGGCTAGATCAATGTGTGTAAAAAGGTGTCCAAGGTATTATTATTATTATTATTATTATTATCGTTGTCACGCTAAAACTCATTCGGAACGAGCTCGTAGACCCTATAATCGATTATGGTGCGATTCGGAACGATGACCAAAATACTGACTCGCCATTAGTCGCTCAAGAGCCTGAGACGCAGATAGAAGAACAGTCTCCCGATCAGGTCAGGGTAGGGTACACTTTTTATGTTCGATTTTAGTAAAACATTTATGTGCACTCAATCGAACTCTTATCTTCTAACAGGGTTCCTAGAAAAGAATGCAATTGGCGGCCTGGATGACTATATCAAGTTGTTGGAGCAGCGCCTGACAGCGGAGTCGGAGGGCGGAGCGCCCGCCAAGCGGAAGGGACGGCGGCGGCGGCGCGGCTCCAATATCTATTGTATGTATCTGTTCGCAACGCCTCACCTCGCCTGAAGCAAGTCATTATGGCTGTAGGCTTTAGCGGTGATAAAAAGTTGTACTTAATTTCGTTATGTCACAACCTAGGGGTGAAAAGGAGGAGTAGTAGGAGAAAGAAAAGAGATGGAGATAATGATCGAAAGAGAGATGAAATACCCACATTACACCTCCACCCTTATCTAAAGACTTACTCTTAACACTAACTTAACCTAATAGTATTACATAACTTAGCTTAACATTTTACTTGTATACCTAAATGATTACACAAAATGTATATGACACCATAAATTGTCAAAACCGTTAGTTTATAAACTTATGCGTTAGTTAGTAAACTATCGACAAATTGTAAAATACAGCGGTAGCTTAGGTGAAGACTAGAGCCCCTGAATAGTCTTTGTGTAAGTTGACATGTAAGAACAAAAGAAACCTAAATTCTTAACTCTGACGGTCTGGTTTACAAATTGTCGATAGTTTACTAACTAACGCATAAGTTTATAAACTATCGGTTTTGACAATCTTACGGTGTCATATAATTGTGTAATCATTTAGATATACAAGTGAAACGTTAAGCTAAGTTATAATGTAATACTGTAGGTAGTAAGCAGATAGTAATCTGTCGATAGTTGATCAACTGACGCGTTAGTTTATCAACTAACGGTTTTGACTATCTTACGGTGACATATACCACCCAAGCAGTTACTAAATCTAGTCTATTTCAAAACCGAACCGCACTGGCTGTCTACGTTTCCGCGAGGGTCGCTGCACCAATATAGAGGGTGATCAATCCAAATGGGGCAGTAGCAAGACGTCAGAAACTATGAGAGATAGCGACATCTGTTCTAAGGAACCATGACTTCGATTTTAGATTTAATAACAATGGCATTTTTTTTTTATCTCTCATACATAACCGGGAATCGAACCTGGTCGAAGTCTCTGTAAACAATATTAGGTATAAGTTCTGCAAGTTTTTTCGTTGTTTGTTGTTGATGGTGCGAATCATGAAACACATTTTTTATATTGATTAATAAGTAATTGAAAGAAAAACCCAACAGATTTTATTTCAGTAAATGTGATTGATTGATGTGATTCGTAATGATGGCCGATTCATAGTAATGTCGACATTTTGCAAATTATTTAAATTGTGGGCATTTCAGTCTTATGTTTACACAAGATTTCATAGCAAAACTTGGTCCTTATACTTTCAAGATCAATTATACAAACAAATACTACACGCGATTACATGAAGAATATTGACCAGGTTCGATTTCCGGTTATGTAAGAGTTTAAAAAAAAGTTTGAATGTCGTTACTTTTAAAACTAAAATCGACGCCATGATGCTTTAGAACATTTCGCTATCTCTTATAGTTTCTGAATTCTCCATACTGACCCATTTGGATTGATCAACCTGTATAGTGTCTGTGAATAAGCGCGCAGCGTGACGTTGCACTGCATGGGCACCGAGAATAGTCTGTCTGTCTCTCTTGCGCGCGGGAGTATGAAGGAGACAGTTATTGTTTTGCTACTGGTTATAAATATAGAGTGATCTTTTTGAATTCGTGTCACATGTCAATCGACGCGCGTTATTGTGATTGTTACCTATTTCGAGGTTACAACAAGATCATTAATGTTGTAACGTACTGTATAGTGAACTGCATTTATGTGAGCACTGTGAACGTCCCAGCTTTAGTTAACCGACCTGTAAGCGTTAAACTCGGCAATGGCTGGACCGATTTGGATGTATTTTTAAAGCCATTTCTTGAAAACTCAGGAAGGTTCTGAGGAGAGAGAAATAAAACTAGGATACAAATATAAAAATATTTGGTTCAGTTCATGCTTCTGTCGATAGATGTCGTCGATAGGTTTTGATAGAACGTCTGTCGGGTTAGCAGCTAGTTAAGGATATAACTGCAACCTCTATGGCTTCCAGCGTCAGCAACAGAGTCGTTCCCCGCGCGCTCGGCGCCGCCCGCCACCCCGCGTGCCGCACCGCCCCGGTCCGGCGCCGGCGCGGGCTGGCTCGGCGCCGCGCTGCTGCTGCTGCTGCTCATCAACGCCCTGCTGTACTGGAGGCTCTACTACGCTGATAGAGGACCGACTACCTTCAATATTGATGATTTACAGAACAGGTAATTACGACGTTTAGGTTTTAGCAAGATAGCTGCTTACAAAAATTACTGCACATACACATACATACAACACACTCATCATAACATTCGATCCCATTTGAAAATGTTAGATGAGCGAGCATCGGTTGTGTTACTGTTGGAGGCGCTTCCTCTCAAATGTTAGATGAGCGAGCATCGGTTGTGTTACTGTTGGAGGCGCTTCCTCTCAAATGTTAGATGAGCGAGCATCGGTTGTGTTACTGTTGGAGGCGCTTCCTCTCAAATGTTAGATGAGCGAGCATCGGTTGTGTTACTGTTGGAGGCGCTTCCTCTCAAATGTTAGATGAGCGAGCATCGGTTGTGTTACTGTTGGAGGCGCTTCCTCTCAAATGTTAGATGAGCGAGCATCGGTTGTGTTACTGTTGGAGGCGCTTCCTCTCAAATGTTAGATGAGCGAGCATCGGTTGTGTTACTGTTGGAGGCGCTTCCTCTCAAATGTTAGATGAGCGAGCATTGGTTGTGTTACTGTTGGAGGCGCTTCCTCTCAAATGTTAGATGAGCGAGCATCGGTTGTGTTACTGTTGGAGGCGCTTCCTCTCAAATGTTAGATGAGCGAGCATCGGTTGTGTTACTGTTGGAGGCGCTTCCTCTCAAATGTTAGATGAGCGAGCATCGGTTGTGTTACTGTTGGAGGCGCTTCCTCTCAAATGTTAGATGAGCGAGCATCGGTTGTGTTACTGTTGGAGGCGCTTCCTCTCAAATGTTAGATGAGCGAGCATAGGTTGTGTTATTGTTGGAGGCCCTTCCTCTCAAATGTTAGATGAGCGAGCATCGGTTGTGTTACTGTTGGAGGCGCTTCCTCTCAAATGTTAGATGAGCGAGCATCGGTTGTGTTACTGTTGGAGGCGCTTCCTCTCAAATGTTAGATGAGCGAGCATCGGTTGTGTTACTGTTGGAGGCGCTTCCTCTCAAATGTTAGATGAGCGAGCATCGGTGTTACTGTTGGAGGCGCTTCCTCTCAAATGTTAGATGAGCGAGCATCGGTTGTGTTACTGTTGGAGGCGCTTCCTCTCAAATGTTAGATGAGCGAGCATCGGTTGTGTTACTGTTGGAGGCGCTTCCTCTCAAATGTTAGATGAGCGAGCATCGGTTGTGTTACTGTTGGAGGCGCTTCCTCTCAAATGTTAGATGAGCGAGCATCGGTTGTGTTACTGTTGGAGGCGCTTCCTCTCAAATGTTAGATGAGCGAGCATCGGTTGTGTTACTGTTGGAGGCGCTTCCTCTCAAATGTTAGATGAGCGAGCATCGGTTGTGTTACTGTTGGAGGCGCTTCCTCTCAAATGTTAGATGAGCGAGCATCGGTTGTGTTACTGTTGGAGGCGCTTCCTCTCAAATGTTAGATGAGCGAGCATCGGTTGTGTTACTTTTGTTGGCGCTTCCTCTCAAATGTTAGATGAGCGAGCATCGGTTGTGTTACTGTTGGAGGCGCTTCCTCTCAAATGATGTATGCCGGCTGGGAAGAAATAAAAAAATACTCATGTCTGTTGTCAGGATGAGCTCGCTGGGCGGGTCGGCGACGGCGGACTGGTCGCGGCTGCTGGACGCGCACACGCGGCGGCAGCGCGCGCAGCTGCTGGCCTGGCGGGACGCGCTCGACCGCGCCGTGGCGCACCTCGCGCAGGTAACTAGCAGCTAGTGACACGCACACGCGGCGGCAGCTGCTGGCCTGGCGGGACGCGCTCGACCGAGCCGTGGCGCACCTCGCGCAGGTAACTAGCAGCTAGTGACACGCACACGCGGCGACAGCGCGCGCAGCTGCTGGCCTGGCGGGACGCGCTCGACCGCGCCGTGGCGCACCTCGCGCAGGTAACTAGCAGCTAGTGACACGCACACGCGGCGGCAGCTGCTGGCCTGGCGGGACGCGCTCGACCGCGCCGTGGCGCACCTCGCGCAGGTAACTAGCAGCTAGTGACACGCACACGCGGCGGCAGCTGCTGGCCTGGCGGGACGCGCTCGACCGAGCCGTGGCGCACCTCGCGCAGGTAACTAGCAGCTAGTGACACGCACACGCGGCAGCAGCTGCTGGCCTGGCGGGACGCGCTCGACCGAGCCGTGGCGCACCTCGCGCAGGTAACTAGCAGCTAGTGACACGCACACGCGGCGGCAGCTGCTGGCCTGGCGGGACGCGCTCGACCGAGCCGTGGCGCACCTCGCGCAGGTAACTAGCAGCTAGTGACACGCACACGCGGCGGCAGCTGCTGGCCTGGCGGGACGCGCTCGACCGCGCCGTGGCGCACCTCGCGCAGGTAACTAGCAGCTAGTGACACGCACACGCGGCGGCAGCTGCTGGCCTGGCGGGACGCGCTCGACCGAGCCGTGGCGCACCTCGCGCAGGTAACTAGCAGCTAGTGACACGCACACGCGGCGACAGCGCGCGCAGCTGCTGGCCTGGCGGGACGCGCTCGACCGCGCCGTGGCGCACCTCGCGCAGGTAACTAGCAGCTAGTGATACGCACACGCGGCGGCAGCTGCTGGCCTGGCGGGACGCGCTCGACCGCGCCGTGGCGCACCTCGCGCAGGTAACTAGCAGCTAGTGACACGCACACGCGGCGGCAGCTGCTGGCCTGGCGGGACGCGCTCGACCGAGCCGTGGCGCACCTCGCGCAGGTAACTAGCAGCTAGTGACACGCACACGCGGCAGCAGCTGCTGGCCTGGCGGGACGCGCTCGACCGAGCCGTGGCGCACCTCGCGCAGGTAACTAGCAGCTAGTGACACGCACACGCGGCGGCAGCTGCTGGCCTGGCGGGACGCGCTCGACCGAGCCGTGGCGCACCTCGCGCAGGTAACTAGCAGCTAGTGACACGCACACGCGGCGGCAGCTGCTGGCCTGGCGGGACGCGCTCGACCGCGCCGTGGCGCACCTCGCGCAGGTAACTAGCAGCTAGTGACACGCACACGCGGCGGCAGCTGCTGGCCTGGCGGGACGCGCTCGACCGAGCCGTGGCGCACCTCGCGCAGGTAACTAGCAGCTAGTGACACGCACACGCGGCGGCAGCTGCTGGCCTGGCGGGACGCGCTCGACCGAGCCGTGGCGCACCTCGCGCAGGTAACTAGCAGCTAGTGTCACGCACACGCGGCGGCAGCTGCTGGCCTGGCGGGACGCGCTCGACCGCGCCGTGGCGCACCTCGCGCAGGTAACTAGCAGCTAGTGACACGCACACGCGGCGGCAGCTGCTGGCCTGGCGGGACGCGCTCGACCGCGCCGTGGCGCACCTCGCGCAGGTAACTAGCAGCTAGTGACACGCACACGCGGCGGCAGCTGCTGGCCTGGCGGGACGCGCTCGACCGAGCCGTGGCGCACCTCGCGCAGGTAACTAGCAGCTAGTGACACGCACACGCGGCGGCAGCTGCTGGCCTGGCGGGACGCGCTCGACCGCGCCGTGGCGCACCTCGCGCAGGTAACTAGCAGCTAGTGACACGCACACGCGGTGGCAGCTGCTGGCCTGGCGGGACGCGCTCGACCGCGCCGTGGCGCACCTCGCGCAGGTAACTAGCAGCTAGTGACACGCACACGCGGCGGCAGCTGCTGGCCTGGCGGGACGCGCTCGACCGCGCCGTGGCGCACCTCGCGCAGGTAACTAGCAGCTAGTGACACGCACACGCGGCGGCAGCTGCTGGCCTGGCGGGACGCGCTCGACCGAGCCGTGGCGCACCTCGCGCAGGTAACTAGCAGCTAGTGACACGCACACGCGGCGGCAGCTGCTGGCCTGGCGGGACGCGCTCGACCGAGCCGTGGCGCACCTCGCGCAGGTAACTAGCAGCTAGTGACACGCACACGCGGCGGCAGCTGCTGGCCTGGCGGGACGCGCTCGACCGAGCCGTGGCGCACCTCGCGCAGGTAACTAGCAGCTAGTGACACGCACACGCGGCGGCAGCTGCTGGCCTGGCGGGACGCGCTCGACCGCGCCGTGGCCTGGCGGGGTATGACAGTAGCGAAAGTAGACTGCCATTGATTAATAAATGGACAGAATTTTGCTCAGCCCACATCGACCCTCTGGCAGTTGTAGGATATCCATATACACCAAAAAACAAAAGCGTTTGATCCAATACAAAATATGATCCATCGATGATTTTCCTTCAACAGACGGAGCAAGCCCTCACGAAGTTGCTGGAGAGCATCCAGCCGTCCCTTCAGAGGGCGCAGCGTGAGGCCGCAGACACACATACACACACACACACGCAGGACGAACTTTGAACTCGTGAACCGCACTTGTAGTCGTGAACAGTAATTAACGGAATTCGCTCAGCTGTGTACATTATTATGTGTGTAAGTCGGCCCAGCTAATGTCGTTACTCGCTGTACTGGTCAACTTAAATCTTCATTTCCTTGAGTTCAAGGGACATTGGCACCTAAGATACGGTTGGAGGTACATATTCGATACGTAAGTTCGTGGTTACCCTACAGAATCGCAAGCCTCCTTGTTAACTGTCAAATCGACGCAAAATTATGAAAAGTTGAAGTTTTATGCAGAATACTTAACGCCTGGATGCTGCGCCGAATTTTATGGGTAAAGATGAGTAAATAAGGTGGCAAGTTTTACAGTAAAAGAGTTCTACGTAATTGGTCATCAGCTAGTTTCTGTCAGCTAGCCACGCTGGTCATTCCGTGAAACAGCCAAAAATCATATGACATTCCCTGACAACAAATATAGGTACCTATAGTAACCGCTAAATGAAAGTAAATAAACATTAGATATTAATATAGTTGCTAAGCGTATAGCTTAATTAGGATCGAGAGTGATTTATTGTGTATAAGTTAGATATAATTTATTTCAATTAAACCCATAATGGAAACCTCACAGATTCCCACTGTGATAAAACGTGTACATTAAATTTAATTATTATAATTATTTATGACGTAAAATCGGTGAAGCGTTTTTTCTTACGAATTTATATTTTTTATTATATTTCTCTCCTGCTTGATATTTTAATGGATAAAATATCTACTGCCAAAGATAGCGAATTACTATACTTTCCAGCCGTCTTAGGACGAACTCTATAAAAGCTGTTTTTGAAGGCTATTTCAATAAATATGGTATGCTTTATAAAACCACTGTTAACTATTAATGAAATATCAATCTCTGGTATTTTAGTTTTAGACGAATCACACATATATTTGATCAAATTATTACATATTATTAAATAGTACAAAGCTATTTCATTTCAATAATAGTACTACGCTGGAAAGTACTCATCAATATAATAAAATCATCAATATCATAAAATCATCAAACATTATCGTGATCAAGGCCAAATAATTTGTGGTAAAGATGTACCAAAGCTCATCCATCCTAGCAACAGTGTTACTGGAAGGACATTTTACTATGTGAAAGCATTTATTTTATAAACATACTTAGTCTCGGCTTGAATGATAGCGACCAGCACATGTCGGTGGCTAACTCTGCAGATGTACGATTCTAATTTAGCTGAAATCTTCTAAATCGTAAGACAAACTTGACAAATGAATAGTCACGATATCTTTACATGCTTGCAAGTTTACCAAACCTCCCACAATGCAGTACAATACAGCACAATACAGCCCCAGCAAACGGCAATGGGGAGAAAACTGTTTAAAACTGAGAGACCAACACAGAGTAAGTAAGCAAAGAGTTTCGTTCATGCGAGGTTACAAATGACTCACAGAAGAAGTAAAGCGAATAGTTTCGTTTATCCGAGATTACAAATGAATCACTAAACAAGTAAAGCAAAGAGTTTCGTCAATCAAAAAAATGAATTGCCAATATACCACATAGAACTTTGCTGTTGACAATGTTTGTAAAGTCTCAGACACACAGTGCTCTCTACCAACAGTTTTGCCGTTAGTAGTTTGAGGCACAACTACTAACGGCACCGTTTACAATTTAGTCCTGGGGCGATTGTGGCAAACCTAGGGCAATCATGTAAATTAAGCATCAGGTAAATGATTTGCCTGTCTTGATTGGCTGAAATAAGAGATGGAATAATAAGCGTTGTTCGGAAAGTAAATAACAGTAAGTCAGGTATCATTGGTAAAATACACTATGTCCATTTGTGCCCAGCAGTAAACTCAGGGCTAATCTAATAATGACGTAACTCGAATAATATCAGATTAGTGAAAGTTATTTCTGTGAGTTAAGGCTACCTTGGCCTTGATTTTAATTATTTTGTTATACATTCAATAGAACCAAAGTGGAAAGTTAATCTGTACACTATGTAGGTAAATTAGTATTTACATAGATTATTAAATAAAACATTTTTTTTATAATTTAATAATGCTATGCTAAAGAATCTTCTAGTGAATATAATTGCTTTATTTTATCATTGCGTTGTAAGTATGCATCGCATGGAGAGCTGGTTGCATAGAATATTGTAAATACTGCGACTATACACTTACCTTCCTCTTCCCTATGAATTACCTCAAATTTATTATTGTATCAAGGGCCTGTTTTTCAACCCCCAGATTAACAGGCATAAAGCTTTATTTTTCATTTCACAGGCTCAGATGAACAGACAGATAAACGTTATCTGTGGATTGAAAAATTGGCTGTATTTTATGTGAAGACAACGCGCCTTTGTTAACAGTTAGATAGATAATTGGAAAAGCTCTTTACGTTACATACTAAGCGAGTATTTTTCCTCGAAATAAAACTGCTAAATTGTATTGAATTGTGTAAATGTTTGCGTGATTTATTTTTAATGAATTTAATAATTCGTTCCTTTTGGTGCTTTTTTATCAGGTTTATTATGAAATGATCGTATACACGTAAGTTTATGGTGTGTTTAGAGTAGAAAATAATCAAGCAATAATTATGTCGTACTTTATTTATTACAACTTCATGTATTATGCTCATTCCAGAATCATTTAATTCATTTTTTTCTGACGTAATTTTGTCTGTGTTTTGAACCCGATGTCAGTAGACATAACTTAGGTTTGAAATTAACCAAAAACATCACCCTCGGTATACGGCCATGGTTTAGCGAGATACTATAACATCGGTATACGGCCATGGTCTAGCGAGATACTATAACATCGGTATACGGCCATGGTCTAGCGAGATACTATAACATCGGTATACGGCCATGGTCTAGCGAGATACTATAACATCGGTATACGGCCATGGTCTAGCGAGATACTATAACATCGGTATACGGCCATGGTCTAGCGAGATACTATAACATCGGTATACGGCCATGGTCTAGCGAGATACTATAACATCGGTATACGGCCATGGTCTAGCGAGATACTATAACATCGGTATACGGCCATGGTCTAGCGAGATACTATAACATCGGTATACGGCCATGGTCTAGCGAGATACTATAACATCGGTATAAGGCCATGGTCTAGCGAGATACTATAACATCGGTATACGGCCATGGTCTAGCGAGATACTATAACATCGGTTTACGGCCATGGTCTAGCGAGATACTATAACATCGGTATACGGCCATGGTCTAGCGAGATACTATAACATCGGTATACGGCCATGGTCTAGCGAGATACTATAACATCGGTATACGGCCATGGTCTAGCGAGATACTATAACATCGGTATACGGCCATGGTTTAGCGAGATACTATAACATCGGTATACGGCCATGGTCTAGCGAGATACTATAACATCGGTATACGGCCATGGTCTAGCGAGATACTATAACATCGGTATACGGCCATGGTCTAGCGAGATACTATAACATCGGTATACGGCCATGGTCTAGCGAGATACTATAACATCGGTATACGGCCATGGTCTAGCGAGATACTATAACATCGGTATACGGCCATGGTCTAGCGAGATACTATAACATCGGTATACGGCCATGGTCTAGCGAGATACTATAACATCGGTATACGGCCATGGTCTAGCGAGATACTATAACATCGGTATAAGGCCATGGTCTAGCGAGATACTATAACATCGGTATACGGCCATGGTCTAGCGAGATACTATAACATCGGTTTACGGCCATGGTCTAGCGAGATACTATAACATCGGTATACGGCCATGGTCTAGCGAGATACTATAACATCGGTATAAGGCCATGGTCTAGCGAGATACTATAACATCGGTATACGGCCATGGTCTAGCGAGATACTATAACATCGGTTTACGGCCATGGTCTAGCGAGATACTATAACATCGGTATACGGCCATGGTCTAGCGAGATACTATAACATCGGTTTACGGCCATGGTTTAGCGAGATACTATAACATCGGTATACGGCCATGGTCTAGCGAGATACTATAACATCGGTATACGGCCATGGTTTAGCGAGATACTATAACATCGGTATACGGCCATGGTCTAGCGAGATACTATAACATCGGTTTACGGCCATGGTTTAGCGAGATACTATAACATCGGTATACGGCCATGGTCTAGCGAGATACTATAACATCGGTATACGGCCATGGTCTAGCGAGATACTATAACATCGGTATACGGCCATGGTCTAGCGAGATACTATAACATCGGTATAAGGCCATGGTCTAGCGAGATACTATAACATCGGTATACGGCCATGGTCTAGCGAGATACTATAACATCGGTTTACGGCCATGGTCTAGCGAGATACTATAACATCGGTATACGGCCATGGTCTAGCGAGATACTATAACATCGGTATAAGGCCATGGTCTAGCGAGATACTATAACATCGGTATACGGCCATGGTCTAGCGAGATACTATAACATCGGTTTACGGCCATGGTCTAGCGAGATACTATAACATCGGTATACGGCCATGGTCTAGCGAGATACTATAACATCGGTTTACGGCCATGGTTTAGCGAGATACTATAACATCGGTATACGGCCATGGTCTAGCGAGATACTATAACATCGGTATACGGCCATGGTTTAGCGAGATACTATAACTTTGGTTTGATTCAATCTACTGGCATGGGTCTTTATAATAAGATCGGTTGTAAGTGGTAGAACAATAAATTCCTATTAGTTTTTAGAATTAGATTACCTGTCTCCATGATAAATATCTATGTACCTACCCTAACTGCAAATTCATATTTTTGACAATAGAAATCAAACTAATAAAAATACATACTAATCTGATGCTATCAAACAGTCAGTTGTGTTATCCGCAATAACTTGCCAGAAAATTTTAGATGTTTAATGCACAAAACGAATATTAGGAAAATTATGTGATGTGTGTGCCCCCTTGGGGATAATAAAGCCGGTTGCAGATCGAAGGCTACGCCTTGGACCAACAATACGAGAGGACAGACCACTCTGTACAATAATAAACGTACTCTGCTAGATAGGCATATTCCTGTATTATTTCTAGATGTCACTAAGTACTATCTCGCCCGCTAACGGTACCGTGAATTAGATGCTGGGTGTTTAGGCTGACGGCGTAGTATAATTCATCGTAATATCGACTAAAAATCGGAGATGGCGCTTTTACTATTGTTTACGAGGGTGCTGCTAAAACAACGCACACACACAAGTGTGCAGTACCGTACCTAACACCTACACAATACAAATACATGCGCACGAGACGTGTCGCATCGCATATAAATGCGTTCTCAGACGCGTAAGCCTTGTTTGTTTTTAGGAAATGAACGCTTGTGCCGCCATCTTTCCTAAATTAAGCGCACCACTACGATACTACCATTACTAGAAAAAAGTACAGTCATGAATCCGATTGAATTATATTGTTTCGAACTAGTAGCTCTATCTAGCGACAACATATAACTAAAAATCGAATTACGCTTCAAAGCATAACGGTTGTCTACCCTCTCGTATTGTTGGTCCATGGCTAATGTAACTTATTTTAGCTTAGGTCTAATAGCTGACGTAGTTTCATACATTTGCAGCATAGTTTGGAGCCAGCACACAATACTTTATTCCCATACTTATAGGGGACCTATTTTTGAAATAACTACAAAGTTGAGCGTTTTATTAATAAATTATTTTAGACCATTTCCCAAAACATAATTTTTACTCGTGAACTTATTGCTTCCCGACATCGTTTAAAATTGCACCATTTGCACCCGAATTTCCGTTGACTGGTAAAAAAATTGTTAAATTATCTATAAAATTTTATATTATTTTTATAAAATTTATTATAAAAATTGTTAAATTATCTATAATAACCGAGTGCAACCAATACCGCGCGAGGTATTGGTTGCACTCGGGCGCTACACGGCTTAGAGCCGGCCCTGCACGTATTTTCTCAGATGGGGTGGAAGAGGCACAACTTCATATAATGAAGTTTTAAAGTGGCCGCTCCATCGAAACGCGGAGAGCTTGGCGACCCCGGAGATCTTTAAATCTAAGCGTTAAATAGACCTCAGAGTTAGGCAAATAACAGATTAAATGAAAGGAAATTCAAAAATTCAACAAAAATCCTAGTTTTGTAATATAGGGGCTCTAACGCTAAAATCCTATGGCCGTGAAACGGTGAAAAAAATATTCGTTGATATTTCAAGTGCGTGATCTAGAAGAGGCACAAATTAGGCACTAAATCTTGGTGTACAAGACAAAAAATATCATCGTTAGTTTTCTAGATTCAGCCGAAAGATAATTCCTCTAAATTGCTGTAACAAGGAAAATATTGAGGCACAAATTCTGAGATTCAGGAAGAAAAAGGCACTAATCCTGCATTATGTCGTGGTCGGGCCAGGAATTGTCACACAATCTGGGAACAAAGGCAAAAAAAGTATGAAAAACTGCGTCAACTATGCGAGCTAAGCTAAACTGCGTCAACTATGCGAGCTAAGCTAAACTAACTTATCTTATCATGCGGTCTGCACTTGTGTTGTATTTTAGATGTTTCTGTTGATTGAGTAAATATTAATTTAAACTGAAAATTGTTTTTTTATTTTGAATCCTACATTCCTAACTATATAACTATTGCTTGGGGACAATGAATAAATACTCACAAATTCATTTCATTCTGATTTATTTGATCAAAGTTGTTTGTTTTTCCGACGAAAGCGAATACCTGAAAGAAAACTTTATATCTAGCTGTAGATAGTTTCTAAGCGGTTGTCATTAAGACTGGACAGAAGTTAAAAGGGCAGGAATTATGTGTATGTGCTGTTTAAGAGAATAACAGCTCGGACGTCGAACTAAAAAAATACATTAATTGGTTTTGGACTCTGTTACCAAGCCATAGAGTTGAAAATACTCAACGTGGATCTAAGTTCCGACAGACAAAAAGCGTACTATACCATTTCTCGACTCGATATGCTTTTATCAAGCAACTTACTGCCACATAGTCATTTAAAGGGTGTTCTGCTCCCCCCGGCGGCCGCGTCTTCTGAAAAGCCAGAGCGGTACAGCGCGTCACTGCGTTGTACCACACGGGGTTTTCTAGCGGTCACATTGACAATTCATCGTCTGAATAGCCCGTGGGGTACAACGCTTGCGACCTGCGCGACCCATGCATGCGCTAGTCGTGAAAGAGAAAGCAGATTAGCGCCTGAGTGCCTTATTGATGAGTGGAAAAATGAGATCCAATATTATTAGGCAGTTTTGGAAAACACGTGCGATGCAAGGTCACATCTTGTCAGCGGTGATTTGTGGTCTTTGTCAGTACAGTATCGTTATAAAGATGTGCGAAACAATAAAAAAAGAAAAGCCCGTGGGGCACAACGCGGCCCAGCATTGTGCCCCACGGGCTTTTCAGAAGACGCTCTCCGGCCGAAGACTTGTACTACTCCGCCTGGATTTGTTACACACGTGCTACCTAATCTCTATTTCTTTTCAGTTGCGCGTGCCAGTAGAGACTCAGACACAGCACCTAACCTAATAAGGAACTTTTATAAAATTCACGTTAAAACGCAGAGAACCAATAATGGAACTCAGAGACTGCGTTCAGAAAATCCCTTATTGTGCCGTGTTTATCTATGCCGGTTTGGTCGGTAGGTTGGTAGTGTATGTGTCGCAGTTGGTTGGTTAAATCAGACACTTAACTAACTCTCTAGACCGATAATTAAATACAGACGTAACTAGCATTTTGATTGAAATAAAGCATCGTTGAAAACGTTTAACAATCTGTCTTACCGCAAGCCGGCGTGTTGGAAAACAATATGGCGTCACGACAACAGCTGATTTGCACAGCTTATATCAAGGCAAAACATTGCGGTAGCTTAGGTGAAGGGTAAGCGAAGGGGGTAAGTGAAGCGAAGCCCCCTTTATCCTCCGTGTTAGGTTGAACATGTAAGAACAAAAAACTTAAAACATAAACTTAAGTATACATAAAAAATATAATATATTGTATGATGTCTTGTTGCCTAGAAACGTTTAGACAACTCGTTAAACGTTTCGTTCACTCACTTGTCTGACGGGTTTTATTAGTGTCTTGATTAAACGTCGGTATTTAATAAACGGTCTAGAGAGTTAGTTAAATGTCTGATTTAACCAACTAACTGCGACATATGGACCATAAAACTTTTGGTTCAGGTGGTAATGGCAACCGAATCAGACAAAAAAAAACATTTTCTGCCCGTTTTTTCGCATGGCATGTCACAGTTTCGCAGTTTGGAAAATACGTTTGGTCGCTAATTTGTCGTAAAGGTAATAAGGTAGGTACATACATAAAGGTATATATAGTTTTTCTTTTATTTATTTATCAAAGTCAAAGTACTTTATTACTGTAAATATTTACATATACTTAGCAAACGTAATTTTTTGCCACTTCTCTACATTGGACCACTGTGGGAGAAGAAGGGCGTAGAAACTCCCACATATTGATTTTTAGATCTCTTTTAAAAATTGCTTGTGCTTAACTAATACAAATTTTATAATATTATTATATCATATTTAATAAGCAGGAATAAATAATTACTAACTTATTAACATCAAGGTCTGTGTTGAGCCAGATTAACCGCATACAGTCCCGTCATTTAAGTAATCTTGAACATTGTAATATCCCTTTTTCGACAGTCGCTTTAAAATGGTTTTTAAATTGCTCAAATGGCAATTTCAAGATCTCCAGAGGTATCTCGTTGTAGTAGAGATTGCATTGACCGGGGCGCAAGTAGTCTGTGAATATTTTTTAGGTTAATATTACAGCTATATCACTAAGTTTGGAAAATGTTGTAAGGTTCTTGCGAATATACATTATATTTTCGAAACTAAATTGACTAGCTACAGTTAGTATATCAATTTCTTTAAAAAGAGCTCTTAAAGAGTTTACGTTTTAAATTATAAATTTCTCGAATAGCTCTTTTCTTTAAAATAAAAATAGTTTTAATATCCGCTGCTTTCCCCCACAACAAGATACCATAGGACATGACACTATGAAAGTAACTAAAATGTACTAGCCTAGATGAAGTTCGTTTAATTTTAGCACTGCTGACCTGATGGGTTTCAGCTAAGGAATTGGTGTATAACTACCAAGCATTTAGTTGAAATTAACCGCGCAACTTGTTTAAGATTAGTAAAGCAACTCGTCTAATTTTAGCTACTTTCACTTGTTTAATTTTGGTCAAGTATTTGGGTGATAATTACCAAGTGCTTGGTTTAAATTAAGCGAGTAACTTGTTTAAGAATAGCCAAGAAAGTCGTTTAATTTTAGCACTGCCGACCTGATTGATTTTAGCTAAGGAGTTGGTTGATAACTACCAAGCAATTCGCTGAAATTAACCGAGCAACTTGTTTAAGATTAGTAAAGCAACTCGTCTAATTTTAGCTACATTCACTAGTTTGATTTTGGACAAGTACTTGATTGATAATTACCAAGCGCTTGGTTTCAATTAAGCGAGTAACTTGTTTAGGAATAGCAAAGAAATTCGTTTAATTTTAGCACTGCCGACCTGACGGATTTCAGCTAAGGAGTTGGTTGATAACTACCAAGCATTTCGTTGAAATTAACCGCGCAACTTGTTTAAGATTAGTAAAGTAACTCGTCTAATTTTAGCTACGTTCACTTGTTTGATTTATGACAAGTACTTGATTGACAATTACCAAGCGCTTGGTTTCAATTAAGCGAGTAACTTGTTTAGGAATAGCAAAGAAAGTCGTTTAATTTTAGCACTGCCGTCCTGATTGATTTCAGCTAAGGAGTTGGTTGATAACTACCAAGCATTTCGCTGAAATTAACCGAGCAACTTGTTTAAGATTAGTAAAGCAACTCGTCTAATTTTAGCTACGTTCACTTGTTTCATTTTGGTCAAGTATTTGGTTGATAATTACCAAGTGCTTGGTTTAAATTAAGCGAGTAACTTGTTTAAGAATATTTCATTTCATTTCATTTGTTTATTTGCTAATTTACAGCATATTTAAATAAATAATACAATCAATATTAAAAACATTAAATGCCAATTACGAATCAGTGCGATCTATAAACCTTCCATAGGGTAATAAAGTAAAGTAGTATATAGTAGTAAAGTAAATAAGTAAAACAAAGAAAAATTAAAATTGCAAAAATGCTTCAAAAATGTGTGAATATGGCAACATGTATGTGGGGGTGAGTGAGTGTACTGTGTACCTGTTTAGCCCTACGACTAAGGTCTTGGGTTCGATATACAAGAAAGTCGTTTAATTTTAGCGCTGCTGACCTGATTGATTTTAGCTAAGGAGTTGGTTGATAACTACCAAGCATTTCGCTGAAATTAACCGAGTAACTTGTTTAAGATTAGTAAAGCGACTCGTCTAATTTTAGCTACGTTCACTTGTTTGATTTTGGACAATTACTTGATTGATAATTACCAAGCGCTTGGTTTCAATTAAGCGAGTAACTTGGTTAGGAACAGCAAAGAAATTCGTTTAATTTTAGCACTGCCAACATGATTGATTTTAGCTAAGTAGGTAGTTGGTTGATTACTACCATGCGTGTTGTTATTTTAACAAGTAAATTGTCAGAAAATAATCAATTTAATTTTTTGTTATTAACCATGTTTAAAAGGGTTAGTAGTAACCAAGTAATAAGTTTAGAAATTAATAAGCACTTAATTACTTTTAGTCGAGTGTATTTAGCAATGAAAGCTTGGTAAATAAAAGCAAACCAAACTCATTAGATTTTAAACGAGTCTTCGTTAAAAACAACCATTTCGACGTTAGCAAAGCTAAAATCGCACTTTGCTGGCCGCTCGTTTTCTCCGTGCGTCTGATGTCTGATACTCCTAACAGCGTAGGCCGCAGCATTAATTTACCAGCTAATTTATCTATGTGGGGTCCCCACTGCAATTTGCTATCAATGGTTATACCAAAAAACTTCGTATCATTTACTAATTTTAACGTGCTGTTGTCTATCACTACTGGTCTCAACTCGCCTGACATTTGGAAGTGAGAATTTGGTAGGTACACTTGGTTTTACCAGCGTTTAGCAATAAATTATTAACTGTGAACCAATTAAAGGTTCGTACATACATTATATTCGCCTACATTGTTGCGATAAACGAGACATGGCTGCGCCCCGGCTGGGCCTGGATACCGACTGGTGGCGCACCTTCCGCGCAACCAGCAGCAAATCGTCGCGCGCGCGCCGGTGGCGTAGGCTTCTACTTCAGGAAGGGCATAAGAGCTAAGTCTCAATCACAACCACCTTATGTAGACATGGAGTTGAGCAGTTCTGGTTGTCAGTAAATGTTAACTCGATCAAAATTATAATCGGCACTGCTTTTCGCCCGCAGTGAATGATTGCTGACGTTTTCATAGACGCCACTTTTTCACTGTTAACAGCATTATTTTATCGGGAGACTAACATTGACATGACAGATCCCGATGACAGTGTAACTTCGAAATCGACACTATTTAAACTATACAAAGGAGATGTATTTTTTCGGTACTGATTTTTGAACCATAATCATATGCGGTTTTTCTGGTAGGGAAACGAGTATAAATAAAGCCTACGAAATTATTTATTTTATTAAAACCGCCATTCTTTATTAATTTTGAAAAAATGATTTGTATGGGTAGGATTTATAACCTGCATCCTTTGCTTAACTTTGCAGCAAAAAAAAAAACTGTAATTCATTCAATTGTCATTTTTGACACTTTCCCCATGTTCCGAGTCACACAATAATCGATTACAGCGTCTACGATGCCATCGTTTTGTATCGCCAAAGCTAAATCGGAACGGCTTCGTAGATGATTGTGGCGTGACTCGGAACAGGGGGTTCTTGACAATGACGTGACAGAACAGTGTTGCCATAATAAATTATTGTTCTGGGTGGCTGTTTTATTTAAAATAATAATTATTTTAAAATCACAGTAACAAAAAAACGGCGGTTTTAAAAAATGATCACGATATGTATTTAGAACCTTTAAATTATATTCTTTCATATAAATACGGTTTTAACTTGGTTCATGACTATTTCGAATAAAGTACCAACTCTCTTGGAAAAAGTACACATCTCCTTTGACTAACTGCATATCTGACCCAACCCACTTTACTGACCATAGTGCGATGCGACTTTGATAGATTTAGTCTGCACGAACGCTTCCGTCTCTCGGGCCACAGTTGACTACGTCACTGCCCTAGGCAACCATGCATTTAAAAAGGTGGATTTTAAAATAAAAAGAGAAAAACCCAGCGCTCGTTGCATTGTAACCAGGTCACTGAAAAAAATTAACATATCCGCATTTGACTGTAATCTCCATGAGAGAGACTGGAATGTTATCTCCAAAATAAAACATGAAGAATCACAACTTTTAAGAACTCCATAATAGATCTATTTAATTTACATGCCCCCGAGAGAAAATTAAGATTAAGTTCATATAACATCCCCTGGCTTTACCAGTAACGTGTTTTATGATGCAACTTAGGGCTTATCCCTGAGCCTTAGCTCACGTCAAATACAAAATAACTGAAGTAGCATCGCATCGTGATCAATATAAATCCTTAAAATGCCTCGTTAATTGAATGCGTTACCCGTAAAAGGGTCTATCGATATTTTTATTTAACAGAGTTAAAGCACTTTAATTGTTTATACATGAATAAAATGTTCGGCCATTGTTGTCCGGATAGAAACCATTGTATTGTACCGCTAAACTATCAAATGAAATAAAAAAAGGTAGCTTGTGTTGCCATTTTTTATTTCCCGATTTGCCGTCGACGCAGAGAATGCGACATAGAGCCTTATTCTACAATAAAATTGATTTTGTGCAGAATGTATTGAATGGACCCCTTTTACGGGTAACGCATTCAGTTGTAGCCGTTGAAAAAAGCGTATTTTGAACACAACATATTAAGAAACCAAAACAGTTGTGTGTGGACACATTTAAAAGGGACGGTCTTGTCTAGATTTAAAGATCCTGTAAATCTTCCTGAACACTTTAACGACCCGGACGCCAGGAAACAACCTCGTTCAACTGTCAGAACTGACTTACTTCTTTAAGACGCTAAGCAAATAAATTACGGGTGGTTTTTTCTGTGTATTTCATGAAATACGCAGCTAATCGTACTCAGTTTCTGGTATATGTATTTTGACTACATACATAATAATCTAGGGTTTTCATTTTGGAAAACGTGTTTAGATAAAAAAAAAACGATAGAAAAAAAATACAAAGTCTACCCTTATTTTTCCCTTTTATCCTTTTTTACCACAGTAGTAGTGTTTACACAAAAATTGAAAAATTAAAATAATTAATGGGGGCTCCCCATACATGGCACTGAAACCAAAAAAAAATGTTTTTCATCAAACCTATACGTGTGGGTGTCTATACATAGAGATGTCTTTAAAATGACATTTAGGTTCCTGAAACCATTTATCCTCAAAGTAATTCGTTGGAGACAGACCCTTCCAAAAAAAAGGAAAAATGTGGGGGACTCTTCGGATTTAGTTATGGTTATTGGTTTGATGCCATTTTGCATCAGACCTGTCCGAGGAGCTTTATACCGATAAATATTCTGGTTGTGCACCAACAACCTAAGGATATTCGTTTATTATAACTTTTAAAGTAAGACTGAAAAATCTACAAAAAATATATATGCTGTGTATCTCGCTCGATACACACTTTCAACGAAAATTGGTCTGAACAAAATAAAATAAGCAGTTTTTATTTTATAAATCATTTATTGAAAACCGCAAAGATAACTTTGTCAGTCATACAAACACTATGAGTCGGGCCGCACACCAGGCATACATTTGTAACTCGATAATTGTAGCGCCACATTTAACGGCCCCATACATTTGTACATGAGCACGCACACCGAGGCAACATTTGTGGCGGGCGCACTTTGTAGCGAGACGTTGTCCGCGCTACACGAATTCAAGATCGAACACGTTCGTTTTTTGTGTCGCGTTGGTTTGCAAAAATGAAAGACAACATTGAATTTTACGTTGAGTTTATTGCAGAGGTTGAAAAGAACCCTGTATTATACAATCACACGCTCAATGATCATAGTAACAGACGGATTACAGAAATTATTTGGACTAAGATTATAATAATAATAATAATAATAATAATAATTCTTTATTGCACAGAAAACACAATGGAAAAAATACAACGAACAATATGCAAAGGTGAGCTTTTTTCTAAAAAGAAATTTCTTACAGCTAACCTGTGAGGAAAGGAAAAAATATTTATAGAGAGGTAGTCCTAGTGTACAATTAAGATTTAAAAGAAAGAAATAAAGTCAATATACTATCAGATAAATCACAATACATCCTACACATACTATAAAATAAATTAATAGAATACAATAAATACATAGATACACATACATACTATAAGATACCCACTATGCGGAAGAGAGGAGATGCTGTTTCAACTTTTTCTTAAAAGAGAACAAGGATGTGCAATCCCTAATAGCGCAAGGAAGTGCATTCCACAAACGTATTGCCCTTAACCTAAACGAGTGCTCGTAAGCAACAGTGTTGTGCTGAGGAATTGACAAAAGTGACACCGTGTGAGATCTCCGAAGTCTATCCCCAGAGAAAATAAACTCAAAATGTTCACGAAGATATGCGGGATAGCGCGGATTTCTCAAAATATTGAAGAGGAAGGAGAGAATGTGCATATCACGACGAAGTCAGATCGGGAGCCAGCCTAATTCCCTGCGATATTGGGACACGTGATCGTACTTGCGGAGACCGAAGATAAACCGAATCCCGAGATTTTGAAGTCGCTCGAGTTTGTTCAGTAGATCTTCGTTCGCGCTGGCCCAGCAAACATCGGCGTAGTCAATTAAAGGCAGAAGAAGGGTCTGAACTAGCATGATTTTAGTCTGCCTAGGCAAGAAGTACTGCAAACGCCGAAGGGAATGAAAGGATGCAAAGACTCGTCTGCTGACCTCACAAACGTGGGGCGACCAGGATAAAAGAGTATCAAAAACAACCCCAAGATTTTTGGCTTTCTCGCCGTACTTGACAATGGTACCGTCATAAAGCACGGGAGCAACTGACCTATGCTGCAACAAATTAAGTAAGTGCCGTGTACCCAGTATCATCGCCTGAGACTTATCCGGGTTGACTAATAGCCCATACGAAAGAGCCCATTTCCTGATGTTGTCGAGGTCAGCATTCAAAGCCTCTACAGTCGAAGTCAGATCACACAGGGGAAAATGCCGATAAATTTGAAGGTCATCTGCATAGAGATGATACGAGGAAGACAATACATCCGAGATGGAATGGATGAAAACTGAGAAAAGAAGAGGAGAAAGGATGCCACCCTGCGGAACACCAGTAGAGAGCTTACACCATTCCGTAGTAACTTCTTCAGACTTGATGCGCTGCTGGCGTTCTCTCAGGTAGGAGTCAAACCAGCGAGCCGAGTGTGAAGAGACATTGAGTGTTTTTATGATTTCAACAAGTATATCGAAGTCGACGCAGTTGAAGGCGCTGCTAAAGTCAAGGAGAGTCAGGACTGTGAGCTGCTTCTTATTGGCGAAAAATTCAATGAAAAGAGTAAGGGCCCCCGCGCATTAGGCAGCCTGGCTGCGCAGCCAGGCTGCGGCAGCCAGAATATTTGCGCAGCCAGTTATAACAGCCAATCAACGACTAGTCTAGATCCTTCCGTCGAGCAATATGGACGTGGAAGAACTTATAATTATTGCTTACCTATCTCGTAAAAAACGCAAAATAAAGAAAAGATACTGGATTCATCCTCTTTTTCTAGAAAGACACTCAAAAGGCTTATTCCAAACCTATTTCAAAGATATTCGCGCATTCCCAGACCGGTTTTTTAACTACACGAGGATGTCAGTGCAATCGTTTGATAACCTTTTGGAAAAAATACGAAATTCAATCAATGGCATTGATACTCCTATGCGAGCTTGTATAAAACCTGAAGAAAAACTGGTGATAACTTTGAGGTGAGTACGAAAATGAAAGATATTGTTAATCAGTCTCTTAACATTTATTAGGTATTTATTTCTTACATGTATGGTAATGAATTACCTAGTTCAAGTTGTCCTGTGTAGTAAATAATTCTAGTAATCCAGATAATAAAAATACATGCTTACCAAATTCTTTTTTGTCATTTTCTGATAAACTTTCCGAGCACATTTGGTTCGCGATTTCTTCCCATCTTCTTTTCTTTAAATCCCGATCACTGTATTCTTCCGATGTTATATCCCAAATTGCTTTACGGCTTTCAATTTCCCGAATAAATTTCTCTGTATCGAAAGTCATCTTATCAAAGTTCGGAACGCAAAATACGTCTGGCTGCTACAACTAGTGCGCGGAGACTGACCGCAGCCACATACATTCGCCTACACACGTTCTGGCTGCGCGCAGCCAGCTGGCTGCCGTGCATATAGGCGCGTTTCATTGGCTGCCGCAGCCGAGATTTCGTGGCTGCCTAGTGCGTGGGCTCCCATACAACGTCATATGTTTGACTGGCTGCCGCAGCCTGGGTGCGCAGCCAGGCTGCCTAGTGCGCGGGGGCCCTAAGTAAGTACCTTTCTTTGTACTTTTAAATCGTGCTACACTGTGTAATTATTTTGCCATGACACCAGCCCGTATGGTTTTAAGAAGTAATTACATACACAAATAATTTCGATTTTCTGTAGCATCGTTATTCGGTCTCCCTTGATTCATATGATTGGTAGTGGGGTTAGGTATATTTCCGTTTTCGGTTGGAGTTAAAATTATATTATCATTCTTTTTTATAAAGTTATGTAAATGTAAAATACAAGCAGCTTTAACAATTTTGACTGCTTTCTCGACTGAACATGAAATTGGAGTTTCAAAAATTCGAAATTTAGACACTAGCATACCAAAGGTGCACTCGACAATCTTTCGTCCACGGGATAGTCGATAGTTAAATATTCGGCGATCATTGTTTAAAAATCTACTATTGTACGGTCGAATTATATTAGTGGACAGGGGAAATGCTTCGTCAGCTGCAAAGTAATACAATACAAAATACAAAATACAAAAAGCTTTATTCAGTAACAAACATAATTTTAGAACACAATTTGATTGGAGCTTCCTTTTAAGTAAGAAATACCTGTGCCAGGAAGCCCCGCTCTTCCATATCTGGGTAAAATTATATTAAGGTATGTGGGTAGCAATCCATACATCTTTTGATTTTGAGTAGATAAAGTTAATTTTAATTAATAAGTTTATATAAGTTTGACTTCAAATGCGACGTAACAAAATTAGTAGATTGTGAACTACTTAGGTACCTACCTACGTTGAAATTCAGGTAAGTAAGTATTTTTAAGTTTAAAACTAAAATAAAGATAAAATAATGTAATTATTCTAGGCTATATAACTCACATTCGTGTTTGTGTGTAAGTGTGAGGAAGGGTGTGTGTGTGTGTGTGTGTGTGTGTGTGTGTGAGAGAGAGGGAGGGGGTTTGTGTGTGTATATGTGTGGGTGTGAGTGTGTGAATATGTGAATATGGGTGTCTGAGGGTGTGGATTTGTAGTGTGTATGTCTACAAATTTGGGTTTGCCAATTAAGAGTTAATTTCTCATTTTGTTTTATTTCTGATTAGAACTTCTGTTTCATCATAACTTTTTTCCATTAGCCAATCAGTTATTAGTTTTTTACAGTGATAAAATGACATCGGAAATATGTTAAGTTCTTTATTTGCCAAGTTATATAGTAGCGATGATTGGTTTTTATACTGCCTATAGGCATATTCTGTGCTCACTATGTGTACAGGGGCAACATTATGTTTTCTCCTTCTAAATGTAAAATTAGGATCAAATTCCAGCTTTCTGTGTAGTTGCATTATAATGTTAAGTATATAAAGCTTCCTTACTGTCAGTTCCTTACAGGATTGATAGAGTTCGTTTGTGGGAAATAAGCGAGATTTGAAGTACATGATTTTTAGAAGTGATCTCTGGGCTCTTTCTATCTCTATAAATTTTGTTTTAATGGCACCTCCCCAGACAGGAATACAATATATTAACACGGATTGAACTAGAGAAACATAAATTTTACTTAGAATCTTTTTTGTAGCAATGTGTCTTAGTATTTTAAAAACCCAGGTTAGTTTACGTATTCTGCCTATAATAAGATCTATGTGTAACTTCCAGGTCAATGTTTGGTCAAGTATAACACCAAGATATTTTATGTGAGACACTTTGCTAATCACAGGGCAAGAGCATGGGAAGTCGTCGTTCAGACAGTTTGTGGACTCATGAATTTTTATATAAAAGTCAGTTTCAGGTTGAGTTTTGGTAGTTGTTGTAAAACAGATATAATTTGTTTTAGATGAATTTAATGTTAGGAGGTTAAGCTTTAACCAATTACCTATTCTGGAAAGACCCAATTCTGCCATCTCCTTGACCTCACTCCAGGAGCTCCCTGAGAAAACAATAGCTGTGTCATCTGCGTAAGTGAATATCTGGCCATTATTTATTTCCATGTTACACAAGTCGTTAATATATATTAGAAAGAGTGTCGGGCCCAGAACACTTCCTTGTGGCACACCATAGGATATAAAAGTCTCCTCACTAATATAAGGGCCTATTTTAACACGCTGGGTTCTATCATGTAGGTAGCTAGTTAGTAATTCAAGCGGATTACCCCGTATGCCAATATTTTCTAGTTTCTGGACAAGAATGGAGCCTGATACGGTATCAAAAGCCTTTTTTAAATCCAGAAAGACTGTAAGGCATTTATTCTGTTTGTCAACATTTTCCACAATAAGTGAGGTCAAAGAGATGAGCGTCTTCAGTTGATAAACTTTGTCGGAAGCCATATTGCTTCTCAGAAAGGATGTTGTACGCATTTAAATATTTTAATAGTCTATTATGTATAATTTTTTCTAAAATTTTTGAGATAGATGGCAGGACTGAGATCGGCCGGTAGTTTGTGCAATCGTCTTTGTCACCTTCCTTGTACACAGGGGTGATAATCGATTTTTTCAGTACTGTTGGAAACAGGCCTTTAACAAAACAAAGATTAACTAGATGGGAGATAATTGAGACAACAAGCCTACTTGCCATGTTGAGGAATTTCACCGTAATACCATCCCACCCCGGGGCACTATCTAGTTTAAGGCTCACAAGAACGGAGTGCACTTCACTTGGATCTGTTTCAAGAAGTACAAAAGACTGTGGTTGAGGGTCAGGTAAGATCAGTTCGTTGTTTATGCCCTGCTTTGAATGTCCTCAGCCAGATTCCTTCCCACATCTGCAAAGTATTTGTTTGTATGGTTGACTGACAAATCAGGAGATGAATGAGAGTTTAGCAAGTTTGTATTTTGTGTTTTTTTTTGTTTGAATTTTGTCATGTTGTTTATAGTATTCCACATAGATTTCGGGTTTTTTGTAGATTTCTCTAGTATTTCTCTGTCGTACCTGCGTTTTAATTTCTTTATGAGATTGTTACAGAAATTACGGTATCTTCTGAACGTAATCCTCAGAATTTCATTTTCAGGGTCAGAACTTAATTTTCGCTGCATTTTGTTTCTATTTCTGATGCATCTTAGTATGCCTTGAGATATCCAGGGTTTGATTATTCTTTTGCTTTTAGGAATAAGTATTTGTTTGGTATTTTCTTGAAGAGACTCAGTTAGTTTTTCGATAAGTTTATTTGCCACGACATTAGGATCCTTTTGTAGAAATAGCTCCGAAAGACCTTTGCTCTCAAGACTTGAGAGTGCATTATCGTATTTAATGACTGTTTTCCATTTTTTAATAGTTTTGTTACTGTTTGAGAGTTTTAGGAGAGTTAGCAAGTGATCTGTGACGGAAGTATTTAAAACTGCGATAAAAGCTGATTTAGTAACCCTATCTATTTTCAAAATAAAATGATCCAGGCAGTTTTCTTCTCTTGTAGGGAAGTAATGGCCGGGTAATAGTCCATGATTAATTAATGTGTCTAAGTAGCTTAGTCTATTTTTCTTGTCTTGAGATCGTTCAATTAGTTTAGGAATAATATTAATATTTATATCGCCAGCTATAACAATATTTTTATAGGCCTTAATTGAGTCTAGGTGTTTGCTAAGGGAGTCTAAAAATGACTCAGCATCTTCATTCGAAGGTGAACGGTAAGTTCCCAAGATAATGATATTATTCAAATGTATTTGCATGCATGATGCCCCAGCAAGAGTTATTTCCTCAACATCAACTATATGGTTATTTTTGACATAGACTACAACCCCATCATTTTGGTTCAGTTGATTGGTCGAAGAAAAAGTCATGTAGTTAAGGATATCGGGTACGGTTTTGTTTGGGTTAAGTCTACATTCTGTAAGGATCATGACATCAACTTCAACTTTGAGGTCTATTATAGTTATTTGCAAATCTTCCAGATTACTATAGATGCTTCTAATGTTTTGTTGGATAATAGTTAAGTCGGTGTTTTGGAAACGCTCTACTGAACGCAAGTCATCTGAAGTGCATTGAATTGCATGTGCAGTTTCAGCGTCATCTATATCTTTTATAATGTCAAGAGGATTAAACATTAGAAGCTAAGTTAATTCTGTGATTCGTTTCCGTGTAGTATGTGTGAAGTTTGAAATTGGAGTACCCTTTCAAAATTTTGTTTTTAGTTTTATTATATATTAGATTTATTTTGTGTCTATGAGTGTGTTGGGGGAGAGAGTCGGTGTGTATTCGAGTAAGGTGTGTGTTGTGTGTGTACACGATATAGTTGACTGTGAATGTGTGATTTTTTAAAGTGAGTGTAATGTGTGTGTGAGTTAATGAATATAACAGACTGTGATAACAGTAAGATACAATGCAGATATAATCTGACTTACAAGAATTTGGTAGTCATTTTTCCTGTAGTAAACTATGCACTTGAGCTTCACTGTCAATTCTAATCTTAGGGGATGTTTCGTTCCTTCTAACGTAAACTCGACCAAATGCAGTCCAGCAAAACTTGTAGGCTTTCGACTTTGCGAGGTCCCTTGCCAAAAAGTGGAGGCGGGCACCTTTTGCAGTAAGCTGCTCCAATACAAAGATAGGGGTGTCCTCATTTTTGGTGAAACCTAGGTGTTTGGCACATAACTTTTCTTTGCGCTTAGTGTTGTAGGCCTTACACATTCTGAGGATATTGGTCCTTGTTATGGTTGAGCACGTCTCAACTATTATAGGCGAGTTTTTTAGCTCAGTCTTGCCGTTGACTCTATAAATATCCCGTATATCAGAATCATCGATTTTACAGTCTATGTTTTTGGACAAGCTAGTCATCATATTGATCAGATCTACCTGTGTCTCATTAGGCGATTTTGGAACGTTTTTGATCTCGATGCTCGTTTTGCGACTACTTCTTTGTAGGTCTTCTACTTTATTTTCTAGAAATGTTATTCGTTCCCTATCCTTCTTAGTTTGCACTTCTAGTGCCTCAATTTTCTTCCTGTATTCTTCATTTTGGTCTGTGATGAAAGCTATAGCGATTTCAATATTTGCATTGGACTGCTGGATCTCTTTCAAGGTTTGGCGGAATTCTCGTCCTTGTATCGCTATCATCTCTTTCATTTCCTGCTTGAAAGTAATTAGTTGGCAACTAATATCCGTCTGCTGGTCGCTTTCCTCTTTATCATTGAACATAGGGATGTCTTGTTGTTGCTGTTCAGCCGGCGACTTTGATTGTATCTGCGACTTTCCAATAGGAGTGTCATCATTGCGTTTACGGCGAGAAACATTACGACAACCATTGCATTGCCATGATTTTTTATCCTTATCCGAAAGCTCTTTAAATTGAGCTTTTGTTATCTGGAGGCAGTGATAGTGAAACTGGCTCTGACATTCCCTGCAGGCTAGTAGCTCAGTAGACGACACGACCTTCTTACAGTTTAAGCACGGCATGATTATTATACTTAGCGCAAATATTGGATTGTATTTTGCGATTGCTTTACGCGTATTCAGGCAAAACCGTAAGCGGTAGCAACACTGGCCGACGAAGCTACCACGGTACCAGGAGCGCAGTATGAGCAAGAAGCTGCCACTAACCGGTATCCGCACAGGTCCTCCTCAAGGCGGGGCAAAATGGGCCACGCGCAGGTGGATGTGTCCGTTGCTGCTGGAGGCGGGTCGAAGGGGCGGGGCAAGATGATCCGCTGGGTTGCGCCAGCGTTGGTGGGGCGCAGCACACGTGACGTCAAGTGAAGGCTCCTTACTGTTTATGCACTCCTATTATTTTGTATGTTTTAAATTTTGTAATTTACTGTTTAACTTTAAATTTTAATTAAGTAATATCTTTGAAAAGCGTCTGCTCGTGTTGAGATCCGAGGGGGAAGAGGAAAATAAGGAAATGACCGTCCAAATTCTTCTTCACCTGGCAAAGGCCGTGGCGTAGGTATATTTAAAGTATTATTATTTAATGCTCGGCCTAATGCGGAATTTTTAAATACTCCTGAATCATAATGCCTCCCATAATCACCCACATCGATACTCGTAAATAATCCGTATCCATCTGCACACGCCATAAGGTTAATAGAAAAATATTCTTTATAATTAAAGTATGAAGATCCAGAGGCTATAGGCTTCTTCATTCTAATATGTTTTCCGTCAATGGCTCCAATGCAATGAGGTAAATGCCATCTTTCGAGAAATCCTTTTGAAATATCTAGCCAATCATTTGTAGTGGGTATTTTCATGTACATTGGCTGTAAAACTGTCCATATAACTTCACATGTTTCATCGATAATTTTTCCAATTGTTGTTTCACCTCTTTTAAATACGTAAGACATTGCTCGAAATGAGGATCCAGTTGCCAAGTACCTGAAACAATTCGTGTAATTTGATTGATTAGTTTAATTGACAATACTGATTTTTGCAGGTGATGATTGTAAGTCCAAATGGAAATCCATACGTTCAGCCTACATACGATCTCTGAATACAAAATCTAAAAGTGGGTCCGCTGCTGGGTCGAAAAAGGAGTACTATTTAGCGCCATATTTGAAATTTCTAAACCCTTTTACAAAAAACCGACCACAAGAGGGTAATATACCAGTACAAGAAGATGAACAACGTTCTGAACATGAATCCCAATCTCATGAATCTCAATACCAGATTGAGGAAACTTCAAACAATGTTCCCGATTTCACATCACGAAGATTCACTGAGAAATGAAATGCCTGCAGCTGGTTCGTCTGTACCCAGTCCCCATTCTTCGAGCTTATCAATACAGACTCCTCAACCATCAAAATCTCGGAAGCACATGAACGAAGCAGACAGATGTACTATTGAATATTTTACACTAAAAAAAGACTGGAAAATAATAAACAATCTGAGAAACAACCAAAAGATCCATGTGAAATGTTTCTTTTAAGTTTAGTTCCACACATGACATCCATGTCCCAGCAACAGCAATTAAGCTTTCAAAGAGGGATACTGGACTTAATACAAAACATTAAGTACAGGCAGCTCCCACGCCGACTTTGAGTTGGAAGAGAGTCGCCTGAGTTGTACGGTCGGGTGTTGCCGTAACAAATTCTATTTTTTATGCACCACTAACACCGAGGATCGTATGAGTCGAGAGGAGATTTGTTCATTCAGATTTGTTCATCAAGTTGAGACCAGTTTAGTGTTAGACAACAGCACGTTAGAATTAGTAAATGATACGAAGTTTCTTGGAATAACCATTGATAGCAAATTGCAGTGGGGACCCCACATAGATAAATTGGCTGGTAAATTAAGTTCTGCGGCTTACGCTGTTAGGAACATCAGACAAAGCACGGATGTGGCTACATCTAGGCTAGTATATTTTAGTTACTTTCATAGTGTGATGTCCTATGGTATCTTGTTGTGGGGGAAAGCAGCGGATATTCAAACTATTTTTATTTTACAGAAAAGAGCTATTCGAGCAATTTATAATTTAAAACGAACAGACTCCTTAAGAGAGCTTTTTAAAGAAATTGACATACTAACAGTAGCTAGTCAATTTATTTTCGAAAATATAATGTATGTACGCAAGAACCTTACAACATTTTCCAAACTTAGCGATAGCTGTAATGTTTACCTAAGAAATAATCACAGACTATGTGCGCCCCGTTTTAGACTCGCGAAGGTTAGCAATTCTTTCAAGGGTCAGTGCATTCTCTACTACAATAAGATACCTCTGGAGATTTTGAAATTGCCACTTGAGCAATTTAAAAAGCATGTTAAAGCAACTTTGTCGAAAAAGGGATATTACAATGTTCAAGATTACTTAAATGACAGGACTGTATGTGGTTAATCTGGCTCAACACAGACCTTGCTGTTAATAATTTTGTAATTATTTATTCCTGCTTATTAATCATAACAATTAAATTTTTCATATTTGTATTAGTTAAGCACAACCTATTTTTAAAAGAGATCTAAAAATCAATCTGTGGGAGTTTCTACGCCCTTCTTCTCCCACAGTGGTCCAATGTAGAGAAGAGGCAAAAAATGACGTTTGCTAAGTATATGTAAAAATCTACAGTAATAAAGTACTTTGACTATTGACTATTGACTATTGACATGGGTCTCTCCGGAGTGTAGGATTTCGATGAAAAAGGGAGGCGACAACACGCTGACACCCGTTGGTACCCCGAAAATACGCCCGTCGTCGTCCGTTACTATAAGGAGCAAGACCCAGCATCTGGTAACCCCCGACATTTATTTCCGTACGACTGAGTATATGGAGATCAGAGAGGAAATCCGCAAAGTGCAGCAGGATGTAGCCGCAATAGCAGAAATGCTAAAAAGCGTTATTTCGTCTACGACAGGGCTTTCTGCTAAAATGGATGCCATAGTAACTCAGACTGAAAAAGTAGAGTCCAAGTTGACCACCCTAGAGATCAAGCACTCGTCGTCTCTACAACAATTGCCAATCCGCAGTGTCTTCCAGTCTACTAAAGCTGCACCTGCAAGAAAGAAGAAGACTGAACACGAAAAAGTATCTGCTGTGCGGGATAATGACGTCATGTATCGGGAGAAAATACAAAGAGATATACAGGGTGTCCCAAAAGTGAGCCGTCGCAGTGACAGTGAGGATGTGCCAAGCCTCCCAAGTCTGCTGAACATTACGGTCGGACCGGTCCCCGAACTAACCCTATCCACCGACCGCCCACGAGAAGCAGATAATGCTCCCGTTGTCGAAGCTGAAGAGGGCTGGACGGAAGTTAAAAAGAAGTCACGCCGACGACCGCAATCTCTCTGCTGTACGGCGGGGCCCAGCGTCACGACCTTGAAAGCTGTAGAGCGTCGCAAATATATACATCTTTGGAACATGATGTCGGGTCCTGAGGATTTAAAAAAGTATGTAGAGCAACTGTGTGCGCCTGAAGCGGTCAGTGTCGAGCAGCTCTCATCCAGAGAGGACTATACGTCCTACAAAATAGGAGTTCCCATGAGTTGTTTCGACACTTGTTTCAGCATAGATATCTGGCCTGATAATGCAAGGGTGAGAGAGTGGATGCCCTTTCGGGAATACCTCGAGGCCTATTACCGCTCTCCGAAAGTCGCAGCCACAGTCAAGCACGACTAAGACACTCTCTATGCACTATCAAAATGTCAGAGGCATAAAAAGTCGGTTGGCGTATTGGCAGAAAAATTTGATTATTTTAGAGCACGACCTAGTCGCCGCAACTGAAACCTTTTTAGACACGTCGTCGGCGATGCGGAGGTAACGGCGGGGGGCTGGAGCATACTGCGCCGGGACCGCGCCACCGCGTGCGGAGGCGTACTGCTCGCCGCCCGCCCTAGCATCACGCTTCGCCAACGTCGTGACCTCGAGACAGAAAATGGAGAAGATCTTTGGGCAACCTTCTCTCTAGATGGGGCCCAATTCACAATCTGCGTCGTCTATGTGGATCCCAGCATGATGAGAAATAAGAAAAAAATTACACAAGCCGAAAAAGACGCCCAATACCTTAGTTGGTTTACAAAAACCGAGGAGAACATGTCGGAACTAAGTGGAACTTTAATCATCCTGGGTGACCTAAATCTGAACAGTGCGTCAGTGTCTGTTTACGAATCATTATTGTTTTTTTCTCAGTGTTTGTAGTCTGTATGAGACGAATGAGGTGAGGAATGCTCACGGTGGCGTGCTTGATGTGGTGCTGCTGCCGGAGACCGTCCGTGGCGTAACTGTGCGCACCTCCGTGTCAGGCAGCATGGTGCCACGCACTGACGCCTACCACCCGCCTCTCGACGTCATTGTGCCGCTGTTGAAAGCGCAGGACGCGGATGGACGATCCGGCCGTCTGGATCCCAGCAATATTTGCGGCCACAATGACTGGAACTTTGCCAAAGGCGACCACACAGTCCTGTATGAGCTCATGTGTAGCGTATCGTGGGACGATGTTGTCGTAGCTCGCGATGTGGAGACGGCAGTTGGCCGCTTTTACGATGCCATTTACGGGGTTTTGAATAAATCGATCCCGAAGAAGACCAGGCCTAACCAACCTTCCAGGCGGTATCCAGTGTGGTTTACTGGTGATATTATTAGGAATCTTGCCACTAAGGCAAAGCTCCATCGTAAATGGAAATCGTCGGAGAGGCCAGCTGACTACTCAGCATTCAGTGAGCTGAGAGCCAACATAAAGTCCCGCGTAGCTACAGCATACACAAACCAAACCATATTGAAGGTAATATTAGATTTAACCCGCGTGCGTTTTGGAAACATGTGAGTGGCCTCAGATCAAAGGGTGGTTTTGAATCTCGGGTCACGCAACAGGGGCAAGAGTGTGTCGGAGAGGAAGCAGCCGCCGCTTTTGCAGATTACTTCTCCGACGTTTTCCTCACCGACGTCCCGGCGCTTGCACCGGACCTGGTAAACAGTTCCGATGCCTCGCGCACGGCTAACTACGTCCAAATTTCACATGTTTCCCATAGGGATGTACAGCAGGGACTGAGGCAGCTTAGGCCAAGGAGCGCAATTGGACCAAAAACTCAAAACTAAAAACGTTTATTCTGTAAATAGGCCACAAGGGCACTTTCACATGTCATTTCATTTCATTTTTTACAGAACATTTGGTATTATTATCATATTATCAGAAAAAAAAAGTACTTAATTATTGTTTCTGAGAGATGTAAAGAGTCTCAAATGTCATAATAAAATAATTAAAATATAAATAACAGAGATGTATAGTCTCTTTAGTCAATAATACAATGATAATAGGAGATGTAAATGGTCCCCACAGTCAAGAGTTGTATAATTAAATTAATCTTTGGAGGTGTAAAAGGCCTCCAAGTGTCCAGTAAAAGAAACTCTGGCAGTGAGGATGCTCACAATTAATTAGAACAATTCAGTCCCAAGCATTTTTATCGTCTATGTACTCTTTAATACTGTAGTAAGCTTTAGAAATAAGCCTTTGCTTGATGTATTTCTTGAACTTATTAATTGATAGATCTGTCAAAGTGCTTGGGAGTTTATTGTAAAATCTTACACAATTACCCTTGAACGAGTTTTTTATTTTATGGAGCCGAGTAGTGGGCACTGCAAGTTTATCCTTGTTTCTAGTATTAAAGTTATGTATATCACAGTTTCTTCGAAAGTTAACAATGTTCTTATGGACATACATAATATTCTCGTAAATATATTGACTATGGACTGTCAATATATTTACTTCTTTAAACTTATTTCTAAGAGAATCTCTATTATTCATTTTATAAATCGCACGAACAGCCCGCTTTTGCAGCACAAAAATAGTATTTATGTCAGCAGCACTGCCCCAGAGCAGAATACCGTAGGACATAATACTATGAAAATAAATAAAATAAACTAATCTGGCTGTTTTTAAATCTGTCAAGTGACGGATTTTCCTGCATGCAAAAGCTGCAGAGCTCAGTCTGTTCGATAGCTTATCAATATGTGGACCCCATTGGAGTTTGGAATCCAACGTTATACCTAGAAACACTGTGCTGGTTACCAATTCGAATTCCTCATTTTTAATTGTTATACATGTCTGATTATTTTTAACGTTAGTAGTAAGAAACTTAACACATTTAGTCTTTTTCTCATTTAATAGCAAATTATTAACATTAAACCAATTTACCACTCTTGATATGGTATTGTTCACGTGATCATCAGTAGCGTGTTGGTTTCGCTTTGTTTTAAAAATAAGTGAGGTGTCATCAGCAAACAGTACCATATCATGACAGTCCCTTCCTAGATAGGGTAAGTCGTTTATATAGATGAGGAATAGGAAGGGTCCCAATATTGAGCCCTGTGGCACGCCCAAAGAAACCAATGATCCTGGTGATCGTTCTCCGTTTACGTCTACCCTTTGTATTCTTCCGTTCAGATAAGATTTTAACAAATTCAATGACGTGTCTCTAACTCCATAATGATGTAATTTCCTGATCAATGTTTCATGACAAACGCAATCAAAAGCCTTAGATAAGTCACAAAAAATGCCTAGGGCATCTTGTGACTCTTCCCAGGCATCAAAAATACTTTCAATGAACTGAATTCCGGCATCTGTTGTTGAACGACCGCGAGTGAATCCAAACTGTTTGTTATGCATTAGCTTATTTGATTCAAAATGATGTAATAGCTGTGATAAGATTAATTTCTCAAAAATTTTACTAAAAGTTGGTAGTATTGATATAGGTCTGAAATTGGTGGGGTCTTGAGTACTACCTGCTTTGAAGAGGGGAATTATCTTACTTTGTTTCATTAAATCAGGAAATTCACCGCAGTCTATACAATTGTTGAAAATGACCGCTAGGTCAGGTGCAATTAATTCGATCAGGGATTTAACGACGTGAACAGAGAGTCCCCAAAGATCATTCGTTTTCTTAACATTTATCAATTTAAATGCCTTTACGACATCTGAACTTGTGACGTGCTTAAAATTCAAGTATGAAGCACACTCTGAGACATTATCTTTTAATATTGCAACAGCAGACAAAGGTGACGAATTTAAATACTTAGTCGTGGAAGCCGGTGCATTAGTAAAAAACGATTCAAATTCAGTTGCAACTTCTAAGCTAGAACTCGTAAGCTGTCCATTGATTTTTAGTTCGTAATCGTGACTCGCTTTTTTACTACGACCGGCCTCCTCATTAATTATTTTCCAAGTCGTTTTTATAACATCGGAACTATTCTTAATTTTACTACTCAGAAAATTACGTTTAGCTGTATGACAGTCTAATTTAAATTGTTTGGAGAACTGTTTGACTTGTTCTTTAAATTCGTCACTCATGTTGAACCGTCGTTCCTCATACAATGCATACAATGCTTGCCTGCGTTTATGCAACTCTGCAGTAGCCCACGTACTAAAGTCGTTTGAACCACTAACCACAACCGATTTTGAAGTGAATATCGCGCTGTACTGTTTCATAAAGGTTTCAAAGAATAAGTTATACATTATATTAGGAGACTGTTCAGCAGCCAAAAACGGTAGTTCCTGGGCTAAAGAGTATCTCATTCTTTCTAACCGGTCAGCAGTTACTGGCACAAACGAAATTTTCTTTTTAATGACAGGTTCTCTAATAGAATCAAATTGAAATAATTGACCTAAATGATCTGAATCCAATTCACTGATAACACTTTTACTGATTGGGATAACATCAGTAAAAATGTTGTCAATGCATGTAGCACTAGTAGCAGTCACTCTTGTTGGCTCCATAAATAAATGGCTAAGCCTAAATGATGAGAAAAGATTTATTAATCTAACGCTGAGAGTAGTTCTTTCTAACAGATTAACATTAAAGTCACCACATATAATTAATCGTTTCGTACTGTGTGATGAAATAGTTAGGACGGATTCCATTATTTTCTCGAACATTTCAAAGTCGCTCAAGGGTGGCCTATAGACACATATAACGATGAACTGTTCTAATTCCACAGCTGCAAGTTCTATAGTTCGTTCAACAGATAAGGAAACAATGTCCTTACGTTCCTTGAATTTCATATGATTGTTTAGTATGATTAATGCCCCACCATGTATTGAATGAAGTCTGGTGAACGAACTACCAACCTGGTGATCTTTAATGCTAAACATAATTTCATTAATAGTTAACCAGTGCTCTGTTATGCACAAAATGTCAATTTTATTACAATTTAAAAATAACTCTATTTGTAGATCTTTGCCTCTAATACATTGAATATTCTGATGAACCAGGCTTATATACTTAGCATGTGAGCTTCCCTTATTCTTAGGGTTTTCTAATATACTAGAACATATGTTGCCAGAGCCTGGGTCCTCTGTTGTCCTATGAACTAATTTAAATGCATCCTGTTATTCTGGTGTGATACCAGATTCATATTAGGCTGCTCAGTAAAAGCAGAGTTAGAAGCCAAATTTTTGGCTGTAATGTCATATAAATATAATAGTGACATAGCTATTTGTCGTTTACAATAATTTGAAAGGTAAAATGTACCTTTAGTCATAGTAAAATAATTACTAACATAATTGTTAGTGTCAATAATATCAAACTTATTATTATATGTACATAAATTGTACATAGTTATATTCATATTATGTCTATATATATTTTCATTTTGTGTCAATTGGTTGCAACGGAAATGTGAACAATATAATTTTTTTCACACTAAGACCATTCAATGTTTCATAAAATTTTATTAAATTATTTTTGTTCACATCTCCCCTATTGCCCATGAAAATTATCAGTGTGGCACTGGCTGTGATAGTGCTGTCATTCAAAATTTGATTTATAATATTATCTACAGTGCTAAAAGGTGAGCAATTACTAATAACACTATGTCCCTTAGAGTATGAGTGGAGTGCTGAGCCCATGCCACTTCCAATCTCATCACAGTACATTATAATATCAGGTGTTGTGGTCATATCAGACTTGGCAGAACTATTATCAGTAACACCTTGTGTTGGTAAACTGTCACACAAGCCCGGAGAGTTGCCCGCTGTCAAACAACCACCTTTCTGCTCACAGCGACAAGTATGGTTGTTGGTCAGCGACTCAAACCGCTCACAATTATGGTTCATTTCTTGAATTAAATCATCCATAGCCAATGAGTATTCATTTATAACTTTCTTAGAGTTCAAATATGCACTGTTTAGTGATCTCAATGAATCCTCCAAGCTTTGGATTTTCAAAAGTAAGTTTTGTGTGTCAGTTTGATACATCAACTTAGTACTTTCTAATTCTAATACACACATATTCAAATCATGTAATAAGTTTACATTTTTCTTGCTTACTTTTAAGTTTTTAGTACACAATTTATTATGTTTTATTAATTTCTGAGTTTTCCGTATATACCTATTTATTTTACCTAGTTTGTTATTGCTGCAACCTAATAACCTTGATGTGGGCAATGTGTCATTAGTTAAATCAATGACATCATCAAGGCTTCCAGTTGCAACAGTAACCAGCTGCGGGCGGACCGGACAACGTCCCTCCTTACTTTTTAAAGGCCTACAGTAATCAGCTAGTTATACCGTTGGGTCACATCTTCAACTTAGCTCTCGAGCAAGGGAAGTACCCTACCAGCTGGAAGCTCTCTCGAGTCAGTCCTATGCCCAAGTCTAGTGACACTGCCTCTGTAAATCAATATCGACCGATTGCGATCCTGAATTCATTGGCAAAATTGTTCGAGTCAATCATATACGGTAAAATCTGGCCCCAGATTGCGCCGTTTTTATGTGACTCGCAACACGGATTCAGGAGTCGTCGCTCAGTAACCCCAACTTACTGACGTTAGTCGAGTTGGTCTCAGAGAGCATGGTTCGGGGATGTCAGGTGGACGTCGCCTATCTGGACTTCCGCAAGGCGTTCGATAGAGTCGATAACGACGTCCTAATGAAGAAATTGTGTGCCATTGGATTTGCCCCACGGCTGTTGGTTCTCTTCGCTGACTACCTGAAGAACCGCCAACAATACGTGCGACATGGCTGTTATGAGTCCCTGCCGTACCACACACGGTCAGGTGTTAGCCAAGGCCCGATCCTTGGTCCGTTGTTATTTATGATCATGATAAATGACCTGGAATCTGAACTGAAACACGCCAATTGCCTTTTGTACGCGGACGATCTGAAACTGGTACTTCCCGTGAAGTCAGAGAATGATTGTAGGCTACTACAGGAAGATTTAGACGCGGTTCATAGTTGGAGTGTGAACAACAAGCTTCTATTCAATACTGAAAAGTGCTGTATAATATCCTTCACGCGCTCTCCACGGCCTATTAGCGCGACGTATACACTCGGCACTGAGTCTCTGACTCGAGTGTATTCGATGAAGGACCTCGGTGTTACGTTCGACCCTAAACTTACATTCCATGAGCACGTGAGCACTTTAGCCAAGGAATGCTTCAGAAGATTAGGGTTTGTGATACGGAATAGTAAGGGATTCCATAACTTGGGTGTGGTCCAGCTTCTATACACGGCCCTAGTGAGAACCAAACTTGAATCTTGCTCGGTTGTTTGGAATCCGCACGAAAGCTCATACGTCCTTATGCTCGAGAAGGTACACAAAGCTTTTCTTAGATACCTATATAAGAGGAAATTTGGATACTACCCTTACCTCTATCCATCCGATTTTATTTAAGGTATGCTTGGATTTAACTCACTAGAGGTGAGACGTAACACCGAACAGCTTCTGACTGTGTGTCGATTGTTGCGAGGCGACAGTGACTGCGCAGCGCTTGCCAGTGCCGTATGCGCGCTTTACTTGCCTGACAATTACCTACGCGCTCGTAGGCACCAGCTGCTAGCGGGCGGCTCGCACCGCACGGTGGCGCGCCTGCAGTCTCCGCTGGTCCGGGCACGGAATAGCCTCAATGCACTGTTGGCCGCAGAAACATTGAATGATCTGTTTGGTGATGCATGGAGGGATATTGTGCGAGAATGTGGAAGGTTCTGTGAGAAGATGCATGATACTGTAGTCTTGTAATTATTTTCTCGAATGTTTATGGATATAATGATAATATGGTAACTGCATTTATACGATTGAATTGAACTTATTATATTTGACATTATTATGGTAAATTAATATGTAATAATTGAATTGTATTGTATTCTCTAATTTTGTATATTTGTGTCGACTTGGCTTTGCTGTAATGGCACAAATAGATTATGTAAAAAAATAAATAAATTGGATACGAGTTCGTCAAATTCAAATTTATCAACATTTTATACAAATTTTTCTCAAGTTCTAAATGATGACCGTCCGTTGCAAAGGGCATCCGAGATTCCTCAATCAAAAAACCAGTATGTGAGGCCTTCGCAAGCACCATATATAATTCTTTATTAAGAAAATGAATGTATTGAGTCCCCTGCATAACAATCAAACGAGACTTCTCAGTTCAATATGTAAAGTTACATGCCTTAAAGTGATGAGCAAACGCTCTTCAGCCGAAATACACTCTCTGAAGTGGGTATTTTGTTTTGGTAAACTTAATTTAACTAAATTTAATAATAGCTTATATGTGTTTTCAGACATTCGATAATATAACTGGAACTTTTCTTCAACGGATTGTAATTCTTGCGAAATCTTGATTAAACGGATGAACCCAATAACGTCTTTTTTTTCTCATTAATCGCCACATCAAGAAATCTTCGTCATTAGACGATGATGTCGACATTCTCCAAGCGGTGCCACGCTACAACTGTGCTTCCGATGTGCGCATTTACAATACATTTGTAGCGCATACAATAATGTGTCGCGTTTTAAATGTGGCGCTACAATTATCGAGTTACAAATGTATGCCTGGTGTGCGGCCGCACTGAAAAAGCACATTTCCGGTCGACGAAAGCGGACGCATTAGAGAACCACTCAAATCCTGCACAACTAAAAACTGTTGAAAATATATTGACTAGCTTCAGTTAGTGTGTCAATTTCTTTAAAAAGCTTGTGTCTGTGCGTTAAATTATAAATCACTTTTCTTTTCTGTAAAACAACAATAGTTTGAATATCCGCTGCTTTCTCCCACAACAAGACACCATAGGATATGTCACTATGAAAGTAACTAAAATTGAAATTGAAATTGTTTATTCTCCAACTTAAAACCTATGTAGTTAAACTCATGTACATCTCATTGCGGTATTACGTCTAGTGATAGGCATGAATCATTGAAGCATTGAACATCCAACTCCTAAACTAGTGTTACCTGTATCTTAGGAGTTGGGGCTCTCTTTTTTTGTAGGTACACATTATAAAACTAGACATGTGGCTAATTTAGTACAAATTATAAATAAGTTTAAATAGATAGATAGTTGTCGGGGAGGCAACATGAATTATGTAGAGTAAGTAGGTCCTCAAATTGTGAGTAATGAAATGAGTGAAAGGTGTGTATGTGTATGTGTGTGAGGGTGTGTGTGTGTGTGTGCATGTGTTTGGGTGTGTGATGGTATGAGCGTGTGTGCGTTTGAGGGTGAGTGTATCTTGAAGATATTGTATTTATGGTTTTTATTATATTGTATCTGGTTTATCTTAAGCAAAAGTACTAAGTAAACATTCGGTGTCGTCGTAGTTGAGTTTTTGAAGCCATTTGAATAATGTTATTTTGAGTATATGTTTGGGTAAAGGATATATATTTAGAATTCTGTTAACCTTATTGTATAGGGTAGGGGCGAGGCAGCAGAAAAATCGGTTCATAAAGGCATGTTTGTATTTTACAAGTAGACATATTCTGTCACTACGTCTCTTGACCAGGGTCTGTGGTTCGAACTTTAGAAGGAAGTGCTGCCTTAGCAGTACCGAGTATATAAACAGTTGCCTAACAGTGTACACCTCACAAAATTCATAAACTAAATTTGTAGGGTACAGTCTTGGTTTGAAAGTGCACACCTTCAGTACAGCTCGTTGTGCTATTTCTAGGGGCATCAATAAAGTTTTAGCAGCGCCACCCCAGGACGTAATACAGTACGTAATTATCGACTGACAGAGGGCTAGGTAAACCCGCTTTACCAATATTGGGTCCGCTACGTGTCTAAGATTTTTGAAGACGTAGATAAGTTTACGTACTCTTTTTGCAGTATTGTCAATATGTTGGTGAAAATTTAAATTCTGATCGAGGATTACACCAAGGTATTTGGTATGCGATATTCTGGTTAAATATGGACAATTTAAGTTACAGACCTGGGGGTCAGTGCAGGAGTGTGACACTATTTTATGATCAGTAGATGGTTGTGTTGCATTTGTTATAGTGAAAGCAATGTAATTTGTCTTATCATTATTAAGAGTAAGATAATTTGTACGTAACCAATGTGATACAGAGTTAAAACCAGTTTGTGCTGCATTAAAAGCTTTATGCCATGTCTTGTGTGAAAATAATAACGCTGTATCATCAGCATATGATATAATCTTGCCGTGGACCAGGTTTAATTTGAGCAGATCGTCAATGTAAATAAGAAATAGGATTGGTCCCAAAATACTGCCCTGTGGAACTCCCATCTGCACAGGCAGGTCAGAGCTTGTATATTTATCAATCATTACACATTGTTGACGTCTGCAAAGGTAGTCTTCAAATAATTTCAGTTGGTTGCCACGTATTCCCAAGAGTTCTAGTTTATTTAGTAATATGGGGATAGAAACCGTGTCAAAGGCTTTAGCCAAATCCAGGAAAATACCTACAATCTTGTTGTTATTGTCAAGACCACCGACCACATAATTGGTTAATTCATGTACTGCGTCATCCGTAGACTTTCCAGGCCTAAATCCAAATTGACAGTTGGAGAGTAGGTTGTTATTTTCAAGGTAGTTGATAAGTCTTATATTAATTATCTTTTCTAGAATTTTAGATATTGATGGTAGGATGGAGATAGGCCTGTAGTTATTGACACGGTCTCTATCACCTGTCTTATGTATGGGGTGTATTACAGACTTTTTTAAACAATTTGGAAATGTTCCAGCAGCAAGGCAGTTGTTAAAAATGTAGGTTATATGAGGTATCAATATTTTTCGATAGTTCTTAAGGAGTTTGTTTGGAATCTTGTCCCAGCCAGTAGCGCTGGTATTTTTTAGACCAGTTATTATGTTATTAACCTCATCTTCATCAGTGTCTAGGAGAACAAAAGAGTTAGTTGGAGGATTATTTGAATTTAAGTTTGGGGTATCTAAATTAGATTGGAGGATTTTGCTAGCTAGAACATCCCCAATATTAGCAAAATATTGGTTAACGTTATCAATAGAGTTTTGAATATCATTTTGAATGAGTAATTCGTAAGCTGATGTTTTCGACTTCGTTGTATTTGTAATTGTTTTAATGGCTTCCCATATTTTTTTGTTACTATTACCTGCTTTTTCTATTATTTTTTTGTCATAATCACGTTTTATTTTCTTTAATAATTTGTTACAGAAATTCCTGTATCGCTTGTAGGTTATATTTAGTATTTGGTTGTTAGGTTGTTTTTTTGCATTTTTATGCATCCGATCTCGGTTTCGCGTGCATTTTAATAAGCCTGGAGTTATCCACGGCTTGATAACTTTATTACGTCTTGACAGTTTTTTGACTATTGTGTTTTTATCAAGCGCTGTATGTATGGAGTTTATTAAATATTCCATCGCAAGGTGAGGATCATTGTTACCGTAAATAGGTTGTAAGATATTTGCTAGATCATTTTGGAGACCCTCGTTATTTATCTGAGTGCTGTTGATTTGGGAGTATATTCGTTGAATTTTAAGATTCAAAGAAAGCATTACAGTTTCGTGATCCGTTACAGTGGTATTAAAAATGAGAGTAAGGGCATTATATTTCGTTTTAAGTATGATGTGATCGAGACAGGTTTTATTCATTCTAGTCGGGAGTGAGTGCGCAGGAAGTAGCCCATGACTTGCACATAAGTTAATATAGTCATGCGCTTTCACTGATCTGTTTTCAGGGCAAATGTCAATATTTATATCTCCTATGATGGCCACGTTTTTAAAAGATTTTAGATTGGTTAGAACTGAGTTAAGAGAGTCATGAAAGTTGTCTAGATTAGAATAAGATGGAGATCGGTATATAGCTACAACAGCGGTTTCGCTGCCTAATCGTAGCACTAAGCAGTTACCATCTCGGAAATCTGGTTCCTCAACAGTAACCTTGACGTCTTCTCTAACGTAAGTTACGACTCCATCGTTTTGCAGTGGGTTAGTTAGAGTTCTATATATTTTATAGCCATTTATTGGAGGAATAATGTGATTTGATGACAGCCAGCACTCCGTCAAAACCAAAATATCACATTCGTGTTTTATTCTCTGCAGGTTTATCATGAAACTATTGAAGTTGTGATTTATACTGCGTATGTTTTGATTTAAGAATGTTAATTTATTTGAGTTTTTTGGCAAAAGTTTCACGCAGTCTTCGGGGCTACAGGTAACAACCTCCGATACAGAAAGTGAGTCAAGTAAGTCAAAAGTGAGTCAAAATATACTAGCCTACATAGATTTATAAACTTAAAGTCAGAAATAGAAGAATGGAACCGTTATTTGGAATTCGTAACAATTTAAAATGTAGGTAAATCCCTATCATAATTATTTCCAGTATTATACCACAGTAGTAGTGAATATGACTTCTTTATGAATTTCAATATGTGGGCAATTGTTATTTCTAGCCAATTTCTTTAAAATAAATAAGTTTCCACGTGTATGGTTGACTGATGTAAACCTAGAAGACTGATAATAAATCATCAGCCCGTACCGTACTGAGGCCGCGTGGTGGAATGTAGCTAAATCTTACTCGCATCCGCGTAAAGGCCTGTGCCTCGCGGTGGGGACATAAATGGGCTACATTTAATTACTTATCGCCGGCGCGGCGCTCCGGGCCCCGAGCCTCAGTCTTGGGCTTGGGGGTGAGGTTCAGTCTGCACGAGAGCTTCATCCTCGCCGGGGGAGGAAGGCCCTCGTCGATACTTGCGAGTCGTCGGAAACTTGTCACTAAGAACCGTCCGCGTGCTGATGAATGTGAATACTCTATATCCTGTAGCGGTAGTTACAATACCATAAAATAATATGTATTTGGTGCACTGGATGGACATTATTTTCAGATATTTGTTTTTGTTTTGTGGAAACAAAAGCCATTTTAGGGTTCCGAACCCTTTGTTAAAACTTTGTTTAAACGGTAGATAAAGTCCCTTTAACACCAACTATTATTTCCGGTTTGTTTTCAATATTAACAAACAGCTGCTGTTAGCTAAAATAACTCAAGGGGTGTTTGATGTGATACGGAGTTACCTAAATTTAAAATTGTTACGAATTCCAAATCACAGTTGCTTTCTTCTACAATATTTAAATAAACCATTTTGATTTTGAAGATCCAATTCTCTATATTAAGACAATCCATGATGACGCCCCCGAATAGTCTTCGTGTTAGGTTGGCATGTAAGAATAAAAGAACGTAACCGCCGGTCTGGTTTACTATCTGTCGATAGTTGATAAACTAGCGCATTAGTTTATCAACTTCAAAACGGTTTTGACTGTCTTACGGTGACATTATAACCAAAAAACATTTTTTTATTAACTAGACAGTTTTTTTAGTAATGTGGTGCTACAAAGTTATACTGACATGATATTTGTAAGAAAGTTTTTTAATAATTGTCAGTATAACTAGAGTACCATGTTCATAAGTTCCATAACGATTATGTTAAGATAAGGAAATTATAAACGTGTTAGTTATACTGACAAAAAAAACTGGCAAATATCAAGTCAGTGTAACATATGTAACTAGTTAATAAAAAAAAAACATTCAAAGCTTCCCACGCTTTTATTTGTTCCATGCCGTCCCGCCGTAAGCAGCACTGTCTACGTAACATTGAAAAATGTCAAGATGCCCCTATTTCCTTCTACACGTTGTATCTGTGGCCGCTCGAACTAGACGGACGACTGCTGGCTGCGAGTCAGACAGAGTGACGTCACCATTCACAAAGCGTTTCGGAAATGCCCGATATGTTTTTGGTCATAACTTTCGGCGTAATACTGTGGGACTATTACAACGAAAAAAAAACTGATGTAATGTCCACAACCCTGGCTTTAATTCTACGTGCTGCTTTATGCAAAATTCAGACCTTAGCCTTTATTCATTGAGCTAGGTCTCTTTTTTTATTGCTAGAATGTTCTCCCAGCAGAATATGTTTTTCGCATTTATCTCTAAATCCTGTAGGAACACAATTTTTTCTCACAGAGCACTAATTAAGTGTATATTCAGAATTTCGAAACCCCGACCTGTTTTGCTGGAAAACGCACACACGAAAAACTGCGTCAGCTATTCGAGATAAGGTAAACTAAGTTATCTAAGCTTGCGATCTGCATTTGTATTTTCGATGTTTAATGATATTATTGAAGTAAAACTTATTGAGTAAGCTGGCGAATGCGTTACGAAAAGTGTGATCGGGCGAGGCGAACGAGAGGTGCGCGCGCACATTTTCTTTTTCTCTTCCTCTCATAGCCAGACACAGCGCAGGAGATGTATTTTTGAAGCATTAGAGCTAAAGAAGCTTAACTTCAGTTGTGTGGTCTAAAGCACACTCTTTTTATTATATTACCTAGCGGTTCCTGAACACATCAAAGAGAGCTTATGATATGGGTGTAGATAAACTAGTGTATGTAATTGTACATGTACTTTAAACTGAAGATTGATTTTTTATTTTGATGCCTACATTCCTGACCACATAACTATATTGCTTGGGGACATAGAATTAAAACTCACAAGCTCATTTCATTCAAATTTATTTCATCAGTTTGTTTCCGACGAAAGCGAAACCCTGAAAAAAAACTTAATATCTAGCTGTAGATAGTTTCTATGCGGTTGACTAATAGGACTGGATGAAGTATGAAGGACAGGAATGATGTGATGTGTTGTTTTATGGGTGTTCTGCTCGCCGGCCGAACCACCTTCTAGTACTCAGACTGGATTTGTTGCACACTTGGTACCTAATCTATACCTTAATCTACCCACCTCTTAATAAATAGTGCACCATTATTGTACAAGTTGATCCAACGAATATTACAAGTGTGAAAGTAGGGATGTTTAGATCTGTGTGTTTGTGCCTCAATCACGCTAAAATGGCTGAGTATAGCACAGAGATAGTTTATGAGCTATATTAACATATACGATACTTTTTATCCGAGTGCACCAGAAAGAAGGTAACACCCTTCAATCATTGAAATTTCATTATTTTGTCGAAGTTATTACACTGATAAGAAATCAACTGCTTCGTGAAAGAGCTAAACTGATTAATAGCTTATTCATAATAATGGATATTAAAGACCAAGTGGTCCGGCCGGACAACATACTATACAGTGACTCAAGTTGTACCAAACAATAATTCTAAGTATTTAACATGCGCAACAAAAAATAAATATTCAGTGTAGATTAATGAAGTTTTATTTGGAAACTCATAATTACGTAAAAACATTGTTTGGTACAACTTGAGTCGCTGTATTGCATAGTATGCTGTCCGGTCGGACCACATTGATCTCCAAAAATATCCATTATTAGGAATATGTTGCAAATCAGTTTATCCCTATCACGAAGTAGATTACAGTATATTTGTTACAAGTGCAGACTAAATAACGAAATTTTAATGATTGAAGGTGGTCCGGGACCGTGGAGAAGGACTAAGAAGCACAACCACTTTAAAAATAAAATAGCTTGTACCATTTGGAGTACTATTTTTTTTTATAGGTGGGTAGTTACAGGTTGATATTACCTAGCAATGTGTACCAAATCCAGGCTTAGTACTAAATGTTGGTGCGGCCGGGGAACAGCACTCATTTAGTTGACGATTAAATAATTACTGAGTATGACAGTTACGCGTTATGTGGGTGTACATTATTTCGGCCCGGATGCAAAAACGACACCTTAACGTTTGACGGACACTTAGTCATGCTTTCAACGTGTCTTTTCGGTACTGCGTTCCAGTATGTCATTTAAGCGGCACTCAATTTAAGTAGCAGTCTGTGCATTCGGCTTTTGTCCCATAAACAACACAAAATTCATCAACGAAACTTAAAAAATACTCACCCCACTTACCCATCCCCTCCCCGATCCCAAGAGAAATAAAACCACAAATCTCCGAGACCGTATCAAGATTTATTGAAAAATCCGTCATACACGGTCGCCAGAGCTGTTTTTCTTAGTCTACGCGTCTATTTGTCATCGTCCTTGAAGACCATAGTCCGATGGCACTTCCCGCAGTAGTGGCGGTCCTCCATGACCGCCATGAACACTCCCGCGCCGCACTGCTCGCTGGTGCACTCGCGACGGAGACGGTGGATCTTGCCGTTCTCGTCGACCTGGTGACGAGGGAATGTGGAGTTCAGTGGAGGTGACATCAGAAACGGAGTGTCGATTGTCTGATACGTGGCGCGCCAGCATGGGACTGGCATCCCATATGGTAAAAGGCATTTTGTTTTCTCAGGACTTTCGAGTGAGTTTAAATTCGATAAGCTTTGTTCATAATATTTATGTTTGTGATATTGATTGAGTATTAATATTTCGTAACTTTATTTATAGCTCGCCGGGACGGAATAAAAAAGATGTCGAGTTGCGGCAATATCTCGCAAAAATCTCACTCCTGCCCATCAATGGGGATTTCGACAAAGCACCCTTCGAATACTACGAAACCGTTAATAACAAGACGCCAGCTGAAATACCCATTTATCTCAATCCGGCCTATTCACGCAAGTCCATAACTTATCATTATCAAACAGCAATCCTGTACCGACCTGTCTGAGTCCGTTGGGAATGAGCGTGAAGATGAGAAGATGGGATTTCCATGAATCATTTCTCAAGTCCTACCACTCATCGGCCCATTCACACGCTAATGCAAATGTGGACACAATACAAACAAACCCCCCACGAGATCTGAACACGAGAGCGCAAGCAAGTCGGGACTTGTTCAACGCCTGACAATGACTTTACACGCGACGCGACGCATTCCATCTCTATACTGTTTATTTGCAATTCCAAGAAGGTTAGCCTGTTGGATGGAATGTTGAACAGATGTTGGAGCATGATTTAACTAAACGTCAGGATCATTATGTCGAAAATGCAAGTCAATGAAATGACTCGTACGAAATAAATATGGATGATTAAATGGGGTTTACAACCGGTTCTTAGGACCAAAACCTACAACTTAGTTTAGGACACAATAAACTATAAATAGGACGTTTTTTTTTTTTAATGTTTCACTACGTGCCAGTATTTACCTGCGTACTATCTATAGAAAACTGCAAACAGGAAAATATAGTGACTTTGATCTGTCTGACGCGACGACACCAACATGATAAGACACGGATGATGCGTTTTTGACAGACGTACAAATCAAAAGGGCAACAAATATAATGATCACCAAAATATTTTTTTCCTACCCAAAATGGATAAATGAACACCAAAAGTTGCAAAAAATATCAGGGCAAAATGCTGCGGTAGCTTAGGTGAAGGGTAAAGGGGGTGAGCGAAGCGAAACCCCCTTTATCCTTCGTGTAAGGTTGAACATGTAAGAACAACAAAAAATACTTAAAACATAAAAAGAAGTTTGGAATCATTTATCCAAACACAATTTGGTGGACATTTATCCTTTCTGGCAGTCATTTCGAATTTATTGGTAGTAAAATAGGTGCGTTTTTGGTAATCGTTTAAACATAAGCCAATCAAAAGCCCCTATTTGAAACTCGTCTATGCGAGTGTTCTCGAAATCTCAGGCCACCAGTTAGAGGCGCCATCGCAACAGTTAAAAGGGTTCAACATAGTACCTACCATAGGTATCAAAGAATAGTAGGAGAAGGATGTGCACGGCCCATGTAATAATTTCTTCAAAACGCGCTGTTGTGACATGATTCTTGCTCATTTAAAGCATGTACAACTTTAGCATCAAAATTCATGCTTTAGCGAGGAGTATTTTTACGCGACTTTCGGAGGGATGGAGGCTCGAACACTACGCGGTATCCTGCATACAAATGTATGAGATACTTCGTGGCGATGAGACGTCTTGACCCGCGAGATCACCCACGTTTGGCAACAGACACCACAAGGACCGCAAACGGTGGAGGCATACATCCAGCTGTGGACTGTCCTGAAATGTTTACCAGCTCACCTTGTAGTATCTCAGCACAGCTAGCTTGACCTTCTTCTTCTTGTGCTTAATCTTCTTGGGTGTGGAGTAGTTCTTCTTCTTGCGCTTCTTGGCGCCACCGCGCAGGCGCAGCACCAAGTGCAATGTGGACTCCTTCTGGATGTTGTAGTCGGAGAGTGTGCGGCCGTCCTCCAACTGCTTACCGGCGAAGATCAGACTGAAATCGAGATGGAATAACAGGCTATTGTAACAGCTATGGGGCGGTCATCTACACAAACAGTCTTTCTTGCCCTACTTGAGCCATTGGATGGCTTTTAAAATTTCCCCAGTAACTAGGACACATTTTTCGGTATACAATATAGAAGGGAAGCAAAATATATTAGAAATATGGCGATGCAAGTATGTACGATTGAAGTTAGCGTACACACGATGCCGTCTGTAAAAATATGGTGTTGTGCAGGTACTGTGGAAACCTTCAAAGCGTCCATTCAGATTAACTGTAATGAGATAACTTCTTGGTATTTTTTGTATTCCTCACCAGGGATCGAACCAGCAACCTCTCGCTTTCTAGGGATGGGTATGTTTCACTACGTGCCAGTATTTACCTGCTTACTGTCTACAGAAAACTGCAAACAGGAAAATATAGTGACTTTGATCTGTCTGACGCGACGACACCAACATGATAGGACACTGATGATGCGTTTTTGACAGAACTTGCTAGAGTTATCATTATCAGTTACCAACTTCCGAAATACATGTGGCTAACACGGGTAAGGCTTTGCTCTCACTACGTCTGACAGTAAGCAAGCAGCTAAAGGCGCGATACCCATTGCACAGACAAGACAGAAGAATACACGGAAACAACGACACAAGGCTCTTGTCTGTCTTGCATGTTCAGCGGGAATCGCCCCGCTAACTAGCGATGTGCCAAATGTATAAGGAATGGACACGAAACTGTCGGCCGTTCACCGGGTGAGTAATGAGAACATAGCCTAATAGGGGCTAATGAAAATTTCAGGGCTTCTGGTAGAACACTGCTTGCTAGGTATAACGGCACCTAATCTGAAAAGCTCGTTGCAGATGGCGCTGGTATAATTGGTTGGAGGCCGTCTATCTGTCAAATTCTATTTACTGCTTATGGCATCCTGACCTCATTGATGTTAATTTTGCCCAGACTTAGGATTTTCGCATCCTCAATCTATGATTTTGCCAGTGTCAAGTGAACTTGAAAGATCACGTGACGTGTTTTTGAACCTAACGCAAGTTCGAGGCAGTTTCTTTCATCTGAATAAATGAAACTATTTGCCTCCAACTTCGCCAGCGCCACCTAGCGGGAGCAACAGCTGGCATAGGTGCCATTGCCTGTAAACGATAAACTGTGTTCTTACCGTTGCTGGTCCGGGGGGATTCCCTCCTTGTCCTGGATCTTGGCTTTGACATTTTCGATGGTGTCAGAGGCCTCCACCTCGAGGGTGATGGTCTTACCCGTGAGGGTTTTCACGAAGATCTGCATGATGGGCTACCTGGAGACAACGATCAGCGAGGATGTTATCATAGGCCTGATTTTCTGTTACGTGCCTCTCGGTGGGACATAAATGTGTCACACCAAAACCTCACGAGCGCGATCGCAGGTATAACGAGAGAGAGACGGACCGATCTCCCGTCTCATCTCGAGCGTTGCCAGTCATTCCGTGAAACTTGTCACGCGGAATCCTCACGAGCGGAGGCTTATCACGTAAACATCTCGATCGTAAACCTACTTTACAAACAACCAATTTTTTCAAAATTATTTAAACTCATTTGGCAAAAATAACGATCATTACTCCAAAGTAAATGGCACTACATATTTGTTTTCTTATTATTCAGAATTGCTATGATACTGCTATAATTGGAGGATTAGGCACACTTTTAAGTGGAATACCTACAATAGGTGCATGTACAATTTTCTTTCACGTTGAATTAGTCATAATTACGTAAATGGGTAAAATGGGAAACTTGCTTGTATTTAGAGATTGGCACTATGAGTAACTACTCAAAAAGGATGGTAAATACTCATATGGAAATACTTAGTATTTATCGAGTATTGACTCGAAACCAGGAGTAAATAAATTTCAAAAAATCCTAGGTGTAGTACCTAGGTACAAAAATGCAAAGGGAGTTAAAATATAGTAAAACATGTAACGATGATACATAGTTGATTTGCAAATTAACTATTAACTAATTTGCAAAAAAATATTAAATTGAAGTAAATATACTCAAAATGGATGGTAAATACTCATATAGATATATACTGAGTATTTATAGAGTATTGACTCGAAACCAGGGGTAAATAAGTTTCAAAATATCGTAGGTGCAGTAGGTACAAAAATGCAAGTTGTTTGGCAAACTAACTATGTAATAACTAATTAGCAAAAAAATAATTGAAGTAAATACTCTCACTTTAGGATATTTATCGAGTAGAAACGAGTGTTTATCCTTGTTTATATAAATGTAATTGAAGTAAATACTCCACTTTAGGATATTTATCCAGTAGAAACGAGTATTTATCCTTGTTTATATAAATGTGATTGAAGTAAATACTTAACTTTTGGATATTTATCGAGTAAAAACGAGTGTTAATGAGTATTTATTCTCCGACGGGTAAATACGCGCGTAGAAACCAGGGTTGATATGATTAAAATAACAATTTGTTGACGAGATAACGTATAATCCATGAACGCCGGCTGCACGCACGAAAAGTGTCACGTTCCGCTTGAGTCGAGCGTGCAAGCGAGAGCGCGTAAACAAACGATAGAGAGGCACCCTCGGCCTAAGCGTTTCTTTTGACGTTATCACCAAAAATTATCGTCGGTAAAAAGACAACCAATTAGTATTTTTTGACAAAATAGCGATGTTTATTGTCTTGATTTGATAGCAAATTGCAGTGGGGACCCCACATAGATAAATTGGCTGGTAAATTAAGTTCTGCGGCTTACGCTGTTAGGAACATCAGGCAAAGCACGGATGTGGCTACATCTAGGCTAGTATATTTTAGTTACTTTCATAGTGTGATGTCCTATGGTATCTTGTTGTGGGGGAAAGCAGCGGATTTTCAAACTATGTATTTTTATTTTACAGAAAAGAGCTATTCGAGCAATTTATAATTTAAAACGAACAGACTCCTTACGAGAGCTTTTTAAAGAAATTGACATACTAACAGTAGCTAGTCAATTTATTTTCGAAAATATAATGTATGTACGCAAGAACCTTACATCATTTTCCAAACTTAGCGACAGCTGTAATGTTAACCTAAGAAATAATCACAGACTATGTGCGCCCCGTTTTAGACTCGCGAAGGTTAGCAATTCTTTCAAGGGTCAGTGCATTCTCTACTACAATAAGATACCTCTGGAGATTTTGAAATTGCCATTTGAGCAATTTAAAAAGCTTGTTAAAGCGACTTTGTCGAAAAAGGGATATTACAATGTTCAAGATTACTTAAATGACAGGACTGTATGGGGTTAATCTGGCTCAACACAGACCTTGCTGTTAATAATTTTGTAATTATTTATTCCTGCTTATTAATCATAACAATTAAATTTTTCATATTTGTATTAGTTAAGCACAACCTATTTTTAAAAGAGATCTAAAAATAAATCTGTGGGAGTTTCTACGCCCTTCTCCCACAGTGGTCCAATGTAGAGAAGAGGCAAAAAATGACGTTTGCTAAGTATATGTAAATATCTACAGTAATAAAGTACTTTTGACTATTGACTATTGATAACGTCGTATAAATCGATGAAAGCCGGCTGCACGCACGAAAGTATCACGTTCCGCCTGAGCTGAGCGTGCAAGCGAGAGCGCGGAACAATCGATAAAGACGCGATGGCCCTAAGAGTTTCTTATGATGGTATCGTATCATGTCAAATTATAGTCCGTAATCCTGACTTTACAAACAACCAATTTTTTTTATATTTATTTAAATCGATACTATTTACTGCCCGCCAAAGTGTCAAAGGACGTCCGTAAACCGACTTTACAAGCAACCATTTTTTTTAAAACATTTATTTACTTTACAAAGGACTTCCACCGACATAAACAACGGCAAAAAAATGTAAAACCCAAGAGAAATAGGATATACCTAGTCAAGCAACTGCTAATATACAGTTGCTTCTTCAGCTGGCGTCGACAGAGTATTTTCGGAATTCAATTTGGTGCTCAGGAAAATAAGAAATAGATTAGGTACCGAGAAGGCAGCCAAATTAGTCTTCCTTCTGGAACTCGTCAATTCGCACAAATTATAAGGCCAATAAAAATAAAACATTTAACATCTGTGAATCTGTTTTATAATATTTTATCTACACACGTATCATAAACCCTCTTTACTGCGTACAAAAACCGCACGTTACGATCAGCATAATGTTAAACTACTTGGTAAAAACTCATTTCTTATCTGAAAAATTACACATTAGGACCATAATGTGTAGTTTTTCTACATATTATGACATTGAAATTTCGAACGCCGACGCCCGCCTGCGTGCCGCTCCTAGTTTGTCTGTGAAGTTGGTACTGACATTCAAATTTCGAACGCCGACGCCCGCCTGTGTGAAGTTGATACTACAGAACAAGTTAAACAACTGCAGAGCCACAATGCCGGTCAAACATGCGGTTCCTGAACACATCAAAGAGAGCTTATGATGTGTGTGTAGATAAACTAGTGTATATAACTGTACATAATTAGGCATTAAAACTCTCGAGTGATATTATTATGAACAGTCACATAAACTACTATTATCAACCCAAATGATTAATTTATTTATTTTATAAGAACTTTTGGTCAGAGTGTCGATAAGGGGGCGGAAGCCCCGATTTTTATCAACTCTGCTAGACCCATCTCTAGTTGCGTTAGGTCACACACAACTTTATGTACAACCAGCGCCCGTAGTACGTATACCCAAGCGGGATGTAGCGAGCGAGAACTATTAGTAGCTCTCCCTTACAAACACGTGTCGCGACACCCCCCCACCGTTAACGTGCTATAGACGCTTGAGCAGAGGTCGTAAAGTGGTACTTTTACCCTACTGTCCTAATACTAGCTACGTTGTGTTAGGTCACACACGTACAAACTTTACAACTTGGAGCCGAGCGAAGCGGAACAGAACGAGGCAACTACATAGTGCAAGGTCACACTAACGAAAAAAATCAGGTCTCGCCCCATAGTTCCACCACTGCTACAATCTGACCATCACACCTTCTAAGGCATTATAGGTAGGTATTGATGAGGCTAACACTAAATTATTTGGAATTTGAATGAGAGACGGTATGGCATGAGATGGTATGGCATGAGGTACTCTGATTGAAATATAATATGTAAGGTAGACAACTTACTGAAATTCATAAAATAGAAAAATAAATACCAGTCTGGTCAGTATGCATTTAATTGAAGATAATAATTAGACAGTTTTAAATTATACCAACAGAACAGCATTTATACACCCATCATTCTCTGGGTTGTTAGTAACTTGAGCATACTTTCCCCAAACAACTTTACCCGCCTGTGTTACCAAACCGAGCTCAGAAATGTTCACCTCAATCACTGTACCCTTAGTTATGACCCCGAGACTGGTATACATCTGTGAACTAGGGTTCTTCTTCACACCGATGATTGGCAGACAGAATGTTGCTTTCAACTCCGGGTGTGTGACATGTGCTTTCTTGAATCTAAGTGCCATGGGCCGAATAAATCTCTCAAACTTAGGTGGTTTACGCGTGAAGTTCTCTCCCACAAATGTGACTTTAGTTACCATCCGTTTCCATGCTTTCCTCTTTGTTTTACCAGACTTTAGGACTCTGAAGACTTCTGCATCAGCCTGTGCTCTTACTTTTGGTATTGGCACATCCCATTTACCAGCCTTTTCTTTGCGTTTCTGTTTGATCATGTTGGATAGTACTTTAGCCCGGGATTGGACATCTCTGTCAAGGAGGTATACTGGTACCGCTCCTTCGGCAACCTTTTCTGTGTTTTGTTTGACATTCTTCTGTTCGTGTGCCTTGATTTTCTTTTTCATTTGAATCTTTTCATTGCGGCGTTCTTTGTTGAAGATCTTCGCCTTGATGCCTCTAAGTTTGCGAGCCTTCTCTGCTCTCTTGTGAGGCTCACGAGCCTCTCGTTTGCGTTTCCTCTCCTCGTAGTCGAGTCTTCTACCGTATAGCTTTTGATGGCGCTCAACATATTCGTTCTGTGGCATGTTGGTTGCTTAATCGGCAACTACAACAAAATTATCAGCTTAGCAAACTCTTCACTGGCCAACAATGTGTTTTATAACCTCTTCGTTTGCAATGAGACACTGCCAATTTTGAACTTCAATTTAATAGATTTAAATGTGTGACTGTTTAAGTATTCAGGAGTAGGTAGCATTACACGAGTAATCAAAGAAACGTTAGTAAGGGATTAAAACGCGGTTTCCACGTGTCTTCTAAACCCTGCACTTTTGGAAAGGTAATTCAACCGCGAAGTTAATGCACAAAAGACTATTTATATTACTAGAGCCCGGCTGTATTCAAAACATATTACTCACGAATATCAACAGATTTCAATAGTAATTGCAATTTATTTAACAATTTTGACAAACTTACCTTACGCCGACACCATGCAACACGGAAAAGGAAATTAAGAATCTAAAATCAAGTGTTGCTAGTTTATTCAACGTGGATTTGTGGTCTATAAAGATGCGTTCAAAAAATAAAATACGCTGTAAATATAAGATGGTGGCGTTTCACTGGGTTCCGTAGATAACTCATGTAGAAAAATAATATTGATTTTTATAAAAATTTAAGTCATATTACAATAGCATTTTAGAAAACGTAGCCCATGAAATTCCAGACCTTATTAAAGCCAAAGAAGGCATAAGCCGAATGTTGCATAATGCTTTTCCCGCACAGACGGTTAGGATTAGGAATGTAAGGTTATTAGATAGGATATGTGAATGAGTGTTACCCTGTTCACCTAGTATAGTGAGTAAAGCATAAAGTCAAAGTCAAATTTCTTTATTCCTGTAGATATTTACATATACTTAGCAAACGTCATGTTTTGCCCCCTCTCTATATTGGACCACTATGGCAGAAGCAGGGCGCAGAAACTCTCAAAGATTGATTTTTAAATATATTTAAAAAAAATCTTGTGCTTAACTAATACAAATATTACAATATACATTTAAACTATTATAATTAATAAACAGGAATTAATCATTACAAAATAATTAACAGCAAGGCCTGAGTTGAGTTAGATTAACCCAATAAAGTCCCGTCATTTAAGTAATCTTGAACATTGTTATATCCCTTTTCCGTCAATGTCGCTTTAACCTGCTGAGAAGCACAGAACGGAACTTTTTTGACAGAACATCACCTAGAGTACTGAAGATTCTAATGTGGGCATTTGCTGGGCAACAATAAAAAAATTGCCTTAATTGATATGTCAATATTTTTCCTTTTCCGGCCAGCAGACAAGCGAAAGGGTTAACATGCTTTTTAAATTGCTCAAATGGTTTGCCAGAGGCAATTATAAGGAGAGCGACATCTTCGGGAGTAAAGTAAAAGGCTTGAGATGCGTGCAAAAACGAGACTATACTAGACTAATTTTATTATAGGAAATCCCAGCTTAAATACTAGTTTGGTACATGTTATTAATGACGTACATAAGACATAGTGAGTGATGAATATAAATATACCTTATCTGTGACGGTCGTCAACTTATCTTAACATTACGTGAAAATATGACTAACATAGTTGACCGGCAAAGATACTCCCCCCTTTAGGGAAAAAAATAAATGAATAAACTTATAACAATGAACAACATAAAATAAACTGGCCGCGCACTACATAAAATAAACTAAAAACTGGAAAACAGAAAAACAATAGGAAAATGGGGCTTCGCGGTTAGTAAACTAACCTAACCTATAACTGGAAAAGATCCGCAGGAGAGTCGTCTGATGCTGCAGCCGCCCATGTTTTTCAGGAATCGATGAGTCAATTTACATCGCACGTCGTTGAAGTTGTAATCACTGTTTGTTTATAATTGCGACCGTACCTACATGCTCCATGCTGCTATTACCGAAGGTTGCTGATGTTAAAAAGTCGGGTCAACACTTTGCCAGAGGCAATTATAAGGAGAGCGATATCTTCGGGAGTAAAGTAAAAGGCTTGAGATGCGTGCAAAAACGAGACTAATTTTATTATAGGAAATCCTAGCTTACTAGGTTGGTACATGTTTTTAATGACGTACAAAAGACATAGTGCGTGATAAATATAAATATACCTTATCTGTGACGGTAGTCAACTTATCTTAACATTACGTGAAAATATGACTAACATAGTCGACCGGCACAAATGGAAATTTCAAAATCACCAGAGGTATTTTGTTGTAATAGAGAATGCACTGACCCTTGAAAGATTTGCTAACCTTCGCGAGTATAAACGGGGTGCAACTAGCCTGTGATTATTTCTTAGGGAAAGATTACAGCTATCGCTAAATGTTGTACGGTTTTTGCGTACATACATCATATTTTGAATGAGAGCATTATGGAAGTCACATTAACTACTATTATTTTTTATTATTCTGAAATAATCTTCTACTAAAGTAAGTACCTGTAGTCGGGTTAAAATATAGAAAATAAAACTATTATGATTATGTATTCATTTTTTCATTATTCATAGAATTCTGAATCTAAATTATCAACAGATTCATATGATATTTCATGATCTTCATGACCAGATTGTACTGATTCAACTCTAGACATATCAGACTCATTTTCAGTTGTATATCTATATTCCAATTCTAGTTTTTTGTATAAATAAATTTATTTGATGTAAGCCATTCTGCAATTTATTTTTTTATATAAACCGAGCTTGGAGGTTTGTTCATTTGGCTAGAAATAAGATTGGATTATAATTTATTTAATAGTCATTTTTTTAAAGTAACTTTATTCATGGCATCATGGAAATCAGCTTTTTTCTTCTTTATCGTTATAAATTAACAAATTATTCGGGACGAACCCAGTCTTGCCACCACAATGAACAATTATGCATTTTTTTCTTGTAGCTACAGATACAGTAACGCCGGGCTCATTTTCGCTTTGCCAACATTTTGCATGATTGAGCGAAGTATGAATATAACTTTCATCAAGGTATAGAACAGGCATACCACACTCCCTTACATCTTTGACTTCATATAGGTACCTGTCCCTCCATTCCACTATATCACTAATTTGACGTTGAATAAGATAATTTATTTATTTATATTCAATAAAAAATTGAATCTGATTCTAAATCTGTGTAAGATTAAACGAAGAGATTCTCTGCCACCATCTGGTGCCAATTTATGGATTCTTTAAGAGCTGCAAGCAGCCGTTTCAAACCAGGTACTTCTTTTCGGACAGCACAAAAATCATGTATTTTATGCCTAATTGCACAAATCATACAGATTAATTTTCTTTTTGGTTTAGGTTTATTTTTCTTAGGCGTAGAAAATACAGCTGACGTCCCACCGTTTTGTATTTTCATTACGGGGTATGCCTAAGGTACAACAAAATATTTTACTTATAAATGAGGGGCTCCGGAACAAAAGCCGCTAAATCCACTTTTCATATGTTTACAGAAATCACAAAAGAGTGATTTAGATTTGAATAGTTATGGCTTTTGCTAAACTAAAATATGATAAAATTGGCATTTTGCAAGGGCTTGCAAATAGGTATGATAAAAAAATCTAATATTGATAGTTTTCTCATTGTTTTATTTTAAAATATAGAATTATCGGGTTTTGATCCGACCATAATGGAATTATCGGGATTTGAACGGCTATATTGTATTTATCGGGTTTTGTCCCGATGCCACTGTAATTATCCTTCCTATTATTATATTTTTTCGGTATTATAGGAAGTGAAAATACATGCTTATTATAACTTAGGTATCATTTATTTACCGTTCTTCAAACAACAGAACCTTATGCTAAACCATTGCTTAATTCTTCTTCAATGCAATCGCAAATTATAAACTGTTCTTCATTAGCTCCATTGTCATGATGGCTTCCATTTTATATTAATTTTTTGTACCACCTAAATTCTCTATCATTACTCCAGTTTTCCCCGAATTGTTTTATCATCAGATTATTGACATCTTGTTTTTTTGCAGCACTCAAATTTTTTTTCAAGGAACATGCCTCCTTGCCAAGGGCGTTTAAAGGTCGTGCGAAATTTGGCTCGAAACATCTTGCTACACTGTTGTATGTAATCCTTTGCTGGCTGCTGTAGCTGGCAGCCGTGTAGCTGACAACTGAGGCTCTACTTTCGTATGCCAGTCAGAATAATATATAGGCAAATAGTGCTCAACCTAGCAACATTACGAGATGTAATTTTTAATTTAAAATGAACGAATCATTTCCTATCTTGTCTTGTCCGTCCGTCCACTCCACGTTGGAATTCGAGCAGGTTCTCGAGGGCTAACTTTGATAAAAATTAAATACAAGTCTTGACCCTTGTTTCTGATTGGTCGTTTTTATTTGAAAATTAGGAATTCCTCCAATGGAAGTACAAAAAAATAGCGCGTTTGAAATTGTGCCAAATGAGAATCATTTTTCTATCTATGGTTGGTTTTGGTTTTGTTTTTCTTTTGCTTTCCTGTCAAATCCTGTTGTCTGTCTGTCTCTCTCCGCTCTGAGCTCCGTCCATGCTTTTCGTTTCGTTTTTTTGGTCCTAGAATTAGGGTTGTGACTTAGCAGAAAAAAATCGATTAATAATTAATCGATAAGTTTTTTCCTACTAAAATCGATTATTAAGACCAAAATAATCGTTTTTTTTGTATTTTATGCTAGATATAATATATAGTCTTCAGTTCAGTCAAATCAACGTTTTAATGCAAGTACTATTATAAAATTAACCATGCACAGTCTGTCAAATCAGCATTTACTTATGTTATTATTATAAAATTAACTAAAGTCGGGTCAAGATAATAGGTGACATGACAGCGTTTCTGTCACTGACGTAATAAGGTTGAATTTAGTTTGGCACAGTGCACCTATTATCTCGACCCGACTATAGTCTTCAGTATGACCCACTGCTGGGCATAGGCCTTATTAATTAACGTTTACGGATGTATAATTATAAAATCTACCACAGTCATCAATAAAACAACGTTTTACATATTATTATAAAATTAACCACAGATTTTTAGGCATTGTCTGTAAGAACAAAGGTGTGGCAGCCTTTTGCCAGGATCCCACTGCGAGTTTTTCGATAAAGAAAAAACAAATAATTCTGGTTTCCAACAGGATATGTTCTTTTTAAACATATCTCACAAGACTCACTACATTGGTACAAACCTCTATATATTAGCCTATTAGGTCCTTACCTATGAAATCAGCGTTTTATATGGAGAAAGTGAAGGAAACTCAATTTTCAGTACAAACATTTTTGCATTTTTTTTAGGAATGGCAGTAGGTAGATAATGACAGTTTAAATTCACTTCACGATCGTTCGGGCCTACGGGCTCGACAGATGGATCGAAAAACCTATCGACAGATGGATCGAAAAACCTATTGACAGTTCAAATTCATTTCACGATCGTTCGGGCCTACGGGCTCGACAGATGGATCGAAAACCTATCGACAGATGGATCGAAAAACCTATTGACAGTTCAAATTCATTTCAATATAATTTCGGAAACTTATAATCACTCATTTGGTCCGTCTTCCGGCTAATACAATGTAGTACTCATTTTACGTACTACACTTGCATCCAGACAAGTAATTTTAGTTTTCAATATAATTTCGGAAACCTATAATCACTCATTTGGTCCGTCTTCCGGCTAATACAATGTGGTACTCATTTTACGTACTACACTTGCATCCAGACAAGTAATTTTAGATTTTCAATATAATATCCTATTTTTAACTTACCATTTTTCTGCTCAGCTACACAAATGACTCTACACTTTCACTTTGACAATGTAAATATATACTAAATAACAACTGAAAGGAAGCTGAAACATAAGATGTTTGTTTAGTCCGTCTTCCGGCTTATACCAGGTAGTTCTCCTTTCATGAACTACCCTAGTATCTAAACAACTACACCATTAGTTTTCAGCAACACAGAGACCATCAATGCGTATTAATCCAAGAAATATGTTCGTTTTGTACTTATCCCAACCAGATCTGCTTTGTCTTTCTTGAAAGCCTGGTTCTTCAGGGAGTTTTGTAATCAAGGTGATCATAATTTAAAGGATTAACAACACACGATGTGTCCACTAACTTCACTTCACATAAATAAATTTAAAATCTATTATTTAAAGTAAAATTTGGTGTTACCATCTTCTAAATGTTCCTTAACTGTTGCAACTTTTATCGAAATGAGACTATACAAAAACAAAACTTTAATGTTAAAGTGAGTTTGTAACGTTAACTGCACCAACTAGCACGCTGCAAGTATCAAATATACTTCGCATGGTAAAGCGAGTCATTGAATCGTATAATATCCATGGTAAGTACAACGTATGTAAGTAAAGTACGTAATGTAACATATCATTAATGATTATAGCTTTTACACGACACATTTTATGTGATGTTAGACGTAGGTATGATAGGGCTAGCTCATCGCCACAGTTACCAATGCCGGTTTTAATAAATTGTATCTGGTAACCCTAGTGTGATTTGCTTTCGTATAACAATGCAATCGATGACGGATGCCGGTCTCACGTTACCCGCTGGCGGTATTGTTTGTCATCACATTTAATTGATTTTATTTTACCTCTATTATTTTTTGCATAGTCGCAAGTGTGCAAATTTATACAGGGTGTAAATGAGTATTATGTTGTAAATATAATTGAGTTTATTTTTGCTAACAGCATAGGTTGTTGTTACTAGGTTAGGTATTTATTCTGAACAAGATTTCTGAAGGTATAACTGATAACGTAAATGAGTTATTTTATTTTTTATTTTTTTTCTTGTCCTATGAGTTGATTACTTATATCAAACGTAAGGAGTAAAACGTAAGTAATTAACTATTCTTATGATTATTTGTTCATTACACCGCAGTGAAGTTTTGTAAATATACATACCAGGAAAATATATTTATAGTTAAAATTAAAATGTTATGCATAGATAATGCTAATAAAACTTTCTCATGAATCTAGTTTTTCACGCCACTGAATAGGTATCGACAAACAATGACTTCATTATTACACCCTGTAAATTACTTGCATGCTCATCATTTATTTCCAATAAAACTGCCAAAATCGAAAGAAAAATTATCAATTACTTTTGTACCATTGTTGGTAGTAACACCAAGCTACAGACGTTCACGCTAGTGCTCGCGCTCCAGGTCCACCGCGCCCCGTCTTCATATCCCTGCTGCAAGCTGCGTATCCACTGCGTTACAATCATGTCAGTAAGTTTTTTAAGTTATTTTTATAGACATAGTTCTTGACTAATTGTATGTTTTTTGTTTTGCATAGATGGTGTACAAAGCTTATAACTATTTGTTTGGATACTAGGGTAGTTCATAAAAGGAGAACTACCTGGTATAAGCCGGAAGACGGACCAAATAAGTAGTTATAACTTATTCGAAAAGCTTTATAACCTGTTTGAATGCAAGTGTAGTACGTAAAATGGGTACTACATTGTATTAGCCGGTAGACGGATCAAATGGGTTATAATAATCGAATATACCTATACCATGTAATTATTTGATATCTTACTAGTCTTTCCATGTCTTACGTTTTTACATTGTAACTAATTAATCTTAGGTACTGCAAGAGTGTTGGTAAGCTATATTCTAGTTTTATTTTCTCATTTACCTACATATGTACTTATTTTTATTTTTAGGTCGGACACTGAGTACTACACGAAGAAGGCTGCGACTAATGAGAAGCGGAACTCGTTTGAAACGGACGACGAGGCTGCTTTCTTATGGTAAATATCATTATACCAGCTATACGTATATCTTTATTATGCTCTCATAATATTACGTCACCCTGGTACTCACATAGACTATCATATTTTATTGTTAACAGCAACAAAAAGAAAGCCGCTACAAAGTCAACAAAGCGTGTAGTCGAATCGGACGAGGAATCGGAGATTGTGAGGTAATTAACTTATTATTTTGAACTATAGATTTTGATAAATAACATTTTACAAAATTGAAATATGCTACAGTGATGTTTATGTTTTCAGGAACAAAAGGAAGGTTCCCGCTAAGCCGACGGCATCAAAGCGTGTAGCCGAATCGGATGAGGAATCGGAGATTGTGAGGTAATTAAGTTTTTATTTTCAACGATAGATTTTGATAATTACATTCTACACAATTGCAATATGCTACAGTGATGTTTATGTTTTCAGGAACAAAAGGAAGGTTCCCGCTAAGCCGACGGCATCAAAGCGTGTAGCTGAATCGGATGAGGAATCGGAGATTGTGAGGTAATTAAGTTTTTATTTTCAACGATAGATTTTGATAATTACATTCTACACAATTGCAATATGCTACAGTGATGTTTATGTTTTCAGGAACAAAAGGAAGGTTCCCGCTAAGCAGACATCATCGAAGCGTGCCGCCGAATCTGACGACGATACAGTACAAAGGTGATTATTTTTTGTGACTTTTAATACATGAATCCTAGTTCGAACCGAGCAGCAAGTATGAATAAAATAAGGCTATGTCACGACATATTATGTGTTTAGTTTTAACAGGGATTCTAAAATCTCTCTTTCTATATTTTTCTGTCAATATTTAGGTATCTAGACGTCCAGTAAATAACTTTTGTTTTGTTTCACAGACGCAAACCGCAAAAGGACCTGAAGCCTCCAGCCAAACGCAAGGTGCAGCAGAGCGTTGTTACTAAGAAGCCTGAAGAGAGTTGGCGCGCTTTGGATTCCGAAAGCGAGGACGAGGTGATCTGTAAGAAACCAGAGCTGAGGTCTTCATACTCGAAGCGGGTTGCCGACGGCGTCGTGCGGCGAAGTATTAAACTGGAGGGTGACCTCTACTTGGACCTGAAACTCTACCAGGTGGCGGATATCAAAGACGTGGAACCTCGCAAACGCTACGAGAAGGCGGTGCTGGCATTGAAGTATCAAGCTGACTTCAATTCACCACAACTGGGACTCCTGCGAGAGCTCTTAAAACTCTGCAAGACGTCTTTTACTGAAGAGGGATTTTTCTTCGGTGATAAGAAAAACTTAGATTAGATTTATTGGTTAATAAAATTTATTTAATAAGTTTACTATGTTTACTTTATAATTTATTAGGTAGGCAGGCATCCTTTATTGTAGGCCCCACGAAAGGTAGGTAGGTAGTAAAAATTAGGTGTAACTTAGGTACAGTCTTCACAAAATAAAAGGCTCGGTGACAGCGTCCGTGTCACTGACGTAATAAGGTTAAATTTAGTTTGGGCTACCGACCCTTTTATATTGTGGAGACTTTAGATAGGTTTTATTTATCATTTCTTAGGTTTTGTCCTTACATATAATTAAGATGTCTAATAATAGATTAGTATATTGTACATCCTGTGATGTCTCTGTAAAAAGTAAAAGTTTGTCAGCTCATTTGCGCAGCACTGTACACAAAAATAATAATGCTGTTATTAAGGGTGAGGGTCTTGAGAAGATATCCAGTGCTTTCCGCAGTCGAATCGCAACGTACAGACTAAGCAACGTGGACTCGGGGGCGGCGGCGGGCGGCGCGGGCTCTAATGCTTGCCCTCCGAACATCTATCTGCGCTCGCTGCGGTCACGCGTACGTGAGCTGATAGAGGCGCGGATCGGCTCCTTTAACAGCGTTAAGGTAAATTTTGAACTGTATGCTGAGTTCTCCTTACCTAAGAATGATGAACGGGAGATTAAATCGTTCGCCACGCCCAATAAAGTGATTCACAAACATTATGATTTTGAAGATATTTACAAAAACGCTGTAAATTTGATTGTTGCAAAAATCGATGAATTTCAGGAGAGAGACAGTGGTTGGAGTTTTGTAGCAAATTCGTATCTGGAAGTCAATATCAACAAATATAATCCACTAAGAGGTTCAAGGTTTATCGATCTTCCTAGACCTATTAAATTAAAACGAGCGTGTGTCAATATTCAGAACTCAGATAATTTCTGTTTTCTATGGTGCATAATGGCCGCTTTATTTCCTGCACAACAAAATTCACACCGAACGAGTTCATATCCTCATTTCGATACTGTGCTTAACACAAAAAACATGAAGTTTCCAGCAGGTTTCAGGGATGTAAAGATTTTTGAAAAGAATAACGATAACATAAGTATTAATATTTATGGTCTCAGTGAAAAGTCTGTTGTTGTAGGACCTTTATACAAATCTGTTCACAAGGGGCGGAAGCATCGTATAAATTTATTGTTTTTGGAATCGGGTGCGCTAACACATTATTGTCTTATTAAGGATTTGAGTAGGCTTGTAAGGTCTCAGATAACTAAACATGATGGTAGAATATTTTTTTGTGATGATTGCTTGTTATTTTTTTCTAATGATAAAAAGCGTAATGAGCATGTGTGCAGTGGTGTTAAAACGTCATTGCCTGATAAAGGGACATTGATACAGTTCAAACATTTCGAACGCATGCATGATATGCCATTTGTCATTTACGCAGATTTTGAGTCTATGTTACAACCCTGTTCGGAGAAAAACTCGAATTTTACGGAGTCGATTCAAAAACACGTTCCAGTAGCGTTCGGATATTATATTGTTTGCTCCTACGATGCGTCTTTAAATCGATATCAATCATACCGAGGTCCGGACTGTATTCAACAGTTTTTAAAAATATTAGGCGAAGACGTTGAAACGATAAGTAAAATACTAAACGATCCTATCGACATGTTACCCCTTAATGAAAATGAGCTGAAAAACTTTTTAGAGTCGAAAAATTGTTACCTCTGTAATAAGTTAATGTTTGAAGGAAAGGTTAAAGATCATTGTCATTTGACTGGACGCTACCGCGGGGCAGCTCATGATTATTGTAACCTTCGATTTAAGCTCCCTAAATCTTTCGTCCCAATTTTTTTCCACAACCTGTCAGGCTATGACTGTCATTTGTTTATACGAGAGCTAGGTGAAATGCACGGAAACATAAATGTTATCGCAAGAACAAAAGAAAATTATGTGTCTTTTACAAAGTTCTTTCCTGTTAACAATAATGACTATATGGCTGTTCGTTTTGTTGACTCATTCGCATTTTTAGGTACTAGTTTAGAAAAAGTTGCAGAAAATTTAGTAATCGAAGATTTTATCCACCTCTCTCGTTGCTACCCCGATAAACAGCAATTCGACTTATTGAGACGTAAAGGTATTTATCCTTACGAGTACATGAATAAATGGAAACGTTATGATGAAAATAAATTACCTCCGCGTGAGTGTTTCTACAGCAGTTTAACTGATGAGGTTATTTCAGAGTCAGATTATGCTCACGCACAGTGTGTGTGGCGCTTATTCCATTTGTCAAACCTTGGTCAATATACCGATCTATACTTAAAATCAGATGTAATGCTGTTGACGGATATTTTTGAGAGTTTTAGAAAGACGTGTAAAACTAATTATAGGTTAGACCCAGCCTTTTACATAACGGCTCCCAGCTTAAGCTTCGATGCAATGCTGTTAAAAACAGAAGTAAAATTAGAATTAATAGATGATCTGGAAATTATCAGAATGATACAAAAAGGTATTCGTGGAGGTGTTTGTTTATGTTCTACTCGCTATGCCAGTGCTAATAATAAGTACCTCTCGAACTACAACCCCTCGAATCCTGATAATTACTTATTGTATATAGATTGTAATAATTTGTACGGATTTGCTATGTGTAGTTATTTACCACACTCTGATTTCGAATTGATCGAAAATCCTGTGTTTCAAGTTTGTGACATTCTCTGTTTACAAGACAATTCAGATGTAGGTTACATTTTTGATGTCGATCTAGAATATCCTGAATCTCTACATGATCATCATAACGATTTACCTTTCTGCCCACAAAAATTTGTACCGCCTGGATCTAAAACGAGTAAACTGATACCGAATTTGTATGACAAATATAATTATGTTATGCACTATATTCATTTGAAAACGTGTCTGAAACATGGACTTAAATTAAAAAGCATACACAGAGTTATTAAATTTAAACAAGGTCCATATTTGAAACAATATATTGATTTAAATACGGAATTGAGGCAAAAAGCTAAATCTCAATTTGAACAAGACTTTTTTAAATTATTAAACAATAGCATTTTTGGTAAAACCCTTGAGGATACGGAAAAAAGGTTAAATGTTAAATTAGTAAATCAGTGGTCTGATAAACATAACAAAACGAAAAAACATTTAGGCGCAGAGCAACTAATAGCTCGACCTAATTACCATAGCTCAACTATTTTTACTGAAAATTTTGTAGCGGTCCAGATGAATCCTGAAAAAATTACTCTCGATAAACCAATTTACATTGGTTTTTCTGTTTTGGAAATATCTAAGAGTCATATGTACGACTTTCACTATTCTGTTATGAAACCTTTTTATGGCCCTAATATAAAAATGTGTTACACAGATACTGACAGTTTTCTGTATTCCATAACAACGAAAGATGTCTACAAAGACATAAAATACCATTTCCCTCAATACTTCGACACTAGCAACTACGCGTGTAATAATATGTATGGTATAAGGAGGCATAATAAAAAAGTGCCTGGGTTATTTAAAGATGAGCTAGGAGGTCAGCTTATAGTCGAATTTGTAGGCCTACGGTCTAAACTTTATTCCATAAAAACTGAAGATACTGAATTAAAAAAAGCTAAAGGAACCAAAAAATCTGTTGTGAAAACATTGAGTTTTAAGGACTATAAAGGTGTTTTATTAGATAATAATTTAGTTAGGAAAAAAAATATGGTATTCAGGTCATTAAAACATGAAATTTTTACACAGTCGCTTAATAAAATAGCTCTCTCAAGTAATGATGATAAGCGCATCATTCTAAAAAATAAAATATCAACTCTTTCATGGGGTCATGAATCAGCATTTTGAGCTGTATATGTATGAATATAACTTGTCTCTAAACTATAGCTTGTAAGTGAATATTGTTTTAAAAATAAAATATCGTGCTTAGTGAATATTGTTTTAAAAATAAAATATGAATCAACATAGACTCTAAACTATAGCTTTTAAGTGAATATTGTTATATTAAAATAAAAAATGTGTTCTCGGATTATGTTTCGTGTTTCTTTTTAAGCTTAATGTTACAACATACCCTACTTAATGTCAGATATCAGCCGGAGTGGACTTGTATGTAGAGGTTAGGTACTTTAGAATGGTTTTCTAAAAGATGGAACATATCGCTTGAAAGCGATAACGTTGAAATGATTATGATGACTAATCGCAACGTGAATATTGCACGTGTTGCGTTCAATGAACTCAATTTGAAAAATATAACAATATGTGCATATTAACGTAAGCAAAATTTTATTAAGAAATGCAAGATTAGGTGATTTGTTTTATTACAACGTGATAATGACCATTTCTAAAGAAGGTAGCTTAAGAAGAGGACGCGGTTCATTACTCCAAGATTATGTCTATATTAAACGAGGTAAAACATACTGTTTATTTTTGGATGATTATTATAAAGTTTATTTTCGCAGTAAACTACATCATGTTTTTTGTTTTACAGTCAATGGATCCCTCTGACTTGTGGTTCCAACACGCTCAGCCTCAAAATTATGACGACGTTCTGCAAGATTCTACACCCAGTCAAGACACCAAAGAAAAGAAAAAGAAGAAAAAGATGAGATTGGACAGAAATAAATTAAATCCGACAGTGTTGTCATCATACGTAATAACAAAGGCCCCGAAAAGACCTCTTCGTTTGATTAAGATAGAAATTTACGACTTAAATGGACCTCAGACTTGTACAGATGATAGTGTTGTAAGCGTACAGTACGTACAATCGGAAGTAGTAGATGAAATAATGGACTTGTCAGAGAATTTAGTGAATAAAATTTGTAAAAAAATATGCAATGATTCTATTTAAATAAATAAAATTCACTATTAATTTATTTTGATGTTTTATTTATGTACTTTAAGTCTTTAACCCTTGTGTAGTTTAAAGGGATGCTGAAATAAAATCAATAATTTAGGTAAACAAACATTTATTATTAATCATTTTTTAAACTAATCGATAACACATACACTCATAAAACAAAAGTAAAATAATTACATAGTTATTTGTTTATCTTTAAACCATTTTTTAATACATAATACGTTTCTTAGAGCACAATTGGATTTGTGAGTTATACAACTGAAATCATTGAGATGTGATTTAAACATCTCAAACAACTGTTTTAAATTTGGACATCCTTTTTCTTCTATGTTTATTATTGCACAGTTCTCACACAATTCTTTCAACCATTTTACCTTTTCTAAACCTTTAACTATTAAAAGTTTGTTCTCTAGATATGGTTTGATAATACTTTTGAACTGCAGAAAATCAACGTGTCCCTCACCCCATCTGTACCCGAGATTGTTTTCAATCCATTGTACACGTTTCTTTTCCACTTCTGATAAATATCGATAAGGATACGGAGGCTTGATGAGAAATACTTGAGTGTATTCGGCTGTAGCCAACGCAAGTTCTTTAACAATGAAATCATTCTCAGCATTTTTAAAACCTTGTACGTCTACAAATAAAGTTTTTGTATTCATGATAATTTTCTTACAATATTACTTAATGGTTTATATTCAATTAAACATTCATTCAGAATAAGACAATACGCCGACGTTTGATCAGGTATTTCTACTTCACTCTCGAGCTCTAGGCGTACATTAACCACCGGTCCAGATTTCAGATTATCGCTTTGTCTTGAACAGTCTATAACAAAAAGAGGAGCCAACTCTTTGAACTCTTTTGCACTCAACAATGGCTCAGTTCTTCTGCCGTAATAAGACTGCTGAAATCTAACGTATTGCTCGTATAATATAGCAATATTGTCGTTAGTAAAACTTACGTTCATATTGTCGTACGGAAAGTAGGTTGAGTTTAGATATACTTTTACATCACGCAAATTACAATGATCGAATTGTGACATGTCTTTGTGAGCGTCGTTTTTGCGATTGGTCTGCAACCCTAGTATAACATATCGTGGTTTTTCAATCTGGGAAGATGTTTTGATTGACCATGTATGCTTTGTAGTTCTTGGCAGCAAGGGATATTCATACAAATCCCAATTTCTAAATGGTACTTGGATAGATCTATCCTTTTCCAACAATCGTAGAAGATTGATTCTTTCCGCGTCACTCACTTTTACATGTGGAACTCGCCATATAATTTTATGAATTTTTACGTCTTCTACGACTTCACCGGTATTTAATTTTAGAGCATTCAGGTTTGTGTTACTGCGAAGAAGAACAAGTTCATGTTTGCAGTTGATTATAACTTTCTTATAATCTTCTGCAAATCCTAGGATGTTACACAGAGGTATCGACGCTGAAAATTTTCCTGATTGCACGTTTTTCGTGCCATTGATATCCCAACCCCACGCTTTAGACATCTTTGACTCACTATCATTCATAGACAACAGTGACTTCATTGTAGTAGTAATTCCAGCGTTTTTAACCTTATCTACTTCAACTCCATTCAATTCATAACGAATATCTTGAAAAAAGTATAACAGCGGATTATTTGTAAACTGCACACTAGCAACCGTTTCCTTTGCAGCGTTCTTCGAAACATTGACGACACCTTCCAAATATAACGTGCTTGCCGATGGGAGTATGTACAGATCTTGTTGATTAATCGGTATACGAATTTCATCATTACGATTGAATGTAGTGACATAAGGTTTATACGAATGAATCTCAATACCATCAATGCTATTATCATAGACAGGCGCACTCAAAATATCTAGAATGTTACTCATGATAAAAGTCCAATTTGTTTAAGGAATTTTATATTTTTTGCAGTTAGTTTCTTCTTCTTCCAAGTCCTTTCCTTGTGAGAGATTGAAGTGTGACTAATCGTTTTTGGTAGTCGTGATAAGTTTTTATTAAAATCAATCATTTTTTCTTAAGGTGTAAATACAGTTGAACTTCTTCACCACGTAAATTAATTAAATTATTCTTAATGTCCAATATCCTTACAGTTATGGTGCTTATGTTATTTTGGTTTACGGGAAAATAAATAACGTTCTTTGGTATTTCTATTAACCTATAACCTGGTGGAACGTTAGGAGCAAACTCATGTATAATGTGACTTGATATGCCATTTATATATGATCCACTCACTATATCACATTCTATTCTCACCACAGTTGTTGAAAGCATATTAACAGGATATTGTGATTCGTGTAATATATTAGCTTCAAGCGGTTGATTACCAAATCCTAACAAATTTCCTAGACTATTTTCTTTCTCAAAATGAATAGCTTTGTTGCTGATAATGTACGTTTTCAATGTATTATTGTTGCATGATAAATTAAAGTTGATGTCTTGCAATTTTCCTTTCAGGTAGTCGTTTATATCTTGCAATTCGTATGTTCCTTCAGGAATTTCAATAACATCATTTTCACCGTAATAAAACTTGTTATTTGTACTATCAACGTTTGGAATTGAATTAAAGGTAGATAGGTATAGCAGAGCGCACTCATATTCTCCCTCTAGTTGTAATGTAGGAGAATAATTCGTAATTAAAAGCGACGTATTGCCTGTTATTGATAGGGTGAATGACATTTTAACAATGGTGAAAATAAACGCTAACATCAATACTTTATATGTTTATTCCAAAAATCTTGCAAGTACTTTAAACATAAATGTCCACAGTTCACACTTTCATAAGTCTGATATCGAGTATAATTGTAATACAAATTAGGAGTATTGAGATATTTCACAACTTCTACCGGCGGCTTCAAGTTTCCAAAGCTGTCAAAATATTCATAATAGTCTTTCAGTTTTATGTAGGCTACCCAGTGTGTTCCGGCATTGTGCGAATCGTCTAAATTTATAATACCACATTCTATACTTCTTGGTTTTCGTGGTAAAGCATCTTTCATGTAAACTCCACGAAAATATGGTATTTCTCTAGCATATTCGATGATATCTAAATTGGTCAGAGCACGCTTAGGCAGCCTGTTTATTAGTTTTTTGATTTAATAAACAAGCCACTACCTTTTTTGTAAGGTTTGATGTATAAGCCTCGACCCACTGAAATTGATTCCATCTTTTGATTGTGACGTTTTGATTCTCGCAAACTTTCTTGAGCAGCTTTATAATCATTAACACTTTTTGCTATTCCAGCTGCCCCTCCAGCAAGACTTCCTAAAGCAGACAACCCAGCAAAGATAGGTATTAAAGGAAGAAATCCTCCACTTTTAGGGAGAGGAATAATTCGTGGTATCCTTATGTTGTGTTTGGTATCTACATCAATTAACTTTTTGGCGACCGCATAAGCAACTTTAATAGCACTATTACTATTTTTTGGTTTTAATTTCTGAAGATGACCTTTTATTTTAGATACCATATCTTTAAAACGTCGTACCCCAGACCCGGTTTTAAGTTTTGTCTTCATGACTTTATTAACCAACCAAGAAGCTATCTTTTCACCACGCTTAGCGTCTTTTGATCGTAGTCTCTGTTTTGTCATATTCAGTAAATCCAAATCAGCTTTATGTCGGTTTTCTAAATCAGAGAATTTCGTATACGCTATGTCGTGATGCATACATGCGTTGTCCAATAGATTGATGCCCTTATCTCCACGTGCTAGACGCTTCACCAGCTTTGTTCCAGGACCACAATAATTATAGCCAGGTAGATGTAGCTCGATCGGTAAATTATTGATAAAACTGTTAATAAGACCTCCGCCATGCATTACTGATAATAGACTAAGGTTATAGTTTATACCATTGCCTTTTTATCGATCCAACTATTTTGAGTTTCATCTAAACCTAACCATTTTACAAACAACTTATTCCCTTTTTTTCTTATGACTTTTTCAATTAAATATACATCAGGATATTTGGTCTTCTGGAGTTCTTGATCATAAAAACTTCCTAAAATCGGTTGACGACGACTATCTTCAATCAAATAAGTAACAGGAATCGTGTTGTTTACCTTCTTGATAAGAAATATTTCTGTCGACCAATTAGGCGTATAGCCTTTTTTAAAACAGCTTTTGTATTTACTTATTCTTACGTTATCGCCAACACAAAATTTAGGTTTCTTAACGTGATTAGTTTTACTCTGGAACTTTTTGATATTGTCTAATACTTTGCTTGCATTTAACTTTGTTACTTTTGCAGGCTCCTCTTGCGTAACACGATGTTTTGTATGATTGTAAGAATGAACTACACTTTCTAATGGTTTACCTAGCCACTTGTAACTACCTTTAAAAGAAAAATTCTTATAGAGATGTGCTTTTAATGTTCTGATTAATCTTTCCACTATGGATGCTTTTTTAACTGAATATGTAGAATAGTGATTTATTTTGTAGGTTTTCATTAGTCTTTTGAATTCATCGTTGTAGAATTCAGTTCCCATATCTGTTTGTAGATTATTTGGTTGTCTTCTACTTTTCTGCAAGATGCTTTCGAAGACTTGACACATTTCTTGTTTAGATTTAGTTTTAAGAGGTACAGCCCACGCATATTTTGAGAAGCAATCAATAACGACAAGAATAAACTTATAACCTTTATTATAAATTTTCAATGAAATAACATCTATCAAATCTGCCTGCCACAAATCATCAATTCCTTTGAGAAGCACTGATCGACGAGAAAAATTTTTTCTTGCATTTTTATGTATTTCGTTTACCACCTGCTGCTTCATCTTTGTTCAACGATTTAATGATATTATCTAATTCACTCCTCGTATAAACATCCTTTATAAAGTTATTCAGCACTCCTTGTATATCTTTAATTGCTTCGTTCAGTAGAAATTGACAATCTTCCCGTAAATCTTTACTCTTCATATCAACGTACTCCTTGTTTACGGCGTCGTCTGACTCTTGTGGTGCCTTTAAACCTTTTAATCGTGACGACTGAAGATCAAAAAGTCCTTCTTCGTTTTTGGTCAACGCATTGTCAGTAAAATCAAACAATTCAGATAAACGTAAACGTTTATGAACATGGTGACCGAATTTATCAATATTCATAGTACTGAGGTAGATTACCCTAGTTATTTGTAGAGAGTTGAAGATGAAGTGCTCAAAATAATTTAAGTATGATTATTTATTCTAACCAAGCAAACCACTTTCTTTGAGTTCTTCTATGATGGATATTATTTCATTATCAAGTCCAGTGTTTCCAGCGTCACGAGATGCTATAAGTAGTTTTAACCTATCCACTAGCTCATTTGGATCATCCCAGTAGACATAGTCTATATTTTTCTTCCATTTTTTTAGTACAGGTAAACCTGAACCTTGAACCTGATTGCTTTCACTATTGTCATGTTTATTAAATAGCGGTTTAATAATGTTTAAGTATTTTATTCCTTTGTTGCTTTTTACTGGTTTATTTGAGTCGTAATCTCGCCTATGTGCATTTGTCTCCAACAGCATTAACTTGTAATTTGCCAAGTCTTCCTTTGTTATATCTGCCAAGTCTGGTAATTTTTTGGTTAGCAATTCCATCAAGCCTCGAGTCTTATTGTAATCAGATGTTCCTATTGTAATGGTTTTATCGGTGATATTTACATTCGCTGAGCCCATCAAAAGTTTTCCTCTTTCGACTCTTACTCCAAAAGGAGTATTCTTTAAATACTCCGATGTAAGCGACCATGATGAACAATTTTGGTTCTGAGTGTTTGCATCAGACTCAATCGAATTTTGAGATATATCAGATTCTTGTCCTTCATTAAAGTCGTTGTCAGAATCTTCGCCTTCCATTTCCGCTGCACGATCTAAGCTATGAGTAGGTGTCATAAATTGATCAGAACGTCTTATATTTCGTAAAGTGTCATCGGCTGCACTCCGGTCAATGGAATCGTCGATTTCATTTTCAAATTTCGTCTCTCCATTTTTGATAGGACATGTTGTTTCTTTGCTCTCTGTTTGCCTCATAGCATCAGTAATTTTATTAAGGGGGCTAAGAACTGGTTTGAACACGTTTCCTATAGCTCTTTCATATTCTGATTCAACGTTACGCATTTTTTTAAACTTTTTCTTTACTGCTTCGGCAGCAGTTACGATTTCCTTTAAGTTATTTTCCATATCTAAATAATATCTTGTATGCTCGTCCTCTTCTAAGCTAAGTGCTAAGCTATCGAATAAAACAGCATTTATATATACTTTCACTCAGGTAAAAACGACGAACGTGTCAAACTGTTTACGATAGCACCCTTTATTTTTTTCACAATCTTTGTTTATGACCAAGTAGCTATAAGAATCGTTCCATATTTTTGAACACATTTCTCGAAATTCGTTCCATGTCATATCCGTGTTAACATGTTCATCATATATATGTCGTAAATTAATGTCATCTTGTTTAAAAAGTACAAGTAGGTTTGCATTGTCTCTAACAAGTTGTTTGGGTATTTTAGTATAAGTCTGGTTTAAATAAAAACAATCAATATTTTTGTGTCTGCCCATTGCGAAATAATCACGCATGTTGTTTTGATTTTCACATGAGACATCATCAAATATAATTACTGAGTTTGATTGCGCTTCCTCCGTGCTGAGTACTTGCTGATTAGCATGGAATTTAAAGAACGATATACTCGGAACTAAACTTAAGACCTTCTCAAGAAATTCGTATTTTGGTTGATGTAAGGTTTTTGAATAAACGTAAATATTCTGGAAGTGGAGCCCGTTTTCATGTAATAGAAGACCGACCATCAGATTCGTTTTCCCGCAGTTTGACGGCCCGCATATCAGACATCGTATGGAATTTGGTAACAGGTTACCATGGCGAAGTATTTTAGTTGAGTCAGAAGTACATAATTTATCTAAGTGTAATGTACTTTTTTGTTTTAAAAATTTCATATTGAAATCGGTATGATTCACTTGGAAATCTGCATAAGACTACAAATATTTCGAATATTAATAACATTATATTGTGTAGCAGCCTGGTTCTGGATCAAGAATCATCCGACCCCGAACTTAGGCTCTACGTCGTGAAATGAATTTGAACTGTCAATAGGTTTTTCGATCCATCTGTCGATAGGTTTTCGATCCATCTGTCGAGCCCGTAGGCCCGAACGATCGTGAAATGAATTTGAACTGTCAATAGGTTTTTCGATCCATCTGTCGATAGGTTTTTCGATCCATCTGTCGAGCCCGTAGGCCCGAACGATCGTGAAGTGAATTTAAACTGTCATTATCTACCTACTAATGGCAAATCCTAATTTTATAAAACTTTGTGTGCATGAATTAGACAACATTTAGCTCTAACAAATTTGATTTAAGTTTTGAAAAGTGTCAGCTGTAAAATAAAATACGAATCTTATCATGAAAATGGATGACATTTAGGACGAACTGATTCTGCAGATTAAATTTTAATTATAAAACTGGAAATTAAAAGAAAAAAAAAATATGTAAATGGAAAACATTAAAATTAACTTTGAAACAAAGAAAAAATAATGGAAATAACTATTGAATTACACGAATTATGTAGAAAACATTTGTATGCCTGATGCATCTTACATGCAGATAGTAAACTGCATGCTTAATAGGGAGTATGACAGTAATACAACTATTGTATTACAAATAGGGAACACCACAGGAATTCAACAAGACGATTTGATTAGTTACTTTGAATCTAGGGCAAGGAAAATTATTCTGTGTGGTTTTCCCTATTCCAAAGCTCTAACAGAGGCACAAAATGACCGGATTTCTAGAGCAACGAGCTTATGTATAACTTGACCTTTGGGCATCGGGACCGAGTATTATATTTTGATAAGAATAAGTTTATTCGAAATTTTATACTGACTATGGATACAATGTATGTACCTGCGTCATCTAAGCGACAGATTGCCAAATTATTGGCATACAATATTTATGACCCTGTTATTGTAGAGAAAATAACTAGGGTGCCAGTAGGAAATGACGAGTGTAGAAATAATTACTAAACCTTTGTATGTTAAGAGTAATTGCACCCCTATTGGTAATTCACCTGTTAATCATACTTTGCATGCAACGTTGGAATCTATTCCAAGTAATTTAAATTAGTTCATAAGACAATAGAGGAAATCTCTAGCATACAAGAGCCACTAAATATGTCAAAATGTAAGCCCCAGTTAAATATTGCCCATCAAAACATCCAAGGGCTACCTGGGAAAGAACTTGTATTAGAATTATTTCAAAAAAATTCTGACATTGATATTATTTGTGTTACAGAACACTGGTTGAAGGAAAATATGATGTCTTTTAACATAAATAATTACAAAATTGTCAGTTTTTACAATAGAAAGACTGCTGAGAGAGGTGGTTCTTTAATCTTAATTGAAAAATAATATTAAGGTGAAACAACGCAAAGATATTCTTGCAATTACTCTTGAAAGACAAATAGAGGTATCCTGTGTTGAGTTGGATAGCCATATTATTGTTTGTGTCTACGGGCCACCGAGGGATGAAAAAGGCCATGGCAATTTCGAAATATTTAAGAAAATTATGGAGGAAGCCCTCTCTAAACTATGTAATTACAGAAATAAGTTAATTATTTGTGGCGATCTTAATGTAGATAAGCTTGTAGGAACAACAATGAAACAACGATTAATAACTTTATTCAAATCGTTTAACCTATGTCATGTATTTTTAGAGCCAACTAGATTTACACTTACCAGCCAAACTTGCTTAGATAACGTTTTTTGTGACTGTGCATTCACATGTAAAAGTGTAATTAACTGCTTCCTTCCGATCACAGTGGTCAAACAGTTTCATTCCCAATTGCTATTAAGGATAAGACTGGTCCATCATCATTTTATAGGCCTATTACATCCTATAGACTAGAGACATATACGAAAAACTTAGATATAAATTTGCCAGTACCGGATTTTAATGAACAAAACCCAAACAAAATCTACTCAGACTTCTTCAACATTATTCAGACAGAATTTAATAAAGTTTTTAAATTAAAGAAAGTCAGTGACTACAACGGTAAATCGAAATTTAATGACTGGGCAACGTTTGGAATTCGTAAAAGTAGAGTTATCTTGTATGACCTTTATGATCAAAAAACCTATAACTGTGATCGATTTCATGACTATGTTAAAAAATATTCCAAAACTTTCAAGTTGGTTTGTAGGACGGAAAAACTTTAGACATTAACAGAAAAATTCAAAATTCAAATAATAGAATGAAAACAGTTTGGCAAATGACGGCCTCTGTGGCGCAGCGGTTGTGGCTCTGCCTACCATGCGAGAGGTCCCGGGTTCGATCCCCGGCTGGGGGTAATGAAAAAAAAAAAAAAAAAAAAAACAATCCCCAGGTCTTGGATGTATATATGTGTGTGACGTCGCTGTTTCTAGTTACCACGACACAGGGTATCCTAGTGTGGGGCCAGAAGCAATGTATGTGCCTGTATGTAAATGTTTATGTTTATGTTTCAATAATAAACCGTGAAACTGGAAAAATTATACCAAGGGACAATGATTTCTGCCTAAAGATAGGTGATGATGTTGTTAAATCCAGCGATGATGTTGCTCGAGCTTTTGAAACATTCTTCACCAATGTACCCCTACTCACAACAGATCGTCTAAATTCATCTCCATATGAAGCATAGACTTTATTAAAAAATAACAAAAGCGTCAGTAAGGTATATTTAAAATTTCATCATGTATATCCCCAGGACATTGTCAAAACGTTTAAATTACTTAACTTAAAAAATATGGAAGACCTGTGAGGTATATCAGTCAAAGTCATTGGTTCAGTAATTCTAGTTATAGCCCCACATTTAGCTTATATATTCAATAAATGTGTTGACGATGGGGCTTTCCCAGACCTCACGAAACACAGTAAACTGATACCTCTGTTCAAATCGGGAGATAAGGGTGATCCTTCAAATTTCAGACCAATATCTATTCTTCCAACACTAGTAAAATATTTGAAAAGATTATACTCAATCAAATGCTCCCACACTTCAACCGTACCAAAAAACTCCACGCCAAACAATACGGTTTCACTAGGGGTAAATCGACTACGGATGCAAGTATTACCCTTATATCTCATATTTATTCTGCATGGGAGGCCGCACAGGATGCTATCGGAGTTTTTTGCGACCTGTCGAAGGCGTTTGATTGTGTTGATCATAATACGCTATTAATTAAATTAAATCATTACGGAGTTTGAAATAAAGCGTTGGATCTACTAAGATCATACCTAAGCAATAGAATTCAAAAGGCAGAAGTTAACGGCGTTAAATCTGATGGATCGGGTGTAAAAATTGGCGTTCCACAAGGTTCCATATTAGGTCCTTTCTTGTTCCTGGTATATATTAACGATCTGCCTTTCATGGTGGAGAAATTAACTGATATAGTGTTATTTGCTGATGATACTTCAAAGGTCTTCAAAATTGAAAGACAAAAAGCAGATTTTGATGATGTTAATGGTGTATTGTCTTTAACCTTGAATTGGTTCGTAGTTAATAATTTATTGTTAAACGCTGGTAAAACCAAGTGTATCAAATTCTCACTTCCAAATGTCAGGCAAGTTGAGACCAGTTTAGTGTTAGACAACAGCACGTTAGAATTAGTAAATGATACGAAGTTTCTTGGAATAACCATTGATAGCAAATTGCAGGGACTCCACATAGATAAATTGGCTAGTAAATTAAGTTCTGCGGCTTACGATGTTAGGAACATCAGACAAAGCACGGATGTGGCTACATCTAGGCTAGTATATTTTAGTTACTTTACTTTCATAGTGTGATGTCCTATGGTATCTTGTTGTGGGGGAAAGCAGCGGATATTCAAACTATTTTTATTTTACAGAAAAGAGCTATTCGAGCAATTTATAATTTAAAACGAACAGACTCCTTAAGAGAGCTTTTTAAAGAAATTGGCATACTAACAGTAGCTAGTCAAATTATTTTCGAAAATATAATGTATGTCGTAAGAACCTTACAACATTTTCCAAACTTAGCGATAGCTGTAATGTTAACCTAAGAAATAATCACAGACTGTGTGCGCCCCGATTTAGACTCGCGAAGGTTAGCAATTCTTTCATGGGTCAGTGTATTCTCTACTATAATAAGATAGCTCTGGAGATTTTGAAATTGCCATTTGAGCAATTTAAAAAGCATGTTAAAGCGACTTTATCAAAAAAGGGATATTACAATGTTCAAGATTACTTAAATGACAGGACTGTATGGGGTTAATCTAGATCAACACAGGCCTTGCTGTTAATAATTTTGTAATTATTTATTCCTGTAGATATTTACATATACTTAGCAAACGTCATTTTTTGCCTCTTCTCCAAATTGGACCACTGTGGAAGAAGAAGGGCGTAGAAACTCCCACAGATTGATTTTTAGATCTCTTTTAAAATAGGTTGTGCTTAACTAATACAAATATGAAAAATTAATTGTTATGATTAATAAGCAGCAATAAATAATTACAAAATTATTAACAGCAAGGTCTGTGTTGAGCCAGATTAACCCCATACAGTCCTGTCATTTAAGTAATCTTGAACATTGTAATATCCCTTTTTTGACAAAGTCGCCTTAACATGCTTTTTAAATTGCTCAAATGGCAATTTCAAAATCTCCAGAGGTATCTTATTGTAGTAGAGAATGCACTGACCCTTGAAAGAATTGCTAACCTTCGCGAGTCTAAAACGGGGCGCACATAGTCTGTGATTATTTCTTAGGTTAACAGCTATCGCTAAGTTTGGAAAATGTTGAAAGGTTCTTGCGTACATACATTATATTTTCGAAAATAAATTGTCTAGCTACTGTTAGTATGTCAATTTCTTTAAAAAGCTCTCTTAAGGAGTCTGTTCGTTTTAAATTATAAATTGCTCGAATAGCTCTTTTCTGTAAAATAAAAATAGTTTGAATATCCGCTGCTTTCCCCCACAACAAGATATCATAGGACATCACACTATGAAAGTAACTAAAATATACTAGCCTAGATGTAGCCACATCCGTGCTTTGTCTGATGTTCCTAACAGCGTAAGCCGCAGATCTTAATTTACCAGCCTATTTATCTATGTGGGGTCCCCACTGCAATTTGCTATCAATGGTTATTCCAAGAAACTTCGTATCATTTACTAATTCTAATATATAGATATAGATGGCCTTAATGTTACCGAGTTGAGTGGCGTATACGAGTACATGAGGAGTATAGATGATGAATATAACCATCAACCATTTAACTAATATTTAATATCAACCATGATATTCAATAAGCAATATTAACATTAACGAATAAAAATATCATATCAACTACTCCGCTCAAAGTCCACTCCAGGCGGGAATATAACCATCAACCATTAACACTACACAAAATTAACACTAACGTAATAACGAATAAAAATATCATATCAACTTCAGTCAGAGGTTAACAGGAGATTTGAAAACGTCGCGCCTTTTCTCGCTCGGGTCGAATTAGGAGTGGCAACGTCGCAGGATTCATTTAGTTAGGTACACCAAGTTAATCAATTGTATGCTCTATCCCTCTTACGATAGCACACATTTGCTCATTACTTGTTGGGGATATTTTATTCTAAACAAACGGAAGTGATATTTCTGTCGCTTTTTGATTGTATGCTCTCTCTCTCTTACGATAAAACACAGTTTAACATAGTTACTGTTGTTGATATTTTTATTATTATACAACGAAGTGATGTTTCAGTCAGTGAGGTGAATGGTTGATTGAATAAAAATATCAAGTAATATTTTCAACCAACAAAATTATCGATAATTTTTTTTCAGTACCAAAATACCAAAATAATACCAATAATAAAATACCATTAATCAATAATAAAAAACAACCAATAATCTCATCTCTAATGAGGAGGCATAAATACGCAACTAACAGTGGGTGCGTTTCCTGACAGGCTGATGATGAGATCCAAGCTAGCAAAAAATCGACCGAAAACAAAATCTATTTTTTATTGAACAATTTTTTAATAAAAAAATCGATGTAATAAAATAGTATTTTTTAATAATATTCGATTTTTTATATAATCGATTATTTATTTACATCCCAACCTTGATTTGAACCGACGACGAGAGAGAGAAGGCGTCTCCTTAACGTATTCTGTGGGCGTCTCGTGCAATTTTCCCTGTATTTTTTTTTGTACTTCAAAACTACGACGCAACGAACGGCCTACTAGAATGTCCGTCTTGCAATAAATAAAAGGTTGGGATAGTTCACATCGTGTTCAAAACTGTCAAGTTCCATTCGTGTGGCGACCAAATCCGAATCACTTGTGAATTCGGTTAAGTTTCGCTGTTTACACACTAACACGGAGGAATAAATGTAAGTACCTATCCTGTCTATCTTGCTTGACTTTACTGTGCCCATCTTGTTTGGGCCTACAGCAGATGCGCTATTGTTCGAAGGTTGCGTGTGTATCTACTGGCGTCTATACCACCCACATAATGTGATTAGTTTACTGTGGGGTGTGATAATTGCTCGAAGTTCCGTTGCCTTGGGGTTCCCCTGGAATATATGATAATAATGTACTATTAAACCATAGTTCTAAATGAATCAAGATAAAAAACAGGTGTTCATGTGTAATACCCTAGTTAGTAGCACAGAAATTATAATGATATTACCCAGTGGCTTCAATTCTGGATGGTGTCAGTTATCTATACTCAATTTGACTACTCAATATTAAACCAATCTTGTCGTACCCGGGTATTAAAGAAATATAATTATTGATTGAGTTTTTCAATACTAGCACAATTGTATATGACTATCTAATGAGTCTCAGATATGTATTGTTGTCTTATCAATACCGATAAGTCTGTGGGAACTGATGTGTATGCAAACTTTCACCTAAATCATTTTCATTATCTTCTCTATTATTAGGTATCTTCCTTCCTTTTGTTATTGTAACATGTATTTTTTTAGCTGAAAAGCTGACTTCGCAATGAACACAACGTCTACATCCTTTTCTTCTGGTGAGTGAAGAAAAATAATGAAAATATTATAACTGATGAAGTATATTTATCCTTTTTTAATTTAAAAACTTCTTTTAGTTGGTTAATTTGAAATGAAATTAAATGCTTGATATTCTTATTCATCTGTTTTCAATAGGTATTTAAGTATTTTTTAAAAATAAATTAGTTATCTTGCTTGTAACTAAGTAATTATTGAATTATTTTTGTATTTATCATTTAAAATATATCTAAATAAAAATATGAACTTTCCTATCCTAAGTTATGATGACCTCATTTTTAATAACATGTGTTTCCTAATTCCAGAATATTCTTGGTTGAATTCTGGAAGTAGACGCAACTCCATTGAAAGTGTACTCAGCATCCAGGGAAAGGAGACAGGTATGACCATGCATGTGTATGTGTATGTTTGTGTGTATGTGTATTTTTTTGTTTGTTTTTGAATAACACCTCCCCTGCTTTTGAAAAAATCGACTCAATTTTTATATTAAAAGCGACCTCATATAGTATTAATTCTTTGTTGAATTTTGCATATTATAGCAAACATGCTTTGCGTATGAGTGACACATTTTGTATTTGCTGTATGGCGGTCCAAAGGTTAATATTGTTTTACAACTGACAGTTATTAATATAATTAGGTTATGTACCTAATTATATTAATAACTGTCAGTTGTGGTGAAAAAGATAATAAAGTTTTTCCTAAGCACAATGTTAGTTTGAAAATATTTAAAACCTATTTTCTGAAGTCAAAACCTTCCCTAATATTCATCCAAGATTTAATAAGTAAAAATATTTAGTAACTTTATATACTTTTACAACCCACCTTTAGATTTTACACAATTTTTACAAAAATGGGGCTTTTAATAGTAAGAATATGACTCATTCATTACTGTGTATAGTACTTGACTCACTAAGCATTGCATTCAAGTTGAAACATGTTCGAGTTTTGTATTTCCCTCCATAATGCAAAGTCATAATGACTCATCATTTTATTATCTCTGATTTTTCATTGTATTATTTCATAAAACAAAATTTATTTATTGACTATGTTGCACACACTTCCAAAAACAAATAAAAACTTTTTTTGTGTAGGTAGGTACAAACAAACTTTTTAGTTAAATTTTTGTTTTTTTAGTATCACGCGTTTTCCCTTGTCACCAAAATAGTTGTCTCAATAGTTGATGTATGTAGTGTAGATGAGAAAAGATCTTTCCTATTTATTAATGTTATTTAATAACATTGTCAGATGTATCATCATTTGGAACACACTGGAGATATGAACCTGGCACCATCACATGGACGTGTTCAACTGATCACCATCGCTAATTTTATTTAATGGCATAGTAATACTTTGTACTCCAATGCATGGCCTGGTGGTTTTTAATCAATTAATTAATCATTTTTTAATATTTTTTAAATAATTAGTTTTTTATTATTAAGAATTATAAATATCATGATTTGATATTATAATGATAATGCATTGTGGTACAAATTCGAATGAAGGAATGTTTCGTAAGTTTTTTCAACTGAGTAAAGGTTCTGAATAATCCAGAATACACTATTTTTTGCTCAAAAAATAATGTTTGTGTACTTGTGAAACAGTTCTTTTGGTTTTAAAAGTACTGTATTTGGTAAGGTTACAGTAGCTGTAAGTATTTTTTTTCATTTTATATTTTTGTTAGTAATATTGCCAGACATAGGTATAATGTAGTTTCATGAATTGTTAACAGTTTTATTTTGGTTCTACTACTATTGCATGTTATTAATTAGTTAAAATTGGTAATGATGGAATATGATTAAAAAGAAAAGAAAAATATTAAAAAAGAATGTCAAGTTATGAAAGCATTTACAAAAGATTGAGGATATAGATGAAAAAAGTGTTAGAAAAATATCGAAGAGAAATACAGAGCAATAAAAAGAGATTCCAGAAAAAAATACTCTTTCAAGAGAAAAAGAAATAGAGAAAAAAAATAAAAAAAATACAGGACAACAAGAAATAAGAAAAAAGGAAAAATAATAATACAAAAATAGAACCTACACCATATTTTCCTAGCAGAACAGAGGATCCGTAAACGAAGTTCTCAAGTTACTTCAATCAAGTCATTTGGTGCCGTGTAGACTTTTTATTAATAAATTTTCCTCATATATTATCCTTCTGTTTTTCTTTCATCTTATTTTTATATTCGCTTTATTATATTATAATATATGTATATTGCTTTTATTTCTTACTTGTCTCTCGCGATATTTATCTCTTGCCCATTTCTGGTTTTCGTATGCCGTTCCTTCATCTTCATATGTACAGACTACTACCCTTGTAATAGGTATCCAAATAATTATCCCTGCTTAACAATACAGCTTTCTTACAACCAACATATTATACTTTTTTATTTATATCGGTCTATCCAGCCTGCTGCTCCGACTTCTCAGTAAATATGGTAGTTTCCCGATGAGGCAAAACAGATATTTTTTATGAATAGTCAAAAAGCTTAATTAAATAACTTCGGGAGATGAAACAAGAGTGATGAAAACTTTGACGTCATGAAATACATATGTAGAGGGCATATGTTGGGTCAATTCTCATAAAATTACATTTATTAATTGTTATTTGCCTCTGTGCTTTTGCTACCCCGTAGGGGAAAATGCGTGACGCTTTTTTTTTGCATAACTCGTTTTATAACAGTAAAATATATAAAAATGTATAGTGATATTGTAGATGTTTATAGACGAGCCGTTTTGTAATAAATTATGAAATATTTTTCATTATTACTCGGGAACCTAATTACTCCTCCTCTTTATTCCGCCATTTTGAAAACCTTCCATTCCCACGGCATCAACTGACTGTATGGCAACATGTCTCGCCCGGCCCTCTCTCTGACGTTGCTCGTGTCCATAGATGTGGTGCGAGACACGACCGACACCGACTCTCTGTCGTCGCGCGACGTGGAGTACGAGCCGGCGTCGGAGCCCGAGACTGCCGGCCCCGTCAGCGGGGACTCCGACACGGATAGCGAGGTGAGAGTCAGCTGGGGTATAGACGCGCCATGTGGAGTAGGAGCCGGCGTCGGAGCCCGAGACTACCGGCCCCGCCAGCGGGGACTCCGACACAGATAGCGAGGTGAGAGTCAGCTGGGGTATAGACGCGCCATGTGGAGTACGAGCCGGCGTCGGAGCCCGAGACTGCCGGGCCCGTCAGCGGGGACTCCGACACAGATAGCGAGGTGAGAGTCAGCTGGGGTATAGACGCGCCATGTGGAGTACGAGCCGGCGTCGGAGCCCGAGACTGCCGGGCCCGTCAGCGGGGACTCCGACACAGATAGCGAGGTGAGAGTCAGCTGGGGTATAGTCGCGCGATGTGGAGTACGAGCCGGCGTCGGAGCCCGAGACTGCCGGGCCCGTCAGCGGGGACTCCGACACGGATAGCCAGGTGAGAGTCAGCTGGGGTATAGTCGCGCGATGTGGAGTACGAGCCGGCGTCGGAGCCCGAGACTGCCGGCGTCGGAGCCCGAGACTTCCGGCCCCGTCAGCGGGGACTCCGACACGGATAGCGAGGTGAGAGTCAGCTGGGGTATAGACGCGCCATGTGGAGTACGAGCCGGCGTCGGAGCCCGAGACTGCCGGCGTCGGAGCCCGAGACTGCCGGGCCCGTCAGCGGGGACTCTGACATGGATAGCCAGGTGAGAGTCAGCTGGGGTATAGTCGCGCGATGTGGAGTACGAGCCGGCGTCGGAGCCCGAGACTGCCGGGCCCGTCAGCGGGGACTCCGACACGGATAGCCAGGTGAGAGTCAGCTGGGGTATAGTCGCGCGATGTGGAGTACGAGCCGGCGTCGGAGCCCGAGACTGCCGGCGTCGGAGCCCGAGACTTCCGGCCCCGTCAGCGGGGACTCCGACACGAATAGCGAGGTGAGAGTCAGCTGGGGTATAGACGCGCCATGTGGAGTACGAGCCGGCGTCGGAGCCCGAGACTGCCGGCGTCGGAGCCCGAGACTGCCGGCGTCGGAGCCCGAGACTGCCGGCGTCGGAGCCCGAGACTTCCGGCCCCGTCAGCGGGGACTCCGACACGGATAGCTATTAGCCTTCTGGCACAGGTATTTTATACTTAATAGGAGGTCTTTACCTTGTATTAGTTATAAGTAAAAAGTTTTTGAAATAAACAATTTGAATTTGAATTTGAATAGCGAGGTGAGAGTCAGCTGGGGTATAGTCGCGCCATGTGGAGTACGAGCTGGCGTCGGAGCCCGAGACTGCCGGGCCCGTCAGCTGACCAACCCGACTGTCAGATGTTATCTAGCTGCCCTATTAGGCCTCTGACACAGCTTTTCGACTAATACCGAGTAGTGATAGCAACGGGGACTACAGCTTCATCCGAATTACCTAAGCATCCGAAACAAATGCCATGTAGAACGGACACCCATCCAGTGCCCGGACGCCACGGACGCTTCTCTTGTAAGGATTTGTTTTGCCATTCCATTTCTCTCCCAACATATGCCATTTATTCCGGTCCAGTCGTGATGACTATGGCATTAGTCAATATCAACCGGGCTTGTGAACAAGTTGCATCTCATCTCAACCTCATTGACTGCATACATATCCCACCTTTTTCATGCCATTGGAAATAATTTTGTAACCTTTAACAAAAAAAAAGAATCATTTCGTTCTCCCCAGGACTACATAATTAAGACGCGGGTCATCGAAGTCCGAGTGTTGGACGACGGCGACCTGGAGTTCGCGGACTCGGAGCAGACGGAGTCGGACGGCGCGGACAGTGAGTCGGACCTGTGCGGGTACCGGCAGTGCGCGCAGTGTCGCGCGACCAATGCGGACCCGCGTTACCGGTACTGCGGCAAGTGCTTCAAGGTAAAACATATGTGCTGCCTGTGGCCCCGCACCAGGACTGTCTGTGGCGTGGGAACTGGCGGCAGCGACGTCGCCAACTTGTTTGCAACGTGACCGACTTAAGTTGTTATTGTTGACGACCTCTGTGGCGCTGCGGTTGGAGGCTCTGCCCGCCAAGCAAGAGGTCCCAGGTTCGAATCTGGGGAGGAAGAAAAAATACAATATTTCTTAGTTATTATCTGTGACGTCGCTATTTCTGGTTCCCACGACACAGGGTATCCAAGAAGCAATGGATGTGCATGTATATAAATAGTCAAAGAGCCAGGGCAATTTTTTCTTAATTCTCGCTCACATGGCAACGAATGTTCCTATCCAGTCACACACAGACACAATCGAAAAAAGCGTCCTTCTGCGAAGAGTCCGATCAGTGACAGAAATCAGTAACAAGTTGCTAGATCATCACCAGACAGAACTCTGAGCTCTGGAGTGCGTAACTGTAAACGCCTTGCGGTATCCTGTTTGAACTTTGCGAATCCAAATAGCTCGAACAGTATAAGCTATATAAAACCACTTTTATTAATGTGATTACGATACCGTACGATACGGTTATTTACATAATTCCATAAGAATTTTAATTTTCCATTTAAATTTCCATAATTACATATATGTTTATCCCAAATATCTTAATAAATGCTTATCTTTCGCTGGCTGTAGGTATCCAACAACAAATAACTTTTATCGAGATAATGTTTTGCCTTATCATTTTCTTATCAAACCCTCGAAAGCCATCAAAGGCCGCTGATAAAGATAATCTATCCAATTTGATGCTCTCGTCGTTTTTCTTAAAAATATTCAAGAATCATTTTGTTTTTTAAATTAACCTGATTATACATGTCTTGTGTTTTTTGAAATCAATATTGGTAATGTGCTAAAAACTGTTATAGACAGAGAGGGCGTAATTAATAACATTCAGTGTTATGCCTTAATTACATACTCAATTGCAATATTGGTTACATAATACATCATTGTGATATTGCAGAGGCAGATATAAGATAGCTTTAGTTTGGACTTAACATTGTTTATCTACACACGTATCATAAACCCTATTTACTGCATCCAAAAACCGCACGTTACGACCAGTAGTATACTACTTGGTAAAAACTCATTTCTTATCTGAATATTGATACATTATGTTTATGACCATAAAGTATCAATATTTAGACATATTATGACATTCAAAGTTCGAACGCCGACGCCCGCCTGCGTGCCGCCCCTAGTTTGTCTGTGAAGTTGATACTACTGAACAAGCTAAAAAAGTGCAGAGCAATGATCAATGCCACAATGGCACAATGCCGGTCGAACATGCGGTTCCTGAACAGATCAAAGAGAGCTTATGATATGAGTGTAGATAAACTAGTGTATGTACCTGTACATAATTGGGCATTAAAACTCTCGAGTGATATTATTATGAAAATCGCCTGCCCTCCATTATGTATCAGTCAAATAAACTACTATAAAACAACAACAAAATAGGGCAATTTGCACCTTGCACCAGACTTTTGTTAGCCCTTAATTATTAAAAGTTTAAACACAATTTAAGTACAGATATCGCAAGGTTTCTTGGCGCCTGAGCGAGGCTGCCATCTCTCTCTATCGCCCATGTATGCATCTCGCTTGTTCCCATGCGCCGCTAGCCCCTCCAGGGGTCACTCAGGCGCCAAGCAAGTTGCCGTCAGGTATACAACCCGGTCAAGTTACGTAGTCAAGTACTGCAAGGTTATTGCACTGTCAGCCAGGTTCCCACCTAATATGGCCGTGTTGTATTTAAGTTGTGTTTAAACTGTATTTAGCGGCTGTTTAATGTCTGCTCCAAGTCGGCGTTGATGTTTAAATATGTTGCCATCGTGTATCTGCCTCTTCATTGCAGCTCACGCCAAATGTCAAGTTAGCTCTGAAGTTGCCGCGATTCCATCGCAATAACGTAATCAGTAACTCGATGGTCTCTCTGACAACTGCCAAACTTACTGATTTAGGTCATTTAATATACATTGATACATATACTCACGCCTTTTTCCCGGAAGAGAGGTGGGCAGAGATTAAAGACTTCTGTCGCTGCCTCAACATTCACAGATCTTTAGTTCATTGAAATCCTTAAAACAAACTCTAATCAAAATATGCTCGGAAGGCGTATAATGTGCTATGAAGGAAGGCGTATAATATCATTTTTCAAAATTTCAATTTTATTGCTGACATTTTTGATGGCAGACAGAGAATCGAGCTTCATGTACTAGCGGTTGGTACTTCAGAGCAGCTTCAGATGTTTGGCGCGAGCTACCCCAGTGTAATGTTTGTCCTGTATTAATATCTGACTGCATTCTAGGTACGTAAAAATTTCTTCCCTCCGAGACCGAAACGGAAAAAGTCTGTACACAAGCTGACAGACCAAGACTCAGGCGTAGGTTCAGCCAGCGCCAGCCAAGAGCTGAGCCAAAACCACTCTAGCCAAACTGACACGCAATACACGGAACCCACGGATGATTCCACTGTAAATGTTAGCGAACCTAGCTTTAGCAAAGATGTGATATATAGAAGACGCGCGGAATCCGCGGACAGGACCCTAAAACGAAAACGGGATTCTGATTCAGATTCTAGTAGTTGTAGCGATGTAGAAACGAAAAGGAGTAGGACATCAAGAAGCGATGAAGTCGTCGTGCCTCTGATGAAGACAGTCAGCGATCCCTCTCTCACCATAGACACGGTAGACGCGACGAGAACCGCCGCCGCGGATGACAACATGTGCATAATGTGTGTAGCGGAGCCCAAGTCCGGGGTGTTTGTTCACGGCCGCATAGCGCACATATGCTGTTGCTATAAATGCGCGCTAAAAGTATGGGCCAAGTCCAAGAGATGTCCGATTTGCAACTGCAAAGTCAGCACAGTTTTGAAAGCGGTTGTCATGTAGACGAGACACTAACCTTTTGACCGCCATATATCCAATGCAAAATGTGCCACTGACGCGCCAAACAGGTTTGCTGTGCTAATGTCCCCTTTAATTAAAAAAAATAGTGTTGACTATAGCCGACGTGGCGCCAGTTGCACGAGTTTCAGTTGTCGGCCAGCGCCGACGGGGGCGGTCCAAATGTTCATAAGAATTTCGTATTTGCTATCTGTTGGACTCCCGGCTGGTGCTTAGTAAGTCCCGCTCTCGATTCGACTAGGTTAGTAAAACAAGCCGAGGAATAGGTTAAATTCATTGTAAATAATCGTGTAAATAATCCTCCACCGAAAAAAGAGTTTAATATATATTTTCGACGTTTTCGAAAGACGTTTTTTGTAGATTTCTTTGTCCTATGGTTGTATTAATTCATACCAAAAGTAGGGTAACAGCGTACCGTGAAATGGGGTGATTAGACACACAGGGGTGATTAGTGATGGCTCTTATTCTCTCTGCTATGAGTTCCATGCCTATTCATCCCTAGATCTTTACCCACCCCATTTTACACTTAAATTCGGCATTTAGAATACTTTTTTTTAGTTATTTAGGTTAAAAATGATAAAGATGCGTTAATTTGTTTATCACGCTTACTTTAGTTAGGATGAACGTTATATGCGTTTGAGATTTAAGAAAATTGAATGCTTAGTTAATTAGCATTGTACTAGTACTAGTACTACTTGGTATGTTCTATATATATCCACCCACCATTACTTCCTACCGCGAATAAATAAATAATATTCGTTTTACAGAGTTATATTTTTTAGAGAGATAATATTTTATTTTTTCCAAATTATATCTCTATGGTGTTTGTTGTTGTAGCTTATTTTTTACTTGCTTTAGATAGCTATTTAAATGCTATATAATTTCGTTATTTGAATGATAGTTTTGTCAATAAGTTAATAGAGGTGCGTATTTTAACTTTTTAAAAAGCTATTAATAAAAGTATTTTCAGCCAGTGTATGTGTAGAAATATAGATTATTCTAAAGCTCTACAATATATCATGTCAGAAGTGCCTTCTTGTACACAATGTACAAGCGATAAATACTCATCTCTATTAATTATTTTAATGTCCCATTCATTGTCAATTCGTTAAATGTACTTTTAATTTTAAATATATAAAATATAATCTTCTAAGGTTCGCTAACTTAGTAACCCACACTTGTTACAAACATTATTTAAAAAAAACATAATTGAAAAGAAAATCATGAAACGATCGATAAAACTAATAAAACCTTTCTTTCAGAATTTTTGGAGTTTTCTTGAATCTACCCTCAGCCCTCAACCTTAAGTAAACTTAACAAATCCTACTGATTTTATTTACGATTCTTATGATTTATAGATATTAGGTGCTTAACTATGAAATCGGCGTTTTGTTTGGAGAAATTGAAGTTAACTCAATTTTCAGTAGAAACATTTTTGTATTCTTTTTAGGAATGACAGATCCTAATTTTATAAACTTTGTGTGTATGAATGAGACAACATTTAGCTAACAGAAAATTTTATATAATTTTTGAAAAGTGTCAGCTGTAAAAAAATATTATGAATATTATCATGAAAATGGATGACATTTAGGAGGCACTGATTTTGAAGATAACATTTTAGTTATCAAACTGAAAATTAAAAGATTTAATAAGTAGATGTAAAATATTGAAATTAATTTTAAAACAATAAAAAAAAACTGGAAATAGCTATTGAATTACTCGAATTATGAACTCCTGAATCTGTAAGAAAAATTCGCCAATTTCATAGGTAAGCACCCAATATAATAGTTTTATTTATTTATTTATTTATGAACAGGGACACAATAATGCAAATCACTTTATTCTAGTTGTAAACCTACTATATACACAGTCAGGTCATAAGTTCTGTCACACAATAAAAACTTTTGAATTTAGAACGCTGGCCACAAAAAAGTTTATTGAATTCGAATTTCGAATTTTTCATGAAAATAAAAATGTGTACTTTTTAGAATTTTCCTCATTTTTAAATATGGAGTGGACACTTAAAGAAGACCGTGTCGCAGTTATTGCGTTGCATCGTTGCGGTTACGCGCCAATTCAGATTTTCGACTTACTGTAAAATTTGAATATAACCAAAATATTCGTTTATCGTACCATAAAACGATATAATGAAGACTCTAGTGTAGATGACAGGTCAAGAAGTGGTCGCCCTCGCTCTGTTGGGACTCCAGCAGTGATAAAAGCTGTGAAGGCGCGAATTCAAAGAAATCCCATACGTAAGCAGGAACTGTTGGCCCTTCAGATGGGGTTAAGCAGGAACACGGTGAAAAGGGTGTTAAATGAAGACTTAGGGCTTAGGGCATATCGAAGAAAAACAGGACATCGTTTGGACGCTCGTTTAATGGACCTGAGACTGAAGAGATGCCGCGCTTTCTTGAAGCGGTACGCGGGAAAAAATCATCGGGAAATTCTTTTTTCGGATGAAAAAATTTTCACCGTGGAAGAGAGCTACAACAAACAAAATGATAAGGTGTACGCACACAGCAGTGAAGAAGCGAGCAACCGTATTCCGCGTGTCCAACGAGGTCATTTTCCATCCTCGCTCATGGTTTGGTGAGGAGTCTCTTATTGGGGCTTAACTGAGGTACATTTTTGTGAGAAAGGCGTAAAAACGAATGCAGTTGTGTATTAAAATACAGTCCTCAAGAACCTTGTGGAACCTGTTTCTCATACCATGTTTAATAACAGGCACTGGGTATTCCAACAAGATTCTGCGCCAGCTCATAGAGCGAAAAGCACACAAGACTGGCTGGCGGCGCGTGAAATCGACTTCATCCGGCACGAACACTGGCCCTCCTCCAGTCCAGATTCGAGTCCGTTAGATTACAAGATATGTCAACACTTGGAGGAAAAGGCCTGCTCAAAGCCTCATCCTGATTTGGAGTCACTCAAAGCATCCTTGATTAAGGCAGCCGCCGATATTGACATGGACCTCGTTCGTGCTGCGATAGACGACTGGCCGCGCAGAATAAAGGCCTGTATTCAAAATCGCGGGGGTCATTTTGAATAAACTTTATTACCATTAGAATCTATGTTTTATTAAGTTCATTTTGCTATATAAATGTTTACATAAATAATAAACATGTCTAAATTATTTCATATTGCATATGTGACAGAACTTATGACCTGACTATGTATATATATTTCATCGTACGATTGTCAAAACCGTTTATAATCTAACGTTTTTTTCTCGTTAGTTTACAAACTATCGATAAATCGTAAACTGTACCGTACTGCTTACGATATGACGCGTTAGTTTATAATAAAACCGTTAAATAGTAAACTGGTTTAAACTTGAATTGTAAAGGAAATACCAGGGCAAACACTGCGGTAGCTTAGGTGAAGACTAGAGGGGGCGAGCGCAGTGAAGCCCCCAATAGTCTTCGTGTTAGGTTGACTTGTAAGAACAAAAGAAACTTAAATTCTAAACCCTGTCGGTCTGGTTCACAATTAGTCGATGGTTTACAAACTGACGGTTTTGACAATCTTACGGTGACATATACAAATGAATTAGTTAGAGTAAACATGAGATCCACATGAACGTGAGAAGGTGAGTTGTTGTTGGCACACTGCCTCTTTGGGTTAGAACTTTGTTGACCGCACTACACGAACCCAAACCTTTGTTGTTTGCTGGCAATAAAAATAGTTGGCAGGTAAGTAGATGTAGTTCGCGTCAGGTTGGGATGGCGCTTGGAAAGACATCATAAATTATGATTTAAACTTTCGAGCCCTGGTCCTGGTTATGAGGCATCATGATTTTGTACCTCATGCCATTTTAATAAAATTTAAACAGTGACGTCACCAGGGATTAAGTAAGTTGTGGCGAATGAAGTAGACGTGTAATCCGCTAAGCAATGGGGGACGACAAACACTCTTGTACCATGGTCTTTCTTGAGTGCCATCCCAACCTGACGCCAATCATATCTACCTACCTACCTGCTATCTTTATTGCCAGCAAATATTCATCAATACTTATATCAGTGACTGAAATAGAATACCTACTCCAACTTATGAAATAATATATTTTAATGTTACTCTCAACTTGCCTTACATTAGGTAAAATGAATTTTATGAACTTTGTCTTTTTTGAATTCAGAAGGAAGTTATTGGCAGTAAACCAGTCTAGTACTCGCATTAGTGACGTATCATCTGCAAATAATACTCTCTGACATGTTTTGTACCCTGAATGGAAAATCATTTACATACACGAGGAAAAGGGACGGACCCATAATAGATCCCTGTGGGACTCCCATCTTCACCTGAGAACCCTATGATTTTGTCCTATTAATGTCAGCTTTTTGAACCCTCCCTTCTAAATACGATCTCATAAGCTTAGAGCTATTGCCTTTTATGCCGTAGTGTTTTAGCTTTAAAAGCAATGTTTCTTGGTCTACACAGTCAAATGCCTTGGACAGGTCACAAAAAACACCTATAGCGTCCCTGCAATCTTCCCACGCATTAAAAATATGTTCAGCATCTGTTGTCGACCGCCCTTTTGTAAATCTAAACTGCTGGCTATGGAAAATTTGATGCACATTGAAGTGCGCCAGCAACTGACCCAATATAATCTTCTCAAATATTTTACTTAATACGGGTAGAACCGAGACTGGTCTGAAATTTGTGGGGTCACCCCTATCGCTGCTTTTAAATAAAGGTACTAGTCTGCTGTGTTTCATGAGATCAGGGAAAGTACTCTCATCTACACATTTATTGAAGATTTTAGCTAAATGAGGGGCAAGTTCGTCTATCACCGAGCTAATCATTTTTGCTGACATGCCCCAGAGATCCTCGGATTTTTCAAATTTAACAACTTAAATGCTTTAATTATGCCATAGGGCTCAATATATGCGAATGAGAAATCTTGATTGCACTTTTGAACATTGTCTTTTAAAAATGATGCAGCAAGATCCGGAGGCAAGTCTAGAGAAGCCGTAGTAACAATTGGAACATTTGTAAATGTAAAACTAAAATGTAAAACTGTTCAAATGCGGCCGCGATGTCATCGTCAGAAGTTATTAGTTTATCTTCAATCTTAAGTAAAAAGCTACGGTCTCCTGATTTTGTTTAACCTGCTTCTCTATTCATGATATTGCCAAATTGTTTTAGTTTTATGCGACGATGTAAGAATCTTCATTTTATGTGTTCGCACTTAGCTTTATGGCAGACGGCCCTAAATATTTTTGAATATAATTTTACATGTTGAATAAAAATTGGGTCATGTTAGCTGTTTTTTTGCCATAATATACACTTTATTTATTGTAGTTTGTGTATCCCTACTTTTACGGATTCCTTAATTGTTGCCCATTCACTAAACCCTACTTTACTATCGCTATTTGTAAGTTTATGTAATTTGAAATTGTTTTCAAAACTATCTGAAAGTTTGTTGAGTAAGTCCGTATAGTGATCATTCGCTTTTAGAGTATTAATTTGAGTAGGTAAGCTAGGTACTTTGTAAAACTTGTTTAAATGTTTTTTTTTTGTTGTGATTAGCACAAGACTACTTCCTGTGATTTTTAATCTACTTCTAAGTTGACAATTTGCCCACTGTGATCAGACTTTAAACAATTTATTATACACTTTTTCAAAATTTCGCAACCGCAGAAGACGTCGTCAAGGCAGGTTGCAGTAGTTTCAGTTATTCTTGAGGGCTCTGTGAAGATATTGACTAAATTGAATGATTTAAAAATTATTATTAATTAAGTATGCAACGGGGAGTTCACCAGCAAGTCTATATTGAAGTCACTGCAAATGACTACGTTTTTGTTACTAGAAGCTACTCTCAAGACATCCTCCAATACTGATTCAAATATACCATACTGGTAGGGGGTTTGTATATGCTTACCTACTACAATGTGTCTACCAAGTTCAACACACGATAGTTCCATTAAGTACTTTCTCAACAGAAAGTCTGCAAATATCCTTGCGCTCTTTAAAATTTTGGCCATTTTTTACCAGTAACTAAGGATCCTCCGTGTATTGCAGACTTTCTATTGCAGCAGCTAGTTGATAGTTGTGTACAGAGAAATTCATTTGAGATTCAAGTAGCCAGTGTTCTAATAGGCAAAGTATGTCTACTCTGTATTGCTCCAAGAATAGTTCTAGCTCTAGTAATTTGCCAGAAAGCCACCTTGTAAGTTGTGATTTACTAAAACCTATTGCGTTATGGGGACTTTTCTGTTGTCTGCCCTGACAATTTAAATGAGTTAAAGTTAATTTACTTACATTAGTGTTGGCTGTTTTTAAAACCTCAACGTACAAAAGTTTAGCAGAATTATTTTTACATTCGTCATTTTCTACGGGCATCCTAGTTATTTTCTCAACAACAACAGGGTCATAAATATTGAATGCCAATAATTTGGCAAGCTGTCGTTGAGATGACGCAGGTACATACATCGTATCCCTAGTCAGTATAAAATTTCGAATATACTTATTCGTATCAAAATATAATAGACTCGGTCCCGATGCCCAAAGGTCGAGTTATACATAAGCCGGTTGAGTCTAGAAACCCGTTATTTTGTGCCTCTGATGGAGCTTTGGAATAGGGAAACCACACAGAATAATTTTCATTGCCCGGAGCGATACTATAGATTCAAAGTAATTAATCAAATCGTCTTGTGGAACTCCCGTGCGGGAACAGCATTTGTATAAAATAGTCGTATTACTGTCATACTTATTGGTATGGTAACTATCGACATTAACCAACTCAGTAAAAATGGCAGTAAAACTTGACTTGGACTCTCGATAAACATTAACTTCCTTCTGGTGCAGTTGGGTAAAATATACGCTATGTACAGCAAAGATGTTTGATGAAGTTAAACGAAGGAGTTTCTGTAAATATCATCTTTAGAAGTTTCTTGAGTGTTGGTAGTGAGTGGATCAGCAACAAAAGTTCGATGTTACGAAAAGTCTGGCCATAGTCCATTGGAATGTACTACTGATTGATATGATGATTGAAGACGCATGTGCACAAGCATTGCATTGAGGTGATACGTGTTTTTTTTCGAATCCATTTACTCCACTATAAAGTCATCTACAGATTTGATTGGGTTAACGTTTGTTGAGTAATTGATTAAGATTTTCACAGGGAAAACCCGATTGGGTGAATTTTTCTCAATAGAATGTAATTGCGAAAAGACCTATAAATTGTTTTATTTTTTCCTGTAATTCTAAAATCCTAACTTACTTCATTGCGGAATTGCATTCAAAATGTGGATATTATGTTATAGTAAACTCTCCTAGAAAAAATTTTTGAAAAAATAGCGTAGTTAGTTAGTTAGTTTATTTTTAAACAATTTTTATGTGGTTTGGCGCTACGTTATGTATGACATTTTTCCCCGATTGCCGTCCTTCTCACACTGCGTGTCTTTCCGCCTGGAGTAACGGGGACCTTTGCACGGACGAGGTATCCCCTTAACAAGGTCGCCTCACGCACATTGGCGGGAATTACTGCAAATATGTACCTACCTTACATGTATAAAAAATGACTAGTATTTAATCGCACATCAAAAATACTGATTTGCACAGCAAAAAAGGATCAGCGTGTTCAGCGCATTTTATGTGTACTCAAGTTTATGTTTTAATTTAAGTATTTTTTGTTGTTCTTGCATGTTCAACCTAACACGAAGGATAAAGGGGGCTTCGCTTCGCTCACCCCCTTTACCCTTCACCTAAGCTACCGCAGCGTTTTGCCCTGAAATTTTCTCAGTATTTTTGATGTGCAGTTTAATACTTCCCTTAAAAAAATACTACTGCGCATTCAAGGCCACCTCATAATTCGTGAAGTGACGTACAATTTGTACTTGTACCTACAAAGAGTAAATGAGAGACCTACATACAAAGAATAGTCCAGCAAGTGTAACCTGACTGGACGAGAAGAGATCCCGAATCGTAATTGGGTTAAATTGGGCCAGCTCAGGCCAGCTGCAATCGTCACCGGGCATTTTTGGTTCCGTGAGTAAGTGGACAAAAAGAAGTGAAAGAACCGTTGTAGTTATGAACAACATTTCCCCCCTCCCTGCCTCGGGCCCTCTCTCTTGGTGACTGAGTGAGTGACTCATTGACTCGCGGTGGGGTATGAGAAGAGGAACGAGCTACTCTTAGATGAAATACTTTACATAAGTAGTGTTGCCGCACTATCGATAGTTTTACAATCGATAGTTGACCTCGAAAATCATCTATAATATCGATAGGGCTATCGATAGTATCGATACAATCGATACTATCGATAGTATCGATAGCTGTTTTAGTACAATACTATTGACACACAGCAATACTATCGATAGTATCGATAGTATCGAATTTCAATATTGAAACCACTATCGATAGTATCGATAGTATCGATAGTATTGCTACTGACTATTGCAGGAATAGACGATACTATCGATAGTATCGATACTATCGATAGTTTTGTACTATCGATAGTGACCTTAAATTCAATAGTATTGGTTATGAATATGAGTTGTTGATGTAACTGATGTGATGCGAAGTGAAGAACATGACATGGTTCCTAAATCAAGTAATAAATAAACTAGATTACGTAATTTACGACAACAATAAAGGTGTACTCTGTAATGGCTTCAAAACGTAAATTATACATGAAAGGTAAGTACGGCCACAATCAATACTCTTGTTTATTTGGTATATGTATATAGGCTGACATTTAATTAGCTGACCATATTTTTGGGAATGATAGTACCCATTAATACTACTATCAATCCCCAAAATATGGTCAGCTAAATAAAAGTCAACCTGTCTAGAGGTACGTGTTAGTTACATCGAAGGGCGCTTTAAATTTATGCGTTTCTTGGCGGCTGGCTGCCCCGGTCCTCAGCGGTGCGTTAGTCGCACTGCACACGGACGTTCACCTTTTTTCATTCAAAGCACTGCGCTGCGGACCGGGGCAGCCAGCCATCAAGAAACTCATAAGTTGAAAGCGCCGAAACTGATGGTATTGATACATTATTTATTTATTTTTCAGATAGTGACGTGGACCCTCAACTCATTGATAGTCCACCTTTATTTACGGAACCACTGGACTATAATTATATCAAATCAGGTAACCGAAAAAAACTTATCTATTTAAGATATTAAATTATCATCTAAAAAAAGAAAAGATATTAAGATGTTTGACGTGACGCTAAGTATGTATGTTAATATGTTTCTTATTCAATATGCTAACCAGAAGACTTTCCCTAAGGAATTTGGGTCCATATATGCTAAAAACTCTTCGGTCATCTATAAACTGACGCAATTAACTAACACTACGAGTACGATACTACGATCCGTATTTTTTGGCATTCCGGGTCTATGTTTCATAAGAAAAAATGTCCAGTTATCGATACAGAATTACTGTCAAGAAAACATAGTCATTTCTAACCAATTTTTGTATCCCTATGGCAGATTCAGATAACCACCCTGAAATGGTTATACCACAAGACAGTCAACGATTCGGCGATGACACGCAGGATTTTACAATTTGTGATGATAATGCAGGTATGGTTCAGGATAAATGAAATATGATGATTTGTTTATACCTATTTATATTATCATTTTGTTGAAATTATCTGTAACTAACTTATATCACATTTGCAGATAACGCAGAAAATCAACATGAAAACAAAGAAGAAATCAATATTAAAAAAAACTGTTACACACAAACAGAAGTAAGTATGGATTCTCATGCAAAAATTGATGATAACAAAGAAAATGGATCAGAAGAAGATAATGAAGGGCAAAATTCAGTTACTTGTGTTCATTGTATCTTCGATGAAGAATTGGACAAAAGGAATTATTATTTTGGTAATCTATTGATCGGTGAATTACAATTTTTGCCACCATGTATTCGTTCAGAAGCATATATGGAAATTTTGAAATATGTTGATTCTTTAAAGAAGAAACATAGAGATGAACATAATGATAAAATACAGGACTAGATTAAAAATACAAAGTTACTTTGTTAAATGATTGACAATTGTGATTACAGTTTATATTTGGGCTTGAAAGACAATAAACAATAAAATTATTTTGGCTTTCTTTTTGTCCCAATAAACGTTAAAAAATATATAAATTCACAGGCAAAAAAATATATAAATCAGAACAACTTTCCCTAAGAACCATGGGCCTGTAATCTTATGTAAGTACAAACTTATGTAGCCTACCTCTACAGTACCTACTCAATGATGGTTAAAAATATTTGACTTTAACATACCCTACCCATGTTTCTTGGGGAACGTTATTTAATTTAATGGAACTGAACAACTTACAAAATTAAAAGCGCGCTGATTTCAATAGTTTTTAAGAATCATTATTTTCCAACAGTCTGTGGTTTTCTTTAATGAAAATTAATTCATTTATATGATCCGCACCTAAGCGATTGCGTCGCTCTACAATTATCTGACCAGCCGCTGAAAATATTCTTTCAGCTGGCGTTGAAGTAGCTGGAACGCATAAATATTTTAAGGCAATGTTTTTTAAATTGCTATGTGTATACGACCAGTATTCTATCGGATATTCTGTCTTGTCAATAACCGGTCTCGATGTGTAGCGGCTGATTTCGACAATAGAGTCTGCAGTTACATTGGACCTAACTGTGGAGGACGATGCCTCATCAAGGTAAGAGAGTAAATTAAGCTTGTTTTTTTTTCTTGGTGTCGAGTTTATCGTTTCTGCTTGCGGCGCTTGTTCAGCATCTGCTGTATTAGGCGATGGTGACATGTCGTTTTGCATTGCCAAGTAGGTAGCATATTCTTTCTGAACGACATTAACTGCCCTTTCTGCTTCTGAATCTGTTTTAAATCCCAATTTCTTAAAATGTGGATTTAGGAGGGTGGCAATTATACATGGGCTTCGTAATTCATACGGTTTTATCTTCACATATGTATGTTTTCTTAACGTTTCAATAATCTTACTAGACGATTCCAAGAATGTTTCTCTTTCCAATTGAGCAAACTTGATCAACAACCCTTTTATGAGAGGAATGATCATAGATATAGTACAGTACGTTTCTCCTGATACAGCTTCGGTACAGGAGTCAATTGGCTCAAAAATTTTCACTACTTCTTCTAGAAGAATGTAATCTTCTGCCGTTAGACTCGTTGGCGCCCTTTGATGTCTGGCTAAAACGACTGATATTTCGTCTCTGACTTCGCCAATTCTGTTGAGCATCTGGTATGAACTATTCCATCTGGTGTCAACGCTCTGTATTAAAGTTAACTGTGGTTTCTTTAGTTCTTTTTGGAGAGATTTCAGTTGACCAGTAGCTAAAGTGCTATGCTTAAAAAATGAAACTATAGTTTTGCATTTATCAAGCAATTCCTTTAGAGCAGTGCATTCCAAGTCGTGAATAGTATGTTTTATTACCAGATTTAAGGAATGCGCAAAACATGGCAGGTGTCTTATTTGTAACTTTTCAGCCGCTTTAATCATTACTGCAGCGTTGTCGGTAACCATAACAACAACTTTATTGCGGCACTTAAATTCATCTAAAATCGATGCAATTACCTGCAAACAAAAAAATAAATAAAATAAAATAATGTAGGTATTCAAGGTGTAAATGAATTAACGCAAAATGAGAACTACCTTGTTAGGGACATCATTCTGAGCAACTTTTATTGTGAAACCGATTTGATCAGAGCAATTTTTTTTCACTTTCTCCATACAAATCAGCTGATCCACTCAGGCCAAAATGTACTATAAAGTGAAAAATCAAGTTGCTCTGATCAAATCGGTTTAATAATGAAGTAGTTTCTCATTTTGCGTTTATTCATTCACACTTTTTACAAAACAAAAATATTGTAGGTATAGCCACATTATTAATAAACAACAATTATTGTGTTGAGAGCTTCGTGGTCTAGTTTTTACATGTTACTTAACGCACACGATCTCTTATGCTGTACGCGTACCACTTAAGTATAAGCCACGGATGCTATTTAGTGAATATAAATTGCAAACGATCATGCGGATAAGCAACATCTGTCTGAGATAGTAACTGGTGACCCTTTTCTACAAGACACCTACTAGCAATCAAGTTGCATACAATAGTTCAAAAACGCGGACTCACCCGGACACGCCCCGTTGTAAAATAAATCATCCCTTTTACTTACATATAAATCAGAAATATAATGAAACAGTTACTCACAGAGGATATATTATCTGCGTCGTGGTGACCTTCAACCACCACTGCTGCTAATAGAACAGACTCAAGCCTTTTGTTGATAATTAGATGTCCCGTTACGGCAAGAATACCGTCATTGCTCGCTGAAGTCCATGCGTCAGTAGTAATGGCCAAATGTTTGATTGATTCTATAATTCCCAACAATTGCAGCTTCATTTTTGAATACATTTTTGGAAGCAGTTTAGTAGATAACATAGTCCTTCCAGGCATTTCATACTTTGCGTCCAAAGCAGTTACAAATTCCTTTAGACCTTCATGGTCAGATAGACGAAGGGGCTGCATGTCTATGGCTACCATTTTAGTAAATTTTTTGTCGAGCATCTTTTTTCTTGTAGAATTATTTGAGTATTTTTGCACATTTTTTGCCTGGATTTCACTACTGTCCTCTTCATTTTCATTTCCAGCGCAGCTTGAAGCAGATGTTATTAATAGTTGCGGGTGTTTCCTTTTCAAGTGGTCTTTCATATTCGAAGTATTATTACAATACTTGAATTCTAATCTGCAGTTTTTGCAGATTACTTTATCTTCGTTCTCTTTTTTAACATAATAATTCCACATAACTGATTTTCTTTTCTTCGATGCACTTTCAGGAGTTTCTGATTCCATTTTAGACACGATTATTTAACGATACGATACACACAACACAACAGATACACCACCAACTGATTCACGCTGTCAAGAAATGCACAAACACAAATTGAATGCCCCGTATTTTATCAATGTACCCACTTAAGCTTAATATTTAATGCTGCCAGTTTAAAAAGAAATTGACCGACAAACAAGGTTTCATTAAAATTACATTATTGTTATTTTATATTCCAATCTACTACTAAGACTATATTATCTTACCAATACTATTGAATTTAAGGTCACAATCGATAGTTTAAAACTATCGATAGTATCGATAGTATCGATAGTATTGACTGTTCTTGCAATAGGCGGTAGCAATACTATCGATACTATCGATACTATCGATAGTGATTTCGATATTGAAGTTCAATACTATCGATACTATCGATAGTATTGCTGTGTGTCAATAGTATTGCAATAAAAAAGCTATCGATACTATCGATAGTATCGATAGTATCGATACTATCGATTGCCTATCGATACTATTGCTTTTGCCTCAACTATCGATAGACTATCGATAGACTATCGATAGTGGCCTATCGATCGGCAACACTATACATAAGTAGGTGATCAGGATTACGTCACCATAAACGTTAACGATGCCTACTCTGATACTCTAGAATCTACGCAAGTACTTTATTATTACAGGAACGTTATATAGGCTTCGAAAAATAATGAAAAGTGACGACGGTCCAACTCAATTTGAAAGTTATTAGGTTGTATAGTGGATTTGCATTATTATGTGGTAGGTACCTAGCGAAGTTTAGGGGGTGTTGTTGTAACAATACCAATTTGGCTCATCTTCTACATATGGGGATCCGGCAGTGTCTCCGCCAAGTCAAGCAAAAAAACTGGCATTGATACCTAACATCCGTTTCTCGAAGCGACGAAGTAACCAATAAATAAATTTTAGTTCATTTTATTATTTAATTTTACCTACCTAGAGTTATAACCTAAATAGATATAGTTGGTAGGTATTTCTTTGTTTTTATGAAACCTACGTGATCACTGATCAATCAAGCTCTTTCTGCATTTCCTCAATAACATTCCACGGCTTTCATTGTTTAATTGTAATACAAAAGGTTGACAGGAAATGATTCATCGGATTTACTCAAGAATAATAATTCCTACATACCTACTCGTTCCATATTATCGGACAGCGAGCCTGCCACCCCCACCCTATTGGATTGCATGTAGACCTACCAAGTTATGTTTACCGCTACGTTTCAATCCCATAACTCTTATTTGATCACTCAAAAAGGCTATTATGTATTATGTAGGCGGTTGGAGATAAGTTGGCTGTACGTTGAGTGGCTGCAAAGCGAGCGGCAGACGACACGACACGACAACAAAATTCACTCAGTCTCGTTTTGACGTCCGTGGCGTGAGTGTCGCATTAAGCGTTCCGTTATTTTTATCCTTCAATAAATTACCTGGTAAGTAAAGCTCTTAATTTTTATTTTAACTTAGTTTATTAATATCATTTCTACCTACTAAAAGAATTCGGACATGTAATTTCAGAGTTATCGAATGTTTCGTCAAAGGGTTGCTCTCCCCAAATTACCGGCCGATACCTACCTATTGAATTGGCTTTTCGCTGTATCCAAGACGTTTCTAAAATCATGAACTTGTTCTTGGATTTCTGGATTTCATCGGTTTTTGTGGAGCGGGGCGTGGTGAATATTTATCTTGAATTAACGGAACTGATTCTTCCGTTGGTTTGCTGTTGCGCCCCGGTCGGAATCGTTCGGATTCGTCAGAGTCGTACCTAACGTGGGAGCGTCAGGCGGCCAGACGGCCGGCACAATGATTTCATCCTTTTACGCTTCATACAGACAAGTTTGTATGTGAGTAAGTTGGTAATGGTAGGTAGGTACTTACTTGGATTGGTATTCTTGTCGGATCGAGCTTGTATGCATTTTTATTGTCCGTTGAATATGCCGAGTTGACGTTAACACGCTCTTTGTTTAGAATATCGATGTGTTGTTGCGTTGGTATGCATTTCCTTAGTGCAGCGTTACGAAAACAAACGTCAAATCCCATACATTTTTGTTTTTAAACAAGTGTTAAACGGGAGTTTATTTTTTAAAACCCTCTGCATGTTCTACTACTCCTCTACGTCTAATATTAGCTGCAGGCAAAATATCTAAAAAACTACTTAAAGTATTTTTAGGTACACCCTACGTACCCTATTAGTTTGATACTGATTTGATTGAATTTCCTGTATACTGACGTCCAGAATTGTCCTCGTATCGTTGACAAGTACAGTATTAACGCTAGGTTAGTACTTGGTACCTACCTACCTTCATTGATAATGATTATATTAATCATACAAATAACCTAAGAAAAGTTGCAACAGGAGAATTAAGGGGAAAACACAAAGGCATGTAGGTACCTACCTACATTTTAAAGGGGAGCTAGGGGATTGAAAGCTAATTCATAAGAAGCACAAGTGAATTTTTGATACTCACTAGAGCCATAAAGTAATTTAATAACATTTCAATCCAAATTAGGTACCTATAAGAACACTGTTGAAACCAGCGCGGCGCTGGTTTCAACAGTGTTCTTATATTCTTCAACAGTTCAACAGTATGCTGGCAGCGCCTTGTTAGGCATTACGAATTTCGTGGTCCGTCAAGCAAGCGCGATTCTATGTGTTATGCTAATAAAGAATACAATTATAACTAAAGAATCAGTGCAATGTCGTTGAACTTGGCAGCTCTTACATTTGAAGCCTATCCTAGCTAGCAGAATACAATAATTTCTAAAACGATGATTCAAATTAATCAATGATTACAGATACATTAGTAGATATAGAGAGATAGTCTCTAAGCATGTTTTATTAAACTGTTCGATTTTACAATCTGGTTAACAAGTTTTCTTCAGCAAAATACTTAAAACGACATCCGAATATTACTTTTCTTGTTAAAATAACGAGGAACCCTTGAAACCGTTAGCATGCTATTAATAGCTTGATGACTAACAACTTACAGACCAAGCACATGTTGTAGGTATACCAACCACACATTCCTAAGTAGCAGTAATGACAGACTATTAGAGTTATCGCTTCAGGGTAGTCTTTTAGGGATTTGTCAAGTTCACAGGTGTGTTTTGTGTTTGGTTGGAAGGAACAATATGTAATATTACTAATAATAAGTAATATATTTAAAGTGATTCCATTGAATGCTTCTTTTGCTTTTTTTTTCAGGCCTATAATACCACAAGAAGCTAAGTCTCTTTTCGTGGTTCTAAAAAGTTTTGACAATCTTGGAGATTTCTAAAGCCAAAACTTGATCGATTTCGATTTTGTAAGTGCGTTTTTAGCATGCAGTACGGTAATTAAGTCTGCAAATCCGATAAAAGCCGAAACCGAAACCCACATGCAACAGTATTACAAATCGGTGTTCAAAACCGGTTCGTCTTAATTCCATCGATCGGAAACTCAGCTTTCGCCGCTTTCACGCTTCAGACGCGCTATACCGGCGTCATACTCCTCGATGGACGAAAACTGCAATTAATAGAAAATAAACTGTTTACCGTCTAATTATGAGTTAATGTCGCTAACGTGTTAAGTTATGCCTGTAAATAACTTAATTGTAGCGTTTGCGTGTTGACACTATACTATGCATTTGTCTACCTTATGGCATGGTCATCATGATTCATTTGCACATACTAGATTGGTATCGAATCCATTAATTTTGACGCCCATGATGAAAGAGAAAAAATCACATTTTTTTAACAGTAGAGTTAGCAGTCTGTTAACCTTACTATTGTAGGGCTTATGTTTAAACAATTACCAAAAACGCACCTATTTTACTACCAATAAATTCGAAATGTCTGCCAGAATGGATCCACCAAATTGTGTTTGGATAAATGATCACCAAACTTCTTTTTATGTTTTGTGTACTTAAGTTTATGTTTTAAGTATAATAATAATAATAATAATAATAATAATACCTTGGACACCTTTTACACACATTGATCTAGCCCCAAACTAGGATTCCCTGTATCTTGGGTACTAGACAACTTGGCTAATACACATACTTATATAGATAAATATTATACTTAGATAGATAAACAACCATGACTAGGGTACAAACATCCGTTCTCGTCAAACAAACATTTGCCCCCACCGGGACTCGAACCCGGGACGAACTATGTTTTGTTGTTCTTACATGCTACCGCAGCCCCCTTTATCCTATTTTGCCCTGATATTTTTTGCAACTTTTGGTGTTCATTTATCCATTTTGGGTAGGAAAAAAATATTTTGGTGATCATTATATTTGTTGCCCTATTGTAGGCTCTACCGTATAAATTCAAAACAATAGTAACATTATATTTGACTAATACAAATCGACTTGGTTGAAAGGACATTATGACTGGTGAACTAACTGATTCAAAAGACGTTTTGCTTCAAGGACCATCTGATCCTAAATATCTTAAGGTCATGGGTGAATTTACATGGACTTGGATGTTACTAATATCCAACACAAGGAAAAGGTAACAAAATCACTGGACAACACTCCTGTCTAGTCTGGAATGTGGAAGGGAGAAGGCCTCTACAGGAATCAATATCCAGGCCTGGACCAACCGTACAACCTAGTCCCTACCTATACTCTTATACCTAATGGGTACCTACACTCACACTCATAAAGGGTAGGTATATATACATAAGGGCATCTCATGTTCATCCATGCCATCGACAGGCATTGGGGTTTGGGGGAGTGTTAGAAAAAGGACATCAATTTCGGCCACCTGAATTGAATTTATTCTTTTTGGCGCTCAATCATATTCAGTTGTGATTACTTGTGATTGAGATGTGACGGGAATAAAAAATGGGAATACTTGGATATTATTAGAATGTATGCACATTTTTTTTGCGTCCAACTAGCTAACTAGGTACTCCGGTTTAAATCACTTCTTCTCTACTTCGATGTTATAGTTTGTAACTACTTGTCTGTGTCCCATTTATTGTAACTCTTAGCTAAGTTTTATAATACTGTTACATTGCACCCGTGATTTTGTATTCTACTTACCAAAAACCCTCTTGCTTGAGCTAAACCCTAAACCAACACGGAATTAATTAGATTCCCCTAACCCTAGTAACATGACGCCCCCTTGCGTCAGGACCTCTATATAGTATTATATAGGGTATAAAATAGGGTTTGTGCAAACTCTAATGAACCCTAACTGGAGGTGGATACAAAATCGATCTAGGTATCGAGGGTTGGCGGGGGTTGCAGCGTGTATTCGCATGTTTCGTGAATTAAATTGTAATAAATGTCGATGCGTTTTTTGGGATTATTTATTGGATATTTTGCGGTGTTGGTGGTTTAATGTCTCAGCTTCAATACTTTATAACATACAACATAATATTGAAAAAGGTGTTGTCGTTGTTGTAAGTACCTATATTTTCATGAATTGATGAGTCATTCCGTAGATGTAGATACAGTTATTTTCTTTCAGTTTCTTAATATTTCTAGTTGCTCTGCTGCTAAATTAACGGTCACACTCATAATAATGAAGCTGCACTGAAATTTGTACCATTCCTGTAAAAAATGAATCTTATTAGCACCCATCCGTGGTGTGCAGTAACTTGAAATTTCTTTAATTACTAACAATTACAACTTGCCGGTCCATAAAATTCCGAGATGTGTTTTGAACTTTCTATGCGTCTTAGGTCGTTGACACCGCACGAATCTGCCGGCCGAATGTTCCATCGGAGTTAACTCCGATACTTCTTTGTATTTTATACCCTGTTATTTAATGAAGTGGTATACCCAATACATAGATTTGTGGCAACGTATAGATAGTATCCTATTTAGGTACTCACAAAGCATGCTTTGGCATGCAAACAATGGCGAGATTATTCAGAATGAGGAAGTCAAGACAGAAAACACCAAGTTTCATTACAAAGCCACGTCGGAATGACTCAACGGGGCGGTCGATGCGCGCGCACACTATAGGCCCGTTATATGCGCCACACGTGGCTCGATAACAATATTAACAATGCTTTGCTGATCACAATTCCGTGGCACCTCACATAAATTCCACAATATCATACTACTCTAATCAATGTGATTTGATCAGTCAGTCGTGTCACTATTCCTCTCCCGGGAAATTAAATTCAGGCGACACTTTATTTACAATCCGGACTTGCTTCACGATTTGCTTCAAAGTAATTCATTGAGGAATTTGCATCTGTATGTTCCATGCTGTGTCCATTTAGTGCCTTTAGCCTTAAAAACCGGTTGCATCTTGAGGAATAACCTCCCTAACTCGTTTCTGGTGTGTACTGTGTAAACATAAATTCAGATATAGATTATATACCTATAACCCTGAATGGCTTCGACAAAAGTTTGGTCTGCTGAGTGTTTGCTCCACTGCGCCGTGACCCCAGATCTCCATCAGCCATGCCTCATTAATTTTGTTAGGCTTAGTAGACCGTATTTGTGCTGCGTCACCCAAATGCAATTAGTAATCAAACCGATGTCCCCATGCCCACCTTGAATTACATATGGTTGCGGGATTTCTGGGGGAGAATATCTAATATATACAGTGGTGGTCATATAATTAAGAACGACTATTTGAAAACAAGCTTTTTTCAAATTTACGAGAATAACACTTATTGCATATCGTTTTGTATCTCTCTCGGTATCGTAAAACTGTTTTACACAATCGTAGCATACAGTTATAATATGATAAATTCAACAATATTATTATATAAGTAAACTTTTTGTATATAATATATCTTAACATGTTATTGCAAACTTACTGGCTGGCCACATAATTAAGAACGCTGGATAGTTTATTTTTTTATTCAAATTTAAATAGAGAACACTCTGTAACTAGGCCACTATTCGAGTAATTTTGGCGCCATTTAGTTCTGTAAAAGTCAAAAAGTTGATCGTTTCATAATAAAAAAATGGGAAAAAATAAAAGTTGTGATGCATATACAAGGGAAGTAATAATAAAACTTCGCGATATAAATTGGTCATATAAAAAGATTGCCAATCATTTGCAGTGCTCAAAAACGATGATATTCCACGCTGTGAAGCATTTTAACACACATCAAACAACTTTAAATATTCCTCGTGTACCTAAACAGAGAAAGTCATCTCAGCGAGACGATCGAAATATCGTGCGTTTGGCAAAACAATACCCTTTTAAGGGGTCTAATGAGTTAAAAAAAGAAGACTTTGGTGAAAATAACCCTTCAGCGATCTCAGCGCGCACTATCCGAAGGCGATTGGTAGAAGCGAAGTTGAACGGAAGGATAGCAAGAAAGGTGCCCATGTTGAAACAGTGTCATAGGAAAGCCCGGCTTGCATTTGCTAGGAGGTATGAAAGCTGGACAGCAAGACAGTGGAAAAATGTTCTTTTCTCTGACGAAACAAAAATTAACAGAGTATGTTCTGATGGGAAACGATATGTTCGACGCCCTCCGAATACGGCATTCGACCCCAAGTACACAAACATGACATTAAAGCATGGTGGTGGAAATGTGAAAATTTGGGGATGCTTCTCTGGTCATGGTGTTGGACCTGTTAGACTGATGGAAACATGGATCAATTCCAGTACAAAAATATACTCGAAGAAACTATGTTACCATATGCTGAAGACGTACTTCCGATTATTTGGACATTCCAACACGACAACGATCCGAAGCACACTGCACGCACCGTTAAAGAATTCCTCACATCTCAATCAGTTTCTGTCTTAGAATGGCCACCGAACAGCCCAGATTTAAATCCCATAGAGCACCTTTGGTGCGAAGTCAAGAAAAAGGTTTCAAATCGACGATGTGGTAACCTAACTGAGTTATATAACGTTTTTTTAGAAGAATGGCGCTCTATTTCTCTTGAAAAATGTCAAAAATTGATAGAATCAATGCCTCGTCGGTGTAAGGCAGTTATTAAAAGCCATGGTCACGCTACAAACTATTAACTTAGAATAAAATGTATTAAATTATAATTTTTAACATTGTCACTGTCTTATTTAATGTGATTTGTAAAATCTAACTATCTACGGAAACAACTTTCGAGCAGCTTAAGAATCGTTCTTAATTATTTGTCCAGCATTTTTACTACTTGAATTTGTAATTATCGATAATCAAATCAATTTGTAAAAAAAATAGTAAATGTTTTAAATATTTACCCCTAATCCCGTTTACTTTATCGATGTAGCTATTTCATAACACAACTAATTACTTTTAAGAAGGAACTTAAAAGTACACATAGCATAGTTTTGAAAAAAAATATCTGGTACTACAAATCGTTCTTAATTATATGACCACCACTGTATATACTATCTATCTATCTAATATATATATAATACTGCAAGGACATGGAAAACCTTATCCTTATCTTCTTTGCACACTTGAATCAGCCTTCCTTAACCCTGAACATAAAATTGACGATATGCTGATGATAAAAATAATGATAAAATGTTTTGCAATTTCAGTATCAATCATTGGATTGGTGACAAACTAAGATAAAGTCGTCGTTTTGTCAAGTTTAGAGGATCATCAGAAGGTCATCTTGAATTTCGAGTCTGTTTATTCATATGGTATATATACAGATTGTCTTGGCCTCAACGAAGAACAGATGGGATTTATAGCAACAGTTATCTGTACCGCAGCGCAATTTAAAATACATCTTAAACTAGCCATCTCAGCATTTTTCTAGCATTCAAAGCCTTGCCCAGTCGTTCGTCTGCCTGGTGGACTGCCACAATACCAACTCGTTAGGTCGTGACTCATCAGAGGTCATCGATTGGTTCGAGCCTCCGACATTGATCAGGCATCGTTCCCTGACCCCAATCTGATATGGTCCGCTCCGTACTTGTTGAAATGACATGTGTCTTGCTAATCTATATATGGAAGTTTTGGTATGGTTAAGGATATCTTGTTGTAGAACAGATGGCAGTAGGTACGCGACTACGCAAAGGTAATGCCATTTATTCCTGGAACAATCGTTAAGATTTATTTGAGCTAATGGAAGCAAGGTCAGGTGTTGTGGCTTCGCAGTGCAAGTACAATACTAGGTTGATATTGTCAGTAATCTAATAGTGTAGGTCGAGGTATCATTGTAAGTCAAACAAATGAACAACAAGCAAGTGTTTGCATGAAATCCGGTTTGGATTAAGCTTGTTCCTGTCGTGTGCTTAATGACTTCAGGAATTTGTCTGGGTGTGAGTAACTGCTCTAGGGCAGTGTTATTGTGAGGATTTAAGATGGATTCATCACGCAATATTGAGGCTTGCTATTCGATTTTGTAGTTTTTAGGGTTCCGTAGATTGATTAGGGTGCCACACGACCCCTATTACTAATCCTACGATGTCCGTCTGACCGTCCGTCTGTCAGCGGGCTCTATCTGTTGAACCGAAATAGGGAGAGAGTGGAAATTTTCTCAGAAGTATATTTCTGTTGCCGCTGCAGTAAAAATAATGTACTATACGAGATTTATTAGATTAAAGAGGTCCCCATACAAGATAAGGGTTTTAACACCAAAAACCATAACTGATTATATATGACATATGATCGTAATTTTCGCGGCTTATCACATGGTTGTGGTGGCGCAATTGGTTTGATATCGGTTTTTTTCAATCGGGTTTTGGGTTCAAATCCACCTCCAGACATAATATGAATATATTTTTTATTTTTTATTATTAATCAAGATTTAGATTTAGTTTTCTTGTACGATGGTATGGAACCCTTAGTGTGCGAGTGCGACCCGCACTTGACCGATGATTAAATTTTTCCGAATAAACAGAAGTAGCGCGTTATTAAACAAAAGTATATCGAAGATATATTCAGAAAACCAGCAATAAGATGAATTCTTCATTCATATTCAAGAGGGATTCCGACATACATCAGCAAAAACGGTAATCTTAAGTAGGTTTACGGTGAATATAAATACTTAGAATAACTTTCTGATTGTGGTTCTGTCTGACTCGAGCAGTTCAGTGTATTGTCCCCCTCTTTAGAATGCGTCAGACAAGATGGATATTGATTTCAAATGTTACCGTACACTGAATTATGTACGTTTCTTTATGTTCTTATTTTATGAGTCGACCGCAAACGCAATAGCATATCCCTGATGTCTTAGGTTACCGCGGTAAATGTTTACGTGATAAGTAGAGGTATTATTCCACAAAAGGTCATGCTTCAGTGCCTATTGTAAGTGTAAGAGACTTTTTGGTTATGTGAAGAAACCATATGGCGCTACTCGATTTTATCTCAAGCATTCAACCAGCCTTGTAAAGTATGCAGTTCTTGTTGGTTCATCGCCTTAAAAGGATTTGGAAAGGAGTCATGTCAGCCGCTGCGCTGGTCTGCATTACGCCGTTAATTACTTTTATAGTAAAGAATCAAGTGCAAGTAGAACTTGCGCAATAAGTGCTGCGCAGATTTTTATGATGTGTAAGTAATGTGATTCAGAAAGACTGTAGGAATCAACTTAAAATAAAGAAAATTTGATTGATGGAGCGTCTCAAATCCAAAGGAACGCCTTCTGTTCAAAGTCTTGTGCAAAGCAGTTTTGGCTGTATTCATAAGACAGTCAGTCAGACGTTTTATTAGATGTATGAATTTTCATGTTCTTTTGGATCCACCTTTTGAAGAAGCAAACCGCGTTACCCCATATTTATTGACTTAATCGTACTAAAATCATCGATATAAATACTAAGGATAGGCCTTCCCGTACTAAATTTCTTACCATTTTGAGGCTAAGAAAAATAGCGCCCCTGTCGGAATTCGTCGGAACCAAGACAGTACGAAAATTGTAACGGCGTCACGGTCGGTCACGTTCCGATTTGTGGTGTATAGACACAATATTAGGAAAGTTGATCTACGGATAACTCTCAAATACCCGGTGACTTAATCGGTGATTAGGAGTAGAAATAAAATATATCTAGCTAAAATTTTACTTAAGGGGCGAGGTCTCACGCAATTAGCTCATGTTTAATTAATAAAAAGTTGAAACATAATTAAATAGGCATATTAATTTTTGTCTTTGCCGTTAAATTATGAAAGAGGATGTAAGCTCACAGATACACATTAGTAGCGTGACTTGGAATTTAAGATCTTGATTTTAATTTATAAGTAATAAACTACATAATCATAGAAAAAGTTATGAATTAGTTAGGGGGGGGGGGGGAGGGTAACCAAATGACATTACGAATAGTAATCTAATGACATTACGAATATTAATCTTGACATTACGAATAGAAAAATAACCAAATCGGATCTTTTTTCAAATATAGGAAGCGGGCAGTTTCACTGTGCGTCGCGCGTCGCTACAAAGTTACGTCAGTCGAATGGTTGATTTTCGTTTGAGGATTTTTTCGAGAACAATATTTTATAGATAATCAATTTAAAGCCAATAGTAATTGAAAATATAATATTTACTTGTGATACGACACTCCCTGTTTTTGTGTTTTGCGATTTGGGTATGATTTACACCTTTTTACGTCGCAGGTCACCATTTTTGTTTTTGCTGCCGATATGTCAATCGGCTGTCACCGTCCAAGCGCGACTGATTGCAAACAGTCCAATTTTCCCGATTTTGTACTGTTTTTGTAGCGACACTTTCAAGCGCTCCATGCCCTGTCCCTACTATTCAAGTCTGTGACTAAAATCCACAAATCGCTAAAAGTACAGAGATGGATGCGATATTTATTATAAGTTATCTTCTAGTGGCATATAAACAGCTCATAGCTTCATAGCTTTTACGATGGGCTAGCACTGTCGTCATGGCGTATTGAATAACTGGCTAAACGTGGGCACATCTGTGCCTCTGCCACCCCGTACGGGAAAAGGCGTGACGCTATGTTATGTTATGTTGTTTTAATATAAAACGCAGTTGTGAAAAAATATGTGTAAGGTTTTATTGCTCTTGTTTGATTAGTGTACAACAACTCATGTGCATGATTCATTGAGTTGTACTTTTAACTACCTACCCTACAGTATCGATCGAACATATTTTAGAAGAACATAACAATTGTTTACAATGACTAAAATGGGCTCGCATTTGTGTTATCAAAGGTTTACTAATGCTTCCAAAGATTATGTGCTGCCTGACTAATGACTTTTCCACTAATATTGCATTGGAATCTTGGTCTGTGTAATCTTGAAATAATCGATAAGATTGGTGAGAATACCGAATATACCCTTAAAGATAGCCGAGGGTCTTATGGTAATGAATGACCAATGCACACGCGTTTCAAACCACGTTTTTCAACACATTTCCGAGGAAAAACACGGACTTTTAATAATAATTAACCACACAACAGAAAGAAAACTTCAACAAAACAAATATTTTTGGGACAATAAGAACTATGAGAAGGGAAAATCACTTTAAACCCTGGTGTGATCTAGGTTGCGATGAAATGAAATTCAGTACAACTATACGTGAACGCTAAAGCTTTAATGACTTGCTTGTGGTAAAGTTTGCATGGTATATAAAGTGCCATTTTCGATCAGGGAGTGCGAAATAGTACATGATGTATGATAAAAGTGTGATAAGTTGGTTAGGTACTACGAGTACTTACGAGGCGGAATTATTCGCACAAGCCGTCAGGCGAGCGCGGTAAGAGAGCCGAGTGTGTATGATAGATGCACACGAGTTTCCTACGACGTTTTTCAACACCGCACTAGTGCGGTAACATAAAGTAAAAAGCACTATTGTTTAATAAGTTCAACTAAGAACCTAAATGCGTTGCCATAGTCACTTTACGAGCAAATGTGTTGAAATAGTAGATTATGTGTGATACAAGTGTGGTAAGTTGGGAATTACGAGTACACACGAGGCGGTGTTAGTTCGGCAATATAAAGTTAAAAGCACTAGTGCGTAATAAGCTCTATGCCATAAAGAGTTACTTGAGGGCTTAAAATTTTAAGACACCGTTATGCATTTGCTCGAATTGGCGCGAGCACTGCCGTCTCATTTCTGATAAATTGATTTTTGTTTATCGAAATCATTCATTTTGGAAGCATAAAACTACAAAACAGTGTTGTTGCAGTTTGTTGCTATCACTTAATTCAGACAAAGCTAGTGACAGATAGTCCCGTATTATCATGTCTTTAGCATTAGCACTATCTATCCCGGACATACTAACGGGTGCGTATTGATTTATTGTGAGTTCTAATGAATAAATACCGTATTCCATGTTGGTGTACCTCGATAATCGTGCCTAACGTTAAATAAATATGTATGATTCTTAAAAGCCGATTCGAATGCCCAGAAACCCCTTAAATAAAGTGCTTTAAGCGGCACTTTATTTAAGGGGTTTCTGTCACGCGGCGGGGCGGCGCACCGCTGTTATTACCTGGAAGAGGAGATTGACAGCGAAGTGAAGCGTCGGTCAAACGTTGAGTAGAGGTTGAGCAGACATTTTCATAACTTTGACTTGAAGTTATCAGGTAGGTATCAACGACGCAAAAATAAACAAATGATTTGTCGGTGTGTGTATTGTCTGTTCACTACGCATTACTTATCTACAAAATATTATTGTAGATTCTATGAATCATCTTTCGAACGACAAAACAGTACCATTTATGAGTGTACGAGGTGACATGAATAAGCAACAAGCAAATATAGTATCTAGATATCTGCATCAGTTCTCAATTCACATGTCGCGATCAGGCCTACATGATGATGATCATGGAAAACCAAGGTGCATTTCCCTCGTCAAATACAGCCAGCCAGCCAGGATGTACCGTGTGGTAGTTGGGTGAGAACAATAGACAGTCGACCGTCGTTTATATTCCCAACATGCCTGCCGGTGCCGGCCGGTGCAGTAGTGTGTTGAACCGAGACATCGTTTACATCATGAGGCTAAATAAACTCGGTTATCAAGTTATCATTCAATTACTCGGTGATTACTACCTACTCTTACTTTTCTAGATGCCAAAGTACTTATGCGTTCGGATCTGAGTCTGAGATATCGAGATATCCCTAGGTCAGTCAAATACGGACGGAGTTTGTTCGATGAAACTATTCTATATGCTTTTCCAGATAGAATAGTTTTATTGAATCGAAGAATTTATGAAAGCGTCTGATGATCAGATTCTTACTCAAATGATCAGATTCTTACTCAAATGATCAGATTCTTACTCAAATGATCAGATTCTTACTCAATTTCACTGACGACTAGTCTATAGTTATTTTAATTCATTTATTTTATTGATAGCTCGGCATCATATAAATGCAAAGCAATAGATATAGAGTAATACATGTCCATCAAATATATCCCAAACTTTGTGAGTAAAGTACGGTACCATTAAATCTTAAAACCCTATAGGTACCTACGTATAGATAATTTAATTGGCTATAGTATGGTATAGGTACATAAAGATTACTTTCATTGCAACGATTGGGGAAAGCTAAGTTATGAATAGCCGCTTCACTGACTCAGTTAATATTTCGAATGTTCATTATAGGAGTACCAACTAATATGTAAATTATAGATACCTACAGCTTACAGAATGCTATTGCTGTTTTATGTACATATTTCTTGCTCTATGTAATAATTTATGTTCAATAAATAAATTAAGCTCGGTTAATTATGATATGATACTGAACTGAACGAATAAACAAATTACTGAGTAATTAAGCTTACCTACGTACTACGCTACGGTAACAATAGGAAAAGGAGTACCTACTTACCACAGTATGGGCACAGAATACTTAATAGTATTTGTAAATCAAAAATCCATGTGCTCAAATTAAAGATCAATCAATCAAACCGTATCGATTTGCCTAGAAGGTTCTAGAATCTGGATAGTTCTAACCCAAAAACCATTATCTTTCCAGAACTAACCACAATGGCCTGCTCAGTCAGCGACGCCCCCGCCCTGAAGGACCTCCCGAAGGTCGCCACCGACCTTAAGAGTCAGCTGGAAGGCTTCAACGCCAGCTGCCTGAAGGATGTCGACACCAATGAGAAGATCGTTCTTCCTAGCGCTGAAGGTAGGTTCGCGACCGGCGGTTTTTGAGGTTCCCGAAATCCCAACACACGGGTAATCCTAGTTTGGGGGCAGTAGCTATCTTACACTTTAATATTTTGATGCGTCAACCCGCCTTTTCCGCCGCCCGTCAAAGCATCTTTAAGACCGGCAGCCTTATGGCGTAAGTCGTCTGAGCTATGAACTTCATATAGACTTTTACGTTTGACACCTTGCACCAGCTTCATCTGTCAAATTGGTATCACGCAAGTAGCATCATAATGGAGGCCAAACCCAAGCTCATTGAATGAAGCCTTCGGTCCCCGCAGAACCCCGCAATCGATGAAATTGTATGAGCATGAGATGAACCATAGACACACGCTATGAACTTCAGAGAGTTACGCCATAAGGCCATAAGTGACGCTCCAAGTCATGTTTTCACTGTTTCAGTCATTTCATGTTTTCGCCCGTAAGATGACAACGCCAGCATTATATTTAAGTTACTTCGGTCATTGGTTGTGTAATTTTTTTGTGGAAAAACTGAGGATTCTATTGAAGCATGTTTCGATGTTCTAAACAGATGTTGCCAAAGAGAAGCAACACTCCGCCCTACTTGAAGGAGTGGAGAGGTTCCAAGCTTCCTCACTGAGACGGACGGACACCGTAGAAAAGATAATTTTACCAAACGCCATAGGTATTTAGGTATCAATGACCAAGCTTTGGATATTGGTGGAAAAGTAACAGAAATAATACTAGAGGAGTGTTGCGAATTAACATGTGTAACATGGGTTACGGTGATACGAAAATATATATTTATATAAGGAATACGAAGGTAAACGAAAGTGACAGCATTAATTAATTCCACATAAGAAAGAAAAGAGAGCGCAAACAACGCGCTCGACTCAAACTAAAATAACGTAGCGCCAAACCACATAAATAATGTTGAAAAACAAATAAGGTAGGCCATGTTGTCAAAATAGTTTCAAAGAGAGTTTACGAATACATAATATCCACATTTGAATGCAATTCCGCAATGCCTATTTCGAAATTAGTTAGGATTTCAGAATTACAAGAAAACATAAAACAATTTAGAGGTATTTTCGTAATTAAATTCTATCGAGAAAATTTAATCCAATCGCGTTTTCCTTCAGTGAAAATTTTAATCAAATACTCAATAAACGTAACGGTAAATGGATTCGAAAAATATAAAAACCCACGTTTTTTCGTATCACCCTAACCATCTTAATCAAATACCTATAAATAACGTCTTAGTGCAAAAGCATGTGGTCTAATAGGTATATTATAACAACAACCAACTCTTATTAAAAAATGGCGCCATGAAAAGAATAATAATTCAAATTTTGTTTATCTCTACTAATATTTTGTTTATGGTTGACAGATGTTGCCACCGAAAAGACTCAAAATGCCCTAATCGACGGCATTGAGAAGTTTGACGCCAGTCGCCTCAAGCACACGGAGACCCAAGAAAAGAACCCACTTCCTGACAAGGATGGTGAGAACATTTATCGTTTGTTTTTTAGATTGCACTATTTTCTTTCCATTTAACATGTTACGAAATATGATGTCATTAGGGTTATAACTAAAGGAAAGTTATTAATTTTGCAAATATAATTGTGCATCTACAGTCGCTGCTCATCCAAGCTGTTATCAAAATTTTCGTCTTTTTCCTTGAAAACAAGGTTATATTTTATGCAAACTTCTTTAACATAGAAGGCACAATGTAAAATATTATGGTCTAGTCTATTAAAGAGTCACCTACATATACGGGGTGTCCCAGAAGTAATGGATAACCCCGAAGCTTATCTGTTTTAAGTCGGCCACTTTGGGTCGGTTCTTTTCAAGCCATTTCTACAAATTAAGTCATCTCCACATGATTGCTCTCTTTAATGACATAAAATCAACACATTTGCTCAAAAGTATTATTATAAAACAGGAATTACAAAATACAAATCAAATTATTAAAATTCCTTGTATGGTTAGTGTAGGTTGTGGTGAAAAAAATGTATCACGCTCTTGGTGTGTGCATTATTTAAAAAAAATGGAGTTTCCAGCAATTTTGTGAATATAGTTCTAAATTCTTCAAAGTATTGTGTTTCTGTTGTAAAAATAATGCTATGGGAAGTAGCTGTCAGGTGCATTTCATAAGTCACAGAGCCGATAAAGACAGCGCAAAAAACAAGGCGCTTGTAGGGCGACTCCATTTATTTTTAAATCCGCATGTAGGTTATTATTTGTTTTATTATTTGTTCTGTAAAATTTTCAACTCTCTACCAATTACGATTCATGGATAAAGTCCTCTGACGGACAGACGGACGAACGGACAGACGGGCGGACAGCGGAGGCTTAGCAATGGGGTCTCGTTTGGCACCATTTGGTTACGGAACCCTACTATAATAGCTGTTCGACTGTGCGCCTGAGCCAGGTGAAACGAGGCGGGAGGGGGCATGCGCCGTAGTAGCCTTTCGCAGTAAGACAGGCCCTATTATTAATCTAATCTTATCTAACTAAACTAATCAACTAACGATCTACCTTTCATGGTGGAGATATTGACTGACATCAATGTTGTTTGCTGATGATCCTTCACCGATCTTCAAAATTGAAAGACAAAAAGAAGACTTTAATGATGTTATGTCAACATTTTGCGAAATCCCCGCTACCCCTCATGTCTTCGAGAACGTTTCGAGTTTATTTCCTCCAGGCATAGCAACCGGAGATCCCACACGATGTCTCTTCTCTCTACTCCTCGGCATAACACTGCCGCTTACAAACACTCGTTTAGGTTAACGGCGATCGGCGAATTTTGTAATTATTTATTCACACTTATTATTTATAAAAATTTATATTGTTATATGTGTACTAGTTAAACACAACCATATTTTTAAATAAATCTAAAAATCAATCTGTGGGAATTTCTACGACCTTCTCTCCCACAGTGGATGTAGAGAAGAGGCAAAAAATTACATTTGCTAAGTAAATATCTACAGTAAAAAAAAAACTCTGTCTTTCAGCGGAATGTACCTAACTCATGACATAGGTTTTATGAGGCAGAGAGTTGAGATTTTTACAGAATAGGTATTTCTGTTGTCGCTACAGCAACAAATAATAAAGACGTTCACATCAAAACATAAATAAAGGGGTCCCCAATCTCCATACAAGAGACATGTTTTTTGCGTTGTTATTCTTGTTGGTTCTGTACCCTTCGAGTGAGGATCCGCCTCGCACTTGGATGGATGGGTAATCCATTTACTCACCGTTAAAATACACACAAAAACAATTTTACAGATCATTATACAAATGATTGAAATTATAAGTAAGTTAAATGTGTATATTCCACAGTGAATTGGCCCCGGCTCAGCATATGTTGCAGATAAGTTATCTGCAATGCTGGTGGTACACTTGACCGGTTATAGTCTTTATCGACTCTGTGCCTTATGTTAGGCATCTTACAGCTACTTTCCATTGTGGTATTATTATTAAATAAAGGGCACCACGGGTATAAAAAAAAAATACACCACGACTAATCAAATCAACCACGGAACTTGTATAATTCCATTTTTTTTTTAAAACAATTCTTGTTTTATAATAAGTTTGTTGATTTTAAGACACTGTGTTTGATAAGTAAACTATTTCCTGTGAACTTAAAAAGAGCTCCAGAAGTCTTAATTTTTAGAAATGGCTTGGAAAAAATCGGTCGAAAGTGAAAAATTACACGAAAACCGTGATATTTTTACGAAATCAAAATTTAAATTTAGTTGTCTTGATGAGGCCCATCGACAGCTCCAGGGTCATTATTGGTTTTTGAGACCCATGTTTATTATTGCAATAGCAATGCCTGCATTTTTAACACGTTTCAAGTATTTGATTCGAAAGCACGCAAATTGCCTGCCTTTATTATAAGCTTATATATTTATATTTGCCCTGCACGTTTTTGTTTGCTTTGCAATAGTCGTTGCTGCGGAGAAAGCCCACCAGAACCTTCTCACAGGAGTGGAGAAGTTTGACAAGAATCAAATGAAACATACAGAGACAGAGGAAAAAAACCTCTTGCCGCCGCAGGAAGGTTTGTTTGCTTTTACTTTTTTTTCGCCAATGACTTTGACTTTTGCATGCTTATTATAACACCTTACAGAGAAAGAATAATAATACTATCTATCTATTTTGAACTGTAATACAATGAATAAAGTTTTGTTTTAATAAAAATCATATTACCACAGTCGAGATTTTGGATGTGGACTGAGTAGAATCGTAGGTAACGCGAAATTACAGTTCAACATAGTTTTTTTTTAAATTCAAAAATTCAAAATTCAAAAAGAGTTTATTTCCATAAGAAACACATAAGTAACATTTGGAGAATGTCAAATCTTAAACTAACACATGTATAAGGTACAGGGAAATATAGAACTCAATTTCAATTCCGTCACCTCAATGTTTTAGATGCTGGAGGCAAAGAGGCGACTAGAAACCTCCAGCTTTATACGTTATTTTTTACAGAATTGGAGCAAACACCTTCCCAAGCTTTCTTGTCTTCTACATAATCTGATATTTTGTAGTAACCTTTTTTACATAAGTGATTTTTAACAACATTTTTAAATTTATTTACAGACAATTCTTAGACTCAGTCCGTATTTTGTTGTAAAAGCGAATACATTGCCCTTTAAAAGATACATTAACCTTATGGAGCCTAGTAGTAGGTATAGCTAGTTTATTCCTATTTCTAGTGTTGACATTGTGCCTGTCGCTATTCTTAGGAAATTTATCAATATTTTTGTGGACGTACATTAGGTTTTCATAAATATACTGACACGGCACTGTCATAATGTTAATTTCCTTAAATTTACAACGCAGTGACACTCTGGGACCCACATTGTAGATTGCACGAACAGCCCTCTTTTGCAGCACAAATATTATGTTAATGTCTGCAGCGTTCCCCCACAGCAGTATGCCGTAAGACATAATGCTATGGAAGTAGCTGAAGTAAACTAGTCTAGCTGTTTCCACGTCCGTAAAAAGACGGATTTTTTTAACTGCATAAACTGCGGAACTGAGTTTTTTTGATAGCTTATCTATCGTGTGGGCCCCACTGAAGCTTATTATCTAAGGTGATTCCTAGGAATACCGTGCTATCTACAATTTCTAAATTTTCACCTTTAACATTAACATTAGCCGAGACTTGTATTGGGAGTATTGGGGAGTATAAACCGAATACATTTAGTTTTGTTATTGTTCAGTAAAAGATTATTAGCACTAAACCAATTGACTACCTTTGAGATTGCATTATTCACATCGTCAAAGTTCAACTTGCGTCGTTTCATTTTAAACAAAAGTGAAGTGTGATCTGCAAACAGTACAATCTCATGATTATCTCTGACAAGATGTGGCAGGTCATTAAATTAAATGATTAGATCTATATCTTCCTTATTCTGCTACACTGTAATAATCATCAAATAAGTAATAAAAATCTGTCTCCCCAGTTTTAATTTACAGAAAACCACGAAATTGTAATACAACCCGCCCTATCTTTGTTAGTACTAGTGGTACGCCTAACATGGCTGTAAATGGTGATTGATTTGAATGAAAATCGGATTGATTGATTTAGGCCATGTAAATTAGTTTGACCCGTAGCTCGAAAAAAAAGGACAGGAGTTATGATGTCATCTATTTTTGTATGGGTAATAAATAAAAATATATCACATCATTACATTTCAGTCACTTGTTTTAAATTAGAATAATAATCATTTTCGAAACATAAGTTTTGGCTCCTCCAGATACGATACGGTAGTTTTTTTTTAGAAAAATCTTACCCCAAGAAAGCAATTATTTTTATTTTTCTTTATAACAAAATGAGGAATTCCTTGGACTTCAGTATTTTACAAGACTTATGGAAGGAACAACGAGCGGTAAAGACTTATTGTGTGTGACCGTTATTATCATATCCCAATATATAAAAAACAGCACGTTAAGCACAGTCCATCCATAAGTCTCGTAAAATACTGAAGTTTAAGGAACTGTCGTACACAAAAAAAAGTAAATGTAAGTATTTTCAAAATTGCTTTCCCTGGGTTTTAAAAAAAATATATTCAACCGTATTTTATCTGGAGGTGCCAAAACTTGGTGGTATGTTTTGAAAATTTATTTTATTTTTTTTGAAAACTAGTGATTGAAATGTAATGATGTGATATATTTTTAGAATAGGCTCAGAAAGCCCTTTCATTTGATACACACGATAGGTTTCAGAACAAAAAATATATATTTTCCCTACAAAAAAGATGACGTCATAACTCCTCTTAAATATTTTTTCAAATTGATTCGTATGGCCGAAGATCAATTATTTTGATTTTCATGCTTTTAACACCATTTGCAGCTATTTACTGATTTTAGGTTGTAACTTTTGTGGCTAAATATGGAGCTTTTGCGCTTCTGCATTACGGCAATAATTAAACCAGAATCTTGTCTTTCATATTCCTTCCGTGTCCAATGCTCGAAATTATTTCAAAGCGTTATCGGTATACCTACAGTCTGATCTGATATATTTTTTTCCAAACAGCAATTGAAGCGGAGAAGGAGAAGAACAACTTCCTGAATGGCATCGAGAACTTTGACCCCACTAAGTTGAAGCACACCGAGACATGTGAAAAGAACCCTTTGCCAACCAAGGATGTCATCGAGCAAGAGAAGACAGCCTGAGTCACTCCTTCCAATTAATCATTATCAACTGTATCTCGCTAGTATCACTGTATTTTAAACTCGATGTAAGTTATTTAGGGCAACATTTGTCTCTTGATTGAATCATGAAATGCCAAACATGTTCCTCTGAGCGGACATTTAGGTCGTTGTAAGAATCATTACTATGTCACTTCTCTATGACGTGTGTATTTTATTTATATTTTGAAATGAGTGTTCGTAAATTGAGAGTATTATTTCAGTACTGATTTATTTAATAATTATCCAAATGTATTTGTTTTCTTACTTTACTTTTAGATAGATATTGTAGTAAACAAAGATTGGTAGGTGTTAACTAGTGGTTTCCTTACCATGTTGAATCGACCGACGGCGAGCACGTTGGCACGTAACTTTCATTGATGAAGTCATCTTAGTTTTACTAATAATGATATACAGGATAAAAAATAAAAATAATACTTTTCAACGAAATAATGAATATCGTTTAAAATCTTAATAATTACAGACAGCTATTGCTCAACTGTTTATTAAAGTTAAGTCCGATTTACGGGAAGTAATTATTTTTTGTGATGTATGACACATTACATACAATGAAAGGATTTGATAAATCATATACAATTATTTTTTCATTTGCATGGTATAATACTACAAAAGTTTTAATCAAATTTTGTATGTTTTTTACGGACGACGGTGCTTTTAAAAAAATATAGAATACGAAATGTATTGTTGTTTTTCATTTGTAATAATAATAACAGGTTAACAAAACCCATATCTTTAAATAACTCAAACAAAAAAGAAACTGAGGCATGTTACACCACTCACACCAAAGTCGAAAGCGAGCCCGCGCTGTCGTGTCAGTATGTCGTCGGCAATTTGACAATATTAACCGAGTGACCATTCGCCCAGCAAAAAGTTGTTTCCTAGACGATTTCTGGTGTATGGAATAGTTAGTCCAACATGCCCTGTAAATTATTAGAATTTGTCCTATTAAAGTTAAAAAGTTATTAACGAAAAACAGTTTTTGCTGGGCATACGTACGCCCAGCAAAAAAAACTAAACGGCTGATCGTAGGCTAGTGAAACTTGGTACACAGGAACTTCATAAATAGTCCAATTGGTCCAAGAAGAGCGAAATTGGTCGCTCTTGTGGTTATGGAGAAATCCAAGTTTTTACTGAGCGTACGTTTTCGGGTTTTCGATATCTCGTAAACTACCCATCGTATGAAGTTGAAAATTGGCATGATTGTTCGTGGCAATTGGTCCAAATTATTCCTGAAAAACATTTACGAAGATCTCTATAGTTTACCCATAATCAACGTCTAATTAAAGTAAAAAAAAACGACTACGTCCGTAAGTAATTAACTTTTTTTTAATATTAGGACATCAATGTAATCTACATACCAATTTTGACGTATATGTTGAGTTTCGTAACGATAACAGCGATATTTAACTAGTTACAGCACTAAAATGTGTAACTTACCTACTGATGCTTTGCATACCGATTGTACAAATAAGGTGTTTACATATCTACTTGAAATTGACAAAAAAGACCATCTATTCAATAACCTAATCTAAAAATTTCAAAACAAACCATTCATAAATAAGGGAGCAATTAAGTAAAATTCTCAGCAACTACGATTTCCAAAACTAACCGACCGAATCAAAAAGGTACGAAAAAACGGCCGCTCGGTACAAGATAATGACTTTCTTCTTTAGCCGCATAACACAAATCCGGGGATAGTACATTTGTGTGCATTGCACAATGGAAAAGCTACATTTTCGATAAATTAGGTAGGTACATCATTTTTAGCTGGCTTCCAGCGGCAAAAGAAAAGTGATGATGTCTTTATTTAATTTTATTCCTAAAACTGCATAATAGTTTTGATTACTAAAAATGCGTGAATGATGAAGCTAAAGTAAGAATTGTAATTTTGTGAATAGATGTAGAGTAGGTGATTTTCGTGGTGTGCAGCCGTATCGTAGCCGGGACCTGTTGTAATAAAACTAGTTGCTTTGTGAGCTGTTGACCTCGCGAGTGACACTTTCTTTTAATAACACACACAAACTTATGAATGCCCTGGTTACGTACATGGAGTATGAAAGTAGCCGCACCAATAATTTTCTAAACTACATTTTGCGGTCTTAAACCCAACATATAGATTTTTCTTTAAAATTATGTAGCCTGTTACTCTCACGGTCTCTACAAATCCAACGACACTTCATTAGTTAAACCCGACAAGGTCTTTTAAAATTTTAAAGCTCCACATCTCCATCATTTTGAAACATTTCTATCAAATCAAATCAAAAAAATTTATTTCCTTATCGAACCTAATAACGAAAATTTACTAGAATCAGTTAGGAAATGTGGCCTGAAGAGGATAACATCAAAGCATTTTTGCCTATTCCTAAACACGACATAGGCGAGTGCAACGATTATGGAGGAGTTTGAAAGTAAAAGATTCTCATCGGTCGGGGTCAAAATGTTTTGTTACCTTACCATTATGATTTCGGTGCAATAAATAATATGAAAAATAGATAATATTATATTAGAATATTGCTATACAATAAGTTTCTGATAAAAGCTGTTATTCAAAGGAAATGCTTAATTTTAGACCCAAAATCACGCCTTCTGCTAAGATACAGGATTCCTCGTATTTTATAGGTAAATAATTTTCTCAAATTATAGGTACCTTACCTACCAGTACTACCAGCTATAGTAATATTTTATTAAATCAATCAATCTTGAGATTATCGAATGAACTATTACGATGACCCCATTACTATTTTTATTTTACCAAAAAGTGGCAACATCGGACCTGTCAATTTAGTTCTTTATTAATTTAATTAAGGTATAGTAAATTTTGCGCGAGAGTGCGCTTGCCCGTCGCCGCAGCTATGGAGAAGAGAATGCTCACCTGTCACTGTCCTGGTTGAAATCCAGAGTGCTGATTATTTACAAATGAAATTGTGATGCTCAGATAATTTTGACATTTCCCTTTTCAGGGTTCCGTACCTCAAGAAAGAAAAAAACACCGTACCGAAAAAAATAAGTGCCTTTTCATACGTACCGGTTGCTACCGGATACCGGGTGGCCGGCGCCGAATTGTCCGGTAACACATTAGCTTTCACACGACCCGATTTTGTATCCAGTAACGTCTTTACCGTCGACGCGCACAGTCGCGTAGTGGAACGTGGAACTAAAACTCTAAAAATGGAACGTGAACAAATAATTGCAATGTGGATTTTGTACCGAAGATACCGCCGCCAGAAAAGGCAGAGAAATTATTGGGTTCATCCGATTAACATGAAAAGAGAACAGTGTGGAGCATTCTACACCTTATTTCCAGACCTACTAAAAGATGAAGACAGGTTTTTCACGTACTTTCGGATGTCAATATCCTCTTTTAACCAATTACATTACAGTTTGAAAAACCATTTACAACGTGAGAATTCAAAGATGAGAAACTGTATTCAGCCTATTGAAATGTTAGTCATTGCAATTCGGTAAGTAAACATCATTTTAATTAGTAGTATTTATTGAAAAAATTAACACGTTAAACGAAATTTGTATCAGCGAAATCAATTGAATCATCCAAAGAAGAATGTGTTGACAATGGCGATGAAGTACTTGACAATTCGTCGCCGTAAGCGCGATAAAATTGGCTCCCAGAATTGACAGTACAGGGACGTACAGTTTGGTATACTGGCTGATTCTCGTGCATCATCTGTTGACGTTGAACTGAACGTACTGGCTGATTCTCGTACATCATCTGTTGATGTTGAACTGAACGTACTGGCTGATTCTCGTACATCATCTGTTGATGTTGAACTGAACGTTTTTGTTCCTTCTTAATCTTTGTTATTAGTTGCATGACTTCCAACTGAAATTGCACAATTTCATCGTCAGTAAAATTGTTCAAGGTTGGAATAATTCCTTTGAAAAAATGTAAATTTCTGTCTTCCTTGTCTTCCATTGCTTTCAACATTTTTAATTCAACTTCATCAACATTTTTTCGTTTTCGAGAACCTAGTTGCTTAGCAGGCTTTTTAAATGTTACTAAATCCTCTTTTCCCTTTTCATTCGCTGACAGGACCTCTTCTGTCGAATCAGAGTTTTCTATTTGTTCTGTCAGACTATCAAATGTTGTCCTTTCTTCAAACACTTTGTTTAGAAATTGCAACTGGTCGTTATATATATATTTTTTAATATTTGAAGCTCCAGCACCAGATTTTGTAGCATCTTTCACTCTTTTACGAGATTTTTTAAATGCATCTCTAATGTTTCCCCATCGCTTTATCACTTCTTTACCTGTAAAAAAGAAACATAACATAATTTTATTGTTTCAGATACCTGGCGAGTGGACATACTTTTACAGATCTTAGCTTCGAATACAGACTTGGTATATCAACAGTAAGCAAGATAATAAAAGAAGTCTGTCAAGTTATCTGGTCCATCATGAAATCTGAATGTCTACCTACACCTGGAAAAGAAATGTGGGAATCGATTGCTATAAAGTTTGAAGAAAGGGCAAACTTTCCGCACTGCTTAGGGGCAGTTGACGGTAAACATATCCGAATTATAAATCCTCTTGGGTCGATGTACCATAATTATAAAGGTTACGCTTCTGTGGTATTAATGGCTGTAGCAGATTCGGAATACCGCTTTGTATACGTTGATATTGGAAGCTATGGGAAAGACTGCGACTCTAATATTTTTAAGAAGTGTTCATTGTGGTCATCAATTTTAAACAATCAGCTCGAACTACCGAATGAAAAATGCCTTAAAGGAACAGAGAGTCCGAATATGCCATATTTTTTCGTCGGTGATGAAGCATTCGCCATACACAAACATCTACTTCGACCGTTCGGTGGATCAAATTTAACCTTAAAACAAAGAATTTTTAATTATCGTTTATGCAGAGCTCGAAGGTATGTGGAGTGTACGTTTGGTATTCTAAGTAATAAATGGAGGATACTACATCGCGCCATTAATTTGGAACCCGACTTTGCTGTTGATATGGTCAAGGCTTGTGTAGTCTTACACAATTTTGTTCGTGTCAGAGATGGGTATCAACCAGAGGATACAATGACCATATTGGGGCTCAATGATTTAGCTAGAGAGCAAGTAAGACGTGGAGGGCTAGCAGCAAATAATGTTAGAAATATTTTGGCGGACTATTTTTTGACCGAATCCGGAGCAGTCAGTTGGCAGTTATCTAAAATATAACAAGTTCATCATTATGTAAACTAGAAAATAAAATAGAATTAAGTACCCACTGACTTACCAAATGCGTTTTTTTCCTTGTCGTCTATTTCTTCAAAGTTGTTTTTTAATAATAGACAGACTTCTCTCCAAGCCTTTTTTGTTTCATTTTTGTCTCTATATTCAGGAAGGTCTTTTTTATCCCATAAAACCGGTCTAGCTTCCACTAAAGTTATTAGTAATTCAATGTCTATCTCCATTTTATACGAGGATGTGAGGATGAACCGACGTGCGCGTGCGCTCCCTATGATTATACCTGGGCGACTGACCGCCGGTTCGTATGAAAGCAAGGTGCGTGTTCCATACACCACTGTGAATCCGGCGCCGGACGGACGGCCGGACTCATAGTGGTGGATCCGGTGGTCACCCGGCGACCGGTTGCCGGGCAAATTAACACCGGTACGTCTGAAAGCTATCGTACATAGCCATATACCTTGCCGCCGGTTACCCGGCAACCGGCACCCGGCATCCGGTAGCAACCGGTACGTATGAAAAGGCACTAAGTCTTGTAGTATGTAGTAGTAGCCGTACCAATAGCTTTGTCAACAAGATTTTGCTTTGTTAAAGCCAAACTATTCACTCCACACCATCCCTACCATTGTACTTTGGTACGGAACCAGTTGTAGATATAAAATCTCGTACATTAGGAACAAATCGATGATTCTGAATAAAAAGCAAAATAAAGTAAAAAATGTAACACGCAAGTGTACTATCCCAGGTGTGTTATGCGGCTAAAGATGAAAGTCATTTGTCTTGTACTGTGCGGCCGCTTTTTTCCATATCTTTTTGATTCGGTCGTTTAGCTTCGAAAATGGTAGTTGCTTAAAAGTTTACTTAATTACTCCCTTATTTATAGATGGTTTGCATTAAAATTTTCAGTTTAGTTTATTGAAGAGTTGGACATTTTTTTTGATGAATTGCAAGTAAATCTGTGAACGCCTTTTTGTACAATCGGTATGCAAAGTATCACTAATTTTAGTGCTGTAAATAGTTAAATATCGCTGTCATCATTACTAAACTCAACACTACGTCAAGATTGGTATGTAAATTAGATTGGTGTCAAAATATTAAAAAAAAAACTTAATTACTAACGAATGTAGGCGGATTTTTTGCTTTTCATTAGACGTTGATTACGGGTTAACTATGCGGATTTTCGTAAATATTTTTCAGCACTAATTTGGACCAATTGTCATTAACATGCATGATAATTTTCGACTTCATACGACGGGTAGTTTACGAGATATCGAAAATCCGAAAACGTACGCCCAGCAAAAACGATTTCCCCATAACCACAAGAGCGACAAATTTTGCTTTTGCTGGACCAATTGGACTAATTATGAAGTACCTGTATACCAAGCTTCATCAGCCTTTTAGTTTTTTTTTGCTAGACGTACTTACGTACCCCCAGCAAAACTGTTTTTCGTTAATAAATAACTTTTTAATGAATAAAAATAATTCTGAAATTTCACGGTACTGGACATTTTGGAATAATTATTCCATACACCAGAAATCGTCTAGGAAAAAACTATTTGCTGGGCGTATGGTCACGTGTGCCTTTAGTTATCTAGCAGAGAAGTCCTGTTGACTGAACTTTCATTCTAACGGTAGTCAAGATTTAAAATAACAAATTATATTATTAACACGCTTTTATTAGCTTCACCTGTATGTTTGTATGTTTGTATGTAATTTGGACTTGATTTTGACCCACTTTAAACGGACAGATTTCATTGAAACTTTGTAAACTTATCAAGAATCAGCGGCAATGTAATAATTTCATAAGTTTATCTCATTATCCTGATTAGGATCGCCAGGATTAATTAATTTCTCACACAACCTCTGTGTTCGCAAGTGAATCGAACTAAACTCGGACTAAAAAATGAAAAATAAATATAGTTTAAAAAACTATAAAACACGCTTTTAAAGCACTTCGAACTAAAAAGTTAAAAATAATTTTTAATATAACCTTAAAACAATAATGAATAAAAAATACTATTATTATTGTGAAACAAAAAGCGTCGGGCGCTCGATGTACGAAAGATATGGAACAAAGCGCCCGACGCTTTTTTTTCACATTAATAATAGTATTTTTTATTCATTATTGTTTTAAGGTTATATTAAAAATTATTTTTAACTTTTTAGTTCGAAGTGCTTTAAAAGCGTGTTTTATAGTTTTTTAAAACTATATTTATTCCGAATTACAAATGTCTTTATTACTGTAGATATTTACATATACTTAGCAATCGTCATTTTTGCCACTTATCCACCACTCACGCCCTTCTTCTCTCACCACTGTGGAATAAGAAGGGCGTAGAAACACCCACAGATTGATTTTTAGACCTCTTTTAAAAATTGCCTGTGCTTAACTAATACAAATATTATTATATATCATAATTAATAAGCAGGAATAAATAATTGCAAAATTATTAAGACATAAGACATAAGACATCATTTATTGGTTGTTCGATTCCAAATCGATATTCGATCGATGGTTTCGGAACGGCCATTTTTGAATTTGACGTTGCTGCCAACCTAGCAGTTTTTTGACAACTGACAGACGAAAAGCCCTCGCAATGTAACGCGGATTGATTAGGGTATTGAAATTAAATCGCAAGCCATCTGGAATGTATTCGGGTTCCCCTCAGGATTGTCTATATAGCTGAGTGTGTTGTGGTTCCCCGAACCAGATAAAGTTCGCATTTACGTGGCCGATTGGTTTTTCCCACGTAACATAACCTGTGTTGGAACACTGTGCGCGTCGAAGCTGGCCTGCCAGTCATACCTGGTTGGCTGAAGAACCTGTCTACCAAGAAGAGCCTAGGGTGCACCCGGGCCTTGCAGAGAGACAGGAGGTTGACGGGACCGAAGCACAGACCAGGTTAGATCGACTCCATGGTTAATAGCTCGGTGAATCGCCGACGTTCACACTTCTTGGCATCTGATCGCTACGCTACCTCGTAGCTGATGGGCCCCTACGAGGTCATTAGGTGCCGAGAAGCCTGAACATTTTGGTAGCAAGAGCGTGGTTTCCTGAGATTTGCAGCCGTCAAGGGCTCCAGGAACCCACGATTTGGGACTATCAATCTGTAGGTATAGGCGGTTATTAGCTAACTTGGTGTTGTTCCTGTATCCTCATAGATTGGTAGTATTGTAAGCTATAAGTCTATTGCTGGTAGTAGACAGACAGATATTACAGTTTTCCCTAAATGACCAGTTGTACTGAGATGTGACTCAGAATAGTAGGTACTCAACTTAGGTACATTGTAGGTGAATTGAAATTTGCATTGAAGTACCAGTTAGTCAATCTATTAGTGGTCTAGTAATGCTAATGAATGTTTGGTTAACATAGGTAGTTACATCTATTGATAGCAGGCTATTACATTGTTTTCAGTTTATAGCAATTTATAACTTGAACTAATATTGACTATCTGTGTGTGTTATAATGATAAAGGGAAACTAAATTGTTATTTACAGAATTTATATAGATATAAAACTCGGTTCCTATTGTTTAAGGAAAACAGCATTGTTTAAGTTGTGGTTTAGGGTTCCCTCGTTTGGGTTATAGACTGGAGGGTCCAATAAAATTGAGTTACTGCAAATTGTGAGTAAGTATCGTTCCGATCATGTCGTTATCTGAAATCCAGAAGGGTGTTTCTAAGGAACTCAGATGGTTTTCCTCCGCACACGGTCTGATAGACCGTTTAGATAGGCATGATGTGGTATTGGAGCGGTCTATGGACGTTAAGGAACGTTACAACAGGGTGCTCGAATTGTCCGCGCAGGCGGAATCAGTTGATGGTTGCGCACCTGACAGGCTGTCACGGTTGCTAGGGGATGTCGACCAATGTATGGAGATGGCAGCTGCTATCACGCAGAAGGCTGCGGACATACGTAGACAGCGCGAGTCCAGCCATGGTGGTGACATTGAAGCACCTCTGCCGCTTCAGGGTTCGGGGTCCAGGTTACCTGCCATAACTATGCCTACTTTTGACGGAGTGTCCGGTGAATGGATGAGCTTCATCAATCTGTTCGACAGTTTGGTGCACATGCGATCGGACATTACCAAGTCTGTCAAGATGGCTCAGCTGGTGGCAGCATTGAGGGGTGAGCCTAGGGAGCTGGTCGCTCATTTGACAGTTACGGAGGGTAACTATGAAACGGCCAGACAATTGTTGGTCAGACGTTACCATAACAAACGGAGGTTGGCCGATGCCCAACTGAACCGTTTGTTTAGTATCCCGGTTGTGAACAAGGTCGGGGCCATACAGACGGAGGTTTTGAACCCATTGTTGTCCGTCACCAAGGCTCTAGAGAATCTTGGACTTCCGGTTGGTGAATGGTCGTACCTACTGTTGTACATTGTACTTTCCCGCCTACCCGCTGACGTGCAGACTCGTTTCGAACAGTCTCACGGGAGGTCAGCCGAGGACCTGCCCGCCTTCTCCGACTTGGTCGGATTCTTGGAAGAGGAGGCTCGACGGGCAGAGAATTTGGGGTTGACGGTCACCCATCCTTCGGAGCCACAGAGAGCTGCCGGGAGCGCTGTGAGTAGGGGCTCTCCGACGAGGAAGGACCGCACCAACCGGCAGTCATATGGGACTGTGAGTGCATTGACCCCACATAGTGAGACCTGCCCATGTTGTAGGCAGATTGGCCGTGCTGTGGCCAATTGCAATAAGTTCGGGGAACTTAGGGTTCAGGGACGGCGCCGGATGGCCAAGCAGCGGAGCTGGTGTTTCCTGTGCCTCGGGCCACACATGGCTAGGTACTGCACGCGCACAAAAATGTGCGGATATTGTGGTGGGGCCCACAACAATCTGTTGTGCATGAACCGGTCCGGCCAACAGCCTCCACAGGGCCGTATCCAGGGTGACACGGCATGGGGCCCTGAGAATTCGTTTGCGACTCGGAGCGCAACTCAGGGGCCAACGTCCCCACGTGCACAGGGCAGTACTAGGGTGCAGGGCCGCACTCAGGGTCATCACATGGGGGGCCCTGAGTTTTCGGTTGCGACTCAGCATCCGACTCAGCGGGCAATGGGGCCACAAGCACGCAGCCACCCAGGGGTGCAGGGCCGCACTCAGGGTCATCACATGGGGGGCCCTGAGTTTTCGGTTGCGACTCAGCATCCGACTCAGCGGGCAATGGGGCCACAAGCACGCGGCCACCCAGGGGTGCAGGGCCGCACTCAGGGTCATCACATGGGGGGCCCTGAGTTCTCGGTTGCGACTCAGCATCCGACTCAGCGGGACATTGGGTATGTTGAGCAGGCCGTAACGGGCGGGTGGCATGGGACACCTTCGAGCTATGCGGGTGCGGTTCGGACGCCGCCTCAGTTGTCGCCCCGCTCGTCGCCTCGTCCTCGTCGGTCACATGTGATGTCCCCCCCGCTCATGGAGCGGCCACGGTTGAATTCACGCCCACCCCCCTTTAAGGGGAATCGTAGGTTGGGAATGGAACCGGCGCGTGGGCCATTTGTACAGTGGGACCCGCTGGCGTATAGCTGCATACCTGATCGGTTACAGGCAGAGTGGGGCCCCGGGGGCCCTCGCTAGGAATTTGCGGCCCAACAATTTGTTGCCCCCCAACCGGAGACGGTGGTGTTACCGATCGCCTCTGTGCTTGTTTGGGATTTGGCGGGCAACCCAACATACGTTCGCGCCCTATTAGATTCTGGAGCTCAGGGCTGCATTGTATCGAATGATTTAGCAAAGTGGTTGGGCCTCAATATAAATAATGTATCGCTGCCGAGGAAATTGGTCCCTGCTGGGGATTACAGGGCAACCCTTCACGGGTTTTGTGATGCCTCTGAACGAGGGTTTGCGGCAGCGGTTTATTTGCGAACCGTCACCTCCACCGGGGAGGTCGACGTGCGTTTGGTTTTGGCAAAAAGCAAGGTAGCGCCTATTCGGACAAGGATGACGATTCCAAAACTGGAACTGTCCGGGGCTGCTCTTTTGACCAAACTAATGAATCACACTCTAACAGTGTTGCGTGGGTCAGTGGTTTTGGAGGATACGGTGTACGCGTGGACGGACAGCCAGATTGTTTTGTGCTGGCTGAAGGCTTCGGTCCATAACTTAGAGGTTTTTGTTGCGAACCGTGTCTCCCAGATTGTGTCGTCTGAGGTCCCACTGACCTGGAGACATGTACCAGGAGAATTGAACCCGTCTGATTGTGCATCCAGGGGATGTCGGGCTCCTGAACTCGTTAGACACCATTTGTGGTGGGGACCACCCTGGCTTGCCAGGAGAGAATCGGACTGGCCCCACAGCCATGTAGTAGTATCTTCGGATCATGGCCCCAGAGCGGCCGTGCATGTTACCCAGAAGGCTGAGGACCCTGACGCCGGGTTTCTGCTGGACCGGTATAGCTCATGTGTGTTTGTTTGTTTATCCACCAAGGCGGTACATCTCGAGCTCGTTGCTGATCTCTCGACAGAGGCTTTCATTGCTTGTTTGGATAGGTTTGTTTCTCGAAGGGGACTTCCAACTTTGATCCGCTCTGATAACGGCACTAACTACGTCGGTGCGGAACGATACTTACGAGAGATAGTCAACTTTTTGAATGTAAATAAAGTGGATATTGGAACGGCCCTCTCCCGTCGGGGTATACAGTGGACCTTCAGCCCACCGAGTTGCCCCCACTGGGGTGGGATTTTTGAGGCCGTAGTTAAGTCAGCTAAGACGCACTTGGGGCGTATAGTAGGTCAGACCGCGCTGACTTTTGAGGAGCTCGCGACATTGTTTTGTAAGATCGAGGCCGTTCTCAATTCGCGACCGTTGTGTCCGCTCAGCTCGGATCCAAATGACCTGGAGGCTCTGACCCCAGGCCATTTCTTGATAGGACAGCCACTTAACGCGTTGCCCGAGCACCCCTTCGAGGGAGTGAAATTGTATCGGCTGTCAAGGTATCAGATGTTGCAGCAGTTTACTCAGAATTTCTGGAAGCGTTGGTCGCTCGAGTATCTGCATATCTTACAACAGCGCCTTAAGTGGACTGACAAAACCAGCCCCCCTAGTGTTGGTGACCTCGTTCTGGTTAAGGATGCTAACCTACCGCCACTACGTTGGCGCAGGGGGCGCATTGTTAACTTGTTCCCTGGCAAGGACGGGACCCCCCGGTCTGCGGAGGTTCTAGTAGGAGGCTCGGTTCTAAAACGAGTGGTAGCAACGTTGTCTCGGCTGCCCGTAGATTAGGGGACAGGTGGGTGCCTGTCCGGGCGGGTGATTGTTCGATTCCAAATCGATATTCGATCGATGGTTTCGGAACGGCCATTTTTGAATTTGACGTTGCTGCCAACCTAGCAGTTTTTTGACAACTGACAGACGAAAAGCCCTCGCAATGTAACGCGGATTGATTAGGGTATTGAAATTAAATCGCAAGCCATCTGGAATGTATTCGGGTTCCCCTCAGGATTGTCTATATAGCTGAGTGTGTTGTGGTTCCCCGAACCAGATAAAGTTCGCATTTACGTGGCCGATTGGTTTTTCCCACGTAACATAACCTGTGTTGGAACACTGTGCGCGTCGAAGCTGGCCTGCCAGTCATACCTGGTTGGCTGAAGAACCTGTCTACCAAGAAGAGCCTAGGGTGCACCCGGGCCTTGCAGAGAGACAGGAGGTTGACGGGACCGAAGCACAGACCAGGTTAGATCGACTCCATAATTAATAGCTCGGTGAATCGCCGACGTTCACACTTCTTGGCATCTGATCGCTACGCTACCTCGTAGCTGATGGGCCCCTACGAGGTCATTAGGTGCCGAGAAGCCTGAACATTGGTAATATACATTATAAGTCAAACAAAATTCAAAAAATTAATAAAATGTATAAAATAAAATTAGATAAAGGAAACATTTGCCACATCATTAATAAGGAAGTTGTCATTACCCGTAGGAGTATAATGTAATATAATTGGTACAATTAAAAGAATTAATTTTTATTAAAATAATATTTACTTATGTATGTCGTTCTTTAAAATTTATGAATTCTTCATAGGAGTAGAACGACTTCTTGACAAGCCACTTTTTTAGTTTAATTTTAAAGTTTAGGAAGCTCGGTGCATTGGTAATGTCGTCCGGTAGCAAATTTGGTACCTTCGGACCCATCACCCGTATTGTTTTGGCCATTTTTTCTAATTTATGAGGGACATTGGCTAGTTTATCTGCACCTCTTGTAGTGTGACTGTTTTGGTCACCACAACAGCAAGGTCTGTGTTGAGCCAGATTAACCCCTTACAGTCCCGTTATTTAAGAAATCTTGAACATTGTAATAGGAATCCCTTTTTCGACAAAGTCGCTTTAACATGGTTTTTAAATTGCTCAAATGGCAATTTCAAGATATCCAGAGGTATCTTGTTGTAGTAGAGAATGCATTGACCCTTGAAAGAATTGCTAACCTTCGCGAGTCTAAACCGGAGCGCAAGTAGTCTATGATTATTTCTTAGGTTAATATTACAGCTATCGTTAAGTTTCGAAAATGTTGTAGGGTTCTTGCGTACATACATTATATTTTCGAAAATAAATTGACTAGCTATAGTTGTATGTCAATTTCTTTAAAAAGCTCTCTTAAGGAGTAAGCGTTTTAAATTATATATTGCGGGAATAGCTCTTTTCTGTAAAATAAAAATAGTTTGAATATCCGCTGCTTTCCCCCACAACAAGATACCATAGGCCATGAAACTATGAAAGTAACTAAAAAATACTAGCCTAGATGTAGCCACATCCGTGTTTTGTCTGATGTTACTTGTTAGTAACATTTGCTGTTACAACAAGTAACAAGCAAAAAGTGTAAAAGTTGCTGTTGCTTAAGCCGCAGAACTTAATTTACCAGCTAATTTATCTATGTGGGGTCCCCACTGCAATTTTCTATCAATGGTTATTCCAAGAAACTTCGTGTCACTTACTAATTCTAACGTGCTGCTGTCTAACACCAAACTGGTCTCAACTTGCCTGATATTTGGAAGTGAGAATTTGATACATTTGGTTTTACCAGCATTTAACAATAAATTATTAACTGTAAACCAATTCAAGGTTAAAGACAACACTCCCTTAATATCATCAAAATTTTCTTTTTGTCTTTCATTTTTGAAGACCAGTGAAGTGTCATCAGCAAACAACACCATGTCAGTCAATTTCTCCACCATGAAAGGCAGATCGTTAATATATACCAGGAATAAGAAATGGCCTAATATGGAACCTTGTGGAACGCCAATTTTAACACCCGATCCATCAGATTTTACGCCGTTAACTTCTGCCTTTTGAATTCTATTGCTTAGGTATGATCTTAGTAGATCCAACGCTTTATTTCTAACTCCGTAATGATTTAATTTAATTAATAGCGTATTATGATCAACACAATCAAACGCCTTCGACAGGTCGCAAAAAACTCCGATAGCATCCTGTGCGGCCTCCCATGCAGAATAAATATGAGATACAAGGGTAATACCTGCATCCGTAGTCGATTTACCCCTAGTGAAACCATATTGTTTAGCGTGGAGTTGTTTTGTACGGTTGAAGTGTGAGAGCATGTGATTGAGTATAATCTTTTCAAATATTTTACTTAGTGTTGGAAGAACAGATATTGGTCTGAAATTCGAAGGATCGTCCTTATCTCCCGACTTGAACAGAGGTATCAGTTTACTGTGTTTCATGAGGTCTGGAAAAGCCCCATCGTCAACACATTTATTGAATATATAAGCTAAGTGTGGGGCTATAACTAGAATTACTGAACCAATGACTTTGACTGATATACCCCACAGGTCTTCCGTATTTTTTAAGTTAAGTAATTTAAACGTTTTGACAATGTCCTGGGGATATACATGATGCAATTTTAAATATACATTACTGACGCTAGTGTTATTTTTTTATAAAGTCTCTGCTTCATATGGAGATGAATTTAGACGGTCCCTTGTGAGTATGGGTACATTGGTGAAGAATGTTTCAAAAGCTCGAGCAACATCAGCGTTGGATTTAACAACATCATCACATATCTTTAGGCAGAAATCATTGTCCCTTGGTATAACTTTGCCAGTTTCGCGGTTTATTATTTGCCAGACTGTTTTCATTCTATTATTTGAATTTTGAATTTTTCTATTAATGTGTAAAGTTTTTGCAGTTCTACAAACCAACTTGAAAGTTTTGGAATATTTTTTAACATAGTCATGAAATTTTCGATCAAAGTTATAGGTTTTTTGATCATAAAGATCATACAAGATAACTCTACTTTTACGAATTCCAAACGTTGCCCAGTCATTAAATTTAGATTTACCGTTGTAGTCACTGACTTTCTTTAATTTCCACAAAATGCCAATTTTTACTCCCGATCCATCCGATTTAACGCCGTTGACTTCTGGCTGTTGAACTCTATTACTTAGGTATGATCTTAGTAGATCCAACGCTTTATTTCTAACTCCATAATGATTTAATTTCATTAGTAGCGTATCAAACACAATCAAATGCCTTCGACAGATCGCAAAAACACCGATAGCATCTTGTGCGGCCTCCCATGCAGAATAAATATGAGATACAAGGGTAATACCTGCATCCGTAGTCGATTTACCCCTAGTGAAACCATATTGTTTAGCGTGGAGTTGTTTTGTACGGTTGAAGTGTGAGAGCATTTGATTGAGTATAATCTTTTCAAATATTTTACTTAGTGTTGGAAGAACAGATATTGGTCTGAAATTCGAAGGATCGTCCTTATCTCCCGACTTGAACAGAGGTATCAGTTTACTGTGTTTCATGAGGTCTGGAAAAGCCCCATCGTCAACACATTTATTGAATATATAAGCTAAGTGTGGGGCTATAACTAGAATTACTGAACCAATGACTTTGACTGATATACCCCACAGGTCTTCCGTATTTTTTAAGTTAAGTAATTTAAACGTTTTGACAATGTCCTGGGGATATACATGATGAAATTTTAAATATACATTACTGACGCTAGTGTTATTTTTTAATAAAGTCTCTGCTTCATATGGAGATGAATTTAGAAGGTCCGTTGTGAGTACGGGTACATTGGTGAAGAATGTTTCAAAAGCTCGAGCAACATCAGCGTTGGATTTGACAACATCATCACCTATCTTTAGGCAGAAATCATTGTCCCTTGGTATAACTTTGCCAGTTTCGCGGTTTATTATTTGCCAGACTGTTTTCATTCTATTATTTGAATTTTGAATTTTTCTATTAATGTGTAAAGTTTTTGCAGTTCTACAAACCAACTTGAAAGTTTTGGAATATTTTTTAACATAGTCATGAAATTTTCGATCAAAGTTATAGGTTTTTTGATCATAAAGGTCATACAAGATAACTCTACTTTTACGAATTCCAAACGTTGCCCATTCATTAAATTTAGATTTACCGTTGTAGTCACTGACTTTCTTTAATTTGAAAACTTTATTGAATTCTGTCTGAATAATGTTGAAGAAGTCTGAGTAGATTTTGTTTGGGTTCTGTTCATTAAAATCCGGTACTGGCAAATTTATATCTAAGTTTTTCGTATATGTCTCTAGTCTATGGGATGTAATAGGCCTATAAAATGATGGACCAGTCTTATCCTTAATAGCAATTGGGAATGAAACTGTTTGACCACTGTGATCGGAGGGTAAGCAGTTAATTACACTTTTACTTGTGAATGCACAGTCACAAAAAACGTTATCTAAGCAAGTTTGGCTGGTAAGTGTAATTCTAGTCGGCTCTAGAAATACATGACATAAATTAAATGATTTAAACAGAGTTATTAATCGTCGCTTCAGTGTTGTATCTACAAGCAGATCTACATTAAGATCGCCACAAATAATTAACTTTTTCTGTTATTACAAAGTTTAATGAGGGCTTCCTCCATAATTTTCTCAAATATTTCGAAATTGCCATGGCCTTTTTCATCCCTCGGTGGCCTGTAGACACAAACAATAATATGGCTATCTAACTCAACACAGGATACCTTTATTTGTCTTTCAACAGTAAGTGCAAGAATATCTTTCCGTTGTTTCACCTTAATATTATTTTTCACTAAGATTAAAGAACCACCTCTATCAGCAGTCTTTCTATTGTAACAACTGACAATTTTGTAATTATTTATGTTAAAAGACATCATATTTTCCTTCAACCAGTGTTCTGTAACACAAATAATATCAATGTCAGAATTTTTTAGAAATAATTGTAATACAAGTTCTTTGCCAGGTAGCCCCTGGATGTTTTGATGGGCAATATTTAACTGGGGCTTACATTTTGACATATTTAGTGGCTCTTGTATGCTAGAGATTTCCTCTATTGTCTTATGAACTAATTTAAATTACTTGGAACAGATTCCAATGTTGCATGCAGAGTATAATTAACAGGTGAATTCCCAATAGGGGTGCATGTCATATTACTCTTAACATAAGCTGATGTCAAGTTGAACTTAGTTAAACCAACTATAGCTGCGTCGCATATATTATAAGCTAACAATGTAGCTACTAATTTTCTATATTTATTAGACAGGTACAATGTATCCTGTGTCAGAGTAAAGTTATGAATAAAATTATTCATGTCGAAATATAAAATAGCATCGCTGTGATGACATGTTAAATTAAATAAATGAATATTCATTCTATGCACAGATTTGTTCTGTAGTTCTGTCAAATTACAGGCATATGGAAAATTGCATAGTATAAATTTGCATTTCATCCTACTTTGTAAGTCTAGAAGTGTTTCAACACTATTATTCAAATCATTCCGACTAATGTTTGAATGATTTCCTACCATAATTACAATAGTGCTGTTACTCATCATAGATACCGCGACTAATCATCTTCACTAGATCCACAAATGAACTATTTGGACAGCAAATGTTCGTTACTTTTTGGTTAAGCCGGTTATGTAATAGAGTCCCAAATCCTGCACCTACTTTGTCGGAGAACAAAAGAGTTTTTCTCTGAGCACATATTTTGGTAGCTGGCGGTACACGAGTGGAGGTGAGTGGCGGGACACACGTGTTGGAGTGCGGTTTGATGCACGTGGCGGCGGTTGGCGCGGCATTCGCGGCAGCGAGCGTCGCAACGTGCGCAACGGCGAACGGCGCGGCCCTCGGGGCAGCTTGCGGCATGACACACGCCTCAGGAGGGACAGCGAGCGGCGCGGTGCTCGCGCTGTTGAGCTGCGAGGTGCCTCCTCGTCGACGACGGCGACGCTGTTTTTTGGTTGGGGCAGCGGTGGACGCTGCAACACTCTCGTTGAGGGGGGTCGAGACCAAAGTTAGTGATGTGGGCTCGTCCTCCTTGCTGGTCTCATTCTCCTCATTCTCAATTAGAATGCCCACCAATTCCGCATTCTGGCGTTGTAGCTGAACTAACTCAGACGTCGCGGCTCTGAGTTCTGCTAACTCACTTTGCTCTTTGGCATAACATTGTAGTGTATTTTCTAGCAGGTCATGTAGATGCTGGATTTCTACTCGGGCATGTTGAAGGTCCGACTGTTAACCTACATTTTTTCCCCGGAGCTCTTGCATTAAGGAGATTCTTAATATTCTGTTTGATTGCCGTTTCAAGGCTAATTTCAGTAGTTTTATATTACCTCTAGTTTTCTTCATGAATTTATTTTATTTAAAATATTTATTAATTTTTCTGCTGCTTGTCTGCATGGCTTGAACAATAGTGCTTAGGTTGGCTACTTCTAGTTCTTGTTGGATAGAGGTAATGTGGCGAGATTCATTGTAGTCTTTTTCTATGCACATATCAGTCAACTTCAAGTTTGCCTCATTGAGTTGGTATTGGAGGAATTTACTGCGATCACAAGCAGAAGCAAGGTCAGTGCGCAGGGTGTCAAAAGATGCCACAAGTTTTTCCAATCTTTGAATCTCATTTTGCGACTCCTCGTGTGTTTCTCCCAAAGTAGACACACTATCTCTAAGCTGTGAGTTCTTGGCTCTCAAGCTTTTTATCTCAAAGTCATTTTCATTGCGCTCTTCCAATAGCCTTTGGTTTAACTCCTCTGCGTCAGTTAGTTGTTGCTGTAGTTTAGAAATACGCTGATCTGCGTGCATTCTCCGCGTAGTAATGTTGGATGCCATGCCTGGAAATACAATAAAAAAGAATGGGTGCTCCGAACAAAATTAAAATAAAACATAAGAAGACTTGCAGTTAGTAGCTGTAGTACTGATATGATAGTTCCTAATTCCCTATATAGCTATTCTACGTCAAAGTCAACAAGTTTCAATTAAACTATTACAAGTAAATATAGGTTAACAGTATAAATGTCCTGAACTAATGAAAGTTATACTAATTATCTAACAATTTTAGTCGTTTTGCAAGTGTTGTGATGATCAGCTGTGAAGTGAGTACCTAATATGTCTCTAGAATCACCTACAAGCTTACACTATATTCGCACTAATTGCCAAGGTCTAACCTATCAGTGCACTTGTGTATATCGTGTAATAAATATGAGTGAACAGCTAGTTTTATCGTCAAAAGTACTTCCACAGATTGTCAAGTGCTAAGAGACAAAACAAAGACGCTGCGGTGTGAGGATGGACGTTTCTCACAATAGTGAGAGTTGAGCAGTATGTAGTGTATAAGTATATAGTTAAGTTCAAGTCATATACGTGTAAAATATGAATAAGCAAATATGAAAACAATACTCCCCCGGGGTTTTTCCGTTGGCAGTTTGAAATTTCCTTTGTCTTTCGGTCCGTGATCGATTATTTTATCACAATTACCAATTCAGACCACATTTAGCACTAGCGCACTTTAGTTGACTAAACAAACACTTAAATTAACACTATATTCACAAATAGACGAATTAAAACAAATTAATTTAGTTAAAATACAGCACAGCTCATGTATATCCTGGGGATATACATGATACAATTTAAAATCTACATTACTGATGCTAGTGGTGTTTTTGAACAAAGACTCTGCTTCATATGGAGATGAATTTAGACGCCCTGTTGTGAGTAAAGGTATATTGGCGGAGAATGTTTCAAAAGCTCGAGCTACCTGAGTGTTGGATTTAACAACATCATCACCTATAGCACCTAGCAGAAATCATTGTCCCTTGGTATAACTTTGCAAGTTTCACAGTTTATGATTTGCCAAACCGTTTTATTTATTTGAATTTTCTATTTTTCTATTAATGTGTAAAGTTTTTGCAATTCTACAAACCAACTTGAAAGTTTTGGAATATTTTTTAAAATTTAGGTTAAGCAGATATTTTCAATATAAATAGAATAATATTTTTAGAATTATTGTAAATGATTCTGGGAAATAAAATTATTATTATTATTAACATAGTCATGAAATTTTGTACCAAAGTTATAGGTTTTTTGTTCATAAAGGTCATACAAGATAGCTCTACTTTTACGAATTCCAAATGTTGCCCAGTCATTAAAATTAGATTCACCGTTGTTGGCACTGACTTTCTTTAATTTAAAAACTGTATGGTATCCTGTTTGAATAATGTTGAAGAAGTCAGAATAGATTTTGTTCGGGTTCTGTTCATCAAAATCCGGTACTGACAAATTTATATCTAAGTTTTTCATATACGTCTCTAGTCTAAGGGATGCAATAGGCGTATAAAATGATGAATCAGTCTTAATTTTTACTAGCAGTTGGGAATGAAACTATTTGACTACCGTGATTGGATGGTTAACAGCTAAATACATTTTTATTTATAAATGCACAGTCACAAAACACGTTATCTAAGCAAGTTTGGCTGGTAAGTGTAATTCTAGTCGGCTCTACAAATATATGACATAAATTAAATTATTTGAACAGAGTTATTAATCAGAACAGAGTCATTGTCTTATCTACAAGCAACTTAACTTTTTTTCTGTTATTACAAAGCCCCAACATACATTTTTTCATTGAGTGACGCCATTACCCTATCCTTCTGCTTAGGCATCGGTCTACGCTGCAAACAACTACACTATATATAACTCTGTCCCTCAGTTTCCTACGATATTATTACGTTACTTTGCTTAGAATAAAAATACCCTTAAGTTTAAAAAATGGCAAAGTTAAGATGAACACAGTACACATAATAACTTGCATTTGCAGTTTACCTACATTCATGCGTATTTTTTATATGCTGATATTACCAGGGAATCTAAGTTACATAGACAAAAGTTATTTTAAGCAAAAGTTGTGAACTGATTGTGACTGATTTTTGACCAAAAATTTTGTTAACTGATTGTGGAACGCAGTTGAACGCACCAACCAGCCTTCAGTTGCGCTGCATGCCATGCAGCGCAACTTAGGGCAGTGCAGTGCATGTGAATGTGCATGTGCAAGTGCAGTGCACTTGCTGTGCATGGACGCTTCACTGTAAACAATTTGGTTTTACACAAGGCAAATCAACTACTGATGCCGGTATTGAGTTAATATCATATATATATATATATATATATATATATGATGCCTGGGAGGAGTCGCATGATGCTCTAGGAGTATTTTGCGATTTGTATAAGGCTTTTGATTGCGTTGACCATGGGACATTGATCAGGAAATTACATCACTATGGAATTAGGGATAACTCTTTAGATCTTCTCTCTTCTTATCTAAATAACAGGATACAGAGAGTTGACATTAATGGAAAACGATCTCCAGGGTCTGTTGTTACTATGGGAGTACCGCAGGGTTCCATACTCGGGCCATTCCTGTTTTTGGTGTATATGATGAACTGCCACATCTTGTCAGAGATAATCATGAGATTGTACTGTTTGCAGATGACACTTCACTTTTATTTAAAATGAACCGACGCAGTTTGAACTTTGACGATGTGAATAATGCAATCTCAAAGGTAGTCAATTGGTTTAGTGCTAATAATATTTTACTGAACAATAACAAAACTAAATGTATTCGGTTTATACTCCCCAATGTTAAACAAGTCTCGGCTAATCTTAATGTTAAAGGAAAAAATTAATGTATCTTTTAAAGGGCAATGTATTCGCTTTTACAACAAAATACCGACTCAAGTATTGTCTGTATCAAGAATTGTCTGTAAATAAATTTAAAAATGTTGTTAACCTTTGACTGGTGACATGGTTTTTGTGTAACGTAACTGGTGACGAGGGGACTGAGAGGCCCCTGCCGAACTTTACGCCAATGTAACTTACCGATTTGAGCCTGTCCGACACAGCTATCCCCTTCTACGGCATGGACGCAAGTAAACTCGAAGCTACTCAGGTGATGAGCCCAAGGAAACCCGGAGAAGGTGCCAAAATGTTGTTTTACTGACGCCGCTGGGCCTGTAAGACCCCTTGTCACCAGTTAAAGGTTAAAAATCACTTATGTAAAAAAGTTTACTACAAATATCAGATTATGTAGAAGACAAGAAAGCTTGGGATGGTGTTTGCTCCAATTCTGTAAAAAATAACGTATAAAGCTGGAGGTTTCTAGTCGCCTCTTTGCCTCTAGCATCTAAAACTTTGAGGTGACGGAATTCAAATTGAGAGCTGGAGGTTTCTAGTCGCCTCTTTGCCTCCAGCATCTAAAACTTTGAGGTGACGGAATTCAAATTGAGTTCTATATTTCCCTGTACCTTATACATTTGTTAGTTTAATATTTGACATTCTCCAAATATTACCTATGTGTTTCTTATGGAAATAAACTCTTTTTGAATTTTGAATTTTTGAAATTTCTTCGGTGAAAGAATTCAATACTTACGTTGTGGTAGCATTCGTAATGGAAGCTTAAAATTCATTGCTCAGGATGTACTGGGAAGCTAAATGGAGAGTACCTATTATTGCCGATAACATGTCTAGCAACCGATTTACGCTGCTCAAAAACTCTCTGAAAGTAGTATTTGATGGCTATTTCAACGAAGAAACGCGAGTAAATGATAAAGAGTTGAAAATGAGGCCTCTTATCAGCCAGGTTCAACAAGGTTTCAGAATTCAAGAAAAGGATCAGCTTTGTCATTAGATGAGATGATAATTGCTTTCACCGGATCCTGTGGCATGAAACAGTTATTTCCGGGGAAGCCTAATCCTGTTGGTTTAAAGGCATTCAATGGACTGGATGTTGAGTTTGAGGTCTTACAAGGCAATACCACCTTCCCTGAACTAGAGACATCAACTTTTGGGTTAGGAGAAAAGTTATTTTTGTCATTGGCGGATTCCCTTGTGCCGGGTCGTATGTTATATTTTGATCGGTACTTAACTACCGTGAAGCTCGTTAAGGGACTGACTGAAAAGGGAATCGGGTTTACTGGCACCATACAAAAAAACAGAGTGCCAGCTGATGCAACTATGCATGCTGATAACTATAATAAATTACTTATACTGATACTGATTTAAGTTGTAAATATGTCCACTACACTATATATATTTAGATTACATTTAGATTTAAGATGTTATATAATAAGGTTAATATTTGTACACCCAGTACTACTGGGTACCATCATTTGAAACACTGTTAATAATTAAAAAAAAACTAGTTACAAACAATGATGAACAAATAAAAATTGTTGTCTTTGTCTTTGTGCAAGGTCTTATTTGATGGATGACAAAGCGCTTCAAAAACGTGGCATAAAATTGTCAGCGAAGATCTAACATTGCTATCATCAAATGGTTTGTCAATAAACCAGTAACATGGTTATCGAACGTCAATGTCCAGGAACCCATGGATATGTGTAAAAGTCGTAAGCAGTATTTGTCAGTCGATAGATTAGCGGCTGTGCGCAATTACAATAGATACTTGGGTGGCGTAGACTTCGCTGATCTCATGTTATCGTTGTGCCCGAATAGGTACCGTACAAAAAAGAGGACACAGCACTTTTTTCTCACATGCTGGATAAGGCAGTCCCCAATTCCTGGCTGGCTTATAAAAATCAAGAGAGAGAGATAAAACGGAGTCCATCGAAAGAAAGTGCAGCAGTTGCGGCACTTTACAATGGAGCTTGGTGAAGCACTGATCGATAGTAACTCAAGCTCAGTGGGAGCAGACAATGACTCAGCTTGGACCCAGAGCCAGAGCCCGTTATACGCAAAAGAGGCAAGCCATAATCAAGATTGCATTATATAGATTCAAATGACGTTCAAAAAGTGTTCGTAAGAATCTATTTTGAATAAAATTGAAGTCAACACCTATGCCATCCAGGATATATCCCACCTCCACCCAACCTCATTCCAACTTCATGTCATAAAGAGGCGGGCGAGCAGGCCAACAGGTTAGATTTGCATGAAGCTCTTGTAACCCGCAGATATTTCTGTGCGCCCCCCACATGGCTGGACCGGCCTTCTTTGGCATCCGCCTGTCCTCTTCCCGCCTCTCCCAATTCTAAGGCGCGGGGGAAAAGATAGCAGCGTCGCACCCTTCTGGTGATGTGACACACACAAACGGTGTGAGCTCGGTGCCGATGCCGCATGTTTGTCATTTTAGCCAAATTCCCAGCCACCTCTTTTTATGCCACGCGTGCGCAAACTGTGTAGCCGTCGGATGTTCGTCTTTGACGAGACGAGATCCTCGTAGTAGACTGGCCTTTCATCCGCTTGAGTGATTCCTTCTAAGATTCTCTTCCATTCGTCATCGTATAGCAAACATTCCCAAAGCAAAATGCAATCTTCATCTTCTATGCCGCACTTACATACAATCATCGGGCGTAAAGTTATATCATGCAATCTTTTCCTGAAGAACCCGGGTCCCGTGAACTTGAGGCGGGCCACCACGTCTGGAAAGAAGAGGTATAGCTCCCAACCTTTCGTTTCATTCATCCAACGTTCCTGCCATTGTGCAACGACCTCCCCCAGAGTTTGGCGTTTTATCGCTGTTGCCAGATATATTGACTAAACCTTTGTTTCGACAAAGCTTTGAAAAGTTAAGAGGTTTTTTAGGGTTAGTTTAGTTTAGATATTTATATTTATTGTTAAAACATTTTTCGGTTGAGGGTTGCACATTCTAGCAATCAAAATATGTGGATGTTTTCTATTATGTTTTATGTTAAATTGTTAATGTAACGAAAATGAAAATGTAATTTAACGTTATGAAAATGTACATCTATAGATGTTATATGACTGAGTAGAAACTATATTTGATCAATAATGTTTAAAATGTATAATGTTACACATTTTGTTAACTTAGTTAAACTCAAGTAGAGTTAGTTAAAATGACTTAGAAGATTCTTAGTCAAAGTAATGTTAAAATAATGGGGCTATTCTTGAGGGTGCGTGTTGTCTCTGGTTCTTGTCTGACAAGTTACTTCAAAAATAGATGTCAGTCTATGCTGTTGGCTTATTATATACATATAGGGAGGCAGTTGCTCACGTCCGAAGGAGATACTTGGTACCTATAGCCCTTCACGTCCTCCCGGGTAATATTAAGGAGCAACAAGTAAACACTAAAATTTCCAGTGAAATCTATAAAACGCGTGACATTGGTGAAATTAACCTAGACGTTAAACCGCCATTAATGAAGAAATAATAATAATAATATACTTACACAAAATAAATAAACTACTGCAATGCAACAGAAGCTGCCTTACTGCTTTTCAAATCACCCAAGACCGGGGGGACGTGACCCCCCGAGTTGACGCCGCGGCGGGCATGAGGTAACCATAAGACCTCGACCCCCTGACCCTAGTGGTTCTCACGCTTCGCGCGAGAACACACTCCGGTGACCAGTGACGTTGACAGGCACAGGTTCGCGCCGAAATCAGAAAAATTTAGGTGTGCTCTGCACTGTATTGTGTTGATATTGTACTACTAACATAGATTGTGAGACTAATTATTGAAACATGTATTTGGATATTGGACTTGTTCTGATATAAATCATTATTATTATTATAATTATTTATGGAATGATAAAATAGTGTTGTAGTCACAGGCCAATTCATACATTACGATGAATTGAATTGATGATTCATGTATTGAAAGAAAGAAAAAAGCATTTATTTTGCCAAAAAAAAACAACAAAAAAAAAACATGCAGATAGAAAAATATACAAACAAGGCAAAATAGCAAGGGTCTCAGCATCTGCTAGGTGCAGCACAAATGTGATAGTAATGTGTGTGCGCTGATTTTCCGACCGTCCCTTAAATATTATAAACTAAACTAAAAAAAAACTATATATATTAAGGTATTAAAATTAACACAATAATAGGTACATTTTTTTTTTAGATCATGAATATTAAGTAAATAATTAAATACATAGAATACGTAGAAATAAATTACATAGGTTCATTTAAAGAATGCGAAATGAATATATGTATGTGCAGAAGCAAATCAATAACAGGTTTTTAAAAAACCGGTCAAGTGCGAGTCTAAATCGCGCACGAAGGGTTCCGTACCACCGTTCAATGGAAGCGATGGTGTGGAGTGAATAGTTTGGATTTAACACAGCAAAATATTGTTTACAAAGTTATTGGTGCGGTTACTTTCACACTCCATGTACGTAACCAGGTGCATCCATAAGTTTGTATGTGGTATTGAAAGAATTGTTGTATGGGAGCCCCCTTAAATATTTCTTTTATCCTGTTTTTTAGTATTTGTTGTTATAGCGGCAACAGAAATACAAAATCTGTGAAAATTTCAACTCTCTAGCTAGCTAGGTTCTTGAGATACAGCCTGGTGACAGACGGACGGACGGACGGACGGACGGACGGACGGACGGACGGACAGCGAAGTCTTAGTAATAGGGTTCCGTTCTTACCCGTTGGGTACGGAACCCTAAAAACGCTTGAATAGACTTGCGCATACCAAGATGGTCTCTAGTTTTTTTATTGGTCGGGGGGGGGGGGTTAGGAGGGATGCTAGGAATTTTTAATTGTTGTGATTTTAACGACTTCTTTAGTTTTAGTTTGAATGTGTGACATATTTTCTCTTGGGGGTGGCGGCAGAGTATTCCACATTTTGGCGGTTTTATATGAGTATCCACCTCTTGATCCCGCGGATTTCCTTTGTGGGATCACCATCAAGTTCTGCAATTTTGTATGTGAGGGGGTATATGTTGGTTTTTGCTCTTGATAATTTTTTGTTTGGTGCAGCCCAGATGAAGTTCTCGTGGCGCGGCCATTTTCAGAATTCCCTTTTCATTTAAGAACGCCATGATACGTGCCCTTTTTGGGATATTAAATGAAAATCGAGCGGAGGCATTTTGTACCCTAGATGTCTAACCGAATATTTGATACTCTATCATAGTAGTTAAATGGTGTTAGCACTAGTAGTTCTTTAACAAGCATTCTTGTGTCTTCGCTTAAGTAGGGTTGTAAATTATATAGTATTTTTAGCTTGGAGAATGCTTATCTAGTTTTTTTTTATATGGTCTGTTAGCTCGCTGTCCATCGTCAGACCAAGGTTAGTTGCGGTGTTTACTTTCGAAATATAATTGTTATTTATTTTCACGTCTGGATTTTGTATAGTAACTATCTCACATTGCATTTATCTTTCTCATATAGATCAATCGATAAATCGACGTACCTACATATTTTTTAATTGAACCGATATTTCATAAATTTTACTGAATTGATGTTAACAACACTACGAGTATAAAGCTTGCAACATTAAAATTAAAAAAGGAAAATTATAATTTACAATAAAGGAGTACCTATCTATCTTTATCTTCATATTTAATGCCAGGTTTACATTACACACTGTCCACTGGTACTCTTGCCGCCGAAAATATTTCTCAAAATCTCAACGCAGCAATGTCGACGGGAATCAGTATTTACATTAGCCGACTACACCTATACACTTCTCGTTCACTCCCGCACGAAAAACCGCCAACGGAGGGAGCACGGGAAATGGGCCAATAACTTGACGAGCGGCATGAGAAGTGAGCGTTTACATTACGCTCCTGCCCATTTCGTCGGTGTAATATAAACGGGTTCTATCAGTCGATGGCAGGCTTTTCCTTTCGCCGTTAAGTTGGTAGCAATGAAACCAGTGTTGCTAACTTCGGAAAAATGTGTTACGCAAAAGTTACCTAACTCATACTATTCATGTTCATTATGTTGCCGATTTTTAATAGTATCATTTTTGTATTTTTTTATACACGTATTTCGTATTGTGACGAGGTTTTAGCTACCGTCAAATGGGGGAATATGGAAGGGGGGGGGGTTACTTGAGAAATTTGCGCAGGGGAATTAACTTTTTTGCTACAGCCATACTCAAACTCTGTAGCCCAGTGATTTTGTGCGTGAGTGGTGGCTGGACAAATGGTCTACGATAAAAGTGAGTAAAAAGTTGCTTATCTTTTGTCAAATGCTTGTAAAACACAAAAATATCAACCCCTAACTTTATGCAGAAAAAACATACTGTAAAACTTTGTCCCCCTAGCCGTGAGATTCAAATTTCGGGCTTAGTGTAAAATTTTTACATAACCTCAATCTATGGCGGATTTATTGATATGACATGTAAAATTATGCTGCAAGTAGTAATAAGGTTTTTTTTTTGCCCAAACATACGACTACCATTTTGAGGTTAGTTAGATAGAAAAGGATTAGTAGAGAAAAGGTTTGAAAATAACTTTCCTGCCGAGGATTGGATATAATATTTTCTGAGAAGAAATAAGAACACTCTACTGCCAGACTTGCACAACATATAAAACGTTCAAGAGCAGCTGTAAACGAGGAGCTTTGATGAGCTTGAAACTACAATTAATGACATAGCACCAGCTATAGTAATAAATTACGATGAGAGCAATATTACTGATGAGCCGAAAAGACAAAAGGTCATAGTCAGAAGAGGCTGTCGTCACCCTGAAAAATTATAGATTCTTCGAAATCAAGTGTATCAGTAATGTTTACAGCTGCAGGATATGGGCATGTTTTGCCGCCATATGTTAATTATAAAGCAGACCATTTGTACAATACATGGACACATGGAGGTCCAACTGGAACAGTATATTACCGAACAAAAAGTGGGTGGTTCAAGAAATTTTCGAAGATTGGTTTTAAACAGTAATTAAGTCATATTTCAATAAATGTGATAAAGAAAACCCCAAGGTATTAATTGGAGACAAATTACCAAGCCATGTTTCTAAGTGGGTTATCAAAGAATGCGTCGGAAATAACATACGGTTTGTGTTATTACACCCAAACAGCACAGGCTTGTGTCAGCCATTGGATTTAGCATATTTTAAAGACCTCTGCAGACCAAATGGAGTGAAGTCCTCACTGAGTGGAAGCTCAAAAATAGGAGTGTATTACCAAAGAAAAGATTCCCTAAAGAGCTCAAAAAATACCTAGATCGACTCCAGGAAAATTCCGCAGACAACGTAAGAGCTGGTTTTAGAGGAAGCGGTCTCATTCCTCTGAACCGTAATGAAAATTTCAAGAGGCTTCAAAAATCAAGACGGCTGACGACGGCAGCGAAACTCAGGAGTGGATCGACTCTGTCAAAGATTTCCTACAGGATACTAGAACCAAAGAAACTGAGACAATAAGGGTAAAAAAGAAGAGATGGAGCCTGAAACCTGGTGCTATTATTACCACAGAATACTTAATAGTACTACGTACAGAAAGATCATTGCGCAAATACACTTAAATAAATAGCTACTCTCGCTCCGCTACAATAAAGCGCAATCTAGCCCGCACCTGTGCTACGTACAACAATCGCTAAGCACCTACAGAATCGGTTGTCCCGCCCGTGCAGGCTAGATTGCGCCGCATCACTACGCCTGAGAGCTTCTTTTACTCTGTCATCACAAGGTCGTCCTGTTAACTCCTGTCTCGCTCGATCACGCTAGGGTTACCTACGTGCGATTTGTGTTTGTGAATTTTAGTCCACTCTATGTAAGAGAGGTGTTATATTAGTATTTATTCAGGCTATTGGCAAAGTCTAAGGCTAGGTAGGTACCTACCTTCTTACTTACGTAATTGTAATTTGTTTAATACTAGGTCTAAAGTGTTTACTTTTAGATAAACAAAAAGGTATTCAATTAAAAAGGAATCTAATTTTATATGTGAACAATTCCTTTAGACGCCTTAAAAAGGTACTTAAGTCATTATTGATGCAAAAATCACAGAAAAAATGCTTATGAGGAGCGGTTAGCGCGCGAGGCGACTGCGAGCCAAACGAGCGCAACATGACTGAATTCCCGTCGGGCGGGTTGGCCCTTGGAAAGTACCTGAACTATTGAGTGAGACCCCCTGGTATTACAAATGAAGATTAATTCAAGGACAAAGAAAAACAAAAAAAAAGGAAAAGGAAATAAGGAAAACCTGAAGATAAAAGAGAAAAGGATTTGTTCATCTGTTAGCACTATTTACATTTATGTCTCGGATGATGACATCGATTTCATCGATTTGGACGATTATTTGCATGACGATATGGATAATATCAATGAAGATTTATCTATTCTTCAAGGAAAATATTCCATGCGTAGTGATTTTCCTGTCCCATCTACTTTGAAAAGTGTTTTGAAAGAGGCAGAGAGCACTTACATTGATTAGAGTGACTGTGCTCTTGTAAAAATTCATATACAATGGGGGTATTAAGAGAGAAACCGAAAAGCTCTATATGGCACAAATAATAGACTCGAGTGATAGCCACTTATTCGTCAAAGTTATGAAAAAGTCAAGCAAATATGTGGATGTTTTCTATTATGTTTTATGTTAAATTGTTAATGTAACGAAAATGAAAATGTAATTTAACGTTATGAAAATGTACATCTATAGATGTTATATGACTGAGTAGAAACTATATTTGATCAATAATGTTTAAAATGTATAATGTTACACATTTTGTTAACTTAGTTAAACTCAAGTAGAGTTAGTTAAAATGACTTAGAAGATTCTTAGTCAAAGTAATGTTAAAATAATGGGGCTATTCTTGAGGGTGCGTGTTGTCTCTGGTTCTTGTCTGACAAGTTACTTCAAAAATAGATGTCAGTCTATGCTGTTGGCTTATTATATACATATAGGGAGGCAGTTGCTCACGTCCGAAGGAGATACTTGGTACCTATAGCCCTTCACGTCCTCCCGGGTAATATTAAGGAGCAACAAGTAAACACTAAAATTTCCAGTGAAATCTATAAAACGCGTGACATTGGTGAAATTAACCTAGACGTTAAACCGCCATTAATGAAGAAATAATAATAATAATATACTTACACAAAATAAATAAACTACTGCAATGCAACAGAAGCTGCCTTACTGCTTTTCAAATCACCCAAGACCGGGGGGACGTGACCCCCCGAGTTGACGCCGCGGCGGGCATGAGGTAACCATAAGACCTCGACCCCCTAACCCTAGTGGTTCTCACGCTTCGCGCGAGAACACACTCCGGTGACCAGTGACGTTGACAGGCACAGGTTCGCGCCTAAATCAGAAAAATTTAGGTGTGCTCTGCACTGTATTGTGTTGATATTGTACTACTAACATAGATTGTGAGACTAATTATTGAAACATGTATTTGGATATTGGACTTGTTCTGATATAAATCATTATTATTATTATAATTATTTATGGAATGATAAAATAGTGTTGTAGTCACAGGCCAATTCATACATTACGATGAATTGAATTGATGATTCATGTATTGAAAGAAAGAAAAAAGCATTTATTTTGCCAAAAAAAAACAACAAAAAAAAAACATGCAGATAGAAAAATATACAAACAAGGCAAAATAGCAAGGGTCTCAGCATCTGCTAGGTGCAGCACAAATGTGATAGTAATGTGTGTGCGCTGATTTTCCGACCGTCCCTTAAATATTATAAACTAAACTAAAAAAACTATATATATTAAGGTATTAAAATTAACACAATAATAGGTACATTTTTTTTTTAGATCATGAATATTAAGTAAATAATTAAATACATAGAATACGTAGAAATAAATTACATAGGTTCATTTAAAGAATGCGAAATGAATATATGTATGTGCAGAAGCAAATCAATAACAGGTTTTTAAAAAACCGGTCAAGTGCGAGTCTAAATCGCGCACGAAGGGTTCCGTACCACCGTTCAATGGAAGCGATGGTGTGGAGTGAATAGTTTGGATTTAACACAGCAAAATATTGTTTACAAAGTTATTGGTGCGGTTACTTTCACACTCCATGTACGTAACCAGGTGCATCCATAAGTTTGTATGTGGTATTGAAAGAATTGTTGTATGGGAGCCCCCTTAAATATTTCTTTTATCCTGTTTTTTAGTATTTGTTGTTATAGCGGCAACAGAAATACATAATCTGTGAAAATTTCAACTCTCTAGCTAGCTAGGTTCTTGAGATACAGCCTGGTGACAGACGGACGGACGGACGGACGGACGGACGGACGGACGGACGGACGGACGGACGGACAGCGAAGTCTTAGTAATAGGGTTCCGTTCTTACCCGTTGGGTACGGAACCCTAAAAACGCTTGAATAGACTTGCACATACCAAGATGGTCTCTAGTTTTTTTATTGGTCGGGGGGGGGGGGTTAGGAGGGATGCTAGGAATTTTTAATTGTTGTGATTTTAACGACTTCTTTAGTTTTAGTTTGAATGTGTGACATATTTTCTCTTGGGGGTGGCGGCAGAGTATTCCACATTTTGGCGGTTTTATATGAGTATCCACCTCTTGATCCCGCGGATTTCCTTTGTGGGATCACCATCAAGTTCTGCAATTTTGTATGTGAGGGGGTATATGTTGGTTTTTGCTCTTGATAATTTTTTGTTTGGTGCAGCCCAGATGAAGTTCTCGTGGCGCGGCCATTTTCAGAATTCCCTTTTCATTTAAGAACGCCATGATACGTGCCCTTTTTGGGATATTAAATGAAAATCGAGCGGAGGCATTTTGTACCCTAGATGTCTAACCGAATATTTGATACTCTATCATAGTAGTTAAATGGTGTTAGCACTAGTAGTTCTTTAACAAGCATTCTTGTGTCTTCGCTTAAGTAGGGTTGTAAATTATATAGTATTTTTAGCTTGGAGAATGCTTATCTAGTTTTTTTTATATGGTCTGTTAGCTCGCTGTCCATCGTCAGACCAAGGTTAGTTGCGGTGTTTACTTTCGAAATATAATTGTTATTTATTTTCACGTCTGGATTTTGTATAGTAACTATCTCACATTGCATTTATCTTTCTCATATAGATCAATCGATAAATCGACGTACCTACATATTTTTTAATTGAACCGATATTTCATAAATTTTACTGAATTGATGTTAACAACACTACGAGTATAAAGCTTGCAACATTAAAATTAAAAAAGGAAAATTATAATTTACAATAAAGGAGTACCTATCTATCTTTATCTTCATATTTAATGCCAGGTTTACATTACACACTGTCCACTGGTACTCTTGCCGCCGAAAATATTTCTCAAAATCTCAACGCAGCAATGTCGACGGGAATCAGTATTTACATTAGCCGACTACACCTATACACTTCTCGTTCACTCCCGCACAAAAAACCGCCAACGGAGGGAGCACGGGAAATGGGCCAATAACTTGACGAGCGGCATGAGAAGTGAGCGTTTACATTATGCTCCTGCCCATTTCGTCGGTGTAATATAAACGGGTTCTATCAGTCGATGGCAGGCTTTTCCTTTCGCCGTTAAGTTGGTAGCAATGAAACCAGTGTTGCTAACTTCGGAAAAATGTGTTACGCAAAAGTTACCTAACTCATACTATTCATGTTCATTATGTTGCCGATTTTTAATAGTATCATTTTTGTATTTTTTTATACACGTATTTCGTATTGTGACGAGGTTTTAGCTACCGTCAAATGGGGGAATATGGAAGGGGGGGGGGGGGTTACTTGAGAAATTTGCGCAGGGGAATTAACTTTTTTGCTACAGCCATACTCAAACTCTGTAGCCCAGTGATTTTGTGCGTGAGTGGTGGCTGGACAAATGGTCTACGATAAAAGTGAGTAAAAAGTTGCTTATCTTTTGTCAAATGCTTGTAAAACACAAAAATATCAACCCCTAACTTTATGCAGAAAAAACATACTGTAAAACTTTGTCCCCCTAGCCGTGAGATTCAAATTTCGGGCTTAGTGTAAAATTTTTACATAACCTCAATCTATGGCGGATTTATTGATATGACATGTAAAATTATGCTGCAAGTAGTAATAAGGTTTTTTTTTTGCCCAAACATACGACTACCATTTTGAGGTTAGTTAGATAGAAAAGGATTAGTAGAGAAAAGGTTTGAAAATAACTTTCCTGCCGAGGATTGGATATAATATTTTCTGAGAAGAAATAAGAACACTCTACTGCCAGACTTGCACAACATATAAAACGTTCAAGAGCAGCTGTAAACGAGGAGCTTTGATGAGCTTGAAACTACAATTAATGACATAGCACCAGCTATAGTAATAAATTACGATGAGAGCAATATTACTGATGAGCCGAAAAGACAAAAGGTCATAGTCAGAAGAGGCTGTCGTCACCCTGAAAAATTATAGATTCTTCGAAATCAAGTGTATCAGTAATGTTTACAGCTGCAGGATATGGGCATGTTTTGCCGCCATATGTTAATTATAAAGCAGACCATTTGTACAATACATGGACACATGGAGGTCCAACTGGAACAGTATATTACCGAACAAAAAGTGGGTGGTTCAAGAAATTTTCGAAGATTGGTTTTAAACAGTAATTAAGTCATATTTCAATAAATTTGATAAAGAAAACCCCAAGGTGTTAATTGGAGACAAATTACCAAGCCATGTTTCTAAGTGGGTTATCAAAGAATGCGTCGGAAATAACATACGGTTTGTGTTATTACACCCAAACAGCACAGGCTTGTGTCAGCCATTGGATTTAGCATATTTTAAAGACCTCTGCAGACCAAATGGAGTGAAGTCCTCACTGAGTGGAAGCTCAAAAATAGGAGTGTATTACCAAAGAAAAGATTCCCTAAAGAGCTCAAAAAATACCTAGATCGACTCCAGGAAAATTCCGCAGACAACGTAAGAGCTGGTTTTAGAGGAAGCGGTCTCATTCCTCTGAACCGTAATGAAAATTTCAAGAGGCTTCAAAAATCAAGACGGCTGACGACGGCAGCGAAACTCAGGAGTGGATCGACTCTGTCAAAGATTTCCTACAGGATACTAGAACCAAAGAAACTGAGACAATAAGGGTAAAAAAGAAGAGATGGAGCCTGAAACCTGGTGCTATTATTACCACAGAATACTTAATAGTACTACGTACAGAAAGATCATTGCGCAAATACACTTAAATAAATAGCTACTCTCGCTCCGCTACAATAAAGCGCAATCTAGCCCGCACCTGTGCTACGTACAACAATCGCTAAGCACCTACAGAATCGGTTGTCCCGCCCGTGCAGGCTAGATTGCGCCGCATCACTACGCCTGAGAGCTTCTTTTACTCTGTCATCACAAGGTCGTCCTGTTAACTCCTGTCTCGCTCGATCACGCTAGGGTTACCTACGTGCGATTTGTGTTTGTGAATTTTAGTCCACTCTATGTAAGAGAGGTGTTATATTAGTATTTATTCAGGCTATTGGCAAAGTCTAAGGCTAGGTAGGTACCTACCTTCTTACTTACGTAATTGTAATTTGTTTAATACTAGGTCTAAAGTGTTTACTTTTAGATAAACAAAAAGGTATTCAATTAAAAAGGAATCTAATTTTATATGTGAACAATTCCTTTAGACGCCTTAAAAAGGTACTTAAGTCATTATTGATGCAAAAATCACAGAAAAAATGCTTATGAGGAGCGGTTAGCGCGCGAGGCGACTGCGAGCCAAACGAGCGCAACATGACTGAATTCCCGTCGGGCGGGTTGGCCCTTGGAAAGTACCTGAACTATTGAGTGAGACCCCCTGGTATTACAAATGAAGATTAATTCAAGGACAAAGAAAAACAAAAAAAAGGAAAAGGAAATAAGGAAAACCTGAAGATAAAAGAGAAAAGGATTTGTTCATCTGTTAGCACTATTTACATTTATGTCTCGGATGATGACATCGATTTCATCGATTTGGACGATTATTTGCATGACGATATGGATAATATCAATGAAGATTCATCTATTCTTCAAGGAAAATATTCCATGCGTAGTGATTTTCCTGTCCCATCTACTTTGAAAAGTGTTTTGAAAGAGGCAGAGAGCACTTACATTGATTAGAGTGACTGTGCTCTTGTAAAAATTCATATACAATGGGGGTATTAAGAGAGAAACCGAAAAGCTCTATATGGCACAAATAATAGACTCGAGTGATAGCCACTTAATCGTCAAAGTTATGAAAAAGTCAAGCAAAACCACAAACATACACGTTAATTTTTCGAACATCGATAATGAGCAATTGTTTGCCACTCCTGCGTGGTAAGGAAGTATGACCCCATCAGTGTGTCAAGAGGGAGGCACATATTTCCAAGTTCAATAAGACAATTCAACTGCGAATAAATAAAATATCTATATATCGTATGCAAGCTTGATCTCAGACCATAACTTTCTGCCTAAATTGTTAATCAAAAAGACTGATAATATGCTAATGATAATTTATGGTATCATTAAAAATAATCCTCTGTAACGAACATTTTATATGTTACTTATCCAAGAAAGGCAGTTTTTATTTTTAGTTGATTGCCTATTATAAACAGCTTGATCTCATACCAGAGTTTTCTGCCTAAATTGTTAATAAAAAAGACTGATCATATGCTAATAATAATTAAAGATTACCTATTTTGTTCGTTACAGAAGATATTTTTTTGGTAACATTAAAATTTATTCTGCAACGAACATTTTATATATTACCTATCCAAGAAAGGATGTTTTTATATTTAGTAGATTATCTGTTATAAAGTAATATACAAATATAGACTGAGATTGTTTTATTTATCAAATACACATACAATTTATAAGAAAGAAATTATTTTACCATTTTTTTTATTTTAACGAGGTTTACGGTCTCAACATATAAACTTCGTAATTTGTTTCATAGCAAAAATAAATGAAGAATGGGAATTATTTCTTGGATAACTTTTAAAGGAGTATAAAAGTTATAAGAAATTACCAAAAAATATTATTATAAATTTATTTACTGCAAAAAAAAATTCGATAAATTTTATCCAAAAAATAATAATTAGTAACTTTTTATATATTTTATACCCCTTTAAATGTTATCCAAGAAATATATCTTTAGTTATTTTTGTTTTAAGTCGATTTTTATTAACAATGTTGTCATTAAAAAAAACTATAAATTTTAAACAGAAAAATATAATTTAGTAATTTTTATACATTTTATACCTTTTTGTTCGTCTAAAGTAGACATTTCACGACTTTATTTGTTTATTTAGAGATGATTTTGAAACTATAGAGTAGTTCATCAGTAAAAACATACGTACATTTTAGTTTTATTTTGTGTTTAAATGAAAAATATATTTTTCCCCGATTTAAAGTGATGTCAGATAAAAAGAGTTGCACACCACAAATCATAGACAATTAAAAAACTAGAGCGTCTCACCTGCCCTTTAGAGTATTGACATGGTCGGCGTGTGACATGCCGTCAAATTTCAAAAGTGTCTCAAGTTCCCCCTTTCGACGGTACCTTCAAACCGGCTGTCCTATTATTTGAAAGCGGGGAATTGTAATGTGAATCTGGCAGCCGGATATTGCATTGACCATTATTTGGTGACATTTGACAGTTGTGCACTGTGCCAAGTTTACAGCGAAGGGAAAAGTTATATGAAATGCACCTTTTGTGTTTGTGAGGAATTGATTGTTGAATAATAGAACGGTTCCTCTAGCAAACGAATTTTCAGCGTTTCATTTTACTGCTTGGCATAATATTCTTGCGATTAGTCGATTGCAAAGAAAACAACGACTGGCAGGCAGTGCTAAAAAACATCCAATGGAAATCGTTTTTTTACGTATGGCAACATTGATTGCAAAATGCCTATTTTGATTTTTACTTTTGCTTCCCGCCGGCTTTGACGGTTTGCTTTTGGCACGTGCAATTTTCTTTTTCCATCGGTTTTCCCTTAGTAAAAGTTTCCATTGACTATACAGTCCCCAATACTGATGCTGACCATTGAGAATTATCATACCGGTAAGTTTTTCATCAATCCCCCTTTGTTCGATCACATTCCCATCTGAGTTTGCACGTGTGTACACCGTAGACAGCAAAACAACCATTTGTGATTTCCAGTCAGTATAGCTACGATATGGTTTTGTAATATTCAATGAATGATACTATCTATTTATATCGCGAACTTGTTTTTTGCCGTTGCTGACGAGTTTTTGTCGTGATTGGAGTTGATGGTAGCGTCATTTGTTTTTGTTTACCTACAGATTGTTAGCCCATATGATACCATGTCCCCGTCACCAATTCGTTGTCGCGGGCCTTGGAAGCTGCACAAACGGTGTTCCGAGCCGGACCGATGGCTGGATGAGATGGGGTTTTTCAGGAAACATACTGCTAGGGACTCCAGCTGTCTTTTCAGGGCTGTTTCTGAGAACATCTACAACACTCAAAGATATTTCCACCGAGTACGTCTGGACTGTGTCCAGTTTATGTCGACAGAGAAACACCTGTTCGAAGGGGTAGATGACATTTTTATTTAATTCTGAATTTAGTTAACTTTTGTTCGACACAATTATAATATGGGTTTTTTGTTGTAGTCGCTAACTTGCCCCTTTGAGAGCTATCTCAATGAGATGTCCAATCCCTCTGAGTGGGGTGGGCTCATTGAAATATCCGCCATGAGCCATCTCTATAGGTAAGGTCCTTTTGACAACTCTTATTTCCATATGTTATTTTAGCGTGCATAAATACAGTATTTGGGATGTTGCAGACGGGATTTTGTTATTTTCGAAGCGAATAAGGGCCCGCAGACTAAAATTTGTAATGGTTATGGTGACACAATCTTCTTGTACTACTCCCCGGATACCAAGCACTTTGATTCAGTGTACACAAAAGAATTCATAAACATTTCATCATTCTGCCAGTGTGAGTCTAACATTTACAATTATTACTTTATCCAAGTAGTAAAATACAGTAAGTACCTACTTACTGAATTTTATTAAAGTGTTCTCTTAATATTCAGGGTGACCTATGTAACTAAAGCAGTGTTTTTGAGGTTTGATAGCAAGCTGGGATTGAGTGTTATCAGTGCTTCAATAGGATTGAGTAAATCTCTTGTTAACCATATGTTTTTTCCAAAACATTTGTTCTTATTTGGCAAAGATTTAATTAATTCTACTGTTAGTTTTCCTAATTTATCATTTATATTATTCTGTAATTTGAATTATTTAGAAACTGGTGCTTTCTCACTATATCTTATTGCACTAAAACATAACAAAATAATCACTACATCTTTTCTGTACCGACTCCTGTAGCCCTGGTATATGAAATTCTTTATGATGGTGTGTACCAACTGAAGGACCTGCCATATGCTGTTGAGAAAATGCTTCACGACAAGGTTCCAACCAACCATATTGAATACTTTATGTCGGAGAATGTGGAGCGGCGCAAGAAACAGAAAGAGAGAGCCAAGGTCTTCATTGAAGCTGGTGGTGATGAAGAGAAGGGCAAGACAACAAACAGTCTCGCTCTGAAATGCAAGCACCACACTGAAGATGTGGAACGAGCGAGCCTTCTGAAGGAATCTCTCAGCATATTCGTCTTCAACCGAAGCCTGATTCAACTAGAGAATGTCTGCCTGAACTGTCTGAATGTTAATAGCGCCAAAGACCTCCTTGACCATGGAATCACTCCTTTCCCTTATAAAGTCGCCAAAGCCCTAGACCCGGACATCTACAGAAACATTGAGTTTGACGTCTGGAGTGAAATGAGACGAGGTACTCTGCATTCTAATGCTACAAAATATGAAACCGTTTCTAGTTTAAAAGTTACTGTTGCTTTTGCAGAGTTGCGCTACGGTGCTCGGTACTCTGATGGCACTACCCTGCAGGTTGGCGTGAAATGCCTGGTAAAACTGCACGAGCAGAACTTATCGTACCACTGTCACATTCAAGAGATGCGTGACGGAGGACCGTGCCTGGTGTTCATAGAGGAGTTGGGTGAGAAGCGAGTGGTCAAGTACGAGCAGTTGGAGCCGCTGCCCCTCGATGAAGTCCGCCCCTGGGCGCCGCCCTACAGATACTCGCGGGCCAACTCACAGTTCTTGACTTTGAGCCAAATGTTACAGCAAATAGGTGTGTTTGTTAGTATTATGTTTTAGGCGACTGATCGACCAGCAACCTTTTCTCATATCGACCGCGCGACAGATTTTCATTGTGCTTACTTTAATTATAAAACTTTGCGGAAACAAATCAAATAGTGTCTAAAAAACTTATGTAAGTTTGTGTGTCCTGGTAAAATGGAAATTTTAGGCTTAAATATTGTAATATTTCAATAATACACGCCATTTAGAAATACAAAACCTATAACGCTTTACACTTTCAAATATCATGTTGTGACCGTGTTCCCATGTCACAGGCAACATCACACGTAAGCAGGGCTTGAGCAAGGCCCGCAAAGGAAAGTCCACTGTCGAGGAACCACCAAAAAGCCCCGAGAAATCCACTACCACCCCTCTTCCCCAGCCGAATCCTAAACTAGACTGGGACGATGAGGAATGGACTGAAAACTTGCAAATCAGCTCCTATGCCCAGAATAATGTTAACTTTCCAACATACCAACATCTGGATTTGATGAACTTTCAGCCGATGCCAGTTAGTTTATTTCCTTGTTTTGTAGTGTTTCTGTAGGTTGTGTAACATTGCCATATCGTAGCTATTCCTAACTTTGTAGTATATAGCTATTTATTATTATACCTTCACGTACGCGTATTTTCGAGTAGAAGTAGAGGTTGTTTCTTAAGTTCCAGCATCTAAAACGAGTGTACTGATCTGGTTAGATAAGGTAGGTACCTTATTAATTGGGTATCTGTATTGTCACGGGGAGAGGTGATGGCAGGCGGTCCTGACTGATAGGTGCCTGAAATAATGTAAAAGGAGCGTGGTTCGACCAGCAGCTAGAGTCGACGATGTTCCAAATATCATGAGGAAGATCTGGATTGTTGTGAAACTGAAGGAGGAGGAAAATAAAGGAGCCTTATGGCGATCATTGGGTGAAAAAAATCCCTTAAGTTTCTTTAGCTCTGAGCGAGCTGAGACCTGTCTTTCTTGCATAATGAAAGGTGGGGTGAAACAGAGGTAGAGCTCGCTGAGAGCCAAAGGAACTTGAAGTGACGTGTATATATTTTACCGCCTCGTCAGTACTGGGAAACCTCGTCAGAGACAATCCTGTCTACTCCTGCGGAACCATTCAGAGCATGGCCCGCCTCACGGACGACTTACCGGTATGGTCCATCGAAAGTGGACTGCAAAAGTCCACTCCTCTCATGAAGAGGCTAAGCAATGGCTGCTCAGGCGGTCGCCTTTGGGAATTGTGACGTAGACTAGTGACCAAAAGCTAAATAAATAAGTATGGGACTTGACAAGGATTTGAAGGCGCAGTTTTGACGAAGTGTAAACCTGATGATGATGTCGTTCCAGGTTGATATTCAAGCGCTGCCCCTGATGGTGGACTGCCGGCCCGCGGCCGCCGCGCCGCACGACATACCGCACAACGGAGCGCCGCAGGAAAACCACCTCGCGCCCAGGACCGTGAGTACCAGCCGCTATGTTCGCAGGCCAAGTTTCTTTGGCTCTAGCCAGCCGTCACCTCTCTCTAAGGTAAGTAAGGTAAGGTGACAGCTCGCTTAGAGTCATAGAAACATGACGCGAATAGATGAGCACGACGTCCCTATTCCGGGCGGCAGTGTCCCGTGTGCAGATTATTTTATGGTCGCCAATTCAATGGGAGAATATTTGCTGAAGCAGCCAGATGGGTCGATGAGATAAACTAGGATAATGTGGCGCGAAGCGTAGGTACCTATAGGTACCTACGCTGTCTCGCTCCCTCGCGTCGTAAGTGCCTCGCTGTTACGCCGGCGACATGTGGAAGGACGCGCCATGTTATCGTAGTTTATGCCTACCAATATCGCGGGGAAAACCTGATTCGATTGGCACAGGTCCATGTAAGTGGCACGAAAAGGATTTCCGCCATGTCGAATAGCCTCGAACGTCGTCATATCAAGCACCCCGACAGCCGCACTTAGAATTTCATCTTCAGATTACTAAGTGAATAGGAATTTTAGCCGATGTATAGAAGACTAACAGAGCAACATAAATTTATATTGTTATAACGATTACATAAATAACAGGTACAGAAATTCAAATCCGCTGCGAAATTGTAAAACAATTGTTGTGAAGAACTGATTTTGTGATAACCTCGGGAGACTTGTATCGTGCAATAATCAAATTACGTTTACACGTCCGCGATTACCCTCCCTGAGTGACACTCATGTCATGATAAACGATCTCTCTCTCTCTCTCTCTCTCTCTCTCTCTCTCTCTCTCTCTCTCTCTCTCTCTCTCTCTCTCTCTCTCTCTCTCTCTCTCTCTCTCTCCTATTTTGTGGAACAGCTTTAATACTCCTATTTTGCGTAACTTAACATTTACAAAAGGCTGTGAATCATCGTGAACGTATAATAGTAGTTTATGTGACTGATACATAATGGAGGGCATTAATGAAACGAGCCGAAGGCGAGGTGAATAATAATATCACTCGAGAGTTTTAATGCCTAACTAATTATGTACAGTTACATACACTAGTTTATCTACACATATATCGTAAGCTCTCTTTGATGTGTTCAGGAACCGCATGTTCGACCGGCATTGTGGCATTGATAATTGCTCTGCTCTTGTTTAGCTTGTTCAGTAGTACCAACTTCACAGACAAACCAGGGGCGGTACGCAGGCGGGCGTCAGCGTTCTAAATTTGAATGTCCTAATTTGTTGAATAATAATAATAATACCTTGGACACTATTTACACACATTGATCTAGACCCAAAGTAGGATTCCCTGTATCTTTGGTACTAGACAACGATACACTTACTTATATAAATAAATATTATACTTTGATAGATAAACAACCATGACTAGGGTACAGACATCCGTTCTCATCAAACAAATATTTACCCCCACCGGGACTCGAACCCGGGACCCTTGGCTTCGTAGGCAGGGTCACTGCCGACTCGGCCATTCGTGTCGTCGTCGAAATATTGATACATTATGGTAGTAGACATAAACATTTACATACAGGCACATACATTGCTTCTGGCCCCACACTAGGATACCCTGTGTCGTGGGAACCAGAAACAGCTACGTCACACACATATAAACATCCAAGACCTATGTTTTTTTTCTTTACCCTTTAGTATATCATTATACTGGTCGTATCGTGCGGTTTTTTCACGCAGTAAAGATGGTTTATGACACGTGTGTAGATAATAGCATATTATGCAACTAGTGAATAAAAGACGGATTTAAAGCGAATTATTTTATTCCATGACTACGAGAAAAATAAATGCTTCAGCGAAAAAAGACATTTAATGAAGAAAAAAGAAGGTTAATAGTAGTTTATGTGACTGCTACATAATGGAGGGCATATCGCTCGAGAGTTTTAATGCCTAATTATGTACAGTTACATACACTAGTTTATCTACACACATATCATAAATTCTCTTTGATGTGTTCAGGAACCGCATGTTTGACCGGCATTGTGGCTCTGCAGTTTTGAAAGCAAATTTGAATGTCATAATATGTAGAAAAATTACACATGGTCATAATGTGTAATTTTTCAGATAAGAAATTAGTTTTTACCAAGTAGTTTAACATTATGCTGATCGTAACGTGCGGTTTTTGTACGCAGTAAAGAGGGTTTATGATACGTGTGTAGATAAATTAATTAAAATGTACATTAAAATTGGAACAATTACTAAAATTAAGAGTAATTTTCTTATTATTATTATTAGGATGGTTAACTTGTGAAGCGATATTTTTTTCTTGTCGATGGCCAGAACTTTCTGCTGGAGGAAACTCTGGGCATCTTTAGACGTTGAAGGGCGTGGAGTCCATGGGTCTTCAGGTTTATGTTGCTTGCTATATGAAGGCTGCGTTTCGATTTATTTTCGATAGAATCTTCGATATAACCTTCAGGCACGGTAGCAGACTTCCATCCGCCATGTCGCTTTAATTCCGTCATTTCTGCACCAGTTTTCGCTAATGACGTTGCAGAGGTCCTTCGGAAAGTATGTCCTTTATCTCGGGATTTAGTAGCTCCAAAAATGGTGCAAATTCTTTTGACATGGAACCAATTTAGTTTATTCCAATCGGGCTTTTTATCCCCCGCACGACGAAGGAAAAAGGGGTGTTATAAGTTTAACGTCTGAGTCACTCTGTATTTCTGTCTGTCTGTCTGCCTCTCCGCACGTGGAGCGTAAACGTGTGAACCGATTTGAATATTGTTTTTTTAATTAAAAGTAGATTTCTTGGAGCTGGTTCTCATGGTACCATCGAGCTGGACATTTGAGAATACGGTACTATCGAGCTGATCTGATTATGGAGTGCGAAGCCAGAAGGTGAGAGGTGGAACCCTGGGATGGTTACTAGTAAACCCATCGAGTTTGGGCTCATTAGGTTCGTTATGACAAGACATTTTAGAATGTGGTACTATCGAGCTGATCTGATAATGGATTGCGAAGCCCGAAAGTGGGAGCTGGAACCCTGGGATGCTTACTAGTTATGTTCCATGTGTTATAATATAGGTCAATATGCTGTCAAAGTTGAAAATATCCGTTCCGCGGAACGCATCGAAAATGGTAATCGATCACGTGACCGATGACCAATCAATGAGTCTAGCGGAATGCATTCAATAAAATCACTACATATCGTTGCTAGTGTCTAGTCTACCGTAAATAATATATTTTCTCAAGTCAAGTTCCTACATATTCTCATCTCAAGTACAAGAAATGGCTAATATTGTGCCACAGAACAGAACAACAATACATGACCACAACTTCAATGACCACATCGTTTTCTTTACACCCCGTTGATTCCATTCATATCCAAAACATTCATATTCATATTCAATCAGTAGTTCACTAATATACTGCAAAAAACATGTGTATTTCTGAGTCCCCTGTTGGATTTTGAAGAAAACCGGCTAAGATAAAACCTTATTGGTTCATCAAGACTTATGCAGTTTACCATGTCAAACAAACGATATCATTTCAAGGCAATAGGACTTTAGTCTTTGCAATTCCTCTAGTACCGATTGGTCGTGATGATGGTTAAATAGTTCTTTTTTGGTTCAAATCACAAATCACCACTCACTCTAAACATTTAACTCGAATTAAAGCCACATAAGCCTTCCCGCCCTTTGGTGAATATTGTTTGCCCAAGTATATACCGGTCTTTTCGACCGTTGTCCCTTGCAACTTATGAACTGTAACGGCCCAGCTAAGAATGAACATTATCCGCTCGATATTCCCGTAACCTGAGCCCTTGAAAAAATCAAACTTTGTGGTTGAATTTGGACCCAGCCATTCCAGCCAGCCAGAGTCCCGGTGGGGGTAAATATTTGTTTGATGAGAACGGATGTCTGTATCCTAGTCATGGTTGTTTATCTATCAAAGTATAATATTTATTTATATAAGTAAGTGTATCGTTGTCTAGTACCCAAGATACAGGGAATCCTAGTTTGGGTCTAGATCAATGTGTGTAAATAGTGTCCAAGGTATTATTATTATTATTCGACAAATTAGGACATTCAAATTTCGAACGCTGACGCCCGCCTGCGTACCGCCCCTGGTTTGTCTGTGAAGTTGGTACTACTGAACAAGCTAAACAAGAGCAGAGCAATTATCAATGCCACAATGCCGGTCGAACATGCGGTTCCTGAACACATCAAAGAGAGCTTACGATATATGTGTAGATAAACTAGTGTATGTAACTGTACATAATTAGTTAGGCATTAAAACTCTCGAGTGATATTATTATTCACCTCGCCTTCGGCTCGTTTCAAAAACCCTCCCTCGAGTTTTAATGCCCTCCATTATGTATCAGTCACATAAACTACTATTATACGTTAACGATGATTCACAGCCTTTTGTAAATGTTAAGTTACGCAAAATAGGAGTATTAAAGCTGTTACACAAAATAGGAGAGTGAAAAGGTGAAACTCTATGTTCCCGTGGGGTGGTGTGGTGCCCAGCCTGGGCTTAAGTGATTATGGCAACATTTGCAGGGCGGGTCCAGCGGCGACATGGTGGGTGCTCCGCCCGGCCTCACGTCGCCGACGCTGCGGGCCTCCACGCCGGCCAACAACGTCATCAGCACCTACGCCGGTATGCTACTCATGTTTGATGTGATCAGCGGAGAAACTGTCGCAATTTCTTTCTAAAGGCGTTACGCTGGTTTGAGATGTTTTGTTTGTTTAAGAGTGTCGAGTTACTGGCTAAACAGTACAGTTTCCTCGGAAAATAAGTCCGATGATGTTTGAAGATAATGGATGATTTTGATAAAACCAAGGTGCTTCATAACACAAACAAAAATAATCTAAAAACCATTAAATGATGTTGGAGCTCATTGTTTTATATCAAAATCATCCAATATTTTCAAATGTCATCGGACTTATTTCCTTTGCTCCACTCCTGTAGGAAGTTTGCGTTATGGCGGTTGCTGTTGCCTTTCAGTAGGGGTTATAGTAAGAGCTTTCAGTGCAGTTTTTCGTTTAGGCAGTCTGCTCTACAATTGATCCGCTCAGTCTGATCACGATACCGGCCTCATTTTTTTACCCGACTGCACCGTATTGTATTTATGTATGACCATATCGTTAGCACGCGGCCCATACAGATTTTAAAAAATGAGGTATTGTTGTATTTGTGGAGAGCGTGAGAGTGCGGCTTCCCCCCACAGGCATGTCCCCCGCGCCCGCGCCCGCACCCGCGTACCCCGGGGTGCCGCTCTCGCTGCCGCTGGGCGCGCTGGGCACGCTGGGCGCGGCGCCGGGGCCGGGCTACGTGCCGTGTGGCATGAAGGGCGGGCTGGTGTGGTGCGCACCGCCGCCCCCGCCGCCGCCGCTGCCGCCCGGCGTCAGTCCCGTGGTCTACAAGAGCGTGCAGCCGAACGGATCTGATCTGCCGATGAACGGTGAGTTAAGAGCGTTGGCTGACGAAGCGGGGCCTCGCAGTGGCACCTGATATGTGACGCAGAGTGCCACCGTCCGTCGCAGAAGGGCGAGGTCGAATGCCGAGCCCCCCGGTCGGTATGCGAATTACGTCTATATATAAGTCCCGCAGCGAATTGAGAGCGCTGGGCGACGTTGGCGGGAATTACTGCGCATATGAACAGGTATTGAAAAGTGACTACTCCGCATTGAAGGCCACCGCTCATAACTTGTGGCGCGACGTGTACGTACACGAAAAGTCCTCATCAAAACTTTTGCTGAACTGAACCACAAACCAAAATGTCATCTGTGTATATATTTTTTGTTTTTGTTGATTTTTCCAAAAATATCTATCAATTATCCTAAAATGTATTTGGGATCACCTCTCAAGTATGACCTACGAATCAAAACAAGAATCATCAAAATCGATTCATAATTAAATAATCGCGTAATAAACATACAAAAACAAACAGTCGAATTGAGACCCTCCTCGTTTTTGAAGTCTGTTATAAAGCGTAAGGCCGAGCCTTGGCTACAAAAGCATCCAGCATCCAAGAAATATTGGTGCCTGCAAGCCGTGTCATGACGCATGCGTCACGAATACTCCACAGCAACTTACTCGACAACGAGTCATACATTACATAACTTCACTCACCTCTGAGAAAAGCAAGACTGATTCCTAAACCAGATAGTATCTGTTTAATTGACTTTTATATGGGACTACAGTCACGATATGCGAGTTAACTTTTGTAATTCGTAAAAGTAGAGTTGTATTACATAAAAACTTTGATAGAAAATTTCATGAATGTGTTACAAAATATGCCTAAACTTTCAAGTTGGTTTGTGGAACTGCAAAAACTTTACTCATTAACAGAAAAATAAAAAAATTAAATAATAGAATGAAAACAGTTTGTCTAACGCTGATGTAGCTCGAGCTTTCCAAACATTCTTCACCAAGGTACCTTTACTCACAACAGAGCGTCTAAACTTATCTCCATATGAAGCAGAGAATAGTCAGTAATGTAGATTTTAAATTTAACCATGTATCCTACAGGACATTGTCAAAACGTTCAGATTACTTAACTTAAAAAATACTGAAGACTCTTGGGGGAGATATCAGTCAAAGTCACCTAGTTTCAGTAATTCTGGCCCTACAATTAGCTTACATCTTCCAAATCTCATGAAACACAGCATGTAAAAATAGTAATCTGTCCTCTGTGAAAGTCTGGAGGCAACGGTGATTCATCAAATTTCTGACCAATATCTACTTCCCCCCTGTACAATTCTTGTGTAATATTTGAAATGATTGTACTCAATCAAATACTCTCACATTTCAACCGTACAAATCAACTCCACGCTTAATAATACGCTATCACTAGATTTTATCAGAATTTTATCAGCTTTCATTATGTGGTACATAAAAAATCCTATAACTTGTCGTTTTTGAGATGCAAGCAAAAAGAACGGGACTTTTGTGCCCTGTCGCCTCGGGTGTCGGGCTTTCCTTAGACAGGTCAGGACTTTCCTAACTAGTCCAAACAAAGTTCCGAAGTCAAATTGTCTGCTTTCAACTTAAAGATAAAAGGACATAGCTGCCATTTGTGAATCAAAATTATGAGAGGAAAAAAAAAACATTTTTTGTAACAAGCAACACGTTAGCCTTCGACCCTGATTCGGGCGTAACTTTACAAAACAACACCTGTATATTGTGTGGTTGCTTGCAGACATCGCAACGCTGCGCTACTACTTCAACCTGGGCGTGGAGTGCACGTGGTCGCAGTACGGGCCGCCGCCGCCGCCGCCGTCGCACGCGCCGCGACACTACTCGCCGCGGGACCTCGCGCAGGTGGGTGCCGGGTGCCGGGTGGCGACAGTCTCTTGTTCCCCCCCCCGGCGCCCCCTTCAGCATTGTCCCCTCTAGTTGCCCCTGCCCCTAAGCTATGTTTATTTATATGTTGTTTCTATTTGAAAACGCTTTGCTCTGCCCCGCTTCGCTACGCTCCTGTTTTACTTTTTCTATGTTTCAACCTAGCCTTTTACCTAATTGAAATTTAAGCCATAATCATCTACTCTAGCCAATAGGAGGGGACAATCTTGAAGAGGGCATCTAAGACTAGAAAATAGAAATATTTTATTTTCATAAAAAAAAACATTAGTTAACACTAACAAAACTCATAAAAACATGTTCTTTTACTTACAAAAACTAATATGTATTTAATGAGTTGTAGTGAGTTGTGTAGTGCTCTCCGTACTAGTGCGAGACTGTATGACGGCAGAGTATTGCGCATCTAACAGAAAGAATATAATATAGCCTATCTTTAACGTGACCTTTTAAAAAAATGTCTGTTTTTTTCCTTTGTAACAACAAAGTTACGTCCAAGAGACGTCGAATCAATGGTCACAGACATTACAAGCTGCCGCAGAGCCTAACAAGAACAGTTGTCAATGTTAGCTTTACCCCTCATTATGTGTGCGTGTGACTGCAAAAAATATGCATTTGCTTGTTTGGTGTTAGTTAACAGATTTTTTCATAAATTCCAAATGTCGTTATTTCTGTAGATATTTACATAAACAATCGTCATTTTATAGCACAATAATATCTATTCTAAAGATAATAATGTTTTATATTATAACCTATACAAGAGGTAAAAAATACCAACAGAGCACACATCATTATTTCCCGAAAGTTAAATGGTATTAATTGGTTTTAGGATTCCAAACCCGAAGGCTGCGAAACGGGAGCCTATTACATACTAAGATTCCGCTGTCCGTCTGTCTGTACCAGGCTTTACCTCATGAACCGTGATAGTTAGACAGTTGAAATTTTCACAGATTATGTATTTCTGTTGCTGCTTTATCACAACAAATACAAAAAAACAATAAAATAAATATTTAAGGGGGCTCCCATATAACAAACATGATGTTTTGCTAGTTTTTGCTCGATATTGATAACGGCTACAGGCTACGGCTTGAAATATTCACAGAATATCTAGTTATATATTCAGTTTAAAAATAAATTATTTCTTTTTAGAAATAAGCTCACCTTTGCATACTGTTCGTGTTATATTTTCCATTGTATTTTCTGTGCAATAAAGGATTATTATTATTATAATTAAATTAAATTAAAATAAAACTCAGGTTTGTAAGGCCGCGTCCCCGCTGAACGGTACAGTTGCATGCGATATTCTCATTTTCTGTCGATTTCGATTAATGCAATATCGCTGGACGATTCGAGTAAAGATAAACACACCGGCACAATTAGCGGAACAGAAAAAAAAGGGAGTATTTACGCATTTTTGCGTGTTACTGGCCGGCTAAACAAGCTTTTTTAAATTTGGGTTTTAATTTAAAAATAGAATACTAAGCGACTGCCATTTTTTTCATTCTTTTGTTTTAATTTTCATTGATTAATTTTTTCGACCGCTTGTCCGTTTTTAAAAGGTTCGTGCATTCCATTTGAAAAGCTTTGAATTGCAGTTTTTTGAGCCTTGAGTTTTTTCGCATGTTGATAATTTACGAGCATGAAGTTTACGAAGTATGCCTGATTTAACGCCATCAGAAATCATTAGGGCTGATCAAATGAGGAGAAATCGTCAAACCTCCAGATCGATTGCCAGTAGCCTTCGTCGATTGTTATCAACGATTCATCGTAGCATCCAACGATACAGTTTGACGAATACTCTAGTGAGAAGGAGAGGACAAGGCCGGAAAAGGTGTACTTCAAGGAGGGATGACCGTTTTCTCCAACTTCAAGTCCGACGGAACACGAGACTAACGGCGGTGCAGGCTCGAAATGTACTGGAAGAGGTACGAGCAGTAAGGATGAGTGAGCGGACAGTTCGTAGAAGATTCGAAGATATATTCGAAGGTATAGGCTCGTATGTGCCCGCCAAAGCCCCAAAACTTGAGAGACATCATCGCACAAACCGTCTACACTTTGGTCGGGAACATCGTGATTGGGACTTCGACGACTGGGGACAGGTTCTTTTTACTGATGAATGCAGAGGTATGTTAAATCAAATTGATGGAAGGCAGCGAGTATGGAGACGCAAAGGAGAACGGTATATCCAGTCTAATTTTGAAAATACAGTGGCATATGGCGGCGGTTCAATTATGGTCTTTGGAGGAATATGTTTAGGAGCTCGTACGGAGTTAGTAGTGGTCCAACGATACTTATACAGGGTGTCCCGTAAGTAGTGGTCCAACGTTAAAGGGAAGACAGCTTGCCTTATTTCCTAAAACCAATTTAAATATAATAAAAAAAAAACGTAGGGTTACCATGTTATTTTTTTTCCCTGGAATTTCCCATTTCGTCTTCCGTACATCGTGTTTTTTAATGCTGACGCTGCTAAGAATAACATTTCCAAGATTTTATTTTTGTAGAATAAAGCTAAATAGTTTATCAATGTAACCAAATAACAGTTTTGTTACTATCTGTTACTAATGGCTTGGAAAAAATCTTAAACAAAAAAAATATTTGTTCCGCCTTCAGATGACAGAAATTTAAAAAAAATCTCATGCAAAAAAAATGTATGACATTGAACTGAACCATTCTTTTAAAAACTTGTACACCTACCCAGCTTTGTAAATTGGAATAAAAACTAAGTCTAGGCTTTGTCGTTACAAAGTAATTGCTATTTATCTAAAAAGTGGCGCTAATTTTAAATAATTGAATAAAAAGAAAAAATATGCGTTAAACTTATTGTAGTGTCTAAACTGTCTGCCTATGAGCTTGAATCACTAAGATAGACACAATTTTTTATTTAGCTTTATGAATCAAGTTTCTACCGCTCAATCTACATTTAACATAAGATACTTATTGCAGGTATGTCAATAATCCATTTCATTTTAAACAAATTAGGTCTTATTAAAAAATAAAACAGTTAAGTAAATAAAAAAATATATTGATACAACACAACTGAACTGAACAACTGAACCATTCTTTTAAAAACTTGTACACCTACCCAGCTTTGTAAATTGCTATAAAAACTTAGTCTAGGCTTTGTTGTTACAAAGTTATTGCAAAATATCTGAAAAGTGGCGCTTATTTAAAAATATTAATAATAAGCAAAATGTGTATTACAATATTTTTATGACTTCCTTAGCCACGAATCTCATGCCATGGTAATAAACTTCCAAACCTAAGAGTCATGTGATGCCTTGGGTCGTTGAAAAGTTTAGTCATCACATCAGGTAGAAAAAGCTAGAGCGTGGATAGAGTCCGCGCCACAAATCATGTCCTGCGACTGAAAGCTGAACTTATACGCTGATCTCACTGGCAAGTGTCTATAGAGCGAAGACAGTGGCGCCACCGCTATCGGTAACAGTTCAGTTTGTCGCCAAACAGGTTTTTTTTCCTTTGGATCTTTTGTTTACGATGTCAAGGAATCTTGCCGGGGAGAGAGGGGAGAGTGCGGGGTATGGCGCGCGCGATGGTCGGGGCGGGACACAACCGCCCGCTCCCTCAGCCCCCGTTTCCTCCCAGTTAGTTGTGATTTGTGGTAACTTCGATACGGACGTAAGACAACTATTCATACCCCGGCCTGAAAATTTCTGCTCCAATCTCGACCTGTGCTTTGAAATCGGACATTGATTTTCTTATCGATTTTGGAACTGTTTGTTACTTGGAATTATCGACTTGGCGATCTCACGGACTCTGATACACATTGTGAATAAGTTTCGTTTGTTTGGTGTTCTGTTGGCAAAAAACATAAGTCATTGTAATGCCTCGTTTCACGCCACGTGAGTACTGTTACATGCATTTAATTTATGGAGAAGCAAGACAAAACGCCAGGGCCGCCGCAAGATTGTACCGAGAAAGATTCCCGAATATGGAGAGTTACCCCGATCATCGCGTTTTTCTTCGAGTGCATAACGCCCTTCTTGAGGGAAGGATTCTTGGTACCGGAATTGGTGGTGCTGGTGAAGGAAGACCGCGGCATGTTGATAACGATTTAATAGTATTGAGAGAAATCGAAGAAGATCCCTCGCTTTCAGTGCGCACCATAGCACGACGCACCGGTATACCAAGAACAACGGTGCATAAAATTCTAAAAGTGTACCGGTTGCACCCATATCACGTTCAACGTGTCCAAACGCTTCAGCCAAGAGATTACGCTGCAAGAGTGTATTTCTGTCGACGAATGTTGAACATGAATGAGGAAGACCCACAGTTTTTTAATAAAATACTTTGGAGTGATGAATCCTCGTGTAGACGTGATGGATATCTCAACTTACATAACTTGCACAGTTGGCAATTAATTAACCCACGTTTAATGAGAGAAGACAAGAGCCAATACCAATTTAAAATAAATTTATGGGCTGGAATTATCAACAACCAAATCATAGGGCCCTTTGAATTACCAGCAACTCTGAACGCGGAATATTATCTGCATTTCTTAAGAAATGAGTTGCCAAATTTACTGGAAAATTTACCAGAAGACGTGCGAGAAACCATGTGGTTGCAGAATGACGGATGCCCAGCACACTATGCAGCAGCAGTACGGGAGTACCAAAATGAGACCTACCCTGGAAGATGGATTGGGCGCTTAGGTCCTATTTTATGGCCGCCGCGATCCCCGGACTTAAACCCCTTAGATTTTTTTTATTGGGGGTGTCTGAAAGACAGGGTATATCAAAGACCTATTAGGACGGAAGAAGAATTAAGAGAAAGAATCAATGCTGCTATAGCGGAAATAAACGCAGGCAATTTCGCGAGGCGTCTAAGAGCTTCTTTCATTAGGAGATGCAGAGTTTGCATTATTGCAAGAGGACGGCAATTTGAGCATCTTTTGTAATTTTATAATTGTGTGTGTGTTGTATCAATATAATTTTTTATTTACTTAACTGTTTTATTTTTTAATAAGACCTAATTTGTTTAAAATGAAATGGATTATTGACATATCTGCAATAAGTATCTTATGTTAAATGTAGATTGAGCGGTAGAAACTTGATTCATAAAGCTAAATAAAAAATTGTGTCTATCTTAGTGATTCAAGCTCATAGGCAGACAGTTTAGACACTACAATAAGTTTAACGCATATTTTTTCTTTTTATTCAATTATTTAAAATTAGCGCCACTTTTTAGATAAATAGCAATTACTTTGTAACGACAAAGCCTAGACTTAGTTTTTATTCCAATTTACAAAGCTGGGTAGGTGTACAAGTTTTTAAAAGAATGGTTCAGTTCAATGTCATACATTTTTTTTGCATGAGATTTTTTTTAAATTTCTGTCATCTGAAGGCGGAACAAATATTTTTTTTGTTTAAGATTTTTTCCAAGCCATTAGTAACAGATAGTAACAAAACTGTTATTTGGTTACATTGATAAACTATTTAGCTTTATTCTACAAAAATAAAATCTTGGAAATGTTATTCTTAGCAGCGTCAGCATTAAAAAACACGATGTACGGAAGACGAAATGGGAAATTCCAGGGAAAAAAAATAACATGGTAACCCTACGTTTTTTTTTTATTATATTTAAATTGGTTTTAGGAAATAAGGCAAGCTGTCTTCCCTTTAACGTTGGACCACTACTTACGGGACACCCTGTATAGATAAATATTATACTTAGATAGATAAATAACCATAACTAGGGTACAAACATCCATTCTCATCACGACGACGGTCGATGGCGGGAATCTGAATGCTGATCGGTATATCAGGGAGATTTTAGAAGAACATGTTGTGCCATTTGCCCCCTTTATTGGTAACAACTTCGTTCTAATGCAGGATAATGCCCGGGCTCACAGTGCTCGCACAATACAGACATTCCTAAACCATGTTGGTATAACGGTGATGAGTGGCCAGCACGGTCCCCCGATATGAACCCTATAGAACACGTCTGGGACTTGCTAAAGAGGAGTGTAAAGTCAAGAATGCCACCTCCCAATAATCTCAACGAGTTGCGAAACGCATTACTTGAAGAATGGCGGAGGTTGCCCCAAGAAACCATAGATAACATCATCCGCAGCATGTCCAGACGGATGGAAACCCTCATCAGAGCACGAGGAGGAAACACTCGATATTGAACAGTCATTGAAATTGTTGTTAACCTTTGGAAAATCTTGAATTTTCTGCTGTTTCTCTACAATTCAAAATTCGAAGAAAAATGCATTTTGTTTAATTTAATTTTAATTAAACTTTAAGTATGGTGTTACAAATGAATGTCAAAACATGTTAATTTAATTGTTGTTTCATTTTAAATAATATATTGTTTAAAAATTACATTCATTGTTCTAAATTCCCTCTTTTTTCTCCCTTTTTTTCTGTTCCGCTAATTGTGCCGGTGTTTTAATAATTAACGTAGGTAATATATTTATTTCAGTTTTCAAAAGAATAATAATTAATAGAGAGCTCTGTGGTCTAATGGGTTTCAGGCTTGCTTCTCACACAGGAGATGCTGGTTCGGTTCCTGACCATGTACCAATGAGATAATTAATTTATCTTAAGTGCATTACACGGACGTTCTAAATGTGATGGAAAACATCGTGAGAAAACCTTCATTACTCCATAGCTGCGGCGATGGCCTAGCCCCCTGTCACGCAAAATGGAGTATTGAATAGCTGGCTAAAAGTGGGCACAATTGTGCCTCTGCCACCCCGTATGAGAAAAGGCGTGACGCTATGTTATGTAATAATTAATACGTGCCGTATATTGGTTTACGTCGTGTATTATATGCGGCATTGATTTTAGGGAGACAGATTTCGTAGGTAAGATTTTAACATTGCATGGAATAATAATTTTGGATCAATGTCATAGCAATTCATGTTAACCATGAATAAGTAATTCAACAAAATAGGTTTCATTTTTATTGGAGGTTATTTGTGGCGCTAATACGATCCACTAAACCAAAGTAGCTCAAATAGATTTTGTGTTGTGCTTAGAATTAGATTTAGATTTCTTTATTAATCCATATCACACACTTACAGTATACACCAACGCATGAGAATAGTAATACAATGCAATAACAATATATTACAACTCAATTTATATAATAACAAATAAAATTAAAAATTCAATTAGGTATCATTATTAAAACATTAATTACTTAAATTACAATTTACAATTACGAATTATCATTCAATTTCTCATTTGTATTCAGAATTATGTTGAAATACTTTTTAGATAAATTTCCAAAGGCTCATACCAAAAATGTAAGTTTGTGGGTACTGAGTGACACACGCATTCAGCCACGTCAGTGCCTGGAAGGTGGGCGCGTGTCGAGCGTGCTCTGTGCCTAGAAGGTGGGCGCGTGTCGAGCGTGCTCTGTACGGGCCACACCCGTCGCGAACCTCGTGTTATTTTGTTTGACATTAATGTAGTCTCGATCTCACACAATTGATAATCATAATTCCAGGACATGCAGCAGATCAGCCTCCACGAGCGGCCTATGATGAACCACAACGGTCCCGAGCACAACCACAAGCACAAGCCCATGCAGCCCGGCCTCGACAAGGGACCCAACCAGAACAAGGGCAACGGGCAGCAGAGGCCTCTGCTGGGACCCCGGTGAGTTGTGCTCAAACTCCGATACTTATAAATGCCTTAGCCACGCTGGCTCAGTGTGGGTTGGTGGAGGTGTGTCCGTTTGCATGTGCTGCAAATAAAGTGCCAATTCCATTAAGTCTGTAAAAAAGTTTGTAAAAAAATAACGATCAATAACAATCTGCAACAACAATTTAGAACGGGATTGTACTTCGGAGACCTGTGGAACGTCGTATCGACGCGAGAGACACAGTGCGACTGGCGAGCCAATCAAAGCTCACGGAATGCTTGCAGCCGGCCGCAGCCCATGCGCAGCCCCCCTCTGACACTAATTATAATTGTTTTTGAGTTTCTTACCTTTTGTTGCAAGATATGACTGAGTAACTTCGTGTGTCGTAATTAATTCATCAGTCATCATCATAATAATAAAGATACAAAAACGCCTCACTGTTATCATGGGATTCCTTTATTTTTGGAAATACAGCCATGTTGTTTATTTGTGTCTAGACCTTGCAAAACTAACAGTACATCATGCTTTACTTTAACTTTCTGTCGCCCGTAATGTTCATAACAATATCCATATACATCCGAGTCTCATTACCATCGAGTGTGAGTGTGTGAATGTCTGAGCGCTTTTTTCATGAGTTTTAGAAGCTGTGTGTGTCTCCGCAGGTTCAATAAGCGCGGCAATCAGGACGGCAACCAGAACTCTAACCATAATCAGAATAAGGGCCACAACAATAACATGCCTAACAAGGGACCGAATAACAGGTAAGTTATCCAATCGATGGATGCAACAGATGCTAGATATCTTTATAAATGGTTGCCTGTAAGCTTAAATCTGGCTCATTATGATTTTACAATGATAACATGCCCAACAAGGCTGTATTAGATAGAGTAGATAATACTTGCATAACAAGGCATTTTTATGGTTGCCCATGAAGATAAATCTGGCTCGTTATGAAATCGCCCTCACTTCCACCAGTGGTCCATTTCATAAAGCAACAACCACCGACCATACTTAGGAGTAGACGCCGTGAGCACCCCAATATGCACGCGAACCAACCGTGTCAATCCCTTCATATCAAAAACTTATGTCTCTCTTATGTACACTCTTATTTATGAGTCCTAATTTCTTTTATCTACACAGGTATCATAAACCCTCATTACTGCGTCCAAAAACCGCACGTTACGACCAGCATAATGTCATGCTACTAGGTAAAAACTAATTTGTCATCTGAATCAATTTTCGACATATTATGACATTCAAATTTCGCCCGCCTGCGTGCCGCCCCTAGTTTGTCTGTGAAGTTGGTACTACTGCACAAGCTAAACAAGTGCAGAACAATTATCAATGCCTCAATGCCGGTCGAACATGCGGTTCCTGAACACATCAAAGAGAGCGTATGATATGTGTGTAGATAAACTAGTGTATCTAATTCGGCTCGTTTCATAAACCCACTCTCGAGTTTTAATGCGCTCCATTATGTATCAGTCACATAATCTACTATATTGTGCACAAAAATGATATATCAAAACAAGAGTAACATGTAAATAATGTATAAAGGCGAGATTATCTCTAATAAGAGAGCGACGGAGCGGTGGTGCAGAACACCTGCCGTATGCGACACCACCGCGAAGCAGCTGCATTTGCTGCGTAGTTCAAGAGTAATGGAGAGTCTCTCACGCTCCGCTCTCCTCGTTCCAGACGCAACTCGCACACGGAGCCCGGCGGGGCAGGCGGGGCAGGCGGCACTCCGACAGCGCCGCGGGGCTACGGCGAGGAGTGCGGCGCCGTGCTGGGTGTGCCGTACATGCCGTACCCGCCGCCCGTCTACCCCGTGCCCTACTACCCGGTGGACGCCGACCCATGTAATGTTTATTCATTTTGTTACCGCCGCCCTGCTACGTGCGGCCTCTTGTTAAAGGGCGCCGCGGGCGACGTACACGCGCAAGTGAATTTAGAGAGTAGGCGCAGGTTTTATGACCCAACTTGCAGCAAAAAAAAAAATACTAGTTGAAAAATGAATTGACAACCAGTTCGCGGCCAGCTCAGGCTAGAAACAGGTATCAAATCATCGACACTAATTCAAAGAGCACATACAAAAAAAAATACAAAATACAAAATACAAAATACAAAAAGCTTTATTCAGTAACAAACATAATTTTAGAACACAATTTGATTGGAGCTTCCTTTTAAGTAAGAAATACCTGTGCCAGGAAGCCCCGCTCTTCCATATCTGGGTAAAATTATATTAAGTATGTGGGTAGCAATCCATACATCTTTTGATTTTGAGTAGATAAAGTTAATTTTAATTAATAAGTTTCTATAAGTTTGACTTCAAATGCGACGTAACAAAATTAGTAGATTGTGAACTACTTAGGTACCTACCTACGTTGAAATTCAGGTAAGTAAGTATTTTTAAGTTTAAAACTAAAATAAAGATAAAATAATGTAATTATTCTAGGCTATATAACTCACATTCGTGTTTGTGTGTAAGTGTGAGGAAGGGTGTGTGTGTGTGTGTGTGTGTGTGTGTGTGTGTGTGTGTGTGTGTGTGAGAGAGGGAGGGGGTTTGTGTGTGTATATGTGTGGGTGTGAGTGTGTGAATATGTGAATATGGGTGTCTGAGGGTGTGGATTTGTAGTGTGTATGACTACAAATTTGGGTTTGCCAATTAAGAGTTAATTTCTCATTTTGTTTTATTTCTGATTAGAACTTCTGTTTCATCATAACTTTTTTCCATTAGCCAATCAGTTATTAGTTTTTTACAGTGATAAAATGACATCGGAAATATGTTAAGTTCTTTATTTGCCAAGTTATATAGTAGCGATGATTGGTTTTTATACTGCCTATAGGCATATTCTGTGCTCACTATGTGTACAGGGGCAACATTATGTTTTCTCCTTCTAAATGTAAAATTAGGATCAAATTCCAGCTTTCTGTGTAGTTGCATTATAATGTTAAGTATATAAAGCTTCCTTACTGTCAGTTCCTTACAGGATTGATAGAGTTCGTTTGTGGGAAATAAGCGAGATTTGAAGTACATGATTTTTAGAAGTGATCTCTGGGCTCTTTCTATCTCTATAAATTTTGTTTTAATGGCACCTCCCCAGACAGGAATACAATATATTAACACGGATTGAACTAGAGAAACATAAATTTTACTTAGAATCTTTTTTGTAGCAATGTGTCTTAGTATTTTAAAAACCCAGGTTAGTTTACGTATTCTGCCTATAATAAGATCTATGTGTAACTTCCAGGTCAATGTTTGGTCAAGTATAACACCAAGATATTTTATGTGAGACACTTTGCTAATCACAGGGCAAGAGCATGGGAAGTCGTCGTTCAGACAGTTTGTGGACTCATGAATTTTTATATAAAAGTCAGTTTCAGGTTGAGTTTTGGTAGTTGTTGTAAAACAGATATAATTTGTTTTAGATGAATTTAATGTTAGGAGGTTAAGCTTTAACCAATTACCTATTCTGGAAAGACCCAATTCTGCCATCTCCTTGACCTCACTCCAGGAGCTCCCTGAGAAAACAATAGCTGTGTCATCTGCGTAAGTGAATATCTGGCCATTATTTATTTCCATGTTACACAAGTCGTTAATATATATTAGAAAGAGTGTCGGGCCCAGAACACTTCCTTGTGGCACACCATAGGATATAAAAGTCTCCTCACTAATATAAGGGCCTATTTTAACACGCTGGGTTCTATCATGTAGGTAGCTAGTTAGTAATTCAAGCGGATTACCCCGTATGCCAATATTTTCTAGTTTCTGGACAAGAATGGAGCCTGATACGGTATCAAAAGCCTTTTTTAAATCCAGAAAGACTGTAAGGCATTTATTCTGTTTGTCAACATTTTCCACAATAAGTGAGGTCAAAGAGATGACAGCGTCTTCAGTTGATAAACTTTGTCGGAAGCCATATTGCTTCTCAGAAAGGATGTTGTACGCATTTAAATATTTTAATAGTCTATTATTTATAATTTTTTCTAAAATTTTTGAGATAGATGGCAGGACTGAGATCGGCCGGTAGTTTGTGCAATCGTCTTTGTCACCTTCCTTGTACACAGGGGTGATAATCGATTTTTTCAGTACTGTTGGAAACAGGCCTTTAACAAAACAAAGATTAACTAGATGGGAGATAATTGAGACAACAAGCCTACTTGCCATGTTGAGGAATTTCACCGTAATACCATCCCACCCCGGGGCACTATCTAGTTTAAGGCTCACAAGAACGGAGTGCACTTCACTTGGATCTGTTTCAAGAAGTACAAAAGATTGCAGTTGAGGGTCAGGTAAGATCTGTTCGTTGTTTATAGCCCTGCTTTGAATGTCCTCAGCCAGATTCCTTCCTATATCTGCAAAGTATTTATTCGTAAGGTTGACTGACAAATCAGGAGATGAATGAGAGTTTAGCAAGTTTGTATTTTGTGTTTTTTTTTGTTTGAATTTTGTCATGTTGTTTATAGTATTCCACATAGATTTCGGGTTTTTTGTAGATTTCTCTAGTATTTCTCTGTCGTACCTGCGTTTTAATTTCTTTATGAGATTGTTACAGAAATTACGGTATCTTCTGAACGTAATCCTCAGAATTTCATTTTCAGGGTCAGAACTTAATTTTCGCTGCATTTTGTTTCTATTTCTGATGCATCTTAGTATGCCTTGAGATATCCAGGGTTTGATTATTCTTTTGCTTTTAGGAATAAGTATTTGTTTGGTATTTTCTTGAAGAGACTCAGTTAGTTTTTCGATAAGTTTATTTGCCACGACATTAGGATCCTTTTGTAGAAATAGCTCCGAAAGACCTTTGCTCTCAAGACTTGAGAGTGCATTATCGTATTTAATGACTGTTTTCCATTTTTTAATAGTTTTGTTACTGTTTGAGAGTTTTAGGAGAGTTAGCAAGTGATCTGTGACAGAAGTATTTAAAACTGCGATAAAAGCTGATTTAGTAACCCTATCTATTTTCAAAATAAAATGATCCAGGCAGTTTTCTTCTCTTGTAGGGAAGTAATGGCCGGGTAATAGTCCATGATTAATTAATGTGTCTAAGTAGCTTAGTCTATTTTTCTTGTCTTGAGATCGTTCAATTAGTTTAGGAATAATATTAATATTTATATCGCCAGCTATAACAATATTTTTATAGGCCTTAATTGAGTCTAGGTGTTTGCTAAGGGAGTCTAAAAATGACTCAGCATCTTCATTCGAAGGTGAACGGTAAATTCCCAAGATAATGATATTATTCAAATGTATTTGCATGCATGATGCCCCAGCAAGAGTTATTTCCTCAACATCAACTATATGGTTATTTTTGACATAGACTACAACCCCATCATTTTGGTTCAGTTGATTGGTCGAAGAAAAAGTCATGTAGTTAAGGATATCGGGTACGGTTTTGTTTGGGTTAAGTCTACATTCTGTAAGGATCATGACATCAACTTCAACTTTGAGGTCTATTATAGTTATTTGCAAATCTTCCAGATTACTATAGATGCTTCTAATGTTTTGTTGGATAATAGTTAAGTCGGTGTTTTGGAAACGCTCCACAGAACGCAAGTCATCTGAAGTGCATTGAATTGCATGTGCAGTTTCAGCGTCATCTATATCTTTTATAATGTCAAGAGGATTAAACATTAGAAGCTAAGTTAATTCTGTGATTCGTTTCCGTGTAGTATGTGTGAAGTTTGAAATTGGAGTACCCTTTCAAAATTTTGTTTTTAGTTTTATTATATATTAGATTTATTTTGTGTCTATGAGTGGCGTGTTGGGGGAGAGAGTCGGTGTGTATTCGAGTAAGGTGTGTGTTGTGTGTGTACGATATAGTTGACTGTGAATGTGTGATTTTTTAAAGTGAGTGTAATGTGTGTGTGAGTTAATGAATATAACAGACTGTGATAACAGTAAGATACAATGCAGATATAATCTGACTTACAAGAATTTGGTAGTCATTTTTCCTGTAGTAAACTATGCACTTGAGCTTCACTGTCAATTCTAATCTTAGGGGATGTTTCGTTCCTTCTAACGTAAACTCGACCAAATGCAGTCCAGCAAAACTTGTAGGCTTTCGACTTTGCGAGGTCCCTTGCCAAAAAGTGGAGGCGGGCACCTTTTGCAGTAAGCTGCTTCGATACAAAGATAGGGGTGTCCTCATTTTTGGTGAAACCTAGGTGTTTGGCACATAACTTTTCTTTGCGCTTAGTGTTGTAGGCCTTACACATTCTGAGGATATTGGTCCTTGTTATGGTTGAGCACGTCTCAACTATTATAGGCGAGTTTTTTAGCTCAGTCTTGCCGTTGACTCTATAAATATCCCGTATATCAGAATCATCGATTTTACAGTCTATGTTTTTGGACAAGCTAGTCATCATATTGATCAGATCTACCTGTGTCTCATTAGGCGATTTTGGAACGTTTTTGATCTCGATGCTCGTTTTGCGACTACTTCTTTGTAGGTCTTCTACTTTATTTTCTAGAAATGTTATTCGTTCCCTATCCTTCTTAGTTTGCACTTCTAGTGCCTCAATTTTCTTCCTGTATTCTTCATTTTGGTCTGTGATGAAAGCTATAGCGATTTCAATATTTGCATTGGACTGCTGGATCTCTTTCAAGATTTGGCGGAATTCTCGTCCTTGTATCGCTATCATCTCTTTCATTTCCTGCTTGAAAGTAATTAGTTGGCAACTAATATCCGTCTGCTGGTCGCTTTCCTCTTTATCATTGAACATAGGGATGTCTTGTTGTTGCTGTTCAGCCGGCGACTTTGATTGTATCTGCGACTTTCCAATAGGAGTGTCATCATTGCGTTTACGGCGAGAAACATTACGACAACCATTGCATTGCCATGATTTTTTATCCTTATCCGAAAGCTCTTTAAATTGAGCTTTTGTTATCTGGAGGCAGTGATAGTGAAACTGGCTCTGACATTCCCTGCAGGCTAGTAGCTCAGTAGACGACACGACCTTCTTACAGTTTAAGCACGGCATGATTATTATACTTAGCGCAAATATTGGATTGTATTTTGCGATTGCTTTACGCGTATTCAGGCAAAACCGTAAGCGGTAGCAACACTGGCCGACGAAGCTACCACGGTACCAGGAGCGCAGTATGAGCAAGAAGCTGCCACTAACCGGTATCCGCACAGGTCCTCCTCAAGGCGGGGCAAAATGGGCCACGCGCAGGTGGATGTGTCCGTTGCTGCTGGAGGCGGGTCGAAGGGGCGGGGCAAGATGATCCGCTGGGTTGCGCCAGCGTTGGTGGGGCGCAGCACACGTGACGTCAAGTGAAGGCTCCTTACTGTTTATGCACTCCTATTATTTTGTATGTTTTAAATTTTGTAATTTACTGTTTAACTTTAAATTTTAATTAAGAAATATCTTTGAAAAGCGTCTGCTCGTGTTGAGATCCGAGGGGGAAGAGGCGTAAAACATCGCGTAAAAGCTTTTCCAATATGGAATGACAGAGGCACACTACGCACATTGCCCACGTTTAAACAATTATTCCATGCGCAGTATCACTTCTACTATTTCAAACAAAATAATTTCCCTATCGCTATACTCTCACTATGTTGATGCGATGGTACGTCTGCTGCTGAAGTACCGTTTAAGACGCCGGCGGACAACCGATCAAGTTCAATATGAGGCGAACGCCAATGTTCGTTCGACATATCGCTATCTCTCTTTCGAAATTGCAGACTTACGTATTTTTGTATCATTATTTTATTTATGGTAATCGATAGTCCTAATTAAGGCAATCATATGTTTTCAGAGCAATGTTACAATTTGCGAGAAAAAACTATTACTTAAAATAATGAATGGAGCTACAGTCCATTTCGATAGCATTTCACAATAATGTAAACAAGCCAAATTACACACGATTACGCCGTAACTACTCACATTTGAATATCAATCCTGAACTCATTCACATACCAAGGAATCATTTATTGTTCTTGCATCATTTCGACACCAAGTAACTCCCCTAAGATAGTTATTTTATTGCAAAATTATCGGACGACGAATATTTCAATAGTTTGTAAAAAGTCATTTTATTTTTTTACTCATCAAAGCGCATCAAAGTCTTATTGTCTTTGGAAAGCCAGTGTGGTTCATTCTTTTGAATCGATCCGATTCGATCGATCAGTCGGTTTGATTGATAAAATAGTTAGTTACTCACAAAATTCGTAAAGGAAAAGTTTATTTTTCGTACTTCGTCTTGAATTTATTAGGCTCATTAAAATAAGCAGTAGGCTAAGTTGTTGGGATATCTCTCCATATTTTCTTACTTTTAGGTTTTTATATTTTGGAACAACAACATTCGCCAAAAGACAAGCTTATGTGGCGCTTAGTAGAGTACGATCTTTAGACGGCGTAGTAATTAATAATAATAATACCTTGGACACAATTTACACACGTTGATCTAGCCCCAAACTAGGATTCCCTGTATCTTGGGTACTAGACAACGATACACATACTTATATAGATATATATTATACTTAGATAGATAAACAACCATGACTAGGTTACAAACATCCGTTTTCATCAAACAAATATTTGCCCCCACCGGGACTCGAACCCGGGACCCTTGGCTTCGTAGGCAGGGTCATTACCGACCTAGATCAAAGAAAACTATTTAACAGCCCGCATAACAGCATAGCGTTGGGAGAATTAGAGCGATTGAGACAAACTATACGCAGAAGAAAGGCCATAAAGTAGCCATCGTCTTTTGCTCCCTTTACAACATAAATACTTGGTTCACTGAGGGGGAGGCCCCATTTGTCCTCGACTTTTTCCAAATATTTGAAAGTGACATGCCACTGTCAAAAGTATCGAAAATCGACGACGCGACGCAACGCAGCGCACAAGTGAGGCCTCACTGTAATGTTATCAAGAAAGTTCTATCGAGTTTCTTTAATATTTAGTAGCTAATATAAACAATATCACTGCAGTGCCCCCTAGTGAGTTCCTACCGTAACATCTATTTATGAACCCTGACTAATCAACCACAAACCCATTTCAAAAAAAAAATACCGCATCACAATCAAACGAAGTTTTAGTTTTGCACAAACAAATGTTTACCGCAGCGCCCCCTGGTGAGTTATCATTGTAACACCTATATAAGAACATGCAGCAATCAAACCAGTACTCATCACTGAAAAACGGCATCAAAATTGGACTCGTAGTTGTGATTTTGCATTAATAAATGTTTACTGCAGCGCCCCCTGGTGAGTTGTCACCGTAACACCTATCTAAGAACATGCACCAATCAAACCCGAATCCATCACTGAAAACCGCATCAAAATCGGACTAGTAGTTTTTGAGAAAAATGGCAACATTGGTTTGCACAAACATCGCCCCAAACGCATATACCATCTCCGTTCCGTCGTGGGTAAAAATACAAAAAGAGTGTTGAATTTTGTTGTTCTTACACGCTCAACCTAACACGAAGCCTAAAAGGGGCTTCGCCTACCCTACCCTGGCCCAACACTTTTTTATGCCCAGACAGTTTTTATTTAGCCATTAAGCATTGACCATTCAACCATTTTGTTGTTCGATTCTATATTTTTTTCGCTCACTTCAGGTTAATCCGCTGATCATGGTCATTCACTCAATTCGTTTCTTATCCTATCGCTTTATTGTGCCCCATAATCATAAATGATACTGACGGCAATCCTTTCCCTCCAGCGATGATGAGCTTGGTCCCGGGCATGGGCTACGTCGGGTACGAGGAGGGCGAGTATCCGCTGTACCTGCCGCCCTACCCGCCACCGCACCTGCAGCCGATGCACCACCAGCATCACCAGCACCACCAGCACCACCAGCCGCACCAGCCGCACCAGCAGCACCAGCCGCCGCCGGGCAACATGCACCAGGAACATCACAAGTAAAGCTGAAGATAGGCTAGGGGACAAAAAGGCCCTCAACATATCGCGCGTTCAATCCAAAGTTTATTCATTTAGTTACCGCCGCCTTTGATCTCGCCGCCCTGCCACCTCCGAGGATTACAGAGGGCGCCGCGAGCGGCGTACACCCGCAAGTGAATTTATAGTTTAGCACCCCGTAGTGAAGTGGGTCTGTTTGTTGACTGCTACTTATACCGAAAATGTGTTCGTCTTTAGTAGGACAGTGAAGCCTCAAGATGAAACTTTAAGTGAACCAACAACAAAAATACAGGCTTTTTGTAAAACATGTACACATAGCAACCACAATTGCGGGTGTACCGACACTATCTAAACGAATGGTCTTTACGTGACGCTGCAACGTTGCGATGTGGCATGTGTCCCGATCGATACTTGCTGCGTGCGAGATTACACGCGACGCGCGACGTGTGGCTTGCTCCCGCTCCGATGACGAGCGCGCGTCTCGCGTACACTCGCGTCTTGTGTTGGGGACATTCACGTAGCTGTCGTGGGGCATGTCCCCAGTCTATCTGAGCACCCGTCGGAGAGCAGCTTCAGATTATCGGCTATGCACACGGCGTACGCACACGCGCCGACGAGGCGCCTTCGCGTTGATACAAACGAGTCAAACGCTGGTTGTAGTTTACAACGTCGCGCGTTATATGGCGCGTTAATATACACCGTGTGCATAAACCTTGAGCGTTTTCTACGCGTATAAGCTCGGGCGTATAAGTGCGCCTTTTGTGTCGTACGAGCTTATAATCTCGTATTAAGCGCGAGCAGCCCAAGATTTACCATTCTATTCGAAGTGCGAAGACTAGCGTATTCCGAAACGAGCTTATACGCGCAAAACGCCTATCTGAAACCGCCCTAAGGGTGCCTCCATAACGAGTCATATTTACCAGTACGGGCAACTTTATGAACAGGGCATATGGTTACCCGTAATGGTAAATTTGACACGCTATGATATCACCCTGACACCAGTAGGCCATTCTATAAAGCAACAAGCTTCAACTGCACAAAAAAATAGCATCATTGTCAAAAAAAAACTACATTATCGTACATCAGACGTCAATTGTGTTCGAGCCTGAATAACGCCTAGATGGAGGGGGGGGGGGGGGGGGGGGTAGCGCAGCATGCGTAGAAGAGAGTTGCCTGCATGTGCGAGGGGAGATACCTGAGAAACCTTTCGACAACTGTACTAATGTTGCTTTTTGACTTCAACTTGCTTGCTTTAGGCAATACCTACTGTGTGTATCGCTTTAAGAGACAAACCTTAATTTAATTTGGCTTAGCAACTATAAATGGGTAGCCTATCCCAATAAAGGCGTTATCCATCGATTATGCCTTTATTGGCTTGGTCTTGCCTTCCGGGTTAGAAAGGAAACAGATTCAAAACTATAACACTCGTCTCAGAATATGAAAATATAGAAGATTGCATGAAGAAATACCTGGACTGCGATCCCGGTTTGATATCTTACTAAGCGTATTCAACCAAATATACAGTGTCGCCAAATATAATTGCTGTTCTTGTTAAGCTAAACAACACCATAACGGAATCAGATGAACCGATATTTACAAACGATACACCATACTTAAATGACATCCAATGGATGCTTCTATACAATTTTTCGTTAGTTTTGGCGACACTTAGTCAAAGCTCTGTTACACTACATTCATGTAAGGTAATGCTTGTATTCGCATATCATAGAACATTTGAATTGCAAAACTAATTGTGATGAAAAAAAAACACATAGTACAAGTATCTTTACTTACGATGCATTTAGTGTAATGGAGTAGTTTTAGTTTTGTTATCCTTTGGATTAGGGAACAACGAAATGCTCATCGAAAATGGTCTATGACTGCAAAATAAATCACACTGACTCGTGGCCAGATGCCCAGACTACAGCTCAATTAAAGTCTCGCTTAAATATCTCACTCCCCAAGCTAGCAGTGACACCATCACTTTGAGTGTCATTGAGCATTCGGACCTCTCCCTGTGATATGCACTTTGTTCACAGATATATTGTCTTAGAAACTCGAGTCAGTGTGATTTTATGTTTGACCGTGTTCTGTGGACAAACCTATTGAGATTGATTAACATGTAAGATTCATTAATTTAGGCGAAACAATTACAGGAAAAAGTCAATTATTGTATTGAGCAATCATTTACTATCTAGAATTATATTGGACTCTAATCACATCTTATATCATGTGACGGTACACCATATCTTCGTATTTGAAATGTGTCCAGCACTAAAGCGCTGCCGACATTTACTGCTAATATCAATCTCGATAAGTTTGTGCACAGCATGCGACGCGCGATTTGGTTGGTTGTTTGTTGAAAGTTGTTGAAAGATTATAACTAAATTTTTGTAACCGTAATCCAGTCTACTTTAAAATAATGATGTTTAGGAGCGCTCGGCTCGTTGGTGACTCGCCTTTCCCTGACGCCGACGAAATTCGGTCCAACTAACAGACAATGTTCACGATTATAAAAATTGAGTTATAACTTATGTTGATAATATAAAAAAGTGACAATGTATGAATGAAACTATATATTATATCTATTCAGTGTGTTCTTTGTATTTGTCTGTGTACTTTGTAATAGTATATACATACTTACAACGTGTACTTCGAGTGAGACTTGACAATTTAGATTGATATTAACTCGCGCAGACTGAGATGAAAAAATCAATATTTAGGCAGTTAGCTTTTGGTAACAATCTCTGTTTTATAAAAACGTTAAATTAACTTATGTGATTCATATTATGACTGAAAGAATACCGCCCCTTTACGATGTAATCCCGATTTTTTTATCCCTATTATAAGTGTAGTTTGGTGCTGTAAAATTGTCAAGGTGACAGGGTCAACGATATATTTTTGTATCGAGTGGACATTTACATCTTCGTAGTTGTAACTCTGTATAGCATTCCTCTAAGTGTAAGCTAGCTTGTAAACTAAGTAAATGTACGTAGCTTGTACGGCGAAAATTTAAGTATTCAAACCCACAACTCTCAGTTTGCAACATTGTCTATGCGAAGTTTAAGTATTCAACCCACAACTCCCAGTTCGCAACATTGTCTATGCGAAGTTTAAAGTATCCCACAACTCTCAGTTCGCAACATTGTCTATGCGAAGTTTAAAGTATCCCACAACTCTCAGTTCGCAACATTGTCTATGCGAAGTTTAAAGTATCCCACAACTCTCAGTTCGCAACATTGTCTATGCGAAGTTTAAGTATTCAACCCAGAACTCTTAGTTTGCAACATTGTCTATGCGAAGTTTAAGTATTGAACCCACAACTCTCAGTTCGCAACATTGTCTATGCGAAGTTTAAAGTATCCCACAACTCTCAGTTCGCAACATTGTCTATGCGAAGTTTAAAGTATCCCACAACTCTCAGTTCGCAACATTGTCTATGCGAAGTTTAAAGTATCCCACAACTCTCAGTTCGCAACATTGTCTATGCGAAGTTTAAGTATTCAACCCAGAACTCTTAGTTTGCAACATTGTCTATGCGAAGTTTAAGTATTCAACCCACAACTCTCAGTTCGCAACATTGTCTATGCGAAGTTTAAGTATTCAACCCACAACTCTCAGTTCGCAACATTGTCTATGCGAAGTTTAAGTATTCAACCAACAACTCTCAGTTCGCAACATTGTCTATGCGAAGTTTAAATAAATACAAACACGAGTCATTAAAATAAGATTTAAACGATACCCCCATCACAACACTAAACTCTTAATAATATACTTCCTGTTATATTTATATTCAGTTCTAAAGTCATGGGTTAATTCTGTTAAATATTGATTGTAGTGAGGCTCAGGTTTTAATTTTCTGCCTATGTGATGACTATGTGGTTCCTTGACAGAAAATGACGGTTGTCATACTAATCTAGCCATACATACTTATTTATACAGTTTGTTGCCAACCGCTTTCCAGATTTCGTTCGGTTTATGTTAGTGTTAGAAATAAGCTATGTCTAATGCACTTAATTTAGCTATGTCTAATGCACTTAATTTAGGCATACAAAATGTACAGATATATGTAATGCTATACAGTAAGCATTAGAGATCTCAAAGTCATATTGCACAATAAGAACCCACAAAATGTGTCAATTATTATTGAATCTCCTCAAAGCAGACATAAGTTTTGTCGAACTACGGAACCAAAAGTATCCTAAATGATCTCAGTTATGGAAGCCGATCTCAGTTATGAGTTTGTGACCGCGGTGCTGGGTACTTATAAACTATATTTTTATCGACAACTACCTTAGAAACTCCAATAAATAAACTTTTTGACATAATCTGAACGAGATCGATCCCATACTAACGTTTAATAACTAGTATACGCATTTGCTATGGTCTATGTCCGTTGTACACTAGATGCAACAGATTTCTTGGTGTGTCTAAAACTGTTTGGCTGTGAATCTAATATAATTTCAAAATTAACAATCTATGGACTCCACAGCGTTACACGGACGTACAATATTAACCTCCCTAGGTGACTGCATGAATCCGCCCAAAATATTACCACAATTTGCAGCGCACCAATAAATACTTCTTGCAAGTATTTTGTAACTCCTACATATAATACAATCTGATTGTTTGTACAGACCGTTGTTGAAAAAAAGTAAAACTTAAAAAATGCGTTTATGTGTAGCGTGATGATGTGTAAAGATGTTCTTTGGTGTTCAGTATTAGTTCTTAAATCGTTAGAAGTTAGAATTTATGTTAGTTTTTAATGTTTACTTACCATAGCGTAGTGTTACATTTTTTAAGGATATTGTCAGTTACTTTACCCCCTTTCAAAGTCGTTGTGTCTGTTGTGCCAATATTATACATGTTTTTGTTCAAATTCGATGTTTCGGCAGTAGTATTGTAATTTAATCAGTGTTGTCTGTCAAAGAACATAATATTTTCACCCCAGTGTCAGCAGCAGTAATAATAACTTGGTTATTGTGAATTGTGTTGTGAGTTTGCATTCATATAGTATTAAATATTAGAAGTTCGAAGCACGATGCTCAAGGTTTGTCCGCCTTTGAAGTCTGTTGTTTTTTTTCTAAATTCCATCCAATAAAAGTTTACTGATTTTCAACACTTTGTATCTCTTACAGTGTTACCACAAAAATATAAAACAGTGTTTAACCTCAAAACAAACGTCAAATCCCAGTTTTATAAATTACTGTTCAACACTTGTTTAAAAACAAAAATGTATTGATTTGACGTTTGTTTTGAGGTAAAACGCTGTCTATATTTTTTTGTGGTATCGCGGTTAATGTTTACGCAAAACAGGTAATAGTAATACAAATATTTTTTGGCATTCGTTCCATATACCTACCTGAACAATTGATGCCGCACTCGAAAATTTGACAAGGTAGTCCAATAAATCTAGAAACGTGCCTCAAGCCGAACCTATTTTACCAAAAACGTTTGACAGTATTTTTCCAGCAGTTGTATTTTATAAAATTTTGGTTGTTAAAAAGACAGCATTTCACTATGACGTCACATGCAAGTATTTCATAGAACTCGTAAACAAAATTACCGTTTTGACAGTTCCTAAAAAGTATCTATTTTGACTAGCAGTCAAATACCGTATTGTGCGAAAAAAATATTTAATTCTAGCGAACGCTTATTGTTGACACAATTTAGTATTTTTTTGCACAATTCGACAAATTAGCCGATCAAAAACTTGAAATAATAAAATGCTGTTTGATAAGTCATAGCCCGCCTAGTTTGACAGGCATGTTTTTATATCCCCTCACTCCCAGTCCTGTCAGCTTGAAGGTCGACCCGCAAGGAGGTAGCTGTTCCACGCCCCGGTCCATGCAGGCAGTCGTGACATACAGCTCGTCCAGGTTCGGACCGCCGAATGTGCAGGAGGTCACTTGTAACGCGGGTATGGGGATCTTTTCCAGGATCGTGCCAGCTTTCGGGTCGATTTTCAATATCTGAAATAAGATATGTTAAGATTAGCGATTTAAGCTCGTCGCCTACTAGAAAAACGGTTGTGTCAATTGTTCTCCTGATTTAGTATAAATCAATAATAATCTTAGGCACCTGAATGTGAAGTGAATGTTTTCCTGTCTTATAGAGCCTTCTATTTTGAATAGCAGGATTAGAAAGCAGCGGACGAAGTCCCTTGAAACCTTCCCAAAGATTCTAAATTATCTTGGGTAATTTAAACCACATACTACGCCACCTTACCTAACATTAGGTACCTATTATTCAAAATCAAGTCACCTGAGTAGCTAAGAGAGCCCTAGTGAGTAACCCTCCCATCTAATGCCTTCCCAAGGTCGTCTTTAAAAGGGTGCGGCCCAGGCCGGGGTTTTTCAACCTTACATAGCATTTGACCTACGTCATCACAGAGTTCCACTGCATCAGTCCATTCCAGCTCAACCATGTAAGTCGTCGCGGGATCAGGCCGAATCTCTATTCTATCTTTCATTTATCTTATTGGATATCCGCTGCATTTACTATAAAGCCTTCTGACTGAGTAATAATGTATAAATACTAAGAGACGCTAGCTCGAACAAAATATCTGCCCGGCCTCTTGACGAGAGAGGTACGCGCAGGACGAGAGCGGGCACGTCAGTTGTCATAGATAAAAATTGCGCGCAGATGCGACATGCCGAAATTCTGTATGGTGACGCCGTGACGTACGCCTTTGCCTAAAAGTATACCTATCGAGTGAATCCTGCCTATGCTGGTTGCATACTTTTAAGCGCAGGCGACCTATTATAATAATAATAACTTGGACACTATTTACACACATTGATCTAGCCCCAAACTAGGATTCCCTGTATCTTGGGTACTAGACAACGATACACATACTTATATAGATAAATATTATACTTAGATAGATAAACAACCATGACTATAGGGTACAAACATCCATTCTCATCAAAGAAATATTTGCCCCCACTGGGACTCGAACCCGGGACTCTTGGATTCATAGGCAGGGTCACTGCCGACTCGGCCATTCGGGTCGTCGGGTATATTAAGTATATGTGGGAATAAAATAAAATAAAAGATAATATCCAATATTTCAATGGGAAGTATTTTTTTTTCATTGGACGTGATGTTGTTACAGTCAGTTTAATAAATAAATAGGCAGTTTTTAAAATTTTCGTCAGATGATAATTATCATTAATTAATTGCGGTAGTAAAACATGAGCGGTATTTCTGTGTAAATTTACCTTTATCATCTTGGGCTTGCTGGAAGAAATTACTTGATAGAGATAAGCTTGCCTTTGTAAATGTCTTTTCCATAAGTTTTTTTTCCATTATTTACAAAATATATGACGTGCATAACACGTTGTATTTGGAAATGCCACATCTGCATGTAAATATATCTTGTTACTCTTTGATTTTCAAAGAGAAAAGATGGCTGTCGCTTTGTTGTTTTTTGTAATTCACAAAATATTATTGAATATGCGTATTTTACTGATAAGTACCTACTTAAGAAAAATGTTGGAAACGAACCAATATAAAGATTCCCAATTACGAAGTACAGTACCGACCTTTGGTTTCTGTTAAAATAATGTGTTTTAATTTAGTCGTATTATAAAACAAGTTCAAGATATGATAATCAGGTAGCGCTGGTAGCTATGTAATTTATAGTAGTGCTTATGTTAAACGACAGATGTCGCTGAATAATTAGTAACAGCAATAACCACAGATGTCGCTTAACAGTTGGTTGAAGTCCGGATGCCGATGTGTTGCCATAGTATGTACAAGTACGGAATTTTAGCTTTCCATACCCAAAAAAAGGGAATTTTGTTCGGATTTTCTCTGGTATAGGGTGCATCGTTATACTGACCCTTGTATGTAAAGCATACAGAAGTCTTTTGGATTGCTTCATTGATGACTCCCATTTGTCTCGTACCACTGACCTACAGAATGTTGATTACGTCAATGGTCAATCCACGAATTTTAAGTCTAAAGAAGAAAATTATGGTAGCACGTAAGTAGCAACAATTATATTAAGATCAAATGCGAATATGCGAAGGAGCATGGCAAATAAAAAATATATAACAAAATTGACGGTCTTGGCTACTAAACTAGGTTATAACCTGTAAGCCAATTCCTTTCAATTATAATTGTTCATAAAAACATGGTTACAAATAAATAATTTCAAAAGTATAGAATAAAATGTCAATTTAATTTGGCTAGTATTTAATCGCACAGCATATATACTGATTTTCATAGCAAAAATACTTTTTATTTTTTAAATATTTTTGTTGTTCTTACATGTTCAACCTAATACGGAGGCTAAGGGGGCTTCGCTTCGCTCACCCCTTTTACCCTTCACCTAAGCTACCGCAGTATTTTGCCCTGATTTTTGCTGTAAAAATCAGTATATTTGCTTTGCAAATCAGTATTATTGATGTGCAGTTTAATATTTCCCATTTAATTTTAAATATTTGTAATACATGCATGATCGATATTGATTATCATTAAAGATAATTCTGTACCTCAGAGGTAAACAAAAGTATGTCCATTATTTTCGTTTTTTGTTTTTTTTTACATCATTGAGATCGCAAGAACGAGCTCTACAAGATGGTATACAGCATTAAGTCCAATTATCATCAGATCAAAAGATAGCCAATTTGATACGAAATTATCTACGCGTTTGGTTACGAGGTACAGAATATTAAATGACTATAAGGTTCTTTACCTCTAAAGGTCCCAACACTTTACTTCTATTCACTGGACTTGATGCTTTACCTCTCGATACAGCGCGGCTTCGCGCGTATCACTTGTCAGTTAGTCGCATGTCAGTTCTTGCAAAGTGCGTCACGAAAAACATGCGGCTTACAGGTTATATGTACTTTAAATAAGAAAACAACTATTTTATCACGTGGAAGGATGTTGTGTAAGCTGGCAAAAGGAATAGAGGAGAATAATAACACTTTGGATGATGGTAAGTACAAAAATGACGATGAGAGGTAAACAATAGCTGAGCCTATAAAGTATTATTTAACAGAAAAGTATGAAAATATATTCCGACGTGCTAATTTACGTATTTTCCAATTGGGATAGCAGAGGCACAATAATTCTCCCACGTTCACGCCACGCCATTATGATTTTAAGGGTCCCCGCATACAGAAGGCGTATTTTTGAATCACTCGAAAACCAATTCGCATACGAAAACGCAACTTTCATTCACGTATTTATGAATGAAAGTTGCACTTTCGTATGCGAATTGGTTTTCATGTGATTCAAAAACACGGCTCCAGGTCACCGGCCACAGCCACAAACGCCGATAGTTTCGATGGGTTTCTGTACGTTTTTTTCCAATAAATATAGCTGAGGCACAAACATGCATGCCGGTGCCGGCCACAAGAAGCGAGCAGCGACGTTTTGATACGTGTGGCGGCCGTGTATGATATTGCATGCGTTATTTTGATATCTGTTTTTAGTACATTTTGTACGGCTCGTTTGTTTTTAAATTCCAAAATAACACTGTTTTTTCTGTTTTAGGATTTACGAGAGTTAAACGCGATTCAACCCTACGCGAACTTCCACCCGCTGAGGTTTCGCCAATAACAATAGTTGATGAGGGAGAATGTGAGATTAGGAAGAATCCTATACTGTCGGAACAAGTGACTTGTGTCAATAATGCCACTGACGGTGGTATGGAATCACCTGCCTCTGTTTCTATAATTGATCCATCATCAAATAATGTTGTATCAGCCGCAGGTACGTCTCAACAAATAAATACGAGAGTTGAACAAGATTTGACCATGAGCAACCTTCCACCTGCTGAGGTTTCTCCCATGTTGATTGGCATCCAACAACTTGATGAAGTTTTTCCTATACTGTCGGAACAAGTGACTTGTGTCAATAATATCACTGACGATGGTATGGAGTCACCTGCCTCTTTTTCTATAATTGATGCATCATCAAATAATTTTGTATCAGCCGCAGCTACGTCTCAACAAATAAATACGAGAGTTGAACAAGATATGACCATGAGCAACCTTCCACCAGCTGAGGTTTCTCCTATTTCGATTGGCAGCCAACAAGTTGACGATGGAGTTCTTCCTATGCTGTGGGAACAAGGGACTTGTGTCAATAATGCCACTGACGGTGGTATAGAAACAGCTGTCTCTGAGTCTATAACTGATATATCATCAAATAATGTCGTATCAGCCGCAGCAAAGTTTCAACAATTAAATGCGCATATCAACTCCGATAGCGATTTTTCGCCTTCAGATGATGATAAGGATTATGTTCCAAATACAGATGAAGAATCTACAGAACGTGAAAGACCAAAAAGAAGACAGGTGCTGATACCAGAGAGTGGCTCAGAAGATGGTGATATTGAAAACACACTACTGGAACGGTCAACTGAGTTACACCATGTACAAGTTCAACCACAGTCACCATCTACTGATTCCGAAGAGTCACGGTCATCTGCCACTACTACCGAGAAGAAAAAAAGCCGAAAAAGAACAAAAAAATCGTCTTGGAAATGTAATGTCAGAAAGAAACAAGCGCTTGCAGGGAAAGCTTATATGTCTAAGACAGGAAAAAGTATGCCTGAGAAAAAGATGAAACCAACCTGCGCTTGTAGGTTGAAATGCTTTGAACGTGTTGATGAAAATAAGAGATTACGCACCTTTGAGAAATATAATAGTGTTGACATGACATGGGATTTAAAGAGGCAGTACATTTTGTCAAGAGTGATTGAAGAACCGACTGAAAGAAAACGATGTCGCAATTCTGAAAATCCACGTAAGAGAGAATTCACATTAAAGTATACATTCATCGTTAATGATGTCCATGTGAAGGTATGCAAGACTTTCTTTTTGAATACCCTTGCTATATCAGAAACAGTTGTCAGAAATACTATTAAGAAAGCAGTTGATGGATTTGTCAGACCAGACATGCGAGGAAGGCATGAACCGGTAAATAAAACACCAGAAATAATAATAAAATGTGTACGTAATCACATTGATATGGTACCTAAATATGAGAGTCATTACAGTCGGAACAGGACTAGCAGAATGTACTTGGGCAGCCACTTAAACATTGAAAAGTTGTACTCTCTGTATAAAAAAACTGTGTTAACAAGAATATACCAGAGGAAAATGTAGCGAAGTCATGGCTCTACAGGGATATCTTTCATACAGAGTACAATCTAGGATTCAATCTTCCTGCCAATGATACCTGCGATGAATGTGATACCTACATTATAAAACTCAGGGATGCCGTCGATGAAGCTGTTAAAACAGACCTAAAAACGCAACGTGACAATCACATTGCAGAAGCAAACTCTCGGTACTCAATGAAGGCATTTGATAAGCTTCTTGCCAATGAAAGCCACGGTACCAAAAAAACACTAACAGTAGACCTACAAAAATGCTTGCCTACGCCATGTCTAACCAATGGTCAGAGTTTCTACCTTAGAAAGTTGTGGACATTCAACTTACCGATTCGGGATACAGCGCCTAAAAAAGGCTGGTGTTTTATGTGGGATGAGACAGTAGCAGGTCGTGGTGGTAATGAGATGGCTTCAGGAATTGTGAAGTTTTTTGAAGAAAATCAAACCGAAAATGTCAGAGAAGTCACACTTTGGAGTGACAATTGTGCCGGCCAAAATAAAAATGTGTACCTTATGATGGCTTATATGTGGATCCTTAGTTAAAACAAACATCTGCAAATAATCAATCACAAATATTTGTGAAAGGGCATACGCATATGGAAGTAGACGAGATCCATTCTCTCATAGAGCGAGAAAAGAAAAATATGGAACAATTTTCCATCATGAGCCCCTGGGACTGGCAGCAGTTTATTCGGAATTGTTCTAGTGGGGAAAACCAGTTATAAACATGGAAACCAGTAGTTTCAAGGATTTCTCTCCATATTTTGAGAGAACCTCGGCTCCTTTTGTACACAGAAAGAAATCGAAAGCCGGAGAAACTGTGCCATATTCTGCCATTGTTTGGATGCAATTAAGACAAGACAGCATAGGCACCATGTTTTACAAAACCTCCTTCGACCAGGTGGTCTTCGACGAAGTGAGTTTTGTTAGAAACACACGACGAGGGTTCTCTATTCCAACACCGAAGAACGCCCGAAGCACTGTTAGACCTATCTCCAAACTAAAATACAATGATTTGATAAAAGCTTTGCAATGGATCCCAATCGTGTTCCATGGTTTCTACAGAAATCTCCCGAAAAGTGACGACATCTCTGACACTATTGATAGGACCTAGAATATTCTAGAAAATGGTATATTTTTAATATAATGTTCATCTCTTTGTGCCTTGGTATTTGATACAAGACTGATTATAATATTAAGGTTTTTATTAAAGTTATGATTATATCAAATGTTTTTATTTTAAACCTTCCTTTAGTTAGAACCCAAATAGGGTTCTGGAGCCCTATTTTTTAATCGCTCTTTAGCTAAGGAGCGATATTTGCTACTGTGTAGCGCGGTCCGTGGCGCGTGTTTTCGGTTTTTGTCGATGCTTTATGGTGCTCAAAGTTGTTGAGCACCATTGAGCATCGATAAAAGCCGACAACGCGCGCCACGGACCGCTCTAAAAACCGGTCGTTAGCAAAAGAGCGATTCAAAAATAGAGCTCCAGGCCATCTTAATATCTCTGTTTATCACTGCTATTATACACGAATTATTGTTTTTTACCACTGCTAAACCTATATCTTCATATTATTATTGCTTAGAAGTAAACAACCTTAGGATCCCATAATTTTTTTTTAATTTCATTTCATGTGTTTGTATTGAGAGGCATATAACCTTAAGTCCACAAAGTAACATTTATAACATCTTATTTAAAAAAATACTGTACAAAGTACATAGAACTGCCTTTATTATATAAAATACAGTTTAGTTTATTCCAATATCTCCAGTAGATCCCATGCATTTTGGCATTCAAACCTCAAATCACGCACTTTCCATCTATTTTTGCCTCTCCTGTAAAATTTGCATTTTGGCGCTTACTATTGTTTACCTCTGAGGTACAGAATTTTAAAAATTAATTAGAAACGTACTGTTATTTATTATAATAAATTAATGAATACTTATTATTTTGGTTTTAAAGTACATACTGAAATATTGTTTTGTATCTTATTATATTGTAATATTAGGCCAAGATTAAAATTATGTGAATTCCATATAACAAACGAGAATATTCAGTTATTACTAACTAGTGGATGACTAAGAGTACTTTTTTATTCAGTTATCGGCAACACGTTTTCTGTTTCGTCATAGTTGAGGCATATAAAGCGAGTTATATATATTTTCTTTTGATCTCATAGTTGCTACAGAGGACAACTTCAGAGAAGAATTTGGTGTTAAGTCGATGGGCTTTGTATGTATGGGCAAATTTCGTTCTTACAAAAGGTTTGGGATAAATAAAGCGTCTCTTTATGGACCACTGTTATGCTATAAGTAACTATGTTACCTGCGGTTTATAACATGTTTTCGAACTAATAACACTTTAATCTCAGCTTAAAGTAAGTAGAGGACAATGATTGCCGTAATGGTGTTTTATGAGGTGATGGGGAAAAAAAAGATCACCGTGTGGCAACACTAAAAGTTTGTTTGTTTTTGCGTTCTTGTGTTGTGTTGGTGATAAATGCGTATCTCGTTGAGTTGCCTTTGCTCCCCCGGTTGATTTACTACTGCACATCCATGGTGACAAAACCGCAGCAGGATTGAGATAAGACTCTTTATATTAGTATTTATTGTTGAGAAAAGACTTAGTGTTGGCAGTTAGTTGTAAAACAAAACAATAAAAAAATTTCATATTAATTTGTATTTTATTTTCATTTCCTGTAAGAAAACCCAGCTTATTCAGGCAAGTACTAGGTTATACTAGGTACTATAGTAGTGTGTGTAGTGTACTAGGTATAAAGTGTGATATACAGTTACATATGTATATGAACATGTTAGTTCTAAATAAAAAACAGACGGCGCTAGTTATGCACTTCCCATTTCTGGGTCAAAGATAAGTCTCTATTCAGTATACAGTCTGTTACCGGCATGTGGGCATTTATTAAAACTGATAATAACATGCTCCGTTAACAATCGTTTGCACGTATTAGTAAATCATAATTATGTTAATTAACTCCACAATTAAACTTTCTAAATTTGTATAACAAGGTACTCTGTGGCACAGACTGAAGTGTTTTTGAGTGAATTCACTCTACTTATAGCTGCAAGAAATTCAGTTTGCGCGCCTACTCTAGTATTTATACATAATTACTCAAAACCTTCTGAATCATTCTAGGCGAGGTCTGAATTTCGTTCTCCCAAAAAAGTGTAGTCTTTTCTGAATGCATCTGCTTTTTGTGCTCATTATTTTTCTCAAACTCATTTACTCCAGAATTCCATTCGGCCGTTTTTGGATGTAAATTGGACGTCTTAATTCCGAGTTCGTCCAGAAATTCTTCAGCGCCAACGCGCCAACTGAATTAGAGCAGAGGCGGGGTTCTAGCAAAATCGGCTCTTGCAGTACGATGGACAATGAAATGTGCTAACTGCACTTGGTTCGGGCACAGGACCCAGACCTTCATATAACGTTATTATCCTCATAACGTTATGCATCATAGCGCTATGGAAGGCATCTTATAACGTTATTATCTTCGTTTTATAGCGCTATATTCAGTAGCATGCACAACATAAGGTTATAGGGCATCCCTTTCACGCCCACACTCCGTCGCTATAGTCCATCTTTTTCACGCATCGCGCGCGTGAGTAGTGTAGGTACCTAAGCAACACATAGCGTATGGCAACAGCGCAATAACTTTATTCATAGCGTTATTTTGATTTAGTTATGTTTCTCTTACAGTTTTGTTAACATAACGTTATTATAGCGCTACAATAACAAAACGATTTGATTATAACTTGTGATCTTAACTTGAGTATGGTTCAATGGGAAACCGGTGAACCTCTACACATTAGACGTGGAACTGTTGAGTTGCAAAACTCGGCACTTGAATTTACACACTGCACAAATCTGCTAGGTCTGCGTCAATACAACCGTTTTATTAATGTATCTGGTAATACTATAGACCTTATTTTTTCTAATTTCACTTTAGAGGTTACAAAGTGTCATGACCCGATGATTAAGGAGGACTTAGCTCACACCACGTTATGTGCTAATGCGAATGAAATCACCGTACCTCCACTATCCAAGATTCCCCGACGCAAGTACCTATTCCGAAAAGCCGACTATACAAATATAAATGGTACACTACTTGGTAATGACTGGACACAGATTCTCAATCATGGAACAGTAGACGATGCAGTTTCAGTTTTATACAATAAATTAAATAGCGTGATTGAGGAGAACGTGCCTATAGTGATTACTAAAACATCGAACAGGTACCCTATATGGTATAGTCGAGCACTTGTCTGTGTTATCAAAGAAAAAACCAAAGCACATTCACATTGGAAACTTTATAACAATCCAAATGATTATGCCACATTCTCTCTTCTTAGAAAACGCCAAAAAGTTATGCAAGCCGAAAACTATAACTCTTATATAAAAAGGTCACAAGCTACTATTAAGAAGGATCCCAAACAATTGTGGACATACATAAAATCTAAAAGAAAAAGTGCTTTTGGGTACCCAAGTACTATGTATACAGGTAGCGATAAAGTTAGCGGGGAGCAGGAGATATGTGAGGCCTTCAGTGACTTCTTTGAGAAAATGTTTATGACACCATCTGATGTTTACCCTCCTGCTGACGCTCAAACCACGTATTTGAACTCTATCAACACACTTACTTTCTCCAATCAACTTATCTCTAGATTTATAGACAGCATTGACCCTAACAAAGGTCCTGGTAATGACGGTATACCGGCTGGCTTTATTAAACGATGTAAGGACTCATTGTCGCAGCCCCTCAGTATTATTTTTACTCGTTCGGTGCATGAAGGTGTATTTCCTTCAAGGTGGAAGGAGGCCCTCATAGTTCCGGTTCATAAGAAAGACTCTAAATTACACGTGGAACACTACAGGCCGATATCAATCTTAAACACATTCGGAAAACTCTTTGAAAAAGTCATCCTTGATAATATTTATCCTGTGCTAATGCAAGGTATCCCAGAGGAGCAGCACGGCTTTATTAGGGGTCGATCTACCACGTCAAATCTAGCTGTGTTTGTCAGTGATGTGCTTCGTGGTATGAGCTCCCATGGACAGGTTGATGTGGTCTACACTGACTTTGAAAAGGCCTTTGACAGAGTGGACCACATAATCCTGCTACGGAAATTACAGGCGCTAGGTATACACGGGGATCTTCTTAGATGGATGGAGTCATACGTCTCTAAGCGTAGACAGGCCGTGGTTGTTGGTGGGTACAGATCTAACTACATTTACGTACCATCTGGCGTTCCTCAAGGCTCCTTGCTTGGTCCTCTATTATATGCAGCATATCTCTTCGACATAAACCAATGCTTTAAGCATGCTAGATTTTTACTTTATGCAGATGACAAAAAGATATATATGAATGTTAAAACTTCTCTTGATACCCAACATCTACAAGAGGATCTTAACCGTCTAGGCGAATATTACGCCCGGAACAGGATAGGTGTAAACACAACCAAGTGTTTACACGTAAGTTTTACAAGAAAAACCAAAACAGTTCTGTTTGACTACCAACTGAACGATGTAACCATAAATAAAGGCAAAACTGTTAGGGACCTCGGCATCATACTTGACTCTAAAATGACATTCTCGGCTCACTTTGAAACTATTATAAAGAAAGCATACAGGAATCTTGGTTTTGTAACGCGTGCTTGTAAGGAATTCACTGACCCCGCCTGCATAAAGATTATTTATTTCGCCTACGTTCGTAGTGTACTTGAATACTGTAGCCCTGTTTGGAATCCACAATACATAACTAACATAAAAGAGATCGAGTCTATGCAACAGAAGTTCCTCAAGTTTCTTAACTACCGCACACATACGCCAATTTCGGACTACGCAGATTCATGCAAACACCACAATCTACTTACGCTAACCGAGCGCCGTGTTGTGGCCGATATGTCGCTCCTGCATGACGTATGCTCTGGTGCTCTGGACTGCCCCCGTTTAGTTACTGAAATGCTAAAACTGTCTGTACCGTCGACACGGACCAGACACACTAAGCTATTTTCTGTTCCCTTCTCTCGCACTAATTATGCATCAAACTGTACGTGTATCAGGCTACCTCATATGTACAACAAATTCTTCTCTGGCTTAGACCCATTCTGCAAAAGTAAACCTACTTTCAAGCGGATGGTTACTTTGAATTTAATAGAAGGAAATAGAAGGTAAAAGTCAGAGTTGATCTGATCTGTAAAAACATACTAACATTAATTTTTAAATTACAGCAAAAAGTAGCAAAAAGTAGCACCACGTCAACCTTACCTTACTGCATCGCCACTTGATTTCCAGTATCTCATTGAGTTAGTTGCTTATTAGTTTTTGGTCTCAGCTTCACAAACCTACAATTTATGAACCATACCTATCAAAACATCCCCCTCCTCCTCCCCCCCCCCCTCCCACGCACACACACAAACAATGTATTTATTCAATTATATATTTACAAGTATACAACACCAAATAACAAACACAACCTACACACACATGACATAAGTAAGGCACTCATGCTGTTGTTTTGGTTATTTACCTTTATCTTTATCTTCTTCTTCTTTTTGATTTCCTATTTTGTTTATATAATGAAATCCTTAATTGGCCTCATTCAAAGATCATTTTTTTAGATTACATGTAAGCACGGCTGTGGATTTTTGTCGATGTAATAAAAAAAAAAATAATAACGTTACATAACACGATACAGCGTTATATTTTATAACGTTATGAAGGTATGCACAGGACATTACGAACTCGTTCTGTCTTCGAAGTACGTTCTGAAACCAAGTTTTTAATCCGGATTTTATTTAAATCGGATTCTGTGTTTTTCACTTGAGAACCGAACGAAGGAATGACAAAGGCATTTAAATTTATCCGTTTTGACTGGCGTTTGCTGCTTTTCCGCGTTTTTTATGGAGCACAACCAGCTTCGCGACTCCGGCTCCATGCTGAATCGAACAGAAGCTGTTTTGTGGATCTTCATTTTCTCCCGGAGCTCGAGCATACAGATGATTTGTTCCACGGCAACTAAGAACGCTAACAGATTTACCAGACCTGTCCCAAAAACAGCCAGGAGAATATTTTTGCTTTGTCTTTGACAGCTTTACTGCAACTCTCGCGTACAATTGCCCGCCGGACCACCTGTACCATTGATGGTACTAATGCCACCGATTTATCCCACTAGTACCATTCATTGTACAAATGGTACCGATGTGTCCCATTAGTGCCATTGCAAAAACTACCAACTACCCTCTTTCCTCCTTCGATTGGTCGCGTCGTTCGATTTTTGGAGAATTTTTTTCACGTCATAGTATTGCAGGTGTACAACTAATTTTTGAAATAAAAAAGTATTTTTTTTTTAAATATTTTTTCGCCAACTTTTAGCCAACACAAATCAAAATTATGGTCACTCTCGAATTTTCATCGTTCGACTGGTTTCATCGGTCTGGCCACCCTCTCACCCCCCTCCCCACCGCGCCTGCACCCCACCGTCAACGCGTGCGCCACCACACACGCCCCCAGCACAGATTACATTGTTTATAGGAGCCGCGCGCGCAATCAAGCGGCCGGAACCAGCTATCATATATACCCAAGATACAGCGTCAGCGCTCGAAATGTGTCTCGAATAAACAGTGCACAAATGCCGAGAATGCACAGTTTCGCTAGCAGTCGTGCGCGGTTTGCTATCGAGACAACATGCCGAAGTGCTCAGTCAAAAAGTGTAAAAACGATACCAATCATATATTGAAAAAACATGGTGTGTCGTATCTTCGGTAAGTAACAATAATAAGTTTTATAACGTAAAGCAATTGGGGCTGAATTCACCCTCAATCTCACCTAATAACGTAATTTTAGAATAAATATTTTAATAAATGCGTTGGGTGGAACAAAGTTCCTCGCCGAATGAATGGAGTCGTTTTTGACATGTTGTGTTGAGAAAGTATGGCGCCTATTTTTTTTTGCTTAACATAATGTTTAAAATTAATAACTAATATCTACATTATAGATAATTAACATCAAAGTCTAAAAATATATATTTGATTAGTACTGTACCAATAGGTTTTTCCCCAAATGTTTTTTGTAATAAGCTTTTAGTAGTAAGATTATGCTTTATTTTGATAATAATGATTTTATGCATTAGTTTCACAACAATTATCATCATCATCATTACATTACATATACAACATTATTATTCCCGATTTCCAAAACATAAAGTTTTACGAGAAAACTGGCGGCAATATTGCAAATGAAAGGGGCGATAAATATTTTAAGCCAAATGATTCAAGTGTGGTTTGCTCTTGCCATTTTTTGGAAAGTGATATGTACCTTACAAAGAAAGGCTTCCGGAAAGTAAAAAATTGTGAAAAAAAAAATACTTACTGCAATGTGGGAAGTACATTGCAGTAAGTATTTTTTTTTTCACAATATAGATTTTGAAAATAAACAACTCAACCATAATAACCTTGAAATCTTTTTCAGATATTCATTTCAACGACACCGGCTACGAATGCTGTACCAGCAGTCTTTTATTTTGATACCCCACTCGAGGGTCTTGAAAAAAATACCCGCACATTAGAGCACATAGAATCCGCCATTATTATTTAGTCAGATATCGTTAGCAAAACAATGACACACACAATTTCTAAGAATTCGCAACTACACTTTGCGAAAGATAGCGACTGACTTCATGCATGTAAAGTTTTGTTGAAGTACCGCCCTACAAAATTATACATTTTTTCTAGGTACAAATCTAGTTACTTTAGGTTATATCATTCATAAAGTTCAAAAAAGTACCTGGCTGGCCAACGAATACTTGTCTTTCTTGTTACCTACACATCTTTTTAGAGTTCTTTGTGCATAACGATAAAGATTGGCAATCTTTTAGAGTTAAAACTGACATCAAAATTAATGGCGGAATTTCCCGGGAATTCCCGGGAATCGTCAAAATTTTCCCGGGTTCGGGAATGACTTATTTCCCGGGAACCCGGGACCGAAACCCTACTCCACACCATCCCTACCATTGTAGGGTGGTAAGGTACCCTTTTTGAACGAGTTCGACTTGCACTGGACCGGTTTTTTACTGAATATACTGAATTCTCTAATATCTACTGTTTTTGAATAAGCCACATTTTAATCTTTCATGTTGATCACGATATATTATTATCTGGACGGAAAGTGAGACAGATACGGGCATTATCTGGACGGAAAGTGAGACAGATACGGGCATTATCTGGACGGAAAGTGAGACAGATACGGGCATTATCAGGACGGAAAGTGAGACAGATACGGGCATTATCTGGACGGAAAGTGAGACAGATACGGGCATTATCTGGACGGAAAGTGAGACAGATACTGAGGGGTCGCGGGCGAAGTCGGTGGGATGAGGCGCTCAGCTCATTCCTCGATCCTCGTCGCACCCACGAACGTCCGACTCCGCCGGACCGGATACGTGGAGTTGCTCTTTCTCTCGTTGCTCAATCCTCTTCGTAGATCTGATTGAAGTTTGCACAAACTAAACATTCATTTAATTTATTCTGCACATCGATGATAATAATTATAATACCTTGGACACTATTTACACACATTGATCTAGCCCCAAACTAGGATTCCCTGTATCTTGGGTACTAGACAACGATACACATACTTATATAGATAAATATTATACTTAGATAGATAAACAAACATGACTAGGGTACAAACATCCGTTCACATCAAACAAATATTTGCCCCCACCGGGACTCGAACCCGGGACCCTGGGCTTCGTAGGCAGGGTCACTGCCGACTCGGCCATTCGGGTCGTCGTGTAAAAATGCGTGTAGATTAAATTAATGATTTTAATAGATGCATTCATTAAAAAAACTGGTGCATTTAATGTAAACGTTCCAAAAAGGTCGTTTTTGCCAATGGGACGGAAATGGGACTGTTCCACGTTAAAAAGGACGCAAATCGTCCCTTTTAGGATGATCTGGCAACGCTTATGAAGCGAACAGTTCGCTTCTTCCCCACTTCTCAACTAGATTGCTCAACTGCATAAATTTGAGCAGTCGTAATACCAACTGCTCAACTGGTAATCTCAACTATGAGTAGTTGAGCGGTAGTTAGATAAATACCCGCTGATCAATTAATCCTGCCCCACTGCTCTACTAGATTGCTCAATTGCATAAAGTTGGCCAGTGGGTAATAACAACCGCTCAACTGGTAATTGCTCAGCTATGAATAGTTGAGCAGTGGGTAATACCCACGCAATAAGTTAGTCATCATCGAATATATAACCCACTGTTCAACTGCTCTTGAGACACTCACCTTGTAAGAAGAAAGAATCGCCTATATAATTTATATAGCTGGACAAAAGTCATCTCCTATATAATTTCCAAGAATTAGTGGTCACATGTATACGTACGTATGTTATTAACAACCTCCAGAGGGACCATTTCCAAGAATTTTTTGTGTCAAAGTACGAAAGTCATTAAGTAATGTCAGGAAAAAGGCAAGTGTTACGAATTGTATTAATCAAATGGAACATTTGATTAATACTCGTCTCTTGCAACTTTCCTACACGATCGAAAGGATCTCATGAGTTATTTTGTGAAAAACCAAAAGTGTGCAATATGGATGTCGTTCTTATAAATAATAAGCAGGAATAAGGAATTTAAGTAATGTTGAACATTGTAATATCCCTTTATAGACTCAGTCGCTTTAACATGTTTTTACATTGCTCTAATGGCAATTTCAAAATCTCCAGAGGTATCTCGTAGTAGCAGAGAAAGCAGTGACCCTTGAAAGAATTGTTAACTTTCGCGAGTGTAAACCGGGGCGCTGCAAGTCTATGATTATTTCTTAGTTTCACATTACAGCTATCTATACATATGGAAAATGTAAGGTTCTTGCGTACATTATATTTTAGAAAATAAATTGACTAGCTAAAGTTAGTATTTCAATTTCTTTAAAAAAAATCTTAGGGAGTCTGAGCGTTTTCAATTATAAATTGCTTAAATTGCTCTTTTCCGTAGGTAATTAAAAATAGTTTGAATATCCGCAGTTTTCCCCCACAATAAGATACCATGGATACTATGAAAGTAACTAAAATAGACTAGCCTAGATGTAGATTCTAGCCACATCCGTGTTTTATCTGATGTTCCTAACAGCGTAAGCCGCAGAACTTAATCTACCAGCTAATTTATCTATGTGGTATCCCCACTTTAATTTGCTATCAATGATTGGTTTTGTCAGTCCCACCCCAGATTCTGATAGCGTAAGAAATGATTGACTGGCTGAGACAATGTTCACAGATTTGGTTAAAGATGCATGCTGCAGGTGTCATAATTTTTTAAAGATACAAATAACTTTCTGACTCAGCCAGCCAATACTCGGACCTGTCCTTTCCAATTAAGATACTGGTTAATAATAATGAATAAGTTTATAACTTCAGATATTTGCTCGTTGTGGTAGACGTGAGAGAGGGGCATGGACACGGGCCCTCAAAACAACAATGCGATTCTGGTTGACCATTTCCTAAAGCTAAGTAAGTAAGTATTTGGTCTTAGATACATTATACAGTGTAAGAATGTCTGTTCAACCAGTCCAGAACTGCTCCAAAACCCGCTTCAGCCAAACCTTTAACAGTATAGGTATTATAGCACAAGTAAAGGGAAAAATCCGAAAACTCTAAATTTTTATCTGTTTGCCTGCCGGTCTGTCTGTCCGTATGTGAAGCCCCTTTTTCCTAGGAACACTAGGGAGGTAGCAAATTAAAATCAATATCGATTACTCAAGTATCTCTTGAAGTAGTGAAAAATTAAACATATAAGTCAACGTAATCAAAAGATACCACCAACAATTTGGCTGAAAATCTGAAAACCTTAGGAGTTCCTTTACAAAAAATAAGTTATTTGTGAGGAACCCTCGGTGCCCGCGTCCAACTCGCACTTGGTCGGCTTTTTTCCTTTACTTGTGCTCTTTAAGACCTTGCTTCGTGCCAAATTTCATGATTCTAGTTCAAAGGGAAGTACCAAGGTTTTATTCCCATGCGGGTGTCAAGTAAATTGCGGCATTTAACGCCGCAGCTTTTGAAGGCGTTGAACTAGGTAGAAGTTAGATTTTTCTCATTTATTTTTTACAGCTCCAATGGACCACACTCCTCGTCTATGTACCATCTCTCTTCTCTCTATGATTTTATAATCAGACACTAAATTTATATAAAGGATATTTTCAATACAAAAAGTGCATTCCATAATAGCCAACACCTCAACATTAGGTAAATATGCGTTCGATTATCCGATCTCCAGAGGAACAGCAAAGTGATCTTCGATCTTCGAGGATCCTAAAAAATCCTAAAAAAATGATTATATATTTTACCTGAGAGCCATCGAAGTTGGCGACCCACAGGCTGCCGTCGGTGTCGATGGTCATTCCGTCGGCGATGCCCTCGATCCCGTGCTCTGCTAGCACGAACACGTTCCTGGGGTTGGCTGGAAGGTAAAACGTAGATAACATAACAAAGGGTCACGCGTTTTCCCATACGGGGAGGCAGAGGCACAGTTGTTCAAAGGGTGGTTAGCCCATCGCCGCAGCTAAGGTAAAACTGTCATTTTATTTCGGTCATCATCAACATCTGTAATCAAAAAATGATTAGTAATATGGTAAAATGTCACTTAAGAAGCCGGCGAACAGTGGAATTCCCGTACAACCTTAATACCATAATAATTTTTAAATTCGGGAATATTTCAACGTATATGTATATGCTATTATTCGTATTGATACAGGATTTACTTAGGTTCCTGTTACAATATTTTTCTAAAAATGTTTATGTACTTAAAAATATATGCGATTAAATTTCTTACATTTTTAGGACGAAAACGACGTATTTTCCACCTGTTTATTTGGTATTCAAAACTATACCATTCATGATAAAATTACAATAGAACCACAGCTTATATATATAGTGTCAAGTTGCAGAAATTCAAAAAGAAATTAAAAATATAATCAGGTTTCATTCATAATTTTCGGTATTCACGGAACACAACCCAATTTCTCTTTATTTTTGTGCAGCTATCTATCTGTCTCTGACTGCAGAGATTTTATTTATGGCATACTTTTTGATGCAAATGCTATAATTTTCGAGAAAATTTTATTTCATAAAAATAATGTATAGAGCGATATCTAATTTGCTTTATAAGTACCAAGGTACCAAGTCTTAAAAGTACTCAAGCTGGTTTACTGTGGGCTAAATCTATGAGTGTTTGTGTCAGAATACAAAAGGAGATTATGCAGTATGTCCCCATTTGACGCATACCTGCTCACTTTTATGGGATGTCCTTGTCCATATTTTCTAAACTGTTTGTTTCTTGCTTCTGAAGATTTTTTATAAAGTTTTTCGATGTGCATTAACCCAAAATGTTCAATTATGTCTGACCCATGTATCTTATGGCATTTAGTCGGCATATTATACCACGGGTATAGATTTACAAACAAGGCGGCTGTTTCTCGGGAAAACTCAGAAAATTTAGCAACATCTGCATGTTCTCCACATGCTATTGTTTGCAGTATAACATGAAACCTTTTGATTAAATCTTCATTGATGCCTGTAATACGTGCAGTTATTTTACTATATCTGAAAAACTTTCTAGCCGTGTTGCCATTATTTGTGGTTCCAGCGTCCTTTTTAACGATGTCAATCTGCAAATTGCATTCATTTCGGAACTATTCTTGATCTTACGAGTCATTAATATATATTCATTTTCTTTTCTTGTTTGAAGTCTAAACTGTAAGCAAAATTTTTTGTTATTGACATTTGACAATCAATCAATCAAATGTCTTTATTACTGTCGATATTTACATATACTTAGTAATCGTAATTTTTTGCCCCTTCTCTACATTAGACCACCGTGGGAGAAGCAGGGCGTAGAAACTCCCACAGATTGATTTTTAAATCTCTTTTAAAAATTGGTTGTTCTTAACTAATATAAATATCACAATATGAATCGGGGGACCCCCTAAATATAAGAGTCCGGCCACCGTAACAATCACTAGACAGCTAAGAAAAAGTGCTAAGTGTCCCTTAACTGTTGGTGAAATCGGGCATCAGTGTCTTATCAGCTTAATATTATTATTATTTTCATTAATTTTTTGAACCTTATGGATATTTTCAGGAAATTTAATAAGATGGTCCAAAATTCTGGTTATGTCTTCATTACTATACAATAGTAAAAGTTTAAAGTTAAAACTTTAAAGTTTTTACTGTTGACCTTATCAGTTCTCCTGGAGTCAAGAAATCACTTAAAATTTGAATACGTCTTCTTTTTTGTCTTGAGACCAGTTCTTCGAATAGTTTTCTCGGAGTAAAGGATATATTGTCAGATGGCTCACCGTCAATAACATCAACTTGTTCTCCTTCAGTAGCGAAGAAACTGGGCCATACTTTTTATGAAAATAATTGAAAGAATGATTAGCATAAGCCCATCTACGTTTCCCATTAGAAGTATACTTCCGGCAAAATTCTGAGAAAATCACAGTTTTCTTCATTCGATTGCAAGTCAAGCTCCTGTTATAGATTTTCACAAAATTTTACACTATACGAAAATGTTTTAAGCTACTCTTTTAAAAACATAAATAAGTCGATACTATTCACAACATCTTTTGTATTAATCGCGAATATTTTAAATTGCAAAGAAGTATAGCTACCTCTATTAGTGAACGCTTGAAATTATTTATAAAGGCCAAAACTGGATCCCCTTCTAGGCTTAAAATAATTTAATAATTTGCTGTACAACATCAACAATTTAGAGTAAATACCACACAATATGAAGGCTTGCAGGTATGTAAAATGTATAAAATCAAACTGAATACATAATCATTATAAAGTCAGGCAATAAGTCTTTTAGAAATGTTAGGACACAATTTGCCGTGCTCTGAGATCAATTGTGGACACGTACATCTATACAGGTAGGGGAGGGGAGGACGCCACTGCGCTCATGTAAACATCAGATCCTACGCATATTTTTATTTAAAAATATATAACGCTCTGTAAAAGAGCAATATTTAACCTTCTTTAGTTGAAAGTATTGCAAATCATCTGTGGAAGTGTTATCTTGAAGCAGGGATGGGAATAGATAGCTAAATTTCTGCTGTGTAATTTTGGCTTATTTGCAATAATAGCACTAAAAAAAAGTGATTTTGAACTCAGAAAGGAAACAATTCCATAAAAAAGTGGATTGCCCAACATTGAGAAGACCGCAGATTTTTTTTAAAGGTACGATCTAATTTATAAATCGTACCGTACGTAATCGTACCTTATAAGAATATAAAAAAATAATACCTAAATATTCAAACGATGATCAATAATTTGAATTTCGAACTCCAACCCTCACAAACATTATACGGGATTACACAGATGAGACTAGACTAGAGGCACCAGAGCTACGTCATCAATCGATGTCATATTCCACAGATAACTGTGTCATATTAATTGATTTAGCGACATCTGCCGGTGAGTAGCGGAAATAATAACCATCCTCAAACACCATACTCAATGATGAAACAAACCTTAATGTATTGTAACAAAATATTCAAAGTATTTGTAATAAATTACATCTTCTTGATGCACTCATCAAGGAAAAACCTAACCTACATGGCTTGTGTATATCTGAAATTTGGATGCGTAGCGAAAAGAAGAAATTATTAAAAATTCATAACTATACAAGGTGACATTTAATTAGCTGATCATATTTTGGGGAATGATAGTATCCATAATTATGAACAACTTTCCCCAAGAAACATATGGTCGCAAACGAAAGCAATATTTGGGACTCCCATAGTAATCAGCTGATCGGGTCAATATACTGAGGGACGAAATATTTTTTTCATTTGCGACCATATGTTTCTTGGGGAAAGTTGTTCATAATTATGGGTACTATCATTCCCCAAAATATGGTCACCTAATTAAATATCACCTTGTATTTTGGGCGCGACATACTGTCGTGAACAACATACCTGTTTAATATTTATGCTTCGGAAACGCACCGGTTTTTGTTGCGCGAATCGATCGCGAGTAATCGGGACATCACTAGCGGAAACGGACCGCAGATGTCACTCGTACCGGAACGAGATGTAAAATTGGAGGTTATCTTTACTCTTGGTCTTGTCTCATCGGTGAGAACAACATGTCTGCTCGGGCCTCGTGGCATTGATGGTATTTCGGTGTACCAATTATCAAATACAGGCGTCGGGCCTGGTCGGAGTGTTAATCATCTACATCGTCGGGAAATAAGTAGATTCGCGTCAGCGGTCAAGTGATCCCTGTTGATTGAAAATCGTCGTATCGGACGGCGATAGGCAGCACGGCGGCGACAGCGTCGGGCAGCGACAGCGAAACGACGGCAAGGATTCAATCCATATCCTATCCCAACTGTGCCCCTTTCCCGAATTCCTGTCTCGAATCGAGCCTTCGATCTCCTGTCTACGGTGACAAGGTCAGTAAAATTTCATTCACTTCTTTTCTCTCACGTGTTGGCAAAAGCACACCCCCTTCGGATTCCACGCCGTTCGGTTGGCGTGGAAAATTAAACAATACCGGTGGGGGTGGTTGCATATGAATAAAAAAATACATTTGAATATTTAGAACGTCTATACATCTCATCTATTTCAATAGAAATGGTTTTCGAAATATGTGCTAGTGAAATTACCAAAATTAATTTGTTAATTGCAAATCTGTATTGGCCTAATAGTAATAGAGAAGTTAACACATTTTACAGTACTGTGGAAAAACTTTTAAGACATATTTATACCAAAGAAAATTCTAAAAACATCATGATAGCTGATGACATGAACGTGGATTTCTTGAAAGAAAGAAAGAAAGAAAAAGCATTTATTTAACACACGTCAGAAAACTCTATACTTTGATACAATAATGAAATTAATTATGTGTCAAAAAGGTTTGGTTATTTTGGTTATGTTGTATGGTGTGGTAGCAGCACACAACGCTGGTTTTCAAACCAAACCCTTTTTAAACTAAACTTAAGTAATTTAAATTAAATTACTTAATCAATATGCATGTTGATTATTTATAAAATATTTTTTTACTTTTATAAATAACCACAACACAAATTGTACCCACTTTTATAACATTATAAGTATATTTAGGTATTGTTATTATTATTCACGACGCTTCTAACGATACTTTATTTGTCTGTAGTTAGGTAAAAAGCAACAGACTCCCCTTGGAAGGCGCCTACAGACTTAAGAAGGAAGTATACCAATATTTAAAATTATGAATACATATTTCTAATATATTTCTAAAGATACCAGAGCATGGGGTAGATATTAGGGTTCCTTTAGCCTTGCAATAAATGAGTCAGATGAGATTTTTCAACACATAAAAAAATCCTTCCAAGAGGCCTTACAGTCGTCCATAAGACTAAAGAAAAATCGTGAACTTATTAGAAATCGCGAACCCTGGATGAACCAAAAAATTGTAAACCTTTGCGAAAAAAGAGACATTCTTTTTGGACTCTGGAGGAAGAATCCAACAAACCATGAAATTAGGCTACAGTATAACAAGACACGAAACAAATCCAATAAAATAATTGAATACTACAGGAACCTATACTACCAAAATAAAATTAAAGATAACTATAGTAACCCAAAGAATTTATGAACAATAATAAATTCGATATGCGGCAGAATATCAAAAAGTATTGACGATGCGATAGCGGACGCTTTTAAACCAAAAAACCTTACAAATACTGAAATAGCAAATGAATTCGCTATTGAGTTTGACGAATCCGTAAAAAAGATCCTCCCGCAATGTAAACATACCATTCTCGACGAAAACAGCTTCAGCAATAACGCGGACGTCAGTATGAGGTTCAAAAAAGCTACCCCACGAGCAATCCACAAACTTATTCGCGGCCTGAACAGCAGAAAAGCGTCGGGTCTAGCAATCTAATAATATTATAAACACTCACCAATTTGGCTTCCAGCAAAAAAAAAGTACAACATCGTTACTATCCAAATTCACGGATCACGTGAACAGCTCGCTTAACGATAAGAAACAGGTACTAGCCCTTTTCATAGATTTTTCGCGCGCTTTCGATACATTAGATCACAATCTGCTCACAAACAAACTTGGAAAATGTGGCATCAGAGGCCCGTTACAGACCTGGTGCGCTAATTACTTAAAAAATAGACAGTACTGTGTTAAAGTCGGCGAAAGTATTAGTCGTACCACCACGGTATCCCAGGGAACAGTTCAGTTCAGTTCAGTAGTTTATTGCCGTAAATGTCATGTTTATACAAGGTCTTACACATAATTATAATAGGTAGGAATCAATGTCATTTTACCCTTGGGGCATAGCAATTACAATACACGTATCATAAGACGTAAAAATAAGAAAATCGTAATAAATCAAAATAATACAACAACAATACAAATACAAATACACAAACAAACGGGCGATTCTTAGAACTAGTCAATTAAATACTACCAAATAACTAATTCAAAATGTCATACAATTAATAATTATAAAATTCATTCAACCCACTAAAATGTCATCAGTATTAAAATTTATAATTATAGAATTCGTTCAGATCATAGGGACATATTTTTATTAAATGCTGTCTTAGAATATTAAAAAAAATTGTGTCTGGCAAAGTTTTTATTTCGTCGGGGAGCTTATTATAAACCTTTATGGCAACCATCTTTGCGCATCGAGAGTATGCGACAGTCCTACAAGCTGGCACCTCCAGATCGCCCTTTTGTCGCTTGTTGAGCCGTTCACTAGCTCCTAGGGGTCTCATTGGAAACTTTACCGGATATCGCCTTACCAGTTTGCAGAGTTCTATTATGTACAGAGCTGTGATTGTGTGGATTTTAAATTTTACAAAGGAGTCTCTACATGAGATCTTGTTTGACTTGAGTCCGTCAATTATCCGCACACATCTCTTTTGCAAAACGAATACTTTTTTTATGTCTACGCTATTGCCCCATATTGCCAAACCGTACAGTAACCTAGACTGGACGAATGCGTAGTATGCCTGCAAAGTAGCTCTTAAGGTAGAAATTCTTGCTAACCCTCTCAATGCGTAACAAAAGCTACTCAACTGGTTTCCCACGCACTCAATATGTTTTTTCCAGCTCATGTATTCGTCACTACTGATACCCAGGAATTTGGCATGCGATACTAACGAACAGTTTTGACCGTCAAAGTCCACCGTTAGAGCTAACTCCTGGGTGTTATAGTTCCTGAAATGCACTATGTTAGTTTTGCCGACATTTGTACTAAGTTGGAGTTGCTTGAACCAGCCTATAAGAGTATTTATAGATTGAGATATCCGGTCTGCTATGTTACTCTCTTCATCTCGTTGAAATTTAAAAAAGACAGATACGTCATCTGCGAACATTATGATTTTATCTTCTATCAAGTTTGGGAGATGGTTAACATAGAGAAGGAAGAGTATAGGTCCCAATATGCTACCTTGTGGAACGCCTTTATTAATACTAGTAGTTTCTGATTCTGCATTTATTTGAGTCCTTGATTGGTCCAATATTGGTAGCAGCACACTTTGTTGTCTTCCTTTCAAGTATGAGCTGAACCACTCTGCCACTGTCCCCCGAATACCATACCGATACATTATATCCAATAAGGTTGTATGGTTGACGTAATCAAAGGCTTTAGAGAGATCGAGAAGAACTGTGACTACATTCTCTTTGCCGTTAAGGGCCTCTGCTACAAAGTCCGTCATATCAAATATAGCATCTACTGTCGAGATGCCTCGTCGGAATCCGAATTGTTCCTTAACTAGGATTTTTTTAAGAGTAAGGAATGTGTATAACCTGTTTGCCATAACCTTCTCAAACACTTTCGACAAAACCGGTAGTAGAGAAATGGGTCGATAATTATTGACATCAAGTCTGGCGTCTTTCTTATGAATGGGTTTTATGTGAGCTTTCTTTAGCCTCTGCGGAAAGGTTCCTTCTACAAAGGACATATTTAATAATGTAAGTAGGGGTTCGGCAATAGCTTTAAATATAAACTTCAGAACCCTTGACGGTATACCATCATATCCACAAGACCTCTTATTTTTTAAGGATTTTACTGTATTGTGCAGCTCATCTAGAGATACTGGTCTTAGAAACATTGTATCTGGACACAAGTTTGGGAGGTGAAATTTGGTTATGGAAGCTTCAGCTGTTGAATTATCGCTAGTATTTGTAAAAAAGTTGTTAAATATATCGGGAGCCTCATAATCAGTATATGCTATATTTGCACCGTCCGTCAGTCCAACGTAACCTTTTAATTCGTGTCCTCTTTTACCCTTGATATTTTTGTTTATTAGATTCCATGTTGATTTAACCTTATCGTGTGAATTGGTTATCATTTGTTCATTGTAAGACTTCTTTGCATATGATATTACGCTACTCAATATTGAGCAGTATAATTTATAGTGCCGACAGCGGTGCAAACAATTTGTTCGTTTCATAGAAACAAACATATCTCTCTTAGTTTCACAAGACTTTTTGATTCCAGGAGTGAGCCAACCCAGATTACTTTTACTACCATCATCACACTTTACTCTTATAAGAGGGCAATGGATATCAAAAGCTTTTATCAAGAAATCATGAAAAACATTAAACCCCTTGTCACAGTCAGGAGCATTAAGTACTTCGTCCCAGGAGGCTGAGAACAAGTGATTATTTAAACCTTCAAGGTTGTTTTGCTTCAGGTTTCTTACCGTTATGTAATGATTTAAATTCTTTTTCAACGGGCGCTCTGTAGTGACACATTGTAGAGTGTGGTCTGATAGAGCAATCTCAATAACACTTGCGTCTGTCAGCAAAGTATTGGATATAATATTGTCAATGCAAGTCGCGCTATGATTAGTGACGCGGGTAGGTTCGTTTATAAAGTACTTCAGGTTGTAAGATGACAAAAGACTTAAAAGCTCCTTTGTTTCCGTGTCCTGTACCAAAATATTCACATTAAAATCACCGCAGATAATAGTTTTACGTTCTTTATATTTATGTACAAAATTCAGCATATTTTCAAGGTTTAAAATGAAGTCGTCATTTTTATATGGCTTAGGTCTGTATAGACTTATGATGTATGTATCTCCCAGCTTGATACCACACAGCTCAAAAAGATAAGGAATAGACATGTCCTTGATTTTTGGTAAAGTGTGAAACTCAAGATTTGTCCGGACAAAAATGCATACTCCTCCCTTATTATTTCTATTTGGACGGCAAAAACTGGCTGCCAGTTTGAATCCGTTCATGTTAATACGGTTAAGGTCTTCATTTACTCTATGGTGTTCTGTGATGCACAGAACTGAGACCCTCTTTCCCACTGTAGTATTTAACCAGACTTCGAGTTGGGGTAACTTTTTATCATTTAAACTCTGGATATTTATATGGGCTATTTTGTCAGAGATAACAAGGGCATTTGTGCTTACAGCTACTTTCACTGCTACTTTTTTTGAGGACTCACCTGGTCCCTCTGGAAATCCTGGTTATCTGCATTAAGTGCCGCATGGTCCGTCTGGGTCTCCGCATTTTTAAGAGCGGGTTCTAAATTACACGATTTACTTTGGGACTTCATGTATTCAGAGAAATTTAGTTTGTAGGTAATTCTTAGAATTTCCCTTAATAAGACTCTACAAGCATTCAGTTTAGAGGTGATTATGCCGTTAAAAATTTCCATATAAGTTGCATGCGCAAAGCGGTTGCTTAAAAGTTTGAATGTGCTATTTAATTTGCTCTCATTTAGATATCTACTAAATCCGACATTACACAACAATACATTTGTGTTGTACATTTGACTGAGGTTGCTATATAACAAAGACTGTAGTTTTAAAGGATCTTTGTCGTTGGACCCGGCCACTATTATGACAAAATCTTTATTTGTATAGTCTTTGCATAGACGTGAGCAGGATTCCATTACTTGATTTGTTATAGCATTTGGTTTGATAACAGACTTCACACAGTATCCACACCCTAAAAGATTTGTCAATATTTTATTCATGCCTTTGCCTTGTTCATCGGCGAGCAAAAGTATTCTCCGTTTCGTTTGTTTATCTTCTGTTTTGCCTTTCTCTTTTTCCTCTTGCAGATATTCTTCTCGGTCGTCGTTCGTGATTTTTAATTCAGTGGTCTGCTCTGGCTCACTCATACAAGCCTGGTGTTTGCATGTCATTTGATTCGAAGTCAAATGTTCGTTGAGTGCAGTTGACTCTGGTACCATTTGTTGGACCGCTCCTATTGTTGAAGTCTGTGTGTCTGCGCAACGACGGGAGTCAGGTATGCGTTCTAGACAAGGTTCGATATTTTCGGCTGGTTTAGTTTTACTTGAAAGAGTTGCGTTTAGGTCAAATTGTTTTGTAATATTGTTAGAGAAGTCCTTTTGTGAGGTACTTGAAATTCCGATATTAACTGAATCAGTTCGTAATTTACGATACTGGGGAGAGAAGAACATTTTCTTGGGCGATGAAGTATTGCCCTTGTGTAAATCGGAAAAGCCCACAGATTTGTATACTTGTATTTTTCTTAGGTGGTCATTGATCTCTCTATATAATGTAGAGTTTAGCGAGTTAAGTTTTTCGATCTCGGCGTGCGCTGACTCTAATTCTAGATTTAATCTTTCATTTTCGCTCCTCAAGTTCTCAAACTCCTGGCTGTTTTGGGTTAATGTAGTTGGCAGGCTTTGATGAGATAAGTCTAGCGCCCATTCTTCGTGATCTACATCGTTGCGTCTCGGCTTCCTCTCCGTAACATAGCAGTAGTCTTGAATCGAAGCTGTGTATTCTTCGCTTTCGTTGTGCTTAATGCAGTGGTCACAAATATATGTATTCTTTTGAGTATAGTAGTAGGCCATGTACTTTGCTGTAGTGACGTTGGCACAGTTATGGTGGTAGTTGCTTTTACAAGTGACGCATTGTAAAAGTTCTGTTGTAATGATATTACCCGAACACGCTTTGCATAGCTCCATCTTGTCTTCCTATAGCGCCCTCTATGCAGATTATTCGGAGCGTTCACTAGATGTGGATCGGTTGTTGATATTGATTTGTACTGGTGGCGCCCTCTACTGTGACATCTGCGATGTGGTGTATTTATTGAAATATGAGATCTTGCAGAACAGTAGTGTTTTCTGTTTTAGCCACTAGATGGCGATCGTAATTTTGGTTAGAGATGTATGTCACTAGTTCCGATACTGCGCAGTAGATGGCACTATTTGAAATTATGATGTGCAACGGACAGCAATTTGCATTTTAAAGTATTTTCACTTATGTTCATAATAATTGCACTGTTTCATTATTACACAATGTTATAACACCGAGGAATGTTCACCGTTTATTTGTTTTTATAGGTTTTTATACACAAAATTCACCGTTTAAGATCATCACTATCGTTATACGTATTTCAATGTTTTTTGAAGTAAATCCGTAAATAATGTCTTGGATAACACTTCCACTTGAGCACTTCGGATGATACTAGGTTTTTATCGAATAATATGTCACAAAAACTGTGTTGTTTATTTTTCTGGGCAAATTTAAATGGGAGCAGACTTTAACTCTCTGCAGGTGGCGCCCTCTCCTCTGCTTTGCCACTGTGACGTCCCTACTTGGAGAGGAATAAAAAGATTCCAAATAGGTAGCCAACAAGAAATTTTATTTAACGTGGGTTCTCCAAATGTAGTCTGACCCTGGTTACGCAGCAACGAATCTTCCCTGCGGGTTTTGCCGTAGTCGGAGTGCCGCTGACGTCGGAGAAGTAACGGTCCGAATGCAGCCGGAGCAGGGAAGCAGGTTAGCCCGAAGCGGTGTCAGGAACCGGGAAACCGTAGGGTAGCGAGGAAAAGCGGTGATCCCGAAGAGGTGCCAGGAACCGGGAAACCGTAGGGTAGCGAGGAAAAGCGGTGATCCCGAAGAGGTGCCAGGAACCCCGAACTCAATCGGGGTTAATATGAAGCACAGACAAAACTAAAACGTAACTACTAGTAGTACGTTATGATTAAACGTAAGTGATTACTGTTTAGAGTCGTTCGTCGGCGTACGGTAAAAAGGGACCGTTACAGAGCGCCAGTAGGACGGACGTGCGTATAGTGCTGAGTGAGTTTTCGGAATGCTCAGGGTTCTGTACTAGGGCCCCTCCACTTCATAACATACGTCAACGATATGGTAAATGTCCTAAGCTTCAGCACCCCTTACCAATTTGCAGACGACACATGCCTAATTATCGCCAATAGTAACATAAACATAGCACTTCAAGGCCTCCAGTTTGATTTTGACAACCTCAATAAGTGGTGCCATGACGTAGGCCTAGCTCTGAATGCCCAAAAGACCAAATTAATGCTCATTAAATCGCCATATTTAAAGAGTAACCTGTCGGATGAGCTTGTTGCGCATACGCACGATTGTATGCACGATGAGCACATCAAGAAAGACTGTCAATGTCCATCGATTGAGATAGTTGACAGACACACTTACCTGGGGTTGGTGATTGATGGTACTTTTAACTGGGGTCCCCACATCCAACGAGTATGCGACAAGCTCAGGGCACTCATTGCCGCATTTTATGTAGTTAGAAATCGTATACCATTCAAAACTCGAATAATGCTATACAATGCCTTCTTTGACTCCATAGTGTCTTATGGCCTCTCCAGCTATGGACGTACCCACAAAACATATCTGGACCAAATACACACCTTGCAAATCAAACTTCTTAAAATAATTGTCCCACCTAATATCAGATACGAATATTCAGGTAACTCATCTAAACTATTCCATTACTGTAATACACTCCCTATTCACACCAAATTTCATTATACATTACTGAAAGAGGAGTTCTTCAACAATACCCTACAGCACAGAATAGATCACCCCGTAGGTACGCGTCGTGCGGCCCAAGGTAAACTAACCACTACACGCGCAAATAATTTCTACGGTACACGGACGCGCGCCTACTGCATTCCGCGACTAATAAACAAACTACCCACTGACATAAGAAACATCATATCTCCGCTAAACATAAAAGCGAAACTTAAAAAATACTTTTCCTCCCTTTCCTATCCCTAACCAATACCTAAGTTGTGTAACCATGAAAAATACATACCTGATATGTTTTTAATTTATTTTTAAAATTTTGTGTGTACTTACATAAACAAAAACAAGATGTGTTAAACATTGTATATATATTTTAGCGTAATAAGGATCCACATACAAACCTATATGGTTTCCGTGGACCTATTGTCAGATGTAAATTTATAATTTCTGCTTAAAATAAATAAAAAAAAAAATTAAAAAAAAAGTTCTAAAAATTATTTTCCGTACTTCCTCCTTGATGGTAGCATTACTCATTACTTAAACAAAATGAAAAAGTTAGGCTTTTAAATTTAATGTTAAGTTATAATTTTCATCAAAAAGTCACAAAACCGACGAGAATTACATCAACCAGTTCAAGAAGACATCTTTACAAATTTTAATAAAAAAGTCTACTATGATGATGTCCAAGAATTGGGTCTTTCGGACCATAGAAGTGTCATGTTCTCTACTCTACTCGTTAATATTCAAAACCCTACCCACTTTACACTGTACAAGCGTAATTTTAACGATTTCAATATAAATAAATTTAAAAACGAAACCTTAAAAGTAGGTTGGAAAAAAAGACTTGACTTATAGAACGGATTAGATATCGCTCCATACATTATTTTTATTGTATAAATTTTTCTCGCAAATTATGACATTTACAACTAAAAGTGCCCTGAAATATCGATTAAATAAAATAAAGATATGTAACAAAAAACGTAAGTTCGCAATGTCGAAATCCGTCCAACCGTTTTAGGGGAGATAGCGAATGTCGAAGGAACATAGGCGTTCGCCTCATGATCGGCTGTCCGCCGGCGTCTTAAGCGAGATAATTGGAATAAAAAAAACAATGTTCTCAAACATTCAGCATAACTTCCAAATAGCTCGCTAACCAGACATTTTTTTGTTTAAAACCAAGTTCCAAAAACGATCTTTAAATTTTAAAGCCCCGCAAAGCGCTAGTAGGCGTAACGTCGAGGCGTGTGAAGCGTCATGGACATTATGAATTCAGAAATAAGAGCCGTGTATCATGAAATAAAAAATAAAAAAAATGGAACTCACACACGCCATTATTTGCGGGGCTTAAAAGTTTAAAGAACTTTTCTGTAACTGGCTGTCAGTGTCCTCACCTATATTTACCACACTCATCTTGCGCCAAAGGAATAAAAGGTCCTCAATGCCATTTTTTTTAAATGGTCCGATAGTATCCCCTTTGAACTCTCTTAATTGCCTTAGAACGTCCGATAGATAAGCGCGAGTTAGTGCTTATCTTGGGATAAAGTTGACCCGAGATCTAGTGCTAATAAACTCGCGTTCATCTGTCTGGCCTTAGGCCGACAAGCTTGACAGCGAGTTAAACAAAAAATCGAGTAAACGTTGACAACTCCATACATCGAGTTTAGTGTTATCTCGCGTTCAAAATGGTTGCACTTAGTATACTAAGGCTAAGTTACTCACAAATCATTCCAGTCTCGATATCATAGTCGTATCTCCTAATCGTGTACTCAAACGAGTCTGCGTAATAAAACGCTTTCTCGTTAACGTCCCAACACAGTCCGTTGGAGATGTCCACTTTGTCCGCTAACTTAGTAGGCTGAGTCCCGTCTAGTCTGTACAGGACTCCTTTCTTTTCTAGAAACTTGCCAGGCTCGAATTCGTGGCCCATGGTGCCTGGAATGACAACAATATCATCGTCAACCATCACTCCTTACAGTTACTTGAGTCTGAGTCTGGAAATCGAAAGTACAGCAACGCGCGGCATAATTAAAAAAAACCGGTCAAGTGCGAGTCTAAATCGCGCACGAAGGGTTCCGTACCACCGTTCAATGGAAGCGATGGTGTGGAGTGAATAGTTTGGATTTTACACAGCAAAATATTGTTTACAAAGTTATTGGTGCGGTTACTTTCACACTCCATGTACGTAACCAGGTGCATCCATAAGTTTGTATGTGGTATTGAAAGAATTGTTGTATGGGAGCCCCCTTAAATATTTCTTTATCCTGTTTTTTAGTATTTGTTGTTATAGCGGCAATAGAAATACATAATATGTGAAAATTTCAACTCTCTAGCTAGCTAGGTTCTTGAGATACAGCCTGGTGACAGACGGACGGACAGCGAAGTCTTAGTAATAGGGTTCCGTTCTTACCCGTTGGGTACGGAACCCTAAAAAATATAAAACGGCCAAGGCCGAGTTAGACTCGCGCACTGACGGTTCCGAACAAATTGCGTTTTTTTTGGGTTCCTTACCTCAAAAGGAGGAAACCTTATAGGATCACTTGCGTGTCCGTCCGTCCGTCCGTCTGTCTGTTACAGGCACAGTCTTGAAATATTCTGCAAAAATGTTTATCCTGATAACTGCAAAATAATTCAGGTCTTATATAAAAAAATATTTCCAGCAAAAAAGTGGAGGGGTAAAATGACAAAACGAAAAAAAAAACACCGTAATAAGTCGTGTAGGCTATCGTTGAAAAAGGCTCTTCATAAACTTTCCGAATTTTTTATTTTAGTTTTGACAACTTCAGAAGTATTCAAAAAAGTGCAAAACATTACCATTCACCCGCCTATTCCCCGAAACTACAGAAAAAATACAGAATATAGAACTCAAGCGAAAGAAAACCTATCCGGAATTGCCAAGATTTTTTATTTATTTGTAAACCACATACAAACTTATAAATTCACTTGGATACGTACATGGAGTATGAAAGTAGCCGCATCAATAACTTACAACATTTTGGTATGTAAAATCCAAACTATTCACTCCACACCATCCTTTCCATTGTACGGTGGTACGGAACCCTTCGTGCGCGAGTCCGACTCGCTCTGCACCGGTGTTTTGTTAAGGAACTACAAAGCCTCCGCTGTCACTCTGTCCGTCTGTCCGTCTGTCACCGCGCTCTACCGAATCAACAGAAGTAGGCAAAGAGCTGACATTTTCACAGGGATGTATTTCTATTGCCGCTGTAACAACAAATAACAAAACTTACCGGTTTTTTGAGAATTAAAAGAAGTACCCATACAATAAACTATTGGTATTGCCATTTTCTTAGCCATTTTGTTTTATTTGTTTATCGGTGAAAACTGGACTCTCCCGATCTTATCGGATGAGATCTTTCATTGCAGGTATTGACTTTTGTGCTTAGTTAAATGTCAATTATCAATTAATAATTGCTCATTCGAATTATGATAAATAATATTAAGTATTTTTGTCATATTTGATTTTATTTCTATAAATAAGTTACTCAATTTCTGTCCACTTCCGGTTTTAATGAGCAAAGAGGGTACATATCAGTCAGCACCGGGATTCGAACCCGAAAATGTGTGACAGGCGAGCGGTGACCACCGATGCTCACGACATATTACAACAGTATCAAACCACCATACGCGCCAACAGTCCACCCATCTGGACAAGACCTGGACCTGGTCATGAGGTATCGCTATTTCGAACCTCATGCCATGGTAAAAAAATTCAAAACCTGTAACGGGAAAATGTCATCATATGTTGACGCCAGCCTAGGTCACCATAACATAAGACGCGAAATTAGGAGAAAGGTTTTACCAGCAAACAGCCGCCCCCTGGGGTCCGCCTTCCCATCGTTGAACCGGTTCCCAGGGCTCTCATCATCGACCTCGCACAAGGTCTTCAGGACCTTGGCCTCCCCCTCCCCGGACCAGCGCACCACCACCAGCTTGCGACCGAGGGAGACCACGAAATGCTCGGGCTTGTCCTCCACTGGGATTATGAAGGTTGGCATCTGTTCTGCGGAAGAAATACGAGAATTTATTTAGCGATGGGTTGTGCGAGCGTGTTCGTCACAGTTTGAGTAGCCGTTGGAGGTTAAAGATCCATGACTTTTCGATCTCAAATGTGAATTCGCAAACATTTTCTTAGCGTCGACTGCGAGTGATATTAGCGACTTGCATCTTGTGTATGGTGCCGATTTGAACGCAGGGGGCGGAATGGACAAGCTTATGAACGCAGGGGGCGGAATGGACAAGCTTATGAACGCAGGGGGCGGAATGGACAAGCTTATGAACGCAGGGGGCGGAATGGACAAGCTTATGAACGCAGGGGGCGGAATGGACAAGCTTATGAACGCAGGGGGCGGAATGGACAAGCTTATGAACGCAGGGGGTGGAATGGACAAGCTTATGAACGCAGGGGGCGGAATGGACAAGCTTATGAACGCAGGGGGCGGAATGGACAAGCTTATGAACGCAGGGGGCGGAATGGACAAGCTTATGAACGCAGGGGGCGGAATGGACAAGCTTATGAACGCAGGGGGCGGAATGGACAAGCTTATGAACGCAGGGGGCGGAATGGACAAGCTTATGAACGCAGGGGGCGGAATGGACAAGCTTATGCTTAAATTAGGTGCAGCTTCATGCCATACTAACGTAGTTCAGCATCAACACGACTTTGCGCGTCAATCAAAATCCGGGGCAAAATTAAGAGCCAATAAGAGACATTAATAAGACTGAATAACTCATTGCTCTCCATTTCTCTCTCTTTTGTATCTCTGCCTCTGTCTTAATTAACTCCCTCGTCTTTCTACATCATCAACGTCATCTTTCTACTCCTAGTTCATCTAGTTTGATAGCGTCACAGCTTTTCCCATACGGGGTGGCGGAAGCACAATTGTTCCCACGTTTAGCCAGTTAATCGATACTCCATTTTGCGTGACAGGTGGCTAGCCCATCGCCGCAGCTATGGCGAATAAGGTTTCCTCACCATCGCCAAACATACTAACTTATGTTGTAGATATACCTAGAACTCTCTTAACTAGGATTGGAATAGATGGTTTTATAAGATCAAAGGGATAATCATAATGATTTATTTCATACATCAATACCGTTACTCTAATCCAAGGCTATTGCGGCAAGAAAGTCTCTGACAATCAGAAATCACCAGGCGCAGCCACTAGTAAAAGAGAGATTTAATAAGAATTTTTAAAATATTTATTAAGCATAGAGAAAATTATATACAGAGACTTTGGACTATGTATGGCGTGACAATTTTGGAGTGCAGAGGGAGTTTTGGTAAACACATTTCTGCTTGATATTTGGTCATCAAGGTTCCGGAGAAAAAGACCCAAAACCTTTCACTTAATCCATAATATTTTTTATTATTTATTAAAACACTTATACAAACATGTTTGCCTGTATTCTTAGATAAGGAGAAATAAGGAATGACCATGAGCGCCTAAGCATTGTTAACTTGTTCCCTGGAATGGACGGCACCCCCCGGTCTGCAGGGGTTCTAGTCGGGGACTCAAACGAGCGGTAGCAACGTTGTCTCGCCTGCCAGTAGATTAGGGGACAGGTTGGCGACCTGTCCGGGCAGGACTGATTAGAACCTGCAGCCTTATGGCGTAAGTCGTCTGAGCTATGAACTTCATGTAGACTTTTACGTTTGACACCTTGCACCAGCTTCATCTGTCAAATTGGTATCACGCAAGTAGCATCATAATGGAGGCCAAACCCAAGCTCATTGAATGAAGCCTAGAAGCCTTCGGTGATACCCCGCTATCGATGAAATTGTATGAGCATGAGATGAACCATAGACACACGCTATGAACTTCAGAGAGTTACGCCATAAGGCTGCAGGTTGCGAATTGTCGCGTATGTTCGAGGCCCCACGGGGGCTCCGCGTTGGTCAAGAGTTGGTATGTTCCGTGTGAATGGTGTGTTCTACCGGTGCACGCCCACGTCTGATAAGCATTGAGAAAATGGCAATTGCGTGACCTTGCTTTCGCCTTCCTAAAAGAAGGATGTTGAAGTGCAGATCTTCAAGGAGATCCACATCTGGGGCGCACCCGAAACCGCGGAGCAGCTCGAGGGAAGCTATCGGTGAAGCCACATTCGCAAGATTACAATGTATTTGTTAGTTTGTAAGTGAAACGCCGACGTTTGAATCTGTCGGACTTTGTTTAATTCTAGCTATAGGCCCCTAGTTTGAATCCGGCCCTGGTGGAAGGTCGAACAATTTACGTTCCCAATCCATAGCACTTTCCGAAGTGGTAGTAGTTTTTTCTTGGAAGTTGAAACGCCCAATTAACCGATTATTTAAGAGAATATTCTATTATTTTTCATACATATTTGGGCAGAATTGTGGCCATTTTTTGAGAAAACTAAACTTACTGAAAAAAAATTAGATATTTAATAATGTTCATATTTCGTGGCAGAGTGCGCGGAAACTAAACGTAATATAGCTGTTCTGTGTTTATAGAAAATTTATCAAGGAACATTTCGTTCTTACACACTTTTCATGTATGGTGTACGGTTTTCTTTAAAACTGTAAAACACCGAGCTTCGGGAAACTTTTAGGGCCGTGGGGAGCTGACACACCCCAGAGGGGAGGCGGGGGGAGGTATACTTCGCTCTATACCTATACCTACATATTCAATTTTCGTATGAGTACGGGTACAGGCTTCGCCAGATTTCTCAGCCTTTGATGAACCAGCTCTAACCACCCATGTCATACCCATGCGCCGCTACCCTATCAGGCGGCATTCAGATGCTAATTACCACGGCGCGGGCAGTAGTAGATATTCCTCACCCATTTTCGCCCTGGTATGCTTGCCAGTCGCCGGGACAAACTTGTGTATGGTGTAGTCCAATATGCTCACGAAGTATAGCGCCTGCGCATCGTGGTCCCAGTGCGGGCCCTCGCCTATCGTGACCGGCTCGATCACCGCTTCCAGTTTCGGCGCCATCTGTTACGAGGAAATATATTTTAGGCACTGTGCCTACTGAAGCAACAGGTCACTAGACAGAGACGCGGTCACACGACAGATGCCGCGTCGCGCAGGTGGCGCCACTGCATACAGTTCCTTTGAATGTTGGTGCTATATTTAGCGGCAGCGTTAGAGGACATATATACCAACAAAAAATACTTTAAATTATTGTGCCTATACATTCAGGTGTCCGGTAATTCGATACACTTATTATGAGTAGTTACTTAAAATTTCAAATTACCTTGTTCTGTTCAAAAACTAATCGGTTTCGTTCGGGGTCAGAAAATCGTAACAAAAACTCACGTAATTAATGGACGCACGTTGCAGGTCCTTTAGGCCCTATTACACATGTCGGAACCTATTCGCTGCTTCGACACACACACACTGCACGACGTCATGTGGCCGCTAAATTTAATTTTGCGTATTAAATGTAAATTTTACACATTATATGTAATACTTTTATTGTGCGTGCTTTTATTCTCTTCTGGTTTATATGTTGTTGTTAATATTGCCTTTAATTGTATGTTTCACCTGTTTATGTTCTTTTGTTTCTTTTTGTATGAATGTTGTGTGTGTTTTGTAGTCCGAATAGATTCATTTCTATTCTATTTCTATTCTAATACATAGATGATTCTGTGTTTAAGCATAAAGTAAAGTTATGTTGATGCAGTGAGGCCATCAATTAATGTGATGAGAAAACTTAAACCAATTTTAATTTTATAAGTGTATGGAACACACAAATTGATTATATAAGTTCCTTGTTTTATCACATCATAGTAAATTATTTTACATAAACTGTTGCACTAATTGAAAAGTACTGGAGGGTAGCCGAATAAGAACAAGAGTCGCTTTTGTGTGGACTCAGATCCGACCTCATAACAATTTATTAGTTTTGACGTAGAATACAAGTTTGTTACCAAGAAACCAGAGTTTAAGGTCATGCTCACTAAAATATATTTTCTTGCGGCGGCTCTGTGTAGCGGGTTGCTCCCTTCCCTCAAATATGGCGAGGAGGGTGATGGCTGGTGCACAAGTCATACTCGTGAACGGGTACTGCTTGGGGGGACTGCTCCAGTCTGGTTTCTCATAAGTTATGTTCATTACAGCTTGTCTTTGTTCTTATTTATTTATTTTGTTAGATTGTTATTTTGAGACATCTTATTGGCACTTATGGATACGATGTTATATATTGTTATTAGAACAGATAATTTTTGTGAGCTCCGGGGAAAAAATGTAGGTTTACAGTCGGACCTTCAACATGCCCGAGTAGAAATCCAGCATCTACATGACCTGCTAGCAAATACACTACAATGTTATGCCAAAGAACAAAGTGAGTTAGCAGAACTCAGAGCCGCGACGTCTGAGTTAGTTCAGCTACAACGCCAGAATGCGGAATTTGTGGGCATTCTAATTGAGAATGAGGAGAATGAGACCAGCAAGGAGGACGAGCCCACATCACTAACTTTGGTCTCGACACCCCTCAACGAGAGTGTTGCAGCGTCCACCGCTGCCCCAACGAAAAAACAGCGTCGCCGTCGTCGACGAGGAGGCACCTCGCAGCTTAACAGCGCGAGCACCGCGCCGCTCGCTGTCCCTGCTGAGGCGTGTGTCATGCCGCAAGCTGCCCCGAGGGCCGCGCCGTTCACCGTTGTGCACGTTGCGACGCTCGCTGCCGCGAATGCCAACCGCCGCCACGTGCATCAAACCGCACTCCAACACGTGTGTCCCGCCACTCACCTCCACTCGTGTACCGCCAGCTACCAAAATATGTGCTCAGAGAAAAACTCTGTTGTTCTCCGACAAAGTAGGTGCAGGATTTGGGCCTCTATTACATAACCGGCTTAACCAAAAAGTAACGAACATTTGCTGTCCAAATAGTTCATTTGTAGATCTAGTGAAGATGATTAGTCGCGGTATCTATGATGAGTACAGCACTATTGTAATTATGGTAGGAAATCATTCAAACATTAGTCGGAATGATTTGAATAAAAGTGTTGAAACACTTCTAGACTTACATAGTAGGATGAAATGCAAATTTATACTATGCAATTTTCCATATGCCTGAAATTTGACAGAACTACAGAACAAATCTGTGCATAGAATGAATATTTATTTATTTAATTTAACATGTCATCACAGCGATGCTATTTTATATTTCGACATGAATAAATTTATTCATAACTTTACTCTGACACAGGATACATTGTACCTGTCTAATAAATATAGAAAATTAGTAGCTACATTGTTAGCTTATAATATATGCGACGCAGCTATAGTTGGTTTAACCAAGTTCAACTTGACATCAGCTTATGTTAACAGTAATATGACATGCACCCCTATTGGGAATTCACCTGTTAATTATACTTTGCATGCAACATTGGAATCTGTTCCAAGTAATTTAAATTAGTTCATAAGACAATAGAGGAAATCTCTAGCATACAAGAGCCACTAAATATGTCAAAATGTAAGCCCCAGTTAAATATTGCCCATCAAAACATCCAGGGGCTACCTGGCAAAGAACTTGTATTAGAATTATTTCTAAAAAATTCTGACATTGATATTATTTGTGTTACAGAACACTGGTTGAAGGAAAATATGATGTCTTTTAACATAAATAATTACAAAATTGTCAGTTGTTACAATAGAAAGACTGCTAATAGAGGTGGTTCTTTAATCTTAGTGAAAAATAATATTAAGGTGAAACAACGGAAAGATATTCTTGCACTTACTGTTGAAAGACAAATAGAGGTATCCTGTGTTGAGTTAGATAGCCATATTATTGTTTGTGTCTACAGGCCACCGAGGGATGAAAAAGGCCATGGCAATTTCGAAATATTTGAGAAAATTATGGAGGAAGCCCTCATTAAACTTTGTAATAACAGAAAAAAGTTAATTATTTGTGGCGATCTTAATGTAGATCTGCTTCTAGATACAACACTGAAGCGACGATTAATAACTCTGTTCCAATCATTTAATTTATGTCATGTATTTCTAGAGCCGACTAGAATTACACTTACCAGCTAAACTTGCTTAGATAACGTTTTTTGTGACTGTGCATTTCACAAGTAAAAGTGTAATTAACTGCTTTCCTCCGATCACAGTGGTCAAACAGTTTCATTCCCGATTGCTATTAAGGATAAGACTGGTCCATCATTTTATAGGCCTATTACATCCCATAGACTAGAGACATATACGAAAAACTTAGATATAAATTTGTCAGTACCGGATTTTAATGAACAGAACCCAAACAAAATCTACTCAGACTTCTTCAACATTATTCAGACAGAATTCAATAAAGTTTTCAAATTAAAGAAAGTCAGTGACTACAACGGTAAATCTAAATTTAATGACTGGGCAACGTTTGGAATTCGTAAAAGTAGAGTTATCTTGTATGACCTTTATGATCAAAAAACCTATAACTTTGATCGAAAATTTCATGACTATGTTAAAAAATATTCCAAAACTTTCAAGTTGGTTTGTAGAACTGCAAAAACTTTTCACATTAATAGAAAAATTCAAAATTCAAATAATAGAATGAAAACAGTTTGGCAAATAATAAACCGCGAAACTGGCAAAGTTATACCAAGGGACAATGATTTCTGCCTAAAGATACCTATCTTTAGGCAGAAATCATTGTCCCTTGGTATAACTTTGCCAGTTATATAGATGATGTTGTTAAATCCAACGCTGATGATCTCGAGCTTTTGAAACATTCTTCACCAATGTACCCCTACTCACAACAGACCGTCTAAATTCATCTCCATATGAAGCAGAGACTTTATTAAAAAATAACACTACCGTCAGTAATGTATATTTAAAATTTCATCATGTTTATCCCCAGGACATTGTCAAAACGTTTAAATTACTTAACTTAAAAAATACGGAAGACCTGTGGGGTATATCAGTCAAAGTCATTGGTTCAGTAATTCTAGTTATAGCCCCACACTTAGCTTATATATTCAATAAATGTGTTGACGATAGGGCTTTTCCAGACCTCATGAAACACAGTAAACTGATACCTCTGTTCAAGTCGGGAGATAAGGGCGATCCTTCAAATTTCAGACCAATAACTGTTCTTCCAACACTAAGTAAAATATTTGAAAAGATTATACTCAATCAAATGCTCTCACACTTCAACCGTACAAAACAACTCCACGCTAAACAATATGGTTTCACTAGGGGTAAATCGACTACGGATGCAGGTATTACCCTTGTATCTCATATTTATTCTGCATGGGAGGCTGCACAGGATGCTATCGGAGTTTTTTGTAGTCTGTAATGTTAACCTAAGAAATAATCACAGACTATGTGCGCCCCGTTTTAGACTCGCGAAGGTTAGAAATTCTTTCAAGGGTCAGTGCATTCTCTACTACAATAGGATACCTCTGGAGATTTTGAAATTGCCATTTGAGCAATTTAAAAAGCATGTTAAAGCGACTTTGTCGAAAAAGGGATATTACAATGTTCAAGATTACTTAAATGACAGGACTGTATGGGGTTAATCTGGCTCAACACAGACCTTGCTGTTAATAGTTTTGTAATTATTTATTCCTGCTTATTAATCATAACAATTAAATTTTTATATTTGTATTAGTTAAGCACAACCTATTTTTAAAAGAGATCTTAAATTCAATCTGTGGGAGTTTCTACGCCTTTCTCATCCCACAGTGGTCCAATGTAGAGAAGAGGCAAAAAATGACGTTTGCTAAGTATATGTAAATATCTACAGTAATAAAGTACTTTGACTTTGACTTTGACTTTATCGTACATTGTGTAATAAAAATATATATATATGTCGAAAATTTAAAAAATGACATCCCCGTAGACTTTCTTGGTGCTGTCTTCTCTGACGGGCCTATTTCCGAAGCACTGGTAGAGTTAATGGAGTTTATTTTTCCTGTGCGAGATTCAGCCTTGCACACCACTTGAAGGGGAAATTTTCTTTTTCAAACTCAAACCATATTCAGTTATGTACTCATTAGTTTAGTTGAACTTTTTTTTTCTATGTAAGGAGACTTAAGTGTTTGAATTGTAAAAGTGAATTATTTTACCTACTTCATCATCATCATCATTTCAGCCTGTTAATGTCCACTGCTGAACATAGGCCTCTCATTGCCTACTTGCAATGAATAATTTGAATTTTTTGAGCTTTTTGACCCGCCCTTGTGGCAACTACTGAGGCAAACGAGGATAAAGGTCATATTTAATGATATGGCGAAAACTTTGTAGCGACTGGGAGAAAAAAAGTTCTTCCATTTTGAATTCTCCTCTATACAAAAGTGCCATACCAAACATTTATACCATGTTGGATAGCTGATAGAACAAGGAAGTTTTTTAATCAATTTGTTCGCGAATTTCAGCATTTTATTTTTGACAAAATCGCTGTTATAAAATAATTACCGGATATTTACGTTCATAAAATCACGTTGAAGATTGTATAGGTACCTACATAATATTGAAAGAGTTTTATTCATTTAACGACTCTGTAAATAAGGGTGCGATCGGTGAAAATTCACTCGGAGAATGAAAAGAGATAAAAATAATAACAGAAAAAGAGATGAAATGTGGTTATCGAACGCTAGCGCTAGAGCTAATGTGCATATTATTCCATAGCAGTTATAATTTTGTTTTGGGTACTACCAAATTTTGAGAAAAACTGCAATTACTAAAAATCTTAAACACTTTTTAGAAATTGCATTGCTTTTTAGTATCTTAATACTGTTAGTACCGCTTGTCCTTAATCATCTATCCAGTTAATTTTAACCCGACAAACCTTCGATCTCGAAGTTAAAATATGTTTTTTTTTGCATTTGGTGCATAGTAAAAGAAAAATAAAATAGAATAAAATGCCTATAATAAAAATAGTGAGGATAGAAAAAAAGGATAGGAGGAGGGGGATATTTTTTTAATATATCGTTTGTCGATAAAAATACATCCACATAAGTTTTGCCAATTTAAATTTATATACCCGAATGTGATTGCCCGAATAAACCACCGACTCGGGACATTGCCGAGACAAAGGTTCTCATGACACTGACAGTATTTTCCCCGCTGCACAGTCAGGGAGATCCTTTGAGAAATGCCAGAGCGGAAGTCAAAACCTCTATCCCTAAGGCGGCGCCCCAAATCCTTAACAAAGATTTTCCCTTGTGTCCCCCAAACACCAATAGTCTTGAGCGCAAGCGGCACAAAAATGTAGTGAAATGTAGTGCGGCATATTTTAGTGCTTCTGTCTTGCGGCAGACTCGGCAGCTGCAACAGCGCGTGCCGCCATCGACCTAACGTGGGAGGCTGCAAAGGTGCAAACGCAGGTCGCATCCCAAAGCAGGGAACGCCCTCTGTCCCAAGGTACCAGGGTCAAGCCGTCCGTGCCTGACCCTGGTACCCTGTTCGATATGTGCACTTTATAAAGACTCGCACTGTATTTTTATATTGGGTAAAGTATCACAAAAGACTGCCAGATTTTAAGTTCTGGATATAGTGGATAACATTAACAAAGATATACTTACATTCCTTCTAAGTCAAACTGAATCGACAACACGTAAGACACACACAGTAACTACTCTTAAAATGCCGGATTGTAATCTTTCTTACTAATCATTATTTATACAGCGTTAAGTAAGTATTTAAGAGATAGGTGGGTCTATCTAATCTAGCCGTACTTTCAGTATCTGTCGTGAGATCTACGGTTTCAGTTTAACTAATCGAGGCCTGATGGAAAAAGCGAGGTCATTCCAAAATTAATGTTTGGTTTACTTAAAGATGGCGGATACTTATTTAGTACTCCATCCACAAGCCAATTAGGCACACGGGCGCAATGCGGCTTCCCCGCCCGTACACGCCTTAGGTACCGCGTTCGTATTGGGGGTACGGGTGAACTTATGCAGGGTTACTGGTTAGTCGACCTGCATTAGGAGATGCTAGCATGGGTCAAAACTAACTATTGTTGCTATGAACTACCCTACCCGAAAATGTACAGTTTTCGATTTATGGAACTTTAATAGTAGTTTATGTGACTGCTGCATAATGGAGGGCATTAAATTTTTTAATGCCTAATTATGTACAATTACATACACTAGTTTATCTACACACATATCATAAGCTCTCTTTGATGTGTTCAGGAACCACATGTTTGACCGGCATTGTGGTTCTGCAATTGTTTAGCTTGTTCTTTAGTACCAACTTCACGCAGACGGGCGTCGGCGTTCGAAATTTGAATGTCAGTACCAACTTCACAGACAAACTAGGGACGGCACGCGGGTGGGCGTCGGCGTTCGAAATTTGAATGTCATTATATGTAGAAAAACTACACATAATGACCATAATGTGTAGTTTTCCAGATACGAAACGAGTTTTTACCAAGTAGTTTAACATAATACTGATCGTAACGTGCGGTTTTTGAACGCAGTAAAGAGGGCTTATGATACGTGTGTAGATAAAGAATTTTAAAGAAAAACGTCATTTTTAAACATCTTTCGTACCAATTCTCCTTTTCTCGGTGATTCAGTCCAGTTCTTTTGATGGTTTTAGGTAAAAATAGAATACATTTAATATTTAAAAACAAAAAAAGCGAAACCACTACAATAAGTTACATATTTAATGTTTAACCTAATTTGTTCAGATGCTTCAATAATTATTTGCTTGAAAATTTCTTCTTTTGCGACAGGATGCCCATCTTGGAACGAGATACTCTTCATGTGTTCCCATAAGTAATTATCAACTGGGGTTAGGTCTGGACACCTTCTCTCATGATCCATCTGTCTGGGTAATTTTCATTCAATTTCCTAACATGTCTGGTAATGTTCACCATTCAAATTTTGGGGCAAAAACTCAAAAGGTCAAAATAAATGGTTGTTAATAATTCCCATACAAATGTTCACATTAAATCATCGTTGGGATCCTTTTACTCTCTTCTTATTTAAATTGCCTAGCCCTTTAGGAGCCCAATATTGAGCATTATGATAGTTTTTTAAGCCATCTTTATCAAATTTAGAATCATCTGTCCATGAAATTCTTTAAAAATATCCAGATTTTCGGCATCTGCATGTAATATAAAGTGACAGAAAACCATACGTCTAAAGGGAAGACCTTATTTAATCACATGAACTGGCGTTTAGTGATAAGGGTAGTTTCCAGCAGTGTGATTGGTGAACCATATTTTCCACTGTGAGATGCCAAGCTGTTGAGCAACAACATTTGTAGATATCGTATAGGGTCTTCTTGGAAATATCTTTGTATTTCGTCCTCTACGTCGACGCCATACCCACGTGACCTATCCAAATCTTTGTCTTTGCACCAAGCCTCTCACCAAGTTTCTCTTAGTTGCCGGTAAGCACCATCAAACACAAAAATATCTGGCACTCGACAACCAGGATAATGTTGCACATACTCTGCCCTTGCTCTTCGGGAATTCCCTTTACAAAATCCGTAACATATAAGATTGGAGACACACATTCTTCATTGGAAAACAGTGACATCGTGAACCAAAATCTCACAAGCAACAAGCTTCCGACTCACAAGCAAGTCGAAGTCCCAGTTACACAAAAGTTCAAGGTTCAAAAGTTCACAATACACGCCAAGTCGCGATGAAAGATAATGTTACCTCAGGGAGGTAGGTATGTACGGTACGCACAGCACATGACTGTGACGAAAGTACATTAATTTATTTTTGAATGATTTTAACCTCCAAGCTCCAAATCCCGTTACGAGGCATCGCGATTGTGAATCAATTTCATGGTAATAAAATTCGAAACATTCACCGGTCATGTCTGCATGACAGTGGGACTTGAACGGTATGATTAGGCTATTTTCTTATCAGCTTTTATGTCATTGAATGCATTTTTCCTTGATTTTTCCACACATAGTTTTGGGTTTCGTCACTTATTTACATCATCTTAACTATTTATTTTAACCGCTCATTTTTAAGTTGAGTCCACTACCTGATCTTCTTTGTCACCTGGTTTTTCCGTTAAATTCCTTTTATTATTATAAAGAAAAAAAATGACTTCGAGAACTTTTCAGTACCTATTGTTTGCACAAACAGTTACTATTAGTATATATTTTGGTGCTATAAATTCAAACGTCAAAGTGTAAACATATAATATTATGTTTTCCTAACTATTATGCGTTTTTTTATGGTGGTCAGCCCTTTTTTTTTTTTTAAATATTTATATACCTAAAACCAGTGAAAAACTGGAATAAATCACCTAGAAAAGGAAAATCGGTACGAAATATGTGTAAAAGTAACTTTTTTCGTAACGAAATATGTGTAAAACTTTTAACATCTCAACGACCCACGGCATCTTAAGATGCCATTTTACCCGTTATAGGTTTTTAATTTTATTACCAAGGCATGAGGTTCAAAATCGCGATACCTCCAAATTTCCGTGGAATCTCTGAGGTTAAAGTGCCATAACTCGAAAACGGTTTTTATTTGGGTGGGTGTTTCATAGTAAGTACCAATGGTTAGTTTTGACCCATTCGTCATTTTCATTGATCAGAAAAAACTGACGAATGAAAATGACGTAGCGTGGATTTGCTACCATAGCCCAGGGGATACCTTCTTTATATATACATATTCCTTGATAAAAATATACCTAACCTCTGTGGTCAAAGAACATTGGCAATTTATTTACCTATGGAAGTAGAACAAGCTCTTTGAATTAACCCACTTTGTTCCTGTAGCCAACTTTAATCTGTAAACAGAAGTGCTTAGACAGACATTATTATTAGCACATTTTGAAATGGCGTCTCTTGCTATTAGAAGAAAAATTCTAGACCTGACATTAATGCACAAATTGTTAAACATTACAATAGACTGTCCGCAAATGGATTCTTTTAGCATCATTGTGCTAAAAGAATCCATCAGTTGGGATCATTATCCCAAGTAGACTACCGCGACCAGGCACTTACAAATTGTTCAGAGAACGTCCATGGAAAAGCCACCTCGGTATTAACCATGTATTAACTCACCCACTACCAGAATGATACGCCTGTAGAATTTACTGCACAAGAATCAAAATATAGACATCGATGTATTCAGTGACGGACTAAGCTCATTCAGATCTAAACTCGCTTCCTATTTACGTCGACAACTCACCTGATCTCATTGTTATTTAATTATTTTATTATAATTATTAAAATCTTATCCCACAATTGTTAATTAAACAAATTAAATTCTTAATTATTATTTCTAACGATGTAATGTTATACACCTATGCATGCTGTGTTTACCTATAAGTGGATGAACATCTACAAAGAGTGTTTGTTGAATTAATGAAAAAAACATGTAACATCTGTTGGTGAACCAAAATAAATGAATAAATAAAGTCTGTCCCAGGAGTTAAGCAAACTGTAAAACAACTGGACAATTATGTTATCTAGGTAAACGTGATTGTGTGCTTTCCTTTTCAGACATCAGTGGCTTTACCTTTTCAGTGATACACGAATATAGGGTTCTTATAGTCAGAATTCGCCTCATGACAATAACCGTAAACACCACTGAAGATTCACAGGAAAGCAATAACACGTAATTTTGTCTACCTGGATGACATTATAATTCCAGACTTTTTATTCAGAAACCAAACTATTTAGATCGATTTGTTCAATTCTTTTTTATTTGAAAGGGAAGACTTCCAGTTTGGTCCCTTTTTTAAATTAGAGGTCGGTCCAGTAGTTGCGTTTCGAAATAAAAAATACTGGTTCAATTGTGTAAACCATGTAAACGAAAATGCACACTAGTTTTTTTCTTGACTTGACAGATTAATGTTGGCATGAGGAACTTATTGCAATTTATATTAACTCTCGATAGTTCTCGGTCCACACCCTGTCATTGCCATTTTTTGTTGATTGTGAATCCTGGCCTGATACCTGATACCATACTAATTAATATAAAATCAGATAATGAATGTAGGTACTAGATACTACTCCGCCAAGCCAACCCGTCATACATATTCTGCCTCATGTTCACACCCTGTCAAACAAAACAAAACATGCTTCAATTCAAGGAGCCCGAGGAGATTCCTGCCAGGCTTCGAGCTAACTTGGTGGAGTAGAAGGATAACACACCCACCAAGACATTTTAATCTAAACGCACTATCGTTTAGATTAAAGTCAATTCAATGCTAGATATTGCCGATAAGATTATACTTGTTCACATTTTATATAATGTTCAGTGACGCAATTGGAGCTTTGTAGTAGGTAATCAAATAGACGTATTATCTATATAGGTAGGTATTTATGATAATTCGTTGAGCGAAGCGAGCCTATCAATGTAGGTCAAAATCCAGTACACGTTCCTGTGCACTTTATAAACAAATTATTATAAGTATCTACCTTTTATTTTTATAATAGGTTTATTATTATTATTATAATAGGCTTGCGCTAATTTCATAAGTCCAAGAAAATAATTGAAATCTTATTTTCTAAATAAATTGAAAAATAAAAAGTTGTATGGACTGCAATGATTGTATCGGTGTTTTGCCATATGGATCCTCGCAGGCGCCACACCATACTCTTCACCTTTCGCGCGCCCATTAAAAACTGGGCTTTCTGCTAGTTATAAAGGATGTTGTTTTGTAAAGTTACGCCCGACTCAAAGGGTTGTTATGTATACGACACTGAAGCAAACAAAAAATACTGAATTATACCTAAAAATAAAAGAAATAAAAATAGCTATAAAATACAATGAAATAAATGCGCAAAACGCTTCGTCTTAATTAAACTAAAGAAAAAATAAACATCTATAAAAAAGAACCGCCCTAAGAAACGCCCGCACCAAACGTGCCCATTACACTGGGAGCATTACTGCGCTGCACTGCACAGCTAGCGATATCCTCTGTATACCTCGCGCCACGAATTAAGGGGGGTGATAGACGTACGAGCAAGTACGCGTACTTATGGCTCGACGACCTTTTTCGCTTGTGAGTCACCGTAAGTACGCGTACTTTAAAACCACCGCGCAAAATCGTCGGCGATCCAACCGGTTTGAAATCTTGCTCGTAGCTCCTTACGTGTGGCAGCACTGCGAGCCGCGAGCCGCCATTTTGTTTTGCTAGTTCGTGGACGCGCACGCTTGTCTTGTTTAGAGATTTTTGCAATTTTTGATAATATTGATTCAGAAAATTCTCAAAATGAGTGATTACCGAACTTATTCGAATGAACTGCTATCCGAATTTATAGAAGCTTTCCGAAATAACCCTCGTCTTTGGAAAATTAGAAGCGACGATTACAGAAACAAAAATATGAAGCTTCAAGTATACAATAATTTATTAGAAATTATACGTAAGGCGGAAAGAGATGCTACGATTGAGAACGGAAAATCATAATAATGGAAATCTTCCTTCTCTTCATGTAACTCTCTTACTAAATTCACATGTGATAAACGCTCTCTTTTTTGGTAAGCCAGTTCTTTACCCACACTTTTCGACTTCGTCTATTTTTTCTAGTTTTTAAAATGTAATACGATATAATTCCTAAATAACACAGAGCTTCTTCTGTCGACGACATCACAATACAGAGTGAATAAGCTTCACGTGTGTCACTAACGTCGAGCCGAGTAAGTTCGCGATCTTAAAAACCGCGTACTTAACCACTAGTGTGTGAGATTCCCGCACCGGTACTGGTCACTCTGGCGCCTGTGTGTAGCGTTCCCGTTCCGGTACTGCTGTGATAGGGTTCAATTTTGATTCGTTGCAGCATTCATGTTAACACTATCTCTTTCTAACCTATTCAAATTGTACATGAAAGAACAGGCTATCTTATAAATGAATGGTTTTATACTCTGTGGTCACTGATTGCACATGAAAACTCACTCAAAGACGCCGTCTCAACCGCCATTTCGCGTTTGTGCCTCGCAAGTTTTATTTTGATAAATAAATGTATGAAGACTATCTGTGTTTGTGTTTATAATAGTTTTATACACTATAACGCATAAATAAAACCAAACATTAGGCCTAAATTTTGCTTTATATTAAAATAATACAGAAATAAGTACAACTTAGGGTGCTTCATATTAGGTAACACATATTAGCTGTATTCAAACTGAAATAAAGGCGTTGTGGAAAGGAAAAAGGGTGAAGGATTCTAATTAGAGTGATATTCTTACAAGAACTAATCTTAATTCCAACTAGAATAGGAGAATTTCATCAAAAACTGAACATGTCGTCGGTGAGTACCGCTCCGGTACTCACCGACGACACGGCGAAAGTTACAAAATGGCCGCCACAGGCGACTGGAGTTCATACGTCTATCACCCACTTAGGAGTGCTGGGCGACGTTGGCGGGAATAACTGCGTATATGTACAGGTATTGAAAAGTGATTACTGCGCATTCAAGGCCACCGCTCATGACTCGTGGCGCGAGATATAACAGGAATCAATAAATTGTGTCTCCATTATAACTTGCTACTTGTACCACGCCCGGAATATCAGGGATTCGGCGCGCGACGCTTATCGCTTACTTAGTGTACCGCACAGAGTAAGTGTACCGGGGCGCGGTGGCCGGGCGTGTACGCACGTCAGGACTTTAACACTACAATTTGTGCATCGAAATTATAAACTATTTTCCCTGAGTCGGGCGTAACTTTACAAACACCAACCTGCACAGACTTGAATAGTAGGGACAGGGCACGGAGCGCTTGAAAGTGTCGCTACAAAAACAGTACAAAATCGGGAAAATTGGACTCGAGAAGCAGTTCAAGCCGAACCCTACGGATGATGTGGAGCACGTCGCAGCAGTCGAGAGACACCTGCGAGAGTACTTCGCCTCGCCGATAGCTCCCGAAGAGGACCCCACCGTCGTCACGCCCGGCCAGATCATGCGTGCATTCAGACGTACCAAGCCCAGGAAAGCCCCGGGCGCAGACCGCATACCTAACATGGCGCTGCTACATTTGCCGCCACGTACTGTGGCGGCCGTTACGCGCCTGTTTAACGGTATCTTGCGCACGGGCCACTTCCCAACCAAATGGAAGGAGGGCTTGGTCATCATGTTGCCCAAGCCGGGCAAGGACTCCAAGCTGCCTGAGAGCTATCGGCCGATAACTCTACTGAGTACGATCTCAAAGGTGTTTGAGAAACTCCTGCTGGCGAAGCTACTGCCCCACATCCAGCCGCGCCCGGAACAGTTCGGCTTCAGGCCCAAGCATTCTACGACGCTTCAGCTCACCAGAGTACTGAATGACATGACGGTTTGTTTAAACAAGAAGGAATACACTGTCGCAGTACTCCTGGACATGGAGAAGGCGTTTGACAGAGTATGGCACGAGGGGTTGCTGTACAAATTGTCGACGTCTCCAGCCCCAAGAAAACTGGTCCAGATCATCGCCTCCTTCCTGAAGAATCGCCGCTTCCGAGTGATGGTGGAAGACGCCGTCTCCGAGGAACACCCCGTTGCAGCCGGCGTCCCTCAGGGGTCCTGCCTGTCTCCAGCCTGTTACTCCCAATATACGGACGACATCCCCGTCGGGCGGGGTGCCCAGCTGGCACTCTTTGCCGACGACGCTGCCTACTACGCGTCGTCGATCCAGGCACGGCATGCTGCCGTCAAACTGCAGCGCACCCTGGACATCTTGCCCGACTGGCTCGCCAAGTGGCGAAGAAGGGACGTTTCAACGTTGGGAAGACGCAGGCGCTCATCACAGGCCAGTCCCCCCTTCCACCACCACTCCAGCTCCAAGGACAGGACATCGCGTGGTCTCCGCAGGTGAAGTACCTGGGAGTGACCATCGATCGCCGGCTCACCATGAAGCAACATGTCGACAACGTCGTCAACCAGGTCAAGGTGGCACGCGCCAAGCTGCGTCCACTTCTCGACTCCAGCCTCCCTCTGAGGGCAAAGCTCGGGATCTACAAGTGCTACGTGAGATCCCGCCTCACCTACGCGGCCCCGGCATGGTACGCCCTGTGCTCGGAGACGAACAAACGGAGACTCCGAGCCCAAGAGAACCTCTCTTTGCGTACCATCGTCGACGCCCCCCGCTACGTGAGGAATGCGACGATCCAGAGGGACCTCAGATGGGAACCAGTGGACCAGTTTGTCCAGAGGCTGGCGAAGGGCATGTTCGCGCGTACGGATAGCTCACAACATCCGCATATCCGCGACATGGCGCCGTATCACACGCGCCCGCCCGACCGCCGCCGCCTGCCACGCGACCTGTTTGCCTAGCCGGCGATCATCCAATGGAAAACCCCAAGTGAGAAGATCTTCACCGCCCGCGAGGGACCCCGATGACCTGTCCATAGGAGTGGACAGAGGCGCTTCTTCAGGAAGAGATCCGATGATCTGACCCTGACTCCCCACGCCCCAGAATGGGTGCGTGAGATGAATACTTGATGATGAAAATTGGACTGTTTGCAATCAGTCGCGCTTGGACGGTGACAGCCGATTGATATATCGGCAGCAAAAACAAAAATGGTGACCTGCGACGTAAAAAGGTGTAAATCATACCCAAATCGCAAAACACAAAAACAGGGAGTGTCGTATCACAAGTAAGTATTATATTTTCAATTACTATTGGCTTTAAATTGATTATCTATAAAATATTGTTCTCGAAAAAATCCTCAAACGAAAATCAACCATTCGACTGACGTAACTTTGTAGCGACGCGCGACGCAACAGAATAATATAAGGATAAATAATCTAACCGGATGTCCTAACGGTGATGGAAAACATCGTGAGGAAATCTTCATTACTCCGGCTTCATTACATTAGCTGCGGCGATGGGCTTGCCCCCTGACACGCAAGATAGAGTATTAAATCACTAGCTAAGTGGGCACAGACCGGCACAGTTGTGCCTCTGCCAGCCCGTATGGGAAAAGGCGTGACGCTATGTTACGCGTGTAATGTATTGCTAAATACTCTATTTTATACACGATGACTTAATCCGTGATATCAGGTACCAATTTTCATAACTTTTTCTATGATTAGGTATTTTATTACTTATAAATCAAAATCAAGATCTTAAATTCCAAGTCACGCTACTATTGTGTATCTGTGAGCTTACATCCTCTTTCATAATTTAACGGCAAAGACAAAAATTTATATGCCTATTTAATTATGTTTCAACTTTTTATATATTAAACATGAGGTAATTGGGTGAGACCTCGCCCCTTAAGTAAAATTTTAGCTAGATATATTTTATTTCTACTCTTAATCACCGATTAAAAGTCACCGGGTATTTGAGAGTTATCCGTAGATCAACTTTCCTAATATTGTGTCTATACACCACAATTCGGAACGTGACCGAACGTGACGCCGTTACAATTTTTCGTACTGTCTTGGTTCCGACGAATTCCGACAGGGGCGCTATTTTTCTTAGCCTCAAAATGGTAAGAAATTGAGTACGGGAAGGCCTATCCTTAGTATTTATATCGATGCCAACCTGTATATTTATCCTCGTAATCAAACTCACGGAATTATGCGCCTTCTCTAATAATCCAACGGATAACAGATGCACAAACTGCTGCTCAAATCAGGTGGAACTTAAAAATCAAATAACACTGTCAGAGTTAGCTGTGGCGGGAAATCGGTACTGTCATTTTCATAGATCAGAAAAAAATATGGATGGAAATGACGCGGCCGCCAAAGCTCTAGAACTAGATACGCGATACCTTCTTGATATTAACCTTGATCCGACTAAGATTTGATATAGAAAAATAATATTTCAAGAATCTCTTTGATTTGTCATTTTATTGTGTTTTCTATGAATGGAGCCAAGGAGGTTTTACCACACATCATGGCAGCCAGTGCTTGATCTGATTAGGTATTATTTCAAATTGTTTTGTGTTAACGACCTCTGTGGCGCGGCGGTTGTGGCTCTGCCTACCACGAGAGAGGTCCCGGGTTCGATTCCCGGTCGGGGATAAAGAAAAATAATCCCCAGGTCTTGGATGTTTACATGTGTTTGACGTCACTGTTTCTGGTACCCACGACACAGGGTTCCCACGACCTAGTGTGGGGCCAGAAGCAATGTATGTGTCTGTCTATATGTAAATGTTTGTTTGGTTCACAGGAACAAAAATAATTAAGTAAGTAAATATCTCAGTGGTTCATATATATATTGATAAGTTTGTATCAATTCATACATTAATATTTTATGGCAACAAATATTGTATAATGATCACGAAAATATTTTTTTCCTATCCAAAATGGATAAATGAACACCAAAAGTTGCAAAAAATATCAGGGAAATTACTGTGGTAGCTTAAGCTTCGCTTCGCTCACCCCCTTTATCCTTCGTGTTAGGTTGAACATGTAAGAATAACAAAAAATACTTACCTAAAATATAAACTTAAGTACACAAAACATAAAAAGAAGTTTGGTGATCATTTATCCAAACACAATTTGGTGGACATTTATCCATTCTGGCAGTCATTTCGAATTTATTGGTAGTAAAATAGGTGCGTTTTTGGTAATCGTTTAAACATAAGCCATATTTTATCACTTCGAGATTCATCTTTCGTTTCGCAACTGCTAACACCGTCTTCGGTAGTATAGTGGTAAGTATCCCCGCCTGTCACGCGGGAGACCCGGGTTCGATTCCCGGCCGGAGAGAAAACTTTTTGATCTCCGTATGCTCATTTTATTCCACTGTTTAAAATAATAAAACAAAAACATTTAAAAACTTCATGTTTACATATTATGAAGTGTAGACACCATTATAATTGTATATTATTTAAAAAAATAAATGTACAGTTCGCGCCAAATTACTTTGTCTCTGAGCGAGCGAAAGAAAATTGGCCCTATCGTCCCCCTTACTTATTTCCCCACTATGGGGACAACGGGTCGCCATTTTTTGTCGTCCCCATCGTAGGGATGCAACCACTGGGGTCAACGGGAAATTAAGATTTGACGTGCCATTGACCCTCTTAATCATATTTATTTTAAAGCTTATTTATTGCAACAAGAGAGTGCAACAAGAGCAATAAAACAATTTATACTTAAATTATAAATATGGGTTTTATCAGAATCAACAATGTTATAAAAATTTACAGATATTTAGGACCTTGCCTGTCTTAAAAAATGTAAAAACACAACCTTAATTCCTAATGTCTTCAAAAAGTATCACAATTCACTTTTAATAAATAATCTACATACATAGTAGGTATGTATACAGTTTGATCTTGAAACAGCCGACCATATTTTAGAGAATTATAGTAGGTACCCATTATTATGAACAACTTTCCACTGTATAAATCTGTGATCTATAAATCTGTGATCGCGAACGAAAAAAAATATGGGTCTCGCAAAAATAGCTTGTAATGATCATGTCAATGTACTAAGGATCAGTAAACAATACTACCATTCGCGAAAATTTGCTCAGTTAGTTAAATGTCACCTTATATTCTTACATTTAGCAAATGAAATTAAAACATTGAAAAAATAGCTAAACACTTCTCGGAAGTGGCTTAGTTAATTGGAAGTCACTTAGTTTCATTGGCATAAAAAGATTAAAAATGAAAAATCAATCAATCAAATCAAAATATTGTCTATTCTGTTGGATATTACGTATCTCTTAGAGCATGCCATTTATTTAATACATAGGTGCACATTCCAAAGGCAGATACTTCTCAGAGAAGAACGCACAAGAAACTCTGAGGTACCTCTTTTTTTTAAAGGAAATACTTATAACTAATAATACATTGATTTCACTTATGTTTATTCAAGTTAGCCAATGGAAGAACAAGCAGTTTATCCCCAATGACTTACGTCTTCTAGATAATTTGACACTGAGAATATACTATTACTAAGTATAATACTTTTCAATTTATATGTCTATAAGCTTTGAATAGTATCGGGGACCTTATTGTAAAAGCGTATACATTGGCCGATGAAGGAATTGGTAATTTTATGGACTTCACTGGAGTAGCTGGACAGTTTATTCTTATTTCTAGTATTACAATTATGGTTACCGTATTTTTTTAAACTGGTGGATATTTTTCTTGACATACAATATATTCCCAAGAATGACTGTCTGGTTAGTAGTAAATAATTTATGTGTAAATGTGGACAAGACATCTTATATGCAATTTTTTAATCAAGTAAAACCAGAATAAAATGTATCATTGACATATAAAATTCAACAAATATCTGAATCACAAGAAATAATATTTTTAGGGATAACGATAGATCCACAGTTGTCATGGAAAGCCAATGTCGACAAACTATGTAAAAAGGTCAATAGTTTTACTTATGCTTATGATATTTTTCTTGACATACAATATATTCCCAAGAATGACTGTCTGGTTAGTAGTAAATAATGTATGTGCAAATGTGGACAAGACATCTTATATGAAATTTTTTAATCAAGTAAAACCAGAATTAAATGTATCATTGACATATAAAATTCAACAATATCTGAATCACAGGAAATAATATTTTTAGGGATAGGTAACGATAGATCCACAGTTGTCATGGAAAGCCAATGTCGACAAACTATGTAAAAAGGTCAATAGTTTTACTTATGCTCTGTACCGACTAACGAAAGTAGCGAGCAGAGAATCAGCTCTTCTGGCCTACCACAGATATGTAGGTAGCATCAGCATTAATTACACTATGGAATTGTGATATGGGGTAATTCGGTGGATGTCAAAAGACTTCATCATACAGAAACGCTGCATCAGAACTATTTGTGGTGTAAGCCCATATGAGTCATGTGGACCGTTATTTAGACAGTTAAATCTTCTTATTCTAACTGGTATCTACATGTTGGAAATGTTAATTTAACATAAGGTACCTGCGTGTAGTAAGGGCCACAGTCTATTAAGGGCCACTCTCAGAAAAACACACTCTCAAACGTTTTACATGTTTCAACTCACGCACACTTAGAAAGGACCAATAGCAACGCTAATCTTATAGGGCACGTAGCCCACGGGCCGCCATCTTGTCAGTTGCCACGCATTCATCGCGAGCGATAGACGAGCGTTACCGTGTTGCTATTATTTTTTTGTGAAAATATAGAAATATTGTCAAAAATACGCTGTTTTCTGTGTTTTTCAACATAAAACAATAAATTTAAGTTAATAGTGTTGTCTAATCAAGGTAAGTTTTGACTTTTCATTAATAAATAAAGACATTTTTAAAGAGTCTCGCATGATTCGTTGCAAAGCCTAATAAGGGCCACATTCGTGGCGGGTAAATGGGCCGGCTCTTATTAAACATATGAAAATATTACTTTCCAATCACACTAAGATAATTAATTGCTTAAAATACCTGTTTTTTTTTCTTTTTCATTTGGTTTAGGCGTTTGGGAGACAGATATATTTCATTTCTTTTTATCATTTCTTTGATGAAAGTTAAAAAAGTCAAGTATTAAAGTTTCCAAAAAAAGGGTCAGAATTCGTGAATCTCTAATTATGTTTTGCTTGCTTGATAACTTTTGCAAAAGCTTATTTTGCTTGTACAGGATCATGGAACCACCTCCTAAGAAGAAACGAGGTTCGTGGACACTGAATCAACTAGAAGATGCTATGACTGCCGTCCGGGGAGGAATGTCACCACGTGCAGCAGCCGCGCGTTATTCTATTCCCAGAAGAACTTTAGTCAATCATTTGAAAAGTGGCAAAGTCGAAAAACAAAATTTAACAAAAGAGCAAGAGACTGATTTGGCCACGCGAATAAAAAGACTTGCTGCTGTAGGCTTACCGTTAACACCAAAATCAATTCGACACCAAGCTTACGTTTTTTGTGACGAAAATGACATTCCAAACAAATTTAATCGCTCCAAAAAACGAGCAGGAAAGGATTGGTTAAAATTGTATTTGAAGCGAAACTCCGATATATCAAAGCGAAAGGTACAGATCTTAAATCCAGGAAGGGCTCAGAAAGTTAATAAACCAATCGTAAATCAGCACTTTAACGAATATAAAAAAATATACGAAGAACTGATTAGAGAGAGCCCCGGACGTCTATATAATATGGATGAAAAAGGTTGTAGGTTAACCATACATAATCAACCAGTGGTCTTAGCAGAAAAAGGGGCTAAAAATGTGCCCTTGGTTGCACCAGAGCACGCAGAAAACGTAACTATTGCCATGTGCTTAAATGCAGTAGGCACTGCTATCCATCCGATGATACTGTTTAAGGGGAAGAGAATGAAGCCAGAATTCAATGATAATTTGCCATCTGGATCATTGGTACGAATGGCAAAAAAAGGGTCCATGACAACGTCTCTGTTCACAGAATTCATCCATCACTTGGGAAAGTACAAAACTCCCGGCAAGTGTTTACTTGTTTTTGATGGCGCTTCTTGCCACTTAGATTATAGTATTGTAGACGCAGCGGAGAAAGAAAATATAGTTTAATACTGTTTGCCATCCAACACCACTCACTGGCTCCAGCCACTTGACAGAAGTGTCAACAAATCATTTGAGGTTTACTGGGATGAAGAAGCTTTATCATATCTGTACCAATACCCCGGCAGAACAATTACCAAAGCCAGATTCAATTCCATCTTAAGCAAAAATTGGTCTAAATGTATGACCCATTCCAATATTGACAACGGGTTTAAAGCTACCGGGCTTTATCCTTTTGACCCATATGCCATTCCAGATGAAGCCTATCAACCGTCAATACCGACCAATCACCCGATGCAAGAAAACCAGGTCGGAGAACTAGAACAGTCGCAAGTGTCTCCGACTCCTGGCCCTTCAGGCTTGAGAGCCCAGCGCGCAACACGGAGCCATAGCAGTGATTCGGACGAGACCATTATTGATGGCTCGCCGTCTTTAATACAAAACTATAGCCTACCTTCTCCTGTTAGCAGTGTTGGAGTAAAGAAACGTTTAGTTGACTACACCACAACAGATTCTGGTTCTGAAGAATCTGAATCAAATACGCCTAGCGCTGCAATCAGAAGACCGATTACTTACAGCTCCGATTCTTCCGTCAATATGACGTTTTCGCCTCATAAACGTCAGCCACTATATAGCCAAATATATAGCTCTTCTGAAGATGACGATATCGTGGCTGCGGCGCGAAAAAAAGAACGTACTCCCATTAAACCTGTCGATGTATCATCATTTGTAAACATCAACAAAAGAAGGCGGGAACATTCTTCTACAGAAGACGATTCAGAAGACGAGGTTCCATTAGTCAGGTTGAAGTCTCAGAAAAGCACTAAAACTGAATTCTGACAACTAATACCGACACCAAACTTAGGTATCGTGAAGAATACACCAAGGCGTAAAGCCATCAACTATAAAGCCCGGATAGTGACGAAAGATTTGTTTACAGAAAGAGAAAACAGAAAAGACATCCAGAAAAAGAAAGTAAAAGAAAACGAACAGAAACGCAAGGAAGAAAAAAGTAAGGACAAACCTAGCAAGAAGGCAAACTCAAAGAAAGAATGCACAAATAAAAAAGGAATTGCATGTCAAACGAAAAATAGTGGAGCTATTAAAGGTAAAAACAAAGGGAACCATGCAGATGATAAATGGTACTGCTATGCTTGTTTCACAGAAAATTTTGAAGACATGCGACAATGCCCAATATGCCAAAGATGGTACCAGGAGGAATTTTTGGGCCTTACGAAAGATGACGTTGATTTTGATTGCTTATTCTGTAATTATAATTAGACATTTATGATCTGAATGACTGATCCGTTTATAGAGAATCATCCAAGGAAGGACAGACTGATCTCATTATTTTTTATGTGTGATCTCAAAATTACTTTTCATAAGTGTAATAAGGGCCAGTATTATCTTTCCAATGTTTATTTTTATTGTTTTTGAAAAGATTTAAAAAGAGTTGCCAATAGTTTGTTAAAAATGTATATTCTTTGTTTAAAATATACATGTTTAAAGTGTTTTCGAAATATTTTTGTTTCTGTGAGTTTAATAAGGTCCATTATTTTGTTTTTCTGTTAATTAAACATTTAATTTATAGATTTTTGATGCCAAAAGTTGATGTATGCTAGAAAAAAGTAATATTTTGTATTTTTTTCTTGATTTCATATCTTAAATTATAAGTTGGAAAGTGGCCCCTTTTAAAATACCGTGGTTTAATAAGGTCCACAATAAGCTTTTTTTAAAAGGACTAAATTAAATTCACATCTCATATGTTTCACCAACATTTGTACTTTTTCTTTATCCCATTAAAGCAAATATTCTTCTAAAGACTTGTTTTTATTCATAATTTCATTACTAATATGAATACATTATTTTTTAATTAAGGTGGTCCTTATTTACCGCACTTACCTTACATTAGTTCACAAAACTGTCCAATGTTACTTCATTCATTCAATACTCGATTTCCTAATCGCTTAGTTCTACCTCGAGCCAATACAGCATTGCCCAATAGGAACTGGTATGCAATGGCTGTTAAGATATTTAATGGTATTAAAGCAGAGATACAGTATCTATCTACCTCTGCCTATTTTTAATTTAAAGCTCGATTTCTTAATTAACATGGTACTATGTAGATCCAATTGTGTATTTTCTCTCATGTCAATTGTGAACTACACTTTTATTATCTGACTATTCTGTATTTGTAAGAACCTATATATTTTTTGACATTAAGTATTTTCAATTCTAATTTTGACGTTTACAAAGGATTTAGAAATAATTATATACTATTATCTTAAAAAAAATATGTTAATAATTTGCATGCCCAGGGTTGGCTAAATGTGTGAAACTAACCAATATTTAAGAACCTAATGTAACCACATTTAAAGCAAATAAATGAATATGAATATGTACTGAGAAGGCAGAGTCAGAATGTTGATCTCCTTTAACTTTATCGAATCTACACAGAATTCAAAATATCACAAAATAAGAATTAACAATGAAGTAACAATAAGTATTCAGTTACTTACACACATACAAATAATAAAAAATCGTAATTGGGTGCTTACCTATGAAATTGGCGAATTTTTCTTACAGTTAATAATTCGAGTAATTCAATAGCTATTTCCAGTTTTTTTTATTGTTTTAAAATTAATTTCAATATTTTACTACTACTTATAAAATTTTATTTTAATTTTCAGTTTGATAACTAAAATGTTATCTTCAAAATCAGTGCCTCCTAAATGTCATCCATTTTCATGATAATATTCGTAATATTTTTTTACAGCTGACACTTTTCAAAAATTATATAAAATTTTCTGTTAGCTAAATTTTGTCTCATTCATACACACAAAGTTTATAGAATTAGGATCTGTCATTCCTAAAAAAAATACAAAAATGTTTGTACTGAAAATTGAGTTAACTTCAATTTCTCCATACAAAACGCCAATTTCTTATGTAAGGACCTAATATTTGGTGCTTTTTACAACTACTATGGTACAACCGTAAAAATATTCACTTCTATAAAAATACAATTTCAGTTATGTACAAAACTTATTATATCACAATTATTAGCCATGCTACATCACAGAATCGACATTGATACCTGTCATAATAATTAAACGATATGAAAAACTGCGTATTATGCATTGAACTACTATTACTGTGATATGTCTTACATAAAGTAATAGGCCCGGAGGCCCAAACTAAATTCAACCTTATTACGTCAGCGACACGGACGTTGTCACCGGGCCTTTTATTTTGTGAAGACTGTAAGTTGGCCCCTGAGAGAATGCGATCCTGTCCGCTCAAAGCCCATACATTTTTGACATCTGCATTGAAAAATATTGCATTATGTACGCATTAAGAAAATGTCCTAATCGCATTCTAAAACCGCCCAAAGTGTAGGCAGTCTACAGTTATTTCAGGGTAAACTAGTTTCATTTGGTTTACCATAATAAATTCATCGTTCTCGATTGAATTTTTTGGCGTTTTGACACAGAATATATAATAGTACTAGACGTACAGAAGTTGCACTCCTTTGATCTCCTTAAACTAATATGCTCACATGAGCGCAATTCCTTTGTGTTCAGAATTTATCTACACCACAGCTCAAGCATGAGGGTTGTAGAAGCAACGTAAAATAAATAAAAACATAATTTTAACATAGCATTTACTGTATTAACAATTGTTTAACTTTAATGTAGTGTTGTAAGTATTTCTTACAATCTCTAAAGTACCTAGAAAGAAGTTTCTAGGTACTTTAGAGATTGTAAGAAGAGAGAACTGAAGAGTGTTGCGAAAATTCGAGATCGAAAAAACAATTTTAAAAGGTACAAGTGTCGGAATACATGGGCATGGTGCAGTAAAGTTAATATTTTTTAACAGCAAAAGTAATCTGTTTGCTGGTGCGATCTTTCGGTAAAGTAAATGAGAAAACTTTGAATCCTTCTCTTTCACGTCACGCCGTCCACGCAGCAATCGAAAATTTCTGTGAATGCAGTTAAATTGATAAAAAATATAGAAAATTTCTGTATTTTTAGTTTTTCGATATCTTAAAAATTGACGGAGTTATTAAAGCTCAAAGTTCGACTCCCCGTGAACTCAGCGATGACGTCACTTTACCCGTCAGGTGATCGGATCGGCCGGGCTCATTCGGCTCAACGCACCATACTGTAAAGAACTCCCCACAATACTCACGAATAAAGACTAAAATGACCAAGAAATACTGCATTGTGCCCATTTGCAGTAACTCGAGTGTGAAAACATCAAATAAGTAATTTTTTTGGGTGCCATTAAGCCCTGCCTACGAAGCTGCCGACCCTGGGTTCGAATCCCGCAAGGGCAAATATTTGTGTGGTGAGCATGATGTTTGTTTCTTAGTCTTGGATGTTTTCTATGTATTTACATAAGTATTTATCTCTATTAAATATATCGTCATCTAGTACCCATACCACAAGCCTTATTGAGCTTACTATGGGCCTAGATCGATTTGTGTAATATTGTCCTCTATTTTTATATTTTTATTTTATTTTAACGCCGTAAGGAGAGATCCTATCGGAAATAAAAGTACTGCTTATTGTTGTAAAGATCATTTTGACGTATCTAAGTTTTACCCCCATTTTTAGATGTTTTACTTGTAATACATACATATGTATCTACGTCATTTAATTTAATGCCTAGGAGAGATTAACGCGATTATGGAACAAAACAGTGTTGAATGTGTGTATGTATTGGGGGATCTAAATGCACATGCATATACGCCATTCTGTAATGAGATGCTGAGTTTCTGTAATGAACAAAAATGAATATGTGCTGACATAGAACGTTTAGGCATAAACTCAGGCATGTGCCTGAGTTTAAAAATCTTCCTACTTTCGTTCATTTCGTGATGAAGGGGGCCAGATCCCGGTTTCCCACTGTTAAGCCACAGTTGAAATTTAAGTCGCGCCTCTGTATGTGCCACCCTTACATGTTTGTTCCAGCCCGTAACCTGTCGTTTTTTACAGGAGGTTCTTAAGTCGCTACTAAGGGCAGCAGCCTCGCTTAATGCTATTATAATTTTATTATAAATACAATCTAAAATCTTCCTATGGCCTAAGTTATCACAGTTCACATCACAGTATTCGTAGAGTTTGGCAGGTACATCAATATCTTTTAATTTAATGTGGCATAATTCAGCATACCTCTTTACCTCCTCCGGTAGACGGTTACTCCATCTTACTGTATTACATTCAATTTTGTCGGGTAATACATTTTTCTGTTTTATAAGCCGCAGGTTACATTCAACAACATTTTTGAGCCGTGAGCTTCACTAACATATGTATATGTATACATATGTTAGTGAAGCTCACGGCTCAAAAATATGGTTGGATCACTGCTTGGTTACCCAATCTGCCGACAGTACTAAAACGAGCGTGAAAGTACATTATGATGTCTTATGGTCAGATCATTTCCCGGTTGTTGTTGAATGTAACCTGCGGCTTATAAAACAGAAAAATGTATTACCCGACAAAATTGAATGTAATACAGTAAGATGGAGTAACCGTCTACCGGAGGAGGTAAAGAGGTATGCTGAATTATGCCACATTAAATTAAAAGATATTGATGTACCTGCCAAACTCTACGAATACTGTGATGTGAACTGTGATAACTTAGGCCATAGGAAGATTTTAGATTGTATTTATAATAAAATTATAATAGCATTGAGCGAGGCTGCTGCCCTTAGTAGCGACTTAAGAACCTCCTGTAAAAAACGACAGGTTACGGGCTGGAACAAACATGTAAGGGTGGCACATACAGAGGCGCGACTTAAATTTCAACTGTGGCTTAACAGTGGGAAACCGGGATCTGGCCCCCTTCATCACGAAATGAACGAAAGTAGGAAGATTTTTAAGTCAAAACTGAAGTGGTTTCAGGATAATCAAGAACAAATAGCTATGGACATATTGGCATCACATCATAAGGAGAAAGATTTTAATAAATTCTGGAAGTCCACTAACAAGCTCAATACCAGACCTAGCCTACCTGTGTCGGTTGACGGAATTGCGGAACAGAAAGGTATTGCTAACATATTTTGTGAGCATTTCAAGGTAAAATCGTCTTCATCTCCTTCACATCGGATGAGCAAGGCTAAGCTTCGTCGTTGTGGTATCAGGAGACAAGTTTTACCGCCCAGGACGTGGCCACAGTAATTAAACGAATGTCTCGAGGAAAGTCACCGGGTCACGACGGGCTCAGCGTCGAACATCTGAAAAATGCTGGCGTGCACTTGCCCAGAATATAAGCTATGTTCTATACTCTCTGTGTTAGACATGGATACCTTCCAGATGAGATGATGAAGACTATTGTAGTGCCGATTTTAAAGAACAGAACAGGCGACATATCAGGCAGAAATAACTATAGACCGATTTCGCTAGCAACTATAATTGCGAAGGTATTTGACGGTCTGCTCAACGCTCAGCTCAGCGCCCATCTCCGTTTGAATGACGCACAGTTTGGCTTTAGACCAGGACTATCAACGGAAAGTGCAATTCTGGGCCTTAAGCACACCGTCAAGTATTATACAGATCGTAGAAAGAATGTGTACGCCTGCTTTCTAGACCTTTCAAAGGATTTTGACCTGGTACCTTATGATATATTGTGGGATAAGTGCCGGCAATCTAACCTACCGGAAGAAATTGTTAATATTTTCAAATATTGGTACGAGCATCAAATCAACAAAGTGAAGTGGGGAAGTGAATTCTCGGACGCATACCGGATGGAATGCGGAGTCAGGCAGGGGGGGTTGACATCACCTAAGTTGTTTAACCTGTATGTAAATGAGCTGGTCGGTGAACTCAGCAGCATGCATGCGGGGTGCTATGTTGATGGGAAAAGCTGCAACAACATCAGCTATGCAGACGACATGGTGTTGCTGAGTCCATCGCCAGGGGGGTTGAAGAGACTGCTTGAAGCATGTGAGCAATACGCAGATAGACATGGTCTCAAATATAATGTCAGAAAAAGTGAGATAATGATCTTCAAGACCGGTAATAAACTACCGAGTATTGTACCGGCCCTGAAACTATATGGCAAAGCACTGAATAGGGTGACCAGCTTCAAATACCTAGGTCACACAGTAACAGAGGACCTGAGGGATGACCTGGACATAGAGAGGGAGCGCAGGGCTTTGGCGGTCCGGGCGAATATGTTGGCTCGTAGGTTTGCACTTTGTACGAAGCCAGTAAAAATCACATTATTTAAGGCATATTGTCAATTCTTCTACACGTGCAGCCTATGGGTCAACTATACCCAAAAGACTCTCAATGCCCTGCGTGTCCAGTATAACAATGCCTTTAGGATGCTGCTGGGGCTGCCGCGCTTTTGTAGTGCGTCAGGAATGTTTGTCGAGGCGCGCACTGATGGATTCCATGCCATCATGCGTAAGAGAACGGCCTCATTACTCAGCAGAACGCGTAACAGCTCCAACAGCATCCTAGAGGTCATTGCGGGTCGGCTCGACGGGCCTATACTCCAACACTGGGTGAGTGTAGTAACTGGCACTCTGAAAGTGTGTGGAAAAGTGAGCCGTACCACAGACAGGCCTATTTATATGAATAAGTTTAGTATAGAATTAAGTGTAATAAGTAAATAACATAGATTAAGTACCTAATTTTATTTGATACTAACAAAATATGGATCCTTTTGTGTTCTGAAATAAAAGATATATTATTATTATTATTATTAATTCGTTGTTAGAAGATGAATTTGTATCAATAAGTCGGGGATATCGTGAGCCATAAAGGTCATTCACCCACTGTCAAGTATTAATCAAATGACCGAATACTTACCTAGTCTTCAGAATGAACTTGGCTCTTTAAATAAATGTCACCTTACATATTACATTACATTCATTCAAACATATTTGAAGATGATACTGCCTCCGAATCCTCATTCCCGTGATGTGGAATGAGGACTTGGAGACAGTACTGACTGTCAGGAACCAGAAATAGCAGCCTTAACAAATTGAATCCAAACACGACTGCCTTACTATTTCTGGTCCCTGAGTTCCAGTAATAATCAAAGTCCTCATTCCATCACCAGATTATGAAACCAAGTTGGCGAAACCAGCTCATCATCCTTAACAAATTACTTCCAAACACGACTGCCTTACTATTGCTGGTTCCTGAGTTCCAGTACTCAACCAAGTCCTCATTCCATCACCAGCCCATGACACCAAGCTTGTAAACCAGCTTATGAATTCATCTTTGCAATATTAGTTCAAGCACGACTGCTGTACGATTATTTCTCATAGACTCAGGTAGCAAGCTATTTTAGACAAAATAAACAGAAAATTATTAGATTAAAAAAAAACATTACTGTTTCCCTAGGACGGACAAATGGATAGTCGAGACGGACATACCACACCAGTAGGTGAAGTTGAATAAAAGCTTTTACTTACTTTTGTAATTTCATCCCACGCAATTCAGCACCCACGCAGGCACTATTTTTCGAAAAATACTGTGCAACCATAATAAGTAACGTCCACTTTAGGTAAGTTGTCAGATTGGCCTTTGACAAATCCCAAATTCATGATAAAACTACATGATTATTGATTTCATACTATATACATAAACAATAAACATACATAATTTTATATTTTGTTATATTTCAACAGCATCAACTGGTGTAAGAAGAAAATAAGAATAAGAAATCACTTTGCGACTGTGAGGTAGAGCGGCTGCCCTTTCAGTATATAACAAGGGTGTATAACAAGGTACTCAGAGGGCTGCCCGAACTCAGACTGACTGCGAGTCATAGAGTGACGTCATCATAAGCGCAGATACCGTAAGACTATTCACAAAGCGTTTCAGAGCCTCTAGTTTAAGTTTTGATAGTTTTCGAATACTTTTATAGTTTCAGTTTTCTTCCATACATTTACAAGCAGCGCCTCTAGCGGAAACTATCATGAACTAAAATTGGTAGTATGAGTTATTTCAAATCGTAGTTTTCGAAAACGAAATAAGTTTACGTGTAAATAATACCTTTTTGGTAGTACGAGTTACATGTTTTACAGATCTTTGGTAGTAAACTTCAACGAATTCGAAAACTTTTATAGTTTTTGCTCTCACCGAAAATTTGTAGGTGAAAAGTGTTTTTTTGTTGGTTAGAATCTAATTAGAATTTAATTTCGAGTCTAATTGGTGGCGATCAGTGGCAATGCGATCATATTTTGCGTGGCGAATGGCTGCAGAGGCAGAGGAAGCTGAGCGTCGCGAGCAGGAGCGACAAGAACTAAGATCACGGCGGGAGAGTTTGACCATCGACTCTATTTCCGATACCCATTTTATTCAGCGGTATCGGCTTAATAAAGCTGCGTATGAGTATCTTTGTGATCCTCTAAGAACATGTGGTAACCTCAGGAGCTCACAAAGGGTATCATTAGAGTCTAAGATACGCTCGTGCGAGACATTTTTAATTTTATAATAAATAAAAGCTTGTAAACACAATTTTTGTTTCGTTTTGATAAATTGGCAGTTTGTGAGAGTTGACACTTGACATTGACAACGTCTAACGAAAATCAAAACTTCAAAATGACAGGTGTGTTTGCCCTTTCTTTTTACACGTGCTAGAAAGAGATAAAGTATGTAGAGTGAAGTTCGCACAATCGAGTTTTACCATAAACGATATCGTGTGAACTATAATCAAAAAATATAACTCATACTACCAATTCAGTTGGAAACTAATAGTTTGGCGTGCTTACGATTTCTATCAACGTTTACGTATTTTGCAAACCCGTACTAGAGGCACAGAAATGCCCGAAATGTTTTTGGTCATAACTTCGGTAATACTGTGACCATTACAACGAAACAAAGCCTGTTGTAGTGTCCACAACCCTGGCTTTAATAATAAGTGTTGCTTTTTGCAAAATCCGACACCTTAGCCTTATTCATTATTAGTAAGAACTTCATAATACTTCTTTTTCCTGTCCGTCACAAAAGCGTGCACCAATGGAGATATCAAGGATCTTTCATTGTATCTTCAAACATCAGCATGAACTGTAAAAACCTGGTTAAACAGCATTGGACAATTCCTGAATGTTCCATCACCAAAAAAGTCCTTTAGAGTCGCTATTTTATCTCGCAGCCTCATCAGATTAATGCATGTTATTCAGACAAAACACGGGGTACATCTAGGCTAGTATATTTTACTTACTTTCATAGTGTCATGTCCTATGGTATCTTGAAAGTCATTTAGTCAGTTGAAATCAGTGGGGTTCGCAGGGTAGGATCTTCTTTATCAAGTACATTGGGCGTCGCTTGAGGAACCGAGGATTGGGGCTTTCCTGGTCCAGAGGATCTCACTCGTTGTGCAGATTCTTAGGGCGGTTTGTTTGTAAATTATTTTTGTATAATTTGTATTATTTATTATTTTGTGACGAAGCATCGTGTGGATTTTTGGCAATTTTTATTTTATTGGTATTAGAATGTTTTAGTTTGTTAGATTATGTGTCATATAATAAACTTTGTATAAGAAAAATAAATGTTTAATTTATTTGCAAAAAAATACATTGTATCTGCATTTGAAATTCAATCCTGATTACACTTAGGATCAACAGCACTTCTTATCTAGGTATATTGAATGAAAAAAACAAAGGTATAAATGCCGCGTTGTTGGGAAATGTAAATTGAAACATACCATGTTGTTAACGATAATTGTAACTGGAAAAGCGTGAGATAGAAATGTAACATAATGTAATACGAACTTAGTAATTAAATGATAACGCAAAATAGAACTTGTCGGTTAACCACTTAACACAGTAAGTTAAAACTAGCAAAAATGTTTTCAGGGTTCCTTCACGTAATAGAATACTTGCGTTGCCGGTTGTGGGGCCCCTCCAGGCTGTACTGTTACTGCAGTTGGCAGCCTCATCACTGCGACCACCTGTTCACATAACCACTTTCTAAGCCTTTTATTGCATTTTGTGCGGATGAAATACCTATCCTAGCACTAATACTAGTAACACTAAAACTGCGAAGATGATTATGATCCCATGATTTTGCACTTGTGTTTCGACTGACGTTCCATTCTGCGCGACCACAACTTCCTCTTTACTTATGGTATTGCCCATTTTTCTGATCTGAGTGTATAAAGATACTCGAAAGTACTGTTAGTGCTGCAGATGTAATTCAAATAGTAGATACATTAATAACACCCATAAAGAATTTATATTATTATTTTGCCCCAAAAATTTTTTTCGCTGTATTTGTATTTAACAAACAACAAATTAAGACGATTTTTAGACGATTTCTTAACATTTCGTCGCCAGCGCGTAGTGCGGGGTTCAGTAGGTTGACTTTTTTCTGTATTATCTAGACAAAAATGAATCTTACGGCTGCTACCTGATTTATTATTTAACTTATAACTAGAAAATTTAGTTATGACATCACGACTTTCCGATACCTTCGTCTCTTCGTTGCGCATGTTAAGAGTATAGGCTGGTTTCAATCGTTCAATTGATATTAAAGACGTTCTACCTGGTAATTGAATCTGAAAAACTTTAATCCTTTCTCTACAACACAGGGTAAGGTCCATCATAAGGGGGTTCCATCTAAGCCCGGATGAACAAAAATTGTGTGCGGATCCCTGCTTTTCTACGGTTTAGGATGGTTTAGGTCTGTAATTATTACCGATAATATTTCGCAACTGCTCTACATATTCGTATGAGTCGTATGATCAAGAAACTTGGCCATCGTAGAAATCGCCTGGTAGTCGTAATTATTTTCCGTAGGTTATTTCCGCGGCACTAACATCATTATCTGTTCGAGGTACTCTGCGTAACCCTAAAAGGACATTTGGAAGTTCTTCTACCCATGATCTGTTCACTAATCTCGCCATTGGAGCGGCCTTTAAGGATCTTTGCCATATCTCAACTACCCCATTGCTTTGGGGGTGGTATGGGGTTGTGCGTATCTTCTCTACTCCTAAATATTTCATGAGCTCTTTAAACAAATTACTCTCCATCTGCCGGCCTTGATCAGATGTAAAAAAACGGGATTTTCGAAACGCACTATCCATCCTTCGTACACAACTTTCGCTATTATCTTTGCTTCAATGTCTTTCACCGGGAAAGCTTCAGGCCAGTCTGTACTTCGGTTTATCATTGTCACGAGGTATTTGTATCCATCAGGGGAGATCCTAAGAGTAAGTGCTCAAAACGGCCTGACTTCGGAAATTGTTGACAATTAGATACTGTATCTTTGTACCTTCGAACGTTGACATTCCATACACGATTTAGCCAAAACACTGACGTCCTTATTCATGCTCGGCCAGAAATATCTTTGGGTACCTAATCATTTTTCGCGTTGTGCGAATACCGGGGTGACTCAAATTATGTACCATTTCAAAAGCAATACGTCTAATTTTTTCTGGTAAATAAGGTCTTACTACGTTGGTAGAGGTTTCGAAAATTAATGTCGCTTGACTCTCTGGCAAAATGAATACAAATCTTTAATTTAAAAGTACTGTCATTTGCTTCAAACATGTGGGACATGTTATTGTTACAATGCGAGCCAACATGTCGGCGACGACCACGTCATCGTCCCCGCTCACGTGTCGAATATCCGTTGTGAACTCACTAACGTACTTACATTAACTGTCGAGTTCTTCTCGGGATCTCTTTATCTGTGCTACCAAGTTTTTGAAAATGAAAGTCAAAGGTTAAGGATCTGTAAAAATCGTAAGCGTTTCCTTCGATCATATTGCGAAAACATTCAACCGACTCATAAATAGCTAAGAACTCACGGTCACGGACCGTAAGTTGTTATAGCTATAAATAGAATAAGGTACTACTTTTTTTTTGCGTAACAGATAATGATTTGGAAAAATATTCTAGAGGTTTCCAGGTTTTACCTACTCGAAGCTGTAACACAGAACCTATCGAAGCCTTTGAAGCATATGTCATGAGTGCTCAACTAGTGTTCGGTAATGGATATACTAAGAGCAACGAGTAGCAACGCTGCGTACTTTGACCCCTGTTTACGTTGCATAAACGCATTTTCCGCTTTTTCGTTTCATTGAATCTCTGTCTTGTCCCTCTTTTTGTTTTATGCAGATACTTGTTAAGTTCGGCTTGAGAATCTATTGCGTGAGGTAAATGCGACCGATACAAATTTACCATCCCTAGAAACTTCTCAGCTGTTTGATCGTTTTGGATTTCGGAAAATCTAAAATGGCTTTTACCTCCAACGGCCTTAGAAACTTCATAACCTAAGAACTCTACTTTAGACTGACCAAAACAACATTTGGATAAGTTGATAGCTAGACCATATTTATCTAAGCGTTCAAAAACTCGCCGTAAATGCTCTCTATGTTGCCTATCTGAATCGCTTGACACTATTACGTCATCAATATATGTGGATAGAAAGTCCAAGCCAGAAAAACGGTGTGCTCAACAAATCTCTGAAAAAATTGAGCGGCATTACGCAGTTCGAGGGGAATCCTGGGAAACTCAACCCGAAAGGTGTCGTTACTCTGGTCTTCTCTACATCTTCAGAAGAGACTGGTAAAATATGGTACGCTCTATTTATATCAATTCTGGTAAATACATCACGTCGGGGTCACCAATGTTGAGGTCCGCTCCACCCTGGTTGAACTGGTCACAGGAAGATGCATAGAATATGAAAAACACAGAGTGAAGTTACTGAATGTTTAATGTAGAGTCCACACAATTAATTACAATAGAAATTGGCACATGACGTGAATAGTAAGAAGAACGCGGCTGAGTGCTAAATAGGCAGGGAGATAACTGTTATTTTGTGACTGAACTGAAGTGGCTTCGGCGCGCCGCCGCCGCCGCCGGGCACAGCCGCGAGGTTGATTGCTGACTTCAGCAAAGTGTAAATGTGTGTGTACGTGTGGCGCTACAGCATGTTAAAGCGACTTTGTCGAAAAAGGGATATTACAATGTTCAAGATTACTTAAATGATGGGACTGCATGGGGTAAATTAGCTCAACCTCGCTGTTAATAATTTTGTTAATATTTATTCCTGCTTATTGATTATAATAATTAATATTGTGATATTTGTATAAGTTAAGCACAACCAATTTTTAAAAGAGATCTAAAAATCAATATGTGGGAGTTTCGATGCCCTACTTCTCCCACAGTGGTCCATTGTAGAGAAGAGGCAAAAAATGACGTTTGCTAAGTAGGTATATGTCTACAGTAATAAAGAAATTTTGACTTTGACTTTCCCTAGTAAGAAATGTTTATATTTGGGCGGAACCTTCACATTTTTCACGTCGTTACAAACAATCTTAGGAACACCCACAGAGCATTGAATATTAGCGAGAGGGCAAGCCGCCGCGTAACGGCTGACTATTGTATGCCCAGTGTGCATACAGTGCATTCATTTGTAGGCTTGCGCATAACCGCTCGCGATCGGGTTCGGTCAATTTAGCTCACCGCTCCTCAAAGAACCAGTTCCGTGTTTACGCTCTTTTAGCTCTTTCCGCTCCCGAGTCCGTGTCGTCGTGAACCAGAGAGATATAGACATATTGATCGCAGCTCGCACGCGAAACACGATCTCTTGTTATGTCAGTTACTATAGGCTAGGCAAGGCAAGGCTATTTTGATGTTACTCTCTTTACTTTTCAATTGTGCATAGATGCACACGTCGTAACGTACCCGTAGTAACAATTCATCCATTGTTTGTCATTATAAATGAAGAAATAAGTATATGATAAAACAATTCGAATAGACAGCTTGAAGGATTCAAATTATTTCAAATATGTTTAGATCACATCTTAGAATTATGAATAATAAATACTTTGATTTAAAAGTTAAAACACTTGTGATGTATATTATGTAGTATGTAAACCTAGGTAACGTGAACGTCCGTCAATGATAAAGTTGACATATTCATATTATATTACTATTCGAACCAAACCTACAAAATAAAACTCCAACTCGAACAATGCAATAAACAACGTCTACGCTCGCGAGCGCTCGGCTAAACTCAGCATCCGTTCCGTCCGAGTCTGCCAAATAGTGAGCGACATTCGACACTGTCGGTTCTAAAAATCGATCGATCTGGAAGTGAGCTGCCGAGCGTAGTGGTCAGTGAGCTGGAACGCTCACTTCGTTTGTGGGATCCACAGAGTACCTTGTGTGGGATCGATCAAAAGATCTGTGTCGCTCGCGAGCTACGCGAGCCTATTCATTTGCTCTCAGCGAGTGCACGCGCCGATCGCCTTAGAAAACTGACAACAATGAGGTTTTTTTCTCAGAAAATACCGATAGATGGCGCTGTGTAAGTTACTTTTTGAGGTCAGTGCCGCGTGGACCGTACATTTTCATTTTAACATCTAACTCGGACGAGTAAAGGTGTCGTCATTACGGCGCTATTTGCATGTCAGCGAGGTGACATTTTACTCGGCCGGGTTATATTATACGGTCCACACTACACAGACAGACTATAGAATGACTCCGCCGCCGCGCCGCGCCGTCGGCCGTCAGCAGTTCGATGACGCTGGCAAATGATATGGTCTGTTAACTTTGTTGTTTTCTCGGTGACTTGACTGAGTGACGTTTGAAATTCCGTTCATATGGCTGGCTCGGATTTTAGTGTTTGTTTGTTGTTGAGTTTTCAGTTTTGTTACGAAAGTGACCAATTTAGTCGCCTTGGGGGGGGCCCCATCCCCCTGACGCTACTCCCATTACAAGGTATGCACCGTTCTTGAGAAAATTATCTTTTTGTATCCTCATTTTTGAGGTTATGTTTAAATAAATTTGCTACGAAAGTAACCAATTTCGCATTATTATTTCGAAATCGTCTTGAGGGGGGGGAGGGGGGGCCCCATCCTCCTGATACTACTCCCATTACAAGGTAATGAACCGTTCTTGAGAATATTAACTTTTTATAACCTCATTTTTGAGGTTATGTTTACATAACTTCGCTACGAAAGTGACCTATTTCGCATTATTATTTCGAAATCGCCTTAGCTCCGGCTACTATGGCCTATTAAAAAGGCAAGTATTTAATCGCACATTAAAAATAATGATTTTCACAGCAAAAAAGGATCTCCAAAAACCCTATTTTTGTTTTAAGTATTTTTGTTGTTCTTACATGTTCAACCTTATACGAAGGATAAAGGGGGCTTCGCTTCGCTCACCCCCTTTACCCTTCACCTAAGCTACCGCAGTATTTTGCCCTGAATGCCCATTTGTACATTTCATTATCGCTTTTTATCTGATTTGAGGTTAGAAACTATTTTTATTTAAACTCGATAAATATGCATTACCTTGTAATAAGAGTGGTAGTGTTACAATCAGGGAGCCAGCCCCTACCAGATTTAACCCCTTTTACCCCCTTCTCCTGCGAAACGATTCTAGACCCAAGCCGAATTCTCCTTATCAGATCCCGAGCTCCGGCTGGTAGTAGCTGACACAAATAGTAACTCTTGTGCATGTGGAGCTGGATTCCAAGGAAAATATGAAGGTACTGCATGTTTTTTCAAGGTGTTTTTATAATCTGGAAAAACAATAAGACATTATTTTTCTGGGTGGTGCTTATTGTTGCAATGCATATTTTATGTACATTTTATTTATGCGAGCGAACATGTCAGCCGTCAGCCAGAGAGCACAACTACATCAGAGCCAGAGGTATGTTATTTTTTGTAGCTTCTATAATGATGATCTAGCTATCTATCTATAGATGATGTAGATCTAGAGTACCTTATGCCATAAAAAGTCCACAAACTTACGGGGCTGGTAGTATGAATCCATGTAATCGGAGTTTTTGAAATGTAATGGGCATATTTGAAGGCAATGTCTGTTTTTAAATTTCTTCCTTAGTTTCACTGCTTTTATCCAAAGAGATCTTTGAGGTTCTTGTTTTGGAAAGCTATAACACCCATTATTCTTGCATTCAAGCACAACACAAACACGAGCCATCTTCTTTTTGTCGGTGTCCACTGTCCAGAAGGTGTCCAGCCAGAACAGTTATTTAATTTAAACGTAAAATTTGAGTCCAATCTTCCAACTTGAACAAAACTTGAACGACGACGTCTTTCGTTCCCAAAGAGATCACTCGGAAAAAAAACACGAAAAAAAGCCCACGGTATTCCCCATTCAATTCACAGATTAAAATCTCACCAGAGCAATACGTGCAGTGCTTTAGTACTGCACTTATTGCTCTGTGGTCTGCACTTCAGGTCTGCACAATGGCAATCTGAGTCTACGCGAGAAAAAGAATGGATTTGCCCAACGCCATCTGTTGGATTTTGCGGAAGCAGTGCTGAGAAAATACCTCATTAGCTTTATTTTCTATAATGCCGGCCTGTGCAGTTGTCCTATGTGAAAATCGCAGTGATTCGACAAATTTCCATAACAAGGGTATAACATTTCACAGGTAAATACTGAAAATACAATATTTCTTCAATAAAACAACATGATTAACGAAATATTCCGAGGAAGTAATGCTATTGAGTCACATCCAGATTCCGTCTCTCTCATACTCATTAGCGTTACCTACTAGCGAGAGAGACAGGAAATAAATGTAATGTCTCTGACGCTGTGTGTGCTGTGTACCGGCTTTATGAAACAATGTTCGCCTCATGCGCACGTATACAGCCACGTAATTGCTTTGCCTGTGTTTACCAATACGAGAGTAGGGCCTGGATAAATGTGTAAGTGGTTATTATGTGTGCGTGTTCGTTGTGTTTATTTAATGATACGTTGTGTGTGTGAATTCAGCTTGCGACAGTCGGTTTGCATACAAATAGGCTGAACGCCCTATCTCCTATGTTAAGTTATCTGTGGGAACACCGAACGAACGATTTCTGTGGCGGTGGAGAGAAGTTTTCTTGCTTTCATAGCAAGACCTTGTCAAAAGTCCTGTATCTTTGATTTTTGAAATTGTTGCATTGAAAACCCTCAGTATAGCAGGTAGTTCCTCTGATTTTTTCTTCCATTATCTCCCGTGGTCTAATGGGTTTCATGCTGGCTTCTCACACAGGAGATACAGGTTCGTTTCCTGACCATGTACCAATGAGATAATTAATTTATCTTAAAAACATTATCGGACGTTCGGACGGACACGGTAAGCAGCAGGTCCCGGCTACTATCGCTACGTAGTAGTGGCCGTAACGCCCGCGCTGAGCCAGCGTGGTGGAGTATGTCTTAACAATATGTCACTTATGTTGCCATAGATTATTTTTAGTATTTCCTGACAAGGTATTTTTACATAGTTTATTAATCTTCATTGTGCCATCTGTGATTGTGCCAGTACACTTGGTTTTCATTCGTAAGTGGCATTCCCATATGATTTCTCCGGTTTTTTTATACGTTTATTTCAGTTAGTATCGGGCTTTCGTACCGTACACACACACACACACGTATTTTTTGCTTCTCGTGCATATAAACAGCTCCGGGTCAACGAGCCAAGGATGGAGAAGATATTGATGACTTAACCTATCGATAATTTTACCTGTCCGTAAACTCTTAACAATTATGGGAAAGTTTCTGATCAGGAGCGCATCAAGCTCCAACCTCAGCAACAAACGCGACAGAGAAGACAATCAAGATTGTCAACTAGCTAAACGCACAGCAATTATGGGAAAGTTTCTGATCAGGAGCGCATCAAGCTCCAACCTCAGCAACAAACGCGACAGAGAAGTCGACTAGTTGACAATCAAGATTGTCAACTAGCTAAACGCACAGCAACTCATATAAGTCTCAAAGATCCGCCCTCACGACGACTTGTAATGGTACACGAGAGTCGGTACATTTGATACTTCATTCTGCGTGATAGAGGGCTAGCCCAACGCCGCGCTGTTTTGAATACGAATCGGTTCAGATAACGTTTGGGGGTTTTGCGTAGCTAAGTGGCAAGTTAGCAAAAAAAAAACAGAGCCGACGCTTGGGATGGTTCGGAGAAGTTTACAGGTCAGTTTTTTTTGTCGCATTCCTGCGAGATGTGTAGAGATCAGAGCCGATTTGGCTGCGCGTTGAATAAAATTATGAATAACTAAATAATGAAAGGTTATTATGGAACGATACGGAGAAAGCTATTATGTTGATTGCAAATACACAATTGCGATTGAGGTATGATATGGAGAGTCTGACACCGCTAGTTTGGATAGCATTCTAGTGGTCTTTGCTACGCGCGTCTAGCGGTCGGGTATGCTTAATTAATCGCAACAAGCTTTTATTGGTCAGCGATCAACAGATTCTGTGTATCGGCAGTACCAAATGATTTGAGTGATCACCTACGGTTGATCATAGTGAATATGCGTACACACAATTTGTAGAACGGCGGATCTGCATGGCATGGTTGAAATTAGACCATGTGTAGTTAGTGATAAGAAGCTTCGCTTGGGCAGAGCGTGTTCGCAAAGGACGCATATAAATACGAGAGCGTGGGAGGGGAGAGCATTCAGTCTCAGCGTCTAGCTACTGTGACAGTCGTCTTTCACGAGTTCTAAACAGTTTTGTCTGCCGTGTTACGCGTCAGAACTATACGAAATTGTGATTGCGAAGTTTCAGTGGGTTTTCGTGAGTGTCTGAAGCGCCGAGATATACCTCGGTTCCTAACCTTTATATCAACCAACCCCAAATTCCAAAACTATCCTTGGGTCGTTAGAAAAGAACTTGTAAGTCAATTTTATCTGAGTCTGAGTCTGGGCTTGGAGCGACCCTAAATTCCTTTCTCCTTCACCATAGGGTTCCTGGATTGGCTCTTAGGATATTCGCGGGCTAATCCTCTCCTCATTCCTTTCGAGTAGCGAGTTTTGAAATTCCCACACACATAGTCATTAAACATTCAAGCACATTCAAATCAAACTCAACCATTTTCGAGTGGTGTCGATAATGGACGTGGTATAACACTAGGTTTTAGACTAGGCTAGACAGGAGTTTAGTTGCGGCTAAACCTAGGTTGGCAGGGCATAGGGAGACTGTTTGATCGATGAGGTTCCGCGGATGGAAATAACAAATTCAGAACAAAGTTAAACCGGTGTCAACACAGATAACATATCCTGTTGATATTTTGACATTTGAGTGTTGTCGGGGACGCGCGAAGAGATCAATTTACAGTCTAAGGTTCATTGTTTAGGTCCGGGTAGGTGTTTTGCATTGCCTTGGGTCAGGTTGGATTCAAGTTGCATCTTTAAATTAAATGTAAATTTCGCTGGAGGTCTAATGTGTAGGCTGAGTCGGTATATATGATTTGGCTCAGCCCAGGACGTGCTGTGGCTAGTGGAATTCATAGTTCGGTATTTATTGAACTATGCACTCCGCTTTGGTGTGGGTTAGATCTCCTAAAACAATAATGCTTGCGTTTCGATAACATCCAGCTCAAATTGCGCAGAGTTGAAGGTTTCAAAACGTTACGGACCTTTTGAGGTAACCGCTAGTTCAGAACCCATTTCGGAAAATCAAATCGCAATTGTGTAAACCGGTCTTTTCGGATCGTTATTGCCGTGAACCAAATATATAATTGGAACCACCACAAGCCGCTACTAGCGAGCACATGAAATATCATTGAGTACTCACGTCGTAAAACTACGACGGATATCTATACGATATCACAAACAAATATTATAAACTGTGGTCGACCACTAAAACAAAAGAAGTTCCAATCGCCCATATACACAAAAACCAATTGGTACCATCAACCATAAAATATAACAACGATCGTTTTGGCGCAATACACCGCTGACTGATGCGAATTACCGGCTCGCGGACATATGTGCTTTCTCTGTCTAACTTGAAACTGTAACTTCCTGAACCAAACTTCGTTCGACTATTGTACGCCTAACGAATTTCTCGACGAACGAGAAATTCAGACTTATCATTCTTAACTTACAAATCTTACAGCTGAATCGGGTCCTCTCATTTTGAGGTAGATAGAATAGACGATCATAGCTACTGATAGCGGCGGCGCGACCTTAGCCCTGGGGCCGTTACAGATTTCTGGTGCCGAGACCGAAGGATATCCTAGATAGTCTGATACCTAGGTATTCTAAAAGAATCAAGGTCTAACGCGTTACTTTAAAAAATAACACAACGTAGAAACGATTTTAAACAGTTCAGTTTTGTAAATAAGAAATAAGCAAAAAAAAGGGGCATTGGAATAATGGCCGGCCGGCTTAGAAAAAACGTTGGTCGGGTAGCACGAGACGTTTCACTTTCGCATACAAGTGAAATGGCGTCAGGGCAGGTGACGCAATTGTTATCTGAAATAGTGAATAGATTAGACAGTTTGGAAAGGGGTTCCAGCACGAGCAATGCTAGTAGGACTTCGGACAGACAGACTGATAGAAAGGAACTAGAGACGTTTGAACAATCGGTAGAAAAACGTCAATCATGCATTGTGAAAATGACACAGAAGTTGCCGACATTCGATGGGCGGAGTTCGGAAAATCCGATGATTTTCTTAAGAGATTTAAAGGCTTATATTAAAGTCTCGGGAGATAGTTCTAGGGCTTTGATATGGGCAACGGATAGTTTGGTAGGAATTGCAAAAGTTCGAATGAGCATATACAGAGACTCATGGCGAACCTATGATAATGAACAGGAATTAATTAAGCAAAGGTTCCTAACTGCGAAGTTTGATTCCAAGAAAGGTCAAAGTATGGAAGAATTCTTTGCCTCTCAATTGAATAGCATATATGAGCTTACGATACCGTTTACTGATACGGAGAAAATCAACACGATTTTCAGACAGTTGCCGCGTGATATTCAGGTAGCGTTTTTTGCTAGAAAGGAACCTATGACTATACGGGATGCGGTCGAGTTCCTTCGGCATTTAGAACGGAATGTCGATGGAGGATTAAGTGCGTTGCATGGTTCGGAACCTATGAATACGAATAACGTAAGGCGGGATAGCTACATGCGTGGGCAATATCGAGCTATGCGGGTAAATACGTTACGTTATAACGCGGTGAGTCGTAGGAATAATTATAACGCGGGAACGAAGGGGCGAAACGAATTTGGGACGCGCGGTCGCGGTTATTTTCGCGGTAGAGGTAGACAGCCTCAGGCTAGTTTCAAGGCGATAGAGTTCCAAAGGGGCAATGATGGTTCAGATAATACAGAGGCAGGGCAAAGTTCAAGTGACAGGAATAATGCGATAAATCAGAATTCAAAAAACTAGTGGACTCGCGCGGGTCGTTCGCGCTCAGATATTTATTACGGTTCGGGTGGACAGCCGATCAAATTGGAAAAAAAGCATAGACTGTATGATTTGTGTAATTTGGATTCGAACGTGGGTGTGAATGAATTTATTCAATTATTAGCGCATAAAGCGCATGGATATGCCGTGTGTTTAGAGGAAAAATCTAGATCGAATTGTATAGGCCGAAATGACAGGCGTTTACATACGATATTCAGAGACGACGATTCGACTGAGTGTGGGCGCGATTTATGTAGTACATTGACATTACCTGAGATAGATGTGCGTATTGGGAATATTGTTGTAAGGAGTTTGATTGATTCGGGGAGCGAAATCAGTGTAATAAGTCGGAGAGTGTACGAAGAAGTGTGCAGTCAATTGGGAAAACCGACGGAAATACCGATTCCAAGTTTGAGAATCACAGGTGCATTTGGAGTCAGTAAGGAAAAGGTTGATAAATTAGTAACGTTACCATTAACAATAGGTGAATGCGTTATCGATACTCCAATGCTAGTATTAACAAGGTTGCCTAAAGATTTAATTTTAGGGTTTGATTTTATACAACAGACGCGAGCCAGTTTAATGTGTGAGGGTAATAAGAGGCTAATTATACGAAGCGCCGGGCGGATGTGTGAAATACCATTAGGTATTGGCCCTAATCAGGACTCTTGCTGTTGTACAATGGAAGTACAGAACCAAGATACCTGTAGAAATATGATAGAGGAATATGTGAATAATTCATCAATACCTGTTGAACACAAAACAAAGTTATTGCCGATGTTAAATAAACATGCAGAGTTGTTTAGCGATAGGGTAGGTCGGACAAATAAATATATACATGAGATAAAAATGAGAGATGAAACGCCTTTCGTAAAACGAAGCTATCCCATACCGTTCGCATATCGCGATAAAGTAACAAAACGATTGGAAGAAATGGAAGTGATAGGTATTATTAGCAGGCAATCTACGGATTTCAGCAGTCCATTGACTTGTACATTAAAGAAATCAGGAGAGGTCCGTATTTTGCTAGATGCACGACAATTAAACACGGGAATGGTTGGTGAGGTTGAAACCACACCTTTAATGAGTGAGATATTGCAATCCGGGCGCCGGATAAACTACATAGGGGTTATTGATATCAAAGATGCGTATTTTTCTATAACATTATCAGACGAATCTAAACGATACACGGGTTTTGTATATCAAGGCAGAAGTTATGTTTACAACGTTTTACCTCAGGGGTTGAAAACCAGTGTGGGTTCATTTTCGAGGGCGATGGACTTAATTCTAGGGCCAGAGGTTAGGTCATATTGTTTAAATTTTGTTGACGATTTGGCAATTTTAACTGAGGGTGACTTCGAACAGCATTTGTCTCAAGTGGACACGGTTCTGAGTAAATTGAAAGACGCGGGCTTCACATGCAAACTAAAAAAATGCGAGTTCGCACAAAAAAAGGTCAAGTTATTGGGGCATATTTTGTCTACACAAGGTTTGCAGATGGACCCGGACAAAATTGAAACACTTAAATTATATCCGTCACCCAGAACTGTCAGGCAATTGAGGGCGTTTTTGGGGTTCATAAATTACTTACGGAGGTTTATAAAAAATTTTGGAATGTTAACACAGCCCTTGTACAATTTATTACGGTCTGGAGTTAAGTTCGTCTGGAGTGCGCACGTGCAGAGTGCTTTTGACGAGATAAAAAAACAATTCTCAGAAAGTATAATATTGAGTCAGCCATTGGCGGGAAAAACATATTATGTTCAATGTGACGCCAGCGCTATAGGAATTGGGGGCTATGTTTATCAATTAGATGATTCGGGCCAGGAACGAATTATAGGGTTCTGTTCGCAGGCATTTAAGGGTGCTCAGACGAGATGGGCTATCAGTGAACAAGAAATGTATGCAGTTATATACACCTTAAAGCGATTTGAGATATATTTGCGGGGAGAAAAAGTTATTATTAGAACTGATCATAAAAGTTTGACGTTCATTAAGTCGTGGACTTTATTAGGGACACGCGTAACTAGGTGGGTTATGTTTTTAGAGCAATTCGATTACGACATAGAATTTGTGCGAGGGACTGATAATCAAATTGCCGACACGCTAAGCAGGCAAATAGCGGGACCTGGAGGTATGATTGACAGTACAAATGTTCAGCCGGGGATATTCTGGTTTCAGGCATCGAATACCGCAAGTGTTATTTCGAGTTTACGGGACATTGCGAGATTACAAAGCGAAGATGAGCAGTTAAATCGAATTAGCGGTTGTATCAGACGTAGTGTCGTAGATACGGGAACAAGAGGTTTTGAAAATTACAAGCTAGTAGGTGATACGTTATATTTTCACGTGCCGAAGCGGAACGTACAGTTGCTAGTAATTCCGAAATCACTACAGGAGGAACTAATTTTACACATACATGAAGAAATAGGTCACTACGGCAGATATAAAATATTAGCACTGATGAAGGACAGATATTATTTTCTTCATATGAGTAGGGTGATTAGCGCGGTGATAAGAAGTTGTGACATATGTCAAAAGGTCAAACCAAGTACTAACAATACCGTTGGTCTTTGTACACCGGTGTTGGCGGAAAAGTTGGGTGAGAAAGTTTTCTCGGACCTTTATTGGCCATTGCCCGTAGGTAAATTCGGATATCTATATACATAGTCAGGTCATAAGTTCTGTCACATGTGCAATATGAAATAATTTAGACATGTTTATTATTTATGTAAACATTTGTATAGCAAAATGAACTTAATAAAACATAGATTCTTATGGTAATAAAGTTTATTCAAAATGACCCCCGCGATTTTGAATACAGGCCTTTATTCTGCGCGGCCAGTCGTCTATCGCAGCACGAACGAGGTCCATGTCAATATCGGCGGCTGCCTTAATCAAGGATGCCTTGAGTGACTCCAAATCAGGATGAGGCTTTGAGCAGGCCTTTTCCTCCAAGTGTTGCCATATCTTGTAATCTAACAGACTCAAATCTGGACTGGAGGAGGGCCAGTCTTCGTGCCGGATGAAGTCAATTTCACGCGCAGCCAGCCAGTCTTGTGTGCTTTTCGCTCTATGAGCTGGCGCAGAATCTTGTTGGAATACCCAGTGCCTGTTATTAAACATGGTATGAGAAACAGGTTCCACAAGGTTCTTGAGGACTGTATTTTGATACACAACTGCATTCGTTTTTACGCCTTTCTCACAAAAATGTACCTCAGTTAAGCCCCAATAAGAGACTCCCAACCAAACCATGAGCGAGGATGGAAAATGACCTCGTTGGACACGCGGAATACGGTTGCTCGCTTCTTCACTGCTGTGTGCGTACACCTTATCATTTTGTTTATTGTAGCTCTCTTCCACGGTGAAAATTTTTTCATCCGAAAAAAGAATTTCCCGATGCTTTATTCCCGCGTACCGCTTCAACAAAGCGCGGCATCTCTTCAGTCTCAGGTCCATTAAACGAGCGTCCAAACGATGCCCTGTTTTTCTTCGATATGCCCTAAGCCCTAAGTCTTCATTTAACACCCTTTTCACCGTGGTCCTGCTTAACCCCATCTGAAGGGCCAACAGTTTCTGCTTACGTATGGCATTTCTTTGAATTCGCGCCTTCACAGCTTTTATCACTGCTGGAGTCCTAACAGAGCGAGGGCGACCACTTCTTGACCTGTCATCTACACAAGAGTCTTCATTGTATCGTTTTATGATACGATAAACGAATCTTTTGGTTATATTCAAATTTTTCAGTAAGTCGAAAATCTGAATTGGCGCGTAACCGCAACGATGCAACGCAATAACTGCGACACGTTCTTCTTTAAGTGTCCACTCCATATAAAAAAATGAGGAAAATTCTAAAAAGTACACATTTTTATTTTCATGAAAAATTCAAAATTCGAATTCAATAAACTTTTTTGTGGCCAGCGTTCTAAATTCAAAAGTTTTTATTGTGTGACAGAACTTATGACCTGACTGTGTATATATGTGATTCAAGACGTGTACAGTAAAGTAATAAAATTACATCCAATGCGAAAAGCGACAGGTAGGAGCGTGCTCGCTTGTACAAAGAGATTTCATAGGGAAATACCTATCGAAACTATAATTACGGACTCAGGACCACAGTTCATATCGAAAGTTTGGGAATTTGGACTCAAACAGCTGGGGATTCGGGTCACTCATACGTCGGTGTATTGTCCAAATTCTAATAGCCTAGAAAGAGTGAATCGCGAGCTAGGTCGACTGATTAGAACTTATTGCGGCGGAAGTAATCGTAGTTGGGTCGACGTGTTACCGGACATTCAAAATTGCTATAATAATATCGAACACACAAGCACAGGCTTTGCGCCTAATGAGTTAGCGTTTGGTAGGCGGGAACCGTTAACTATTGACAAGGAATTAGGCGATGAATGGTTATTAGGCCATAGTGTGCGAGATACGGAACTGGTGCGGAACGTAGCGATAGAAAACTCTAAAAGTTCTAGTGAACGACGTAAGCGACAGGCGGACAAACGGCCTAAGTTAGAAGTCTATCGTATAGGTGATTATGTGAAACTTAAGACCTTTGTGCGTTCAAATAAAGAACATAAAATCATGCGGAAATTTTCATTGTTGTATAAAGGGCCTTATGTTATTTCGGCAGTGGTATATCCTAACTGTTATACTTTGGTAGATCCGGGTTCAAATGAGATATTGGGTGACTTCAATACTATAAATATAGCCAGGTATTATGTGAGGACGAATAAGGGCGTAGATAAATAAGATAGTGTATAAAAGTTATATAATTAAGCTGTAAGCTGTAAATTTGAATAACTATTTTGTAGACTTAAGGATCTCGCATGGTTTGGAAACAAAAAAAAAAACAAAAAACAATTTGTATATATATATAGTAATACGAATTAGGATAAGTTGCGGGTAAGCGAGGTTGTATAGTTAGATAGATAAATAAGATAAGACAGGAGAGAACTCAATCGAGTTGTGTAAATATTATATACATAATTGACAGATTCATCGGTCTGTGTACATGATTTGAGATGTCCGTACATATAGAGTAGATATGGATAAAGCATGGGTAGCATAGTGGTAATGAGATCCTTGCGCCATGTTAACTGAGATAAACAGTGTCTCAAGGTCTGGGAGGGGGCTGTAATGGTACACGAGAGTCGGTACATTTGATACTTAATTCTGCGTGATAGAGGGCTAGCCCAACGCCGCGCTGTTTTGAATACGAATCGGTTCAGATAACGTTTGGGGGTTTTGCGTAGCTAAGTGGCAAGTTAGCAAAAAAAAAAACAGAGCCGACGCTTGGGATGGTTCGGAGAAGTTTACAGGTCAGTTTTTTTTGTCGCATTCCTGCGAGATGTGTAGAGATCAGAGCCGATTTGGCTGCGCGTTGAATAAAATTATGAATAACTAAATAATGAAAGGTTATTATGGAACGATACGGAGAAAGCTATTATGTTGATTGCAAATACACAATTGCGATTGAGGTATGATATGGAGAGTCTGACACCGCTAGTTTGGATAGCATTCTAGTGGTCTTTGCTACGCGCGTCTAGCGGTCGGGTATGCTTAATTAATCGCAACAAGCTTTTATTGGTCAGCGATCAACAGATTCTGTGTATCGGCAGTACCAAATGATTTGAGTGATCACCTACGGTTGATCATAGTGAATATGCGTACACACAATTTGTAGAACGGCGGATCTGCATGGCATGGTTGAAATTAGACCCTGTGTAGTTAGTGATAAGAAGCTTCGCTTGGGCAGAGCGTGTTCGCAAAGGACGCATATAAATACGAGAGCGTGGGAGGGGAGAGCATTCAGTCTCAGCGTCTAGCTACTGTGACAGTCGTCTTTCACGAGTTCTAAACAGTTTTGTCTGCCGTGTTACGCGTCAGAACTATACGAAATTGTGATTGCGAAGTTTCAGTGGGTTTTCGTGAGTGTCTGAAGCGCCGAGATATACCTCGGTTCCTAACCTTTATATCAACCAACCCCAAATTCCAAAACTATCCTTGGGTCGTTAGAAAAGAACTTGTAAGTCAATTTTATCTGAGTCTGAGTCTGGGCTTGGAGCGACCCTAAATTCCTTTCTCCTTCACCATAGGGTTCCTGGATTGGCTCTTAGGATATTCGCGGGCTAATCCTCTCCTCATTCCTTTCGAGTAGCGAGTTTTGAAATTCCCACACACACAGTCATTAAACATTCAAGCACATTCAAATCAAACTCAACCATTTTCGAGTGGTGTCGATAATGGACGTGGTATAACACTAGGTTTTAGACTAGGCTAGACAGGAGTTTAGTTGCGGCTAAACCTAGGTTGGCAGGGCATAGGGAGACTGTTTGATCGATGAGGTTCCGCGGATGGAAATAACAAATTCAGAACAAAGTTAAACCGATGTCAACACAGATAACATATCCTGTTGATATTTTGACATTTGAGTGTTGTCGGGGACGCGCGAAGAGATCAATTTACAGTCTAAGGTTCATTGTTTAGGTCCGGGTAGGTGTTTTGCATTGCCTTGGGTCAGGTTGGATTCAAGTTGCATCTTTAAATTAAATGTAAATTTCGCTGGAGGTCTAATGTGTAGGCTGAGTCGGTATATATGATTTGGCTCAGCCCAGGACGTGCTGTGGCTAGTGGAATTCATAGTTCGGTATTTATTGAACTATGCACTCCGCTATGGTGTGGGTTAGATCTCCTAAAACAATAATGCTTGCGTTTCGATAACATCCAGCTCAAATTGCGCAGAGTTGAAGGTTTCAAAACGTTACGGACCTTTTGAGGTAACCGCTAGTTCAGAACCCATTTCGGAAAATCAAATCGCAATTGTGTAAACCGGTCTTTTCGGATCGTTATTGCCGTGAACCAAATATATAATTGGAACCACCACAAGCCGCTACTAGCGAGCACATGAAATATCATTGAGTACTCACGTCGTAAAACTACGACGGATATCTATACGATATCACAAACAAATATTATAAACTGTGGTCGACCACTAAAACAAAAGAAGTTCCAATCGCCCATATACACAAAAACCAATTGGTACCATCAACCATAAAATATAACAACGATCGTTTTGGCGCAATACACCGCTGACTGATGCGAATTACCGGCTCGCGGACATATATGCTTTCTCTGTCTAACTTAAAACTGTAACTTCCTGAACCAAACTTCGTTCGACTATTGTACGCCTAACGAATTTCTCGACGAACGAGAAATTCAGACTTATCATTCTTAACTTACAAATCTTACAGCTGAATCGGGTCCTCTCATTTTGAGGTAGATAGAATAGACGATCATAGCTACTGATAGCGGCGGCGCGACCTTAGCCCTGGGGCCGTTACAGACTAATCAATTCAGTGGTCTCAATGTCGACCAAATCAGCCAGCTATCTGAGCCCCAACGTGCTGCGACGTTACCCAGAAAAAAAAACACGAAAAGAGTGCAAATAATAATCATACAGATGCATGATGACTGGACACATGGAACAATCTCGAGGGTCATACAGATGCATGATGACTGGACACATGGAACAATCTCGAGGGTCATCGAAAAATTCAACAAGAATTTCAAATTGCACTATAAAGGAAGAAACAGAATATCTGTACAATATTATTCGCCTGAAGCCCATCAGACCATCAAAGAGGGCTTAGAGCTTGAAAAAGACGAATTCCATACCTTCACGAGAAAAGTGAAATAATAATAATAATAATAATAATACCTTGGACACCTTTTTACACACATTGATCTAGCCCCAAACTAGGATTCCCTGTATCTTGGGTACTAGACAACGATATATATACTTATATAGATAAATATTATACTTAGATAGATAAACAACCATGACTCGGGTACAAACATCCGTTCTCATCAAACAAATATTTGCCCCCACCGGGACTCGAACCCGGGACCCTTGGTTTCGTAGGCAGCGTCACTACCGACTCGGCCATTCGGGTCGTCTGATGAATGAAAATGATGCCTAAAGTGGTTATGAAGGGCCTACCAGCCAGCCTATTTTGAAGATACCCTCACAGAAGAACTGAGCCAAATTGGCTTCAATCAGCTCACCATTTAAACAAGCGCCGATTTGTCCTCCTTTCCTCGTCCAGCTGCCTGCTGGAACTGATGTAGTAAAGTTTCGCCAAATTAAGTATATCGTTAATTGTTCACAAAGATTTTCAGTTTAATGAACTGCAAACAGTAAGGAGGCTTTCCATCTCTAACTTTTTAGAAATGTTTGGAAAAGTGTGTGGTGGTATTTTTATTGAGGTGAAGGGTAAAGGGGATGAGCGAAGTGAAGCCCCCTTTATCTTTCGTGTTAGGTTAAACATGTAAGAGCAACAAAATAGTAGTTTATGTGACTGTACATAATGGAGGGCATTAATACTCGAGAGTGAATAATATCACTCAACAGTTTTAATGCCTAATTATGTACAGTTACATACACTAGTTTATCTACACACATATCATAAGCTCTCTTTGATGTGTTCAGGAACCGCATGTTTGACCGGCATTGTGGCTCTGCAGTTGTTTAGCTTGTTCTGTAGAGACAACAACCAACTTCACAGACAAACTAGGGGCGGCAATTTGAATGTCATAATAATATAAATTTGCGGAAATGATGTCCAAAAAATCAGTAGTGGGATTTTGAGTGACTCAGTGAGAGCTTTGCACTAACAATAGGTATTATTTTCTATTATTTGAATTGGTGGAGTAGGTACCCGTTTTAATATAATTGTCAACGAAATATTTTCTTAGAACAAATGTTCACAAGATATATTGTTGTAAAATATATGTTATTTGTAAAATATATACTAACTGACGAATGATTGGAAAACAAAGGACTTAACAAAAGGCCGATATCGAACACCCATCATAATGGGGACATATTTGTTTTCCAATTAGAATAGAATAGAATAGAATAGGCATTTATTCGCTGTATCAGCACAAACACAAGAATATAAAAGTATTACATGGAATGAAGTAGGTACTATTTAAAAATAAAATATAATTCAGCAATAAAACTACCCACTATTAGTACCCATAAACATTTGTGAGGGGTTTCGCTGCCATGTGCACATGCTGCGACAGCAAAAGGGTTCAGACTCAGCATAATGTCACAGGAAATCCTGTGACGCTGGTTTTCAGTCTCGGGCCCAGAAGATATAATATGATTTAAAATATTAATTTGTCCAGGTGGCAAGTGTAATAAATAAAATAAACTAAACTTAATATTGCTGGGAAGTGTGAGAATAACCTAGGCTAAGTACCTATTCTCAGAATAAATAAAAATTAAAAACAAATGAAATGTGCGGAATTAAGTTGTTAAAGAGAATTGTAAATTGCATGGTTGTTGCATGCAAATGTTTGGTGTGTTGAATTGTATTGTAAGTAACAATGTCAAATCATAGATACACAAGAAAATATAAAATTATAAAATTTAAATTAAATCACTACATTTGAATAAATAAGGATTTGAATAAATCTTAAGAATAAAATAAAATAAAATAAGCTGGAAAACGCGGCACGCAGCACCACGTCCGCGGTCGTGGCAGCACCACGTCCGCGGTCGTGGCAGCACCACGTCCGCGGTCGTGGCAGCATCAGGTACTCTGCTTTTGTTGCTCCAATAACTGTGCTCGAATTCGTCTTTTGAATATTGTTTTAAATTCAATTATGTGTCCGATTATTAGTCTTATACATTATTACTCAAAGCCGTTAGTAATATTTGGCAGGAGTATCGCAAGATTTCATTGATTTCAAGCATAAAGGTTGCCGGACACAATGTGACCATTTTATATTTCTTCGTTCTTTAAAAGGACTGGTATTTGGGTAGTAATAATTCAAAAATGGCATGCCCTATGCTCGGAGGCAGGCAACCGGTGACTCCGAGGCCAAGAGAACCTCTGTCTGCGTACCATCGTTGGCGCCCACCGCTACGTGAGGAACGCCATGATCCAGAGGGACCTAAGGTGTGAACCAGTGGACCGGTTCGTCCAGACTGCCGGGCGATGCGTCACCTGGTTGCCTAGCCGGCGATCACCTAATGGAATAGTTCACCTCATCCAGTGAGAAGACTACCGCCCGTGAGGGCCCCCCGATGACCTGTCCTCAGGAGTGGACAGAGGCAATTCTTTAGGAAGAGATCCGTTGATCTGACACTGACTCCTTACCCTCAGAAGGGTTGCGTGGGAAGACCCCCGATGCTGCTAATAATACTTTTGGAAGTGACTTCAGCACCGTTTGGGTTGAATGTTATCCCCAGAGGTACGTATCAATGTGATTAGAAGTGAAGAAACTATAGAATGTAGATAGGAACAATTAAAAATAATGACATGAAAAGGATTTTGACGTTAAATTTTATGACAGGACCAACGGAAGAGCTTTTTTTAATTATGAGGTACCGTTGTCACCTTTTCACTAGAATATAGCAAATGGGGACAAAAGGACACTTTTTAATTATTTTATTAGTCTGTTGTCCCCATTAAATGGGTACAGAGCTATGGGGGACAACGGGACTACAGGAAAGCGCGGCCTTTACCTTATCCAATGAAACATTAACTTCGAGGCAGGTTAAATTAAATTAAAATATCGATTCTCGAGATACATTTTATTACAGAAATAAATCCTTTGCATAGATAATTTAAATATTCTAACAATTCTTAAGCTATAAAAAATAAAATAAGGTATTCCCTATATACATGCGTAGTATCACCTCGGTTTAGGTATAATTATGACTTCCACTCCTTTCCCGAAGATACAAACAGTCACCGCATCACTGAAATTAGAAACTAATATCAACAAATAATTCGTCTACCCTGATTTATTAGTAGGCATATCGCATTTAGTTAGCGAATTGAAATATCAATTTAAACCACACCTTCTAATAATTCAACTCAAAATATTTCAAAATCAACCATTAATTTTGCTCTCTAAAAATATTTTACTTTGATTATGATTTCTTCAATAATCCTCATGTGATGATGATGATCATATTTTATCGCAACTGCTATATTTTTAGTTTTTTATCTAAATTTTATTTACCTGCTGTTATGAACAATATCCATTCCCTGCACATCAGCCACATCACTGAAGCTTTGACTGATAAACTCTAAGTTTATACCATAGACATCTAAACCCCATCTGCTCAAGGTGATTCTCTGGTCTATAGAAGTACTGAGGAGAAGATTGTTATCAATAAACTGCACTCCAGTTATTTCAGAACAGTGCCAATCTGCGCAGAAAATTTTCTTAATTTCTCTTGATGTTGTATTCAAGATATTTAAATGGATAGCATTGTCGTCGCCTCCAGTAGCAAAAACAATTTGGTCTTCTGATAGCGTTTTTGTACAAATGCTGTTAATGCCAGATTTGTTAGTAGTGGTTGTATAAAATGGTACCTTTGAAGAAATATCAAAGGTAGCATTTCTTAAATCTGTGACGTCCCAAAATGCAACTTCTCCTGTAGTTGTACAAGTGATTATAACATCTTTGTTTTCTATTTTGGTGTAATGTGTCTTCAGTATACAAGTCTTGTGGTACTTTACTTCGCCGATAAGTCTAAATGTACTGGTTTGTGTGGGATCATATTCAAGTTTAAAGAATCTTAGACAGGCATCAGAACATCCTGCAGTGATAATAAATTCTTTGCCATTGAATGTTATTATATCAACATCCATTATTCTGGTTTCAGGATCGAAATCCACTGTGGCGGTTCTCCATGTTTGATTTCCCTTTCTTTCTTTATCTGTGCCCTTTATTAGATAGTCAATTACTTCCTCTGATATTGCTACTGTTTTTTCGTCAACTGATTTAAATTGTAAGAATTTTATACAGATTTGGGCTCTACCTCCAGCTGATACCACTAATGTTTTATTATCATTTAGTTTACTAGTTTTCAGAGCTCTAACATTTGAGAGGTTCTTAAAAATTGCTGTGTCATACAATTTTAAATCTTCCAAAACTGAGATTCGAAGTGTCGTGTCTTCTCCACCAGAAATGACAACGGATATGTCTGTTTGTTGTAGGGATTTGAGACAATTGATTTCTTTAGTATGCAATCCATCAACAATGTTATCTGAAATTATTTTACTTAGCTGAAAGGTAGCAAAATGTACTTCAGCATTCTTCAAAAATATAACATCGATAAATACTTCAAACTTGCCATTGATTATTTCGAAATATCGAACAGCATCCCATGATCTGTGCCCTCCACCACAAGGGATCTCTAGAAGCTTGCCACTGTTTTTGATATCAAACACAACAAAATCTCTCTCTTGAAATCCGCAGATAATGTTTTCGTTTTTATCTAAAAACTTTTCAACCCATTTCAAGTTGATTTCTATACAGCTCATGTATTTCACATGAGCGTCTTCGTTTATAGCAAAGCGTTTGACTGTTCCATCTCTTCCTGTTGTCTTAATTTCATTATGCCTTATGGTAATGGATGTAGGACCATATCTGCCGTGGACTTTGTTGAAAGTCTTCAGAGGAGTCTCTTGTTCATAAACATAAATGTGTATGTTGCCACACCTGTCTCCTAATGCAAAGGTTCTATTTGTTGCATCAACCGCAGAAGCTGTCAGCCATCTTTCTTTACAAGGCGGAAGGAGGAAAATAGTAAGAACTTCAGTTTTATCTCCCTTTGAAGCTACAACAGTTATTTTCCCATCATCACTGCAGAACACCAAATATCTATTCCCAGCCCATTGCATTGATAAAATCTTTCCAATGTTCATTTTAGTGTTGATGACACTACACAAGGAAGGTTCTCCTTTGCAACTTTCAACTAAAATATCAAGATTTCCCATCATGTCTGCTATAGCAATCAGCTGTTTGCAAGATGATAAACACATCATTGTGTATGTTGATTCGTGTTTCAACAATTTGACACCGGTTACAGCTTTCAAATCTACATCATAGTAATGCAGTTCATCAGACTCGTTTAGAACTACGATGTTTCTTCTTGCAGTGAAGAAAATTTTTTTTGGTGCATCTAGCTCTAATATTTTAAACATCCCATACTCTTTGGCTATTGACAATGGATGTAATATAACTCCGCAATCTCCCCCACCAGTGACGAGGTTGGTTTCATCAGCATCTAAAGACCAGATGGATGCATTTTGATGAGATAAATTCTTTCTCAATAATTTCCCATTGACATTCCAGTAGCAGATGGCAGAGTCTTCCCCCACAGAGATAATCATATCATTTGTTATTATAGATCTCATGACTCGCGCTGAATGGCTATATACTTCGTGTTTGCATTGAATTTGAATGTTTTGCCAGTACTGCTTAGTGTTACACGGGTATGTCGCTGTGTTTGTTGGGCCCCAAATACGGACAGATCTGTCGTCTGATGTTGTTACTATTAGTTCCTTCTCTGGATTGCAGGCTATTGAGAATATTACACCCTGAAATATTTAAATTATTCATTTGATATTACTTGAATACAGATAGAAATTAAGATGTTGTCGCTGTGGTCTGTTACGAGGATCATCCTGGCAGAACCCAAGTAGCACAAAGCTGCATTATATAATTCCACACAAGGTCCACATCGGTTGATTAAGCACTTTTAACGACTTATTAGTGCCCACTAGGACTGCAATAGCTGCATAGGAAATATCGAGACCCAATATAATGCAATATTCGGTACTGCGATTCTATTAAGCGCTACTCAGACGCCACAGATTCACTGTTATTCAGCGTTTAGAAGCGTTGTACCCTATCAGCAAATAATGCAGTTTTATGAATAATGGCTCACAGGTGTACCTTTAAAAAAAAAGCATTTTAAGAGAGAACATACGAACCTCTATAACTCAAACAGACACGATGTGAATTCTATGAACAAAGATATAATGCTCTATGCTGCTTAAACGTGAACTTTTAAGTCATTACTCACTGATAGAGCATACTCGTATATCAGCATTAATATAGGCCAATATTGTACCAAGTGTGACCTTTTATGCAGTTACACAGCAGTGCACAGCGTTACATTGTGCCGGTCAATTCAGACCTGGGCTGAATAATGGAATTTAAGTCGGCATTAAGACTGCTGGTTGAGTTATAATTTACCATTATAAGCCATGGGTGGACATTTATAAAGCATTTAGCATTAAATTTAAGTTAACACTGACCACTCGTTTATCCGCCATTTTTAAGTACGTAACGCGTATTATTGTAAACATTTAGCTGTTATCCATTTAGTTTATATTAGAAAATATCGGATTGAACTGAATGAACTATATCATAAATAAATAAATATGTAAACAGCGCTTACATGTAAAAGTAATGTAAAAATGTAAATTTAAAAAAAAAACTTGCAAATAGCTTATTTTCTTTTCATTTTTTTTTCACGTCTTTGTAGATATTATAAGAGCGCGTGAAAATTTTGACCTAAATATGTATGGTATTTCACAATTAAGTTATATTCCCAATACAATTTTACACACAATTGATATAACTCTAAGTTTTACTCAACATTAACTTTATTATTTATACTTTATTATTTATCCACAAAATGGCAACCAAAACATCTTCATTTACACGCACAATATTACTTATCGCACTTCAACACTCTTATACAGATTATAAATAAAAAATGTGTTTCTGCATACCACAATTTCACTGATAATTTACTTTTAGCTTCGATAAAGCATTTATGATATCCACACATATTCCCATTCTGTGAATGAGTATGAGAACAGTTGCATATTAACTATAATTAGTACCACGTGCCTTGTTATTCAGGCAATGTTCAGCACTTGGAGTAGCTGTTGCCTTTATTAATGTTGATATAATGCTATTATAATTGAGTTGTACAGCAATGTGCCACGTAATTTATGCCCAAATTAAAGTTATATCAGCATATAATGCTGATATACAGCAATTTTTAGCAGCTAATGTGTCCAAGGTGTACCGTAAAAATGCTGGTACACAGAACTTTTGTGCTACTTGGGAAGCCTGGGAAATAAGGAATACAGGTCTGAGCTCAAATTGATGGCCATGGTCAGAGAAGATGTTCTCAGTGTGCAATAAAAAAAGTAAATTTTAAAATTGTTGATAATTTTGTTTAGTAATTTTCATAGGTATACAGATTTACAAAGAGTACTTAATCTAGCATACCTTGTGCCCTTTCAAGAAATGCATAGGCTTCTCATCCCTACTACAATGTATGATGACCTCGGAGTAAACAGTCCCGGAGAAGACCAGCACATCTCCCTGTAGCAGCAGCAGTAGACCACTGTACAAGATAGAATTGTGTTTACTCGGGAATGAGGTAAGGAGCTTCTGGGTTGAAGTGGTCCATGTCTGGAAGTGTTTATACATGTAGGTTAGTTATTTGTGCTTCTTGGTTCCACCTTAATTTGAACAGCTGTGCTTAATTTTTATTTGTAAGGTTATTTGTTGGAGTAATATTGCATTTAATTATATGACTCTACCCTACATATACCTATATTCATACCACTCTAAGGCTTTGAATAATAAAACTTGGGATGTATTCTAAATAACCAAAATAAAGAATGGAAAGGCAACTCTATAGACACAGGTCATGCCTCCATTGTAGAAACGTCAGGTGGAAAGTTGGCAATGCTATTGGCAAACAACGATCTGATAAAGAAGGAAATATGATTTGATTAGAAACAACGAATTCATACTGGAACAAGAGAAAATTGGGAAATAGAAACAGATAATACAACCAGTTTTAACTTGCTTCACAGATAGCTCAAGAGAGAGAGCACAAAACTAGCAGGAGCTGGTTTTTGCATCATGGACAGCAATAAACAAGACAAATCAATCAGACAAATTAGACTGGGAATTGGGTGAAATAGTCACGATAGAGGACCGATCACCCGCCTGTGGTTCAGCGGGAGTCGCACCTCATCATCATCATCATCATCAACTAACAATAATTTGTGGCAATTTCATACCCAGAAATAAAGAATCTGCTAATATTTATAAGAGTAATTCTAAATGTTACCTGGACAACATTATGTGCCGTTAACAATGCTATTTCATCCCCATTTAGCCATTGCCCATCGTGGAGCCAGTCATCACCAATAACTGGTTCAAACTGTAAAACAAGCCCATCCAAGTCATTTCCACATACTCTACGACCTTCAATAATAGCTACAGTGAACTGTTTACCACCAAAAACCAATATTTTCGAGTTATCTGAGGAAACTCGGAACCCGTATATCTTTTGTCCTTTTAGGGCTTGTAATTGCTGTTGCAAAGACTTAGTTTTCTTGTCGTATACGTAAATCCAACTGCCAATACCTAAAAAAAGCAAAAAGATTTCAAAATATTCATACAAAAATGTAAGAGGTACTGATTACTAAATACAAAACATAACCTCTAATTAACTTACCGGCCAAAATAAAGTCCCCAAATAACTTTACAGCGGTTACATCTGTTCGTATGAGCAATGTATTTGACTGTATTAATTGTTGTTTGTCTTCCATTGTTTAATTATTTAGCCTACAATTGCACAGGCTGGTGCATTTCTAAATATTCCAAAGAAAGATGAAATAATAATATTTATTGTTTACTACTCGGGCGAGCGCTAAGATGGCACCTGGCTCGATTGACGTATGTGCTAAGTACAGTGTATGCAGTACAGTTTTACATATTGCTAAATCGAAATTCGATAATAATTTACTTACAGACATATACATGTAAGAGTAAATGTATGAGAACCAAGCGTGTCAATTTTTTTGGGTAATATTTTATATAAGTACGCACGAATTTAGGAGGGAGAAGAGGGGAAGTGGAGGGTAGTCCCCCCCTACAATACTCCCTTTTGAGGAAAGCCATAGTTTTCATGATATCATGGTCCAAAGATTGAAGAAAATGTCTACTTTTTTGCATTTACTAGTGATGTAGAGGGGAAAAGGGGAAAAAAGGTACCAGGGGGATCTCCCCTCCTAGGAAACCCATATTTATAACTATTGCTTCTTCTCCAGCGCAACGTAGCGCGGCGACTGTCCCCGTGCAGCTCATCGCAGGCTCCCTCACTCGCCGTCACGCGGCCGCCGCGCTCCGCAGCGCTTTCGGCTCATAAAAAACACTCTAGGGAGTAGCCACAAGACTGCCCAGGAAGGACTGCCCATTTGTCGGTACAGTGTATGCAGTACAATTTTACATATTGCTAAATCGAAATTCGATAATAATTTACTTACAGACATATACATGTAAGAGTAAATGTATGAGAACCAAGCGTGTCAATTTTTTTGGGTAATATTTTATATAAGTACGCACGAATTTAGGAGGGAGAAGAGGGGAAGTGGAGGGTAGTCCCCCCTACAATACTCCCTTTTGAGGAAAGCCATAGTTTTCATGATATCATGGTCCAAAGATTGAAGAAAATGTCTACTTTTTTGCATTTACTAGTGATGTAGAGGGGAAAAGGGGAAAAAAGGTACCAGGGGGATCCCCCCTCCTAGGAAACGCATATTTATAACTATTGCTTCTTCTCCAGCGCAACGTAGCGCGGTGACTGTCCCCGTGCAGCTCATCGCAGGCTCCCTCACTCGCCGTCACGCGGCCGCCGCGCTCCGCAGCGCTTTCGGCTCATAAAAAACACTCTAGGGAGTAGCCACAAGACTGCCCAGGAAGGACTGCCCATTTGTCGGTTTTGGTACCGAACCTAACCTAATAGTAACCTATCCTGACTTAAGAATGGTAGGTTTAAGGCATCGATATAATTCAAGTCTGTGGTTTAATGGCACATTCACGATTTCACGCAGCAGGGAGAGGGAAAAAGTCATGATGGCGATAGGCATCCAAAATTCCAAAATGGCCGATGCTGTTTTCCACCGTTGCAATGTCTGTTGTCATTTGTAATAAAATCATGTACTTCAACGTTGGAGCATTTGATTGTGACATTTGACGGTCGAATTTTACAATGATGTATTGTATAAAAATTCAAAGTATTTAAATTGGTGCTAAATTGCTGTTCCTCACTTAGAAAATGGTATTAGAGGATAGCTAAGGACCCCCCATAACCACCTAAGTTCTCCAAACTTCAAACTTCGTGGGTACTTATATAAAACCCAACTAATTTTTTACTACCTAGGTACGTGACGTCACGAGCGCATTTTAAATCTGTAAATGAAAACAATTTATTTTTGTACACGTTTAGCCATTTATTAAATACTCCATTTTTACGTGACAGGGGGCAAAACCATCGCTGCAGCTATGGAGATTAAAGGTTTCCTCACGATGTTTTCCATCACATTAGAACGTTCAATCATCGATCGTGTTCTGTTGAATGCAACCATTGGTGTAGCACGCTAAACTGGCTGACAGTGAGTGACAGATAACGCACAATCAAAACCTAATATCGATTATGTACATTAGTAATATGTAATAATGTACTGTACACACTGTACTTTGCCCAAACGTCATTCAAGTCGGTGCCTTCTTAGCGCGCCAGTGTAGTACGCACACTTTTGACAATGGTGACAGTTTGACTGGGTGCGTTCCGATATGTTATGTACCTATATGATTGCATTACATAATTTTACGGATAGTTAACCTCCTAAGGCCCAGGGTTCCTAAAATCTCTCAGGAACTTAGAACCACTGTGCAATTTTTTGCTCATAATAAATATTTGCTGTCAGACCCAGAGCAACATTACCATATTACGTCAAAATTAGGACCTTTTTATGTCCATTACTATTTTAGCATATGCATTTAATATGTATGGAACCTTTTAGCGTAGGTAAGATTAACCTATCTTTTGTACAAAAAAATGTACTTTGGGTCTGAGTTACAATTCTATTAGCCCATCTTTTGTACAAAATTTTGTTCAATGGTTCTAGCTAACAATGAAATATTTAACTTTATAGAAAGTAAAACAATAATCAAATGAAAGGCAAAAGAATATAACAACTAGTATAATGAAATATTTAATAAGAAAAATAAATCACTCATCCGCGTATGATTCACCTGACATCGTGACCATTTTACGAAAATTAGAGGAATTGCTGCGGATCTGCTCGGAATTTGGGAAATGAATGGATTGCGGATGAAATGATCAATGTGGCCTTTTTAGACCCGATGTAACATCTATAGAAGATGATTTAAGCAGTGTCCGAGGTGTGTGCTCGCCTATACATTCCGATCCTGGAGCGGCAGATACGTCCACACGCACGGCACACATGTTGTGTCGCTGCTGATGCTGGTGGTGCGTGCGGACTGGGTGGTGGAGCATGTCGTTTCGCTCTTTTTACAGCCAGAGCATCGAACCAGGCCCTGTCGTGTCCAGTGCGATCTTCCGCGATGACTCTCCTCCAAGTTTCTCGGAAAGAGGCGACCTCTTTCCACCTGTTGGCTTCGATTTGAAACGCGGACATGTCGCGCCTGAAGCAATCCTTGAAACGCAACAGGGGTCGTCCGACTGGTCTCTTGGCGTGCGCGACTTCACTCAGGATAGTTTGCCGAGGCAAACGAGTGTGCACGTGTCCGTGCCACCGCAGCCCTCTCTGCTTTAGCATGGTGGTGATGCTGTGCAATTGTGCTGACTTGAGTGACGTGCACTTCCTCGTTTGAAATACGGTCCCTCGTTATGCCGAGTATGCTTCGAAGACTGACTGTCTTCGAAGGTGGAAGGTATTTACTCGATGTTCGTGTTTTGCGTACGAGGTCTGGGTTTCTGCTCCGTACAAGAGGGCGCTGAGGACACAAGCTTGGAATAAAAGCATTTTGGTTCTCATTGTAAGATGTTTATTGTCCCATACTCTTGTTCGCAGCTTCCCAAACATAGTGACCGCTTTGTCGATGCGAGAATCGATCTCCACGATAAGTGAAAGATCGCTTGACACTTGCGACCCCGAGTAGCAAAACCTGTCAATTAGCTCTAGAAAAGTACCCTCCAGTAAGATTGCTGGTGGTTCCGCATCCGCGTTCGCGTTGATCGATATAGTGAACATCGCGCACGCTCTTGAGAACTTGTCCATGAGGTACTGGAGTTCCTCTGCGCCATGTGAAACAAAAGCCATGTCGTTGGCAAATGGAAGACTGTCTATGAGCAAGTCCTCGCGAAACCCCTTTGACTTGGGTAGGGCGATGTTATAAAGTTTCCCATCATTCCTCGTAAGTTGATGGATACCCTGTTCAGCCTCGCCGAAAGCAACTTTCAAAAGCAGCGAGAAGAATATGCCGAACAGGGTAGGTGCCAAGTCGCAGCCCTTGCGGACACTTCTGCCATTGAACACAACAGCTCCCTTCATGTCCTCGTGGAATGACTTGATGGGACTCAAGAGCTTAGGCGGACATCCAACCCTTTCGAGCGCTGTGTATAGCCACTCTCTATTCACCTAGTTGAAGGCCTTTAAGGTCCACAAAGGGGATGCGTAGAGGGGATTGTTGCTCTCTCCTGAACCTGGCGCATAGTGAATATCATATCCACCGTAGAACGCTGTACGCGGAAGCCGCACTGAGCTTCGGGATATACGCGGTCGGCAAGTTTCTGGAGTTAGCTCAGGACTACACGGGTAAACGCTTTGCCAACAATGCTAAAAAGGGAAAAACCGCGGTACGAGTTACAATCGCGGCGGTCGTTTTTCCCATTGTATTGTTGTAAGGTGATAATATTAGCATCTCGCATATCCTGTGGCACGCTTCCTTCTTCCCAGAATTTGGAAAGGTGGTCATTCAGTGAAGCACAGGTAGGAGGCACTTTATTTTGAGGACTTCTGTGAGAATAAAGTCTTTCCGCATACCGCTCTTGAGCTGTATGACGGCTTAATGTAGTTCCTCTATCGTGGGTGGGTAGATTGCCATTTTCGGAATTAGATTCACTGCTTCTGGCTGTATGTCAACTGGAAAAGAGTAGAGGCTGGCTTTGTGTTCTACCCAACGATTGAGCTGATGGGTGTTATCGGTGATGATAATTCCATCAGCCTCTTTTAGAGACGTTGTTTTTTTAGGTAAAAGACCAAGAGCTCTTCTAATGCTTGGATACTTTGGCAGAGCTCTTCCCAGTATGCGTTAGCGATAAAACGCGCACTATCAGAGGGGTTGAGGCAATAGTTCAAGGCTGCTGAGCGTTTATCGTCAGTAAGGGGTTGCAGATACTCTTGATTTTCCAGGAACCAGTCTTAGGATTTAGTTTGTTGGTAGCCAAATACACTGCCGGCTGTGTCGGTGAAGAGGACTTTAATCCACCTATATAGGCGCGGTTTTGTTCCAGGTAGCTTGCTACAAAAAACCTCCAACGTGTCGGGGACTTTGTTCATGCTCAGACACATGTTCCTCTTTCCCGGGAGTTTAGAAGAGTGAATCTTTTTGGGAGCAAGGCAAGCCACTGTCACCAGGGAGTGATCACTGTCGCAGTCTGCGCTATGAAACGAGCGTGTATAGAGATTTTCTTTTAAGTCCTTCTTCCGAGTTAGGGCAAGATCGAGCTGATGCCAGTGTTTGGAGCACTGGAGCATACAAGGGATTTTTCGAAAAAACTTGCCTCTAAAATATATGTTGGTAACGCTCAGCTGGTGTTTAGAGCAAAACTCCAAGAAAAGTTGTCCGTTGTCATTTTTCTTTCCCACGCCCCGTGGTTACCTAGGCAATCAAGCCAGGAGATGGTGTCCTGTCCCACACGGGCATTGAAGTCTCTCGAAGAGAAGGAGAAATAGACGGGCTCCCGGATGCACTCCCCGCACAGCTTCGTCTAGTTGGTCGTAGAACTGGTCTTTGGCTAAAGTTGTTGAGGGAAGTGTCGAAGCATATTCTGAAATAATGGTGACGAATCCGCACGCGGTGTTAAGGCGCAGGAAAATTGTGCGCTCCGAGATACCCACAGGACTCTGAACCGCATACAATGTATTTTCTTTTCTTATAGGCAGGTGTTTGAGGCGCAGCGCCGGATTTCTAGTTTTGGCTAGTGTTCCGTACCCCCAAGCGAAACAAACCTACGTCGAGACGGACCAGTACCTCAAAGACCGAGGGCTTCTCAGCTTAAAGCGGGCGGTAACTGGTTAATGGATCAGCGATGGACCCTCCCACTGTCGAGAGTGACCCCTGTCGTCCACACCTATGCCCATTTGTGCGGAATTATAACCTGTCACTGTCCTAGCTAGCTGGTTATAGCTGGTGTGATCCACAGGAACGACGAGTCGATACGTGCGGTGCCAGTTCGGTTGCAGGAATCTGCGGCTTGCGGCTGACGGAGATGCCATACCGGCGGCTTATTCCCTAAAATTCAGCAATCAGCAGCTATTGCGCAGTGATCGCGCATTCATCGCGCGGTCGTTTGCAATGTGTCATACCAAATTCGTATTATCTAAAGTGATCGCTCGCTAATTGTTTGCTTTCTGCCAGTGTTGCTGCCAGGGCAATCTAGTTTGTGGCTACATAAAAAAATAAGCAGTTTTGTAAAATACAAACATTTTCGAAATGAATCTTTGCAGACTTTCATATTCTATGACTATTGATAATATAATATTATGATCATAGACAATGATATCGTTTCGATAAATTATGACATGACTACTTTGTACAAAACAAACTGTAAATAGTAATAACGTAGATTTTCATTCAATCGAATCTGAATTACGGAAAAATATAAACATTCATTGGGGAAACCATGATCAGACATTACAACTGCGGTGGTGTTGCCTACTCAGTAAAAGGCGATAAACACAGATTTATTTAAAATTTCTTGCTCGTTCGACTTCCAAAAGTAATAATCTAAAAACATACCAAAAGTAGCTAGATGTAGCTAGATTCGTTTTGGTGGCTAAAATTTATTATTTTTTGGCTAAAACCGTTGAAAATCCTCTAGATCTAGCAACAAAGTGGCTAAAACGGCAACACTGCTTGCAACAATAATGCTCTTTTTAGTTTTGCAATTGCTCGCTAGAGGCAGCACCGTTGACTGTTGGCTACACTCCGCTATTGTGACTTTTGACAGCAGAAATTGCGCAATTTTTGTCGATTGCTTACAGTTTGTAAGATACGTAATAACCCCGCGGGTTTGCTTCCAGAGTTTTCCTTTTCCTGAACAGATTCCAGGCTGTGCGGTCTGTTTCCACGAAGAGGGTTGGAGTGTAGATAAGGGGGCGCCACGGAAAAACTTTTCACTTGCGCATCGTTTAGGGTGCCTTACAGCCATCATTTTATGTCATATGTATGTTTTCCCTAGGACCTTTATTTATAGAGATATCGATATGACGAACATCGTTGTGACGCATATCTCGAAATCGGTGAGGTGCACGAGGAAAATGTATATGACCAAAAATGATGGCAAAGAGCAGCACTACACGATTCCGAAATAAAAAGAAACAGTAAAAAAAAACATTTTCTCGAAATTTTTCTCTTTTTTCACAAAAAAAAATTTTTTTTTTTGGGCCCGCCCCCTTTTCTACACCCTAACGCTAACGTATGGCGGCCTCAAAACGTTATAATTATTGAATAATTTACAAGTGGGGGCTTCCGCCCCCTTATCGACACTCTGACCGCCAACGTGTATCAAGTTACGTGTAACGTGCAGTATCGAGTAATGTGTAACGTGTTCGATATTCTTTGGCTGTTTGTGATTTCGCCAATGTCTCAGATACTGCTATCGCTATATTTTTAACTCGATTGCAGTATCTGTGCTATTAAATTCCAAATACTCGAGCTTATATTAATCTATCTCCTAGCCATTCTAATTGATAATATTAAAATAGAGAAATATTCCGTAGTGTAATTTAGTCGAAGTTTATTATGAACAATAGTTAATATCTAGTATGACTGTTTTTAACACACTATACGCGAGGCTTCTCGATTTTGAACCTTATGCCACGGTAATAAAATTGAAATGGCATTTCTAAAAATGCCGTGGTAGTTGAGTTTATAATGCGGTTGAACATCAACAGTGCAGCGGTTTTTGAACGCACCTTTAAAAAGTGGTGGGAATTCAAATATTGACACATGAAAAAATGCTATTTAATTTTTCTAATTGGATTTTTTTATTCTCTTACTTGGTATGTTCTCACTGCTGAGATGAAAAGTTGTATGTGCAACACGAGACCAAAATTATTTGCATCTCGTGCCTTTCAGTAGCTCTCTCACTTAAGATTCTAACGTAGAATCACTTGCTACGCTCATGATTCAAATTTAGAATCCTTCGCTCAGGACTCACAAGCATTCGCATCAAAAACCAACTTTACTCTCTTGTTGCACAAATAACCATTATACATTTTACAAAATATTTTAAATCTAATCTATCTAACATTACGCTATCGGATCGGTCGGGCCGGTTTTTTCTAGAGACGAGAAAAGGTCAGGTCGATAAAATAATGTATGCAAACTAAAATATATTAATTTATTTTAAGAACGTCATAATAATTTACAGATAATTCCAACAAGGTTTGCAGTTTCAATCCTAAAAAAAATTGTTAGTCGCTTTGGAATTGGTTCATAGGGTAGTGTTCCTTGTATGTTTTTAGGTGATCCTCCATTTGTTTCATCTGGTTCCTGAAAAAAAAGTAATAAAATAAAATAAAATACTTAATAGTGAACTAACGCAAACACTATATATATATATATATATATATATTATATTATATATTATATTAGGTTAGGTATATATATATATATATATATATATATATATATATACCTAACCTAACCTAACCTAACCTAGCCTAATATAATCTAGAAGGAAGTTTATAAATTTCCTAGGAAATTTATAAACTAGCGGATCGTATTATTTTCCGGTGACATATATATATTTCATAGAGAGGGTAAAATAGGTCAATAGACATCATATATTTTGTTCACTCTATTAATGGTTGTTTGACAGCTCAAAACCGATACATTTTTGACGTTTGCAATGAAAAATATTGCTTATTATGTACGCAATAAGGAAATGTGAAAAGAACGTTAATCGAGTGGTCAAAGTATAATTATACTCACTGAATCCTAGGTGGCATATCATAATAAACATCTTCAAGCATTTCCTTCCAGTTTGGCTTCTTTTTCTTCTCAGCCTCCTGCATGATGCGTAGCACCGTGCCTCTTGCCTCTTTCAGGAAAGATTTATCTGACTCCTCATCCCAGATACCTGTAACAAAATTCATTCAAATATGAATCATTTTTGAAAGTAAATTATTACGTAGTTTATTCAGGTAATATGCCACCAACCCACGCTGAGCCAGCGTGGTGGAAAATAGAATCCTACTATTATCATCAAGCCCCTTGGTGTGGACATTAATCGGCTACTGTATTTATTATACAACTTTTATAACTGTTGATCTTATATTTCTTTAAGTTACCCACTGTTATACAATGGTATTGTATAGGTATGTAAATACCGTATTCAAATACACAATATTTATTTCTTTTTATTCTATGGACGGACTTAAAACCAAATAATATTGTTTGTGGATTTTACCTTTCCGTTCAATGTAGAGTCTGAGCTTTTGGATAGGGTTCTCGTCTTTCGTCCATTTCTCTATTTCCTCAATTGATCTGTACGCGGTGCTGTCATCAGAAGTGGAATGATGACTAACCCTGCAATGACAAATATAGTTTTTAAATTGAGCTGTACACACATTTTTTTTGCAAAAGAGCAGTTTGGGTCCAAAAGGATTCGTCTAGCATCAAAGAAGCCCTTGACAAAAATGAAAATGTTATGACGGTGCTATTGGATCTGTCAAGGGCCTTCGACCACGTGAACCATGATGTATTAATATTATGATGTATTAATATTAATTCGTTATGATATTAGAGGAAAAGTAAATGAGTGTATTTCATCTTATCTTAGAAGTCGAACTCAAAGGATAGTTTTGCCAGACTTACGAAACTGGGGTCCTTCATAATATAGAATCAAGTCGGCAAAAAATTAAGGCCGGAGTTCCTCAAGGTTCTTTATTGTGTCCTACTCTATTTATATTATACGTTAATCATTTACCGTCACTCAGAATAAGATCATTATGTTGATGTTTCGGTATTTTTTGAATGTAATTATATTAGATTATTCTTATTTAGCTAAAATAATAACTGAATCTCTTGAGTATATATAAACCATAAACTGATTTGTTGGCCTTAATCTTAGCACAAACGTCGGAAAAACCAAGCTAATTCATTTTAGAAACTACAATGTACAGTTTCTGCATCTGGACGTTGATATAAGCGGCAAAGATGTGAAATCGGTTCCTGATGCAAAACTTTTGGGCATTTAAACGGACTGCATTTTATACTGGAAGAGGCATGTGGACGCATTGGTGGGCAAATTAAGTAGTTTTTGTTATAATCTAATATCGTTGATACAAATTTCGACAAAAAAGCCGCCCTGTTACTTTGCTTTATTCCAGTCTAGAGTGTTTTATGGATTAGCTGTATTGGAAGGTAGCACCGATATCAACAGGACTTTTGTCTTACAAAAGCGAGCTATTCGTTTGTAAATAACATAGGTTCATCTCTGGAGTCTTGTAGGACTTCATTCAAAGAATTAAAACTACATACTGTTACAGCTCCCTACATTATAGAATTGTGTAAATTGATAAGGAGATACCATGATAAATTCCTTCTGAGAGCTGCCGGTGTAAGTGAGAGTATCAACGAAAGAAATAAAGGGAATCTAGAGATGCAGTGAAGGAGGACAGTAGCATATACACGAGCCACAAAGATTACTGCTATTAAAGTCCATGATAGCCTCACTCCAGACATTAAAAACCTGCCAGGAAGTAAATTTTTAACTAGAGTTAAGGATTATTTAATAACTATATCTCTCTATAATTTAACTGAGCTCTATAACTACTAATAAGAGTTATTTAATGTATGTTGCTGCTATGTTTTTTATTTATTTTTCCTGTGTATTTTTTTTAATAATATGTAAAAGTGTGGTCCTAGCCTTGTGACTTCCACTTATCAAACAAATTATTAGTAAGTAATAGGTAAAAGTGTGATCCCTGTACTTCCAAGGCAAATTGTTTTGTTTATTTTATAAATGTTTGTGTAATGTTACCTGTATCTGTTATACTATATGATATATACTAAATTGCTAAACCCATTGGGTAAACTAATATTGAAACAGACATTTTACCTACCTAAGACCGTACTGTAAACATGTAAGCTAATTCAATAAATACTTAATAATTAATACGGGGCGTCCCGATTTGGTCGCCGATTACCAAATCGGCGATTTGTTAGTGAAGAAGCAACTACGAAGTACCGGCGAGCTTGCATGAAGAGACTTATGGATGACGAGGAAGCGAGAGATGTATGCCAGGATCGTAGCAGGTGGAGGTCTTTAGTCTCTGCCTACCCCTCTTCCGGGAAATAAGCGTGAGCATAAACAAAATAAACAGGAAAGTTGTCGGTTAAATAGTAACTTATGTAATTTAATTATGCTTTTATAAGATGGATATGTGTAAGGTACTGACCAGGACCACACAAAGCTTAGAAAGGTGAGCTTAGTCAGATTAGCCTGACCTCTGCTATAGTATATAAAACAGGCTTGGAGCTTCGTTTACTAAAGCACAAACCTATAAGACATGGCTTCGATCAGCACCGGCTTATTATTCTTCACAGCGTAGTCCCGCCCCTTCTTCACAGCGTTGTAGACTGCCAGGGTATCCGTGCCGTCCACTCTCAAGGTGTTCATGCCGTAAGCCGGGCCTCGGGCTCCTATGCCGTCCCCGCGGTACTGCTCGCTCGAGGGCGTCGAGATGGCGTAGCCATTGTTTCTGCTGTAGATAATATTAGCACGTAATTATGATGGCATTATGTGTACAATGTCATGTTAATGTATCTTTTGTATACAAATATTTGGCTGAGTAAATGCTAATAAATTAATCTGAATCTAAGATAAGTTTTTCTCATCTGAATGCTTTACAACCGTGCCTAGCATTGAGGCTGACGTCGCTCGAAGTCTAGATAGGTGGAATAATATGTTCCTCTGATTCGCGAGGTACCTCCCTCCTTATTTAGAATAGCGAGCCCACATCAACTCATTGCTGGGCAAAGGCTTCAAGAAACGCGTCAAATTGAGATAAATGAAGCAAACCAGAGAAATATAACTGGGCAGTCGAGCGTCGCGGCGAAGTTGAAGGCGGCGTGTGCGTCGCCCTCCGACGCGGCGCCTTCGCCGAAGTAGCAGATGACGCAGCGGTCATTGTTGGGCTGCCGCTTATAGGCGTACGCCGCGCCCACCGCTTGCGGCATCTGGGTGGCTGCGCACAGCAACAAATACGGATCAAAATACAGCATCTCACAAGTGATATCTTCCAGCAAACCAAGTTGCTGAACTAAAGACTCATTTGTATGACATGTGGTACCTATGTAGGTGTAGGTACCTACCTATTTAGTGCATCCGGTAAGCCAACTTATAATGTAACTTATGAAACTCAAACAGGATTCTCACGGGCGTAATGTCAGTTTATCACTTTGTGAATTCGGCCAGCACTGTTTTGGACGGCCACAATGCTGTACTGAGCCCCGATCTTCGTCCTTGTCAAGTCAAATTATTAACTTCATTATTTTGCCATAGTCAAGTATTTGCCATACTCCAAAATAACTCACCTAAAGGACTGGAAATAGTAGCTATATTATGCTGTTTGCTCCCATAGTGCACCGGCATGTGCCGCCCTCTGCCGGGATCCTCACAGTTGCCATAGCACTGGTTCACCATCTCAGTGACAGTCATGCCGCGGTACAACAAGACTCCAACTTCTCTATACTGAGCAAACACCAGGTCTCGTGGAGACAGAGCCGCGGCGCTACCGATGTGGATGCCTTCTTCACCGTAGTTCGTCATGTAGAATGATATACGGCCTTGTCTGTGGAAGGTCAATAGAAAGGTACAAAGATATTAATATGTTTTTTCACCCAATTTAACTCATTTCTTTCTATGTAAGTATTCCACAGAAAATATGTCATCTCCCAATTTAAGCCATATTGTGTTATTATAGTGAGATGGATGCAATATAAACATTATGTACAGTACAGCCATCATGTCATTATCATCATATCCAATCATATCATGTATAAATGTATGTACTAGCAGTTTTGGAAGATCACTGTAAGGGTTCTTTTTCCATGCTGCCCAACACTTAAAAGTCATAAAACAAATGGTTTTTGAAAATCCACAAAAAGTTTAACAAAAGCAAGGGTTTACTGCCACAGGCTAGAGCTGCACGGGAAATAAGTTTTGAAGTCGACTTCCACTTCTGCTACTGATCGTACATACCTACATCCTCTAACTAAACTTAAGAGTGTTAAATATAGGTTTTAAGAAAGTCAGTGTCAATTAATTTAATTATGTGCTGCGGATATTACCTAAACATGCATTTAATGCAGTTAGGGCGTTGGTAGGAGTAGGTATAAGTATGTATGTACCTACCTAACACATATTGTGTGTAATAATTATTTATGTAACTACGCCGAAGTGAAAACGCGGATGCGCGTATTTCGAAACCATTGGCGGCATCACGTAGAGTCCGCGCCAGCTAAGGCTTGATAAAATATCTAAGAAAATTCAAATTTTTGTTCTTATCTGTACTTCACAAAACAAAACACGATGTGGTCCAATCGTGATTTAGTCGTAATAGGATGTGGTCGTAACGGTATTCGGACCAAAACGGTACATGGGCGTAAAGGGAAGTAGACGTAACGGCCCTATCCCAAAATTTACGATTACGATGCAGGATCTTAATTTTTCATGGAACTCTCTCGGTATCTCGGTAGCACTATTTTTTTTTACCTTTTAGGTATCCAGAAAAAAATGCTTATGTGCTTAGCGCTTAAATTATTATTTTATTAATAAAATAGCGCTTACGAGAGTGTTCCATGAAAAATTACGATATTTGTTATCAACACTACGATTACGTTTGTGTACTATCAGTAAAAGCATCGCTGTATTACCACTTAACTCGTCAATAAGTAGGTACAAATTACACGACTTGAGGTTTGTTAATTAATTTGTACCCTCAACAAAAATGCATATTTTACCTCTGGGACTCGTACAGGATTTTATCCATTTGAGACAGCTGTGCCATTGTTTTATACATGTTGACCAGCGTCTCGTTATCAAGATCGGGCTCCTCTCTATCATCGATAACTTCCCCGCTGTTATCCAAAACGCGATAAATAGGAATGGGGTCATAGCTGCTCTCGTGGACGAATTTCATCTCGGTCACATAAGGTGCTTTTGCCCCCGGAAATTCGGCGAATTTTCCCCCATTGTGAAAAATTTCTGGCCGCGTATGTGTTGAAAGAATCTGAAACCATTTAATAAGTCATCATTAAATAGGTGCTGCTTAAAAATATAAACAGATGATATTCTCTCTGTTTTGCCAAAATAAACTATGCCCTTTGGCATTTTCAAATTCACATTATATTTATCACTAATCTGTATCTGAACTGAAACCCATTCATTAAGTCATGATTGAGTAATATGTAGGTACTACTTAAAAAAGTAATCAGATAACAAACTGTCTATTCTGACAAAATAAACTATACTTACAAACTAAACTATGCCAAAGATCTAATTTACATTATATTTGTCACTGTTATGATAACAATGAGAATTAATGCTTTTATCGTTAAGTCAGAGGTAGGTCAGTCATAGCTCTAGTATGAGACAATACATTGCAAGTAACCTACTTAAGCACGTATAATATTTTCATGTTTAAGTTTTACATAACACACATTTTTTATGAAATCCAGAACACTCACTCGACTTGCATTGCGTGATGAGAAGAGTCTCAAAAAACTAACACTACTCTTCACAGCCATATTTGAACTGACGTAAGGCTGATTAAAATTTGTTGCTGTATTTATTTATCAGAACATTAGCAAGTCAGATAAGGAGCACGGCCTCTTCTGTCAACGAATGAAAGAACGGGATTCAAGCGATAACATCGACCAAAGCTATGAATGCTAATAACAACATGATAATTAGCGATAAAACTTTGTTTACATTTAAGTTCGTGGTAGAATTCGATAGAATCCTTACGTAAAATTTGATATGTATGTACCATAGGATGTTGTGTTAGGTGCATTAACTTTTTGGTTCTATACTATAATCTAGACATAAATGGAATAAATAAGTGGCATGCCTGGCATCCCATTACATACACGGAGAGAAATTACATGTAGATATTACACGTCAAAATAGCGCCAATGAAGATTTTTGCTGACTGAATCGTCAAGAACATGCTAGCTGGACAAAAGTCACCTCCTAATTTCCAAGAATTAGTGGTCACATGTCATTAACAACACCCCAGAGGGAACATTTCCAAGAATTGTTTTGTTTCAAAGTACGGATAACATTAAGTAATGACAGGTAAAAGGTGAGTGTTAGATTTTGTATTTGATTAATTCTCGTCACTTGCAATTTTGCTACACGATCGAAAGGGTCTCATGAGTTATTTTGTGAAAAACCAAAAGTGTTGTGCTATGGATTTTGTTGCTGAAGGTATGTAGATTATGTTATCATATTCAAACCTCTCCTAAATGTCTGTTTTGTGTCCTTTTTAACTGTCTAAAGTTTAGTCTGAAAAAAAGCGTAATTTTTTACCTTTTTAAAAGTTTAAAGGACCATATCTTTTTGTATCCACGTGTACCCGGGCTAATTTTTTTATATTACTTAGACATAACCCTTAGCTTTAATTTAAGATAAAATTTCATTGCGCGATCTCGGTACATCATTTTTATTTTTTATTTTTTTTTCAGAACACGTTCTCACTGTCTCGAAAATTGACTTTTTCGAGGAATGGGTGAAACACGATAAAGAAAACCGGAATTCACGGATTTTCGACTTTTTGCCTACGAGGATTGACCTCTCGAATATCACCGAAGAGTCACGTCGAGAAATACACCTCAAAATCGCATCATATTCGAATAAGATAGTGGAAAAATGGGCCTCATCAGGACGTCATCAAGATCGTTTCTTAACTAATAATAAAAGTTGGTTAGAAGGTGCTCACTTTCAGTTCAAGGTTCATGTGATCAGCCCAAAGGCGTCCAGCTCATCAATCACCGAGAAACGCACCCCGGGAAGGCCAAAAAGCAGCTTTGAAGACGCTTCACACAAGACGAAGAAACGGCGTGTTTAAGAAGCTGTAAACAAGTGGACTGCTGAGGAGTTGGCGACTGCTGCTGAGGTCGCAAGCAGAGCGGAGGGGAAGAGAAGCATCAAGCAAAAGCAAAAGCAATAAAACGTGCAAGTGATGGTGAAACCTCTAAAGCTACTTCGTGCCCTGATGGTAGGCAGTTGTCTACCAATGAAGCTTGGGCTTATTACTTTGACTCCAAGGGGAATAGTCATACCTATAAGACGGCGAGGAAGTGGTCAATGAAGGTGGGACATAACACGTTTCCATCGTGGCATAGCATGCGTAAGTCAATTAATAGTTCTTTTCCTTCAGCGGAGCACATTCCTGTGACGGAAACGAGTGTCGATTGTAAGTTGCAACCTCTTTTGGATAAGACAACGGAGAGATTGCTTATGGCACAAAGTTAAGTCATTAGGAGTGTGCTCCCTAGATCATCATTCACGTTGATAAGCAAGTAGGGTTGTGACGGTAGTTCTGGCCATAGCACTTACAAACAGAAATTTGAGGACTCCGAGGCCACTGATGAGTTCCTATTTGTGTATTCGTTTGTTCCTTTGAGGTTTTATGATGGCGACCTCATTATTTGGCAAAACCCCCGTCCATCTTCAACTATGTACTGCAGACCCATCAAATTCATCTTCTCAAAGGAATCAACGGAGCTTACACAAATAGAAACAAACAAAGTGCTGGAAGAGGTTTATCAGTTGGTTCCAACATTGTTTTCAGTCGGAGACGTTCAAATTTCTGTGAAACACAATTTTATCTTAACTATGGTCGATGGGAAAGTATGTAACGCGTTAACGGACACACGTTCAGCACAAACGTGTTACATATGTAAAGCCACGCCGAAAACGATGAATGATGAAGTTTTTTTTTTTTTTTTTTTTTTTTTTTTTTTTTTTTTTTTTTTTTTCTGTAAATAGGCCACAAGGGCACTTTCACATGTCATTTCATTTCATTTTTTACAGAACATTTGGTATTATTATCATATTATCAGAAAAAAAAAAAAGTACTTAATTATTGTTTCTGAGAGATGTAAAGAGTCTCATGTCATAATAAAATAATTAAAATATAAATAACAGAGATGTATAGTCTCTTTAGTCAATAATACAATGATAATAGGAGATGTAAATGGTCCCCACAGTCAAGAGTTGTATAATTAAATTAATCTTTGGAGGTGTAAAAGGCCTCCAAGTGTCCAGTAAAAGAAAAGAAACTCTGGCAGTGAGGATGCTCACAATTAATTAGAACAATTCAGTCCCAAGCATTTTTATCGTCTATGTACTCTTTAATACTGTAGTAAGCTTTAGAAATAAGCCTTTGCTTGATGTATTTCTTGAACTTATTAATTGATAGATCTGTCAAAGTGCTTGGGAGTCTATTGTAAAATCTTACACAATTACCCTTGAACGAGTTTTTTATTTTATGGAGCCGAGTAGTGAAAGGTTATGATGGTTAGCAAGGAAACTTTGGTTTTGGGTTGTCCACTCTGCATGCCTGGATTCGCAGTTTTGAGTATTTGTTGCACATAAGTTATCGTCTGGACATCAAGAAATGGCAAGCCAGGGGTGAAGACGATAAGTTAAGTGTAAAAAACCGCGCAGAGGCAATAAAGAAAATGTTCAAAATGGAAGGTTTGATTGTGGACCAACCAAAACCAGGGTTCGGAAATACAAATGATGGAAACACCGCGCGTAGATTTTTTGATAACGCGGGTCTGAGTGCAGGTATTACAGGGTTAGATGCTAATCTCATTAAAAAGTTTAATATAATATTAAGAACATTATCATCTGGCTATGATATCGATTTGGTTAAATTTGAAAACCTTTGTGTGGAAACGCGGAAACTCTACTTAAGTCTGTATTCGTGGTACTTCATGCCTGCCACTGTGCATAAGATCCTTATGCACAGTACTGAGGTAATAAAGACCTCGTTACTTCCGATTGGGCAGTTCTCCGAAGAAGCCCAAGAAGCGAGAAACAAAGACATACGCCGTTTACGGCTGCATAATACTCGCAAAACGTCACGTATTGCCACGAATACAGACTTGATCCACATTCTTTTGGCATCGTCTGACCCTTTAATCAACTCACTCAGAGACGTTCGTAGAAAAAAACCCGAACGGTTAATGCCTGAAGTCTGTGACTTAATTGTCCCGCCTTCAGTGGCCATTTCGCCACCTACTTGTAATTTAATTAGAAATAATTTAGATTATACAGAATCCGACTCGTCTGAGGGTGAAGAAGAATGACTTTTGTATTGTTATGTGTAAATAAATAGATTTAGTGTAGTTTTGCATCAATTATTTAATGAAATAGGTTTTTATTATGATCCTTTTAAATTAAGTTACAGTTATAATTTTGTAAATATCGTTGATTTTGTGCATTGTAATTATTCAATTTATTTTTCTTTATTTATTTCCAAAAGGTGTGTATTTCTTTTTAATAAATATGTATTTTTTAAAAATTTTTTTGTTATTTATTTTTTATATCCCCCTAAAATTGCGGGATAGTCTCGAATCCTACTAGTAACAACAATTAACTGCTATTCAAGCTAAAATAAGCCATTAGAAATCAAAAAATAATTTTGTCCAGCTAGCATGTTCTAGACGAATCAGTGTGTGACGCAACAAATTAGAATTTGTTACTGATACAAATAAAAATCGTAACCTTTTCAAATAAATTCATTAGTTCAACCATTTTTTTGTTACAGTCATAATTATATTTGGTAATGACAACTAATTCGCATTTGTTGCAACAAACAAGTTTTATTTAGTAAATGCCTTTACAAATAACATTTTGTGAATGTAACAAATTTCACATTGTATTTACCATGCATTTTTTAGCATGTTTGTAATCGTTATTTTGTTAGATTTATTGCGGCTTTTCTGTAAAAGCAACCGAACAAAGCTGTTGGTTATAGTTTGAATTTACTAGTATAGGTGGTTAGAATAACCGATATTCTCTGTTGAAGTGATGAAAGCTGATGGATGGTTGGTTTTACAATAAAATCTTTGGATTTAGCAAGGTGCTTTAGTAGAAGCAACCAAACATAGCTGTTGGTTATACTTTGAAAATACTAGTAAAGGTGTTTAGAATAACCAATTTTGTCTGTTAAAGTGATGATAGCTGATGGTAGGGTATACCAATACATTCGTTGGATTTATCAAGGTGCTTTAGTAGACGCAACAAAACATAGCTGTTGGACATACCTTGAAAATACTAGTTTTGATGTCTAAACACTTTAGAATTACGCACTTAGAATAACCAATATTGTCTGTTGAAGTAACGATAGCTGATGGTAGGGAATACTAAAGATTTAATATGAATAATTTATACTATTAATACTATTAATCAATTTCGCTCGGACAACTTTTTAATACTGGGTGATTTTAATCTACCTTTAATCGAATGGACATTGGAAGGCCCTATCTTTCATAGCGCAAGCTCTGTAGAACTACAATTATTAGCCAGGGATTTTATGGACTTAATGACATTATATGGTTTTCTACAAAGTAACTTTCTTAAAAACCCATGTGGAAACACCTTAAAATTCGTTTTTAGTGATTTCCACCTTGAATTAAATAGATGCTCACCACCACTATCAAAAGAAGATATTTATCATCCGACTTTACTCATTAATGCAGATATTTATTTTTCACCTCTTTTTCACGCTCCTGTTCGAAAATTTTAATTCTAAAAAGGAGATTACGAGCAAAATAAACCAACGTCTCATGGGTTTTGAATGGACTTTTCACTTCGACCAGTTAGACACCGAAGACTCTGCATCATTACTTTACGAAAGAATTTATGAGTGTTTCGAGTTGTTTATTCCAATAGCATTAACACATAAAAATAATAATTATCCAAATTGGTACTCCCGTAATTTAGTTAAAATTATTCGCCAGAAAGACAGAGCTCATAAACGTTGGAAGAAATATCGTAATTTTAATGACTATCAAGAGTTTTATTTTTGAGGATCCGTTTTCATAAAATTCATAAAGACTGTTACAAAGAAATGATCATTAATGCTCAGGATTCAATAAAATTTAATCCTAAAAACTTTTGGTTATTTGTCAAATCAAAAACAGGTCGAAGTCAGTATCCTAACAAAGTTACAGTTACAGGTAATACGCAGCTAAATAATGGTCCCGATATCACTAAAGGTTTTAATGACTTCTTTATGAAAATGTTCTCTCCTATTGCTTCATTTTACCCTATTATAGATTTAGCACCACCCCAATACGGTGACTACGATGGTATCCATACAATACAAATTTCAGAATCCAAAGTCAAACTTCTACTAAAAAAATACTCTACCAGTAAAGGGGCAGGAGACGATAATGTAGCCTCCATTTTCATTGTTAAATGTGCACCTTCTTTATCTTATCCTCTATCCATCATCTTCAATAAATCTATTCACGAAGGCACCTTCCCAATTATTTGGAAGAAAGCACGTATTGTTCCAATTCACAAAAAAGGACAGATGGCGCTAGTAGTCGTAAACATTGAGCTCCTTAATATTTTATTTATATATATTAATATTTTAATAACTAAATCTATATAAAATCATTTTAAAACAATATTTTTTGGTAAATAATACACCAATTGTGACGTGGAAGTGTTATCTAGTGATATTCATATTCATTTATTTGCATATAACATGTACAATACACACTACAGGTGGAAAATGTATGTAGGGTACATGCACCCTGACAGGGTATAACAAATTTATCTACACATACACATAACTTTTACATTGACCGGATCAGCTGTTCACAGGTTAAAGAGACTAAATTTATTTTCCTAATAATTTTTATCTTCGAAGAATTCCTGCAGCACGTAGTAGCATTTTTCGGCGAGGTAACATTTTAAAAGTTTTTTAAATTTTGTTAAATCTTCCATTTCCTGGAGATTTTTGGGTAAATTATTATATATTTTTGTAGCCATGGTAAAGGGACCACATTGTACCATTTTAAGTTTTGTCTGGGGACAGGATAAGTAGCTTTTAGGTCTTAAATTATTTGGACGGGAATATTTTGGGAACATATGTAAGTTTTTTTTTACAAAGTTGCTGATTTCTAATATATAGATAGAAGTTAGTGTAAGTATTTTATATTGTTTAAAATAGGGCTTGCAGCTAGTCATATTGTCTATATTAGCAATTATTCTGACGCATTTCTTTTGTAATAAAAACAAGTTTGGTACCTTGGTACTGTTTCCCCATACCACTATACCATATTGTAGCCACGCGTGAGCATAGGCATAATATGCTGAGAGAGCAGTCTTCACATCTGTGTATTTCTTTAATTCGAGCAGCGCGTAAGTGAATCTTGATAGTTTGGTTGATATATTTGCAATGTGGTCTTTCCAGTTTATATTGCTATCTATGTTAATGCCTAGTAAAGGGTAAGTTTTAGCACATTCGATTTTATTACTTAGATATGAGTAGTTTATTTCTAAGGGACGTTTTTGATGTGGTTTAATTTGTAATAGTTTTGTTTTGGAATAATTTATTTGTAAATTGTGTTCATTTAACCAGTTAATTAATGTATCAAATGTAGTTTGAAGAAGTACGTTGAGGTCGGTGGCATTTTGGCAAGGTATAACTATTGATATATCGTCGGCAAATAGAGTGGATGAATGGTTAATTTGTTTAGGCAAGTCATTAATGTAGAAAGAGAATGCACCCCAGTACACTTCCTTGGGGGATTGACTTAGTGACATGTGCTTTTTCAGATCGCACTTTATTAATCAAACCAGTTTTACCATCATAATGTTCTATTTCTACAAGTTGATATCTGTTTGATAAGTAAGAGTCGAACCATTGGTGCACAATACCTCTAACACCTATTCCATATATTTTTTTAAATAATATATCATAAAGGACACGATCATATGCCTTGCTCATATCGAGAAGTAAACCAATAGCATATTTTTTATTATTTATAATATTTAAAATATCTGTAATATATTTATAAACAGCTAGTGATGTCGAGTGGTTTTTTCTAAATCCATATTGGGACTTACTAAATATATTAAATTGTTCACAGAAGGAATACAGTCTGTTTGCCATGGCAGTTTCAAAGATTTTTGCGAATGTAGGTAAAAGAGCAATTGGTCTGTAGTTTGTGCAGTTACTTTTGTTACCTTTTTTGTAAATAGGTTTAATTATGGATAGTTTTAAGAGGTCTGGTACTGTACCATCTGCAAAAGACTGATTTATAAGAAACGACAGAATAGGGGCCAACGTTTCAACACATTTTTTTATTAGTAATGGGGGCAGTTCGTCATGACCGAAACTTTTTTTGTTTTTTAATTCTTTTATTATTTTAATAACTTCAGGGATGGTAACTGGTTTTAAGTACATTGAATTTTCAGATGGCTCAATTACAGCTTTTCCTTTTGGTGCGGGAAGCGAGGGATCTGAATTTGCAACATTCAGGAAAAAGTCGTTGAAAATATTAGCTATATGAAGCGGGTTATCTATTATTTTATTTTGTTCATTCAATTTAATGTTAACTCTATCTATTTTTGTAACTTTGTTAGTTTGTTCCTTTATTAAGTGCCAAGTCGATTTTATTATGTTATCAGAGTTTTTGATTTTATTAATGTTTTGGATCCTTTTAGACGTTTTTACAATTTTTTTCAATAATAGTTTATATTGTTTATAGGCATTATTTAGAATTTTATTATCTATTTTATTTACAAGTAGTTTTAGTAGTCTTTTATTCTTACAGGATTGTTTTATACCTTTTGTTAGCCATGTTTTTTTGCTTTTAAGTTTTATTTTAACATTTTTTAGGGGTATAGTTTTATTTAGAATGTAAGTTAATTTTGATTGAAATGACATATAGTTTTCATTTAAGTTTTTATCTCTAGTGATTAATTTATTAAAGTCAACTTTATTAAGTTCTGAGATGAAATTGTTTATATTTTGGTCATTAAATATTCTTTTTTTCACTGACCATGTAGTTCGAGCGTTATTATGATCGGTTGGTATTTGTATTGTTGTACCTTTATGATCTGAAAAACCATATTCATATGCTATTATAACATAAATAACCTCCTATTATAACATTTTTCCTTAAATATTTCTTCTTTACGTGCTGTAAGAGATTTGTTAAGGAATTAAAGAAAATATTAGGCATCCTGGTGTGATCTGGCCAATAAATAACAATAACAATTAATTCTAACTAAGGTATCTCAATGGCACAAGTTTCAAATATAAACTCTATATTCATTCTATCAATTTCTTTCAGTTCAATAAACTCAATATTGTCTTCGAGTAGAATGCAAGTTCCTCCTGCCCCATGATGAGATCGACAAAAGGATGCTGCTAGCTTGAAGCCGTCTACACGCAGCAGATCTATCGTTGATGGAGATATCCACGTTTCTGTAAGGCACATCATCTGGATATTTTCATCTTCTTCTGTTGCGGCTTCTACTAAATGTTGCTTATTTTTGAAGCTCTGTATATTCTGGAATAAAAATTTAATATTATGGTCGAAAAAAATCTGCAGAAATCATTGTGTTTGGTGGGGATGCCACCGTGGCGTCTAATATTTGAGTTACAACATTCATGTTTGTTCTGTTGATGATATTGTCATCAAGGGGCTCTGGATTATAATGTCTTCCATTTATAATAAGTTTGTCATCAATTATATTGGCTCGATGCCCATCGCGACGTGCTTTTATTAGGGTTTCTATTAATTTCTTTCGTTTTTGCAGGGATTCTTCTCCCAATACTTCCGATACAGCAAGCCCTGTTTTCTTGAAATAACTTCGGTGTTGTAGTATTTGTCGTGTGAGGTTCTTACTCATCAATTCAATTTCTAAGGGTCTTCGAAAGCCTTTTTTTCCTATTCTTTTCATATTTTCTACATATCCCTGTATATTTATGTTTAGTATATCCTGGAACATGCAGACTACCCTTTCGTATAATTGTCCACTTTCTTCCCATCTATTTTCTTCCAATCCGTATAAAATTATTTTCTTGTCTCTACTTCCTTCACAGAATTTCCCTGTCGGTACAGTATTTTTGTTTATTTCTATATTTTTGTTAATTTTATGTATTTCTGTTTGTAGTTGCACGTTTTCTTTCTTTAGATTTATTATGACTTTGTTTATGTTATCTATCTCTTTATTAATTTGGTCTTGTTTCTGAGATACAGCTATTGTAGTTTTGGAGAGCTCTTGTTTCACTTTATTTATTTCATTAATGGTTACCGTTTCTACTGTCGTTTTGAGTTCTGATAGCCAAGTCTCCTTAATAGAGTATAGTTTTCTATCAAATAGGGCTTCCAATTGTTCAAGTGTTACTCCTATTATAGTATTTTGCATTTGTTGATTATCTGTTTGTGTGTTTTGCTCGTTAATTAATAATTCTTCATTGATAGTATCGCCTAAGATACTCTTCTCATCGTCGGAGTACAATTCTTCTGGTGCATCAGGCATGCTTTTTTTTTGTCGGAGAGTAACATTGCTTCTATCTATAATTTCTAACTTGTTCGACAATTTGCGAGCAACCTCTTGGGTATTTTCTGAGGGGTAGCTGTGCCCCTTTTTATCGCCTGTAGTAGACACTGCAGGGTCTGCTGCCATCGCACGGGCCTGGGGACTGGCCGGCATCATGTCATCATTCCTCGTCCGCTGCATAAGTCGACGGCAGTTTGGGTAGGTCCAGGTACGCTCGAGGTCTTGCTTGCATTCAACAAAATAGGCTTTATTTATGTTTAAGCATTGGAAATGGAAGTGCTCTTTACATTTACTGCAATCCAATAATTCCGCTATGTTGACGTGTTTTCCACATGCTCCACAATTTCTCATTTTTATACGTGGGAAATGCAAGGTTATTAGATTAAATAAAAATACTGCCCTTATAAAAAAACACCTTACGACATCTGGGGCAGAGTAGCAGGAACCATCTGAGAGTGCACTCGATCGATATTAAGTACTTCTACTTGATCATAGATGGCGCTGGTTTCTTTGATATTAAATCATGGACTTCGTTGGTATTATAATTTTAAACTTTAGAGGTTATGAAAAATATCCAAACTTATTCTCACTTGTTTTTCTTCCTGCTTTTCCGTTAAAAAGGTTGTTTGTTTTTAAAGCTGTTATCGGACAGTCGATTCTTCTTAAAATATGCAGGAAAATGCAGATTTAGCGGCAAAAACAAACTGGCAGGTTTATCACTTTTTTCTAGTTATTAGCGAAAAATAACAGCAGATCACACTTTTGCTTGGAATTTGTAACTCGGGTAATGGTTGTATATTACTTTTATCACTATATTTTAGAAGTTTAAGTTTAATTTATAAAAAATATGCACAGACGTTGTTGTTATGGCGACAGTGGCGCCCTTCCTATATGAAACAGTACAAACAATACTACAACAAAGTTCTTATAAGTGATTGTAAAGTGCCAATAAAATCCAACAAAACATATGTGTGTTACAACTAAAACATTCGAATATGTTGTGCAAAAGATAAAAGTGACCAAAATGTCCAGTGCAATGCATAAATACTGAAAATAGTAACAATTATCAGATAAACATAATATCAAGATAACGGTAAATTAACGGTCACTTACTCATAGCGACATCTATGAAATACCAAAATAAGCAACCAACTAAAGTACTACACAACGCAACAATCCTGCGGATAAATCTCATCACTAAAGGATTGGCTAAGTGATACCACAAATTCCCCACAGATGTCGCCTGTGCAGAGCTCACAACATACAATCCTTCTTTTCGCAATGATTTGTATTGCTTGGATGGCGTAAAGTGCAGTACAAGTGCTTCAGACCCAAATTATCCGGGTTCGATTCCTGAGTATCATAAGAATCACTTTTTATCACTTTTTATTGCCTCATAAACCAAACTAACATGGCTACACATTGCGTAATATGTAAGATCCCTGCTGAAATCCGAGATACCGGTGCATTGCTCTATCTGCACTCATAGACATCGATTTAGTATTCCCAAGATACACCATCTCCTACAAATCTAAGTCTCAAATGTGTCCCATTGCTAAGTTACATGTGTGTGAGGCAAATCTAAAACGCATAATGTACTTAAGAACATGTCAATTTTCCTTTTATGCAACCTTATATCAATAGAAATAAGGTGGGATTTCTATTGCGCGCGATGGGCTGTTATGACATTACAAAATTAGACCATCGCGCAAGTCGTAAAATTTTATTGCTGTCAGCCGTAGGTAAGATTATTTTAAACAATACTATTCCTTAAATCAATGACTATTAAGTAGAATTCAGTTTACGCAGCGTGACAATCATAACAAATGTTTACTTTGGAACAGAGGAATAATGGAGTGGTCATGAAACTGTACTCAGTACTAACTCGGTTCATTAAAATAATAAAACAGGTTGAGGTGGTTAAAATTAACTTATTTTTAAAAGCTTTTATTTAACTTGCACTGTGTGTATATATGTGGGTGGGTGTGTATCATGGTTCGCGTCAAAAATGTCGGCTTGAATTTGACCCACTTCCCGTTATCCGATTGAGCCGAAATTTTGCATACGTATATAAGTTGGATGACAATGCAATATTTTTTGACTTGGAGCTGATCTGATGATGGAGACGGAAGACGACCATAGGAACTCTGTCATAACACATCACAAGCCCGACGAATTTGGGCCCGTTACATTCGTCTTGACAAAAACTTTGTACGTAAATATTTGTACGCTGCTGGAGAGTAAAAATGCAGCGTTAGTGCAAATTTTCGAAGTTCTGGGGGATACTTGGCAAAGGAAACTTTTCTTTTTACCGTTAAAATGTCTAAAACTTTGTCATTGGATTCGTTAATATTCTTTGTCAAATCTTTGACTGCAATACTAACGATTTCTCTACATCAGTGGGCATAGCGAGTTTGTTTGTTTGCAATTAATGTTAGAGTGGTAGTTGTGATAGAGGGTACTGGTTGGCTCGTTAAAATTTCAACCTACAAATAAATTTCATGATTAGATCAAACGCCGCTATGAAGATATTAACAATAGCTAAACTGCAAACATAAATTTCCAATATTTTCTTGCCTCCGAATCGTCACCAAGTCTGGCTGTGCTAGGATCATTCCTTGCCGAACCTGGTGATACATTTTCAAATTGTGTCGTTGATTTTTCAACCTGAAAAAGATTGATAGGTATTAACATGTGTACTTATGTTGTGTACTCACTAGATCACAATACTTTATGTAAAAACTTACTGCAATACATGGTATGACCCCTTTCTTTAGTTTCCGAAAGCCTTTCTTCGTATAATACATGTCATTTTCTGAGAAGTGACAAGAGCAAACCACACTAGAATCATTTGGCTTAAAAAAAACTTCACTCCTCTCATTAGCTATAATTTTCCGCCATTTTTCCCTTTCAATTTCATTTTTAAGAAATCTGGAATAATAAATAAAAACATATTTAACTATAATAAAAAACACCAATCACCATTCGAATAAATTTTGTCCTTCTCTGGACCGGCTATAGTTATTTAATATTAATTCCAGATTATTGAAATACCGCAGAAAGAAAAAAAAACAATAAGCGACTCTATTCATTTAGTATTTGACTTTGTTCCACTTCATACTGCGTTGGGTCAAATGAAGAGAAGTGTTGAAATAAATTTAAAACAATTATGTTTTTAACGATTTTGAAGGCGTATTTTGCCACAAATTCACTCATTATAAAAATATTATCTAGTACTTACCGAAAATACGATATGCCATCCTTTTTCAACGTGGTTAAGGTATTACTTTTGCACTTTTTCACGGAGCACTTTGGCATGTTCACCCGACAACGAAGCGCGCGTTACTGAGAGCGCAACTGTGCTTAGAAGTAATTTAAGCACAGTTTTATCGAGACACCTTTCAAGCGTTGACGTTGTATCTTGGGTATACTAAATCGATGCTCATAGACTTCATTTCCATTGCTCAGGGTTATCCGAAAAACTATATCAGTTATTGACTGCCGAAAAGAAAAATCACTGGAAATGTAGAACTTGTGTTACACAGAAGAGTATAAATGAATCAACAAAAACACAACTTAATGCAACTTTACAGCAGAATGTAACCATAATGAAGAAAAAAACGACACCTAAAAAGACTACAAGCTTTGTTCCATCGGAAACACCAAGTAACATGGATTCTACCCATTCTAAAACTGTCGTAGGTAACTCATATTCTCTGGACTCCAGTTTACTATCAGATGGCAATACCCGCTATGAATGCTCCCCCCCTGGCCAACTATCTAACAGTATGGAAGAACGATCATGTATTAGCAGCACTCAGGATCTACAACACCGGATTACTACACTAACCTCCGGATTGATGACTACCCAGAATGAGTTAGAAAACACCATCATTGAGAACAATGAGTTAAAAAGAACTGTAGACAAACTTACACAGGAAGTTGGAATCCTTAAAACCCTATGTACAAGCCCTCCATTAATGGCCCAAAACTCGTCTACACCCAGAAAAAACAGGATTTCTAATATTAGTCACAGATCCAAAACGCCCCAACATCCCGCGTCTGCACGAGACTATAACTTAGAAATAGAAAAAATTAAATAAGAGAAGCAGATTTTAGATTTACAAGAACAACTATCACAGGCCAACAAGGACATTATAGAGCTAAAAAACCTAATGAATAATTTAGAATTAAAACTGATTCAGAACTCGAACAACTCTACATTACCGAAGCCAACTCGCACTGTGAATTCTCAGACCAGAAATAAAATATGTGTCATTAGTACAAACAGAAGAAACAATATTCTAAATATTGCAGAAAATACATTTGAACAGGAAAAATATGATCTCTGTCACTACCTAATGCCAAATCGTGATATAAAAAACCTACTAAAAGACATAGAGCTGAAGATAGTGGACTATACAATAAATGACTTCTGTATTGTACTCCTGGGTGAAGACGATTTTAATAGCTCCAACAACTACAGAGAACTTGTTTTATCGATCCGAACAACATTACAAAGAATACAAAGTACCAACATTTTAATCTGTCTACCAACATTCATCTGTGCAAGCAATGCCAATGTATTCAACTGGAGAGTGGAATATTTTAATAAACTACTAAATGATGATGTAATTAAATACGAGTACGCATATTTGATTGACTCAAACCGCAATCTGAAATACGATGAAACGACGTTCCATCCACGTAGGGGTACTATTAAAAACTTTGGCATGCGTATTATGTTTGAGGACATCTTTAAAAAGATTGTAGAAATTAAGGACTGGAACTACAATATAGATACAGACATTGATAATTATGTAAACAATAATAGCCAGTCATTTTTTCGTCCCTCAACTATTAGATAACCATGTAAATCCAATACCATCCTCAAACACCATACCCAATGGCGAAACTAACCTTAATGTATTATACCAAAATATTCAATGTATTTCTAACAAATTACATCTTCTTGATGCACTCATCGAGGAAAAACCTAACCTACATGTCTTGTGCATATCTGAAACTTGGATAAGTAGCGAAAAGAAGAAATTACTAAAAATTCATAACTATAATTTAGGCGCGACATTCTGTCGTGAACAACATACAGGTGGGGGTGTTTGTATATTAATAAAAAATACATTTGAATATTTAGAACGTGTAGACATCTCATCTATGTCAATACAAATGGTTTTCGAAATATGTGCAATTGAAATTCCCAAAATTAATTTATTAATTGTAAATCTGTATTGGCCTAGTATTAGTCGAGAAGTTAACACATTTGACAGTTCTTTGGAAAAACTTTTAAGATATATCTATACCAAAGAAAATTCTAAAAACATCATGATAGCTGGTGACATGAATATAGAATTTTAAATAAACACGAAAAAGTTAGGCTTTCAAATTTCATGTTAAGTTATAATTTTCATCAAAAAGTCACAAAGCCGACGAGAGTTACACCAACCAGTTCAAAATGCATAGACTTAATCTTTACAAACTTTAATAAAAAAGACTACCATGTCGATGTCCAAGAATTAGGTCTTTCGGACCATAGAAGAGTCTTGTTTTCTGCTCCTCTTAATATTCAAAACCCTAACCACTTTAAGTACACCGATCAAGCGTAATTTTAACGATTTCAATATAAATAGATTTAAAAACGAAATCTCAACAGTAGACTGGGAAAGTATATTAGTACCTGATAAAAATGTGAATGATAATCTTAATACATTTGATAAAATTATACATACAGCCCTAAATAAATGTATTCCTAAAATATTAATAAAATATAAGCCAAACCAGAAAAATACTTACCTAACTAAAGGTATAAAAATATCATGTCGCAATAAAAGATAATTAAAACTACTAATATCCCAGACTAATAATAAAGTTCTACGAAACTACTATAAAATGTACTGCAAATCTCTAAAAAGGATAGTTTGTAAATCTAAGAAACTTATCGACATATATAAATTTAATAGTTCAGTTAATAAAACCCAATGTATGTGGAAAATAATACACAATGTAACAAACAAATATAAAATTATACAAAATATAAGACTCAAATTTTCGAACAATACTTTATCTAACCCGAAAATAGTTGCAAATGAATTCAATAATCTATTTGCATCTATAGGAAAGTCACATAAATCTAGATCAGAGAAAAACAATCTTCCCGCAAGTAAAATAACAAATTCTTTTTTCCTCACACCTGTTGAACCAAAAGACACATTTAATATAATAAAAGGCCTTAAGAGTAAGAAGTCTTTTGGTATAGATGAAATTCCTCCGTTGCTGGTAAAACATTGCGCGGATATTTTGGCAGTACCCTTTTGCAAACTTATCAACCAATCTTTTACAGAAGGAATATTTCCCGAAGCCTTAAAAACATCTCTTATAAAACCTAAACATAAAAAAGGAAACGCCACTGACATTCATAATTATCGACCTATTGCTTTACTGCCTACTTCAGCAAAAATTTTTTAAACTGCTATGGCCATACGACTGAATAAATTCTATGAAAAATATAACATACTACATGATAACCAATACGGGTTCCGTAAAAATAGGTCTACTATATTGGCAATATATAACTATGTGCAAAAAATTTTTGAATCAATAGACAATAAACGGTATGCTGTGGGTTTACTGCTCGATATGAGCAAAGCGTATGCTTTGAAACTCTATTAGAAAGACTATACGACTCTGGGATTAGAGGCTTAGCATACAGGTGGTTCAAGTCGTACCTGCATAACCGTGTCCAATACGTAGAGGTTGAAAATACCAATTTTATCACAGGTAAAGTAGAATGCGTTAGATCAGATAGAGTCCTTTCTACTGGATCTATTCCCCAAGGTAGCGTCTTGGGATGTTTATTATTTCTTATTTATATACAGTGGTGGTCATATAATTAAGAACGACTATTTGAAAACAAGTTTTTTTCAAACTTACGAGAATAACACTTATTGCATATCGTTTTGTATCTCTCTCGGTATCGTAAAACTGTTTTACACAATCGTAGCATACAGTTATAATATGATAAATTCAACAATATTATTATATAAGTAAACTTTTTGTTTAAAATATATCTTAACATGTTATTGCAAACTTACTGGCTGGCCACATAATTAAGAACGCTGGATAGTTTATTTTTTTATTCAAATTTAAATAGAGAACACTCTGTAACAAGGCCACTATTCGAGTAATTTTGGCGCCATTTAGTTCTGTAAAAGTCAAAAAGTTGATCGTTTCATAATAAAAAAATGGGAAAAAATAAAAGTTGTGATGCATCTACAAGGGAAGTAATAATAAAACTTCGCGATATGAATTGGTCATATAAAAAGATTGCCAATCATTTGCAGTGCTCAAAAACGATGATATTCCACGCTGTAAAGCATTTTAACACACATCAAACAACTTTAAATATTCCTCGTGTACCTAAACAGAGAAAGTCATCTCAGCGAGACGATCGAAATATCGTGCGTTTGGCAAAACAATACCCTTTTAAGGGGTCTAATGAGTTAAAAAAAGAATACTTTGGTGAAAATAACCCTTCAGCGATCTCAGCGCGCACTATCCGAAGGCGATTGGTAGAAGCGAAGTTGAACGGAAGGATAGCAAGAAAGGTGCCCATGTTGAAACAGTGTCATAGGCAAGCCCGACTTGCATTTGCTAGGAGGTATGAAAGCTGGACAGCAAGACAGTGGAAAAATGTTCTTTTCTCTGACGAAACAAAAATTAACAGAGTATGTTCTGATGGGAAACGATATGTTCGACGCCCTCCGAATACAGCATTCGACCCCAAGTACACAAAAATGACATTAAAGCATGGTGGTGGAAATGTGAAAATTTGGGGATGCTTCTCTGGTCATGGTGTTGGACCTGTTAGACTGATAGAAGGAAACATGGATCAATTCCAGTACAAAAATATACTCGAAGAAACTATGTTACCATATGCTGAAGACGTACTTCCGATTATTTGGACATTCCAACACGACAACGATCCGAAGCACACTGCACGCACCGTTAAAGAATTCCTCACATCTCAATCAGTTTCTGTCTTAGAATGGCCACCGAACAGCCCAGATTTAAATCCCATAGAGCATCTTTGGTGCGAAGTCAAGAAAAAGGTTTCAAATCGACGATGTGGTAACCTAACTGAGTTATATAACGTTTTTTTAGAAGAATGGCGCTCTATTTCTATTGAAAAATGTCAAAAATTGATAGAATCAATGCCTCGTCGGTGTAAGGCAGTTATTAAAAGCCATGGTCACGCTACAAACTATTAACTTAGAATAAAATGTATTAAATTATAATTTTTAACATTGTCACTAATGTGATTTGTAAAATCTAAGTATCTACGGAAACAACTCTCGAGCAGCTTAAGAATCGTTCTTAATTATTTGTCCAGCATTTTTACTACTTGAATTGGTAATTATCGATAATCAATTAAATTTGTAAAAAAATAGTAAATGTTTTAAATATTTACTCCCAATCCCGTTTATTTTATCGATGTAGCTATTTCATAACACAACTAATTACTTTTAAGAAGGAACTTAAAAGTACACATAGTATAGTTTTGAAAAAAATTATCTGGTACTACAAATCGTTCTTAATTATATGACCACCACTGTAAATAATCTACCTAATCTAATTGATGACCCTTGCACCCTTTTCGCAGATGACATTTCGATATTATTTTCCTGCTCGAATACCACCGAATTAAACCAAAGCTTAGATATGACCTTAGATAAGATCACCGACTGGCTAGATGAATCAAATTTAGAACTCAACCTTAAAAAAACTAATATAATTCAATTCAAACCCTCACAAAAAGTCCCATTACAAATTTCATATTGCTATAAACAAATACCACTGGAGACTTCAAAGACAGCAACCTTGTTGGGGATCGAACTAGACACAAACTTGAGCTGGGAACCTTACATACAGAGATTGCAAAACAAATTATCATCTTTTACTTATGCCCTCCATCAACTAAAAAGGGTAACTGATGTCAAAACTGCGCTCACAGCCTACTATGCATACGCACATTCCAGACTATCGTATGGTATTATATTATGGGGGAATTGTTGTGAAATGAAGGATATTTTTATTCTACAAAAGAAATATCTTAGAATACTTACAAATATTGACCAAATGGTATCTTGTAGATCTTATTTTGTAAAACTCCAAATACTTACTTTAACTTCTATCTATATATTAGAATCTTGCAAATTTGTAAGAAAACATGGTAACTTATACTCCCCTCTAGAAAATAAAAATAAAAGGAATAATCGAGACCAAAATAAATTAAAGAAACCATTTTCAAAGTTAGAACTCGTGTCTTCTAGTCCCCATCATATGGCCATCAAAATATACAATCACATACCAAATTACTTAAAAAACATAGAGAAAGAAACACTATTCATTACTTATTTAAAGAAGTTCCTCATTGAAAAATGCTATTATAATGTGAAAGAATTTTTCAATGATAAAATTAGGTAAACATTTCTAGTCGCTAATTACTTGTTCATTACATGTTATTACTAATTTAATGTTTATATAATTTACTCTTAATTTATTTCTTTATTGTTAATAATAATAATCTCTACAATATTTTTCTAATTGTCTCTATACAATTTTGAACATAAATTGTATTGTATTGTATTGTCCTATTTTTCGTAAAATGGACAACTGGCTGTCCTTCGCATGTTGCTGTGCCCTAGCAGGGCGTCACAATGTACTAACTTTTATTTTACCACCTTGTGAAATTTTTTGTTTTTGCAATAAACTATTATGAATTATGAATTATGAAAGGTCTAACCACTAAAATTGAGAATTACAGACCAATTTCAATCCTAAATACTTTCAGTAAGATCTTTGGAAAGATAGTCTATGATGAGATTTATCCGGTATTGTCCAGGGGAATCCCTGAAGAACAACATGGATTTTTTAAAGGTCGGTCCACTACCTCTAATCTTACGTACGCTCTTTTCTATTTTTGTACTTAACGCAATGGAAAAAGGCAGCTAGGTTGACGTGGTCTACACAGACTTCGAGAAGGCGTTTGATCGGGTGGACTACGTCATCCTTCTGCAGAAACTCCATCGCCTTGGTATCCACGGAGATTTGCTTCGCTGGGTAGAATCCTATCTTTCTAATAGGTCTCAAGCTGTTGTGATGGGTGGCTTTAGATCCGATTACGTTACAATTTCATCTGGCATCCCTCAGGGATCCCATCTTGGGCCTCTGTTCTACAACGCATATCTGTACGATGTTTATAAATGTCTTAAAAATGCTAAATTGCTCATGTACGCCGATGACACTAAGATCTTTCTTGATATAAAGAATTCCCTTGATTGCTCCAGATTACAAAACGACCTTCATAATCTTGAGGAATACTACATTAGATACCGGATAACAGTTAATGTCCAGAAATGTCAAGTCATAAGTTTTACCCGTAAAAGAAAACTAATCATAAATAATTACACAATTACCAATACATCTATTGATAGAGTCTCTCTAATTCGGGACCTGGGTATTTACTTCGACAGTAAGTTTCTTTTACATCAGCATATTGAAATTATTTGCAATAAAGCCTATAAAAATCTTGGTTTTGTTATACGGACATGCTCCATCTTCAATGACCCTTTATGTATCAAAATAGTTTTCTTTTCCTACGTACGTAGTATTTTGGAGTACGGATGCAGTGTCTGGTCTCCTCAATATGACGTGTATAAGCATCGTATCGAGAGTATTCAAAAACGATTTTTGAGATTTCTTGACTATAAAACACGACGTTCTCATATTTCGTATGAAGATAGGTGCATAAAACACCACGTCTTATCATTAGAACAGAGGCGGACAGTATTGGATATGATGCTCCTCTATGACATTCTTCGTACCAGGCTTGATTCTACGGAATTACTGTACGCTATTAGTTTTCTAACTCCCAGGCGTCGCACACGCCACACTCCACTTATATATGCACCAAGTCATCGTACTAATTATGTATTACTAGAAGGGCGAAATTAAAAAGTTATCCACACTCTAATCAGTTTTTACTTTCGGGCAGAGTAACGACTTGCTTTTTGAATTTATTAAATCGGAATCCATCACGTTCTCGTCTGTACAGGCTTATATAGGCTGGCGGTGGCGCGCTTGTGATTCCCGCCCAAATCGCACCGGCCGGCGCTGGCATCGAGGGGTGGGCAGGTCACGTGGCTGTGTCGTGGCTACGTCACGGAGGCTTGTCTATGGCTGCTGGCTTTCAGGCTGTTGTTACATTCGGCCGTCCTGTAACAATTGCTCCCGCAATGGGAACAGAGAAATGCAACATTAGCTCTCAAGCAAATCGATCAGATCTTCGGTTTCTAGCTGCTCGTCGGAACTACTGGCACTATCTGATGCAGGCGCTATGCTCCTATAAGGCCGAATCGAATCGGATACTACCAGACCCGTGAAACTATTATACCCACGGATCCCCTTAATACTTCTTATCTGATACCGGTCATTACCCACAACCTTCGTGATAACGTATGGTCCTGAATACAAGTCGTCTAATTTTGTGTTAACTTTACCAGCAGTACTAGTGGGGGCTAGTTTCCATAGAATGAAATCTCCTTTCTTATAGATCGTACTATTTTTGGGTCTCTTATCAAAATTTCGCTTCATCCTCCCTCTGGCTTTATCAATCCTTACGTTTGCCTTAGCACGTTTTTGCTGTACCGTTTTTGCGGTTCTCCGACACGTCCGGTTAACAGTTACATCGCATACTGATCGACCAGCGTGACCGAACATGAGATCGTATGGTTTAAAGCTAGTCGTCTCATTGAGGGTATTATTAATACCCCATATAACATCCGGTAATATATTGTCCCAGTTATTCGCCGTGTCACTGGAATCTGTAGCACGCATGGCATGGAGTATGGTACGATTAGTCATTTCTACTTGTCCATTGGCCCTCGGGCATGCAATGGCATTGAGCGTGTGCCTAAACTGTTTTTGCGTAGCGAACCGTTTAAAGTACCTACTTGTAATAGTACATTACTTCAGAGGGAAGAAAGTGACAGTTCCATACCGAGATTATGGCATTTGCGCCACGAGCTTGCGAGGGGCGCAAACCATTTGAGGTATGGAACTGTACTTTATCCTGAGGTATGTATAGTGCTTTTTATTACACCTACGAGGAAAATTATAGACATAAATGCATCCATATTTTACAAAAAACACAAAGATAAATGCTAAATCAATCGAAGTTTTTGCGAAAATGCGCGGGCTTTTCCTTTTTTATTCGCCTGTTTCTGGAGTAGGCTAAGATCATAAGGTCATGCAGCCACTTCTTCCGTGATTCCGCGCGTTTTATATACAAAAATATTTTCGTTTTTAATTTTCTGTATGCACCAAGGAGGTTGGTAACTGGAAAAAAAAAACTGTATGTGGCCAGTAACAATTTAATTGAAATTTAATTAGTAGACAGTTAAAGTCTCTTTGCAGTATGACTGCTGACAAATAAAAAAAAAACCGGGTATGTAATGGAATTTCATACATACTTCCCACCCTTGGGTCGGAAGGATTTTCATACAAACTTCCATACCTTGGGATGAAAGGATTTGAAGGGCGGGATAAAGGCGTTTCTTCCCTCTAATTGGTATAATTAGTATGTATTTTCAGAGCAGTTGTGATAAAAAAGCTTTTCCGTGATCGGAAACGACGCGCTCTGGATATCCGAAAAGTCTGAATATTTTCTTTAGTACCCGGATAGTTTCTACAGAGTTTACAGTACGTGTTGGTTCGGCTATAACAAATTTTGAGAAAGAGTCTGTCATGACCAGTAAATATTGGTAATCCTTCTTCGTTCGGCTGAATGGTCCTAAATGATCAATGTGTATCATTTTCATCGGCAAAGACGGCTTTTCTATGGGGTGTAATTTACCTTCTTTTCGACCATATTCCCCTTTGCCGTAGGCGCAGTGTAAGCAAGAAGATACATACTTCTGTATAAACCGAGTCATCTTGGGAAACCAATAGTCATTCTTGATAAGTTCTAAGCGTCGCTTTATACCAACGTGTCCTATATCATCGTGATGCATTTGCATTATTTTCCATCTAGCTAGTCCGGGAACAACTAAGCGATTTCCATTTAAGGTTTTTCTATACAGCCGGTCATTTACGAGCACATAGTTATTTACAATATCCGCGTCCGCACAACCTTTCTTTAATAAATCAATTATTCGCTTTAGTTTTTCATCCTGGCATTGAATCGTATAGAACCAGTCTACTACCTCTAATCGGTGAATATTGGCGACATCAATGGGGTTCCTACTTAAAGCATCAACGTGTTTCATCCGATCCCCCGGCCTATATTCAATGCTGATATCGAAATCCTGTATCGACAACCACCACCTAGCTATTCGGGGTATCAGATCACGTTTAGTTAAAGTCGCGCGCACAGCTGTACAATCCGTGACTATCTTCACATGCATACCTACAATATTTACCCGAAATCGACGCAACGATTCAACGACAGCGAGCGTCTCGAGCTCATAACTATGGTATACACTTTCTTCACGACTCGTGACGCGGCTAAAGTACATAACAGGCTTCAATGTACCCTCACTTTGTTTTTGTAATAGAATTCCTGCTATTCCTAGTTTGCATGCATCCGTGTGAATCTCAGTGGCCAAAGCAGGATCATATAAGGCCAGGAGTGGTTTTTTGCATAGCTCTTTCTTTAAGTTTTCAAAGCTATCATTTTGAGTATCGCTTCAAATTCAAATTCAAAAAGAGTTTATTTCCATAAGTAACACATAGGTAACATTTGGAGAATGTCAAATCTTAAACTAACACATGTATAAGGTACAGGGAGCGAAATGGAATATAAATTTTCGAAAATAGCTACACAATCCAATAAACTGTCTCACTTCATGAATATTTTTGGCACAGGAAACATAGAGACCGCTGCTAACTTTGATTCACCCGGCTGTATACCGTCAGGAGAAATGTCATGTCTTAAGTATGTGATCTTTTCCTGAAGGAATGAGCATTTTTGTATGTTTAGTTTTAAGTTTTCTGATTCAAATTTATTTAACACAGCCTCTAGTAGATTTAGACCAGACTATACATCGTGTGACGGTAGAAGTAGATCGTCGAGGAATACCAATATCTCTGAGTTGCATGATTTAACCTGCTGAGTACCGTTCAACGAATCAACAATTTTGTTTATCAGACGCATGAAAACGGATGGCGCGTTCGCAAGGCCGAAGGGAATACGCAAATATTCATACTGTCCTTGGGTATCCATGAAGCGGTTTTGTGTGTATCCTCGGGATTTAAAGGGAACTCTGGGCCATGTCTAGGGACGAGAAACGACTTTTCCCAGCCAGTTTAGAAACTTGGTCATCAATATTGGGCAAAGGAAATCTATCACGAACGGTGATGGCATTCAGTGAACCATAATCTACGCATAGTCTACTACCGCCTGTCTTTTTCTTAACGAGTATAACTGGCGATGCGTAATTCGACACCGATTCTTTTATTATACCCGCATTTAACAACTCTGCAACTTTAGATTTTACGACTGCTTGTTCGCTGTGTGCTAAGCGATAAGGGCGATGATGAACAGGCTGAGCGGTAGTTAGGGTTATATTCATTTGTACTAAATTGGAACTGCTTGCAAAACAATGCCGATTTTCGGTCAACATCTGAATTAGTGATTTATGTTCACTTTCGCTCAATGTGGGACCATTGCACAAATGTAATTTATATTTACTCCCCCAATATCGATACTAGCTTCAGCTATGGCGTTTTGGCTATTAATGGCTTTGTGGCTAACCTGATTGTATAGCGGAGCTTCGTCGCAGCTCTCGGCTCGCAGCAGTAGCTCGCCAGGGGTCCACACGATGTCCTTAGTCCCGGTGTTGATGACCTTGAGGAATCCTTTGTCGCCTCGTAGAACGGTGGCAGGGATTGAGTAGGCGATATCTTGCATCTCGTAGTGGCGCACAGGGGTTATTACATCATTGCCTTCCTTGTTGCAGATAGCACCTTGATTATTGATGTGCCATGGGGTAGACGTTCATCGCTACACGTGACAATGTGGAATCGGTGGCATTCTTCTGTCACTTCCATTTGTCGTAAGTGATCACCTTCATCCTTCTTGAGAGTAGCTGCTCCATTATGTACAACCAGGGATATACCTTCATGGTTTATAACAGGCTGACCAATCAACAAATTTATGCCGATCATGTTGATATCGGTGAGATATGCTTGGCATGGCATTTCTATGCCATCGATTATCAAATTAAACTCAACTTGACCTCGGCTCGTGATAAATCCGCCGGAAAATCCTTTAAGTACAGTGCTGGTGTCTTCCAAGGCTTCAATGATAGAAGCCTTGAGACTTGCGTTGCTAGGACATTGACTTGGCTACCCGTATCAATATATGCCTTCACGTACACGCCGTTAATTTTTGCTGTCTTTTTGTAGATATCTTTGTAATTTTGTATCACATTTATCCGTTTTACTTCTCCAGTCGGCTTCGAAGTAGATTGTTTATCAATCGACGGGCATTGTTCAGGCTTCTCAGCACCTAATGACCTCGTAGGGGCCCATCAGCTACGAGGTAGCGTGACGATCAGGTGCCAAGAAGTAATGAACGTCGGCGATTCACCAAGCTAAAGTTATGTGGGGTAGATCTAACCTGGTCTGTGCTTCGGTCCCGTCAACCTCCTTTCTCTCTGCAAGGCCCAGGCGCGCCCTAGGCTCTTCTTGGTAGACAGGTTCTTCAGCCAACCAGGTATGACTGGCGGGCCTGCGTCAATGAGCACAGTGGTCCAACACAGGTTATGTTTCTACGTGGTAAATACGAATCGGGCACGAAAATCCGAACTTTATCTGGTTCGAGAGACAACGGCACACTCAGCTATATTAATAATCCTGAGGGAATCCCGAATACATTCCAGATGCCCTTTGATATCATTTCAACAACCTAATCAACACGCGTTTTCATTGCGAGGTTTTTTTTTTTTTTCGTCTGTCAGTTGTCAAAACTGCCAGATTGACAGCTAACGTCAAATTAAAATGACTGTTCAGAAACCATCGATCGAATATCGATTTGGAATCGAACAATCACCCGCCCGGACAGGCACCCACCTATCCCCTAATCTACGGGCAGCCGAGACAACGTTGCTACCGCTCGTTTTAGAACCGAGCCTCCTACTAGAACCTCTGCAGACCGGGGGGTCCCGTCCTTGCCAGGGAACAAGTTAACAATGCGCCCCCTGCGCCAACGTAGTGGCGGTAGGTTAGCATCCTTAACCAGAACGAGGTCACCAACACTAGGGGGGCTAGTTTTGTCAGTCCACTTAAGGCGCTGTTGTAAGATATGCAGATACTCGAGCGACCAACGCTTCCAGTAATTCTGAGTAAACTGCTGCAACATCTGATACCTTGACAACCGATACAATTTTACTCTCTCGAAGGGGTGCTCGGGCAACGCGTTAAGTGGCTGTCCTATCAAGAAATGGCCTGGGGTCAGAGCCTCCAGGTCATTTGGATCCGAGCTGAGCGGACACAACGGTCGCGAATTGAGAACGGCCTCGATCTTACAAAACAATGTCGCGAGCTCCTCAAAAGTCAGCGCGGTCTGACCTACTATACGCCCTAAGTGCGTCTTAGCTGACTTAACTACGGCCTCAAAAATACCACCCCAGTGGGGGCAAATCGGTGGGCTGAAGGTCCACTGTATACCCCGACGGGAGAGGGCCGTTCCAATATCCACTTTATTTACATTCAAAAAGTTGACTATCTCTCGTAAGTATCGTTCCGCACCTATGTAGTTAGTGCCGTTATCAGAGCGGATCAAAGATGGAAGTCCCCTTCGAGAAACAAACCTATCCAAACAAGCAATGAAAGCCTCTGTCGAGAGATCAGCAACGAGCTCGAGATGTACCGCCTTGGTGGATAAACAAACAAACACACATAGGTACGCCTTGTATTGCTTAGCGGTACGCAATCGTGAACTCTTCACCATAAACGGTCCTGCAAAATCCGTACCAACACCTGAAAACGGTCTGACCTCATTCACACGATCAGGGGGCAAGTCCCCCATGAGAGGTTGCATCGTGGCAGCCTTAAGTCGATAACAAGGCATGCACCGAAACACGATGTTCCGTATGGCACGGCGGGCAGATAAGATCCAAAACTCCCGCTGGAGCGTGGCCAACAACGCGTTACAGCCGGCATGCGCGTTTTTAATATGACGATCAGTCACCAGCAATTCAACTAACTGTCCCCCTTTGGGGAGCAGAAGTGGGTGACGAGCCGAATACGACAGATTCGCATTGCGCAATCTTCCTCCTACCCGAAGTAACCCGGTCGAATCAACAAAGGGGTTGAGACGCGCGACGGCTCCCTTCAATTTCGAACGTCCACTTCGTATAATCTCCAATTCTGCCCCAAACTTCGAGGACTGTACCAACCGGACCAAATTTAACAGCGACTCGTTTCGCTCTGCCGGAGTCAGAATAGGGTTCAACGTTCGCTGATCGCGAGGAGTACGACAATTTCGAGCGAATCTCCTAATCCAAGTGGACACGTTTATCAACTTGTCAAGTGAGCTATACCGGTCCAGCAGAAACCCGGCGTCAGGGTCCTCAGCCTTCTGGGTAACATGCACGGCCGCTCTGGGGCCATGATCCGAAGATACTACTACATGGCTGTGGGGCCAGTCCGATTCTCTCTTGGCAAGCCAGGGTGGTCCCCACCACAAATGGTGTCTAACGAGTTCAGGAGCCTGACATCCCCTGGATGCACAATCAGACGGGTTCAATTCTCCTGGTACATGTCTCCAGGTCAGTGGGACCTCAGACGACACAATCTGGGAGACACGGTTCGCAACAAAAACCTCTAAGTTATGAACCGAAGCCTTCAGCCAGCACAAAACAATCTGGCTGTCCGTCCAAGCGTACACCGTATCCTCCAAAACCACTGACCCACGCAACACTGTTAGAGTGTGATTCAAAAGTTTGGTCAAACGAGCAGCCCCGGACAGTTCCAGTTTTGGAATCGTCATCCTTGTCCGAATAGGCGCTACCTTGCTTTTTGCCAAAACCAAACGCACGTCGACCTCCCGGTGGAGGTGACGGTTCGCAAATAAACCGCTGCCGCAAACCCTCGTTCAGAGGCATCACAAAACCCGTGAAGGGTTGCCCTGTAATCCCCAGCAGGGACCAATTTCCTCGGCAGCGATAAATTATTTATGTCCGATAGCGAGGTGAACATTCGCGTCCAATCAGTCAACAAATCACCTGAGAGGTGGGTGTCCCAGGTCAACTGAGCCGCCCATAGCCTTTGCATAAAACATTTGAGAGCAAAGGTGACTGGAGAAATCCATCCATTCGGGTCGAACGTTCTCGCAATCGTTGACAGTACTGACCGCTTCGTCCAGGCCTTCGGTGTTTCTAAAACCACCCGATAGGTAAACTCATCATGGACGGGCCGGTACTGAATTCCAAGCACTGACAACATGTTAGGGTTGTCAGGATTCTCAAAAACGTGCGGGTCTTGTTGAAACTCATCTGGGAGACCAGCCATCAACTCAGGGGAGTTGGACATCCACTTGCGTAGTTCATAGCCGCCTCGTTCCAGCAATTGAATGAGCTCGTCACGTCGGTCCAGAGCTTCCTCTACACTGGCTGCCCCTGTGCAGACGTCATCGACGTACAAATCTTGCTCCAGGATAGCGGCGGCTCTAGGATAGCTCACACGGTCACGCGACGCCAACTCCCGCAGGGTACGCATCGCCAAATACGGGCTAGACCGTAACCCATACGTGTTCGTGTTTAACTCATAGACCTTGACTGGCTCGGCCGTGGACTCACGCCAAAGTATCAACTGATACCTTCTGTCAGCCGGATGAATTACCGTTTGCCTAAACATCATCCGAATGTCTGCGACAAATACAATCTGGTGTCTCCGAAAGCTCGTGAGAATATCCGAAATATCACGACTCAACTTGGGTCCCGAATGTAGACACTGATTCAGGGACATCCCGTTCGAGGTAGGTGCTGACCCATCAAAAACAACTCCAATCTTGCCGGTAGGGGTTCGCAGGACGGCATGGTGTGGAAGGAAACAATGATCCTCAGATCTCCAGTCCACACCCGATACCGACATGTGTCCTAACGACTCATACTCCCTCATGAAATCGACGTATTTTTGTTTAAATACGGCGTCCCTTGACATCCTACGCTCCATCGACATCAATCTCGTCTCAGCCATCTTCCTAGATTCTCCTAGTGGCGGTCGATCGGCCCTGAAAGGCAGTCGAGTTACAAAACGACCAGAACGAAGGCGACCAGTATATTCTGGTAAAACAACTCGCACTCTTCTTCGTCTGCGTCGACTCGACGAACGGTGGGAGGTTCCTCTATCTCCCAGAAACGTTGGATAGCGTCTGACAACGCTGAGCCAGTAAGTATGCCATCTGACTCGGCAGGCCTAACCATTGGCAATGCCGGACCCATGATCACGTGACCAAACTTTGTAACGTTGTAAGTTACCGTTGTCTTCACTCTATCATTAACTGGTCTTATTTTAAATTTAAGTAGTAATTCTCTTAATAAAACTACCAAATGAGGCTAGTAATCACAGTATTGATTTTCACGCGCTGTACTGGCAGCATTCCACTGTTGACGACTCGCTCGCTCTGCTATGATTGGCCCGTTTTGAACTAACTAGCCGTGACCGCAACTTGACTTTGCGGCGCCGGCGTCATTCCGAAAACTCACTCAGCACTGTGCGCACGTCCGTCCTACTGGCGCTCTGTAACGGTCCCTTTTTACCGTACGCCGACGAACGACTCTAAGCAGTGGTTGCTTACGTTTAATCATAACGTACTACTGGTGGTTACGTTTTAGTTTTGTCTGTGCTTCATATTAACCCCGATTGAGGTGAGTGGTGAAAGATACTGTTTTAAAATCATCTTACCGTTAGGTACTTTCGGGCTTACTCATTTGTGTCCAGAATCTCTCATTTCATTTATTGCTTGTTGCGTTTTATTCCTTTTAGACTCGCTAATTATTATTTCGCGATATTCACATCGCATTGTAACGCAAATTGCTACCCGCTTTTAGACACGCGTTAGTGTGTCTTGGCTTCTTATAGAATGTCTGGAAAATATGTTCAGCTTACTAAATTATACTAGCTACCTTTTTGTGTGGAAATTGTTGATTGTTACCGGCAGATTTCATATTTGGGCATTTCATAAAATGTCCGGATTGTTTGCATAATGTCCCAAGTGAGGTCTGCCGATAAACAAATAAATATCCTTTTTTCATATATAGAAATAATTAATGTTACCGGCAGATTGCACATTTGGACATTTTGTAGAATGTCCGATTATTTGTAAAATGTCCCAAGTGGGGTCTGCCGATAACAAATATGAATGCTTGCTTGTTTTTATTCCTAGCACTGTATTTTCCTTTGTATATGTAACTCCGTTCTGATTGTTACCACCACGACAACACTATTCTTTTCTTGGCGGGTGGAGCATTCGGACGGAGTGCAGTAACAGATGTTAAAGGAGGAACGGTTTCGAATTCCAGTTCGGGGTTCCTGGCACCTCTTCGGGATCACCGCTTTTCTTGCTACCCTACGGTTTCCCGGTTCCTGACACCGCTTCGGGCTAACCTGCTTCCCTGCTCCGGCTGCATTCGGACCGTTACTTCTCCGACGTCAGCGGCACTCCGACTACGGCAAAACCCGCAGGGAAGATTCGTTGCTGCGTAACCAGGGTCAGACTACATTTGGAGAACCCACGTTAAATAAAATTTCTTGTTGGCTACCTATTTGGAATCTTTTTATTCCTCTCCAAGTAGGGACGTCTCAGTGGCGCCCATAACGTGGTTAGTCTGGCCTTGCTTACGCTGTAAGTAGTTAGTTGTTTGTGTGTGCGTGTTTTTGTAAACGTTTACCTGTGTTGTAATTTTGGTTTTGCTTAGCAACTTCTGTGTACGTGGTTATTATTCAAACTTTTAAATTGTAGTGTTTTTTTCAAATTCCTACGTTGGTTTTAATTTCTCGTTCTCTTATAAAAAAATTAACCACCTACCCACTAGTTGCAATATTTTTATTTGCAGTTTTAACATATATATTTTTTTCTACATCGTCATTCACTTCATTCATACCGTCAAAACCTAACGTACATAAATCATTTTGTAACAGAACGGAGACTAATTAGTAGCGTCATTTTCAATTCCTTGATTTCTCTTCCTGTGCTGTCCCGGGAAATCAAAAAAGAATACGGCAGTTGCATTTCCTCCTGTGCATGTCGTAAGAGGCGACTAAAGGAATCAGTACACTTTCACTACTCATCTCTTTGGTATTTATTATTTGAGCTGCATCATGTCTTTTCAAATTAAGTTTCTCTCTCTAAACAAAGCAGAACTGGAGTACGAAGTTGCCATCAGAGGTGAAAACCCAGGCACTACCGTAGAAATTTTACGTAAACAAATAACTAAACTTGTGACAGAATACCCGTCAGAGGACGTTCTGTTATCTCACCTTGAACCTAAGGACGACTTACTTGCAGTCGTCAAAATCTTGGACAAAGTGCAATCTACTCTTGACGGACCTGCACCAGATAGATCCTCTCTTCTTAGGACACAAAATCTGATGCACCATGCCTATCACAGATTAAGTCGGGTACCTACGGATGAAAAGTTCGAAACGGGCCATGATCAACTGTCGGAGATTTACCGAAAATATTATTCGAAGATCCTAGCTCTCTTATCACAAGCAAAGGATCCCCTTTCAATATCTTCCTCGTCTAATACTGCGTGTAGGGAATCAACGCCATCTGTTAGTGGCGCGAGCGTGATTTCTGTAACTTGCGAGCGTAGCAATACTTCCGAACTTAGTAAATTGAAGTACGACGGGAAATCATGTGTTCGGGCTTTTATCGAAAGGGTTTCGGAACTGTGTCAGGCCAGAAATATTTCGGACTCCAAACTTCTGTCCTATGCAACGGAAATTTTCACCGATCAAGCATTGCACTGGTTCCGAAGTATAAGAGATAGCGTTAACAACTGGTCGGATCTCAAATCTCTGTTGTTAGAGGATTTCAGCCAAACTGACTATGATTATCGTCTACTTTCTGAAATTAGGGCTCGCACTCAGGGCGAATCAGAAACGATAACCATTTATCTTTCCATAATGGCAGGAATGTTTTCGCGCTTATCGAAACAATTATCCGAAGAGGACAAATTAGAGATACTATTGCACAATATCCGGCCATGTTATGCGAGTACGTTGGCCTCGGCAACTCAGATTGTGGATATTGGGGTATTGAGAACGTTGTGCAAAAATTACGAAAATATACAAACCCGTATGTCACACTTTCGCGAGCCACCAACGATTACCACACACACACTAGCACCCGAATTTGCTTACAAGCCATGTAAGACGAAATCTGACAACCATGTCTCTGCGATCGCTCCTGCAACAACTGTAAAGTCAAATAACTTTTGTCTAAGATGCCGCTCTAACACTCACAATCTTCGTCAGTGTAAGGTTAGTCGTGACGTCATCGTCTGTTTTGGGTGCGGTAATAAAGGTGTAAAGAAACCTGAATGCCCTAAATGTACTCCTACCGTTCAAAAAAACTAATTAGCCAGAATTGGGACGGTTCTAAGGGTCATTTCGATAGAGTAGATTTTGAAAAATGGCTACAAACCCTTAGAAACTTCTTCTCTAGTTTCAGAGTCGCCTCAATTCTGGATAGTAAACCAACAAAGGACAGTAGACCCTATATTTCCGTTAGAATCGGGGACATCCCTGCTTCTGGTCTACTCGATTCTGGATCTGCTGTCACTATTCTCGGCAATGATTCTCATAAATTATTGTCGGACCATGGTCTAAAAGTATTTACCGATGATTGTATCTCCTTGACTGCTGCTGGAGGCCAGTCCCTTCAAAGTATTGGCTACATCAATCTTCCCATTCACTTTGAAGAACAATTCCACATTATTAAGGGTTACGTGTTACCAAATGTGGACAGCCCACTTATCCTAGGCATTGACTTTTGGCGGATTTTCAATATTTGTCCCAAATACTTAGGTAGCATCACCTTGTCCAACTCTTCTTTGGCAGAAATAAGTATCGACAAAAATGAGACTTTTATACAGTCTTACGATAATCTCTCTGATTCACAAAAGTCCACAGCCGATTCAATTGTCAGTCAATTCCAGGAAATCTCCACTGACAGTATGGGCCTTGGTAGAACTAGTCTTATAACTCACCATATCGATACTGGTGACTCCCAACCTATAAGACAACGTTACTATCGAATGTCACCTGAGAAGCAGCGAATTTTGGTAGAGCAAGTCGACGAAATGCTAGCGTTAGATGTAGTTGAACCTTGCGAGAGCGCTTGGTCGTCCCCTGTCCTCATTGTCTATAAAAAGAATGGACAACCTCGCTTTTGCCTCGACAGCCGTAAACTGAATTCGGTCACAAAAAAGGACGCATATAACCTACCCTATATAACTGAAATATTAGACAACCTACGCGATGCAAAATTCTTATCTAGCGTAGATTTGTCGAAAGCGTTCTGGCAAATTCCAATAGCTCCAGAAGATCAAGACAAAACTGCATTCTATGTTCCAGGCAGAGGAACTCTCCGTTTTAAGACCACTGCTTTCGGTCTCACCAATGCCCCTGCCACTCAACAAAGGCTTGTCGATCTTCTGTTCGGGAATTTTGATCTAAAGGCGTTCGCATATTTAGATGATATTATTATCATCAGCAACAGCTTTGAGGAACACGTGTCCTTACTACTAGGCGTGCTGCATAAATTAAAACAAGCGAACTTATCCATCAACCTTGAAAAATGCAAGTTCTTCAGAAATGAGTTGAAGTACTTGGGTTATGTTGTGGATGCGCATGGCCTTCGCACTGATCCTGAAAAAGTCGAGGCTATCCTTAATTTCCCAACACCCACAAAAAAAAAAGATCTTAAACGCTTCCTTGGAACAGCCACGTGGTACCGCCGTTTCGTCCCCAACTTTAGCACTATTGCCGGACCACTCAACCAGCTGACTTCAAGTAAGAAGAACGCACCCAAGTTTCAGTGGACAACTGAAGCTGATGATGCTTTTAATAAGCTAAAAGAGTGTCTTGTATCAGCCCCGGTTCTCTCTTGTCCCAATTACGATTTACCGTTCGAAGTACACACTGATGCGAGCAATTTTGGGATTGGTGCCATGCTCACACAAACGATTGATGGTAAAGAACATCCGATTGCATACATGAGTAGGGCGTTGTCGGGATCTGAGAAGAACTACAGTATAACCGAGAGGGAGACGCTAGCAGTTTTAACCGCTCTAGAACACTGGCGGTGTTACTTGGAAAACGGAAAAACCTTTACCGTTTACACCGACCACTCCGCGCTCAAATGGTTCTTGTCACTGGACAACCCTACCGGAAGACTAGCACGCTGGTGTGTGAGGTTGTCTGCCTTTAATTTCGAACTTAAACATCGTCGTGGGGTCGATAATGTCATTCCAGATGCACTATCTCGTGCTTTCCCATGTGCTTCTATCAGTACGGTCAACTCTAATTTGACTACTACTGACACATGGTACAAAAACATTTATAACGGTTGTTTAGAAAAGCCGAACCTCTTTCCTAACTACTTGATCGAAGGTGGTGCTCTCTATCGCCACTCCAAAAATAAGTGCGAAATGATTTCGGAGTTTTCCTGGAAGGAAGTGGTGCCGAAAGAATTGCGTGACAGCGTCATAGAGGAGAATCATGCTGACCCTACTGCTGCTCACTTGGGTATTTTCAAGACCTATCGACGCTTACTTCTTCGATACTACTGGCCGGGCATGCACCAAGACGTCGTACGTTTTGTTGGTTCTTGTTCAAAATGTCTCACTTACAAACCACAAAACCATCCGACGCTGGGTACGATGGGTCGACCTAAACAATGCTCACGGCCGTTTCAAATGATATCCATTGATTTCATAGGTCCACTTCCGGTCAGTCGAAAGCAGAATAGTTATATTTTGGTCGTAACATGTTGCTTCTCAAAATATTGCCTTATTTTTCCCATGCGACGCGCTACTTCGGAAGCTGTCGTCAAGGCTCTGGAGGACTCTGTGTTTCTGGTCCACGGAATCCCACAGACAATATTCCTTGACAATGGTACCCAGTTTATTAGCTCGGTAACAAATACCCTCTTTAAGAAATACAAGATACCTAACGTATTCTTCTCTCCGAGATATACTCCGCAAGTAAACACTGTCGAGCGCTATAACAAAACAATAGTTACATGTATTTCCACCTACGTGGACAATGACCACAGAACCTGGGACACTAATATTCCCAAAATACAGTATGCCATTAACAACTCCGTCAATGAAGCAACTGGCTACACTCCATCGTTCCTCGTGTACGGACGAGAAACGGTTACTTGTGGTTCTCATTATACAGATAACGATCTGGGTGAGGAACTACTATTTCTGCCACGCGACATTTACGCTGAAAATCTGGGTCACCTGTCAAAATATTTTGATAAGGTACAGGCATCTCTTTGGCACGCACATAAAAAAAATACGGCGCACTATAATCTTAGGCGGAAAGAGGCAGAATTCAGCGTAGGCGACATTGTCCTAAAACGTGCTTATGTCTTGAGTGATAAAGACAAGTACTTTAGTAAAAAGTTAGCGCCCAAATATACCAAATGTCGCGTCTCCGCTAAGAAATCACCCTTGGTATACATTTTAGAGGATATGACGGGAAAGGACTTAGGCACCTGGCATGTTAAGGATCTAAAACTAGTTAAGAATATTTAGAATTAGGTTTTGGATTTTCATTACGTATGAAAACCCTTTACTGGGCGAGGGGGTATTGTAACGTTGTAAGTTACCGTTGTCTTCACTCTATCATTAACTGGTCTTATTTTAAATTTAAGTAGTAATTCTCTTAATAAAACTACCAAATGAGGCTAGTAATCACAGTATTGATTTTCACGCGCTGTACTGGCAGCATTCCACTGTTGACGACTCGCTCGCTCTGCTATGATTGGCCCGTTTTGAACTAACTAGCCGTGACCGCAACTTGACTTTGCGGCGCCGGCGTCATTCCGAAAACTCACTCAGCACTGTGCGCACGTCCGTCCTACTGGCGCTCTGTAACGGTCCCTTTTTACCGTACGCCGACGAACGACTCTAAGCAGTGGTTGCTTACGTTTAATCATAACGTACTACTGGTGGTTACGTTTTAGTTTTGTCTGTGCTTCATATTAACCCCGATTGAGGTGAGTGGTGAAAGATACTGTTTTAAAATCATCTTACCGTTAGGTACTTTCGGGCTTACTCATTTGTGTCCAGAATCTCTCATTTCATTTATTGCTTGTTGCGTTTTATTCCTTTTAGACTCGCTAATTATTATTTCGCGATATTCACATCGCATTGTAACGCAAATTGCTACCCGCTTTTAGACACGCGTTAGTGTGTCTTGGCTTCTTATAGAATGTCTGGAAAATATGTTCAGCTTACTAAATTATACTAGCTACCTTTTTGTGTGGAAATTGTTGATTGTTACCGGCAGATTTCATATTTGGGCATTTCATAAAATGTCCGGATTGTTTGCATAATGTCCCAAGTGAGGTCTGCCGATAAACAAATAAATATCCTTTTTTCATATATAGAAATAATTAATGTTACCGGCAGATTGCACATTTGGACATTTTGTAGAATGTCCGATTATTTGTAAAATGTCCCAAGTGGGGTCTGCCGATAACAAATATGAATGCTTGCTTGTTTTTATTCCTAGCACTGTATTTTCCTTTGTATATGTAACTCCGTTCTGATTGTTACCACCACGACAACACTATTCTTTTCTTGGCGGGTGGAGCATTCGGACGGAGTGCAGTAACAGATGTTAAAGGAGGAACGGTTTCGAATTCCAGTTCGGGGTTCCTGGCACCTCTTCGGGATCACCGCTTTTCTTGCTACCCTACGGTTTCCCGGTTCCTGACACCGCTTCGGGCTAACCTGCTTCCCTGCTCCGGCTGCATTCGGACCGTTACTTCTCCGACGTCAGCGGCACTCCGACTACGGCAAAACCCGCAGGGAAGATTCGTTGCTGCGTAACCAGGGTCAGACTACATTTGGAGAACCCACGTTAAATAAAATTTCTTGTTGGCTACCTATTTGGAATCTTTTTATTCCTCTCCAAGTAGGGACGTCTCAACTTAGTATCCACAGCAATCAACCCGCCCGGCTGAAGAACTCGCCGATCCGACAACAGAAACCTACCCAGAACGTCTGCTCCCAGTAGCAGGTCGACCGGGGCTGGAGTGTCAAAATCGGGATCCGCCAACTTGAGTCCTGATGTCAGGAATCGAACGGCCGGATTCAACTTCACCAAGGGGTGTCTGCCCATGACATGCGTCATTACTAAAGCTTGCACGGATGTTTTTGTCAAAATGTCATAACGTGGAGAGAACGTGATCACCGATTGACCAACTACATTCGTAACCGTAACATTCCCTACGCCCCGTATTGATTTATTATACCTATTTACCTTGAGGCCCAACCTTTTTGCTAAATCATTCGATACAATGCAGCCCTGAGCTCCAGAATCTAATAGGGCGCGAACGTATGTTGGGTTGCCCGCCAAATCCCAAACAAGCACATAGGCGATCGGTAACATCACCGTCTCCGGTTGGGGGGCAACAAATTGTTGGGCCGCAAATTCCTAGCGAGGGCCCCCGGGGCCCCAATCTGCCTGTAACCGATCAGGTAGGCAGCTATACGCCAGAGGGTCCCATTGTACAAATGGCCCACGCGCCGGTTCCATTGCCACCCTACGACGCCCCCCGAAGGGGGGTGGGCGTGAATTCAACCGTGGCCGCTCCATGAGTGGGGGGGACATCACATGCGACCGACGAGGACGCGGCGACGAGTGGGGCGACAACTGAGGCGGCGTCCGAACCGCACCCGCATAGCTCGAAGGTGTCCCATGCCACCCGCCCGTTACGGCTTGCTCAACACACCCAATGTCCCGCTGAGTCGGATGCTGAGTCGCAACCGAAAACTCAGGGCCCCCCATGTGATGACCCTGAGTGCGGCCCTGCACCCCTGGGTGGCCGCGTGCTTGTGGCCCCATTGCCCGCTGAGTCGGATGCTGAGTCGCAACCGAAAACTCAGGGCCCCCCATGTGATGACCCTGAGTGCGGCCCTGCACCCTAGTACTGCCCTGTGCACGTGGGGACGTTGGCCCCTGAGTTGCGCTCCGAGTCGCAAACGAATTCTCAGGGCCCCTTGCCGTGTCACCCTGGGTACGGCCCTGTGGTGGCTGTTGGCCGGACCGGTTCATGCACAACAGATTGTTGTGGGCCCCACCACAATATCCGCACATTTGTGTGCGCGTGCAGTCCCTAGCCATGTGTGGCCCGAGGCACAGGAAACACCAACCCCGCTGCTTGGCCATCTGGCGCCGTCCCTGAACCCTAAGTTCCCCGAACTTATTGCAATTGGCCACAGCATGGCCAATCTGCCTACAACATGGGCAGGTCTCACTATGTGGGGTCAATGCACTAACAGTCCCATATGACTGCCGGTTGGTGCGGTCCTTCCTTGTCGGAGGGCCCCTGCTCACAGCGCTCCCGGCAGCTCTCTGTGGCTCCGAAGGATGGATGACCGTCAACCCCAAATTCTCTGCCCGTCGAGACTCCTCTTCCAAAAATCCGACCAAGTCGGAGAAGGCGGGCAGGTCCTCGGCCGACCTCTCGTGAGACTGTTCGAAACGAGTCTGCACGTCAGCGGGTAGGCGGGAAAGTACAATGTACAACAGTAAGTACGACCATTCACCAACCGGAAGTCCAAGATTCTCTAGAGCCTTGGTGACGGACAACAATGGGTTCAAAACCTCCGTCTGTATGGCCCCGACCTTGTTCACAACCGGGATGCTAAACAAACGGTTCAGTTGGGCATCGGCCAACCTCCGTTTGTTGTGGTAACGTCTGACCAACAATTGCCTGGCCGTCTCATAGTTGCCCTCCGTAGCTGTCAAATGAGCGACCAGCTCCCTAGGCTCACCCCTCAATGCTGCCACCAGCTGAGCCATCTTGACAGACTTGGTAATGTCCGATCACAAGTGCACCAAACTGTCGAACAGATTGATGAAGCTCATCCATTCACCGGACACGCCGTCAAAGGTAGGCATAGTTATCGCGGGGAACCTGGTCCCCGATCCCTGATGCGGCAGAGGTGCTTCAATGTCACCACCATGGCTGGACTCGCGCTGTCTACGTATGTCCGCAGCCTTCTGCGTGATAGCAGCTGCCATCTCCATACATTGGTCGATATCCCCTGTCAACCGTGACAGCCTGTCAGGTGCACAACCATCAACTGATTCCGCCTGCGCGGACAATTCGAGCACCCTATTGTAACGTTCCTTAACGTCCATAGACCGCTCCAATACCACATGATGCCTATCTAAACGGTCTATCAGACCGTGTGCGGAGGAAAACCATCTGAATTCCTTAGAAACACCCTTCTGGATTTCAGATAACGACATGATCGGAACGATATTTACTGACAATTTGCAGTAACTCAATTTTATTGGACCCTTCAGTTTATAACCCAAACGAGGGAACCCTAAACTATAACTTAAATAATGTTGTTTTCCTTAAACAATAGGAACCGAGTTTAATATCTATATAAATTATGCTACACTTCTAATATTCTAATCCTGTAAATAACAAGTTAGTTTCCCTTTATTATTATAACACACACAGATAATAGTCAATATTAGTTCAAGTTATAAATTGCTATACACTTGCTGCACAATAAACTGAAAACAATGTAATAGCCTGCTATCAATAGATGTAACTACCTATGTTAACCAAAACATTCATTCAATACCATTACTAGACCACTAATAGGTTGACTAACTAGTAATTCAATGCAAATTTCAATTCACCTACAATGTACCTAATACAATGCGTACCTAAGTTGAGTACCTACTATTCTGAGTCACATCTCAGTACAACTGGTCATTTAGGGAAAACTGTAATATCTGTCTGTCTACTACCAGCAATAGACTTATAGCTTACAAATACTACCAATCTATGTGGATATAGGAACAAACAAGTTACCTAACCGCCTAGATACCTACAGATTGATAGTCCCAAGTCGTTCTTTCCTGAAGCCCTTGACGGCTGCAAATCTCAGGAAACCACGCTCTGATACCAAAGTGTTCAGGCTTCTCAGCACCTAATGACCTCGTAGGGGCCCATCAGCTACGAGGTAGCGTGACGATCAGGTGCCAAGAAGTGATGAACGTCGGCGATTCACCGAGCTAAAGTTATGTGGGGTAGATCTAACCTGGTCTGTGCTTCGGTCCCGTCAACCTCCTGTCTCTCTGCAAGGCCCGGGTGCGCCCTAGGCTCTTCTTGGTAGACAGGTTCTTCAGCCAACCAGGTATGACTGGCGGGCCAGCGTCAATGAGCACAGTGGTCCAACACAGGTTATGTTTCTACGTGGTAAATACGAATCGGGCACGAAAATCCGAACTTTATCTGGTTCGAGAGACAACGGCACACTCAGCTATATTAATAATCCTGAGGGAATCCCGAATACATTCCAGATGCCCTTTGATTTAATTTCAACAATAGAAATAGAAATAGTTTATTGTAACAAAAGGTTTACAGATACGCTTAATTTAATACATTGACACCTACTTGCTAATAAATGACTCGTATACAAAGTAAAAGTTACCAGTGGCCCTCACACTAGGTCAGACCTGTATCGTGAGGACCTGGATCTTTGATATAATGTTGGCTCTATTTTTATGTATGATTGGCTGGCCAGAGGTGTTCTAGGTGTAATAATAAAATAATAATCTTTAATAGTGTGACAGGCATGAAGTGTTGTAAAAGTATGTAACAAAAACCAAAAAAAAATGATAATACATAGTTAGCTCAAGTGGTTGCAAATTAAGTTATAATTTAATTATACTAGATATACATATACAATCTAGGGAAGGATGTTGGGAGGGGGAAAGGATGTAGGGACAAGGATCACGAGTCGATTTTCAGGAGATCCTCTGTTTCTCGATATGTAAGGGTTTTTAGCCACTTAAGAAGAAGGAGCTTAGAAGTCCCTACCGTACACTGTTTAATGGCACAGTGCTCAAGAACCCTGTTGTATATAAATGCTGATAAGAATTTAGGGAAGCGGCGGGCGAATGAGGTTTTGACTTCAGTTATCGGAACAGGGAAGACCCTTTTCTTCAGCAGTTCTTCGTAATTGGTGCTGTGGATTGTGTGGCGATGCATATGAGTGGCAGTTCTGTAGATGAATGTTTGGCGTGTGGTGAGTAGGTCTGCTTCTGTATATAGAGCTGCAGTCGGGAAACTGTATGGCTTTTTTAGCATTACTTCGATCACCGACCGTTGCGCTCTCTCTAGTTTGAGCATAGCAGTTATTCCAGATCCGCCCCATACCTTGATGCAGTAGCTCAGTACTGAGTCGCACAAGGTTATGTAGACTAGTCTAAGGACATTTTTGCGAGCCGAGTGTTGTAGCGCGCGCATTACAAATATAAGTTTTCTCACTCTTGACGCTGTATCGGAGATGTGGGTCTTAAAGGACAGGTTCTGGTCAATTGTTACTCCCAGATATTTGATGGTGTCGACACGATCTATCTCCGCACACTCACATCGGTTCTGGTTACAGAAAGAGTGGATTCGCATATGAATGTTGGGTTTGGGTTCCGAGGCCCGGGTTTTGTGGAAGCACATGTATTTTGTTTTTTTGCCATTCAGTGTGAGGAGATTTCTGTTCAACCAATTAGCGATACTTGCCATCTCCTGTTCACCTTTTTCCAGGACCTCATCCCAATTGTCGCCATTGAAGACAGCAACAGTGTCGTCAGCATAGCAAATGATGTTTACGTCTGGGGACGGAGCTTTATGAATGTCGTTTATATAAATCAGGAAGAGGGTGGGTCCGAGTACACTTCCCTGGGGTACGCCGACGTCAATTGGTAGTTCTCGACTAATGTTTTCGTCTATTTTTATGCTGAGTTTCCTGTCGGTGAGGTAGCTTCCGAACCAGTTCAGGGTATGCCCTCGGAGCCCATGGTTTTCCAGCTTCTTGAGCAGTAGGGATATGGACACGGTGTCGAAGGCCTTTGCCAAATCTAAAAAGACTCCGATGCACTTTTTCCCTGTGTCAAGGTAAGAAGATACCAGGTCAACCAAGGACCCGACGGCATCCTCGGTAGATATTCCCCTTCTGAAGCCAAATTGTTTGTCTGAGATTAGTCGGTGTTTCTCAAGATAAGAGACCAGTCGCCAGTTTTAACAACCTAATCAACACGCGTTTTCATTGCGAGGTTTTTTTTTTTCGTCTGTCAGTTGTCAAAACTGCCAGATTGACAGCTAACGTCAAATTAAAATGACCGTTCAGAAACCATCGATCGAATATCGATTTGGAATCGAACAGGCATCGTGGAGCAATGTGACCTTGGAGTACACACCTGAAGCAGGTGCGTTGGTCTGGTAGTGGACAGGAGCGTACTAAGTGACCAGTTTTCTTACATCATGGACAGGGATCAGTTTCTAGGTTGACAGGCTGTGGTTTCTTGTCTGGCATTTGGCGGGAAAGATCTTTGTATGTCGAGCGTGACTCAAATGTAGGAGCGCGGTAATCGTCGAACGAAGAAAGGAATCCTTCATACAGTTCATCTGGACGGTCGCACTGGAACGCTTTGGCATTTGACTGGAGGGATTGTGGTAGTCCTCGGATGACGCAAGAAACAGTTGCATTGTCCGACAATTTGCAGCGGAAGCAAAGCGCCATTTTTCTTGGTAGTATTTTGTCATGCTTTCTGAGGGTAGTTTTTTTCTGTTGGACATTTCTTCGAGCATGTTTGCGTAATCGCGATGTTTCGGGAACGCCCGTAGTAACAATTGTTTCCACTCATTCCATTCGTAATCGTAATCGTCTAATCTGTTGTACCATTTTCTTGCCTGACCTTTTAGTTTGTCCTGAAGATGGAATGATTTTGTTTTGTCGTCCCAGCCGTGAATTTCGCCGAGTTGTTCGATTTTCTTGAGCCACGCTTTGACTGTGCAATCTTCACTGTCTGGATCAAACTCTGGGATTAGGGACACAGCACGGTGTTTAGGTTGCTGGAGCAATGTAGTGTCGTAGTGCAATTCTTGAAAAGCGCGGTCTACCTCTTGAAGCAGAAGATTTTTGAGCATTTTCTTCGCCGGTGAAGGGTCGTCGTCGTCGTCATGCTGGTTTTGATGGTCTTGTCCCGCAGAATCAAGTGAACTGTTACAACCCTTATTAATATGTAGATAATAATAATAATAATAATAATAATACCTTGGACATCATTTTACACACATTGATCTAGCCCCAAACTAGGATTCCCTGTATCATGGGTACTAGACAACGATACACATACTTATATAGATAAATATTATACTTAGATAGATAAACAACCATGACTAGGGTACAAACATTCATTCTCATCAAACAAATATTTGCCCCCACCGGGACTCGATAGATAAAGCTTAATAGAGCATAATCTCCACATGGCTGTATTTTTCCGTGTTAATTACTGTTGATCAGCATTTTTAGACTTCGTCGTTTCTTACTCTTTTGTATTTTAGTCAGTTAGATTCAGTCACTCGCGGAAAGCGGTAAAGCATTCTGCTACCTCAAAATTGGGAAGTTATAAAGTTGTGTAATTCTCTCTGAGATCAATAAATATTAGTGGTAGTGACTTTGTGTTTTTTTTTTAAAAAGACAAACAACCCAGGCCGCCTAACAACTGGTGTCAGAAGTGGGATGACAGGAAGGTCTTATTTACTGAGACTCTGTCATCCGAATCCGTGGCCACGTTTCGTCAAATTGATCGACAGTAAGACTCGACCCCAGGTCGAGCCTGCATCAGCCGCATCCTAGCACCTAGTGATCCGACGGTTAGTCTCCGCTCCGTAGCGTGAGCCCGCGATCTTCACACACGAACTGCTTCACCAACCTGGTCGACGGTCAGCCTCAGCATCGGCTCGAGCCCGCACCATTACTCATCTGTAGATGATGACACAGATCTAACTCAACCACCATCATCCAAGGAAACATTCACCCACGGCAGTCTTCATACAAACTCTGTTTTGTGGAAAATTCCACACCGTCAACTGCCGCCTTCACGTTATCTGCTGGCGATAGTAACAGGAGCGTTGCAAAGCCTGCAATTCATTGGATACCCTCGGGCGCCTTGCATTAGTGCCTACTTTCCTGCGCGCCACCTGCCTGCACACATACTACCTGCGCGTGACACTACCGTGAGAATGAAACTCGAGATCTTCATCACCGTGTTCTTGTGAGTTAAAATTCAAAGATTACATTAAGTGTTTCAGTGATATTTCTATAAGGTTTTACTATATTTTTATGCTATTTTACATTTTATAATTTTTACTTGTGTGTGAATTTTAATTATATACTACACTTGTCTAACATATCACAGTTCGATTAATGTCGAAACTTAAATCTGAAACCGAAGACGTCAGTCTAATATCAGAAGATAGCGAATCTTCAGCAGCCGAAACCGCTGAATCTTCTAACTCAACAAATCAAATCAAATCAAAAATCATTTATTTCCATAGGATGTTGTTACATCACTTAGATCCGTCATTACATTTTTTTGGGTGAGTTCACTAACACAATGGCGCAATCTGTGGAGAAGAGCTCACCGAAGAAACTCCACAGTCGTCGCATCTTTTGCGTTTCCTTTTTTAAATAAAATATTGTCAAATTACAAAATTAATGCTAATTATATATCGAAACAGCCTGTTACTCAAACAATCTATTCCCATGGACATCTGTCCTCTAAGTAATCAGATATCCTATAGTAACCTTTTTTATACAATTTCTGTTTTATTATTATTTTAAACTTGTCTAAAGGTAAGTTTTTAATATCAGTAGGGACCTTATTGTAATAGCGTATACAATTGCCTTTAAAAGAATTACTAATTTTATGTAGTCGGCTTACATAAGCAACCAACTTGTCTTTATTTCTAGTATTAAAATTGTGTATATCACTGTACTTCTGAAAATTTGTTATATTTCTTTTTACATACACAAGATTGTCATAGATATATTGAGACACAAATGTCAGAATATTGATTTCTTTAAACTTTTCCCTCAGTGACACTCTAGGCCCTAATCTATAAATTGCACGAACAGCCCGTTTCTGCAAAATAAATATACTATTAGCATTCGCAGCGTGACCCCACAATAAAATACCATAGGTCATTAGACTATGAAAGTAACTAAAGTAGACTAGTCTAGCGGTGTCTACGTCGGTAAGAGCTCTAATTTTTTTAACTGCAAACGCTGCCGAACTCAGTCTGTTCGACAATTTATTTATATGAGGATCCCATTGTAGTTTGGCGTCTAAAGTAATGCCCAAAAAGACAGTCGACTGCACAAGGTCCAATCTCTGTCCTTTTATAAATATGTCTGTAGTTACCGGGTTCACATTGGGTAACACGAATTTAATACATTTAGTTTTCTTTTCATTAAGTAATAAATTGTTAACAGTAAACCAGTTCACTATACTTGAGATAGCATTGTTTACCTCGTCATAATTTGATTGCTTTCTTTTAACTTTAAATATCAAAGAAGTATTATCATCGGCAAACAATACTTACCCATGTTTTGCTTTAACAAGGTAAGGTAAATCATTAATATATACTAAAAACAAGAAAGGACCAAGAATTGAACCTTGCGGTACGCCCATACTTATTGAAGACCCAGGTGATCTTTTCCCATTAACATCGACCATCTGAACCCTATCTGTTAGATATGACTCCAGAAGGCCAAGTGCCTGATCTTTTACACCATAATGGCGTAACTTCCTGACAAGAGTGTCATGATGGACGCAATCAAAAGCCTTGGATAGATCGCAGAAGACACCTATTGCATCCATTGCGTCTTCCCAGGCATCAAAAATATTGTCGATTAGTTCAACACCAGCATCGGCTGTTGAACGACCCTTTGTGAAACCAAACTGAGCAATATGAATTAAATTATTGAGATAAAAATGACTTTGCAATTGATTAAGTATGAGTTTTTCAAATATTTTGCTAAGCGTTGGTAGTATCGATATGGGTCTAAAATTGGTGGGGTCTGATGTACTACCAGCTTTGAATAAAGGTATAACTTTACTTAGTTTCATCAAGTCAGGAAACACACCATTATCTATACATTGATTAAATATACAACAAAAGTGAGGTGCAATACAATCTACAATGGAACTAATAATTTTTACTGATAGACCATGGGCGTCAGCTGTCTTTTTCATTTCCAGGGATTTAAACGCTTTTACAACACCTGAAAAACCCTCTAAAACCAAAATTTCTGTCACTCTTGGTGTTCTCACTAAATTCATCAAAAGCTATAATGGTGACAAGGAGTCACTCCCTGCTTTCTTAACAAACTGTGACAATGCCATGTCCCTAGCTACCCCCGAGCAACAAAACGTGCTCTGCAAATATATACTCTCTCAACTAGAGGGTAAGGCACAAGTAGCCTGTAGCTTAAAAAGCTTCACAAAATGGGAGGATATAAAAGCCTTTCTCAAATCAACTTTTGGGGGAAAAAAACACGCAACACATCTTTTGGTTGACTTGCAAAATTGCAGACAACTCTTTTCAGAAGATGTCACCAAATATTAATTGCGTATTGAGTGTATACTAACTAGAATACAATCCGACATTCACTACAATTGCAAAGATTCCAAAGAACTTCTTGGCCGTATAGCAGCCATGGAAGATCTCGCGCTCAATACCTTCATGTTAGGCCTAAGTGGCTCAATTTCTAATATTGTGCGATGCAGAAACCCCTCAAGTTTAAATGAAGCGGTACAGCACGCTATTGAAGAGGAAAAACTGTACAACTTAAAACAACAGTCAACATCCTCAAATCGCTCTCAAAAACAGTGCTCTACATGCAGTAAATTAGGGCACACATCCTCTGAGTGTTATAAAAATAAAAAGCCTAACTCACATAATACACAAAGGTTCTTTGACGTAAATTCTGCCCAAACCCAAGGTACATCTCAAGGTTCAACTAATGCAAATGTCAAGCAGTGTAAATACTGTAAGAACCTTGGTCATACCCTTCAGGAGTGCCGTAAACTCAAATACAAAAATCGGCTAAATAATAGCCAAGGTCAAATACCAAACTCTAACTCAACTCATGCAAACGTGCATGTAACGCGTGAGGACCAAGGCCTTGATTTGAACAGCGAATGATTTCGGATCAGTGCCTGCCGAAATCGTGCTTTAAAAACGGTACAAATAAGCCCTCTGATTTTGACTCAATCCTTACTAAGTCCCAAAACTTAAATTCACCTCGGGCAACGTTCCCGAGTCACACACCTCGTAAAAATTCGAGTTCATCTCAGCATCCACTGAGTTCACTGAGTTCACTGAGTTCATCTCTGCCTAAAAGCAAGAGTTTTGCTAAGTCCACACCTCACGTGCCACAATGCGAGAGCACGTCGAGTCACACATCTCGGAAAAATCCCAGTTCATCTCAGCCTACACTGGGTCCCCTAAATTCTCTGAGTTCTAAAGAAAAATCACTGAGTCCACCTCTGTCTAAAGACAAGAGTTTTCCTAAATCCACACCTCACGTGCCACAATGCGAAAACACGTCGAGTCATGTTATTTTAAATCAAAACACACCTCGAGAAAATTCGAGTCCTACTAATTTCATTAAGTCAAAAAATACATCTCGTAACAAGTCGTATTCTACCACTTCTATATCCCGGCAAAATAAACAACTGGGTCACTGAACCCTTCTACTAACTGCACTGAATTAAATCATACTACCGACTCTATTCCAATCTTTGAGACCTATACCAAAAAGGTGTCTCTACCACACCATTTATTTACAAACTAGCCATTCTACGGAACCACTGTGTTTCCTCGTAGATACAGGCGCGAGCATCAGTATCGTCAAAAACTCAAGTCTCAGGGAAACTCCACACCTTTCACACGAAATTGTAAGACTCAAAGGCATAAGTAACACTGAATCTTTAATTAAAACATTAGGAACCTTTCAGATGGTAATTAACATACCCCAAGAATCATTGAATTACAAATTTCATGTTACAAGCGATGACGTCAGTTTGGAATACTATGACGGAATCATCGGCAGTGATTTCTTTAGTCATTTTAAAGTAAAAATTGACTACCACTTCAAAACTTTGCTAATTAAAGGCCAATCCCTACCTATTGTTTATAATCAGCCAACCTACACTATCCCGGCCCGCTCTGAGGCCGTTATCGAATGCGCAGTATCAAATTACTCGCCCGAGCATTATCAAAATAATGAAGCCCTTATTCTAGATCATGTCTTATGCAATGGTGTTTATGTTGCTAATTGCATCGACTCAATTAAATCTAATGCAAAAGTTAATGTCTCTGTTTTAAACACCACTGACTCAAATATAGAAGTCAAAGACTATTATGTAAAACTAACACCATTCGAACAGAAGTTCCTCACTGAATCTTGTCACAAAATAAATTCGATAAATACTTCTGAATCGGATCGATTAAATAGAGTGCTAAGTCAAATCCGCTGTTCTCATCTCAATGATGAAGAGAAAAGGTCACTATTCGAATGCTGTTCCCAGTACCCTGACATTTTCCATCTCGAAGGTGACCCTCTGTCTTTCACTCATGCTATCGAGCATTCTATTAATTCCGGTAATGCACCGCCTATTCACGTCAAATCATATCGCTTCCCTGAGTGTCATAAAGAGGAAGTCGACACTCAAGTCCAGAAAATGCTCGACCAAAATATAATCCGTCCCTCTGTTTCACCATGGAGTGCCCCTGTGTGGGTTGTCCCAAAGAAAATGGACGCTTCAGGCAAAAAGAAGTGGAGAATCGTCATCGATTACCGTCGCTTAAACGACGTCACTGTTTCAGAAAGCTATCCACTGCCTCTAATCACCGACATTCTTGACCAATTAGGACATTCCAAGTACTTCAGTACTTTGGATCTCGCAAGCGGATTTCACCAAATTAAAATGGGCTCAGTCGCCGCCCCAAAAACTGGATTTACCGTGTCTACCAACCCTAGTAGCTCTGGCCACTACGAGTTTGTCAGAATGCCTTTCGGGTTGAAAAATGCCCCCGCTACTTTCCAACGCCTTATGAATACGGCGCTTTCAGGGCTTCAAGGCCTCCACTGCTATGTTTATTTAGACGACTGTATCATATACTCTCATGACCTTGACTCCCACATGACCAAGCTAAAGCTAGTCTTCGACCGACTGTGTGAACTCAACTTGAAACTACAGCCAGACAAGTATGAATTCTTACGCCGCGAAGTCGCATATTTAGGACACATCATAACGGACAAAGGCGTGTCTCCGAATCCTGAAAAAGTTAAATCCGTGACCAATTTTCCCACTCCGACTAACGTAAAACATATCAAGTCCTTCCTAGGCCTAGTCGGATATTACAGACGATTTATTGAGAATTTTTCTAAGTTAACAAAACCACTGACTTCACTGCTTAAAAAGGATGTCCCATTTGATTGGACTCCAGAACAACAAAATGCTTTCCAAATTCTCAAGGAGAAACTCACCACAGCCCCACTGCTTCAATACCCTGATGTTTCAGCTCCGTTTGTGATAACTTCGGATGCTAGTAACTATGCTGTCGGTGCAGTTCTCTCCCAAGGCGACATAGGTAAAGACCAGCCTATTGCCTACGCCTCGCGTACATTAAATAAGCCAGAAGGCAATTATTCAACTACCGAGAAGGAACTTCTCGCGATCATATTCGCAGTCAAAACTTTCCGTCCCTATATATTTGGTCGGAAATTCAAAATTGTCACAGACCATCGTCCCTTGGTATGGCTGTTCAACGTAAAGGATCCCGGTAGTAGACTCATTCGTTGGCGCCTTAAGCTTGAAGAGTACGACTACGAAATAGTGTACAAACAAGGTCGTCTCAACTCTAATGCTGACGCGTTATCACGCTGTCCCTTCAACGCAATTCATGCTGATTCCCTGTTAAATTCAACTTACGAAAAGTATTTCAAGGAACAGTTTACAAACAAACTTCCAGATTCCAACACTGTTATTGAGGAGCACACGGAGGCTCTACAGCTGACTAAATTAAAATCAATAACATGTCCCGTCTCATTAGATCTCGACTACTCTTTGCCTCACTCCGAAGAGATATTGTCGCAACTCGACAATTCCGCTGACTTGTTCTGAGCGAGAACCTTTTACTGTTCAGAGCTTAAATAGTAACAATAAAATATATTACTTTCCATACACTAAGGTTCATCACTATGAAGAGACGAAGTACAAGGACATTTACAACTTGTTGATAAAACTTAGAGATCTTATTCTGAAAGATCACCCTAAAACCACTGATCTCGCAACATCCGACTTTACAGACCCATTTTCCAAAATTTCATATACGAAAATCTATAATATGATTTCCCAAGTCTTTAATAACACTAACATCAAAATTCATATCTACAAAAATCAACTGATCTACCCGACTCCTGTCGAGGTCCCAAAAATATTGAAGGAAAACCACGACTCTACTATCGCTGGTCACCCAGGGTCAAAGCGGATGTACAATAGAATAAAAGCTGCCTATTACTGGAAAGGCATGCGTTCTGATATTGAGGATTATGTTAAGAAGTGTAAACTTTGTCAGGTCAATAAACCTTTACGAAAATCAAATAAAGCCCCAATGGAGATTACGTCATCCTCTACGAGACCATTTGAACGATTGGCTCTCGATATAGTTGGTCCCCTACCCGACGCGGGTTTCCAAAACTTTAGATTCATCTTAAAATTACAGGATGATTTAACTAAATTTTCAAGCGCATACCCCATGGTCACTGCGACAACTGACGAGATAGCTAGAAATCTCGTACATTTTATGTCTCTTTTTGGATTTCCCAAAACAATACTCACCGATTTAGGTACTTGTTTTACCTCAGAATTGTTCAAACAGCTTACCGAAATCCTGAAAATCAAGTCTCTATTTACTACTCCTTACCACCCACAGACCAAGCACGGAGCACTAGAACGTTCACATGCTACACTGAAGGAATACCTGAAATCCTTCGTCAACGAAAACCAAAACGACTGGCACTGTTATCTGTTTACTGCCATATTGGCATACAATACTACCCCTCATTGTACCACTGAGTTTACCCCATACGAACTTCTTTATGGTTACAAGCCTATTATTCGAAATTCCTTATATGAGACCTCCAGTAACACTACCTATAACGAGTACATTTGCGCATTGCAATACAGAATGCGTTTTAGCCGCGAAAAGGCTATCGGAAAGATTAGAGCCAGTAAAGAAAGGTCAAATCAAAGCAATATTATGACGCAAACTCTCGTGACGTCACATATAAAACAGGTGATATGGTTTATTTAAAGCAACACCATAGGCTTAGGAAAGCGCTTTCACCAATATGGAAAGGCCCTTTTAAAATTATAAAAGTGCATAACAAGCACAATGTAACTCTTCAAGTCGGCCGTAAACATATAAAAAACCACACAAACGAAATTAAGCCTGCTAAATCTTAACCTATTCCACTCTATTTATTTCCAGAGCCCTGCTCTATGGATGCTACGCTGAGTCTAAAGTTACTCCGATAGTACATAGTCCCGGAATTTATTTTGAACCTATTACAACGGTTCACTTTCATAACGATTACTGGAAGGTAATCACGCACATTGATCTTATAACCCTAGAGCCCTATCTTCAAAATGTAGAACACTTATTACAAAAGACTCAAGATCTTTGTAATAAAATACAATCATCCGACCTCATCCAATGTAAGGATGTCTCCAGACCAATTGAAGTCTTAGTTGAGTCTAATTTTATCAAATTGAAATCACTATCTCATATTATCTCTACTCAAACCCCAACGAAGGTCAAACGATCTTTAGAATTCGGCGGAGAGATTCTAAAGTTTTTCTTCGGCACATTAGACGCGGACGACGCCCGGAAATATGATGCCGCTATCGAATCTTGCAAAAAAAAGCGAGAACGAACTGTTCTATTTGATGAAAGACAACATTCATATTGTTAAATCGACAATTAATAATTTTAACTCTACGATTTATAAACTCAATCAGAATGAAATTAAACTGAATGCCCAAATTAATAATATGAATGAAATCTTATCTCAAATCACGAAAACAGATAATGTGTTATATTCTATGTCTAGGATAAATAGCTTACTTAATATAATCGAAAGTTCCCTACTTTCTCTTTCTAATTTGATTGATACCACGTTAAATGCTATCCTATTTTCTAAGGTTAATATACTACACCCTAGTGTGATAAGACCCTCAAAACTGTTTGCTGAGCGATCAAAACAACTGTTACTATTATAACAAAAGGATAGTTTTTGTTTTGCAGATTCCACTAATAACTTCCGATAGGTTCACAGTTTACAAAAATATACCTCTGCCTACCCCGCATGATGACTCACATGTCAGAACTTTCGCGCTCATTCAGCCTTCCGATAATTACATTGCTCTAAGTGATGACAGATTGCACTATGCTATGTTGGACAGTATAGATAAGTGTAAGAAAATTAATTATAACTACTCCATTTGTAAACTTGTCTCAATATTTTCAAGTAATGGTAATCCGAATTGTGAATCAAAACTCCTCACGGAGGTGACAATGTCCTTGCCTCCTCAATGTAATGCTAAACTGTTATTTGGACAAATAAACATATGGCAAAAGCTTCAAAATAACAAATGGATATATGTACAGTCAAACCCTACTAAACTTACTATGAAATGTGATGATAATATTGTTGATTATTCCATAGTTGGTACCGGTATTGTAAAACTAACCGAAAATTGTATCGGTTTTTCAAAAACTATTCAGCTGATTCCAACTAGTTTTTACTCTTTCGTAATGAAGTCTCCATTGGATATTACTTTTGATATCACATTAGACGACTGTTGTAAGAAAGAAGTTTTTAACCAGACTCTACCTCATTTATCGCCAATTAATTTGAGCAACACTACTACACATAAACTGGATAATTTAGAAGATGAATTAAGTAAGTTACAATCAGAATCCCACTTTGTTAAATACAGTAGATACTATTCAGGTTTCACTTATGTTTTAACTATTATAATATCTCTGTTTGTTTTGTATAAACTCTATAAATGTTACAGAAATTGAATTGGCAATCGTAACTCTAGATGTTGTATACAAATATTCAATCAATGCAACAATAAGAAGCTGGTCAAACATCAAGCTAAAATGTCTAACTCTATTGAAATGTCAGATGTTTCTACTTCAGATGAAGAAAAAAATCTGTAAAATCTCTGCCAGCCCCACATACTAGTTATAAGTCTTATGATAACCTTCATGAAATCGAGGTTCCTCATCCTTCCAGACGTAATCTTAACTTTTAAGTGAATTCTGATAATACTTTTGTGTTAACTGTAAGTTTTGTAAGACTTCCTAAATTTGAGTTTTCTATTTTCAACAAACTTTAGTTTAGAAGTTCGCTTCATTTTTAAAGGGATGAAGCTCCGTCAAAATGGGGGAGCTGTTATAACCCTTATTAATATGTAGATAAAGCTTAATAGAGCATAATCTCCACATGGCTGTATTTTTCCGTGTTAATTACTGTTGATCATCATTTTTAGACTTCGTCGTTTCTTACTCTTTTGTATTTTAGTCAATTAGATTCAGTCACTCGCGGAAAGCGGTAAAGCATTCTGCTACCTCAAAATTGGGAAGTTATAAAGTTGTGTAATTCTCTCTGAGATCAATAAATATTAGTGTTAGTGACTTTGTTTTTTTTTTTTAAAAAGACAAACGACCCAGGCCGCCTAACAGAACGATGTCTTTTCTTTCTTGCTGCACTTTTTCCCATCGTAGGTGCCACTTCTGATTATTACTAGAAGGGCGAAATTAAAAAGTTATCCACACTCTAATCAGTTTTTATTTTCGGGCAGAGTAACGACTTGCTTTTTGAATTTATTAAATCGGAATCCATCAAGTTCTCGTCTGTACAGGCTTATATAGGCTGGCGGTGGCGCGCTTGTGACTCCCGCCTAAATCGCACCGGCCGGCGCTGGCATCGAGGGGTGGGCAGGTCACGTGGCTGTGACGTGGCTACGTCACGGAGGCTTGTCTATGGCTGCTGGCTTTCAGGCTGTTGTTACATATGCAAATAACGAACCCTTAACTCGTATAGCTAACACATACAACAAATATTTTAAATCTGTAGATTTATTTCAACAACATTTTCCAAAACATTTTCAGACGCAATATTGTCAATAAGTTGTTGCCTCCAGACGGCGATGACAACTGATGAAGTCCAATATAGGCTCTTATTTTTATATATTTTATAGTTTATTTTCATTCAGTACATATGTATGTATATATATTAGATACTTAGATATTCATTTTATGCAGATCTGTAGGTATTTATATGTTTTTTTTATATATCCATAGTTTATATTGCAAGTATTTATATTCTTATATGTATTGGCTTATAATTATAATTTGGGTGACGGTTTTTATCTCCGCCGCAACTTCAATTTCACTCTGTATAATTAGGGTATATCTGTTATTGGCAATTCTAAATTGTTTAATTTTAACTTTAATTACCATTGTAACTTGCTGTTGATGTCCTAAATAAAGAAAATAAATAAATATCTTAGCTGTCACTAATGTGAACCTATTCAGGAATCAGTTAATATTTTGTTGTATGTAATGAGTCGTAACTAAAGTAATAATTAATTTTAAACACATTTTTGGTTTAAATTACTGAGTGCATTCGACAAATGTAATGTTTGTAATTCCAACCAAAATAATATGTACTGATTTATGTCTAACAACCAAACTAACGGTTAAATTTACAATCCAAATTTTACCATATTACTACAAGTATTTTTTGAATTCTAACTAAATGAGTTTGGTAAACATAACATATTTGTTACTTGGATCAAGATGGTTTTGTAGAGGTTTTGTTAAATTAATCAATTTCTAGTCAATATAACCGAAAAAAAATCAACCGAGATCATTTTCGTCAAATCATATTTTAAAACAAGTAAGATAACTATTCGGGGCCGAATACACAGACTAAAAATGTACTTTCTCAAATAGATGTCATACGTTCTGAGACCATGAATTTGCGTGTCCGTTAAACTTGTTGGCTTTGAATCAGGTCCGGGCCATAAAGCATTTACATAGACTGGTACGATTAGTTAATTAGTGCTTGAACTTGATGTTCTGTCGGGTGATATGTGAGCAACACCCCATATTTTGCTAAGAATAATATCCGTAGATCCGTGCAATAATAGGTACCTATCCCGACTGTATCGTACAAATGTTTAAACTAAACATTAATAATTTCGGCCGAATTGCACCAGACTTTTGACAAACAATGGCTAAATAAGTGGCAACCTGGCTGCCAGGATATTGCCTGTCAAGTCAATTAGTCGAGCACGGTAGTTACCTATTACCGTTCTTGACTACCTTACTTGGCCATGTTGTGCTTAATTGTGGCTAAACTGTATTTGGCGGCTATTAAAAGTCTGGTGCAAGTCGCCCTTAATCATTAAACTGCTGTGCAAACCACTGCTGACATTGGGGTCTTTTTTTCCAGTTTTGTAGAAGTGATGTATCGAAATAAAATAAAATAGATAACAATCTGTCGATAAAGTGTAAACATCTCTGTTTTTTTAAAATATATATTTATAACCTGTTCGCACGCGTTAGCCCCAAACAGGGCGAATCCACGCCTAATCGCGTGAGCCTTAAAAATGGCTGCCGTTTGCGCGCGAAATCGAGGTTTCGGAAATGCTCAATTATGTTGCGTTCGATCGTAGTACAATAAAACTGTGTAAGTCTGTTTGATTGGAATAGTTATTATACTAAATCAAGAATTATTGAATCCACTTCAAGTCAAAGTCATAGTCCACGAATAGCACCTGTCTGAATAGCACCTACGCGAATAGCACCTAGCCTAGTCCACGAATAGCACCCAGGTGCTATTCGTGGACTAAAATTTATTTTTACATTTTTGTCCACGAATAGCACCTACGACTTAGCAGCCTACTGGGCCGCTGGGATGTATACAGGACGTTATTAAATTAAAGATATCGGTAAAAATCACAAGAATGTTTATTAATATGAAGCTATAATATGTAATGCTTACGTCCATAGCCTTATATTTTAAGATTATGTAGCTATTTACTTACTACTACTACTCAATGTACTATTTATTTATTTTTATTATTAATATAACAATTTATTTTTATTTTTCTTTATTTAGGACATCAACAGCAAGTTACAATGGTAATTAACGTTAAAATTAAACAATTTAGAATTGCCAATAACAGATATCCCCTAATTATACAGTGTGAATATCACCTAATTATACAGTGTGAAATACGAGTTGACGAGTTATGAATAAATGAACTATTGAACATACGAAATCTGTCTAGGCGACATTTAATAATGAAAAATAATAAAAATCACTCCGACAATAAATATTAATCTCACCGAATAATATTCTGATTTAATAATAACTACTAATATTCGCAATGTAACAGTAAAGGGATGCTACTTTCATTTTAAGAAGGCGTTAAAAAAAGAGGGTAAGAGCGAGGCCTCAACTATAACAGCATATATAGAAAGCACGTTGCGTTATTACTATACTCCCTTATTTGCCACCGGATAATTTGGATGATGCTTGGCTTTACATTATGAGAGAGTCCTCAAGATGAAAAAATAAAAAATGTAACGACTATATGGTCACACACACACAGTGGATTGACCACAAATTGTGGTCGGACAAATTGTGCTGTTATGGCCAGGTTCATAAGACTAACAATTTTACTGAGACTCATTATTCTGTCATGAATAAAGCAATTAATAAAAATAATAAGAACATAGCTATTGTTTTAAGAGTCCTACAGGAAAATTGCCAGAATTACGCTGAAATTTGCGAAAAAATGGTAACTTCTAAATCCCAAATATTGGCCAAAAAAAAGAACCAATGAATATAAACATGGCTTTATTTCCCTTGGTCACTGCATTGAAAAGCTGCGATTTTAAGGGTTATTTGTTTTCATTTTTGTTTTATTTTTAATTTTAATTAGAATATATGACACCAGCGCAAACCACGGACAGTGGTGGACATTAGGTTGCACTTTGTCCGCGCAATACCTCATGTCACGCCTGGCGGTATACGAAGACAAAGTGCAACCTAATGAGAGTAATATTAAGAGCACATAGAATGAGAGTAACAATAAGAGCGGCCATTTTGTCGGCCATTGTCCCTCGTCGATTTTGCAATAAATGTGGAGACTGATTATGATGTGATATATTAAAAATAAGAAAGTGTTATTATTAGGTAAGATTTAATTTAAGCAGATTTTGCAATAAAAAAATATTTTTGGAGACTGATTATTTATAAGATAAGATTCATAATTACATATTGTCATAGTGATCTTTATTATTTTTCATTTTTAAATGTCGCCTAGACAGATTTCATGTGTACAGCCTACGTAAGTTAAGTATGTGTAATTAATAAACATTCTAATGATTTTTATCGATATCTTTCATTTAAAAACACCTGTGTACATCGCAGTAGGCTGATAAGTCGTAGGTGCTATTCGTGGACAAAAATATAAAAATAAATTGTAGTCCACGAATAGCACCTGGGTGCTATTCGTGGACTAGGCTAGGTGCTATTCGCGTAGGTGCTATTCAGACAGGTGATATTTGTTTAATATTTATGCTTCGGAACGCACCGGTTTTTTGTTGCGCGGATCGACCGCGAGTAATCGGGACATCACTAGCGGAAACGGAACCGCAGCTGTCACTCGTACCAACGAGATGAAAAATTAGAGGTTATCTTTTCTTGTCGTGAGAAAAAACATGTCTGCTCAGGCGTCGGGCCATTGACTGTATTTCGGTTTAACAATTGTCTAACACAGGTGTCGGGCCTGGTCGGAGTGTTGATCATAATAATCGTCGGGAAATAAGTAGATTCGCGTCAGTCATTCGTGTTGTGAAGGACATCGTTCGTATCGGACAGCGACTCCTCGTGTCGGCAAGCAACACGCCGGCGACAGCGTCGGACAGCGAAACCAGTGAGATTCGGTTCCTCTCCTATCACAATTGTGCTCCTATCCCGTATTCCTGCCTCGAATCGAGCTTTCGATTCCGGTCTACGACGGCAAGGTAAGGTATTAATCACGATTCTCTCCCGTGCTGGCAAAAACCCAGCCCCTCATGATTCCACGCCGTTCGGTTGAGGCGTGGAATTAAACATTTTGGTAGCAGAGCGTGGTTGATACCTTACCTTGCCGTCGTAGACCGGAATCGAAAGCTCGATTCGAGGCAGGAATACGGGATAGGAGCAGCACAGCAGTGGCAAGCACCACATCGTGCTGTGCCTGAACCGGTCAGGCCCTTCGGACGGTCACCAGGGCCGGACTCAGGTTGGTCGGCCACAGGGCCCAACCAGGGCCGGACCCAGTCTCCCTCCGGGCAACGGGAGTCACCAACGGGGTGACTGGGGTACCCGCGGACGGGACCCCCCCCGAGGGGAAGGGGGCAGCGCGGGGGGTAACAGGCGGGATAGCCGGGGTTCGGTCGCCGCTGTCCAGGGTCAGCGAGGACTTCGGGCCGCTGGCTCACTGCGTGTTACGGGCGGGTGTCAGATGGCACCGATGAGTGGCGCGAAGGCTGGGAGCCCACCACCTTCTGCGCCACCCTGCCCGTCGCTCTGGGAGGCGAACAGGGAGGCGAACAGTCGGATGTCGCCCCCATTCCTAGAGCGCCCCAGGTTGGATCCGCTCTCCCCCCTCCATCCACGGTGGCCACCGGGCACACCGTACACAGTCCAGTATGGTCGGATACCGGGACAGCGAGGGGCCTATTATGCGGGTTGGGACCCCCTGATGTACATACGGTCTGATATGCCACCGGCATATCAGCAGCCGAGTTACAGCACGGCTGACGGGGGTCCCAGCGGGTTCGGATCCCGCGGAGGTTCCCGCTAGGGACACGCCGCCCACTTACAGGGTTTCGCCACTCCACAGACGGTCATGCTCCCCACCGCCTCGGTGATAACGTGGAGTTCGGACGGCAAATCTTGTGTGGCACGAGCACTATTGGACTCGGGGGCCCAGGGGTGCTTAGTCTCGTGCAACCTTGTAAGACGGTTGGGCATTTCGGTAAGGGAGTATCCACATTCCATTCGGGGGATTGGGAACACGGAAGTCGGTTCCGTTAAGGGAGTATGTCGGATTACTCTCTCGTCACGGGTGGATTCATCGGTGAATATGACGGTCACGGCATTAGTCATGCCTAATGTGATGGGCTCACACCCTCACGTACGGTTGTCGCCCTCGGTGCGACAGTTGGTCGCTGGGTTGTCACTGGCTGACCCGGAGTTCGATATTCCGGGCCCAGTAGACATTTTATTGGGTGTCGATGCCTTGGGATACCTGTTAGTGCCAGGTGTCCACGTGTTGCAGGCGACTGGTCTGGTTTCGGTCAACACCAGACTGGGCCATGCGGTAATGGGTCCGGTCATGCCGGCTGCCCCACGCCTAGCGACTCGTAGTGCCTTATTGGGTTCTGTACTCTCGGAGGTGATACAGAAGTTTTGGGAGGTGGAGGAACCACCTACGGTCCGCCGGTTGGACCCGGTTGAAGAAGAGTGTGAACAGTTTTATCGGAACAATACTGGTCGCCTTCGGTCAGGTCGATTTCTCACACGTCTTCCATTCCGGAGTGATCGCCCGCCGCTGGGCAGTTCACACCAGGCAGCCGAGACGCGGCTTCTGTCGATGGAACGACGCATGAAGCGTGACGGGATTTTACGGCGGAAGTACGTCGATTTCATGCGGGAATACGAGTCGCTCGGCCACATGTCGGTTTCGGGTATCGACTGGAAGCGTGAAGACCACTGCTTCCTGCCCCATCACGCGGTCTTGAGGACCCCGGAGGGCAAAATACGGGTTTGCATTCAGGGCCGAAGTTGAACCATGACATCGCGGATGTTATCACACGGTTCCATCGACACAATGTTGTGTTTGTAGCTGACATCCGGATGATGATTAGACAGACGGTCATTCACCCTGACGATAGACGGTATCAGCTGATACTGTGGCGAGAGAGCCCAGATCAGCCCATCAGGGTGTACGAGCTGAACACCAACACGTACGGGCTACGGTCTAGTCCTTATTTGGCGATTCGCACTCTGCGGGAGTTAGCGGATCGAGAACGGTTAAACTTCCCTAGAGGAGCAGCAATCCTGGAGCAGGATCTCTACGTGGACGATATCTGTACCGGTGCAGAATCCGTAGAGGAGGCGCTCGCTCGTCGGGACGAGCTAGTTGAGCTCCTACGGGGTGGAGGTTACGAGCTCCGGAAATGGATGTCGAACTCTCCAGAGTTACTGTCTGGTCTTCCGGATGACTACCAGCAGGATCCCCACATTTTTGAAAATTTGGAAAATCCAAATATGTTGTCGGTATTAGGCGTCCAGTACCAGCCGGTGTCAGACATGTTTTCGTATCGGGTCGAGTTGGACTCCCCGAAGGTCTGGACGAAACGGAACGTCCTTTCAACGGTGGCTAGGACATTTGATCCAAACGGGTGGATCACCCCGGTAACATTTCAGCTCAATTGTTTTATGTAGCAATTGTGGTCTGCTGAGCTGAAATGGGACGACCCGATCGGCGGGTCATTGAGCTCAGAGTGGGACTCGTTCTTTTCGACCCTCCCTGGCATCAATCGGATTTCACTGCCACGGAGGTTGGTCCCCACCAAACGATACACCGCCACCCTGCATGGGTTTTGCGATGCCTCGGAGAAGGGCTACGGAGCTGCGGTGTATCTGCGTACGGTCGACTCCTCGGGGGAGGTTGATGTGCGGTTGGTCATGGCCAAGAGCAAGGTTGCGCCGTTGCGCACTCGCCTGACCATTCCCAAGTTAGAGCTTTCGGGAGCGGCTGTCCTGACTCGTCTGCTCAACCACACGATGACGGTTCTTCGTGGGTCAATAGCGTTAGAAGATACGGTCTACGCATGGACGGACAGCCAGATCGTGTTATGCTGGCTGAAGGCTTCAGTTCACAAGCTGGAGATTTTTGTGGCGAATCGGGTTTCGCAGATTTTGAATTCGGAGGTTCCCTTAATCTGGAGACATGTTCCAGGGGAAATGAACCCAGCAGACTGTGCGTCTCGTGGGTGTCACGCTCCGGAGTTGGTTGGACATCCCTTGAGGTGGGGTCCAAAATGGTTGACTCAAGCCGAATCGGATTGGCCAATGAGTCCACGCGTTACCACGGCGAACGGCGCCTTGACAGTCGGTGTCTGTACGACGCAACCAGAGCCGGAAGAGGAGTTCAGCCTGCTGGAACGGTACAGCTCGCTCGACAAGCTGGTCAATGTGACCGCCTGGATCTGCCGATTTGCGCGGAATTGTGTGAATTCTGAGGCGCAACGAGTGCGGACACAGGTCCTGACACCACGGGAACGGAACCATGCGTTGTTTGCATTGGTACGAAACGTGCAGACGGTGCACTTTAAGTCCGAATTGGACATTCTGAGACGCGGACGCGTCCAACTGAAGGGAGCTGTGGCTCGGCTCAACCCGTTTATTGACTGTTCAGGCCTCTCGGCACCCGATGACCTCGCAGGGGCCCATAGCTACGAGGTAGCGTAGCGATCAGATGCCAAGAAGCAAGAACGTCGGCGATTCACCGAGCTAAAGTAAATAGATTCTATCTGACCTGGTCTGTGCTTCGTTCCCGTCAAACTCCTGTCTCTCTGCAAGGCCTGGGTGCACCCTAGGCTCTTCTTGGTAGACAGGTTCTTCAGCCAACCAGGTATGGCTGGCAGGCCAGCTTCGACGCGCACAGTGTTACGTAAATACGAACTTTATCTGGTTCGGAGAACCACAATACACTCAGCTATAAGACAATCCTGAGGGGAGCCCGAATACAATTCCAGATGGCTTACGATTTAATTTCAATGCCCTATACCAATACGCGTTCCATCGCGAGGGCTTTTCGTCTGTCAGATGTCAAAAAACTGCAAAGATGGCCGCTCCCTCAAATTCAAAATGGCCGTTCCGGAACCATAGATCGAGTATCGATTTTGAATCGAACAATCACCCGCCCGGACAGGCACCCACCTGTCCCTTAATCTACGGGCAGCCGAGACAACGTTGCTACCGCTCGTTTTAGTACCGAGCCTCCTACTAGAACCTCTGCAGACCGGGGGGTCCCGTCCTTGCCAGGGAACAAGTTAACAATGCGCCCCCTGCGCCAACGTAGTGGCGGTAGGTTAGCATCCTTAACCAGCACGAGGTCACCAACACTAGGGGGGCTGGTTTTGTCAGTCCACTTAAGGCGCTGTTGTAAGATATGCAGATACTCGAGCGACCAACGCTTCCAGAAATTCTGAGTAAACTGCTGCAACATCTGATACCTTGACAACCGATACAATTTCACTCCCTCGAAGGGGTGCTCGGGCAACGCGTTAAGTGGCTGTCCTATCAAGAAATGGCCTGGGGTCAGAGCCTCCAGGTCATTTGGATCCGAGCTGAGCGGACACAACGGTCGCGAATTGAGAACGGCCTCGATCTTACAAAACAATGTCGCGAGCTCCTCAAAAGTCAGCGCGGTCTGACCTACTATACGCCCTAAGTGCGTCTTCGCTGACTTAACTACGGCCTCAAAAATCCCACCCCAGTGGGGGCAACTCGGTGGGCTGAAGGTCCACTGTATACCCCGACGGGAGAGGGCCGTTCCAATATCCACTTTATTTACATTCAAAAAGTTGACTATCTCTCGTAAGTATCGTTCCGCACCGACGTAGTTAGTGCCGTTATCAGAGCGGATCAAAGTTGGAAGTCCCCTTCGAGAAACAAACCTATCCAAACAAGCAATGAAAGCCTCTGTCGAGAGATCAGCAACGAGCTCGAGATGTACCGCCTTGGTGGATAAACAAACAAACACACACAGGTACGCCTTGTATTGCTTAGCGTTACGCAATCGTGAACTCTTCACCATAAACGGTCCTGCAAAATCCGTACCAACACCTGAAAACGGTCTGACCTCATTCACACGATCAGGGGGCAAGTCCCCCATGAGAGGTTGCATCGTGGCAGCCTTAAGTCGATAACAAGGCATGCACCGAAACACGATGTTCCGTATGACACGGCGGGCAGATAAGATCCAAAACTCCCGCTGGAGCGTGGCCAACAACGCGTTACAGCCGGCATGCGCGTTTTTAATATGACGATCAGTCACCAGCAATTCAACTAACTGTCCCCCCTTGGGGAGCAGAAGTGGGTGACGAGCCGAATACGACAGATTCGCATTGCGCAATCTTCCTCCTACCCGAAGTAACCCGGTCGAATCAACAAAGGGGTTGAGACGCGCGACGGCTCCCTTCAATTTCGAACGTCCACTTCGTATAGTCTCCAATTCTGCCCCAAACTTCGAGGACTGTACCAACCGGACCAAATTCAGTAGCGACTCGTTTCGCTCTGCCGGAGTCAGAATAGGGTTCAACGTTCGCTGATCGCGAGGAGTACGACAATTTCGAGCGAATCTCCTAATCCAAGTGGACACGTTTATCAACTTGTCAAGTGAGCTATACCGGTCCAGCAGAAACCCGGCGTCAGGGTCCTCAGCCTTCTGGGTAACATGCACGGCCGCTCTGGGGCCATGATCCGAAGATACTACTACATGGCTGTGGGGCCAGTCCGATTCTCTCCTGGCAAGCCAGGGTGGTCCCCACCACAAATGGTGTCTAACGAGTTCAGGAGCCCGACATCCCCTGGATGCACAATCAGACGGGTTCAATTCTCCTGGTACATGTCTCCAAGTCAGTGGGACCTCAGACGACACAATCTGGGAGACACGGTTCGCGACAAAAACCTCTAAGTTATGGACCGAAGCCTTCAGCCAGCACAAAACAATCTGGCTGTCCGTCCACGCGTACACCGTATCCTCCAAAACCACTGACCCACGCAACACTGTTAGAGTGTGATTCAAAAGTTTGGTCAAAAGAGCAGCCCCGGACAGTTCCAGTTTTGGAATCGTCATCCTTGTCCGAATAGGCGCTACCTTGCTTTTTGCCAAAACCAAACGCACGTCGACCTCCCCGGTGGAGGTGACGGTTCGCAAATAAACCGCTGCCGCAAACCCTCGTTCAGAAGCATCACGAAACCCGTGAAGGGTTGCCCTGTAATCCCCAGCAGGGACCAATTTCCTCGGCAGCGATACATTATTTATGTCCGATAGCGAAGTGAACATTTGCGTCCAATCAGTCAACAAATCACCTGAGAGGTGGGTGTCCCAGGTCAACTGAGCCGCCCATAGCCTTTGCATAAAACATTTGAGAGCAAAGGTGACTGGAGAAATCCATCCATTCGGGTCGAACGTTCTCGCAATCGTTGACAGTACTGACCGCTTCGTCCAGGCCTTCGGTGTTTCTAAAACCACCCGATAGGTAAACTCATCATGGACGGGCCGGTACTGAATTCCAAGCACTGACAACATGTTAGGGTTGTCAGGATTCTCAAAAACGTGCGGGTCTTGTTGAAACTCATCTGGGAGACCAGCCATCAACTCAGGGGAGTTGGACATCCACTTGCGTAGTTCATAGCCGCCTCGTTCCAGCAATTGAATGAGCTCGTCACGTCGGTCCAGAGCTTCCTCTACACTGGCTGCCCCTGTGCAGACGTCATCGACGTACAAATCTTGCTCCAGGATAGCGGCGGCTCTAGGATAGCTCACACGGTCACGCGACGCCAACTCCCGCAGGGTACGCATCGCCAAATACGGGCTAGACCGTAACCCATACGTGTTCGTGTTCAACTCATAGACCTTGACTGGCTCGGCCGTGGACTCACGCCAAAGTATCAACTGATACCTTCTGTCAGCCGGATGAATTACCGTTTGCCTAAACATCATCCGAATGTCTGCGACAAATACAACCTGGTGCCTCCGAAAGCTCGTGAGAATATCCGAAATATCACGACTCAACTTGGGTCCCGAATGTAGACACTGATTCAGGGACATCCCGTTCGAGGTAGGTGCTGACCCATCAAAAACAACTCGAATCTTGCCGGTAGGGGTTCGTAGGACGGCATGGTGTGGAAGGAAACAATGATCCTCAGATCTCCAGTCCACACCCGATACCGACATGTGTCCTAACGACTCATACTCCCTCATGAAATCGACGTATTTTTGTTTAAATACGGCGTCCCTTGACATCCTACGCTCCATCGACATCAATCTCGTCTCAGCCATCTTCCTAGATTCTCCTAGTGGCGGTCGATCGGCCCTGAAAGGCAGTCGAGTTACAAAACGACCAGAACGAAGGCGACCAGTACTATTCTGGTAAAACAACTCGCACTCTTCTTCGTCTGCGTCGACTCGACGAGCGGTGGGAGGTTCCTCTATCTCCCAGAACCGTTAGATAGCGTCTGACAACGCTGAGCCAATAAGTATGCCATCTGACTCGGCAGGCCTAACCATTGGCAATGCCGGACCCATGATCACGTGACCAAACTTAGTATCCACAGCAATCACCCCGTCCGGCTGAAGAACTCGCCGATCCGACAACAGAAACCTACCCAAAACGTCTGCTCCCAGTAGCAGATCGACCGGGGCTGGAGTGTCAAAATCGGGATCCGCCAACTTGAGTCCTGACGTCAAGAGTCGAACGGCCGGATTCAACTTCACCAAGGGGTGTTTGCCCATGACATGCGTCATTACTAAAGCTTGCACGGATGTTTTTGTCAAAATGTCATAACGTGGAGAGAACGTGATCACCGATTGACCAACTACATTCGTAACCGTAACATTCCCCACGCCCCGTATTGAATTATTATACCTATTTACCTTGAGGCCCAACCATTTTGCTAAATCGTTCGATACAATGCAGCCCTGAGCTCCAGAATCTAATAGGGCGCGAACGTATGTTGGGTTGCCCGCTAAATCCCAAACAAGCACAGAGGCGATCGGTAACACCACCGTCTCCGGTTGGGGGGCAACAAATTGTTGGGCCGCAAATTCCTAGCGAGGACCCCCGGGGCCCCACTGTGCCTGTAACCGATCAGGTAGGCAGCTATACGCCAGAGGGTCCCATTGTACAAATGGCCCACGCGCCGGTTCCATTGCCACCCTACGACGCCCCCCGAAGGGTTGTGGGCGTGAATTCAACCGTGGCCGCTCCATGAGCGGGGGGGACATCACATGCGACCGACGAGGACGAGGCGACGAGCGGGGCGACAACTGAGGCGGCGTCCGAGCCGCATCCGCATAGCTCGAAGGTGTCCCATGCCACCCGCCCGTTACGGCCTGCTCAACATACCCAATGTCCCGCTGAGTCGGATGCTGAGTCGCAACCGAAAACTCAGGGCCCCCCATGTGATGACCCTGAGTGCGGCCCTGCACCCCTGGGTGGCTGCGTGCTTGTGGCCCCATTGCCCGCTGAGTCGGATGCTGAGTCGCAACCGAAAACTCAGGGCCCCCCATGTGATGACCCTGAGTGCGGCCCTGCACCCTAGTACCGCCCTGTGCACGTGGGGACATTGGCCCCTGAGTTGCGCTCCGAGTCGCAAACGAATTCTCAGGGCCCCATGCCGTGTCACCCTGGGTACGGCCCTGTGGTGGCTGTTGGCCGGACCGGTTCATGCACAACAAATTGTTGTGGGCCCCACCACAATATCCGCACAATTTTGTGCGCGTGCAGTCCCTAGCCATGTGTGGCCCGAGGCACAGGAAACACCAGCTCCGCTGCTTGGCCATCCGGCGCCGTCCCTCAACCCTAAGTTCCCCGAACTTATTGCAATCGGCCACAGCATGGCCAATCTGCCTACAACATGGGCAGGTCTCACTATGTGTGGTCAATGCACTCACAGTCCCATACGACTGCCGGTTGGTGCGGTCCTTCCTCGTCGGAGGGCCCCTACTCACAGCGCTCCCGGCAGCTCTCTGTGGCTCCGAAGGATGGGTGGCCGTCAACCCCAAATTCTCTGCCCGTCGAGCCTCCTCTTCCAAAAATCCGACCAAGTCGGAGAAGGCGGGCAGGTCCTCGGCCGACCTCCCGTGAGACTGTTCGAAACGAGTCTGCACGTCAGCGGGTAGGCGGGAAAGTACAATGTACAGCAGTAGGTAGGACCATTCACCAACCGGAAGTCCAAGATTCTCTAGGGCCTTGGTGACGGACAACAACGGGTTCAAAACCTCCGTCTGTATGGCCCCGACCTTGTTCACAACCGGGATGCTAAACAAACGGTTCAGTTGGGCATCGGCCAACCTCCGTTTGTTGTGGTAACGTCTGACCAGCAATTGCCTGGCCGTTTCATAGTTACCTTCCGTAACTGTCAAATGAGCGACCAGCTCCCTGGGCTCACCCCTCAATGCTGCCACCAGCTGAGCCATTTTGACAGACTTGGTAATGTCCGATCGCATGTGCACCAAACTGTCGAACAGATTGATGAAGCTCATTTATTCACCGGACACTCCGTCAAAGGTAGGCATAGTTATAACGGGTAACCTGGTCCCCGATCCCTGATGCGGCAGAGGTGCTTCAATGTCACCACCACGGCTGGACTCGCGCTGCCTACGTATGTCCGCAGCCTTCTGCGTGATAGCAGCTGCCATCTCCATACACTGGTCGACATCCCCTAGCAACCGTGACAGCCTGTCAGGTGCGCAACCATCAACTGCTTCCGCCTGCGCGGACAATTCGAGCACCCTGTTGTAGCGTTCCTTAACGTCCATAGACCGCTCCAATACCACATCATGCCTATCTAAACGGTCTATCAGACCGTGTGCGGAGGAAAACCATCTGAGCTCCTTAGAAACACCCTTCTGTATTTCAGACAACGACATGATCGGAAAGATACTTACTCACAATTTGCAATAACTCAATTATATTGGACCCTCCAGTCTACAACCCAAACGAGGGAACCCTAATCTATAACTTAAACAATGCTGATTTCCCCAAACAATAGAAACCGAGTTTATATCTACACAAATTCTGTAAACAACAATTTAGTTTCCCTATATCATATAACACACACAGATAGTCAATATTAGTTCAAGTTATAAATTGCTATAAACTGAAAACAATGTCCAAACATTCATTAGCATTACTAGACCACTAATAGATTGACTAACTGGTAACTGGTACTTCAATCCAAATTTCAATTCACCTACAATGTACCTGTAATGTAATTACTATTCTGAGTCACATCTCAGTACAACTGGTCATTTAGGGAAAACTGTTATATCTGTCTGTCTACTACCAGCAATAGACTTATAGCTTACAACACTACCAATCTATGTGGATACAGGAACAAAACCAAGTTAGCTAATAACCGCCTATACCTACAGATTGATAGTCCCAAATCGTGGGTTCCTGGAGCCCTTGACGGCTGCAAATCTCAGGAAACCACGCTCTTGCTACCAAAATGTTCAGGCCTCTCGGCACCCGATGACCTCGCAGGGGCCCATAGCTACGAGGTAGCGTAGCGATCAGATGCCAAGAAGCAAGAACGTCGGCGATTCACCGAGCTAAAGTAAATAGATTCTATCTGACCTGGTCTGTGCTTCGTTCCCGTCAAACTCCTGTCTCTCTGCAAGGCCTGGGTGCACCCTAGGCTCTTCTTGGTAGACAGGTTCTTCAGCCAACCAGGTATGGCTGGCAGGCCAGCTTCGACGCGCACAGTGTTACGTAAATACGAACTTTATCTGGTTCGGAGAACCACAATACACTCAGCTATAAGACAATCCTGAGGGGAGCCCGAATACAATTCCAGATGGCTTACGATTTAATTTCAATGCCCTATACCAATACGCGTTCCATCGCGAGGGCTTTTCGTCTGTCAGATGTCAAAAAACTGCAAAGATGGCCGCTCCCTCAAATTCAAAATGGCCGTTCCGGAACCATAGATCGAGTATCGATTTTGAATCGAACATTGACCCTCAAGGATTGCTGAGGGTAGGAGGTCGGCTGCGGAATGCCAACCTGCCTTATGCGGCTCGCCACCCGTTGTTACTCCATAGGAAATGGAAGTTGGTCGAACTGTTGATAAAGGATCGACACATTCGGAATGGGCATGTCGGATGCCACGCCTTGATGGCGTTTCTCCAGCGCGAGTTCTGGATTCTATCGGGAAGACGCTTAGTGCGTAGCGTCGTATTTCGGTGCCTGCCTTGTTATCGGGCCAAGGCGGCTACGATGCAGCCCCAGATGGGCGATTTGCCCTCGGATAGGGTTAACGAAATCCGGCCCTTTGCGGGTGTCGGAACGGATTTCGCGGGCCATTCATGGTCAAGTCTTCACAGCTACGGAACGCCAGATTAGTGAAGGCATACCTGTGCGTCTTCGTGTGCTTGGCCACGAAGGCAGTCCACTTGGAGGTGGTCAGTGACCTCACTACAGAGGCATTTATCGCATGTCTAGATCGGTTCGTCTCACGAAGGGGCCTCCCGACATTAATCCGTTCGGACAACGGCACAAATTTTGTCGGAGCCAGGCGATATCTGCAGGAGGTCACTCAATTCCTGAACGGTAACCAGGATGCCATCGGTACGGCTTGCTCCCGACGAGGGATTGAATGGGTTTTCAGTCCGCCGGGATGTCCTCATTGGGGAGGAATATTTGAGGCTGCGGTTAAATCGGCTAAGTCGCACCTGATGAGGATCATCGGTGAGACCTCTCTACGCTTTGAAGAGCTTGCGACGCTGTTCTGTAAGATTGAAATGACACTGAACTCGCGTCCGTTGTGCCCGCTCAGTTCGGATCCAAATGATTTGGAAGCGTTGACTCCGGGTCACTTCCTAATAGGTCAGCCCCTTAACGCCCTGCCAGAATACCCATTCGGTGATGTTAAGTTAAGTCGGTTAACTAGGTGGCAGATGTTGCAGCAGATGGCTCAAGATTTTTGGAAACGGTGGTCCCTTGAGTACTTGCACATCTTGCAGCAGCGCCTTAAGTGGACTGACCGGACGAGCCCCCCTCAAGTCGGTGATTTGGTGCTGATTAAGAATGCGAACCTGCCATCATTGAGATGGAGACGAGGACGGATCGTCAATTTGTACACGGGTCGGGATGGCACGCCTCGATCAGCAGAAGTCAAGGTGGGGGACTCGGTCCTCAAGAGAGCGGTCGCAACACTTTCTCGCCTTCCTATTGATTAGGGACAGGTTCGGGCCTGTCCGGGCGGGTGACTGTTTAATATTTATGCTTCGGAACGCACCTCCTCTTGTTGCGCGGATCGACCGCGAGTAATCGGGACATCACTAGCGTAAACGGAACCGCAGCTTTCACTCGTACCAACGAGATGAAAAATTAGAGGTTATCTTTTCTTGTTGTGAGAAAAAACATGTCTGCTCAGGCGTCGGGCCATTGACTGTATTTCGGTGTAACAATTGTCTAACACAGGTGTCGGGCCTGGTCGGAGTGTTGATCATAATAATCGTCGGGAAATAAGTAGATTCGCGTCAGTCATTCGTGTTGTGAAGGACATCGTTCGTATCGGACAGCGACTCCTCGTGTCGGCAAGCAACACGCCGGCGACAGCGTCGGACAGCGAAACCAGTGAGATTCGGTTCCTCTCCTATCACAATTGTGCTCCTATCCCGTATTCCTGCCTCGAATCGAGCTTTCGATTCCGGTCTACGACGGCAAGGTAAGGTGTCAATCACGATTCTCTCCCGTGCTGGCAAAAACCCAGCCCCTCATGATTCCACGCCGTTCGGTTGAGGCGTGGAATTAAACACTATTCGTGGACTACCTCAAGTTTATTTATTACTGTAGGTAGATATTCACATATACTTACTTAGCTAAAGTCATTTTTTGCCTCTTATCTACATTAGACCACTGTGGCAACAGAAGGGCGTAGAAAATTAATATGTAGTTAGCATTAAGGAACCTATAATTAGCATTGTTTTATTCATTTAGACCATGTTAAAATGTTATATTTTGCTTTAGATCCTCCTAAGACTGTATAAATAAAATAAATAAATAATTAATAAAATAAAATCCCACAGATTGATTTTTAGATCTCTTTTAAAAATTGGTTGTGTTTAACTAATTCAAATATTACAATAACCCGTAGTTTACGAGATTATCCCACACACTCGTAATAGTTGTTGAAGTTGTGAGTTAAACCAGAATTATTGCTGGATTACTATTTATTGATGTTACTAGTTATAACGATGTATGTAGACTATTCTAATGCACACCAAATATACTGATTTTCACATCAAATATCAGGGCAAAATACTGCAGTAGCTTAAAAAGTCTGCAATGAAAATCAGTATTTTTGATGTGCGATTAAATATATTATTTTTTGATGTCCCTTTAAAAAATACTACTCATAAAAATGATCATAAAAAAAGTAAATTCGGTGAACCCGTTGATGTTTTTTGCTTTGAGCATAACATTAAAAAAATATTCTTGCAGCCCAGGCCTACGATGTTGTATGAAATTTTATCCATTACAGTTTTCTCGAGTTGTGCGGCCCGCAACGTGTTACTTCCAAGCCTTCGCAGGAAATGGCGACATTTCTTTGCATGTTAGAGAAATAGTAGATTTCCTACGAGTTCGTAAAGAAGCCTTTTTGAAAGAGTAAGGAATATAATTTTTCCGCCTGAGATCCCAAAATCAAGCGGCGCAGCTGCTATTTTGAGGTTAGAGTGCGGAAAAATGATTATATTCACATGACCCGGTGTTTAAAGTTTACTTAAAGTGTACTCAATGCACTTAGGTGAATCAGTTCAGGTGAATTAAGTTTACGGAGGGGTGATTTACTATAAACAAACCCTAATTTCATTAATGTTAATTAATTTAGTCGGTAAGAAATGGTAGAAGCGACGAGCTGTTGATATTTTATTTATATTTAGCCATAGTAATACAGGCTGACTTTTAATTAGCTGACCACATTTTAAGCAATGATAGTACCCATTAATATCAACAACTTTTTCTTGTGAACTTATGAACCTAAGTGATTTTTTCTTCTTCTGATGAATTAGTTCAATTTTAGTTCAAACTGTACAAGCTCCGACGCCACAACGCAGTTGTGAAATGAAGTCTCCCTAACGGTCAATAAAATTAACTTAATTTTTTTTTGTGCTTCTCATTCGTCCAAAACCTTGGCAGGCGGGCCAATCAACATCACAATGTCGTAGTGTTAGTATACACTCAAACATTGGTGGCTATGTGATATTAAAGTTAGGGAGGGGGGGGCGCGGTACCCCAGACACAGGTATTGCGTACGCGGCCGTCGTCGCGGCAAACGACACTTGAGAGCACTTAGTAAGTGGAACACACGTATCTTTCCTTTCCTGTATTGGAGCGCTCTCACTGGCACTTTCACTCGCGGCGGTCTTTATATCCAGGCCAGTCTTACTGGGTGCAGGCGGACGGGGCGGCGGGGTCGGCGAGTCAGCGTGCAGGGCCCGCTTCCAACTACCCCGCAACAACTCGTCGTTGGGGCTTTCACTGCGCACCCGCCTCAGAAGTAGAGGCTGCTCTCGAGCCTGCTCCAGAAGTCTAGCGACTAGGATCTCATCGCCGATGCAAGCCGCAGGCATACCCTCCAGGGCAGCGCGGCTATCGGCGATGTAGGTCTCCATGGCGCGTAACAGTCTGGCTTGAGCGGCCCGGATTAAATATTACTGTCCAACTCAAGCTCCGCCCTCGGCGAAAACGGCCGACGCACCAATGGGGACCCATATTCCGTCGATTTAGAGACGGGGACCAGGCGGTCCACGGATGCCGAAGTGGTAAGGTGCGGGGTGGCCCCTAGCGGCGGGCTGCCTGTCCCTTCGACATGAAGACTGAGTTTCAGCAAATTTCGTCGTGGTCGCAATAAGTGCGTTCTCTTTTTAACTCAAATAATCAATCAATTTATCAATTAATGAATTGATATTTCTATCCAACTTGCATCCAAAATGGTTGAGTTGATTTTATACGTTTCAACGTTTACAAATTTATAGGTGTAGAATTTATGACTTTTAATGGCTTAATGGATGGATTTATGCTAGAGAAAATATTTTTTAATTTTTATTATTAGTTTTTTTATTTCGAGTAATAGAATAATGTTGTTTTGACAACGTTCGAAATGTACAAATTTGGTCAGCGAAAACTCACCGGTGTAATGAATGCCCTATCGGTATTATGATAAAGTGGATAAACAGGCACGAGCACGCCTTCGTGCCAAGATGGTTTAATCATCACACTATAAACTGGCAATGAACTATATTTTCAAACTGGCAATACAGCGTTTGCATTTGTCAAAATCAAATTGTAGGCTTGCTGGAATCCGGCAAAATTGCAAAGGTTATGGCCATGTTGTTGTTACGTTAAAAGTTTCCTATCAACTTAATTTAGTCAGTTAGATTGGAAATGGCAGAAGCGACGAGCTGTTGATATTTTATTTCTATTTAGCCATAGTAATAAAATGCCCTATTGGTATTATGATAAAAAGGATCTACAGAGCACGCCTTCGTTCCAAGATGGTATTAGCAATGAGACAGAGAACCGGTATCGTAAAGAAGGCGCCAGATTTATTATTGACACTGGATCGAAGATGGACTTAGGTTATAATACGGTCGCGACGGGAGTTGTTTATTTCCACCGCTTCTACATGTTCCACTCGTTCAGAACATTCCCGAGGTACATTACAGCGTGCTGTTGCCTCTTCTTAGCCGGTAAAGTGGAAGAAACGCCGAAGAAGTGTAAGGACATCATCAAAGTGGCCAAGTCTTTGCTGACGGAGCACAAGTTTGCGACCTTCGGAGAGGATCCTAAGGAGGAGGTCATGACCCTGGAGCGGATCTTGCTGCAGACCATCAAGTTTGATCTGCAGGTAACTTGCCAACTTACTCATACACCTGGTGATGGAACATTGAAAACACACTGAGGAAACATTCATATTTCCATTGCTGTTGCGATAGGCTATCTGTCTATCATGCAATATATTGTACAGTATTGGAATGTCTGGCTAAACATGGGGCGAGCTATGCCTCGGCCACAGCATATATGAAAAGATGTGATGCTGCTATGAGATACCCTGTGTATGGGATAAATGTTGATGTAAATCTAATTATATTTTCTGTACGTAGGTGGAGCATCCATATGGATATCTCCTGAAGTATGCCAAGTGTTTGAAAGGTGACAAAGTTAAACTGCAAAAGATGGTGCAGATGGCTTGGACATTTGTTAATGACAGGTAATTATGATGTACTATCGAACCAACTGAATCATGACCCTTTTGCCTGATAATTCGTTTGAAACTTTCAAACTTGTAAGATCTATCAAAATGTCAGTGTCTAATCAAATGATAACAAGTTCGTTACCAAGGAAATAAACCTTCAAGCAAATTTCGACCTACTTGCATTTAAGGGGTTTAGCCATCGATATATGTGGGTTTAGCAAAATAAGCTTATGGTGGGTCATGATTCAGATGGTTCGATTGTACAATATTTTGTATATGTATATTGTAATCATTACTAATTTAGTGATTATTTTGTCATTCTACCAAAAACATGTCACTTTCTGTATCATGCATGATATCTGTTCAGAATAAAGTCAAAGTCATACTCCAACTCTCGTTCCACCACAGAGAAAGTCAGTTTTGGGGTTGTTTGTCAACACTCACTTATACACATTTTCCCTATTTCTGCACGGCAAGAAGGCCAAAGCAAATCAATACCACTACAATTAATCTTTTAACACATTCATTCAGCCTGGGAGTCCTGTAGTTCAATGAATACTTTTAGGGATTCAGCTGGTCTGCACTAATATGATCTCATTCCATTTTAGTCTCTGCACCACCCTCTGCCTACAATGGGAGCCGGAGGTGATAGCAGTGGCGCTCATGTTCCTCGCGGGCAAGCTCAGCAAGTTTGAGGTGGTCGACTGGAATGGACGGACCGGCAAACACACAGCCTGGTGGGACATGTTTGTTGAAGACATCACTTTGGAACTGCTAGAGGATATATGCCATCAGGTGATCAAGAATTTATTGTTTTGTTTAGGTTCTCTTGATTACTTTGACTGGAGCTAGTTAATTTGATAAATCTGTCTCTCTCACAAACAATTTGATGTTAGCTTATAATAAATAAACCTTTTCACGACATTACTGGACTCCCTTGCCATGTGAGATTGTAGGAATTTCGGTTGCTATCACACAAAACAACTCCTGATAACTCAGTCCATCATTCCAGGTGCTAGATCTCTACTCGCCGCAGACGCAGGCTTCCGGCGGCGAGTCGCCCCCGCTGCCGGCAAAAAACGACAAGCGCCCGCCCTCCGATACACCGCCAGCTTCCGTGTCGCCTGCCGCCGCAGTGCCGCCGCCGGCGAGGACTAACATCGCGCCCATCAAGAACGGCTCGGATAAAATCACCCCGAGATATCCGTATCCGCCCTACCCCGCGCCGGGGTACCCCGGGCCCCCGCCGGTCGCGCCCGGCATGCTCCCGCCGCCGCCCGCCCCGCTGCCGCCGCCGCCCGCGCCGCCTGGCTTCCCCTACTACGAGCAGTACGCGCCCGCGCCGCACCGCGCGCCTCCGCCCCTCGCGCCCCTCGCGCCCCTCGCCGGCTACTATCCCCCGCCGCCCTGATCGGAGAGCGGGTGTTGAATGAAGTGTACATTTTTTACTGAAATAAATTGACTGTAGTTTTACGAACGGTTTTATTTGTATGTTCACGGGTGTGAAATACGGGGTCGCTTCTTTGGTCTATCTGCGTTAAGAGACTGGCGAGTCATCAATCTGGCCCACCTCGAATACGATTAGTCATGGACTGTGGTGAGAGAATTCAATATAACATTGACTGATTGTACTAACATCTTATAAATCTGCAGTTGCGAATGACTCACTATTTTCTTAACGCAGACAGACTCACAATATGTTTTGAATACTGAATTATATACCGATTATGTTCATCATCGTTCCTTTTGAGCATAAACATTAAGTACGAGTTCGATTCAAGAACATTGAACGAGATAATTTGTTGTTGAAATAACATCAAAAAATTACAACAAAAATCATCAACAAAACAATAGTCACACCGGGTGCAAAGAAAACGTTTTGTGCAAAACTTAGAGAATAAACTAGTTTCCTTTTGCTAGCTGCCGTTGGACTAGAGAAAAACAATTTGATAAATATTGAACACATTTTGCTGCACCGAAGTGTAGGATATCATTATTATACAATCATAAAATACTACATCCATGATTTTAGGACTCATTAAAAAACATTTTGGATGGAAATTGTAAATACATTTTCAGAAAATACTAATGTCAAAGAACACTATAAAGACGTGTATAGAAGATTTTATAGCGATACATTTCAAATAAATACTTATGTAACATTAATTCCAGAATATGCCTTTAAATAGGTACATATTCTATTGCTAGTTGTATTATTTATTAATCTATTTTATCACCCTTGCTACTGATACATAGCGGCTGTTTGGAGAATGGAGCGACATATTTTTTGGGTAATAAAGGATTTCATTCTGAACAACTTTCACTGTGGAACTGATTTAATCAGCTGATTGCCGCTTGGCCCAAAATGTATGGAGAAGCGAAAAATAAAGTTGCTCTGATCAAATCGGTTTCATATCATATTTCATCGGAACAGAATGGTGTTCCCTCCTCCCCAAAATATTTGTCGCTCCATACTCCAAACATCCTTTATATGAAGAAAAACGGATACTTCTAATACTACTTACAAAATCCTGAAGGCACACTTTAGTTAGGTATTCATATACTATCAGATCACGAATAATCTCCGAATATAAGGCACATGATTTCCACTTAATTAAGACTTAAGACTGAGTTAGAGCATCTTAAATATTGAGCAGCCGGTGGAAAATTATTTGCATCTGACTTCGGAATTATTTTTTAAAAACATGACAACTCATTGACAGAGGAGATGCTCTACAAAGCCGAAACCAACCCGAGGTGCCTTATTTACCGCCGGCTGCTGTTTTATTTGAAGCATATAATCAATACGACATGCCTCGAATGAACTAAATTCACGCATTCCTAACCGAATAACTTTTTCAAATGGATCTCAGCTGTCAAAATATATTAATTGATTGAATAATAATCTTACGCTTTACAAAAATCAAACGTGCAATACAAAATCATTATAATTATTACACTAAAAATACATCATAAAATACAAGTTTCATAAATACAGAATAATAGGTTACATTAAAAAAACACTACTTCATTCATGCTCACATCAACTGTACCTACAGAAGATCAATTTTAATTCATCACTTCCGAATGACCTGCCAAATACATGAGCAATGCCCATATTATACAAGTAACTGGGCTACCTAACTTGTGTTAACACTATCGGATACTGACAAATATATTCCAATCTCGAACTCTTGCCATGGCAATTAATATTCTCCACATCCGCTACTACAAAATTGACTCTGACAAAATTAACCACAAAAGAGGTTAGCACGCCTTTCAGTTGCAGTAGAGAGCCAACCAATGTGGCGAAAAAAAAGCGAGCTGACATAGCGGCAAAAGTGCACCGCAAATTTCAATTTTCCATTGGTATGGTATTGGTGTAGTATATTGGAAAGGTAAATGCAAACCTATGAAAAATCCATTGTTCTACTCGGGCAAGCTAAGTTAGCACCTGGCTCGAGTGACGTTTGTGAAAAGTAGTGACGGTGTCCCTGCGCGAGTTAGGGCAAACAAGGGTGCGTTCGAGATCGGTTAAAAATTACTCCGAGTGATGCGATAATTACTCCAGAGCATTCGGAAACAAGTCGAGTGAAACCGAGGGTAAACGAACTGTTGCCCGATAGATTGCTGAGCAGCGTTTTCGAACGGCTTAAAAAAGGTAATTCTCGCACTGATAAGTGCGATTTCTCTCCCCTGTTCAGCGTCGTTAAAAATTACCTGACAGATGTCAAATTACGCTTGGCGGTTTTAAACAATTGTTGATTGATCGGGTTGGTTTGACATTTACAACTTATTCCGTTTGGAAACACAATTCTCGCGCTAGCGTCGATTCTCGCGCTAGCGTTCGATAACCGCATTTCATCTCTCTTTCTGGCATTATCTCTTTTCTCTCTCCGAGTGAATTTTCACTCGGTTTCCGAACGCACCCCAAGCGTGATAAACTGTAGAGAAGACAGGTTATTCCTTTATTTCCGGCCAGTAAAACCAGCGATAAAAAATAGTATGGGTGCGTAGAGGATGAGAGGTGTGCTTGCGCGAGTCAGTGGATTTTTTATCTGTCATCGGTCGTATGGGCGGATTGCTTACGCGAGCGGGAAGGTCAATTAAATAAGTTAAAGGAGATAAGGGAGGTTATGGTTAGCTTACCATAACAACACGCAATATCGCTTTCGAGTTTCTATATGAGCCGCGACTGTTTGAGATATTGAAGGAGTATTTGATGCAGAAATTTATATTGGTGGACGTTCTGTATGAGGTTGGCGCGTTGTTGGTGAAGCAGGGTGATCGTACGAGGGATGTCCAGCTCCTGTGGAGGAAAAGATAATTAGTTATTGTAGGATCGCCCGTGGTGGAATACTAGTTACAACCATCGTCAATTCGCTAGTGCTCTGAATGCCGCCTGGCGAGGCTAGCGGCGCGTAGGTACTGCCGCGTAAGACCCTGTTATCCCTACAAATAATGATTATTGTGAGGCAAGGATGTTTGACGATATGTGAGCGTGAGGTGTGTTCTATGCATGCAATACATTTATAACAATAAGTTTGTAATGCTAGTTCTATTCAAGTTTTTTCTCACAGCATTTTACAAGACCGAGACCAAGCGACACATACTGTAGTCTCGATAAGTTAATCACGATTAATCTGACAGTGGTACTACGCCTTCCATTAATTAATCTGTAAAACAGCTTGAACATAAAACATAGCAATCGGCAACAACAATTTAGAACGCGACTGTATTTCGGAGGCCCTGTGGGACGTCGTATCGACCCGAGAGACACAGTGCGACTGGCGAGCCAATCAAAGCTCGCGGAATGCTTGCAGCCGGCCGCAGCCCCCCGCGCGTCCCGCACATCACCTCCCCTCACCTGATGCGCCTCTCTGGGTCAGGGGACTACAAAACTGGCACTACCTATACAAGCTTGCCACGCGGGAGTTCTCGGATAGGTTGCGGGCACGTTGTGCGCGTGCTGTACGAAGTATACCTGGTTGTTGTCCTGGATGTGCTGCAGCAGGTCGGCCGCCAGCGCGACGCCGCTGCGGCCGGCGCCGTGCGCGCAGGCGTACAGCACGGGCGCGTTGTGCGCGTGCGCGTGCGCCGGCTCGGCGGCCGCGGCTAGGCGCAGCGCAGACACTTCCGAGAGGAACGCTGCAAGTGGACATTGTATACAATTAGGAATATTTTTCGATATATCTCTGCAGTCGTTTTATTTTCAGGCACATACAAATACACTGCTTCTAGCTCCAATCACAACACAGTTTGTGTTGTGGAAACTTGGAACAGCAACGTAACAAACAATTAAACATCAAAGAAGATGTTTTTCTTCCACTCCGGCCGGAATTACAACTCGGCCCGGCCGGCTCCTGCATTTGGGACAGAACCTAGACCATATCGGGGTGTACCGCAGGGATCTCTTGCAGACAGATGAATGTCCGTCATAGGATCATTTTGGTTCCATCATGTTTAAAAAAAACTTGAATATTCTTCTACTTATTGGTGGGATGATTTATTAATCCTATTAAGGGAGGGGAGAACTAACGATCTCACGCACCACTAAACTCCTCGGCGCTGGGCGGCACGCTGGCGCCCTGCGGCCAGCGCGCGCAGTGCACGTGCCAGCAGTCACTCACCACTAAACTCCTCGGCGCTGGGCGGCACGCTGGCGCCCTGCGGCCAGCGCGCGCAGTGCACGTGCCAGCAGTCACTCACCACTAAACTCCTCGGCGCTGGGCGGCACGCTGGCGCCCTGCGGCCAGCGCGCGCAGTGCACGTGCCAGCAGTCACTCACCACTAAACTCCTCGGCGCTGGGCGGCACGCTGGCGCCCTGCGGCCAGCGCGCGTAGTGCACGTGCCAGCAGTCACTCACCACTAAACTCCTCGGCGCTGGGCGGCACGCTGGCGCCCTGCGGCCAGCGCGCGTAGTGCACGTGCCAGCAGTCACTCACCACTAAACTCCTCGGCGCTGGGCGGCACGCTGGCGCCCTGCGGCCAGCGCGCGTAGTGCACGTGCCAGCAGTCACTTACCACTAAACTCCTCGGCGCTGGGCGGCACGCTGGCGCCCTGCGGCCAGCGCGCGTAGTGCACGTGCCAGCAGTCACTCACCACTAAACTCCTCGGCGCTGGGCGGCACGCTGGCGCCCTGCGGCCAGCGCGCGCAGTGCACGTGCCAGCAGTCACTCACCACTAAACTCCTCGGCGCTGGGCGGCACGCTGGCGCCCTGCGGCCAGCGCGCGTAGTGCACGTGCCAGCAGTCACTCACCACTAAACTCCTCGGCGCTGGGCGGCACGCTGGCGCCCTGCGGCCAGCGCGCGTACTGCACGTGCCAGCAGTCACTCACCACTAAACTCCTCGGCGCTGGGCGGCACGCTGGCGCCCTGCGGCCAGCGCGCGTAGTGCACGTGCCAGCAGTCACTCACCACTAAACTCCTCGGCGCTGGGCGGCACGCTGGCGCCCTGCGGCCAGCGCGCGTAGTGCACGTGCCAGAACTCCCGCGTGCGCCCGCCGCAGCGCACGCGCACCGCGCACGACGCGCCCCACGGAGCCGGCGTCGTGCTGCTCACCGTCACGTGGTACTGGGGAGGCGAAGTATGGTTACACTTAAACATAGCTACTATACTGAGCTTGTATATTTGTAAATTGTATCTTCAGTAATAAAGAACTTTTTTGAAGATTTTTATCTTGATAGCAATTTATCTCTATAGACTTGCTAGCCGTGTAGGCCCTTATTCGTTGCTCCGCCCCCGTGTGGCAATTGTTGGTTGCTCTCATTATAGTTTACTTGCAAGCCATGTGAAATTTCAGTAATGAAATGAAATTACCCTCTTGTAATTTTCTATAATAGTTTTTTCATTTTGTTAAAGTCACCTTTGATCACACTCGAAGAATTCCATTTCGAGCAGAGACATTATTTGCTAGTTTGTACAGAAGCGCCCCGTTTGTAAAACGTTGTTTGTGTTGACTCCGAATAATAATACGACGAAAAAAAACTAATTGAGCGAATGACAATGAACAGCGGAATTTCCTGAAACGAGCGAAAGACTGAATTGGTTTAGCCACCGTTTATTGGCTATGAAGGTGTTAGGTTGGACATGTAAGAACAAAAAATCCAGCGCTAGTTTTATATTTTATGTTAATCGTACTAAGGTTTTCAAGTTGCTGTTTTTAGATTTCTATTCACGCAATTCAGCAATTTTGTCAGACGAAGCCAGTGTTTCTAGTCGCTCTCATTTTTGTGCAGTCATAAATGTCGTTATCAAAATCTCTAAAATTAAATTAAATACAATGATATAAATCCGCCAAACGCTTCGTCATAACTAAACTAAAGACAAAAAAAAACTCTATAAAAATAAACCGATCATTTTTATTCTATTCAGTAATTCCGTCAGGCAATACCAGTATTTTTGCGAGCAAAAACTGGATTTACAGTCATACGTTTAAATACTAAACAAAGTTTAAGTGAACCAATGTTTAAGTGAACCAAAGTTTAAGTGAACCAATGTTTAAGTGAACCAATGACAAAAAACAGGATGTTGTGTAAAACATGTAAACAATTTATAATCAATGTCCATCGGCACCGGCATGTTTAATTTTACGTTACTCTACCTGTACTTACTCATTCATATATTTCACTAAAATTCTCATTGCTACCTAACTTAAGTGTATTATTTATATTCGTATTTTATTAATATAACTACAACTGAATGAATTAATCAATGAGTAAGTAAATGAATGAATGAGTGAATGAATGTGTAAGTGAATGAATCAATGAGTAAATTAATGAATGAGTGAATAAATGTTTAAACGGTATATGATGAAATATTATTAGAGTGAATGAGTCTTTGTGAATGAATGAAGTGAAAAAATTGTGAACGAATGAAAATAAATAATGAACGAATGAGTGAATGAATGAAAGAGTGTAGTTTTTTTTTTATATTGAGTTTCACGGTCTCAATATAAAAAAAAAAAACTACACTCTTTCATTCATTCACAATGAATCAGTGAGTGATTGAATAAATGAGTGGTCCGGCCGTCCCCACCTGCCCGCACTGCTTGTCCTGCAGGTAGCGCGGCGCCCGCTCGGCCACGTGCACCAGCACGCGTGCGCCCACCAGCCACGCGCACTCCCACAGCAGCGCGTCCGCGGGGGGGGAGGGCGGGGGCGCCTTGTGCGCGGGCGGAGGGATCTTCGCGACCACGTAGAAGCGCTGCGTGTTTCCCACGGTCATCTGGTAGGGAGGGAGTTGCACAATTTACTACTGAGACGTCTCAAGAACGGCTCTTACGACTCCTCATTGCCCGCAAAATTCTTCTATAATGGTTTTCAAAATGGCGGACAGTTACGTATAACAAAGAGGTACGACGCTCTTTAACAATAAAATACAAACACAAATGAATATCTGGGAAATATCGAGTTTTTCATGTGAATCATCATTTTATTACGGCATGCGATATCTCAGTGGGCAACGGTCTCGTAGGATTCTCAATCCGGTCGTATATTTTTCTATTATTACCTTTTATGTTGCAAACATAGCTCGGTCACTCAAGTAGTTAATACTGTAATATTCACCTGAATATGCTGTATATTCACTACTGTTAGTGTTACACTCACCGTAACATGCGAGGCGTTGATATAGCCGGTCCTGTTACTGGGCGTGGGGTTCAGCTTGACCCTGTTGTCCTCATACGGGAGATGTTCGCTATTATGTCCGTTGAGGTGAGAGTTCTCCGGCAGGAGGGCTGTGGTCATTTCCGCATTAGACTCTCGTCCCTTGGGTATCTGCTCGAAGGCGAACGCTATTTGGTTGTCGGACATTTTGCGTTCTAGGAGTTGGCACTGGGGGAGTAATAGTTGGTATAAATTAGGAATGTGGCGAATATTCGTATTGGCATATGCGAATCATTCGCATCATTTTGAACACTTGCATCCACATTGGCATTCGCGTCAAACGAAGCGAATGTTTTGCGAATGCGAATGTGTGCAGAGAGGGCCATGAACGCCGCGGCTGCCGCACGAAATACTTACTTTTTAAAATATGCCTGCCTCTTTTGAACTTTACTTGTTAATAACGTTTATAACAATACAATTGCCGTGCATAACGCTAGCTTATTGTTCATATTGTTATTTATATTTATATATTAGGCAATAATAATGATGATTTAAATTGATCAAAGTTTTTTTTAATTCTGTTTTCTAAACATTCGCTTTCGCACCCTCGAACATGACATTCGTTTTAATAAATTATTGATCAAATCATGCGACGACTTCTGTGGCGTGGCGGTCGAGGTTCCGCCTCACGATCCGGGGTTAGAATCCCGGCCAGGGAGGAAGTAAATAAAAACTTGGATGTTCAAAGTAGAGCCAATTAAATAGATCATATTTGACTCTTCATAAAAATTCAACAGCATAACCTTGTAACAATGCGTTCCTCACAATATTATATATTTTTTCAAAGTTATAAATGCACAATTACCTTTTCCAGTTAAATATGCGTATTTATTGTAATAATGACAAATCAAAGCAATTTTACGGTTTACTTTTACCAATATACCATTGTAAACATAATAATATTTTTGTTCTAAAAAACTAACCTTCGTTATAAAGGTTAAGGTTCGTTACTGACGTTACGACGGTGTGTTATTTTTCTTTTCAACACTAATGATGTTACCCAAAAAATCACAGATGTATGAAGTCCATATCACAGATGTATGAAGTCCATATCACAGATGTATGAAGTCCACATCGATTCATTAAGTTTTATCCATGTTTTTAAGCAAGTCACCTCATTATGAAGCTAAGACTGACATATGTCAAAATGTATCTATTAAATTGGCCCTACGTTAAGTGATTGGGCGGCAACGATTAGGTAAAGCATTTAATCAAAAATTGAATAGAATTGAATTGATTAACCGCGTTCGCCAAAATGCAATATCCTTAGTGCTGTAATGACGTCACGCCAGTCAGCTACACAGATATTGTGACATGACTCTAAACTCACCAATGTCTCTTTGGTGATGCTGGGCGGCAGCGGCTGGAACTTGGGCAGGCCTGTAGACCACCTGTGCTTATTACCCGGTTGTACCGCACTGGGCTTAGCTCGGTCCCGCCCTAGCGTCGCACTCTTCACATCCACAGTCTTGCCCGCCCGCCCCATGAATACTCCCCAACGACGCCGCTTCTTCTCCTTACTACTAACGCTACTGTTCTTTGTAGTGTTAGAAGATTCTAGATCGATACTCGTGCTGTAGGTCGAGTTCATAATGGAAGTCGTTAGAGCACTGATGCTGGATACGTTCGAGTTGAAATCTGAATTGTTTTTTGAGTCGGGGATCGTGATTGAGGTTATGTTATCATTCGTGATGTCTGAGTTGTTTATTTTGTGGGTCGATAGACTCTGGTAGGGGGTTTCGTCGTCTTTCGAGACGGATAGTCTGTCGACGGACAGAGCTATGTTCTCAAACTCCGGTTCCTTGTTAATGGATTTGTTCGAAACGTTTAGGTCTTTCGGCACGCTCGAGTCGCGGACCCCTTTGATGATGTGAGCGTTCACATAATGGCTATCTGTATGATCGACTTTGATTGGCACTTGTGGGTAGTTTGGCACGTTTATATTTGGTTTGGAAAGGTTTATCGTCGGATTGCTACTGTTTCTCTCATTTAGCCTCGCGATTTCGTCTGTCGTTGTCAGACTTTGAGCTCTGTCTCGCATAGTGATTCGTTTACTATCATTCTGCCACGGTAATGGCACGTTTTCATAAATAGGTTCGTGGGTATCGTTCAACTTCACGATCGGCTGCGTCTGGGGTAGCACCACTTGTCTGTGATATGGCAACCTATGCATCGGCATGGAGTACATGATGTTACCTCTTTCGTCGTACACTTTCTGTATGTTGTCGGAGATATGATGCGGGTCCATAATAATGTGTGGATTCGGCGCGTCCAGCACTGAAGCTAAGTTATTGTATGTTCCGTGAGTAGATTGCATGACGGGTCGGTAATCAACTCCCATATTGACATTTCCGCCGTTCAAATATCCTAAATACTGTCGGTTGAAAGCAGTTCTTGTTGACACCAAGTCTGGACTGGATCCTGAGACGTGAGAGTTGATATACCCTCTGTGGTAGTTCAGCGCTTGGCTGGCTGCGGCTAGATCTGGTGTGGAGTTGGAGGCCAACCCGTTTGATGGGTACGGCGGAGGAGGCTTATACACATTTACGTAATGCAGTTGCGGGTTCAGTTCCGTCTGCACGTTAGGGTTGACGGCGAACGGCGTATAGTTATTATGTCCTAAAAACTTGAGACCGTAGGGGTAGTCCTCGCTCGCTGTGACTGCTTGGTTGACGGAGACGGTGTGTCTCGTGACGTCGGGGAAGTGTATCCTGTGTATATCGGGGTGCGATCCGTAAACGAGCGGTTTGGTGTTGTTGGCCATCTGCGCATGCGTGTGGTGGTTCTGGTATCGCAGCTGGGCCTCTTGCCTCTGCTGCTGGTATTTGTGCTGGATCGCGGTTTCGTAGTCGGGTGCGGGCCGGTACGAGGGGAGGAGGGCTCTGGAACCGACATCATGTTATGATTATAATGCGGTTTTTACCGGCTTGAATTGTTTAGACGTCTTAGTATCGTCAGAGTAAATAAAATGCTAAAGAGAGATCAGTTCGCGAGAGCGAGCGGGACAGGCGACAGTCATCGAAATATTGGTATCTGTCTCGCTATCCTGGAATGCGCGTGACGCTGTCTGTCTCTGGTCTCGGTTTCCTGTGGCGATCGCGTTAGCATGAGCTACAATATAACATCGCCGAGGGCCTAACAATGGTCCCCTAACTATACAATAGAAAATTGGGTGGCTGGAAGGAGAGCCTTGCATAATTTTAGCAGGGTAAAGATCGGTCAGAATGCCAAAGGCCGAGCGTTGCTTATTTTGGGTTGTGGCTAGGGCGCTTATAGCAAAGCGGGGCCTTCGAGTTAGTACTCTTAGAATAAAGTAAGACTCAGATTTACTTCGCAAGCACGGCGCCGGGTGCCGCTTATGATAATGCTATAGTTCGAAGGCGTCACTCTTGGTACCACAAGCGAGAATATTAGCGACACGACCCCTGTACCAAGAAACGTGACAGCTACAATGATGCAAGTCTCGGCTTTCGGCCGCTAGCGTGTCCTTACCTAGCAGGCGCGGCGCCGGGCGCTGGCGGCTGCTTGGGATATTGTTGCAGCTCCAGACATGAGGTGGAGTGAGCTCTGTGCGCGGCGGTGAGCGGCAGCGGTGCGGCGCCGCGCGATACCGAGTCGAGCGTCTCGCGGCTTTCTGAGAGGCCGTGCTCCTACAGCACAATGATATTGTAATGAGAGTTTCATGAAAAAATCATTCGTGATTCGGTTAAAGGAAAATCCAATAAATAAGTAGATAAGATAGAGTCCAAGATTGCGACAAACACGCCGAAAAACGCCATTAAAACACGATTATTATGTGATTTATTGCTATTTTTAAATTAATATATTATTTTATTTTATTTATATATTAGACACATCTCGCCTATGCGTCAATTACAGATGTGCGACAGCATTCACAAAGTTGCACTAGTAGGTAAAGTAGTGAATAGATTACAACATGAAATTACAAACATACAATATAAGAGAAACATGACAAAGATCTGAAAAATATTAGCTTATCAATTATTAAGTGCAAATAAGAGAATAGTATGTGATAAAATTCATTTTGATTGCGATAAACAACCAATTACACGTACAAAATATATGAATTATTAGGTTATTGGCGTAATTGACTATAAACAAACAAACAAACATTTACATAAACATTTACATACAGGCACATACATTGCTTCTGGCCCCACACTAGGATACCCTGTGTCGTGGTAACCAGAAACAGCGACGTCACACACATATAAACATCCAAGACCTGGGGATTGTTTTCTTTTTTTTCATTACCCCCAGCCGGGGATCGAACCCGGGACCTCTCGCATGGTAGGCAGAGCCACAACCGCTGCGCCACAGAGGCCGTCTGAATAACAGTATGAATAACAGTAGGATGCAGCATTTTACGTTTCAATGTGGCGGGAGTATCATTAAATATATCAATTTCCAGGGAACTTTCGCACATATTGTAGTCCTTTTGTATACGATATAGCGGAGCAGACTCGCCGACATTAGTTCTAACATAAGGTAGTTGAAACGTGGGTGTGACACGGGTATTTCTAATGTTCGGTTTAGGGAATAAGATATTCAACTTTTCCAACAGTAGCGGTTCCGACACAGAGTTGTTTGCTAGTTTGCTCAAGAACGTTATGTCTAAATATTTTCTTCTGAGGCTCAGTGTATTTAACTTAAAGTGGTTCAGTCTGCCCTCGTAATCAGTACGGGTGCTGATACCGTCTTTGTATGCCAAGAACCTAGTAAATGAGTGCTGTACTCTTTCGAGACGGTTAGAGTGTACTTGATATAGGGGTTCCATTTTTGGCTGGCGTATTCGAGTCGAGACCGTCCCAGAGCAGTATAGAGGGTCAACAAGCTTTCAGTTCTTTTAAGCTTACTACCTACTCTTTTCAAAAACCCTAACATTTTATTGCTCTACTCACAGACATAATCTATGTGGAATGAAGTTTAACTTGGAGTCAAGTATCACACCAAGATCTCTAATCGAGCTCACCTCCCCCACCAATGCTCCGGCTATATTGTAGGTAGTCGGAACGATGTTCATGTTATTTGTGAATTTGATATGGAAACACTTCCTTACGTTAAGACACATCTTGTTACATAGACACCAATCGTTGATCCTATTCAAGTCCTGCTGAAGCAACTGTGAGTCAGACGCTGATTTAATAACTTCATAAAGCTTCAAATCATCAGCAAAGAGAAGGCATTTACTATGTTTCACCATCCCAACAATGTCATTAATAAAAATATTAAATAAAATAGGACCCAAGTGTGAACCCTGCGGGACACCTGAGGTAGCCCTATATGAAGTTGAGTAGAAACCATCCTTTACCACCCTAAGCCATCTGTCTCCCAGGTTTGATCTGAACCACCCCCAAACCGCTCCAGTAATACCAAAAGTGTGTTTAAACTTATTAAGGAGAATTTCGTGATCTACCTTATCAAATGCGCTACTGAAATCCGTATATATGGCATCAGTTAGCTGGCCTTTATCGATGGCAATAGACACATCATTTACAAAGCACATCAAGTTGCTTGTAGTCGATTTCTTCGAAACAAAACCGTGCTGTAATGGCGTTAGTGATTCTTTTACGTGCCAAACCAAGTTGGAATATACGAGACGTTCAAATACCTTGGAAAATATTGATAGAATTGATATACAGGAATTACATTGGTTTCTTTCCATTTCGATGGAAATGTAGATGAATTAATGGACTCATTGAAAATCAGAAGAATTGGATAAGCTAGGTTTTTAGCGCATCTTTTTATAAATAGAGCAGGAATGCCATCTGGGCCAGCAGCTTTACTAGTATCTAGAGACTTCAGCTCTCGATAGATGTAATTTTCAAATATGTTTAGTCTCGAGAAAGTGGAATTAGAAGTGTTTAATTGGACACAGGTCACGGATGGAGATGTGGGGTGTGTGTTATCCAAGAATACTGAGGAGAAGTGGGAAGCAAACAGATTACAGATATCAGAGTTATTGTCAGCGGAGTTTCCGTTTAAAGTCATTGTTGAAGGGTAAGCTGACATCCCTTTTCGAGAATCTTTGACGAATGACCAAAACCTCTTTGGAGCATACCTTAGGCTATCCTCGATGGAAGATACATACATTTTGTAATCTTCATTTATTTTGGTCTGAACTCGAGATCGAAGTAAAAAAAATCCAAACTATCGCGGGGATTCTTAGTTTTCTTATAAATACTGCGCCTTTTCTCTTTTTCGCGTATCATTCTGATCAGTGCAGGACTAAACCACGCAGGACAGTTATGGCGACGTTTTCTGGTCCTCGGTACAGTATCTTTGATAATAGTATTTAAGTTTTCATAGAACGCCGCAACCATTGCATTCACATCACAAATATCACCAAATATATGTTTCCAGTCAATACCATGCAAACGCGCGTTTACAACCTCGTAATCAGCCTTTAAAAAACTATGAGTAGCGAACTGCTTTGGTTTAAGTGTGCTCTGTGATACACTTTGTTTGATTTCCAATTGAAGAGTTGGGTGAAATCTGTCTAAGTTACTAAGATTATCAATAGCTTCTGTGAGAGCCAAGCCTATAAAATTACATAAAACTAGATCGAGCGTATTACCAGCTATATTAACAAAGGAGTTCAATTGATGCAGATTGTTATGCGACATAAAATCGAAAAGTGTAATAGCCGGTCCTTCATTACATTTAGACGGCTTTGCCCACAACGATGTTGCATCTAAAGTCCATTTGACGGCATCAATATTAAAGTCCCCGAACAGCAGTAGTTTATTGCTTTTCAGACATAGAGATAGTTTATCACTCACACCATCAAGGAATGACTCATACACTGATTTCTTGCTATTAGGTCGAACATAAGCAACACCAATAATGTACTTTTCACAGGGATTCAATGGATGATGGACCGACACCCAAACATCATCAGCACCACCTACAAGATGCTGCATCCCAGTAGAGACTAGACTGTTAGAGACAGCAATAAAACAACCACCTCCTTTAGCGAGTTTTGTACAAGACAAATCTCTATCGTGACGATAAATTGTGTAACTTGGAGCAAGTATTTCTGCATCAGCTATACCATACCATAGCTATACCATCCTTGAGCCATGATTCGGTAACAACTATCACGTCGTAATGGCAGGAATAAGAAGCCATTTTTAGGTCATGCAGTTTAGTGCATATGCCGCCTATATTCTGATAATAAATATTGAAGACAAGGCTGTACGTCCGGTCAATATTCCATGTTTTAGGCAGGGGTTGGTTACATTTTCAGGACGTCATGAAGAGTTTATTTGCAGAGCTTGAGCATCCTTATCTTTGCGTACCAATACCCGACCATTACGTGTCCAGACGAATTGATAACCCTTGTCTTTGGATGCCTTTCTAGCGGCCGCGTGAAGGTGTTTAGCTGTAGGTAAAATGCTGGTAAAACCAAATGTATCAAATTCTCACTTCCAAATGTCAGGCAAGTTGGGACCAGTTTCGTGTTGGACAGCAATACGTTAGAATTAGTAAATGACACGAAGTTTCTTGGAATAACCATTGATAACAAATTGCAGTGGGGAACCCACGTAGAAAAATTGGCTGGTAAATTAAGTTCTGCGGCTTACGCTGTTAGGAACATCAGACAAAACACGGATGTGGCTACATCTAGGCTAGTATATTTTAGTTACTTTCATAGTGTCATGTCCTATGGTATCTTGTTGTGGGGGAAAGCAGCGGATATTCAAACTATTTTTATTTTACAGAAAAGAGCTATTCGAGCAATTTATAATTTAAAACGCACAGACTCCTTAAGACAGCTTTTTAAAGAAATTGACATACTAACTGTAGCTAGTCAATTTATTTTCGAAAATATAATGTATGTACGCAAGAATCTTACATTTCCCAAACTTAGCGATAGCTGTAATGTTAACCTAAGAAATAATCACAGACTACTTGCGCCCCGGTTTAGACTCGCGAAGGTTAGCAATTCTTTCAAGGGTCAAGGCATTCTCTACTACAACAAGATACCTCTGGAGATCTTGAAATTGCCATTTGAGCAATTTAAAATCCATGTTAAAGCGACTTTGTCGAAAAAGGGATATTACAATGTTCAAGATTACTTAAATGATGGGCCTGTATGGGGTTAATCTGGCTCAACAAAGACCTTGCTGTTAATAATTTTGTAATTATTTATTCCTGCTTATTAATTATGATAATAACTAAATATTATATTTTGTATTAGTTAAACATAAGCAATTTTCAAAAAGAGATCTAAAAATCAATCTGTGGGAGTTTCTACGCCCTTCTTCTCCCACAGTGGTCCAATGTAGAGAAGTGGCAAAAAATTACGATTGCTAAGTATATGTAAATATCGCCAGTAATAAAGAAATTTGGAATTTGAATTTGGTGATAAGTGTTCTGAGACGAAGACAGCTGTTTTCTCTCCCATATTATGTACACACAGCAAAATACCAGCTCAGTTGTGCCCGTATTTAGCCAGTTATTCCGTATTTCATTTTGCGTGACATGAAGCTAGTAATAGGTGCACATTCTGTCAATATTACAAGTTACTTTCGGTACTGAACTCTAAACAAATTTTAATGACAGTTGAAGGGGCCTGTCGCTAATGCAGCAATCAGATTAGCGCTGGAATGCACAACGCGTAATCAATATAATTAAAGTGTTCGCGCATGACTAACACACTATATCGTGACGGACGGTATTGCATAAACATGCACAATACTACAGGTACTACGCGCCAGTTTCACCATGTGGTTAAACCACGAGTAGTAGATTGTAGTTGTAGATTGAGATAACGTTCACGCAATGTTGTAGTAATCTCGTGAACGTAACTAATAATTATCAAACAGTAAATACTATTTTCTTATGAGCACATTCTCTCGCTCACTAAATCTTGCAAATTATTTCAGTCATTTAGTGATCATAAATTAGTAGATTGAAAAATTATGACAGCTCTTTTACGATTTCTGAGAACTACAAATGAAGAATAATCTAAGAGTGACTCCACATCCTAATTGCGTGATTAACTTACATTGAGCGGCTTGTATGATTCACCCAAGTGCATTGGTGGGAACTTACCTCGTAGCTCTAAATTGACGAGATTCTCCTGCGGTAGTGCACAACACACCCCTCCCGCCTCCTCACACACCTCCACTACCACAGGAAGCTACTCAGTTATGCGCAATAAATACGTCACGAATATTTTTATAACCGGTGATCTTATTATGCTCGTTTCGAATTAACAACTAGGTGCAGCTACATTAGTATTCCGCACACGTAACAAGAATGTAACGGTTCGATATATCAATAGTCAATAGTCAATAGTCAAAGTACTTTATTACTGTAGATATTTACATATACTTAGCAAACGTCATTTTTTGCCTCTTCTCTACATTGGACCACTGTGGGAGAAGAAGGGCGTAGAAACTCCCACAGATTTATTTTTAGATCTCTTTTAAAAATAGGTTGTGCTTAACTAATACAAATATGAAAAATTTAATTGTTATGATTAATAAGCAGGAATAAATAATTACAAAATTATTAACAGCAAGGTCTGTGTTGAGCCAGATTAACCCCATACAGTCCTGTCATTTAAGTAATCTTGAACATTGTAATATCCCTTTTTCGACAAAGTCGCTTTAACATGCTTTTTAAATTGCTCAAATGGCAATTTCAAAATCTCCAGAGGTATCTTATTGTAGTAGAGAATGCACTGACCCTTGAAAGAATTGCTAACCTTCGCGAGTCTAAAACGGGGCGCACATAGTCTGTGATTATTTCTTAGGTTAACATTACAACTGTCGCTAAGTTTGGAAAATGTTGTAAGGTTCTTGCGTACATACATTATATTTTCGAAAATAAATTGACTAGCTACTGTTAGTATGTCAATTTCTTTAAAAAGCTCTCTTAAGGAGTCTGTTCGTTTTAAATTATAAATTGCTCGAATAGCTCTTTTCTGTAAAATAAAAATAGTTTGAATATCCGCTGCTTTCCCCCACAACAAGATACCATAGGACATCACACTATGAAAGTAACTAAAATATACTAGCCTAGATGTAGCCACATCCGTGCTTTGTCTGATGTTCCTAACAGCGTAAGCCGCAGAACTTAATTTACCAGCCAATTTATCTATGTGGGGTCCCCACTGCAATTTACTATCAATGGTTATTCCAAGAAACTTCGTATCATTTACCAATTCTAACGTGCTGTTGTCTAACACCAAACTGGTCTCAACTTGCTATATATCGATGATATTACCACTCATTCTTAGCGTACGATTCATCCGGTAGTTAATACAACTATGTGACAAACTTCGTGGAGCTGGCCCCCTGTCACGCAAAAAGATCATTTGAATTATCGGTTTAGTTAAAATCCTAAAACTAAACCAGAGGCTTAGCCCCCCAAAATTACAAAACAAATCGACATAAAATAAAAATAAATGAGGGGAGAGGGGACTTGAGCCCCCCAAAGTTGCAAGTCCAACAGCTCGGCGCTTCACAATATGAATGTAGTGAACGCGAAGGGAGCTAAAACCCCCTAATTTTAGCGTGGCTTAGCATCTCACTCTAGTACAAAATCTACCTGAAAGGTAGTGGTGCGTCTTGTCTCCTTTCCTTGCTGATGGCGCATGTAGAAGGTATGCTGCTGCACACAAGCCCGCCACACATACTTGCCGAGCTCGGCGGTGCATAGTGTGAATGCGCAGGAGTCTGACGGGGTTGCGCATTCGATGCTGAACGTCCGCTTGTGGTTGATCACGTTCGTTATGTCCATCCACCTGAAACAGGCAGGTTGGTTTTGCGTAGCAATCGAGACAACTATACAAACCTATTGAGGTGTCTTAAAATTATAATAAGAGCGATTCCCAAGCTGGCTCGGCGCGAGTTGATGGAGTGTGTTGGGCTGGTGTCCAGCATAGCTGTCAGAAGTTTTTTAACTACCCTTATATGAAGACCATATGTTAACATCTCAAAAACAGTTAGCAAATATGGGTGATGGATTTTTGCTAATGCATGAAAATACCGGGACCTATAAACGGATCAGTTCGTGTAGTATATTCAGGAGGTTGGTATCAGCGTGATGATCTAAACCCGATTGAGCACGCCTGGGATGAGCTGAAGAGGCTAGTTAGAAGCCGCAAACCACCACCTACCACTCTAAGGGCACTAAAACAGGCCCTGATAGAAGAACGGGAGAATATTACCCAACATCGGGTCCGACACTTCGTGTTCAGTATGTCAAGCCAGCTCGAAGCTGCAGTCAGAGCTCATACTAAGAGTTTCAAACCCTTTCTTAATAAAAATAAATATAATACAAGATAAAATTAAAATAACACACAGCGGCACCCCTTTTTCCATACGGGGTGGCAGAAGCACAATTGTGCCCACTTTTATCCAATTATTCGATACTCCATTTTGCGTGATAGGGGGCTAGCCCACCGCCGCAGCGATGGAGCGATGAAGGTTTCTTCACGATGGTTTCCATCACCGTATAGAAGAAAGATAAAACACAATATTAAATATAAGTCAAGAAACTAATCAACTTCTCATGTGAATATGTAACTACTTATTAAGTTGCGTAAATAAATAATTTACATACCTACCTATTTAGGGTTACCTCGTATGAAACAGAAATAATATATTTTAAGATAAAACCTAAACGAATGTTACTAAAATAAAGTTTTTATTGACAGAGCGATCAAAGCATCTCCCTTTCAGCCTGGGCAAAAATGCTTTCGTTAGTATGTCCCAAGGATATTTTTTGCCGATTCAGACTTTTTAATTTTTTCAAAATAGCGGAGATATGGGGTTGAAAATGTAAAAATACCGCTACAGCCCAAACGGCTGGGCAGATTTTAACAAATTCGGTGTTGTTGGATTTGCAGAGACCGTGAGATTGACATAGGCCAGGGGTCGGCGACCTGCATCTCGCGAGACGCATGCGGCTGCTTCGATGTAAAGTTGCGGCTCTCTAGTTTCATGGGATGTGTTTAATTATATCATTTTATTAGCTAAACCAATCGATTTATTATTTGATCACCTACTTATTTTATTATACCAGCAGTTTATAAATAAACAATAAATATGAGCGCCTGCAAGACTTCTAAAGGCAAAAACATTACTTTAGCCATCGAATTTACTACAGATTATTGTCTAGAAATAATTTATTATTCATACATTCTTAGCGGATCACCCACAACAAATTTTTAAAAGCGATCTAAAAATCAAGCTATGGATATGTAAATATCTACAGTAAAGAAGAAATAAGAATTTTGAATTTTAAACAAAACTAAATTCTTAGTAGCTCTTTAAATTTTGTGAAATTTTGTAAATTGTTACTTTTGGCCAGGTCATAAGTTTGTTCGTCAGAAGTTCAGCTTTCCACAAACAGACTCGCGAGGTCTACAGCTCACAGAGCCACTATTTTTATTAGCCAGATTTTGAATAGTCCATCTTTCATGACAGTGGCTAGCTCATCGCCTCAACTAACGAGTCGGTACTGCACTTATGGCAGGACTTATTCCCCGGTACCACAGAATACATAATGCAGTACATCGCGCGAATCACGCGATTGTACATGGGAAATATTTTCATCTTGAATGATATCTAACTGGCCGACAATACTCATTGTACTACATGGGTAAGTGAGTCGGCTTTTTGCGGCTTAACAGTAAGTGCTAGGTAGGAGGTTAATGTCACAAGTGATGTGGGCGAATTCCATTTAATCTCCGTTCTAGGTCGCACATGACATGACCAATTACAATATGACGGAATTTTATAGGCAACAGTTTAATCGCGTGGGTTTGAATTAAATTAGGTCGTTTGAAAAGTGCGCACAACTGTTGCTTCTGCCACACCATATGGGAGAACGCGGGATGCTCCGTTATTGTTATTTGTTTTTGGTATTCGGTAATTTGATATAAGCAATACATTTTTGTTGCTCTGCTAACCGTCTGCGCTAACTGACGGCAAAAAGGGGGCGTCAAGCGATGGGCTAGCTCCCTGTTAATGAAAATAAAATATTTAATTGCTGGATAAATCAAATTAACCTATGTTGTCACAGATCTCACTTACATTTTGGTATGAACTTTTAAAACTGCTTCAACCATATCCTTGGCCTAGGTAAAGGAAGTTTTCGATTATTTCGTCATCCCAATCATGTAAAGAAAATCATAAGTTAACATCATTATGACTGAATATTTTATTAATGAAGCTCACCTATAGAAATGCGGAGTATCGCTCGTCTCCCTCAGTAGCATGATGCCATTCAGCGACACCGCAATAGTGACCTCGTGCTGCTTATTCTGATCCTGGGCTACAAACATCTCCTGCCCGTACCCCCGGAGCTGCTGGCACGCGCTGATGAAGCCTTCTTCGGCTTGAGCCTGCAAACATGTGTGGGTTTATCATCTTCATCCTGCTCTGCCCACATTGACTTACTGCTGGGTATAGTGCCAATCTTCACAGTCCTTTGCCAACGGGCAAGTGACCTTCTTACTTCTTAGACTTAGTCGAAAACTATAGCTATCCTCTCTGTTTTGGGAAGATCTTTGGAACCATAATTAATTCTTGCGTCACTCAACTAATTACAGTCCAGCTTGCAAAAATCCAGCACGGATTTCGCCCTGTTCCACAGTTACCAACCAGTTCAACTTTGACAATTACGTATCATCAACTTTGGACAAAAATAAGCAAGTTGATGTGACTTATTTTGACTTCAAGAAAGCTTTTGAATCAGTCCATTACGATGTGCTGCTGCAAAAATTTGGTGCCATAGGCTTCACTCGTAATTTACCCAAACTGTTTGCTAATTACATAATTTGCCAATAGGTTACAGTATTTACAAGTTTCTGGCATGAATTAAGTGACCTTTTACACCTGTTGTGGAGTTAGTCAGGTTAGCACCCTTGGCCCTACCCAATTTCTTATTATAATCAATGATCTTCCCGAAGTTGTTGAGACTGCTGAGTGTCTCATGTTCGCGGATGATTTGAAGATGTACATGACGTTGGGTTGTGGCAGCAAGACATTGATAGGAGGGTGAATTGAAGTAAGATAAATAGCTTGTTCTTCAACTCGGATCATGACTCCAATCTGCCATGACTTCGAGCCCAATGCAAAATATTTCGTCTATAGGGGTAAAATATGTTATATATTTTACGGAGTCTGAAATTAAGATGACCCATTTAAATAACAAAAATGTGAATAATACATATGTTGAGTCTACAATATACTTCTGAACAAGTAAAGATGATATGATGAGGAGAGAACATCCGAGATGAAATTTATGAAGACAGAGAAAAGAAGAGGAGAGAGAATATCAACCTTTGGGACTCCCGAAAAAAGGTCACACCACTCCGTCGAAGTCACCTCCGACTTGATACGTTCCTGGCGATCTCTCAGTTAAGAGTCGAACCAGCTAGCAGAGACGGAGGACATATTCAGGGACTTTAGTATCTCAACGAGAATATCGAAATCGACGCAGTTAAAGGCGCTGCTGAAATCAAGCAGTGCAAGCACAGTGAGCCGTTTCTCGTCCATCGCATACTTAATGTCATTGATGACTTTAAGTAAGGCCGTGACAGTGCTATGACCCGGCCTAAAACAGAATTGGAGTTGATTCAGTACGTTGTTTTAGGATAGGTAGGAGGATAGCTGAGAATGTACATTGGATTTAAGGACTTTGGATAGGATAGGCAGAATGGAAATTGGACGAAATCCTTTATAAAAGGAGGGATTATATGTTTTGGGTAATAGGATAACTAAGACTTTTTTCACACATTAGGGAAGGAACCATTGGAGACAGAGAAGTTTATTATATATGTGATAGCTGGAAGAAGCTCCTCGAGCACGCTGCTGATAATTTTAGAGCAGATATTATCATCACCCACAGCTTTGGAGGAAATGGGGAGCACTGCTTTCTCCGCATCAATTTCGACAAGTCTAAAGTCAAATGGGGTAGAGGTGGAAGCGGACCTAGCGCATGCGACATAGTTACGCGACACATCTTTTGCAGTGGGATCCATGAGGACAGAGGAAGCTGGGAAAATATTGTTGAGACCGTTGAGATCAACATTGCCATTTTACTTCATCCTGAGACTTACCGACACCAAGCGTTCTAAGGAATTTCCAAACTTGAGCAGGTGTGTATCTTTCGATACACTAAAATATATAATGGCGCTTGGCATCACGACACATGCGATTACAGAGGTTTCGAAAGCACTTGAAAGTGGCAGGGTTCTCGGCTGTAGGCTCCTTTTTGTACTGGCATTTGGCTGTGTTCCTTTTAGCCATCAAACGCTTGATAACGCCGGTAATCCAGGGTGCCGGAAGGTGTTTCACCTTAACCTTTTTGACCGGTTCATGCTTGTCAAACAGTCCCAGAATAATTGCGTTGAAGTGGTGGATTTTGTCATCAACTGTCTCACTAGAGATAATAGGTGACCAGTCAATCGACGTGGGGATTTAAGGGATGCAGAATCAATACCCTTGAGGCAACGAATTCGCATAGATTTTGCTCTGCTCTTGGGAGGCTTAATCTTGTATGAGAGGTAAATCAGATCATGATAAGAAAAAGGAGAGTTAAATTGTCCATGTGTCGCAAGTCCAAGTAAGAAACTATTATAAGATCAAGAAGGGAGGGATTGCAATGTGGTTGGAAATTAATAGCATTGAGAGGAAGAATATGTAAATTGAAAGAGTTTACAATGGAATGGAGTTTAGAAGAGCGGGGATAATTATTAAGAAGATATGTATTAAAATCGTCGAGAATCATGGTATCATTATAAAGAGGAGTCAGCATGAGAAAAGTCTCAAAGTGGTCAAATTAATCAATATGAAGAGAGGGATTGTGGAGAACTCCGAGCAGAACTTTACTATGGTGAAGATAGATTTCAAGGAACAGATATTCTGCTGATTCGAGTCCTAATTCGGGGAGGCACTAATAACTCTGCAAGGGATATCCGAGCGAAGGTAAATATTAGCTACACCGTCATTCGCTTTGTGCTGGAGCTGGAAACAAGGCAGCGAGTACATAGTAGATGGTAAAGCCGGCTTGAGAAAGGATTCAGATAAATACAAGACTATCATCCACATGTTTACTACTGAACGACTCGAGTAGGTCCGGATTACTGGAGTGAATGCTCTGGGCGTTAATATGAACAATATTAAAATTATCAAAACCCATACATTTGTGACATTGATAATGTACGCATTAAGAAAATGTCATAATCGCATTCTAAAAACAGCCAAAGTGTAGATGAACTATTTTTACTTGCACCGAACCTAGGTTAAATTGAGAATAAGTAGTAGAATTTCAAAAATATATTAATATAACATGACAACGTTAATATTAAGTAGACTAAAGAGGGGTACTGTGATACTTATAACATGTTATGTATTATATCATAAATAACCCTGCCTAAAAAATATTTGGGTTCGAAAAATCTTATCTCTCAATGTACGACTAGACGTATTCTGCATTTGGGCTCGTACATAATAAACGGCACTCCTATCGCGAGAGAAACTAAAATACGTGACTAAGGACTGACTTTGGATACAGAACTGACTTTTAACGATCGTTTTACAGGAGACTTGAAAGAGATTAGAGATGCATTGCGACCGCTACGATGGGCGCCAAACGCCGCATTTGACAGTCAGTCTCCAAACAAAATAGGTGCCACCGACAAGCCAAAAACGGCATTCCGCGCCCCTCGGAGCGGTCGCGATGCAATCCCCAGTGCAGGATTAGGCCCTAGGTCGCTTGGATTTATTATAAGGTAGGCCAGGCTCTTCAGTGGTGTGTCAACAGTTTACAAAGTCCAATAACATTGTACAATGCCTTTGTCACCTGATGGGACCCACATGAGAACAAATACAAGCTAATGCTGGAAAAAGTCCAGCATAAATTCGCAAGATCTCTGTATAAGATGATATATGGGTATTATCCGCACTTATTTCTGTCTTTATTCGTGGCAGGAATAGTGGGAGTTAACACCGTAGGGTTGAGAAGGAAGTTAGCGTTACTAATCTCTTTGCACTAATAAAGTGGACAGTCATGCCTACAGTCCTGCAAGGCTGTACCTTATCGGCTCCCAGCCGCTACATAATGTTGCGCTCCCGACCGTCATTCGCGACGGGTACGGGTGTTGCGTGTACGCGCCCACCTTCCAGCCACTGGCATTGGGGACAGCGTCTTTGACGATTTGTTCAAGTAGTCACGTATTTATAAATAATTTCGAATCGTTGAATTATAGTCGAATTATAATCAATAGTAATTTTATATTTATTATTTAATATTAATATTATTATTTCTGGGTCAGGGGTCTACAAAACTAGCACTACCTAAAATAGCCTTGAATTTTTATTTTATTACTATTCACATATGTTGCTGTAAGTGTGATATGGTTTAATAAATAAATCTATACAGACAAAAGCATTTGTTTGTAGAAACATTCAATTCAATTTAATTTGTTTATAATTGTAATTGTAATATACAGTATACATTCCATTTCTTTACAAAGGTGGGCCTGAACAAATATTACCTATATACACAAACAAGTATGAGCAAGGAAACTGCAAGGCAAACAAACTAGCCTAAACAGGTGCAATATGGATTTGGCCCTCCACCTTTCTCGCTACTATCAGCTGAAACAATATGCAACATTATAAATTATGGGCAGCCAGGCTGGACTGCAAGAACAACAAAAATTTCAATTTCATTTACACCAGATACAACCATAAAGTCAAAAATAACCTGATGACACTACCGCGCAGTAAAATAATACTACCTGGCCTGATAACAGGCCACTGGACATTCAAAGAACACCTTAAAAATTATAAGGTGCAACAGAAAGGTATTATAAGACATTATATTACACTTTTAGACAGTTAAATGGTAGACAAGGTTGATATTAGGGATGCTACGGAAATGGTTTTATCGGAAACAGAATCAGATGATATGGATTTAGTTTACAAACCAAAATTGTAAATGGAATCAGAATCGAAGAAGGAAGGCAGAACAGATCAATTAGTTAAGTGTTTGGCTTCATTGTTCACAAACATCCTTTGACTTTTGATCCAACAGAATCACATGATCTAACCTTTAGTTAGTATTTACAGTTAACCAAAAGCCAAGTTAAGTCACAGGATGGTACTGTAATTAACATAGTGTCCCGCATTTTCCGATAGGAGGTGGCAGAGGCACAACTGCGCTCACTTTTAGCCAGTTATTCAATACTCCATTTTTGCGTGTCAGGGGGCTATCGCCGCAGCTATGGAGTGATGAAGAATTCCTCACAATGGTTTCCATCACCGTTAGAAAGCCATATAATGTACTTAATGGACTGTAATTCAATTTAATAATGTTAATACATACTAACATTACAGACTCAAGCTTGGCTCATATCTAATCTTTTTATAGCTTTGGGTGTGAGGCAACCAACAGAAGTGTCTATGACAAATATAATGAAGTAAATTGTTAGTGCTGTGTAAATATTTTTTTCCATGTAGTAGACATGGAAAAAACACACTATCTTCTCAAAGACATTGAAGGAATCAAATATTTTTAGACCGAACTTGAGATCAGATATCTAGAAAACTAATTTGGGACACGAAGAGAAGATATATATGAATAATAATATGTTACTTGTCTTTGTTAAATAATGTTAAACATATTGGGTTGCAAAAATTTTCAAGACAGAATTAGTATTAAGAAATGTACTTACACTTAAAAATACATATAATTTTTAAATGATTTTCTATTATTACTAGGAAATCTATTTGAATGGTATTATGATTTCTTTATTTGTTTATTATTTAAATTAATTACCTGAGACATGTTATGCAGAGTCATGTGATGCTGTATCACAGCTGACGTGAGCCACTCCAGCTTCCCAGAGTCCGCCAGAGAACTGCTCTCAATAACCAGACCACCATCTATCATCTGCTTTGGAAAAGTCAACAAATTCTTCAAGTATTCCACCGTGTGCCGCTCCCGATCATGGTTACCATACTCCGCTTGCCGGGAATAAGAAGCGAGCAACACAGCTTGCTGACAATCACAAATAATGCGGCCTTCCACTAAATCATTCTTCAACTGAAGAAAGTAGTGATACCGCGTTACCTCATCGGTGATCAGACTGGTTCCTGAGACCACGTAATACATAACACGCAGGTACAGCTGATGTGATGATGCATATTTGTCCAATTGGCGTTTTAGAGGACGTTCCAGTTGGACCCAGCGACATTGCTGACTTCTGTTGATAAAGCGGAGGCCGAAGAATTCTGGCTGGTTGATGGCTTGCCTCTGGCAGACGTTGTCTAGACATTCTTGCCCCGTAGAGTCCACGGAAAGGGTGCAATCTGCGACACCACCATCGAGTAATTCGACGCTGATCACAAATAGATTCTTGGACGCTACGTTGTACTGCCGGGTCTTCTTTAGCTTCAGCTTGAAAGGCATCGCGACTAGACACCGTTTTAACACTCACATCACATAGAAAACAATCGTTACGTTACATTTAAGGCGAAAGAATGTAGGAGACGGACGACGCATCCGTTATGTACGCTACATATTTGCTGGATTTCTTATTGGATTAGTGTTTGATACTTGGTTCGGTTGCCCAATGTGAACGGTTTTGGTGGGTGACGTAAAATTATTGGTGCAAAGCAATAAAAAATGCCAAGTAAACAATACAAAACACGAAATTCATCGCGGCCATCACATTTCAAAGTGACAGTTTTATTTTTTACTCAGAAGCGTGCGGACGGCAACGAGGGCTTTGCTTTTCAGCCTATGTCCTATGTTGCCTTAATAAATTAATGTGGAGTGGTGGCAAACCTAGAGTCTTTGGTACACCAACACCAACGGCGCGCAGCAGGTCGGTTTTATCAAATATAAGAAACTCTATGAAGAATGTCGCAAAAAAACCTCACTTTTTGCCTCTTCTATACATTGGACCACGGTGGGGGAGAAGTGGAGCGTAGAAACTTCCCACAGATTGATTTTAAGATCGCTTTTAAAAATAGGATTTGCTTAACTAATAAAAATATTGCAATGTTAATCATTATAACTAATAAGCAGGAATAAATAATTACAAAATTATTAACAGTCTGACTTGAGCTAGATTAACCCCATACAGTCCCGTCATTTAAGAAATCATGAACATTGGAATATCCCTTTTTCTACGAAGTCGCTTTAACATGTTGTTTACATTGCTTAAATGGCAATTTCAAAATCTCCACAGGTATCTTATTGTAGTAGAGAATGCACTGACTCTTTAAAGAATTGCTAGCCTTCGCCAGTTTAAACCGAGGCACAACTAGTCTGTGATTATTTCTTAGATTAACATTACAGCTATCGCCAAATAAGGTTCTTGTGTACATACATTATATTTTCGAACATAAATTGACTAGCTACAGTTAGTATGTCAAATTCTTTAAAAAGTTCGTTTTAAATTCTAAATTTCTCGAATAGGTCTTTTTTGTAAAGATGTAGCCACATCCCTGTTTTGTCTGATGTTCCTAACAGCGTAAGCCGCAGAACTTAATTTATCTATGTGGGGTTCCCACTGCAATTTGCTATCAATGGTTATTCCAAGAAACTTCGTATCATTTACTAATTCTAACGTGTTGCTGTCTAACACTAAACAGTGTAGGAAGCAGGAATAATTACGCATCAAAAAAGTATGCTGATAGAACCGTCAGTGACTCTTGTGTACAATGACATAAGGTTCATTTTATCTGAGCTCGAACACTATTTCACTCTGGTATTTATTCCTGCTTGAGTCACTGGTCTCAACTTGCGTGACATTTGGAAGTGAGAATTGGAATACTTGGTTTTACCAGCGTTTAAGAATCAATAGAAACATTAGCTTTATTATGAATATCTGATCTAGGAATTTCAGAAGAAATACAATTAAAATTGACGAATCGACCAATCATAATCGCTACAAAAGACTGCTCATTTAAAATAATTGGATGATTTGTCAATGGAATTTGAAATTACCAGATGTCAGAAAAACATAATAAGGCTACTGACCGCAATGGGTCAATTAAACTAAAACTATTAATAAAATTTCATTCTTGTAATTAAAATAAGTATAAATTTATTTATTCATAAACTCTATCTTAATTAAAATTTAAAATAAACTTATAACCATCAACCAAATTTGAACCAACATATGACTATAATTTTATATTTTGAAGATAAGTATCTAATAGAAACAAATGGGCATGCCCACACCAAAGTTTAGATATTTACCCCCTTACATCACATACACAGCTTAACTTATATAAATTAACAGTCTGAGTACAAATTCATGCGATCCTTTAAATTTTCAATATTTTAAAACTGGCAACACTTGCATAACCACCATTTCTTTGGCACCTAATGGCGGCAAGATGCAAGTTTTAATTGATTCAGATGATCTAAGAATGTTAAGCAAACTACGCCGCAGCCCGTTTATTCTGTTCCGGTGCCGGAGCGCCGACGCCGACACCGAGCCAGTCCCGAGGTTCGCGCAACACCTGCGTGAGCGCAGCCTCAGCTGACTCCGGCTTGGGTTCGTGCATATACTCCCATTTCTGTGGATTGAACGAAACAATGTTATTTTTACCCGACCTGCTCGACAATGCCACATTATATATAATGCAAACCGTACGTTAGGTAAGCACGTTATTATAGCCGTTGACTTTTGCTGAGTCATAATGTTGTACTAAATTTTATTATAACCCGGTCGTTAATAAAATTATTTTCACTTCTCAGTGGTCTTATTGTTATTTCCTTAGTCTAATTAAAATCAATACGGAAGGCGCACGCACAGCCCAGCTCCCCGGGGCGGGGACGGAGGCGGCGTGCGGCGCAAATGGAACACATTTTACACAAAATAACAAGCGAGTGTTGCAAGAAGCTTCAATATGGTAGTAAAACTGCAAAGAACGTATAAAAATAGAAGTTACTGTTCTATTATCTTTTCACAGCTGAACTTATGTAACCAACATCAATTTTCACTTTTAATTTACTTTCATAAAATGCTGTTCTAGAAACTTTGCTTTTTTGTTGTCTCGCAGAGAGTGAGAAAAGTAGATATACTCCTATGAGATCATTTTTCTTGGGCGCGATTAAACCCTTCACTGAGCTCTGGACTCGGTCCAAATTCCCTCGCTTCCCCCGGGAATTAACTCACAGCCTTGCAGCGCTTGGGAGTTAAATCTGGAGTCCTTTGTTATCTTCAGGATTCGATATAGCGCCCGTGACATAATAAAATAAATAAATATAGACCATTAATGTCCCCACCGAGGGGCACGGGCTTTTACCCGGAGTAAGATCGAGCCATACTCCACCACGCTGGCTCAGTGCGGGTTGCAGGAGGGTGTCGGGCTGGCTTGTGGCAACCTGACTGTCAGATGTTATCAAGCTACCCTATTAGGGCCTCTGACACAGCTTTACGACTACTATCACCGAGTAGCAATAGTAGCTGGGACCTACAGCTTTGACATCCGAAACACGGAAGCGCCCGAGACAAATGCCACATAGAAACGGCCATCCATCCAGTACCCGTCTCGGCTAGATGTTGCTACCGACACGAAGGTTTCCGATGTGCGAATACCGCTAGGGCGCGGATGCTCCATTGATTAATGAAATTTTACCAATCTACGATTATGCCGCTATCGACTTCAGCGTCCAGATCTACTGAAATAGTCTGTAACTAACTGGGTTTGACGTGGGTTTGAATTACTGAATAAGTGAATAAGATAGGTAGCGATGACCATTGAGTTACAGACCAGCCGTCTGTAACTCAATGGTCATCGCTACCTATCTAAAACAAGATAAACATAAACATTTACACTAAGACACCCTGTGCCGTGGAAACCAGAAACAGCGACATCACACATAAATAAACATCCAAGACCTGGGGTTTTTTCTTTATCCCGTGGCGGGGAGCGAACCTGGGACCTCTCGCGTGTAGGCCGCGTCAAACAATAATTTCAAATGACAGCTGCCGGCACCGGCACCTCGCTCTATATAAATATTTTCAAAACATACCAAGTTTGGACTCCTCGAAGTAGGAGACGGATTAGTAAAGAGGATATATACAGACCATAAGAGTGAGTGAAATAGACTATAACTATTTTCGTGAAATTGTTATTGGTTAAGTGTGTTATTGGTGCGGCTACTTTACTACTTGATTTTGTTTAAATCTAAAATACTTACCTATAAATTGGTTCACAGTCCCCCCTGTTAGCTGTTAGCGAGCTCTACTGCCCACAGGGCAACTAGTTTATAAACTATCGACAAATTGTAAACCAGACCGACAGGGTTTAGAATTTACGTTTTTAGGGTTCCGTACCCAACGGGTAAGAACGGAACCCTATTACTAAGACTTCGCTGTCCGTCCGTCCGTCCGTTCGTCCGTCTGTCACCAGGCTGTATCTCAAGAACCTAGCTAGCTAGAGAGTTGAAATTTTCACAGATTATGTATTTCTGTTGCCGCTATAACAACAAATACTAAAAAACAGGATAAAAGAAATATTTAAGGAGGCTCCCATACAACAATTCTTTCAATACAACATACAAACTTATGGATGCACCTGGTTACGTACATGGAGTGTAAAAGTAACCGCACCAATAACTTTGTAAACAATATTTTGCAGTGTAAAATCCAAACTATTCACTCCACACCATCGCTTCCATTGAACGGTGGTACGGAACCCTTCGTGCGCGATTTAGACTCGCACTTGACCGGTTTTTTTGTTATTACATTTCAACCTAACACGAAGACTATCTTCACCTAAGCTACCGCAGTGTTGGCCCTGGTATTTCCTTTACAATTCAAATTTAAAACAGTTCATAATTTAACGGTTTTATTTATAAGCTAACGCGTCATATCGTGAGCAGTACGGTACAGTTTACAATTTATCGATAGCTTGTAAACTAACGATAAATAAAAGGTTAGATTATAAACTAACTGTTTTGACAATCTTACGGTGACATATAATATATCTATTCATATGCAAATTTTTCATCTACCGAAAAGGTTGGTTCTCATAATTCGAAGAAATCGATGATTCAAATGACGACAATATTCCACTTCATTGAGTCCCTATAAACTTCCCATACAACATTTAAATGTAATTTTGACCCTTTTATGGTTCATTTTCAGTAAAACCGCTTCTTAGTGGGTACCTACCTACGTCATAGAAAGAAGTTACCCACCAAATTTCATCCTTTTAGCTTTAGCCGTTTGGCCCCTGCTTTTCATAATCATAATCATTTATTCATAACAGTAAACATACAGTAAACATACTGTTATGAATAAATGATTATGATTATGAAATCGGTTACAAGTCAATTGATTGACGCACTTAATAATAATAATAATAATAATAATAAGAGAGCGTATCATCACGGCATAGCTTCTCGAGACAGACTTCGCCCATCTCACCCCCATCTTCACCAACAATATCCAACCGGACAGATGTTGTGCAGGGGGCACTCGCCGATATTCCTGCACCCACTGTTGCCAGGACCAGCACGAGAATAAAGTGGACGGAAGATATGAACCGCTCCATATGGCGTGCATATCTCATAGCATCTAATCTTGAACAGAATACCAGATCTTACCTACTAGAAATGCACCGCATATTTACAGTACGGAAATTCATGGGCAAGGACCGTGATCTTTAGTAGATAAGCACTTGGCGTAAGCCCGTGTATCAGAACCTCTTTATTACAAGAGTGAAATGAAAAATTCATAAAAATATAATAATAATAATAATAATAATCTTTATTTCAGGTTAACACCCCATATCTATAAATACCTTATAACTAGAGATACATAATTTATTATAAAGACACACACAAAATATTATTATCTAACCTGGCTAGGGATTTTAATCTTCGTTCTCGCTTCCCTGTAGCGTCCGTAAACGATACGCTCCGGCCAGTAGTCTTTGGCCAGGAATATCGTCTTGAGGTCCGCCGGCACCCGAAGTTTGAAGGACAGGAACTCCTTGGGTCTTTTTGACTCCAAAATCTCTATCTGTACCTTCGCCTCCTTGAGGCCAGCCGGTGGATTCCTCTTCAGCTTTTCCAGGATGTGACGTTCAACGTCCTCGCAGGTCTGGAGCGGCGCTTCCTGTTTTGGACCAGGATAAAGCCTTCCCCATCGACCTGCCTGCAGCTTCTGTTGTTCGGCGGCGGGCGGCGGTGGCGGGCACGGCGGGATACAGCAGCATACGAGTCTTTCTGGAGTATACCAGAAAAAACCCCATCCGGTGCTGGTCGACTCGGCTTTGTGACGTCACGAGGCGAGGCAGTATTTGACGGCGCGGGCTTGGCAATCTGCGCAACTAGGTCAGTTGCAGTAATGGCAGTTTTGCTGACCGGCGTAATGTCGTCGCGCGCGTCGGCGATCTGCTGCGTCGGCAGCGAGGTATCAGCCTGACGCAATGCCGACAATTCATATGATGTAATAATCTTAACTGAGACATGGTTATTGGATAGTATATCTAACTCGGAGTTCTTGGATGATCGGTACCTAGTTTGGCGTAGAGACCGCGACTACTGCTCAACTGATCAAGTAATGGGCGGTGGTGTCCTGATAGCTACGCGTAAGCACTTGCAAGTTAAATTATTGCCCCATTTCAACTCCACGGCAGAAGACCTCTGGTTATGTCTACGTATAAAACAAGCTCTTACACGTAAGTGGATAGACTTGTACCTGTGCGTGATATATTTGTGTGCACAGAACAATGGCTTGTCATTTAGTTCTCAATTATCTAATTTTCTTACTAATCTGAACAACGCTGTTTCAAATAACCCGTCCGATGCGTTCCTTATTGTTGGGGACTTTAATCTGAGCGGCATTGTTTGGGCTACCACACCTACCGATCATTCGAGATTTTACCCGTCAAATATTAGTAGTACGGACGAATTTTTGCTAACTGATGAAATGAGTGCCTTGGGTTTCGATCAGTATAACGGAATAACCAACGCGTCTGATAGAATTCTTGATCTAGTTTATTCTAATCAATTGATAACGGTATCTAAGTGTGTTGACCCTCTAACGAAAAAAATTGATTTGCATCACCTGTTCTATTGTTAAATGCTAAAGCATTCGAAACCCCATCATTAGACTACGCGCCGCGTACCCGCTATGTATTTGACAAGGGCGATTTTGAATTAATAAATAATGCAATTAGTAGTGTCGATTGGAATGCCAAGTTTCTAACCTGTTCAATTGATGAGTGCGTTACTTTATTTAATAAATTTATATATGATCTACATAGTAAGTATATACCAATTAAAGGCATCCGTAACTATTCGTATCCTATATGGTATAATACAGCTTTAAAAAAAGCTATTAAGGAAAAGTATAAGTTTTTAGTAAAATTCAAAAAATATGGTAATAGATCAGACGAACTAACCTATATGCTTTTGCGTGACGTGCGTGAGTTAATCGCTTGGAATCGAGTTGTTATCAAAATTATATTCAGTCGACTGAGGATGCAATAATAAAAAATCCTAAGCATTTCTGGAGTTTCGTAAAAAATAGATCTCAATCTCTATCTATCCCAAGCTCGATGACATATAATAATACTACTTTTTCTAGTGGGGAGACAATTTGTAATGTATTCTCCACATTTTTTCAGTCTACTTTCCTTAACCCTAAGAAAGGTTTTAATTCATCTCCCTCACTTAATACTACTGCCATTGGTCATTCAACTCCTAATAATATAACCACTGATTTAGGCAATATTGAGGTTAACCCTATGGAAGTTAAGATTTTGCTGAATAAACTAGATACATCAAAAGCACCCGGTCCTGATAATATCTCGTCGAAATTCCTTCTAAAGAGTTCTTCAACTATCGCCTATCCAATGGCTGCCTTATTTAGTAAATCACTTTCATGTAATATTGTTCCTAGCCTATGGAAATCTGCTTTTATAACCCCAGTCCATAAGAAGGATTCTAAAACGGAAATAAGCAATTATAGACCTATATCCAAACTATGCATTATTGCCAAAGTTTTCGAAACAATAGTTTATAACCAAGTGTACGGGTCTTAAAAAATACATTTAGCCCACTTCAACATGGATTCTTGAGAGGAAAATTCACAGTGTCAAACCTCATACTCCTGAATGATTACATCACTGAAGCAATGGATAATGGTCAGCAAGTCGATGTTATATATACAGATTATAGTAAGGCGTTTGATAGAATAGATCATAATACATTGATAAATAAGCTTATTGGAACGGGAATACATGGTGATCTGCTGAGGTGGTTTTCATCTTATATCGATAATAGATCCCAGGCTGTCGTCCTCAACAATTACGTTTCTAGTTGGGTCCCTGTTCCAAGCGGAGTCCCTCAGGGATCCCTGCTTGGTCCTTTATTGTTTATCATTTATGTGGGAGATATCGAATCGTGTTTTAATTCATCAAATCTATTGAGTTTCGCAGATGATATGAAAATTTATTCTATTATATCATCTCATGTTGATGTGATTGCCCTTCAGGCAGATCTCACTCGCTTAGAAGATTATTGCCGTATCAATAAATTAGAGCTGAATCCTTCTAAATGTTTCGTCTGTACTTTTACCCGTAAATTCAATGTTCTTCACACAAACTATACTTTACAAGGCCAGGATCTTTCTAGATGTTATATAATGCGTGATCTCGGTGTACACCATGACTCAAGGTTGCTCTTTGATCGTCATGTTGATAAAATTGTCAATAAAGCTTCGAAATCACTGGGTTTTGTTATGCGAATATCTAAGAGTTTTACTAATATCAAAACTATAAAACTATTATATTGTACATTTGTAAGAAGTAACCTTGAGTATGCGTCTCAGATATGGAACCCGAACTATGCCACTTATATAGATCGTATTGAAAATATCCAAAAGCGGTTCCTGAGGTACCTATGTTTTAGAGTTAAAATTCCCTATAAATCCAATAACTATCTAAATCTCTGTAAACAATTTCACTTTTTACCTCTTCAAAATAGGCGGAATATTGCCGATTACCTATATATGTTGAAAATAATTAATAATGACATCGATTGTCCGGTCCTCCTGAGCAAACTTAAATTTGTTGTTCCACAGAGGTCACTCAGATTCAACCCTCCATTAAATGTGCCTAGAGCCTCAACTAACTATAGACAAAATTCATTTTTGATACGAGCAAGCAGGACTGTTAACTGTTTTAGCAAGTTGTTGGACATAGATATATTTCATACCAATATTGTCAAGGCAAGGCGGTGCCTAACCCTTAACTTTTTTAGTGCATAGTTTTTATCTTTTTTTAATATGGTTTTTGTGTCAATATCTCACTGTTTGTTTTAATTGGCAAGTGTGTCAAATATGATGAGTGTTCCCATGTTTAATTTTTGCTCTATTTCTATAAGTGAATACCTGTAATTGGCTTTCTATTTCTATTTTAGTTTTTAAAGAAATTTGTTTTATAGTTGTTGGTTTTCCAAATTTTAAATAAATAAATAAATAAATTCACATTTGAGGTCACCACAGATGCCTTCCGAAGCCTCCAACTTGCCTCGGATTTCGGTGACGTCGGCCTGCAGCCGCACGATGTCCTTCAGCAGCCGCGTGACGTCGACGTGGTCGAATGTCACCGCAGCGGCAGCTTGTTTAGGTCCCGGGCCACGTAGGTCGGAACGTCGTTGGGTTCGGTCTCCTTAAACACCCGGAAGATGTCCTGGAGATCCTTTTTCCCGCTCGCACCCCTCCGCGCCACGAGGCGAACGGTGGTGATGGCGGTTTCGTGCAGCACGGTCTTGTCGGCGGCGATCTCAGCCTCTTTGAAGCTGGTCGAGCTGATCTGCTCCAGGGAGAGCTCGTCCATCACGTCCAGCTTCTGTTGCACGAAGGCGAGTAGCTTGTTCACCAAGATGGTGTCCGCGCGCTTGGCTGGTAAAGCCATGGTGGGATCGGTTTTCGCAAAACTAGGTCGTCGCGGTGTTACAGAGCATTGTCGCGGACGCTGCTAGGAAGCGTCCGCACGTGCCGGTGTCGTAGTTGCAACTGATCTTACTAATGCCAATTAAATAATATCTTATTAAGCTACAATTACATTTAAAATATAATTATTAAATTATTGCATTAATTACATTTGTCAGGATGAAAACATTATTATTGCACGATTGGTACCTAACCCAGTGAATTATGGATATTAAGACACATTTGCCTCAACAAGGGATGCCTTAACGGAATAGTAAGCCTTCTTAATAAGAAATATTTTTAGTTTATGCATGATAAGTTGATCTGAGTTGGTGTCTGTTATGGATTGTGGTAGTTTGTTAAAAACTTTAGATCCCATTACAAAGATAGTGTTGCCTGTTTTTACCAGACGATGTTTTGAACATTAGAAGTGAGTCATTCCTCTTGCACTGTACCTATATCCTCTCGCTGCGAGATCAGGGAATGCATCTTTATGGTGTCTAACATATTTAGCTACTTCAAATATGTATAGAGAAGGAACAGTTAGTATGCCAAGTTTAATAAAAAATAAGTAACTTTTTGCTGGGGTGCCCCACGGCACTCATAGCATTTGGCGGACAACTTTTTTCTGTAGTAGAAATGGTCTGTCCCTGTCTGCCGATAGACCCCATAGGTCAGTACCATAGTTAAAGTGCATGTGAGAGTAGCCGTAGTAAGCCTTTAGTACGTTATCCCTGGTAAGAGACGGTGTGAGCCTACTGATTGCGTAGAATGCATTATTAACCTTTCTGCATAGTGCATCAATATGCGCGTACCACTGCAACCCCGAGTCCAATGTGAAGCCCACAAATCGGCAAGTGTCGACAGCGGGCAGACTGACCCCCTCAATACTTAGACATAGTGGTTCGGGTCGACTTGTGCTGAGGGAAAATTGCACTATTTGCGTTTTATCCAGGTTAAGCAACATTCCGTTACACTTGAACCAGTTAATTAGTTTGTTCGAGTTTTTCACTCAATTCCGCCACTAATGGTAGCACATATGTCATCTGCAAACATTACAAAGTTAGCCAATTGTGTTAGGTCGCTCATTAGTACCAAAAACAGGCTGTTACCTACATTTAACCCCTGTGGAAGCAATCTATCTGGAATTTAACTAGGGAGGGAGTTTTCTGTTCCCACTGCTGTGGTTTGAGTACGCCTTGACAGAAATGGTTGAAAGAGCTCTGGTGCTGGGCCTCGTACACCGTAGTGTTGCAGTTTTCCCAGTATTACATTATGATATACGAGGTCAAATGCCCGTGAAAGATCACAAAACACTGTTGCGATCCTTCTTCCTGACTTCTGGTCCAACGGTCATGAAGTGACCAGTTGCGCCAACTTTAAGGCGCTCGGTGTGGCTGCCCGCAGGAAGGTGGTCTTCCGCCACCGATTGTGTTTCGGTTGTTTGGGGCCGCACCCGCTGAGCGAGTGCTCACGCGCGTCCCCCTGTGAGTGCTGCGGTGGCAAGCACCACATCGTGTTGTGCCTGAACCGGTCAGGCCCTTCGGACGGTCACCAGGGCCGGACTCAGGTTGGTCGGTCACAGGGCCCAACCAGGGCCGGACCCAGTCCCCCTCCGGGCAACGGGAGTCACCAACGGGGTGACTGGGGTACCCGCGGACGGGACCCCCCCCGAGGGGAAGGGGGCAGCGCGGGGGGTAACAGGCGGGATAGCCGGGGTTCGGTCGCCGCTGTCCAGGGTCAGCGAGGACTTCGGGCCGCTGGCTCACCGCGTGTTACGGGCGGGTGTCAGATGGCACCTATGAGTGGCGCGAAGGCTGGGTGCCCACCACCTTCTGCGCCACCCTGCCCGTCGCTCTGGGAGGCGAACAGGGAGGCGAACAGTCGGATGTCGCCCCCATTCCTAGAGCGCCCCAGGTTAGATCCGCTCTCCCCCCTCCATCCACGGTGGCCACCGGGCACACCGTTCACAGTCCGGTATGGTCGGGTACCGGGACAGCGAGGGGCCTATTATGCGGGTTGGGACCCCCTGATGTACATACGGTCTGATATGCCACCGGTGGCATATCAGCAGCCGAGTTACCAGGCCGACGGGGGTCCCAGCGGGTTCGGATCCCGCGGAGGTTCCCGCTAGGGACACGCCGCCCACTTACAGGGTGCCGCCACTCCACAGACGGTCATGCTCCCAAACCGCCTCGGTGATAGCGTGGAGTTCGGACGGCAAATCTTGTGTGGCACGAGCACTATTGGACTCGGGGGCCCAGGGGTGCTTAGTCTCGTGCAACCTTGTAAGACGGTTGGGCATTTCGGTAAGGGAGTATCCACATTCCATTTGGGGAATTGGGAACACGGAAGTCGGTTCCGTTAAGGGAGTATGTCGGATTACTCTCTCGTCACGGGTGGATTCATCGGTGAATCTGACGGTCACGGCATTAGTCATGCCTAATGTGATGGGCTCACACCCTCACGTACGGTTGTCGCCCTCGGTGCGACAGTTGGTCGCTGGGTTGTCACTGGCTGACCCGGAGTTCGATATTCCGGGCCCAGTAGACATTTTATTGGGTGTCGATGCCTTGGGATACCTGTTAGTGCCAGGTGTCCACGTGTTGCAGGCGACTGGTCTGGTTTCGGTCAACACCAGACTGGGCCATGCGGTAATGGGTCCGGTCATGCCGGCTGCCCCACGTCTAGCGACTCGTAGTCCCTTATTCGGTTCTGTACTCTCGGAGGTGATACAGAAGTTTTGGGAGTTGGAGGAACCACCTACGGTCTGCCGGTTGGACCCGGTTGAAGAAGAGTGTGAACAGTTTTATCGGAACAATACTGGTCGCCATCGGTCAGGTCAATTTCTCACACGTCTTCCATTCCGGAGTGATCGCCTACCGCTGGGCAGTTCACACCATGCAGCCGAGACGCGGCTTCTGTCGATGGAACGACGCTTGAAGCGTGACGGGATTTTCCGGCAGAAGTACGTCGACTTCATGCGGGAATACGAGTCGCTCGGCCACATGTCGGTTTCGGGTATCGACTGGAAGCGTGAAGACCACTGCTTCCTGCCCCATCACGCGGTCTTGAGGACCCCGGAGGGCAAAATACGGGTAGTGTTCGATGGATCGGCATCAACATCTAACGGCATGAACCTGAACCAGTGTTTGCATTCAGGGCCGAAGTTGAACCATGACATCGCGGATGTTATCACACGGTTCCGTCGACACAATGTTGTGTTTGTAGCTGACATCCGGATGATGTTTAGACAGACGGTCATTCACCCTGACGATAGACGGTATCAGCTGATACTGTGGCGAGAGAGCCCAGATCAGCCCATCAGGGTGTACGAGCTGAACACCAACACGTACGGGCTACGGTCTAGTCCTTATTTGGCGATTCGCACTCTGCGGGAGTTAGCGGATCGAGAACGGTTAAATTTCCCTAGAGTGCTCCTCTAGGTCGACGCGCGATCCTGGAGCAGGACCTCTACGTGGACGATATCTGTACCGGTGCAGATTCCGTAGAGGAGGCGCTCGCTCGACGGGACGAGCTAGTTGAGCTCTTACGGGGTGGAGGTTACGAGCTCCGGAAATGGATGTCGAACTCTCCAGAGTTACTGACTGGTCTTCCGGATGACTACCAGCAGGATCCCCACATTTTTGAAAATTTGGAAAATCCAAATATGTTGTCGGTATTAGGCGTCCAGTACCAGCCGGTGTCAGACATGTTTTCGTATCGGGTCGAGTTGGACTCCCCGAAGGTCTGGACGAAATGGAACGTCCTTTCAACGGTGGCTAGGACATTTGATCCAAACGGGTGGATCACCCCGGTAACATTTCAGGTCAAGTGTTTTATGCAGCAATTGTGGTCTCGACAAGCTGGTCAATGTGACCGCCTGGATCTGCCGATTTGCGCGGAATTGTCGGAACTCTGAGGCGCAACGAGTGCGGACACAGGTCCTGACACCACGGGAACGGAACCATGCGTTGTTCGCATTGGTACGGAACGTGCAGACGGTGCACTTTAAGTCCGAACTGGACATTCTGAGACGCGGACGCGTCCAACTGAAGGGAGCTGTGGCTCGGCTCAACCCGTTTATTGACCCTCAAGGATTGCTGAGGGTAGGAGGTCGGCTGCGGAATGCCAACCTGCCTTATGCGGCTCGCCACCCGTTGTTACTCCCTAGGAAAGGGAAGTTGGTCGAACTGTTGATACAGGATCGACACATTCGGAATGGGCATGTCGGATGCCACGCCTTGATGGCGTTTCTCCAGCGCGAGTTCTGGATTCTATCGGGAAGACGCTTAGTGCGTAGCGTCGTATTTCGGTGCCTGCCTTGTTATCGGGCCAAGGCGGCTACGATGCAGCCCCAGATGGGCGATTTGCCCTCGGATAGGGTTAACGAAATCCGGCCCTTTGCGGGTGTCGGAACGGATTTCGCGGGACCATTCATGGTCAAGTCTTCACAGCTACGGAACGCCAGATTAGTGAAGGCATACCTGTGCGTCTTCGTGTGCTTGGCCACGAAGGCAGTCCACTTGGAGGTGGTCAGTGACCTCACTACGGAGGCATTTATCGCATGTCTGGATCGGTTCGTCTCACGAAGGGGCCTCCCGTCATTAATCCGTTCGGACAACGGCACAAATTTTGTCGGAGCCAGGCGATATCTGCAGGAGGTCACTCAATTCCTGAACGGTAACCAGGACGCCATCGGTACGGCTTGCTCCCGACGTGGGATTGAATGGGTTTTCAGTCCGCCGGGATGTCCTCATTGGGGAGGAATTTTTGAGGCTGCGGTTAAATCGGCTAAGTCCTCTCTACGCTTTGAAGAGCTTGCGACGCTGTTCTGTAAAATTGAAATGACACTGAACTCGCGTCCGTTGTGCCCGCTCAGTTCGGATCCAAATGACTTGGAAGCGTTGACGCCGGGTCACTTCCTGATAGGTCAGCCCCTTAACGCCCTGCCAGAATACCCATTCGGTGATGTTAAGTTAAGTCGGTTAACTAGGTGGCAGATGTTGCAGCAGATGGCTCAAGATTTTTGGAAACGGTGGTCCCTTGAGTACTTGCACATCTTGCAGCAGCGCCTTAAGTGGACTGACCGGACGAGCCCCCCTCAAGTCGGTGATTTGGTGCTGATTAAGAATGCGAACCTGCCATCATTGAGATGGAGACGAGGACGGATCGTTAATTTGTACACGGGTCGGGATGGCACGCCTCGATCAGCAGAAGTCAAGATGGGGGACTCGGTCCTCAAGAGAGCGGTCGCAACACTTTCTCGCCTTCCTATTGATTAGGGACAGGTTCGGGCCTGTCCGGGCGGGTGACTGTTTAATATTTATGCTTCGGAACGCACCTCCTCTTGTTGCGCGACTCGGAACGGATACAGAACCGCAGCTGTCACTCGTATCGAAACGAGAGGAGAAATTAGAGGTTATTTTTTCTCGTCGGGAGAACAAACATGTCTGCTCAGGCGTCGGGCCAGTGGTTGTAATTCGGTGTAACAATTACCAAATACAGGCGTCGGGCCTGGTCGGAGTGCTCATCATAAACATCGTCGGGAAATAAGTAGATTCGCGTCAGCGGTTGAGTGATTCGTGGTGAAGGTTGAAGTTGTACGGTCTCCAACTCGTCGTATGCGGACGGCGACTCCTCGTGTCGGCAAGGTTCGGTTCCTCTCCTATCCCAAACTTGTGCTCCTATCCCGCATACCTGCCTCGAATCGAGCTTTCGATCTCCGGTCTGCGACGACAAGGTAAGGTAACAATCAAGATTTTCTCTCCCGTGCTGGCAAAAACCCAGCCCCTCAAGACTCCGCGCCGTTCGGTTGAGGCGTGGAATTAATCAGCAGGATTTACTCAGTTACGACGACTTCCGATTCTAACGGTCATATTTACAATATGGCTGCTTACTGTGTGACCTTGAGATTTAACAAAACAAGAGAAAGTTTGGCAACGCTGTATCGGCACAAGACATTGTCAAGTTGGCTGGTTGCCATGGCAACATTGTTAGCTGCGTGTCAAGATCATACGGGTTTATTGTGATCTTCTCATTGAGGAAATACTTCCGAAACCTTCTTGGCGTGTTGGCATTAGGTATTGGTATCCTCTGGAGAGACATATGCATCATATTGACGTTACTACTACATATTAATAAATCAATGGTCATGTGCAAAATAAATGTCATTCTGACGCTGTCATTCCCTTGACTCTTAGTGCGGTACAGTTTACCTAAAATTTATCGACAGTTTGTAAACTAACGAGAGAAAAAAACGTAAACTAACGGTTTTGACAATCTTACAGTGACATATACATCAAATTGAAAGCTATGAGGATTGATTCCACATACAGAATAGAGCTAAGCTCTGCGACTCTGTAAATATAGTTTGTGAGTGTGGACCAAGTTAGTACCTATTTAAACCAAGTGTCGACCTAGGGCCCAAATCTCTTATGGGGAACGCATAGCGATAGCATATCGATTGTTCCGAAAGGCGCTAAATGCCGTATTTTACAGTCAGCCTCCAATCTAAATAGGCGCCGCCCGACAAACCAAATACGGCATTTTGCGTCCTTGAGAGCGATTGTTACGCGGTGGCTATACGTTTTCCATATCAGAATAGGGTCCTAGATCTGTGACCCTAAGTACTAATCAGGTCTGAAGCTAGGACCCAGGCAGTAGACCAGAGGTATGTAACAAGAAATTATGTAAATAATGTCTGTGACTATGTAAACCAGGTATTTGACTATAAAAGCTTAAAAACATATACGCACATACATTGCTTCTTCCTCTTCCCCCCGGACCTCGATTCGAGTAGACGTGCTCTAAAACTGTATTAAACGTTATTAAATTAAATTAAATCGTCAAAAACAAAAATTAAATAGTGCGTAAATATTAGGAGTGCAGTAACCACAGGAGCAACTTGTTGTGCGGGCACGCGCCATATTGCGCCGCCCCCGAACCCGCCACTACTTCATCAGGCTCCTCCCTGCAACGCCCACCGAGATCTGCTTGTGAGTCACCACCTGCCTCCCGCACCACTCAGCGCGGGCGCACGCTGTGACCGCTTCCAACCACGGCTTCAGCTCCACCCACAGAAGTCGGTGAGTCACCTGAGCTCTTGTGAGCTCTGTGCGCCTGGTATCTTGAGTTGCTGTACACGGGTCGTTAAAGCGTCCGCTCGCTGGTTTATGCTCCGCGGGCCAACTACTCAGTGCCTCTGCTTCCCTGGTACGTACGCGCTGTTAAGATGATTAAACGCACTCCGCCTGCATCGCCCGCTACGACAGCCACCAACAACTCTTCGTCCGCTTCGCCTTCGAAGAAAGGAACTTCTATTGCCTCAAGTCAAGCTGAGGATGGATCGCTCGTTTCCCACGTCACGCTCAGACACAAACAAAACCAAGGTAAACAGTATCTCGATGACCTTAAAGGTGTTAGGGGAGACATACATACCACCTTAGATAGCTACGCCAAGGCACAGGACGAGAAGTTCTCGAAGATCATGAACGTTATAAAAGAAATTCAGACTCAGAACTCCGAAATAAAGTCCCAGAACGCTGGAATAGAGAAAGCGATCACATTTCTATCCGAGCAGTACGAAACAATGCAAAATAAATTAGCTGCATTGGAAGGCGAAAGAAATAAGGATCACGAATACATTTTACTCCTAGAAGAGAAAGTAGATGAGCTTCAACGGAGTGACCGAAAAGCCAATATAGAGATAAGAAATGTGCCGAAAAAAGCTGAAGAAACAAAAGAAGACCTCATAAATGTAGTGTTGAATTTAGCAAAAACCTCGGACATTAAAATACAAAGGAGCGATATCAGGGATATTTTCAGGACACGAGGCAAGACCGACAAGACTGCGGTCATTACAGAGCTCTCCTCGTCAATTCTTAAAAATGATCTACTAAAGGGAGTAAAGCAATTTAACAAAACTCATAAAAATAACAAACTGAACGCTTCTCATCTAGGCTTTCAAAATAATTCAACATCGGTGTTCGTAGTTGAGCAGCTGACACAAAAAGCAAACAAACTCTATTATCTGGCCCGCGACCTGAAAAAATCCAATAATTACAAGCATTGCTGGACCTCATATGGGAAAGTTTATATGCGACTGCTGGACGACTCTCCAATTATTAATATTACATGTGAAAAGCAAGTCCATGCGCTATTAAATAAGGCATGACTACCTGCGAATGTTACTCTCGTTAGTTTCAACCTGAAAATAGTTACTACACACACTGCACTTACACTCATCCCAAACACATACGACTACAATCATATCATCCTTTACCATAACACACACACCTACAATTCCCATCTCACTAGACTAATCTGCGTAATTAAAATCACTGATTTTAACTGTCCTATGTCTGTTACGAATCCCCCTATTATTGTTCTTTATGTGACCACCTCTTCAAGCATTAAAACCATCATTATACTCTTCAATTATGACTAATACGGCCCAACTATCTCAGGAAATAGATAACATGCAATTGGTTAAATCGATCAGTTGCAGCCCTGAAGAATGCATCGATCATATACCAAAAAATAAATTATCTTATAGTATAATTACTCAAAATATAAGAAGTGTTCATAGCGACTCGAATATGACAAGCTTTCAGGCTCTCCTATCGATTCTAATGTATGACTACGACATTATTATCCTAACAGAATGTTGGCTCTCAGATTTGAAAACTCCACCAAGTATGGACAACTACTCGATGTTCTGCACTAAAAGACTTATTAACCAAAACGATGGTGTAGTTGTCTATACTAAACAGAGTCTGATGTGCAAGGTTGAAGAACCCCTATTAATTGACGCATCCTGCCTGACTATTACAACACCTAACATATCCGTTGTGGGTATCTACCGTAGCCCCTCAAATACATGTGCAACCAACTTTATAAAATCACTCGATAATTTAATATCCAATCTCGATCCCTCTACGCTTCGCTTTAGATAAAACACCAAAAACAAAAACTATCACTGACTTCGGAAAAGCCGTTGCAGCTTTTGACAATGCTGACCTAAGCGAAGTGTGGCGGTCATCCGACCCGAACGAAGCAGCAGAAAAGCTGGCTGTGACAATATCCGAAATATTAGCCGATAATTCAAGAATGATCACAATTCCGAACAGAAAAAGGGTTAAACAACCGTGGATGACTCCTGGTCTTTTACGATGCATTAGGAATAGAGATAACATGAATAAATCAGTAAAAAAGAATCCTCATAACATATTATTAAAAACCACTTATAAACGATATCGAAACTTCTGTAATAACCTTTTACACACACTAAAACGCAAGTATGACCGGTCAGAACTAGAAATCTCTCGCAAAAATCCTAAAAAACTATGGAAATCAATCAAAAGAATAGCTAAAATTCCTAACAAAAAGACAGAAGACACAACCCTACTATCTATTAAAACCACTTCTGCAGAATCTGTAGAAACTATCAATGACCATTTCGCGAATGTTGGCAAAACACTTGCTGAAAAGCTCGTTTCAAATGCGCAGTCGTCACACCGGCCCACATCGAAAATTCCTACAACCGTTCATTCTTTCGGTCTTATTGACGTAGACCCAGCTGAAGTTCATTCATTAATAATGAACCTACAGGAAGATAGCGCGGTGGGCTGGGACGGTATTTCAACAAAGTTCGTAAAACTGTCTAGATATGCTTTGGTCCCGGTCTTCTCTCATTTGTGTAACATTTGTTTTTCTCAGGGTGTCTTTCCCAAAGTTTTTAAACGTTCCATCATACACCCGATCCACAAGGGTGGGGACAGAAAGGATATCAACAACTATAGACCCATTTCAGTTTTAACAGTTCTGTCAAAGATACTGGAAAAGCTAATGAACAATAGACTGAAACGCTACTTAGACGACAAAAATCTCCTATCAGATTGCCAGTTTGGTTTTAGGAATGGAAGGTCAACAGAAGATGCTGTTACTGCACTTACTGACAAAGTTGTTAATGGTTTAGACAAGCGTCAAAAATGTTTGGGAATATTCCTAGACCTAGCCAAGGCATTTGACACCGTTTCTGTCCCCATCCTTCTGGATAAACTCGAAAGTTTCGGTGTGAGAGGGATCGCACATGAACTTTTTAAGGACTACCTACAAGAGAGACAACAACGAGTCAAGATAGGCCCCCACTACAGTAGTGACAGCTATGTTACCTACGGAGTACCGCAGGGCAGTGTTCTTGGCCCAACGTTGTTTCTCATATACATCAACGACCTGTGCGATCTCTCTCTGAAGGATTGCAATATTTACACTTACGCGGATGATACGGCGCTTATATTTAATAGTAAGAGCTGGAGTGACGCGATTATCTCTGCAGAGCAGGGACTTCGCTGTGTTTCGGAATGGCTAGAAAGCAATTTGCTCACTCTTAATGTTGCAAAAACAAAAAGTATGTTCTTCTCCATACTTAAATCAAAACTTCCGGCCCTCCACGTCGGATTAAAAGCCCACTCTTGCTCTTACCCGACCAACGCCACATGCTCTTGTGAGAGAATTGAGAGAGTAGATAAAATAAAATACCTTGGTGTGGTAATTGACCAACAACTAAACTGGCTTCCCCAGATTGACTCAGTCGTCTCACGTGTGAGAAAATTAAGTTGGATATTTAAAAACCTTAGACACGCCATGCCTCCGGATATGCTCAGAGCGACTTACATTGCTCTGGTTCAGTCTGTACTATGTTACTGTGTAACTGTCTGGGGTGGTGCTTGTAAGACGAAGATGTTATCACTTGAAAGAGCCCAGAGATCGCTCCTGAAGGTGATGCTCATCAAACCTTACAGATTTCCCACAACCGATCTCTTTTCCCTTGCTGATGTACTTAGTGTAAGACAACTCTATATACTCCAGTCGGTTCTCAGAAGACACCGCAACAGTGTCAATCCAAGCAATAATCACAAGAGAAGACATGATATAATATTCAAAACACCAAGCTTTGAAACAGAATTTGCAAGAAAACAATTTACCATTCAATCAACACTTTTGTATAATAAGGTAAACAGAATCTGTAGCATACATCCGATGCTCTCGTTTGAGTGTAAGTCCTCAGTATCAAAATTGCTCAAAACCTTGGATTATGCACACACTGAAAAATTTCTAGTTATTGTTAAATAACATTAAAATTGTTAAATAACAATAAATTAAATACTTCACGATAATACGATTTTAACGGACATTTTAGAATTTAAATTATCTTAAATTATTTTTATTTTTATATTTACAGAGACATTTACGACATTTATATTTACATAGAAAATAGATTCTTACATGAACTTACGCAGATAAGACTCATCTCCTCATCCCCTGTCCCTTACACATATACACACAATACACACTACATCTCCTTCAGACACTCACAACACTCACATCTTCTCTCCACACTCACTATAGGTATACACGCTACATAACAACCCCAATTTAATATATACCCAAAATTATTAGCTTGTAAGAATATTTGATTTTAAATCTTAATGCATAGTTATTTAACTAAACTAAATGTATATTACTGTAATATTTAATTTTATTTTATTAATTTAGAAAAGTCTGTCTACTTGCCATTATTCATCAAATTAAAGTGTATCACAATGGGAATTGCGGGGTACTTGTCATACAGATTTTATAAATCTAGTACAAGGCCCTATCGTATATTTTGTAATTGATTTCAATTTTTGAATAAATGATTTTGTATTTGTATTTTTGTATTTGTATTTGTATTCTGGCACCACACTAAGTTACCCTGTATCGTGGCAACCAGAAACAGCGACGTCACACACATAAAAACATCAAAGACCTGGGGAATCGTTTTCTTTCTCCCCAGCCCAGGTTCCAACCCAGGACCTCTCAGCGCCACAGAGGTCGCCGTACGTCGTACGGACCAGGACTATGAGACTCCACTTACAGCATTGAGCGGCAACGACATCAGTATGCTCTCATACCGCGCCTGCGGAGTGTGGAGCCCGAACTTCGTGCCGCGGTCATAGATGAGGTTGAACTCCACGTAGCGGCCTCTTCGGAGGAGCTGCCACTGCCGCTGGTGGTAGCCGTACGCGTCGTCTTTGTGCTTTTGCACTGCGAATTGGGAAAATAAAGGCTTTGAGACAGAACGTGCTGAATTGCCGGGTGAACGGGAGCGAAAATGTAATCTTGAAGGTTGGATTTACGTTTTCAGTCTTTCCGGTCTGGTCGAACTATCGTTCACAGCACGTGACACGAAGTTGACCGCGCGGGCCTGTCGATAGTCGATGAACATGTCCCTACAAACCCTAGACAATATGAATAAAACTCCTTCGTCGGCTCGTGGGATCCTCTTTGGTTCAAGCGAGTTAGCTGTTGCTTTATCATCAGCTAGGTATCATAGCCTTAGCGCAGCTAGTTAGTTAGATGGATCTGAAAGCGCGGGTCTGGTCCGGATAGTCCACGCCGTCGAATAAGATGCCGCCGACACTCAAAAAGATCGCAGAGTTGGTTGTTGCATTAAATAATAAGTAGATGAAGAATGTTCATCTTATTAATAGCACTTACCTATAGGAATGTAGCTGGGTATCACAGCCTCAGCGCAGCTAGTGACGAAGTTGAACGCGCGGGTCTGGTCCGGATAGTCCACGTCGTCGAAGAAGATTCCGCCGACGCCGCGTCGCTCGCCGCGGTGCGGGATCGAGAAGTAGTCGTCGCACCACTTCTTGAATCTGCGGATAAATCTCTTATTAGAGATAAGCTCGCCTTTGTACCCGTGCTGGCTTATTGCGGGTCGATGGAGGGGTGTCGGGACTGTCAGAAGTTTATAAGCAGCCCTACTACGATTAAGTCTTCTGATACAGCTTTACGACTCGACTACCGAGTCAAATTAAAATTTATTTATTACTTTAGATATTTACATATACTTAGGAAACGTAATTTTTTGCCTCTTCTCTATATTGGACCACTGTGGGAGAGGTAGGGTGTAGAAACTCCCACAGATTGATTTTTAGATATCTTTTAAAAATTGATTGTCTTTTATAAAACTAATACAAATATTGCAATATTAATTATTATGATTAATAAGCAGGAATAAATAATTACAAAATTAATAAAAGCAAGTTCTGTGTTGAGCCACAGTAACCCCATACAGACAAATAATTTAAGTAATCTTGAACATTGTAATATCCCCATACAGTCCCGTCACTTGATCCTCGTAATATCCCTTTTTGACAAAGTTTTTAACATGCTTTTTAAATTGCTCAAATGACAATTTCAAAATCTCCAGAGGTATCTTATTGTAGTAGAGAATGCACTGACCCTTGAAAGAAGTGCTAACCTCCGTGAGTCTAAACCGGGGAGCAACTAGTCTGTGATTATTTCTTTGGTTAACATCACAGCTATCGTTAAGTTTGGAAAATGCTGTAAGGTTCTTGCGTGTAATGTAATATAATGTATATTATACATTATATTTTCGAAAATAAATTGACTAGTTACAGTTAGTATGTCAATTTCTTAAAAAGCTCTCTTAAGGAGTCAATTCGTTTTAAATTATAAATTGCTCGAATAGTTCTTTTCTGTAAAATAAAAATAGTTTGAATTTCCGCTGATTTCCCCCACAACAAGATACCATAAGACATGACTGGTCTCAACTTGCCTGACATTTGTAAGTGAGAATTTGATACACTTGGTTTTAGCAGAGTTTAACAATAAATTATTAACTATGAACCAATTCAAGGTTAAAGACAATGCACCATTAACATCATCAAAATCTTCTTTTTGTCCTTAAATTTTGAAGACCAGTGAAGTATCATCAGCAAACAACACTATGTCATTCACTTTCTCCATCATGAAAGGCAGATCGTCATATACCAGGAATAAGAAAGGGCCTAATATAGAACCTTGTGGAACCCCAACTTTTACACCCGATCCATCAGATTTAACGCCGTTGACTTCTGCCTTTTGAATTATATTGCATTAGTATGATTTTAGTAGACCAACGCTTTATTTCTAACTCCGTTATGATTTTATATAATTAGTAGCGTATCATGATCAACACGTAGTGTGTATTGTACATGTTATATGCAAATAAATGAATATGAATATGAATATGCCTTCGACAGATCGCAAAAAACTCCGATAGCATCCTGTGCCCCTCCCATGCAGAATACATATGAGATATAAGGGTAATACCTGCATCCGATTTCGATTTACCCCTAGTGAAACTGTATTGTTTGCCGTGGAGTACAGTATTGGATCTAGTGGCACAATTTTATGATGAAAAAGAAGTAAAATTATTGATAGAAAAGGGAGTCGAAGTAAATACAAAAAATAACTGCGGAGAAACACCATTATACCTAGCAGCATTCTATGGAAAGGAAGAGAATGTAAAAGTACTTTTGGAGGAAGCAGCAGATGTAAATGCTAGAAGCGTTAAAAGAAATACGGCATTACGTCATGCGAGCCTAATGTGATATGAAGAGACGGTAAGGGAGTTAATAAAAGGAGGGTCAAATGTAAATATAGTAAATAAAATAGGAAGGCCCCCCTACATGAAGCAGTATTTATGAGGGAAATGGAAACGTGAGAGCAATATTAGAAGCGGGAGGGAGGTGATAAAAATGCGAAAGACCTAAAAGGATATAAACCACTACATATAGCATGCAAAACAGGAGAAAGAAGTATTACAAAAGAGATTATAAAAGAGCTAGTAAAAGCTGGAGTCAAAGTAGATCAAGAGGATAAATTTGGCATTACATAAATGTATTACGCGAGGAATGAAGAGTTGCTAGAAAAACTAAAGGAGTTATCGGAGCGGACAGTAGATGCGATATTGAAGAAGGTTTGAAGAAATAAGAGAAAAGCTAGAATAAGCGCCATTGATTAATAAGGTACTGATGGAAGTGGAAAAAGAGCTAGAAGATATGAATGAGAAGATAAGAGAGCTAAAGATGAGCAAAAAGATCTTTCTGAAAGAGAGGGGAGTAAAAGGTTGGCTACAAGATAATAGGAATAATATGGAAAAAAGAAAGTATTATCATTAGAGGGAAAAAAAGAGCTTGATGATTTTGGAGAGTGCTTAATTGATGAAAATTAGCGTATTCGTTTCTAAAGTTTTGCATAAAAGTAAAACAAAACGAAGGTCAACAGTTTCATCTTTTTCGCAAGAGTAGCTGATAAATGGATTTTTGGAAAAAGGGATTGGTGAGGCTCCCGAACTAAAAAAACATTTACAGGAGAAACTATGAGACAAAAAGGTGTTAACTGTAACTTGTCGATATGAGCCTGATCAGTTAGCAGATAAGCATCTATCAGACGCGTACGAGCTGTTACTAAGGTATCCAGTAAAAATAAACAACGAAAAGGAGGTGGAAAAAAATAACAGCAGTGGCATTGTATGCGAGAGTTTCATCAGACCGACAAGTGCGGGGTCATACAATAGAGAGCCAAATTGAAGAGCTTAAGCGTAGAATTGCTGTAGATGATGGACATAAGTAATTGGAAGAATATGTATTCACTGACGATGGCCGTAGGTCGCCAAAGGGTCAAACTTAGAGCGTGAAGGTTTAAAGAATTTACGTGATAAAGTAGCAGAAGGAAAAAAATATAAGATTTATATCTATTCACTAGATCGGTCGTCACGTGATCCTGTAGTATCAAAGAGACGTAATAGATAAATGTAAGATAGCAAGAGTAGAAATAATCTTTTCAAACAATAAGATTGATGATACACCAGAGTCCGATTTAATAACAGCTGTGCAAGGAGCAGTAGGAAGGTTTGAGCTGAGACAAATCTTGATACGAAGCATGAGGGGAAAACTGCATACAGCAACAGAACGTTGTGTAAGTGTTATGCTTTAATAAGCAATGCACCTTATGGTTATCGATATATACGAAAGCATATCAAAGGATGAGAAAACAAATTTGAAATAAATGAAGAGGAAGCAAAAGTAGTGAGAGAGGTATTAGCAGCATATGGTAAAACAAAGGCGGGCCCAGTAATGCTAGAAGTTAAACAAAAAAAAAGCAACAGCCAGAAATCTCACTCTATTTACAGTACAGATGAAGATAATTTTATATACCGGCGCCGAAAATAGTTGACGAGGATTTATTTAATGTAGTACAAGATCAATTGATTGAGAATAAACAGAGAGCAAGAGTGCAGCAAAGAAAAGAGACATATCTATTGCAAAAGCTAGTTGTGTGTAAGTTTGGTGGACGTGCTCACTGCGGAAGACGAAATTACAGCAAAGAAAAAAACATTGTGAGTACTTATTACACTTGCCTGGGTACAAGAAATTTTTACGGTAATAAGGTATGCACTAACAGATCTATTCGTGGAGAAGTTTCAGAAAAAGATGTGTGGGAAGAAGTAAAAAGTGTATTAAAAAATCCAGATAAGATGGTGAAAGAGTGCCAAGTAAAATTTCAGAACATAAGAATGAATTATTAGATGAAAGGTTTGCAAGACGTGAGAGTCAATTAAAGCAAAGTATTAAAGATTTTATAAATGATTATTATATTCAAGAGAATACAAGTGAGGAAAAATATTTAAGGAAGGAAGACTTTAAGCAGGTAATAAAAATAATGAAGGAACGTTTAAAAGAGATTGAAGGAAAGAAGAAATATTTGATTGATCAAAAGGGACTAACAGCAGAAAATGAATATTATTACAAATAAAGCAATTTAGCATAAAGGGCTTTTATTCTAGTCTTAATCGGAATCGGAACACCTAGATTGGCAATCCAAATGGACTCTTTTTAGGACATTAGTAAAAAAAATGACTCCACGGCAAACAATAAGGTTTCACTAGGGGAAAATCGACTTCGGATGATGAGCAGGGGCACAGGATGCTATCGGAGTTTTTTGCGATCTGTCGAAGGCATTTGATTGTGTTGATCATGATACGCTACTAATGATATAAATCATAACAGAGTTAGAAATAAAGCGTTGGGCTACTAAGATCATACTTATGCAATATAATTCAAAAGGCAAAAGTCAACGGCGTTAAATCTGATGGATCGGGTGTAAAAGTTGGCGTTCCACAAGGTTATATATTAGGCTTTCTTATTCCTGGTATATATTAACGATCTGCCTTTCATGATGGAGAAAGTGAATGACATAGTGTTGTTTGATGATGATACTACTTCACTGGTCTTCAAAATTTAAAGACAAAAAGAAGATTTTGATGATGTTTATGGTGTATTGTCTTTGAAGTACAGATATTGAAATTTAAAGGATCGCCCTTGTCTCCCGTCTTGAACAGAGGTAGTAGTTTACTGTGTTTCATGAAGCTCCATCGTCAATACATTTATTGAAAATATTAGCTAAGTGTGGGGCTATAACTAGAATTACTGAATCAATGTCTTTGACTGATATACCCCAGTCTGCAGTATTTTTTAAGTTAAGTAATCTAAACGTTTCGACAATGTCCTTGGGATATATAAGATAAAATTTAAAATACTCATTACCGATGCTAGTATTGTTTTTAAATAAAGTCTCTGCTTCATAGAGATGAATTTCAGCGCTATGTTGTGAGTAAGGGTACATTGGTGAAAAATGTTTCGAAAGCTCGTCCTATCTTTAGGCAAAAATCCCTTGGTATAACTTTGCCAGTTTCATGGTTTATTATTTGCCAAACTGTTTTCATTCTATTATTTAATTTTTGTATTTTTCTATTAATTTGTAAAGTTTCTGTAGTTCTACAAACCAACTTGAAAGTTTTGGAACCATTTTTAACATAGTCATGAAATTTTCTACCAAAGTTATAGGTTTTTTGTTCATAAAGGTCATACAAGAGAACTCTACTTCTATGAATTCCAAACGTTGCACAGTCATTAAATTTAGATTTACCGTTGTTGTCACTGACTTACTTTAATTTTAAAACTTTATTGATTTCTGTTTGAATAATGTTGAAGAAGTCTGAATAGATTTTGTTTGGGTTCTGTTCATTAAAATCCGGTACTGGCAAATTTATATCTAAGTTTTTCGTATATGTCTCTAGGTTATGAGATGTTATAGGCCTATAAAATGATGGATCAGTCTTATCCTTACTAGCGATTGGGAATGAAACTGTTTCACCGCCGTGATCGGTTGGTAAGCAGTGAATTAATTTTTTACTTGTGAATGCACAGTCACAAACAAATTTTATTTAAGCAAGTTTTGCTAGTCGGCTCTAGAAATACAAGACATAAATTAGATGATTTGAATAAAGTTCTTAATCGTTGTTTCGTGATTGCATCTACATTAAGATCGCCACAATTCATTAACTTTTTTTTGTTATTACATAGTTAAGTAGTAGCGACAGCAGTCGGGACCTTAACGTCGGCTTAACGTGATATCCGAAACACGGAAGCGCCAGAAACAAATGCCACATATAAATGGGACTCCCGTCCAGTTACCTTCTCGGTCAGATTTGTGTTAAACCTTCGATATAGCTACCGAAGTGCGAGTACCACTAAGTCCAGCAGCATCCACTGATGCTTATCTAGTATTAAGTTCAGTTCTTTTAAAACATGCATTAACATCTAGAGTTTTACTTTGCATAATAGGAAGAGTCGTGCTCATCACAAGCCTGCTTCAACGAGAGATGGAAGTGTTTCGCGTCTTCCTCGTTCAGGTAGTAGGGCGTCAGGTCTGTGCCGCCGCCGAACCACCATTGAACACCTGGGAAGATAAATGAGGATATACAGTAAATTGATTATTGAGTCCCGTCAACCCATATCTGGGGCTCTGGGCAGTTACAGTCACGATCCTGGTCGCGTTACGCGTAGTCCATATGACAAGATTCACTAAATATGTGTGCGTGGTGATTGCACCATGATTATTTCGTGCGAAATGTCATAAGAGAAGTCGTAACTGGAACAAATTGCGACCGTATCTCGCTCAAGGAGGCTGCTTTCTTTACTTTTGGTCCTATAAGCAGGTTATATGAACATAAACCCGTCGGTGTTTCAGAAGTCCACTGGATATCCTCGGCCGGTAGATTCCCGACAATTTTGTCCCTCCCAAACCTGCCGTCTGCCGTCCTCGTCTTCGAAAATAACGGTCCGGAACTTAGTAGACACTTTCCGAAATTCGCTACTTTACCTAAATCAACACACTCTATGAATCAGCACAGGTCGAATTAGACACTCGCTTCTCTTGACAGTTTGGTACAGTAATGAACAAAACCAATTACAATAAAAGCTGAATTTATTACACTTCAAATAACATTTAAATGGATTAACTAGAGTAAATAGTCTAAGGGATTAACTGAAACTAAACCACGTATGACTCTAGTTATCTACTAACTAGAATAATAATACCTACAGTAGAAAAAATATAACAGGTCTTGTGACAGATATCAGTCTTAACCTTTTAGTGAGGGGATATTGCTTAAAATTCAACAAAAATAAAGATATAAACAATTAATTACATTAAAATGACAGTAAGAACCAGCTGCAATTGTCTGACAGACAAATAGAAAACATCTAGTGGCCAGTATACTTAGAAAAGAAGTTTGTTACTATATGTAACCAAAGTGTCATTTCGCACTCGTGCCAGTTACCGCGCAACACAAAATTAGCGCAATTATATTTCGTATCGAACTGTACATGAACAAAAAGTGTCAAGAGAAGCGAGTATGCATTACGACATGTGCCGAATCATAAAGTGTGTCGAATTAGGGAAAGTAGCGAATTTAGGAAAGTGTCGAATGAGGGAGTGTCGATTTAGGGAAAGTAGCGAATTTTGGAAAGTGTCTACTAAGTTCCGAACCCGAAAATAATCTACCAGCTCGAATCAATTTTTTGTCTATCCTTTATTATAATATAGAAAGAAAGAAAGAAAGAGATTTATTACACACAAAAAACACACCTTACAGTAGGACAAAACAAAAAAGTATAATAAACAAAACGAAACATCTAAATAAATATTGTCAAACTAGTTGATTGAAAACGATCGCCTGTTATGCTGCTGTATGCTCCTCTTCGAAAATAATCTACCAGGTCGAATCATTTCAATAATTTGACCGAAGAAGGACAACAATGGAGATTTTTGTCTATAATTTATAATAATATTGTCAGTCTAGTTGATTGAAAACGATCGCCTGTTATGCTGCTGTATGCTCCTCTTCAAAAATAATCTACCAGGTCGAATAATTTCAATAATTTGACCGAAGAAGGACAACAATGGAGATTGTTGTCTATCCTTTATTATAATATTGTCAGTCTAGTTGATTGAAAACGATCGCCTGTTATGCTGCTGTATGATCCTCTTCGAAAATAATCTACCAGGTCGAATCATTTCAATAATTTGACCGAAGAAGGACAACAATGGAGATTGTTGTCTATCATTTATAATAATATTGTCAGTCTAGTTGATTGAAAACGATCGCCTGTTATGCTGCTGTATGCTCCTCTTCGAAAATAATCTACCAGGTCGAATCATTTCAATAATTTGACCGAAGAAGGACAACAATGGAGATTGTTGTCTATCCTTTATTATAATATTGTCAGTCTAGTTGATTGAAAACGATCGCCTGTTATGCTGCTGTATACTCCTCTTCGAAAATAATCTACCAGGTCGAATCATTTCAATAATTTGACCGAAGAAGGACAACAATGGAGATTGTTGTCTATCCTTTATTATAATATTGTCAGTCTAGTTGATTGAAAACGATCGCCTGTTGTGCTGCTGTATGCTCCTCTTCGAAAATAATCTACCAGGTCGAATCATTTCAATAATTTGACCGAAGAAGGACAACAATGGAGATTGTTGTCTATCCTTTATTATAATATTGTCAGTCTAGTTGATTGAAAACGATCGCCTGTTGTGCTGCTGTATGATCCTCTTCGAAAATAATCTACCAGGTCGAATCATTTCAATAATTTGACCGAAGAAGGACAACAATGGAGATTGTTGTCTATCCTTTATTATAATATTGTCAGTCTAGTTGATTGAAAACGATCGCCTGTTATGCTGCTTGTCGTCCAAACTCACCATCCTTATTATTCACCTCGAAGTACCTGCAGTTAAAGTGTATGAAGGACACCATGGGGCTCGGACCTGGGCCCGATAGTAAAATCAGCATTGTAGGAAAGTGTGCCCCATTTGGAAGTAGTTTTCCTCCTAAAAATAAGTGTACCTGCTGCAAGAAACCACATATTTCTGGTTAATACTCACCATCCTTATCCTTCAGTTCGAAGTACCTGTAGTTGAAGTGTATGGTGGGCACCATGGGGTTCCGCGGGTGAATCACCGCGCTGACGCCGCACGCGAAGAACGGGAGCGCTCCGTCTTGTAGGGTTTTGCCTCTGAAGAAAAACCACATCACATAACACGGCGCCACGCCTGTTCCCTTAACTGGTGGCGCAGGCGCAGTTGCGGCCACGTTTCGCCAGTTATCTATACTTATAAAAAAATGAATCACTGTACGTTAATCTTACTAAATCTCTTAATTGGCCCGAACATTTTCAATAATTTAAAAGAAAATAAGAAAAATCGTAGAGAAACAGCCAAATATTAAAAAATATTTTGTATGGGAATTGGAGAAGTCTACGCTTCCTATCGCTAGATGGCGTTGGTAGCCACATTTCATTCAAATTCCTTTGTCATTGATGAATTATTAGGCAATATTAACCTCTTTGTTGATTGTCTACCAAAAAGTTTAGCTCAGCGTAATCTAACTAATTATGTTATACCATTCCCCCTCTAAAAAGCTTATTTTATTCACTGAAAACAGTGAATAAATAGTAGTTTATGTGACTGCTGCATAATGGAGGGCATTAAAACTCGAGAGTGGGTTTATGAAACGAGCCGAAGGCGAGTTTCATAATAATATCACTCGAGAGTTTTAATGCCTAATTATGTACAGTTACATACACTAGTTTATCGACACACATATCATAAGCTCTCTTTGATGTGTTCAGGAACCGCATGTTTGACCGGCATTGTGGCTCTGCAATTGTTTAGCTTGTTCTGTAGTACCAACTTCACGCAGGCGGGCGTCGGCGTTCGAAATTTGAATGTCAGTACCAACTTCACAAACAAACTAGGGACGGCACGCGGGTGGGCGTCGGCATTCGAAATTTGATATGTAGAAAAACTACACATAATGACCATAATGTGTAGTTTTCCAGATACGAAACGAGTTTTTACCAAGTAGTTTAACATAATGCTGATCCTAACGTGCGGTTTTTGAACGCAGTAAAGAGGGTTTATGATACTTGTGTAGATAAAAGCACTTATAATCACTACTTTGGGGTTTGAATTTGGAACACACCAATACATTCGACCTCCAACTCCTTGCGCAAAAAATACTCTATACAAACTTCTTCAGCAAAGAACACTCGACATACCTAGCCTCGGTTTAGCCTAGCGGGTAGTGACCCTGCTTACGAAGCTGACGGTCCTGAATGCTGAATCCCGGTAAGGGCAAGTATTTGTGTGATGAGCATGAATATTTGTTTCTTGAGGGCGGCTTTTTCTCGAAGTCATGGTATAAAGTAAGTCATGGTATAAAGTACAATAGATAACTCTTGAATAAAACGGATTTATATCGCAGGCCGTGAATCACTCACGTCGCTCTGGATTCTAACACTTGAATCACTCGCTACGATCGTGATTCAGTCGTTAGAATCCTTCACTTGCTCGTGATTCATCTATTGCCCCCGCTTTAAATCCGTCCTTTATTCACTAATTAAATAATATACTATTACCTACGTGTAAACTACTGTCGACTTTTATTTAACGACCACTATTTTACTAGTAATTTATCGCCAATGCGACGCTTTAGGGTATGTACCACATTACTTATTTTACAATTAAATGTTATGTAGTACGAAGATCAGACAGACCAAAATCACTCTCGCTCAGTCTCTCCTTCTACCTCTCATCGATTATGCTGATGTCTGCTGGGTCAGTGCTAACGAAGAATTACTGAACAAACTCGAACGACTTCAAAATCTCGGGATTCGGTTTATCTTTGGGCTGCGCAAATACGACCATGTATCACAGCATCGCAAAGAGCTGAAGTGGCTGCCAATACGTCTTCGTCGGGATTCTCACATCCTCAACATCCTCTACAACATTTTACGCAATCCACGCTATCCAACCTTCTTACGAGACCGTTTTCCATTTCTTTCTTCCAGCAGGCCTCGGAGAACTCACGCGCTTTCGATGCTCACAACCCCACAGCATAACACCGCGTCCTATGAGCATGGGTTTAGATTCCGGGCCATTCAATTGTGGAATGCACTCCCCTGCACTATCAGAGACAGTCCTTCTCTTAATATATTTAAAAGTCGCGTGAAGAAGCATTACCTTTCTCTTTAGAAATATAGGTAGTATGTATGTATTTATTAGTATATTTATTTAAAAATTATATATATTTATATAGTATTTATGTTTAGCATGTACGAGTATATTATATGATATTTATGTAAGCCCTCGTATATTTAGTTAATATTGTTTTATATTAGTTATTTAGATATAACATATATCTAACCATATGTTAGTTATTTAGATATGTACTAAATTATATTGTTGTACACATTGTCACCCCTGCTCAGCAATCGACCATTCCCATCCTAATTTGGTTTGCTGGAAGAGATCTCTTATTAGAGATAAGCTCGCCTTTGTACACTATTTTTATGTAAGTCTTGTTGTCCATTATTAGTTGTGTGCAATAAAGAAATTATGAATTATGAATGAATGAAGATCAATGGGTCAGTTAGTAACATATATATTCAACATTCCTTTTAAATAATAATAAAGGTTTATTTCGGGCCGCTCATGCCTTTTGATTAAATTAAATTAGTATACCGTTAGCTTAAATGGAATTAATTATAATTAAAATATATATTAAAACTTAAAATTTGTATACACATTATTTATATCAATTTATAAAATTAATTAATATAGGACAGGGAGTGGAACTCCACGCTGCTAGCACAATGTCTAGCTGGGAATTCTACTCGTGTGAAGACGTTCCCACCAGTGCCCCAGCAGCGGTGAAACCCATCTGTCAGCAAACGGACTCAGAAAGCATTTGGTACTACCGCGGATATGGGTCTTTAACAAGGCGCAGCGTTTCCTAATGATTGCGTGGAATCCGTCAATCCTTGCATCCGCAAACATGCCGGAGGCGCTGCAGTGCCGCGGCAGCCCCATCACCACCCTGAACGCGTTATTATACTGGACCCGCAGAGCGCTGCATGACCTCTGTATATAGTCGACCCACAGGCAGCAGGTGTAGAAGTTACCACGAACAGCCAGCACTCTGCGTTCCCTCTCGATGTCGTGGTTATCTTTAAGATCCTCCGAGACGTAGTGGCGCAGATATTTAAATCTATCAACTTTTTTCAAAGGAGTACCATACAGTGAGACTTACTTTCAAATAAGTTTTGTTGCCTGTCTTGAATACCATATAAGCACTTTTTTAACATTGTATCTGAGCCCATGGGCCTCGGCATATATGTTTCACAAATATGTAACAATTTACGCAGTGCCGCGGTCGTGGGACTTTTAACTTCGACAGTTTAACTTATATTAGATAATTACCTAGTAAATGTAAGATAGTCACCTTCGCTGATGACACGGCATTGGTATTCCGTGGAGAGACGTGGGAGGATGTACGAATACATAGGGAATAGGGACTCCATAGTATTACAATGTGGCTGAATATCTGCTAACTTTAAATGTTCAAAAATCAATTTCCTCTCTTTCTCTATACGAAGCAGTAGCCAACAACCCCAAAATCTAGTAATTTATAGTCCATCGTGTATGGACTTTAATTACTAGATAGATTGATTACCCAGTTGATTCCCCGAACTGTGACTGTTTACCTCTGACTAAAGTTTCAGGTGAAGTACCTAGAAGTCTTACTAGACAATAAACTCACAAGGGAACCCCAGATAGAACTACTAGCAACTCGCATATGGAAGTGCATTTTGATCTTTAGGAAACTTCGACATGTTGCACCTTCACCCTTACTGAAGACAATATACACTTCGCACATGTTCAATCCATATTATCATACTGCATACCGGTCTTGGGAGATCCAGGTAAGACTGTCGTGATTAAACTTGTAAAAGCCCAAAGGTTAAAAGTAGCAACATTCAAACCTTACCGCTCCTCTACACAAGAACTGTATGAGTTCTGCGAACTACACACTATCCGGCAACTGTACATTGTCCGAATAGTTCCAAGAAATCACTCAGCCTCAATCTTTGATCAAGCATAACTTCTCAAAAGGAGACTAGATATTGTCATTAAACCTCCGAAACTAAAAACGATCCTTGCTAGAATCCAGTACCTGGGCAGATCTACAACAAAATCAACAAAGTACTGAATATATACATACCCCTTAAATACAAAATATAAACTATAAAGCTAAAACTCTAGTTCGTAATGGGTTAATAAAGCTAAACTATGATGAAACTGAAAAAGTCCTAGAAACTGTTGTGTAGAATATTTTTGGGACACTAATAATTAGTGTCCCAAATTATAATTACGTGTCATATATTATAATTACGGTATAACATAATTGTTATACCGTAATTATAATATATGTTATATATTTATTTATTTCTACAACTCCATATCATTATAATGATGTGTTGATACAAAAACCTATGCAATTATTATTTCTAAATGATATGGGGTTGACTTAGTTTTAGTTTAGTTGATAATCTTATTTCAATTTCAACTTAAAACACAAGTTTCATAACTTAGTTTAAGGGCACCATTGTATTCTCTTCAATCCAAATTGTATGGTGAATAAATTTCATATTTACTTTCATTTACTATTTATACACTTTTAGGTATCAGGCTTCAGGATCGTATTTGCAATACAGAGATAAGGCGTCGTACTAAGATCATCGATGTCGGCAAGCGAATCACGAGATTGAAGTGGGGAAGGGCAGGACACTTGGAAAGGAGAGATGACGGAAGGTGGACCAAGCCGGTAACAGAGTGGCTACCCAGAGCCGCAAGGCGTCCAGTGGGCAGACTGCCAGCCAAGTGGTCGGACAATATCAATATCAAAATAAACAGTGGCTGCGGGAAGCACAGGACCGGAGTAGATGGCGTGGTAAAGAGGAGGCCTATACCCAGCAGTGGGTGAATGTGGGCTGATTTGATTGATTGATTGATACACTTCCCGTCTATGTGACAGCCTTGTATTGCTGAGCTCCTCGATGAGCTGGTTCATATACAAGTTGTGAAGTTTCATATATATGCATAGCCCCGACGTTGATATGAATGATTTCCGTCATCAGTAGACGTGACTTTTCGTTCTCAAATGTCAAATCGCATACAGGGATCGCGATTTGGAACCTTATGCCATGGTAATAATGGTTTTTGGGTACTACAGTACCCAAGTGTGCACGAGGGGATATTATTAGCGTATCGCGCGAGTGATATGAGTGATGTGAGTATAGCATTCCATTCACGACGGAGATGTTGACTCGCTCCATTTTGAAATTGCTAGCTCATCGCCTGATCAAAATAGCAGTACCTGGATCGCATCTGTTGTATGGCAGCCGGCGGCAGCATCCCATTCACGACGGATATGTTGACGCCCGCCTTTTCGAACACGCGGCCATCTTGTAACACGCAAGTGATGCCACCGCCGCCCTCCGCGCGCGACCACCGGTCCACTGTGAACTTTGCTTCCTGGGAATCAGAGTGAATTATGTATTGCAAGACCGGTGGCCCATTTCATAAGCAACAGGTTGTAATTTTGGATGTCTAAATTGGCAACATTGATAAGAAAAAACATGGCGTTACGCCTTTTCTCGTAACGCCATGTTTTATTACGGCGTGGCAGAGGCACAGTTTTGCCCATGTTTAGCCATCTATTCAATAATAAATTTTGCGTAAAAAAGAGTTCTCAAAAAGATAAAGTGTGCCAGTTTAGGGATGTAAAATTTTAACTTGTTAATTTATGAAAGGTCATTTAGACTCTTGATGTGAAACTATTCGCTTTAGAAACAACACTAGACTACAATAAAATATTCATTGTGAAATTAGAAAGCCTCATGCAAATAATTTCAAATAATTCAGTTAGCCAAGTGAGAGCTAAGTTAGAAAAATATGCATACCGGGGCAATTACGAACATGTCCTTGTCAAAATCAAAGTCATCAACAGTTTTTTCGTCTTCCCACGCCTACAAGCAAAACAATTTATTCATGATAAAGAAAATATTAGTTTTATATAATTATTATTTAAACAATATTTTACAACATACGTATACACTAAGTTCCGTGGGGGGGACCCTATGCGAGCCAAGTATAAAAGGATAAAAACCATCAGGGACAATATAGTTGACCATCAGCAGCCTCTAAAATATTCTATTACCTTATCCTCTTCCTGCTCCAACGCTCTGCAGAACTCTGCCTGTATCCTCAGAATCATCAATTCCATCTGCGTCTTCATATCACCCTGTGTCTTCTGTAGTGTCTCGATCGGTGTAATCGGGTCCGCCATGTAGTTCTTGACTTGTATGAGTTCTTTCATCTCGGCTTTGTTCCCGCTATGTTGGTTATAGGCGGTATAGCCGGCTCCGATGACGGCAGCGGCATATAGCCTGGTGATAAAGGACATTGTAGTCAACCAACTGTCCAGCAAACCAATCATTTTAGTGGTGGTTCTCAGAGGAGGGACAAATGGAGAAACGACAGTTAGTTTTAGAACTAAACCGTTGGATCTACTAAGATCGCATTTAAACAATAGAACTCAAAGGATAAAAATAAAAAGAAGATTTTCATGGTCATAATAAAGTACTGTCTTTAACCTTGAATTGGTTCACAGTTAATAATTTATTGATAAGCTCTGGTGAAACCATGTGTATCAAATTCTCCATTCAAGTTGGGCAATCAATGGCAATCATTGGCAAGTTGAGACCAGTTTAGTGTTAGACAACAATACGTTAGAATAAAAAAATGGCGCGAAGTTTCTTGGAATATCATATCGTTGATAGCAAATTGCAGTGGGAGCCCCAAATAGATAAATTAGCTTATACAATAAATTCTGCGGCTTACGGTGTTAGGAATATCAGACAAAACACAGATGTAGCTACAGCAAGGCTAGCCTATTTTAATTGCTTTCATCGATATGAAAGTTTCTAAAATAGACCAGCCTTGCTAAAGCAGCCGATATTCAAACTATTTTTATATTACAGAAAAGAGTCATTCAAGCAATTTATAATTAAAAAACGCTTAGACACAGTAAGAGAACTTTTTAAAGAAATTGGCATAGTAATTGTAGCAAGCCAAGTTATTTTTGAAAAAATATAATGTACTTACGCAAGAACCTTTCAACATTTTCCAACATTAATGATATCTGTAAGGTTAACCTAAGTAATAATCACAGTCTAGTTTAGAAAGAATTGCTAACCAATGTCTAGTACATTGGTTAGCAATTCTTTCAAGGGTCAATGCATTCTCTACTGCAACATGATACCTCTTAGAGCGTTTGAAATTGCCATATGAGCAATTTAAAAACCATATAAAAACTACTTTATCTAAAAAGGGGATATTACAACATTCAATATTACATAAATGACAAGAGTGCATGAGTTAGTCTAACTCAACATAGAACTCGCTTAATACTTTTGTAATTATTTATTCCTGCATACTATTTGTAATACGTAATATTTGAACTAGTTAAACAAAACCTAGAGATCTAAAAATCTGTGGGAGTTTCTTCGCCCTGCTTCTCGCACAGTGGTCCAATGTAGAGAAGAGATAAAAATGACGGTGTCTAAACATAATATGTAATATTTACTGTTAATATTTACAGAGAATAAAGAATTTTGTATATTGAAAAATTTTGAATGTTGACAAGGTAAATCACCAAAATAATCGACGTAAAAGCTATGACATTGCAGCAGGCTGGCCATATAAGCTGACTAACGGACAACAAATGTACAGCAAACACAAGGTTGGAAGGCCGATATAGAGATGCAAAGACGAACTTTCGAAATTCAACCAAAACTGGAGGAGAATAGCCAAAGACCGGACAGCCTGGCGAAACCAGGCTAAAGCTCTTTTCAAAAGCAGAAAATAATCAAAAATAGTCAATTGATGAAATATATGATTGATAAATGAAAATAATTACAATACACTCAGAATTTATTTTATAGGGTTGGGTCTTATATAAGACACATTGAAATTTGAAGATTGGAGTACTTAGGTGGTTAGGGGGGGGTCCTTAGCTAACCTCTGATACCATTTTCTGATTTAGGAAACATCATTTTAGCACTTTAATTATAAAATATGTTTACGCGATTCTCGGAACGACAAATGTTAAACACAAAAGCTCCAACGTTGGATATTGGTACATGATTTTAGTACAAATTACAAGATTTTGTTGTAATGGTAGAAATTTGCGTCGGCCATTTTGTATTTTCTGACATAACATAATGACTAGCTCGCTCATTTCATTCCGTTTCCTTCCGTGTTTCGTGAATGTTCTGTTGCGCTTTCGTTGCTGTTGCGTTTTATCCGTGATTCTCTCGACGACTTTGGCTTTGTTTACTTACTAACTACTTTATGGAGTTTTGATACCATGTTGCACCGGAGTCACGGAAGCAAATTGCAGTGTTTAAAAACTAAAGATAGGTTTGTTAGGTTCACACGTTATAGCAGACTCGGTAGCCGGAGCGAAGCGGAGCGGAGCGAGGCGACCCTCTACTCCTGGCCTCTAGTCGGAGCAGAAGCATCCCCGAGCATGTCACATCAGAACCAAATTGGTTGATTTAGGTCACTTGCTGTTTTAAAACTAAAGATAGGTTTGTTAGGTTCACACGTTACAGCAGACCCGGGAGCCGGAGCGAAGCGGAGCGGAGCGAGGCGACCCCCTACTCTTGGCAACCCCCCCTCTAACCCCTCCCCTCCTCCAACTCCCCCGAAATCCAAAAAATGTAGGCATTTTCTTCAATCTTTGGACCTCCATAACATAAAAACTAATGGTTTCCTAAAAGGGGGGTAGGTGGGGGGAACTCCCCTCCCCCTCCCCCTCCACCCCCCCTCCCCCAAATTCAATGTGTCTTATACAAGTACTTACCCAATTTATAAATAAGAGATAATAATTACAAATATTTACGATGAACAATAACATGTAACAATAAATTATGTCACAATATGTAATGGAATATCCAATCAACGGCTTATCTAATCATTGGATATTCGGATGCATATTTACCTAAAGTAAATTTTTGGCTATAAAATTATGTTCTTCGATTCTTCATTTTTATTTTTAATAATAAATCCGAATGCCAGGAAAGTAATGCATACTAATCGGTTGCACAGTATGGAAGCAACTTGTTAAAAATATTTAGTAAAAAAAAAACATATTCAAATGCTTCTTTACTAAAATTCAATGTTTAATCCCCGATGAAAATATATAGGTGTGCTGCGCTGGAAGTGTGTAAGAGGAGGGACATGTGTGTTAGTTAAAAAAAAACAAAAACTAAGAAAAATATTTTATAAAATTTTGTACTATATCCTAATTGGGCGTAAATATTAGCTTAGTTAGAATAACATTAATCACTATCATCTATTAATAATAATAATCCTTTATTGCACAGAAAACACAGTGGAAATTATAACAGAAACAGTATGCAAAGGTGAGCTTATTTCTAAAAAGAAATTTCTTACAGCTAACCTGTGAAGAAAAGAGAAAAATAAAATATAGAGAGGTAGTCCTAGTGTACAATTAAGAGTTAAAAGAAATAAATAAAATAAATATACTATCAAATAAATCACAATACACCCTACGTAATTACTATAAAATAAATAAATAGAATACAATAAATAAAAAGATATACATAAATACTATGAGATACCCACTATTCGGAAGAGAGGAGATGTTGTTTCAATTTTTTCTTGAAAGTGACCAAGGATTTGCAATCCCTTATAGCGCAAGGAAGTGCATTCCACAAACGTATTGCCCTTAACCTAAACGAGTGCTCGTAAGCAACAGTGTTGTGCTGAGCAATTGACAAAAGTGACACCGTGTGAGATCTCCGAAGTCTATCCCCTGAGAAAAGATACTCAAAACGTTCACGAAGATATGCAGGGTAGCACGGATTTCTCAAAATATTGAAGAGGAAGGAGATAATGTGCATATCACGACGAAGTCGGATCGGGAGCCAGCCTAATTCCCTACGATATTGGGACACGTGGTCATCGTCGTCTATTACTATAATAAAATATGCATCCGATTCTATAGTCAGGCAAAACACAAAATTAACTGATTCTGGAAATGCAGGATTTTTACGATCGATACACACGTGCATTCCAATATTAGCCAACACATGAACATAGGTAAATATACATCCGATTCTATAACCTGTGGCACAAGCAGGAATAATTACCAGAGTGAAAAAGTGTTCGAGTTCAGATAAAATAAACCTTATATCATTGTGCATAAGTCACTGACAGTTCGATTCACATACTTTTTCGACGCATAAATATATCCTGCATTTGCAATAGCAGAATTTTTCGATACAAAAGTGTATACATACTATATTAGCCAACACCTTAACATTAGGTAAATATACATCTGATTATCCGATCTCTGCTTATGACTTACATCAGTTACATCATACATGAAACACACATAAAAGGTAGATACTAATTTAGATGGCTATCATTAATTTGTTTTTAACATAACAATTGTAAATAAATGTACATCTAACTAATATTATAAATGTAAAAATAGCAATGTTTGGATGTTTGTGCCTCAATCACGGTAAAACGGCTGAACGGATTTGAAAGAAATTTAGCACAGAGATAGTTTATGAGCTAGATTAACATATAGGATATATAGGAGACTTTCCATAAACATACAGACGAAGTTACATGCATCAGCTAGTAAATTAAATATCTTGAAGTCTAAGGACACGTTAAATGAAAATGATAGATCATGGATCTGATTATAGCTAAAGGCTATTCGTGCAGCTGTTTTTATTACCAGGTTACTGGGTTTACATTAGAAAATATAGGTAAGAAATCTCTTGTTATAACAAGAGATTTCTTCACAGTCAAGTCATAAGTTCTGTCACACAATAAAAACTTTTGAATTTAGAACGCTGGCCACAAAAAAGTTTATTGAATTCGAATTTCGAATTTTTCATGAAAATAAAAATGTGTACTTTTTTGAATTTTCCTCATTTTTAAATATGGAGTGGACACTTAAAGAAGACCGTGTCGCAGTTATTGCGTTGCATCGTTGCGGTTACGCGCCAATTCAGATTTTCGACTTACTGAAAAATTTGAATATAACCAAAAGATTCGTTTATCTTACCATAAAACGATACAATGGAGACTCTTGTGTAGATGACAGGTCAAGAAGTGGTCGCCCTCGCTCTGTTAGGACTCCAGCAGTGATAAAAGCTGTGAAGGCGCGAATTCAAAGAAATCCCATACGTAAGCAGAAACTGTTGGCCCTTCAGATGGGGTTAAGCAGGACCACGGTGAAAAGGGTGTTAAATGAAGACTTAGCTTACGGCATATCGAAGAAAAACAGGACATCGTTGGGACGCTCGTTTAATGGACCTGAGACTGACGAGATGCCGCGCTTTGTTGAAGCGGTACGCGGGAAAAAAGCATCGGGAAATTCTTTTTTCGGATGAAAAAATTTTCACCGTGGAAGAGAGCTACAACAAACAAAATGATAAGGTGTATGCACACAGCAGTGAAGAAGCGAGCAACCGTATTCCGCGTGTCCAACGAGGTCATTTTCCATCCTCGCTCATGGTTTGGTTGGGAGTCTCTTATTGGGGCTTAACTGAGGTACATTTTTGTGAGAAAGGCGTAAAAACGAATGCAGTTGTGTATCAAAATACAGTCCTCAAGACCGTTGTGGAACCTGTTTCTCATACCATGTTTAATAACAGGCACTGGGTATTCCAACAAGATTCTGCGCCAGCTCATAGAGCGAAAAGCACACAAGACTGGCTGGCGGCACGTGAAATCAACTTCATCCAGCACGAAGACTGGCCCTCTTCCAGTCCAGATTTGAGTCCGTTAGATTACAAGATATGGCAACCCTTGGAGGAAAAGGCCTGCTCAAAGCCTCATCCTGATTTGGAGTCACTCAAGGCATCCTTGATTAAGGCAGCCGCCGATATTGACATGGACCTCGTTCGTGCTGCGATAGACGACTGGCCACGCAGAATAAAGGCCTGTATTCAAAATTGCGGGGGTCATTTTGAATAAACTTTATTACCATAAGAATCTATGTTTTATTAAGTTCATTTTGCTATATAAATGTTTACATAAATAATAAACATGTCTAAATTATTTCATATTGCACATGTGACAGAACTTATGACCTGACTATGTATATATATTTTTTGTGCAATAAAGTAAGTAGTCAGTAAGTAAGTACCTAACTAATATTCTATTATCATCAAACTCATGATAATCCTTATCACATGGGCAATGTTCCGAGTAATGTATTGTTTACGTATGTTTATTGATTCGTTAACAAAACGTGGTTCTCGTCACGTAGATAGGCATACGCCGGAAAAAGACAATTACTGACATGCACTGTGCACCCGTAATAAAGTTTTCGAGACTAGACCTTGGCTCATGTATAGTTTGAAATAAACAACTATCTTGCTTTACCGATTCATTTTATCTATATGTTATCTTTTAGATACCTACGGGTGGCGGTGGAATAACTCACTTATAATGACGATTTCGTATCTTCTTGTAGGTACTGATGTAGCTGAGAGTCTGGAAACTTCTTGCCACGATTTTAAACGACATTTTTATATACAAATGTGGCTAAAATCGTGTGAAATAAACAAAAATACAACGAGAAATCGTGATGTTTACATGGAGCGGCGGAGCACATAGGTAGGAGGACAGCTGATAATGACATGTCACTGACAGATAAAGTGTTACTATAACGTAGAAAAAATATCTACTAAATAATTCCGGTGCTTTCTTAATATTTATTAGCCTAAATATAAGTTTTGCGCGCATATTATTTTTTGAACTTAGTTTAGGATTTCTTCATTGACCGTTTTGTCAATTTATATAATTTTTTCTTATCAGATTTCGTGCAGTATGTACACATCAGCAAAACAGTACTCAATGTTCATTCGCTTTATTTAATTTTATTATTCCCATTTGAAAATATACATGACCGTTATACTCTGTGCAATCCTTTATTCTAAAAAATTACAGTATTTAAGAACGTAACTTTCTGGGATCATGACTGTAATTTGAATAATAAATAAATAAATAAAATAAAATTTGCTTAATGGGAACTATGAGTAAATGAAAATAAAGTTTCAACCGAGCACAAAAATAAACCTTCGACTTCAATCCTAGTTCCAGCCGAAACCGAAAATTTAAACACATGTGAAAATTTACACAATTCCCTGACTTTTTGAGCTTTATCCTCATAGGACTTGCAGTGGGGACCCCACATAGATAAATTGGCTGGTTAATTAAGTTCTGCGGCTTACGCTGTTAGGAACATCAGACAAAGCACGGATGTGGCTACATCTAGGCTAGTATATTTTAGTTACTTTCATAGTGTGATGTCCTATGGTATCTTGTTGTGGGGGAAAGCAGCGGATATTCAAACTATTTTTATTTTACAGAAAAGAGCCATTCGAGCAATTTATAATTTAAAACGAACAGACTCCTTAAGAGAGCTTTTTCTTTCAAGGGTCAGTGCATTCTCTACTACAATAAGATACCTCTGGAGATTTTGAAATTGCCATTTGAGCAATTTAAAAAGCATGTTAAAGCGACTTTGTCGAAAAAGGGATATTACAATGTTCAAGATTACTTAAATGACAGGACTGTATGGGGTTAATCTGGCTCAACACAGACCTTGCTGTTAATAATTTTGTAATTATTTATTCCAGCTTATTAAATAAAAATAAATCATAATTGTATTAGTTAAGCACAACCTATTTTAAAAAGAGATCTAAAAATCAATCTGTGGGAGTTTCTACGCCCTTCTCCTCCCACAGTGGTCCAATGTAGAGAAGAGGCAAAAAATGACGTTTGCTAAGTATATGTAAATATCTACAGTAATAAAGTACTTTTGAGTTTGAGTTTGGAATTTCTTAGACAACGTAATTGTTAAGATGATGAACTCAATTCTTTGTGTGTTGTACTGGCATATGAGCCACTTGCTAAATAGATCTATGTAGTAGTATTGTCTTGTTCTAGGGCTTGTACAAGCGTTTGTGATATGAAGTATACGTGGCTAGGTCAACCACTTTAACATGATAGTAGAGCGTATCGTTTCGGGGATTAAGCAAAAATCTATATTTATATCTAAGTTTTTTGTATACCTCTCTAGTCTATAGGACGTAATAGGTCTATAAAATGATGGATAAGTCGTATCATTACTAACAACAGGGAATGAAGCTGTTTGACCGCTATGATCCGATTTTAAACAGTCAATTACATCTTTACTTATGAATACACAGTCACAAAAAACGTCATGTAAGCAATTTTGGCTGGTAAGTGTAATTCTAGACGGCTCTAGAAATACATGACATAAATTAAATTATTCATTCAAATCTACATTAAGATTTTTCATTTTCTTGGTCTCTAGTGGGATTTCTTGCCACGGGTTAAAAATAAAGTATAGTAAAAACTACCAAACTGGTAATAGTTGTAGGAGTCTTGCCACATCATACTGCGTTTTAAAATTTAGTCTAAGGTTGGAGGGGCAAAATTATATAACTAATTCAGGACATCAAACATCACGGTCAAAACAACAACAAGGAAGGCAGAGGTACAACTAGTTCGAAAAGGATATTGCTTATATATTGTTATAAAAAAAATAGTCCACGCCTCGTTCTCGTCTCGCTCGGTCACAGTGCAGTCTACATTGGGACCGCCCTCCTATGTGAAATAACTTGGTAAAATTAGAGCTGAAATTTTGCATGCATACGTAAATCGGATGACAATGCAATATTTCCATTTTTTTGAAACCTGCAAAAATTGTTGGACTTTCAGACGAATCATGAATATAAAATCTCCCACATAATAAAGTCGTTCTTATTGTACTCATGAATTAGCGCTTGCTTTAACCCAGATGTTACTACCGATCGTTTATACGATCAATTTTGTTTCATAGGATTTCTGCCTTAACTTAAAGTGTAAAGTTAAAAACTATGTAAGATTAGCCTCACTGGAGATAAAAGATCAATTTAGAAAATTTAGAGAGAGTCCAAAGGTGGTAGATGATATCATATCATGGTTGGACCCAACTTACCTCTCACGATACCAAGTCCAGTATTAATTTTGGAAATGGTTGAATGGAACTCATGACATGATTAATAAAGGTGACTTGTAAGTTGTACCACATTAATATAATAATACATAATAATAATAATAATACCTCTTTACTGCGTACCAAAACCGCACGTTACGATCAGCATAATGTTAAACTACTTGGTAAAAACTCATTTCTTATCTGAAAAATTACAAATTATGACCATAATGTGTAATTGTAGCTGTCGTGCGCGGTATTGCGTAGAAATAAAACTAACCAGGGAATGGCTGCATCCAACCAGCGAAAACTTCTTCTTCTGCTTTCAAACATTCGAAGGCGTAGGCGATAAAGAAATAAAGAATTTTGATCCATTCGATAATAATTGAAAAAATACACTAATGGAGCGTTTTATAATAAACGGGCTGTGGTTTTAAACAGTCTCCATATTTTGGGGAATGATAGTACCCATCAATATGAACAACTTTCCGATCATCTGATTATAAGTTACTTTGAGAGACCCAAATTTTTTTTTCGCATGCGAAAAATGTTTCTTGTGCAAAGTTGTTCGTAATTATGGGTACTAATTAACTAATATTCCTAAGTCACTAGCATTCCTCAAAATATGGAGACTGTTTAAATCCACAGCCTGTATATTAGCCACAACACACTATTATCTCCGACGTATACTATCTACAATGAAACGCAAGTTCCTCAGACGCAAGAACAGAGAAATACTCAAATCAACTCATCAACAATAAATGTACCAAACAAAAATGTAACTCTCTCTATCAATAATTGTACCAATGTTTTGAATGTTAACTTTTATACTTTTCATTGTCATTATTTTTAATAAAGGCTTATCTCATATTATTATTGTGTTAATTGTTAATAATTTAAGTGTCTTAGTCTTGGGTGAACTTAAATCGTCACCTGCGACAGAAGACACTGATTTATCCCCTTGGTTAATAATCTACTATTTATTAATGTTTCACGACAAGTTGCGGCAGTATGACGAGAAGTTTTATAACTTATACGATGATCACTAACTTATTATTGGACGGCTCAGGATGGAAGATTTAGTTAATTTTGTTTATCAGTGTCGGTCAATTTATTATTATTTCTTTATGATATTAGTTAAAAAAATGGTTTGTTTCAAATAAGTAACGAAAATAAGTATCTGACGAACAAATTTAAATAAACTGTGGCGTGTGTTTTCGTTTCGTAAAAGCAAAACCTTGTCCAAAAGGGTAGAAAACAAAACCCGGTGCGTTGCGACGACACAGCGACGTTGGGGCGAGGGGGACAAGTTCAAACGAGTGTGTTCATACAATCTCGGGTCGAGTTCAAGCGGTCGCGCCGCGCTTATCCACTCCAAAACACGGCGGCGGCAGCCGGGTTGACGGCGCTCGAGCGACGGGAGAAAAAACCTTGGCAATTCCGGGAAGATTTTTCTGTAATTTTTGGCTTGAGTTCTATAATGTGTTTTTTGTCATTTTACCCCCTCCACTTTTTTGTAGGCATATTTTTTTATATTGGACTCGAATTATGTTGCGGTTATCAGGATAAGTATTTTTACGGAAGATTTCAAAACTATATCTATCTATCTATAATATATATATATATCTCTTATAGTTCCTGCGAAATGTGCCTGTGACAGACAGACGGACGGACGGAAACGCGAGTGACCCTAAAAGGGTTCCTTTTTTACCTTTTGAGGTACAGGACCCTCAATATCAAAAAGATTAAGGTGGCCGCAAAAGTAGACAGGGCTACCATGCTCCATACATTTTTTCCATACATGCTCAAATCTAGGTCTTCTAGCACAAGTAAAGGAAAATATCCGAAAACTGTAAATTAAGGCAAAAACGCCTTACAAAAGTTGATGACATTGTCAAAGCAAAAGCAGTAATTAAAAAAAACAGTGTGATAGCTCAACTTTGACCCAAAAGTCCGTTAGGGTTCCATACCCGAAGGGTAACAACTTTTGACCCTTTGCGTACGGAACCCTGAAAACGCCATTCCAAGCATTCGGGAATGTGGGGATGTGGGAGGGTGGGGAAACGACATATTTGCCATTTTTTTAACGTCAGATGTCATTCAATACTCATTGACTTCGTGGCCATTGACCTTGACTTTGAACTTGACCTTGAATTCTCAGTATTGACACGTTTTCCGCGTGATGTCATTCAAAGTTCATTGAGCTGGAGGTCGTTGACCTTGACCTTGATCTGTCGTGCATATTTCGTAGAAAATTATCAGTTTTCTTCCTTCTTCTCCCACAGTGTCCAATGTAGAGATGAGGCAAAAAATTACGTTTGCTCAGTATATGTAAATATCTACAGTAATCAAGAACTTTCACTTTGATTTTGACTTTGACTTCAGTTTTATCGTTTTTGACGCTTGATGTCATTCATAATAAAATAAATTAGGGAATGCTTTAAAAGATTGGGGTTTTTAATACGGAATAGTAAGGATTTCCGGAACCTGGGTGTGGTGCAGATTCTACACACGGCCCTAGTGAGAACCAAACTTGAATCAAGGTCAATGGCCACGAGGACAATGAAGTTTAAACGTCATCCTAATATTCCCACATCACCACGGTCCCGAATGCTTGAAATGGCAATTTAATATATTTTTTAACTCGAAGACTAATTATTTCCGACGGTTCGCGTATTTTGAAATCATCTAATAAAGCATAGCAAAAATCAGGAAAAGCAGATGCTTTAGAAAGACGACCGTTTCAGATGAAACGGTCGTCTTTCTAAAGTCCTTCCATGAATCTTATCTACCATAAAAAATCTTTACCCACCTACCTATCCAGAAAGTCCTTAGCCCAGTACATGAAGGTTTAAAGGTATGGAGGTAACCTTATAAAGGTAAAAATATTAAAAAAAAAGGAAATGCCTCCGCAGACTGGCGCCGGCTTCCAAAATTTATGTGATGTGATTGGGAGCCGGCACATAGGTGGGCATGTTGACAGCACTGCATCAAGTATCCGTCAATGTCAAAATGTTGAATGTCATGAAGTTGGTTGGTTCCAAATATCAGGGCAAAAAACTGCGGTAGCTTGGGTGAAGGGTAAAGAGGGTAAGCGAAGAAGGGGGCTTCTTCGTGTAAGGTTGAACATGTAAGAACAACAAAAATTACTAAGTTTTAAGTACCTAAGCTACCGCAGTGTTTACGCTACCGTATCGGGGTGGCCTGGGCGCCGGCTGCGGAGGCACTACCAAAAAAAAAATGTGTTAATTTAACTAGTTTTTAATCAGCGCGACCCACTCTCCTAATCGATTTAGGAACGCAGCATTTGACATTTCCATGCCCATCGCCTCTGCCGCGCCTCCTACGGGCTGGCTCTGAAGTCGCTATCAGCTGTTTGTTTTGCTCCGCGCGTGCTAGATAGCAGGGCCGCCGGCCGCTGCGCAATATTCCCTTGTCTCTTTCCCTGCCACGGGCGGCGAACCCGAGTGCGCGTGTTCCAGCCTATCGATCTCGCCACGGAGCCGCATTGCCGTACATTCCGGACTCGTGTGCCTCGCCTAGTTTTCGTCGATCGCGAGTGCCGCGTACTCGGCGGGCGACGGAGCGCGAGCGGGAGGCGGCGGCGGCGGCTGCTTAGACCTGCGCAGAGAGCACCCGCCGGGCCTCCGACAATCAAAGCCGGCGAGCAGTCCGCGGCAGAGCCACGGCTGGGATGTAGCCGGCGGCTGCCGCGCGAAAACGTCTCGAGAGTTCGCGATGAAGAAGTTCACGTTCAAAGGCGTCCTTGACGGGCTGCGCAGCTCCGTGCAGGCGCCGCCGAGGGGCACCGAGCAGGAGATCCAGGAGACGCTGCGCCCCGACCACTTCCTCATCAAAAAGGTGAGCTCACCGCGCCAAGGTCCCGCGGATAATGGCCGTGTGGAGTGGGGCGCGACGGTGATGTCGCTACGCTAGCGTGTATTTGTATTGTACAGGCTGCAGTGTTGTTGTCAAACTGTTGAACATTGACTTACGACGAGCGGAGTCGATAGAATCTGCGATCGGAGAGGCTTTCTCTTTATTGTTTCTGCAGGGTATTTAATGTTGTGTCGTTGTCGGTACTGCAGACGATTGAGGCTAAAGATGTCGATGGTGTGATGCAAGGTTTCGCGCCTTTCGTGCCGTCGGCTTACGTCAGCAACCTTGACCATCTCAAACCCGCGATATAAACATATAACTGCGCTTCGACAGTCTGGCAAAATGCCGAAGGCTTTCGCGCGCTGTTTTTGAGCGCTTTCCAGACTGTTTTATGCTGCGGCACAGATAAAGGGTCATATTGGATGCGATAAGAGATTAGATAGAGTTGCTGTAATATATTGGAGCTTGGCGAAATGCGCGCTGATGAAAAACTCGGAAGAAGAAATTAATAGGTATCGTTTTTGCACTTGAAATAGATTTTGGTAATGCATTACAATTAGATATAATGTCTGAATGTGCATAGAAAGTTGACAGTACCTAATCGTCTTTACTATCATACATTTAGATGTTACACGTGTTCATATGACTAAGGTAGCGTGAATCATTGAGATGCACTATAATTTCAATGTCATACCTAATACGATAGAACTGAAATTCCTACAAAATTTTCCGCTAAACCCAAGTTAAGGCAAATAAAGAAGAATCTGACAACCCATTTATCAAACGGAACTGCAACTTAAACAACATCGATGTCACAAGAAAATTAGAAAAAGACCAAACAGCCACCAACCAAGGTTGTTCTGTCAGCAAGAATGATGGATGAGGGTGGAATTATGAAGTTTTCAAGAGAGAAATTCCACCCCGTCCCCTATAATGGACATTCTTAGCATCGCTGGGGATTTATCAAGATCCATAAAACATCGAATCATTACGCGTCATATGAATTGTTCCGGACGTTAAAAATAGGTACCTATGATGTTAACATATCCCGAAAGTAAACCTAACGTCTAACAATAAAATTAACACGTCTGCCTGTTAATTTTTTTGCTAATTCCACTTAATCGTATTTGGAGGAACCTGTGGAATATGAGGCTGATCGCCGAATGCAGACTGTTGCTCAGATAAAGGACCGCTTTTAAATGGCATACTGACGCTATCCTTCTTTGTTCCCGAGCGAGAGACTTTGAGAGTCCATCAACTTTGGGTTTGAAAATTGCTTTCGGCAAAAGCCGAGACTGAAATTCACCGTCGGCCGTCGGGAGAAAATTTTCATTTCGCAGAATGAACAGCCGAACAAAACGAAGTTGCTTCATTGCTTTGCTAATATAGATTTCACTCCAGAATAAATAACAACAATGAGTCCAGAAATTTAACTAAACTCGCACACCTATGATTATAATATTTCGATATATATTAAACTCAGACGCGAACTAAATGAAGAGGTTATGCCTTTGTTGTATATAATTCCTCAACACTCTTGTCTTCATTAACTCTAATTGTACAAGTTTTTGTGCTGAAACTTTTCAAATTAAACTTAATCCAAAAGTTATATTAGGAAAACTACACAAGCTTTAAACTTTTTGATCTTGCGGATTAATTCATCGTGGAACCGATTGATTTTATCATCAGTGTCTTCAAAGTAAAAAACCTTAAAGCGAAGGTCAAGAGGTTTCTGAAACGCAAACAATGCCTTTTTGAATGGATTTCAACATCTGAAATTATATAAGAATTTTGTTTTGAAAAAGCCGCGAAGGCATCCGGTACGTAAAACAAGGTTGGAAAAGGCTTTCGCAGAATTTTGATAATTCTCTGAATATCATGCATTATTTTGGCTTTAATAGTAGTTTATGTGACCGATAAATAATGGAGGGCATTGATACTCGAGAGTGGGTTTATGAAACGAGCCGAAAGCCTGTTTCATAATAATATCCCTCGAGAGTTTTAAGGCCTAATTATGTACAGTTGCGTACACTAGTTTATCTACACACATATCATAAGCTCTATTTGATGTGTTCAGGAACCGCATGTTCGACCGGAATTGTGGCATTGATCATTGCTCTGCACTTGTTTAGCTTGTTCAGTAGTACCAACTTCAAAGACAACCTAGGGGCGGCACGCAGGCGGACGTCGGCGTTCGAAATTTGAATGTCATAATATGTCGAAATATTGATACATTATGGCCATAATGTAAACATAACACAAGGAATCCATTGTGTTGTTTTACAGTGATACATCGTTTTTCAAGCAGGAATGTCGCAATGAATTGTGGATTTCCTGCATCATGTTTGACATTGAAACGATAAGAAATATGTATAATGTTCACCACTGGTGTAATCTGAAATTCATAACTACTCGTTTAGTTGTATACTGCCCGGCCATTATAAACTCTAAACTATTCTTGTGACGTACTTGGAATTGGCGCATCTTTTCCTCTGAGATTCCCATTTCCGCTCAACAAAAACTAATAAACATATTGTAAACAACAAATACTATAAAAGGTGCATTTCATATCGAACAGCGGGAAATCATAGCAGTTACCCGTTGTCGAACAAGAAACCGACAAACAAAGTACCTACTTACCTATTCATATCAAGAATTATAGTCATTACGGCATACCGTTTATAAAACAAAAACAAAACAGTTTTTCTGATAATATTAATCGCCTTGTCGCTTATAGAACTAATTGTGTCGGAAGTAACCGAAGCATCGCGTGGCTCTGTTTACAGACTAAGAACTAGATAACGTTATCCTCGTCAAAGACTGAATTATCTCCATAGCGGCGGCGTTGGGTTAGCCACCTGTCACACAAATGAAGTATCGAATTGGCATGCCTCTATTATCATTCTCACCAATTAACATGAGATTACGGGTGTGGCGGTTGATACAAAGCAGACTCCATTATCATCTCATTAGTGAGAGTCTTGTTAATGTCACGCCTCTCGTATCGTAGACCCAGATGATTGCAATCATCAGATTGGTCGAGTTATCAAGTTAACAGCTCCGGGTGACGAAGCCAATTTGTTTTAATCATACGCAATGAACCAGACGAACTGATGCCCTGTTCATTGAAATTACTTTTCACATCTGAATCAGATGGTCCAGATGGAAGCATCTCTGTACTTGGAGTACTTAGTCGTGATTCATTTTCATTGTCGTCGTTGCCCGCGGCTAAATACCTACCCTATCGCTTAAACCTTCAATAGCGATTTAGAGGTCTGACTTGCAACTTCACAAAACAATTAGTTTTTGTGTTTTATACAACCTCTACACTGAAAAAAATGTTTATTTACCAGTAACCAATAGTTTTGTTACTAGTAAGCCCTAATTTAAAGACTTGCGAACTATGACTTACTAATAACAAAACCAGGTTCATTTAGTTGTGTTGAGATACTTGGAGCTTAACTATTTTTGTTAAAATTAACTTCACCGTTTTACTTTTTCTAAGCTAACTGTTTAATGTTAACAAAACTGTTTCGTTATCATCAAAGTTTCAGTTAGGTTATTAGTAACCATATGTTTGATTACAGGCTACAATGTGTTTGTCAGTATGTAACAAAATTGTTTGGTTATTTATTACCAAAATTTCAGTTAGTTAATTGGTAGTCAAATTTTTCTGGTTGCAGAAAACATCAAGAACTTCTTGATATATCATTTGGCTGCTCTTGGAACACTGTAACTAAGTTGAAGTTAAATAAAACAACCAACTTTTCACTTGTCACTTGATCTGGTATAATTGTACAATGTTACACAAAATGTTTTTGGTTTATATACATTTCTCGGTAACAAAACCATATCGCGATCTAAAATACATGCTACGCCATCTATCGAACTAAACGTAAACTTTCCCCGTTACATTGATTTTGCATAGAACAGTCAGTATGTAAGAAAACTGTTTGGTTATTACCAAAATTACCAGTTCGGTAATTGGTAACCAAAACAATAGAGGTGTAATTTTAAGCAACTGTTAATATGTTAGTGTATCTCTCACTGAGAGATACACTAAACTGAGAGATACGCTCGGTTTCTTGTTCTGAGAGACTCTCAGAACAAGAAACCGAAAAAAAAACCAGAAAAACACCCATGCGATTCGTTATGGCACCGATTTTCTTATCTTTTTCGATCTTAAATTTCTATAATTATCTCATTGACAGGCCGTTGGGTTAAGTGTAAAACTACTTCAGTTAAATTTGAGAAATTCTTAGATAGTTGCAAGCATATATATCACTTTAATTGAAAATAAATGAATGATATGAATTACGACAAACAAACTTGATTCTAAATAGTAATCAAAAGTTTTGTAGATGGTTGATAAGTGTAGATTGATAGATATCAAATTAACGAATTGGTAAAAACAACTTAGCACGTTGGCTATTAGTAAGCTTAGAGCATTGTTGTTTGTAGGCACAGCGTTTTGTTGCTGCAACAACGCCAGTTTGTCTAAGTTAATTATGTTATAAGTAAAAAAAAATGTGTTAATGCATACCAAATAAAATATTACAAAACAAGTTTTGGATTCGTAACCAAACTACTTCCTTAAATTTATTAAAATGTTGTTTACTTACAACAAAAGTCTAACCTAACTAAACTGGTTCGGTTAATCCTTTTTATCAGTGAAGCAAATTAGATAAACCAATTCCTGTTTCAACTCTAGTTTGGCCAATCTGTATACACAAGTGCACCATTTCTTGCCACCGCACCGCCACCGCATCGCTACCGCACCGCTTCCGCGACTGCAAAATTTGAGTTTAGCCTAAATTAAGGGGCAGGTAAGAATAATTTAATTACTTGTGACTGACCGAAGGCTGTCCCGTCCAAGGCTTGTCAGTGGCTCAGGAGATTATAGGGGTTTGATGAAAATTACATTACCTATAGAGTATTAGGGACTTTCGGAGTTTCGTAAACTTTTCGTTTGACAACTCGAAGGTTTGTTAAATTGGTTAATTAAATGGTTTTTGGCTGGTTAAGTGAAAGCTTTGAAGAATTTAATGACTCCTCCAATTTTAGTTTCAGTAACCGTACTAGATTTGAGGTTGGCGTAATGATGTTTTAATAATTTAGCAAATAACAAACGCATCATTAGTTTCGCCGAACTAACGAACTAATTAATATCAAACATAATTTAGATTGGTTTTAGAAGTCATTAAAGCGCCCTACACTGATGTTGTGCTCACATTTTGAATTACAGTTTTCATCAGTGAATCCTTTGTTTGATGAGTTTATTACAGTACCAAAATTGTTTCTATACAAATTTCATTTTGATGGCAATGAATGAATATTGTAATGTCAATTCCGTCTTCGTGCTATAAATTGAATAATGTGTTTTATACATGAAGATTACTTACATTATGTTTCCTTCTATCAAAGCTGAAATGCGATTTTGATGTCGACTGAAATCAGAAGTCCTTTGTTTACTGCCGAGCCCATAAACGAGAATGTTCCAACGATGACGCCGTAAACGTGAAATGATGCATTTCCAGAACATTTAACTTTGTCCATGATCCGTGTTCACAAAATGCCTATCCAGTGGCTTGCCTGTGCCACTGTGTCCTATATTTGGATCCTTGACCCATTTTAAGCCACACGACTTTCGCGAACTTAGGCTTTTTGGCCACATCGCCGCTTGCAAAACTAATCGTTTTGGGCCTGCAAGTTGAGGCAAGCAGCTGCGCCGACGTGTCAAGTGTAATAACGCTATCAATTAGCAATAACGAATAGCGAATGGAAACGTTGCAACGGTTCTCATTATTAATTTTCGTCACTCGATGGTCGTAAATCAGACTGTGACGTCATTCGCTCCTAATGATCCCGGGGGCCGTTTGTTGACATCTTCATCATCAACATCATCCGGATCAACTAGAGCAGACTGATAGATGAATATATTTAATGGCATCTGTACGTAGAAATACTCAATGAAGATCGTTACAGGATTTTCCTTTTATTTTACTACTAGAGCACTTCCGCCTGATTTGATTCGGAAGATTGATCGGGCTTGTCTGGTATTTGATTGTCTGGGCTCTCTGGGAATTCTAATGCCTTTTCGCATCATTTGCGGTTTATATCAAACGACTATATTACTTATTTGGGAAACTCCTCTTCCTTTGTTCTCATTACTCCTAGAACAGCACTTAAGGTTGATTTCACTGTAAGTCTATTTATCTGTGCCATCCTCATAAACTGGCTTAAAAATGAGGATATTTGAACTTGTCAATTTAACCCTGCGAGCCATTGTAAAATGAGTAAGGCCAGCGTAACGCAGGACAAATTGGCGAATAGAAGAGGAGACTAGATATTGGGGCTGGCATTTCTTTGAGCAAGGTATAAATATTCTACGTTGTATTTTAGCCGTTGGTAGTGTTAGATGGATACAAAAGTAATCCTAAATCTTTTGCAGTCCTCTACATTTCTGTCTACTGTGAATGAACAATGCTCACTCCACTTCCAATTCGAACCAGACACTGCCAGATGAAAAACCATTAAGGGCCCTTGTTTCCTTTGTTCCAAAGCAGGAAAAAGTCTCAGAAAGTCTTGGAAAATTCTAAGTGAATTCTTCTATAAAGCTTCCTAAGCTCAGGTATAGAATGATCTCAAGTTACTCAAAGGACGAACGTTATTCAGTACATAACTTTTGTTAGATGGATGATGGCTTCGCTTTCCGCTTCTTACATGTTGGTCGTATCAATCCAAAACATAGCAGTTGTGAAAGTTAATAGGCTACATAAAAAATAAATAAAAAAATCGGATTGCTCTATATCACACTCTTGGAAGACAAAAAGACCCATGTTATTATCAAATAAAGTATCAGCTTACCCGCCTCGAGCCAGCCGGCACCTTAAACCCTTTACAACGCCGCAATCCCTCGATACGCCTCGAATCTGCTCAAATGTACCCTCAGGCTGTGCAACCCAGAAATACGATCTCAATCCGCGTGAAAAAAAGCTCGTAAAATGCAATTGAATTGTTGGCGGGAGAAATACCCAACGACCTCCATATCCTACACGACGGCCTTCCCGAAATGGCGCTGGTGTGAGACCGAGGCAAGAAACCTCTGTCTCATGGTTCACGTGTGCGAAAATGAATTGCCAACAATAAGGTACTTGTCAAACACTTATACGATGATATCGCGAGCTGTTAAATCATGAGTCGGCGATATCTCTTGTACTTTTATTCGAATTTGCGTGTGTATCATTCTGATATCCTTACATTGACGTTTCCTTTATGGACCGCTTCGACATTCGACGCTGCGTGTTACCAAGGCATTTTTATCTCAAGTCCTTTGTTGTAACGAATAAGGAGTGCGTAACTTTGCACGGAGTTTCGCAAATTAGATTGCTAGTAATTAGAGAGGAACACTAAAGTAGGAAATTGCTGTCTATCCTCTTTGTTGTTGACCTCTCTGTAAAACAAAAGGAGGACATTAAATGTTAGAGATATGGTGCTTCGTAATTACTTCTTCGAATTATCGAGATAGCAGTGAATTTAAGAGCTGTTGGAGTTTGTTACATTTACGAGCTCTTCTTTGAGTTTGTATTTGAGCTATGGATTAAAACTTCATTTATTTAGCAATATCATGAATTCGTCGTCCTTTGATTGCCTTTATCTGTAATGTTATCCGCTATCTGTTATTTTAGGGGCAGCAACTTCAAATGTGCATCGATATGATTGGACAAGGCTCTGTAAAAAATCTTGAAAATCAATACGGCTATAAATGCAAATTTAAACGTATTAATTAAAAACAAATAGGTATTGCATGCAAAATGGAGGTTTGGAATAACGACCCAACGCGGGCACAACGGTGCCTCCTGCCACCCCGATGGGAAAAGGAGTAACGTATGTCTGTTTGTGTAGCATTAGCACAGATAAAATAGGAGTGTAAAAAAGGGAGTGGAAGTTGTAAATGGAAGATTATCGGATTTTCCTAACCTAAAATGTTGTTAGCGCCAGCAATAGCACGATTTATTCCCTGTCGTATTGAAACACGAAATCACAGCCAGCATTTCAGTGTAACAGTCATTTCACAGGACTCGTGCTTTGTTCGCAAATGGGTTACCGCGAAATTCCCCGCGTTCGGTTCGGAAACACGCTTTCATTATACATTGTATAATCGTCTTTATTCTGTGCTATACATACGGGGTGTAATTAATGAAATTTATGTTGAAATAGGGTATGATTCCATTCTTTTCAAATGTAGTGAAATGGCGTATCATGATTCAGAATAGTAGCTTAGTTAAGTAGCTTATACTTAAAAGAATGTAGTGAAAGGATCAAGTACAATTAGTCTTTATCCCATTCCTTAAATGACTAATTCCTTACTCATAAGATCATCGGAAGATGTCCCAGGGGATGATCACTCCAAGCAGATTCTCATCAGCCGAAGAAAGATTCTCATCAGAAAGTAAACCTAGGGATTAAGGTGATATGATAATAAAATGGGGTTTTATCCGAATCCATTTACTCCACCATGAAGTCATTTACAGATTTGATTTTTGGGCTAACGTTTATTGAGTATTTGTTTAAGATTCTCACTAAAGGAAAACGCGATTGGATTAAAATTTGTGGATAGATTTGAATTACGAAAATACCTCATTTTTTTTTCCTGTGATTCTGAAATCCTAACTAATTTCATGTGGAACTGCGTCCAAAATGTAGATATTATGTATTCGTAAACTCTCCTTAAAAAACTTTTTAACAAAATAGCGTAGTTTATTTTTAAACAATTTTTCTGCGGTTTAGCGCTACGTTATGACATTTTTTCCCGATTCCGTCCCTCTCACACTGCGGGTCTTTCCGCCTGGAGTAACGGGGACCTTTGCACGGACGAAGTATCGCCTTAATGTGATTAATCAAATGAAAAGTAGATATTCGTCATCAGATTAATGAATGCTTCCGCCACTGAACCGTTAACGGCAACCTGATTACTCTACTATTATTCTTCTCACGGAAATGTTACAGGAATATATTATCACCTGTGGTCCAAATCGGTTCAGTCATAAATTGTATGCAGGGCTCGTCTGATCTAGCAATTAATACCGTTACTTAAGACGCTGCAGTAGGCCTAAGTAGCTTTTTCCCAAGCTTTTAAAATCACAAGTTTCGTAAAATATGAGTGTTAAAGCAGTTGTTTATATAGTAGACTACTATACTCGTACTATTAATAATTATTTAACTACCTAACCTCTACGAACCTTCCTCAGTCAATTCTTCCGTTTGTATTAATCGTATAGAAACCTTTGGAATATAATTTAAGTCATACACATCGTTTTGAAAAAATACTTAAAAGAATAATAATAACTATTTTACTAATTGCGAATAACATTGCACTACAGTCCAATTCTAAGGATTGTTTATATAAATGGCTGGTAAATTGGTTATTAAAATGTTAGACATTTCTTTACATCTTATATTTTTTATTTCTTTACTACTGAGGAAAATCGATTTACTACTATCCTATTTCTACTACAGATCGTAATTTTTCGAAAAACAAAAAAAAAAAGGTTTTTCCAAAGTTGGGTGCCAAGTTAACAGTAAGGTCCTTTATACTAGCTTGTTATGTAGCTGTCTGTCCATCGGTCACCAGGCTGTATCTCATGAACCGTGATAGTTAGACAGTTGAAATTTTCACAGATGATGTATTTCTGTTGCCGCTATGACAACAAATACAAAAAAACAGAATAAAATAAATATTTAAGGGGGCTCCCATACAACAATTCTTTCAATACCACATACAAACGACAATTATGAATGCACCTGGTTACGTACACGGAGTGTGAAAGTAGCCGCCGCAATAGCTTTGTAAACAACATTTTGCTATGAAAAAAACCAAAATATTCACTCCACACCATCCCTACCATTGTACGGTGGTAGGGAAACCTTCGTGCGCGAATCCGACTCCCACTTGGCCGTTTTTTATATTGTATTCCTATTCGCCTAAAAGTAAGCAGAAGTTGAAATTCTAAGTTACGCTGGGATGGTGCCCAGCCTTAACACTAATGACTAGATTGATAGTGCTATTGGAGAATGTAATTTCCTACCTCTCTTGTGTTAAGTACAGTTTTAAGATGATGTCGACTTATTTAAATGGGATGCATGGGATTTATTTACTACAAATTAAAAATGATCGTGAAAACAAAGCCAAATCCGTCACCGTCCCAATTTGATGACCGCGTTCATATCATTGACATGTTTATGGCTGTAAAAAATTTAGTTATACACGGCTCGACAGATAACTGTCTGTTTTTATCACCAGAGCGGGTCGTCTCATGTATTATTCACAATACCAATCGTAGGTTGCTATCTTCTGTTTGTGGAAGGGCAGCTATGAATGTCTGATTTACGGTCCACTGATTTTAGAACGCTGCAGTGGTGTATATGTCACCATAAGGTTGTCAAAACCGTTAGTTTATGATCTAACGTTTTTTATCTCGTTAGTTTACAAACTATCGTAGAATTGTAAACTGCACCGTACTGCTTACGATGTGACGCGTTAGTTTATAATAAAACCTTTAAATTGTGAACTGGTTTAAACTTGAATTGCAAACGAAATACCAGGGCAAACACTGCGGCAGCTTAGGTGAAGACTAGAGGGGGCGAGCGCAGAGAAACCCCCGAATAGTCTTCGTGTTAGGTTGAACATGAACATGTATGAACAAAAGAAACGTTTTTGACAATCTTACGGTAACATATACATACTGTAGCCATAGTTTGAAATCAAACTAATGTTTTTTGGCTCTAATTGCTGTTTCTTCGATGTTCATCATCGAATTTCCTCGTCCTGATATGCCACTGATAGTAACCACGATTTCCTTCCTATTTAAATTCGATTTGGAATGGGAAGTAATTGAATGCATTATATATATGGAATACAATTCAATTTTTCAAGTCACTGGGAGCGAATTGACTATTGCGATTTGAAAATCTAAGTGGTAAGATACGGGGAACTTGCTAGTTGGAGAGGATGGGATTATGGGATATAATCTGGAAGGGATTTTTAGATATTTCAAAGGTATCTTTAGTTCACGATACCATATTTCACTCCACACCTCTAAGGCATTATTGTGAACATAGAAGCCCAACGCCTCCTCCATGTTCATAATAATGACCTGGGTGGAGTCACCCAGAAAGTGCACAGTTTCGGTAGCTACCGCCTACACCATTCGCGTGTTGAGACCGATTGGCCCAGTTCTAGCATGGCCTATGTTAATTCGCACAGATACTGCCCTAACTCGGTCTAGTTTTAGGCCTGTCGTTGCAAACCTGATAGCATTGTTCTTGTATAGAAGAATACTTTTTTGTTTTTGTATGCAGAAGTGCAAAATGAGGTTGTACTGATCAAATCGTTACATCATCGTTTTCGTTGATGTATCTAGCATAAAAAGCACTTATTATGCTTACATTTTTTTACACCATGCTTGTTATATATGCAGTTGCTTTATTTGTGCTATGTTGCAAGGTTTTACATAGATTTATATCAATGTGTCTATCCCAGATCCCACGCAGCAAAGAGGCCAAAAAAATATATTTTAATTTCGTTCTAATTTCTTTATTGCACACAAATCATTTCAAAAATAAATCAAGTGCGAGTCGAACTCTTCCACGTAGGGTTACGTACCACCGTACAATGGTACGGATGGTGTGGAGTGAATAGTTTAGATTTTACATAGCAAAATGTTGTTTACGAAGTTATTGGTGCGGCTACTTTCACACTCCATGTACGTAACTATAATACGGTGCATTCATAAGTTTGTATGTGGTTTACAGATAAATAAATTATTTTATTATTTTTTATAGTGTTTATTGTTATAGCGACAACAAAAATACAGCATCTGCGAGAATTTCAACTGTCTAACTATCACGGTTCATGAGATAGAGCCTGGTGACAGACGGACGGACGGACGGACAGCGGAGTCTTAGTAATAGGGTCCCGTTTACCCTTTGGGTACGGAACCCTAACAAGAGTTAATAAAAGATCTCTTCCAGAAAACCAGGTGAAGATTGGAAAGTTTGATTGCGGAGTAGGGGTAGACCTATCTGTAACGAAATAAACGAGTACTTACATAGATATTCATAAAGAAAATAAATTATGTAATTACTATAATCATAATATACTAACTAGTTATTATATAATACTATTTTCCGTTTTCCGTTTTGATCGCAAGTACGATATGGAATATCTTAGTAATTTTTGGGTCTTCGAATTGTAAACAGTTGCTATATTCTGAAACGGTAGCTCGGCAGTACATACCTTTTGTTTGTGATTCGTAAAACCTTTACTTAGTAGTTCATTCGTCGATGCCATATTAGTAGTTTATGTGACTGCTGCATAATGCCTATTTATGTACAGTTACATACACTAGTTTATCTACACACATATCATAAGCTCTCTTTAATGTGTTCAGGAACCGCATGTTTGACCGGCATTGTGGTTCTGCAATTGTTTAGCTTGTTCTTTAGTACCAACTTCACGCAGTCGGGCGTCGGCGTTCGAAATTTGAATGTCAGTACCAACTTCACAGACAAACTAGGGACGGCACGCGGGGTGGGCGTCGGCGTTCGAAATTTGAATGTCATTATATGTAGAAAAACTACACATAATGACCATTGTAGTTTTCCAGATACGAAACGAGTTTTTACCAAGTAGTTTAACATAATGCTGATCGTAACGTGCGGTTTTTGAACGCAGTAAAGAGGGTTTATGATACGTGTGTAGATATAATATTGTTACGTCCTCCAGACGGCCGCTCTTGTCTCGTTTCTTGTATGTACGTGGTTTGTAAATTAGAAACTGATTTTCAAGGCAAATCAACAACAATAATTCAAACTTTACACTTAAATACCAATTAGTTGACGATTTGGTAGAATTTAATTGAAGACTGATGTTTTTCGTTCCGTAACATATCATTGAGGTAAAAAATATAGTTACAGGTAATTATAGGACACGCCAATCGATAGGTATGTCATGGGTTAGGTACCTATGCTCATATACAGAGCCATTAAGGATTCTGAAGGCGTGAAAACTTCACATATTAAAACGTTAGCTTGAAATCCGACAGCTTTTATCAGCCCTAGGTTCTCTTGACACATAAAGAAACTCAACATAGTGTTATGCCTTTTCCCATATGGGGTGGCAGAGGCGCAATTGTGCTCCCGTCTAGCCACACTTAACACACTCTCTCTCTCTTTCTCTCTCATTCCCACACACACATAATCTATGATCTATTTACACACTACAATTTTTTATAGTTTGTCTGGTAAGCCTCTGGAATTGACGATGAAAATGCGACGTACGAAAACATAAAGTAAAAGAAATATTAAAGATCGATGGCATCTAACTATAGACTGAGGTCTTACTAGAAAACAATAAACCATGTTCAACACTTGTTAGAGACAAAAATGTATCGGATAAAACTTTTGTTTTGAGGTTAAACTGTGTTCAATATTTTGTAGTAACACGGTGAATGTTTCACCATAGCAATTGGTATTGTTTTCAGCAGTACTTGCACCAAAAGTATTACACGTATCTTTGAGCCCTAACCCAGCCAATATAGCTGTCGCAGTTGGTTGGTTAAATCAGATACTTAACTAACTCTCTAGACCGTTAATTAAATACCGTTGTTTGACCAAGTCACTAGCATTTTGATTTAAATAAAGCATCGTCGAAAACGTTTAACAATCTGTCTTACCGAAAGCTGATGTGTTGGAAAACAAGATGGCGTCACGACAACAGCTGATTTGCACAGTTTATATCAGGGCAAAACATTGCGGTAGCTTAAGTGAAGGGTAAAGGGGGTGAACGAAGCGAAGCCCCCTTTATCCTTCGTGTTACATTGAACATGTAAGAACAACAAAAAATACTTAAAACATAAACTTAAGTACACATAAAAAAATATTTATATTGTATATTTCTTGTTGCCTAGGAATGTTTAGACAACTCGTTAAACGTTTCGTTCACTCACTTGATTGACGGAATTTTAGTGACTTGGTTAAACGTCGGCATTTAATTAACGGTCTAGAAAGTTAGTTAAGTGTCTGATTTAACCAACCAACTGCGACATAGCCACGAGCGTCACGCGACTTCCCGAACGGGGTGGCAGAGGCGCATGGTGCGCACGTTTCGTTCAACTTCAGGCAGACGACAAATAGACCACTCCAAAAGCCAACTCTATATCCGCTATTACCGGAACAAAAGTGAACGAAAGCGACACAGCTATTATTGCTTGCTTGCGCTCGTTCAGAGATTTACTACATGTGGAGGTGTGCCAAGAAGATCCGCGCGTGAATATGGGGCACCACCTGACCTGCCCTTCACCCGGGTAGTCGTAGCCACTGGGGATGGCAACTGGCCACGGCTGGGGAGTTGGGAGACCAGCGAAGTTTGGCTGGCAAGTACTTAAATACTGAAGGTGTTTTGTGGCATTAATTGACTTGCTCGCAGGTCTGTTTTTTATGTGGCCTGGGTCGTGTCCCATTGCTGGGCAAATAAAGGCCTTATGGGGATATGCCGAAATATGTGTTGTACCGAGTTGAGAATCTCAAATTATACGTAAAAATTTAACGTTACAAATCTCATTTCACGACACCGGAAATAAGCTGAAATTAAGTTGAAAGTATTTACAAGGCATTCGCTTTAAAAATACTTTCAACTTAATTTCAGCTTATTCCAGAAATGGCTCGAATCCAAGCAAATATAAGAGAAACCTGTTTTTAATTATAGAGCGTAATAAGTAAAAACGAAAAATTTCCTTCTATTGAATGAGGAAAATAATTATGATATTTATGAGAAAGCAAACGGAGCATTAATTACGGCACAGAGCAGCCATCATAATGCGGAGCGTTGAGTGAAGGGTCTACGAAATGAGTGGGGAAATGGGACGAAAGGATTTGATCAGATTAGCCCAGATTGTGCCGAAAATCCAGACAGAAAAAAATGGCACATTAGCAAGGATATGGGATATCGTGGAGGGAAAATGCAAGATTTATTTAGTTACTATCACTCGGATGTAACTGCCAACTTCAATTTCGAATGACACTCAACATCAAGTCATGCCGGGGCACTGGGAGTCGGGAGAATGACAGCGTCAGAATGACATTTATTTTGTACTTCACTTGAGCAGTGATTTATTCGTATGTAGTAGTAACGTCAATATGATGCATATGTCTCTCCAGAGGATACCAACACCTAATGCCAACACGCCAAGAAGGTTTCGGAAGTATTTCCTCAATGAGAAGATCACAATAAACCCGTATGATCTTGACACGCAGCTAACAATGTTGCCATGGCAACCAGCCAACTTGACAATGTCTTGTGCCGATACAGCGTTGCCAAACTTTCTCTTGTTTTGTCAAATCTCAAGGTCACACAGTAAGCAGCCATATTGTAAATATGACCGTTAGAATCGGAAGTCGTCGTGACTGGCCGTCACCGCCGTCGCGTCATTATCTAAGGAAATCCTGCTGTCACGCGAAACGACTGAACGGATTTCGATGAAAGGCACAGAGATGACGATGATCCATTTTTAGTGACGAAGGCATTTGGTGTAATGTGAACCTGACATCATGAATATAATAAAAGAACAAGTCCTGACGTCATCAACGCAGGGGCCAAACGGCTGAAGCTAAAATGATGAAATTTGGTGGGAACTTCTTTTCATGACGTAGGTACCCACTAAAAAGCGGTTTCTGAAATCGAACCCTAAATGGGTCAAAATTACATTAATATTTTGTACGGGAAGTTTATAGGGACTCAATAAAGTGGAATATTTTCCTAATTTGAATCCTCGATTTCTTCGAATTATGAGCTCCGATCTTTTCAACGGTAGATGAAAAATTACCATTAGCGGTTTCGACAATCTTACGGTGACATGTATATTCTTAGCGATCAGTATGGTGCATGAAGTTATTATTATTAGGCTAAAAGTTTAGTTGATGTGAAGTGTGGTATATGTGTGTGTGTGTGTGTGTGTGTGTGTGTGTGTGTGTGTGTGGGTGTGTGTGTGTGTGTGTGTGTGTGTGTGTGTGTGTGTGTGTGTGTGTGTGTGTGTGTGTGTGTGTGTGTGTGTGTGTGTGTGTGTGTGTGTGTGTGTGTGTGTGTGTGTGTGTGTGTGTGTGTGTGTGTGTGTGTGTGTGTGTGTGTGTGTGTGTGTGTGTGTGTGTGTGTGTGTGTGTGTGTGTGTGTGTGTGTGTGTGTGTGTGTGTGTGTGTGTGTGTGTGTGTGTGTGTGTGTGTGTGTGTGTGTGTGTGTGTGTGTGTGTGTGTGTGTGTGTGTGTGTGTGTGTGTGTGTGTGTGTGTGTGTGTGTGTGTGTGTGTGTGTGTGTGTGTGTGTGTGTGTGTGTGTGTGTGTGTGTGTGTAGAACTCAGACGACATTAGAGGGGCTGAGGTTTCTGTTACTGTAACCAAGAAGGTTAGAAGCAAGAGTTCTCGTAAATCAAGGCAATTTTCACAAGCAAAAGTCTTCCAACCATACAACCAATTTAGTTTCTTATTCAAAGTTTTCGGGCACGTCTTTCCCGCACAATGCGATCCACTGGGAGTATGAGAGTATATTTACCCAAGATCGTAAGTTGTGCGTTCCATTCTTGTTCCGGAGGAATATTTTTATTGTTTAAATTAACACACAAAGTGGGTGTGTCTATCCGTCAGTCCGTTAGCGGGCACTATCTGATGACCTGTTCATTATTTTATTGTATTCTTGTATGTAAGGAAAAAATCGGTCACTTATAAGTATACACATATGACACAAGAAATAAGCTTACAAAGTAGACCTTGAGTTTCGTGAAAAAAAAAAGAATCGTGCTTTGCGAGAGCCAATAAGATCAACAATTAAAATGAAAACATTTTTCAAACATCAAACAATATTTTACTTCATTTCAACTTTAATGGGCCTAATGAGATATTAAATATGTCAATGTCTGGGCCAGAAGGTTGTTAGTTATAAAAGTTCGGGGTTCGCCTCAGGAATGCATTTTGAGCATAGTTGGTACGATAATGAGTAACTACAAACACGTCGTGGGATCTGCTAGGTAATCTAGTTTGTAGCTTGTACAATCTAGTTTGTCGCTTGTACAATCTAGTTTGTAGCTTGTACAATCTGCTGGCTGTTATCTGTTATTCATGGCACAGGGGATTAAGTCGCCGCCGCGCCGGATCAGTCGATTATAATATTCTCGGAGAAATAAATAGAGTCTAAGAAAGTTCACTTATCCGATTCCTTCCTCTGTCTGTGGATGCGACAAAAACATGTTAACGCGGACGACATCGCGGGATAAAAGCTATTTATATATCACAAAATTGACGGCAAATTCTCTACTCTCACGAGATAACGGGAGTGTGAATTACGCTGCTCACTGCCGCTTAACGTCCATCAAATCATCCCCTCGAGGATTCGACACATTCCCCGGATCTAACCGCCGATGTATCGCGAGTTTGCGTAGTTGTCTTTCTTCTTTATGACGACAGATTCGGGCTATGGTTACGTGGTACGTAGGTAATGGATCGATAGCCGCATTGCAACTTACGTCTCTCTTATGGACACTCTATGAGATGTACGTTGATTTTTACCAAAAATGTTGCATTTCAGAATCGGGTCTTTATAACGATCAATGACAGTCTCTATTTATACCCGAGCAACCGGCAAAAATAAAGAATTTTATGAATGTTAAGGAAGCGAGAGATGTAGATTGTATAGCAAATGGTAGTCTTTAGTCTAGACCTGCCTACACCCCTTCTGGAAAAATGCGCGGGCATATGTATGTACATGTACTACAGTAGTAAATAACTTCCGTCCATATAATTGTACATCATAGAAATATATTTATTTGGTTGTCCGTCGCCAATTAGAGTCGTGAATGAGTTTGGCTTGGTTATGTTCTCCTGCTCTCCTTGTGAACTAATGGACCTTAATAGCCATATACTCCTGTCAGTCATTAGAGGCCTCAATAACTTCTTGTCTGGCCAGCTATAGGCTTTGTTCTCATTACGGCTGACTGTCCGCGCAAACTGTTTTATTTCCATATAAATGTCACACACCACTATTTTAAATAAATAAATATTAAAAGGCAATCTTACACAAATCGAACTATGCCCACACTATAAGCTCAGCAAGGCTTGTGTTATGGGTACTAGACGACGATATTAAATGTTGTAGATTATTAAATCAGATCCATGTATTCCCACCCTTACCAAGTTGATAATAATACTGAACTATCCGTTGCGCTTGCCATCTGCCTAAACTTACAACTACTTATTGCCTATCATTTAATGTTGTACTAAAATTCATATAATGACGTATCTGTAAAATACACACATGCATACACACACGCACACACACACACACACTTTACACTATATACAACATAACACACCTTCACCATTTACTCACAGGCTCATACTTAGCTTCCGCCAAAGCTGTTAATGTTATTTCATGTTATATAAAAAGTCTGTTTGTCTTTATATTAATATGTATACATGGTGAAATCCACAATTGGCCCTATTTAAAATATATATATTGTTAATTTACTGTAGTTGACAGGCTGTGGATTTGTGTTAAATAAATAAAATAAAATATATTTAATAGAAATAAATACTTATGTAAATACATAGAAAACATCCAAGACTAAGAAACAAATATTCATGCACATCACACAAATATTTACCCTCACCGGGATTTGAACTAGGGTCACTGTCCGCTAGGCTAAACCGGTTTGCGGCTTCCTTAAATATGGAAACATGACAGAACATTCCGATAGAGCTGACTATGATCTTGGGTATGAATAGAGAGATAATATAACTAGACACTTGAATGAAACCTTAAACATAGCCTTAAATCTAAATATAGGTTCACTTGTTTGCTTGTTAGGCTGGCTGGTCTGTCGAGGCGTGGAGTCAAAAAATTTGAAACACAGTTTCACCACCAAGTCGTTGCCTTCTTAGCCCAATACATTTATTAAAAACCGGCCAAGTGCGTGTCGGATTTCGCACATTCAGGGTTCCGTTATAAATGTAGAATATAAGCCTAAAAATGCGATTTTTCCACTTGGAAGGGTCTGTCACTTTAACGATTTACTTTGAGGAAAAATGGTTTCAGGGACCTCGACGTCATTTTTAAAGACCTATCTAGAGACACCCCATATATATACGTTTGATGAAAAACAAATTTTTTGGTTTCAGTTCCATGTGTCACCATAAGCCCCCTAGTTTTTATTTTATATAATTTTTGTATAAAAAACGTAAAGCGGTTCACACAATACATCTTCATGCCAAGTTTCAACTGTGACGTCCTGATAGTTTCGGAATAAGGTGACATACGGACGGACGAACAGACGGAAAGACGGGCAGACGGACAGATGGACAGACATACAGACGGATAGACAAACTTGACGAAACTATAAGGGTTCCTTGTTTCTCTACGGAACCCTAAAAAGCATCCAAACCGGGACTGTACGGGGTTAATCCAACTCAACGCAGAACTCGCTGTTAATGGTTTTGTAATATTTATTCCTGCTTATTATTTACAATAATTAATATTGTAATAATTATGTTACTTAAACACAACCAATTTTTAAAAGAGCCTTAAAAATCAATCTGTCATAGTTTGTTCGCCCTTCTTCTCACACAGAGCCGTAATAACTGCTAAGTGTATGAAAATATCTACAGCAATAAAGAAATTAGAATTTGACATCCCCCCACCACCCCTAAAAGTGATTGTTTACGACGTACTTACACAGAACGTGACACGATGACGAGGCCTTCCCGCCGTCCCGCCGCCGCCCCGCCGTCATTATGTAAATGTGTTCGCTCTGAACGCATATAACGCCGACATTATAAAAATTGCTGAAGAAATTTTCGACCCCCATATGTATTAGGTATATAAAAGGTACGGTAGAAATCTCGTTCACTTTCGTCTTTTTATCATCATTAGTGCGTATGCAGAGAGAAAGCTGATTGCCAGCGCCGGTTTACCAGCGCTTTTTGGTGTTGGCCGGCGGTGCTGGTGCTGGTGGTAACAGCTACGCTAATGATGCGGGCTCAAGCAGGGGCCGGTGGCGGTGGTCTCATCGGACGAAGATTTAATTTTATTGGACAATGTGTATTCCAGGTACATGCTATAGAGAGTGAAATCTTCGGAGAATACCTTCTTTCATTTGTAAAATAATTGTTTGATGATGAAATATATTTAGGGTTATATAGGACCCTATCACTAATACTTCGCTGTCCGTCTGTCACCAGACTGTACCTCATGAATATATATGGAGGGATATAGCGCAAGAATGTGGCAGGTTCTGTGAGTTGAAAGCATGACTGTGTTGTCGCTGGATTATTAAAATTTAATTTGATTTTTGTAAATGATATATTATTGAAATTAATTTAAATTGGAATCTGAATGTCTATTATTATTGAATTTTATTTTATCGAATTGTAATACAACTATCATTTTAATTGTAATTGTACTGTAACATGTAAATATGACGAGTATGTTTGTGTCGATCTGGCATTAGATGTAATGGCACAAGAAAAATGTAAATAATAAAGAAATAAAATAAATGACCTGTGATGAGTTAGACAGATAAAATTTTCACAGATGATGTGTTTCTGTTGCCTCTATAACAAAAAATACTAAATAACAGAATAAAGTAAATATTTAAGGGGTCTCCCATACAACAATTCTTTCAATACCACATACAAACTTATGAATGCACCTGGTTACGTAAAGGAGTGAGAAAGTCCGCACCAATAATGCACGGTGATATGGAACCCTTCGTGCGCGAGTTAGACTCGCACTTGACCGGTTTTTTAGATATACAAGTATGACTCTAGTCGAGAAATACTATATTTCTTATATCTTTGACAAAGTCAAAAATAGTTTAACGAAAAATTTGTTAATTGGCATGAACGACCAATCCTGCTCTGAAAGTATCTAATTAAATACATGAGGGGCCCATCGCTGACTAGCGCTGACTAGCGCTGACCTGCGCGAGTCGAAACTTGCCGGAGCTGGTCTGCGCTTATCGGTACCGGGTTGGCACATTGTATAGAAACTCCGATCCAAGCGCCGATAAGCGTTTACAGACCAGCGCTGGCTACCAGCTTTCTTTCTGTATACGGCCTTAGGCCTGTAACATCTTGCTTGACAGAGGGTCCAGCTCTACATAGCAGGTTCCGTTTGGAAACGGCTCCACCCGCCACGCATAGCAACCCGAGCCGTGAACATTTGCACTTTCAACTTTTCTTGAATCTACACTTTCTGCTGAGAATCCAGTGTACAGTTCGCGGCAAGTTTCTTTAGCTCTTAGCCAGCTGTCATCTCTCTCTTCCTCTCTCTCTCTCTCTCTCTCTCTCTCTCTCTCTCTCTCTCTCTCACACACACACACACACACACACTCACACACACACACACACACACACACACACACACACACACACACACACACACACCACATGTGAGAAAACTAACAATACAAAGTAACAAAAAAAAGTAACTATTTCACAGATTTTGATGAAACTTGTTTTTTTTATTTTATTTTCATATTCATATTCATTTATTTGCATATAACATGTATAATACACACTACAGGTGGAAAATGTATGTAGGGTACATGCACCCTGACAGGGTATAACAAATTTATCTACACATACACATAACTATTACATTGACCCGATCAGCTGTTCACAGGTTAAAGAGACTAAATTTATTTTCCTAATAATTTTTATCTTCGAAGAATTCCTGCAGCACGTAGTAGCATTTTCTATGATCCCTTCGTTGCCCAGCTCGTATTAGTAAGCTAGACCACCACACACTTACATGTAACAGACCATATTTTGTGCATCTTGCACTTTTCCCTAAGAAGGAGTAAGTGTAAGCTTATTATAAAATAATGGATACGATGCGATTCATAGTGTCGGCGAAATACGATCGACAGATTAGACTTGCGCAAAGTGTGTCTTTATCAGGAGTAATCATATCTGATATCTATTGATTCGGTGACACATTATATCTCTATCATATCTCACTCATTCAAATCTATGGCTTCTCATAACGCTCCAACTCCCACTTATTTCTTACTCTTTTATCTCACAAGGCTCTTATATTTTTTTAATGAGTTGATGAGTTGGAAGAGTCTCGAAAAATAACCTACTCAATACAAAATATATAAACAAACGAATTGCAACAGTTGCATTTTAATTTCACCATTTGAACTATGCCTTAACCAACTTACCTAAAGACCACTTTTTATTGCCCGCTTCGATCCCTTCATCACTTTTGCCTTGGCAGCGAACTGAGGCCTCCATAGCTTCTTCATACATTATTATGAACGTTATATCCCATAGATTTTTTATTGCTTTTCGAGCTTATTGCAATGCGATAAGATTCAAATCAATAAGCAAACTTTTGGAAACATTATGCCTATTATAGTATGACAAACACATACTCTTTCTCGCTCATCTTAATCCAACCGATGATAGCCGAAAAATCCCACGTGTTCGTTTCCGCAAATCTCGCTCTGGTGTACAGATGAACGCACACCTGTCCATGCTTATCCGGTCATGCGTGGCGTGCGAGTGCGACAGAGCAACGCGCGAGAGCAGCGTGGTAGATTCCTTCGGCGACGTCGATCCGTTCGGTGCGGTTAGTGTGTGTTCGCCTTCGCTATCGCTACTACTAGATATCCGGCTCATATTTGGACCAAGGATTAAGGTGATAAGGTTGCTATTCGCCTAAAAGTGACATTTAAGACTGAAATACGTGTGGTTGGTTTGGCCTATTGTGTATTTGCCAACAAGATGTGGACCAAATGTAGACCAAATGTTAAGGTGATAAGGTTGCTGTTTGCCTAATAGTGACATTTTAAAACTGGAAGACGTCTGGTTTTGTTGGTTTGTTCTCACACAACTGTGTTTAGTGTAGCCTGGGCAGAGAGAGCGAGATTTCTTTGGGGAGTAAGATATGATTCATATCGCTGGGATGTAACTAGGATATAATGGACGTCAAGCGATATGTGTGTCATATTATATCTTACTCTCGAGTTACCCAAGTCTACGACAGATAGTAAACCAGACCGATAGGGTTTAGAATTTAAGTTTCTTTTGTTCTTACATGTCAACCTAACACGAAGACTATTCGGGGGCTTCGCTGCGCTTGCCCCCTCTAGTCTTCACCTAAGCTACCGCACTGTTAGCCCTGGTATTTCGTTTGCAATTCAAGTTTAAACCAGTATACGTTTTAACCGTTAGTTTATCAACTAACGCGTCTTATAGTAAGCAGTACGCTACAGTTTACTATCTGTCGATAGATGACCCTTTGACGAGAAAAAAACACTTAGTTTATCAACTAACTATGGTATTTTGTATACTTGTTTGGGAGCCCTGATATTATAACATTTGTGAATATTTGGCGGATCCGATGATATTTCATACATACGCATAGGATTGAGAACGTCTCCTTCTTTGAAGTCTGTTAGAAATAGGAGTTTCTTTTGACACCGCAAGATACCTTTCAAGTCTGAAAGTCGCCCATTGGTATTTCATAAACATACTTGAAATGAAATGCAGCAGAGATAAATTCTGGAATGTTTTCTCGAAGCAGAGAATTGTATAACTGTGTGTCTCGTGCAGTTGCTTCCCACTAGAGCGGCAGGAAAACAATCAATACCTATTTTCGCCATTAGTACATCAAAGACCGGTTAAGGTATTCTTGTAATCCTTAATTAGTTTCGTTTTAGCCTTTTCCCATATGTTCCGTGCATAAAAAAAGCAAATTACTTTGAAGTGCGAAAATTTCATGTAGCAGCCATGAAATATTAGATTTTGGAGGTAGCTCCTGGGACTTGGACCCCCGGTACTAAATATTAAAACATTTTCTTGGAAACAAAAGGGTAATAATTATAAGCTGCGGTAGGTAGACATTTTAATAATTAAAATACACTCTGGTGCTGATATTTTAGGTGGGTTCGTTTGATTCTGATAAAATAACCTTTCTGAGCTTTGATGTCACATCGGTAAATTACACAATTTCACAGATTCTTCAAAGAAAATCGTGTTTTACCCTTTACCCAGCCCTTGTGCGAGAGTGTTTGATACAAATGTATCATCAGCTAAAAGTCCCCTGTTTAATTTTGGGACACATTTCTAAATGACACAGATATACATTAATTTGTTTAATTGTAGCTATGTCTAATAGTGACCTAACCTAACTGCTTGTTGCTGGAGAAAAATACTTTCTTTTCGTTTTCTTCATGTTTCATGTTAAAGAGCTACTCTTTAATGTCTTAAACGAAAACGCTCATAATAATGTCAATGTTGAGGCTTCACATACAGCTTCTACGTGCATTTACTACTACCAAGTGATATAACTATAAGATATACAACCAATCTCTTAGCCAATCAATATACCTAGGGATACATACGTTATATACAGTTTTCCTCAAGATGATCCTACCACTATAACCCTGCCAAAACAAAAACTGCTAAAACCCAACTAATAGACTTGTTATAGCACTCCAGCCGGTTTCCCCCACCGACCATAAACTGAGACGAGGCTGTGCTGACCTGGTAATGACCTACATAAGGACGGTCGACTACTTAGACCTGTATGTATACCCATAGTCACTTCTGCAACGTGGATTTAGACACGTGGCACGCAATTTTCTGCTGCGTAATTTGGGTGTACGAGTTTTAATGGAAATAAGGTATTATGAGGGGAATTATGATTAGTTAGTAGTGTGACTTTGTGATAAGTTGGAGAATTGGAGATTGATGAAGATAGACTCACAATTTTGCTGAAGAAATGGTAGACACAGAAGTAGTTTCTTTTGTTTATGTTTGTACATTTGGGGACTGCGTCCACAGCACGATACGTTTAACATGACTTCAAATATGATTGAACCTAGACTAATTAAAGACTCTTATTATATGACCCATATCATTCGGTAGACTATTTAAATCATTGTTACCTAGCTGATAAATAAAATTACGATATGGGTAAGACAAAACAAACTGGGAAATAGGAGGGGATGATGTCCTTTGAGTGTAAAATGTATTTGTGTTTGCGGGGGTGAATGTGTGTGTAAGAAATTATATATTTATCAAATTCACTGTTTAATAATTAATAATTAAATTAATTGACAGCGGTTGCTTCCTTCACTGTTTTCAACATGAGCCTTTTAAATATACCCTGCGATTGGTGGAAGATGTCCGATTAGTAGTGAAATTGACGTGTAGGACACAAAGCTTGAACCTTTAGCTTAGTTAGTTGGGTTAGGTTAGGTTAGGACTCCATTTTTCTCTGTCCATCGCCACATTTTGAGATCTGACCAAGTTGTGTTTACCAAATACTATTTTCGCATTAAAATTTTCAGGTCAAACCCCCAAAAACTTGATAAATTGTCGCAATTTCTCCCCCTTCTCTCCGACCTTAGACAAAAGGCACTCAGTCCCAAGATGCGAGCTCGAGATTGTCACAGAAACTTGCAAGATTTGTGTGAGTCATATCTTAGCTCGCACGGGTCTTCCTTCCCGGGGGTAGAGCCGTAGTTATTGTCAATAGCTGATGCATGCGCAGATAAATATAGATTCTGGTGTCCAGAATTCTTGTCTAGAATTTAGACCGTATAACTTATGAGCTACGCGAGGCGAAGCTGGACACAGGGTGTTTTGTTAACAAGTTGTAGAATTTCAGCTCGACATGGCTTATTCGCTTCGGATATGGTGTTTGATTCAGGGCACCAGAATTATTTTTGTCCAGGTGAAGAATAGCTATGCATACATAGATACATACATCATGCCTCTTTCCAAACGGGGTGCCAGGGGTACAGTTTTGCCAGTAATAGTGATTGATAACAAAGAAAAAAGCGGTTCTCTCGGTAGATAAGGATTTTTTAGACTTCAAAGAAGGTAAAACACAGAGAGTTATTCCCAAAGGGCCTTTGCCGCGTCCTATCTCGTAGGGTATAGTTGCGGAACCTCCATTTTGTGTCTGGAGTCTTGTCTTGCGAATGACATTTTTATGGGAAACTTTCTATCTCTGAGTTTTCCCGGATTTGAGTGCCGATATATATGTAGACGTTATTGCATTTTTTAAATATATCGGAATATTGAGAGGGTACTTTGACTTATTTAGTTTAAAATATGAGGCAGGAACAGTATCTACATAAACCTTAAATATACAAAAACGTGGACGTCAATGTCTGAGAATATAGGGTTTGTTACACGATGGGACATAAATTAGTTGATTAATCAACTGGCAAAGTCCAAATAGGTAGTTTTTTTTTAATGATGTAGGTTTACGTTTTGGGTTTTCAGATTTTTTACTTTACCTTCATTCCAAATTTAATTATTCTAGTTCAACGGGAAGTACTCTATAGGTCTTGATTCCCTTGCGGGTATCAAGCAGCTTCAGCGCGGCAAAACCGGCCGAATCTTTTGAGTTTTATTTTTTCATTACTTCAAGAGACCAGAGACCTGAGTAATTCGCTCTATAATCGGATCGTTTCTGTTCCCTATCTACGTAAACAACATAATTACAAAATGACTAACTGGACACCTTACGCTATATGCTGATGACACATGATTGTTTTACTTCGACAAGTCCATCGATGGAATAGTTTGTAATGCACAGAGAGATCTGGAAATACTCAATGAGCGGCTGCTGAATAATGTTATAACAATAAATACATTCAAAACGTCACGCCGCAAAAAAAAAGAAATTCCTAAGTCTGAGCCATTTAGCTTTAGGTTTACAGATCTTTATTATCATAAAAATACATTTCACTTATAATGAGATATGCTTGAAAAATATATAGGTAGATTAATCTATGGCGCTACGCAGACAGAATACGGCGTGAGGCATAAGGCGTAAGGTAGTGATCCCCGCCGCGTTCTGTGTACGAACGCGGCGGAGATCAAACGTACCTTACGCCACCATGTCTTACGCCGTCTTCTGTCTGCGTAGCGCCTAAGGTACTCGTTGCGATATGTAACCTTAGCTTATTTCACAAATCTTCACATGACTTGGTAATTTACAGCTGTGCTCCATCAAGTATACTATTTAGTGTCGTTTTTCCACAATAAGTCCTGGTTGTAGTTAGTTTGTTTGTTGCGAAGGTTGCCGTTATTTGTTTGGTCTAGTTCTATGTTTTATAGTATTTGTAGAATTTTTTAACTTAAAATAAATAATGAATTTCTTATGAGAATAAATTTCCTCTAACCTAAATCTATTTCAACCTCCGCGCGTTCTGAGAAAAAGAGTCTTGGCAGACAGACGGACAACGAAGTGACCCTATAAGGGTTCATTTTTCTATTGTTAGGTATGGAACCCTAAAAACAATACCGATAAAATTCCAGCTGCAAAATTGCCAGTAGTTTCACAGTCCCTTTGTTTTCAAAGGACTCAAACTACTCGTGAAACTCATGATACCTGCAGTTTGGTATCGCCGAAAAACCGGTATATTTCCAATTCGCACCCACATTCCAACCTCTTTTTAAATACAAAGGCATGTTTGTATAGTTTTGTTCGCTCACAGTCGCAGAGTGTATCTCGACATCCACGTGGAAAGATAGATACATTCTGACAACGTGAGCGAGCCTTTGCGAGTGAATACGACTGTAATCTATCAGGAATGCCAACGTTGAGTGATGCCAGACTTTTAGTGTTCCGTACCCGAAGGTTGCCAAATATTACCTATTATGTGCGTCAACTCTGTCCGTCTATCTGTCAGCGGGCTCTCTATCCAGAAAGTTGAAATTGTCACAGAATGTTCTATTACCTCTACATCAACAAAGAATGAACTCAACGAGCTTTTATAAGTTGAAAAGGGGGTCCCCATACAAGAGGGGTGTTTAATACCTCCTGCTATATAATATTCATATACCTCGTAGAACGGTACTTGGAGCTGACTCAGCTATCCCTCGCCTCTGCAAATCACTAAACCAACATAGCGACATGACCGACGTCTTCCATGATGCATCCACTAAAATAAAGATCTTGGTCCTGAAGAAGTAATTAATCATGCTCTTGTTACTGGTACTCGTTTCATTCATATTTTATTAGCCTTACTCTCAATATAATTAATTTTCCATATACTTATAGTACACTAGTGAATCTAACAATATCACTTATAGCATAGTTTATTTAAGTATTTAAGTACTTTGTTTCCCAATTGTATGTTGTGTTTAAGTAACAGAAGCTACCTGGCATTGTTTTATTAAGCGTACACCTATACGTACCTAATTGTTTATCTCGTGCACAAACTGTAAGTAAACCTAATAAATAAAATTAAAAAAATATATAAATAACAAATCATATGATAAAAAATACGTACTACTTTTTGTATTATTTTGTGAAATTTTAGGCTATTTTAATAAACTCGTTTGATTATTTCGTGTTGGATGTCTTATTATTTTGGTAAGAATTTTTAAAATAACATCCCCGTGACGTCACTCGCTCACAGTTCTGGAACGGTTATACTTGAGGCAGGTTGTTTCCGATTAAAAAACTAAAAAAACTATAAAATCAATATTTGTTTATGTTCCGACTGACATCTTCGTAATCGACTGACAGGAAAACTGTTGATACTTGACAGTATTACAGAACAGCCAACTTAACGGCGAAGGGAATTTGATCAAACTGCGCCGTAGAGGACAATTGAAGTACATTATGTTTTTCACGGATATTTCAGTAATACTGTAATATTTTTTGATGGGAATAACGGAATTTAGCTAGGACCACGATTATCTCGAGATGGTTTTCTCAGTTTGGTACCTTTGTTTCTTTACATGGCCCTTTCAAATATGATCGGAGAATTCCCGACTTACCATGTGGTAAGTCGGGAACTCTCAACCATGTGGTTGTGGTGGCGCAATTGGTTTGATATCGGTTGCGCAATGTTTCTTTCTTTCTTACACGTGCGGACATAATATATTATTTTTTTTAGTCCTTAAGTCTTCTTGCATGATGAAGCAAGGAAACCTTCGTGTGCGAGTACGACCCCTGACCTTTTTTTATTATTCAATTTGTTTCCAAAATGCGGCAGACGCATAATTCCTAATCCTATTTGTAATGGCTTAGCCAGTGTCGCTCGTACGATGGTGACGGCGATGGGATAGAGAACAAAACTATATGAAATAATATTGGGGTCAAATTCCGCATGCGGGGAACTACACTTTAGTTCTTAGATAAACATATACAGGCTCGTACATTGCTTCTGACCCACACTGGGGTACTCTGTGTCGACGTCAAACACATAAAACATACAAGTCCTGTGGTTATTAGGGTTCCGTAACTTAAAAGGAAAAAGCCGGCCAAGTGCTATTCGGACTCGCACGAAGAAAAAACGCAAAAATTTCAGGTCTATTTTATGAAGACCCCTTTTTTTTAATTGCGCCTAGTTACTCGAGGAACAGTACAATAGGAGTGATAGCCTCCGACCCGTGGTACACAAAATAGTTACAAGAAAAGTCACAAATCAGAACAGCTGCTCTGATTGTGCAGCTTCTGCAGGTGGGAATTTTTATCTGGTGCAAAATCGCATATGTATATTGATACATTTTGCCGTGACAAACGATTGATATTTAAACTACAATATGCTCTTCCTCTCAACAACCCAAGGCATTATATAATGCCATTTTCCCATTATAGGTTTTTGCAAGCCAAACTAATACTAATACTAATACCATGGCATAATGTTCAAAATCGCGATGCGTCAAAACACGCTGGGGGTTTGAGCATTACTCATATTGTAAGTAGAACTTACATAACTTATTTGTTGTGGTTATAGGTATGCAATGTTGTATATTATTGTACACGTCTTTTCTTGAAACATAATAATACATAAGTACGTGGAGTCAAAACTCCAGGATCTCAGCATCAGTATCTTACTCCCTTGAGGGCTTTGGCTCCTCGTGACTTCAGCAATGTTGTGGTTGTTGGAATACGATATGAACTTCGACATGGTCATCATTTCGGTGACTTGAGGTAAATTGCACGAGGCTGCTTTTTCAAAATTGGCCTCGAAAAAAATCGAATAAAAACGAAACGATAAAATATCAAAACAAAACGCCGAACATACACTCATGAGAGGTCACTCATAGATCACAGGCAGACTTTACCGGGATAGATTGACATTTCACATTGTTTTTTTTTTTGTAGGTAAGACGGGCAGGTAAAGGCATTTGTTCATACATCATAAGACGATGTCACAGAAGGTCTAATTAATATTTTATTAAAATTTCTTAGAACGTATATACTAATCTATTAATCTGATAAATAGAAACGGTACAGAAGACAAATTTCTCGAAATGGTTTTGAGATTTCCATCCCTGTCCAGAAAGTTAGCAACCTTAATGACATACTTGTTGCTTGTCAAGATAACACATAGTTAGCAAGTGCAGTAACTTCTTGCTCGTCAAGATAACACACAGCAAGTGCAGTAACGTCAAGATAACACATAGTTAGCAAGTGCAGGAACGACCAATAACACTAACACCCAGCTGCAGAAACGATCTCATTTTAAAGCCCCATTAACCTCTCACCGACCAATGCAGCAAAGCAATGAAGCTCAAGCTCATGGTAATAAGTAACTGTTATCGTTTCGTTATTGCAAAACGGTGCTATGTCCCACCTCTAGCTCTGACTGGAAGACTGGCTTAGAAACTAACTACCAAATTAATTATTTCATTTATTAATACAAGTTCTACAAACTAAATAGTAACGCAGTAATTTATGAATTATTTAAATGATATTGACTTGTGAGAAGTCTTTGTACATTGCTGAGGCAGTCTTTTAGCCATGTCCTTTTAATATTAGGGTTTCATTAATTGTTTCAGAGTTGTTTTAAATTTTCAATATATAGTAACGTATATGAAATTGGGCACAATTGTGCTTCTGCCACCCCGTATGGGAAAAGGCGTGACGCTATGTTATGTTTGTTAACGTATCTCTCCGCCGAAGCCGCCGCCCCGCGCCGTGGAAGATAGGAGCAAAACTGTGGTTAGTCTGATTAACTTTGTGTATGTTTCTCTTGCAATATTGCAAGCCAAACTAAAACTCAACAAGCGGCGGTATCTTTCGTCTTTCGTACGTAGTTTCAGCCTCTGCTTTGCATTTTCTATCTCGAAACGAGTTAAATTAAACGATTTTTTGCCCGGTTTGTTATAAAACTGTTATAAGTTTAGTTTTGAGTTGAAATATTTCTACAAATTACTATGTTTTGTTCCAGGTACGTAATTTGTTTGCCAAAGGAAACTCGAAAGCTGTGATGAATTAGCCTGTTGGGAGTGTCAAGATGAAGTGATTGGCAGCGATATTGAATAAGGTTTGTGACTCATACTGATTGCACCATGTCTTCAAAGCGATTATTCTAATAACTGTGACGGTGATTTATTCGATAATACTTCACTTCAAAGTAACTAAAAGCTCAGTTGTCCGAGAAAGTGTTAGCAAAATTAACTGTAAATCAAACGAACGACTCAATTAAATTAGTTTTGAAGGTTAGTATTAATAGGTTTAGTAATTCGTAATTTTCTTTTCAACACCCTTACTCGTAAAGTGACCCTTATGACGTTGATTTTAGAATTTTAATGCTGCCTAATATACATGTATTACCACCACATTACAACACATTGCCGTGCAAGTGTGTTACCTAATGGATATAGTTTTAAATTTATCAACTACGGACAAGTAATGACAGCAAAAAGTTTTTATATCTCAACTATGGACTAGCGAGACAGCAAAGAGTTTTTATATTGGAAAAATATTACGTTAATGGGGTTGGCCGGTGAAAGCTAACCATAGGTGGCGCCACGTGCATTTGGTTCCTTTATCCAGTTGCCACTTTCAACGATCGACTAATTTCTGGAATTTTTTCTGTGATAATTGGTTATCGGAATTTATTTACTACACAACAAAAGTAATTTTTCGAGTAGGTATATGATATAATCTCATGTAATTACAACTATACAACTTAATTTTGTCTTTTTGGCGGGTTTTTTTACTAGACGCGCACATGACTGGCGATTGAACACACTGCACAGAAGCGTGACTTTGACGTTAGGGGAACCAACCGATACTAGCGCCACGCCGACAGTTGCCAACCCCATTGACTTTAGTATAAATTAATACATTTTATTGTCAAAATAAGATGACTAAACATTAATTTTCATCAAATTACAAGCAAACTAAGAAAGCAGAGATGCATTTCGTGTACTATGATAACATATAATATTTGGCTGTTTGTCTGGCTTTTGCATTACCTCTGGCAGTCAGAGTCGACGAGCGAAAACCAAAAATAAATAAAGTGCGCGCCATTTTCACCCAGTTTTCAACAAACAACAGTTTTTATTGTGATAAGGTCGAGTACTTGCTTATATCTTACCTACTTGTTTTATTGTGATAAGTTCGAGTACTTGCTTATATCTTACCTACTTGTTTTATTGTGATAAGGTCGAGTACTTGCTTATATCTTACCTACTTGTTTTTTTATTTTCCTCACAATTGTGTTGAAAAACGTAGTATGAGACTCGTGAGCAAGTAATAACAAGCTCGGTTCTTTACTGCTCTCGCCTGCTCTGCGCTGCGGCTCGAGCTGGTAAACTTTACTGCTCTCGCCTGCTCTGCGCTGCGGCTCGAGCTGGTAAACTTTACTGCTCTCGCCTGCTCTGCGCTGCGGCTCGAGCTGGTAAACTTTACTGCTCTCGCCTGCTCTGCGCTGCGGCTCGAGCTGGTAAACTTTACTGCTCTCGCCTGCTCTGCGCTGCGGCTCGAGCTGGTAAACTTTACTGCTCTCGCCTGCTCTGCGCTGCGGCTCGAGCTGGTAAACTTTACTGCTCTCGCCTGCTCTGCGCTGCGGCTCGAGCTGGTAAACTTTACTGCTCTCGCCTGCTCTGCGCTGCGGCTCGAGCTGGTAAACCAACCTCGTATGTTTTGACCAACTTTGCTCCCTTGTTTCATAATGTACTATTATTGTACTACCCAACAAAGACATTCGGATAGCTTATGATACATAGAAACATGTACAAAGGCGAGCATATCTCTAACAAGAGATTGCTTCCAGTAAACCATAGATGGATTGGAAAAGGGAAAGAAAGAGCGGTTGAAGAACTGTGGGTAGAAATATAGTAATATGTTCCTTTTTAAACAGAACATTTTAAAAGAAGTTGGTAAAACTCTCTCCAGAGATATCTGCAGGGTATTGGAAAGTTTCCCACCATAGACAGTTAGCAGAACCCATTAGCTATAATGCACATTATTTGATTTTTAACATTCATTCATGTAAAGCTAACACCAAATGAGATATTTACAAAAAATAAGTTTGGAAGAATAAAAGCTCTTTTTATTATGTTTATCTACACACTTATCATAAACCCTCTTTACTGCGTCCAAAAACCGCAAGTTACGATCAGCATAATCTTAAACTCCTTTGTAAAAACTCATTTATTATCTGAATATTGAACATTATGACCATAATGTGTAATTTTTCTACATATTATGACATTCAAATTTCGAACGCCGACGCCCTCCTGCGTGCCGCCCCTACTTTGTCTGTGAAGTTGGTAGTACAGAACACATCAAAGAGAGCTTATGATATGTGTGTAGATAAACTAGTGTATGTAACTTTACATAATTAGGCATTAAAACTCTCGAGTGATATTAATATGAACACTCTCGAGTTTTAATGCCCTCCATTATGTATCAGTCACATAAACTACTAATATAGCTCGGCAACCCTCAGGATTATGGAGATTTAGCTTATAATAAAATGTATTGTTATTTTCATTAGCATTTTAATGAACCTTAACAATCGAGTCATAAACGACGCAGCTGCGGTCCTCTTCAGTGAGCGTCTTGAGCGTCGTCGTGGGTAGCGCCGGCGCCGACTCGATGACGATTCATTACAATTTAGGTAGTAATTTATGAACCGATTGTTATGACTTCGGTTCATTAAAATCTGATTAAAGTAGAAAAAAACGGCCAATTACGTGTCGGACTTTGCACATTTAGGGTAATAAATTAAGAATAAACGGAGTCGACGAAGTTTTTGCTCCACAAATGATATCATTCATTAAACACCTCGCCGAAACGCTGGCGGACCGCTGGAACCGGACCCCTGCCACAAGAATGGGCTGGCTACGAGCAAGAAGTCAAACCGCCATCATCAGGGCTGGCAGCATGTGCATCCGCGGCACCCGCCATAGGTAGCACAGGCCTATATGAGGATGGAGCGGCAGTCCCACACGTCTTGAACTAGAATGAATATCTTATTTATATTCTCTGTACTTATTTTCATGAATCTTTTGCTTAATAAATTTCTTATCGCTTCATAAATTAAGAATATAAGCCAAAAAAAATAACAAAATAAGCACATTTTTTTCAACTTTGGAAGGGTCTGTCTCATTAACAATTTTCCTTGAGGGAAAATAGTTTCAGGAACCTCACGTCATTTTTAAAGACCTATCTATAGACACCCCACACATATAGGTTTGGTGAATATTTTTTTTTGTTTCAGATCCATTATTTATTGTTTCGAATTGACTGAATTTTGGGAATCTGCCTATTTAAATTGTGGCCTAGTAGTCACAGAAAATTCAGGTGCCTAGCTTTATAAACAACATAGTTACAGGGGTCGAAAATACCCCGAAGTGCTTCCACTCCCCTCCAGTCCCTCCTTTCGGTTTTATTCGCAAAATTTTATGTAGAATGAAGTCCTTAGTGTGCCTCTAAAATTTGATAAAAAATCCGTCGATAACTAACGCTACGTCAAACTTCACCCCTTTTCCTCCCCATTTTCCCCCCAATCAAAAATTATGACCCAATGAATTTTTTAATCAAATCAAGGAACTAGTGTGCCAATTTTTGGCAAAATCGGTTGAAAATACGACCTGTAGGCGGGAACAGACGTCCGGACAAGAGCAATCTCGAAACTGATAATGATAATGATAATGATAACGATAATAATAACAATAAGAATGACAATGAAGGCAATAGTAATGACACGACGAGTAACAGTAATAATGAAAATGATCGGAATTATAGGGATATTTTTCGTGTATAAACAAATTAACATATTGCATCAAAATATAAGTGGACTTATAGGTAAATCTGAACTCTTAGTTATAAATTTGGATGAGTTAGAATCTGATACCCCAATAGACATCATCTGTATTACGGAACATAACATGATGCAAGGCGACGAAGATCAGCTGAATGTTCCGAATTTTCATTTATCATCAAGTCTCGCATGAGCAGAAAGGGTGGATCATGTATACTAGTAAAGAACAAACACAAATCCAGAGATCTTGATAACATAAGACACTTTAGCATACCAAATACAATGGAATGTTCAGCGATTGAGCTTATTGAGCATAACATGATCGTTATATGCATATACAGAATACCTAAATATAAAATAGAAGACTACAATCTATTTATCAACAGTTTATATGACATTCTACAGGTTTATGCGTGTAAAAATAAACACTGTATAATAGTAGGTGATTTCAATATAGATATTCTAAAAGATAGTGTAATAACAAGACGATTCGAAGAGCTTATCACGAGTTTTAATTTAAAAATATAAATTAAAGAACCAACTAGACTGAGTAGTGGTACCTGTCTAGATAACATCATTCATAATATACGTGAAGCACAAAGTCAAGTTCACGAATTCGCGCTTTCCGGCCATATAGCTCAAATACTCAAATGTCCAGTCAAAAAAACATCCCAACTCAGTCACTGGTACATTATGAAACGAGACTACTGTAAAGAAAATATGATAAAATTTAAAAACAATTTAAATAGTTTAACTTTCTGTGAGGTATACGGCAAATCAGATCCAAACGAGGCATTTAATGAATTCTTTGATATGTTCAAATTACTGTATAATTTATGCTTCCCCAAAATAAGAGTAAAATCCATGTAAAACGAAGGCAAAAATGGTTGTCAAAAGGTATCAGGAATTGTAGCAAAAGAAAAAGGGAGCTGCTAGGGATCTATAGGTGAAATCCAAACTCAAAAAATAAAGAAGCCTTCAAGTCCTACTCTAAAAAACTACATAAAATAATAAAATTAACAAAAAAATCTCAAAATAATTATGTTATTCAATCGGCACAAAACAAATCAAAGGCTACATTTAATATCTTTAAAAGTTCAAAGCTTAATCAACCTAGAGAACAAATTGAACAAATTAAACAAAATGGGACAACAATAAAAAACCCCGCATACATAGCAAAGGCATTCAATAATCATTTCACAATACCAGAATCTTTAAATAATAGTAATGATTTGTTTAAAAAATCTATGGCATATACTAAATCCAATTCTATGTATCTTAATCCAACTAACCCTATTGACACTACACGCATAATTATGACATTAAAAATACTAACAGCACGGGTTACGATGAGATCTGTACGGCAGTAATAAAATATGTAGTATATAATATAAGCCCAATATTGAGTTATATAATTAATCTGTGCATAGGGCACGGGGCATATCCAAATGCCCTCAAGATATCTCTAATAAAGCCTTTATTTAAAAAAGATGGCAGACTTAACATGAACTTCTATAGACCGAACGCTCTCATACCGGTGTTTTCTAAAATATTTGAAAAAGTATTATATAACGCCCTCTATAGTTATCTAGAAAAAAATGACATTCTTGCACCCGAACAAAAGGGATTCAGAAAAGGGAAAAGTATTAACATGGCTATCTACGATTTTCTGCAAAAGATTACGGTTAATCTTGACCGCAAGATACCAATCTTAGCCATATACTTGGATATGACAAAAGCTTTTGACTATGTAGACCATAAAATATTGTTGAAAAAGCTCGAAACATATGGAGTAAGGGGCAACATACTAGATTTGCTCAAATCCTACATGTCTTATCGAAAACAAATCACCCAAATCCACAGATTGTGTGCCAAACAAAACATGGAACTAATCTACTCATCCGAACCATCAAATGTTACAGTCGGAGGTCCACAAGGAAGCGTCCTAGGCCCTCTATATTTTCAATTTATATAAATGACATTATTAAATCAACATCTCATCCCATGATCTTATTTGCTGATGATAGTACCGTAGTATATAAACAAAATATGATAATCTGACATTTGAAAATGAAATAAATAATTCAATAAATATCATAATAACATGGCTGACATACAATAATTTAATGATAAATTTAAAGAAAACATACATAATGAATTTTAAACAGTTAAAAGAGCGGACGCAATTAAATATCAAACATGACGATGCTATCATTGAAGAAGTGCAGGTTACAAAATTCTTGGGACTACAAGTTGATAATAAATTAAGCTGGAAAGACCAAATAGATTGCGTTACCAAAAAACTTAATAAATTTTCGTATATTATTATGCACTATTTATGCTGTGCAAAGTTGTCGATACTGCGTCAGTACTGACTGCATATCATGGATTTGTAGTATCAACACTTCGTTATGGCATAATATTCTGGGATAACGGAGTTAACAAAGACAGTGCTTTTAAAGCCCAGAAGAAATGTATTAGGGCTATCTTCTCATTGAAACGAACGGACAGCTGCAAACCGCTTTTCAAACACCATAAACTGCTAACTCTGCCTTCGTTATACATATATGAAATAATTATGTTTGTTAAAACCAATCCCGAACTGTTTCAAAACCTAACAAGCCACCGCAACAACAAAAAAATACATGCTCCTCCCACCAAACAGCGCTGTTCAGCAAAAGCGTTTCCGGTATGACATCTAAAATATATAATAGGATACCGGTACCTATTTTGAGTATAAAGAATACGAACTTGTTTAAATTAAAACTGAAGGAATATCTAGCTGCTGAGGCATATTACTCCATAAATGAATATTTAATAATAATAATAATAATAATAATAATAATACCTCGGACACTATTCACACACATTGATCTAGCCCCAAACTAGGATTCCCTGTATCTTGGGTACTAGGCAACGATACACATACTTATATTTATAATTTCGCAATGTATGCTAATGTGTTGACATCTATATATTTTTTTCTGACATTTTAATTCGTGACAATAATCTAATCTATTTAAATTCTCATTTAATTTAATTTTATCTTTTTGTATGCCTGAATGTTGTGTTGTACTGACATGCTGTCAATTTCTTGTTTTGACATGTTGAATTATTCTAGCTTCTTGCTTTACTTTAATTAATGTATCACCTGTTGATTTATTTATTTGTATGCCTAATGGCAGGACGTTAGAACATTGTGAAATATAACATCTTATTTATAACTACGATCCACAGTAAAAAAATCTGATTCTGATTCTGATTCTGACTGAACGCGAGTTGGAAGTTGACTGAACCCGATAGCTTGTGGGAAATGCCATGTCGGATATAAATGTTTTAACCTTTTTAATTATGTTAACGATATTGATCAGATCGACAGCGATAATTAGGAAAAAATGATGCAGAGGATTTAGTTAAAATAATGTCATAAAAGTGATGATTATTGAAGTTTGCTGTCCTATTACAGAAAGAAACAACAAAATAATATTAATATTATAAGTTGTATCTGATTTTTTTAAAATGTTTATTCAAAATACTTTTATTTAGTATTTTATTGCTGTTGTAATAGAAGATCAATTCCTACAAAGGTCGCAATGTCTTCGAACGACGACGCATACTTTTCTAGCTAGTAGGGCCACTAGCTAGAAACGCGGAATAAATCTTGAGTATAGTTGTTCTACGAAAAAAAATAAGCTATGATTTTCACCGACCCGGTAATTTCGCCCAGCTCAAAGAAAAAACAGTTCGAATTAACTAATCCACGAAAAAGGCGCGTCGAATTTTTAACTAGCGAGATTTGAACGAATGATTTGATGATTATGATTCTATCTCACTCTTACAAATCACAATGGATAACTTGTGTTCCCTTTCTTAAAAACATCAAATATCATCAGATTTGACGTTTCCAATGTCAAAAGTCAACGTCTATCTGCCTATAGTTGGGTTTATTTATTTACGAGCGAGATGAACAACTTTATAATCTTGATAGTGGGAGAATCCCGCAAATAATCGAACTTTCATCATCATCATACTCCGCCCACATCGACCCACTGCTGCTGGGCATAGGCCTCCTCTATAGCGCCAATTTCCTTTTCCTTTTCCTCAATTTTTACCGAAATATTGGGTAAAATGGTAACATTTATAGGAAATCCCTGGCATGACTCACTTTCCTCGCCGACGATTTCACCAGAATATCTTATCTTAAAGTGTTCAAGTTCAAAATCACGATCCAATTTTCAAAAATCCCGTAAAATCTGGTTTAACGACTGTGAGCCGGATTGCGCCGCCACGAGCGACCACGTGACAAGCCGCGACATTACGTTTAACGACTGTGAGCCGGACTGCGCCGCCACGAGCGACCACGTGACAAGCCGCGACATTACGTTTAACGACTGTGAGCCGGACTGCGCCGCCACGAGCGACCACGTGACAAGCCGCGACATTACGTTTAACGACTGTGAGCCGGACTGCGCCGCCACGAGCGACCACGTGACAAGCCGCGACATTACGTTTAACGACTGTGAGCCGGACTGCGCCGCCACGAGCGACCACGTGACAAGCCGCGACATTACGTTTAACGACTGTGAGCCGGACTGCGCCGCCACGACCGACCACGTGACAAGCCGCGACATTACGTTTAACGACTGTGAGCCGGACTGCGCCGCCACGAGCGACCACGTGACAAGCCGCGACATTAAGTTTAACGACTGTGAGCCGGACTGCGCCGCCACGAGCGACCACGTGACAAGCCGCGACATTACGTTTAACGACTGTGAGCCGGACTGCGCCGCCACGAGCGACCACGTGACAAGCCGCGACATTACGTTTAACGACTGTGAGCCGGACTGCGCCGCCACGAGCGACCACGTGACAAGCCGCGACATTACGTTTAACGACTGTGAGCCGGACTGCGCCGCCACGAGCGACCACGTGACAAGCCGCGACATTACGTTTAACGACTGTGAGCCGGACTGCGCCGCCACGAGCGACCACGTGACAAGCCGCGACATTACGTTTAACGACTGTGAGCCGGACTGCGCCGCCACGAGCGACCACGTGACAAGCCGCGACATTACGTTTAACGACTGTGAGCCGGACTGCGCCGCCACGACCGACCACGTGACAAGCCGCGACATTACGTTTAACGACTGTGAGCCGGACTGCGCCGCCACGAGCGACCACGTGACAAGCCGCGACATTACGTTTAACGACTGTGAGCCGGACTGCGCCGCCACGAGCGACCACGTGACAAGCCGCGACATTACGTTTAACGACTGTGAGCCGGACTGCGCCGCCACGAGCGACCACGTGACAAGCCGCGACATTACGTTTAACGACTGTGAGCCGGACTGCGCCGCCACGAGCGACCACGTGACAAGCCGCGACATTACGATCGTATTAGAATCATGATGATTAGTTATATCGCCGTGGGGGGGGGGGGGGGGACCCTTTGGGGAAAATCGCAAATCTACCTATTATCATGAGGATTATCAGGAGGACAGGACGGACAGAAGGACATACAGAAGTACAGCAGAGGCTTGTAATAATAAGGCTAATATAACAGGCTCCTAAGGCGCCAAACGGGATCACCGTTTGGCGCCTTAGGATACGGAACCCTAAAAAGGGATAAAAATAACAAAACGTTTTATTAAGCAAAATGGTAGGCAGAGCCACAACCGCTGCGCCACAGAGGTCGTCAAGTATTAGCCTCTTCTAGATATTATCCATTATAATTTACATTTAATGTCGTGTCTATTGAATTTGTCTAAATTATTGAAATTCATGTAATAACATTGTTTTACAGAACAACAATAACAACACTCCTGCACTTTTAGATATGTCACCGTAAGATAGTCAAAACCGTTAGTTGATAAACTAACGCATTAGTTTATCAACCAACGCGTCATATAGTAAGCAGTACGCTACAGTTTACTATCTGTCGTGAGTTGACCAACCAACGAGAAAAAAAACGTTAGTTTAACAACTAACGGTTTTGACAATCTTACGGTGACAGATACATAATTAAAAAAAAGTAAAGCTTAAGAAAAAATTGACTTCAATACCGCCTATTTGATAGAAAACATACTATTACGTGTCTTCATTAATAAAAGAGTTCCCTGATTTCTCCATGAGTCCATCATGAGATCCTGACCGACTTTGATATACCTAGTCGGTCCATAAGTTCTGTCACAAATATTTTGCCGCATAGTAAATAATACCAAGTTTTATTTTATTTAATACTATATATTAAATACTGATAAATTAGAACGATTATTGGATTTAAATGCTTAAAGCCATATTACACAAATGCTAGTTTCTTAAGAGATTTTGCACTTTTTTACCCAATCAAAAATACGGACGTGATTCACTTTATCTTTTTTCCATGACTCTTAAAACCTTTCAAACTTACGTGAGATTTTAGTCAGAACCCTCCCTGAACCCGTTACCTTCATTTTGAAGCATAAGATAACTAAGTCTGGGTAAAACTAATTTTCATATTCACATTTTACGTAGTGTACTTGTTGCCCACAAGATCATTTTTATACGTTTTTCTGAAAACGTAAAAGTTCTCTTTGGGAGCAGTTGGAACTGAAAGCTAACAGAAAATCAAATGCTAGTTGTTAAGCATGGTCTAAAATCGAGGTTTCAGAATATAAAGAAAAACCTTGTTGGTTATCTGGAACACTGTTTTTTTATTAAATTTGTGGTAAGTGCTATTTTTGTCAGTTGCGGCGGGTTCGCAATTGTCTCAAGTTATAAGGTTTTTTGTCATATTGCGATAATCGTACAAAATGTATTGTATTGCAATTTGATTCGTATAAAATAAGCTTTTTAATCATGTATAATACGAATAAGAAAAAGTTTATTGCTGAGTTTTATCTATCAAAAACCTTGTGACAGAACTTAAGGACCGACTAGGTATTGTTGAGAAGCTCATCTGGTAGGTACGTCACCATCGCCATTCCATTTCACTATTATGCATTATGTCGAGTCTTCCTTAGTGACCAACCTTAATAAAGTTACCTGACGCAACCTGTAGGATACCTAGTACGGAGCAGTTCCGGTGGCCGTCTGTGCTCTTCATCATCAGTTGCACTTCGCAGTATGATGCTTCTCGAGAGTAACTACACGGTTTACTATAAAAATTACAAAAATCGCTATAGCCCTCGATTTCTCCAGGATCCCATCATCAGATCCTAACCTGATGAAAATGGGACCAATAGGAAGGTGAACCATTTCAAACAAAAAACTAATTTCATAATCGGTCCATCCGTCTTGGAAAAATCGATACAACCAATTGTAAACCACAGACGGTAGTGAAGCTTGAGTAAGCTTCACTTATCCTGAGATCGTTCCTTTCAGCTGGAAGAGCTGAAGTTTTAAACGAACGGCTGCCCCGCTTACGATGCAGATGCAGCGAGGAGGAATGCAGATGTTACTTGAGGCATGGAGGTGTTCGAATGGAGAAGCCATTTTTTCTCCTAATCTTTCTACCGAACTAGTTTTAACCACGATTATTTACGTGTGCATGTCTCGAGGTGTCTGCGTTGGTTTTGACGAGAATTATTTAAGAGGAATAGCAGATTATAGTGTATCGATTGCTCCCAAGGGCGCAAAATGCCGTATTTGGCGATCAATCTCCAAAGGAAATCGGCACCGCCGACCACCCAAATACGGCATTTTGCGCCCTTGGGAAGAATCGATATGTCACCGTAAGATAGTCAAATCCGTCAGTTGATCAACTAACGTTTTTTCTCTCTCGTAAGATGGTCAACTATCGACAGATCAACTAACGGTTAAAACTGTTAAATAGTAAACTGGTTTAAACGTGAATTGCAAACGAAATACCAGGGCAAATACTGCGGTAGCTTAGGTGAAGACTAGAGGGGGCGAGCACAGCGAAGCCCCCGAATAGTCTTCGTGTTAGGTTGAAATGTAAGAACAAAAGAAACCTAAATTCTATACACTGTCGGTCTGGTTTACTATCTGCCGATAGTTGATCGACTACCGCGTTAGTTTATCAACTAACGATTTTGACAATCTTACGGTGACATATACCTATACACTATTGCTATTATAGTGTTTCATAATTAACTTGGATCCCTCTACTTGTTTTTCTGCGTAGCTACGCTACCCCGACCCCCGCAGCGAATGAAGACTTTCTTTAAAGGATTTTCCATTCGGAAGCGCTAACAGCAAGCGCTAATGTTGTGAGACTGGATGCAATATGGAGTTTGGCACTCGTCAACAGCAGCTAGGATTAGGCTGTTCATTCCAGAATCAGGTTAATATATTCATTCATTGGCGAAATTGCAAGAGTAGTTTGTGCTGCAGAGTTAAGTAGTAGCTGGATAGTGAGGATTAAGGGTAAAAAGCTTAGCTTAGAATAGCTTTTAAAAGTTACATTTATTTAAAACGCTTTACATTATTTCTTCTAAGCTACGTTTTTATGATCATCACAGATCAGACGTTTTAAAATGTTTTTAATCTTAAATTCATACCATACGATTGCCACATATTTTCACTAATCTCTTTTTCACAATTTCTCTTCCTCATCATCACTAATCAGACAGGCAATCACAACCCTCTTTATCAGGAGATCCGAACCTTTTAGGAAATTGCTCATCAACGCCACGGCATCCACCTTGTACCATCTGCCGGCCCCGTAATGGACGGCCAAAACATAGGAAAGACGCCTACAACAAAACAGCGTACGACACCTATCCGACAGACAGACAGGCAGGTGGATCTGTAAGCTGTCTTCATGGCAGATTGATACGAATTCAATTTTGACCTCTTTATTTGCTATTTGCGTCCGTGGCCTGGCGGTACTCATACATCGGAAACGACCGTGGGGATAGCAACATCTGGCTGAGATGGGCACTGGATGAGTGTCCGTTTCTATGTGGCATTTAAATAAATAAATATAAAAAGATATTTTAGGACAATCTTACACAAATCGAACTAGGCCCATACTAAGCTCAACAAGCCTTGTGTTATAGGGACTAGACGGCAGGCGGCGATATATTTGATAGAGATAAGTACTTAAGTAAATACATAGAAAACATCCAAGACTAAGAAACAAATATTCATGCTCATCACACAAATATTTTCCCTTACCGGGATTCGAACTCTGGACCGTCAGCTTCGTAGGCAGGGTCACTACTCGCTAGGCTAAACCGCTCGACTTCCGTGTTTCGGATGACACACGCAGCAGGTCCCGGCTCTCAGAAGATCGAAACTCTCTGTTCCGGCTACTGTCGCTACTCGGTGCTAGTAGTCGTACAGCTGTGTCAGAGGCCCTGATACTGAAAGAGCAGCTTGATAACTCCTGACAGTTCAGTTGGTCACAAGCCCGACACCCCTCCATCAACCCGCACTGAGCCAGCGTGGCGGAGTATGGCTCAATCTTACTCGTATTCGGGTAAAAGGCTGGCACCTCGGTGGGGACATTATTACATATATTTATTTTATTTTAATATCTGCTATTTCATTTGTTGAGAGATAACGATCATCGGGGTTAATAATAATAATAGTAATAAAAATAATAATCGTTTATTGTAGGCATAAAAGCCCATAGAATAAATTACACAGTATGTCAACAATAAAATTAAATTAAAATTCAAATAAATCATTACAAAATAAAAATAAAAATAAAAATAAAAAAAAGCAACAGATAGTTAAGTATCATGGATGTTTGGCCCTTGTTTGTAAAAACCGTATTTGATTAATATTTTTACTCGACCAAGCCCAAAGGAGGGTTGATGATGGTTTTGACCTGTATGTATGTCCATATGGTCTCTCACACCCATCTAAACTTATTATCAGAATTTGACAAATGAGGTATCGATAGAAGCGTTGTAGTGTTATGCTACTTACATGCTATTCTTGCTTTTCATGCTTTTCAGCTGGATACTTGCTGAGCTGTAGTGTACAGTCTGATATTTGGTATCACCTTTATTTTCATAGGACCCTGTAACGTTTTAAACCATAAGAACACATTAACAAATCATTTTCGCTTTGTATTTTCACACTATCAGCTCTTCTAAATCGATAGCGAAGGGGTTTACCTTTGGTGACCTTGTATTTGGCTTTCTCCGAAACTCTGCAATCTCGGGCTTCGTGCGCGCTGGTGCGCTACCTTTTTATATTCATTGTTACTTCATTTACTTCATGGTTTTCTTGTTGTTTACCGTATTACGAGCCTGAAAGTAAAGTTTGACATTTGTTGAAGTCGTTGTTTATCTGGTTGTCATGGCAATGTCCATTCAAACTCGTTAGCGGTCTGATATGTTTGCTTCAATACTTTTACAAAAATACTTTTTCTCTCTTGGCCACTCACAAAAATTACGTTTAATTTAAATAATTTTTAGAACTCTCCAAAAAGGGTATAAAAGCGGAACATTTCTGAAATTCTGGAGTCTCACGTCAGCTTCTGAACTAGAAGAACCACCTAAAGGCCTTATCCCGGGGTCGCACTACCCCGGGATCCTGCAAGCCGTTCCTACAAACACGATCCTGCAAGCCGTTCCTACAAACCCGATCCTGCGAGCCGTTCATACAAACACGATCCTGCGAGCCGTTCCTACGAACGGGATCCTGCGAGCCGTTCCTACAACGGGATCCTGCGAGCCGATCCTACAACGGGATCCTGCGAGCCATAACTACATGTACGCCCGCTACCGTTCCTACAACGACGATTTCAACAACATCTACAACAACAAATACACCTGCATCCTGGTCATTAACCCCACAGGTCTCCTACTCTCCGTGTCCTCCGCTTCTTTTTTTTACTTAATTTGTATTTTATAAAAAACTTGTTCTCATTTCATCCATCCTCATCTTCGTATCATTTTTCTATAGTCTTCACTGTAAATAACTAATAAACTGTCACTACTAAATTCTATCCTGGTTGTTTTCTGTTAGGTTCTGGTTAGGTTAATATCGTTACACGACATCGTCTTGATCGTGTGTGTGTGACGTCGCAATCAAATCAATATGGCGCCTTCTAGAAGTCATAGACCGTCCGGTGGTTATAGTCGGGTATCCGTTTTTGAATTTATTGTCTCATTGTACGATTAACAATGCATAGGTACCTAACTACTCACTCCACCAAACTACTTATATACAAAAACTTGAACGCTGGGTTAGTTCACATATAAATATAACCAATGGATACGTATCTTAAAGTGGGTCATAGAACAGTAAGTAATTGGATTTGCCCCTTTTAAAGCAACTGATATCCACTCAAGAAATGCATCCGCTGAACTGAATCTAGAAGTTTCCATTAGCAAGTCAAACAAAGTGCTATCGATCGCTGTAACCAAAGTGCGATCGAATCTTATTGGCATTGCAAACTTCCACGATATAACTTTCTAATTTAACTCAAAAATGCTATTGGAGTGGGATGGAACTCGTTTTCAAACATAGCACTCCTGACGTTTTTAGCAAAACGAAAGGAAAAATTGATTGATGACTGATTACATAGTTTATATTGCACTACTAGTATGTACTACTAGTATTACTTATTATGTGGTTGTGGGTGTTTCATACTATGTTTTTCAACGCACTTGCCAGGAAAAAAAACAGACTTTTGTTAATAATTAACCACACAACGAAAACGTCAACAAATATTCATGGAAATTGACAAAATGGCGCGCTGGTTTTGTTCTTTCCGCACGCCACGTTAGCGTTGCGCGCGCAGGTGTAAATAAAGGCACTGGCAGAACCGCTAAACAGCCTATAAAAACAATGTTAGAAAATTTGCAAATTACGGTTAATATGTAGTGAAAATTGTTGTCCGCCATCTTCCGCAATTGACATGGCCAAGAGCTTCGTTAATCTGAGGACACATTCAAAGAGAAATGTTGTTGTTATCCTGTTTAACTATTCGTTGTTTTGGGGCCCCATCTTTCGCCACATTTCCGAGGAGTGCAGTATTAAAGTATTTTTCAATGCATTTGCTCGAAAAGATGCGTTTTCCAAGCAACCAAAATCGTGCGGAAGTACCACTTTTTTGCACTAGTGTATTTTACTCTTTTTTTATTACTTTAACTGCATCGGCAGCCCGACGATTTTTTTAAAATTATTTTAGTTATTTTTTACAATTAAGTCTATTTACATTATCATTAATATAAAAGTTACAAAAAAACTAATACTTCATTGAAACTTTAGATTAGTAACAAATAATAGCTATTGTTCATAAAACTACATTCCTGTGGCGGTCGCTAGGCTATTGCAACAGTGAGTGACAGTGCGGCACAGTCTTCAAATCTAGTTTTAAAGTATCTTAACTACTTTCTTCTTTGCTCTTTTGTACAGAAGAAAGTAGTTAAGTTTTCCACAAGCTTCAGAAACTGGTAACCAGCTTAAGCGCACTGTGTTAAAATTTCATAGCGCTCACGTGCAATAACCGCTTCCAATCCGGCTTCAGGTCAGGTCACAGCACCGCAACGGCTTTGTTAAAGGTCACGGATGATATCCAGTTCGCTATGGATAACAAAACAAGCACTGTTTTCGATTGCGGGCGATCACTCTCTGGAACTCGCTTCCCTGCACTATCAGAGATAGTCCATCTCTGCCCGTCTTTAAGAATCGTTTGAAGTAGACTTGCGCAAAGTGTGTCTTTATAGGGAGTAATCATATCTCATATCTATTGATTCGGTGACACATTATATCTCTATCATATCTCACTCATTCAAATCTATAGCTTCTCATAACGCTCCAACTCCCACTTATTTCTTACTCTTTTATCTCACAAGGCTCTTATATTTGTTTAATGAGTTGATGAGTTGGAAGAGTCTCTAAAAATAACCTACTCAATACAAAATATATAAACAAACTAATTGCAACAATTGCATTTTAATTTCACCATTTGAACTATGCCTTAACCAACTTACCTAGAGACCACTTTTTATTGCCCGCTTCGATCCGTTGATCACTTTTGCCTTGGCAGCGAACTGAGGCCTTCATAGCTTCTTCATACATTATTATGAACGTTATATCCCATAGATTTTTTATTGCTTTTCGAGCTTATTGCAATGCGATAAGATTCAAATCAATAAGCAAACTTTTGGAAACATTATGCCTATTATAGTATGACAAACACATACTCTTTCTCGCTCATCTTAATCCAACCGATAATAGCCGAAAAAACCCACGTGTTCGTTTCCGCGAATCTCGCTCTGGTGTACAGGTGAACGCACACTTATCCATGCTTATCCGGTCATGCGTGGCATGCGAGTGCGACAGAGCAACGCGCGAGAGCAGCGTGGTCGATTCCTTCGGCGCCGTCGACCCGTTCGGTGCGGTTAGTGTGTTCGCCTTCGCTATCGCTACTACTAGATATCCGGCTCAAATTTGGACCAAGGATTAAGGTGATAAGGTTGCTATTCGCCTAAAATTGACATTTAAGACTGACATACGTGTGGTTGGTTTGGTCAATTGTGTATTTGCCAACAAAATGTGGACCAAATGTAGACCAAATATTAAGGTGATAAGGTTGCTGTTTGACTAATAGTGACATTTTAAAACTGGAAGACGTCTGGTTTTGTTGGTTTGTTCTAACACAATTGTGTTTAGTGTAGCCTGGGCAGAGAGAGCGAGATTTGTTTGGGGAGTAAGATATGATTCATATCGCTGGGATATAACTAGGTTATGATGGACGTCAAGCGATATGTGTGTCATATTATATCTTACTCTCGAGTTACCCAAGTCTAGTTTGAAGGAGCATTATCTTTCTCTATCCTAGATTTGAGCTTTGTATATATTAGTTTATTTAGGTGTATTTATATTTTTATATAATATTTATGTACTTGTGTATGTAGTGTATCTAGCAGTTAGTTCAATAGTTCAGTAATCTTATCAGAGCACATAGGTCTATCCTGTATATTAAATTATTCTTATCAACCTTGGGTTTGCTGGAAGAGATCTCTATTTAGAGATAAGCATGCCTTTGTAGATGTCCTTTCTGTTTATTATATCTTATGTTGTTTTATGTGCAATAAATATATACGAAATATACGAAATAACACCGTAAGCGATAGTGTAAGCGGATTTGTGAGGTAATACGTCACTAAGCGCCCAATGAGCAATGCAAGGACTGACAGGTGCTAGGTTAACATGCAAATGAATGGTTTCGTAAAGAGACCAATAGCGATCTATCCATGAAACACTTAATACTACAGAAACATAACACATTTCTAGCCCCGTACTAGGAGCCGTATGTTGTGGGAACCAGCAACAGCGACGTCACAAAAACATAATCGTCAACGAATCAGGTTCTATTTTATTCCTCCCCGGCCGAGATTGTAACCCGGGACCTTACTGACTTAACATAGATAATTAAACAGGTAACATTAAAATAAAACATATATACCTATAGAAAGGAGAGCTCTGACCTGACTATCGCTTGCGAGTCAGAACCTAGGCCTCTACGCCACAGAGGCATATATTTTTGTATTTAATGTTTTGTGCTTTCGGTACGGATCCCTGAAAGTGACTGACGAGCCACCGAGGCGCATATTCTCCCAGTAAGCCTCTTTGTCGATTAGTCGACGGCAACTCTGGAAGAATACTGAAAAAACCGGCCAAGTGCGAGTCGGACTCGCGCACGGAGGGTTTCGTACCATGCTCAAAAAACTGTAGAGTCCTTAATTGTGCCCATTTAAACCATTCATTCTCTATAGTTTTTTTCTGTAATATCTATCTCTTTTTTATTTACATAGTGTTTAATATTTATGCTTCGGAACGCACAGGTTTTTTGTTGCGCGGATCGACCGCGAGTAATAGGGACATCACTAAGCGGAAACGGACCGCAGCTGTCACTCGTATTTTCCAAATTTTCAAAAATGTGGGGATCCTGCTGGTAGTCATCCGGAAGACCAGTCAGTAACTCTGGAGAGTTCGACATCCATTTCCGGAGCTCGTAACCTCCACCCCGTAAGAGCACAACTAGCTCGTCCCGTCGAGCGAGCGCCTCCTCTACGGAATCTGCACCGGTACAGATATCGTCCACGTAGAGATAAAACTGTTCACACTCTTCTTCAACCGGGTCCAACCGGCGTACCGTAGGTGGTTCCTCCACCTCCCAAAACTTCTGTATCACCTCCGAGAGTACAGAACCGAATAAGGGACTACGAGTCGCTAGGCGTGGGGCAGCCGGCATGACCGGACCCATTACCGCATAGCCCAGTCTGGTGTTGACCGAAACCAGACCAGTCGCCTGCAACACGTGGACACCTGGCACTAACAGGTATCCCAAGGCATCGACACCCAATAAAATGTCTACTGGGCCCGGAATATCGAACTCCGGGTCAGCCAGTGACAACCCAGCGACCAACTGTCGCACCGAGGGCGACAACCGTACGTGAGGGTGTGAGCCCATCACATTAGGCATGACTAATGCCGTGACCGTCAGATTCACCGATGAATCCACCCGTGACGAGAGAGTAATCCGACATACTCCCTTAACGGAACCGACTTCCGTGTTCCCAATTCCCCAAATGGAATGTGGATACTCCCTTACCGAAATGCCCAACCGTCTTACAAGGTTGCACGAGACTAAGCACCCCTGGGCCCCCGAGTCCAATAGTGCTCGTGCCACACAAGATTTGCCGTCCGAACTCCACGCTATCACCGAGGCGGTGGGGAGCATGACCGTCTGTGGAGTGGCGGCACCCTGTAAGTGGGCGGCGTGTCCCTAGCGGGAACCTCCGCGGGATCCGAACCCGCTGGGACCCCCGTCGGCCTGGTAACTCGGCTGCTGATATGCCACCGGTGGCATATCAGACCGTAGATACATCAGGGGGTCCCAACCCGCATAATAGGCCCCTCGCTGTCCCGGTACCCGACCATACCGGACTGCGAACGGTGTGCCCGGTGGCCACCGTGGGTGGAGTGGGGAGAGCGGATCCAACCTGGGGCGCTCTAGGAATGGGGGCGACATCCGACTGTTCGCCTCCCTGTTCGCCTCCCAGAGCGACGGGCAGGGTGGCGCAGAAGGTGGTGGGCTCCCAGCCTTCGCGCCACTCATAGGTGCCATCTGACACCCGCCCGTAACACGCGGTGAGCCAGCGGCCCGAAGTCCTCGCTGACTCTGGACAGCGGCGACCGAACAGCGGCCCGGAGGGGGACTGGGTCCGGCCCTGGTTGGGCCCTGTGACCGACCAACCTGAGTCCGGCCCTGGTGACCGTCCGAAGGGCCTGACCGGTTCAGGCACAACACGATGTGGTGCTTGCCACCGCAGCACTCACAGGGGGACGCCCGTGAGCACTCGCTCAGCGGGTGCGGCCCCAAACAACCGAAACACAATCGGTGGCGGAAGACCACCTTCCTGCGGGCAGCCACACCGAGCGCCTTAAAGTTGGCGCAACTGGTCACTTCATGACCGGCACTGTCGCAGTGCACACAGCCGTCACCCGACGGCGCGGCACTCAAAACGCCAAATTGTTTTGACCGCCCACCTCCCCGTGGGGGTGGGGGGCGCGGCCCCTCCCGCATCCGCGCGGGTTGGCGCTGCACACTAGCCTCCGAATCCAATGCGTCGCATCGCCTGCATTCACCCTCCAAAAAATCCGTTAATTGGACGAGCGTCGCGCCGAAAAGAAACGAGATGAAAAATTGGAGGTTATCTTTCTTTTCTCGTTTCGATACGAGTGACAGCTGCGGTCCGTTTCCGCTTAGTGATGTCCCGATTACTCGCGGTCGATCCGCGCAACAAAAAACCGGTGCGTTCCGAAGCATAAATATTAAACACATAGTATAAGTAAATTCCTATAATATGTAAATAAAAAATGACCAGTTGTTTTGGAGATAATAGGGGATTTTAACTAACAATTTCAAAATTATGAAAAAATGTCTCTGAGATCCGTGCAACAAGCCCTTTCTCTGACGGGCGTATTTCCGAAGCACTTGTAGAGTTTATGGAGTCTCCTTTTCCCGTGCGAGATTCAGCCATGCATCACGCCTTGGAAGGGAGATTTCTTTTTTCAAACCCAAACCTTAATCAGCCATGTACTCATTAGTTTAGATGATCATATTTGATTTATTTTTTATTTTTATCCATTTATGAGACTTGAGTAAGTGTTTTACTTGTAAAAGTGCATTATTTTTGCCTATTGGCAATAAAGTTTGGCAACAAATAATGATCACCAAAATATTTTTTCCTACCCAAAATGGATAAATGAACACCAGTTGCATAAAATATCAGGGCAAAATACTGCGGTAGCTTAGGTGAAGGGTAAAGGGGGTGAGCGAAGCGAAGCCCCCTTTATCCTTCGTGTTAGGTTGAACATGTAAGAACAACAAAAAATACTTAAAACATAAACTTAAGTACAAAAAACATAAAAAGAAGTTTGGTGATCATTTATCCAAACACAATTTGGTGGACATTTATCCATTCTGGCAATCATATCGAATTTATTGGTAGTAAAATAGGTGCGTTTTTGGTAATCGTTTAAACATAAGCCATAAAGTTTTTGAGTTTGGGTTTGACTTTAATATCTATTGTTTTTTGACGTGGCATTCTTGAGAGTATGCGTTAAATATCTTAGTTTTTTGAGATGTCTGCCAGGGTGACGTCTAGTTGGTTTGGTGGAGTTTCAGATGAATAACACTCTGTGTGTGGTCACAGGATTATTGAGGTTTTGTGTTGCCCGCACCGTGACGTCATTTTCGACGCCTTGACTAACTATCTTGAGCGTTTTACGCCGGAAATAAACAACGTCTCTAAAAAATGCAAACTAATAGTGTAAAGAATATTCTTATTATGAAATAATGCATTTTTGGAGTGAAAAAATGTACTAAGGTAGGGTATAAACTCATTTTTAAAATTTAGTTTAAGACTATTATTTAAGATTGATCTACTGGCTAAACATGGACACGGTTGGGCCTGTGCCAACCCGTATGGTAAAAGGTGTGAGGCTATGTTTGATTATTTGTTTAACAATGGGCTGTTAGTTTGCTTTCACATAATTATCATAATACCTTGGACACTATTTACACACATTGATCTAGCTCCAAACTAGGATTCCCTGTATCTTGGGTACTAGGCAACGATACACATACTTATATAGATAAAAATTATACTTAGATAGATAAACAACTAGGACTAGGGTACAAACATCCCTTCTAATCAAACAAATATTTGCCCCCACCGGGACTCGAGCCCGGGACCCTTGGTTTCGTAGGCAGGGTCCCTGCCGACTCGGCAATTCGGGTCGCTCAGCTCAAAAGGCAATTTCAAAATCTCCAGAGGTATCTTATTGTAGTAGAAAATGCACTAAGCCTTGAAAGCATTGCTAACCTTCGCGAGCCTAAACCGGGGCGCAACTAGTCTGTAATTATTACTTAGGTTATCATTATAGCGGTAGCTTGGAAAATATTTTTTACATTTTGCACCGGATTTGATTTTATGTACTAGTTATGTATTTATAATGAATGTAGCCCATTAATGTCCCCACTGAGGGGCATGGGTACCAGTAATATTGAGCCATACGCCACCACGCTGGCTTAGTGCGTGTTAGATGGAGGGGTGTCGGGCTTGTTGCCAACCCGACTGTCAGAAGTTATCAAGCTGCCCCATTAGGGCGTCTGACACAGATTTACGACTATTACCACCGAGTAGCGATAGTAGCCGGGACCTACAGCTTAAGGTGTTATCCGAAACATCGAAGCGTCCGAAACAAATGCCGCATAGATCGGACACCCAGCCGGTGCCAATCTCGGCCAGTTGTTGCTACCCCCACGATCGTTCCATAAGTGCGAATACCGCTAGATAGTACCAATACTCATCCATTTATTTCATCGTAATATAATAAGTTATGTTGCTCGGTTAATCCTCCATTGATCGGTGAAGAGCGTTTTTTTATCATTTCAATAACTATTCCAATCAAATATAAGCAGGCTTAAGGTGAAATTCTAAAACGGTGAAATGCCCAGCCTTGAGACAAACCAAACAACAACGTGGTGCATGCGTTTTTACCATTCGTGGTAGCCGAGGCATAGCCCATCTGTAGCCAAGGGGGTGACTCAAGTTTTCGCTAACTCAAATCTGCTGAAAACTGAAAAAATGTCACAAGTTTTCGCTAACTCAAATCTGCTGAAAACTGGAGAAGTGAAACAAGTTTTTCCCTTACTCAAATCTGCTGAAAACTGGAAAAGTTACACAAGTTTCTTGCTAACTCAAATCTACTAAAAACTGGAAAAGTGACTCAAGTTTTTCCCTATTTAAAATCTGCTGAATACTGGAAAAGTGACACAAGGTTTTCGCTAACTCAAATCTACTGAAAACTGGAGAGGGACAAAAGTTTTTCGCTAACTCAAATCTACTAAAAACTGGAGAGGGACAAAAGTTTTTCGCTAACTCAAATCTACTGAAAACTGGAGAGGGACAAAAGTTTTTCGCTAACTCGAATCTACTGAAAACTGCAAAAGTGACATAAGTTTTTCGCCAACTTAAATCTGCTGAAAACTGGAAAAGTGCACAAGTGTATCGCTAACTCAAATCTACTGAAAACTGGAAAAGTGCACAAGTTTATCGCTAACACAAATCTACTGAAAACTGGAAAAATGACACAAGTTTTTCGCCAACTCAAATCTGCTGAAAAATAGAAAAGTGACAAAAGTTTTTCGCGTGTGTCTGTGTCTTAGATCAAACGTAAACATATCAAAATGAACAAACTAATGGGACCGACGCTGGAGGCGACACTCCAGAGCTGTCGGATTCAAGGTTGTCAGTTTAGTGCCTTAGAGTTGGTGTTGACACCTGAAGAGTCGCACTGAATAAGTAATTCATTGGTTAGATAAGTCTTTTCTCAAATCTTGAAGGCGCGTTTTTCGAAAATGCTTTCTTAAAATTAGCCTGTCGTCCCCAATTCTCCTAAGTTGTTTTAGGCATTCTCACGTTAGCCACTACCATTACTTCTAGAGGGTTACAGCAACACGTTTTTCATAATATGGATAAACGCGTGTTCTACCCTGTGCATTTTAGATAAATGCTTGTGGGAGATCGGAATAATGAGGGTCTAATGGCATTTAATATTGCAGCTGGCTTTACAGATGATGTTATGAATAAAGTAGATGTTTTTCCGTCGTCCTTTTGGGGTTTTAGTGAGATATAACATTTTCGGCTGCTGTGAAGATTTTATCTTATAAGTATGTTGAGCCGATTGAGGGGCGTGACTTGGGTAAGTTTTTTCTCCAAATCGAGATATATTGAAATGGTCTGATAAAATATTCACACCGTGAATTTCCGTCTCCTCTTCTGTTAGTTTGTCGTTTTTCTTAGGGCTCCGTATCCGAAGGGTCCGTCAAATATGTTCGTGTATTTCGCGGCTCACATGATTGTAGTGGCGCCATTGGTTTGATAATATTATTTTCTTTTTATTTTATTATTTTTAGTGCTTAAGTTTTCTTGTACGATGCTGCCGCCGTCGGAGTAATGGAAGCCCATTCCTATAAGAGGTTCCCGCAAAAAGCACTCTGCATACCGTGGAGAGGAAAGAGGCTGATATAATAAACCATACGTTTTCTGGTAGTTTTTAGGGACATCAAAAGGATTGTTATTTGTTGAACAATTTGCTACTCAAATTGTTTCTTTTGTTGGGTTGGTGTGATTTGAAGTTTCGTTAGGTTATTTAAAAGATAGTCGCGAATAAGCAAGGGTGGCTTCAAGTAATACTGTGCAATACAATGCAGGAGAACTTTTTAAACCTTTTTTTACCTTGGACACTATTTACATACATTGATCTAGCCCCAAACTAAGATTTCGTGAATCTTGGGTACTAGACAACGATACACATACTTATATAAATAAATATTATACTTAGATAGATAAACAACCATGACTACGCTGGAGGCGACACTCCAGAGCTGTCGGATTCAAGGTTGTCAGTTTAGTGCCTTAGAGTTGGTGTTGACACCTGAAGAGTCGCACTGAATAAGTAATTCATTGGTTAGATAAGTCTTTTCTCAAATCTTGAAGGCGCGTTTTTCGAAAATGCTTTCTTAAAATTAGCCTGTCGTCCCCAATTCTCCTAAGTTGTTTTAGGCATTCTCACGTTAGCCACTACCATTACTTCTAGAGGGTTACAGCAACACGTTTTTCATAATATGGATAAACGCGTGTTCTACCCTGTGCATTTTAGATAAATGCTTGTGGGAGATCGGAATAATGAGGGTCTAATGGCATTTAATATTGCAGCTGGCTTTACAGATGATGTTATGAATAAAGTAGATGTTTTTCCGTCGTCCTTTTGGGGTTTTAGTGAGATATAACATTTTCGGCTGCTGTGAAGATTTTATCTTATAAGTATGTTGAGCCGATTGAGGGGCGTGACTTGGGTAAGTTTTTTTCGCCAAATCGAGATATATTGAAATGGTCTGATAAAATATTCACACCGTGAATTTCCGTCTCCTCTTCTGTTAGTTTGTCGTTTTTCTTAGGGCTCCGTATCCGAAGGGTCCGTCAAATATGTTCGTGTATTTCGCGGCTCACATGATTGTAGTGGCGCCATTGGTTTGATAATATTATTTTCTTTTTATTTTATTATTTTTAGTGCTTAAGTTTTCTTGTACGATGATACGGACCCCTTCGTGGGCGAGGCCGACCCGAAATTGACCGATTTTTTGGTTTCCGTGGCCCTAGGGGGACGGGCCTTTCGACGGATGGGGAAATCAAAAAGTTACTGTTGCTTTCTTTATGACAGTTTTCATATGGGAATGGTAGCTAATTATGTCTACCACTAAAGTAATGCAGTCGACAGCAGATAAATCTATATTGACTAAGCGAGTGAATCGTCTCCGTTCAGCTTGGGCAAAAATGCTTTCGTATGTCTGGTTTTCCAACCGGGTGTTCTCCTCATTGTTGCATTTCTCATCCGATTTTCGTGGAATTTTGTGAGTGGGTTCGATATCTATAGCCATTTTTATCGATTTAATTTTTGGTATATATTTAAAAACGGCGGTGAGATAAGCTTGAAAATGTAAAAAAACATTGCGGCCCAAACGGCTTAACAAATGAGGTGTCTTTGGATTCGTGGAGACCGTGAGAGTGACCTAAAGGCAATAGGTTGGATTTTACATCGCAACATGTAGTTATTGGTGCGGCTTGTTTCATATTCTATACAAGTGCATTCTTAAGTTCTATGTGGTATTGAAAGAAAATGTAGCCGGGTTATTTCCTTTAAATGGTTTTTATAAAAATTCCACTTGTTCATCCGATAAAATTCAAAAGGACCCCCTCCTTTGATGGGGTTTGATTGGTTGAAAAAAAATGAAAAATAAAAACGCAAATTTCCTGCGTCACTGGCGAGGTCGGCAGCTCACAGAGACACTAGTTTTCAAAATTATTTCTTGCTGTAGCGGCAAAGCGAAGCAAAGCCCCTTTTATCCTTCATATTAGGTCAAACATGCAAGAACAATAAATCCTTTCAAGGTTTTCACGTTGCTGTTTTTATATTTCTAGTCGCGCAATTAAATAGACAAAGTCAGTATTTCTAGTCGCGCTTATTCTTTGTCGCTATTCAGTAATTCAGTCAGAAAAAACCAGTATTTTGCTATGCAAAAACTGGATCCACAGTTATACGTTGAAATTATGTCCATTGTATAATGATAAACGATTTTCTGGCCGGGAACTATCAGAGTACGATGAACCCGGTGGTGGCGAGGACGCGCCACGGGCAGCTAGCACCACTATATTTAGGGTATATTTCACCCTTCCAGACACGCCCGCAATGTTAACAAATAGGTAACTCAACAAGTGGCTCGTTAGTGCTGTCACTCAAAAGGATAAATTCATAATACAACTTTGATTATAATGGTATTTAATTATTCATTCTACCATTTTTTCTGATACTCCGCTGGTTAAGATTCCTTTTTGGCACAATCGCGTATTGATAGAAGTAGAAGTGAGCGTTTTAAAGACGCACTGTTTCATAATACCTACCGTTTTCTCGTCTGGAACGCCAAAACTTATTTTCGGTTACAGCAATAGTGGTCTCTATTCATGACTAGTCCATCACATCAACATAACACATAACTTCATTTGAAGGAGTCGCTAATGCATGGTCGCAATATTTTCGTATTGAGAAAAACTTTCTCGACTCGTCACGGAAAAAATCGAAGATGAATACGAGTAATTGGAAAGAAATACACTAGCGTCTTATTTTATGAATTAAGAATCCGCCATCACCTCTTGTCAATTAGTCGTTTCAAAACACGCCAGTCAACTTCTTTCCTATCAACTCGTTGCGGCGAATAAACTTAAGTTAGAATTTTCATTAGTGATGTCGATATTTTACTGTGCCAGGAAAAATTGGCTGCAATCTCTCATAATGTTGCCATCGTCCTACTGATGAAATTCATTCATAAGGACGTTTATCTCAAACGAGGGTTGCCAGCGTATCCGGGGTCTCGAGCAGGTAAATGTAATCAAACGTTTTTCCGAGAATTTTTCCTCATTTCGAAGTGGGCGGGAGATTTTTCAGAGATTACGTTATGTCTGCACTCATCCCTTCATGTTTTGTTGACAAGAGTTGGACAGAGATGCTCAATATTAGTAGGTTAGGTACTATCTCAATTATTTTATTTTTTCGCTAGACGATTCGGAATATTTTTATACTATGACAGATTTTATCTTTCTCTCATCTCTCTTTTCACTTTCAGCTACCTCTCTCACTTTTTGTTTACTATAGCTGTGATAGCAAAGATGTCTTCTTACATTATATGGCCACTCTTTTATCGATGACAAGCACATGCTAGTCATTTTTAAGAAGGTTCTGGCAGAATATCACCGTTGCAGATTTTGCTGAGCCAGGACCTTTTCTCTTGTTGCAGTGCATGTTTTTGTTTATGTTTATTATTAAGATTGTTAAAACTAATTAATTATCTTTGTATTTTTGTGTCTAATGTAAATGTGTGTTGTAACAAGGAATAAAGTTACTATATATCTATCTTTCTGTCTATCCATCACGTTTTCTGCCGAATATCAGGTCTGTTCAATTGAGCAATAATAATAATAATGATGATGTAGACCATTAATGTCCCCACCGAGGGGCACAGGCCTTTACCCGGGTACGAGTAAGATTAAGCCATACTCCACCACGCTGGCTCAGTACGGGTTGATGGGGGGTTTTTTACGACCACGTAACGATAGTTGCCGGAACCTACAACTTAACGTGCCATCCGAAACACTGAACGTACGATAATGTACTTAAGATAAATTAATTATTTAATTGCTACATGGCCAGGAATCGAACCTGCATCTCCTGTGTGAGAAGCAAGCTTGAAACCCGTTGACCACTGAGCTCTTGAGCAAATGGTCCAAGTTCCGGCGTAGTAAGTTAATAAAAAAAATACAACCGAATTGAGAACCCCCTCCTTTTTTGAAGTCAGTTAAAAATAAGCGAGCTCCACCGTACATTTAGATAGAACTATTTCTTTTGAGTACCACATCCAAACTTTGTAAACTACATTTTGCTATCTTAACACTCAGGAGAATTAAAGATACACACATTTATATCATTGTGCGGTAGGACGGAACCCTCTGTGCGCGAGTCTGACTATCACTTAACCATTTATTGAAATTTGGCAACCTAGATAATCTCTGGTGCTTAACGTATAGGCCAAATTCCATGTATCAAAAGGGATCAAAAGTAGCTCGAAATGGTTCGTGTAATATAAATACAACAAGGCCGGTGCGTTGCCATTTTTTCCGAACTTGACTTTGATTCGAAATTTGAAAGTGTAACGGAAATCACATAAATCTTTCATCCACTTTTCAACTCGGAATCGCCGCTTGAGCTTGCGTTCAAAAGCTTTGTAAAAAGGGTATTAGTTATGTTAGTAAAAGTCGAGAGGCTAAAGAGTTTTCCGAGTCTCCCCCGGGGCGTCTCGTTGCGAGATTATCCCTCGACCCGGAGGCTAAATGTGAAATATGTGGAGCACATTATAAACCCAATATACTTATAGGTGAGTTATAACTCTTAGTTAGCTCTCTTACCGAAAGTTTTTAACATTTTAAGGTATATCGGACCATGGCTTGTTACATACCAGGATGGTAGCGGTTATAAAGCACCTATAAGCTGAATGGGGTACGGAAATTAACATGTATAGAAATGAAATGACACGATTAGCGATATCATCGTACTATATGTTATTGTCATCCTCCGAGCGTGAATACTTGGACTAGGTATGATGAAATAAATCAAAAATCATTTTTGTTTAAAAGTCTAGCAGGAATGTGGTGGTAACTTTGTAAGTAGATAGATACATGATGTATTTAATTCTGAAGTCATCAAAACTTAACTAACAAATAAACGAAAATGACTTGAAATCCGTCAGCTTTTATCCGCTAGCCATATGTTCTACTAGCAGTTAGCTGCGCTCGCGCAAAGTCGTGTAGAATTTGCCGGTCCATTCATACTTTAACCGCTTCCTCTATCAAACAAGCCTAACTTTCGCCGCCTCGAGCGGGAAAGTTCCCACAAACCTCAAGAGAGTAAATCGTATTTCAATCGGACTTACATAAAAATCTCCAAAACTATCGCATAACTCCCGCCCTCGATAGTTGCCAACTCCTTGGCGAGATTTTAGGGGTCCGTTGTCAAGAGGAACCCTATTGAACCATACAGTGCTTCACTCAGTCGATTTATGCGGTGTAGTGGAGCGATGCGGGATGTGTGAATTACCGCTACATCAGTGATGCCTCGCGCCACGACAACCGAGGGAACCTACTCAGTTTGAGCTGGCTATGGCTGTATTGTTAATATCATGTGGTGGTACGAAACCCTTCTTGTACCGTCCGACGCGCACTTCGTGGTTTTTACCAAGTCTTCTCGGATAGACCCGATATAGTGAATTATGTCCGCCACGTCTTCTGTCGGTTGAACGGCTGCGGCACACGTAGCGACTTTATTGGGGTACCCGAAGATTTTACGATCGCAGCATATTGTGTATTTGATGTATGTGATCGCTGATAAATGATAAACGCTGCGAGCTTATTGCTATAGTGCGACTAGACACCTCGCCTCATATCATCTATTAAGGCGAAGGGTTTCTGTATCTGGGGTCAGTTGTGGCACAATGCAAGTCAGTATTTTAACACACTTCACTTCAAAATAGAAGGATTATCAAAGTCAAGTTCGGTGCTTCTATACTAAAGAAACAAACGGAGATGCTCTGATTAGGTGAATGAAGAGTACAAATGAACAAATAGCTAAAAGACCTTGCACGAACGTCAAGTACTGAGCGTCAAATATTCTACGATCTCAAGTAGCTCTTTCATATGCGCGAATGAACTCCACTTTGCATCAGAAATGTAATAAAACTCTTTGAGCGACTGCGTTCAACTTGAACTGCACTTCACTAGGAGTATATGAAATTGTACATTCTGAGAGCATTTGAAAGTAATATAACTGTAGTATTTGTCAACACGGAAATGTGTTAAACTCTAAAAAGATCCTGATTCCTCGTAACATGTCACAATGTCATCAGATGTAGTTTGCTAAATGTGTCTTTCACCAGGATTGTGTGGTTGTGTATACCTCGATTTGAGGCCTATGCCCCTTGGTGGACAGTTAATAAGGGCATTGTTTTTCATTATTTATTTTATTGAATTATCACGCATAAACAAGCCTGGGCGCTTAGCAAGGCAGCAAACACATCCCAAAAACTATATTAGTCACGCAAGAAATGTATACAGAGGCGAAACGGCAGAGGAATAGACAGGTAATGAGAAATGAGACAATACTCGTGTACGTCACAGTTCATGCTGCCGCCGTCGGAGTAATGGAAGCCCATTCCTATAAGAGGTTCCCGCAAAAAGCACTCTGCATACCGTGGAGAGGAAAGAGGCTGATATAATAAACCATACGTTTTCTGGTAGTTTTTAGGGACATCAAAAGGATTGTTATTTGTTGAACAATTTGCTACTCAAATTGTTTCTTTTGTTGGGTTGGTGTGATTTGAAGTTTCGTTAGGTTACTTAAAAGATAGTCGCGAATAAGCAAGGGTGGCTTCAAGTAATACTGTGCAATACAATGCAGGAGAACTTTTTAAAACATTAATAACACCTTGGACACTATTTACACACATTGATCTAGCCCCAAACTAGGATTCCGTGAATCTTGGGTACTAGACAACGATACACATACTTATATAGATAAATATTATACTTAGATAGATAAACAACCCTGACTAGGGTACAAACATCCGTTCTCATCAAACAAATATTTGCCCCCACCGGGACTCGAACCCAGGACCATTGGCTTCGTAGGCAGGGTCTCTGCCGACTCGGTTATTCGGGTTGTCGAAATTTTATAATTTTATATATTTATATTTTCATAGATATTGTTGAAGCTTTTTGTTTGATGTGTTCGTAAAACGTCAACGCAAGTAAATAATTAGTATGCGAGGGTGGGTACGACGCAGGATACTCTAGGGTAACGGGTTTAAAACTACATCTGTTGGGTTCCATAAAAATAAAACCCATCTTCATCTTCAACACGCTGTACCGAGATCGTAAAGTTTGGAGCGCGGGTTTTAAAGCAATAAACGTAAAAGTTCAACTGCACCTAACTAGATGGCGACTCGCACCAAGTCCAGTGCCTCTCCATCTTGAGGAATGTTGTGTGGTGCCGTGACCAGGAAACACTGGACCAATATCAAGGCTGCTGTACGTTAACTAGTAGAAGCCACATCATAACACAAGTAAAATAAAGCTTTCTGTCAGATCAAAAGAATTTTCAAAGCAGTGAAGTGAAAGTCAATCTTTAAAAGTACTTTTCTTCCAACTACGCTGCAATTCTATCATACTTGCACTATATATTCATCACAAAGCGGCACTTTGATGCTTAAGAGCAGAATGTATGGAAATCCTTTACTGCACTGTTTTAGTTTTTTTTTAATCGTGCAACCAAAGTCGTTGCTCATGTCTAGTTATTAAAAGTAAAACCCTAGGTTTTTATTGGCTAACCTGACGGCCTTAAGGAGATACAGATGTAGTGAATAATCCTTTCCTTTCGTATTTTCTCGGAAATGTTCGTTTTTGTCTTACTACTTCACGCGCACTCAGTACCCGTCAAACGGGCAATTTGACATTTGACATTGATAAATAAAGTATACGATTTATTTGATACCTACACGTAATTTAATAATACAGTAATTCATAGACACATCGGCACCATTCGGGAGTTATCGTTGCTCCGAGTTTTGCCGATAGGAAAGGATTATTCACTACATCTGTACACAGTTTGCGTGTGAAGTGATGTCTGTGCTAGGCTTAAAAAAAACTGGCATGTTTAATTAAATAAAAAAGCGAGAAAGTAAACAGAGCTAATTTTCACTGAGAAATACGAGCGTGCAGTTGCTTAATTAATAATTTTATTATGAACATGGAATCTTCAATTGGGGAAAAAATTTACTATAGTTTAACCATTACCCTTATAATGTACGCCCTGTCATCTAGGAATTTCTGTCGAAATCACTTTCAATTTGACAAATCGACCAATCAGAACACGACTGTGTTTTTGTGTGTGTTTGTTACGCGACTACTCCATCAATTATGAACCGATTTTGATGATTCTTATTTTGATTGGTACGTCATACTTTGGAGGTGGTTCAATACAAATTTTATCAAAATTGAATTAGCGCATTTTGAAAAAATCGTCAAACACAAAAAATATATACACAGCTGACGTTTTGGTTTGTGGTTCCGTGCCGCAAAAGTTTTGATGAGGACTTTTCATGTACACAGACTTCATTCGCATCACAAGCGGGGAGGGTCAAATAGGGCTTGAACTTGAAGTCGGTGTTTTTAAAGTTTTTAACTTGGTGAATTATGATTGATCGATTTGTCATTTTGAAAGGGATTCTCATAGAAATTTCCATATGTCAGAATATAATAATATGCGCACAGTTCAATCGCGCGCACTGTCCTCGTCACCCCACGTCATACTTAGCTCTATCGGTGCTTTCTCAAACTGGAGCATTGACTTCCTGCCTTCCTGGCTTCACGTGGACACAATATTGCCTCAAATACCCCGAATGTGAAAAGGCGTGTTGATGTTTGTTAAGGCGTATGTTTGTGTTCGGGTTTCCGTACCCGAAGGGTGCCAAAAGGGACCCTGCTCTGTCTCCGCTGTCTGTCCGTCCGCCTGTCTGTCACCAGGCTGAAATTTTCACAGAGGGTGTATTTCTATGGCAGCTTTAACAACATGTAATGAAACATATGGGTTTTTATGAATTAAAAGTAGTACCCGTACAAGATATTATTTGTATGGCCATTTTCTTAGGCATTTAGTTTTATTTGTCTTCCCGTGAACTGAACTGGAATCTCGCAATCTTATCGGAAAATATATTTAATAGCGGGTATCGAGTTTTGTGCTTAGTTATTTGTCATTATACGTTTAATAATTGCTTATTCGAATAATATTAAGATTTTTATCATATTTGTTTAAATTTCTGTAAATAAGTTACTCAGTTTCTATCCACTTCCGGTTTCAATGATCAAAGAGTTTCGTTAACCTGAGTACATAGTTTAATACTTACATACTACATACAAAAAAATATTTTTCAATGTTCCGATGTCCGGTCTTGAATGTACTTTAAATTAAATTAAAAAGATACACTCGTACAAAAGACTGTCGTTTTACGTTTTTCTGTGTGTGTGTATGTGTGTGTGTTCTTCTCAAGTTTTACTATCAGTATAAAGATGCTTCAAGTTACAGAATAAAGCCTGTAGTTAACATCTAACTCAGTCACTTGTGTCGACACAATATGAGCACCCAATCTCGTCAAGTTTACGGCGCTCTTTACTCACACTTCGGCCCGAGTCATTAAGTTACTCAAACAGCACACTCATTAAGTACTAAGTTACGATGGTATCGGGGCGAGAGCACTAATTAAGCACCTTCACAAAGTCAGGGACAGTCTGGCTGGCTTTTGAGGATTTGCTGCTCTCTTCATTTCAAAGTAATTTTGTACTTAATCAAAGAGATTTTTGGTGCGAGTTTTGCATTCCTTCCTACGAGTCGTGATTTCATAAATAGGCATTTCTATACCATTATGGGCACCCACATTATTTATATATTTTTTTTACATATAATAGAATTACTCGTACTGATTTATTGAAAACGTTTATTTGGTATAGGCTTGTAAATATAAGTAGTCAATACCTATATTTACAGAAAGGGGCGATTGTACTAATTTGGAGTCTTATCACAAAAAAATAAACTTAAACAAAAATATATCAGATTTGACGTTTGTTTTGAGGTTAAACTAGTAACACGGTTACTCCCTCTTTCGTATCTGCGGCGATGGGTAAGCCCTCTGTCATGCAAAAACTGTGTCTCTACCACCCCGTATGGGAAAAGGCGTGACGCCTTTTTTTGTTGGACTCTTCATCCACTCAGTTTAACGAGATGACACTTATCACGCCACCGACACAAAATATCAACTTTACAACCCAACTAGCACGCGGTTTTTCCATTTGCGAGTGAAGATTTAGTACCGTTTGAAGAGCTCTTCTCTGAGAGCTGGATGGCGCTCGAAGATTTAATGTCCTTAAAACTGAACTTAATTGCTAGCAGTAAACAGTATTTATGAAGTTAATAAAAATGCCGGAAAACTGTTGGAAAATATTTATTCTATACTGAGGCGGCAATAGACTAGCCCTTGTAATGTTGTTAATTTTCGTGGCCTTGGCTTTTATTCAAGTCTTATTTTCAACCCCAAGGTCGTTGAGGAGCCTCTTCAGTTTTGCTGTTGCCATGAAAGCCCTTCAAAGGTTATGTCTGTGTCTTTTCAGTTTAGGGTTAAATAAAATATACCTAAGCATGTAATTAAAACAGTTTATTAGAAAACTAAATTAGACTATTGCAGAACTGACTGAACGTTGAGAATCACCTCTGCCGCCCGATTCGATAGTTGATGATACGATGTGTTAATTTTGCATCACATCTATTCGACATGAGTTCGTTTATTTCCGGTAAACAGGGAGCAAATTGCCCCTTAACCTCTTGAATACCACCGGCGCCACTTTTCCGTTGTAGGTTTATTATTTTATTACCATGGCATAAGGTTCAAAATGGCGACTTGTCCCAACTACCCTCGGCTTTTGAGATGGACACAAAGACACTTTTGTGTTGCCATTACCGAGGACATGATTCTGTTTCACTACATTCTAATTGACGTCTCCAAACACCAATTAAATTAAAAATTTAAAACACCCCATCGCAGTATTACTAACTATAAATATTGTATTAAAATTTGTCCACGTTAGACCGCTATTCCGCATTAAGCTGAGAACTGTCAAACTACTGAGCCGATTTTAATAAAACATATGTAAGATTTTAAAACTTATAACAACCCGCTTTTTCGTCATCTCTGACTTGTACCATATCACCAATATCCGTCCTCCCGTTTTATCGCTAGGGTGCCACAGATAGACACACAAACAGACACACCCTCATACACACACACCCTCACACACATACCCTCAAACACACACACACACACAGACAGATAAACGCCTCAAACCTATTTTGATAAATCATAGCTTAGAACCATCGCAGGGAAATATACTATAATTTACAAAAAACCGCATTAAAATCCGTCCACCCGTTTAAGCTCTGTTTGTGACACACTCATACAACAGACACGTATACAAACAGACAGTTGTGTATGTGTTGTAACGTCGAGGGTTGATAAAAAAATAAGTTTTCTCACATGCTCGGAAATGTTCGGTATTTTGTTTGTGCCTAATTTTAGTCCGCCCAAAATTAAAAAGTTAAAAGTCTTATTTATTATATGTACTCCTCGGAGTATAATAACCCAACCCAACCCAACCCATTATTTCCTGCTGCGTTTTCTTTTTTAATAATCTGACAGTCAGTTTCATATTAATTCTGTAAGACTTGGGAACATTTGCGTTCAGCCAAGCAACCCGCTCGTTTTTCAACACAGTGCGTGTGTTTTACTTTTTTTATCACGCTTTTATTAGCTTCACCTGTATGTTTGTTTGTTTGTATGTAACCGACTCCTTTGGACTCGATTTTGACCCACTTTAAACGGACAGATTCAATTCAAACTTTGTACACTTATCAAGAATCAGCGACAATGACAATAGGATCGCCAGGATTAATTAATTTCTCATTTGTCATTTTCCAAAATTGAAACGTATTTGGGGGATTGACAAAACAGTCTACTTACTTTCCGGCTCGCGCACTCGAACTAAAAGATGAAAAATAAATATAGTTTAAAAAAACTAAAAAACACGCTTTTAAAGCACTTCGAACAAAAAAGTTAAAAATAATTTTTAATATAACCTTAAAACAATAATGAATAAAAAATACTATTATTATTGTGAAACAAAAAGCGTCGGGCGCTCGATGTACGAAACATATGGAACAAAGCGCCCGACGCTTTTTGTTTCACAATAATAATAGTATTTTTTATTCATTATTGTTTTAAGGTTATATTAAAAATTATTTTTAACTTTTTTGTTCGAAGTGCTTTAAAAGCGTGTTTTTTAGTTTTTTTAAACTATATTTTTATTTCTTCTTATTAAATAATCTATGGTTGGAAACAGAATATTTCTAAGTCAATAGTCAATAGTCAAAGTAGTTTATTACTGTAGATATTTACATATACTTAGCAAACGTCATTTTTTGCCTCTTCTCTACATTGGACCACTGTGGGAGAAGAAGTAATGAAATAGGTGGCAATTGCAGTTGATAGTGCGTTGATTTATTTAATGAAATTACATTTTAAATTCAAGTAAAATGAGTTCGAGTGATAAAAGTTGCTTAGATATTGATGGCACTCCGCCTAACTTGAAGGCGGAAGCGAACTTAGTAATGCAAAACTTGCTGCCCGCTTAGTCAAGAGATAAATATAATCGAGTTTACGAGCAATTTATGCAATGGAAGGCAAACAAAAATGCAAACACATTTGTATTATTTTCTCACAATGTTTGAGAAAAGCACTATATATACTTATATACCACCTCGTCAGGCAAACCCTTACTTTCTGAGCCTCGGCAATAATGTACTATTGTAGTAAAGTTGTTGTAAAGTTTTTTTACAGTCAGCTCAGAGTAAATAAACACAACATTGCATTTGTCAGTTCCAATGAACAACGAAAGCGATATCAAAACATTGACCAAATAAAAAAGATGTTTAAATTCATTTGCTGATATTTTTCAAAAAAAAATATTGTTCCTCGAGTAGATACTATGGAAACGAGAATTTAACACCAGATCATATTGTAACAGCAGCTGTTCTATATGTTTAATTAAACGGAAGAAATGGCGGCCATTGTGTTTATGTCGTGAATTCCTTGTGAATAATTAGACGGATTGAGAGTTTCGGCCATGTTTCGGCCGTGTTTCGGCCATGTTTCGGCCATGTTTCGGCCATGTTTCGGCCGTCCGGGTCCGGGTCGCGGGTGTTTTTCAAACTGTCCAATTACGCTACGGTTAGCTTATTTGAAATGTAAGCGCTGACATTCATTACAAAGGAAGTTTCTTAGAAAGAATAAAAAAAACACGAACTTGATATAACTAGGTGAATATTTTTAATTCGTTCGGTGCCTATAAGTGACACATAAAATTATATCCACTGAGCTTAGTCTCTAACTATCTAGAACTAGTGGCTCTGTAGTGTTAAATATTCCCCCCCCCCCCCCCCCCCCCTCACACTCCCGAAACCCTTGAACCTTATAAAACAAATGAAATTATTATAAATACAAATATTCTGACTACATTTTCTTTCAATACCACATTCATACTTACGAATGCACCTGGTTACGTACATGGAGTACGAAAGAAGCACCGATAACTTTGTAAACTACATTTTGCTATCTAAAATTCAACCTATCGAATATTCACAAAAAAAAAATTTTTAGGATCTCCACAAATCCAACAACACCTCATTTGTGAAAATCTATCAAGCCGTTTGGGCTGTAGCGGTTTTAAAGAACCTTCAACCCCATATCCCCAAAGGCCATTTTGTAAAATTACCAAAACTGAATCGACAAAACAAAATATCGAACCTGCGCACAAAAATTGAGGACAACAACCGGACACACATCCGGACATACGAAAGCATTTTTGCCCAATCCTGAAACGGAGACGCTTCGCGCGGTCGGTCAAATATGAGATCTTTTCAGAGACCCTGAGAAAATATTTTTGTTTTCCTTGTGAAAGTTCACATAAATTTTACACGGTATTTTGTGCTTAAAAATTGAGATTGCATCGAATATCCGGATAAACCCTATCTGACAGAAAAATCATGAATTTTCTCCGTAACATCGCGATTTATTCGTCGCATGATTATGCATGTCCCTTGCCTGTCCATACAATGTAAAGCAGGCCATTAATATTGCAGAAGTTCACGTTGAATTGACCCCAATCTCTGACTAAATTAATTTACTCTGGTCAGTTGCTCGTATTCCGACACTGGCCAGGTGGCGTTACTTTCTATGCAAAACTTGTCGATTTATGCGCGAGATTCACTAAACTCAGTCGATAGAATGACTTCGACGCCATCTCCAACCATCCATCTCAGTCATGCATCTCATGATTCAGGGTTCGATTCTCGGCCTAGGAAGTGACAAACAGACATTTTGTTGGGTCCTAGTGACATTAGGATGTTACTGTATCACATACTCGTAGTTAGATAGAATGTATATTGACTAGCTATAGAGGAATAAACATTCCTGACCCCACAAGGGAATGCTCTTAGCTATTCTATAGGTACAGAAAACGAAACAGTAAATAAAAGCTCTAGTACAGTAGGGTAACCACTTCATTTCTTACTTATTCTTCGCATTTTGTGAAGACGTCGTTCAAAGACATAGAAAGGAGTTTTAAAGTTTTTTTTCCTTCGTGGCCGCCTCCATGGAGGTTTAACTCGGAAAAGTTTGTGACTCCCGCAACAAGTAGGGTAATGCATTTTGCCGCATTGTTTGCCCCTTTTTTTCTTTTTCCCACCGCAACGCAACGGACGGCGGTTTGCGGTCGCTGCAAAAGTGGGCAGAATGCTTTTTGTCGAAAAACTTTGGTGTGGTTGGCACTTTAAAAAAGATGGAAAAAAACTGGAATCTTTGTTTTTGTCTTGGAATAAATGTGTTGCTGGGATCCACCAGCGCTGGCATTGCACTTAAAATTATTATGTAACAAGTTGTGGTAACCGGAACAAGTAAAGCACAGAGTTGCATAAAAAGTATCATTCTTTACAGAGAGAATATTTCCCTGGTTACATCTTCAAAGTGCGCCTTATGCAAGTGGTTATTAATATCAACGTAAGTCGCGTAGTGAAGAAGGGATGATTAGTGACACTTGATTGGATTTAAAACGAATGTAAAATAAGACCGGAGAGAGATAAAGGCTTGCTGTGTTCATCATGTTTCGAATTGGGTATTATTATGTTTTTTTTTTAAGCTAGTCAGAGATTTATGTAGAGTTACTTTTCAGGGTTCAGTACCATATTCGTTGTCCGTCCGTCCGTCTGTCAAGACGCTTTTCACGATATCAAGTTGGAATGAATACCACTTATTCGGGTCTGTGGTCTGATGAGTTGTGCAAAATTAAACTTATAGTCAACGCAATCAAATATGGCACAATTTTGATGAAATTGCTTGCTATTCATAAGGGAATCAAAACCTATAGGATGCCTCCCGTTGATCTAAAGTCATGAAATTTTCAAGGTCTTATAGCACAAATAAACGGAAGAACCCGCAAACTGTAAATGTCTCTCTGTTTGCCTGCCTGTCCGTCTCTCTGTCCTCATTTTCTCAGGACCACGAGGAGGTATCAAGTTGAAATTAAAATAGATCACTCTGGTCTGCCATCTCCTGAAGTTGAGAAAAAATTAAAGTTATGAAAAAAAAAATGAAAATGGTGTTGAAGTCAATATTTTTAATAATTTACAGGATACTTCCCGTTGACCTAAAATCATGAGATTTGGCACGAAGGAAGGAAAAATTGTGAAAACCGAAAATTTGTGCTTCCTTCACAAAAGTATGCTATTCGTGCGGAACCCTCGATGCGCGAATCAACTCGCACTCGGCTGTTTTTTTTAATTCGCTTACTTTTTACCGTGAGAAGAAATTAAAACAATTTATTCCTTGACGATATCACATAGGCTGTGTTGCTAGACCAAACAAATTAACAGATATGCCTCTCATAATGTAGATCTCTGTTAAATTTCTGCGAAGCAATTTATTATCGCTGCTTTTACGTTTTTAATTTTCTGGCTTGGCCATATCATCCCCGATTAAGGATGTACAAATCCCACTCAGAATGAATTGCGCAAATCAAGGAAAAATAACTCGGACACTCTAAAAGGGATCCCTTTTGAATCCAATTTTATTGAGGCCCCTTTAATGGGCTTAAAGAAAAATTAATTGACTCCAGTTGGTAACGAGGCGCCATTCCAAATGAAAAATGGCCGCCCCATGTCCGCTTCTGTGGGGGCTTTTGAAACATTCACGCTTGTGAGATATTACTCGCATTTCATATCTCTTATATACACATTACGTACCGAGCGTCGCACCAATTCCATTTTAAACATTAACATTTATATGTCTTCATGCACATTCATCACTTCTGGCCCCCCACCAGAATACCCTGTGTCGTAGGAACCAGATGCAGTATGTCACAAACCCAAGATCCGGGGCTTCTATATTCTTCACTGACGGGAATTACAACCCCCTCGATTGTGAGACACAAACGCCATCGAAGTCATCATGTATCTATGATCTCCTTTACAATCAATCAATCAATCAGAATTTATTTATACCAATCCAATGAAGAGAAGTGGCAAGAAATTACATTTGCTTAAATACTGTTGATATTTAAGCAAACGTAATTTTTTGCCACTTCTCTTCATTGAACCACTGTGGGAGAAGTAGAGCGAAGGAACGCCCACAGATTGAGTTTAAAATCTCTTTAAAAAATTGGTTGTGTTTAATAATATAATTATTACAATATTCATTATTATAAAAAATAAGCAGGAGCTTCGTGGTCGTGGTTTCACTCTTGCTTCTTACACAGGAGATGCAGGTTCGATTCCTGACCAAGTGTACTAATGAGATAATTAATTTATCTTAACTACATAATACGGACGTTCTTACAGTGATGGAAAACATCGTGAGGAAACCTTCATTACTCCATAGCTGCGGCGATGGGCTAGCCCCCTGTCACGCAAAATGGAGTATTGAATAACTGGCTAAAATTGGACACAATTGCGCCTCTGCCTCTGTATGGCAAAAGGCGTGACGCTATGTTATGTTAAGCAGGAATAAATAATTACAAAATTATTAACAGCAAGTTCTGTGTTGAGTTAGATTTCTTTAAAAAGTTATTTTAGGGAGTCTGATGGTTAGATGGTCACCTTTTTTTGCCCATTCGGGGTGGCAGTCGTTCAGTTGTGGTCCATGTTTTGCCAGCACACAATTATAAATTGCTCGAATAACTCTTTTCTGTAATATAAAAATAGTTTGAATATCCGTTGCTTTCCCCTATAACAACATACCATAGGACATCACACTATGAAAGTAACTAAAAGAGACTAGCCTAGATGTAGCCACATCCGTGTTTTGTCTGATGTTCTTAACAGCGTAAGCCGCAGAACTTAACCTACCAGCTAATTTATGTAGGTATATGGACTCCGTTTGGGGTTCACTGAGTTTGTTTCAGAAGGTCCTTGGAGTTTAATAATTAATGTGATTCGTTCTCTATTTCAGGTATGAAAGGCCCTCTTCAATTTACATTGGGATCAACGTGGTAGTAAATGACGCTGGTAAGTTACGTGTAGCTTATAGGCCTTGGTCTCCTATTTGCAGAATCACGTGGTATCCCGCGTCACGATGCGTACTGGAGAAATGTACTGGTGTGGTATGGTATTTCAATCGTCGGCGTCGTAGTATTTATGTCATACAAACGTTGACGCTGAAGGCGGTTGTCGCGTACAGCGTAAAATAGGAGACGAATGCCTTAGCCGGCTGAATGAGGTAGTCTTCAACTGGCTAAACAGTGACAATCCGTATGAGAAAAGCCGTGACGCTCATATGCACGACTAACACGGTCACATTGGCTGTGTAACTCGCTGGAATGCAAAATCTTAAAATGACGTCACGAACTCTGGTGCAGAGTAAACGTAGTGATTCTTTTTGGAGCACAGTTATTGGGAACGTATTTGAAACTTGTTTGTTTAGTGACTCATCCGCAAACATCGTTCCCGTCCCCGCTCCTAAACTACCATTAATTTTAACACGAAAACCTCTGCGCGACGCAGTTTTGAGAACTTTCCCCATATTTTTAAACTCGAGGAACTTCAGCCGACGACGACGAGATAAACAAACCTGTCACCTGCCGTCGACTGCCACTAGTGCTGAGAATATTCCGCCCCGGCCGCTCTCTAGTGGGCGATTTATCTGAATTATTCCGCCCTAAGGTTTCCCTGTACCGTACTGTTTGTGTACTAGAACGGTTAACATACGAATTAACTATTTAATGACCTTGCCACAGCTGTGTCTCTGCCACCCCGAATTAGAATAGGCCTGACGCTGTGTATGTTTTGTGCATGCTGCTAGATTCTCATATGCATAAAATGGTCATCCTTCTGGTTCCGGTTGCACCAAAATGATTCCCGCTTAGTTTATCTACAAGCGACGGTATCAATGGCAATATATGGGTTTGGTATTTGCATGTTGATGATAGGAATTTGGTGAGAGACCTATGCTAAATGTTTTCGTGACAGTATTTGAATACAGTTAAAACCTGGCATTTATTGGGAATGGTTGCCTGAAATTGTGATTCTCAACTGATGGAATTTAGTTGTTTCGAATAAGTTAGCGATATATTTCAACTGAATTGCTTAATCTGCCGACCACTGCCTAACCTACACGTATCACCGTATCAGCCTACCTTTGCTACGTGACTACTCTAATACTTTCCAATTAACTCGCGCCAATATCTCTGAAGCGAGACGGAAATATCCCAGCTCAGGGTGAAAGGGATGGACTGCCATGAATTCAGCTCATGTGCGAACTATTCATCTGTGGGAACGTTGCCGTCTTACAGATTTAATAAAGCTACTCTTGTGCGGCTTAGGAATATGACAGGGTAAGCTCTGGGAGTATAGAAGAGAGGGGGTGGGATTGTGACTTACTTTGTGTTGAGGTGGCTGCCGGGGACTATATGCATTCTGTCAAACATAAATCAACATTAACGTAGCGTCACACCTTTTCCCATACGGGGTCGCCGAGACACAGGTTCGCCCATGTTTCACCAGTTATTCAATTCTTAAAGTAACGAACATTTGCTGTCCAAATAGTTCATTTGTGGATATTGTAAATATAATTGTGGGAAATCATTAAAACATTAGTCGGAACGATTTGAATATAAGTGTTGAAACACTTCTAGACTTACATGGTAGGATGAAATGAAAATTTATAATAAGCAATTTTCCATATGCCTGTAATTTGACCGAAGAACAAAACAAATCGGTGCATAAAATGAATATTCATTTATTTAATTTAACGTGTCGTCAGAGATGCTATTTTATATTTTGACATGAATAATTTTATTCATAACTTTAATCTGACTCAGGCTACGTTGTACCTTGTCTAATAAATATAGAAAATTAGTAGCAACATTGTTAGGTTATAATATATGCGACGCAGCTACAGTTAGTTTTACCAAGTTCAACTTGACATCAGCTGTTTTTATTGAACAGACTTGTCAGAAACCTGCTTATGTTAAGGGTAAGATGAGCTATTGGGAATTCACCTGTTATAATATATTGCATGCAACATTGGAATTTGTTCCAAGTAATTTAAATTAGTTCATAAGAAAATAGAGGAAATCTCTAGCATACAAGAGCCACTAAATATGTCAAAGGGTACGCCACTTAAATATTACCCATCAAAATATGCAGGGGATGCCTGGCAAAGAAATTGTATTATAATTGTTTCTATAAAAATCTGACATCGATGTTATTTCTATTACAGAACACTGGCTAAAGGAATATAATTGACTGATGTAGTGTTGTTTGCTGATGATACTTTACTGGTCTTTAAAATTTAAAGACAAAAAGAAGATTTTGATGATGTTAATGGTGTATTGTCTTTAACCTTGAATTGGTTCGCAGTTAATAATTTATGGTTAAACGCTGGTAAAACCAAGTGTATCAAATTCTCATTTTCAAATGTCAGGCAAGTTGAGACCAGATTAGTGTTAGACAGCTACACGTTAGAATGAGTAAATGATACAAAGTTTCTTGGAATAACCATTGACAGCAAATTGCAGTGGGGACGCCACATAGAGAAATTAGCGGGTAAATTAAGTTCTGCGGCTTGCGCTGTTAGGAACATCAGACAAAACACGGATGTGGCTACATATAGGCTAGTATATTTTAGTTACTTTTATAGTGTTTGTTGTGGGGGAAAGCAGCGGATATTCAAACTTTTTTGATTTTACAGAACAGACTCCTTATGAGAGTTTTTTAAAGAAATTGACATACTAACTGTAGCTAGTAAATTTATTTTCCTTACCTTACCACCTTACAACATTTTCCAAGCTTAGCGATAGCTTTAATGATAACCTAAGTATTAATCACAGACTAGTTGCGCCCCGGTTTAGGCTCGCGAAGGTTAGCAATGCTTTCAAGGCTTCGTGCATTCTCTATTACAATATGATACCTCTGGAGATTTTGAAATTGCCATTTGAGCTGAGCGACCCGAATTGCCGAGTCGGCAGTGACCCTGCCTACGAAACCAAGGGTCCCGGGCTCGAGTCCCGGTGGGGGAAAATATTTGTTTGATGAGAAGGGATGTTTGTACCCTAGTCATGGTTGTTTATCTATCTAAGTATAATATTTATCTAAGTACTAGATGACCCGCTCTCGCTTCGCTGCGGGTAGCTCTACCCCTACTTTACCCTTACCTATCCCTACCCTAACCTACCCCTACCCCTAACCAACCCCTACCCAACCCCTACCCTACCCTACCCCTACCCAACCACTACCCTACCACTACCCTACCCTTTCCCTACCCTACCCTACCCTAACCCTACCCTACCCCTGCCCTACCCTACCCTACCCTACCCTACCCTACCCCTACCCTACCCCTACCCTTACCCCTACCCTACCCTACCCTACCCCTGCCCTACCCCACCCTACCCTACCCCTACCCTACCCCTACCCTACCCCTACCCTACCCCTACCCTACTCCTACCCTACCCTACCCATACGCTATCCTACCCTACTTTTAAACCTTCCCTGGTCTACAACAAACATTTCAAAACCAAAATCAGCTAAATCGGCCCAGCCGTTCTCGAGTTTTAGCGAGACTAACGAACAGCGATTAATTTTTATATATATATAGATGTGTATCGTTGTCTATTACTCAAGAATCAGGGAATCCTAGTTTGGGGCTAGATCAATGTGTGTAAATAGTTTCCAACGTATTATTATTATATAGCTATTTAAAAAGCATGTTAAAGTGACTGTCGAAAAAGGGATATTACAATGTTCCAGATTACCTTAATGATGGGACTGTATGGGGTTAATCTAGCTCTACACAGTCCATGCTGTTAATAATTTTGTAATTATTTATTCCTGCTTATTAATTTATTAGTTAATATTGTAATATTTGTATTAGTTAAATACAAGCAACTTTAAAAATAGATCTAAAAATCAATCTGTGGGTGTTTCTACGCCCTGCCTCTCCCACAATGGTCCAATGTAGAGAAGAGGCAAAATTACGTATGCTAAGTATATGCAAATATCTACAGTAATAAATGAATTTGATTTGACTTGACTTGACTTCATTTTACGTGAAACATACTCCGTGTTACCACAAAAAATATTAAACAGCATTTAACCTCAAAACAAACGTCAAATCCCATACATTTTTGATAATAACAAGTGTTGAATAGTAGTTTATGTTTTATGGTAAGTCCCATAGTCTTAAAATGGCATAGTCGAAATATCTGCTAAATTTCAGCAGACTTCGTGTTCATGTTTTTAAAAAGACATTCGCTTAAGACGAAAACCGTAACCCTAGCAAACTGTACTACGAACACCATGTACTATATAACAGCTACTTTCAACTGCAAATCCCGCTTTGAAAGATTCGCCGCCCCACCGACTGATATCAAAGTTTCCGGGAAACTAACTCACGTTGTGCCCTCAATAGCAAGGAATATTTATTCTAGCACTAGTAGGTTTTACAACTTTTACTGCAGCATGCGGAACTTCCGCAGTGTTTGCTTGGATTTTTTGTGAAAAGACTTTGTTGACTTTGCTATAATTTGCCTTTACATTGTTTTAATACGATCTTTTAGGGTTGCTTCTGTCTTTTGTCTCAAAAGACAGAAGCAATTGCTCATGTTAAGTTCAACTTGACTTTAAAGATGGGCATCTCTCTTTCACTTAACGGTTGACAGTGGGGAAAATAACCCACGAGGCTAGCAAAATCAAGCGAAGATTCAGATTCATTTATTTGCTTTTGATTTAGCTAGTATAAGTTCTTAAATGACATGTAGATCCTTAATCAACTATATCTTTTAGCATACAAATATTATTATATAATTTACAGTACAATTTTGACAAATTTGTTACTTTTTATTTCTTAGTAAAAAACTCACTAAGTGAATATAAATTATGCTGAAGTAAACATGAGAAAAGTTTATGTTTGAATGGATCCAGTAGTAAATGTTTTAATGTTAGGTCATCTGGCACTTTGTCATTTATTTTGTTGCAAATTGCCTAACAATTATTTTGATACCTTGCGGTTCGCGGCGTGGGATCAAGAACTAGTCTATTTGCATTTCTGGTGTTTCTTGGGAACCGTTGATTTGCTGTTGTGATCATATTTAAGTTTTGATAGACGAATTTGGAGATTTCAAATATATATAAACAAGGTTAGGGCAATCTATTTAATTTTGAGAATAGCGGCTTGCACGTCTCAAGGGGTGCAGCTCCTACCATGGCCCGGATGCGTCTTCTGAAAAGCCTGTGTGGTACAACGCTGGGCCGCGTTGTGTCCCACGGGCTTTTCAGATTTTTCGAACCTCTTGAAAATCACACGAGGTTTTCAGCGGTCACATTGACAACTCATCGTCTAAATGCCCGTGGGGTATAACGCTGCGACCCATGCATGCACTAGGCGTGAAAGAGAAAGTGGATTAGCGCACCAAGCGCGTGCGGTACAAGGTCACAGCTTCTCACCGGTGATTTGTGGTCATTTTGTTTTGATGCAGTTATTGTTAGAACCGTAAAGGAGATGTGCGAAACAATAAACAACCTGTTATTATTCTCGGATGAGGATTTTGTGTTGATTAGATTTGACGATGACAACAGTGGAGAACAAACTTTCTCGTGCGTTTTGCGGTGGAAACTGAAAAGCGAATGTTACGAAAACAGTGTGATAAGTTAATAAAAATATTATCTGCCAATACCCACACCAACTGAACTGTTGTCAGAAAATAATATGTGTGTCAACATGCACATATCAACAACAACAACCTATAATTGCCCGGATGCATTTTTTTTGGATGATAAACGTTCTGCTGAAATCTGTACTTTTCCCCCATAGAATTATACCATACCTAAGTATTGATTCGACGAAACCGTGGTATGCAGCCAGTGTTGTTTGTCGTGTCGTGGTTTTCCTCAACTTCGATAGCATATAATACATACCGATAAATTTTACTAGATATTTGTTCAATGTGCGGTTTCCAATTTAAATCATTGTTATTGTAATACCTTGGAATTTTATACTATCCTCACATTTAATCATTTGATTATTATTATGTCCATGTCATTGATATTATTAAAATTAATTAGATTTTTCTTTGTTAAATTTATGTGTAAGTTATTTTAAAAGTAATCTTTACAGACAAATGAACAAAGTTATTAGATCGTTTGATCCACAGCACATTTCCGAACCCATCATACCGTGGACTGGTGACAAGAAATATAGGTAAACGAAAACACAAAAAAATCAATCAACTTTATCAGCTACAATTTTTTTAGCCACTGTGTAAAATTCCAACTTCCAATCCCGCACCGAACATCGTCGCTTTACTAAGCTTCCCAGCACTTCAGCCGGACAATCTCGCAGACTTTGTCCACGTGCAATATTTATACAATCTCATCTAGAAAGTGTTTCAGCAAGCAGAGCAGTTTGGGAGCCAATTTGCCGGCGCGAACCCGAGATGATGGCCAGTTTGAACTTGAAAATGTCTTTTTCGACTCCATTCTGTATGTCAGAATATAGCCACTTTCCGCCTGCCACGTAAATGCATGCAGTCGTGTTCATGACATTGTTCCCAGTGTTGCCACTGGCACTGTTGGCACTGTGGCAGAGTACATTCATTTTATTTCAATTTAAATGTGCAGCTTGTTGTGCCAACGAAGTGTAACAAAAAATATCTGAAAGCGAGTTTATAGTTTCCTCATATTGCAGATGTTGGCAGAACAGGTGTTTTTTTATTTATTTCAATTTAGATGTTCATCTCGATACTCACGTTATATCGACGAATTTTGACAAGAAAATAGCTTTCCATCCTGTTAGGAGACTAAATCTTGAGCTACCAGACCAGTCAAAATGATAAGATAAGATGGCTGATCGATTATTCTGTGAAAGAAAGCTGTTTGCTTCAGACTTAACAAGATATAGGATAGATCATAGCAAATTGGAGTAGAGTAGAGATTTTTTAGTTCTTATATAAGTGAATAAAGCCAAGTAATCATTAGGACGACAAAATTTTGCGAGTGTTAAAATGTGCTCGAAACTCGCTGAAATTGTGTGACCTGGACGAAAAGTTTACGTAAAACATATCCTATTGTCATATATTCTCCCCAAAGGTATTTCACACCTACGTTCAGACATAAATTCAATTCTCATTTTTGCGACATTATCATCATATTGCCGAATAAACACAACAGCGAGCAAATGTAGCGTCAATAAAGAAGAATGTTTTTTGAAATAAGTCCAAAAATTATTTCTTTCAGCGAAATTGACTAATGAAATGTTCGATCTGACTGATTCGAAGGAAAAAGTCGACCGATGCCTTTGATTAGCTCGGGACAAAATCACTTATCCTTGCGGCCTCATTTGTGAGGCTGGCTCTAATTTTAGAATTCCATCCGAGAAATGCGTTCCCTTTGAGGCGGCGGCGGCGGCGGCGGCGGAAGAGGCGGCGGCGGCGGCGGCGGAGGAGGCGGCGGCGGCGGCGGCGGCGGCGGCTCATGGAAGCGTTTACGTTTTGCTTCACCATCTTGGTTATTTCGAATGATTAGCGTTGGTTAAAGGGAAAGGATACCTTCGTAAAATAGGTAGAGCGTTTGATCTGCCGCGTTTGTCTACTTTATGTAAGGGCGGGAACGTTGCATCAAAGGATTTCAATTGAGGTCAAAATGACGCGTAAAAAGTAGGATAAGGAGATTCAATTTCAGAACGCACAAAAGTAAGAAACGTGTGAGTAAGGAGCTATAAATAAATAAATATGTAAACTAAATAGCCGCTGGCTTTTCATAACTCCAGTGTTACTAACATAACCTCTGTCGAGTCGAATCATTCGTATTATAAAGCGAGCATGTCGACTGTGGAATTATTTATGAGGTCGGAATCGGTTTAAGTGAACTGTCAGTTTGCGCCATTATCGCTTGCGTCCGGAAACGTGGAAGTGCCCGTCTGCAATATTGGCGGGAAGATGTTACGCGCGATATGTTTTTAGCCAGCAAGTTGTAGAAAGATAAAAATGATGTCTTTGTTCTGTTTTTTTTACACCAGTGTAGATAAAAATCAGATGTCTATCGCAATAATCAACACCGTAAGCCGTATCCGGCGTGAGTAAAGATATCTATACCCATCGTTAAAATAGAAGGAACAAGGAAATTTACTTTCTTTGATTACTTCTTTCTTATTTTGAACCTAAATTGCTTTCCTTTCAACACTCAAGACTTAATACTAACCTTAAACATTCTCATTACGAGCTCGGCACATTAGCACAGTGCACGCCTACGTTCAAAGTAAACGACTCCACTCACGTACGACAGTAGCTCCTATGACGCTCTAAATAAGATTGACAAAAGGTTTAGCGTAAGATGGTTGTACGTGTTGTCGACTACTTGCAAGTGGTTGAATTTAACTTCAGAACTCCTTGCTTCCTTCCGTTGCACGGCAGCATACCTTCAGATGAGCTTCGCTACGAAATTGCATAGACGAAGTTGTCTGAAGATAGTGGTGGTGAAATGAAACGTCAACGACGAAAAATGAGCTCTGGGAGCTGCGATTAACGAAACTCTTTGCTTAATATCTCTATATATAATCTCTGGCCCCTCACCTGTGTCGTGGGAACCAGAAAAAGCGACTCCTCGTACATATAAACATCCAAAACCTGTTTTTTTTTAATCCCCAGCCGGGGAGCGAACCCGGCACCTCCGCAGGGTAGGCAGCCACAGCGCCACATAGAGGTTGTGTTCAGCCTCTTGATTTTGCTACTTACGAGCTTCAAACTTGTGAACTCGTCACCAGTTGCTTAGCAGCTTCCCTCTACCTGAATAGTTGCCAACTTCGGCGTATTCAGCTCGGAGAGGCGTAGTATTGCAAGTCTCGAGTCGCGGAGTTTAGTTGGTGAGTAGTGCTTCCGTAACTGGTGTAAGTTGTAAAGGGAGTGGTATCGAAATTCCGAGAAACTTAGGGCGAATAGTTAGACCGCGGGATAAGACTTAACTCGAGTAAACTGTGACAACTCTATACTAATTTATATGGAATTGCCACAATTCACTCGAGTAAAGTTTTATTCCGCTTTCTAGCTAGTGGCACTTACCTGGGAGACTTTGGGAGTAAATTCTCTTGAGCTTTAATTTTGCAATGTATGTACTATCAGTGGCAGCTGTGGAGACCCCTTTTTAAAAAAAACAACCCTTGCAGCTAGCATGTGGCGGTAAACCCTTGCTTTTGTTAAACTGTTTGTCGAATTTCAAAATCCATTTGTTTTATGACTTAAGTGTTGGGCTGCATGGGAGAAGAACCGTTACAGTGGGTCTCCACATTTGCTGTTGATGGTGCCTATATACCACCAGCCCGCACTGAGCCAGCGTGGTGGAGTATGCCGTATCCTACTCGTATCCGGGTAAAGGCACATTTATTTTTATTATTATGAACCTATATTTACAGCCTTTGCCTGTAATCGGAGTTTCGGAACATGTCCCATACATAGCTAACTAGGTACCTACACTTTATACAATTGGCTTTACTAATTGGCACTTTTATACACTTTCTGTCACGCTTTCCGTCAATCTAAACATCTTTGTAATATCCCGATATATACCGGTAAAAATATTTCCTATGATATTTTCTTCCTGTACTATTTCGGGAAATCACTGCAAAATTTGTAGTGGAGTAAAGTTGCAAAAATATTATTAATATTATTGTCTCTTTTCCTTAAAGTTGAGATAATTTAGCTCCTATTATTCCGATCGCTGGTAATAACATGACAAACAGACGACATAAAATACATAATAAGTAGTTTCTATTTATTATGAATGACTGCAGATTAATGTTATAGCACGTTCGCAGACCTAATATGGATGGAAATGATGTTCGGTGTGATGTCATCTCGTGGAAGACTAACTGCATCACCGCTATTAGACCTCCAGGATAAACTGGTTTATATTCATGCATAGCTTCATCTCTATGTATGTAGTTTTATTACGTCGTCGCCTGGAATATTTATTACGGGGAAGGAAAATTGACGTAATGAAAGCTGGTAGTAAAATAAATGGTTGGTTGATGAAGGTTTTGGCGTTATATTGACGCACATCATGTCAGTGCAGTGCTTTTTCGTAAACCACCTAAGAAAACAGCGTGCTATGTAAATGACACTCCAAAATGTGTAAAGTGGAAGTTGTTCATAATTCAAAGATGAAGCCCCTAATAATATCTGCTATTAAATAATGGCTTGTGTTTAAACGATTACCAAAAACGCACCTATTAAACTACCAGTAAATTCGAAATGACTGCCAGAATGGGTTAATGGTCACCAAATTGTGTTTGGATAAATGATCACCAAACTTATTTTTATGTTTTGTGTACTTCAGTATTTTTTGTTGTTACATGTTTAACCTAACATCATGGATAAAGGGAGCTTCGCTTCGCTCACCCCCTTTACCCTTCACCTAAGGTACCGCAGTATTTTGCCCTGATATTTTCTGCAACTTTTAGTGATCATTTACCCATTTTGGTAAGAAAAAAATATTTTGGTGATCATTTAAATTGTTCTCATAAATAATATAGTAGATATTGATGTTGTCTGTCTGTAGCAATCGCCACGTGTTGCAATACAAAAGTTCCATCTCCTAAAGGTGCTCTTTGTGGCGCTCGCCTGGCTTTAGTCATGAAAGTTTTATTTCGTATACGACGTGGGAAGTACTTTTTTCTATCAAAACCTCGCGGTCGCAGTTCGCGCGTCTTGGTGTAAAGTTATAAGACAATGTTGTGTTACCGGAAAATATACATAGTGTTTTATCGCATTACGCGGGTACTGCATGGACGTATCCATTACGTGGGTACTGCATGGACGTTTCCATTACGTGGGTACTGCATGGACGTTTCCATTACGTGGGTACTGCATGGACGTTTCCATTACGTGGGTACTGCATGGACGTATCCATTACGTGGGTACTGCATGGACGTTTCCATTACGTGGGTACTGCATGGACGTTTCCATTACGTGGGTACTGCATGGACGTATCCATTACGTGGGTACTGCATGGACGTTTCCATTACGTGGGTACTGCATGGACGTATCCATTACGCGGGTACTGCATGGACGTATCCATTACGTGGGTACTGCATGGACGTATCCATTACGTGGGTACTGCATGGACGTTTCCATTACGTGGGTACTGCATGGACGTATCCATTACGTGGGTACTGCATGGACGTTTCCATTACGTGGGTACTGCATGGACGTATCCATTACGCGGGTACTGCATGGACGTTTCCATTACGTGGGTACTGCATGGACGTATCAATTACGTGGGTACTGCATGGACGTTTCCATTACGTGGGTACTGCATGGACGTATCCATTACGTGGGTACTGCATGGACGTTTCCATTACGTGGGTACTGCATGGACGTATCCATTACGCGGGTACTGCATGGACGTTTCCATTACGTGGGTACTGCATGGACGTATCCATTACGCGGGTACTGCATGGACGTTTCCATTTGAAACCAACCACACACAACACAAATACACAATTTTCCCAAACTTTTCTTCTTTTATTATCAGATAAACAAAATACGAAGACATCTGTTGCGCAGCGGTTGTGGCTCTGCCTATCATGCGAGAGCTCCCGGGTTCGATCCCAGGCTGGGGGTGAAAAAAACCCCCAGGTCTTGGATGTTTATATGTGTGTGACGTCGCTGTTTCTGGTTCCCACGACACAGGGTATCCTAGTGTGGGACCAGAAGGAATGTATGTGCCTGTATATAAATGTATTTTTAGTTATTTTTCTGTCCGACTTTAATTTTAGTTCTGGAATATAATCATTGTTATGTCTACACTATATGTCTAACAAGCAGTTTCGTTGTTCGTCTGTTCCGGATACTCCCGGTATACTCCCGGTATACCCGAGATATTTTGAAAGCATTTAGGTCCAGCGACGCTGGATCGTTGAGTCTTTCATTGTCTCGATGGACTGATCACCCCCTTGGCGATAGTGAAGTGGATACGATTGCTATGTTATACATTGAGTTCATTAATTGCTTTGTTCGCGATCAATTTTCATTCATTTTGTTCTTGAAGCCGAGCAACTATGTATAAGTAGTGCGGTCGGTTTATAAGGTTAAAAAAATTACTAACATAAGTTAATAATTTCAATCATTAACCCCTTAGTTACCACCGACGTTAGCTAACGCCACTTTTCCGTTATAGGTTTTAAATGTTATTACCATGGCCCCAGCTACCCTCGGTTTTTGAGTAGTTAATCATTGATGGTGAGAACAAGTAGTAGTGTTCCATCACCAACGCGTAGATGCCAAGCCGACGCGCTGCGGGATTCCCCGTGCGTGCAATCTTACTTGCAGTACAACGATTTCAACTCAATTTCAACTTCATTTTTGGGAATCCTTTCTCACTTAATTTTATTTTTTATTTTACATTTAAAATTTAAACGGGTTTTACAATCAGTCAATAGTCAATAGTCAAAGTACTTTATTACTGTAGATATTTACATATACTTAGCAAACGTCATTTTTTGCCTCTTCTCTACATTGGACCACTGTGGGAGAAGAAGGGCGTAGAAACTCCCACAGATTTATTTTTAGATCTCTTTTAAAAATAGGTTGTGCTTAACTAATACAAATATGAAAAATTTAATTGTTATGATTAATAAGCAGGAATAAATAATTACAAAATTATTAACAGCAAGGTCTGTGTTGAGCCAGATTAACCCCATACAGTCCTGTCATTTAAGTAATCTTGAACATTGTAATATCCCTTTTTCGACAAAGTCGCTTTAACATGCTTTTTAAATTGCTCAAATGGCAATTTCAAAATCTCCAGAGGTATCTTATTGTAGTAGAGAATGCACTGACCCTTGAAAGAATTGCTAACCTTCGCGAGTCTAAAACGGGGCGCACATAGTCTGTGATTATTTCTTAGGTTAACATTACAGCTGTCGCTAAGTTTGGAAAATGTTGTAAGGTTCTTGCGTACATACATTATATTTTCGAAAATAAATTGACTAGCTACTGTTAGTATGTCAATTTCTTTAAAAAGCTCTCTTAAGGAGTCTGTTCGTTTTAAATTATAAATTGCTCGAATAGCTCTTTTCTGTAAAATAAAAATAGTTTGAATATCCGCTGCTTTCCCCCACAACAAGATACCATAGGACATCACACTATGAAAGTAACTAAAATATACTAGCCTAGATGTAGCCACATCCGTGCTTTGTCTGATGTTCCTAACAGCGTAAGCCGCAGAACTTAATTTACCAGCCAATTTATCTATGTGGGGTCCCCACTGCAATTTACTATCAATGGTTATTCCAAGAAACTTCGTATCATTTACCAATTCTAACGTGCTGTTGTCTAACACCAAACTGGTCTCAACTTGCCTGACATTTGGAAGTGAGAATTTGATACACTTGGTTTTACCAGCGTTTAACAATAAATTATTAACTGTGAACCAATTCAAGGTTAAAGACAATACACCATTAACATCATCAAAATCTCCTTTTTGTCTTTCAATTTTGAAGACCATTGAAGTATCATCAGCAAACAACACTATGTCAGTTAATTTCTCCACCATGAAAGGCAGATCATTAATATATACCAGGAATAAGAAAGGGCCTAATATGGAACCTTGTGGAACGCCAATTTTAACACCCGATCCATCAGATTTTACGCCGTTAACTTCTGCCTTTTGAATTCTATTGCTTAGGTATGATCTTAGTAGATCCAACGCTTTATTTCTAACTCCGTAATGATTTAATTTAATTAATAGCGTATTATGATCAACACAATCAAACGCCTTCGACAGGTCGCAAAAAACTCCGATAGCATCCTGTGCGGCCTCCCATGCAGAATAAATATGAGATACAAGGGAAATACCTGCATCCGTAGTCGATTTACCCCTAGTGAAACCATATTGTTTAGCGTGGAGTTGTTTTGTACGGTTGAAGTGTGAGAGCATTTGATTGAGTATAATCTTTTCAAATATTTTACTTAGTGTTGGAAGAACAGATATTGGTCTGAAATTTGAAGGATCGCCCTTATCTCCCGATTTGAACAGCGGTATAAGTTTACTGTGTTTCATGAGGTCTGGAAAATCCCCATCGTCAACACATTTATTGAATATATAAGCTAAGTGTGGGGCTATAACTAGAATTACTGAACCAATGACTTTGACTGATATACCCCACAGGTCTTCCGTATTTTTTAAGTTAAGTAATTTAAACGTTTTGACAATGTCCTGGGGATATACATGATGAAATTTTAAATATACATTACTGACGCTAGTGTTATTTTTTAATAAAGTCTCTGCTTCAAATGGAGATGAATTTAGACTGTCCGTTGTGAGTACGGGTACATTGGTGAAGAATGTTTCAAAAGCTCGAGCAACATCAGCGTTGGATTTAACAACATCATCACCTATCTTTAGGCAGAAATCACTGTCCCTTGGTATAACTTTGCCAGTTTCGCGGTTTATTATTTGCCAAACTGTTTTCATTCTATTATTTGAATTTTTAATTTTTCTATTAATGTGTAAAGTTTTTGCAGTTCTACAAACCAACTTGAAAGTTTTGGAATATTTTTTAACATAGTCATGAAATTTTCGATCAAAGTTATAGGTTTTTTGATCATAAAGGTCATACAAGATAACTCTACTTTTACGAATTCCAAACGTTGCCCAGTCATTAAATTTAGATTTACCGTTGTAGTCACTGACTTTCTTTAATTTGAAAACTTTATTGAATTCTGTCTGAATAATGTTGAAGAAGTCTGAGTAGATTTTGTTTGGGTTCTGTTCATTAAAATCCGGTACTGGCAAATTTATATCTAAGTTTTTCGTATATGTCTCAAGTCTATGGGATGTAATAGGCCTATAAAATGTTGGACCAGTCTTATCCCTAATACTAATTGGGAATGAAACTGTTTGACCACTGTGATCGGAGGGTAAGCAGTTAATTACACTTTTAGTTGTGAATGCACAGTCACAAAAAACGTTATCTAAGCAAGTTTGGCTTGTAAGTGTAATTCTAGTCGGCTCTAGAAATACATGACATAAATTAAATGATTTGAACAGAGTTATTAATCGTCGCTTCAGTGTTGTATCTACAAGCAGATCTACATTAAGATCGCCACAAATAATTAACTTTTTTCTGTTATTACAAAGTTTAATGAGGGCTTCCTCCATAATTTTCTCAAATATTTCGAAATTGCCATGGCCTTTTTCATCCCTCGGTGGCCTGTAGACACAAACAATAATATGGCTATCTAACTCAACACAGGATACCTCTATTTGTCTTTCAACAGTAAGTGCAAGAATATCTTTCCGTTGTTTCACCTTACTATTATTCTTCACTAAGATTAAAGAACCACCTCTATCAGCAGTCTTTCTATTGTAACAACTGACAATTTTGTAACTATTTATGTTAAAAGACATCATATTTTCCTTCAACCAGTGTTCAGTAACACAAATAATATCAATGTCAGAATTTTTTAGAAATAATTCTAATACAAGTTCTTTGCCAGGTAGCCCCTGGATGTTTTGATGGGCAATATTTAACTGGGGCTTACATTTTGACATATTTAGTGGCTCTTGTATGCTAGAGATTTCCTCTATTGTCTTATGAACTAATTTAAATTACTTGGAACAGATTCCAATGTTGCATGCAAAGTATAATTAACAGGTGAATTCCCAATAGGGGTGCATGTCATATTACTCTTAAAATAAGCTGATGTCAAGTTGAACTTAGTTAAACCAACTATAGCTGCGTCGCATATATTATAAGCTAACAATGTAGCTACTAATTTTCTATATTTATTAGACAGGTACAATGTATCCCGTGTCAGAGTAAAGTTATGAATAAAATTATTCATGTCGAAATATAAAATAGCATCGCTGTGATGACATGTTAAATTAAATAAATGAATATTCATTCTATGCACAGATTTGTTCTGTAGTTCTGTCAAATTACAGGCATATGGAAAATTGCATAGTATAAACTTGCATTTCATCCTACTATGTAAGTCTAGAAGTGTTTCAACACTTTTATTCAAATCATTCCGACTAATGTTTGAATGATTTCCTACCATAATTACAATAGTGCTGTACTCATCATAGATACCGCGACTAATCATCTTCACTAGATCTACAAATGAACAATTTGGACAGCAAATGTTCGTTACTTTTTGGTTAAGCCGGTTATGTAATAGAGTCCCAAATCCTGCACCTACTTTGTCGGAGAACAACAGAGTTTTTCTCTGAGCACATATTTTGGTAGCTGGCGGTACACGAGTGGAGGTGAGTGGCGGGACACACGTGTTGGAGTGCGGTTTGATGCACGTGGCGGCGGTTGGCGCGGCATTCGCGGCAGCGAGCGTCGCAACGTGCGCAACGGCGAACGGCGCGGCCCTCGGGGCAGCTTGCGGCATGACACACGCCTCAGCAGGGACAGCGAGCGGCGCGGTGCTCGCGCTGTTGAGCTGCGAGGTGTCTCCTCGTCGACGACGGCGACGCTGTTTTTTGGTTGGGGCAGCGGTGGACGCTGCAACACTCTCGTTGAGGGGGGTCGAGACCAAAGTTAGTGATGTGGGCTCGTCCTCCTTGCTGGTCTCATTCTCCTCATTCTCAATTAGAACGCCCACCAATTCCGCATTCTGGCGTTGTAGCTGTACTAACTCAGACGTCGCGGCTCTGAGTTCTGCTAACTCACTTTGCTCTTTGGCATAACATTGTAGTGTATTTGCTAGCAGGTCATGTAGATGCTGGATTTCTACTCGGGCATGTTGAAGGTCCGACTGTAAACCTACATTTTTTCCCCGGAGCTCTTGCATTAAGGAGATTCTTAATATTCTGTTTGATTGCCGTTTCAAGGCTAATTTCAGTACTTTTATATTACCTCTAGTTTTTTTCATGAATTTATTTAATTTACAATATTTTTTAATTTTTCTGCTGCTTGTCTGCATGGCTTGAACAATAGTGCTTAGGTTGGCTACTTCTAGTTCTTGTTGGATAGAGGTAATGTGGCGAGATTCATTGTAGTCTTTTTCTATGCACATATCAGTCAACTTCAAATTTGCCTCATTGAGTTGGTATTGGAGGAATTTACTGCGATCACAAGCAGAAGCAAGGTCAGTGCGCAGGGTGTCAAAAGATTCCACAAGTTTTTCCAATCTTTGAATCTCATTTTGCGACTCCTCGTGTGTTTCTCGCAAAGTAGACACACTATCTCTAAGCTGTGAGTTCTTGGCTCTCAAGCTTTTTATCTCAAAGTCATTTTCATTGCGCTCTTCCAATAGCCTTTGGTTTAACTCCTCTGCGTCAGTTAGTTGTTGCTGTAGTGCGTGCATTCTCCGCGTAGTAATGTTGGATGCCATGCCTGGAAATAAAATAAAAAAGAATGGGTGCTCCGAACAAAATTAAAATAAAACAGAAGGAATAAAGACTTGCAGTTAGTAGCTGTAGTACTGATATGATAGTTCCTATTTCCCTATATAGCTATTCTACGTCAAAGTCAACAAGTTTCAATTAAACTATAACAAGTCAATATGGGTTAACAGTATAAATGTCCTGAACTAATGAAAGTTATACTTATTATCTAACAATTTTAGTCGTTTTGCAAGTGTTGTGATGATCAGCTGTGAAGTGAGTACCTAATATGTTTCTAGAATCACCTACAAGCTTACATTATATTCGCACTAATTGCCATGGTCTAACCTACCAGTGCACTTGTGTATATCGTGTAATAATTATGAGTGAACAGCTAGTTTTATCGTCAAAAGTACTTCCACAGATTGTCAAGTGCTAAGAGACAAAACAAAGACGCTGCGGTGTGAGGATGGACGTTTCTCACAATAGTGAGAGTTGAGCAGTATGTAGTGTATAAGTATATAGTTAAGTTCAAGTCATATACTTGTAAAATATGAATAATCAAATATGAAAACAATACTCCCCCGGGGTTTTTCCGTTGGCAGTTTGAAATTTCCTTTGTCTTTCGGTCCGTGATCGATTATTTTATCACAATTACAATTCTGACCACATTTAGCACTGGCACACTTTAGTTGACTAAACAAACACTTAAATTAACACTATATTCACAAATAGACGAATTAAAACAAATTAATTTAGTTAAAATACAGCACAGCTGTTTTTGACGTGTAGCCTCGGGTGCGGTCCGATCGGGTATGAGCTGCTTTTATCGAAGCTCTGCGCCTCGGGAACCAAATCACTTATACAGCGTGTCCCAAAAACAATCGATAATTTTGGAGCTATTGATAGGCCTCATCATGACCTCTCTAAATAATATTTATCTACACACGTATCATAAACCCTCTTTACTGCGTTCAAAAACCGCACGTTACGATCAGCATTATGTTAAACTACTTGGTAAAAACTCGTTTCGTATCTGGAAAACTACACATTATGGTCATTATGTGTAGTTTTTCTACATATAATGACATTCAAATTTCGAACGCCGACGCCCGACTGCGTGCCGCCCCTAGTTTGTCTGTGAAGTTGGTACTGACATTCAAATTTCGAACGCCGACGCCCGCCTGCATGAAGTTGGTACTACAGAACAAGCTCAACAACTGCAGAGCCACAATGCCGGTCAAACATGCGGTTCCTGAACACATCAAAGACAGCTTATGATATGTGTGTAGATAAACTAGTGTATGTAACTGTACATAATTAGGCATTAAAACTCTCGAGTGATATTATTATGAAACTCGCCTTCGGCTCGTTTCATAAACCCACTCTCGAGTATTAATGCCCTCCATTATGTAGCAGTCACATAAACTACTATTTTACCTTAGTAAATACGGTTTTAAAGTTTTTTTTTTGATTCATTGGAAATTCGCCACTTTCGCTTGGTTTCTTCCATGCCATTTCTACAAATGAAGACATTTCATAATTCATTTTCTTTATTGTACATTTGTATTGTATATTTAAAATTTTACATTAATGGAAAAATATGTACAAAGTTAAGATTATCTCTAAAAAGAGATTTCTTCCAGCAAAGCGAAACATGACAGAAAAAATTAACATGGGTAGGCAGTGCACAATATCTAATATCTAATCTATAAATACATTATATGTAAACTAAATATCTATGAAATATGGAAAATAAAATACCTATATACCAAACTACGACGACGAACAATATATACATAAACCTGTACATATAGTTTACATTTCTGTACGTTTTTATTTTATTTCACATATTCATACATTTCATATTTAGGGAATAGTTGGAGACTGTCAAACACAAATATTGTTAGTATGTGAACGTAGATAGGTATAGTGCGCGTTGCGTTGACTCATTTGCTAAAGGGAAATATTAAACTGCACATCAAAAATACTGATTTGCACAGCAAATATCCCTTATAAGGTAAAGGGTAAATCCTTTACCCTTCGTGGTAGGTTCAACATATAAGAACAACAAAAAATACTTAAAACATAAACTTAAGTAATCATTATAATATTTAAAACATAAAAAATTATGTGCATTTAAATACTAGCCTTTTCTAAATGGATTGAATGTTTCTTGATGAGTTCGGGCGCTTCTACATAAGCGGTTATAGGGAAATTATAGGAACTGTTCTCGAGAGTAGGACTATCACACACCTTGGTCAGTGATTAGATAACGGTACGGAACGGTTTTGTGCGTTGAATGGCATACGCCATGTATTATCACCAGTGTATCATCCATCCAGCAACGGACAAGCCGAGAGTTCTGTTAAAATTGTTAAGAAAGGACTTAAAATATAATAATGAGTTCAAAGACTAAAGAAAATTCCGATAGTTAAATACATAAATATCTATTCGACTATCGAAATTTACGGTGAGTCACTCCTGCTGAATTTGTCTACGGCCACAAACTGAGATGTCGTTTAGATTTATTATCAGCAAGCACATCGTCTCTATTGTCCTCGTCCTCGGTCGCAGACCGACACGGAGACTGGGAGACTGTAGCTAGGAACCAGTCTGCGACCGAGTAAATATTATGTCGGTAAGAAGGGGGAAGGGGGCGAACAGGAGGCAGGGGATGAAGTGTGCACTAAGAAATGTGTCACAAAAAATAATGATTACTGGATAAGAGGGATAGTCACGAACAAGATTGGTGAAGTGATGTACAGCGTTTTTATACCCGAATTAAAACTGCACCGTGAAACGGCCATATAAGGAAATTTCAAGGGGCAGCAGTACAGTCTGAGACCTGGGATGCAGACGTGGTTCCCGATGTCGGAGCATCATCAGATCAGTATGGTGTGAGGGCTCCACCAGAGCACCGCAGCCGCGTATAAGATTCCAAAATGGTATCATAATTCAAGGTTATCTATTTAATATTATTTGCCACTCTTTGTTTAATTTTATTGCCACTTCAATGGAAAAAGTCAACTTATGAAGTTGAAAGTAAGTACTGCGTTTCTGTTATAATAATAAAACTTCGCACGACTAGAAGTTAATGAAGTTAAACAGTAAGCAGAGACCATACAATCCCTGAAGCTCGACCGGTAATCTTCATAGAAAAGTGCACGCTTTTCCGCACACACACAGCCACATTCCGTTCCACGTAAGCACACGCCGCCACACGCACACATTGCTGAATTTTGGGGTGCATTGCGGGTGTGCTGGACAGGGTCAGCCTCTGCTACTTATTGCTACCATTTCACTAACATTATTCCGCTGTAACTTATTGTCATAGGTACTACGACTATACGTACTAACATTAGTTATATATATATTTCTGCCATGATTGTTTACTGAGGGTGTGCTATAGGTACCTATGCTGACAAATCATCTCACCCAATGTGAGGTCTCACGCAATTTTATTACCAGACTGCGCGAGAAGGAAGATAATGGATTTGTAGAGATCGTAAAAGTGACATAGGCCATATCATTTTAGTGAAAAAATTATTAGTTGGATTTTAGGTGGTAAAATGAAGTTTGCTTATAGAGTTATTGGTGCGGTTACTTTCATACTCCATGTAGGTATCTAGTTGCATTCATAAGTTTGTAATATAAAAAGTGGCTTACTTTAATAGACCGTGAGGATTTTATATTTATGTATGTGAGATTTTAACGACTAAGCCGCGCCTCCATGGACAACGCACGGACTGGCCCGGCGACGGCGCTAAGCGACAACCCTAGCTGTTAGAGCGAGAGTAGCTATCGCTTATAGTTATCATTCGAGCGGGGTCCTTGTTTACTTACTTATATAATATTAGTAGGGTAACATTGGGGGTTCTGCATCACAAATTCGCGCCGCTCGCTTCGCTCGCTCCGCTCGGTTTGTGCTGCAAAACCCCGCAATGTTATCCTACCCTGCAGGTTTTAAACGGCAACCTGTTTATTCTGAAGTGTGTCTGATTCGTACTGCAGCTCTTTTCAATTGCTTATGTTGACTGATGACGATCTGAGCTACAGAATCTTACTGTTTTTTTTTTATCTGATAGGACGGGTACGCCGCCTACGCTATGCGTATATATTTCTTATAAATTACAAAAGGAAATAAGGTATTTGAAAAATAAAAAAAAGATATTTCAACGATGGTTTATATTATTTTTAAAAAAGTACACCATTTTTTTAAACATGTAACATTTTTTAGTGCACAAAATGAAGGATGATACATACAATTTAAAATATCATTACAAAATCTATATTCTTTATGCAAACTTAACAAACTAGGACATTTAACGTATTCTAAATTTATAACATCATCATGATTAAATATATTCTTAATCCAAGTCGCTTTTTCTACCCCTTTACAATAAATTGTTTTGTCAACCAAGAATGGCTGCGTGTTCATTAAAAAAATGTCATAGGTAATGAAGCCATCATTCCAGAAAATTTTTCTATTTCGTTCTATCCATCTGATTTGCATCTTTTCTGTGTATGTAAGGTGGTGAAATGAAAAAGGTGGAAGAATTAATAAAACTTGAACTTGATCACCACAAATGATAGCAATTTCTTTAATAATAAATTCATTATTTTCTCTTCTGAATCCTTGTACATCTACAATAGCTGATGATTTCATGATATTTTTCGTACTATATTACTTAAAGGTCTGTACTCTACCAGATGATCGTTTATTATTAAGCAATATGCGCTTGTGTTATCCGGAATATCCTTTTCACATTCAATTTCTAAACGTACATCAACAGGTCCTGTTTTTAAATTTTCGTTTTGCCGTGAACAATCAATTACATACAACGGAGCTTTAGTTTTAAATGTTAGGTGATCAATCAACGGGTCTACAGGAAGATTATAGAACGACTGACGAAATCTAGCATACATATCGTATAATATATTGTACTTGTTTTCATCAAATTTCAAATTAAGAGCATCGTATGGATAATAGTAAGAATTTAAGAATAAAGTAACATTTTTCAAATTACAATGATCGAAAATGGCACTGTCTTTAACATTATTATTTTTTCTATTTGTTTGTAATCCAAATATAACATAACGTGGTTTCTCTAATTGTGAAGTTGTTTTAACAGACCATGTATGCTTGGTAGATTTAGGTAATAATGGATATTCATATAGATCCCAATTTCTGTATGCGATTTGTATAGGTTTGTCTTTCTCTAAGTGTTTTATTAAAGTAAGCTTTTGCTGGTCAGATACCTTGATATGAGGCATACGCCATTGCACTTTTTGTAAACTTACTGTAACAGAGTCATCTTTGTCAGTAACTACACTATTTAAACTTGTACTAGTTCTATTGAGAATTAGTTCATGTTTACAATTTATTATTATTTTTCTATAATCTTCTGCAAAGCCTAATAATTTATTTAATGGTAGTAAGACGTAAAAACTATCATCTTGATCATGAAATCCGTCTATGTTCCAACCCCATATAGCTGCTACTTTATTTTCTCCACTACTCATAGATACTAAAGATTTCATAGTTGTTGTTATTCCAACATTTCGTACACGATCTATTTCTACACCATTCATTTCATATCTAATGTCTTGAAATAGAAAGGAAATTGCATTATTAGTTAGATTAACTTTTTTTTTTTTGATAACTCCAGCCAGATCTCGAGCCTGCACACAAAATTTTCCCTCGATGTATATCGCACTTGATGATGGTAGTAAGTAGATATCTTGCTGATGAATTGGTATTCTTATTTCATCATTTTCATTAAAGCTATTATTGTAGGGATTGTAGGTATGCGTTTCATAACTTTCGATAGAATTATCGAACTGCGGATAATCTGATATTTTTAGAATACTCATATTTTAAACCCCAAAGTTTGAAGAAATTCCTTATTACTTTTTGTAATTATTTTTAACTTTTTACGTGTGGTTTGTTTCACGTTGCTCTTGATAATGGCTTTAGATTTATTATTTTTGTTTATTTTATAGACATCATGATTATCATTGAAGACTATCATTTCTTTTCCTTAGATGAAGACGCAGTTGAATTTTTTCGTTGTTAAAATTAATTAGGTTTCCCTCTAAATCCAAAATTTTTAATGTTACTGATGAAATGTATTTATTTTTTATTGGGAAATAAATAACGTTTTTTGGTACTTCAATAACTTGATATCCTGATGGAATATTAAGCACAAATTCATGTATTATATGTGTAGGTGAACCATTTGTAAAAGAGCCCTGTATTAGATCACATTCGACTCGTATCACAGACGCTGGTATAATGTTCACTGGATGAGTTGAATCATGCCATTTATTCGCTTCCAAAATCGTACTCGAGAATCCAAGCATTGCACCGATACTATTTTTCACGCGAAAATCAATTGGTTTAGTGCAAAATAAAGAACATTTTAAAGTATTGTTATTTGGATGAATCATAATGTTACAATTCTCCATTTTCGATTTTATATATTCATTTAAAGCAGATAAATCATAAATGCCATTTGGAATTTTTATCACATCATTATTCCCATATGCAAATACGTTATTGCTTTCATGTATGTTAGGAATTGAATTGAATGTGGAAAAAAATAATAAACCACACTCATAATTACCATCTAAACTCAAAGGAGATGTAAATTCAGATTGGAGAATAGATTTATTACCAACGATTGTTAGAGTCACAGACATTGCAACAACTGAACTCAAACGTAAAGTACTCAGTATTTATTTAGATCCCAAAAGGCATTTAAAAACTTTAAACATAAATGACCACATTTGTATGTGTTACGTTTCTGATCGTTATCATAATTATAAAATATATTTGGTCCTATGTATTTGATTAATTCTTCTGGTGGCTTTAAATTACCATAACTATCATAATACTCTACATAATTATCTAATTTTGCATAGGCTACCCAATGAGTTCCAGCATTCTCAGAATTGTCAAGATTCATAATAGCACATTCCTTTTTTAATGGATGCTGAGGTAAATCATCCCTCATAAACACTCCTCTGAAAAATGGAATGTTTTGACCATATTTAAGTAAATCTATATTAGTAAGCGCTCTCTTGGGTAGCCTATGATTTAGTTTTTTTTATTATTTACATAAATTCCCAAACCATCACCACGCTCTTTGAGACATAATCCTTTTCCTATACACAGTGTTTCCATTTTCTTGTTATGTCGTTTTAATTCTTTCAAGCGTTCCTTAGCGCATTTAATAGCATTAACTGCTTTAGCAATGCCAGCTGCCCCTCCAGCCAAACCACCAGCAGCAGACAGTCCAGCAAATATCGGTATCAATGGCAAGAATCCTCCAACTTTTGGGATAGGTATCACACGCGGGGTAATCACAGACTCATCTGAATCTGAACCCAATTCTTTAACAACAGCCATGGCGAGTTCGATAGCTGCCTTTTTGCATTGAGGTTTAAATTTTTTTATATGCTTTTTTGTAATTGAAACTATATTTTTAAAAGTTTTTTTCATTCCAGTGCCTTTTTTGATATTATTTTTGTCATTTTTATTAATACATTTTTTTTGATTTGTTTTTGATTTTTGCATCACCATTGTAATCTAAACGAATTGTAAAATACTATTTATAAAAATTGTATGAAAAGATGTTTCTTTTCGAAGAGGTATTATCAGAATGAGAATGTAACTTGTATATTTTGCTTATAAAACTTTTGATTTATCTATCCAACAGTTTTCATTAGAAGGCAAACCTAACCATTTTACGAATAGCTTATTTCCATTCTTTTTTATGACTTTTTCAACAAGATAAATATCAGGATGTCTAGTTTTTTGTAATTCTTGAATATAGAACGATCCTAATATAGGATTTTTTTTAGCATCTTCTAGGAGATAAGTGACAGGGTCTGTGTTCTGGATTTTTATAATTTTAAATATTTCTGTCGACCAATTTGGTGTATACCCTTTTTCAAAAGTTCCTTTATACTTACTTATACGCACATAATCTCCAAACTTAAGTATAGTTTTATTTTGTATGAACCTTTTATCTAAACGTATATTATTTTTATATTTTTGCAATATCTGTTCTTTATGACTTGCATTTACTTGATTGGGTTTCAAACCTATTGTTCTATGCATTCTGCCATTATACATTTCTATTAATTTTGAAAGAATATCATGACTAAACCAAACATAGTTTCCTTTTAAACTAAAATATCTATACATAATACCTTTAAAGGTTCTAATAAATCTTTCTACTACAGAAGCTTTCTTAGTAGAATATGTTGAGTAATGATTTATATTATAATGATTGAACAATGTTTTAAGTTTCTTGTTGTAAAATTCAGTTCCTAAATCAGTTTGCAAATTTTTAGGAATACGATTTTTACTAAATAAATGTTGGAATGCTTTAAATGTTTGTTCCATATTCTTTTGTTTTAAAGGATATACCCAAGCATACTTTGAAAAGACATCAATAACAGCCAATATGTATTTGAAATTAGAATTTTCTCTAGAAATAGATTGCATGTCGATTAGATCAGCTTGCCATAAATCATCAATGTCTTTCATCACAACATGTCTTCTTGGAAAATTTTTTCTTGCTTGCTTATGTATTTCTTTCACTACAATTTCTTTACTCATTTTTTTTTAATTTTCTGTTTCACTGACTCTATACTTTGTTTGATACTGTTGATTTCTGATCCAATTTGTGCCAGATTTTGGTTTATTGATTTGAGTTTAATTTCTAAGCTCTCTATATTCTTATCAACATATTGTTTGTTCACACAATCTCCAGCATCTACTGGATTTACAATATTTTTAAGGAGCTTATTTAAAGATCCATCAGTCATACTACAAATCAGATAATCTGAGTGACTATCCATTTTCTGTCGTTTAAATACATGATGTCCAAACTTATCGATGTTCATCGCTAGCCCGTCAGTAATAAACTAGTTTAATGAAAAAGTTTACGCTCTATTTATTCTCTAATAATACCTGCTTCTTTTAATTCCTCTATTATAGAAATTATTTCATTATCATGATTGGTATTTCCTGCACTCTTTGAGGCAACTAAAAGTTTTAACCTATCAATAAGTTCATTAGGATTGTCCCAGTATACTAAATCAGTATTTGATTTATATTTTTTTAATATTGGTAAACTACCACCTTGTTGTACTTTTTTTGTTTCAGTTTCAAGAAATAAAGGCTTAATTATTTTTGAATATTTTATTCCTGAATTACCTTGTATTTGTCCTGATGGAATAAATCCTCTTCTATGTGCATTAGTAGCAATTAAAATATCTTTATATAGTAACCTATCTTGTTCTGCGATCAAATCTATCTTAGGTTTATTTTCAAACAACAACTCTGATAGACCTGGAGTAATGACATAGCTTTTATCTTTAATACTAAACACTGAACTATCTTCAGTTTTCTTTATTACGATGGGAACGTTTCCTATTAGTACTTTGCCTCCTTCGTTTCTTATACCATAAGTAATGTTTTTATTCCTTTCATCATGGAAAATACTATCATCTAATTCATCTTCAGTATGCATACTAGTGTCACTTGTACATGAGCTAAAGTAATCATCATTATTCTCATTGGAAGCTTCCATTTGATTGTTTTTATTCTCTTCGTTTTTATGTATCGAGACTATCGACTCTAACGGATCAGTAATGGGTTTTAATATCTTACGTTGTTTACGTTCTGAAATATCTTCTTCCTCTTTCAGTATTTTTAATTTATTTTTAATATTCCTTACTGATTTTATTATTTGTTTTTTTATATCTACATCCATTTTAAAGTACTAATAATTGTACACTTCTGTTCGTTCTTATAGCTTGCACTATAGTGGTATTTTTTTTCTAATGACAGTAATATATAATCCTTTTATTCTAATTTAATAAATATATCAAAATATTTCCTGTACCTTCCCTTATCTAGCTCACAATCTTTGTTAATTATTAAACATGCGTATTTTTCTTTCCATATATCAGTAGCCATTGATTTAAATCTATGCCAACTCATATCAGAATTGACATGCTCATCATAAATATGTTTTAAATTTACATCATCTTGTTTGAAGATAACTAATAAATTAGCATTATCTCGAATCAACTGCTTAGGTATTTTTGAGTAAGTTTGCGATAAATAAAAACAATCAATTTTTTTATGTCGACCCATGGAAAAATAATTACGTATATCACTCTGATTTTCACAGACTACATCATCAAAAATAAATATTGATTTTGTCAAAGCATCGTGGGGTGGAATAACATTTTTTTCATCTTGGAACAGGAACAATTTAATTTCTGGAATGTATCTTATCACTTCCTCTAAAAATAGATATTTTGGCTGGAAAGCTGTTTTCGAATAAAGATAAATGTTATGAAATTTTAACCCATTTTCATTTAATAACAAACTTATCATTACATTTGTTTTTCCACAATTCGATGGCCCGCATATTATGCAGCGAATGGAATTTGGTAAAAGAATGCTATGTCTAAAAGTGTTAGTATTTTTATCAACTTTTATTTCACAAATATTTAAAGAAACGGGTTGTTTGATTAACTTCATTTTAGTTTCTGATGACATAATGAGCTATTAATACATTAAATAGCATGTGTATTTATTGTTTGCATAAGAATAGATTTCATATAGTATACCAGGATCATAGCAAATGAAGATCTTTAGTCTATGCCTACCCCTCTTAGGTGAAAAGGTTCAAGCATATGTATGTATGTATGTATGTATGTATATTATTATGTTATTGAATACTTATAAAAGTTTGATTAGTTTCTGAAATTCCTAGAAAATGTATCCGTTTTAAGTTTCATCTTTACTTACGTCAGCAGATCTCCTTTTATATTAACAAAACCTAAACAACCCTCCCTTCCCCTCGCTCAGTCTATACTCATCACAAGCAGTTTATTTTATATCAGTGTATATTTAACCTAATCAGTGTGCACATCTAAGTGTCTTAGAGCTCTGAGGGATTACTTCCAGTCTCAAGGATCTAATAAACTATTCAAGCAACTTTATTATTTACAAGTGAGTACCTATTTTACATGTCTGTTTAAAAATAATATTATACTTCAAATCATTGCTGCAGTAAGTTTTAAAAAACATGTGAATGTTGTTTCAGAAATGTCGGAGAACTCTGTCTTCAACTACTACAATGTTAGCCCCCCAGCTGTGGACCCTAGTTTGATTGATGAGTTCGGTGTTGGGGGTGAAGGTCAAGATGTAAACGCTTGGCTAGATAAAGCTGAAAATAGGAGGATAGCATGGTTGGAATCCAAGAAGAAGGAAAAAACCATTGCCCCTAAAAAAAGGAAACTGAATGATGCTTCCTTTATTAAAAAAGAAAATGCTTCGGGATCATGTGTTATAAAAATTGAAATCGAGGCACTAGACGAACGAAATAAGAATAGAAATGTTGTTGTGCAATATGTGGTAAAAAATTTATATGAGGATGTACTCGAAGAGACTGAGAATTTAATTAGAAAAATTTCAAAAAAAATATGTGATAATAGTGATAATTAATATCAATAAGTAGTTTTTGTTATTTATGTTAGCTATCTCACCTTATTCTAGTATACGATGACTACATACTATTTTATCTAATAAATATATCCCATGTAAATGTAAATGTGAATAAATTGATATTTAAAAGTTTGTGTTTAATTTATTTAATGAGATTTTAACTAGGATAGATAAAAACTTCAGTAGATAAAAATTTACAAAGTAGAGCTTGTCTCAGCTCAAATGACATGCCTCTCCACTTTAAACTCCATCTGCTTGTATGAGAAATGAGGTGGTGCGTCATTTGAGATAAGACAAGCTCTACATTGTTAAGGAACTGGAGGGTTTCAATAAATGATACAAACAATAAGGTTAAACAATATTATTTTATTGGAATAAGCGAGTAAATATCAACAGTACATGGAGCAAATTATATTAACTACAAATACATAAAACCTCATTTGGTTATTTTTACAAAGTTAAACCGCAAAATTTAACAACATTATATCTAAAGTGATGATTCCACTTTAGATATAACATGGTTAAATTTTGTTTATTTTTTTTAATTAATTTACAACAGCAGGTTATTTCTTAAAATATAGTGGAATAATGTCCCCAGGGCAATGTTTTAAAACTTCCATTTAATATCTGTCTTTTATCATCATTTGCATTTAAAACAACCTTATTTACTTTTTGTGTATAGACACAGTGATTTTTAGATCGTATAAAATACATTGAATCTTTAAATTCTATGTTTTTAAATAAAGCATCCTTATATTTATTAATATCCAATTTTTTTACAACACATTTTTTCACACCCTTGGCTTTCTTAACTGAACAGTTTTTATTTGTCTCTATACAATACAACTTGGCTCTTAAGCCCACAAATTCTGAAATAACATCCCCACTCATCTCATCTTTAAAATATCCTGGAATTTGTTTATTTAAACATGGCATATTGTACACATTGTCACACTTAAAATTACTAGTATCAAAATATTTAATATGTTTTTTCATGTCTTCATAAATATCCTCTGTATTTATAAGATACAGAAGGCTATCTGTATCTGTGTAACATAGTTGGATGTTCTTGTCATAAATTTTTTTCATTACTGAGTAATGAAAATTATATAAATGTGTTTTTGCTAGATCTAATATACTAAAACCTACATAAATTGGTTTATCCAGAATGACTTTTGAGGGCTCCATCTGTATGACTACCAAATCTTTTGAAATAATGGCCAAATTTTTAAAATTAGGAGCGCTTATATATTTTTCAGCACCAATATATTTGTTTGTTTTATTTGATGAATCAGACCAAATGTTTATCAGTTTCACATCTACCTGCTTTCTCTTATTCTCTATAGTCTTACCAAAAATTGAGTTATTTTGTTTCTTGAAAAAATTTTTTTCGAATTCAGACTTTGCGTTTTGTCTTAGAGTTGTATTGAGAGTTATATAAGGTTCTAAAAATGCTCTTTGATCAAATGAAAGAACTCTATGAATTTTAAGTAATTGTAAGCCATGTTCTAAGCATTTTTGTAAATGTACATAATGAATCACATACTTTTTTTTTTTTTTTTTTTTATGTAGCCTCCACGGTGTCCCACTGCTGGGCAAAGGCCTCACCATTTCGAGTCCACACATCCCTATCAGTAGCTGTACTGACCCACCCTGGCTGAAACTTATCCAGGTCGTCCCTCCATCTCCTTCTGGGCCTTCCCCTACGCCGGTGTCCGTCTGTGGGCACCCATTCAGTTGCTGTTTTCGCCCATTTGTCGGGGTGCATTCTACAGACATGTCCGGCCCAGGTCCACTTGAGCTTGGCAGTCTGAACTCCTACATCCGCGATCCCAGTTTTTGAGCGCAGTGTGGTGTTTCGGATACTAATATTTATCAAATAAATTGGATACTAATTTTATATTTTTACCAAGGGGAAATGAAACCTTTAATTGTTCTGCAGCAAACGGTAGATCTGCATGATTGTCATGAATTTCAGAAGGATAATGTAAATCTACTTCAAGAATGAAACCTGTATCACTATGAGAACTTATCGTCATGACATTAAAATTGATCAATTCATTTTCTTTTAAAAATCTAAAATTTCCGGTGGGTAATTTTGACATCATCACATATCCATATAAATTAACACAGTCAAAATACATTAAATAATTTGAAGATATGTTAGGTTTATAATCGGATAAATATTTATTATTCGCTTTTGCATACCGTCGTGAGCATTGAGCTAAACCCCCTCTGATACCTTTTTCAAACATTTGATAGATTTCAACATCTGATATTAAGTCTAACTCAACACCTGTATAAAGCTGCATAGCATCCCAACTTAAAGATGGTGAAGAAACATAGTGACAAGGGTCTAGATTGTAATGATTAAGACTCATAAATCTAAATTTTTCAAATACGTCAGAAAGTAATAAAACATCACATTTCAAGTAAAAATCTGTATAGTCTCCAAGAGTTTTCATTCCAAATGTTTCCCAAACATTCATAGCATGATTATAATCATCATTGGTAATAATCTCAGAAGTGAGTTTGTTATAAAATTTGTTTCTGTCTGGTAATGTGGTCTCATTATATCTATCCCACGAATCTACATAGTCATAGCAAAAGACACCTTTTCTCCGAGCTAAATTAAACATCTTTTCATCTTCATAAAATGACTTTAAGTTAATGAAGTCTTCGGTTTCAAGTGTTTTAATGAGATTATCTAAACTTGAATCCAAAAAATTTAAAGAATCAACAAATTTCAGCTGAGCAGTATGTTGTCTGTCAAGTGGGATAAACTTTGTAAAGGAAATATATTTTTCTTTGTTTTTTGGTAATAGTTTAATGCGACCACATATTTTAGATAGCTCTACAATAAATAGATGACAATCGTAACCAGAAAGGTTATGGAAAATTATTGGAATGAATGGACAAGTCTTACAATTTAAATTGCATGAATTGTGTGCAGGTCCTCTAAATTTCCCAGTAAAGTGATCATGATCTAGAACTTTTGTATCTTCGAGAGAAAATGATTTTTTACATATATGACAGTTAGTTGTATTTTCCACTCTTAATTTTTCTTCTTCTGTTAAGGGAGTCATTTCTCTTTGTACAGATAATATTTTATGTAAACGAAGCAAATCCTTGCAAATTGACTCACAAAACTTTTGAGAACAGTTGGAACCCCTGTAGGAAACATAATCATTTAACTCTGGATTAGACTTACAACAAATGAAATAACCGAAACAAGTTGCTTCGTGTACCTGCACATTCTCTACATGAGTGGATTTATGTTTATCTGAATACTCGCGGAGTAAACTCTCGAAGTCACCATATATCACTATTGGAATCCTTTGTGTTCTTTCATAATTTGAAAAACCTGTTTTGCTGCCTTCCTCAGGAAGAACAGTCTGTATCCCTGCACAATTATGACTTGCTAACTTCTCTTCTGTACTAAAGTACATGAAGCATTCATCACAAAGATGAATTCGTGATTTGTGTTTCGTGAGTTGGTTGTGTAAGAGCTTTCCCATATCTTTAATTAAACAGAAATGATTTTTCGATTTACAACTGATAAATAACAAATTCACATGCTCAACACGTCTTCGCAAAGTTTTGTATAGAGGACCTGTTATACTACCATGTTCATCTAATCCATAAATATTGACACTCACTCCCGTATTATGTCTTTCAAACCATTTAATACATTTAAAGCTGGGGGGAAATGACATTCCTGAAGTGTTAAAAAAGTTAGAGAAATGAGGGTAAGATGAAAGTCTATTGGGATTATTTTTTGCAGGATATAAATGTGCTACAATGCTCCACAAAAAACAGTACTCATCATTATTTTTTATATTTAGACAAGACTTTGTGTTTTGAATACTTTTCGGAAGTGGTATGTACGATCCTGCTTTCAACGGACTAAATTTCGCAATGTTTATCTCCAAATGACTTACTGACTCTATAGTCCACCCCGACTCTGCGTGTTCAAACTCTAAGCACTTCATTAGCAAAAGGTTTGATAAATCATGGTATAAAACGGAAATATCAGTACTTTGCAATACCATGGTATATTTTGTGTTAAATGATTTTAAAGATTGAGTGTTATCTTTAGGTAGATTATATGTAATAAAAAGTTCTATGTTTACTTTTAACGATCGATGTTTTCTTAGAAGGGTGCTTATAAGATTACTAACGGTAGAATAGTTATCTGACAAAAAAAAATCAGGTACAAGATATTCTTTTTCAGGATTGACTCTATAACTGATTATTCTATTTCTAAACGCTGTTGCTATTATTTTAACATTGCTTAACTCAGTTCGTATCAAACAGTTAGATTTGTGAATGCTACTTTTCTTGTGAGAAGATAATCGTGAGACATATGCTTGACATTCTTGACAATAAACCATTTTTATCTGTAGGTAAGAGAATTATCTATTTAATCAAATACTGCTGTTGTAAAAGATTAGTAAAATATCAAATTATGTGAACGATGAAAAAATTATAACAATGACTTGTATTGATTACATGAATTTTTATGTTAATAAGTTGCTAAAAATATTAAGATTTAAAAAAACAAAGGATAAATGACAGACGGAGGCTGATTCTTACGCTTGCGATATTCGGATATCGACAGCTTTGCATTACATAATATTCAAAGGATAAATGACTGGTCTTACTCCCTTGAATTGCTCCTTACTATCAGTAACTACTTTTGAAATCGAATGCCATAGGGGAGCATCTCCATTTACATTCGTTTTCATATGTATCAAAGCCAATTTACATCTGTCCCGATCTCCTAACTTGCTTCCCTCTAACTCACGGCTGTTGTACACCCGTAGCTCCACATAATATTCGCCTCGACGTGAAGGATCGGACTGGAATGAACACCCCGAGCCGGTGCGACGTGAAAGAAAGTTCTTGAGCGCTGATGCACGAATCGGCTCTAGCTCATCCTGTAAAGATGTGAAATAGGCATTCGCTATTATTTAAAAAAAATATATTTTACATTGTCAATGTAATTTCACTAGTAAAATATGCATGTCAATCAATTATTATTAGCAATTATTTTAAAACTGTGAGTTAAGTTGGATTAAGATAAGAGGAAATTGTTTTTACGAAACATTTTTGGTATATCTTTAATCAAAAGTTAATCAAAGTAATTACAAATAAAATTAGGGGCGGGGCTTGCGGTGCAGAAGTTGTGCGTCTGCCTACCATGCGAGGGATCGCGGATTCGAATCCCGGCTGGATAACTAAATAAAAAACAAACATCAGATCTTGAATGTTTACATGTTTGTGCTACAGATAAAAGTAAATAATGATTAAAAAATTAAAATAGACGAGCATAAAATATTATTCAAACAAGATGCTACATTTAGTTTAAAACATGAGAAATGGTTGTTTAAATAAAATAATATTAAAGCTTACCTCGGAATCTGGGAAGGTAGCAATTCTCTTCCGTTTCTTGGGCTGAGCACAAGGAATGGGCTCCTCATCCGACTCAGAACCGGCATCAGTTAGTGCTGGTGTTGGGATTGCCGCCGCTTTTTTCGCTTTAGGGGTTGAAGTTTTTTTCGCCTTCGCAGCAGGTTTTTTCTTCTGAACTTCGCTCCTGATCTCCTCGTCTACGTCAGAATCAAATGGGCTGGACCACCTAAAATATTAATAGAATGAAAAAAAAAAAAAAAAAAAAAAAAAAAAAAAAAAAAAACGGTCTCGGTGGCGCAGCGGTTGTACGTCTGCCTACCATGCTAGAGGTTTCGGATTCTAATTCCGTTGGGACAAAAAAACCTTCCTAGGTCTTAGAGATTAACATGTTTGTATTATCGCTGTTTCTGGTTCCCATGACACAAGGTATCCAAGTGCGGGATCCATAAGTGATAAAAAATCAAACTTACATACTTATGTCTTCAGTTCTTCAGCAGCACTAATTCACAAAACACGAGCTCACTCGAAGATATCGACGCAAGTATTAGAAAAGCGGCTTTCATCTAGTTGCATCAATATTTATAAGCTTTGATTTATAAAGGTGCATCAACATCGAACTTTCAATGGAAAAAATACTGTTAACCGGTGTAATAAAAAAAATTAAAAAAATCTAATGGCATAGGATTTTGAACCTTATACTTAGTATATTTCAAGTACTTATTATCAATTTTGTTTCCAACTATTAACAATCATTGTATGAACGCTGCCTTAGCTGACTGAATTTGGTCAATGGTTGTACTGGATAAGGACAAGTGTGTAATTAGAAACATAATTTTTAAATGGTTATGAGATGTACCTTTAAATACATTGATGGGTTTATTGGCATCATTAAAAATATCGTCCACTCTAAACAAGCAGTGAAAATTTCAATGTAAGCAGGGTTTTTAAGAGCATGGTTTTTGAGACAATTGTTTAGGATAACTGAATTATGTTGAGCTCTCAATGCAATGGATTCATACAGGGTGTTGATTTGTAAAGTTACACCCGACTCAGAGCCGATAGTTTACCATCTGAAAATTTTCCTGAAATTACCTAAAAGTGTGGATACACCCCCCCCCCCCCCCCCCCAGTCACCGCGCCCGAGTGCTAATAGACTCTTCCCCGCGCCCTGAACCTCAATCCACCCAGTGCAACACTTTTTGGACGACATTTCTATGTTTTTTTAATATTTGTAAAATCAAAAAAATATTAATTTAATTTTTACTGAAAAAAAAAAATTATTTTTGCTTTAGTATCATGTATTTAACCACCTCTGAGCTCGGCGTAACTTTACAAATCAACACCCTGTATAAAGCGCATAGCGCCTTCCTTATTCGTGATAGCTCCTTATATGCATAAGTTTGTTATGATTATGACATGGAACACTTATAAGGAATATCTCTGTCGTAGGCATATCATCGAATTGGCCATATCACGATATGGCCAAACGTGAAATATCATAAATCGATTAAATCTTTTAGGGCACACACTGCGGTAGCTTAGGTGAAGGCTAGAGGGAGTGAGCGCAGCGAAGCCCTCGAATAGTCTTCGTGTTAGTTTGACATGTATAACACAAAAAAAACATCATGCAGTGCTGAATAACAATGCTTTTAAAAAGACATGTTTTCATTAAAACAGGTTATATCATGATATGGCAACCCATTTCATGATATGGTCAAGCCATTTCTGACCATATTGTGATATGGCCAAATCGACGATATGGCTACGACATCTCTAAGTAAACAAATGCAGTGTGAATGAAATACGTCACAACCTTGTCATCAGAGTTCCAAGGGTCATCATAATATGGATTCAGGTTTAAAACTTTAATTCTCCAGTATAAAATGAATCAAGTCCTACATCGCGCTATCAAAGTTTTTCATTCTTTTAGTATATAAGAAGTGTAAGATAAACTACAGTTAGACTGGTTCTGTGTGAGATGCTTTAGTTAAATTGGCCCGATTTACTACTGCTCTTATACATGTCCCATTGTCAACCATGCAAATTTGTCTCTTGAGGTGATTAGGGTTTGGGCAACCCGAAAGCAGCTTTAGACATAACCGCAAGGGAACAAGTACCACATACCAAGTGCCAAGTACCATATGCCACATACCAGACCAACCTAAGTGTTGAGAGAGATGTCGCAACAAGTGCCACGTACCACGTACCACGTATCAAGTAAAGACATCTCTCGAAACGCGAAGGTTTTGCTGCTATTTTTTATATCTTGAAATGAAAATTATTGATCACTTAGTGGACACAATTTTCATTATTTTATGTCTGTCAAGCAGACTAATTGTTAACTGCATAGCGTACAATAAGATTTTGTAGCTCAGGTCGTCATCAGTCAATAGAAAAGAGGTGCAGTATGAATTAGACACACTTCAGAATAAACAGGTTGCCGTTTAAAACCTGCAGGGTAGGATAACATTGTGGGGTTTTGCAGCACAAACCGAGCGGAGCGAGCGAAGCGAGCGGCGCGAATTTGTGATGCAGAACCCCCAATGTTACCCTACTAATATTGTATTCATACTAAGCCTGAAGGCTCCTAGTGCAGACCGTACGGAGCTGTGTGTCACACACAGTGAGTGCACTGCACCTGCCCGGGAGTTGTGTTTGATTCCAAATTCAAATTAGAATTTCCGATTCTAATTTGAATGCGGTATTGGTATTGGTACCGAAGAAAGCTAGATAGGGGCTGAATGGAATACATGTAGAAGTAAATATACCTCTATATTCATTTAAAAACTTAATTTTTGAAGTAAAACTTCTATACAAACTCTTGACTTGGGGAGTAAGCTGGCGGATGCGTGACGAGAGCGTTACGAAAAGTGTGATCGGGCGAGGCGAACGAGAGGTGCGCGTGCACATTTTCTTTCTCGCTTCCTCTCATAGCCATACACAGTGCAGGAGATGTATTTTTAAAGCATTAGAGCTAAAGAAGTTTACTTCAGTTGTGTGGTCTAAGCACACTCTTTTTTGAATACGAGCCTGTATTGCTGTCGACCCCACACTAGGGCGTGGGAACCAACAATACCCCTTGTCGTGGGTACCAAAAATCGTCGTGACACACATGTATAGATCCAATCCAGCCGGGATTCAAACCACGGACCTCTTGCTTGTGAGGCAGAGCCTCGAGCCTCAACGCCATAGAAGTCCTCCACTTATTCATGTTTATTGTAAAATATTTAGGAAAATGCACAAACCCGAGTACGAAATATTTGCTATTTAATTTCATTAATTCCGCCTGCATTTAAATTCAATTTAATCTAAAACTATTCTTTAATACTTTTATCGAATCTCAATAATTACTGCAAATATTATCTGCTTGTTTTGTGTTTTTAGTGTACCACAGTCGGGTTTTTTAATTTTTTTTATATGTAATTTATTTCCTGTTTTTAGTACAAAATTACGAAAAATGTGTAGATGCTTAGTTTAAAATTAAGGTGGAGTATTAATAGCTTGTGCAAGATAGGTAAATATTTCCGCACTCGCCTTTAAAAACCCTTTATTTGGTTATCCCAACCGAGCGAGCGGTCTTGAAAAAGGTTTTTTTTAGCTCGCACATTAACCTTTCGAGCCCGAGACCTGGTCATGAGGCCATTTTAATAAAATTCAAACCCTATAACTGCAACACAGTGTTGCCACCAGGGCTTGAGGAGTTACAGCGCATAAAATGCGCCATTTTTCAAATTCAGTGATAATCGGCATCAAGATGAATCAAATTACGTATCATTTATCAAAATCGGTTGAGCCGTTGAGTAGTGACGAGGGGATACAGGAACAGACATACAAACATACATACATATATATGTACATACAAGTCATACACATAACCCTCCTCTTTTCCGCTTCGCTTCACTCGGGTAAAAAGTAACAAAGTGCGATGTAATTAAATTTTTCTAATTGAATGATGTTCAACGCTACTCCATTGAACCTTTAAATCAAATTACCGCCACAAAATAAACTTCTACCAGAAACACCTCATCGAACACTGCAGGAAAGCTCAAAGTAGCGTTGAGAGCTTTTATAAGTAAATACAAACGCGGCACAAATTCTAGTTTCATTGCGGAGCTTATAGTGAGAGCACTTAAAGTTTTATGAAACGTCTTCGTTAAGAAGCTCACCATTTTTATGACAGAAAATATGGTCGTGACCTCGTTATACTGATTTAAGTTTATATTTATATAGCGATAATGAACTCTTTCTACTCTTTATTTCCATTATTCCTATTGGAGAAACATTGAAACGGCTTACAATTGTATTTATACAAAATACCGCCATTTATCCTTATTCGTCATTTTAAGCTCGAAAATCTTTGCTTTTTTAAGAACAGGCCATACTGTGTATTCAAACAATCTACGAAAACCCACAACGTCTGCAAAACATTTTCTTGAAAACTTCGCTTAGTCTGTTTAAAAGGCCCCGCTACTTGAATAGGAATCGTTTTGCTTAAAACGTCGTGAAAGATTAAACCGACTTTGGGAAGATTTAGCGATCTGAAAACAGGCTGTATAGAGCCCGAGGCCTTTGCCTCGGGGATATAGCAGGCTGGATAGATTGCAACCTTCGCCAACTGAAAAGAAAAATAAAACGCCTCGAATCTTCGATAGACGGACTCCTTTCAGACGAATAAAAAAGATTGGACATAGACAAGATTCATAGTCAATGTCATTTTTCTCCCGCCACTTTTTATTATTTTTGCACCTGCCGCCGTTTCCTTTTCGACCGGTGTTTTCGCAATGCGGAATTTTCATTCCGCTAATTTTAACTTAACAAATTACGGTTATAATTTCAGATAGGGATGTGTAATTATGTGGCAAATTTAATTTCCAAGAATTTATGGTTTTCGCTCGATATGGCATCTTTTGTAAAGGGAGTTTTATTCATGTTATTCGTTACTGTGGGTGTTTCGCTTCTTTTCGAGGGCGACACTAAAATTGTGTAATATAACTGGCCTCTTGTAAATAATATAATAAAAAAATAAGTTTAAATTTTGAAAATTGAATGTTTTGCCAATATTATTGAGTGTATGTATACTCGGCGCCACGACTAAAGAGCTTTGTCCTTGAATGCGCAGTAGTCACTTTTCACAAGTGTTTGGCGCGGAGAAGTGAGGAGCGACGGGGGCGGTAGTCAGCGCCGGCACCTGATTCGTTGATCAGTCGCTTCCCGATGCCCGCACCGAAAGCACGTCTCGAAGCTTCTTGAGTACAGTCGCATACAATATTACCCAACGTTATCTTTCGCCCCGGTCGAAAATGCCGAAAAATAAAGTACTGACTAGGCAAGCTAGAAAAATGGTTTACGATGTGAACTGTTATATCAAAAAAGAGTCTGATGAAATACTGATGAAGAAGTCTGATGAAAAACTTAATTGTGGTTTAATTGTTACAAATTATTAGTCAGCGGGAAGAAAAGAGTGTGCAGGACTATTACTACAAGTATCTATATTCACTAGGCCCTAGTGACTAGGGGCATTCTATGCTAGGGGGTTATTTATATATAGGTTTCAACCTTGACGTTAACAAATGTTGTCAATAGAGAGTACCTATAGTTTATTTGACACAAAGTCCATTATTTACATCGGCTAATATCCCAATCAACAAAATATCAAACAGAGAAAAAATAGAAGTGAAGAAAGTCCTGAACACTCATTCCTTCACACTAACCCTAAAAACGCACTTCGGAATTATGCCGCGACTGTACACATGCGCAGTAATCCCCGCCAGTTTCTCCGAGAGCTCTTTATTCGTGGCGCCGAGTGTATGTGTATGTATTTTATTCATTTGTCATTTGCTTTACGATTTGGCGGCAAATTGAAAATTGTCTGTGTCACGTCAGCACGGTCAGCATTAATTTAACGCGAGAAAATTTTCGTGCAATGAATTTTTATGACTTTCGATGTCATTTAAGTCAACAAGAAAGTTATTATAGACTTCGATTGGCCTTTCACGATGAAGCCCCATCTCGTGCCACTGTTTACAACAGACTGGTTTAATGAGTTTAAACGTGGTCGCACTAATCTCACCGATGATCTTCGTGACCGTCCCGGCCTTCTATGGCCACGACTGAAGATAACACCAGTGTTTGTTGTGCGGCATATGATAGAGACTGACAAAAGAGTGACCTATCCGCAGATTCGGGCAAGTTTAGGCATCGGTATGAGCCGAGTGCACAAAATCCTCCATGAACATTTAGCGGTTAGGAAGCTTTGTGCCCGTTGGATACATGATTTGACCGCGGCAAAAAACTCCGTCGTGTTGATTGGTGCCGTGAAATGGTTCATAGATTTAACGGAGGTGAGTCAAATGCTGTGTTCGACATACTTACGGATGACGAAAGCTGGATTTATTGTTATGATCCCGAAACCAAAAGACAGTCTGCTCAGTGGGTGTTTCCTTCCGAGGAGTTGCCGACTAAAGTGAAGAGAGGTCGAAGCGTGGGAAAAAAGATGGTGGCCTCGTTCTTCGGAAGGACCGGTCATTACGCGACAGTTGTTTTAGAGAATGGAAAAACAGTTACTGCAGAGTGGTACACTAACAATTGTTCGCCACTTGTCTTTATAAAAGTTCGGGAGAAACGACCTCGCAGTAGGATCCTCCTTCACCACGACAACGCCTCGTCGCACACCGCCAGGCGAACGATCGACTATTTGGCGACGTCAGACGTGGAATTACTAGGTCACCCGCCATATAGCCCCGACATCACGTTTTTTTTTATTCCTGAAAATAAAAGAAAAACTTCGAGTTAAAACGTTTTATGGACGCCGAGGAAGCAGTGGCAGCGTTTCAAAAGGCCGTCGAAGAGACCCCTAAAGAGGAGTGGGCAAAGTGCTTTTCCCGGTGGTTCCATCGGATGCAAAGATGTATTGACGTGAATGGACACTATTTTGAAAAGATATAATAAAACGAATAACTTGATAGTGTGCTCAGTTTTTGATTTTCTAAGAATTTACAGTTTGACCCTCGTACTAACGCTTTCGTTTACATAAATGGGTGAACTTACCTACTCATGTTTTGCCTACGCTATGCGTGACATGAGCATGACTCTTTCACTTCTACAAATACTTAATAATATAGATCCATGTATGTCTAAATAAACACAAGTATACCCTCGTTCGGAATACTGCTAGAAATATTCATGGAAAGCCTCTCCTATAGGGCGAAAACAACAATTAAACAGATAATTACAGAATTATACGGAAAGTTTTATACAGGAAAGAAGGCCATCCTTCCTACTTGTTTCCCCTTTTTATACAAAGTACCCGTCCTTTTATGATGTGTGTGTAATGATAAGTATTGTCTCGCAACGTAACTATACGTATACAACTTGAAGTACACAATGAGTAAAACATATTTGAATAAAGCGGAAAATTGACTAAAAGAAGTTAAAGGTTACCTTCATTCATCTTAATAAAAAACTCCATTATTCTATTAAACAGTGATCCCCTCGTCTGATTTATTGGTGTCGATTCGGTTTTACACATTATAAAACTAAACTAAAATTCATAGAGCTGACGGAAATTACCAACGAACGATTATCGCAATAATAATTGGAAACCGAACAATTATTTGACACGAGCTGTTTTTCATTGCTACTCTGCTTATCGGCTCGTGATCTGTTGTTTTGCCAATTGCGATTGAAATAACGAGATGTCAGAGATATATGCCCGGGAGCGATGCAGGCGGACAACAACTACACGAAGCGAACACCCAAAAAAAGCAAGTGTTGAAGATGTTCACACTGTTTCTCTACGTCATGAGCTCGAGGCATTAGGCGATACGATAAAGACAAGCGGTAACGAAATCGAAATTAAGAAATACCTAAAATATAACAAATTTATTAAGAAGACAAGTCAAAGTGTGAGATTGTTGAAAAATAGCCAGACGTTTCAACCAAATAGATTGAGAGAGTAACCTTAATCACAAAATGTGAGGACCTTCAGGAAGCAATTGAGTACTTGACAGTAGATTACCAGCGTGCACAAGTCCCAAACTTGAGGCCTCAGACTATGTTGATCAACTGCAGACACTATCAGCAGATATGAAGTGAGTCAAAGGGACCTCGAAGAACTATCCGCAGGAGCACCGGAGCTGCTCCAGCTGCAGCAGCAAAAGACAGGGCTGCTAGACTCACTGCTGGACGACAACGAGGTAGACTTTGGCTGTGGGCGTGACAAATATCGCGCCCGGCACGCCACTGCGCCTACTCCACTCAGGACGGATGTCGTCATGCCTGCAGCGCCTAATATGGTCTGAGATACGGTGGAGATGGAAAGTTACCTTCATCCGTTATTTGATCAGGAGTAAGATTATAGGTATATGTTAGCTAATGTAAAAATTGATAAATTGCACCTGGCTTGTGTATTATATGTGCGATATATTTTCCGATACGGGGTGGCAGAGACACAGTTGTGCCCACTTTTAGCCAGTTATTCAATACTCCACTTTGCGTGACAGGGGGCTATCCCATTGCCGTAGCTATGGAGATTGAAGGTAAAAATGAACTAACGAACTAAACTAAAACCTTGAAATCCGACAGCTTTTATCCGATTGCTATAGGTCCCGTTTTCAAACAAGATTGTTGTATTAGTTGTGACGGCTCTGGAATTGGTCCCATTATTTAACTAGATTAACTAGTTGTAGACAAATGGCCGAGGTTCATCCGAAGCGGGCTAGGTGCCGGTTCTACAGCGGTTTGATTACAAATTTCAGAGTGGAAATCCACTGCTGCTTTTATTGCACAATTTTTTTTAAAGCGTCAAAAATCGTCAGATTATTGTGTTGTTGTGTACACGATTGCTTGAAAGGGATGTTTTCATTTATTTTCTGGATTGGAAGTGTCTCCTGTAGTCGGAATAACGCTCCAAAGATAGGCATTGCACAATGAACATTTATTTTCTGGATTGGAAGTGTCTCCTGTAGTCGGAATAACGCTCCAAAGATAGGCATTGCACAATGAACATTTATTTTCTGGATTGGAAGTGTCTCCTGTAGTCGGAATAACGCTCCAAAGATAGGCATTGCACAATGAACATTTATTTTCTGGATTGGAAGTGTCTCCTGTAGTCGGAATAACGCTCCAAAGATAGGCATTGCACAATGAACATTTATTTTCTGGATTGGAAGTGTCTCCTGTAGTCGGAATAACGCTCCAAAGATAGGCATTGCACAATGAACATTTATTTTCTGGATTGGAAGTGTCTCCTGTAGTCGGAATAACGCTCCAAAGATAGGCATTGCACAATGAACATTTATTTTCTGGATTGGAAGTGTCTCCTGTAGTCGGAATAACGCTCCAAAGATAGGCATTGCACAATGAACATTTATTTTCTGGATTGGAAGTGTCTCCTGTAGTCGGAATAACGCTCCAAAGATAGGCATTGCACAATGAACATTTATTTTCTGGATTGGAAGTGTCTCCTGTAGTCGGAATAACGCTCCAAAGATAGGCATTGCACAATGAACATTTATTTTCTGGATTGGAAGTGTCTCCTGTAGTCGGAATAACGCTCCAAAGATAGGCATTGCACAATGAACATTTATTTTATCTAACAAGCAATCAATTCTCTATGAAACACGATGTGTGCTGTGGATCGGAACCGACAAATACCGAAAGCGAAGCATTGTCCCCATCACAGCCAGTGCCCCCGCTAGTCGAGCCTTATTCTGCTAAGGGAAAAATTAAACTGCACATCAAAAATACTGACTCGCACAGCAAATATCCGAGCAAAATTCTGCGGTAGCTTAGTGAAGGGTAAAGGAATTGAGCGAAGCGAAGCCCCCTTTATCCTTCGTGTTAGGTTAAACATGTAAAAACAAAAAAAAAACTTAAAACATAAACATAAAAAGTGTTTTTTTAAATCTTTTTTTGGTGTGCAAATCAGTATTTTTGATGTGCGATTAAATACTAGCCTTCTGCTAACTGGCGATTCAAAGACAACGACGCGACCACGGTAGTCCACGTGTTGATCATTTGGCGTTTGGGAAAGCTTTTTAGGTAAGCATATTATTTCTAATTATGGAGGTAAGTTATAGGTATGTCATAGGAAAGGGGATAACAGAAACATCAGGTAACTGTGGCGATGAGCTTAGCTCTGTGACGCTAGCTTAATGCAATTATGAATATCTGACTAAACGTGGACACAACACCGCCACCTCAAATGGGAAATGGTGTGATTGTAAAAAAAACATTAACATTTATATACAGGCACATACATTGCTTCTGGCCCCACCCTAGGATACCCTGTGTCCTGGGAACCAGAAACAGCGACGTCACATACACATAAACATCCAAGATCTGTTTTTTTTTTCATTCTTTAGCCCCAGCCGGGGATCTAACCCGGGAGCTCTCGTATGGTAAGCAGAGCCACCAAGGTCTTCAGATATTGAAGTACACCGCCGTTGTCATACCACTGTTATTGAGTGGCCATCTTGTTAGCAGAATAAGGCCTCTGCGGTTCCCATTATCCCCGCCGCTTCCTTTATTCCCCGCCCTGCCAGCGAGACAATGCAACGCGCAACACAATACTCATTCATTACCCGGTTCTCAGCGTTCCGACTTCGGTCTTCAGAAACCCGGTTTTTATCCGGAGGTAGCGATTCTTCAAGTGTCAATACTCCTTGCAGGTAGCCATAGGTTCCATTTTTAAATACTTTTTAATTAGTTTAGTTTTTTTTTTTAGTTTTAACATCTGAAGAATCAGTGCCGGTGATAGTTTATAAAGGAAATATCGAATGCAAAGTTACGGTTGAAAGCAAAATAAACTTGGCTGAAATCTCATATGAAAATGAAAACTCGACTGCTCAGAAGCGGCGGGAAAAAGTCGGTCTGTTCTAGTATTCGGGTCTTTTTGCGAGGCTTTCAGCTAGGAACTGAACAAGTTAAGCGATGATATCTCGACTTATTATGATCCTGCTCAATATAGACTCGCTCAAATGTCGAACCGGCGTGTCCGGCGAGTGACCGTTAGACACTGAGTTGTCGATTGTGCATCCGACCCAGAGACTTTGTTATAATTTGAGTTTACTAGCGTTCCGTACCCGAAAGGTGCCAAACGGGACCCTATTACTAAGCCTCCACTGTCCGTCTGTCTGTCCGTCCGTCCGTCACCGGGCTCTATCGGATCAACCGAAATAGGTAGAGCTGAAATTTTCACAGAATGTGCATTGCTGTTGCCACAACAGCAACAAATAATGAACTACACGCAATTTTGAAAATTAAAGGGGTCCCCATACAAGCGACTGTTTTTTTTTAAATCCCTGCCCCAGCGAAATACCTCATAACATCATGATTCACCATAAATTTCGCCGTGCTTATTAACTTTGAGATGGCTCACTCAGTTTCGTATCGGTCTCGCAATCTTGAAGTTCCAGGTTCGATTCCCAGAGAACACAAATATTTTTTCTTTTTGTTTTGGTTTTATTATTTAGGATTTAGTGTTTTTTTTCTTATACGATGGTACGGAACTTGACCGTTTTTTATTTATTAATGGCAAGACAACAGAGAGTACATACCATCTCTGGGTATACAAACAAGTTTTAAATCTAATAAATTGTACCACAGTGTGTTTTGACAGCATGCTCTGTATTGTGTTGCGGACCTACGAGTAAGGAACTGGTTACAGATTTATATGATTTGTTCACCAACCCTTACCGTGTCTTTATATGCCAGCCTTACTTTGCTTTAATTTGAAATTTTGTCAGCAAATTTAGTGTTTGAGATCAATTAATGATAATAATAATAATAATATTACATTGGACACCATTTACACACATTGATCTAGTCCCAAACTAGGATATCTTGGGCACTAGACTAAGATACATATACTTATATAGATAAATATTATACTTAGATAGAGAAACAACCATGACTAGGGTACAAACATCCGTTGTCATCAAATAAATATTTGCCCCCACCGGGACTCGAACCCGGGACCCTTGGCTTCATAGGTCTTCCGATACGTGTCTGAAGGACGTCTCTTCAGCGGTCTCGCATATTGTATGTTCTGTTGTACGTTCGGCTGGCTACCAGCCAATCTGATTGCAGGCTGCACAGCACCACCGTTGCCGTGCCATATTACATACAGGATTGGAAAACCCGGGTATTTGTAACCGCTTTTGAATACGCCAATCAATACTAAAAAGCCAATGCCAAATCTACACCCGGTTTTTACATGGCCACGAAAACTGAAATTTCCATACGAATTTGACGTAAATATTTGTGTGTTTGTTAGGCTAAGGTAATGAATTATACACACGAATTTAACTTAATACTGATGATTTATGATAAAAATATGTAATAAACTATAGGTGTATAACACAAATGTGTACTCTGTTATAACAACAACAAACATAATATAGCGTCACTCCTTTTACCATACGGGGTATAACTGGATCTAACTGCACTACCTCTGTACTGTGCCACCGTACTCTGTTAAATTGTGTGAAATGTTTATTTTCAAAACAATAGCAGAATTAGTTCTTCTTTCGTCTCAGGGCATCGAAGTTTGTCCACTTTCGAACTTCACCGAATTCCAACGCGGAAGTTATAATTCACCTCTTTTGTGAAACTTTTTTTTAAAGCAAACTTTTGGAAGGGTCTATGGCTGGGGAGTAGGTAAAAAAATCCCATAACTTGGATATTTATATGTGTGCGACGTCGCTGTTTCTGATTCCCTCGACACAGGGTATCCTAGTGTGGGGCCAGAAGAAATGTATGTGACTATATAAATGTTTATCTTTAATTTCCATTTTATTGGGCAAGTTAACAAAGCATGCCATAAATAGTTATTTTCACACCTTTCATTCGGAAAAGTAAGTTTTACTCCACGACGAGAGGAAGCAAAATGCTACTTTTCTGTTCAAGCTACTTTATTCATTGGTATGTTCACTACGATGACGTAGTCGATTAAAAACGAATATGTTTCTAGTTTTAACTTTAACAACGTTATATGGAAATTTATGAATTTTTCGTAATATTAAAAAAATGTTAATAAATTATTTGTTTTACTGAAATCAAAACTATCGATAACTGTTATTGTGATATAATGAATATTGATATCCGAAACCATTGTAATATTCAATTCGATTATTTTAAACATTAGTAAAAGTACACAGGAATATTTTATCTGTGGTGACCATTCCCTAATCCTTCACAATCGACATTGATAAAAAAAAAGTTTAGTTTACGTTGTTCGATTACTGTAAAAGTGGTGAAAGTATAATTCAAAGTATAGTTTTAATTTTTTTAGAGCATTTAATATAATTTTTCCTCATAGTCGGTGTGAAAAGTTGTATGTGTCACTCAGGAGCAAAATTATTTTCGTCATGGGCGTTAACGCTTGAATCCTTCGATACGCTCAGGATTCTAACTTAGAACCCCTCGCTACGTTCAGGATTCTATCGTAGAATCCTTCCCTTCACTCTGGATTCAATGTACCGCCCTCGCCGTAAATACATCAAGTTAGCTACTTTTTTACTACGAGAGGGAGCAAAATGCTACTTTTCGAGGTAGCATTTTGCTCCCTCTCGTCGTGGAGCAAAAGTTACTTTTCCGAATGAAAGGTGTGAAAAAGTACTTTGTTTTCATGTACCTTTGCTGTGGCTAAAACAATATAATTTGGATCAGCGTAACGATATCCGATGTATAAGGCTGAAGTAAAAATACTATAAATCCTTATTAAAAATATAAGCAAGGAACATATATATATATATATATATATATATATATATAGGGTTACCCGTGCCCAGCGATCAACCTTTCTCATCCCGACTTGACTAGCTGGAAGAGATCTCTTACTAGAGAATTTGTGTGAAATAAAGAAATTATGAATTACACATCAAGCTTCGTTCTCCGATATTAGCATAGGTACACATGTAGTTTCACTCAAGGCTAGCCATTTCGCGCACTATATTTGGAGAAAAATATAAAGGTTCTAACGTAAGGTAGACTAAAAAATTCACAGCTCGCCCTTCCCTTGCCATTTGCTTTCATTCACGTTTTAGTGCTTCGCTGTTTCGCGCGCTCGGTATTTTTCTATTGTTGATTAAATAAAAATACCAATAAAATGCCGAAAAGGAATAGTGACAGTGATGACTACGACTATTTAGTGAAGAAACTTAAAAAATTAGAAAGAAAAGTGAAACATCGACGTCGCCGTAGACATTCTTCGAGCTCGGATGACGAAAATTATTCGCCTCATAACCGACTAGGTGAGTCATTCAACAAATAACACTTGTTGCTTGAACCTAAGGAACAGATTTGACTGTTTTTTCTTATCATTGTACATAACGGTGTTTTATCTGAACAAAACGATTGGAAAATCGGACTGTCCACCTAGGGGCTTTCCACTTCCTAATAAAATACATGCTGACCGGGTCTACCGTTTGGTTATTTCCATAGCAATGTATATGTAGACAGAAAAAACGTAAAACTGTCTCATTGAAAAAACTGGTTTTGCGTGTTTCTCGCTTTGGAGTCTCACATACCACCCACATTTGAGCAAAATACGTATTTTGCCTGTAGAGAGCGTCTCCATCGCCGTCAGGGACGAAGATGCTGACTTACCTGGTTGCTCATACTGGAATATCCCTCCAGACTCGGAGTCTGCTGAAAATAGCAATGACGCCGCACATAGCACTGATGTGGTACCTACCGATCTGCCTCGTACCACTATTACCATGACTTCCGCCGCCGCCGCCGCTACCAACGCTGTCACCGCCGTCGATTCTGCCACCACCGCCACTACTGCAGCTGCTGTTGTGCCGCCGCCCTCTTCAGCTGATGTACTCCACGGGATGTCACTGGATGAACCAATACCCGAACTGGACCCAGAATTATTGCAAATATTAGGCGAAGACCCTACTCTTACCCAAGAGTACAGTTCTGGCATCCAAAAGGATCTAGCAATCAGACTGAACTATATTGTCACAACCGGTCTTTCTAAAGAAAACCGCAAGGAACTGAAGGATAAATATCTTATCCCTGCAAACTGCAGACTTTTGAAAGCGCCAGTTTTGAATCCTGAAATTCGCGCCTCCTTGATTGAAGGCCAAGTAAAACGGGACAAGGGCATTGAACTCAAACAATCTATGACTTCATGCGCTCTATTGTCGCTCAGTGCTGCAATCACGCTGCTTCTGGCGTCAAACCAAAAGGACCCTGAGATGTTAAAACTATTAATGGACACCGTCCGTATCCTAGCAGATTTACATCACTCTGACTCGATCCTAAGAAGATTCTTCATACTTTCAACAGTAAAAAAGGACTTAAAAGATCAGCTAGAAAAAACCAAAATAGATGAAACACTATTTGCTAATCTCACTGAGACCTTAAAGACAGCAAAAACCATATCTAAATCAGGAGCAGACTTGAGATTGGCCTCAAATATCAGGCTGACTCAAACTTCATCAAGAGTCCCTAGCAGGCCTTTAAACTACAGGGGGCCTCCTGCGAGCCGCAGGCCTCAGACGATGGCGAGCGGGGCGGGGGGCGCGAGGTATGCGCGAGCGACGCCCCCCCCGCCCGCGCCGGTTGCTCCAGCGCAGAGGCAGCCGCAGCCGCAGACTCAGACGACGACGCAGAGGCACCCTGCCGCCTACAGGACATTCGCACGTCAGCCACAACAACGCTACAGGCGTTAGATACGGTAAAACCTGCAGGCAGACTTTCTCATTTTCATAAACAATGGACTTTGCTTACCAATAACCCAGTCATACTATTCTGGATTACAGGTTATGAAACTGTATTGTCTAGTTCGGTTACTCAATTTACTATTCCAGTAGAACCAACGTATTCGCAGTTTGAATGCAATGCTTATAAAGAATGCATAAAAAACCTTCTCACCATTGGGGCTATCTCACCTTGTGAACATTGTGAAGGGCAATACATTTCAACCACCTTTCTTATCCCGAAACCTGACGGTCAACAACGATTTATATTAAATCTTAAACAACTTAATAAACACATAACGACGCAGCATTTTAAACTTGAAGACTTGCGAACGTCTTTGAAACTTATATCACAAGATTGCTACATGGCGACTATAGATTTAAAGGATGCATATTTCTTGGTAAACATTCATCAAAATTCTCGAAAGTATTTGCGTTTTTACTGGTCTGGCCAATTATATCAATTTAATGTATTACCTTTTGGTTTAAATACTGCGCCGTTTGTTTTCACAAAAATACTTAAACCAGTTGCTAAACTTCTCCGTTCCATGGGATATTTATCTACATTTTATTTAGATGACATACATTTGGTAGGTCACTCTTATAAAGAGTGTTTAGATAACATGAAACATACAAAATGTCTATTACAATCTCTTGGGTTTATTATAAATACGGTAAAGAGCTCAAAGGAACCAAGCAGAACTTGTAAATTCTTGGGGAATATTATAGACTCGACGAAGTTAGAAGTGAGGTTACCTGAAAACAAAAAAGAAAAAATTAAACGGGAACTAATTAAATTTAAAAGCTTAAATAAATGCAAAATCAGAGATTTCGCTCGTTTTTTAGGTTTACTTACATCGGCTTGTCAGGCCGTAGAGTACGGCTGGCTATATACAAAGGATTTAGAGCGATGTAAATATCTAAACCTAAAAGACGACGAAAACTACGATAAATTTATGACGATAACTAAATCTTTAAACCCCACATTTAACTGGTGGTTAGATAATATTGATAATGCTGTATGCAAAATAAAAAGTGATGAATATGCCATTGAGATATACACTGATGCCTCAACAACGGGATGGGGGGCCGCGTGTGGGGGCAATACGGCCAATGGTCCTTGGGATGAGCACGAACGATCCCTACATATGTAGGGATCGAAGGTAATTAATATTAATTACCTTGAGATATTGGCAGCATTCCTAGGTCTTAAAGTATTTGCTCAAAACTTGTATAACTGCCAGATATTATTGCGTGTTGATAACACAACCGCAATATCTTATATCAATAGAATGGGCGGAGTGCAGTTCCCGCACTTGACTAATATTACAAAACAGCTTTGGCAGTGGTGTGAAACCCATCGCACTACTGTTTGTGCCGATTACATTAAATCATCTGATAATATAGTCGCAGATGCGGAATCCAGAAAGTCACACCCCGACATTGAGTGGGAAATTTTCAATCAGGCCTTTAATACAATAACAAATCACTTTGGTATTCCTAGTATTGATCTCTTTGCTAGTCGAATCAATCATAAATGTAATAAATATGTTTCATGGCATAGAGATCCAGATGCATATGCAATCAATGCTTTTACGCTGCCGTGGACCAACTTATTTTTTTATGCATTCCCTCCAATATCAGTTATCTTAAAAACTTCACGCAAAATAATTAATGACCGAGCAACAGGCATTGTTGCTGTACCAAAATGGCCAACACAGCCTTGGTACCCACTTTTTAAAAGCCTTCTCACGTCAAAACCCTTAGCTATACATTCAAGGGATGATCTTATTATTTCTCATTGTAGCGATCGGGCACTACACCGGCGGATTACCCTGGTCGTCGGGCTGTTGTCCGGACAGCGCTCTTACGAAGAGGAGTCCCATCATCCGCTATCCCAATAATGGTGGCATCCCTTGCAGACAACACGGTTAAACAATACGACACTAGTCTTAGAAAATGGTTTACTCATTGTCATGTTAGCGGAATCGATCCCTACAATGCCTCCATAACAGATGTTCTACTTTTTTAACACAGATCTTTGATACAGGTGCTCGCTATGGCACACTTAACAGTTGTCGGTCTGCTTTGTCGTTGTTATTGGGTCAAGAAAAAATTAATATTGATTGTATTTCGAGATACTTTAAAGGTATTTTTCGTTTACGGCCTCCACTATCGAAGTATAATTTAACCTGGAATATTGATCTGGTGCTAAATTATTTATCAAATTGGTATCCCAATGAGGATTTAGGCTTGAGAAAATTTCTAAGAAATTAGTCACAATATTGGCACTTGTAACAGCACACAGGGCTCAAACTTTGTCTAAAATTAAAATTAGTAACATAGTCACCTCAGAATCAGGAACGATTATTAAGATACCCGATCTTATTAAAACTTCTCGTCTCGGATCTCTTCAACCTCTGCTTTCATTACCATTTTTCGAACAGAAGCCGCAAATTTGTCCTGCCAGGACACTCATTACATATCTAGATCAGACAAGACAACTACGCCAAAGTCAGCAATCGTTGTTTATATCATTTAAAAAACCATATCGAGAAGTAACGTCACAAACGTTAGGCAGGTGGGTAAAGGATACGTTAAAAAAGTGTGGCATAAACACAGAAGTATTCACTGCACACAGTACTAGACATGCAGCCACGTCAAAGGCATACAAATCAAGAATTAGTTTAGACACTATAAGAAAATCGGCAGGTTGGAGTGCAACCTCCGCTGTTTTGCTAAACATTATAATAAGGTTATTACAGATAACATGATTACCAGTGATGAATTCGCCAGAAATATATTGAACTAATAATTTATCAATGTTACAATTATAAAACTTACAAACATAAATTTGTATTTAAGTACTTGTTTAGTAAATTAAACCTCAGTAAATTAATATTTTGATCACATTTTTTTATATTATTTATACTACCAAACATAAACGATCTACAAATTGAATTAGTTGATATTTCACGACTATCTCTCAACATCTACATGTGTACCTATGCTAATATCGAAGAACGAAGCTTGATGTGTAATTGATGATTAAACGAACTTACCTGAAGTGAAGTTCGATCGCAATTACACGAAGAGCTTCGTTCGAAGATATTAGCATCCCTCCCGCCCTCGCTGTAAGCTGTACCCTATCCGTGAAATATCAAAAAGCTCAGCACATCTCCGAAATAAATGAAAGCAAATGGCAAGGGAAGGGCGAGCTGTGAATTTTTTAGTCTACCTTACGTTAGAACCTTTATATTTTTCTCCAAATATAGTGCGCGAAATGGCTAGCCTTGAGTGAAACTACATGTGTACCTATGCTAATATCTTCGAACGAAGCTCTTCGTGTAATTGCGATCGAACTTCACTTCAGGTAAGTTCGTTTAATCATCAATTATGAAGGGACATATCAAAACAACCAACCTAGCATGACCCCTTTAGTCACACGGAGACGGAGGCACATCAGTATCCACGTTTATGTTTCTTTACCAATCACTCAAATATAAGCAGAGAAAATATTATCGAAACTGACAGGTTCGTAACCCGAGTCCCCAACTATCGCAGAACAAACTTAGCAAGGTAATTACTGTAGTTTTTGAAACTTCACTAACTTCCATTTCTCTAATTAAAGGAAGATGAAAGCACCTTCCTTTAGACTGGGGATCTTTAATAACACCCAACTAAAGACTAGTTAGGGACAGAAACACGAAGCTTTGCGCCTTTTGCGCAGAGATGCCGCTGACTGCGAAGCAAATTATTCTTACGTCTTTTCTTTCTTACGCGAAGGGTGCCAAACGGGACTCTGTTACTAAGCCTCCGCTGGCCGTATGTCCGTCCGTCAGTCCGTCTGTCTGTCACCGGGCTCGACCGGATCAACAGAAATAGGAGAGCGGAAATTTTCACAGACGGTGTATTTCTATTGCCGCTATAACAACAAATAATTAATTATACCGGTTTTTAAGAATTAAAAGAAAACTTCTTGTATAGCTACTCCATACAAAAAAATATTGGTATGGCTATTTTCTTAGCAATTTCGTTTTATTTTTATATCGGTGAAAGCTGGACTGTCCCTAACTGATCGGAAAAGATTTTTAATTGGTGGAATTGAGTTTTATGCTTAGCTATTTGTTATTATACGATTAATAATTGCTCATTGGAATTATAATTAATAATATTTTTTTATCATCTTTGATTTTATTTCTGTAAACAAGTTACTCAATTTCTATCCACTTTCGTTTTTAAATGAGCAAAGAGTTTCGTTAACCTGCGTACAAAGTTCAATACTTACATACTACATACACAAAACTCTTTTTCAATGTAGTTAATATTTTAGTATTAAACATTAATTTCCATGGTATTGAACCCTTCTGTGCGGCTCCGACAACCTACTACTCGCACTACACCGGTTTTATTACATTTACATTTACAAACAGGCACATGCATTGCTTCCGGCCCCATACTGGGATACCCTGTGTCGTGGTAAGTAGAAACAGCAACGTCACAAACATGTAAACATCCAAGAAGATCATTTCATGAGGCCGTATTTGGGGTTAACGTTGCGAATACAATTGACTGAGTCACTGGTTCTGTCTAAACTGAATTACATGGATACGGTTATTGGTCCGCGACTTTTGGCAAAAACCAAAAAGTTAGTGCAACGCGTACAGAATGCTTGCGTGCGATTCAATTTTGATATTCCGTTAAGGTATCACGTGACACCATACCTAAATAAACATACAATTTTAAAATTGCATCATCGTCGAAAGCTTCACTTGGCGTGTCTTTTGTTCGGGGTGATGAAATATAAGGAGCCAAGTTATCTTTTTGAGAAACTTTCATTTAAGTCGAGGCACCATGTGTCCCGCCAATGCTCAATGCAGCTCGCTACAGAGCGGCACAGCTCTGCTGCCTTTAGAGGGAGCTTCCGCTATGCTGCGACCAAGTGTTGGAATAATATCCCTCCACCAATCAGGAACCTGCGTTGTTTATACGGATTTAAATGCACGTTGAGAAAATTCATTTTTGAGCATCAAAAATTCGAAGAGTCTATACGAAATGACACTTAGCGCAATATAACTGACTATATATCATATGAAATTTGAACTTTAATATTAATACTGTTTTATATTTATATAGATTTATTTTGTACCTTTAATTAACCTGTTACCTACTATAAAGTCTGAATATTCATGTCTAACTATGTTTCTCTTTTAAAATGTTTTTCCTTCTGCCTGTGTTTATAAATGTTTACACAAAAGTGCACATTGTTGTGCGTGTTGTCACCCGTCGGTCACAACGGAAGACCAGCGCTGATTGTTCGCATTCAGCATATGCTGAATTGAGGCCGGCTTGTGACAGGAAATATTCTTATGTACCTAGTTGTTCAATATTGACTCCTATTTTTGTTTCCTGTTACAAATAAACTTCTTTCTTTCTTTCTTTCTTTCTTTCTTTCTTTCATTTTCTTCGTCCCCAGCTAGGATTCGGCCCCAGGACCTCGCGCTTGGGAAGCTCAGCCTCGGCCGCCACACCGCAGAGCATTAGGCTCTACCTACATAACACAGAACGAGCGTCACGCTGTTTCCCATATACGCTGGCAGAGCCCTTGCTGTGCCCTCGTTCAGCCAGTATTCCAACAGTCCAATTTGCGTGACAGTTAGGTAGCCCATCGCCGCAGCCATGACAATCTGAAGGCTTCCCCTGAATACATTTATTTCTATCGTATTATATTCCTGAAGATATTTTCCATCACAGTCAGAACAGAATAGTGTTCCTCAGATAAATGCCTTACTTTTGTTTTGGAGCGAGCGCAACATTGCTTTTCATGCGGAGTCTCGAGGTACATCCAGGTGGGCCCACGGACACAGTTATTGTATATATCACCGGAAGATAGTCAAAACCGTAAGTTGATAAACTAACGCGGTAGTTGATCAACTATCGACAGATAGTAAAACAGACTGACAGGGCTTAGAATTTACGTTTCTTTTGTTCTTACATGTCAACCTAACACGAATACTATTCGGGAGCTTTGCTGCGCTCGCCCCCTATAGTCTTAACCTAAACTACCGCAGTTACTATCTGTCGATGGTTGACCAACTTACGAGAAAAAAACCGTTAGTTGATTAACTAACGGTTTTTACTCTCTTACGGTGACATATACATTCATTTGTGTTAAGAGACTCGAAACATTGCATGCTTGCCGAAACGCTATCAGTGTTAAATATAGTAAGAAAATAATGTAGTGTGGGACTCGGAAGGCTCTCGATCGCTGGAACTCATCAGGTGGAACGGCCACTTGGTGGAACAGCTCTCGCTGTGAGTGAGCCGAGTCTAGTGCCCGGAATGCCATTCAACCTGGCACCCAATTCCTGTAGCAAAATGGCAGTTTAGTGACAATGAAATTTTCCCCGCGACTAATAATTATTCATTATCGTTTAAAAATAAAAGTTACCCCTTAGTTCTTAAACCGTTATTAAGAATTGTCAGCATATCAACTTTCTTTTAAATATTTTTACTAACAACTGTTTCTTCTTTCATTGCAGGTACTAATTCAATTTCATTGAAAGTAAGACGGTGCCTTCTGCTGCATCAAGGGTTTGTTTATAGGCGTACTTGCTCCTAGAAACTTAATTAAATCACTAGGTATTAGTATTTATGCGATTTGATCTTTCGTCTCGCTCTCACATGCCAACCATCCATAACACACACCTACCTGGGGGACGACTACAACGTCTATGCCGATTAGGAATCTAAACTGATCTGTAAAACTACCATGCCCGTCTTAAAACACTTGGTATTAGGTAAATAAAGCCCATAATGGCGTATTGGAACGGATATCGTCGCCATAGTATGATGGTGGTTCCTTTTTTTGAATCTTATCGGAATAGCTATAAAGGTTATCTTGACCCCTGAATTAGGCCACTAACATCGTCCTAATCTTGATTTGATCCCGGACCGTATTCTAGGAGCGTAATTCGTATTTTCCGTATGTGTGAGTGGTTAAATGTCTGTTACAGCGATGACGTCGTGAGGAGACATACTGAATCTAATAAAGAAATAATGAAAATTTATTCAGTAACTGGCATCGGTACATCATTTGACAGAATATAAAAGTAGGTAGTTCGTAAATATCTGGGTAAAGCGTTGGCAACCAAGCTAATTTCCAGCGCCTACCCGTCCGACCAGGTCGTGTGCACAGTCACACACTTGTTAAATACATTGCTTGTGTGGGATTATTGCAAATTAATCTACTTAAATATGATTATTTAGCTAAATAATTTTGGAGTTGTACTGGGGTTACAAGTGGGATCATTTAAATGTAAGGTTAAATAAATATGCAAATGCTTCTTACATACCTACCTATATATTATGGAATGTGTGACGAGTAAATGTGTAAACATTAGGGAAATATTAAACTGCACATCAAAAATACTGATTTGCACCGCAAATATCAGGGCGAAATTCTGCGGTAGCTTAGGTTTAGGTTAAAGGGCGTGACGCAGCGAAGCCCCCTTTATCCTTCGTGTTAGGTTGAACATGTAAGAACAACAAAACATTCTTAAAACATAAACTTAAGTACACATAAAATATTCAAAACATAAGAATTGTTTTTGTTGATACTTTTTTGCTGTGCAAATCAGTATTTTTAACGTGTGATTACATACTAGCCTAAATATTATACAATATTAATTGATACTATTGTCAACATCATGCTTTTAATCATATTTGGGAATACTAAATAAGTGTGTATGTCGCGTATCTAATTCTCCTGTTATCATGTAAAGTATGTAATTGATTAGATTTCGACCGTATCCGTAGTCTGACGGGCTGCAGCTTGGCAGGCTGGCGCGCCGCCGCCGCCGCCGCCGCCGCCGCCCGAGGGCAGTAAGGATTCGCGATGATAGGGACGCGGCTTAATCAGACGGCTTAAGACGCGGAATCTGCTTGCTGCTTATTTCAGCAGCTACCATCTCGCTGTTTTGTATAGATTTTTGTTTCTTCACAATTTCTCCTAAGCGCCTTATTTTAAAGTAACTTACCGTCCGGTTCCGTTTAGGTTTACAAATCATTTTCCGGGATTGGGATTTCTGTTGATATTCCTTAAATAATATTGCGTAATCGAACCATCCTGTGAATAGCCGTTTATGAGCGGTTCGGCGAAGTATGTGATTTATAAACGAAGTAACTTTATGAGCTTCGATGGGTTTTATGATATTGGTTTTCCATAAACCGCCTGCGCCAATGTTTGCTTGCGTATTGTACGCGGTGCTGGCATCGGTATCGTAATACTTCTAATTAACATAGGGATGTACGTACACAAGCTGCACAACAAGTGTTGTCGAATTTGACCGGCCGTTAGTGGCGCTGTTAAAACCCTTGTCTAAAACAGTTTCCGTGTGCTATTGTCTCCATTCACATTTTCTGTTCAGATATATTTTTCGGAACTGCATCTCTCTCGTTACTCCCTATTCGCTTATTCGGCAAATTGTCGTTCTGTGTGTCGGCAAAATAGACGACACGTCACCATCAGCCCTCACCCACGTTCACGTCACACGTGTCACAGCGTGCCCGCTTCTTCGCTTGTCAGCATTTATTTATCGCTGCTCCACGTAATCCGAGAACGCCGGCACATCACTACACAACAGATTTATGTTCCTTCGTAGAAAGAAGTGTTTATCACATTGCCTCGCCACGATTTTGCTATCCAAATAGCGAGAATTAATCTACTATATAAAGTAGTAAAAATATTTATTCAACAGAAACAAAATTTGACCGAGGCGACAATGGCGGCCCACTTTAAGTATTGATTTATCTGATGATGAATACGTACGAGTACCTATTGTACATAAACCAAACTTTAATTGTACCATCAATTGCCTGAGTAATCATTCCCGTATCGCCAAATAAGTGATATCTAATATCGACCGCCATTGTCACGATATTGTCACTGAATCGCCATCTTGCTAACATAATCGGGGCCCAGATTTATGTTGCTTCGCCGAAAGAACTATGCATTTGTTCACGTCAAGGTGGCAGGAGTTTGGCGCGGCGCCAGTTGGAGTTCCAGCCGAGGCTTATCTCCTCTCACCTGATACTTCGCGAAGAACGTGATACGTTTTTTGTTGGATAGTATTTTATATAGTTTTCCTTTAGTCGAATCGTGCTCGTTTCTTTTAAATTTATGTTCCTTGATCATAGCGCTAATACCAAAACTGTTATTTGCTAGTCAAATCTACAACAAATCTGACGTTATTTATATCAAATTAATGTTTCCAAAATCGATCGTTAAATCGGTCAATTTGAATTAGTAAAGCAGCAGCAGCAGCTGGGAAACCGCAGCCTCCAAGCGTCGACTTATTGGTGTTCCTGTAGAAAATCTTCCTTCGTTTCGTGAATTCGAATTTATAACTCAAAGATTGTTGTAGCGCGCGCAACCGGGATATGTAAATGGCTGCTACCTGGAAGCGATCGCGCGCCATCTCTGTTTGCTCAGTTCTGTTCCAAATTTGAATATTCATTGAGTACAGGAGAGGCACTTTTAGCGATTTGGCTTTTACAATTTTGTTTGCTTTTCCATCCGACCGTTTCTCGCCGACGAAACAACAATATTATATGCTGTGTGTTTGAGTCTGCGTAAAAACACTGGTGGTAAGATCGTAGCTCATTTACACGACTCTATTCCAACACCGTTTCCGTGCAACAAAGTCTGAATCGGTCTGTGGACAACAGCTAAGTAGTTGTCCACAGACCGACTGCTAGCAAACAACCCCTTGTCCACCCTGCGACAGCGCTCACCTATCGTGGCAGACACAGTTGTGATCAATCTCGATTGGAAGCAGAAGCAGCGGTCAGCTTGCGTCAAACAATCAGACTGCGTGCCCGCAGCGCCCGCGCCGCTCGCTTGAAGCGTGGGGTACCATGTGGTACGCGAGACCTCAACTGTCGAGTGGAATGATTGAGGCAAGCTCGCTTACAGTGAGCTGTTTATGGCGCCAATGTAAGGTATATCTACAGAGCACGACGAGAAACCCTTATTTGAATGAATAGTCTTTTGTGTGCGGGGTCCTGTAAGTCAGGCAGAAGAGACCTTTACAAGTTTTCAGTATTCAGTATTTAGTGTATCTATTGTCATGATTTCATGTTACAAGGTCTTACATATATACTTCATAATGATGAATCAATGTCATTTTACCCTTGGGGCATAGCAATCACAGGAATAAACGGAAATAGTACACATGTCAAACAATAATAAATTTAAATAATTTTGCAGTAATCAGGATAATAACAATCAAGTGTTTCTTAAAATTGAAGCCTAATTAGCAATTCAGAATGTCATACAGTGTTAAAATTTATAATTATAAAATTAATTCAGTTTTAAGCCTCTTCTGCTCTTTTGTGTGTTTGTGTGTGTGTGTGTGTGTGTGTGTGTGTGTGTTTATGTGTCCGTAGTATAATAACTCATGGGTGAAAGCTGATTTCCTTGCGGTGTTTCATAAATGTAGTTCCACAAAGTCTGTTCTGCCATTTAAAAGTCATCAGTGTAGGAAGCAGGAATAATTACGCGTCGAAAAAGTATGCGAATCGAACTGTCAGTGACTCTTAAGTACAATGTCATAAGGTTAATTTTATCTGAACTCGGACACTTTTTCACTCTGGTATTTATTCCTGCTTGAGCCACAGTTGTCTTCATAGCTGCGGTGGGGTTTTCAATTGAAGTTTTGTTATTTCATGCTTTGCGTCTCAAGCCAGTATTGTCTTTGTAAGCTGAAGCTTGAAGCATGAAGCGAGCGTCTATTACCGCTTGGCTTGACTTGTATTGAAGAAGACGGGGACATTAGGGGTGAGACATGATCAGTGAGGCTGCTCCCAGAGGCGTCACAACTCAAAACTTCTTTATTGCTGTAGATATTTACAAATATGATTATAATTTTTCTGAACTAATTTAAACTAACTATTTCTAAAATAGAAGATGTGGAAACCGATTCATCTGTAAGATTTACAGCTGTCGGTTTAATAAGTTAGTTTTAACACAGTTAATTCTGAAGATGTGATTCAGACTTAGATGAAGAATAACTCTCATACCTAAGTGCGCCTGGTCCCACAAAGTTTGCAAAGCTCTCGTTCGAAGCTATCAGCTATCAGTGCGGATGGTCTAGGTCTAGACTTGAGTCTCAAGCTTGCATTGATGGCTCTCGCAGTTAATGTTACTTTGACTTGATGAATTAAGTGCTTGACGAAATCCAAATTCCAAATGTCTTTATTACTGTAGATATTTCCATATACTTAGCAATCGTCATTTTTCGCCACTTCTGTACATTGGACCACTGTGGGAGTAGAAGGGCGTAGAATCCCGCACAAATTGAATTTTAGATCTCTTTTAAAAATTGCTTGTGCTTAACTAATACAAATATTAAAATATCATATTAAAATATCAATTGGAATATTAACATTACAAACATAACAAATATTAAAGTATCATATTAAAATATTAAATACGCAATTGGAACTTACTCTACTAAATGCAGATCTCACTTAAGTTGCGAAATCATCGTTTGATCGATGAGATATGACTTACATGATAATCGGATTACAAAGCGGTTTGATCTGAACTTCTCCACGTCTCCACAAAAACTGCTTAAAGTTTGACGGCATGTTCATCTCACAACAGGCCCTTGAATAATTCACCTGACTAAAAAACCTTTACAAACGAAACATTTTCTGAGCATTGTTTATTTTTAAACCGTTTAAGAAATAATTGTGAAGCCTGTTCTGTAAAACGATTATAAACTGTGTCGAGATGAGTGCAAACTTGTGTTGCCCTGTCATTACTGTGTATTGTGCTATAATAAGTGTGCTGTTTTGTAGTGACCTCTTTTCTATGATAAAGAGATTGGATAAACGGATATATATTTACCTAAAGTTGAGGTGTTGGCTATTATGGAATGCACGTTTTATTGAAGATCGCCAAATTTTGTGTTCTGATTGTAGAATCAGATGTATACTTACAGTTAGCTACGATCGTTGGTTTGGTACTGGATGAAGGTTAAGAACGTTCTAGAAGAAATAATAACACGAAATATAAGACACGAATAATATTTGGGAGCCGGTAATGCGAAAGGTGGGTGCGAAATAATGCGCACACGCGTCACGATCCGACGGCAAGCAAGGACTGCAGGTCAACCGTCAACGACCACCGCGGGTGCTGGGTGCTGGTAAGGGGTGCGGGGAGTGCCTAGTATATTGGACACGCAACTTTGGCATTTTTCCTTTTATATAAACAAATATTTATTCTAATTACAATGCAAGTATGTATGTATGTATATTACTATGTGTTTTATATGTACAGATTTATTTTATATATATTTAATATTCATATCTGTGTTGTGTTCTTCAGTGAGCGTGGTATGTGTCATCAACACTTACCCAATATATTTTTTCACTTACATAGGGGCCATAACCCCTCCTCTTACACTAAAAAAACTTTGTGTATATATGGGTCCGAAATTCCAATCTCTAGCGATCAATGAGGATTTTAACGCCGGTTGCTGTATGTTCTTAAACCAGATCTAACTAGTACTGACTAGACAAGAACATATACATGTAGACGACCTCTGCGGCGCTGCGGTAGCGGCTCTGCCTACCATGCGACAGGTCCCGGGTTCGAACCCCGGTCGAAAAAAAAACCAGGTCTTGGATATGTGTGTGACGTCGATGTTTCTGGTTCCTATGCCACAGGGTATCCTAGTGTGGGGCCAGAAGCAATGTCTGCCTGTCTGTGCCTGTATGTAAATGTTTGTTGGTTGTCTGTTTGTAATAAATATTTAACAACTTTCACTGTGATTTTATAATCGGAGCATCTTTATTTTTCACTTCCATAAAATAATCGAGCCGCTGATTAATATGTTACCGGCATCTGTATAATCCGGTATTATATACAAACCCTAGGCAATATATATGTCACCGTAAGATAGTCAAAACCGCTAATTGATCAACTATCGACAGATAGTAAACCAAACCGACAGGGTTTGGAATCTACGTTTCTTTTGTTCTTACATGTCAACCTAACACAAAGACTATTCGGGGGCTTCGCTACGCTCGCCCCCTCTAGTCTTCATCTAAGCTACCGCAGTGTTTGGCCTGGTATTTCGTTTGCAATTCAGGTTTAAACCAGCTTACTATTTAACGGTTTTAACCGTCAGTTTATCAACTAACGGATTTGGCAATCTTACGATGACATATATAATGCCTAAAACGTGCAGATAATGTATGGAATATTATTTATTTTGTTCTTTGCCTAGGTATTGTATATAATACCTAATGCGCAACCGGTAATGTAAGTAAAAGCGTTAAAGACTGCGACAGCTTACTTAGGTGAAGGGTAAAGGGGGTGAGCGAAGCGAAGCGAATATATTGTAAGATAATTAATTGTTGAGTCTTCATTGAGACCATCTGATCAACTAATTAGACAGATAAGGTTGTTAAACTAAGTTGTAGTCGTATTTTAAGATGGTTAAGGGACATCGCTCTGAACACGTTTTAATTGTAAACTGTACCGTACTGCTTACGATATGACGCGTTAGTTTATAATAACACCGTTAAATTGTGAACTGGTTTAAACTTGAATTGCAAAGGAAATACCAGGGCAAACACTGGTAGCTTAGGTGAAGACTAGAGGAGGCGAACGCAGCGAATAGTCTTCGTGTTAGGTGTGAGAACAAAAGAAACGTAAATTCTAAACCCTATCGGTCTGGCGTACAATTTGTCGATAGTAAAAGTTGTCAAGACCTTGTATGGCAAGCCTTAGCTGTTGTTCATTATACCACATATGCTATTTAGAAGCCAGCCCAGTAATAGCGCCGTGAAATATAATATTTACTGGCGGAAGCTCATCGCCTGCAAGCTTCCTGAAAGCTCTAGTACCGGCGTGAAACTTTGATGGCGTTATCTCGAACACACTGTTGCCTAACTTGCATACGAAGTAAAACCTTACTTCCACATTAAGGTGTCTATGATCATATTGAGACCGATTTCAGAGAGGTAACAACAAAATTTACTCAACAAATGACAACCGAACAAGAGCTATCGAATTTCAAGCTGTCAGTTCAGTTTGTTAAATGGTTAGTTGTGACGCCTTTAGAATTTCATCTAGTGTATCGGTACATTGTGTATGTTCCAGGAGTCTGTCACAAGATGCGTTCCGAGTGAAGTTTATTATGGATAATGCTGAGTGAGATACGAGTACAGAGGGGTTTATGGGTAACATTATATTTATGTGGAAAGTTACTGTTTTGAGAACATATACGGTAAAATTATAATAATTAAATAACTTTTTGAGCCGAACTGTCAAGATAAGAAAATAAGAAGTACCAGTCATTGTCAAGAATGTTGAAGAACTAACCAAATACTGAGATCGTAGAAAATTGAGGTCGTTAGTCTATTTCTGCCCCGTATCCGGTAACACATGCCCCGTATCCGGTAACACATGCCCCGTATCCGGTAACACATGCCCCGTATCCGGTAACACATGCCCCGTATCCGGTAACACATGCCCCGTATCCGGTAACACATGCCCCGTATCCGGTAACACAGCGTAAACACATTTATATAAATAACAGTGAATTCCAAACATAGACAGAGCAAACATAATAACCTTTTCGCCCGTAGCACTGCTACGCCGTAGCACCGTAGCTTGTCGTAGTCATGTCATGCTACGAACTCGCTTTCGTGCTACGTCAGAGAGACAATAGTATTATATTTCGCACATGCACACTACACAAAGACTAAAATGTATTTAATTGCTTTCGTTCTTAGTTGTATAAACGAATTCTAGGTAGTTCACAACCTTTGTATTTTGGAAAACGTTCCTAATTCTTGCCAATAGCGTCTAAAATGGTGTTTGTTATCACATGACGAGTATACACAGAGGCAAACAAAGTTTGTGGGGATTTTAGCAACATGTATCACTTAAAGGCTGAATTAAACATTCGTTCGGAATGCTTGGCGAGTGTGCATTAAGGTCGTGTTTTGCATAAAAAAAACGCCCGAACGAGAATTATGGAGCTTGACGAACTGCGACGCTTTGAAAAAAGTTTTGGTCCGGAAAAAGAGTGTTGTGACGGGCTTATATTGTGATCGGAATTTCGTCATTTATTTATTATAAAGCACAAAAAAGCTAAGTATTATAAAGAACTTCGGTCGGGTTGCCCAAAGCGATCTTCAACTTAATTTATTAACTAAGGATAGCTTTTCTTCTAAAGTTAATTTAATTCACAATTCTTTATTGCACAGAACATTACAACAAAACATTTTACAAGAAATTTAAATTCAAAGGCGAGCTTATCTCTCAACAGAGATTTCTTCCAGCAAACCTATCAGGATAGGATACGTATAAACTGAAAAGGGTAGTCTAGTGCAATTATAAAATTACCAAATACCAATAAAATATAATACTTACTATAAAAATACATATAATAAAAGAAATAGTAGATAAAATAAAAATAAACAAATAATAATAATAAACAGATAAATACAATTACATACTTGTATATACAATACCTATGATGAAAGAGAAAGTAAGTGCTCTTTCAAGCGATTCTTAAAGGAGAAGAGAGTGGGACTGTCCCTAATAGTGCAGGGAAGTGCGTTCCACAGCCGAATGGCCCTCAGGCTGAACGAGTGCTCGTAGGCGACGGTGTTATGCTGCGGAATACATGGAAGAGACACCGTGTGAGATCTCCGCTCCATGCCTCTGGAGAAAAGGAACTCAAAACGTTCACGAAGGTAGGAAGGATATCTGGGATTTCTCAAGGTGTTGAAGAGTAAAGCCAATATGTGGAAATCACGGCGAAGACGAATCGGGAGCCAACCCAGTTCCTTGCGATACTGTGAGACGTGGTCATACTTGCGCAGCCCGAAGACGAACCGAACCCCGAGGTTCTGAAGTTGTTCGAGTTTATTCAGTTGTTCTTCGTTTGCAATCACCCAGCACGCATCGGCATAGTCAATTAAAGGAAGTAGAAGGGACTGGGCTAGAGTGACTTTGGTATGCCGTGGAAGGAAGTATTGTCATCTCCGAAGAGAGTGAAACGATGCAAAGACTCGTCTGCTGACCTCGGAGACATGGGGCGACCAAGACAGCATGTTATCGAATACAACTCCGAGATTTTTAGCTTTATCGCTGTATTTGATTACGGTTCCGTCAAATATTAGAGGAGCTATTTGAAGTTGTTGTAACAGGTTAAGAGAGCATCGGGTTCCCAAGATCAAGGCCTGCGACTTGCTCGGGTTGACCAGAAGCCCACACGAGAGGGCCCACTTCCGGATATTGTCGAGGTCAGCATTCAGAGCCTCCACAGCCGGAGTCACATCACGCGGAGAGAAATGCCGGTATATTTGGAGGTCTGCGTAAATATGATATGAAGAAGTAAGTACATCAGAGATTGAGTTGATAAAAACCGAGAACAGAAGGGGTGAAAGGATGCCACCCTGAGGAACCCCAGTGAATAGATCGCACCAATCGGTGGATGTCTCCTCAGACTTGATGCGTTGTTGTCGATCTTTGATATAGGAGTAAAACCAGAGGGCGGCATGAGAGGAGACATTAAGTGAATGAAGGATCGCATCCAGGATATCAAAATCCACGCAGTCGAAAGCGCTGAAGTCAAGCAATGCCAGCATAGACATCCTCTTCTGATCCTTCGCAAGTTAGATGTCATCTGTCACTTTGAGTAGAGCCGTGGTAGTGCTGTGACCCGGCCTAAAGCCCGATTGGAAAGGATTAAGGAGATTCATGGAGGAAAGATAGGTGGATAGTTGAGTGTGTACAATGGATTCAAGGACTTTGGAAAGGATAGGCAGGATATAAATAGGACGAAATTCTTTGTAGGAAGTAGGGTTGGATGTTTTAGGCAAAGGGATCACGAGAGCACGTTTCCACTGACTAGGGAAGTGACAGTCAGAGAGTGAAGTATTAATTGTGTGAGTGATAACCGTCAGCAATTCCCCAAGAACACTTGTTAGCATTTGAGAGCAGATTTTGTCATTGCCCACGGCTTTTGATGAGATTGCTAGCACTGCTTTCCTGAAAGCAGCGATTCCAACATGACGCAGATGGAAAGGAGAGTGGCAAGAGACAGTCCTGGAAAGCAAGTTACGGAGTGTGGCATCTTTGACAGATGGATCCATCTGGACGGGGGGGACAGCAAAAAAATGATTGAGACCGTTAAGGTCGATGTTACCAACCGCCAGGTCCTGGGACTTACCAATGCCAAGGGTCTTTAGAAATTTCCAAACTTGTGCAGGGGCGTAGCTCTCGATACATTCAAATATATGACGGCGTTTGGCATCTCGACACAGACGGGAGCAGCGATTACGAAGACTTTTGTATGCTGAGAGATTTTCGTCGGTCGGATCCTTTTTGTATTTAGTCTTGGCACGGTTTCTTTTAGCCATCAGACCCTTGATGGTATCAGTAAGCCATGGAGCGGGAAGGTGTTTAACTTTAGCCTTCTTAACAGGAGCATGTTTGTCAAACAAGCTCAGGACAATTGTGTTAAAGTTCTGAACCTGATCATCAACGGACTCACTATGCAGAACAAGGGACCAATCTATAGAAGAGGCGTCGAATTTAAGGGAAGTGAGATCAATACCCTTGAAACTACGAAGTTCAAGAAACTTTTACGCTTGGGGGGCCTAATAATAATAATACCTTGGACACTATTTACATACATTGATCTAGCCCCAAACTAGGATTCCCTGTATCTTGGGTACTAGACAACGATACACATACTTATATAGATAAATATTATACTTAGATAGATAAACAACCATGACTAGGGTACAAACATCCGTTCTCATGAAACAAATATTTGCCCCCACCAGGAATCGAACCCGGGACCCTTGGCTTCGCAGGCAGGATCACTGCCGTCTCGGCTATTCGGGTCGTCTAATGTTGTAGGATAGGTAAAATTAACTCATGGTAGGAGAAGAGGGCACTGAGTTGACCATGTACGGCAACCTTAGTGAGGTTAGATATTATCATCAAGTCAAGAAGAGAGGGGGTACAGTGAGGCTGAAAGTGAGTGGCATCGAGGGGAAGAATGTGTAAATTCAAGGAGTTGACAATGGATTTCAGTTTGTCTGACCGAGCATTGTTTAGAGGCAGGTGTTAAAGTCACCAATAATAAGAGTTACAGGATAAAGAGGGGACAGGTCATTAAGAAGAGTTTCAAAAGATTCAAAGTAATCTATACGACGAAAGGGGCAGTAGTTAACACCCAGAAGAACTTTATTGTGACGAAGACATATCTCTAAAAATAAGTGTTCTGCAGAACCAGAGTATAGGCTGGGCGAGTGGCTGATAACTTTGCAGGAGATGTCAGAACGAAGGTAGATGGCAACGCCGCCATCAGCCTTACCCGTTCTATCATTACGATAGAGCCTGAACCCTGGCAGAACATACATGGAAGAAGAGAGGGATGGCTTAAGGAAAGATTCGGAGACAAGAATTCCGTGAATATTCTGGTCAACGAAGGCATCGAGAAGATCAGCGTAGCTGGCGTGAATGCTCTGGGCATTAATATAGACGATATTGAGATTAAAGCCAAGGGTCGAGAACACGCGTTTCAGATTATCAGACAAAGAGCCATCCGCCGACAACCCACCTCCCGCACTAAGTGAAACGTCGCTATCAGAGCTAGAAAAGAAGCTATCATTAAAATTGTTTAACATATGTGGATCTGCTATTTATTTATTATTTATTTATGGATCTACATTATACTCTCAAATTATCAAATTAAAACATCTATAATTTTCAGTTGCTTTGTGCCAAAAATATTAAGTGAATCAATAAAGTTTGGTTAATCTAAATTCCATGGACTAAAACATAACTTAATAAATAAATTACTATGAAATCGCTTCAGTAACTTCCTAAATCAGCGCAAAAATAAGCCAAATCCATTTTGACAACCTCAACCGGATCGAAGGGGTTGTACCCTCCAATCAATATATCCAAATAAGACACTCCGTTTTTTCCCTTATTTACATAAGAAAGAGATAACGATCAGTCCATAAAGGCTTTTATTTAAATAAGATGTTGGGGAGCACAAGGTGCTCCAATTTATTCGGAAGTACCCCTAATATAATTTATTCTATGTAATGAACTATGTTTTGGAAGTCCGAAGAAGCTCTATTCATTGTTATTATGCTTGCTATAGGTATTTTGTTATTTGTAGGTTTAGTTTCGACCACGCCAAGTTATTCAATACATGGACTATTGAAAAACTTGGTATGGTAGGTTTTGCGAGACGGGGGCTAGCCGATCGCCGCAGGTTTCCTTACGATGTTTTCCATCACCGTTAGAACGTCCGTATGTCCACTCACACACCCTCACACAAAAACACGCACACTTACATACACACAGACAAACACACCCTCCTTCACCCTCACACACACACATACACACACACACACATACACACACACGCACACACACCGGCTCTGATTACTATTATAATAATAATAATAATTATATATATTTTGGTTTTCCGTTGTATCCTTTTACTTTTGTCTTGATACTTATATTAAGTAAGTTGGCATTAGATTAAATCATCAAAAATAAATAAACGATTATTATTATTATTATTATTATTATTATTATAATGTGTACTTTAGATAAATTAGTTATCTCATTGGTACATGGTCGGCACCGGGATCGGAACCTGCACCTCCCGCGTGAGGAACAAGCGTGACACACACTAGACCACGGAGCCCAAATAAATTAGCATAAAATATTAACATTATACATTGCTTCAATTTTTCAAATTCTAAATTCTAAATGTCTTTATTACTGTAGATATTAACATATACTTGGCAATCGTCATTTTTTGCCACTTCTCTACATTGGACCACTGTGGGAGAAGAAGGGCGTAGAAACACCCACAGATCGATTTTTAGATCTCTTTTAAACATTGCTTGTGCTTAACTAATACAATTTTTATAATAAAATCACTAAGGGACATGTTTGTGTACTATATGTGGCCTTGATTGCCTGGAGACAGATTCCGTAGCTTTGTTGTCGTGTATATGGACGACATCATTCAAGTCCCGGCCGAGGAATATGTAATAGGACTTGAAGTCCGTTTTTTAGGGTTCCGTACCCGAAGGGTTCCAAACGGGAGCCTATTACTAAGACTTCGCTGTCCGTCCGTCCGTCCGTCTGTCACCAGGCTGTATCTCAAGAACCTAGCTAGCTAGAGAGTTGAAATTTTCACAGATTATGTATTTCTGTTGCCGCTATAACAACAAATACTAAAAAACAGGATAAAATAAATATTTAACCATACAACAATACCACATACAAACTTATGGATGCACCTGATTACGCACATGGAGTGTGAAAGTAACCGCACCAATAATTTTGTAAACAACATTTTGCTATGTAAAATCCAAACTATCCATTCCATACCATCCCTACGATTGTACGGTGGTACGGAACCCTTCGTGCGCGAGTTAGACTCGCACTTAACCGGTTTTTTAAGTTTTTAATTTGGGGAATTATTATAAAATACACACACATTGCTCATGCCAGACTACAACATGCCGCCTCCAAGTCCCGCCGAGCAGAGTATAAAGTCCCAGCAGTGCAACTCAGCAGTAACTGCATTACTTTGCATACAGATCGCCTCTCGCACGGGAGGGGTGAGGGGTGAGGGGTGAGGTGGTGAGGTGGGGAGGAACCTTCTCAGTTTAAGTCCCTGCTGAGTACCCTCGCTTTGTAGCGTTTAATGTGGCTGATAGTCGACTCAGCTGTGCTAATTAGTATTTCTGATGACAGGTATGAGTCAATAGTTTTGTACGCTTCTTTTGATTATCACAGGCATTTAGAACAGAAGCAATTACTATATTGTACAACACAGAGCATAAACATAAACAAGCACATACAGAGAACTTATGAACATGTTGATACATATGTTTGTAAATTTTCGTGGTTACTTTCGTTACTACGTGTTGTGTAAATGAAGTGATTGATACATAGCTATTTGCATACTAATTGTTGGTAGGAATAGATAACATAATATTGTTAGTACCCGAGGAAAAGGGATAAGACCTTGACTAATATTTAAAATAATATTTTGCATCCTTTGATAAAGCTGTAGTACCTATAGTCAAGATAGTATACATCATCTGTTACTATCTGTTCACTGTTTCTTACTGCAGGTTTTGGCGGCCTTTGGTTTCGGTATTTCTCTACATAAGTATCTTCAAGTGGACCTCGGTTGGATAGTTCTGTGCCTACACTTCGTCGGTGCGTTATTTGTTATTCGGATTATTGTCTGATCAATTGTTGCTCGCGAATTCTGAGGGGTTTCAACAATTTTTATTGCATTTAATGTTACCCTTAACGCAACCTCAGAGACACCTTTTCTAGGACCGAAGACAAAATATATACTATCCATCTTAACTTAGCCAACTGCAATAACAAACATGGCGTATCAATAAACTGTGACATTTCATAGTGATGTGGGAATCGTCGAATGAATTGCCGAGAATGATTGTTGTGTTAATGATGATTGATTTTATGATATATAAATAATGAGAATTTATTGTTGAATTAATGTTATATATATATATATATATATATATGATGAATGAATGTTATATTATATTGTGATTGGTTATATGATGAATAAATAATGATATCAAATGTATCTTATATCAATTAAATCATAATTAAAAGCTATTTTTCATGTTCATATTCTTTATTGCACACAAATCATAATGGTAAGACAACAAAACATTTTATGGGCAACAGGAGATGCAGGTTTGATTCCTGACCATGTACCAAAGAGATAATTAATTTATCTTAAGTACGTTGTAGGGACGTTCTAACGGTGATGGAAAACATCGTGAGGAAACGAGGTTTTGAAGTCGCTCGAGTTTGTCCAGTCGATCTTTGTTTGCACAAATCCAGCAAACATACGAGTAGTCGATTAACCTTTTGAATACCACCGGCGTTAAATAATGCTACTTTTCCGTTGCAGGTTTTCAATTATATTACCATAGCATAAGGTTCAAAATCGCGAGCCGACCCAACTACCTTCAGTTTTTGAGAGGTTAAAGTTAGTGGGAGGGACTGCGCGCGCGCAAGGGTGATTGTAGTCTGCCACGCACGGCAGGAAGGACTGCGATAGGACCGTAGGGAGTGAAATGACGCAAAGACTCGTCTGCTGACCTCACAAATATGGGACGACCAGAACAACAATTTATCAAATACAACCCCAAGATTCTTGGCCTTCTCGCTGTATGTAATTATGTTACCCATCATATAGGGTCGACGGGCATTTCCTGTATTAAGTTTTGAGAATGACATGTACCCAAAATCATGGCCTGCGATTTGCCCGGGCTGACAAGAAGACCATATGAAATAGCCCATTTCCTGATGTTATCGAGATCAGCATTCAACGCCTCTGCCGTCAGATTCACATCACACGGAGAGAAGTGCCCATATATTTAAATAAACGGGGTAAGCGAAGCGAAGAACCAAATCCAATGTGGACACATTGGATTTGGTTCTTCGCTTCGCTCACCTCGTCCTCGTTTTGTATTTTATGTTACGCGAATTAAGGTTTTAAAGTTGCTGTTTTTGATTACGTAATTCAGTCCGGCAAAACCAATATTTTTGCCAAGCAAAAACTGGATTTATGTTTATGATATAGAGTGACCAGTAAAATGCAGTACTGCATAAACATTCGAATCGCAGACGGCCGCCAACACAAAATGGTGGATAAGTGTATGTTAAAGTAAATTCGTCTCTGCCATCATGCGACATCACGTTACAGAACGATCATTTACCTATTTACTCAGGTTCTTCTACCTACAATTAATAACTACAGAATAAGTAAAGCAATTATTTGCAAAGTGTTTAGGGTACCAGTACCAGATGCTGAAACTCTTTGTTGCTGCTGAACAACATTATTGCACGGGTCGCGAGTTTGGAACCTTATGACTTATATAATAAAATTTAAAACCTATAACGGAATAGTGGGGTGGTATTCTTTGACGACCCGAATGGCCGAGCCGGCAGTGACCTTGCCTACGAAGCCAAGGATCCCGGGTTCGAGTCCCGGTGGGGGCAAATATTTGTTTGATGAGAACGGATGTTTGTACCCTAGTCATGGTTGTTTATCTAAGTATACTATTTATCTATATAAGTATGTGTATCGTTGTCTAGTACCCAAGATACAGGGAATCCTAGTTTGGGGCTAGATCAATGTGTGTAAATAGTGTCCAAGATATTATTATTATTATATTCAAGAGGTTAACATTTGCAATGCTTAGAATAACTATAATCACAAGTGCGCCCAGAGCTTGGTAAGGATTTTTATTTAAAAGTGAGATCTATCTTTGTTTCTTACAAGAAATACCAGTTGTAAATAGCAACATATACGGCGTACGTTAACAAGAAATACCAGTTGTAAATAGCAACATATACGGCGTACGTTAACAAGAAATACCAGTTGTAAATAGCAACATATACGGCGTACCTACGTTAACAAGAAATACCAGTTGTAAATAGCAACATATACGGCGTACGTTAACAAGAAATACCAGTTGTAAATAGCAACATATACGGCGTACGTTAACAAGAAATACCAGTTGTAAATAGCAACATATACGGCGTACGTTAACAAGAAATACCAGTTGTAAATAGCAACATATACGGCGTACGTTAACAAGAAATACCAGTTGTAAATAGCAACATATACGGCGTACGTTAACAAGAAATACCAGTTGTAAATAGCAACATATACGGCGTACGTTAACAAGAAATACCAGTTGTAAATAGCAACATATACGGCGTACGTTAACAAGAAATACCAGTTGTAAATAGCAACATATACGGCGTACGTTAACAAGAAATACCAGTTGTAAATAGCAACATATACGGCGTACGTTAACAAGATCCACTCAACACAAAATATAGAACAACGTCGGAGTCTAAACAAGTGCTCATCAAGCCCCCTTATAACCTACAAATCGTGTGCTACTTTAAACTTTATTGTCAGTTAATAAAGTTGGAAACCAATTTTCGCATGCCAAAGCCCCTCGCCGGGCTAATATTTTCACAATAAACGATGGTTTCATCGGAACGCTCGAAAAATTGCACTCAACATTTCTGTTGTTTGATTTTTCATCTGGGGCACATTGCACAAGGCTAGGAGTTACAACTTTACTAGTATTTACTGGCAACGTTTGTATAATTCCCACACACTTTGGTGGCAATGTTGCCAGTGTAGGCTTGTGAAATTAGAAAATAGAAATAACTTATTAGAGATCATATCGCCTTTGTACATGTTTCTTGTACATTTTCTCCATTTAAAGTGAGTTTTTGTATTTGTTGGTTTGTGAAATGGGCTGTGATATGAACAAGCCACCCGCCACCTGCCACTTGCCACCTGCCACTGCCACCTCGATGACACTCCACACTCGAGTGGTTATCGGCCCGTAAACTTTGCTGTTTTGTGATGAAGTGCATGGCCCAATATGCAAATAATTGAATATGGAGGCGGCTAAAGTGCAGCTGAAAATTTAAAGCAAACCTTTACTTACAAATCTTTTGAGCTACAGTTTGAGCTACATGGGGTGCTTTTGAGGCTTTATTCAGCATCCACCTCTTAAGGCAAAATGTATCGCGCTAAAAAGTAAATGTTGGTTGTATGTGTAGCATGTCGAGAGTGAGTAATACTTATGCTTTATACGACTGATGGAAACTGCACTTGAATGGGTGCAAATTGAAAGTTTTAATTGCTCTCTTAAGCGCATGAAAAAGTGAAAATTACAGATTTGATATGGTGTTACCATTGTTTAGACGTAGTATAGACGACTCCCAGAGCTTGGAGCGGTTTGTCATTACGGGCCTCAGAGTTGTTTCATAAATGAATGAGGCGCATTGGTGAGGCAGGATAAGGGAAGATAAACGATCTCTATCTCCAAATCTTCGATGACAAAATCCGGAAATACGTAACGTATTTATATGAGGCCGTCTAGTTTCAACAACAGCAATTTTTCACAATGTTGAACAAAATAAAGATATCGCTAAAGCTCTCCCGAGACGAAATTACCAAAGTTTTTTTTTTGTACAAAGAAACTCAAAACAGGGCAACCGGTAACTACGTTATCTGCAGTTTAGGGCTCTGAGTCGTTCTTAGTTGCAATATTTATGTCGGTATTGGTGTAAATAAATAATTTCTCGCAACTGTGCTTCGACATGCCGTGATCATATGTATCACATCAGTTCATTTACAAATATCGCCATCTTCATCATATCCTGTCACCCTTCCAGCAAGGTATAGGGCTCCAGTGAAGTATTCCATTTGGTCCGATCTCGGGCCGTCTCCTTTAGCTCCGACCAGCCCAGTCTGAGCTCATGATGGCGGCCCCTCCCTCCATTCACCGACGCCAATTGACAAACATACGTAATAATTACATAGATAGGTACCAATTTACTGGAACAGTATAGGGCCTTCTTACGGCGCAGCTTGTACTCAGGCTTAAGGAATACAAAGAAACTCCCTGACAAATGAAATTAAGGGCCCAGCAACCGAATTGGTACGTTTTACAAATCTTTCGGATAAGACCTCCTTTTGCCGACGACAAATTGAACAAGATTCCTTCCCCAAATAAAGGTACCACGGAGGTTTCCTTTGTAACAATAGGCATGTGGCTTCTTGTGCTGCAACATACGGACAAATTAAGGGTCTCGTACAACTGGGTGGTCTACCACTTGAATTATGGCTGGTTACACAATGTCCAGATAAACCTATGTGCCAGATAAATTGTAATTTTACCTATACGTACAAAATATGTGATATATCTGTTAAACAGGGTTTATACGGACATTATGAATCAGACCCTTAATATACATTTGAAACTTTTTAGGATATAAAACGATGTGCAGGGCACGGAAGTAGAAAACAGGTTGCTAATTAACTAGCTAAAACAATTATAATGAAAGTATTTAGACGACCTCTCTGTCGTTCCCAAAGTCCCCTAAAAGGCTACTTATCCAAGGTATCCCTAAATCGGCTAAATAATATTTGTTGTACCCTTCGGGTTATGAAACTCAGCCTTTCCCAGAATAACGGTGCGGAGGCATCTTTATTAATGTTGTTTACGACTGCGAGCCGATAGCTCCCAGGTGACTGCGGATCCGAACAATCTGCGACGTGATTTTTTACAACCTTTGCTGCATCTACTGTATACGTAATTCTGTTAAAAAACGACGATGATTTGCTCCACCCGGGACCTTATGCTTGATCTTCGGAAAAGAACGATATTTCGTGGTTTACATGAATTTTATCAAATCGATTACTTTTTAAAAAGTGGGTCCAAACTGTCCTCATGGATATAACCAGTTTCGAATGAACCTGAGATAAAAATACTACTGAATTGAGAATCCCTTTTTAAGTTGATACACGGTTTTAGACGCCGAACGAATATTTTACTCAGTTGTAATAAAATTTTACTCCTACAACGGAGGTAATAAAAACGGAACCAAAAGTGCTACCTTATCTAGAATTCGGTATAACTGTACTTATTCGTCCCGCAGCGACAATTTGCCTTGTATTTTGACGTCATAATTCACCTTTTACCTTCCTTTTGCTATCGAATTCTGCTTCAAACCGGTCTTCAGCCACATTTCGTATTCTACAGCAAAATTCTGTTCAATCCGCGAGGTGGCGGTCCGGTTGCAACTTACAGCTTAATTCAATAGTTGAACGATCCTTCCGACACCGATTAGATTTAAATCCACCAGCATCATACTTTAGGCCCTCTGCATATGGCGCAACTAGAAATAAAATGATTGTCAACCGACGTGAGTAATGGGCAAGTCCGCAACTGTGCGGCTTCCCATTTGATTACACTACAGTATACTAGACTTCAGTGAACTGATTAGTAATTCGCGTCACTGATCAGTTTCTTTTCAGTAGCTCCATATTAGTTCTTTCTGTTGTCGTCTCCCGCGGCTTTAGCAGCTGTTCTCTCGCTTTTCGATGACTGGGCGCTCTCTCGCCCCAAACACGCTATAGATATTCGTGCTAGCCCTACAGGAAAATACGTTAACAGCGAGAATTGGCCCCTAGATATAGAAACGCCCCAAAAGCCCGGTAGAAAGTACCATTTAGGGAGCATCTTTGGAAATACGGCGACAAAGCGGGATTAAAAAAAGTTCGTTTTACTTGATAACCGAAATGATCTCGGAATAGAAGGGATCGCCCAATGCGGGAGTTTTGGTAACAAAAAGGAGTTTTCTGACAGCTCATAGTAAGAAAATAACTTATTCCAAATTTGTGATTAGATGCCGTTGGCGAGTTTTTATTTTTAATGCCAATAGCCAGTTTAAAACATATGTATAACTTAGCAGAAAATACTATTTTGATCGTGGTTGAGTTAGGCAAAGTTGGTCTGTGACAAAAACGAAGAATAATTTAGAATCCCGATATTACAATGATTACATAGATGACTCAACAAAGAACTCGCTGTTAGTAATTTTGTAATTATTTATATTATTTATAATAATCACTATCGTAATATTTATATTAGTTTAACACAACGAATTTTAAAAGAGATCTAAAAATCAATCTGTGCGATTTTTTCGTCCTTCCTCTCCTACAGTAGTCGAATGTAGAGAAGAGGCAAAAATGCATATAAAAAAAATATACAAATAAAAAAAAACTTTATTACTGTAGATAAAGACATTTTGTTTTTGATTTGTATTTTTTGAACAAGAACTATCTTGATTGGTTTATATCGACAACTTTCTCTTCCCGTTGTCCTCTGTTTTGTGATTATTACGACCATTGACCTCCAACTCTTTGGTTACGACGACCCTCACTGTACTTTCGGACCTTTCTGATTTCTTACCTCGACTGACTTGTTACTTTGCTGTTCATGCCGAAATCCCATGCAAAATCAACGAAAATTATGGAAAAAAAATCATCATACTTGCGTTCTTAAATTCTGTAAAAAAGAGCTACTTAAGTTTTCCTTATTGATGAAGATTACTAAGGGTTCAAGCAGTTTAACAAGTGTAGCCTGGAATGGCCATATAAAGTACGTGTGGTTCTATAATCTTTGGTTATTAATTTATCACAGACCCATAAATGAAAGCCATGGCGAATCAACGCTATCTGTCACAGCTCTCAGAACTATTTTATTTTTATAATTAGCTGTCAGAAAATCCTCTATTATCAAAAGTGCGTGTTGTGTTGACAGACCGGATTTGTCATCGGGGCGACCCGGAAAAGGTTTCCGCTTCATCTTGACCTGTTATACCCTTGTCTTTGTCTGTTTGTGGCAAATGTGTTTTGTGTTTGAGACGATGACATATGTTAAGGCTCTCCCTGGAAACGGTGGACAGGTGTAATCATGGCTATGTAGACATTCATTTTTATCAAACATTTTTTCTTTGAGTGTCTGTAACCTTTTTCTTGAATATTGTTTATCATCACGGTATTCCCCACGCGGGGTGGCACACACATTTATTTGTGACTCAACACTCCTTTTCCAGTGACAAGGGGCTGGTCCAGCGCCACCGCTCTCGGATAAAGTATATATCTTGTATGAAATCTGCCACAAGCCTGTGGTGTTGCGGACGCAAATGTCTTTTAATATATTGCTGTTTTGTGTATTGATAAATAAACAAGAAATAACGATTGATGTTGCGTTTTCCAAACACTAGATGATCTTTTTTTCTCCCCTCATCGGTCGTCAATAAAGGCTTGGGCGAGCTCTCGTCTTTTTACGACTGAGGAGGATAGAAGGGCCGTCTTCAAGCTGATTGATCACCCGACCGACCATTTCCGCCTCAAATCACCGGCGATTGTTTAAGTCCGGACGTGGGCACCCCGACCGCGGCACTTACAACTGCACCTCCAGCTTCATTTATGAGAAATAGGATTTCAAAGCTAAAAAAGACTCTTAGGCGATTTACCTTCGTAGAGGGCTAACAGAGCAACGTAGCTTAATGTGTTTTATAACGATTATAGTAGTTTATATGACTGCTACATAATGGAGGGCATTAATACTCGAAATATCACTCGAGATTTTTAATACCTAATTATGTACAGTTATATACACTAGTTTATCTACATACATATCATAAGCTCTCTTTGATGTGTTCAGGAACCGCATGTTCGACCGGCATTGTGGCATTGATCATTGCTCTGCACTTGTTTAGCTTGTTCAGGAGTACCAATTTCGCAGACAAACTAGGGGCGGCGGCGTTCGAAATTTGAATGTCATAATATGACAAATTTTGGTACATTATGGTCATAATGTTTCAAAATTCAGATAAGAATGAGTTTTTACCAAGTAGTTTATCATTATGCTGGTCGTAACGTGCGGTTTTTGGACGCAGTAAAGAGGGTTTATGATACGTGTGTAGGTAAGACTCTTAGGCGATTCACCTTCATAGAGGCTAACAGAGAAACGTAGTTTAATGTGTTTTATAACGATTAAATAAATAACAAGTACATAAATTCAAATCTGGTGCGAAATTTCACAATTGTGAAAAACAGATGTTGTCATAACTTTGAGAGACTTTTCTATCGAGCTATAATAATCAAATTACGTTTAAACGCTAGCGAATGCAAGTTGATGATCAACTAGCTAGCATGAATTCAATCTGCAAAGTGGCATTTCTTAGTGGATGTTTCGGGTTGTGATGAAATGGCCTTTCAACTTTTCCAATAGGAAGGACTTAGTCATTGTTGAAGTACTGTATATGTATCACCGGCTGTGGGATATATGTAGGCTTCCTGAATACATATCATCCACTCTGTAGGCAAAGGGGCTGTCCAATGGCGGCTAAACAATAGTAATAATACCTTGGACACTATTTACACACATTGATATAGCCCCAAACTAGGATTCCCTGTTTCTTCGGTACTAGACAACGATACACATACTTATATAGATAAATATTATACTTAGATAGATACACAACCATGACTAGGGTAGAAACATCCGTTCTCATCAAACAAATATTTACCCCCACCGGGACTCGAACCCGGGACCCTTGACTTCGTAGGCAGGGTCACTGCCGACTCGGCCATTCGGGTCGTCACCATTGTGACGAAGACGCTAGCCACCAAACGCGTCATTGTGATAATATAGTGGTATCATTAAAAAACCATTAATATTTTTACATGCCGTAATAAACTTTGAAAACCTAAGGTAATGTAGGAGATGGTGGCACAAAGAAAAAAGTAACATTTACCAGCAGCATTTTAACATTTAACTTCTCGTCTCCTGCTTTTTCTCAATAATTGACATTTATCGAAACGAATGCTTCTCCAGTTGCTTTAGAGACAGCTGATAAATCCAGACTATAAGGGACCCAATATAGCAACAATATCTAAGGAAAATATCCTAGTCGCAATGAAAGAAATAAGACCTTTTGGGGAAGCAACGGCCATATTGTTTGTTATTTAGAGTAAATTATATGATGTTTCAGTTTCAGTTTATTTATTCTTCAAACAATTTACATTGTATTAGAAAATCTAATATTAAGATTAACTTATAAATAACTTATATTAAGGTATCATTGAAGAAAAAAATCATCTAGACATACAGACATTTTGTGAGCAAGAATTTTTTCAGCTTAGTTTTAAAAATACCAGTTGTGTCAATGATCTTCGAACCTAAAGGCAACGTAAAATCTAACAGCTTGGTAGCGAGCACTATGTTCCACAACGTTGTAGAATCTTACAGCTTGGTAGCGAGCACTATGTTCCACAACGTTGTAGAATCTTACAGCTTGGTAGCGAGCACTATGTTCCACAACGTTGTAGAATCTTACAGCTTGGTAGCGAGCACTATGTTCCACAACGTTGTAGAATCTTACAGCTTGGTAGCGAGCACTATGTTCCACAACGTTGTAGAATCTAACAGCTTGGTAGCGAGCACTATGTTCCACAACGTTGTAGAATCTTACAGCTTGGTAGCGAGCACTATGTTCCACAACGTTGTAGAATCTTACAGCTTGGTAGCGAGCACTATGTTCCACAACGTTGTAGAATCTAACAGCTTGGTAGCGAGCACTATGTTCCATAGCGTTGTAGAATCTTACAGCTTGGTAGCGAGCACTATGTTCCACAACGTTGTAGAATCTTACAGCTTGGTAGCGAGCACTATGTTCCACAACGTTGTAGAATCTAACAGCTTGGTAGCGAGCACTATGTTCCACAACGTTGTAGAATCTAACAGCTTGGTAGCGAGCACTATGTTCCACAACGTTGTAGAATCTTACAGCTTGGTAGCGAGCACTATGTTCCACAACGTTGTAGAATCTTACAGCTTGGTAGCGAGCACTATGTTCCACAACGTTGTAGAATCTAACAGCTTGGTAGCGAGCACTATGTTCCACAACCTTCAAAGAGGGGGTCACAGTATTGATGCGGACATCTTTGCGCCTCGTATTTAGCCTTCGTACCTTCTCATCTGGAGTTTCTAGCCTGGTGATCTGTTTGGAAAAATCTGTCTATATGTATAAAGAAGGAACGGTTATCTGTCGGTCACGGTGGTTGCTCTGTGAGATGTTAGACTCGCGAGCTCCGCAGGAAAATTGTGTTTTTTTCCTTATTTTTCACCCCCTCACATCCCCGACCCCTTGAAGTTTATCAGATGAACAAGTGGAATTATTATAAAAAAAAACTGACTGCATTTTCTTTCAATACCACACACAAACTTACGAAAGCACCTAGTTACGTACATGGAGAATGAAAGTACCAATAATTCTCTAACCCCATATCTCCAACTCCTGAGATACAGGTACATAAGTTTAGAAGTTTAAAGTTCATTACGATTTATCGTATCTATGACAAGACCTAAGACTGTCCCGTCAATTTATGCATATAGGTTTAAGTTGGATAATTATAATTATCATTATTATTATCTGCGCCATTTTGAAAAAATCCAAAACCTGAATCGACAAAAACCATATAATTATCAAACCTGCTCACAAAGTTTCACTAGAATAGGCGGAGAATTGCAACCTGTAAAGCTGAATATCCGGACAGACACACATACGAAAGCAATTTTGCACAAGCTGAACGGAGACGCTTCATCGCGATTTCCAGTCCAAGAAGGAAAAGGTGTGTTTTTGCTAAGTTACTTTTTATCTCCTTTATAGCCCAAGCAATGACACCGAATGGCTACACATCCTTCTTTCTGAACGTATAAAAGTTTCTCGCGTTTCCTTTCGGGATTTCTCTCAGATAATTTCGGCCAGTTTGTTCATTTCATCTACTAAATCTCTTGTCGTTCTGGACCGAATTATCGTTAAGATTTCTCGATTCTTTTGTATTTCATTTCCGTGCCAGTGAACTGTGCCGCGATGTGTTTGACTCGAACATTTCTTAGGCCGTCTTTAAGAGCCGCTGAATAGAGTTTAAATGCAATATAAATACAATGCGGCCATGTTAAGTGGGAACCTGGCTGACAGGCAAAAACATTGCCGTGCGTGACTACGTAACTTGGCCGTGTTGTAATTAAATGTCTTTAGCGACTTTCAAGACTGCAGCAAGAGGGCCTTAATTAAGATATATAGGTAACTATTGTATGAAATTATCTCACTATCATTAATATCAGTACATGTACGTGGGCACGACTTGTGCCTTTGCAACCCCGTATGGGAAAAGGCGTACATAGAACTTCATTATCACGCGAGCAGAACGTGGGCTCTGTTGAGCCTTGGCGAAGCCGTGTGGCAAATGGTGCCACGATATTAACTAGACACCGTTGTGGTGCCCACACCTTCAGGTACGTGCAAGCGGCGAATGTCTGTGCCTTTATTGTGCGGTTCTCTTTGTCCTTACAATGACACCCGTACAATAAGGGAAGGAAGGAGAGTTCCGCCCACCTTCCCAGCATTGATGGATAGCGGCGAGGATGGGTACGAAAGATTGATTGTTGTTTGGATCCGGACAGACCTAGTGCTGGTTATATCCGGTTATCAACTCATGTTGCCTAGCCGTGGGTAGAATTGAAAAGTGATAATACCAACTGCTATATCTGCTAGGGGGCGATCATCTGATTGTGTTTAGCGTTTATAAACATCGTTTAAGCCCGTTCTTTCTAACTTTGTACGAAGAATATAAAGAAAGATGGTTATTAAATCCTCTGGTTTAGTCTATTCCTACAGCAGCTATATCTATAAAATTGTATGTTCTGCCTGACAATCGATGTCCTACTACGTCATCAGCCGCTAAGTAAAGATTTATATATCCCACTCTAAGGACAGTAGAATACATAGAAAGTAGGAATTACCACGGAGCACAGCTGGTAAACTCAACGCATTTATTCTGGTAAAAAAATACCAGCTTCAACACAACAAATGGTAGAGTATAAAACATTATTATAACTTTAAACCTGTCTTTTAGTATTTCTTAGCACAACCTGTTCACAAGTTCCCAACATTTCGGACCGGACTAATTTCACAGAGCAATGCAATTCCCGCACAGAACTTACCCGGTAGTTTTCACAAAACAACTCCTCTTTCGCTTACACTTGCAGTTACCGCGAAGGCGGGGGCGGGGGGGGGGGTACTTCCGGTCCGCGCGGGCCGATCGGAAGCGGCGGCCATTGCTGCTACGTACAAATGCTCACGTGGTTTACTGCCTTACATCCGAGCTACGCGTTGTTACAAGCAGTTAATATGTTAAACAGATTTATTACTCTAGATAAGGGAATATTATTGTTTTAATGTTGTTTTTTCTGGTTTGGCGACGTTCGGTAAAATATGATATTAATCCGATCATCATAAAGTTTTCAAAACTTATTAAACTTGAGGAACGAATTTCGTAATATTTACCATTTCCTCCGGACACTGACGAAGCCCAACACGCAAGGATGCAACGATCTTCGCAAATAAATCATTAAACACAAAACTAACTCAATTTTACAACATAAATGGCTCACGCCACAACAATATCTCACGACGCGAAACTAGCTGATACGCTGCCAACAATGGCCTATTTGCTTATTGCATTACAACCTATAAACTCTTGCATAATACAAATGCAACAGAGAAAAAAAGAAGCCGTCCCAGCTGTGCTAGAAGCTATGGAAGGCCTGGCGTATCGCCAGCTGAAATTTAGCCTAATTTCCAGTACTTGGCAGTGTTCGAGTCGTGCAGAATCGTTAAGTTCCCGCGTGGCGGATGACAGCAGCAGCTGCTGGCTTCACACGTTGAAACCAACACGCCCGCTTCTTGTGTTTCGTTTCCCTCCGACTTGAAAGATAACGTGATTGTTATTATTTGTTGAAGTGTTATGGATTTGAGAATGGATCCTTGTGTGAGAATCATTTAAATGAACTGTTCAATCATTTTATTTGACCGCACCTGAATGTTTTTTCCAAAACTCGCAATGAAACTTGTTTGTATACCGTGCTGCCTAAGCTACACCTCTTGTCTTTTTAACCTTTCCTAAATCTGGGTAATAAGCACCTTAATCGTGCTACAACTGTGTAGCTTACCTTTGAGTTGACCCGAAGATACAGTCCACATTACATCAACCTTTACTCGCTTCAGCTCTATAAGTATTTATCTGAGATAGAAAAACTGTTCCTCAACGTGGTGGTTTCAATACTCTATTTTGCGAGTAAGGGGGCTACTCCATCGCCGCAGCAATGGAAATATGAAGGTTATCCATACCAACAAGACAAATTTATGGATTTCATTGGTCAGCGCTGGCATGCGAGGCCGCATCATGCATCACCTGCATTGCGTAATAAGTTTTCCTAGTATAGCCAGTTGTTCAAGACTCGATCGTGATTCGAACCCGAATGGCCGAGTCGACCCTGCCTGCGTAGCCAAGGGTCCTGGGTTTGGGTCCCGGTGGGCGCAACTATTTGTTTGATGAGAACGGATGTTTGTACCCTAGTCATGGTTATTTATCCATCTAAGTATAATATTTATATATATACGAATGTGTATCGTTGTCTAGTACCCAAGATTCACGGAATCCTAGTTTGGGGCTAGCTAGATCAATGTGTGTAAATAGTATCCAAGGTATTATTATTATTATCTCGTATCACTTGCAACATGCATGTTGTAGCTGTATCTGCAGTGTATTGTCGAGCTCAGTGCAGTCAGCCGGTCCGGTCGAGGGTGCTCCGGTGGCGGCGCCAACAATTAGCTTTGAGCGCGCTCGAGGCTTGCAGACTTGCAGTTGGGCACTCAATGGCGAGTTTTCCGGGAAAACGGTTATCAAATGATGGGTACCGGGAACTATTCGCTACTCGATGGCCACTCAATTTGCTTAGAACGCGGGATATGTGGCGCGATAACAAAAGTGATTCGAAATTCGACCTGCGTTCGAAATTTGGAAGCGAGTTGCTGGCACTTATCTGTATTTATCTACACACGTATCATAAATCCTCTTTACTGCGTCCAAAAACCTCACGTTATGACTGGTCATCACTAATTTGTAAAAACTGGTAAAAACTAATTTTTTATCTGAATATTGATCATTATGACCATAATGTACCAAAATTTGTCAAATTATGACATTCAAATTTCGAACGCCGGCGCCCGCCTGCGTGCCGCCCCTAGTTTGTCTGTGTAGTACCAACTGTTCTACAGAACAAGCTAAACAACTGCAGAGCAATTATCAATGCCATAATGCCGGTCGAACCTGCGGTTCCTGAATACATCAAAGAGAGCTTATGATATGTGTGCAGATAAACTAGTGTATGTAACTGTACACAATTAGGCATTAAAACTCTCCAGTCATATTATTATGAAACTCGCCTTCGGCTCGTTTCATAAACCCACTCTAGAGTATTAATACCCTCCATTATGTAGCAGTCACATTAACCACTATTATATACTTGCTCGATTTAAAATATGTATATTATGATTATAATACATGCCACAGGTATGAACTGCATATTGTAAACTGTTAATTCGACTACATCTGCGGTGTTGCGGTCGAGGGAGGCTTCCCAACCGAGAGGTTTTTATACGTTTTTCTGAAAACGTAAAAAGTACGTAAAGTTCTCTTTGGGAGCAGTTGGAACTGAAAGCTAACAGAAAATCAAATGCTAGTTGTTAATCATGGTCTAAAATCGAGGTTTCAGAATAAATAAAAAAAACCTTGTTGGTTATCTGGAACACTGTTTTTTGTTAAATTAGTGGTAAGTGGTATTTTTGTCAGTTGCGGCGTGTTTTGGGTTCGCGATTGTCTCAAGTTATAAGGTTTTTTGTCATTTTGCGATAATCGTACAAAATGTATTGTATTGCAATTTGATTCGTATAAAATAAGCTTTTTAATCATGTATAATACGAATAAGAAAAAGTTTATTGCTGAGTTTTATCTATCAAAAACCTTGTGACAGAACTTAAGGACCGACTAGGTATATATATATGTATATTTTCCAACAACTAACTGTGACCTTTATAATACTTGCCTAGCGTCTACATCTGACCTAGTGTAAGAATAGCTTGTTAATCACTACAAGTTAATTATGAATGGAACTTTCATGAAGTAGTTACTACTTTTGCTTTTAGCTTCCCGTAACTTCTACTGCAGGTTGTCAGCCAGCTTCAAATGTCCCTCTCGGGCTGCCGCCAGGCGGAACAGGTCATCGTGCCGGCTGTGCTGATCTGTTTCCGAACATAAGAGAGCCACATTTTCCTTTTTCGCTCTGTTTCCCTTCAACTCCACGTGAATTAATCTTCCTAACTTAAATAAATGGTTATCTGCTATTGGAATTCCACAAAGCAGTATATTTCCTCCGATCCAAAGTATTACAAACTGTCATTAACAAAGGCTCACTTCATTCGATAAATCCTCAACCCAGCCAAGAATGGACTCTAACACGATCGAACTAGTACTAAGATGGAGTTACAGAAACTCATCCGATGTTCGGGAACTTTCGGATATCTTCGTAGAACTTCGATTACCCGGATAATGATAACATTTGGTTTCCATTCATGTGGTCAGCAATTCTGAGTTGCATTAAGTTGGAAACTAGCCAGGGATAAGTAAACACGTCTGTGTACTGTTGAATATTTCTCTGTTAGTACATTACATTTTTTTTAACCGAATGCTTCCAAAAATATTTGTAACAATAATTTCAACTGTTCACAGCGTTATCATTTCCCTCCATTTCTGGGAACCAGTTGATATATTAGTAAATAACAACATTCATGTTGTACCAAAATTCGCGGAAGTCCCGGCGGCAAATTCGAGGCTGCACAAAAAGTATGATCACAATTCAAACCATTACCCAAACATAACAAACAAAACATATGCTTATTCCCATATGCGGTGATAGTGGCACAGATGTGAGCACTTTCAGTCGGTATTCAGTGCTCCATAGTGATAGGGGGCTAGCCTTAAAGCAACCAATTTAAAAAAAAACTAATTTCCGCTTCGTACATCACTCATGTACGGACGTTCTATCAATGATGGAAAGCATCCCGAGGTAACTTTTACATCTCCACTGCGTCGATGGGCTATCCCCGTGTGACGATAAAGAGAGTATTGTATAGACGCTATGCTTTTTTCGGACCACAACCAAGCAACAACCACTTTTTTCATATAAAATGTCCAGGTAAAAGTGGTTGTGGCGGAGTTTAGTGGCTCGTGTGCCGCGAGGTGAAGCGCGCTTCAGCCACTTGCGCTGCTTTTTGTGGCTGTGGCGTGGTCCGAGTGCGGCGGCGCTGAGATGGGATGATTCGGGAAAAACCCCAAAATACTCAGTATGCCCGTACTCGTAGAACAATGCAGTTTATTTGGCCGCAATGGTAACCCGGCCGGACAGGCTGCATTTTAACTAGTTATCCGGTAGCAGTTATCCTAGTAACTAGTTACTGGGGCAAAGTAATCGAGTTACATTACCTGGAACAGCAAATACCCGCTAGTTGTCGTTTGCGGTACAACTAGAAGCTCTACGTTTGGTAATCTAATTAAGATATCGTATTTGAAGAGCAAGCAGACTGACCTACTAGTTTTGTTTTTATTTTTTATTTTATTTTCTTTATTAAGAAACAAATTAATCTATTACATAACATAAAATACATTGAGTTAACACACAAGCCAATAAAGTTTTCACAAAAAATTTAGACAAAGGTACTCAGAACAACACTAAAATGTATAGGTACTTGAGTTTGTATATGAAGTTACCAACAGAAGGAGATATATGGTTGTACAGTAGGTAGTTCTAATTGGTATAAAATATATATGTACGAGTATAGTGCTTTGTTTTGTTGTTTTGATCGCGGAATGCCTACTTTCGGGGTTGGTTAGTTTTCTTAAATTTCCATGTAGTAGGTAGCACCACGCCGACAATATGAAATCTCGTTACAACAGATCGCGCGTTGCCAACTTTTTAATTTTAGGCATGTCATGTCGCTGTTGTCATAAGGTTGCTCGTTTTGATGAAGTTGGCATGGTCAGTGATCTATAGGAGTTGGACAACTATAGCATAGACTCTTTAACATCTGTATCACTATCATCACTACATAATTACAGACATATTTCTCTCAAAGCCCCAGATTCTTTTGAACCATCGCGATTTTGAACCTTATGCTATGGTTTTAGAATTCAAAACTGATAACGGGAAAATGGCATCTTTAGATGTCATGGGGCGTTAAAGGTTACAGTCACGCAAAATGTAGTATCGAATATCTGCCAAAACTTGGATGTGACTAAGCCTCTGCCACCCCCTGTAGGAAAATGCGGGACGCTATATGTGTTTTGTTGTTTTTGCGTGACAGAGGTCTAATCCATCGCCACAGCTATTGAGATATGAAAGTTTATTTACGCTTTGTGGCCTTATTACTATCTCTCCAATATCCGTCCGTCCGTCCGTCCGTCAGCGGGCTGTATCCCGTGAGAGTAATTTTTACGGAATGTGTATTACTGTTGCCACTCAGCAACACATAAAAACCTACACGAGTTTTGATAAATAAAAAATTGTCATCATCATTCCAATATCAGTTTTCGAAAATGAAACCTCTGTTAACAATTTACCTAATTACCTAAGCAGCTACAATAATACAACATTACTTTGCTCTGTTGATATAAATTTGAATTTGGTTGAAAGATATTTAAAAAGTCTTAACACCTCTAAGGGATGTGGCCCTGATGGTCTTCACCCACTGTTTCTAAAACGCTGGCATCAACAACTTGCAATTCCAATAACGGTCTTATTTAGAATGTCTTTGGATACATGCGTAGTTCCGGTTAAATGGAAGCAGTCTCTTGTCACCCCCATTTATAAAGGTGGTGGAGATAAGCACAATGCAAATAATTATAGAGGTATTTCTAAACTGAGTGTAATTCCTAAATTATTCGAAAAAATTATATACGATGTTATGTTTCCCTCAGTTAGACCATACCTAGTAAATTCTCAGCATGGTTTCATTAATAAGAAGTCCACTGAATCCAACTTATGTGAATACATAGACACTGTACTAGATGCCATGGATAATGGATATCAAGTTGATGCTGTATATACCGACTACTCCAAAGCTTTTGATAAAATTTCACATAATTTATTAGTACAAAAGCTTGAGTTATTTGGTATACATGGCAATCTTCTGAGGTGGCTTGATTCCTATTTGAGAAATAGATCCCAGGCAGTTTCTATTAAGGGATACACGTCATCTTTTATTCCTATCTCTTCTGGTGTCCCCCAGGGCTCTCATTTAGGTCCCCTTCTCTTTAATATTTTTATTAATGACGTAACTAATAGCTTAAGTAACTCTGACTCCTTATTATACGCTGATGATACTAAAATATTTATAAAGGTTAATTCCTTTGATGATTGTCAAAATTTGCAAGTAGATCTGGACCGTTTAATACAGTATTGCGAGAACAATAAAATTTACCTTAATATCGATAAGTGTTGTGTCATTACTTTCACTAGAAAAAAAAACAAAATTTTATTTGATTATAATTTTAAAGGTAGAAGTTTGAGAAGGGTAACCGAGGTGAGAGACCTAGGTGTTCATATCGACAGCGAGTTATCATTTCGGAAACATTTTGATATAATTATATCTAAAGCGTATAAGATGCTAGGTTTCATTTTTAGACAAAGTAAAGATTTTAAAAACCCTAAAACTCTTATTATGCTTTTCAACTCTTTTGTAAGATCCATACTTGAATATGCATCAACTGTATGGAACCCACAATACCAGAACCACATAAATAATATTGAAAGAATACAAAATAAATTCATTAAACGTTTAAAATATAAATTCAAAACCTTTGAATCTAATACTTTTCTTTCGCTTGAAAATCGTCGTGGCATGAGAGACCAGATGTTTTTATACAAGATTGTCAACAGCCAAATCGATAGCCCATATCTACTTAGTAAAATCTCTTTATACTGTAAACACAGCTCTCGTCATAGAAAGGCTTTTGTCACAAGAAATTGTAGGACTAACTATGCTAAAAACCGCTTTGTTATAAGAGCTTATGAAAATTATAATAAATTACATAATCAGGTTGATATATTTCATGAAACACCCATCAGTTTTAGGAAAAATATTTTTAATAACTTAAAAGCTATGTAATAGAATAGCAGATTGTATTGGGTCGCCTTTGGTACATAAGCACTATAACGAGTATGGTGCTTGTGTGCTAGGGGTGATTCGGTGCGGATCTGCTATTCTATTCTAATCACCTTTAGTACATAAGCACTATACTCGTACATATATATTTTATATAAATTACAACTACCTACTGTAGAACCATATATCTCCCTCTGTTGGTAACTTTATATACAAATTCAAGTACTTATACATTTTTTAACTTGAACTTGAACTTAGTGTTGTTCTGAGTACCTTTGTCAATTTTTTTTTGTGAAAACTTTATTGGCTTGTGTGTTAACTCATTGTTTTTTTTTTGTTATGTAATAGATTAAGCTGTTTGTTTTCCTAATAAAGAAAATAAAAAAAATAAAAAAATCATCGTATATTTCGTTGGCGCAATCAATTTGATGTCGGATCCGCATCTGCAGGGATTGGTATCGAAACCAAGTCCGGAAATATATTTTTTTGACGTGATAACGTCTTATAAATCGATGAACGCCGACTGCACGCACGAAAAAGCATGACTCATTGTCACGTTTCGCCTGAGCCGAGCGTGCAAGCGAGAGCGCGGAGCAAGCGACAGAGAAGCACGACTGGCCTAAGCGTTTCTTATGACGTCATCATATAAAATTCTCGTCCGTAAACCGACTTTACTGACAACCAATTTTTTCCTTAAATTTTGTCGGTCAAGATAGTACGGAACCCTTCGTGCGAGAGTCCGACCCGATTTTTGTAAATCACATTGATAATTCCAGAGCATTCGCTGTATAAACACAGGTTGCCACGATATCGGCGGGCTCTGCAGTGGCGGCCGGTATTTTGCATATCGTGTCCGTTCCGTGCACGCGCGCCGCCGCCGCGCCGCCGCCGCCGCGCCGCCGCCCCGCCACGCTGCGACTGCAATTGCAACCTGTGTTTCTATTGTACCGGGGTTTCCTTGATCATTTTGCCTATGAGGAATTCAGGTGGATTTTTTAACTTAAGAGTCATTTTCAATTCGTTATTCCTAACAATATAATTTTTTAGTAGCAATTATTGTTTTCATTTGTTAGTTGTGAGCGACAGATTCACTAAATTGTATCACTGAATACATAAAATTGGTCACCTCATAATTAATCATTAAGTATGTTATAATAAAATATAGCATACTTAGTGTAATAATATCGATCTTAAAATTCACCAATGGGTACCTAAATAGTAGATCTGCCACTTGACTTGTATCACCAAATAGTGACAAATCGGTCACCAATTGTGGGATTTATATTATTACATGTCAACCTAACACGAAGGCTGAAAGGGACTTCGCTTCGCTCACCTCCTTTAGCCTATACCTATCCTGACCGCCCTGATATTTCGTATGCAATTCAGTAGATTTGATCCGTTGTTAGGTGACAGATCTTCCATTTTTATGACAGATCTGGGGCCACGGCACGAAGCGCAAGGGCTACTACTTTTTTACTACTAAACTACTTTAAACTACCTTTTCTCGAAGCGCTTCGTCGATTTTTTGAACCCTCACAACTTGGGTTTGGATTATATTGGATTATAACAGTTCAACAAAATTGTCGGGATATGATGTCAGTAGTGGCCTTAATATACATAGAAAGTTTTTCAGTTCTTCGTTCGCACTGACCTACATACTTACAATAAAATGATTGCTATATACATGTATCGCCAAATGGTGATTCATATTTATCGACCGTTTTGATTAATAAGATAACAAACATATTTATTAGCTATAGATATTATAATTAGGGTATCGCAGTTTAGTGACAAATCTAAATTTAGTTGACAGAAAATATTGTTTCCTATATTTTTCTAGATCCATCTTTGGAGTAAAGACAACTATAGAACCGGAAATTCCCGGTATTTTCGGTAGCGGAGTTTCCCGCTCCTATAGCGCACTCAGTCCATGGCAACTGAGACTTGTCACCCCACCCGATGCCCCAGCATTGCCGCGGCATCACCCCAGGTTAGTCCCCTATTCCGACCGCGGCATCACCCCAGGTTAGTCCCCTATTCCAACCGCGGCATCACCCCAGGTTAGTCCCCTATTCCGACCGCGGCATCACCCCAGGTTAGTCCCCTATTCCGACCGCGGCATCACCCCAGGTTAGTCCCCTATTCCAACCGCGGCATCACCCCAGGTTAGTCCCCTATTCCGACCGCGGCATCACCCCAGGTTAGTCCCCTATTCCGACCGTTGCATCACCCCAGGTTAGTCCCCTATTCCGACCGCGGCATCACCCCAGGTTAGTCCCCTATTCCGACCGCGGCATCACCCCAGGTTAGTCCCCTATTCCGACCGCGGCATCACCCCAGGTTAGTCCCCTATTCCGACCGCGGCATCACCCCAGGTTAGTCCCCTATTCCAACCGCGGCATCACCCCAGGTTAGTCCCCTATTCCGACCGCGGCATCACCCCAGGTTAGTCCCCTATTCCGACCGCGGCATCACCCCAGGTTAGTCCCCTATTCCGACCGCGGCATCACCCCAGGTTAGTCCCCTATTCCGACCGCGGCATCACCCCAGGTTAGTCCCCTATTCCGACCGCGGCATCACCCCAGGTTAGTCCCCTATTCCGACAGCTAATTGCTCAGCGCCTTTTCACATCGCCCAGAGATCAGATCTACGGAAATTGCTTTTTCGAGTTCCGTACCCGAAAGTTGCCAACCGGGACCCTATTGCTAAGCCTCCGCTGTCCGTCCGTCCGTCCGTCCGTCAGCGGGCTGTATCTCATGAACCGTAACAGCTAGAGAGTGGAAATTTTCACAGAATGTGTATTTCTGTGGCGGCCACAGTAATAATTAAAGTACTGCACGAGATCTATTGAATTAAGGGGGCACCCCATACGGGAGACGTGTTTTAAAACCACCCGCTATATAACAAACCATAACATGATTCAAATATGATCGTAGATTTCGCGGCTTACTACATGGTTGTGGTGGCGAATTGGTTTGATATCGGTTTCGAAATATTAGTGTTCTGAGTTGGAATGTACGTTCGGACTTAATATTATTCTCTTTTTGTTGTATTATTTTTAGTGCTAAAGTGTTCTTGTACGTTGGTAAGGAACCCTTCGTGTGCGAGTTCAACTCGCACGTGACCTATTATTTGTTTTGCGGAAAGTGTTCAAGCTAAACTCTTGTGGGAAGAAGATGAATTGTTGGGGTTTTCAAAGGTACTGATTTGTATGTTTGTTTGTATGTTATTTGTTTGATAAGGCTAATAGTATACGAGAAACAAAGTACGAGACTACCTGTAAAATATATTTCGTCCAGAAAACCAGGATCTTCATCATGCTCAGCCAACATCCACCCACTGCTGGGACATGCCTTAGCCCTCTCCTCCATAGTGACCAGGATCTTCATCATGCTCAGCCAACATCCACCCACTGCTGGGACATGCCTTAGCCCTCTCCTCCATAGTGACCAGGATCTTCATCATGCTCAGCCAACATCCACCCACTGCTGGGACATGCCTTAGCCCTCTTCTCGATAGTGACCAGGATCTTCATCATGCTCAGCCAACATCCACCCACTGCTGGGACATGCCTTAGCCCTCTCCTCCATAGTGACCAGGATCTTCATCATGCTCAGCCAACATCCACCCACTGCTGGGACATGCCTTAGCCCTCTCCTCCATAGTGACCAGGATCTTCATCATGCTCAGCCAACATCCACCCACTGCTGGGACATGCCTTAGCCCTCTTCTCGATAGTGACCAGGATCTTCATCATGCTCAGCCAACATCCACCCACTGCTGGGACATGCCTTAGCCCTCTCCTCCATAGTGACCAGGATCTTCATCATGCTCAGCCAACATCCACCCACTGCTGGGACATGCCTTAGCCCTCTCCTCCATAGTGACCAGGATCTTCATCATGCTCAGCCAACATCCACCCACTGCTGGGACATGCCTTAGCCCTCTTCTCGATAGTGACCAGGATCTTCATCATGCTCAGCCAACATCCACCCACTGCTGGGACATGCCTTAGCCCTCTCCTCCATAGTGACCAGGATCTTCATCATGCTCAGCCAACATCCACCCACTGCTGGGACATGCCTTAGCCCTCTCCTCCATAGTGACCAGGATCTTCATCATGCTCAGCCAACATCCACCCACTGCTGGGACATGCCTTAGCCCTCTCCTCCATAGTGACCAGGATCTTCATCATGCTCAGCCAACATCCACCCACTGCTGGGACATGCCTTAGCCCTCTCCTCCATAGTGACCAGGATCTTCATCATGCTCAGCCAACATCCACCCACTGCTGGGACATGCCTTAGCCCTCTCCTCCATAGTGACCAGGATCTTCATCATGCTCAGCCAACATCCACCCACTGCTGGGACATGCCTTAGCCCTCTCCTCGATAGTGACCAGGATCTTCATCATGCTCAGCCAACATCCACCCACTGCTGGGACATGCCTTAGCCCTCTCCTCCATAGTGACCAGGATCTTCATCATGCTCAGCCAACATCCACCCACTGCTGGGACATGCCTTAGCCCTCTTCTCCATAGTGACCAGGATCTTCATCATGCTCAGCCAACATCCACCCACTGCTGGGACATGCCTTAGCCCTCTCCTCCATAGTGACCAGGATCTTCATCATGCTCAGCCAACATCCACCCACTGCTGGGACATGCCTTAGCCCTCTCCTCCATAGTGACCAGGATCTTCATCATGCTCAGCCAACATCCACCCACTGCTGGGACATGCCTTAGCCCTCTCCTCCATAGTGACCAGGATCTTCATCATGCTCAGCCAACATCCACCCACTGCTGGGACATGCCTTAGCCCTCTTCTCCATAGTGACCAGGATCTTCATCATGCTCAGCCAACATCCACCCACTGCTGGGACATGCCTTAGCCCTCTCCTCCATAGTGACCAGGATCTTCATCATGCTCAGCCAACATCCACCCACTGCTGGGACATGCCTTAGCCCTCTCCTCCATAGTGACAATCCTTACAGTGCTTCGTCAATCACATAGCAAACCCAAGATATACATATAGGTACTTACACAGTAGTTACCTCAGTATAATATAGGATTTGCAGATAGACACATGATTTAAATATGATAGTAGATTTCGCGGCTCATCACCTGGTTGTGGTGGTGCAATTGGTTTGATATCGGTTTCGCAATCTTAGGGTTCTGGGTTCGACTCCACGTTCGGACATATTATTCTCTTTTTGTTTTTATCAATTTTAGCGGTTAAGTTTTCTTATTCGATGGCACGGGGGGAACCCTTCATGTGCGATTCCTAACCGCACTTGACCGATTATTTATATTGATGTGTAGGTATCTAGTTTTAAGTCTTTGACAAGCAAGGGACACCGCTGTCCCAAAAAGATTTTGTAACCTAACATTTTTTTTGTAAATTTTTACTACAAAGTCAAAGTAGTTTATTACTGTATATATTTACATATACTTAGCAAACGTCATTTTTTACCTCTTCTCTACATTGGAACGCTGTGGGAGTAGAAGGGCGTAGAAACTCCCACAAATTGATTTTTAGATCTCCTTTAAAAATTGGTTGTGCTTAACTAATACAAATATTAAAAATTTAATTATTATGATTAATAACAGCAAGGTCTGTGTTGAGCCTGATTAACCGCATATAGTACCGACATTTAAGTAATCTTGAACATTGTAATACCCCTTTTATGACAAAGTCGCTTTAACATGCTTTTTAAATTGCTCAAATGGCAATTTCAAATTCACCAGAGGTATCTTATTGTAGTAGAGAATGCAATGACCCTTGAAAGAATTGCTATCCTTCGCGAGTCTAAACCGGGGTACCTATACACGTTTGTATACGTACCCTCCATTATAATGTCAACTCTGTTACCCGCAATAATTTCTGTCAATTGAAATAGTCATTGCCAATTAAATAGTTGTGGTGTTTCACAAAAGGTGTTTCCCCAGTGTTGTACCTAAGAACATCATACTTTGTGTTGTGTAACTCACATGGTTAGTAAATTAAAACGATTACCTATAACTGATGAATGCTAAGGGATACTTATATCCCGATGGTCCTGTAGACCTCCATTTTACCCATAAAATTCGCAACGATAACCATACTACCATACTAAATAGTAATACGTGGTTGTCGGTGCTGCTTGCACAATTACCAATATGTATCTTACCTACTATAGTTATAAGTTATACCTTATTGTACAACTGTTTGATAACCCAAATAAACAGAAAAAAAAGCGACAAAACTGTACATATCACGTATTTCCTCCAATAATCAATCATTTTTATTTATGTAGATCATGATGCGTAAACCCCGAGGAACCTTTGAGCTGAATGAGCAGTCCGTTTGGCAAATAGCTTGGCAGACAATAGTGATGAAAAAACAACATGCCTTACAACTCGACGAAGATGACCAAATATTTTTGACACAAGAGTAGTTGGGGACACCATTCTGAACAACTTTCTTTAAGAAACCGATTGATCAGAACTAACTTTATTTTTCACTTCTCCGTACAAATGTGTCGGCTGCTCGGCCTAACATACATGTGCAAACATGGTGAAGCATAACAATCACCATGTTTGCGCCCGATCTCGGCTCAGCTGCCATACTATAAAATAATCTACAGTCTAAAAGTAATCAAACTATTTTGGATTTAAAAAATTCGGGAACATCCACCATAAAAAGGATTACTTTTCTTTTTGAAGGATGTTTTTGCAACACCAAATTAAAATTATTTAGTAACCCAAATTGTCCTTATTCTACTATTTTCGCCATGAAAAGGAAGGTTGGAACCCCACGACATAGGTTATTCTAGTGTTGGGTCAGAAGCAATTTAGGCGCCTGTTTATAAATTAAAGTTTTACTTTGTAAAGATGAGTTGAATTGAATTTGAGTTTTAAGATAAAGGAATTTGTGCCGAACTATTTGAACTATAGTACATACATTCCACGTTCAGCAAAATATGCACAACCAAGTTTAAAATGGCTAGTATTAAATCGCACAGCATTATACTGATTATCACAGCAAAAAAGGATCAGCAAATATACCTTTTATGTTTTAAGTATCTTTGTTGTTCTTACATGTTCAATCTAATACGAAGGACAAAGGGGGCTCCGCTTCGCTCACCCCCTTTACCCTTCACCAGCTACCGCAGTATTATGCCATGATATTTGCCGTAAAAATCAGTATTATTGATGTGCAGTTTGATATTTCCCGTTTAAAAATTGGATTACAATTTTCACCGTTCAATTCATCACGTCGGTACAAGTCAAGGGCTTGACAAAAAGTTTACTTTGACGGTGCCGATATTAATTTTCCTATTTCTTTTCATGGAAACTTGAAAACGTTTCTCAGATGCACTTGGCAGGTGGAGAACCCGCATTCAGGCGGTCCAAGGCTGTTCAAAGTTATAGCTATGTATGTAGATGAATTAATCTGTTCCTTGAACGCTGAAGGGTATTTGGGTTTGTAAATAAGTTGTTTCAATTAACTGTAGATGGATTCAAGCGGTAATAATTATGAAAGGGAATGTAATTATAAAGGGTTTCCGCTTGATGTAACAACATTTATTAACTGCTTAGATCAATATTAATTGTATACTCACTTAACAAACTTTGACATCGTTCTCAGTCTTTATATTAGATAACTAATGGAGGCATTCGGCTCGTTTCATATATTTCCACTCTCGAGGGTTTTAATGCCTAATTATGTACAGTTACATACCCTAGTTTATCTACACACATATCATAAGCTCTTTGGTGTGTTCAGGAACCGCATGTTCGACCGGCATTGTGGCATTGATCATTGCTCTGCACTTGTTTAGCTTGTTCAGTAGTACCAACTTCACAGAAAAACTATAACATAATATGTCGAAATATTGATACATTATGGTCATAGTTAAGAAATGAGTTTTTACCTACTAGTATATCATTATGCTGGTCGTAACGCGCGGTTTTTGGACGCAGTAAAGAGGGTTTATGATAAGTGTGTAGATAAAAATATTTTTTATATCCGGGTAAATAATGATTGTACACCGTTATCAATTATTGCGCGAACAAATGAAATATATACCAACAAAAAGACCATACATTTGTGGGCGGTCTTTCAGGGATGCTGGAATAGAAGCAATATATTCTTTCTTTATTGCACAGAACAAACAAATTATAAGCAAAGGCGAGCTTATCATCTTCACCGTGTTCAGGCCACATCGACCCACTGCGAGGTACAGGTCTCTTCTCTATAGCGCCAAACCTCTAGCGACATCTCGGCGACATGTTCAGAGGCGAGCATACCTCTCTCTAAACTCGGGATGAGATTCAAAATTCAAACTCAGAAGAAGAAGTACACTGAACAGCATACTCTGAAGTTCACACTCCTGTTCAAGTATAATATCCGGCCGCAAAAACTCCCGTTTCCATCAATTTTAACCCGTGTTGCTCCGAGCCACATCCGCCCGCCCCTCAGAAGAATTAGGACTGGAGCCCCCTTACCAATGACATCACCTACTCAATTAGCCTGTAGGACTTTTTTCGTATTCTTCCCACAGTGGTTTAACGTAGAAAACAGTCATATTTTTAGATTCACGTGTTCTAAGCATATTTTGTAATTCGCAATTTCATTGTTGTATTACTTAATACGTAAAGAAAACTTATAATACATGTATTGATACACCATGTACAAAGGCGAGCTGTATTTTTGTGTCAATATACATACATATATACATGGGCTCACGCCTATTTCCCGGAAGAGGGGTAGGCAGAGACCAAAGACCTCAACCGATATATAATTTAACCAACTTTTGACGACGACTTTGACAAAAGCCTGTCATTTGTTGCGGGGAAAACAAATTGTGATCGCAAGAAACTCAAAGCTTACAAGAGTGGGTCACACAATTATATTTTTACACAGACACGCTAAGATCAAACAAAGCGACACCCCGTTTCAGAATCGGGGTGGCAGACGTCTAGCTAGCTATTCAATACTCAACTTTGCAAGACAGGGGGCTAGCCCATCGCCGCAGCTATGGAGATTACCTCACGATGTTTTCCATCACCGTTAAAACGTCGGTATAGTGTAGTAGTGTAAAGTACTTAATATATAATCTTATCAAAATAACGGAATAAACAATCACATTTAAACATAAAGATTTACATACAGGCACATACATTGCTTCTAGCCCCACACTAGGATACCCTGTGTCGTGGGAACCAGAAACAGCGACGTCACACACATATAAACATCCAATACCTGGGTTTTTTTTTCTTTACCCTCAGCTGGGGATCGAACCCGGGACCTCTCGCATGGTAGGCAGAGCCACCACCGCTGCGCCACAGAAGTCGTCGAATATAATCTTGTGGTTGGTCAGAGGGGTGGGTATGTGAATGGATGGCGGCTCCAGTACTCTTTGTTTTGTGCCCTCCCCGTAACTCGTGCCTTGGCCGGGCATCGAACAGGAAGTCGCGGCCTACAGGAAACGTGGTTTGCATACGAAACCTTTGTGATTCGGCTGAAGTAGTTTTAGAATTGGGCTCGGAACTTTAATTGTAAAATGTGATTTACTGAGGCTTCGAAGCTCGATGGTTATCGGCCATACAATGGCTAATTCAACCAGTTGGCTGCAATATATAAAAAAAATATCTATACACATATCAAAAACCCTCTTTACTGTGTCCAAAAACCGCACGTTACGACCAGCATAATGTTATATATAGTGCTTGGTAAAAACTCATTTTTTATCTTAATATAAATAAATTATGACATTCAAATCTCGAACGCCGACGCCGGCCTGCGTGCCGCCCATAGTTTGTCTGTGATGTTGGTACTACTAAACAAGTGCAGAGCAATGATCAATTCCACAATGCCGGTCGAACATACGGTTCCTGAACACAAAGAGAGCTTATGATATGTGTGTAGATGAATTAGTGAATATAACTGTACATAATTAGGCATTTAAACTTGCCTTTGGCTCGTTTCATAAACCTACTCTCGAGTTTTAATGCCCTCCATTATGTACCAGTCACATAAACTACTATAATGTTTACGAAAAAGGCGCGATGTAAGGATTCTTCAATCCATCCATCCACTCCATCAACCCTGTCGCAGATCTACCCCGATCTTCATTCATGCGGCGGCTGTATCATTCGCGGTCATCTCCCCCGAGGGCGCTTCAGATATTCACGTCACGAGCACGTTCGATCGTGCGCCCGAAACATCCCGAGACGCTTTGCCTGCCTGATCACTCTGGGGTGTAACATGGTGAGATACACTGTAGGATTGACCACAGCGCAGTGGCCAAGGGGAGCGACGACCCCTGTGGCTGTGCGATGCGAGAGGTCCCGGGTTCATTTCCCGGCTTGGGATAAAAAAAAAACTACAGGTCCTTGTATGTTTATATGTGTGTGACGTCGCTGTTTCTGGATCCCACGACACAGGGTATCCTAGGGTGGGGTCAGAAGCAATGTGCCTGTAATTTTATAGATGTTTCATTATATTATATTTAATTGATACCGCCTATATTTAAATTTTATTTAATTTAACACTATTATAATATACTCGAAGGCCTTTATTTTTATCACGCTTTTATTAGCTTCACCTGTATGTTTGTTTCTTTGTTTGTATGTAACCGACTCCTTTGGACTCGATTTTGACCCACTTTAAACGGACAGATTCAATTCAAACTTTGTACACTTATCAAGAATCAGCGACAATGTAATATTTTCATAAGTTTATCTCATTATCCTGATTAGGATCGCCAGGATTAATTAATTTCTCGTATTTGGAATATGAATAAAAAATACTATTATTATTGTGAAAAAAAAGCGTCGGGCGGTTTGTCCCATTTCTTTCGTACATCGAGCGCCCGACACTTTTTTTTTCCACAATAATAATAGTATTTTTTATTCATTATTGTTTTAAGTTTATTTTAATAATTATTTTAAACTTTTTAGTTCGAAGTGCTTTAAAAGCGTGTTTTTTAGTTTTTTAAACTATATTTTTTATCATTAAAGCGCATACAATCCGTTTTTAGGGTTCCGTACCCAAAGGGTAAAAACGGAACCCTATTACTAAGACTTCGCTGTCTGTCTGTCTGTCTGTCTGTCCGTCTTGTCACCAGGCTGTATCTCATGAACCGTAATAGTTAGACAGTTGAAATTTTCACAGATGATCTATTTTTGTTGCCGCATATACTAAAAAACAGAATAAAATAAATATTTAAGGGGGGTCCCATAGAAAAATTCTTTCAATACCACATACAAACTTATGAATGAGTCTGGTTTCGTACATAGAGTTTGAAAGTAGCCGCACCGATTATTTTGTAAATAACATTTTGCTATGTAAAATCCAAACTATTCACTCCATTCCATCCCTACCATTGTACGGTGGTGAAGAACCCTTCGTGTGCGAGACCGACTCGTACTTGATCGTCTTTTTCAAATTGTATGTAATTGACGAATCTAATGACGTATCATTTACCAAAATTGGTAGAGCCGTTGATTAGTTAAGAGGGGACACAGAAATAGACATATACACATTATCCTCCTCTTTTCCGACTCGCTGCCGTCGGCTAAATACTTTTCCCTTCCGGTGTGGCAAGGGCGGGGTAACGCCGCCGACTGTTAGCCAGTAGTTCACCACTCTGTAGAGACGAGGCCTGTGCCCCGCGGTGGGTTTATGTGGGCTGAGCATAATAATGGTGATTGACCGCTCTCGGGATGTAGCTCGGTCAACTGGGAAATGACTCGAGGCGCATGTGAGCGGGAGGCAAACCTCACAGTTTTATCGGCCAGGTTGCGGTGCTAGTTCTGGCAGGAATGAAGTGCCCTATCCAACGAACTTCGAATACTAGTGAGAAGGTGCCGAGGGTCTGCCGGCTAAATGTTATTGCGGTGGCCCAGAACTGTGGCTCAGAACTGTGGCTCAAGTGAATGATGACTGGCTCGCGGTGTGGAATAAATTACTTTGTTGTGTAAGCCCGCCCCGCAAGGATCAGTGTTGCGGTTGATACGATTTGTATTGAGTGAATTGAAGCGTGTTCCAAATTTTGCGATATCTGCAATATTAACCTAAGAAATAATCACAGACTACTTGCGCCCCGGTTTAGACTGCGAAGGTTAGTAATTCTTTCAAGGGTCAGTGCATTCTCTACTACAATAAGATACCTCTGGAGATCTTGAAATTGCCATTTGGGCAATTAAAAACCATGTTAAAGCGACTTTGTCGAAAAAGGGCTATTACAATGTACAAGATTACTCAAATGACGGGACTGTATGCGGTTGATCTGGCTCAACACAGACCTTGCTATTAATATTTTTGTAATTATTTATTCCTGCTTATTAATTATTATACTGGTATTATACTATACTATATATATAATTACTATACTGGTATTAGCTCACGCAAAATGGAAACGTTTCGGCAATCCCCGTGATTACGACGAATTCTCTTTGCTTCGGAGTCGACAAAAGTTCTTTCACGATCAATGCTTTAAAAAGTATATCGCATCAATTCAACAGAACATAAAATCCGACCCGAAACAACTATGGGCGTACGTCAGAGCACGTCGTGGCAGTTCGGCCTATCCGAAGAAATTCGAGTACAACAACAGCACTTACGAAAAGGGTGAAGACATATGTGCCGGGTTTAACAATTTCTTCTCTTCAGTATTTATCAAACCTGCAGCCACTTACGTGGATAAAGAGTTAGATCCTCCTTATTGTGATGATGGTAGTATTGTGAGCACCATACAAAGTACACCCGAATCGGTGGTAAAATACTTGTCACTCTTAGATCCCAACGGTGGGGCCGGTAGTGATGGAATCCCCCCATATTTTATTGTCAGGTCCGCCAAGTGTCTCTCCATTCCACTTAACATTCTATTTAACATTTCCATTAAAAAGGGTACATTCCCAACCAAGTGGAAAGAGGCTCTTGTGGTACCTATACATAAGAAAGGTTCTAAGCTACCTATTTCAAATTATCGCCCCATCTCAATTCTTAACATATTCGGTAAGGTGTTTGAGAGAATTGTTTATGACACTATCTATGGAACATTAGCAAAAGGAATTCCCCCGCAACAGCATGGCTTTTTGAAGGGCCGTTCTACCGTCTCGAATCTTGCAGAATTTGTACATTATGTCCTCCGAGCAATGGATGGCAGGATGCAGGTTGACGTGGTCTACACGGACTTTGAAAAAGCTTTTGATCGTGTGGACCACGTCATCCTGCTCCGTAAGCTTTATAGGTTGGGTCTTCGTGGAGATATTTACAGGTGGGTCTCGTCCTATGTGTCTAATAGATGTCAAGCGGTTGTGCTTGGTGGTTTCAGGTCAGATTTTGTGAGCGTTTCTTCTGGTGTTCCACAAGGATCACATCTGGGTCCGTTATTTTATAATGCATACCTATACGATATATATACAGTATTTAAAAATTGCCAATTTATAATGTATGCTGATGACAAAAAGATATTTGCTAAAATACGTAGCGTTAATGACTGCATTGGATTGCAGGACGATCTGGACCGGCTCTCTGAGTATTACTTCAACAATCGCATTAATGTCAACATCTCCAAGTGCCTTCAGATCTCCTTCACTCGCAGTCCAAACCCAATTGTCCATACATACTGCTTTAAGGATCAAGTAATAGCACGCGTTAACACTGTCCGCGACTTGGGCGTGACCCTCGACGCTAAACTTACTTTCGATCAACACATAGACGACATCGCCAACCGCGCCTACAGAAATCTGGGATTTATATTTCGTACGTGTGCTGCGTTCAATGATATTACATGCATAAGGGTCCTCTATTTTGCCTACGTGCGTAGTATTTTGGAATACGCCAGCGTTGTTTGGTGCCCACAATACATTACACACAAAGATCGATTGGAGGGTATCCAGAGAAAATTTGTCCGTTATTTGGACTACCGAACTAAACGTAAAAACTGCGACTACCTTACCTCCTGTAAATATCATCATGTGATGGATCTTAATAATCGTAGAATGGCTCTCGATATGTCTGTCCTGCACGACATTCTCAGCGGTCGTATTGATAGTACCACCCTTGTCGAATTGGTTGGCTATCGCGCTGCCACCACACGCACGCGCCACTCGGTAAACTTAATGTTCCACACACCCAACGTTAATACTAAATACGCCCAAAACTCCCCTTTACTTCGTATCCTAAACTTATACAATAAACGGTTCAGTTCTATTGACCCATTTGATTGTACAAGGAACACATTCAAGAGTCGAACTATGAAGTTACTCAGTCACTCAAGCACTTAATATTATAATCCCCATCCCTTTCCCTCCCCTCCTCCCCTTCCTCAACATTCAAAATCACTAGGGCTACATATCTCACTATCTTTCTCCAATACACCATCACATACACTCCACATATCACACATCACACTCGTCCAACACTCTAATTCTAATCTTACTTAATTATATTTTGTTTTGTTTCTCCTCAATAACCAAATTTATACATTGTTCGTGCTTTCACTATCATTATATAAATACATGTTTAAACCTTTAACCTTATAAATTGCAAACGTTTTAGTTCCTAAACTTATATATATTTGTATATCGGTGGACATCTGTTATTGGCCTGCTTCACTGTACTGTTTTGTATTGTTATATTTTTACTGTAATGTGCTGTTGATGTCCCAAATAAAATAAATAAATAAAATAAATAATAAATAAATTATAATTAGTTAAGCACAAGCAATTTTTAAAAGAGATCTAAAAATCAATCTGTGGTTGTTTCTACGCAATTCTTCTCCCACAGTGGTCCAATGTAGAGAAGTGGCAAAAAATGTCGATTGCTAAGTATATGTAAATATCTACAGTAATAAAGACATTTGGAATTTGGTTCTTTTGTTTGTTTTGCGTCATTAAGAAAGATTGTGGCTGAGGACTTCACTGGCCGGCGTGCTTCACAATGTCAGGTGGCGGATAAACCGTCGTCTTATGCACTAGTGTTGAATGGTCGTGGTCTAATGGGTTTCACGCTTGCTTCTCGCACAGGAGATGCAGGTTCGATTCCTGGCCATGTGCCAATGAGATGACTGATTTATCTTAAGTACACTATCGTACGTTCAGTGTTTCGGATGGCACGTTAAGCTGTAGGTCCCGGATACTATAGCTACGTGGTAAAACCCCTCCACCAACCCTCACTGAGCCAGCGTGGTGGAGTATGGCTTAATCTTACTCGTATCCGGGTAAGGGCCTGTGCCCCTCGGTGGGGACATTAATGGGCTACATAATGCATTATACATATTATGCACAAAATTATCGATTTATCTGTCAGATAGGGTTTATCTGGACATTTTGAAACAGCCAGAATATGAAAATTTCGTCGTAATTTATTTATTGCACACTAAACATAAACATAAAACATAAACAGTTACATACAGGCACATACATTGCCTTTGCTCCCACAACCACTGGGGGCCTAAGCTACGAACCCACAAGGAGGGTTACCGTCTGAGCGGTTTTGGGAACCACAGACATAACACACATATAAACATCCAAGACCTGGGCTTTTTTTTTCTTTTTCCCCAACTGGGGATCGAACCCGGGACCTCTCGCATCCAGGTAGGCGGAGCCACAGCCGCAGCGCCACAGGTCGTCATACACTACGAAGAACAAACTTATATACATGTATACAACTTATAAGTTATTACAGTTGTGACTATACTTGGCCAGATATTCAGTAGAATAAAATAACAAAATCAAAATTATCTCCACGTTTGTCACATCCTTCTTTAATAAATATTATATTGTTTCAGGTAAATACCAATAGGCGATCATTCATGCTTTGGTCAACTATTCCACAAACAGTCTGCATCGAAATGGGCACAAATACGGTAAGGCAAACATTGTGTGCAATCCTGTTATGTAGGCGAGAGCTAAACTGACAAACTAACCTAACCTGACCGCGTGGAGTTCGTTATGTAGGCGAGAGCTAAACTGACAAACTAACCTGACCGCGTGGAGTTCGACAGCTCCATTGTGTGCAATCCTGTTATGTAGGCGAGAGCTAAACTGACAAACTAACCTGACCGCGTGGAGTTCGACAGCTCTATTGTGTGCAATCCTGTTATGTAGGCGAGAGCTAAACTGACAAACTAACCTAACCTGACCGCGTGGAGTTCGTTATGTAGGCGAGAGCTAAACTGACAAACTAACCTGACCGCGTGGAGTTCGACAGCTCTATTGTGTGCAATCCTGTTATGTAGGCGAGAGCTAAACTGACAAACTAACCCGACCGCGTGGAGTTCGACAGCTCTATTGTGTGCAATCCTGTTATGTAGGCGAGAGCTAAACTGACAAACTAACATGACCGCGTGGAGTTCGACAGCTCTATTGTGTGCAATCCTGTTATGTAGGCGAGAGCTAAACTGACAAACTAACCCGACCGCGTGGAGTTCGACAGCTCTATTGTGTGCAATCCTGTTATGTAGGCGAGAGCTAAACTGACAAACTAACCCGACCGCGTGGAGTTCGACAGCTCTATTGTGTGCAATCCTGTTATGTAGGCGAGAGCTAAACTGACAAACTAACCCGACCGCGTGGAGTTCGACAGCTCTCATTTGCAATAAGTACTATTTTCATTCTTGCTATTTTAATTAGTTTAATTGTGACGCCTCTGGTCTCGTCGCTTGTTATTGTTGTGCCAATTCGACTAGTTCCCAATATGAGAAGGTTCATAATGACAAGTTTCCATTTTGACAACATCGCATATTGAGCACTTCCCCTATCGTCTGTTTTTCGTCTGTGACTCTCGGGCGAACACACCAACTTTATTTAACCTTTCGAGCCCTGGACCTGGTTATGAGGCAACGCGATTTTGAACCTTATGGAATTTTAATAAAATTCAAACCTTATAACGGTACAGTGGCACCACAGTGGCGTCACCAGGGCTAACATTTTCTCTCTTTACTTAATATTTCTATGGGGTCTGCCCAAGAGTTACAAGGTTAAATATAAGTAAAAGATGACGATACGAGAAGTCGTTCGTCATATTGGGAAGTGGTGGAATGTTATATTAACTATTGTTATAACATCAATAATTATATTAATTGAATTGTACTGATATGACCTTATTGAATTGTAATTAACCGGTATTGTTTTTAAATAATAATGTATTTAATATTATTATTTGGTATTTTTTCAATGATTGAGATCTATGTATCTAGGGGGTAATATAGTACTATTTGACAAGCCTCTTACTAGCATATCATTCGCAGCTCACACGCCTAACGCACGCTCTTACCATATAGCAGGAGCGTGTGATATGCGTGTGAACTGCGTGCGATAGGCGTGTGATAGGCTCATGATTATTAGCATTACCCCCTGTAATGGTATGCGAATTACTTGAACAATAAATAACTAAAAAGTCGACGACCACTTCTCATTTCTTCAAATAATGAAGTAGTCAGAATGGGAACTTGTCATTATGAACCTTGTCGTAATGGGAAGTCGTCATTGTGGACCCGAAGGGTCAAAGAGGCCCCGTTGGTCGAATACACATCAGTAGTGGAGTCACGTTCACGAATCAGCAATTTATTGCCGATTACTTGTTCAATGTATTCATGACCCACTAACGGTGATTACAACATTGTGATTCGTGTTACAGTGATTACATTGATTAGTTGATTACAGCGGCTACTCCGACCCAGTTGTGCGATGTCGGAACTTCTGAGCGGCTGTTAGACTGTTTTCAAGTTGGTCAAATTGCGGTTATTAATAATAGCGATTGCAGTGCCGAAGTTAAGTAATTTGGATATTGAAGGACATCAATATAAGTCGGTCTTATCCATGGATAACCTGGCAGTTAGGATTATCGATTGAATTAAAATATATATTGAATTCATTGGCCGAGGAATGTAAGATAATTAGTGGATAACGAAGTCGGCGCACACCTCTACCAATGGTTGTAATGAAGAGGACATACATAAACTTAAGCATACAGGCACACACGTTGCTTTTAGCCCCACACTAGGATACTCGTGGGAACATAGAGCGCCGCCACAAACATGTTAATTTTGAAGACCGTGGTATTTTTTTCTCCCCAGAAGGGCTTCTGACCCGGGACTTTTTACGTGGGAAGCACATACTCGACCACAGAACCACAGAGGTCGCCGAGCCGCTGATCGTGACTGTACTCAGGGTGATCAGACGTAATGCGATACAGTCGGCTTGTTCACGTTGGTTCGCTTATCGAGTTAGTTGTGTTTGCTTTGAAAGTTGCGCGGAGTTCGGTTAGTTGCTGATTGATCAGTTAATATATTTTGCGGGGAGAAAGTTGCGATTGTAAACGCCAATGGATGGGCGAGATAGGAAAGTACACTCAGAAACAGAATAGATGGGCCAACGTACTAAAGCATAACTAAAGGTACGTATAAAACGTAACTAAACGTACGTGCAGCCCGGCGGAGGTAATTCAGTTACTTATTATAATTGATTCTTATTAAATACCTACGATCAAAATATGACGAATTATGTTTGATTTGTAATAAATAGGAACTTTATTTTTGTGAAATGCATACAAGCAAGGCCTGCCCCAGACGAGCCGAATGGCCGAGTCGGCAGTGACCCTGCCTACGAAGCCGAGGGTCCCGGGTTCGAGTCCCGGTGGGGGCAAATATTTGTTTGATGAGAACCGATGTTTGTACCCTAGACAAGAGCACCACGTTTCCCATCAGCCAAAAATAACCGAATCATAAACCCTTAATTTATACTTACCTGAGCTGTAAATTCCTTATTTTATGATCAAACTATATATCACATAGCTCGGGTAACTAGTAGTTAAAGTTCGAAATAAAGCATATTCTTTTACGGTTTATTGCCGTACATTTGCATATAAAAATAGCGTGTCCAATGTAATGGCCCTACTGAATGTGCTCACATTCATGGGTTTCGTTTTATTTGTTTGATATTTCACCTTCGAGCCTGCAGAAGCATGTTAATTTCTACTAAATTTGCAGCTGCTTGTTGAGTAAAGTGCAAAATTATGTTTATTGTGGAAACGTTTAAATTCTACAAGGACGGTCCGTGGACGGACAGTGGATTTAACTTTAATACTGTATAATTTTAATTGAATGGTTTACGTTGTTACACACTTGTTTAGCTGGAAGCCTTTTTAAACATGTTTCTGGTTTACCACTTAATAACTACATTAATGTCGTTGCCTTGCAATTTTTAAGGTTATGTAGAATAGGATACTTTTAAAGTTAACTCGTAAATCAGATCATTCAAATCGGCGTAGCATTTCGTAGCGCGTAGCGTGTCATAGCGCGTAGCATATCATAGCGCGTAGTACTTCGTAACGGCTACGGCGTAGGCTCGCACAGACAATAGAGGCTTTTGTTACGAACAGTGCCAAGCTTATTATGAGAAGCTTTTAATAAAGCTTATACAATGTGTTTGGCTCACTTCATGAATGGAAGTAGATGTCATTGTCTGGCCTTTGTTTCTATTTTAAGCTTCACACATGTTAACATTAACAATGAAAAAACTATTCATAATGCATAATTCTTTATTGCACAAAGATATATAAAAAGTTACATTTGTGGAAAACGTATGTACAAAGGCGAGCTTATCTCTCAATTAAATCTTTATAAAATATGGAGAATTAAATAACTATATACCAAACTACTAATAATAATAATAATAATAATAATAATAATAATAATAATAATAATAATAATACCTTGGACACCATTTACACACACAATAAGTATCAACATATACATAAACCTGTACATATGGTAATAATAATATACATACTATAACTACTATCATGAAAGAGAGAGGAAGTGCTCTTTTACTATGTAGATGCTTGGAAAGGCTACATCTAGGCTAGTATATTTTAGTTACTTTCATAGTGTGATGTCCTATGGTTTTGGCTAAGAGCTATTCGAGTAATTTATAATTTAAAACGAACAGACTCCTTAAGAGAGCTTTTTAAAGAAATTGACATACTAACAGTAGCTAGTCAATTTATTTTCGAAAATATAATGTATGTACGCAAGAACCTTTCAACATTTTCCAAAAAAAAAATCAAAAATCATTTATTTCCATAGGATGTTGTTACATCACTTAGATCCAAACTTAGCGATAGCTGTAATGTTAACCTAAGAAATAATCACAGACTATGTGCGCCCCGTTTTAGACTCGCGAAGGTTAGCAATTCTTTCAAGGGTCAGTGCATTCTCTACTACAATAAGATACCTCTGGAGATTTTGAAATTGCCATTTGAGCAATTCAAAAAGCATGTTAAAGCGACTTTGTCGAAAAAGGGATATTACAATGTTCAAGATTACTTAAATGACAGGACTGTATGGGGTTAATCTGGCTCAACACAGACCTTGCTGTTAATAATTTTGTAATTATCTATTCCTGCTTATTAATCATAACAATTAAATTTTTCATATTTGTATTAGTTAAGCTCAACCTATTTTTAAAAGATATCTAAAAATCAATCTGTGGGAGTTTCTACGCCCTTCTTCTCCCACAGTGGTCCAATGTAGAGAAGAGGCAAAATTGACGTTTGCTAAGTATATGTAAATATCTACAGTAATAAAGTACTTTGACTTGACTTGACTTGAAAAAAAAAGGTTTACTCTGAATGGGCACCCGTCATGCAAGCCGGTTTGTTTGTTTTCAGTTCTAATGCGGCTTTTATTTTACCAGATGGTACAGAAGGTACCAGGTAAGATCGTCAAATTTTTAGTTTATAATTTAACGTTTTTTTCTCATAAGTTTGCAAACTACCTATAAATGGTAACCTGTACCGTAATGCTTATGATATGACGCGTTAGTTTATAATAAAATACCAGGGCAAATACTGCGGTAGCTTAGGTGAACACTAGAGGGGGCGAGCGCAGCGAAGCCCCCGAATAGTCGTTGTGTTAGGATGACATGTAAAAAAAGAAACGTAGATTCTAAACCCTGTCGGTCTGGTTTACAATTTGTCAATAGTTCACAAACTAACGCTTTAGTTTATAGAATAACGGTTTTGACAATCTTACGGTGACATGTACATATCTGTCTATAGTATAATCTTACGGTGACATGTACATATCTGTCTATAGTATAATCTTACGGTGACATGTACATATCTGTCTATAGTATAATCTTACGGTGACATGTACATATCTGTCTATAGTATAATCTTACGGTGACATGTACATATCTGTCTATAGTATAATCTTACGGTGACATGTACATATCTGTCTATAGTATAATCTTACGGTGACATGTACATATCTGTCTATAGTATAATCTTACGGTGACATGTACATATCTGTCTATAGTATAATCTTACGGTGACATGTACATATCTGTCTATAGTATAATCTTACGGTGACATGTACATATCTGTCTATAGTATAATCTTACGGTGACATGTACATATCTGTCTATAGTATAATCTTACGGTGACATGTACATATCTGTCTATAGTATAATCTTACGGTGACATGTACATATCTGTCTATAGTATAATCTTACGGTGACATGTACATATCTGTCTATAGTATAATCTTACGGTGACATGTACATATCTGTCTATAGTATAATCTTACGGTGACATGTACATATCTGTCTATAGTATAATCTTGCGGTGACATGTACATATCTGTCTATAGTATAATCTTGCGGTGACATGTACATATCTGTCTATAGTATAATGTAACACAAACGGTATATGCTATGCACGTCCGTCTGTACCTACGTCACTCGTCATATTAACGATGACGCGAGGTTCGAGACCCGGCGCGTCAATATCAAAGGTTTAAGGATCTATTGTGATCCTTCTCGTTTGTGTCTATATTTCTCGAACAGGGTTTTGTGTTCGTTGATTCTACGTCGTGCACGAAGTAGGCCAAATAACCCTTCAAGCGATTGAAAACCTGTTATAGGTTTTGAATTTTATTACCATGGATTAACCTCCTGAACACCACCGGCGTTAGGCATGGCATAGTGTACCTTATGCCATGCCTCGGTAACTACCCTCGGTTTTTGATAGGTTAAAGGTAGTAGGAGGGACTGCGCAAGGGTGATTTTAGTCTGCCACGGCAGGAAGGACTGCGATAGGACCGTAGGGAGTGAAATGACGCAAAGACTCGTCTGCTGATCTCACAAACATGGGACGACCAGAACAACAATTTATCAAATACAACCCCAAGATTCTTGGCCTTCTCGCTGTATGAAATTGGTTCAAAATCGCGATGCCTCATTTAAAATTGCGCGCTGGAGGGAGGGAGGGACAAGGACCGAATGCGAAGTAGAACACGAAACAGAACTAACGCGATACTTGCGCGCTGGAGGGATAAGGACCGAATGCGAAGTAGAACACGAAACAGAACTAACGCGATACTTGCGCGCTGAAGGGATAAGGACCGAATGCGAAGTAGAACACGAAACAGAACTAACGCGATACTTGCGCGCTGGAGGGATAAGGACCGAATGCGAAGTAGAACACGAAACAGAACTAACGCGATACTTGCGCGCTGGAGGGATAAGGACCGAATGCGAAGTAGAACACGAAACAGAACTAACGCGATACTTGCGCGCTGGAGGGATAAGGACCGAATGCGAAGTAGAACACGAAACAGAACTAACGCGATACTTGCGCGCTGGAGGGATAAGGACCGAATGCGAAGTAGAACACGAAACAGAACTAACGCGATACTTGCGCGCTGGAGGGATAAGGACCGAATGCGAAGTAGAACACGAAACAGCACTAACGCGATACTTGCGCGCTGGAGGGATAAGGACCGAATGCGAAGTAGAACACGAAACAGCACTAACGCGATACTTGCCTGCTTTCGTTTCGTGTCCCAAGTGAGAAGTGTAACAGACACTATTTCAATATTTCTATTTTCCATTCAATGCTGAATAATTAGTTGTTATGTTCAGTGGAGAGCTAAATTAAGATGCAGTTGAAGTTGACGGAAGTTGTTAATTAAAAGTTCCTGGCGACTGCTTTGAATCGTCAGTAAAATACGCCTGGCTAATTAATCTGTAGTTCTAACGAAAAAAAAAATAATGTCATTATTTTTAATTGTTAACGACGAAATGTTTGTTTACAATTTTCTTATTCGGTGCGAAAATCGGCCAAGTACTATCGAACCAACTGAATCATGACCCTTTTGCCTGATAATTCGTTTGAAACTTTCAAACTTGTAAGATCTAACAAAATGTCAGTGTCTAATCAAATGATAACAAGTTCGTTACCAAGGAAATAAACCTTCAAGCGAATTTCGACCTACTTGCATTTAAGGGGTTTAGCAAAATAAGCTTATGGTGGGTCATGATTCAGATGGTTCGATAGTACATAGCTCACTTGCGCACTGCGACCCACCTTGTATGTAAATAGGAAGACAAACTTATCTTTGCAGTTCTCTCACACAATCTTACTGCAAATGTGTTTAGATATATAAAGATAAAAAAAAAACCATTATTTCCACATAAATCATTATACCCAGCCTACATCGGCCCAGTGTTGGGCTAAGGCCTCTTCTCTACAGTGAGAATCCTTCTTTTTCGGGTTAAATATGCCCCATTCATCGGACTACCGTACGCCGGTCTTGTGCCAATCGCATTAAAGTGGCTATGTTGCAATCAATTGTTTTCAAGCTAGCATTATGGTCGAACAAACCATTGCCACTTTTCATCGACCTTCGCCCTCCGCCGGCATCCAATCAAAACTTTTCAACAGATTTATTAAGCCTCGGCGGCCAAACCTCTGTGGTTCCTTTACATAGTTAAAAGTTAAACTACACCAATGCATGGCGATATAAGTACCTTTGATATGACGCGTGCGGCGTGTTAGAACAATTATTCACAGTCCAAAAGGTGAAAGGACTGTGGCTGCAATACTTTCCTTTACAACGTGTTTTTGTATAAATCAAGTTTCCCCTGAAATTACATCAGTTTTTTCATACCTATAACGTTTGCGATTGTGAGTAACATTGGTGCGCCGCGACTACTTTTGATTGGTGAATAATCCGATTCGTTTGACAAACAATACTATAGTGGTAACCTGTAACATCCTAAACTAGCTAGAAACGCACTAGGATAACCTACGATAAGGAAATGAGAAAACATACAATAACTGTATGTCGCAGTTGGTTGATTAAATCAGACACTTGACTAACTTTCTAGACCGTTACTTAATTAAATACCGACGTTACTGTGACTGGATGTCGACCCACTGTTGTGGATGTTACTGGATTTTTGAAAATTGGTTTGCGATTTTGAACTTTAACACTTTAAGATAAGGTTCAGATTCTATGAAACAAAATTACCGGACCGTTTTATCAAACGCTAGTAACAAGTGAGTTAACCAAGTCACTAGCATTTTGATTTAAATAAAGCATCGTCGAGAACGTTTAACAATCTGTCTTACCGAAAGCCGGCGTGTTGGAAAACAAGATGGCGTCACGACAACAGCTGATTTGCACAGCTTATATCAGGGCAAAAAATTGCGGTAGCCTAGGTGATGGGTAAATGGGGTGAGCGAAGAGAATCCCCCTTTATCCTTCGTGTTAGGTTGAACATGTAAGAACAACAAAAAATACTTAAACATAAACTTAGGTATACATGAAAAAATATTTATATGGTATATTTCTTGTTGCCTAGGAACGTTTAGACAACTCGTTAAACGTTTCGTTCACTCACTTGATTGACTTAGTGATTATGTTAAACGTCGGTATTTAATTAACGGTCCAGAGAGATAATTAAGTGTCTGATTTAACCAACTAACTGCGCCATGTACACAAGCACGCCATACTTTTGCCACACGGCTTTAGTTGCATTGATGCATCGATCTCAATTATACATAGAAATATCAAAATACATAGAAAACTTTTCAATGTTGTTGCAACACGCCAATATGTTTTGTTATAGTAAAGAACGAAGTGAAAAACAGTAGCTTGATTCCGTACCATTGAAAGGTATTGCTGTTGTGATTGTGTCTGCAATTTTATTAAGGAAATTATTACTGTCAAATGACTGCTCTGAAATTGTCAAATATCATTCAAAACGCATATTTCAAATGTATCGGGATAGATTATATATATATATATATATATATATATATATATATATATATATATATATATATATCCTTTATCCATTTTGTATTAGTGCACTACATACACACACACGCACACACACAATCACAACTACACCCCAAACAGACAGTCACGGTTTTATTGATACATTGTTCTTTTAGCTCCACTAACAATTAAACCGTCACTTAATGAATGTAAACCGTATACATATTGAAATCTGTAATTGGCCTTATAATTAGTTTACTTCTGATTATCTGAAAGAAAGGCAGTGTTTTTTGTTCATTATCAAAATAAAAGATGTTGCGGTACCTAATCAACCTCATCGTTGAGGAAACTAATGAATTGAGTGTTGTATCCAAGGAAAATGCCTCATTCCGCCCTCCCTCAGAGATTTTAGATAATTCACCAGCTTTTGTGAACACAATCGATTCCAATTTGTAAATTAATTCTAAATGAAAGCTAATGCGTCGGAGATCCCGACGAGATCGAGACGAGGACTTTCGTGTTGTAATACGAAGTTACAACAAATTGTTTGTCATTATCTCGGCAGGCCTCTCACGTAGACGAAGAGATATTTCTTTAATTTACATAAAACCGTTTCAATTCAAGATCCGGGCTTGCTCGGCAATGAATAAATCAAGTTATTAATAGAAAATATAATTTGAGCCGGATGCACAACAGACCACTCAAAAGTTTGACGCACACTTAGAGTCATGCTGCCAGAGTCTCCGGCTCGAGAGATGACAGCTCCCACTAGTATTACATTTTTGGTGCATTCAGCCATTTCAGTTGTTTCAGTGTTGTGAACCAATTACACGAATAACGGGAGAACAATCCGCAATTTATTTTTTTCAAGTGCGGTCGGCATCCGTCCGAAAATGTACAGCCTTCGGGAATCGAGCAACTCGATACTAACGAGTTACGAGTATCGATACAGTTGCTGTCTTGATTTACAGCCGCGTTCGGCTTCGCTGTGTAACGATATGCCCTTTGTTGCGTGTGTTATGTTCAAACATCGATCCGGTTGCCACATGTGGCTGAATCACTTTCAAGCTGTTTATTATGTTTTGTGCTCTGTATGTAATGTGTAGTATTACAACAAACATTTATTATTATTATCATCACAAGCTTACTATGTCACACTGCTGGGCAAAGGCCTCACACCCCCACTTCAAATCTATAAGAAATAACTAATTTAAGAAAGCAAGCTGTTCCAAACGGCAATGTTATTAAGGTAATTTTAGCTCATTTGGCTAATGTTCTAACGTTATAGGTTTATTATCCTACGAAGTTTATTAGTATTTTCTTTACATTTGAACAACGATAGAAAAAGGCCCCCTAAGTTCATTTAATAAATGGTGGGTGGCTCGTCAGTCGCTGATTACTGAGTATTTGGTTCGTGAACCAACTTCATAACACTTGTTTGAAGCACAGTTTTTTATGACTTCGGTCATATTAGCTGCTATTGTAGCCGAGTGTAATTTCTGGGCTCGGACAGCCGTTTGCATACAAATAAACCTTTTATCGCAGCCCGTACAATAATTTCTCATAATGACAACAGCTTTAGCCTAAAGAGTCCGGATTTGCTCCTAACTGCTGTTTGCCAACTTCGACGATTTAATATTTCGTTGTTTTATGTTGGGATTGCTGTACGACCTATGTTAGTGTAATCGTTGCGTCATTGGCGTGAAGACTGTTCCCCTGGGACAGTATTTTCTATTAAATTGTAAATTGATTAAAATATCTCTGCTCAGTTTAAACTGGAAATTTGTAATGTATTCGCTGTCTACTGTTTAGATGGACCCAATAGTATGGCCTCAGACCACCACTATAAAATTGTTTTGGGTTATATTATAGGGTACATTAAATTTGAGTAATAACGAGAGATATAAAATATAATCAAACACTCGCTTCAAAAAACGTCATTATCTTTTATTAATGTATGTAAATCTTGAGTACAAAAATGTAAGAAAGCGTTAAATATGTAAAGACAAACTCGTCAGTTTTACGTAAATGAATAATTATGTTGGCGCGCCAGTCGACGGGGGTCGAGCATAAGGTTTGTAACATATAAACATTGCCCTTTTTGTCGCAGTCGGATTAAAATATACTTAAGATTTAAGGTTGTTCTAAGACAAAAACATAACCTAAGATAGTGTCACTCTTTTTCCTATACGGGGTAGCAGAGGCCCACAACTGTACCTGCTGACGTTTAGCAAGTTATTCAATACTCCATGTTTTTGCAATCCTGCCAAGTTATACAAAATGAGCATAGAATAGATATTATGCTCGGGGATCTGTACCCTAGGGAACGTGTCCCCAGGTGGCGGACAGGGGAACGCCTGCTGCTCCTCGAGCAAGCCGCTTGGACTTACTCCAAGGTCTGGGTTGTCCGAGGAGCTGGATGGTAGCAGATGTACATCTCCCGCGGACCACGGATGGCGGTGGATGGAACACATATAGTGTCGACGGCGGCGGCGGCGTCCACAGCCTCGTCAGCGGGGGTTACTGCCATGACCGTGAAGGTTCCCATAGTTTAAATAAGAATTAATTGTACTATGAATGTTGATATACCCCAGGAGGGTACCGGAAAGAAAGAACAGATAAAAGAGCGATGTGATGAAAGGTTTTTCGACAATTTCCGGGCCAACATCAAGATGTTTTGGAAATTGGTGAAGGATGCCCGAGGAAAGTCAGAAAAAACTAATTTTAATGTAATGAGAAGTGATAATGGTGATGCTTTGAATGAGGAATAAAAGGTTCTGGATCGATGTAAGGAATATTTTGAAAGTCTTCGAACGTGAGGGAACTGGACGTGTATCTACAAGCACTGCCTCCTCACCCCTGTTGGAGGTGAGGATACGACATTGACTTAAGTTATTATATATAAGTATTTGAATATGAAACTGATAATATAAGCGTGAAAGAAATAGTATGTGCGATGAAAAGCATGAAAACAGGTAAACCGGCAGGTTATGTTAAAGTATCCTTAGAGATGCTGAGGGGAGGAGAAGGCGTCGTGGCTAGTCACTTTTAATATATGCTGGACGATCGGTCGGGTGCCAGGAGACTGGTGCAAGGCTGTTAACGTCCCACTATATAAGGGGAAGGGTTCACAGCAGAACTGTAAAAGCCACCGTAGCATCGTCTTCTCGGCATCGTCGGTAAATTGTATGCAAAAATATTGATTGAACCAGTGATGAATAAAACGGAGGAAAATATCTGGGATTTGCTAGCGGGATTTAGAAGAGGAATGGGATGTACGGACCAGATCTTTGCCCTATGATGCGTAACAGAGAAGCTCTGGCTTTGAGTAAAACGAAGGTCATGGTTTTAGAAAAGGATGAAGAAGTAACTGAATGCGTGATTATGATTGATGATGAACAAGTGACTGAGATTATATACTTGGGTAGTATGTTTACAAGAGATGGGAAATGTGAGGGAGATTTTAAAAGGAGAGTGAGTGCGGGCAATAAAATCAATGGGGCACGCGCTCCTTGATGTGTGAAACGGTGTTTCAAAAAGCACGTTTGGCGATTCATAATGGAGTGTTGAGTCCGAAATTGATGTATGGGAGCGAATGTTGGGTATGGCAGAAGAAGCATAAAAGCAGAATAAACGCTGTAGAAATGAGGTATTTGAGGAGTGGGGGTGTTGTGAGGGTAATATTGAAAGATAGATTGAAGAATGAAGTTGTAAGGGAACGCTGTGGATTGAAAGAAGGTATAGTGACAAGGATAGAGAAAGGCCAGCTTAGATGGTTTGGTCACGTTGAAAGGATGAAGGAAAGGAGATTGTGGAAAAAGATTTATACAGCGGGTGTGAAAGGAGCCGTCAGACGGGGACGCCCAAGAAGGCCAATAAAGATCAAATCGGCGATTTGTTAGTGAAGGAGCAAATACAAAGTACCCGTAACCGGCGAGCTTGCATGATGAGACTTTTGAATGTTGAGAAAGCGTTGAACCTTATTCTCTGCCTACCCCTCTTCCGGGAAATAGGCGTGGGCCTATGTATGAGAATAGATACTTTAGATACTAAGGAATCCTATGAATTTTAAGTTCATTGCTCTGCGCAGAAAAGCAAACTTAGACTCCGGACTACATCGTCTTGTTTACTAATTGACTGCTGTAATTCACACAGAAGATTTGAGTTAGCGCCTTAGTTACATAAGTGCCGAGATTAAACTTAACATTATAAACTCATACTCGAACTACGGGAAGCGCTTGCTTGCAAATTATTCAGACCACTTTTCGTTGGGCCAACTAATGTAAATGTTGCGTGGCCTACCAAATGTATTCTGTAATTCACTTTTCGGTTGTAGATATACTTACATTTTCTTTGAGGGAATAATCTTTTCTGTATAAACATAAACATTTATATAAAGGCACACACATTGCTTCTGGCCCCGCACTAGGATACCCTGTGTCGTGGGAACCAGAAACAGCGACGTCACACACATATAAACATCCAAAACCTGTTTCTTTTCCGTATCCCCAGTCGGGTATCGAACCCCTCGCATGGTAGTCAGAGCGACAACCGCGGCGCCACAAAGCTCGTCAATATGTGGTTCCCCTAACTGGCTGATGATGTGAATTGACGACCGGTTTAGCCTAGCGGGTAGTGACCCTGCCTACGAAGCTGACGGTCTTGGGTTTGAATCCCGGTGAGGGCATATATTTGTGTGATGAGCATGACTATTTATTACTTAGTCTTGGATGTTTTCTATGTATTAACAAAAGTATTTATCTCTATTAAATATATCGTCGTCTAGTAGCCATAACACAAGCCTTGCTGAGCCTAGTATGGGTCTAGTTCGATTTATGTAAGAATGTCTTCTGATGTTTTCTATTATGTATGCTCGGAAGACTTTGGCCTTTCCAAATATACGAAGAATATATGTATATGTCGGAGGCTTTAATGATTCGTCGTCATATTCTATTTATTTCTGGATATTCCATCCAAAAGCTGTGGCGGTGGACCAGCCCCTCGTCACTGAAATTATTTAATAACCGGCAAAACGTGGCGGCAACTGTGCTTCTATCATCCCGTATGGAAATAGGTGTGACGCTTTGTTGGTTTAGTTTGTTTATTCCATCCCAGGCCATTTTTCACTCGTCTATACCTTTTGGGCCGGACGGTTATGTAAATTGTACCTAATCAAGTCGGTGTCATAGCAAAAATTTGACTTCGCCTTTCAAGAGCGGGAGAGGACCCTGTGGAGACAAATTAGAGCTTTATCTAACGTAGAAACTTACCTTTCAGTGCGCTGCAGCATAAACTAATCTAATACATTTAGTTCGACACATCCATTAGAAGTTTCATACAAATTTTGTTCAACAACTTTGAGTACAGTTTGCATTTCTAATAAACCTGTGAGTTGCACGAGCTTAACGGAAGTCAGTTAACATCCGGCTAACGAGGTCCGGTCAAGCTTTAAAGCTTGGAGGCTTAAAATATTAGAGTGCAGGAGTTAACTCGTGTTTACTTTTTTGGGGCTATATTAAATTGTGATTGGTTTATTATGCATTGAAATGTGTTATTAATTGTATAAAATGTTTGAAATTGAGGATCGTCGCCATTATGAGAACATCATCAGTGTCATCAAATATGACAGCTTTGAGTTTTTCGAAAATCAAAAATGTATGGAGGTTCTCTCGAACTTAGCTATAACTGAAAGGCTATATATATATAGCTGATACAATAAAACAGAGGAGATCATTGAACTCAGCGACCTCGAATTAGGAAGTAACAGGCTTAAAATTGTATAAAACAATAATGCCCAGTGCCCAGTGCTAATTTATAGGCGGCGGCGATGGGCTAGCCACCTTTTCCTTAAGTCAAGTCAAGTCGAGTCAAATTTATTTATTACTGTAGATATTTAATACTTAGCAAACGTCATTTTTTGCCTCTTTTCTACATTGCACCACTGTGGGAAAATATTAAAATGGAGTATTCAATGTCTGGTCAAGGTGATACCAAATATATATAAAAGGAATTCGAATGTGAACGAAAGTGACAGCGTTAATTACTTCCACATGATACAGAAAAGAGAGTGCAGACAATGCGCTCGACTCAAACTAAAATACAGAAGCGCCAAACCACATAAAAATTGTTTAAAAATTAACTACGATTTTTTTTCAAAAATATTTTCATGGAGAGTTTATGAATACATAATATCCACATTTTGATTGCAAATCCGCAATTAAATTAAGTAGGATTTCGGAATTACAGGAAAAAAAATAACAATTAAGAGGTATTTTTCTAATTAAGTTCTATCAAGAAAATTTCAACCAATCGCGTTTTCCTCCAGTGAGAATACAATCAAAATCAAATCTGTAGATGTCTTTATAGTAGAATAAATAGATTCGAAAAAACTCCAAATTTTTTTTGGTATCGCCTTAAACACGGGCAAAACCGTGCCTCTGCCACGTATGTACACGAAAAAATGTATGTACATATGTAGCTTTAAAACGTATATCTCTTGTTATGTGTACTCAGTTAAAATCACATTCTTAATAACGCAGAATGTAAACGGATTCCACCGAACTTTTAAGTGAAAAATAATTAAAATTTTACCAGTCCCGGTAAAAGGTTCGTCAAAAATTAAATTTCCATTCGCGAACGTGCATGTTCCTGCGTACGTACCGACAGTCGCTTACTCGCCGCCGCCGCCGGGCACGCGATAAATTGCGGAGTGCTCGCCGCTCGGCCGGTGTGCGGCAAATATGTGAATGCGCGTCCGAAGAGCATCGAAATACCTTTTTGAACGGTTCGGCGGTTTCTCGTGCGGAGTGGCTAAAACAGAATTGCGCCAAAGTTTAACCCTTTACCACATACTAACCCATATATGGCTTTCATGGGTTTTGAACTTTATTAGCACGCCATAATGTTGAAAATCGCGACTCATTTCGGGTAAGGCTATGGGTTATGGGTTAAGGATGGGCAACCCGACAACGGAACTTTGAATTTCACCTTAATTACCTTCGTAGTAGCTTACTGTTAGAGGAATAGGATGCTAAATAGAACATTCGGTAAAGTGCGGGTCCAACTCGCACACGAACGGTTCCGTACCAGCGTACAAGAAATCTTAAGGACTAACAAACAATAAAACAAAGATAAAAACATGCCCAAACTTGGTTTCGAACTAGTCCCTAGAGACTGCGAATCCGACGTCAAACCAATTGCGCCATCGATGACTGTGAAAGGTGACGCCAAATTGCGATGATGTTTGAATTATGATGATTTGGGGTTTTTTTTTTTCATATCCGGCTATTGAATCCGGTACCTCCCGTATGGGGACCCCCCTTCATTTATAAACTCTAGTGTAGTTATTTGTTGCTGTAGCGGCAACCAAAGTACGCATTCTTTGTAAAGTTCAACCCTGTACCTATTATGGTTCCTGAGATACTGCCTAGTGACGGACGAAGGGAAGGTAGGGCAGCGGAGGCTTAGTGATAGGGTCCCGTTGGGCACCCGCCGGGTAAAGCGGCCTTAATGCGGCTATTCACCGATGTATAGAGCTAACAGAGCAATGTAACTTTATATCTTTTACGATGATTAAATAAATAAGACCAGCGCTCAATTGTATCTCACGGGGCCCGATTGCTGTCACTCACGTGGCGTTCGTTGAGAAGATAAAAACTGTATTTTTTGTTTTAAAAAATATTGGAAAATTAAGGAATGAAAAGCCACCAAAGTAAGCTTTTTTATAAAATATTTTGCCACAGAAATTTTAACCGCCCATTGACCTCAAAACTTGGTGATAATGTAAAAAAAAAAAAATACGTATAGTTTAGTAACAAATACCAATATATCGATAAATCTAAACTGTTCTTTTTATTCCTCTCATTTTTGGGCTTACATTCTACATTGGAACCCTAAATGTGCGAAGTCCGACACGTACTTGGCCGTTTTTTCAATTGTGATAAACAGATTTTGTGATAACTTCAGACTTTTCTATCGAGAAAAATAATAAAATAACGTTTATACGTTCACGAATAAAAAATGCTGTATGTTGTCACCAGATATTCAATACGCTATTTTGAAAAACTTATTTCATCTTTACAGAAATCGTTTTGTTTTAAAGGCACTACAGGCCAGCAACAAAAGTCCTACTCTAAGGCCATATCCTCGTACCTCTATAGAAGCATTTATCATTACATATTACGCTTACAGACACGTAACCGACAGAGTTATATAGTCATTGTTGATATTAGTTTGGATTGTCACTAAGTTACCGTTCTACGTCTTCAAAACTTATGTATATACCTATATTTACCTCTACCTCTTAATTTGTAATCCAACTCAATTCAGAGAATGCAAATCACTTTCCAGAAGATTCACACAGGGACGTTTACTATTATATTCTCCCCATACCACAAAACCAAACACACTATTGTTCAAACCACTCAAAACTGTAAAATCTTCTCGAAATTCCACAGCTCATGATACACACAAAATACCAACACTACTGCAAATTCTCACCCAACAACTGACTCCTATCTCGACGTACTAAGATCTTCACTCCCATACCACTTAGTTTCAAAGAAGCCAGCAAGATTGATCGCGCCACCTGCCGGTTTTCAATGGGCAGCTTTGCAGAAAGCCTTACTCTTGCATCTCGGGATGGCACTCCCGTCTTTTATGTCCCTCCTTACAATACCAGCGAGAGTAGCGCGTCTTCGTGAGTGGCAAGCCGTTTAATGCGGTATGAATGCCCATCTCTGGGTATAACAATATTCAGTCCGGTGCTCTGGCAGGGACATTGTTCAGCGACTGAGCTGGGGTTCTGCATTCTATTGGAGTTTGATGTTTCGAGTCAGTGGATGAATTGTAGCTGGGCTTTACGGTTGAATCAGCCCTTCAAGTCGGGTGGCTCTAATGCGTAGAGGGACTAATTCGCATTATGTCTAAGCTTCATAATAAATAAGCGTTATGTCTATTGAATGTATTGCTTACTTCTGTATCAGTCTAAATTTTCATCAGCTTAAATCGCGCTATGCCTAAATCATAGCACATGCAACTTCGTTACTGTAGGTATCTTGTACGAGTACATAGACAACCCTCAATTATTCCCAGTTGCAGCGATGGGCTAGCCCCCTGTCATGCAAAATTGACTACAAGATAACTAAATGGCTATACATGGGCACAACTGTGCCTTGCCATTCAGCATGGGAAAAGGAGTGAACATACGTACATTGTCTTGTGATCGGCGGTGGGCTTGTCTACAACAAAGAATAAGTTAATTATTGTGCGCTTTATGTTTACATTATTGTAAATTTTTAAGCCACTTGTCGACAGCCGGTACCTCTGTCTATTTTAAGCTGCCTGCCGTCCTCTGCGAAACGGGCGTTGCCTAGTGTAGGGGACACCGAAGACCAGAAAAGTCACTCTTACACCACTTACTTTAATGTCCTTCATACCTGTCACTTATTTTATATGTTATGGTGATAATAAATGCTTTTTAATTTTACTTTACTTACTTTATTTAAACATCAACGTAGAGATATGTTTCGAAATAAAACTCTCGTTAAACACATCAATACAATTGATATACAAGTGGAGCAAATAAAAAAATAAACCGGTCAAGTGCGAGTCTAAATCGCGCACGAAGGGTTCCGTACCACCGTTCAATGGAAGCGATGGTGTGGAGTGAATAGTTTGGATTTTACACAGCAAAATATTGTTTACAAAGTTATTGGTGCGGTTACTTTCACACTCCATGTACGTAACCAGGTGCATCCATAAGTTTGTATGTGGTATTGAAAGAATTGTTGTATGGGAGCCCCCTTAAATATTTCTTTTATCCTGTTTTTTAGTATTTGTTGTTATAGCGGCAACAGAAATACATAATCTGTGAAAATTTCAACTCTCTAGCTAGCTAGGTTCTTGAGATACAGCCTGGTGACAGACGGACGGACAGCGAAGTCTTAGTAATAGGGTCCCGTTTGGAACCCTTCGGGTACGGAACCCTAAAAAAAGGTTAGGGTAGCTGAACTCTTTCTCGATCTGAGCCAAGCTTTTGACAATGTTAACCAACACTACTTATTGCAAAGTTAGAACACTATGGTGTCAGAAATCAAAATCTCACTTTGTTTAACTGTTATCTAAACAATCGAAAACAGTTTTTTGCCTTAAACAATATTTTAGAAAAAGGGGAAGAAATATCCCACACATCCAAAATCGTATCAGTGAGGAGAGGTGTGCCACAGGGCTCAGTACTGGGGCCCATCTTCTTTATTATTTTCATAAATGATTTAATGTTCTATATGCATAACACCCACACGGATCACATGGAACTGACTAACTATGCAGATGATACAAATGCCATTATTTCTGGGAATAATATTGGTGAACTGAATGCATGTTATTAACTTATTGTAAATGTTATTCTTTCTGAATTTAATTGGTGGTTTAGAGCTAATGACCTAATGTTGAATTCAGCAAAAACACAGGTATTATTATTTAAATCTCCTTCTCATAATAAGTACAGAGTAACAGCACGTCTTGATAATGAATACATCAGCACTGTAACTGAAACCAAATTTCTGGGTTTGACTATTGATGAACTCTTAAACTGGAAATCAGAAGTTGCTTCTGGAAAAAATCTGTAAGTTCTGCGTGCTATGCTCTTAGGAGCCTAAGAGACATACTGGCATTAGAGCAAATAAAGATTGTATACTACTCACTCACTAGTTGAAAGTAAGTTTCGGTATAGCATCGCTCTTTCGGGGGGAAGCTACAAGTATAATATGGATACTGCTTTTGTTATACAAAAAAGAGCCCTACGCACCATGGTACGCCTCGGGAATCTTGTAGACAGTTTTTAGGGATCTAGGCATTCTGACTCTACCAAGTTTATACATTATGGTTTTACTGATAGGGCTATTTAAACGGAGAACCGATTTTGAGTCAGTTGCAGCGCAGGAAATAAGAATGAAATCCAGGAGAAAAGATTGAAATACAAAGATTGTGCCCCACATAACCGTTGCTAAGCACAGTTCTTACTTTCAAGCAGTCAAGTTTATTAACAAGTTGCCTATCGACTTAAAAATTGAGACTAATAGAAATATTTTTAAGAGGAAACTAAATGCGCTTCTTCTTGAAAAGTGTCTGTACGAATTGAATGAATTTAGATATATGTATTGATTTTATGTTTAATTTAATTTTGAGTTGTTTTTACTGTATTAGATTTTATTTTACTTTATTCTCCTTTAATTAGGTACCAATTATAATTTATAAACACAATAATTGTATTGTTTGTAAATGTAAATAAATAAAAATTAATGAAATGAAATTGCTTTTATATAATTAACAAGTCTTAATGCATAATCCCACAGGGGGTGGCAGACGTACAGTTTGCGCTGTTGCTTAGTTACATACATATTGGTGTATCAGGTCAAGCGTTGTTCTAACAATAAACTCTCGCTGTCCAATTTCCCACTTCACTGGTTGTTGGTGCCTAGCCGTAAGTAAGGACGGAACTCCCCGGGAGTCGGGATGGAGCCCTGTCGGCTTCTATCGGTCCATTTAAAACCTATTACTTTAGGTACACCTTTTTTTATAGCCGTTTTATACTTAAATAGTCTTTTGTGACATGCATAGTTATGGATAAAATTGTGAGGAAACCTTCATCTCCATAACTGCAGCTATGGGTTATCCCCATGTCACGAAAAATGCCACCTTGGTAAATAGCTAAACGTGGGCGCCTTGAATACTGAAATATCGTAAAATGAGTTTGAGAGGAGATATTGTCAAATAAGTGTTTTAAGCCGCTGTGGCAAAATACAAATGTGCCATGCTAAAAAAAAACACGTACTATAAATTTTATAATTATATTTTTTATGTGTGATAATTTTAATTTTTTTAAATAACACCCATCGTGAAGTCACTTGCTCACAGTTTTGGAACGGTTGTACTTGAGGCTGGTTGTTTCCGATTATAAAATTAAAAAACTATAATAACAATATTTGTTCCCATGACACAGGGTATCCTAGTGTGGGGCCAGAAGCAATGTATGTGCCTGTAAATGTTGTTTACGTTCTGACTGACTGACAGGAAAACTGTTGATACTTGTCATTTTTACAGAACAGCCAACTTAGCTGATGAATTCATTATGTTTTTCACAGATATTTCAGTTATCCTGTAATAATTTTTGAGGGCATTAACGGAATTTAGTTAGGAACACAATTATCTCGAAATAGTTTTCTCAATTTGGTACCCGTGATTTTTGACATGGCTAATTGGGAAACATCATAAAATCACCTAATTGAAAAAATCCCGCGAATCTTTCTAGTTCGCCTTAAATCGGTCTCGCCAAATGACTGGGTCACTTCAACTTGCATCTTGTGTTTTTGGTAAACAAAGAAATGTCATTGGCCAGTACAATATGCCTTTTCGAACGAGTTAGGAACTGAATTTTTCGGCCTGGTACTATTTTGAAATAAGGAGGCGGAAACAAATATAATACTCGTATGAACGTCAAAGTCAAAGGTTTTGTACTGGCCAATGACATTTCGTTTTTTACAAAAAAAACAAGATTTACTTGTAATGCGAGTTCAGTAATAAGTGAATTCTCAAGTCTCACAGAGCGTTTAACCCCATAGTGGTATAAAAATGGTGTACCTTTTCAATGCGTTTCGTTCGTGGTTCATGTTCTCTTTCGTAATGCGGAAATACAAACGGAACAAGATGGAAGTTGAGCTCCGCTAAGAGAATTACCGGAACACTGCTAGTATTTTAAAGCTTGCGTTCTCGTGTTGTATTTTCTTTATGAAAGCCGTCGACGAGAATATTCATTTTGAGTCGTGAAAATATACTAAAATTTGTTATGCGCGGAAAATGTTGAGGTATTTCTAGACATAATCCCGGTTTCCTTTGGGAAATCTTCACCTCGCTGGATGGGAAGTTACTGCAAGCTCTTACGAATCACGTGCTTGACATGATGACGTCATTACCTGGCGCTCTATTGCCTGTGTTAGTGAATTATGGCGGCCTTGTAATATGATCTTTTGCTTGTTTCAGGTTGGTTGGTTCACGTAGAGGTTCGTTTGCTGTACCTGGATACATCTGAACGAGGCATCTTAAAATGTAAATGTAACTATACCACATTTAAGTATTATCTCGTATATAGGAAAGGATAGGACTTACCGGAAAGGCTGTATAGTAAGCGTTCCTGGGATGAGGTCTTGTGCGAGGTCGATCAGTTCCTCGCTCAGAGTGCGGGGCCGGAATTGGCGAGCCTGCATGCCGTCGGTCGGCCGGGCTCGGGGCTGTGGCTGCACGCAATGCCTTCTCCCCAGTTGGGCACTTTCTTGGACGATGACACTTTGCGCGTAGCAGTCGCTTTGCGTTTGGGTTGCACAAAGTTTGTGGAGCATGGTTTGATGAGTTTTGGTCGCCATGGTTTGCATTGTGTCAGGAGCGCCGGCCGATTTTCGCGGTATCACGCAATAAATAACATTGTCCGTAGGGCGTTGGTCTCGGCCATTGTTTCTAGTGCGTTAGATCCTCCAGGTGTATGCGGGTCGGATGGTAAGCGCTCTGAGAACCTCACCCTCGTTCCCCGGGAGAGAGCGCACTACTTTGGGATGAGACCTGCGTCGGCACCTTTGCAACCTCCCACGTTAGGTTGACGGCGACATGTGCTGATGCAGCTGGCGAGTCTGCCGCGAGACAGATGTGTGCCCCGATTGCTCTTCAGACCACTGGGGTTTGGGGGCATAAGGGAAATTTTGACGTGATAACGTCTTATAAATCGATGAACGCCGGCTGCACGCACGAAAAAATATGACTCATTGTCACGTTCCGCCTGAGCCGAGTGTGCAAGCGATAGCGCGGAACAGGCGATACAGAGGCACGATCGGCCTAAGCGTTTCTTATGACGTTATCACATTGATCTCCGTGGCTCTGCAGCAGGGTAATGCTGCCAGCGTCATGGGAATCTTTGCGCCGGCAATGTCACAGGGTGGTTTATTCGGTTAATTGTTTGATTATGTGTTTTTTTTACTCAAGCCGACTTATGTCATTGTTTACCTATATATATATATATATATCAAGATGACTTCTTCGCTAGTTATATTCTTATTTGAATCGCGATACATGATAGACTGATGATCTGTTTTCACTTTTAAAAATAAGAAATACCAAAACGTGTCGAAAATACAAAGGACACTAAAGCTGCACAACATCCAAGAAAGAAGACCCAAGTCTATCGTATGGGACACTAAGAGATATCAAAACCCAAGATAACGAATCATATTTCTATAAAATTGCAAAATGGTCCAACATAGCCGACGTCGAAGGCTTGTGCAACTGGGCGGATGACGGGATATTCGGACCTGACTGCCAACCTCGACGTGATCGGTTTTCCCAAACAGGTCACGTCGTGGTTGTCACTCAGCAAATACAACAGTAGACCAGCAGTTGTCCACCGAGCAGAAGAAGATATCACAAGGAGTGGAGACTGGGCCACGGGCGGAGCCTTGCGTGTGATCTTATTGGTAGTGTGGCTTGTAATCTATCATAAGACACACGCGGCTCTGACCCTGGCCTCTCAGCATCGGAAGCACCAAGCAAGACTCGAACTCAAGATATAGAAGAAGTCAGCTTATTTCACACCATGTAAATTATAATGGCAAACAATTGATAAGCCGAGCTTATCTCAAAAGAACGACCTAAGCAAACCTAAGCAGGTATTAGTATTTTTTGGCTAGAATTTTTAACTAGCTTATGTGGTGTCCCTCCCTGGTTCTAGCCCACTCTTCTATAGGTAAAGCTAGACTCTTGGCGATGGTACCTATATACAAATATTGTTCTCGTACATTTTGTTTTGGCACTTTGTCCGAATCCGACAAGCAATCAGTAATTTATGTTTCGGGAATGGCTCGAATATAGCTTTAATAAGCTGGGCATTCACGTGGATTTAAACTGATGAAAATGTACTGATGAAATTGGCCTGACGACAAAACTATTTCCCCACTCACTGGCATGAAAATAGCTTTCATTTCTCGATCGACGGGCGCCGCGCGCAGAATGCGTTACTATATATAGGGCTAGCCAATTTCTCACCGCTTCAGTTGAATAAATGGATTTGGATACTTATGAGGAAATATTGCGGCTACTTATTCTACTATGGTTCCCATCTAATGACAAAAAACCCAAAAAATTTACGAAAGAATATTAAAAAAAGTTGAGAATGAATAGAATAAAACAGGAAGCATCTTCAATTCACTGAAATTCATCTTCTTTATTCACTGAAACTCAATGGAAAAACCTACATATAATTACTGCACGTCCAGCTGCCATCGGGTCGAAGCTACGACTGACGGAAATGGACTGATGCACGCGCACTCGCACGGTCAGTTGTGATCGGTACGCCCGGAAAATCCGTGGGTTGACGTCAGTTGAAATTTTCATTACATTTCAGACTAACGGTCAGATTTTGTCCTCAGTCCAATTTCATCAGTCCATTTTCATCAGTTCAAATCACCGTGAATAACCAGCTAAAGAATGGTATCTCTTGATACGTAAAAACAAATAGGTTTGACTTACAACTTAGGCGTCGCATATTCAAATCTTGCTTGACAATTTTTAATAATCGTAATATTTTTGATTATCGTCAACATTTCAAGTTGTTGATCATTGTGTAACAATTAATTGACCGGGCGAGCGAAGCGTCTCCGTTCAGGATTAGGCAAAAATGCTTCGCACGTCCGGATATTAGCCTCTACAGGCCGCATTTCTCAACTGATTCTCGTTGAATTTTTTGTGAGGTTCATTTTTTTTTGTCGACTCAGTTTTTGGATTTTTTTCAAAATGGTGTAGGAGTTTTAAAATTTCAAAAAAACGCTGCAGTCCAAACAGCTTGACGGATTTTACAAAAGAGGTGTCGTTGTAATATTTGTACAGACCGTTAGAGTACCTGGCTATATAATTTTAGTGAAAAGTCAATAGGTAGGACTTAAGACCGCAAAATGTAGTTTCCAAATTTACTTTCATACTCCATGTACGTAACTGGGTGCAGTTCGTATGTAGGATAAAACTCAAACGATATCCCCTATGAATCTAGAAGGTTATTGTGCACATGCACTCACTTCAAAAAGTGTTCAGTAAGAATCGAACAGAATAACTAGAAATATTTCCAACTCACTTCACTGGAAGAGAGTCGCTAGTTCAAACAATAAATACCGTGTCATATCAACTGTTCAAACAATAGTCTTCAGTCTGCTTGAAAACATGGCAGAGCCCGGTCACAAACTGAGGCGACAAAAAAATTTCGCTTTGTCTATTTTGATATACCTCGCGCCACGAATTAAGATCGCTGGGCGACGTTGGCGGGTATTACTGCGCATATGTACAGGTATTGAAAAATGACTACTGCGCATTCAAGGCCACCGCTCATAACGTGTGGCGCGACGTATAACACCCGTGATCCTCGTGCCACCAAACACTGCGTAAAGTGACGCGCATCATACAGACTGCGAGACTAATAGGCCATGTTAAAAACAAAGGTACCAAACTGAGAAAATCATTTCGAGACGACTGTGTTCCGAACTGAATTCCATTCTTTCCATCGAAAAATATTGCAGGATATTGCCTAAATACCCGTAAAAACATAATGTACTTCATTTGTTCTCTACGGCGTAGTTTGTTCAAATTCCCTTTTCCGTTTAGTTGGCTGTTCTATAAAACTGTCAAGTATCAACAGTTTTCCTGTCAGTCGATAACGCAGATGTCAGTCGGAACTTAAACAAATAACGATTTTATTTTTATAATATTTTTAGTTTTATAATCGGAAACGACCAGCCTCAAGTACAATCGTTCCAAAACAGTGAGCTGCCCTCAAAAATTATTACAGGATAACTGAAATATCTGTGAAAAACATAATGAATTCATCAGCTAAGCTGGCTGTTCTGTAAAAATGACAAGTATCAACAGTTTTCCTGTCAGTCAGTCAGAACGTAAACAACATTTACAGGCACATACATTGCTTCTGGCCCCACACTAGGATACCCTGTGTCATGGGAACAAATATTGTTATTACCCGAAATATTCAAATCAGTTTCTTAAAATAGCCTAAAAAGTTCACAAAATAAAATTAAAAGCAGAACGTATTTCATTGGCCGAGCAGCCATTGCGGACAGTCTCTTCACTGTTGCGAGACATCACTCTTATCGACTCTTCTCTTCTTGACTCGTCTTTGCTGTCACCTACCTATCTATATCTCCTCATATCTCGCCGTCGGAATACCTGCGACTGTGGACTCACTGCAGTTGTGTACAATACAGTTGATACAGTGCCGTTGTCGCTCGTTTCCAGCGACGCAGCTTGGTTCCAGCTCCGCTCGGCTATTTGAGTAGTGCGAGCAGCACACAGGTCCTTTGCGAACTAAAGCGAGGAGGTTTGTTTGAATGGCGAATAACTTTGTTAGGGTTTTAATTAAATTGTTTAACCTATCAAAACCGTGGGAAGGGGCGTGATTTTGAACCTTATGATATTGTAATAAATTTTAAAACCTATAACGGAAAAATGGCCGCCGGTGGTATTCAAGAGGTTAAGGAGACGCTTTTGGGGGCGTAAATAGACAGGCCTCATTTCGAATGGCTGAATGTGTATTTTTTATTTTTTTCTAAGTTGGAAAGCGAGATTATAATTGCTTTCTGACTGTCTTTCTACTTCTGTTTGCTTTTGTCACTTCTCTAGTTGGCAGATTCAGAGAATTTTTTCTCAAATGCGCAGATTTACTCCTTGGTTTTGCCGGATTTTTGGCAGTCATTTCTGCATGAGCCCACACGCCACCCACCACATTCACCTGTTTAGATAGATTGCCTCGCACTAAGTCGAGCTCGTGCACAATTTTAGCTTCTCCCCCCATTCCTAATAACAAAATGAGGTTAATTCATATCCTATATTTGCTATTACTGCATATATCTATACATGCACATTACCGCCCCTCCCCTCTCGCTGCAATCCCGAGTTTGCATTTAAACACAATAAAACGTGAGATTTTACAGTTTCCCGCACATTGTCGCCCCGCCTCGATTGCCTCAAGCCGCCTGTGGGGACGTTTACATTTTACACCCTTACAGATACAAAAATGCATTTGTACTCTACTGCGCGGTGACCAGGTCTGAAGCTTGTACGACTCGGTCTGGTAATCTGAGGAGATTTTAGAATGGTGCCAGTTGGAAATAGATTAGCTTGAAATTTGCTCTATTTCTTTCGTATGGCTCTAGTAGCTTGTATCGCGCTGCTACAACAAAAATTTATTTAATTTTTTGTAGCATTTAGTGTTCTTTCTTTTCGTGTAATAAAATAGCGCAGCATGTACGTAAATAGGTGACTTGAACCCCAGAATAGAACTCTTCTCTATAGAGACACATTTCAAGTATTCTTAACATGAACTTTACCTTACTCAACAGATGGATGTTTATTCACATCCAGATATAAGAAGGGAAGAAGAAGAATAAAATAAATTTATTTATCATAAACATAAACATACAATAAAAGGTTAAAAAGTAATAATAATGATAGGATGTAGTTTATGACAAAATGGCTTGAGCTCAGCATGTGTTACGTGTAGCAGCTACATGTAACGCTGGTTTTCAGCTCACGCCATTTTATAAAACTAAGAACTTAAAACTAATATATATAGCATAAACTACTATTATCTACACGTATCATAAACCCTCTTTACTGCGTCCAAAAACCGGACGTTACGCTCAGCATAATGTTAAACTACTATGTAAAAACTCATTTCTTATCTGAATATTGAACATTATGATCATAATGTGTAAATTTTCTACATATTATGACATTCAAATTTCGAACGCCGGCGCCCGCCTGCGTGCCGCCCCTACTTTTCCGTGAAGTTGGTACTACAGAACAAGCTAAACAACTCAATGCCACAATGCCGGTCAAACATGCGGTTCCTGAACACATCAAAGAGAGCTTATGATATGTGTGTAGATAAACTAGTGTATGTAACTGTACATAATTAGGCATTCAAACTCTCGAGTGATATTAATATGAAGCTCGCCACTCTCGAGTTTTATTGCCCTCCATTATGTATCAGTCACATAAACTACTATAAAATTCTGTAAATGTATATAACACCCTAAAGCACCTTTATTTGCAAATAATAATTACCTTTGATTTGATTTGATCTATTCATCACTCACAATGGCCCCGACGATGACGTATATTGTATAAATTATAATTTCCAATTTCGAACGGTGAAAAGGTAACGTCAAAAATTAATTGTACGTCGGCGCGCGTCGCCGATCAAACATCCTAATTACAATTTCGTATCAACCGTTAATCGAATTGCCACAAATCCAGCCTTAAATTCTCAAAAACCGAGCGTAGTTGAACCTTATGCCATGGTAATAGAATTTAAAATCTATATGGAAAAGCGCCGGTGGTATGCAAAGGTTAAATTCTCGCCGGAATTTCACCGTAGTTTCTAGTAGCTTCTAAAACTGCGGAAGCAAATACGAGTATAATTCACCACGTAATTTAGACGCTTGTTTTGATCCCTTCGCGACTATGTTAAACATGGGCGAGAGCTAAGCACGAGCTTGCTCCTGGCGTCGCGTGGAAAATATGTATTTCTAGCAGTGATCAATGAATAGTACACGAAATGGTCAATCAGAAACTATTACTCGAGCAATATTTCCGAGCTGTAATACAGCGTATCCCTGATCTACCAATTGCCACAAGAAGTTGTACAGATAAAAAAAAACTACTTTGTTACTATTTAGTGTATCAACTTCCACGCGGAAAGTATTCAAAAACCAGAACGTTAAAACAACCTACATACTGAAATAAAGCAGAAAATTACAACAAAAAATATCAAAATAATTTTAACACCACATTATTATAATAACATTTTTAACATTACATATTTAACAGACATATCAATCAAGGCAAGCGTTTAAATCAGTTAAGGCAAAGCGTTCTTAGTATACATAAGTAATAATAATACTACTTAGTTTGTGTACAATTAGTAATAGTAATTGTAATAGTACAGTTATATAAACGCTGGCGTGTTTGCTCATTTACTCTGTGTATACGGCGGGTTTGGGACAAACTGCTTGTGGTTTTTGAAACTTTATTGTATCTTTGAACTTTATCTTTGTATCTATGTAATGTTCTTAAATTAAAACATATAAACATAGATGACTTTGGGCAAGCGTTTCGGCTAACTGATTAATCGTGACCGTAACCGTACAACGCCTCTGCCACGTGACGTAACACAAAAACTTGACGCTGTTTGTTGTTTAATAACGGCTTTTACCAGAGGTTTAGGTAAACTAGGGATTTGGCTTCAACAAGCATTGTAACACAGTGGTAAATCCGATCCCGGTCAGAACGTTGCGGTGCCGGTGGTCGAACAGGACCGGGAATCGAACCTCCGACCTCAATTAACTCCGGAGTCCACAGCCAGCCGGAGTACAGAGGGTTACAAACCAGCCCATTAGCCTGAAAGCACTGGAGGTCATAAATGAGGAAAGCGGTTCATAATGTATGTATGTGTGCTCTGCATTATGCAAAAGCATTAGGTTTGCATGCGACGGTTCAGGAAATTGCCGTTTTATTATCAACTCAAGTCAGGATGTAGCCAGTAAAAAATATATGAATGTTCGTTCTAGTAATTATGTTAACAAACGTAATTATTTATTTTATTATAAACAGTTATAAATTCAGTGTGTGTTCCAATTACAACACAACTCGTAAAAGCAGGTTAATAAATACTCCCATTTTTCGTGACAGGGGGCTAGCCCATCCCTGCACTTATTATTGAATTTAGTAAATATTCTATTTAATGTAAATTATTAGTTACTATTGTTAGTAGTACGTGGCCGTTTCGTTTTATTTATTTATTTATATTTTGCAGCATTTGAAATTGATATATGTATTGAAATAAAAATAACATTGATATAAGTAGAAAATGCCAATAACGAAACAAATCGATTATAAAACAAGTAGAGGATTTTAAGATTAAAACTAAATAAAAATAAAATATTTAGTTTTATGTATGTAACTTATGATTCTAATAATAATATAATAATACCTTGGACACTATTTACACACATTGATCTAGCCCCAAACTAGGATTCCCTGTATCTTGGGTACCAGACAACGATACACGTACTTATATAGATAAATATTATACTTAGATAGATAAACAACCATGACTAGGGTACAAACATCCGTTCTCATCAAACAAATATTTGCCCCCACCGGGACTCGAACCCGGGACCCTTGGTTTCGTAGGCAGGGTCACTGCCGACTCGGCCATTCGGGTCGTCAAATTCTTCCACCATGTCTTTGAAATCCGTGGAACTCCGAACTATTCGATGTGTTCCAGTTGCAGCAAACACAATATTTCCAATCCGATTATTTATTTGTCCAAGTATAATTCGCTTACACATTTTGTACGGAACCAACTATTCTGTGAGCTAAATAGGAAACAAACGAATGTTTCGTACCTTGTTCGGGGTTATATTATTATTGCATGCTATTCGTGTGTTTATTGCGTATTGATGTTTAATATTGCTTTATTTTTACAATAAAATCTATACCAAGAGGTTCGCGTCATGCACGGGTGAAAAGTACTGTAGCCCGAGAGATAGAAAACGAATTAGCAGTGCTCATACAAAGTAACTAACTTGGTGCTAACTTATCGATTTAGCAGTGCCGACTTAAAAAATTAGCAGCGCACTTACAAAGTAACTAACTTGGTGCTAACTTAGCGAATCAGCAGTGCACTTACAAAGTAACTAACTTGTTGATAACTTAACAAATTGTCAGTGCATATCCAAATTAACTCACTTGGTGCTAATTTAGCAAATCAGCAGTACACATACAAAGTTACTAGCTTGGTGCTAACTTAACAAATTAGCAGCGTACTTACAAAGTAACTAAGTTGGTGCTAAATTAGCAAATTAGCAGCGCACTTACAAAGTTACTAACTTGTTGCTAATTTAACAAATTAGCATTGCACTTACAAAGTAGGTAACTAACTTGTGCACGTACAAAGTACGCAACTTGGTGCTAACTCCGCGAATTAGCTGTGCACATACCAAGTATTTAACTTGGTGCTAACTTAGTACTTATCTAGGATCAACTTTAACATATTTTAAGTGGACGCAGAATAAATGCTACCTCGCTTTCTGTCTTTCGGGTCTGGACAAGGTAATTACACACAAATTAGTTACTGTTATTAAATTCCGCTCAGTTGCTTCCGTCAATATCAGAACCATCTTCAGCTGAATGTTCAAGTTCCAATAGAGAGAGAGAGTCGTTCCATTATTCTATTCGAATCCCGGCTGTCCCTTGTCTTATTTCACTATAGGTTTTGAATTTTATTACCATGGCATGAGTGAGAAAAAGGATTGGGTCGGTGAGAGGAAGGTCCTGGATGTTAATATGTGTGTGACGCCGCTGTTACTGATCCTCACGACACAGGGTATCCTAGCATGGAGCCAGAAGCTGTATAGGTATGTATGTTCATATTCCCCAAGGCAAGCCGCGCCGCGCCGTAGTGGCCGCGAATAGATTTGCGGAGTCACGAGCCATCATCACCGGACATTAGCTATTGTGACGGGAACCAAACCCAGGACAAGCACAAGCACTACAGAAGATTTATACAATTATCAACGCACACATAGACATTCGTTGACGTGCACAAAATATTGGCATCCGAAACCTGCTCTCATTCACTAAATCTATAGGTACATTGACAGCAAAATCTACCAAGTTTATGTCAATTGGACGTTTAGTGTATGGCAAAACTGACAAGGTAGTCCAATAAATCTAGAAACGTGTCTCAAACTGATCCTATTTCAACAAAAACGTTTAACAATATGCACAATTGTATATTTGTAGTATTTGTATTATATTTATAAGCAGTTGTATTTTATAAACTCAATTTTGTGTTAAAAAGACAGCATTTGCTGCCGTCACATGCTATTATTTCATAGAGCTCGTGAACAAAATTACCATTTTGACAGTTCCTAGAAAGAAAGAAGAAAACTATTTTGACTAGCAGTCAAATTCCGTATTTCGGGCGATTTGATTTAGTGATACGGGGTAACGCGACATAAAAATTCTTTACAACGTGACATAAAAGAGGTATAGTAATGGCATGTCGTCCACTTCTATAGCTTTATTTGACAGATCACGCGTAAGGTCACTTAGTTGACCTAATGTCTCTGTGTGTGTTGCCCGGGCGTGCATTGTAGGAAGTTTTACTTCTGTAGTCTTTATGTTTTGTGGCACGGGACTGAGTTATTATTGTCAAATCGCTGCATCGCGTGAGGATGAGGACGAACCCCGCCCTTCAATTCCCAGCTGTGACCGAAATTTCTCTATTCCAGTCCTCATGTGCGGGGTAATTTCGCCCTTATGATAAGGTGGCAGCGTTGTTGGTAATATGTGTTGGTTTGACGATGACATTGCGTGGGGTATAGGTGTGATTTTCACTAGACTTCTGGGTAATGAATCGTGACAGCTTGAAAAAGACATTTTTGTTTTGGTGTTTCAAAGGTCATGTTCTATCGATGATGAAAAACATTGTAAGGAAACTTTTATTTCCCCAAGTTGCGGCGTTGGGCTTGGACGCTGTCAGGCACAATGGAGTATTGTATGACGCGGGCGTAATTGTGCCTCCGCCACCCCGTATGGGATAAAGCGTGACGCTATGTTATTTGTATATTTCAGCAAAAATATCCATTCATACAAAGTAAGGTCTAATTCGTATCTCCGCATGAGAATATTTCAAAGTAATTGTTTGTGATGCAAGGCAGAAATAAAATTGGCCATTAAAACTTTAAATCCCCGTAACGTACGGCAGATTACCGAGCGCTTCCCCGAAAACCGCTAAAATGCCGTCGACAATATTTGTATGCAGAACCCGTTTGGTTTTTAACTCGTGGTTGTTTTTCGCAGCGCCCGCTAATTATGTAAAGTAAAGGTCGAACAAAACATGCCTACAATAACAACAAAAAACAAAACAAGTTGCTTTTGACACTCGTCTCGGGAGTTTTAATAAACGTGCTGAAAACATTCACGGGCGGTGATTTGTTTTTGCTTGATATAGGTCTTGCTTTTAAGGACGTGTACTTTTCGCAAAATTTAATAACTAGTCAATCGTTGGAACACCTGTGCATCTGCCAGCCCGTATGGGAAAAGACGTGACGTTAAATTATTTTCGCTGTTTTATTCAACTGAAATGGCCTTTTAGTACATTGGAAGTTCAACTAGAAATACTTTTTACTTTCGTTTCCAAATGCTGTTCTTGCGATATGTCCCACGGGTAGAAAGGGCGAGTTGACATTCGTAATACACCTGGTCACATAATTTGCATAGATAGTAGTCTCGTGATCCCTCGTGTTGCTTGTGTTGTTAAATGAGCAACGCTGTCAAAGGCCGAGCGGTTGTCTAACATGGTCGCTTGGCTCTCATGCGGTCACCGGCATAATACGACATGTCCTAATGAGTACTTTCAAATAGCTGCGCGATAAGATGGCTCCCGAGATCTTCGTTCTCATTATCTTTATCATGTACTGGCTTAGCGTGGGCATAACTGTGCTTCGGCCACAATGTATGGGAAGAGGTGTGACGCTCTGTTTTTGTATTCTCATAATCTGTATTCATTCTATATAGAAGATCAAAATAATATTACAGTACGATGCTTTGAGTTTTTAATCATTTGTCAGAAAAGGCTTACCCTATAGTTTGTTTGACCCGCTATAGACAGCAGGATTCAGTTGTCTATAGCGGGTCAAACTTATTAAACTAGTATTAGGATGTCATGTGATAGTCATAATAAGTAAAGCAAGTGTACGAGTAGTCCATTAACGTCCCTAGGCCGAGTCATCAGAAAACGGTCATAGACGTAGTTCAATAATGACGTAGGTATAATTAATTGTTGGATATAACCACGGGTGGCGGAGGCCATTCTTCATGAGTGGGTGCAGGAGACTGGATAGATAGAAGTATGAGTAATTAAGTAGATTAAAGTGTTTTTCACACATTCACTGCCATTTTTTTAATGCATCGCGATTTTAAATATGGTAGAGTCTCTTGATTCAGAAGTCTAGTTATTTGAAATAATATGTATAAATAATGAATGAATATAGAAAAGGAAATATGAGATATATGTTGCAGGAAAATGATTAAATGATGACATGATTTCATACATATATTTCCCTACACAAATCTAGAGATTTGATCAAATCCCTATACTGGTTTAGTGGAATGACAGAAACAAAGTTAGCCGAATAAGTCCATTGAACCACTAATACGGTTCTGTGAGCCGCCTCGCTCCGCTCCGCTAGGCTCGGCTCCAGGTAGTACAAAAAGTTGTATCCTAAAAAACTAATGCAGTCTAGGTTTTTGGTCAAAATAATAGATTTTCTCAGGTTTATTATAAATTAAAGTGATAATGTCGTCTTCTTCCGGTTCTTAAAACATGATTGCATCATAAATCTTTGATATTTACATGAAGTATTAGTTAAAAATAAACCTTTGCATTTCAGAGCGACAAAGATTGGTTCGTCTGGATCTTTCAAAAGCACTGTACAATTGCCTGTCGTCATACAATACGTCAGGTATCTCTGAAAGTGACAGCACAGCCAAAATTATAATTACACGTAAATTAAAATGGAAGCTACGGTAACAGACTGATGTCCCCCCCCCTTCCCCGCCCCTTCTCCGCCCCGTGTGCGTAGTGAGGCCCGGGTGCACAACCGACAATGTTTGACGGAAACTCAAAGCCATGTTGTCTCTCTCTCTCTTTCGTAGGGGGCCTGAGAGCGCCAGTATAACATTTAAGCGGCACTTTATTTGAGTAGCGTCAGCATTCAGCCACGGGTGTGCGTAATTAATTACGAAAATAAACGACCGCGTGCTAGTTTGTCTAAATTAAATTGGGATTAGTTCGGGTTTGCTTCAGCGCTCTTAAATGATAATTCGGCTTTAAGCTCACACCTCTATACCGCGTTCATTTAATTGAGTGAGAGCGAGTGTGATGTTCCCGTTTAAATATGACGAGAGCTGTTTCTTTGCCATTTATTGCATTCCGGCACATACTTATAGGTAGGTTTAAATATTGGATAAACGTTGGCTAAACCCTCTGCCAACCCTTATGCGAAAAGAAGTGGCGCTATGTTAGTTATGATTGTTTAGGTGTTGGGATATGTTTCAGAATTGTTCGATAACCGCAATCAATGTTTCCCACGAAACATGAAGAATACAGGAGACGATCTAGCAGTATTCTCTAAGAAAGGCGACGTCTGTGAGCGGCAAGTATCACGCAATGCCGCCATCGGTTCCATAATTATTGTTCAACTTATTCGGCCAAACTTGGTACGCTTGTGTAACTTCAAGTGTTTCCCATAATCTGCTTTAATTCAAATCTCGTGTTTTCACAGCGGGGGGTCCGGTAATACGAGTCGCGTTTCCAACTTTTTACTTAATTTCCTTCTTTCTTGTACTTTTTGGTGGGAGGAGTATTCTTTTGTTCGTCGTAGCGGATTGCGCTCCCTCTTGTGGGTATTTTTTGTCCATAAACATTGACGTTGTCGCTGGTTTTTGTTGCGCAGTTAAAATGGAGGATTTATTTGTGCTTTTGAAATTGTTACTACAATTATGGTCTGAGGGAAGATTAATTTTGAAAGAGCTTCGTCGTCTAAATCGAGCTGAAGTTTTCATAAAATATGTATTTGCTTGCATAAGAACAACATCGCCGAAAGTGTTGTAGTTAGTGTCATAGGGAGTTCCGTTGGCCCACTAACTTGACACCCCTTATCAACCCATACGAAGAAGAGAGGAGTATATATATCGATTTTACTCTTTGAGTAAAGACCTGTGCCCTATGGTGGGCTATCAAGAAGCTACATTTATTTAATTTAGTGTAGCGATAGATAACTTTAATTTTTATTAATATCTACTTAATAAAACGCTATTTGACTGATTGACTGAAAACGCACAGCCTAAACCGGTGGACCTGGAGTCATGAAACTTTGTACTGGGGTTCATTGCCTATATAAAATATAAACTCCCATAAAAGTCATGGTCCCAGCGTCCTAGGCCAAGGCTTACAAAGCCAGTCCCGGCTCAACTACTTAAAATGCGGTCTCGAAACAAAAGCGAAGCGTCCAAACTGGAAACCAATAAATTAGATACAGTTAAAGCCTATAATTTTTCCTTTAAACTGTCGTCTACACGAGCCATAAAGCCTCGAACCAGAATGCGGGTAAAAACAACAACAGAGTAAGGATCGACCCACGTCTTGGTCTTCCAGCTGGCACGACAAAAGTGTTTTAGTATTGTGGCCATAATCAGCGTTTGTACCCGTTCGTATATGCGACCCACTCGTATGTATAATTTAAAACTGAGATGAAGGGACGTTTAATACACAAGAGATAGATAATAGTAGTTTATGTGACTGCTGCATAATGGAGGGCATTAAAACTCGAGAGTGGGTTTATGAAACGAGCCGTAGGCGAGTTTCATAATAATATCACTCGAGAGTTTTAATGCCTAATTATGTACAGTTACATACACTAGTTTATCTACACACATATCATAAGCTCTCTTTGATGTGTTCAGGAACCGCATGTTTGACCGGCATTGTGGCTCTGCAATTGTTTAACTTGTTCTGTAGTACCAACTTCACGCAGGCGGGCGTCGGCGTTCGAAATTTGAATGTCAGTACCTGTTTAATATTTATGCGTCGGAAACGCACCGGTTTTTTGTTGCGCGAATCGATCGCGAGTAATCGAGACATCACTAGCGAAAACGGCACTAGCAGCTGTCACTCGTATCGGAAACGAGATGTAAAATTGGAGGTTAATTTTTCTCTTGGTCTTGTCTCATCGGGAGAATAACATGGCGGAATAACATGTTATTCTCCCGATGAGACAAGCTCATCGGGAGAATAACATGGAGGCTCGGGCCCCGTGGCATTGATGGTATTTCGGTGTACCAATTATCATACAGGCATCGGGCCTGGTCGGAGTGTAAATCTACCTCATAGCGTCGGGCTATTGATTGTAATTAGATTCGCATCAGCGGTCAAGTGATTTGTGTTGTGAAGCACATAGTCGTATCGGCGGCGACTCCACGTGCCGCCAGCAGCGCGCCGGCGACGGCGTCGGACAGCGACGGCAAGGGTTCGATCCCATCTCCCATTCCAAAACTGTCTCCTCTCCCGCATTCCCCTGTCTCGAATCGAGCCTTCAATCTATCCTGTCTGCGGTGACAAGGTAACTAAAATTTCATCAATTCTTTTCTCTCACGTGCGGCCAAAGGCACTTCCCCCTCAGGATTCCACGCCGTTCGGTAGGCGTGGGAAATTAAACAGTACCAACTTCACAAACAAACTAGGGACGGCACGCGGGTGGGCGTCGGCGTTCGAAATTTGAATGTCATTATATGTAGAAAAACTACACATAATGACCATAATGTGTAGTTTTCCAGATACGAAACGAGTTTTTACCAAGTAGTTTAACATAATGCTGATCCTAAAGTGCGGTTTTTGAACGCAGTAAAGAGGGTTTATGATACGTGTGTAGATAAATGAATTAAAAGTCTGCTTATAACCAACTACCATCAAAGTAGAATATCTGAAGAACGTACAAAACCTTACCAGGGATACTTTAGATAGTGCCATAAAGCCGTCGTAATCTTTTTATTAACCCACACACACTCAGTTCTGCAACCCGCATGGGACACACAGACCGCCGACCCCCAAGCTCCGTATATCACGCACGCCTCGCGCCTGGCTGTGACAGCTGCTGCGAAATAAAACGACCACATTTATAGCATTTGCCATGAATTTGCAAATCATGAAAGAGCATGTATGGGTGAGGGACGTAACGAAATTCTATGAATGTTCTCTACCTATCTGCAGGGTTTGACAGAAATATGAGTCATATTTTCAGGTGTGATAGGGAGCATAATTCTTAACAACTTTGTCAGTAAAATCTATTTGATATAATAGAGGCTTTGACTACCGCTTTGGGGTATTCCTGATGCATACGATCTCCCTGGCTGTGCAGCGGGGTAATGCTGCCAGCGTCGTGGGAACCTTTGCCTCGGGGTGTTTTTTTTTTGCTTAATTGTTTATTTTCACGTTTTTCAGGAACCGCATGTTTGACCGGCAGTGTGGCTCTGCAATTGTTTAGCTTGTTCTGTAGTACCAAATTCACGCAGGCGGGTGTCGGCGTTCGAAATTTGAATGTCAGTACCAACTTCACAAACAAACTAGGGACGGCACGCAGGCAGGCGTCGGCGTTCGAAATTTGAATGTCATTATATGTAGAAAAACTACACATAATGACCATAATGTGTAGTTTTCCAGATACGAAACGAGTTTTTACCAAGTAGTTTAACATAATGCTGATCGTAACGTGCGGTTTTTGAACGCAGTAAAGAGGGTTTATGATACGTGTGTAGATAAATATTATTTAAGATTGACGAAACTTGTGTGGAAACATTTTTGTGTGTGATTAATGACGTCACTAGACCTTTCATTAAACAAAGAAATAGTGCAACTTAATGTTTCACTTCTCAGAGACAGGACAGCAGGACGCTGAGTGACCGTTGAACGGCCTTAGGGTTTCCGGACACGAGAGGCGTCTCGAGTTGAATAAGCGTATTCGGTGCCGGACCTTGGCAAACTGAATGTAGTTGTAATTTTGTAATATTACGTAGGCACCTTCCTCAAGAATTGTGGTGGTTAATGTCGTGTATATATGTGAGAAAATAAAACTTTTGAGTTAGTTTGAAGTCGACTTAATTATAATAAGTTCGAGTAAATGTAAGCCAATAAAAAACAATGGTCAAAATCGGATTTATAGTTTCGGATATACACGAAGATAACCACATTTATACATACATATAAACATATGCAATTTTGTGCACTTGCGGAAGCCTTAAAATAATAACTTGTTTGTATATTTTGCGATTCGGATAATATTACTACTTAGGTACGTATAGATTGAGAACCTCGCCTTTTTTTAAGTCGGTTAAAAAGTCTCATCACCGATCTTCAAAGGACTAACAGAGCAAAACAACTATCAAATAAATAACTACTACATAAATTCAAATCCAGTGCTAAATTGTACATAATTTTTTTGTGAAAAACAGATTTTGGGATAACTTTGTGAGATTTATCAATCGAGCGAAAATAACCAAATTACGTTTGTACATTCACAAATACCTGCTGACACTCATGATCAACAAGCTAGTATAAAGAAACAACTGCTGTAATACTCCTATTTTGCGTAACTTGAGATTAACAAAATCCTGTTTTGGTCTGCAGCATCGCCTGAGGCATGAGACGCGTATCAAACTCGAGTCGCTTCCGGGTAATCCCGTGTAAATGTAGAAAACATAATTTGAAATTGTCAGCCGTTGTACAACAACTAGTTAATAATAATAATAATACCTTGGACACTACTTACACACATTGATCTAGCCCCAAACTAGGATCCCCTGTATCTTGGGTACTAGACAACGATACATATACTAATATAGATAAATATTATACTTAGATAGATAAACAACCTTGACTAGGGTACAAACATCCGTTCTCATCAAACAAATATTTGCCCCCACCGGGACTCGAACCCGGGACCGACCCTTGGCTTCGTAAGCAGGGGCACTGCCGACTCGGCCATTCGAGTCGTCAACAGTTATACATTGCGTCTCGCGCCAATCCCACGTTAAGCTGATTTACAATTGCTCGATAGTTCTAGTCTAGTAGCTATATCCTCAGAGAGCTGGCGCAGACACCGTTGCAGTAACATTGTATTCCAAATGGCCGACGTAAGCGCTACTTAGGGGGTTAAAAACTAACACCTTTCCACCTGCTCGAGTATAAATTACTGCTCTTAGCTCGGTTCGGAACAAAATACTACGTCTCTGTGTTTGAGAGAGAAAATGGATTGCTTTAAACTGCTGCTTTATACATGCGGGACTTGTGGTACTCTTTTATTGGTACCACAGAAGTTCCATATATATGGGCTTGCGATAATATTAGCTTTTTAGAAGCTAAATTTATTTATACAACATAAACATTTATATACTGGCCCTACACTAGGATACTCAGTGTCGTGGGAACCAGAAACAGCGACGTCACACACATAAACATCCAAGACCTGGGATTATTTTTTTCTTCATCCCCAACCGGCGATCGTACCCGGGACCTCTCGCATCGGGAGGTCGTCAGTCGTAGTCGTGTATTTGGGAGATAATGTTTGTTTTGATGCGTAATGTTTTTTTGCAACTCTGACGTTGACAATTTATATAATACATACCCAACCCGCAAAGCAGTCATATAACTTTACCTTATAGTGCTATAACGCTGTGTAAACGTTTCATAACAGTGATGGTGGTGACCTTGTGTTCTATAAAATTGTTAAAGAACTCTGTTTTGCTCTATAAGCATAAAGTGCAAATATGACCTATAAGAAAGTGATGTAAACGTTTATAAAACTATTTTTTGCAACCTTTATAGTTATTTATATGGAAATAATTTAAACGCGGTGATACTTACAGAAGAAAAGTGCAAAAACGCTATAAAAAGCAACATTATTATTATCTACAATATAAATTAACAGTAGTATCAACCAAAGTCAAGTTGAAAGAAGAATTAAGGAGAATGATTCCGTAGAATCGTTTATCTTGCGATAGAGAACATAAAGACTCCAGTGATTTGTGACAAATAAAAAAGAACTATTATTATATATAATAAAACTAAATTTACCATTTCCTGGATGCACACTCTATAACCCACTGCCTTCAAACATGTTACCACTAGAATCCTAAAAAGTGAGATATACTATGGGGCCATGTTTTTTTCAAGATTGTGAAGAAAAAAAAACTTTTTTTTTTTTTTCATTTCGTAATTCGTAATTCGTAATTCTTTATTGCACTCACATGACTGTAAAACTAGCTTATGATATAAAAGAAGTGTACAAAGGCGAGCTTATCTCTAAATAAGAGATTTCTTCCAGCAAACCATGTTGGATAGGAGACGGAGATGATAGGTAAGGGAAAGAATTGCGCGTACAATTAAGACTATATTCTAATATAATACATATTACACATACATAAAACCCTATCATTAACCCTATCATTTCAACCCATATCTACATTGTGATTGTTATAAAAGCAACTATCGCGACTGCATTTTCATTCAATACCGCACACAAACATATATTCGCTCGAAAAACCTTCCTTCTGGTGCAGCTGAGTAAAAATAAAGCTTTTACTGTTTTATATAGATTACGTACCCATGGAACCCTAAATTCAATAGACACAATGAAAACATTGAAACGACAAGTACTACACAGTCAGGTCATAAGTTCTGTCACACAATAAAAACTTTTGAATTTAGAACGCTGGCCACAAAAAAGTTTATTGAATTCGAATTTCGAATTTTTCATGAAAATAAAAATGTGTACTTTTTAGAATTTTCCTCATTTTTAAATATGGAGTGGACACTTAAAGAAGACCGTGTCGCAGTTATTGCGTTGCATCGTTGCGGTTACAAGCCAATTCAGATTTTCGACTTACTGAAAAATTTTAATATAACCAACAGATTCGTTTATCGTACCATAAAACGATACAATGAAGACTCTAGTGTAGATGACAGGTCAAGAAGTGGTCGCCCTCGCTCTGTTAGGACTCCAGCAGTGATAAAAGCTGTGAAGGCGCGAATTCAAAGAAATCCCATACGTAAGCAGAAACTGTTGGCCCTTCAGATGGGGCCCTTAAGCAGGACCACGGTGAAAAGGGTGTTAAATGAAGACTTAGGGCTTAGGGCATATCGAAGAAAAACAGGACATCGTTTGGACGCTCGTTTAATGGACCTGAGACTGAAGAGATGCCGCGCTTTGTTGAAGCGGTACGCGGGAAAAAAGCATCGGGAAATTCTTTTTTCGGATGAAAAAATTTTCACCGTGGAAGAGAGCTACAACAAACAAAATGATAAGGTGTACGCACACAGCAGTGAAGAAGCGAGCAACCGTATTCCGCGTATCCAACGAGGTCATTTTCCATCCTCGCTCATGGTTTGGTTGGGAGTCTCTTATTGGGGCTTAACTGAGGTACATTTTTGTGAGAAAGGCGTAAAAACGAATGCAGTTGTGTATCAAAATACAGTCCTCAAGAACCTTGTGGAACCTGTTCCTCATACCATGTTTAATAACAGGCATTAGGTATTCCAACAAGATTCTGCGCCAGCTCATAGAGCGAAAAGCACACAAGACTGGCTGGCGGCGCGTGAAATCGACTTCATCCGGCACGAAGACTGGCCCTCCTCCAGTCCAGATTTGAGTCCGTTAGATTACAAGATATGGCAACACTTGAAGGAAAAGGCCTGCTCAAAGCCTCATCCTGATTTGGAGTCACTCAAGGCATCCTTGATTAAGGCAGCCGCCGATATTGACATGGACCTCGTTCGTGCTGCGATAGACGACTGGCCGCGCAGAATAAAGGCCTGTATTCAAAATCGCGGGGGTCATTTTGAATAAACTTTATTACCATAAGAATCTATGTTTTATTAAGTTCATTTTGCTATATAAATGTTTACATAAATAATAAACATGTCTAAATTATTTCATATTGCACATGTGACAGAACTTATGACCTGACTATGTATAATGGCGCTTGTGGACGTAATGTGTTATAATTTGATAAATATTTTAGCTAAAACTCAAATTTTCCTGGGGGGCACTTGAAATTTGTGGTAAACTATACCCTAGTTCATCAATAAAACTGCGCTTGCACAACATTTCCAACATTATAGACGAAATATCATTAGGTAATTAAGTAATATTCCAACTGACCTCTTAGTAGTCAAATGACTGTGATTCCTAATATATATATATATATTTTACAAACACAACGAATTCTTGCAAATCTTGACGGAAAAGGTACTATAAGTCCATAGTCCTAATGAAATAGTTAAGTATATAGTCCTATTGAATCCAGTAGATAACTATTTTGAAACTTTCGACACTGCTATGTAAATTTTGTAGTATGAAAAAGTACTATAAAGAGTCCTTTTGAGACCAGTACATCACCATTTTGAAACTTTCGATACTGCTATGTCGTTTCTATAGAACTGATTGGTCATATGTTACACTTCTACTGATTAGTTTTTAGTGCTAAACAGTTCATATTACAGTAATATAAGTTCGCCACTTTCGAAGAACTGTGACCTTCTTAGGGACGTTAAAGGACCAAATTCAGTGTTTTCCAAAACGTTCTAAGAGCTTTTACAGGACCACTTTTTGTTGCTTGGGTGGGTACTCCTTAAGTCTGGAGAAATTATGATATGCTGAATAATACACGTACATTATATTGTACAGCATCTCATAATTTCACCAGACTTAAATATAGGTATGCAATACAGAGGCAGAAGCATAATTGTGCCATATTAACCCGGTAATTCAATACTCCATTTTGCGTGAAAGGGAGCTAGCCAACCGCCGCCGTAGCTATGTCGATATAAAGGTTTTCTCAGTTCGTTTTTATTCAATAACCCAAGTTAAAAACCCCATATGTAACTCAGCGGATTGCTCAAACGACAATTTGCTATTCTGCATGGCTACGAGTATTTCAGTTTCGCGAGATGTTCACAATGAACCGGCGGCGGCGGCGGCGGACAGATGTTGTTATGCTTCGTTGATTATTGTCACGGGTTCGTAATCCTGCCAATTAGCCGGTTGCCATGGCAACGCTACCGTCACTGCCCGGATTTACAAGCACACGCTTCTGTTTTTTTTTGTTGTGGAGTGGATATGTCCTCATTAGTGTATCTGCTTGACAAACGTGTTGTGACCACGTTAGCGAATAAAATGTTTTGTGGTAACAATTATCTGTTTTTATTTTTGTGAGAATCATATGGAGTTCGTTGGGTATCTACAACTATTCATCCATAAAGTATGTTTACACATTTTTATTTGAACAATTTTAGAAACCTAGTAAAAGTAAACGTCATAACTGCAAGCTAACCTTCGATACGTAATGGCGTAAAAATACGTTGAAACATTCAAACTACTGTGTCAGTCAGCTTTCAAACAAAATACCATTAAAGCTCAAACAAATCAAGCATAGCGTCACGCCTTTTCCCAGACGAGGTGGCAGAGACACCGAGACAAAGTTCAAAGATTTATTTTCTCAAAATTTATGATACATTTGCTGTAAAACCACAGTCCCTCGAGTCGCGTAACACATTTCGAATAGCAATAGCGTAGCGATTGCTTGTCGGCGGCGCTTCTTTTGTTTAGAGACCGACTGCCGAATACGGGATTTGGCGTCCAGGTGGTTTTTCTCAGCTTCACATATTATCTTAAATAACTAAGACAAATAGAAATAGTCGGTGTGTTACAAATAAATTTTGTAACTTATATACATATACGATGAAGTAATAAAAAAAACTTAAATAATAAATGTTTGGCGCCTGAGTGCTTGGAGGGGGAAGCGGCTCATGGGAACAAGAGAGATACATACTTGGGAGAGTGAGAGGTAACATGCGCTCAGGGGCATCAAGAAACCTTTCGGTATCTGTACTCGATTTGGCTGACGTTGGGCTAGCACCCTAATAGGAGTAGGTATGAATTTAAGACTAGACTTCGACGCTTTTCAGTAGCTCTGCCACATATAGCAACAGACGTTAATATATGTTTGTTTTACAAGTACATAAATTGCAGTAGAGTTGCGAAGAATTGTCCCGTAACTTTCACTTTACAGACAGGCGCACCAAATTTAGACTGAACAGTACTATAGTCCTACTGTTGTGCTTATTTCTTGCGACACACGGACTGTAATTGCACGTCTTCGTAACTTCGCGGCTAAAGTTGTTTTCTTGACAGTACATTTGCTATCTGTTGTACAACAATCCGTTTCGTGTCCTGTGTTTACTGTCACGCCAGTCGGCAGCCGAGCGAGGCATACACTTTGTCATGTCAGCCGTTTTCCTCTTTCTTACTTACTTTACCAAAGTAGAATATCTAATATCTATCTACAAGTGTATAATGTAGAACAATTTTAAGGAAAAGCTTTCGCTGTTTCCTAAAAATTTGGCTCTATATACAGCCCCTGTTTAACATTTAATCATTACAACATGTTCACCGAAAACTAAATATTCGGATTAATCAGATACATTTGTTCTGTGTGTCATGTGGTTAAACTTCTAATTAACTTATGACAAAACAAACGACGTGCTAATGTCGCGTGCCTTCCAAGATTAATATCTCATAGATCTGGTGACATTTGGAAAACTTATCGTAATTCGTGTAAGACATCCATTTTGAGTTTAGAGCCTCGACAAATCACGTCAGATTGAAAGACGATATTGCTAAAACGGCTCGTAAGTGTCTCACATTCGAAATTTAAAACGAGGGAATTCTTTATTTTCTTTTTTACAACCCGACCGGAGGGAAGGACCGAACCGCCTTCTAAATAAGCGCCACAGAAGCGGTGACGTGTCACGTGACGCGTGACGTCACCGCTCTCACGCTGCTAGTGACAAGTTGCGTCGGCAGCACGACGACGGCGTATTATCGGTCAATGACCAGTTGACAGTGATTGAGGGACAATGGAATGTACATGATGTTTCGCGAACTCCTTAGAATATTAACATAGGGTACACACTGTTCCCATACATACTCGTCCCCTACAGCGTGACAAAGCCGTCGTTGCGGCCCCATTTAGACAAGTAGTTTCAAACTTACCACATATGAATGGTCTTCGTGAATTGTGAATATGGTAGCATATAGTTCTTGCATGTAGTTTCAGGGGTAGCCGTATATTTCTGTGTAACCAACACGCCGGCTTTCGGTAAGACAGATAATGAAACGTTTTCGACGATGCTTTATTTAAATCCCATGATGCTTTATTTAAAACCAAATCACTAGCATTTTGCCAGTGATTTGGTTAAACGTCGGTCTTTAATTAACAGTCTAGGGTGTTAGTTAAGTGTCTGATTTAACCAACTAACTGCGACATATATACAAATGCTACTCATTGGAATGCTGTACTCCGTTTGTGCGTCTCATTTAGCACATGTGCGCACAGTTTACCGACTGCTTTTATTGCCCGTTTTATGAACTACAAAAATGTTTTCTGGAAATGTGAGTTAGTATTTATACTCGGTACTATGTTTTGAGACGAATATTTGTCAATGGAACAATAGAAACCAATGTTCTATTGTTCTGCTAAAATCATTACATAATATTTATAGCCACAGTACACCCACACCTTTTCTTATAATGTTGTACTTAGTTTAAAAATGTTTTGCTTAATGTCACCTAAGCATTCAATTTCATTTCATATGTTCTAATATTAGTTAAGTTCCTAAATATCCGAAGTACTTACAAATTATGGATCTAGTTAGCTGAAAATAAACGTTTTTTTTTTATCAACGCATGTATTGTGCCGGATTTATTAATAGTCTTGCCATTGCAAACATCAGGAGACCATCCCATCACTGATTGTAGAACCCGAAAAGTGAAACACCTCAGCCAATCACAAGCCAGCATTCGTGTATCGAATTGTGGAATCCAATCATATCGCGCCACGCTTCCGAGCATAAACGAGCATGCGACGAATGCGGCTCAATCACTCGTTCGCTTCGTTCGAATTTCGAACGTGAGTGGCCATTTTGAAATTTCGCGAATATTTACTATGAGTTCGCGGAACGTAGTATCCTCGGATGGTTTTCGATGATATTGAAATATGGAACTGACATGCCAGCATAACTCCCAATCAAATTCTTGTTATAAATAAGCGCGCCTTTGTACATCTTTATTCAAAATTCAAAATCAAAACTTCATCTTCTCTAAATATTAACATATAGTAACAGTAGAATTTTTCAGCATTCTACTCGTATTGTTCTGTAAATAATTGGAGTTTATGTGACTGTTATCTTCTTTATCTTTATACATATACGCTCTCTACGATGCGTTCAGGAACCGCATGTTACGACCGACATTGCGGCATTAACATTTAATTTCGAATAGAACGTCGGAGATGTTCGAAATTTGAATATAATAAGAACATCAAATTCAATGTTATTATGAAGCAATAAAAACATTTTCAAAGATAAGAAATGTGCATATATGTCATGGTCTTTGTGTATAATGCCGTCAATATGTGTACTGATCCGTGATTATTTCTACTAACCTATCGTCGTCAAAGTGAGAAAACTAAAGAGTTTTTCACATGAACCGTCTAGTATGTAAAGAGGGTTTTTTATATGTTTGTAGATAAATAATGTAAACAAACAAATAAATGAATTGACAGTTGCCAAAATCCCTAAGTCGTCAAAACTAACCATAAATTCCTGTTTCATAGAGTACTTTAGTTTTGGTTGTTGTCTGGTTATCGGTAAACTGTCATCTTTGTTTACTTTATTTTCAATACCTAGTTGTCTTTATAGAAACACATTGTTATTGTTGTTTTGTACCCGTTTCCGCCACGAACTTTATCCCTATTTAACTTCCAGCTATCCGTCTTGGTCGCACGTAATTTCCCAAATCTCTCGTAATAGATTATTGTTCGCCGCCTGATTTCCCCTGAGCCTTCGCGAGGCTGTTCTCCGTTTTTTGTTCCACCCTGTATTGATTTATTGACCGTAGAATAACCGAATAAAACAATAGTTAAGTACCGAGTTTTATTACGACGCGGTAAATACTGTTTACCGCCGTCTGTTTTCGCCGCCGTAGTTTTTGGGTAAATATTTTTCGGAGTGCGGGATTATTGACGATAATACTATGTGTGTTCCTGTTAAATAAACAACTGAGCTCAGTATATTATCTCTTGTGAGCAAATGGCGAATAGTAAATATTTAATATCCTCTTCTTTTCATAATTAACGGCGTCGTCTGACCTTCTTTGATGTATTTTTGCAAGTTGGTGAAGATGTCTTTCAGCCATATTGCGAGTGGCCATGGCGACTGCTTTATGAGGCCCCTAGTTTGCTTGTGGGGCTTCGATCGTGCCTACATACCTAGTCATCATCACGAGTTCCCTCAAATCAGTAAATACAGCGAGATTTTTCTTGTCAACCCGGTTAGTTTAACTTTATACATTCTACATATGAGCACAGACAGATCATGATAAGCGCGATCTCAGCATTCCTGTCAAAGCCAGTTAAAGTCAAAGTCGAAATTTCTATAAACTGTAATTTAATCAATTAATTGCACTCATTTCTGATTATACTTATTCTGTTCTATTAGGTGCATGGGTTTATGAATATGCAATTTATATGAAACTAGAGTGCGAAAGATAGAACGGCAGGAGATTTTCAAATTGACATTTATAATTAGCATTTTAAAAACCATGAAAAAACGACTTTTTCTAAAAGGGGATATTACAATGTTCAAGATTACTTACATTGCAAGACTGTATAGTAAAGGGTTAATAAAACTCAACACACAACTCCCTGTTAATAATTCTGTAATTATTTTTTCCTGCACATTATTTATAATAATTTATTCAGTGACATTTGTATTCGTTAAAGACAACCAATATTTAAAAGAGATTTAAAAATTAATCTGTGGGAGTTTCTTCGCCCTCCTTCTCCCACAGTGGTCCAATGTAGAGAAGGGGCCAAAAATACGTGTTTTAAGCATATTTGTCGATATCTACATAACATAAACACGTACCGTCACGCCTTTTGCCATACAAGACGCACAAATATGCCCACTTTTAGACGTATGCGAAAAGATGTATCGCTATATTGTTAATTGGTTCCAAGCCAGCCATTAACAGTCGGCCGTCCAGCGTCCAGCGACATCGTCTGTCAACTGTCAACTGCAGCACTAAAGCAAACTCGTCAAGTCAGCCACGATTGCGTATGTCGTAAACTAGAAATATCAGGATAAGTTACACTGGTGCAAAACGAACTTAGTCCCTGTGACGTAAGTAATAAGCGCGGTAATGACTCCAGTCTGGGGGGTTACCACGTCTTATGCCGAATCTGAATCCGAATGTTAAACTTTGACCATGGCCTCTTGAAACAAGTCTTCGTAGTATATAAAGCCCATTATGGCGCGTTTATCGAAATGGTTGCCATGGTGATATTATTGTTCTGAACCTTATCTGAATGGCTCTACAGATTGTGGTACGGCCCCCCTCGCCGAGAATGCGACTGTACCGCGGCGGGTCAGAAAGCTACGAAAGCTCCGAAAGCTCTAGAAATTGTTATGTCAATTTACCTTCTAAAGCCCTGGTCTGAAAAATGTACAATTTATTGGCGCGTATTGTATTGTAGGTACATTGTTTCGATTTAAGTCCTTGGATTCTAGAGGAGTTATTTATTCATTTTAGAACCTTTATTGAGAGAAAATATAACAATTTCGGTTTTTAGTTGCGTTCAGTTTGTTTTAAAAGTATCCATCTTTAATATATAATTTAGAAGGTAGTCCATAATTATTTTCTTTTTTTCAACCGACTTAAAACGAGGGGATCTCAGTTCGACTGTTTTTTGTATGTTTGTAATGCGATTATTCTTTCAATTATGAATCGATTTTGATGATTCTTGTTTTGATTGGTCGGCAATACTTGAGAGGTGGTCAGATATAAATTTTATTAAAATTGATCAAGCACTTTTTGAAAAAATCTGCAAAAACAAAAAATATATACACAGGTGACATTTTGGTTTGTAGTTCCGTGCAGCAAAAGTTTGATGAGGACTTTTCATGAACACAGACTTCGTTCGCATCGCGACCGGGGGGGAAGAAATAGGGCTTGAACTTGGAGTCAGTTTTTTTTTTTTAAATTAACTTGGTGAATTATGTGATGAAAAACATACATACATACATATGCTAACGCCTATTTCCCGGAAGAGGTGTAGGCAGAGACCAAAGACCTCCACCTGCTACGATCCTGGCATACATCTCTCGCTTCCTCAACATTTATAAGTCTCTTCATGTAAGCTCGCCGGTTACGGGTACTTCATATTTGCCCCTTTATTTGTGATGAAAAACATCGTGAATAAACCTTCATATATCTATAGCTTTGGGGATGGGCTTGTGACAACTGGCTTAAGTGGGCGCAACTGAGCCTCTGCAATCCCGAACGGGAAAAGGCGACAGGCTATGTTTTTTTTTTGTTTCATTCGAAACAAATTATCACATTAATAAATTTCCAACTGCTGAAATGCCCTCTTTCAGAGCTGAATTGAGGTCGGATTTTCCCGACTTTTCTCCACTTATCGAGGCTTTCAGGCATTCTTCGAGTTCTTATCTCTTAGGTCACCGCCGCTCTGTAACTAACCGAGTGAGTAATCGTCGATTTGTCGCCGACTGTGCGCTAGATATTAAGACTTTTGCGGTTTTGGTTTTTGTTTCGGGCTCTTAAGGATTAGCGCTGCAGAGCGAGGGCCTCTCTCTCTGCGCAGCAGTGGGTGGATGTGGGCTCAACATGATAATGACCGTTTCGTTACCAAATGGAATTCTATTCATAAGACTCCGTTGTCTGTCCGTCCGTCTGCCACGGGACTGTATGTTAGCTAGATACAAAAAAGACAATATGTTTATTTATAAATAGGGGACCCCATAGTTTGTTTTTAATACCTTGGACACTATTTACACACATTGATCTAGCCCCAAACTAGGATTCCCTGTATCTTGGGTACTAGACAACAATACATATACTTATGTAGATAAATATTATACTTAGATAGATAAACAACCATGACAAGGGTACAAACACTGTTCTAATCAAACAGATATTTGCCCCCACCGGGACTCGAACCCGGGACCCTTGGCTTCGTAGGCAGGGTCACGGCCGACTCGGTCATTCGGGTCTTCACCATCATCATAGTGTATCAATGTGAAGCTAATATGGGTAATAAAAGACCCCATAGTGTATTAATGTAAAGCTAATATGGGTATATACCTGTGATAAATCATTCATTAATTCACTCGTTCATTCATTCATAGAGAAACTGTATTTTTTCCTACGCCACATGCAAACTTGTTTAATATTGTGCGCTCGTAACCCTTCGTTCACGCACTACGTACAACTGGTAACACAGAGTTCCAAAATCCGCAGTTTCCAGCCAAGTAGACATGTGACGTCACGCTGACGTCGTCACTTACGCGGCTAATACTCGATACGTCAAAGTATTTTACAACACAAAATACTCTTAATCGTTCAGGAAATAGAAGACAGTTTCCCTTGCACATTTACGGCTGTGTAGATAAGTTTGCTAAATTTCGGTAAGTCGGTTGTCGTGACAGGCTTCTAACTTTGTAATACTTTACCGAATCAATTAATGCGTTAACTTTCAGTTTGCTACGAAAGCGTTTTGAGAAGTTCGCTATTGAATCTAATTCGTGATGTGAATGCTGAGACGGCTGAGAAGGCGCTTTCGTGACCCGATATCAGACCGAACACATCGCTAAAGTTTAGAAAGCTAACCGACGAAATGAATTCACAGCTTTCCTTCGTAAAGTCTGCTGCGTCGTAGAAGCTTCGTAGAAATGCTACGTCGTAGAAGCACTTCGTAGAAATGCTACGTCGTAGCAGCACTTCGTAGCACTGCTATGTCCTTTACGAGCTTGCTGTACAAATTACATTTTATACATTATCTCTCTAATTTCGACTCCATCTAAAGATATTAAATGACCCGAATGGCCGAGTCAGCAGTGACCCTGCCTGCGAAGCCAAGGGTCCCGGGTTCGAGTCCCGGTTGGGGCAAATATTTGTTTGATGAGAAAGTCATGGTTGTTTATCTATCTAAGTATAATATTTATCTATATGAGTATGTGTATTGTTGTCTAGGACCCAAGATACAGGGAATCCTAGTTTGGGGCTAGATCAATGTGTGTAAATCGTGTCTAAGGTATTATTATTATTATTATATGTTTGGACCTCACTGAAATTAGTATGGTATTATTAATCGTGATATCCGTAGAGATTGACAGCACAAACATTTACGTTCTTACTAAAAAATAATGTCTTCTGTTTATGATATGTTTAAAACCAACAATGTTTTGTGGTTACACTATTTAAATATTTATAGTAACACGTTGTTTAATTGGTAATATGGTTCCAGTTCCACGCTACGATACCTTGTGTCGTGGGAACCGGAAACAGTCACAAATAAACACCCTAGTAGTCTAATTAACGTATGATTGTGGATGGAAAAGTCGAAAGCAGAAAGTTTGAGTTCGGAACTCGTTTGGTCTAGTTAGGAGGCAAACATACTACAAGTCCTGACTCTGAGGTGAACCCTTCGCATAAAGGTTTTATGGTTTTTTGCTTTCATCTCGAAAACGACGCGTCATAGGAAATTTCGTTTTACTACATAATGAAAGCTGATAAAATTCTCTACCTTTGGATTCTATACACATTTCACATATTCCCTATCGTTGTCTACGATATGAGCACTTGTATTGACCATTTTTATGGTTCCTTAACCGAATGGTACCAAACGGGAACCTATCACTAAGCCTCCGCTGTCCGTCCAACGGTCTGTCTGTCCGTCTGTCCGTCAGCGGGCTGCTACTCATGAACCGTAATAGGTAGAGTTGAAATTTTCACCGTTCACGAGATTTTATAAAATAAAGCGGGGGACCCAAGAGATTTGATGATGTTATAAACGCAAAAGCGGTAGTTTTATTATTGTCGGACGTGAAATTGGTCGCACGGCGGATGCGCAATCAGCAGGGACTGGCAGCGACACCTAGTTCGTACATATTTGTTTTTTATTTTTTGTCGTTAAGTTTTCTTGTATACGATCGTACGGAAACCTTCCTAAGCTAGTCAAACCCGCTTTGGACCATTTTTGTATGGGTACATCAAGCGCCGTACATCTAGTCAGCATAACCGACACACAGCTAGTTGTCCACATAGCATGTAACAGTGAAGTAGGTCGAGCAGAGCTGGCCACACATCCCGCGGACAATGTGACAAAGCTTGTCAGAGTGACGCGCATTGTTTGTGTCACGCTGACACGCCGACAGCCATTGTTGCGGTGGAAGACCTTCGCAGGCTGGCTGGTCGATCGGGTCATTAGCTTGAAATGAGCTAATAGGTGAATTGACAAGGACGGCTATGTGCGGGGTCGGCTGAAAGACGCGGTTGCTGAAAGGTCATTTTCCTAGTAGTTAACTCAACACACCTATATACGCATATATAAATATGCTCCCTCCTTTTTCCCGAAAAAAAGGTAGGCCGAAACTATGACCGACGAATCTGGCATACATATCTCGCTTCCTCAACATTCATAAGTCTCTTCATGCAAATTCGCCTGATACGGGTACTTCTTATTTGCCCCTTCACTCAGATTGCGTTAACTCAAATCAACCTAAATATATGTATGTATAAAAGTCCTGATAAAAGTGAGTCAAGCACAAACCTTGGATCAACGATGACGTTCTGTATCTATCTGTTAAACGTCAAGTCGGCTGACCGTATCAAGAATATACAGAGACATTACGACATTCCAATTTTGGTGGGATCAATGCTTATTTGATGAGGCGTCAACTGCGTTGGTGTGGCCAAGTGCTACGTTGCCAGACGAGGTTCTTGCAAAACGTCTCTTATACTGTGAACTACGGAACGGAAAACGCAAACAAGGCGGTCAGTTCTTGAGGTTCAAAGACGTGCAGAAGCGACATATGAAGAGTTGTGGTATCGATCATTCTGCGAGGGAGGAACTCACGGGAGACACGGCCAAATGGCGACTCACGGTGCACTCTTGATGCCAAGCGAGATGAACAACGAGGCAGGACACCCGCCACAACACTACCAAAATGGCGTGCTGACGTGAAGCCAGTGCAACCGCACGTTTACCAATAAAATAGGTGAGTGAGCCATACGAGGGCACACAGACGACGCCATCACCAGCTGCAACAGTCGCCCGGACCGAACCCAACCGGAGAGCATCATCATCATTTCTGGAATATCAATGTTAACTCGACTACTGTCTGCCAAATAACGTGGCAGAGGTCATTCACACAATAGCGGACCTTCAGCACAATCCAATTTTAGTATCGCTAATTCTGTCACTTACCATACCAAACCTGTCGCAAACTGGCATCGTTAGAATCTCGTAGTACCTGCTTTCTTGTAGGCCTTGTGTAGCATACTCTTTGTTTTGCAAGCCGACTGGCTGGTTAGTTTGCTCTTTCCTCGGAATTCAAGTCTAGTATTCTACTGTCATGATTCTTGGATCGTCACTCGTCACCGTAGTATCTTATTATATGTCTGTGCTCGTCACTATTTTCTTGAGCTGCGAGCTGACTGCATACACTTCTTTAAACGTTCTTCTGTAAAAATGTGTAAATAGTATTCCTACTGTAAATTTGTGTAGCTGATTACTGTCCCCAACTCTTGGGTACGTATTTGTCTAGCTGGTAATCATTTCTGGTTCCTGTCTGTAAATAGCTCTATGTCTCTCTATCCCTACAGCTTCTGACTCAATTACAACGCCCTTGATAGCTAGCCTCGAGGCTTTCCGTCGCGGCATCTGCGTGCGATGACAGTCTACGAGCGTCAAGGAGCGTTGTAATCCGTTTCACCCCAAGTTCTGAGACTGCTCTGACCTTTGCGGCCGAAGTATGCAAAAGAAGTATCTCTATAAGTGATGTCAACCGCTTAACCCCACGAGTGCGGTAACCCTTGACTCTCTAGGGCCTAAACCTGTTGCTCGAGTTTTGTTCCGCCTAGTTGGTTTCCTTTCTGCGTATGAAAGGTTAAAGGCGTTTATTCGTAACAATTTTTAATGTCTGTCTTTTGTTTTGTTACAGGTAAATAAGAATGCGTGGTGCCAGCAATAGAGGGGTGGTATGAGGAAATTTACAGCGTTTGTTAACCTTTTTGGTTCGTATGAAACATGTTATTAACAAGTTCAATAGATCCTGTCCATCCTAGGTTTGCTGGAAGAAATATCTTTTTGAGGTACGCCTTCTTACATGTTTTATTTTTTAATTTTTATATGTTTGTATATTATCTTTGTGCAATTAAGTAGAACTAAGACAGTAAGTTTGGGATTAAATATTGATGATTTTCAACAGACTTCAAAAAGGAGCAGATTATCAATTCGACTGTTTTGATGATTCTTATTTTAATTGGTAGGTTACATACTTCAGAGGTGGTCCCATATAAATTTTATCATCATTGATTTAGCGCTTTTTAAAAAAATCAGCAAAAATAAAACATATTAGTAGTTTATGTGACTGCTACATAATGCCTAATTATGTACAGTTTCATACACTAGTTTATCTACACACATATCATAAGCTCTCTTTAATGTGTTCAGGAACCGCATGTTTGACCGGCATGGTGGCATTGATAATTCCTTTGCGCTTGTTTAGCTTGTATAGTAGTACCAACTTCACCAACAAAGTAGGGGCGGCACGCAGGCGGGCGTCGGCATTCGAAATTTGAATGTCATAATGTGTAGAAAAATTACACATTATGGTCATAATGGGTAATTTTTCAGATAAGAAATGAGTTTGTACTAAGTAGTTTAACATTGTGCTGATCGTAATGTGCGGTTTTTGTACGCAGTAAAGAGGGTTTATGATATGTGTGTAGATAAATACATAAATAGATGACGTTTTGGTTTGTGGTTCCGTGCAGCAAAAGTTTTGATGAGGACTTTTCATGTGCACAGACTTCATTCGCATCCCCCCCCCCCCCGGGAGGGGAGGGGAGGAAATAGGGCTTGTACTTGAAGTCGGTGTTTTAAGTTTAAGTTTTAATTTCTTAGTTTGCGTTGTAATTTGTGAATGTATGATGTGCAATCATATAAATTTAAACTCTCTGTGGATAATTTATAACATTGTTTTCCAATTTTAATTGGCAGTAACGGACGAAATGTTGAAGGCTTTTTAAAAAAACGCATTGATTTCAAAACGTTTTTAACAGGGCAGATTATATTAAAATTAAATTCGCAATATCCAACGTTAATTAGATCGAGAAAAAGTTATTATGTTCGAAATATTTAGTTTATTTCATATCATTTTATGTTTTCCTTAATATTCTTCGTCAAAGTCTTCCAAACCTATACCCAAATCTTATTTATTGATTTCTTCGTTTTTAGATTCGTGGTTCTCTTCTTTTTACCCCACTGAGGCGAAGTCCAGAAGGAGGTTTATTATCTTACGCCGTAGACAACACATTTTCTAGGCACCTACCTCGCTGACGTGTACTGTACGGCACGAGTATATTTTCATAACAACAAGGCAGAGACGATGTGTATTGCCTCAATGGCACCTTATCTCAAAAGCTGATTGTAGATGGCGCTGGTGTAGTTGTATCTGACAAAGATGTCAAATTCTATTTACTACTTCTTATAATATAAGGCGTGCTAACCTCATTTGAGGTTAATGTTGCCAGTGTCAAGTGTATTTGAAACATCATGTGACGTGTTTTTGCACCTAACCTCAGATGAATGAAACTCTTTGCCTCCAACTACACCTTCGCCACCGAGCGGGAGCAAAGGCGGGCCTAGGTGCCATCAACAATGTATTAATATTAAATAGCTTCTTAGTCATAATAGTACCACCTAGCCAGAGACGCAGTCACGTACACAAATGTTATACATACAGTCAACCAGCCATTCATATCAATCAAACATCAAATAATAAATTGCTTTAGTTTAAGTAAATTGGGTACATAATTTTGTTTCTGTTTAATGTACCATAGGGCATGACACTATGAAAGTAGCTAAAATAGACAAGCCTAGCTGTAGACACATCCGTGTTTTGTCTGATGTTCCTAACAGCATAAGCCGCAGAACTTAATCTACCAGCTAATTTATCTATGTGGGGTCCCCATTGCAATTTGCTAGCAATGATAATTCCAAGAAACTTCGCTTCATTTACTAATTCCAACGTTAACTCGACAGTTGCTGTCTAATCGTAGAACATGTAAAAACATCTGTTATCATAAATTACTCATATGTACATCCGGCAAACCGCCCTAAAAACTAATTTTAGGCATAAATTACAACAAATTGCTCATCATACCGCCATCTATCGCGAACATGACACAATACCGTAAACAACAAACAGAACGGTCCCGGAATAATGGCGTAACTACATAATAATAATGAATTTCACATCCCACGCCTAGCCCTGAAAACCGTAAATGCAAATTCGGCGGCGCACCCCTGAATACAAAAGGTCGTATCTGACGTAAATCGACTTTCGACCTTACAAACTTGTAATTGTATTTCGCACACGTATTTTAGCAGTGTGTATTCGTTTGTGCGTAAATGGCACGTAGTTAATTTGGAGTTACGACGTTAGAGCCTTATCCGTGGAGTTAGAGGCTTGATCACGGCGTTTGCTTTGATTATTTACGCTCTATTGTGTTATCGTTTACTAACGAAAACTTCAAACTAAGAGCAAGTCATAATTATCGCTACGTATGATATGTCTGACGTACTGCCGTTCCCTAATATTAATAATAATAATAATTGTATATCGCAGGCGTAAGCCCATACAATAAATTACAATACTACCGTAATTAACAGTATCCGTTCGACTCCTTTTTGCATTCTTTCTTGCTGACCGCCCAGTCTTAAATGTATGTAAGAGTGAAAATCAAAGTCGCTCTGATCAAGCGAATTAAAGATGATAGCAATGATGCCCCTAACAATCCCTTAAAATATGTCTGTCGCAGTTAGTTGGTTAAATGAGACACTTTACTATCTCTCAAGACCGTTAATTAAATACCGACGTTTTACCAAATCACTAAAATTTCATCAGACAAGTGAGTGAACGAAACATTTAATGAGTTGTCTAAATGTTCCTAGGCAACAAGACATATACTTTTTTTATGTGTACTTAAGTTTATGTTTTAAGTATTTTTGTTGTTCTTACATATTCAACCTAACAGGAATTATCATTCGTGTTAGGTTGCGAAGCCCCCTTTGTCAAGGGGGCTTCGCTTCGCTCACACCCTTTACCCTTCACCTAAGCTACCGGAATGCTATGCCCTGTTATAAGCTGTGCAAATCAGCTGTAGTCGTGACGCCGCCGTCTTGTTTTCCATCATGCCAGCTTTCGGTAAGACAGATTGTTAAACGTTTTCGACGATGCTTTATTTAAATCAAAATACTAGTGACTTGGTTAAACGTCGGCATTTAATTATCTATATAATATATATATATAATATATATTATTAGTTTCAACCAACTGCGACATGTCTACACATTTATGTATAAAGTATGTTCGATTTCCAATGTAACCCGACACACAGAAGTACTCTAAAACAAGATGCGTTTGTGGTCAGTGAGTCTGATATATTTAGCTCAGTCACTTACTACACAATCCACCCGTTTGTACGTAACTACATAAAGCAAGCCCTCACGTGCCTAAGATGCTATACTCATTTCTATGCAGATAAGAGTGTCACTGAGCTTCTAAAGTCGTGTGCGAAGCAATCAAGAGCTTGGATGAAGCTTTTAGGAAGAGTTTCACCTAAATAGAGTCTACAACAGTGTTAGAGTGCAGAGTGGCTTGGCCGCCCAATGACGGTTACCCATCAAAAGGGTTATTTTCGAGGATGCGGCAACATGTGGGTTAACTTTAGATGGTTTTGATGTTTTTATGTAGACGCCTAGCGTGAATAATTCATCTTATTATACAAAAACCGTTTCCCTATAGGTGGCGGCAGAGGCACAGTTGTGCGCACATTTAGCCAGTTATTTAATACTCTATGTTGGGTGACCGGGGGCTGGCCCTTCACCGCAGCTTCAACAGTTATACATATATATATATAACATCATAGTATAATAGTTTGCTAATAACACGAACATTTTACCTTAATTCATTATATAATAATATACCTTGGACACTATTTACACAAATTGATCTAGCCCCAAACTATAGGATTCCCTGTATCTTGGGTACTAGACAACGATACACATACTTATATATATATAAATATTATACGTAGATAGATAAACGACCATGACTAGGGCACAAGCATCCGTTCTCATCAAACAAATATTTGCCCCCACCGGGACTCGAACCCGGGACCCTTGGTTTCGTAGGCAGGGTCACTGCCGACTCGGCCATTCGGGTTGTCAATTATGACGATTATGACGACTATTATGACGTGACTGTGCCCTATGTTACCATAAGCAGATTGACAGTCTGACAGATTAAGCGTTTAATGACTCTATTACCGTCTAAGAATCCCTACCACATCATTCCGTCGTCGGCCCAATCGAAACTATTTCATCGGCGATTTATAAAAGTTCAATTGCTGACCTTTGCCCCAATAACCCGCGGCCCTATTCCATACATATTGTATGAGGCAGCTCTGCTCTGTGTGTAGCTCAACTTTCGGGAAATTTCGACGGGTCTCTCTGATGTTATGATTAGTAAATTATCAGAAATTATGTTAAGATATACCGTTTCTAGAAACTTTCAGTATTAGCTGTGTAATCTTAGTGACATCATTTTCAATCGACTTCTAAAAGGGCTGGTTCTCAATTCAACTGTTTTTTTTTTTATGTTTGTTAGGCGATTATTCTGTCAATTATGAATCGATTTTGATGATTCTTATTTTGATTGGTAGCTCATAACTTAGAGGTGGTCCGATAATATATAAAAACACTAAATCAATTTTATAAATTTTATGAAATTGATTTAGTGCTTTTTGAAAAAATCAACAATACCAAAAATTATATACAAAGATGATGTTGTTTGGTTCCGTGCAGCAAAAGTTTTGATGAGGACTTTTCATAAACACAGACTTCATTCGCGTCCCGACCCGGGAGGGACAAATAGGGCTTGAACTTGAAGTCGTTTTTTAGGGTTCCGTACCCGAAGGGTTCCAAACGGGACCCTATTACTAAGACTCCGCTGTCCGTCCGTCCGTCCGTCCGTCCGTCTGTCACCAGGCTGTATCTCAAGAACCTAGCTTGCTAGAGAGTTGAAATTTTCACAGATTATGTATTTATGTTGCCGCTATAACAACAAATACTAAAAAACAGGATAAAAGAAATATTTAAGGGGGCTCCCATACAACAATTATTTCAATACCACATACAAACTTATGGATGCACCTGGATACGTACATGGAGTGTGAAAGTAACCGCACCAATAACTTTGTAAACAATATTTTGCTGTGTAAAATTCAAACTATTCACTCCACACCATCGCTTCCATTTAACGGTGGTACGGAACCCTTCGTGCGCGATTTAGACTCGCACTTGACCGGTTTTTTTTAGTTTTTACCTTAGTGAATTAGTTATAGCTTATGTTTCAACGATCGCCAAAAACGCACCTATTTGACTAACCAATAAATTCCGAAACGACCGCCAGAATTAGTAAACGATCACCAAATTGTGTTTGCATACATGATCACAAACTTCTTTTTATGTTTTGTGTACTTAAGTTTATGTTTTAAGTATTTTTTGTTGTTTTTGTTGTTCTGGTTGTCATGGCAATGTCCATTCAAACTCGTTAGCGGTCTGATATGTTTACTTCAATACTTTTACGAAAATACTTTTTTCCTCTTGGCCATTCACAAAAATTGCTTTTAATTTAAATAATTTTTAGAACTCTCCAAAAAGGGTATAAGAGCGGAACATTTCTGAAATTCTGGAGTCTCACTTCAGCTTTTAAGCAAGAAGCATCACCTAAAGGCCTTATCCCGGGGCCGCACTGCCCCGGGATCCTGCGAGCCTCTGCTACTACGCCTCCTGTCTTGGCGTGCCTCTACCCTGGCCGGCGCTTCGTGGGTCTCCACTTCAACTGCCGTTCTCTACTTCACCTGCCCGTCGGTGACTTCAGGCCGACACGTTGCGGGCCTCTATCCTGGCCGGCGCATCGCTACCAGGGCCACCACTTCTGCTGCCCGTCGGTGTCTCCAGGGCACTGATGACCGATTGGCCGCCGGCCACGCTCTCTAACTGCAACTCCTACGTCGCCCACCAGTGCCTCCACTGACCGGTTTGCCAGACGTCTACTGCTTCATCGGCCTCCTACTCTCCGTGTCCTCCGCTTCCTTTTTTTTATCTGGATATCTGTATTTTTATAAAAACCTGTCTCACTTCATCCACCCTCATCTTCCTATCATTTTTTTCTAAATAGTCACTGTAAATACCCATAATAAACTGTCATTTCTAAATTTTATCCTGGTTGTTTTTTGTTAGGTTCTGGTAGGTTCTTGTCGCTACACGACAGATGTTGGGGTACCTTTTCTCTATGTGGCATTGCCTTGGCACACCCTGCATAATAGTATTTTGGTATTTATGTTTAGGATGTATATTATATTTATATTGGCACACGTATATTTAGTTAATTGTTGTACTGTACACAAAGGTCTGCAACTGCTCAGCAATCAACCTCTCTCTCATCGGAACTTATTTTGCTGGAAGTGATATGCTATTAGAGATAAGATCTCCTTTGTATGTACTTCTTGCTGGAAGTGATATGCTATTAGAGATAAGATCTCCTTTGTATGTACTTCTTGCTGGAAGTGATATGCTATTAGAGATAAGATCTCCTTTGTATGTACTTCTTGCTGGAAGTGATATGCTATTAGAGATAAGATCTCCTTTGTATGTACTTCTTGCTGGAAGTGATATGCTATTAGAGATAAGATCTCCTTTGTATGTACTTCTTGCTGGAAGTGATATGCTATTAGAGATAAGATCTCCTTTGTATGTACTTCTTGCTGGAAGTGATATGCTATTAGAGATAAGATCTCCTTTGTATGTACTTCTTGCTGGAAGTGATATGCTATTAGAGATAAGATCTCCTTTGTATGTACTTCTTGCTGGAAGTGATATGCTATTAGAGATAAGATCTCCTTTGTATGTACTTCTTGCTGGAAGTGATATGCTATTAGAGATAAGATCTCCTTTGTATGTACTTCTTGCTGGAAGTGATATGCTATTAGAGATAAGATCTCCTTTGTATGTACTTCTTGCTGGAAGTGATATGCTATTAGAGATAAGATCTCCTTTGTATGTACTTCTTGCTTTTTTACCCGTTATTTGTGTGCAATAAAATGAATTATGAAATCAAGACTACTGTTACTATTAATATTAAATGTTTTTCGGACCTAAATCCATTCTTTATCTCAAAAGCTTCATTTAAACGGTAAGTTACACTTGCACTGTTGGGGGAACCTCAGGTAGCCCCATTTCAAGTCGTCACTGGAATCTGCCCCATGTTCGCCTTCCCCATAACCCAACCCAAATAGAACTACTATGCCCCAGCCACACACGATCACATTCTTTTAACATTGATCTTTTAGTCCAGTTATCTATTTAACCGTCACTCAATCAACGTAAACTGTATTATGTACTTGTGAAATCCGTGATTGGCCTCATTCTCAGTTTACACTTTCGATTACCTTTAAGAATGGATGTTTTATTTTTGTATCATGCAACGCTGTGGGGTTTGTGTTCATAAATAAATTACAAGTCGAATATGCAACATAACTTGAGTATTATAGTTCTTAAATGTCTGAATCCTGTCTTTCGGATGTCGGGGTTTTGATTCTCTTCACTATTCACGTTATACAACCTTTTAGGACATTAGTTAAGAGAACAAACAATTAGCAGGTGACAAATAGAATACATATATACATAATGCACTGTAATCCTCTCAGTAGCAATAGAATAAATAAACTTGAATATACATCTCTCGCTGCGTTTTTGTTGCGGTCTTATCTCTAGCCCCGAGGGACTAAAGTTCTACAGTATTAGTGTTTAGAATAGACACTGTAAGTAATTGAGTATCACAAGCTGTCGTGTGTCACTTCTGTCCGCTCGCACGGAAAGGGAAACAAAGTATAAAAGAGCGAGGGAAACAGATGTGTCACGCTGTACAAGTGAGCCGTAATCCGGGCTGATGAATGTTTTGTTAGAACCGGTGCGAATCTGAACCTTTTGCTGTTGTTAGTTCTAGCTTCATATTGCATGTGCTTTCTTGCTGTTGTTTCTTCATGAAGCTAGTATTATACAGTATATATATATATATATATATAAGTAGGTATACTAAAAAACGTGGAGCTATGTATACAAAGTCAGATTAAAAGGCTAGGATGATATGCACAGAGCACAAAGCTAAGCACAGACCAAGGCCGTGTCGACTCAAAAATGGGAGGCCCTTTTTCAACAGTGGGACACAATATCGGTTGTATACAATACATACATAGGTAGGTACAGGGGATATGCAATGTTAAACAATGGCTAGTATTTAATCGCACATCAAAAATACTGATTTGCACAGCAAAAAAGATCAACAAAAACACTTTTTATGTTTTAAATATTTTATGTGTACTTAAGTTTACGTTTTAAGTATTTTTTGTTGTTCTTACATGTTCAACCTAACACGAAGGATAAAGGGGGCTCCGCTTCGCTCACCCCCTTTACCCTTCACCTAAGCTACCGCAGCATTTTGCCCTGATATTTGCTGTGCAAATCAGTATTTTGGATGTGCAGTTTAATATTTCCCTCAAACAAACAAACATTTCATTAAATTTGGGAGTTTTTTTTTATTCATACGAGTTTATGAAAACTCACAAAAAATATTCTATTGAAACAAATAGCTGAAAAGGCTGAAATATGTACAACTAACGCAGTTAGTTACAACGATTTTGTGCATTGAATACGAACGTTCCCTGAATGCTTCATCGGAATAAAAAAGCAACACGTTTATTCGTTAGCTCTCCTCTATTGACCAACAGAGTAGCCTGATGTATAATATACCGCTGGAGTTAGCGCAGCTGCTATAAAATTGATAGATGTCATTTTACGGGGATTTTTAGGTTTCATTTTGCATATTTTCTGCGAGCTGTACCGCTGGGAAAAGCTTTGTGGGCACTCCGTGTAATCTGCCCAAATGGATGGATGTTTACAGTGCTTGCGGCTGTGGCGTGTGTGGGGTACTTGTCACAGATTAATTTAAAAGAATATATCTGGCCGAATGCACAGACTGCTGCTCAAATAAACTGCTGCTTAAATGTCAAACAACGGTGTCTTTGCCCGACCGAGGTGTTGGCTGTGCATAGCTGAGACCCGCTGAGACCCGCGCAATCATGTTTTATCTGACATGGCAAGAGTTTTTTATACATGCGCAACTAACAATATCTATATATCTAACTAACACGAAGGCTTCACCACATATATAATCTAACCTACCAGTATATTTATCCCTGAGTCTTCATCTGTTTATAACCGACGTACATACGAATCCGATTCAGGCATTCGGCTTCCCCAACAATAACCATAATCTGCCGAATCGTGTGAATCACAATCCCCGACTTTCTCAGCACTAGTGGGAAATACAAAGCAGAATAGGTTTACCTTTTATTACAAATTATTTGAAAGATTGTCTGGAAATCAAAGTTTACTTTTTAGTACTAAATACAAAGTAATAAATAAATAAAAATCGGTCAAGTGCGAGTCTAAATCGCGCACGAAGGGTTCCGTACCACCGTTCAATGGAAGCGATGGTGTGGAGTGAATAGTTTGGATTTTACACAGCAAAATATGGTTTACAAAGTTATTGGTGCGGTTACTTTCACACTCCATGTACGTAACCAGGTGCATCCATAAGTTTGTATGTGGTATTGTTGTATGGGAGCCCCCTTAAATATTTATTTTATCCTGTTTTTTAGTATTTGTTGTTATAGCGGCAACAGAAATACATAATCTGTGAAAATTTCAACTCTCTAGCTAGCTAGGTTCTTGAGATACAGCCTGGTGACAGACGGACGGACGGACGGACGGACGGACAGCGAAGTTTTAGTAATAGGGTCCCGTTTGGAACCCTTCGGGTACGGAACCCTAAAAAAGTATGAACGAACTGGGGAGGAACGTACTGATGATAATATAGCACAGTATAAGATCTAAGCTTCTATGTCATCCTGCTTAGTTATAAAATCGGGCGCACGCTCAAGAGGGTTGTTAATTGTTAAACTCCGGGGCGATGGCCGCTTGCGTGTAAAAATGCAAGACTTGCAACATTGTGATAAACGAGTTAGTTGCGTTTGTGCAAAATAAAATGGATGTTATGATTGAGGAAAGTTTAGTGCAAATTTGTGCAACGGCTTTTTCCGATGATGAAATCGAGAATATCAAAATCCTTCTGTTTGAGTCGGTTTCAAACCAGAAAACTACTCGAAGACGTGATGGGAAGACTCAACGCAACCTGGACGAGCCTCTTTAGGGAAACGAACCCCGAAGAAATGCCGACCTTCGTGGCAAGGGACCTTGCAAAACTACCCCCGGTCACTTTTCACCATGTAGACGTCACTAGGCTTCATAAAGACATTAAAATACATTATGTTGATACAAAGGGAGCTTGGTGACAAGCAGCGAAATAAGCAGTGGCGGCGGAGACGGAGTATGTCACTATTCACCAATTTGATATTCACCAATTTGATATTCACCAATTTGATATTCACCAATTTGATATTCACCAATTTGATATTCACCAATTTGATATTCACCAATTTGATATTCACCAATTTGAACAACTGAAATCCGAACTGAACGAGATCAAATCAAATCAAAATCAAATCAAAAATCATTTATTTCCATAGGATGTTGTTACATCACTTAGATCCGTCATTACATTTTTTTGGGTGAGTTCACTAACCCAATGGCGGAATCTGTGGAGAAGAGCTCACCGAAGAAACTCCACAGTCGTCGCATCTTTTGCGTTTCCTTTTTTAAATAAAATATTGTCAAATTACAAAATGAATGCTAATTATATATCGAAACAGCCTGTTACTCAAACAATCTATTCCCATGGACATCTGTCCTCTAAGTAATCAGATATCCTGTAGTAACCTTTTTTACCCTCTTTTTACTTTCGTACCCTCACACGACAACGTTTAAACAACGGGATTCTGCGAGCCTTCAAACTCCCTCAAACCTTCAAGCAATCCTTCAAACAACGGGATCCTGCGAGCCTTCAAACTCCCTCAAACCTTCAAGCAATCCTTCAAAACAACGGGATTCTGCGAGCCGTGCCTACGACGCGATCCTACGAGCCGTCCCTACAAAAGGGATCCTGCGAGCACGACGCGATCCTGCGAGCCGTCCCTACAAAAGGGATCCTGCGAGCCGTAACTACAAATACGCCCGCTACCGTTCCTGCAACGACGATTTCAACAACATCTACAACAACAAATACACCTGCATCCTGCTTCATCGGTCTCCTACTTCCTTCTTTCTATCCAGACATCTGTATTTTATAAAACCTGTTTCACCTCATTCATCTTCATCTTCCTTTCATTTTTTTAAATTAATTCATTGTAAATAGCCCTAATAAATTGTCATTTCTAAATTTTATTCTGGTTGTTTTCTGTTAGGTTCTGGTTAGGTTCGTCAAAATCAAAATCAAAATCAAAAATCATTTATTTCCATAGGATGTTGTTACATCACTTAGATCCGTCATTACATTTTTTTGGGTGAGTTCACTAACCCAATGGCGGAATCTGTGGAGAAGAGCTCACCGAAGAAACTCCACAGTCGTCGCATCTTTTGCGTTTCCTTTTTTAAATAAAATATTGTCAAATTACAAAATGAATGCTAATTATATATCGAAACAGCCTGTTACTCAAACAATCTATTCCCATGGACATCTGTCCTCTAAGTAATCAGATATCCTATAGTAACCTTTTTTATACAATTTCTGTTTTATTATTAATTTATGTTTGTCTAAAGGTAAGTTTTTAATATCAGTAGGGACCTTATTGTAATAGCGTATACAATTGCCTTTAAAAGAATTACTAATTTTATGTAGTCGGCTTACATAAGCAACTAGACAGATGAAACAACAGTCCTTATGTTAATAAGAAAAGAGGCACATTCTGCCTGGAATACAGCTACCAAAACAATTATGGCCCTATGGGATTCCTTACCGTGTCTGAAACTCATGAACATCATGCATCGTCAATATCCTCATCATCACCAGTAGGCCACAGGTAGCCCAAGGGAGACATCACCTTCGCGAATGACTGAGGCGCGTGTGTAAATCTGAAATAAATAAATGTTATTATTGGGTATATAAAAACAGTATAGGATCAAAGCTTCTCTCCCATCCTGCTTAGTTAAAAAGTCTAATCAGCGGCAATTTGAGCAACTATTGTATAATAATGTAACTATTAACCAATCAGCGACATGATCGACGTCTTCCATGATGCATCCACTAAAATAAAGACCTTGATCCTGAATAAGTAATCATGCTCTTGTTACTGGTACTCGTTTCATTCATATTTTATTGGCCTGTCTCTCAATATAATTTATGTTCCTTATACTAATAGTACACTAATGAATCTTACAATAGCACTTATATCATAGTTTATATAAGTATTCAAGTCCTTTGTTTCCCAATTGTATGTTGTGTTTAGATTAAAGTAGCTTGTGTACCTAGCATTGTTTTATTAAGCATATATCTATATGTACCTAATTGTTTATGTCTTGCACAAACTGTTAGTAAGCCTAATAAATAAAATAAAATAACTATTAAATAAGCAAAGTATAAGATCTAATCGGCGGCAATTTGAGCAACAATTGTATAATAAAGTAACTATTAATACATATAAAAAGCACAGTATAAGATCAACGCTTCTATCTCATCCTGCTTAGTTAAAAAGTCTAATCAGCGGCAATTTGAGCAACTATTGTTTAATAAAGTAACTATTAAATAAGCACAGTATAATATCTAAGCTTCTATGTCATCCTGCTTAGTTATAAAGTCGAATCAGCGTCAATTTGAGCAACTATTGTATAATAAGGTAACTATTAAATAAGCACAGTAAAAGATCTAAGCTTCTATGTCATCCTGCTTAGTTATAAAGTCTAATCGGCGGCAATTTGAGCAACTATTGTATAATAAGGTATCTATTAAATATCTCTTTCGATTGCGGAACACACTTGAACCATCAAAAACACAGTATTGGCATTAACTTAATCTTGATTTGAGACATCTCCCTCTCAGAACAATGTGTCGCAATTTCCCACACTCAGTATCTCTTGTGAAACATGGAAAAGGCTTCCGAGTATCATAAATAAATAAATATTACCGGACAATTTTGCTCAAATCGAACTAGGCGTATAGAAAGCTCAACAAGGCTTGTGTTATGGGTACTAGATGAATATTCATACAAATAAATACTTATGTTAATCCATAGAAAACATCCAATACTAAGAAACAAATAACATGCTCAAATATTTGCTTTTACTGGGATTCGAACCCAGGACCGTCAGCTTCGTAGGCAGGGTCACTAACCGCTAGGCTAAACCCATCATTGTCATCATTGTGTTCGATGTAGTGCGTGTGTGTGTGTGTGTGTTTGTGTGTGTGTGTGTTTGTGTGTGTGTGTGTGTGTGTGTGTGTGTGTAAACTACCTATATAAATGCCACAACATAGCGTCACGCCATTTACCATATGTCGTGTTCCCACGTTTAGCCAGTTATTCAAAACTCCGTTTAACGCGAAGGGGGCTAGCCCATCGCCAAACAATGCTAGTGTCCCAATTACCCACAATGGAACCGCGTGCTCATTCAACGGGGAAGAGATGTTATAGAAACATCGGGGAAGGCCTCTGTTGTTGTGGTAGTTGTAGGTAGAGCATGAGATGGCAAGTCATATGTTGTAGGTAGAGCATGAGATGGCAAGTCATATGTTGTAGGTAGAGCATGAGATGGCAAGTCATATGTTGTAGGTAGAGCATGAGATGGCAAGTCATATGTTGTAGGTAGAGCATGAGATGGCAAGTCATATGTTGTAGGTAGAGCATGAGATGGCAAGTCATATGTTGTAGGTAGAGCATGAGATGGCAAGTCATAGGTATGTACGCTTATTTGATAACTTTTGTAAAACGCGATGAGGGTTTTTTTATTGTTGTGTCAATATTTCGGTAATTTGAATCTCATTTTATGTATATGTTGAACGTGTCACATTTTATTATAAAACACTTTATTTGCATATTGTTTTTAAGATTATTCGATCACTTTCTTTAAGCACCCAAAAAGAAACGATGACAGTTGAAAACAGCACTTTAGGAATGATTTCTCTAACACATTCCCTCGCACGGCTACACGCTTGCTTGCGGTGACCTTCACCGGTCATACTGCAGACCCTCGTTCTGCCCCAGTCCACACGAGCGAATCTTCCCGTCGAAACCACTGGAAATAGAAAACTATTCAGAACTACCCTCATCGGCCATGTTGTTTAGAAACGGAAACTATTGTGGAACGGGCCGCTTCCGTATTCAGAACTACCCTCATCGGCCATGTTGTTTAGAAACGGAAACTATTGTGGAACGGAAACTATTGTGGAACGGGCCGCTTCCGTATTTATTTGTTGGCATTGGTTTGGGCTCAAATCAGATATTTTGGTGAAAACTAGATTGAGGGGTCAAAATTAGCCCGAAATGGTTGTTGTGATATATCACGCGGCTAGAGATTTGCCAGTATCTTTCTTGGAGAACATGGTTTGACAGACTGTTTCAGTAATTCGTGGTTTGGTGATGGAAAACATCGTAAATAAATATTCATATATCCGTAGCTGCGGCGAAAACTATTTGATTTCTTGATTTTTAAGTAGTTACCAGGTATAATAAAACCGGTCAAGTGCGAGTCGAACTCGCGTACGAAGGGTTCCATACCACCGTTAGGATTCTACATAGCAAAATGTTGTTTACAAAGTTATTGGTCCGGCTACTATCGCACTCAATGGACGTAACCAGGTGCATTCATAAGTTTGTATGTGGTATTGAAATAATTGTTGTATGGGAGCCACCTAAAATATTTATTTTGTTCTGTTTTTTTAGTATATGTTGTTATAGCGGCAACAGAAATACATCATCTGTGAAAATTTCATCAGTCTAACTATCACGGTTCATGAGATAGGACAGCGGAGGCTTAGTAATAGGGCCCGTTTTTACCCTTTGGGTACGGAATCTTAAAAAACTACTGCTCTATGAACATTCTACACAGTCAAGATTGTAATGACTCGTACAAGAACTGTGATTGATGTTCTCAATCTTCAAATCGTTATTTTTTATAAGTGGTTTGTCAAACTGAAACTTTAACTGAGCCGCCACCGCCAGAGACATTATAAGTTGATATTCTCCCTCAATACTCCTTTGGCTTAGCCGGTATCAAGACATCTTACGCGTCAATCTGTCTTCTTCAAGCCAGGCTGTCACCGCGACAGCTCGCCTTGGTTCGAACCACGACCAATCAATAACCGATTTACTAACAACTGTTGAGTCGACACGCGGTTCTAGTCCCTAAAGTGTATTTCAAAAGATGCATTCTTGTTGTGAGACTTAACTGATATAGATCGCGACGAATTAGCCGACGACGCGCGTCTGACAGCAGAGTATCGATATTTGATGGCAGGCACGCGATAAAAGTGGGCAATTTTGTTGCCATTTTTTATATTACCTTATCATATTGTCGCGTTATCTGTAGATGGCAGTATGATGTAGACTCACGATCAGGTAGCCATCTCAAAGCACGAAATAACAAAGTGGAAAAGGTATTAATGAACTATTATTATGCATTTTGTGCATTGGTGGATTTTATCATCCAAAAACCCGGGCTCGGTTCTAGATTTTTTGGGCAACTCTGATGTTACGCTAACTTCGTAGAAACCAGCTGATCCCGCTAGTAAAATTTCTAGCCTGGAATTGCTTCTACTCCTATTTGTTTTCCGCTTATTGGACCAAGACTCTTCAATTCAAGCATTCTTCAGTTTTCCCTCCACTTTTCACGAGTTTACTTATTTTTATTTTCACAGAGTCATGTCATCTACCCTTGTTACCTTTGACAGGAAAACATCTCAGAATTTCTTTTGAGAAAATATTTACATCCAGACGCCAAATTATTGTCTTTTGTAGCTGCACAGAACACCTCATATTTTACGGTGAAGTGAAACTCGAAATAAGAGATCTGGGTCGTACGTGGGCGGCGGCGGCGGCGGCGGGCGTGGGTTTCACTGAAATTAATTTCTCTTTGAGAGTGTGTGTGGGGGGGGGGGGTGGAGGGGGCAACAATGAGGGCACAAAGGGTTCTTGTGACTTTTGCGCGGAGTTCTTCAAATGATGCGCTGCTTGATTGGTGCTGGGTGCTGAGGCCAACACTATCATGCCTGCGGTATTAGTAAAAAGCTAGTATTTAAGCGCACATCAAAAATACTGATTTGCACAGCAAAAAAGGATCAACAAAAACACGTTTTATGTTTTAAATATTTTACGTGTATTTAAGTTTTTTTTTAAGTATTTTTTGCTGTTCTTACATGTTCAACCTAACACGAAGGATAAAGGGGGCTTCGCTTCGCTCACCCCCTTTACCTTTCACCTAAGCTACCGCAGCATTTTGCCCTGATATTTGCTGTGCAAATCAGTATTTCTGATGTGCTGTTTAATATTTCCCTTAGTAAATAAAAACCTTAAGTGATTAATTCGGCGATTCCCCAGCCACCCCCATACTTCTATCCCAAGCGAATTTGTAACGTCTATATATGAAAATTCCGGCGAAGCGTGTGACCAAATAGGCTAGTTTTATTTTCTTATCTCCAAATAAATAAATCACGCCTATCATTGCAATCATGGTAATGCATACAGGGTGTCCTCTTCGTCACACCCCACAGCTACAACGGAGGTAAACCAGCCCTAGTGCGTCGAATAAGCTTAACGTGACTACAGTGGAAGCGGCGAGCCCCTTGTTCCACAAAACGGAACGCCCTGGCTTAATGTTTGTAACTGTAATATTTAAGTTATGAGTTATTATTGTTGTCTGTTCAAACAGCCGCAGAACTAATCCTACATAATTATCCCTGTAAACCTATGTTCATACGTTTAAGTAAACGTTTGTTTGTAACGTATCAACTTCATTTCAATTAGCCTTTACGCCGCGGAACCCTGAACACCGGGCAAATAACTCCGTCCGGTCAACAATACTGCTTTAATTACGCGAGTTTGTTAATCTCAAACACACGAGTATCCCATTGTTCCACGCGAGCGAGTAAAAGGAACTTAATACGTTTTTGTAAAGCGCCCGCGAATTGTACTCAAATGTGTACAGTGCGAGGTAACTGAAGCTGGTACAGGCTGCTGTACGGTTGGGCTTTAGGGTGATTTGAGATCTGGACTACCTTACCGTGAGGATTTGTTCTAAATAGTGAAATTATCTAGACATTAGTCAGCGAAGACCTCGTGAATTTAAGGAGAGAACTCCCGTATTATCAGTTGCCCTTTGTAAATTGATTATCTCGATTGACGATGCAAAATCTTTGTCAATCAATCAAATCAAACCTTTAAATTGAGATAGTACAATTGAGCGGATAACTCCCCTCCCGTGAACGAGTGCTGCTTGGGGGGGGGGGGACTGGTCCGGTCTGGTTTCTGATAAGTTATGTTCATTACAATGTTTGTTCTTATTTATTTCTTTAGTATTTTATTTTTATTTTGAGACATCGTATTGGCACTTATATTACGATGTTATAACATTGTCATTAGATTAGATTATTTTTAGGATTCCGTATACAAAGGGTAAAAACGGGACCCTATTACTAAGACAATGCTGTCCGTCTGTCTGTCCGTCAGTCAACACGCTGTATCTCATGAACCGTGCTAGTTAGACAGTTGAAATTTTTACAGATGATGGATGTACTGCTATTGCCGCTATAACAACAAATACTAAAAACAGAATAAAATAAATATGCGACGGGGCTCCGATACAACAATTCTTTCAATACCACATACAAACTTATGAATGCACCTGGTTAATAGTCAATAGTCAATAGTCAAAGTACTTTATTACTGTAGATATTTACATATACTTAGCAAACGTCATTTTTGCCTCTTCTCTACATTGGACCACTGTGGGAGAAGAAGGGCGTAGAAACTCCCACAGATTGATTTTTAGATCTCTTTTAAAAATAGGTTGTGCTTAACTAATACAAATATGAAAAATTTAATTGTTATGATTAATAAGCAGGAATAAATAATTACAAAACTATTAACAGCAAGGTCTGTGTTGAGCCAGATTAACCCCATACAGTCTTGTCATTTACGTACATGAAGTGTGAAAGTAGCCGCACCAAGAACTTTGTAAATAAGATTTTGCTATGTAAACACCAAACTATTCACTCCACACTATCCCTACCATTGTACGTTGGTATGGAACCCTTCGTGCGTGAGTTCGACTCCCACCTTTTTATATTGTACATTGTGGCAAAAAAATAAATACGAAAATTGCATCCCCGTAGAGTTTCTCGGTGCTATCTCCGGCAGCTAATAGCGGGCGGCTCGCACCGCACGGTGGCGCGCCAGCAGTCTCCGCTGGTGAGGGCGCGGGACAGTCTCGACGCTCTGTTGGCTGCGGCACCACTGACTGATCTGTTTGGTGATGCATGGAGACATATTGTGCGAGAATGTGTAAGGTTTTGCAAGATGAATATGTGACTGTATTTAATTTGTAATTAGAAATATTTAAATTGAAGTTTAATTTTATAGCTGACATTTAGAATTAATTGATTGTGTTTAAATTGTCTTATTTGTAATTTGAATTATTGTAATTAGAATTTAAAATTTTGTTGACATACTGATTGAAGTGAAATGAATAATTTCTAATTAAATCTCTTTTTATATATTTTATCAATGGTATCTTGTTCGGTATGTGTACAACGCATTATAATTATTTCTGTAATGTTGTAATTACGAAATTTGACAATTAAAGAAATAAATACTATAATCAGTCAGTTACTCAATATCATAGTTGATCATATTTGATTTATTTTTCTCCAAGTGTGTTATAAGTGTTTGAATTGTAAAAGTGCATTATTTTTGCCTATTTGCAATAAAATATTTGGGTTTGATTTTGAGGACGGAATACTATAGACAATGCCTATCCGTATAATCAGTATCCAAAAGGTTAAACAGTTGATTCCGGATGTAACCAGTTAAATCCCCTTGTGGCCAGTACAGGTACAGTGCAGGCCCGCACTGAGAACAATACCTACTGGCACACACACACAGCTCACCGGATCAACGAATGTGAATAAAAGATTTTGTTGACTAGGTTAATTGAAATACACTTAGTGCGACTACTTCGAACGCGAGTAAACACTACTCTCTGAATAACTCTGTTAGTTGCCTATTACTACTAAAAATCAACTTGGATAGGTACTCGCTATTTTAATTTATCACCTATGTTGTGCATGCTAGAATTAATTGTTTTTAACTTCATTTAAATGTATAATTATGAGATAACTCTAAAGTACATTAAGCGAAAGAGACTTTCCCACGACATAGGGTATGCTAGTGTGGGGCCTAGAGACTCTGTAAAAAGTTGTTTTTATTGTTATTCTAACTTTGACAAATTCATATGAAACCTCCGAGAAGATGTCTTAACTCGCGTACTATCTGCCGGAGTGCCGGGCCTAACCTACAGTTGGTGTCATTCCATTACAAGATAGATACAGGACGCCCTACGTGGCGCTGCGGTAGGGCTCTCTCTACCATGGCTGGGGATGAAGAGAAAAAACAGGTTTTGGATGTTTATATGTGTGTGTTGTCGCTGTTTCTGGTTCCTACGACACAGTGCCTGTATATAAATGCTTATGTTTATGTTATATTTGTGTTTAAGATGAAACGTAGAGACAGCGAAGTTGAGCAGTTATTCTGCGTTGCAGTCTTGTGAAATGCCTCGGTGAAATCTGTCTTAATTACTTACTTAATACGGTATTTGACAAGATAGTCCAACAAATCTAGAAACGTGTCGCAAGCTCAATCTATTACAATAAAAACGTTTGATAATATCAGAACTGTTTGTTTTCGGCAGTTGTATTTTGTAAACTCAATTTTGCTAGTATTTCATAGAGCTCGTGAACAAAATTACTGTTTTGACAGTTCCTAAAAAGTATATATTTTGACTAGCAGTCAAATAGCGTATTTAAACAGTAACAGAGCGTCACGTATTTTCCCCTACGGGGTGGCGGAGGCACAATTGTGCCCATCTGCTTTTCATAATAGTATAATATAAAATCAAAATATTGCGTGAAAACGTTTATACGAAAAAAATACTTGGCTAGCACATCTCTAACAAGATATTTATTGCAGCAATCGTTGGATGGACAGGATATACTTAACTACTATTGCTATGATTTACGGTGTAAAGTTGTAACTTGATGCTTGCAAATGGGACACTATTCGTTAGTTGGTAATAAAACGGTAATAAACTAATTACTAATCCAAACTACAGTTTTAATTCTGCATCCAATTAAGTTGAAGTGAAATTCTATTATTTTGCAATCCACTGCTTTGCCGTTTTATAAAAGCTTCAGCAAACTCACTTTCAGACGCTCGCCGAGAAATAGCTTCCGCAAAGCTCTGAGTATTTAGAAACTTTCGAGAACTTTCAACCGAGTGTTTCGGATATTATCCACTGTGGCGATTCCAAACAAAATTCGAAACAAATTGGAAGTTATTTATATTTTCCCGCTAATTAAAAGGTAAACTGGAATATAATGATATCGCACTCCAATAGCGTACGTGGAAATGGATCCGCACGTTTGTTCGAAACTAACTTTTACATTGTACAAGTAAAGCTTTCAAGATTTTTATTGAAATACCATTTTGCATGAAAATAGGTAATCTGAGACCGAATTAAGAGGCGTCACAACTAAAATAACACAAAACTAGTTTAACAGATGAAGCTTTGAAAATCGGGCAACAGTTACACTCTCTCAATTAAGATCGTTAGTTAGTTAGTTTTGACGCCTTTAGAATCAGTTCAGTGATAGTTGCAAACGGAGGGAATTCCACGAAAAAATCTATAGAGTCGTTAGAATGAGTATCAGTGGTAGTTGCAAACGGAAGAAAAGTCTCTGGAATTCAATCTCTCAATCTTCGGATAGTCACAGCTGTTACTCATATTTGCGCCATGTATTCAGCGAATTATTTCGAATTGAAACACAATCGACGTATGAATGTATGTTTTCGGGACTACGACAGCGAAGATTTTTATGCGCATTATCAGTTTTGGAGTACCTACTTCTATGTTGCAATACGTTGTAGTGTTATGCTACTTACATGCTATTCTTGCTTTTCATGCTTTCATGATTTTCAGCTGGATGCTTGCTGAGCTGTACAGTCTGATATTTGGTATCACCTTTATTTTCATAGGACCCTGTAACGTTTTAAAGCATAGGAACACATTAACAAATCATTTTCGTTTTGTATTTTCGCACTATCAGCACTTCTAAATCGATAGCGAAGGGGTTTACCTTTGGTGACCTTGTATTTGGCTTTCTCCGAAACTCTGCAATCTCGGGCTTTGTGCGCGCTGGTGCGCTACCTTTTTATATTCATTGTTACTTTATTTACTTCATGGTTTTCTTGTGGTTTTCCGTATTACGAGCCTGAAACCAAACTTTGACATTTGTTGACGTCTTTGTTTATCTGGTTGTCATGGCAATGTCCATTCAAACTCGTTAGCGGTCTGATATGTTTGCTTCAATACTTTTACAAAAATACTTTTTCTGTCTTGGCCACTCACAAAAATTACGTTTAATTTAAATAATTTTTAGAACTCTCCAAAAAGGGTATAAAAGCGGAACATTTCTGAAATTCTGGAGTCTCACGTCAGCTTCTGAACTAGAAGTACCACTTAAAGGCCTTATCCCGGGGTCGCACTACCCCGGGATCCTGCGAGCCTTCAAACTCCCTCAAACCTTCAAACAATCCTTCAAACAACGGGATCCTGCGAGCCTTCAAACTCCCTCAAACCTTCAAGCAATCCTTCAAACAACGGGATTCTGCGAGCCTTCAAACTCCCTCAAACCTTCAAGCAATCCTTCAAACAACGGGATCCTGCGAGCCTTCAAACTCCCTCAAACCTTCAAGCAATCCTTCAAACAACGTGATTCTGCGAGCCTTCAAACTCCCTCAAACCTTCAAGCAATCCTTCAAACAACGGGATCCTGCGAGCCTTCAAACTCCCTCAAACCTTCAAGCAATCCTTCAAACAACGGGATCCTGCGAGCCTTCAAACTCCCTCAAACCTTCAAGCAATCCTTCAAACAACGGGATTCTGCGAGCCTTCAAACTCCCTCAAACCTTCAAGCAATCCTTCAAACAACGGGATCCTGCGAGCCTTCAAACTCCCTCAAACCTTCAAGCAATCCTTCAAACAACGGGATCCTGCGAGCCTTCAAACTCCCTCAAACCTTCAAGCAATCCTTCAAACAACGGGATCCTGCGAGCCTTCAAACTCCCTCAAACCTTCAAGCAATCCTTCAAACAACGGGATTCTGCGAGCCTTCAAACTCCCTCAAACCTTCAAGCAATCCTTCAAACAACGGGATCCTGCGAGCCTTCAAACTCCCTCAAACCTTCAAGCAATCCTTCAAAACAACGGGATTCTGCGAGCCGTGCCTACGACGCGATCCTACGAGCCGTCCCTACAAAAGGGATCCTGCGAGCACGACGCGATCCTGCGAGCCGTCCCTACAAAAGGGATCCTGCGAGCCGTAACTACAAATACGCCCGCTACCGTTCCTGCAACGACGATTTCAACAACATCTACAACAACAAATACACCTGCATCCTGCTTCATCGGTCTCCTACTTCCTTCTTTCTATCCAGACATCTGTATTTTATAAAACCTGTTTCACCTCATTCATCTTCATCTTCCTTTCATTTTTTTAAATTAATTCATTGTAAATAGCCCTAATAAATTGTCATTTCTAAATTTTATTCTGGTTGTTTTCTGTTAGGTTCTGGTTAGGTTCGTCAAAATCAAAATCAAAATCAAAAATCATTTATTTCCATAGGATGTTGTTACATCACTTAGATCCGTCATTACATTTTTTTGGGTGAGTTCACTAACCCAATGGCGGAATCTGTGGAGAAGAGCTCACCGAAGAAACTCCACAGTCGTCGCATCTTTTGCGTTTCCTTTTTTAAATAAAATATTGTCAAATTACAAAATGAATGCTAATTATATATCGAAACAGCCTGTTACTCAAACAATCTATTCCCATGGACATCTGTCCTCTAAGTAATCAGATATCCTGTAGTAACCTTTTTTACCCTCTTTTTACTTTCGTACCCTCACACGACAACGTTTAGTGGAATTAGATCCCTGGGAAATGAATGCACTTTTGTTTCGGGTATTCAAACGTATAAATAACCGTAAATCATACTTTTGCTTGAAAAAAGTACTGATTTTGCCTGTATAACTTCGCGACAAACTGAGCGCGACTAGAAATATTGCTTTTGTCCGACAAAATTACTGAATTGCTCGACTACAAATTGAAAACAGCTTGATAACCTCAATTCCAGCAACATGAAATAAAAACCGGTCAAGTGCGAATCTAAATCGCGCACGAAGGGTTCCGTACCACCGTTCAATGGAAGCGATGGTGTGGAGTGAATAGTTTGGATTTTACACAGCAAAATATTGTTTACAAAGTTATTAGTGCGGTTACTTTCACACTCCATGTACGTAACCAGGTGCATCCATAAGTTTGTATGTGGTATTGTTGTATGGGAGCCCCCTTAAATATTTATTTTATCCTGGTTTTTATTAATTGTTGTTATAGCGGCAACAAAAATACATAATCTGTGAAAATTTCAACTCTCTAGCTAGCTAGGTTCTTGAGATACAGCCTGGTGACAGACGGACGGACGGACGGACGGACAGCGAAGTCTTAGTAATAGGGTCCCGTTTGGAACCCTTCGGGTACGGAACCCTAAAAAGCGTTAAGAGAGTGTTTCATCAACACAAAGCGCCACTTCGCCCAGCAGTCTTTAAATAGCCAATAAGCGTTGGCTAAACCATACAGTAATTTATTCGCGCAATTTAGTAACTTTTTTCATGGTCATTCGCTCAATCAGTTTTTAATTCTCTCGTTGTATTATTCCTCCTTTGTTTTGTCACTGCTCTCATGCTATTTACACGTACAAAGTATCCGTACAGAGATAACACAAAGGGAGCCGCCTGCTTCATGACATACTGTTACGATCTGGTTATAGAGGTCGTGATTGTGTACAGTGAGTGCCTCACTCATCGTACCCTCTCTGCACGGAGTTTGTAACTTACTCCCCCCTGCCCCCTGCCCCTCCTGCGGCATATGGACTCCACCGTACAGCATTGGGGTAATTTGAACTGTTCGTGACTACATTGAGATCCTCTGATTAGATGCAGTCCCTGTTGTTATCTTTATCGGTTAATTAATTTCGTGTTATTTGAACGATATTGGTCGTTCTGATTCCAATTCGTTTAACACGTTTTATTGTTTGTCTAAGTTTATATTAAAATGTTATTCAACTTTTTGCTGATATCGAAAACAAATAAAATAAACATTGATATAAACAATGACGCGTATTATTTTGCTCATGTCCTTAATGATGCTCATATTCTCAGACTTTCAATAATTATTTATTTATCAAACAACAAATGTATTTTATGAAAGGTGATTTAATTATTTATATCCTGTATATTTTTGGCTTAACTACCAATAAATTCGAAATGACTGCCAGAATTAGTAAATGATCACCAAATTGTGTTTGGATAAATGATCACCAAGATCACCAAGACGACCCGAATGGCCGAGTCAGCAGTGACCCTGCCTACGAAGCCAAGGGTCGGTCCCGGGTTCGAGTCCCGGTGGGGGCAAATATTTGTTTGATGAGAACGGATGTTTGTACCCTAGTCAAGGTTGTTTATCTATCTAAGTATAATATTTATCTATATTAGTATATGTATCGTTGTCTAGTACCCAAGATACAGGGAATCCTAGTTTGGGTCTAGATCAATGTGTGTAAATAGTGTCCAAGGTATTATTATTATTATATAAAAAAATCTTCTTTTTATGTTTTAAGTATTTTTTGTAGGTTTGTAGAATAATCCCTGTAGAAATGAGGTCTTTGAGGAGTATGTGTGGAGTGAGATTGAAAGATAGATTGAAGAATGAAGTTATAAGGGAACGCTGTGGATTGAAAGAAGATATAGTGAAAAGGATAGAGAAAGGCCAGCTTAGATGGTTTTGTCATGTTGAAAGGATGAATGAAAGGAGATTGACGAAACAGATTTATACAGCGGGTGTAAAAGGAGCCGTCAGACGGGGACGCCCAAGAAGGTCCTATAAAGATCAAATCGGCGATTTGTTAGTGAAGGAGCAAATACGAAGTACCCGTAACCGGAGAGCTTACATGAAGAGACTTATGGATGTTGAGGAAGCGAGAGATGTATGCCAGGATCGTAGCAGGGAGGTCTTTGGTCTCTGCCTACCCCTCTTCCGGGAAAAAGGCGTGAGCATATGTATGTATTTTTGTTGTTCTTACATGTTCGACCTGACACGAAGGTTAAAGAGGGCTTCGCTTCGCTCACCCCCTTTACCCTTCACCTAAGCTACCGCAGCATTTTGCCCTGATATTTTCTTTTGGTGATCATTTGGTGATCATTTACCCATTTTTGGGTAAGAAAAAAATATTTTGGCGATTATTTTGTTGTCTATATTTTTTTTTATTAAATTCTTATTATTTTATTTGCCTCCATTTCTTTCATATGAAGAATCTAATCCGATAAGACTAATTTGAAAATCTATCCATGTCAAACCATTAAATTGTGAATTGGGACGAGGATTGTTAGGTTAACATGAAGAACAAAAAAATAATGTTTCATGTCGTCGTAGAGTCTTGTCGGAGTAGTGTAATGTATGCATTAGCTCCTATCGCTTCTTTAACGTTGTTACCTACAACAATGGGTTATTCTCAGACAATTGCAGTGGTCTCTTAGGAACGACTCAAGAGAGGGGTACTTCAAAGGGCTCGAAAACTAAAAGGGAGGATATACCGGAGGGACAAATATTTTGACCCATAGCTTCAGATTTCGGACCGTTTGCTACTTTCTTATTTTCTTTCCTCGAGTAATAGTTGCCTTTGTAGGCCTTTTTTGAGGTTTCATACGTGATAGTTCCTGTGAATGGGATATTTTATATTTTACGATGTTGCCGATAGATCTGTTTGCCTTTGAAATTTGTACCATATGACTAATGGATAATAATGAGATATTGGTACAACTAGCTTGTTATAAATGTGCGCGCTTTGGCTGTTAGCTGATAGACTATATTTTGATATTAGAAGAAATAACTAAATTGTATTTAGTAAAGAAATATATGCATATATGTCACCGTAAGACAGTCAAAACCGTTAGTTGATAAACTAACGTGTTTTTTCTCGTTAGTTGGTCAACTATCGACAGATAGTAAACTGTAGCGTACTGCGTACCGTATGAAGCGTTAGATTTGATAAACTAACGGTTTAAACCGTTACATAGTAAACTGGTTTAAAATAGAATTGCAAACGAAATACCAGGGCAAGCACTGCGGTAGCTTAGGTGACGACTAGAGGGGGCGAGCGCAGCGAAGCCCCCGAATAGTCTTCGTATAAGGTTGACATGTAAGAACAAAAGAAACGTAAATCCTAAACCCTGTCGGTCTGGTTTACTATCTGTCGATAGTTGATCAACTGACGCGTTTGTTTATCAACTAATAGTTTTGTCTATCTTACGGTGACATATATATCCCTTTACTAAATAAAATATACTCGTACCTTAAATTAATCAGAGAATATTAAGGGATTACTTAGTTGTGTTCTGCGCGGTCAGGGGACACAGTTTCATAATATCATCGGTGATTTGACCCATGTCAAAAACTTCAGGGCCTAATGAATGAATTAGGTTTGTCCGTTTTAGTAGCAAAATTTCAAACTTGATTATAGGCTGTAGTTCCCGGCAACTGAACTCAATTAGATAGTTATTATTAAATGAATTATCGTACATATTACTATGTAGGTGTATTGCTTTATTTCATAATGTTATGATGTTGTAATGAGCATATGTGGTTAAAACCCCTGCTTTAGCAAGGTTGGCTACGCAAATGGACATGCCTTTATCCATGGTATCATACAGAAAACTGATGAACTTAAAGATGTTGTAATTTTATTAAAGATTTTATTCAACTATATATTAAAGCTGTTCGCGATCTACAAAGCAGTCAGACCTATAAAGTACAGTTAATCTTATAATTTTCTATATATACATAATTTGTTTTAACATTTATTGAATAAAACCTATTAAGAAAGTATTTTTATTTGGATTTTTTTATTGCGACAATAAATACTAACTAAACTAGGTAATGTTTTGGTTTTTGTTGAAGGCTTACATTCGTGTCATTCGGTCGTTGTCCATCATCATCATGTTGTCGTGAACTTTCCTGTTGACGAGCATGTCCTTGTCGAGGATAGTGAAGTCATCGTGCTTCATCACCATGTGGGACACGTCCATCATCTTGCTGAGGTTGGCCATCTCCATCTCCTTATGGAAGATCATCACGTCAACCATCTTCATGTTGTTGGTCCAGAAACGGCTCATGTCGATTTCCCTGTCGAGCGGGAATCCAAGCGGCATCGTGTCAATACAGACGCTCCAGCGACACACCTTGCGCATTTTCATCATATCGACGTCAAGGGTGTTCATCATCATGCCGGTCATGCGCACTGGGGAAATCACCACCATCAGCTGCATCTCCAGACCGCCGCGACGGCCCATAGGAAGCAGGAGGCGGCTGGGGAAGCCGGTGCGGGCGCGGTGCCACCAGGTGTCTCGGATCGTCAGGTGGTCGATGCCCATATTCTCCATGAGAACGCGGTCCCACATCTTCCTTGTCCATGGGCGGTCGCCAATGATGTTATGCATGTCCTTGGAATCACGGACAACGGTGTTCTTCCCGGTGTCGAGTTTCCACATGAAGCTGTCGATCTCAACCATGTCCATGCGCTTGTCGTTGATGTCCATGAGGCGACCCATGCAGTCGTATTTCGGTCCAAGGAAGACTCGGATGACGGAGTCGATGGTCTTGTCGGAGACGATGTCGATGGTCATCTTAAATGGCTGGTGGTTAAGGCGGCGCTGGCGAGCGACAAACATCATGTCGGACCTCTTCTTGGACATTTCAACCTCATCTAGGTAGACCGCGTTGCTGATATCCATGTCGTACTCATCCATGAATGTAACAAGCTTGTCGGTGGTGACGGCTTCGACCTTGACTCCGGGGAAGTCGAGGTCGTCCTTAGTGTACATGGGCAGCATCTTCTTGAACATGACCACATTATCGGTGATGCGTTTCATCAGCTTCCAGAAGACCGGATCGCGGAGGCAGGTCTGCACCATGTCGATGGCGGTCGGGATGTAGGTGTACCTGGAATATACACATCCATCTAGTTAATTCACTGGCTAAGCGTGAGCACAAATGTGCCTCGGCCACGCCGATTGAAGAAGGCGTGCCGCTATTTTAGTTTGATTTTTTTATTTAATGAGTCTGATACTCAATTGATGTTTAATCAAGTGCAATAAACAGTGTAACCTAACTGGAAAATAAAGTTGGTACAAGTTTTTGCAATATTTTCTTCCAGAAATTGGATCCTCATTATATCTCTTCCATTGTCAGAACTGAATGACTAAGTCTAATGGACTTAAAGGATTACTTACTTCTCCATGTTGTACTTATTGTAGGTGATCATCTTCTTGAGAAGGGTCATGAGGTGCATGACCTTAGCGTCGTCGTGCATACCCAGAGTTCCGAGGATCAGTCGGCAGAGGATCTCCATGTCTTCGGCCTTCTTGATCTTTATGATAGTTCCGTCGCGCTGCAGACCAAACATTTGGTTATCAATTGAAAAAAAAGGAGCTGGATGACTTAGAAAAACTAGAAACAAGCCTAGGTCCAATTGGTTTGCAACCTCATTCAGTATTCTGGCATTTCCAAGGTGTAAGGCCCATATAGTGATATGAAATATCTAGTTATTTTCATATAATTTTGTAACATTGAGAGACTGCATGGGATATTATCAAAATATTGAATGTTTGGCTCACCATGACAACACGTCCAGAAATAATAGCATCGCGGATCATCTTCTCGATGTCGTCGATCGTCCTCATGATTTCGAGCTTGTCGTCAGTCATCAGGATCTTGTCGTTCATCCTCACGGGCATCTCTTCTCCATTGTGCATGCGGATCTTCGGCCAGTAGCCGATCTTGAGAGGCTTGTTCAGCATGAGGGGCTTGATCATGCACATCTCGTGGGAGGTGCGCTCGAGACGCATGCGCGCCAGCAGCTGCTGCATACCGTACATCATGATCTCGCCGCGACGCTCCTTGTTTACATTGTATATATCGTCAGTCATCCACATGGGATAATCCATGTTGAAGTAGTACCAGTAAGTATTCAAGTCAATGTCTTCAGTGAAGTAGGCCAGGCGGTCTTCGACAGTCATGGTGTGGCGGACATCCTTACGGGTGTCGATGAAGCACATGTTCTTGTCGGTGACCATGATGTTGTAGTAGTCCATAAGGGTGCGGTCCATCATGCCCTTCTTCATTTTCATCATGTAGGCTTTGTGGATGACATCTGAGTTCACGAAGAAGAAGGGGTAGATTTCATAGGGGGCGGGGAGGATGATGCCGCGGCAGTCCTCGCGGTGCATGACGGCGACGGTCATGGCGTAGACGAACATGCCCTCGTTGATGCGCTCACGCATCCAGCAGGCGGTGCGGATGAAGGTGTCGAAGTCCTTGGCGAAGTAAAGGACGTGGAAGACCTTGATGCACTCCATCATCTGCTTGTGGCTGGTGTGCACAAAGATCTCGCCGCGAGGAAGCATGCCCATCATATACATGTTCATGAACATTTTGACGACGTCGGGTTTCTGGAATAGGGGATGTTGTTAATCGAATCTAAGAATTAAGTAGTGCTTATAGTGTAATGGAATCAATGACATCAACATAGAACTAAACTAGCAAAGTCAATCAATTAATCTATAAAGAATATTATTTTGTCTAAAGATCACGAAGGAATAAATTAGGCGCATTATTGTGCTGTCTGGTCGTTTCTTTCTGGAAGGAATATCAGTCGCACAATAACGTTATATGACTAAATGACTAAAGTCAATTAAAGCAACCCGCAATTAGTCAAAGCGCATGGTCAAGAGCTAAGGCTAGTAGCAATGCTCTGCTGCTGGTTTCTACGTAATGTATTTGTAATCTTTGTGAACTTACCACGAACTTGTCCTTGTGGTCTTCGAGAGTGAATTCGCGTGCACAGTCCTTGATGTCGGTGTACATGGTCGGCTGCATGATATGGTTCAGCAGCCTCATCACTATCAGCTCCTTGGTCTTGATGTCTTTTTCCACTGGAGAGAAATACATTTCGTTACAAAGAGGACTAGACATGACTGTCTTAGCTGAGGCCTTATAAATAGGCCTGATACTACATGAGGAACTGGCCCAAGATATACAGTTTCGGAGAATCTTATCCTGACCCCAAGTTCCACGAAGGAGTAAGTGAAACTAAGGAGGAGGTTATAAAAAGGCAAAATCGTGAAGAAAAGAAGGGACAGTTCGCTTAGGTAAAAAAATTGCAAGCATTTTGGCTAATCTCAGTGAAATACATAAATTTTTCACAAGATGCAAGACTGATCAGTAACCGTCAGAGGGAGATGTGGTTAGAAACATTGGTAAAGTTAATGGAGAGTGTCAGCAATTATGCTGACATCATTAGACCAAGTTTTCAAGCTGATCTGTGCCCAAAGAGTAAAATTGGACTTAACAAATAAGTTTGTTATGCTCATAATCATCAAAACAATGAAAAGAGGTCTTAATTACCTAAGCTGTCCTTTCCAACAAGGAACATCTCCTCCTTGACGACCATGGCGCTCACGGCGGCCACGACGGCAGCTGCTACCAAGATGAACCTCATGATGCACTGGAGACCCACACACACTGATGCTTCCCACCTGTCCACCGGCCCTTTTATACTCCCTTACCGGTACTAAGATACCAAATCGTGTTGTACTATGCGACTCTTTATCGTCTTCTTATCGCTTGTTGTGAATGTGGAGTTCATGCCCTCTTTTCTCGGTCGTCAAGGTTTTATTAATTGGTTTTGTATGATCGATTTATTTGATTTATTGAGTCAGTTAGACGCTTTGAGGGATGATGGAATTTTCTGACTGGGGTCTTTGTGTGGAAGGATGACAAAGGATGAACAAAGGACACGTCTCCGCAATTGCATATATATTCCATTGTCTTGAAATAAAAGTGTCGGCTTAGCTAGTTTATTTCGTGTTTTATTCCCACCCTTTATTACCTACGTACTCCCTAATTACCTATAAGCACTGAAAATGTTTAGTTTACTATGAATATGCATAACCGTGAGTCTATCGTCTATCTTTGCCTCTGCTACCCCATTTAGTAAAAGCTATGCAGAAAATGTATCATTGGTAATGCAAATGCTTATTATTTCAATATTTCAATATTTTTTCCAGATGCGAGGCAAAGATAGAGGCTTTACTCCTACTTAAACCTATATGTAACACAAACGTCCAAATTTCTTATGAAAATCGTCAATTAATCATGTGCCGTCAAAGGACCATTGAGGCGTTAAAAGACGTCGCTTCTTCTGAAACCCTCATTAATTTTAGCAGGAAATTACTGCGCACTCTTAAGTAAAGATTATCTCGACACATCTCCACAGGCTCGAAAATTAAAATACATATTTTGCAGAACGTGTTAAACTTTACGTCTTAAATTTCTTGAAGTAATTTAGCAGAGAGGATACGTACGGGTATCCTTCTCTATTACCTGCCTACTCCTTCGCGTGAATCCGGGTACTTTTATCAAATAAACTTCATGGTTTTGGCCGTTTTTCCATAGGGGGTGGCAGAGGCACGTCCACTTTTACTAATTTATACATAACACACACATCGGTTAACTAAGGTTGGCACGTTCAACACATTTACACGTTGCGCTTGTGCAGTGTCTGTGAATAAGCGCTCGGCGTGGCGTTGCACTGAAAGGGCATCTATAATAGTCAGTCTATCTCTCTCGCGCGCGGTCAAACTTATGAGTATGAAGGAGTCAATTGTCTTTTGATTTTGCTACTGCTTATAAATATAGAGTGATCGTTTTGCATTCGTGTCACATGTCAATCGACGCGCGTAATTGTGATTATTTACCTATTTCAAGGTTAGAAAACATTATTAATTTTTAAACACACTGTATATAATAATAAAAGCATTAGTGTGAGTACTGTGAATGTGCCAGCTTTAGCTAACCTATCTGTACTCGTAATGGCAATGCTTTATTCTAGTAGGAAAATTACGATTAAAGGTGTTTTCACTTTTAATATTCCAACTAGCTTTTTTACTTTGATATCCTTGTACCTTGTTACCGCATTATATTATTTAATATTAATAATAATAATAATAATACCTTGGACACTATTTACACACATTTGGGGCTAGCCCCAAACTAGGATTCCCTGTATCTTGCGTACTAGACAACGATACACATACTTATATAGATAAATATTATACTTAGATAGATAAACAACCATGACTAGGGTACAAACATCCGTTCTCATCAAACAAATATTGCCGCCACCGGGACTCGAACCCGGGACCCTTGGCTTCGTAGGTAGGGTCACTGCCGACTCGGCTTATCGGGTCGTCAAATTTAATTATTAAATTTTTGGGGACCGAGCCCTGCTCGGAGGTGGGTTGGTGCAGTTAGTCGCGCCGACTAGAAAACATCAGACTACACATCACTATCACAGATAGGCTGTTTTAAATTGACTGACTGTCCCATCAGCCCAACATGGAAACAAACTTGTGCAATTGAGTTTGACTCTGTAAAGAATCCGTTAAACAGTTCCGACGCGGTCCGGTAATTAATTGGACCGGAAGTCCGGATATGAACCGCCTCAGGGGTACTGCGGGGGGCAGGGGGAGTGGGGAGAGGGGGGGGGGGGGTATCCGGATATTGAGGCTTCTCGTCTAAGTATACTAAACAAATAGGGAAGGGAATTCAGATTGTTTTAGTTTTGAATGAAAGGTCTGATCCCTGTTTCGGTATAGTAATAATAATAATTATAATAATAAAGTTTATTCAATAAAAACGGTAATCACAAGAAATAAATAATACGTGACTTAATTATAACAGAGGTAAAAGTAAGAATAGTCATTATACTAATTATACGTAATAGATGCGTGCAACACACGATAGAAACCATAACCCAAAAACTTAACTTTACAAATACGTATAAACATTATGAAAACAAACACATAACCAACACATAAATAAGCATGTATGTACCAATATGGGAGCCTTTAATACAGTAGGATATATAATTGTGTCCAGAAGAAGCGAAACGAAACATCCTCTACACGATCAATAGTTATTTGTTCCTTATAGTAAGATACAGGGAAAGATACAGGGACGCAGAAGACCCGGTCGCCGACGTACTTCCTGGCTTAAAAACCTCCGAGAATGGTTCAGGATGAGCACAACATCCTTATTCCGGAAGGCAGTACCTCGTGTGCAGATTGCCGTATCGATCGCCGACCTCCGATAGGAGATGGCACCAGAAGAAGAAGAGGTTAGAAACAGAATGAGTGCCGGACCGTCGTGCATAGCTTATCATTTAGTATGGAGGCAGGCCCAGCTCATTCAGTTTTTAGGGTTCCGTACCCGAAGGGTTCCAAACGGGACCCTATTACTAAGACTCCGCTGTCCGTCCGTCCGTCCGTCCGTCCGTCTGTCACCAGGCTGTATCTCAAGAACCTAGCTAGCTAGAGAGTTGAAATTTTCACAGATTATGTATTTATGTTGCCGCTATAACAACAAATACTAACAGGATAAAAGAAATATTTAAGGGGGCTCCCATACAACAATTCTTTGAATACCACATACAAACTTATGTATGCACCTGGTTACGTACATGGAGTGTGAAAGTAACCGCACCAATAACTTTGTAAACAATATTTTGCTGTGTAAAATCCAAACTATTCACTCCACACCATCGCTTCCATTGAACGGTGGTACGGAACCCTTCGTGCGCGATTTAGACTCGCACTTGACCGGTTTTTTTTTACTTTTGGCATTGTACCCACCCACGTAAAGTGGCGTGACTTATGTCTGACAAAGGCCACGTTTGCACGGCATCTTCTTCACAATCGGTTGGTACTGATGGATTGGGTAACTGGGATTATTGGCTTTTGAAAATACATGTCACGTTACGTCGTGTAGGCGGGCACCACGCCAAAGAGAACCTCTAGCGTATAAGCTAGCAAACTTAAAAAATAAGCCACATAATTATTTAATGATTCAAAACTCTGGCAAAATAAAAACTCTAGCGATTACACACAGTTTATAAATGCTCTATCCCTTCAAAGGTATGTAAAAACCAAATCTCAAGTCACGGATGCCTAGAATAAGTTTTGTTAGATTACATAAACAGTACTTAATTAGAAATAATTGAAAATGAAATCAATTATTGTCAATAATCGGAATTATTAGAAATTGACTGTAAAGTCTGGGTTTTTTCGTTAAAAACAATTAATCATTTATTCGTTAAAAACAATAAAACATCGATAAAAACAAAACAGTAAGACCTCTGCTATCACAAGTTCTTTCTTCAAGACATCGATATACCAAACTACCTTTATGTCCGTAAAGTTTAAATATTCAGCTAAATTTTCGTACGTTACCTCGAGTATATAATGTTAAAAGCAATCAAGAGCAGGTATACCGAAAGTGGACTTGCTAAGGAACCAAAGATATATATTATTTCTGATATGAAAGCATCTAGAGAAAGAAACTACATAATTTTTGTTTTACATGCTTCGTCGTCGAGTACCCATAACATAAGCCTTGGTTAGATTTATGAACGTGGACTTTAGGTGTTAAAATATGGGGCGATGGGGATAACAACATAACAACTACAGCAAGATTGGCTAGACGGGGTCACGGAGAGTGGCCGTTGATCGAATAGAAATCATGAAGTCGTAGCTGTCGTTTCGTCCGCCTACTAGCCTCTGACACGATTGTTAGATGTTTGGATAATTATTTACTGCGAAATTATAAAAGGCAAAAATAATCATGTGTCAATGTTTTACCAGAACGTAAATGGACTTCGGACAAAAACGACAAGTTTTTATAACAAGGTTGCCGCTTTTAACTTCGATCTTATTTTTATTACAGAGACCAAACTCTGTGAAGGTTTTCTAAATGCAGAGTTTGCAGATCCAGACCGGTATAACATTTTCCGGCGTGACCGTGTGTCGGAGACGGCTGGCGGTGGTATAATGGCGCTGTGTGCGCCGGCGCTCGGCGCCCGGCCGCGGCCCGAGTGGGAGCGAGCCGACCACGAGTGTATCTGGCTAACAGTACCTGGGGCCGCGCTCGGCTCCGAGCGAGACTTGCACATAGCGCTCGTGTACCTACCGCCGGATGAAGAACTGCCTGTACGTGTACAGTGCTTCAATGAGGCGTTAAGTGAAGTCACTCAAAATAACTCTGAGGATTACTTCATGATAATCGGAGATTTTAACTTATCCTGCTTAAACTGGGATTCGGGTGAGCCTGTCTGTATGAAGAAAGGTACAACCGAATTTCAAAACTCTGCTATTAATTTGATTAATTTAATGGACTACCTTGGCCTTAAACAGTACAATTTGTTTAAAAATATCAGCAATAATGTCTTGGACCTAGTCTACACAAATTTTCCTATTGACGTACACAAAGCGACCTCCTCTGCAGTTAATGAAGACCGCTTCCACATTTCACTGGAGATTGAGTCCTTTGACTTAGCCATAAAAAACACGCCCTGCACCAGGCGTCTCCGTTATCAATTTCGCAAGGGTGACTATGATGCCATTGATAAACATCTGCGTGAAGCCGATTGGTCAGCCCTTAACGCCGGTACAGTCGATGACGCGGTCTGCATCCTAACATCAAATATTCAGGTAGCCATTGATAAATACATACCTAAGCTTACTACCTGCTCCTCCCGTCAATATCCGATATGGTATAGTCGCTCCCTAATTAACATTATTAAAGAGAAGAGCAAATGTCATAAAATGTGGAAAAAGCACAAAAATCCAATTGACTACAATGCATTTGCTCTTCTCAGAAGTCGTAGTAAGGCTGTGCAGGAGGAGTGCCATCAGGCCTATATTAGGATGGCGCAGGATGGGATCAAGAAAAATCCTAAACTCTTTTGGTCCTATGTAAAGTCTAGGAGGAAGGATGGCTCCGGCTATCCCAACAATATGACTCACGGTTCCAGAATGTTACAATCTGAAAAAGAAACTTGCGATGCTTTTAACACCTTCTTTAATAACATGTTTCAATCACCAGCCAACTCTTATCCGCCCCTTGAACTGCAGGAGCCCTCATACCACAGAATAAGTGCTAGTATATCCGTCACTGTTCAGCAAACTCACAAATTACTACGAGATCTTGATAGGAGCAAGGGTCCTGGCAGTGATGGTATACCGCCACTTCTTATATCGCGATGCGCTGAGTCCCTCGCTGTACCGGTGTCACAAATCTTTAACAAGTCCTTCCATGAAGGGATTTTCCCGGATGCTTGGAAATTTGCGCGCATTGTGGCAGTCCACAAGAAAGGTTCTAGATTGCCGGTAGAGAACTACAGACCGATTTCAATCCTTAATGTATTTAGTAAGGTCATGGAACGTATAGTTCACGAACATATATATAATAACATCGCTTGCAATATCCCCGGCGAACAACATGGCTTCGTAAGATCGAAATCCACAACCACTAACCTAGCTATATTTGTGAACGCGGTTCTTAGAGGTATGGATGACGGGGGTCAGGTGGACGCCATCTACACTGACTTCGAAAAAGCATTTGATAGGGTAGACCACGTTATTCTCATTCGGAAACTGGAGAAGCTGGGAATCCAGGGTGATCTGCTACGTTGGACCGAATCATATCTACACAATAGAAGTCAGGTAGTTGTGATCGGCGAGAATAAGTCAGACCGTACCACTATACCCTCAGGTGTCCCCCAGGGCTCTATTTTGGGTCCATTATTATATGTCGCTTATCTTTACGACATTGCTGACTGCTTTGAGCATGCTAACTTTCTCCTGTATGCTGACGACAAAAAGATTTATATGAACATCAAGTCTACACATGATTGCCTCAGCTTGCAGGAGGATCTTAATCGGTTGACATTGTACTATATAAAAAACCGCATTAATGTCAATTCGTCTAAGTGCAATGTCATCACCTTCACCAGGCGCACTAAGCCTATAACACACAATTATCTGCTTGACAACGCCCCGATTCATAGGGTGAAATCCGTCCGAGATCTGGGTGTTCTGTTGGACTCAAAGATGACATTCGAAGACCATATAGTGGCCATCACAAAAAAGGCGTACAGAAATCTGGGCTTTATCTTAAGAGTGTGCAAGCCGTTCAAGGATGTGAGCTGTGTGCGTATTTTATTCTTTGCCTATGTCCGGAGTATCCTTGAGTACTGCAGCACTGCCTGGAATCCGCGGTATGCAGTACACGAGGACAGGTTGGAACGCATACAATCAAAATTTATCAAACACCTGAACTTTCGCGATTGTTACCGTAACACCGACTATGATACAGCGTGTCATCACTATAATCTACACAGCCTTCGAGATCGCCGCATTCTTTTAGACATGCAGTTCTTGCACAATGTTTATCATGGCCATGTTGACTGCCCCGAGTTGGTCAGCGAGCTGCTGCGACTTAGAGCACCAACCACGCGAACCCGACAAACTTCTGTCCTCCATGTCCCCTTCGCCCGCACAAACTACGCGGCCAACTCCCTCAACTGCCGCCTTCCGCGTACATACAATGACCACTTTGCACATCTCGACATTTTCCACATGTCGCGGGGTGAGTTCAAGCGGCACCTACTGCTACAGCTTACCAAAAGTAATGAAGACGGTGTATAGCTGGGTATTTCGGCTTATCATGTCTCTCATAACTACAAGACCTTAAATATCTCTCACTCGCACTCACACTCACACATTAACATCATAAACAAACACGACGACATAACCTTACACACACTCCACTCTCCTTCCCTCCCGTCCCATCACATCCAATATCTTATGTATATCACCCCTACCAATTATGTCTGGCCTATAAAATATAAGTCATTAATTGGCCTTTGCTCAGTTTAAGTTATTGCCTATTTTCAAATGTTTTGTGCTGTTGACTTTGTAACATAAATAAATAAATAAATAAATAAATAAATAAATAAATAAATAAATGAAGTCGACGGGATCTCAATGAAACGGTTGGCACAGTACCTTCAAGATTGGCGCTATAGCGATTAGGCGTATGCCCAACAGCGGGTTCAGCGTGGTGTTGATGTATATAATAGGGCTTGTTACGACGATTACCAAATACGGCCTATTTTGCTACCAATAAATACGAAATGACTGCTAGAGGGGATAAATGATCACTATTACCAAATTGTGTTTCATGAAATACTGTCGAAATGTAGCTATTTTTCTTTTTATGCTTTGTGTACTTAAGTTTATGTTTTAAGTATTTTGTTGTTCTTATATGTTCAACCTAACACGAAGGATATAGGGGGCTCCGCTTCGCTCACCCCCTTTACCCTTCACCTAAGCTACCACAATATTTTGCCCTGATATTTGCTGCAACTTTTGGTGATCATTTAAATTGTAGCCTTAAAATATTAGCTTAAAAACACTTTAACAGGTTTTTCCTCTTGTGACAATATAAAACAGTTCTCTACATTGGCAACCCGCGAGCAAGCAACACACCTATACATATTATCATAAGCCTACATCATGCCACTGCTGGGCAAAGGCCTCTCTTCCCCTCCTCCTCCACTCTTCACGCCCCTGCGCTACCTACATATTATTAGCCGTGGAAAAATGAATCAGAATTTAAGTACATTCCAGCAGCCAGCTCCAATTCCTCTATTTTTCCAGCAGCAGTAGTTGTTCCTGATTCAATTAGGGGTCACCGCCTCCCTAAACCTCCGTTCTTTTTCTGCATACCGATTACGTTCACGACGCCAGAAAAGGTTAACAGTTAATAGTTCAAATTCATATATTTGTCCAGCAGCAGTCACTGTTTCTGTTTCAATTGGTGATAGGGCCCCGCAACCCCACGTCTTTTACGTCACACTGATTACGTTCACCACGCCATATAGCGTAAATTAACAGCTCCAATTTATCTATTTCTCGTAGTCAAAGTAAAAACAAACCTATGAAAGTTAGAAATGATGAAAACCTAGAAAACGGGATTCATATTGCGAAATGCTTGAGTTTTCCCTTGCTTCTTGTCAAAAATTTCAAGAAGTTTTTAAGGTATAAGGTGAGTTTTTCTTTCAAATATCCAAAAACAGATAAAATTGAAATTTCGAATTCTAATACGATATTTTTTATGTGGAATAACTCGTATAATTTATAAATTAAATGTTCTAGTTCTTACCATTTTAAATTTCCAACTGTTCCTCTCTGAGGCTGTGTCCTAAAAGTGCAGATCCTCTTTATGCAGAACCTTCAAATGAAGTATGGTGACTTTCGAGGCATCCCAATTTTAAAGCTTATGTTTTTAAGTGAGTTAACCCTTTTTTGAATAAAATCGGATTGAGTTTTTAACCATGTGTGAATGTTAAATGTAATTTTAATGAAAAGGAGTAATGAGATCTACTTCAAAGCAAATTACCGCCAAAATAACTTTCTACCCCTTTTTAACCCCGTTAGGGGCCGAATTTCAATAAAACACGTCTTCCATCAATTCTGTTAGGTTAGGTCTGTTAGGTTTATGCAAAATTTGAAGTAAATTGAACCAAGGAATCACGTTGCCCCATACAAACTTTGCCCCCCTTTTTCACCACCTTAGGGGTATAATTCGGAAAATCCTTTCTTATCGGATGCCTACGTCATACAAAGAACACATCCTCTAAGTTTCAGGTCTCACGACGATCAGCGGTGTAGGCTGTGCGTTGATCGTCGTTCAGGACAAAGTATTTTATATGTATAGATATATTAGATTATAGATATATTATTATTTATTTAATTGTTCAAGTAATCAGTAAGCACCTGTCTTAACTATCCATAATAAATTAATAGTAGTGAAGTTATCTACTGCATCTAGCAACAATGTTGCTTATCACAACATAGCGACAAACTTTCACCCTTGCTATCTTACTCGTAGGTGCATTTCATTTGCGTAGTTTTCTTAATGGACACCTCCGATTAGTGCACTTGGAACCACAACATGTTTTTTTCTTCACTACATAATGTTCCACAGTGTACTTACGTAGATTGGGTTATTGTAACGTTTATCTAAAGAACACTGGTTCCTTACTATTGCTCTCTTTGATCTCATTAAAATATTGTAAACTAATAGGTTCTGTTTTCGATTTTTTTGCCATATCTACATTACCAGTCATAGTAAAGTGGTAAATTTGAAGTAAGCGCGACCACCGAGTTTGTGTGAAGGAAATATTAACCTGTTGCAGTGTCTTCGCCCTTCTTCTCTCACAGTAGTCCAATATAAATAAGAGACATATTTTAAATTAGTATTTTTATATCTTCAGTGATAAAGAACATCAGCTCAGCAAACAACCTTTCCCATCTTAACCTGATTTGCTGGAAGAGATTTCTTATTATAAATAAGCTCGCCTTTAGACACTATTTTATGTAACTCTTGTTTTTTATATCATGTGTGTGCAATAAAGAAATAAATAATGAATGAACATTAGAATCTTGAATCTTATATTTTTGAGGAAGTGAAAGATGTACCATATACCAAGATCGTAGCAAGTTGAATTTCTCCTTCCCACCTTTTGAAAGTAGGCCATTTGCTGCTGCAAATGCTATTATTTGTATACCTATATGTGTGTCTTACGAATATATGTCTTGTTCCAGACGTTTCGGCATGGGTTCCCCTTCTCCCCCACCGCCCTGGCCTGGGACCCCATACAGAAGCTGCTCGCCATCGGAGACAAAAGCGGCAACCTCAGAATGTATCCTTTTCACAAACAACTAACTACATTTAGGAGCTGATTTTTAGGGTTAAGCTTTAGTTTACTACGTTTTGGGTAAGTATTTTGAAAATATCTGCCAGTCGGGTTTCCCACTAGCCGGACACCCATCCAGCAACCCGCTCTGAGCGTGCGTGGGACTGCGGCTGGATCACGTGCCCTTCGGTTGGGAAATAAAAGGGCTACATTTACATTTACGTAGCCCAAAAATGGAATCCTCGTTTAAATTCCTATAATTTTATTGGTTGGTAATAAACTGATGATACTGGGGAACAAAACGATACTTTGTATGCGACATTAGCATTGTTCATGATTTGATAAACGCTAAAGTTAAAAGTTCAAAAATCCGCCCTGTCCAGGCCACGGCAGAACGTTGTTAATTATGCCGTCAAAATGTACTTAATCAAAGATGCTCTCCAGAATTATGACCTTCAAATATTTAACCCCTGAGATCGGACAGACTAAGAATCCATTACAATGGTTTTCACTTCGCTATAATAAGGTTTTTGATAAAACCCTATTTCAATGTGGTTGAAGTCAATTTAGTGAAACCCGTTCTGTTTTGTGGGTCGATGGCTATATAAACAAACGAACTTAACGAACCGAGTTCTATATCGCAGGTCACGCCATATAGATAGATATTAGGATTACTTCCTAGGACTTATTTATACAGTCCCTATAATAGAATCTTGGCGTAAACGTAGTATCCTAAAAGTACCGAAGGGATAAAAGATAATAATGATCGCAAGTGAGTAATTTAGCACTCGTATATCGAGGAAAATGTATTATAATAAAAAGGAAATTTATATTTAGGCACTTCACTTCACTTGAGCGTTTTATTACGAAAATCCAAATTTTACACCATCCATAAAATAGGTATAGGTTTTATACGGCCGTCGTAAACCATGTTTCAGGATTACACAGTAAACGGATCGAGGCTTTTCGGTCTTCTTTCATTGGATCAGTTTGTGCCATGAACTTACTGAGTGATCAAATTGTCATGTCGAAAGAGCGTCACGCCTTTTTCCACACGGGGTGGCAGACGCACAATTGTGCCCACTTTTATCAAGTTACTCCATTTCCATTAAGAATAGTGTTACAAATGCAATCAGTAATTATATCCCAGTTCTGGTTAACACCAGTTTGATCAGGCAGCTGTTTTGTACGATATTTTATTGCTCGATACGGCAACGACCTTTCTCTCTGACTGCAATCGGAGTTGTGTTTTGTTTGTTCTGTGTTGATCCCGCAGTGCGCGTCGCGTCGCGCGAGGTCGACTTCATTATCTGCTTATTGCCATAACAACTTGTTAAGTTAATGACTGCACTATGTCGTTTGAGTCGATGCCTGCGTATCACCTGGAGAGATAGCACGAATTAATTGCTTTGAAAATGAAAATGAATACCTTTATTTTACGCTTTACTGTGGATATTACCTCTATAGAGTATACCTGGCTAAACTTGGGCGTAACTGGATCTCTGCAGCCATGGATGGGGAAGCCGTAATGCTGTGCTAAAAGTAATTACCGGTATTTTCTTTCAAATTATGTGCATCTTAAAATCTGGAGGTTCTGGGGATTTTATGCATCGATTTTTATTTTACGCTTGATAGAAGATGATACGACTGGTTTTAGAGATAGTGAAGGTTTATATTAACGTGCTGTCGACTTAAACACAAAACTAAACCAGATTTCACGAGTACGAGCTCTCGGGAGCTCCGTTAATAACGTAAAACGTTTTGATGATTTAATGATTTTGAGGCGAATTTCCGATTTGAATAATTACACAAGCCGTTAATTGGTTTCTAGGCGTTTTCAAAGTAATTCCGTACAAAAATCATGGAAGTTACATTGGCGCGTCCGTGCCTCTATTGACAATCATGAGATCAATCTCAATAGCTTTCAAATTGATTATTTTTATTTGAAAGCTGTTCGCCGACTTGCCGTTGACGTTGACCAATCAGTGGCATTAGCGTGTAATTCTGACATTTAGGTATTTCTATCGCTTTTGAAAAATGTATCAATCGCATAAACAATTGAAGTCGCAATAAAAGACAGCTCGTGTAAAATAATCGTGTTGAGGTTGGTCAACTACTGAATGTGATTACTTCGCTGTCATTTAAAGCGATTGTGATAAGAATTTAAAAGCAATCGGAATATGTCAATAGACACACAGTCGAGCTAGTGTTTTGACTCATCGGGAAACTAACGTTTTCGTTATTCGAATAGAGCTTTCACTTATTTTATGAAATGGTACATTAAACCAGTGGAACACAATTAGGCTTCTATCCTTCAGTGGCACAAAATTAAGCTTCTATCCTTCAGTGGCACAAAATTAGGCTTCTATCCTTCAGTGGCACAAAATTAGGCTTCTATTCTGGCGAGCAGCCGGCCAGGCCCGCTCGTGGCCCGCCGAACGCGACAGTTGATGGGGAAGGTTTCATCCTGGTTCAAACCAGGAAGCGCCGCTCCAGACGCAGCCGCAATCAGCGTGGCACCGCCCCCGCCGATGAGTGCAGCCTCAAAGCTGCCGCTCCCACGGCCCTAATCTACCTTTCCCGGCTCGACGTGAACATGACCTGCCAGGACATCGAGCGTCACATCCTGGAAAGGCTGAAGAAGAATCCGCCGCGCAGTCCCAAGCAGGCGACAGAGGTTTCGACGGTGCAGATTGATCTTTTGGAGTCAGATAGACCCAAGGACTTTCTGTCCTTCAAACTTCGGGTGCCGGCCGATCTCAAGACAATGTTCCTGGCCAAAGATTACTGGCCGGAGGGCATTGTCTACCGACGCTATAGGGAAGCGAGACCGAAGACCAAAATCCCTAGCTAGGCTAGAGTTACTATTGTTATATTTTATATCTATGTCTAGTTTTAAGGTATCTATCGATATGGGATTTTACATCCTGAAATAAAGATTTATTATTATTATTATTATTATTATTATTCTTCAGTGGCAAAAAATTAGGCTTCTATCCTTCAGTGGCACAAAATTAGGCTTCTATCCTTCAGTGGCACATAATTAGGCTTCTATCTTTCAGTGGCACAAAATTAAGCTTCTCTCCTTCAGTGGCACAAAATTAGGCTTCTATCCTTCAGTGGCACATAATTAGGCTTCTATCCTTCAGCGGCACAAAATTAGACTTCTATTCTTCAGTGGCACAAAATTAGACTTCTATTCTTCAGTGGCACATAATTAGGCTTCTATCCTTCAGCGGCACAAAATTAGTCTTCTATTCTTCAGTGGCGCAAAATTAGGCTTCTATCCTTCAGCGGCACAAAATTAGACTTCTATTCTTCAGTGGCACAAAATTAGACTTCTATTCTTCAGTGGCACATAATTAGGCTTCTATCCTTCAGCGGAACAAAATTAGACTTCTATTCTTCAGTGGCACAAAAATAGACTTCTATTCTTCAGTGGCGCAAAATTAGGCTTCTATCCGTCTCGTTTACTTATGTGTTTGTAAATGCATTGTTACAATTTAGGTACGTATACATAATATTAAATCTCAAAGTACAAATAGCGATAACGCACGATGTGTCTAAGCTAAGTAAGTGTTAGAGGTAAATGTAAAGCTAGATTAGCTGATGTCGTACCCTCGTGGGTGTCCTGGCATTTTTGTAGGATTCTCACCCCGTCGATCGGGCACTTGATGCCCCAAAGCCCCGGGGTGCGATTAGACCCCAAACCCGGGAAACTTTTTAAACTGCCGCAAAGGGTTAAACGGCCGTACGAATGTTGGTTTATTTGATTTCTCGCAGCTCATTGTGGCACAGCTCAGCGAAGTGTTTCGATAATATTCTCATCGAAGGGATGTCTGCTGAAGAAGCCGGCGAATAATTAAATTTCCACACAAACTTAATACTATAATAATTTTAAATTCGAGAATATTTCAACGTATATATGCTGTTATTCGTATTGATACAGTATTTACCTAGGTTCATGTTCCAACACTTTTCTAAAAATATTTATCTACTTAAAAATATATATGATTAAATTTATACATTTTTAAAATTATAAATTCATTAAAAATCATTTAAAATTCCCCATGTCTTGGATGTTTCTATGTTCGTGACATCGCTGTTTCTGGTTAGTGAGCTTGTCGAATCGCTTCAGAATAACAATCTAAAAATTAACATACAAAAAACTTAAATCATGCAATTTCACCAATCCACCGAAACTAAACATAAACTATGATAACAATAACGTAGAAATAGTACAAACAATGAAGTTCCTCGAGCTGCACCTAGACCAACACTCCGGATGAAAACTGCACAGAGAAAAACTGTGCTGTAAGATAAACAGATTTGTTTACCCTCTCAGGAGGTTAACGCAGATTGCGACCCAGAGGCAGCTGTTACTGCATATTTCGGATATGTGCATTCTATCACAGTATCATCTTTTTCGGAAATTCTACTGATAGGGGCAAAATATTTAGGCATCAGATAAAATGTATCAGGGCCATCGCGGGCATAAAAAAGACGGAAATCTGCAAACCCTACTTCCAAAAATTAGACATTCTAACTTTCCATCTATTTTTATCCTAGAGTGCTTAATGTTCGTTAAGAAAAACTAACATCATATAGAACGTAATACAATTCACACAACAAATCTACGTAATAAAAACCATATAGTACTTCCTTCTCCTAAATGCGCGTGCTATATAGAAATAGCGTTTTCAATGTCGCCTTAAAAATAGTTAACCTATTACCAAATGCTGTAAAACTTTGGATTTACATTTTTTCAAAAAAACGGTTACTAAAATCTTAAAACATAAAATGTACTATAATATCAACGAATACTTTAATGACAAAGAACTGAGTACTCAACAAATCCGCGTCGACGTAAATGGGCTGGATTGAGTTTTCTTGCCGTTGCTTTCTTGTCTTAGCCCACCATTGTACCATCATTTGAAACACTGTGAATAATATAAAACCTAGTTACAGACAATGATGAACAAATAAACATTTTTTTATTTGTTCCCACGGCACAGGATATCCCTAGTGTGGGGTCAGTAGCAATGTATGTGCCTGTGTATATAAAAAAAATATTTTTAAAGGAGTATTTAGGTACCTTACCTGTCAATCAGTGCCTCTGCCGCCTTTTATGGGAAAATCATAATGAAATCAGTGAAACAGAAAGGTGTAGTCATATTTTAATAAGGGGTTGCCAGGGGGGACATTTTGACTCCTTCGTATATTTTGAGAGGTCTGCTGATGATTTGTGTATTTGCTGTGTAGAGAAGTGAAAAATAAAGTTGCTCTGATCAAATACGGTTTCGTAGTAAAAGTTGTTTTAGAATGGTGTCCCTAACGAGCGAGCGCTTTAAATATGACTACATAATTCTACTACACCTGTAGTTACGGTTTACATGATTTTACTCGTGGAATTCTGAGGCGTCCACTAACGAGCTGAACTGACAGTTGAAATCCAGCTTGACATCTCTTGACCGGTTTCCATAGGTTCTATTTTCAAACCGTTATTATCTTCAAAGCTTTCGGTTAACATAATGCCTCCAGTGAGCCCAAGTTTGTTTCATATTTCCTGCAAACTGCGCAGATAACACTAACATTGTAAATGTCTTCAGCTTCTAGTTCGATTTTAAGGCCCACTACATCGAAAGCGGGTCAATTATCTAAATAACTGAACAACTCCATATGGATCTGTATGGAGTTGTCCAAATCGCCCTCAATCCCCGTACTTCATGCCCGCCACCATCTTCGCTACCGATACGAGTATTATCCGGATCTAACCGGATATCCGCTGATCCGGTCCAGCGCCGCTCCGTAAAGCTTATTCTTTGTAAACAGAATTTTCGCCCGGGCAAGGACTTGAAAGTGGAAATTGTACAAGGTAGATGGAAAAGTATTTGTACGATTACTACTAATAATACGTGGTCTGTGAATCTGCCAACCTAGTGAAAAGGTGTTTGTTTTGTTACATATCGTATGTTTGTTTAATGTTCGTGTGTATTAAAACTAGCAAGTGAGCAAAGTTTCTCAATAAACATGAAGCTATCCAAACGTGGATCACGTAATCTTGTTTTTTTTTTATTTTGTTCAATTGTGTTAGGAATTGACGGCAAATTACCTACCCACCCACCTAATTAATATTACCTATCTAACCAAAGTAGATTTGACAGTCTTTTTCCTTGGGTGCCTATCGGAGGTCGGCTATCATTAAGGCTATTTGTGACCGTTACGTTGTGGCTCGGAATTCATTGCTGGTGCTTGAATTTAACCATTCTGCGAGGTTTCGAATGTTCTTCTGCGGCCAGGTCTTTGGCGGCCTGGTGTTTTACCCTGCCGGATTTATAACTAAATTAACGTTGTGGAATGTGGAATAATCCAAGCTCGATGTTGTAGGAGTAAGACTGTCAGGAGCGTCGCGCAAGCAAAAGTGCTGGGCCTGGTTCTCGACGCCGGACTGTCGTTCGATGCACTTGCGTCATACATAGGCCAGCGCGCGGCAAATTGCTTCGGCAGTGTTGCGTGTAGCCGCATCTAGTTGGGGTGGTAAGTTATCGTGCTCTGCGCATACTCTACACTGGCACCTATATCTCCACCGTGGCGTGCGTCCTTCCACACTGTGCGTGCCTCACATCTGAGGACACAGTGACCGGCTTTGGTGCTCTTGACCAAAGCTTATCGTTCATGCAGTACAGCGGCCCTACCGGTACTGGCAGGTGTGCTGCCGGCTGACCTGGAGCTCTTCAGCGCTGGACGTAGTGATGAGAGTTGCACTGAGACGGAGATCAGAGCGATAAAACGCCAAACTCTGGGGGAGGTCGTTGCACAATGGCAGGAACGTTGGATGAATGAGACGAAAGTTAGAGAGGTAAACAGCTTCTTTCCGGACGTGGTGGCTCGCCTTAAGGCCTCTTGGGTCGAGCCGGACTACCAAACTTCGCAGATATTGTCGGGACACGGGTGCTTCAGGAAAAGATAGCATGATATGAAGTTATGCCCGATGAGTGTATGTGAGTGCGGCATAGAAGATGAAGATATGCATCATGCTCTTTGGGTATGTCAACTTTACGATGACGAACGGAAGAGAATGTTAGACGGCATCACTCGAGTGGATGAAGGACCAGTCTACTACGAGGACCTCGTCTCGTCAAAGGCGAACTTCCGACGGCCACACCAGTTTGCGCACGCGTGGCATAATGTGGCTGGGAATTTGCTTAAATGACAAACATGCGGCATCGGCACCGAGCTCACACCGTTTGTGTGTGTCAAATCACCAAGCTGCTTTCTTTTCCCCCGCGCCCCAGAATGTTGAGAGGCCGGAAGAAGTCAGGCGGACGGCAAAGAAGGCCGGTCCAGGCATGTGGGGGACGCACAGAAATAGCTGCGGGTTACAAGAGCTCCATGCAAATCTAACCCGTTGGCTTGCTCCCCCGTGTTTGCCTCATTACGACATGAAGTCGGAATGAGGTTGGGTGGAGGTGGGATATGTCCTGTACTAAAATCAGGTTTTATTCGCCCCGGAGCCGGCGTAGCCAGGTTTAACAAGAGATTTTCACAAGTTTTGTGATATCATTGCTTTTTATGGCAAGCCTTCTACTGCTGAACTATTCGAGCCATTTGCTAAACTGAAAGTGTTTCAAATTCACATTTTGAACGTAGTTATGTTACAGGGGCATATCTAGGATTTACCTAAACGTTGGGGGCTTTAAATTATAATTAGATGGAATATGCGACATCCTCAGATGAATGTATATTATGTACGTTAAGTTATTTAATATTTAAGTAAACAATGGCAAAGACAATTAAGGTTGAATAATCATGATACGCTACAGAATATGATATTCATATTCGTTATATAAGTATCGATTAGCTGCTTGCTCCTCCCACACACCCATTCTTTATTAACGTCATATTCACCGTCAAAAAGGTGCGAGAATAATGTAGTGAAGCGCTATCCAGGGGCGGTTATGGTCGCTTCCTCTCCAAGTTCCCAGCTGGCGGGCTCTGGCACCGTGCCAGCGCGCCCTACTATGCCAACCCCGGTTTTATCAAGCCAATTCATTCTGGAAGCTTCCACGGCGGCAGAATTTGGTTGGACCTCTTTGCATTAAATTATTCTACGTTTAGTTTTTATGTTTTGTTCTAGATTGGATTAAGGTTTGAGGTCTGAATTTCGCTCGTAATTTGTGATGAGTATTTCTGATTTGAATTGGGGTCTGATCATTGGATTGAATAATGAACTATAGGTGGGTACCTACAGTTACAGTGGGTACTCGTAGTTATTATCTACGTGGTGGATTTAAGTCCAAATGCCACCAAATTGGGGAATCACTTCGGGTTTTTTTTTGCCGTATTTAACAGAGTTCTTCATATGGTTATAATTTAGAGGGTCCTTGACAGACTTTATAACTTTATGTACTTGATACTGGTCCTGGAATCTTCTTAGCTTCGCATTTCCATTATAAACACTATGGTTTCCGGTTTCTGGGAACGCTTACATAATGTAAAACATAATTATGTAGCTATGTGAACATTACTCATTGACAATGTCGCGCCCTTTTAGCAAATATCTTAATGTTTAGCATACTGAGTTGCCCCCCCCCCCCCCCCCCCCCCCCCCCCTCAAAGTCTAGTGCTAGGGCTAGTACAAAGGGCTAGGGAACGGTTTGGAAAATACCGGTTCATAAAGGTTTGATCATAATCACTCGCTCGGAGCAGAAGCTATTCGCGAGCGGTGTTGCCGCCGCTGGGATTAACCTGGTTAATGTCAAGCAACCTGCGCGTGCTGCGTTGCTCCACCCATTCTATCTCGCTTTTTTTTTGTACGAGTTAGGAATTTGTTTATAGTTTGAAAGAGGTAGGCGGTCTGACTTTTTATCATTTTGTTAACAATCGAGTTTTAAAAAAATAGTTTTAATAGAGTTTTCAACATTTTCACTGAGTTTTTAGCCGAAATCAAGGCCGAAACTTTTTAATGTAGTTAGCCTCATGTATTGGTACATTGGACATGTGGATTTATTGAATTGTCATGTATTTATGACTTGATTACTGTGATTTTAATACGTTTTGATTTAGTCTTACTGAAATTAATTAAAGAAGTAATAAAATCTAGAACCCCGAGCCATACTTCGTAGAGTGCATAGCTACCCAAAGAACACCGCGATACAAGTGAAATCATCAAATAAGAATACATTATGAGATCTTAGGACGAAGAAGAAGTGTGTCCTATTATAGGAGACATTGCTCGAAATGTAGAAAAAGAATTTGAGCTAATAAAAGTGGAATATTCCCACATAGTACCATGGAACTTTGTAACTCAGAAGCTCAATTTGCTCTGTTCTGATATAATGAAGAAAGTCGTGTTAAAATCAACTATAGAGATGGAAACGGATATTATAAAGACATTCAAGAAGAGTCAGATTCTGTCATCTGTGAAGGAGAGACCAGGAAAGACTCAGAAGCTGTCCTGTGAAATAAGATGGGGAAGTTACCATAGCTCTTTAAAAAGCTTGAAGTATGATAAGACTATCCTTCGCTACCGACGAGAACCTGCCGATTGCATTGCCGTTAGAAACAAAAAAACATGTTTTTGATGATATGTTCTGAACTCTGGTCGACCAATGTTACATACATACATACTATATGTCACCGTAATATAGTCAAAACCGATATAGTTGATAAACTAACTTTTTTTCTCGTTAGTTAAAGCTTACTATATGACGCATTAGTTGATAAACTAACGGTTAAAACTGTTAAATAGTAAACTGGTTTTAACTTGAAATGCAAACGAAATACCAGGGCAAACACTGCGGTAGCTTAGGTGAAGTCTAGAGGGGGCTAGCACAGTGTAGCCCCCGAATGGTCTTCGTGTTAGGTTGACATGTAAGAACAAAAGAAACGTAAATTTTAAACCCTGTCGGTCTGGTTTACTATTTGTCGATAGTTGATCAACTAACGCGATAGTTGATCAACTAACGAGTTCGTTTAGTTTAGTTAGTTTTACCCGGCAATAACAAGAAGCGGTGATGAGTAAATAGATAAGGATTCATGAGATAAAACATCTTTTATTTATCACTAGATAGTTTAACAGAAAAGTGTATATTTTCTCCATACATTGTAGGCCAATCGGTATGGAGAAGTAAATTAGGGTGGTCGGATCAAATCAGTTTCATAGTGAAGGTTATTCAGGATAATGTCCTTAACCTATCTCGTACTCTAAACACAGCCAACGATCACTTTCTTCAAATATGGTAAAATTAGGTGCTTCTTCAATTCCGCCATCTTGTAATGCTAATTGAAACTAATATCTTAATCTCTAAATCTGGCCCTATATTAGTTACTAGCACCCTAAAAACCTTAAAATGTCTATTAGTAAGCATCCCAGGGTTCCATCTCCCACTTACGTTCTCCGTAATCAGATGATAATGATGATAATGTCACTATTTGAAAAGAGCAGGACTAGTCACGACTAATCTAATGAGCACAAATTCGATGGGTTTACAAGTAAGAATCTCAGGGTTCAGTCTGCCACCTTCCAGGTCCATCATCAAGTGATGATGACGATAAAATACATACACATACACATTTACATACAGGCACATACATTGCTTCTGGCCCCACACTAGGATACCCTGTGTCGTGGGAATCAGAAACAGCGACGTCACACACATATAAACATCCAAGACCTGGGGATTTTTTTCCTTACCCCCAGCCGGGGATCGAACCCGGGACCTCTCGCATGGTAGGCAGAGCCACCACCGCTGCGCCACAGAGGTCGTCATCAGATACAATAGACAGGTTTTCTAATGACGAATCTAATGAGCCCAAACTCGATGGATTTACAAGTAATTAGGTCAGAGTTCAGTCTCCCATCTTCGAGCGCCATCATCAGGTGATGATGATGAGACAATAGTCTGGTGAAATTAACAGTTCTTGTCCTGACGAATCTAACGAGCTGAAGCTCGAAAGAAGAAGCTGAAGTAAGCATCCCAGGGTCCCCTCTCCCACCCTCGAGCTCCATCATTAGACCAGCCCGATAGTACCATACTATTGTACTATCATCTAAACTTCACAAACATACGAAGTTTCGTGATGATAAAAGAACTAGGAACTAGATCGAGCTAATCTAGATCTAAGATTTTATTGCATAGGGATAAAGATACTTAACTAGTTATTTAGTTAGTAGTTAACAGCTAGACAGCATAAAAACACCAATATACTCATAGATACTTGATAAATTAATCCACAATATTGTACCAAATATGAGACTCACTAGAGTAAAAAGTGTATAGCCTCAATTCTGGCTAAAAACTCATTGTAAATGGCTATTAACGGCTTCTTATCCATGCTTGAGTAAATACTGAGTCCTCACCCATCTCCGTGTTTTCCCATTTTGTTTGTTTATTTATGTGGACGCCTAGCTACTCTCGCTTGATTACATTTTCATTTACTATTGGGGCGAATCCGATGAGTGGGCGGAGGGAACAATTAGTTTTGTAGTAAACCGGTAATTTGAGCAGAACCAGTTATTTTACGCTCTTTGATCAAGCCCGAAATAATATGGATTCTGACGGAGCGGCATTGAAACGAAAATGCTCATTCTTTTTTTGTATGGCGTTGCCTTCGAGCTGGTTATTTTTTTACCAGGTTTCCGAGCTGGGCCGGCCCCATACCTGTCGCATGCACCCAGACAGATGGGTGGACATCGTCACTGACTGGGTGCCACAAGAGGGACGCTGCCGCCGCCGGCGCGTAGAGGCAGGCCGAGGCGGAAATGCCGAGAGGATCTCGATACGTTTCTGCCAGGTGGACGGACATATCTCAAGATAGGGAAATGTGGTTGCGATATGAGGACTGGGGCACTTAATGGCTATCAAAAAAACTTACATACCCTAAAGAAAATGGAGCCGAGGCATAATTCGATTTCATTATTTGTTCATTAAATCATACTAAATTAATTTGTTCACGGGAAAATAACCGTTTCCAATTTCGTATTCAAATCAAGTAACTCATTTCCAAACGTATTTACCTTCTCCCACGTTCCGGGATTTTTTTTTATAATCTCAAGGTAATTTACGATCTACGGTTGCTTGAAAATTAATTTTCAAAGTAGGCTGGAAAACCGGGAAAACTTCAGAAATTACGATTCCGTGAAAACACAGCTACCTTATATTTTTAGTAAATTTTCTACTCGAGTAATTAATAACGGAGTCTTTTGTTTTTATTTTCTCCAAAATACTAATTTACTTTGATGAACGATAAACATATTTTTTATATATTTTTCTATGGACATTTATTATTATTTAAATAGTCTTGTAGCAGAACTATTTTCTATGGACATTTATTATTATTTAAATAGTCTTGTAGCAGAACTATTCAGAATTGTTAGGTACGGATTTAGATGTTCTAGTTCTTGGTTTGTTTTTATAGAAATAATTACCTATTGACCTGATCACTTCCTACTACTTGCTTAACTCTTATAATATATACTCACCAAAAATTAAACATAAACATTCATATACAGGCAGATGCATTGGCTCTTACCCCACACTAGGATCCTAGTGTGGGATCAGAGCCAATACCCTGTGCCGTGGGAACCAGAAACAGCGAGGTCACACGCATATAGTTTTATCCAAGAGCTGGGGTATCTTATTATATTTGCCCAGCCGGGGATCGAACCCGGGACCTCTCGCATGGTAGGCAGATCCGCAACCGCAGCGCGGCAGAGGTCGTCTACAACAATCCTACTGATATTATAAACGTGAAAGTATGTGAGTATGTATGTATGGATGTTTTTGTTACTCATTTACGCAAAAACTACTGAATTGATTTTAATTAAATAATGTAGCTTATACATCAGAATAACACATAGGCTATATTTATAAAGATATTGTATGAATTGTCTAAAATATACTGATAAGTGTCAAGTAAGTAGAAAAAAAATCTGCCATAAATACAATAAAAATTGATACCTCATTTCCAATTCACATTTGGTCGTAACTAATTGATCTTATCTATCTATCCTTATCAAAATAAATACTTGTATTGCTTCTGGTATTTAAAGTATAAATAGTTTCATTTAATTTAAAGTAATTTAATTATGATGGACAGTTAGGACTGGTATGTGGTATGTGGTATGTTGTGAATGAATCTTCTCAAGTCTTCATCGCATTACTTAATGTATTTGATATAGACTTTGTCTTTCACACTACAAATTTGGACAAATATTTTAATAGTTACGACGATGTGATTTTGTTTTTGCGGGGCCATGTGATTTTGTTTTGAAGCGTCGAGCAAAGTCGTTACTGTACCCGGCGTATAAGTTGAACCAAAATGGCGGCGTCTGCGCAGGGTAAAATGTATGTAAAACAGTCATTTACCTGCGCAGACGCCGTCATTTTGGGTCAACTTATACGCCGCGCATTATACAATCCTTTACTGGAAGCCTTGCAGGGCATTTTCGACCCCCCGTTAACTTCGTTGTGGATAAAGCTAGAAGCCCGATTTCTTTATAGCAAAGATAACTTAACATATCCACTTAAGTATATCCACAAATTACATAAAATTTGAACCAGTAGATTTAAAACTACGGCAAGTCAACGTTCCTTACTTATATCACTGACTCACTGACTCACTCACCGATCATCAAAATTCCAAGGTACTTCTAGCAGACCTACAAGCTTGAAATGTGATTAGTGTTTAGCCTATAAAGCAAGGAAAACTCAAACATTTCGCAACATGAGTCCAGATTTCTAAACCCACTATAATGTGACAATAATTAAGATTTTATTCACTAAAAGTTCGTATCTCTCTAGGTACGACGATGCATATTGAAATACGACTGGATAAATTTGTAGGTGCACAAAGAGCAGATGATCCGGGAAGTGATATAACCCGTTAATTTTATATGTCCTTTCGATGGAGCCATATAGAATTAAGTGTACACAGTCTATTCGTACTTTAACAACGAAATTTATAAAATCACGGTGACGTTACTTCCGGCTCATCCCGTTTGCTGACTTTCCGACCGCCGATCGCGAGGCCAAGGTTTTAGGCGGTACGAAGTTCGCGGGTCCAGCTAGTTACAAATAAACAAGAAAACCTTGTATAAGACATCATACTGCTCCTCGATCCGCATCTAATATGAATTTGATTGCAAAGTTTAGAACAAAACTCCGTTGTTTAATTCGAAGATTGATGAGCGTTTCTCCTTTTCGTCTTTTACGAAGTTGACTTCACAAGGAAACTTTATGAATTATGATTAATACAGCATTTCCGATGATGGTCTCATATAGTCGTTAAAATAATTTAATTATGATGGACTGTTAGGAATGGTATATTGTGAATGAATATCCAAGTTCATTACTAATGTAGTTGATAAATCTCCTATCAGAATTATGAAATGCAACAAAATCTACAAATGCTAAATAATGTTTGGTAGCAGAATCGTTATCAATCTAGGAATGGTATGTTGTGAATGAATCTTCTCAAGTTCATCACTAATGTAGTTGATAAATCTCCTATCAGTATTATGAAAAGCAACAAAATCTACAAATGCTAAATAATTTTTGGTAGCTGAATCGTTATCAATCTAGTTGGATTGTTACAGAATGTGTATTTTTTTGGATGTAACTTAACTCAATTTGGCAAACAGTTAAACCTAATAAGCCTATTGCAACCAGAGGTCGACGAAATCTTTTGCCAATCTATGTAATTGTGTTGGATAACTTACGTGCTTACAAATAGATACAGGGTGTAACAGAATAGTTTAATCATATTTAAGGGGGTTGTTAGGGACATCATTCTAAGCGACTTTCACTATCTTCTTTTCGTGTGGGAGCGTTAAATAGTGAATAAAAAGGAAATAAAAATATTATACTATGTTTCCAAAAATTATGGCATTCGCCGATGCTTGTATAAGATCCTCCTCGTGATATTTGGGCACGTTTTGAGACAAGCTTTTTGATGGTCCGTTGTTTGTTCAGGCCTGCATTTGCAGATGGAGCTCAAGGTTTTGGTCATAATCTCCCATCCTTCGTTCGGGCGAGACGGGCGATACCCGCACGCAGTCAGTTGAGCGCTCTCCAAACCATCCACTCCTATGTACCACCAGGAGGAAGACGTTCTGCCGGTGTCACAAAGCCGTTGAGATGTTGGGTACAGCCTCTCTACTTTTTCAGTCGGCGTTTCCCCTGAGAGAATCTCATTGGTGGTGAAACTCGCCCGTGTTTGAGAGGAATGTGGTCATGGAGCGGACGCCGAGAATCGTAGAGCTGTCTCCATCGTTCATTGGCCGTGGCTGTCTCCCTTCGGACAAATGGTGGTGCTATCCCGGCCAGAATATGCACTTTATCAGTCGGTGTAGGCTTTAAGCAGCCGGTGACCAGGCGGCGTGTTTCGTTGAGAGCCACGTCCACCTCACCGGTGTGTGCGGAGTTTTTCCACACAGGGCACGCATATTCATGTAGACATGTAGGTTGGCTCCCCATGTGCTTGCTACCATGCGTCGGATCAGGTTATATTATGTTGACGCGAGAGAGTGAGAGACAGAGCTATTATAAAGCTCTGTCTCATCTTTGGCGACAAACCCCAGCGCTGGCATGCTATGGGTGGGTGCTGGTTGTATTATAAAGTTGTGACCTAACAAATCTAACTTTAGTACATATTAGGACAGAAAGTAACCTATAGCAGCAAAATTTAATTCGTCCTTGTTTTACCGAGATTTGTTCATTCCATCCGTTCTCTTAGTAATGATTATAATTCTTGTAGGTAAGAATAAACAAATCTATTAATTTTTTACTGCAAGAACTATTGTATAACAGAAGAGTAATGAACAGTGAAAAAAATATTCTCCTTACGCCCATGTGACGTACGAGACGTTATGGTGTGCCTTGCAAGCTGTGTGCCATAATGGAGAGGTTTCCAATGAAGCAGTATGCCTGAAATGTGAAATTGACTAAGAAACAGTTTGCCATAAATTAAATTACCTCAGCAGTTTGCCTGAAATACAAAAAGAGTGAGGAAGCTGTAAGTTTAATAATATGATGACTGGGAAGTTGTCAGCAAGTTGTAGGAGAAACACTGCGGTAATTACATCGCTGGTTTATAAGTAGTTTTAGTGAGGGACCGGTCATACGTAATGTTACAAGACGGCCGAGCCACATATTAAGTGAGGGACCGGTCATACGTACCGTTACGAGACGGCCGAGCCACACATTTAGTGAGGGACCGGTCATACGTACCGTTACGAGACGGCCGAGCCACACATTTAGTGAGGGACCGGTCATACGTACCGTTACGAGACGGCCGAGCCACACATTTAGTGAGGGACCGGTCATACGTACCGTTACGAGACGGCCGAGCCACACATTTAGTGAGGGACCGGTCATACGTACCGTTACGAGACGGCCGAGCCACACATTTATTGAGGGACCGGTCATACGTACCGTTACGAGACGGCCGAGCCACACATTTTGACTAAGGTGTAGAGTTTGTGAAGTGAGAGCTTGTGGCGGGTAGAGCTTGTCTCTACATGATGTCTGATAATAATATAATATAATATAATAGATCCAAGTTTTATGTTTTTGTTTTGTTGTTTTTGCACTAATACAAGCTTACATACCAAATTTCAGCTTTAGAGGACTTCAGGAAGTACCCTAAGAATTTTATTAATCATCAGTGAGATCAGTAAAATCTAAACTATAAGAGATATATGATATGTATGAGAGCTATGCAATTAAAACTTTATACGTTTTATGTGTCCACCATACCATTTTTTACCATCAAACCCAAGTTGTGATGGTAAAAAAAACGACGAAGCGCTTCGAGTAAAGCTAGTAGTGCCATTGCGCTTCGCTTTGCTGGTCTTGGCTGGTCTTGGCGGGGGCACTGCCGTGCCGCCAGATATTTGTTGCCATTTTAATATGACATTTCTAACTTAATATTTCAAGTTGAGTTCTCTTTGTTCGTTTCAGTCATTGTTTATTTGTTTATGAAAGTTTCCACAAAGCTACGACGAAAAGGTACTTTTACAACAAGTAAGCCTGTTGACGATTATTTATCTAACTTTCGAAAACTTCAGCTTTGGAGCTGGCTGGAATATTGTTTAGGTGAAGGAATTGCTTTCTCTACCTTGTATATAATAGGAGAAAATACGAATATAACTTAAAGTAACTCAACCAATCAACAATCATCAATTTCTTTAAGTATTATATTTATATCTTCTAGATATAGATAGCACTCGTACTGTAATACCCTATCGACGAGTGAAAGGATAATTTAGTTACATACATATTCGGATTCAGTTTTTGTTTCTGCGTCGTTATAGCCGGGTCGTAGAAAAAATGTCGCTTAAACTAATTTGCCTTCCACCCGTCGCAATGCCTGTAGCAGATTAGCCTCACCAAGCATATCGACCATATCCACATCTTACATTATTTATTGACGGCTACTATTTAATCGTACATAAAAAATACTAATTTACCCAGCACAAACGATCAGCAAAAACACTTTTTATGTTTTAAATATTTTATGTGTACTCAAGTTTATGTTTTAAGTATTTGTTGTTCTTGCATGTTCAACCTAACACGAAGGATTCTTCACCTAAGCTACCGCAGCATTTTGCCCGGATATTTGCTGTGCAAATCAGTATTTTTGAGGTGCAGTTTAATATTTCCTTTTATTGATCGTTTGGTCGCTCACAAAGTCCACAGCCCAAGCAGCCATTGGACAGCCTCTTTGTCAGCCTATTATAGTGAGGCAATATAAACAGGAAAAAGGCAAAATATAGGTGTCATTGAGGCGAGCTATTTACCACCCTGAGTCCCTGTTACTGTTTCGAGAGCTATATAAGTGTTTTTGGGAGCTAAAAATCGATCGAATTAGGTCTTATGACTACGAAAATGTATTTTTCTTTTATCGTCGTTATCATGCTTTTATCTTTTCAGCACATGGCAGAAACTCTCGGTCCAAATTGTCTCGAGACTGGTAATTTCGCTTTTATTTCAATAAATTGAAGGCAGAAATTCTTAAGACAATCAAAATTACATCATCACCCGTGAGATTCCCGCCCTAACGTCACGTGACAGTATTTAGTGCCTCGCGTCGGTGGGAGAAGCCTAACCAAAAAGTTTCGTTTAAATTAGGACGAATCCAAATACATCCTTCTTGCTTGAACAAGCAAGCACGCAAAACGGTATTTGAATGCTAGTCAAAATAGATTATTTTTAGGAACTGTCAAAACAGTAATTTTGTTTACGACCTCTATGAAATACTAGCATGTGACGTCATAGTCAAATGCTGTCTTTTCAACACAAAATTTAGATTATAAAATACAAATGCTGGAATTATACAATTCTGATATTGTCAAACGTTTTGGTTGAAATAATTTCAGCTTTAGACACGTTATTAGATCTATTGGACTACCTTGTCTTATATCGTTTTTTGTTGGTCACATGACACAGGCATTCAATTATTCAGCCTGTTACTAGTGGCCCCGTGGGCAGTAGAGCTCGCTAACAGGGGGGACTGTGAACCAATTTATAGGTAAGTATTTTAGATTCAATCAAAATCAAGTAGTAAAGTAGCGCACAAATTTGTAAACTACATTTTGCTACTTAAAATACAATTTATTGACTTTTCACGAAAATAGTTATAGTCTATTTCACTCACTCTAATGGTCCTCTTTACTAATCCGTTGCCTATTTCGGGGAGTCCACACTTGGTATGTTTTGAAAATATTTCTTGGATTTTTAGAAAACAGGTGGCCGAAAAGGCATGGTGTAGTATATTTTCAGAACCGGCTCATAAAGCCCTTTAATTTGATACTCCACATGATGGGTTTCAGAAAAAAAATAAAAGTACAAAAAACTAATGACGTCATAACTCTCCCCCCCCCCCTCCCGCCCCCCCCAGGGGGGAAATCGAGAAAAGCTCTCGACAAAAAAAAACTTAATTCAAGGAATACGTGTGCCAAGTTTTGTGAGGATCGTAGGACACGTATAGAGACAGACGAAAGCAAAATCGGCTTCCTATCTTGTCGAAATGGAGCCCTTCGCTCGCTCAGTCAATTACGGTATTACAGCCTATGATGAGTGATGTGCACTGTGCAGTCTGATGATATGTTATCGCCGCGACGAACTGCACCAGCCTACCTCCGAGCAGGGCGTGTCCCCAGATAATTGTTTTATATTCAGAGGAACACAAACGTCATTTCAAACATCCCAATTTGTCTGTCTAAGTACGATGACTTACTTTGTACATTTCGGGGGCGATCTTCTTGCTATCCTTGTCTCGCCTCGAGCGATGTTCTTGCTATCCTTGTCTCGCCTCGAGCGATCTTCTTGCTATCCTTGTCTCGCCTCGAGCGATCTTCTTGCTATCCTTGTCTCGCCTCGAGCGATCTTCTTGCTATCCTTGTCTCGCCTCGAGCCTCGAGCGGACCACGTGCACTCGCCACGGCACTCGCCATACGACATTAGAGAAAGGAAATGTATTCAAAATAAACAAGTAAGTGTAACAATCATTTTCCTTCTTCTTTGTTGTTCACTTCAGTACAAGGAAAATTCGGCGGCGGCGAGTTTGTAAATATATTACTATTGATATATAGCTATAAATAAATTTCAACAAATGAGTTCCATGGTCTAATGGGTTTCTTGCTTCTCACACTGTAAAAGCAGGTTCGAAACCTGAACGTACCAATGAGATAATTTATTTATCTTAAGTACAGTATCGGACGTTCAGTGTTTCGGATGACACGTTAAGCTGCAGCTCCCGGCTACTATCGCTACGTGGTAGTGCTCGTAAAAACCTTCCACCAACCCGCACTGAGCCAGCGTGGTGGAGTATGGCTAATCTTACTCGTTAATTTTACTCGTATTCGGGTAAAGACCATTAACTTAACCTAATCAGGATTTTATAAAATTAACTTCGGAAATCCAAGATGTGTGTGATTATATATTAAAAAATAAAAGTGATTTGACTAGTATAACACAGTATATTAAATTGGTGTTGTATACTAATTTGAATTTTTACTTTATTACTTGTAATCAACATAGGAATGAAGATTTTTTATTTGATTTTACTAGTAGATTCTTTTGTTTGATTTGGTGTCGAAATACGAACAAGTTGTTAAATGGTACTAGTACGGAATGGATACGCAGGGGCATGACCCAGTCCAAAAACTTGCCTATAAATATAATTGTAAAAGAAGAAAGAATAAGTGTAAATAAATTATAGGAATTAAATATGATTTCGTTGATTCTTTTCTTTGAGTTGGTCTCTATTATTTAATGGGCTACATTTGTAAATAAAAATTACCCCGAAACATTAATGAAACCTTGCGGCAAAAATTTGGTTCACTTGTTTGCGATGTAGGCTGTTAATTTTTTTATTTTAATAAAATTTATCTTTTGCAATAATAATAATAATCGTTTATTGCAGGCATAAAATCCCATAGAATAAATGACACTGTATGTCAACAATAAGATTAAATGAAAATTCAAATAAATAAATACAAAATAAAAATGTCAAAAAATTTAAAGATACAAAATGAAGATTACAATTTAAAAAACGCATTAAAATCCGTCTACCCGTTTGAGCGCTAGGGTGTCACGGATAGACACACGGACAGACGCTTCAAACTTATAACACCCGTCTTTTTCGTCGCGGGATAACAATGTTCATGTCAAAGTATTTGTCAATGAACTACATAAATATATCACTATTGCCCACCTGCTCACGACAGCACATAAAGTGCAATAAACAAAGTGTACGGGCCCCGGGGTGGTGGCGGCGGCGGCGGCGGCGGCGGCAGTGGAGCGTGCAACTGGACAGTTCACTAACTGCCCAGGCTGGCCGACACGTGAGTTTGACTGCGACATGCATTGTCCACGACGGCGGCGGACGGGGCCTTGTTGGTTTCATGTCGTGTTCAAGTAGGTTGATAGTATTTTATGTCGTGGTGTACTGAGCTATTCTTAGGGTTCCGTATCCGAAATGTGCTAAACGGGACCCTACTACTAAGTCTCCGCTGTCCGTCTGTCACCAGGCTGTATCTCATGAACCGTGATAGTTAGAAAGATAAAATATTCACAGATGATGTATTTCTGTTGCCGCTATAACAACAAATACTAAAATACAGAATAAAATAAATGTTTAAGGGGGCTCTCATATAACAATTATTTCAATACCACATACAAAGTTATGAATGCACCTAGTTAAGAACATGGAGTGTGAAAGTGTATACCTTTGTCAATAACTTTACAATAACAATAACAATAACTTTGTTAACAACATTTTTCCAAACTATTTACTCCACACCACCCCTACCATTGTACGGTGGTACGGAACCCTTCATGCGCGAGTTAGACTCGCACTTGACCGTTTTTTTTGTTGTTTTTTTTTCAATTTAGCGACAGAACAGCAATGTTCTGGACAATATATATTAGGTATATGGGAAATTTTACCCTAGGAACATACCAACATTTTACTGCACAGTAGCGTTTTTTGTTTCTTTAAATAAAATACACTCTCTTTGATTGATTGATTGCACAAAACAAAAGGTACGTACAAAATATAAGACACATAAAATGGAGAATACATGCAGAAAGGTGAGCTTATCACGCTTTAGCTTATTCTCGTTCATAAAGTTAATTGTTTCTCGAATCTCAAATCTCACCAAACACCAAGAAACGGCGAATATAGCTACAAGTTAATCCAAGGAAGACCCTTCTGGATTTCCTAAGTAAATGATGTGGTGTCGCGGTTCGCACACGCTCAATGTTTAAAGCAAACGAGCCCGGAAGTGCGGACTGACGAGCGAAGTTTCCCGCCAACTGTCGATTCTGCGCGCGAGGAACATAACCTCAAATATTTAATAAGCGGCTTCTATGTACGAAAAGAATAGACCTATACCTATGTGTGCTGTGTTGAAGACGTTCATAGTAGACGTAATATTAAACGCTCTCTACAAAAGTCATGCAAGAACGAATTGACGTCTTTCAACGTCTTTCAAGCGATGTTTTCAACAAATACTGTTGGTGATGATTTTAAGGTTATGTCAAAACCTGTTCATTTAGGTTATTCTTTATTCGTTATTCATAAATCTGAAGATATTTTATATATACTTAAGCACCTTCATAATAATATTTCCATATTTTCCTCAATATCTTTAAGACTCCGCATCCCGAAGCTAGTATATATCACCTTAATATCGTGAAATTCGTTAGTTTATAAACTTACGCGTGAGTTTGGTATCCATCAATAAATTGTAAATGAGACTGACTGGGTATAAAATGTTTGCTTTTTTGTTCCCACATGTCAATAACACTAAACCCCCTTTATCCTTCGTGATAGGTTGACATGGCTTCGCTCACCCCCTTTACCCTGATCCACCGCTTCGCCCTGGTATTTCGTTTGCAATTCAAGCTTAAACCAGTTCACAATTTACTAGTTGATTATAAACCAAAGTGTTATATTAGAGCAGTATGGTACAGTTCTCAATTTATCAACTGCTTATAAACCAACGAACAAAAAACCTAACAGTTTTCCCAATCATACGGTGACATAGGTAAATGATGATTTATTACAATAAATGATGATTAGTGTTATTCGTATTCAAAGTGTCTGCGAGGTGATATGTGCTTGGCCCGAACCATCTCCGTAAACACGTGGTGGGTGGTCCATCCGTGACACTCCACGGTAATTAGACACCCCACGACAGGGGACGCTAAGACGGCGCTACGAACGGTCCTGAGATATTAATTATGTGCTTGCGGCTGCTTGGCTGAGAATCATGAGCGAGCACTCGTTTAATATTTATAACTAGGCACGTTTGCAACACTTAATATGGTGGTGGAGTGATCTAATCTGAAAAGCTCATTACAGATGGCGCTGGTGTAGTTCAATTCAATTCAATTATTATTTTTTTATTAAAAATAGATTCTTACGAACACTTTTTGAACGTCATTTGAATCTATATAATGCAAGAAAAACTACTACCGCTTCGGAAAGTGTTATGGCAAGGCTGTGTACCTATCAAAGTTGTCAAACTCTATTTACTTCTTATAATATATGCCGTGCTAACCTCATTTGAGGTTAAACCTCTCAATAGCTATAAAAAGAAAACAAAATATGGCTATAAAATGCCAAATTGTCAAGACGGCCAGCCACATTTTTTTTTACTCAGTCAGTCGACCAATCAAGTGTGAGATACCAGAGAGAAGATACGTTTATCCTTTATTTCCGGTCAGTATTCCCAGTATTTAAAAATAATAGTGGGTACTAGCAATAATTTTATTAAAATTAAAATAAATATTATTCCAAGTCCATACTAGGTGTTCATGCGCGAGTGGATGTTAGGTAAATTAAAATTGAATGCAGGTCCATACTAGGTGTTCATACGCGGGTGGACAGGTTAAATTTGCCAGTGTCAAGTGTATTTGAAAGATCACGTGACATGTTTTTTTTTCTCATTTCGCAAACATGTGAACAGTCTTAGGACTATGAGCAGTTGTTAAGATGGACTAAATGGCGTGTTAGGCGTGCCATGCCCTCCCATAGCCAGGTTGCATTCATTACTCACTTTGGGGTAAATTATTCCAGGTGTGTAGTAGCCTTTTCAAGCGACTCGTAAGGTGGGGTGAGGCAGAGAGAGAGGTGACAGCTTGCTCAGAGGCAATAAGTGGATTCGTGGCACGCGTGCAGATAAATTTACAAACTTTAATAATAATAACTTATAATAATAATATCTTGGACACAATTTACACACATTGATCTAGCCCCAAACTAGGATTCCCTGTATCTTGGGTACTAGACAACGATACACATATATATATATAGAGAAAGATAAACAACCATGACTAGGGTACAAACATCCGTTCTCATCAAACAAATATTTGCCCCCACCGAGACTCGAACCCGGGACCCTTGGCTTCGTAGGCAGGGTCACTGCCGACTCGGCCATTCGGGTCGTGGAGACTACCAGCGAAACAGCTTCGTTGAAAATGATGAGACTTATCTGTGTGCAAGAGAACACACCCACGACAAAGTGGGAATGTTAATTGGGCCGCCAGGCCGACAGAGACACGACATCTCGTCGTCCACTCGCAGTAGAGTCGCATGGACGCACGACTCGCACGAGTGAACGCGCCGAGCAACTAATTAAAAAACATTTTTTTCTTTCTTTCGCCCTTGGAATCACTGGAGTCTCTCCATCATAATGCCTTCGGTTTTAATTTAGATCTCGGAGCGTCGGCGGCTAAATGATGACGAAATTAATTAACCGCTCCCAGAAAGCCTGCAGGCGACTGGGTATTTGAATTAATTTAATTCAAGATATAAGCTCACCGCCGGAGAACTGACAAACATGTTTTTGTCTGTCGCCTCTCGTTTGTGGGCATTGTGTAACGCGAGTCTAATTTACGTCATTTTGAGCTCCATAATGAGGTGATGGTGTAGTCATTCATTCTTAACTGAGGTTTTGAGACCCGTATACTATAAGTTTCTTTGTATAAATATACCATACTCTATTGTTGTCAACACTAACATGAATCGAAGACAAACTATTGACAATGGACATCTTGCTTATGTTACTCGAGTTAGTTTCAACGAACGATTTTTTCATTTGAATTTAATAAGTATACCGCAGTTACCTGCGTAGAACGTAACGCACAATCAGATAAACAAACATGGAGGCTGCTTTAACTACGTAGGTACTCTGTATTAGATCGAAATAAAAAGCTTCTACTCTCTCAGTCCACTTTCCTTTCCTGTCTGAGTTTGCTGGTAGAAATCTCTTTATAGAGATAAGCGCGCCTCTTGTACATTTACATAGTTTTCTTTGTTTTGGCTATGTATGTTTCTTTTTGTGCAATAAAGTTTTCATTCATGCATTCATTAATCGAAATTGAAATCACCACGTGTTTGTCAGCTACTTATTAGTAAGTATTAGTAAGTAAGTATTTTATAGTCAGTAGGATAATTCCTGGTAACCGCTCACTGCTCCCAGGATACGCTAACTTCCAGCTAAATCAGTTTCTATAGACTGTGTTTGCAGGAAACGCAAATCCGACGCCGCGACGTACTCGCATGAACGCCCGATGCTCGTGGATTGGATTACAATCTGAAATATCAAACCGTTCCGGGAAATTCGCGATCCGCTGAACATATTTCAATATTTCGCTGATTTACAGCCATCCGTCTCTGTCGCGGGGAAATAAAAAGTCATTGACAAATAAATCTATCAGTGAACTTAAAGCAGCGGCAATGTCTCAGTATTTCGTTAACCTTTATTTCTCACGAACACGGGCGTCAACAAGATGGCTGCCATGCATTTTCTAAATGCATTCCACGAGCGGCTGTTTTATCCTTCACGTCTCCTTTCAATTCCGACGGGACCATTCTCACCTCCACTTGTAGTGAGTACGCTTCGGTACAACGCGATGTAAATCTCAAAGGGACTATCATGGATGACGTCATGGACGATTTGCTTTTGCGGATAGGGATAAGGAAATGGCGGCGTTCGTCGGGTAAGATTTTGTCTACTAAATGAGATGAGTGAACCACTCTCTTGAAACTTCCTTTTTGCGTGTCTTAGGTACAAGACATTTTACTGAGTCTGCTTTGCCGGTGCTACAGTGTGCATTGTCAAAATGTCTCTCTATAGCATAGCTTCTGTGACTTCAATATTGAAATCTGTATTGCGGTCGTCGCTTACCGCTATTCTCACTTTCAGAGTTTGGGCAAAACTTATGAAACTACTTCGACGTCGCCTTCGAATGATGAACCCCTGAATTTAAGTATTTTACTGCGCGAATAGTCAATAGTTTTTGAATCGCGCGGACACTACGATAATGACGTCTTGTGGAGCTAATTGTCGTGACGTCACCAGGCTGCTTCAAACAAAAACTATAGTAAAGACGAGTCGGTATTTAAAGTAATGCAACAAAGATGACAATTTGCCGAAATTTATATGGAGTTTTCATAGTTTACTCGTAATGTTTTATTCCGTTTTCTAGCTAGTGCCACTAACTGTTAAACATATCTAAGAACCTTCTCTGAGATTGTAGCCATTTAAAGCAAAAAACCGCTTCAAAATCGGTCCAGTACATTTCCAGGAAAATGGGAATGGTCCTGCATATATAAATAAATGCGTTTTTATTATTCATTATTTTTCGTGTGGAATAATTATAAAAACAAATAAACCGCCTGTATTTTCTTTCAATACCACTTATAAGCTTATGAATGCACCTGTATATGAAGTATGAAAGTAGCCGCACCAATAACTTTGTAAACTACATTTGTGATCTAAAATGCAACCAATTGATTTTTTACTTAAATTAGCCTATGTCACTCTCACGGTCTCCACGAATCCAACGACACCTCATGTGTTAAAATATCTCAAGCCGTTTGGGCTGTAGTCTTTTTTTTACAATTTCGACCCCAAAACCCCCGCCACTTTGACAAACTTCCAAAAACTGAAACGACAAAAAAACATATAATTATCGAACCTGCCCACAAAATTTTACGAGAATCGGTCAAGAAATGCGTCCTGGGAGGTTACCACGACCTTTTACAGATTCAGATTAGGTTCAAAACAAGAACATCTTCAAGGCAATCATTCCATTACAATAAGCCATGATGGGTTTTATTTACATGGTGCCAAGACTTGTTTTAAGATGGACATGGTAAATTTGCGGCTCAGTTTAGGTTCCGAAACAGAATCGGCATAAGACGTTGTGGTAACTCCTCCGTAGAAGAGAGCAGCCGGACAGAAATCCAGACATACGAAAGCATCTTTGGCCAAGCTGAAACGGAGACGCTGCGTCGCTGCGCTCGCTCGGTCAATGACGCCTTAGGCATTTTGACAACTGTCACTCATAGATTTTTTGTTTACATTCTTTTAGATCCCTACTTGTCTCTTCTATTGTGTTCTGGGTTTGTAACTGCCACTTCAATGAACTCGTAACACTTCTCCGACAAAACTGCTCTGAATGCTGACGTTTTCTTTTTCTCTCCTACTTTAGTATATTTTGGTGTAGAGAAGTTTTGAGTTTAATCTGTGTAAACAGGCACGCTCTTTGCTTCTGGCCTGGCCCCACACTAGGATACCCTTTATCGTGGGATCCAGAAACAGCGAAGTCACAAACATTATAAACATTCCGACCCGGGGATTTTTCCTCGCCCATCGGGATCGAACCTGGCCTTCTTACCTGTGAAGCAGAACCTAGACCTATACTCGAAATAATAATTCGCGAAAAATGTATGGGGATTGTTCTCGAATTGTTATTCCGTCCGATTCCTGATTTTGTTCCATCCGAGGTACTTGATATTCATCCGGTACTCCTGATCCGCAGATTGCCAGATCAGGCGAGCGCGTGATACAATATCAACGTGAACCGTTACTCGAATTTCTAGCTCAATTTAGCACGATGTTAAATTACATTCTCTCTGTACTAGCCAAAACGCCTGGATATTTATCGTACATTGACCGCTTGAAAATGACTGTTGCAAGTGGTTTTGTTTAAAAGCGTGACTGTCGTACCGGAATGTTAGAGTTAGTGTTTAATATACTTATGCAACTGTAGCTTAAAATAGCGGATATAATATAAAATGAATGTTTATGGCGCTTTCTTGTTGATTTACTTCTCCTTAAACAAACATATTTTGTAAATACAGTTTATTTTTTTCTATTATTTTGCTATTTTAACTGCTGGCGCTCTATGGGTTTCTCTAGGTGCTGGCTTATGTGCTTCTGTATTCTACTACCACCCTATATTGTTTAGGGTCTTCATATATGTGCTCCAAAAGTTCCACAATATAATTTCCTCAACCGCCACTCCAGTCTCGGCGGGCCGGGCGTCGATGCGCACGCGCGCCACGACAACGGCGAAGCGGTTCTGCACATGCAGTTCCTGGTCAACGAGGGCTCGTTAGTGACAGCCACCGCTGATGACCAGCTGCACCTGTGGAGTTTCAAGCAGAAATCTCCTCAGAAAGTGCAGTCACTTAAATTCCAACGGGAAAGGTGAGGATATTTTTTCTTCTTATAGAAACTGATAGCGGTTTCTGGTGAACGAGGGTTCCTCAGTGACAGTCACTGCTGATGATCAGCTTCATCTGTGGAGATTCAAGCAGGAATCCTCTCAGAGGGTACAGTCGTTGAAGAGTCAGCGGGAGAGGTGAGGTTTTTAGGTTAATAATGTGATTCTTAAAGTGTCCAAAAGTAGTTAGTCTAAGAAGATCAGTGGCATCTCTTGCTGCTTTCCTCACCTTTTTGCTGAACGTGGACTTAGGATATTTATATATTCTTGTAGTTCTGGCTCCTCATTATTGGTAATTTAGTAGTAGTTATTAATTAATATTGAGTTCCCGGATCAAATAATATCATCGCATTCCACATAATGTGAGGAGGTGTGAAATGAAGAACAGATATTGCTCAAGAGAGAAAATATAATAGAGATTTCAAAATTCATTGTTTTCCAACTGCTAAAATTTTTACACGATTCAAAAACTCTCAGCCATTTTTTGCAAAACCCACTCGACGAAACAGATCAATATGAAAAGTACACGCCCCGGCCTCTACAGTGCTTTACGTTTGTACAGCACGGTCGCAATATCTGTGCATCGCATATCTGTGCATACATTCCAACGAGGTGCACAAATATTGTGACTGTGCTGTACAGCAACCGCTAATATATTGCAACTGTGTAACATAAATTACTGAAGAACAGACGAACAGCAGTTCATTATGTTCGGTCTCTATAATTCACAATTACCATACAATTTGTTGTACGTAGAGGTTCGCGATCAATGCCCTAGGGGCGTATTTCATGAGGTGGAATTGGAACATCATTTTCGTGTTGCCCTTATTATGCACAAAGGGACTTTGTTTTGTGATTAGATTGCCGAATAAAAGTTTTGATTTGAATTCAATTTCAATTAAGGACTCGAAGGATTTGGAGGAAGAACATGTTTTGTTGTTTATTGAACGATGCCGCTGTAAAATTACCACTAAAATACAACAACAATTCTAATAATAAATTAGAAAAGGCGTGACGCTATGATATGTTGGTATATGCTAGTGTATGTTTTAAGAGAAAACTGTTTGTGTGAGTAGGAAAGCACATGTTAGTATGTCTTTACAAGGAGGACGATCTTATGAACTTTGCATTATTACACACTCACACCTCTAAAATTCTCTCTAAGTTTCGACTAAGTACCTCACGATGCTTGAGTATTGAACTTAAGATACACAAGATGTGCATACATTATATCGAAATTGCCGAGAGAGTTATCTTGTATCGTGTTCTAGTTCAGCAGATTTAAGCTCCTATGACTCACGATATGGGTGCATAGACATAAACCTTACCTCTAGTTCGTTTTGATGTTATAACGTTTCCGTTTATGACCATGTGTTAAAGAAGATACTGCACATCGTGAAAACTGACACAACATATCTAATGGCTTATTGCAAAGAATGTTCCCCAAGTTGAGTGCTTAAACTTAAATGTCTTAACAACAATTTGTATGCTAATGGCGGAGCCGCTGTAACTACGCTGCCCCTAACGAGCGCCTGTACCAGCATAATTTTAGAACGTCAGTCAAAATATTTTTTTGGTTGTTGTGGTGCACCGTCGGGCGGGCCTAGACGTCATGTCACGTGTGACAGGAAAACGTCAGTAACGTAACATTGCTAAGCAACAGGGATTAGATTAGGCAACAATTTTCATCACACACATACACACACATAACACTAAACGCAACTGCATGTACACTACACATAGGTCATCCAGTCATTAACATACCAGACTGGCTGTTATCAACCGCCCCAGGTGGTTTGATCGTCCTACAAATTAACATTTCAGACACAAAGGACCGTTGCCATGCCAACCAGACGCTGTAGGCTAAGCTTTGGCTTAGCAACAATGCTGTTACTAGTTGCAGGAGTATTATGATTAGTGGGTGGGAAACAATGTTGGCTTTGATTGCACTTATTTGTTTAGAGTAAGATATGTGTTACTACGTAATTGGTTGTATTGTTTCCGTCAATTTATGTTAAGAATTATCTTAGTCACTTGATTTGAAATGGTAGAATGCTGCTCAGATCTGACATTTTATAAAACTTAAAAAGCGTGGCCATATTTCTCATACATTACATAACATTTTGCTTCCCTGATAAATCGTGAAACCGTAAACAGTTTCGCATCTGCAGTTACCGTCGTAACTTCAAAATTGTAATAATGTATTCTCCAAAAAGGTAAAGTCTTACAAATGAAATTCAGTGGCCCCCACACTAGGCCCAGCCTGTGTCGTGGGGGCAAAAGTCATTCAATAAAGCAACGAGTTAAGCAGCATTAGATGAGTGTCTCAAGTTCCAAATATCAGATTCGACCGTCTGACCCCGTTGTACGAGAGGCCCCGTTGTACGAGAGGCAGCAGGTATAATTGGACCAAAGTTCATTAAGATCCCGCTGAATATTTCATGTTATTAGTAACGTCTCAATCAGATATTAATTTCGTTCGCCCTTTATTAATGTCACAGCGGGTGGAGCCGCAATTATATTCCTAAAGGGTATCGTTTTCTATGATTCGGCTTTTAATTACCGTGTTTACCTATATTGGGTACACATAATTAATATTACTAACGATGAGATGTTATTTACATAGTTTACCCTTATGTAGAGCAGACCCTTAATATGCATAACTATGTATTAGAGGAATATTAAAAAACAGGTCAAGTGCGGGTCGGACTCGCACACAAAGGGTTCTGTTCCATCGTACAAGACAACTTAGGGACAAAAAAAAAAACAAAAAAAAAGGATGTGTTCAAATTTGGTTTCGAACCGAGGCACCAACTCCTACCCTACAGATCCACCTAAACGATTGATCGATAACGCGAAGTTATCGATAATACAATTAATTGCAGATGATTTGGTAATTTGCAGGGACATGGATATTAAAACACGTCTCTTGTATAGGGACCCCTTTAATTTACATAATCATGTAGTTAATTATTTGTTGCTGTAGCGGCAACAGAAATAAACATTCTGTGCTTTTTTAACTATCTAACTATTACGGTTCATCAGATAGAGCCCCGTGACGAATAGACAGACAGACAAACGGACAGCTGAGGTTTAGTATTAGGGTCCTGATTGGCACCCTTCGGGTATGGTACCCTGAAAACGACTGAAGTATCCACATATGTATATGACATAACATATGTAACACAGCATTGGTCATGCTCACTAAAATGTCTTTGCTTGCGGCGGCTCAGTATAGCGGGTTGCTCCTCTCCCTCAAATATGGCCATGGGGATGATGGCTGGTGCACAAGACATATTCGTGAACGGGTGCTGCTTGGGGGGACTGGAGTTTGAGTTGAGCATATTACATTGAACAACACAAAATGTACGCAATGAACACTTTCTTCAAAAAGCGTCCTTCGAGGAAGTGGCCCTGGGCAAGCCCCGACGGTAAGACCAAAAATGTGGTCGACTATGTCATTAGCTCTCAAATGAACATAGTAACTGACGTTTCTGTCCTCAGTCACCTTGAGGCCGGAAGTGACCATCGTTTGATTAGAGCGACGTTCAGATTCAACTTAAGTAAGGAAAGAAGCAATTTAGTCCAGACACAGAAGCGATGTCTGCTTGAAGATGTGTGACACCTGCAGAAGGAGTTCCAACTGGACTTAAAGAACGCATTCAGAGGACTGAAATAGTTGTATTTGGACGTCGACAACCCTAACGCAGAGCTGTGCAAGACCTTGCTAGAGACAACCCGTAAACACCTGGACGGTTTTAAGACAACGCAAGAGCTCTGCGTAAGAACACTGTAAGAGACTGCGGAATCACAAAACTGAGTTGCCTGTTCCGACGCTGTTTGCGGAACTCTGGTATACCCGGGCGAGTACAGTAGACACACTAAACATGCTATAGAGCTCCCAATTTGTCTTAGTTAATTGCCGACAGCCTCACAGCGAGCTGTACAAACAGGCAACTACCAAACTATCGGGTTCGTCCTACGTAGATTTAGGGTTGCTAAATCATTTTTGGGTCTTGTAGTAATTCTCTGTACGTCAGTCTTGCAGTAACTTACGGCCTGCAGCCCTGCAATAGGCGCTTTTAAAGTTATCGTACGACACTTAGAATAAGACAGAGCTACGCTTTAACCTCCTCCTCCGTGTATCGCTTGGATAAGGAAAGGGAGACTGCGCCATAGTTACAAGTGTCCCTTATTCTCGTGTGTTGTGCATTCGTCGTTGAAACCTTAAAAGCTCCCAATGGCTTTGGAAACAGAGTAACATTGATATGCCGTATTTATGCTGGCAGGTACTTCATCAATCATGATTGATGTTTAATTGAATAATGCGGTTTTAATTTGACGATCTTATGAAACTGGGATAGAATAGAATAGTAAGCATTTATTGGCTACATTATCACAAACTCATAGAAAAATAAAAGCAATACATAAATAACACGTTAAAGTAACATACAGTATAGAAGAAAAAATAATATTCATTGGAATCGGCACCGAATTGATGAGTTGCTGACAGCGAAGGGGCTCAGACTCAGCATAATGTCACAGGAATAAAAAAATATATATAAGAATTTCTATTTTTTTTTTTTTAATAATAGCTTAATTAATAGTTGTTTTGTATAAAATTGTTTTAATATAGTCGAGTAATACTCAAAAAAAATGCACACACAATGCAAATTCGCTTTGATCAACACCATTAAGGCTTCACCTTCTCAGACCCAACACCTCCGCCCTGAGGTTCATTGCTTTGATCTGTGATTAAATACAAACCAACTCAAAGACAAAGCTGATTCGATCACAATGCATCAGCTGTGGCAACCCTATCCATACGGCACAATCCCAACACGCTGCGTAACAAACACAACGCACATTGTATTGTAGCAGCGCTGTACTTGTGTTGCCAGCATGTTTACCTTTCGCTGGTAAATGGTTACTGTTACTAGGAACAGTTCGTGAGACATCAGAACAAATATTACTGGAACCGTCATCCATCGGCTTACACCAGTGCACAAGATTTTATAGCATGCATTCTAAAACATATCACTTGTTGCCTAGACTAGTAATGTGACCGTTCGATGCGACGTGTATCTTTATATATGTTTCTTCAAATGACAGAATTTTATTCTTAATAATACTAATGCTACTCCACATATATCTGACTAATCCCAAAGGTTCGGAATTGGGGCTGCAAAAAGTCTGTAGTATGTTTTGTTATTTTCTCGAAGCTCGGACTATTAAAATTAACCTATGTAAATAGGTTACTTTGTACTCTTTAGAGTACAACATATTCATTACACACTTACGATATCCACGCAAATAAAAATGGCAAAACACACGAACATATGCGAGCGTATCTCTTTTAAAAGTGTTTAGTGTATATCGGATAATTCCTGCATTAAAGCTTCCACTACCATGTCAAATGAGATCTGGCAGAATTACCAGCTTTGCAGATATCTGCAGTATGTGCTGAGCCAGGGCCTATTCACTGTGGGAAAATACACATGCATTTATACCTTACCTGGCTTACTTATAAATTATTTCAACAATTTTTGGTCAAACTGTATTTCTGTGCATTTTAAAATGAATAAGTGGATTATCTATGTAACCTGATTGTAACCTATCTTTATATCTAATATATTATGTTCGATTCCAAATCGATATTCGATCGATGGTTTCTGAACGGCCATTTTGAATTTGACGTTAGCTGCCAACCAGGCAGTTTTGACAACTGACAGACGAAAGCCCTCGCAATGTAAACGCGTTTTGGTTAGGGTATTGAAATTAAATCGCAGGCCATCTGGAATGTATTCGGGTTTCCCTCAGGATTGTCAATATAGCTGAGTGTGTTGTGGTTCCCCGAACCAGATAAGGTTCGCATTTTCGTCCCCGATTGTTTTTGACCACGTAACATAACCTGTGTTGGAACACTGTGCTCATTGAAGCTGGCCCGCCAGTCAAACCTGGTTGGCTGAAGAACCTGTCTACCAAGAAGAGCCTAGGGTGCACCCGGGCCTTGCAGAGAGACAGGAGGTTGACGGGACCGAAGCACAGACCAGGTTAGATCGACCCCAATTACTTCAGCTCGGTGAAACGCCGACGTTCACACTTCTTGGCAACTGATCGTTACGCTACCTCGTAGCTGATGGGCCCCTACGAGGTCATTAGGTGCCGAGAAGCCTGAACATTTTGGTAGCAGAGCGTGGCTTCCTGAGATTTGCAGCCGTCAAGGGCTCCAGGAAGGCACGATTTGGGACTATCAATCTGTAGGTATAGGCGGTTATTAGGTAACTTGGTTGTGTTCCTATATCCACATAGATTGGTAGTATTGTAAGCTATAGGTCTATTGCTGGTAGTAGATAGACAGATATTGAATTGAATTACCAGTTAGTCAATCTATTAGTGGTCTAGTAATGCTATTGAATGAATGTTTTGGTTAACATAGGTAGTTACATCTATTGATAGCAGGCTATTACATTGTTTTCAGTTTATAGCAATTTATAACTTGAACTAATATTGACTATCTGTGTGTGTTATAATGATAAAGGGAAACTAAATTGTATTTACAGAATTTATATAGATATAAAACTCGGTTCCTATTGTTTAAGGAAAACAACATTGTTTAAGTTGTGGTTTAGGGTTCCCTCGTTTGGGTTGTAGACTGGAGGGTCCAATAAAATTGAGTTACTGCAAATTGTGAGTAAGTATCGTTCCGATCATGTCGTTATATGAAATCCAGAAGGGTGTTTCTAAGGAACTCAGATGGTTTTCCTCCGCACACGGTCTGATAGACCGTTTAGATAGGCATGATGTGGTATTGGAGCGGTCTATGGACGTTAAGGAACGTTACAATAGGGTGCTCGAATTGTCCGCGCAGGCGGAATCAGTTGATGGTTGCGCACCTGACAGGCTGTCACGGTTGATAGGGGATGTCGACCAATGTATGGAGATGGCAGCTGCTATCACGCAGAAGGCTGCGGAAATACGTAGACAGCGCGAGTCCAGCCATGGTGGTGACATTGAAGCACCTCTGCCGCTTCAGGGTTCGGGGTCCAGGTTACCTGCCATAACTATGCCTACTTTTGACGGCGTGTCCGGTGAATGGATGAGCTTAATCAATCTGTTCGACAGTTTGGTGCACATGCGATCGGACATTACCAAGTCTGTCAAGATGGCTCAGCTGGTGGCAGCATTGAGGGGTGAGCCTAGGGAGCTGGTCGCTCATTTGACAGTTACGGAGGGTAACTATGAAACGGCCAGACAATTGTTGGTCAGACGTTACCATAACAAACGGAGGTTGGCCGATGCCCAACTGAACCGTTTGTTTAGTATCCCGGTTGTGAACAAGGTCGGGGCCATACAGACGGAGGTTTTGAACCCATTGTTGTCCGTCACCAAGGCTCTAGAGAATCTTGGACTTCCGGTTGGTGAATGGTCGTACCTACTGTTGTACATTGTACTTTCCCGCCTACCCGCTGACGTGCAGACTCGTTTCGAACAGTCTCACGGGAGGTCGGCCGAGGACCTGCCCGCCTTCTCCGACTTGGTCGGATTCTTGGAAGAGGAGGCTCGACGGGCAGAGAATTTGGGGTTGACGGTCACCCATCCTTCGGAGCCACAGAGAGCTGCCGGGAGCGCTGTGAGTAGGGGCCCTCCGACGAGGAAGGACCGCACCAACCGGCAGTCGTATGGGACTGTGAGTGAATTGACCCCACATGGTGAGACCTGCCCATGTTGTAGGCAGATTGGCCATGCTGTGGCCAATTGCAATAAGTTCGGGGAACTTAGGGTTCAGGGACGGCGCCGGATGGCCAAGCAGCGGAGCTGGTGTTTCCTGTGCCTCGGGCCACACATGGCTAGGGACTGCACGCGCACAAAAATGTGCGGATATTGTGGTGGGGCCCACAACAATCTGTTGTGCATGAACCGGTCCGGCCAACAGCCTCCACAGGGCCGTATCCAGGGTGACACGGCATGGGGCCCTGAGAATTCGTTTGCGACTCGGAGCGCAACTCAGGGGCCAGTGTCCCTACGTCCACAGGGCCGTACCCAGGGTGACACGGCATGGGGCCCTGAGAATTCATTTGCGACTCGGAGCGCAACTCAGGGGCCAACGTCCCCACGTGCACAGGGCAGTACCAGGGTGCAGGGCCGCACTCAGGACCATTACATGGGGGGCCCTGAGTTTTCGGTTGCGACTCAGCATCCGACCCAGCGGGACATTGGGTGTGTTGAGCAGGCCGTAACGGGCGGGTGGCATGGGACACCTTCGAGCTATGCGGGTGCGGTTCGGACGCCGCCTCAGTTGTCGCCCCGCTCGTCGCCTCGCCCTCGTCGGTCACATGTGATGTCCCCCCCGCTCATGGAGCGGCCACGGTTGAATTCACGCCCACCCCCCTTTACGGGGAATCGTAGGTTGGGAATGGAACCGGCGCGTGGGCCATTTGTACAATGGGACCCTCTGGCGTATAGCTGCATACCTGATCGGTTACAGGCACAGTGGGGCCCCGGGGGTCCTCGCTAGGAATTTGCGGCCCAACCATTTGTTGCCCCCCAACCGGAGACGGTGGTGTTACCGATCGCCTCTGTGCTTGTTTGGGATTTGGCGGGCAACCCAACATACGTTCGCGCCCTATTAGATTCTGGAGCTCAGGGCTGCATTATATCGAATGATTTAGCAAAATGGTTGGGCCTCAAGGTAAATAGGTATAATAAATCAATACGGGGCGTGGGGAATGTTACGGTTACGAATGTAGTTGGTCAATCGGTGATCACGTTCTCTCCACGTTATGACATTTTGACAAAAACATCCGTGCAAGCTTTAGTAATGACGCATGTCATGGGCAGACACCCCTTGGTGAAGTTGAATCCGGCCGTTCGATTCCTGACATCAGGACTCAAGTTGGCGGATCCCGATTTTGACACTCCAGCCCCGGTCGACCTGCTACTGGGAGCAGACGTTCTGGGTAGGTTTCTGTTGTCGGATCGGCGAGTTCTTCAGCCGGACGGGTTGATTGCTGTGGATACTAAGTTTGGTCACGTGATCATGGGTCCGGCATTGCCAATGGTTAGGCCTGCCGAGTCAGATGGCATACTTATTGGCTCAGCGTTGTCAGACGCTATCCAACGTTTCTGGGAGATAGAGGAACCTCCCACCGTTCGTCGAGTCGACGCAGACGAAGAAGAGTGCGAGTTGTTTTACCAGAATAGTACTGGTCGCCTTCGTTCTGGTCGTTTTGTAACTCGACTGCCTTTCAGGGCCGATCGACCGCCACTAGGAGAATCTAGGAAGATGGCTGAGACGAGATTGATGTCGATGGAGCGTAGGATGACAAGGGACGCCGTATTTAAACAAAAATATGTTGATTTCATGAGGGAGTATGAGTCGTTAGGACACATGTCGGTATCGGGTGTGGACTGGAGATCTGAGGATCATTGTTTCCTTCCACACCATGCTGTCCTACGAACCCCTACCGGCAAGATTCGAGTTGTTTTTGATGGGTCAGCACCTACCTCGAACGGGATGTCCCTGAATCAGTGTCTACATTCGGGACCCAAGTTGAGTCGTGATATTTCGGATATTCTCACGAGCTTTCGGAGGCACCAGATTGTATTTGTCGCAGACATTCGGATGATGTTTAGGCAAACGGTAATTCATCCGGCTGACAGAAGGTATCAGTTGATACTTTGGCGTGAGTCCACGGCCGAGCCAGTCAAGGTCTATGAGTTAAACACGAACACGTATGGATTGTGGTCTAGCCCGTATTTGGCGATGCGTACCCTGCGGGAGTTGGCGTCGCGTGACCGTGTGAGCTATCCTAGAGCCGCCGCTATCCTGGAGCAAGATTTGTACGTCGATGACGTCTGCACAGGGGCAGCCAGTGTAGAGGAAGCTCTGGACCGACGTGACGAGCTCATTCAATTGCTGGAACGAGGCGGCTATGAACTACGTAAGTGGATGTCCAACTCCCCTGAGTTGATGGCTGGTCTCCCAGATGAGTTTCAACAAGACCCGCACGTTTTTGAGAATCCTGACAACCCTAACATGTTGTCAGTACTTGGAATTCAGTACCGGTCCGTCCATGATGAGTTTACCTATCGGGTGGTTTTAGAAACACCGAAGGCCTGGACGAAGCGGTCAGTACTGTCAATGATTGCGAGAACGTTCGACCCGAATGGATGGATTTCTCCAGTCACCTTTGCTCTCAAATGTTTTATGCAAAGGCTATGGGCGGCTCAGTTGACCTGGGACACCCACCTCTCAGGTGATTTGTTGACTGATTGGACGCGAATGTTCACCTCGCTATCGGACATAAATAATGTATCGCTGCCGAGGAAATTGGTCCCTGCTGAGGATTACAGGGCAACCCTTCACGGGTTTTGTGATGCCTCTGAACGAGGGTTTGCGGCAGCGGTTTATTTGCGAACCGTCACCTCCACCGGGGAGGTCGACGTGCGTTTGGTTTTGGCAAAAAGCAAGGTAGCGCCTATTCGGACAAGGATGACGATTCCAAAACTGGAACTGTCCGGGGCTGCTCTTTTGACCAAACTTTTGAATCACACTCTAACAGTGTTGCGTGGGTCAGTGGTTTTGGAGGATACGGTGTACGCTTGGACGGACAGCCAGATTGTTTTGTGCTGGCTGAAGGCTTCGGTCCATAACTTAGAGGTTTTTGTTGCGAACCGTGTCTCCCAGATTGTGTCGTCTGAGGTCCCACTGACCTGGAGACATGTACCAGGAGAATTGAACCCGTCTGATTGTGCATCCAGGGGATGTCAGGCTCCTGAACTCGTTAGACACCATTTGTGGTGGGGACCACCCTGGCTTGCCAAGAGAGAATCGGACTGGCCCCACAGCCATGTAGTAGTATCTTCGGATCATGGCCCCAGAGGGGCCGTGCATGTTACCCAGAAGGCTGAGGACCCTGACGCCGGGTTTCTGCTGGACCGGTATAGCTCACTTGACAAGTTGATAAATGTGTCCACTTGGATTAGGAGATTCGCTCGAAATTGTCGTACTCCTCGCGATCAGCGAACGTTGAACCCTATTCTGACTCCGGCAGAGCGAAACGAGTCGCTATTGAATTTGGTCCGGTTGGTACAGTCCTCGAAGTTTGGGGCAGAATTGGAGATTATACGAAGTGGACGTTCGAAATTGAAGGGAGCCGTCGCGCGTCTCAACCCCTTTGTTGATTCGACCGGGTTACTTCGGGTAGGAGGAAGATTGCGCAATGCGAATCTGTCGTATTCGGCTCGTCACCCACTTCTGCTCCCCAAGGGGGGACAGTTAGTTGAATTGCTGGTGACTGATCGTCATATTAAAAACGCGCATGCCGGCTGTAACGCGTTGTTGGCCACGCTCCAGCGGGAGTTTTGGATCTTATCTGCCCGCCGTGTCATACGGAACATCGTGTTTCGGTGCATGCCTTGTTATCGACTTAAGGCTGCCACGATGCAACCTCTCATGGGGGACTTGCCCCCTGATCGTGTGAATGAGGTCAGACCGTTTTCAGGTGTTGGTACGGATTTTGCAGGGCCGTTTATGGTGAAGAGTTCACGATTGCGTACCGCTAGGCAATACAAGGCGTACCTATGTGTGTTTGTTTGTTTATCCACCAAGGCGGTACATCTCGAGCTCGTTGCTGATCTCTCGACAGAGGCTTTCATTGCTTGTTTGGATAGGTTTGTTTCTCGAAGGGGACTTCCAACTTTGATCCGCTCTGATAACGGCACTAACTACATAGGTGCGGAACGATACTTACGAGAGATAGTCAACTTTTTGAATGTAAATAAAGTGGATATTGGAACGGCCCTCTCCCGTCGGGGTATACAGTGGACCTTCAGCCCACCGATTTGCCCCCACTGGGGTGGTATTTTTGAGGCCGTAGTTAAGTCAGCTAAGACGCACTTAGGGCGTATAGTAGGTCAGACCGCGCTGACTTTTGAGGAGCTCGCGACATTGTTTTGTAAGATCGAGGCCGTTCTCAATTCGCGACCGTTGTGTCCGCTCAGCTCGGATCCAAATGACCTGGAGGCTCTGACCCCAGGCCATTTCTTGATAGGACAGCCACTTAACGCGTTGCCCGAGCACCCCTTCGAGGGAGTGAAATTGTATCGGTTGTCAAGGTATCAGATGTTGCAGCAGTTTACTCAGAATTTCTGGAAGCGTTGGTCGCTCGAGTATCTGCATATCTTACAACAGCGCCTTAAGTGGACTGACAAAACTAGCCCCCCTAGTGTTGGTGACCTCGTTCTGGTTAAGGATGCTAACCTACCGCCACTACGTTGGCGCAGGGGGCGCATTGTTAACTTGTTCCCTGGCAAGGACGGGACCCCCCGGTCTGCAGAGGTTCTAGTAGGAGGCTCGGTTCTAAAACGAGCGGTAGCAACGTTGTCTCGGCTGCCCGTAGATTAGGGGACAGGTGGGTGCCTGTCCGGGCGGGTGATTGTTCGATTCCAAATCGATATTCGATCGATGGTTTCTGAACGGCCATTTTGAATTTGACGTTAGCTGCCAACCAGGCAGTTTTGACAACTGACAGACGAAAGCCCTCGCAATGTAAACGCGTTTTGGTTAGGGTATTGAAATTAAATCGCAGGCCATCTGGAATGTATTTGGGTTTCCCTCAGGATTGTCAATATAGCTGAGTGTGTTGTGGTTCCCCGAACCAGATAAGGTTCGCATTTTCGTCCCCGATTGTTTTTGACCACGTAACATAACCTGTGTTGGAACACTGTGCTCATTGAAGCTGGCCCGCCAGTCAAACCTGGTTGGCTGAAGAACCTGTCTACCAAGAAGAGCCTAGGGTGCACCCGGGCCTTGCAGAGAGACAGGAGGTTGACGGGACCGAAGCACAGACCAGGTTAGATCGACCCCAATTACTTCAGCTCGGTGAAACGCCGACGTTCACACTTCTTGGCAACTGATCGTTACGCTACCTCGTAGCTGATGGGCCCCTACGAGGTCATTAGGTGCCGAGAAACCTGAACATATTATGTAGTAGCAGCCGTACAAGGCCGTTCCAGTGTTACGTGTTCTCTTTCTAAGAGCGCCTATTACGTCGTTTTCTATGGTTTCAAATAGTATTGTTTGCGCTGTGTCGTATCTTGCGGAATTACTGTTGATTTGGGTGTCTGGGATTATTCTGTTGAGGCTCGTTAGCACACCTCTTAAGTGGGTTAGCTCTTCAGATTATTGGCGCGACGATATTACAATAATCGCTTGAATGGTGCGGATTTTCTTGGCATAGTACGAGATAAGTTGGCACAAGATGAGGAGATTATAACCAGTAGTGGGTAGAATCAAATGTCATGTTGAAGATTATGTTTCGAGTATGCATAGCTCCCACTCAAAACACTCCATGTCGTGGTCGCCATGATTAACACAACAATGCTTTCACACTTAAATACCTATCAGGTAAATTTACCTTCTCATCTTATCAAATCGTAATACAAGCTGTGGTTTCAAGCAGTCTCGATATTATGGTGACTGACAGTACCTATCAATATGAACGACTAAGAAACATATGCGACCATATGAAAAGGAAAAAGAAAATTCGTCCCTCAGTACATTGACCTGATCAGCTGATTATAAGTTACTATGGGAAACCAATTTTTTTTTCGTGTGCGACGTATCTTGAGCAAACGTTGTTCATAATTATAGGTACTTTCATTCCCTAATATATGGAGACTTATTAAAACCACAGCCAGTATCACGTATTATGTATAATGATCCTTCGAATGTAGGGCACGAAAGTTTCACAACAAATGCCTCGTTTACCGACAACTGCGTCCCGGTCGATCCTCGACGTCCCGGACCGACTCTAGTCGGACAGACATGTTCATTGCTCACCACTGACAGTAAGCGTGTGTCAGGCGGCTCAATATTAATAGCGCCGATTATGGCGGCATGTCCATGTCTCTGATGTGTGCTCTAAGGTGCATGGGCGAAGCGGAAGATGCTCTAAACATAATTTCAAAGACCCATCTTCATGATCTTACATTTCGTGTCTTGCTTTATCAATTCCACGTACCTTGTCAAATGACACCATTTGGCGGTTCAACTGCTTGAGACAGCTCCGTTAGACGATCTCACACTTTCACACAATAGCACCTATGTCTAATGTCCGCCTTTGCTCCCGCTAGGTGGCGCTGGCGTGGTTGGAGGCAAAGAATTTCATTCATCTGAGGTTCGATTCAAAAACACGTCACGTGATGTTTCAAATACACTTGACACTGGCAACATTAAACGCAAATGAGGTTAGCACGCCAATTGTCAAAACTGTTAGTTGATAAACTAACGTTTTTTTCTCGTTAGTTGGTCAACTAAGCGAAGCGAAGCGCAGCGAAAGCACCTGTCGGTCTGGTGCACTATCTGTCGATAGTTGTTCAACTAACGCGTTAGATATAAAAATAATACAGGCACATACATGGCTTCTGGCACCATACTAGAATACCCTGTGTCCTATAATACCCTGTCACACACATTATATATATATATATATATATATATAAACATCCAAGACATGGGTTTTTTTACACTCAGCCGGGGATTGAACCCGGGACCTCTCGTATGGTAGGCAGAGCCACAGCCACTGCACCACAGAGGTCTCCAAAGTTTAGTTGATAGATTAGTTAACCGTTAGTTGATAAATTAGTTTATCAACTAACGGTTTTGACTATCTTACGGTGACATATATAAGAAGAATTTGACACTTTCGATAGATATTCAGCCTCCAAATACACCACCAGATTGTTTCCTTTTGGACCACATATGCCGTTAGCAACCGTCGCCGCTCCACACTATCACCTCTGTCTCACACACACACACACACACACACACACACACACACACACACACACACACACACACACACACACACACACACACACACACACACACACACACACACACACACACACACACACACACACACACACACACACACACACACACACACACACACACACACACACACACACACACACACACACACACACACACACACACACACACACACACACACACACACACACACACACACACACACACACACACACACACACACACACACACACACACACACACACACACACACACACACACACACACACACACACACACACACACACACACACACACACACACACACACACACACACACACACACACACACACACACACACACACACACACACACACACACACACACACACACACACACACACACACACACACACACACACACACACGCAAGCAAGCCCTCAGCATTGTTTGCAGTTAACATCAATGTCCCGGAGATCATTCACAAGGTCTGCAATATCGATCGCAGAAGGAATTTGCTTGTCTCGTCTTACTCCGGAATGCATATTAGTCGTAATTAAGAAAGTGATCAACATATAGGTACGTGAAGTAAACCTTAATTTAGCGATATATTTTATCAAATTCGTTTGATTTTCAGTTACAGTGAAATGTGATCCTTTCAATTAGGATTCGATTCAATCAATACGCATTCATAAAATGGTGTTGAAAACACGCCTAAACCAATTTTGTCGACATTTTATGCCAAAAGCTTGTTATGAAATCTGGCAGTAGCTTTATTGTGTATTTAAAATAATAATGTAAAACATCTATTCATATCCTTACACTTTAATTTGATATTCCTAGGCTAGCCGTTGATTAATTTTATTCACACATAAATAGTGTAACGGGAGAGGCAACTGGGCCTCAAAACACAAGTTTTTTCAAACTTAGTTTAAGGTGCCAATATATCTCTCAACAGTTGTTTATTTTGGTAGACAAACTTATTTTTTTTCTCATATCAATCACAATACTTGTCAAATAAAAAAATCGAACAATCATAACACGAGTCGCAATCGCCTTAAAAATAAAAGTCGGTATTTTGAATGGTCGAATTTTCAGTTCTTAATAGTCGAATTTTCAATGCGATTGATATCAGAATTGGATAATAAGGCTAGATTTTTTATTTGAGGCCAGAAATTTTAACAAACAACTGTCATTTTCCAGTACAAAAAGTATAATATTAATGTCAAAGTCAACGGTTTTGTTCTCAAATTAAAAATCGCGGCAAAAGTATCTCGAGACAACAAAAATTGCGGGAAAAGGGACAGTTTTGTCCCATACTAAATGTCAATTTGACTTAAACCGCATTGATTAGGCCGTAAAACTATAGCTTGCAAGCCGTACACTCGACCCTCCTGTTACGCAAAAATAAACTTATGTGCATAGCCACAAGGCTGCCGCGGACCATCGCGGCGGTCTTGCTTACGGTGGTCATGCTGTAGTAAGTGAAGCGGCGTGAGCATTTACTACTGTGTTGAGCTAAATACCTAGTCGCAATATGTGCTCTCGTGGACAATACTCATTATACTAATGACCGAATACCGTAATATATTATGGCTCTAGCATGCGTCAACAATAATCACTACTAGTTACATAGCTGACAGTGATTGTGCTTCGCGTACTCAGTACTATTAATTCACTTACTAAAAGTGAGTGGAACTCACAGGTTTTGAAGTAGTAATTAACCTCAAACCACGGAGATATCAACATACGATTCGTCGTAATGAGTTTCCGTCTCTGAAAGCATACATTACTTGATAATTAGTACTTGGGCGTAGCAAATGCTACGACGTAACACTCTTGTAGTGAATCTGCTACGGTGTATTAGACTATTAGATTCAAACTCGTAATAAGCCGGCTGCAAATTGCAGAAATTCTATGAAAATACTTTTCTTTATAGCCGTAGTTTAATATTTCATACTTTTAGCTATAAAATAGTAGTCCCAATGGCGTAACCTAGTCTCTTCATATGAATTATCGTTATTAAAATCGCGATTTAATCTTCACGTCGACTTTATAGCACTCGGTTCAATCTCTTCGAAAGTCGGCTTTGTGTGAAATTTGACAAGTATTTGCATTGAAATGGAATTTATTGAACAACTTTGTCACGGATTACGAGTTGGCAAGTGTACTGTTGCGCAGAATTTGATGTTCAGATCTGTTCAGTAAGAAACAGTGTTTAGGGGAGTAATTCCCCGTTACACCAGGTTTAATTAATACCTTGATATTCCACCATATAGGTATAGCTCTATATTTTGTTCATATTGGAATAATATAGCTTGAAGATACGAATGTGGCCGACACTTTGTCGGATTGAAATACTGGTGCAACTGTGCCTCCGCCGCCCTGTGTGGGCAAGGGCGTGATGCTCTGTTGTATTGAGGTAGCTGTATCATAAGCATCACTCACAACAGTGCATTATGTTGCGGTTGTTTCCGCTAAAAGCTAAAGCTAAAGCTCCGCCCGATATGGGAAAACGTAATATCCTCCGCTAGAGCTTTGAGCTCCGTAATGCCTTATGTAATTCGTACCACATTAGCACTCACTCTCATATTATTTTTTCATGTTACATCTTCTCGCGTTTACAAATATAACATGAACATTTGCTCGAGCTAAATTTGAAAGTAAGGTTATTTACAATACTTTGTTTTTATGTTACCACCTACCGCTGATATGTCAGGATTTCTCATTTCATTTGCTTTGCCCTTTATAAGTAAGGAGATTATCTGAAGGTTATTTTCCATGTCTCTTTTTCACAAACAAAGACGTTAATTTCGGCTAAACGTCAGTTTCCACGGAAATTATTAAGCAAAATATATGAGGAAGGAAGCTCTGAAACTAAGTCTATGATGTTTATGCCATGCTCGGGAAGACTAGCTGGATTGTATGTAAACATATATTAATATATGGGTATTTTTGAATTTAACATAAATCTTTTTCGTATATAATAAATCGTAAGTGCTTGAGCAAAGTGTAGGTATTTACACTTTGCTCAAGCACTTACGAAAACTCATAAAAAATAAGAAATGACTACAAGATGAATCGGTAAGTGAGTTGTTATAGTGAATTGTGTAGTGCTCCCCGTACAAAGTTCAAAGTTCAAATTGCTTTCTTACTGTAGATTTTTACATATACTTAGAAAAACATAATGTTTTGCCTCTTCTCTTCATTGGACCACTATGGGAGAGAAGGCCGAAGAAACTCCCACAGAATGATTTTTAGATCTCTTTAAAAAATTGTTTGTGTTTAACTAATACAAATATTACTATAATAATTATTACAATTAATAGGCAGGAATAAATAATTACAAAATTATAAACAAAAAGATCTGTTTTGAATTAGATTAAGCCCGTCCCGTCATTTAAGTAATCTTGAATATTGTAATATCCCTTTTTCGACAAAGTGGCTTTAAAGTGGTTTTTAAATTGCTCAAAAGGCGATTTCAAGATATCCAGAGGTATCTTTTTGTAGTAGAGAATGCACTGACCCTTGAAAGAATTGCTAACCTTTCTTGGGTTAACACTACAGCTAATTTGGTAAAATTTTGTAAGGTTCTTGCGTACATCATACATTATATTTTCGAAAATAAATTGACCAGCTTCATTTTGTATGACAATTTCTTTAAAAACTGTCTTAAGGAGTCAGTGCGTTTTCAATTATAAATTGCTTAAATAGCTCTATTCTTTAAAATAAAAATAGTTGAATATCCGCTGGTTTCCCCCACAACAAGATGCCATAGGACATGACATTCTGAGAGTAACTAAAATATACTAGCCTAGATGTAGCAATATCCGATTTTTGTCTGATGTTCCTAACAACGTAAGCCGCAGAACTTAATACCAACTAATTTATCTATGTGGGGTCCCCACTGCAATTTCCTATCAATGGTTATTCCAAGAAACTTAGCGTCATTTACTAATTCTAACGTGTTGCTGTCTAATACTACACTGGTCTAAACTTGCCTGACATTTGGAAGTGAGAATTTAATACTCTAGCGTTTCTCCATTAACATTATCAAGACTCCATGACGGCACAGCTTATGTACATAATCTGTGCCGTCCATAGAAAGTCATACCTATTTCAGTATATCTGATAAAACCGGCTTCATAGTTCAAGTCATTCAGAATGATATCGTTACAGCCCATTAAATTGATACAGCTTTCTTTTACACTCGTTATGATCCGGCTAGGATTCCCTGTGTCATTTATTTCCTTTGTTTATGAATTGTACTGAATAACCGTCTCTCCCCTCGCAGGATAACCTGCTTCCACCTCCCCCTGCAGTCGAAGTGGCTGCACGTGGGCACGGAGCGCGGGAACGTGCATGTCGCCCACATCGACACGTTCGTGCTGAGCGGCTACGTCATCAACTGGAACAAGGCTATTGAAGTGTGAGTGCACCTTTATTGTTTCATCTAGATCTAGCTGCCCCAACAGACGTCTTCTCAACATTTCATCTATTAAAATAGGTATTTTCAATATTTCGGCTTTATGTACCCTTTGAGTTTTTTTCTAAAGACTTCAATAAATTTTTGGAGCCAAAAAACTAAAATACAATTCGCTGAAATTTGACAAATTGAATGAGCATTATTGTGAGATACAAACCTCCAGATCCGCCGATATATTTGCCTTATTTACTTGACGAAGCAGTAAATTTGTGATTGTTGTTTTTGTTACAATTTGTAGATAAAAGCATCTCTAGTTTTCAATTAGTTTTCCACTTTCTCTCTAACCACAAAATGCAACCTCTGAATACAAAACTAATAAGTCTTCCCTTCTCCTAACATCGTCTTTATTTATCTACACACGGCGCCAACCCTGCCTGCCACTTTGACTTCATAATTAGGGTTGCCACTCGGTTAAACAGCCAAATTACCAGCTAATGAACTATCTTAGCAGGCTCTAGGGGTGTAATTACCTACAGCCATTAGTCTTGGCACTTCCAAATTTAAGGGAAATTTTGTGTGAGCATTTTTTTATTTATAAGTTCTAAGCCGGGCCTGGGCTCACAGTGTGTCTCCACGTGACAAGAAAGGGTTGACGGGGATAAGCAAAACGAATTTACGCCACATTTGTTTGTGCCTAGAGTCATAAATAAAGATTACGTTTTACGTCACCTTTTTGGGAATGACCCGAGGAATCTGCCGGCGAAACGTCATGAGGATACCGGACATAAAGATTTTTTAGTTATTCAAAATGGTGGTCAGGCAAAATGGTGGTCAGGCAAAATGGTGGTCAGGCAAAATGGTGGTCAGGCAAAATGGTGGTCAGGCAAAATGGTGGTCAGGCAAAATGGTGGTCAGGCAAAATTTCTCACTGTGGCAGATATCTGGGTTGTTGTTCAGAACGACAGGTCATTTCAATATGCTCTTTGTTCTGATCATGATAGGAACAAGGTATAACGCTCCGTCCTGTCAAAATCCTCGCTACGTCATATTGCAGTTGCCTGCGCTTGCGTTGATGGACTAAGTAATGGGTATTATCTGATAAATGTTCGGCTGAATACTTATTTTTTCTTAAACTGTGTCGTTTATTGCAAAATACCGCTACAAAAATAGAAGCCGAAGATAAAGTTGTTAAATTATTAATATGACACAAGTAGAATGAAATGAAAATAGAAAAGATTCAATGAAGATAAACAATAAATAATATTTTGAGACTGTTGAAGCGACCACAAAACTATATGATAGGGACTACTTACATGTAATATAATTAAGTAAAGAACTCACGAATCCCCAAAACCATTTACTGCCTCGTCCGCCAGTCACCAACAAGATCTTGAGTGTTCTTCTTACTTCCTTGATGATTGATGATCTTCACGGATTTTCTTCGTGTTAGGTAGAGGTTCAAACGGCGGATGTGTTATATAAATATAATAATAATATATATAAAGTTTATATTTTCGGCGATGGTTTAATTTCTCTCGCGACAGCGCACGCGCGCAGGATATGAGTCTATCCGCGGGCAAAACCATGCGGAACTGGCTGACTATCAGCACATATGATTCGACGAATGAAAGGATGAGATGCCACAGTTTGGCGCAAACAGAGACCTAAAAACATAAAAGATTTTCAATTAAAAACATTTTTTGTTGAAAATCTAAATTAAATAAAAACATGCAAAGGAGGGAATTGCATATTTTTATTTAATTTAGATTTGCAACAAAAAATACGATTTCAAAGTAACGTGAAACGGAACTTGTTTTATAACACCCATCAGCGGAAGTGACGTCCTGCATGCCATGCTGAAGCTATGCGTCAGCTTCCCTTCCCTTTCCAAACGACATATGGAGAAAAAGATCGATGTATAGCTCTGTCCTCTACGTAAGCATAGAAGTATCGCAACTGCATTCAGGACGTGATTTGCGCTGATGGGAGTTTTCGCGCCAAACTGTCAGTTTGAACCCGAGATTTTTGGCAATAAATTATAGTTTTTTTTTAATTCCTAACCTCGTGGTCTATTCGACATGATGTTACACTTGAAAATGAAAGCAAAAATAAAATCGATTCAAGTCCTATTTTTGCATAAAAATAAGTATTTTGAACGAACATTCATTAGAAAATACCCTTTATTCCATCGTTATATTATAATACTTAGTCCATCGTTGTAAGCGGCAACTGAATATGACGTAGCGTGGATTTTGACAGGTTCGCTGTACATTGTAACCATGTATCCCGGTTGTGACAAACATGTTTACGACACTTTATTCATTTTGTAAATCAGCATTAAAGACATGTTGCCTGGAAAGTACAGACAGCTTTTACGCTTTTATTCAAATAACCCACGTTTTTCACAAATTAATAGTAGAATAACAGGCTAACAAAGATTTGTTAACACCCATCCACGAACCTAACTGAGCCACCGTGGTGGTGATATGGCTCAATCTTACTTGTATCCGAGTAAAGGACTTGTGCTCCGAGGTAGGGACATTAACTGGCTACATTTATTGAGCTAGCGAGCGACGCGTCTCCGTTCAGGATTGGGCAAAAATGCTTTCGTATGTTCGGATGTGTGTCCGGTTGTTCTCCTCTACAGGCCGCATTTCTCAACTGATTCTCGTGATTTTTTGTAAGGATGTTCGAAAATTTAATAGTTTTTTTTTCGATTCAGTTTTCGGAAATTTTACAAAATGGCAGAGAAAATGGCGTTGAAACTTCTGAAAAAACCGCTACAGCCCAAACGGCTCGATAGATTTTAACAAATGAGGTGTTGTTGGATTTAAATGATAATTTAATTTTAGTGAAAAGTCAATAGGTTGGATTTTACATACCAAAATGTAGATTACAAATTTATTGGTGCGGCTGCTTTCATAATAATAATAAGTGGTCCGACCGACTTTCGGTCACGGCGACCGCTTCATGAGCTTTGAACTCGCTCGTGTGCTCGCACGTGGCTTGTGTAGCCAACCTTCCTTGTGAAGATCCTCGCGCATTGCGGGCATGTTAGCACATCTTTAACATAGTTATACTGAGTTAGCGCAGGTGGTGGGGCTTCTTTCATACTCCATGTACGAAACCAGGTGCATTCATAAGTTTATATGTGGTATTGAAAGAAAATGCAGTCGGAATATTTATATTTATTATAATTTATATTTATAACCGGTGAGGCCTTTTCCCAGCAGTGGGACACCATTTAGGCTATATAAAAAAAACACTTGTTCATCCGATAAACTTCAAGGAGTCGGGGAAGGGGCTGGGATTAATAAAAAATCGCGAATTTCCTGTATCGCTCGCGAGGTCTACAGCTTACAGAGCCACTTGTTATTTTAATTTTTTCTTCACAATTTTCACAAATGCTGTGGTTTCTACTTCGGTGTGATCGCGAATTGTTCAATTTGAAATGCAAATCGCTAATTGCGCCTGCAACAACTCATGCGGTAGTGCCGCTAATGAAGTGTTGTGCTCTGAAAGCTTTCGGCAAGCTCGTTGTACGGTAATGGGATTTGTGCTATGAACATAGGGCCCATATTATATACACGACCGGATAATATCTATATTTCCAGCCTCCTGCATCCACTGTTGCATTAAATGCATCCTCTTCATTACGCCAATAGCGGCTGCACTTACCTCACCCACCAGTGGCCCGGCAATCTTGGAGACCAGCAGACCAGCAGACCAACAGACCAGCTCGCGGGCTTGGCCACCATTCTGTTACGCCTTGGACCCTCCGCGCCAGTAGAGACCTTGCTGAGATTCGGGAGAAAAAAGATGTTTCAAATCCCATTCAAAAAATACCTAAACCTTACAAAACTCGCCAAACCGTCTCGGCGCATTTTTTTACTGTAGGTATTTACATATACTTGGTAAACGTAACTGTTTTGCCTCTTCTCTACATTAGACCACTGCGGGAGAAAGAGACCGAAGAAACTCCCAGATTGATTTCTAGAACTCTTAAAAATTGGTTTTAGCTAATACAAATATATGCAGGTATAAATAATTACAAAATTATTATAATAACAGCGATTTCTGTGTTAAGTTCTAACTCCATGCAGTCTTGTCATTTATGTAATCATGAACATTGTAAATTACTTAAATGCCAATTTCAAAATCTCCAGAGGTATCTTGGTCCATTTTGGACAGACTTGGTCACATTTGGTCCACTTCTCGTTCGGTCGACGAAAAGCAATCAACAAGCATCCATCCATCTCGCAGGACGTTCACTCCGCATGGAACTGCATGGGGAAGACCCGCGGCACATTTCTTAACTTTACAGAGCTACATTTACCGAATGATTGACGACCTTGGTTGGAAGGTATTGAAAAGAGAAATCTCATTATCAGCAGTTTTTGTGATTTTGTTAACCTAAAAAGTCGGTTTCAGTGAGTTAGTAAAGATATAGAAATAGTTCCGGTTTGTCCGTTCCGTCACCGTCATTCAGCGTTGTTCCCGAGCGCGGCCGGACAGGAGGGAGGGAGGCGATATTGGATCAATTACTTCGGAATATGACGCGTCACAAAGAATCAGCTGACGCAGTATAGCTTGTGGACAGTTGACGAAATCCTGGTTACTTTTTGGCTCGGGGTTGACACATCATAACATAGCTTCACGCCTTTTCCCATACGGGGTGGCTGGGACACACTGTGTATGTATGTATGTTTGTCTGTTCCTTTACGCGCTTTAATGTGTAATGGGTTAAAAAACTTATTTGAATACCCTCGAGAGATGTATGAAAATAAAGGGTGAGTACGGCAATATTAAGTAATCTTGCACTAGCTATGCATAATACACCTTCGTTTTGACGACCCGACTGGCCGAGTCGGCAGTAAACAGCCTACGAAGCCAAGGGTCTCGGTTTCGAGTCCCGGTGGGGTTAAATATTTGTTTGATGACAACAGATTTTTGTACCCTAGCCATGGTTGTTTATCTATCTAAGTAAAATACTTATCTATGTAAGTATGTGTATCGTTGTCTATAGTACTCAAGATACAGGGAATCCTAGTTTGGGGCTAGATCAATGTGTGCAAATAGTGTCCAATGTATTATTATTATATTAAATAAGCATTTACAGATTTTTCGAAATGTTGTATAAAAAAGTAGGAAACAAATAACGTAATTAATTAAACTAAAATACCCGACTGCGGCACACTGAAAAAGCACTAAACAAGTAGATAAGACTTAACGTACTTAATTATTTAGATTCGATAAAATTAGTACAGTGTTAAATAAAATTATATTTTCCTCCTAACCTCAAAATAGCCTTCGCCGCTTGATTTTGGGTTTTCAGGCGGAAAAAACTATTCTTAACTAATTCTAACAGGCTTCTCTACGAACCTCGCTAAACTTCTCGGCTCGTAAATTTAAGCCTTTGCGAACTCGTACCAAATAATATATATTTGATCTCTCCTGCTCGGAAAGTTTAATTTTCATGGGTGTGTAAAATTGCTTTTCCATCCATAGGGTCGAAAGTTTTTATTTTTTATTGTTTACGATCGGCCACGGCGTCGATGATAATTGAGTCGTCACATTATTAAGAAAACAAAATTGAAACCAATAGATACCTTTCTTAAACTTTTCTAATGTTGGCAGTATGTGTTTCTTTTTTCAGAATCTAGTGAAAAAAACAATGAAAGTTTCCAATAAAAAAGCGGGAACACGAGATTAAATATAAATACCGTGTCTTTGTTGGTTAAAATGGTTTCGGAAAGTGATTCCAGTGACATGGACACAGATTGAACTCCCGATGAGATAAAAGAACAGGCAAAACTTGTTGTTAACAATCTATTACCGCAGTGCTCTAAGGGGAGATATCTTAAGGCATACAACCAGCTCAGGAACTGGAGATCTGCTAAAAATGTCAAGTCCCTTTCGGAAAATGTGTTTTCCTCACAGTCGAAATTAAAAGCATGAAATTTTCATACGTTTTATGATAAATTTGCTTGCATTTAGGCGGCAATGTCTGTTCCAAATTCCTTTTCCTTTTTCTCCATTAGTGTGTTAAGCGTAAGCATTATTTCCTCTTCACTTTACGACATATTAATTAACTTTCGTAAAACAACAAGTTTTGCAATGAAAACAACTAAATAAAAGTCAAAAACAAATCTCGTTCCCGCCACTGTATTTTTTATTTTTGTTTTTTTTTTTAATTTTCTGCATATTAATTTTACCTTAGGTTGTACGCGATACTGCCAGAGTCATACTTGGATTTTTTAATGTTTTTGTTAATAGCATATACTTGTTTTTATAATTTTTTTATTTCAATAAATTAAAGTAAATGTTTTAAAATAACAAGTTTATTTAACGCAGTCAGCTCGTCTGTCAGGCTGAATGGCTCAATCGTCTTAGTCTAGTTGACGACAGCACTTTATGCACTAGTGCCTAAAATGCGATTTTATGCAGCCGACATCCAGCATAAAGAAGGACTTTTCGAGCACGAGAAATGAAAAAATCGTATAAGCAGCGATCATGTATACGACTTGTTTGTTCCGCCCCCGGTTCCGTAGCTCAGTTAATATCCGCCCAGAGGAATACTTTCTTTGTTCCACTACGTTATTCTACGTTATTCTACGTTATTCTACGTTATTCTACTTTATCGGAGGGCGCCTGATTTGATGGCGGCGAGCGTTAATCAAATTACGGGGGTGGACGCAGAACAGTTAATTCTGGAGCTGCCGTCAAGTTTTTAAGCAAGCGTAAACTTGGCTTAACGTAGGCCCAACTGTCTCCCTGCCGCGTATGCACCAAGTGCCACGCTTTGTTATTGTTGATTAGCAATAACTCTTTTGCGTGCGTAAAAAAGAGTTCCCTAAGTAACTGCAAGGAACTTTTCATTGAAAACGCTCTTGCGACTATGTGTAGTTGTTAAATTTTGCTGTCCAGTCTTGTTTAGCGATGTGTTTGCAACTGTAGTTTTTGGTATAGATCAGTTAACTAAAGCTGACACGTTCTCATTACTGACTCCTGTACAATTTCACTATGCGGAATGATTAAATGAATGATTTTATTTAATACCTCAAAAATGGTAAACAATCACAATAACGCGCGTTGATTGACATGTGACACGAATGAAAAAGATCACTGTATGTTTAAAACCAGTAGCAAAAGCAAAACAATTACTATCTCCTTCATTCTCATAAGTTTGACCGCGCGTGAGAAAGACAGACAGACTATTCATGATGGAAATGCAGTGCAACGCCACGCCGCACGCTTTTTCACAGACAGATTCACAGACACATTTGCAGTTACAGTGTCGAACGTGCCAGCTTTAGTTAACCGATCTGTAGGTCCCCCATTACAAATGACAAAATTTTAGAGATAACTTCAGTAGATTTAATTCGTAAGGCGGCTCCAGTGTTACTTACTCTGAGGGGGTGGAAGTTTAGTTGCGATATCTGGGGGATTGGATTCAATTGAGACTTAAGGTCGGCGGTTTTAATTTAAATGATATCTCAGTGGAACTGGCCTCAAGGTTGGATAGTAAAGCTTTCTAACGGTAGTCTCGTTATGGTCTTTCGGGATTTACATTTAGATTGTGTGGAATTCTGAAGGCGTTAAAACCAAGTAAATAAGGAACTTAAACAGCTTCAAACGAACGAACTTTAATAGGTAAAGAGTTGAAAATTCTGTGTCTGTCTGTCCGTCAGCGGGCTGTATTTATCTCATGAACCGTAATCAGTTAATTTTTCACAGAACCTAAACGTTGTTTTAGAAATTAACACTTTTAACGCCAATTTTCGAAAAAGTTTTTTTCTTATAGTTTTTTAGTCTGGGTGAGGTCACCGTTGACCTACATATAAGAGTCGTGTTTTTTAGTTCTCTATTCCCTTGCATTATTTGAAATTTAATAATATCGTAGGAAGTATAAACGTTATAAAGGCTACAAGTATATACAGCATAAACATGAGCGTTTGTTGACTATTTTCATGCAACTCATATGATTTGTGTGCAATAAAGAAATTATGAATTGTGAAAAATATGTAACAATAATTTCACATTGAAAGATGTTCTAAGTGATAGTTCAAAGAATGAAGTTGTAAGGGTGCACCGTGGATTGAAAGAAGATGTACTCAGTTAGTAGTGACACTCGGATAGAGAAGGGTCAGGTTAGGTGGTCAGGTTGGCAACCTTGAAGGGATGAATGAAAGGAGATTAACGAAACAGATTTACACAGCGAGTGTGAACGGAGCCGCCGGGTGGGAACGCCCAAGAAGGTCCTACAAAGACCAAATCGGCGATTTGTAAGTGACGAGGCAAATAAGAAAGTAACAGGAGAGCTTTTATGTGAAGAGATTGATGAATGTGGAGGAAGCGAGAGATATATGCCAGGATCGTACCAAGTGGAGGTCTTTCATCTTTGCCTTTTTCCCGGAAAAGGGGTCTTCAGTGTATGTATAATGGGGTCTTCAGTGTATGTATAATTTCACATAATCAGCTAAATATGTTTTTTTGTTATTACATGTCAACCTAACATGAAGACTAAAGGGGGCTCAGCTTCGCTCACCTCCTACCCTGACCCACGACTTCGCCCACATATATGTCATATACAGATGAGCAGTTTTTTTTTATATCTAAAACATGCATAACAAGACGTAAGTAGTCCAACTGAAAATATACCTAAGTATACTAAAGCAATCCAACCAAAATAGTACGGCGAAGTATTGTTATAATGAAGTACTAAGGAAGTACAGGAAAACTAAATGAATTAGGAAACACAAAATGATGCGAAGCAAAGGAATACCGTTTTTTGCATGTTTTGTATATGCTATGAGTATATGGGAGTCCGCTTCGCACTTGACAGATTTTTATTCTTAGTAAATTTCGTTTTTTACTTGAGTGAAACTTTACGATCTCGTTCCATCGTTTTACGACTTGGAAGTACAGTAGTACCACATCAGTAATTCAAAGTAAGCTTCTGGTATTGTCGACTGTACAGTGAAGCAAACGTTATGATTAGCTAGTTCGTAGGTCTAAAGGCACTATTAATACTATTAAGTAACTAATGATATAACTTAAAAAGCTAAACGTACACACAACTGTGCCACTCCCTCCTCTTGAGGGAATGTGTATAAAATTAGTTATTCCTAGTGTTGGTGGTCTGCCCAGGCCGCGGCCGCAGCCATTTTGCAAAACAGAAAAGAAACATGCTCCAACTGAGACGGAATTTTCTCCTAATAGGTCTTGTAATACGGTTATGGAACTTTATTTTTGCAAAAAAACCTCAATTATAGTAGTTTATGTGACTGCTGCATAATGGAGGGCATTAATACTCGAGAGTGGGTTTATGAAACGAGACGAAGGCGAGTTTCATAATAATATCACTCGAGAGTTTTAATGCCTAATTATGTACAGTTACATACACTAGTTTATCTACACACATATCATAAGCTCTCTTTGATGTGTTCAGGAACCGCATGTTTGACCGGCATTGTGGCTCTGCAGTTGTTTAGCTTGTTCTGTAGGACCAACTTCGGGCGTCGTCGGCGTTCGAAATTTGAATGTCAGTACCAACTTCACAGACAAACTTGGAGCGGAACGCAGGCGGGCGTCGGTGTTCGAAATTTGAATGTCATAATGTGTAGAAAAATGACACATAATGGTCATAATGTGTAATTTTTCAGATAAGAAATGAGTTTTTACCAAGTAGTTTAACATTATGCTGATCGTAACGTGCGGTTTTTGTATGCAGTAAAGAAGGTTTATGATACGTGTGTAGATAAAAAAGCAAAATGTGTTATTGAAAACCTTCGACTTATTTCTGAAACGTAATAGATTGCCGTTTCTTATTCAGAATTTTACAAGGAGGTCTTAGAATAGAGACGGCCTTAAGCTTATTCTTCTCCCGAAGTACTACGTTAAAGAATCACTGTGCTGCCTATTCATAATTCACAATTACTTTATTGTACACAAAATAACGAATAGAAAAAGTAATAGCATAAAAATAAAGCCTTTAGTTATATTTCTTTGTATGTAGAGGCCCCGCAAGGTTTCTTGGAGCTTGAGCAAGCTGTCTAGCATATAGAACGGCGGAGTGAGAAAGAGAGGTGATAGCTCACTCAAGCGCCAACAAACCCGGCGGGGCCTGTAAGTTACCTCGTTCACCACAAAAAAAAAAACAGACTTTTCTGTAGAGAATTTCATTCCAAATGCGCTTCTCTTTATACTGAGGAGTTGGATTGAAAGCGGTTTACGAGAAAAAATGTTTATTCTTGTTGAGCGATTAGCATAGATATTGCAGGTTCTGAGCGGCGCTGGACAGAATCACAAATTAAACTTGTAGTTTAATCTGAAGACTTAGTATTTGTGCACGATTTTCTTTGAATATTAATCTCACAACGTATTTGTACAAATCTACGAGTACCTGGCTGCGTCGACAGTTCGTAACACGAAATATCTTCTTAATCAGCACTTCTTGATAAGCTTTACTTAAGAGTTTAATCGATCTAATAAAGCCTGTCATTCATGAATATTAAATGTCTCCCCATTCTCTCAGATAACATGTTTCGTAAGTAATATAATAAAGAGCCCTTCTTCTTCTTACTGTGCCTCTCCACTGCTGCAGGTTGGCGGTCAGCTCCTCATATTCCTTCTTGTTCATCGCCGAGCGCACCAGCTGTTCTACGCTGGCCACTCCCGTCCATTCTTTGATGTTGCGGAGCCACGACTTCCTCCTTCTGCCAGCGCGTCTTTAACCCTCGACCTTGCCCATCATGATGACTTGAAGAAGTCGGTACCGTTCGTGTCGAAGCACATGTCCCAAGTTACTTATTTTCTTCTTTTTAATGATCAAAGTGAGTTCTCCGGATCGTTTGGCGCGCCGTAGAACTTCTTCATTCGTGACGCTATGGACCCAGCTTATTCTCAGCATTCTTCGGTAACACCACATTTCAAAGGCGCCCAGTTTCTGAATGGTTGCCTCCTTGAAGGTCCAAGCTTCGCAACCATACATTACAACTGGCCAGATGTAACATTGAAGCATCCTACTTCGGAGGTGTAGACTGATTTCTTTGTTGCAGAGTACCTTTCTCGTTTTGTTGAAAGACGCACGAGCAATTTCGATTCGGATTACTTCAGTTTTGGGCTCCCATGCTTCAGTCACCCATGTGCCTAGGTACTTGTATTTAGCGACTCTCTCCAAAGTAGTACCTGCCACCGTGATAAAGACCCCACTGATCGTAATCTCGGCGTCGTATCACGCCGATATTGGAAACTATTAACGGTTGTTATAAAATCTTGGAGTGCGCGACGTACACTGTCAAGTTTTACGATGAACGCCAACGCCCCCGCCCCCGCCCCCGCCCCCGCAAGCAGTGCCCCCGTTGTTCGTCGGGCCACGACTAGGCAACTACATTGTCACCTGTATCGACCTTTCCCTATAGGGGCTGGCAGAGACTCTGCAGGTCGATTGATTCCTCGGTACATTCGGCATGAATAAAGAAACGTATTACCTGTTATTCAAGGAAATGCTTCATTGTTGACGTTCACTCATATCAATAATAAGAAGTCAAAGTAAGTAAATAAGTCAAAGTAAGTAAAACAATGGTTACATTAAATTGTGCACAAATGAGGGCTTATCTCTAATAAGATATCTCTTCCAGCCAACTAGGGTGAGATGGGAAAGGTTGATTGCGGAGCGAGCATGGGTAGACGTATGTGTACAACAATATAACGTCATAAATGAGTACTTACATACATATGACGACCCGAATGGCCGAGTCGGCAGTGACGCTGCCTACGAAGCCAAGGGTCCCGGTGGGGGCAAATAATTGTTTGATGAGAACGGATGTTTGTACCCTAGTCATGGTTATTTATCCATCTAAGTATAATATTTATCTATATAAGTATTTGTATAGTCATGGTTATTTATCTATCTAAGTATAATATTTATCTATATAAGTATTTTTATCGTTATCTAGTACCCAAGATACAGGGAATCCTAGTTTGGGGCTAGATCAATGTGTGTAAATGGTGTCCAAGGTATTATTATTATTATATGAATAAAGTAAAAAGAATCGTATCGTATAACTGCATCGTCGTCCAGTTTCCTGCCCTGAGCTGATCGGTGACCACCCTGCTGTTGTCATGCATCAGGGTGTTGCCTCCTGTCTGCGGAGAGCGGCGTGACCGGAGTGCGGTAACACCGGGAGGAGGTGGGGGGTGACCAATCCAACTTGGACAAGTGCCATCTGAGGCTCTAGATATTTTAAACTTCTTCGACCTAATATCCGCTGGATTTTCAGTTCTCTAACAACTTTTCGTCGTGTTGGGATAAATCCAAAAGTATCCAAAAGTCTCAGTAAAAAATAAGTATTTTTTTTAGTTTAACGGTTTTATAGTAAGTAAACGTTATGTAGGTTATACGAATGAGTATAATGATGCAGACAATATATTAAAAGCTAATACCAGGTTTCGGTCTTCACACACTTTCCCACGGCATTGATCAGACTAACGGGTCCATTCAATAGAATTTCTATCCCGTATATTTATTTAAACAAACAAACAAACAAACATTTACATACATGCACATAAATTAGTCCTGGCCCTACAACCTGTGTCGTGGGAACCAGAAACAGTGATGTCACACACATATAAAAATCCCAGACCAGCGGTTGTTAGAGTTCCGTACCTGAAGGGTGCCCAACGGGACTACGCAGCCTCTGCTGTCTGTCCGTCCGTCCGTCTTTCACCAGGCTGTATCTCATGAACCGTGATAGTATGACAGATGAAATTTTGACAGATGATGTATTTATGTTGCCGCTATAACAACAAAAATTAAAAAACAGAAGGGGCTCCCATACAACAATTCTTTCAATACCATATACAAACTTATGCATGCACCTGGTTACGTGCATGGAGTGTGAAAGTAGCCGCACCAATAACTTTCTAAACAACATTTTGCTATGTAAAACCCAAACTATTCACTCCACACCATCTCTACCATTGTACGGTAGTACGGAACCCTTCGTGCGCGAGTAAGACTAGCACTTGACCTTTTTTTTATCCACCACCGCCACAACTGCAGCGCCAGAGGTCGTCAAATTATACTTCTCTCGTTCAATTCGATCCGCAATTAGCTTGTAGCGTTACACTCATATCGCATTACCGTAAGCGATAACCCATTGCAAATCTCATTCCGACGATCGCCAGTGAAAATTAACAGGCCTTTTGTACTAGAAGGGGTCCCTATTATTAGGTCAAATTACGGCTGGCACAAAGAGAGTGCATGTAGCTACCCAGTGTAGATTGTGTGTATTTTCGGCACACACCGGTGTCCGGTCGCGATAAGCCGCGGCCAGCTCCGTTTATAGCCGCATTAGCCGGACCGCTCTGTAATAACTAGGCCCACATACACACACATGTGTAAGTTCTGTAGGTCGCCATCGAGGTTTCGGTCAGATTGGGAGATGAATTTTAATGTTCACGCCTTTTCCGTGATGTTGTTAAATAGATTATTGGCAAATGATCCTGGGCACATCCGCGCCTGTGCCACCCGGTATGGGAAAAGAGGTGAAACTATGTTGTTGTCATGTAAAGTTAGCCTGTACCACCCGGTATGGGAAAAGAGCTGAAACTATGTTGTTGTCATGTAAAGTTAGCCTGTACCACCCGGTATGGGAAAAGAGCTGAAACTATGTTGTTGTCATGTAAAGTTAGCCTGTACCACCCGGTATGGGAAAAGAGCTGAAACTATGTTGTTGTCATGTAAAGTTATTTTTCAAACTTTAGACCTTGTTCGACGTAGAAACCTCCTAGAAAAATGTCTTTTGAACTGAGACACCTTTAATACCTTTCGCATTATTTATTTATTTGTATATTAACGAAACCAACGGCTAGAAAAAGTACTTAAGAAAAAGTTAAAGTTATGGTGTTAAAATAAACTTACAGTTTCGATTAATTAATAGTACAGTTTGATTTTTTACTAATTGTCAGCATTTGAGTTTTACATAAAAACGCACAAAACAATTAACCTACCTACTTACATAATTTTACCATCAATATTTAAAATTTTAGTGGCACTTTGCTTAAACACATTAAGAGACATATTAAACAGATATAAATCAGAAAAGCTTTCATTATAAACTTTATCTACACACGTATCATAAAGCCTCTTTACTGCGTACAAAAACTGCACGTTACGATCAGCATAATGTTAAACTACTGGGTAAAAACTCATTTCTTATCTGAAAAATTACTCATTATGACCATAATGTGTGATTTTTCTACATATTATGACATTCAAATTTCGAACGCCGACGCCCGCCTGCGTGAAGTTGGTACTACAGAACAAGCTAAACAACTGCAGAGCCACAATGCCGGTCAAACATGCGATTCCTGAACACATCAAAGAGAGCTTATGAAATGTGTGTAGATAAACTAGTGTATGTAACTGTACATAATTAGGCATCATGTAGCAGTCACATAAACTACTATTAGAGGCTCGCTCTGCGCACAAACGAATTACCAGTATAATTAGTACTACCTGAAGGAACAACTAAAAGGTGTTTTCTATTTAGAAGACGAGGGTTAGGCACACGAAATCCTACAGTTTGTAATAAGACTGGACAGTCGGTAACATTATTTACAATGTTATATAAAGTTGAGGCATCTGCCACCTTGCGACGTATCCCAAGTGAAGGTATATTATAACGTGAGGAGCACATTTTATAATTGTCGAAGGCATAGCGCACACGATGGTCAAGAGATTTAAGGAACCTAGTCTGAATTTTTTCAGTTCTGTCAATATGAATTTGAGAGAAAGGATTCCCGACAAAACTGGCAGATAATGAACCACATCAACTTCACCACCACCACCAGTAACAGGAGCCAATATACTCGAATACAAGTGGAAACGTCTGTAAAGTTTGCCCCCGTTCCATCTGGCAGCTGCTCACTCACTCATGAGCAGCGCGTATTGGAGCGCGTAGTTAACTCATCTGGCTACAACATATATCTTTCACTTGCGAATAAACTTAATAAGATATTTTGCAAACATAAAAAATTACATACATTGTTTCTGGCCCCACACTAGGATGTGGCGTGGGAACCAGAAACAGGGACGACACACACATTTTTACATCCAAGACCTGGAATTATTTTCTTTACCCCCAGCCGGGTATCGAACCCGAGACCTCTCGCGTGGCAGGCAGAGCCACAACCGCACCGCCACATAGAGGTCGTCATACAACGAAACAAACATAGCGTCACGCATTTTCTCATACGGGATGGCAGAGCCACAGTTGTGCCCACGTTTAGCCAGTTCTTCCACACACCATTTAGCATGACATGGGGCCTTCCACTCGCCGCAGCCATGAAGAAACTGCTCGTAGATCAAATCTGAAGACATTTTTATTTAGGCACTTACGCTCTTTATTTACGTCCACACTAATATACCCTATGTCGTTCTCAGAAATTGAGTTTTTTTATAGGAACGTTTATAATAATACCTTGGACACACACACATTGATCTACACACATTGATCTGGCCTCAAACTAGGATTCCCTGTATCTTGGTTACTAGACAACGATACACATACTTATATTCGAGCAATTTATAATTTGAAACGCACAGACTCCTTAAGAGAGCATTTAAAGAAATTGACATACTAACTGTAGCTAGTCAATTTATTTTCGAAAATATAATGTATGTACGCAAGAACCTTACAAAATTTCCCAAACTTAGATCGCTAAGTTTGGGAAATTTTGTAATGTTAATCTGGCTCAACACAGACCTTGCTGTTAATAATTTTGTAATTATTTATTCCTCCTTATTAATTATGATAATGACATATATATATTAAGCAAAAGCAAGTTAGGCATAAGCAAGTTTTAAAAGAGATCTAAAAATCAATCTGTGGGAGTTTCTACGCCCTTCTTCTCCCACATTGGTCCAATGTAGAGAAGTGGCAAAAAATTATGATTAAATATCTACAGTAATAAAGACATTTGGAATTTTCGGAATTTATAGATAAATATTATACTCAGATAAACAACCACCACTAGGGTACAAACATCCGTTACCATCAAGCAAATATTTGCCCCACCGGGACTCGAACCCGGCTTCGTAGGCAGAGTCACTGCCGACTCGGCCATTCGGGTCGTCAAAAAAGTTGTGTGATGTAAGTGAGAATCTCGACTACTGGGCTTTACAAATCATCATTATCTTTGATATTTTATTCAAGAAATTGCCCCCAGGAGTAGCTGAACACTTTTGAGCTGCTCTAGGCAAAGGGTAAATAAATCCTCATATTGCGGGCCCGTGTGCCCGTGCCGCGGCGGGGATTATAAGCTGATGCTTTGTGCGTCACTCCGGGACCGCAAATGTGTCTGACTAATGTATGATGTGTAAGCTCATACAAGCTCGTAAGGCTGGGGTTACAAGGGGTTTACAATGGCTGCTTTACTTAGGTGTGGAATAAACTAAAACAAACATAGCGCTGTGGTTTTCCTATGTGGGTGGCAGAGGCACTGTGGCACCTTTAGCCAGATATGCAATACTCTATTCTGCGTGACAGGGGGTTGGTCCACGTCCCAACTATAGAGAGATATACTCGTAAACAAATGTTGTACAGAAATAAAATAGCCTAACTAAACGTAGGTCGCGCATTTAAATGCAGGATAAGTAAACTGCAGGTCGCGCATTTAAATGCAGGATAAGTAAACTGCAGGTCGCGCATTTAAATGCAGGATAAGTAAACTGCAGGTCGCGCATTTAAATGCAGGATAAAGTCATAACAACATATAACTTGGTCAATTAGTATGTAAGATTTATTAATAGTTGGTCTCTGGCGTGAGATTGACCTTACCTTTTATTCCCACAAACCAGGTTTTAAAGAGATAATTCAATTGTAATTGTTATTTAGTTTGTAATTTATTTGTTGCACTCTAAGTAACAGTTGTTGTACATGTAAAGAACTTATGATATAATAAATAAAAGCGAGTTAAGAATTGTGACTTCAACAGGTAAAGCAAGGTGACCTATATCGACATAACAATTGTTATCTCGAATAGCAGCCATATTATCGGCAATAGAGACATTCCTACGGCAATAAAACTCATCATAAAAATGATATTACAGAGGAAATAATATAATGCCGCTTGACCTGCAGGTGTATTGTGAACGAGGGTCTACAGTTTGTTGTCTGTAGGTAGGTACATCAACTTTTGATTGGAAATATGATATTGAGCGGGAACATGCTGAGCTCTGACTAACTAGTACTTGAATTTACCTAAACTATTCGAGATATCGTTGAAATGTATTCAAGTAAAAGTATAACAGGATTTTACCAATCACCTATAAACTAACTTTTAGTAGCTTAGTAACGTTTTGTAAATAAAAACGTTAGTAAAAGTTAACTAAGAGTAACATGTCACTTTTACTGCAATTAAAACATAACAGAGGGTGGCAGAGATTGGTGATACATTGACGCTGTTACAAAGACACGCAATAAACACTCGTTTGCGACGTCGCTCGCTGTTTCTGGTTCCCACGATACAGCGTATCCTAGTGTGGGGCCAGAAGAGATCTGTGTTTACTACGTTTGAGTTAATAGCTAGTGGCTCCCTCTCCAAGACACTTCGACCAGGATATTAGATATTGCAGGCTTGTCATCGTACTCACTGTGACATCTCGCGTCTGCGACAAGAAGAGAGGGGGATGTAGGGGGATAGAGGGGGGGGGGGGGCTTTACCGAGCTTCGGGAAAATTACTTGATCAAACATTGATCGCATCGCAGTGTTACTTTATAGCGAACAATAGTTGGGAACCGCTGCCGCTGGTTGACATTATTATGTTAATGCGTTTAATGGCGGCTTTGGTGGTTTGATATTGAATTAGCGTTTGTTTTGTGAACAACGTTTCGATTGAATTTGTATTGTTGATTCAAATTTGTATTTGTGTTGATCCAATGTAGAAAAGAGAGAGAGTATATGTGAATACATGTATGGTTGAAAACACTGAAACAGAATGAAAAAAAAAAATAAAAAAATATAAAAAAAATACACAAATTTAGTGTGAAATCAAGCTTATGATGTAACTTAAAATGAGGTTAGAATATCGTTTTTCGTAATTATGTTAAACAATATGAATTAACTTTTAATGACATTATACTCGCGAAGCAACCATCTATCAACACTGCAGCACCATTACTGCCCACTATTAGCCGGAGCCTGTTCACTAAGTTTTAACCAGTGAAATATTCCACAATGATATGTCGCGGATTAGAAGTTTGAGTATTCAGAGTAGAGATTTAGCTTTACTTGAAGCTCGATTATTCCAATATGCTACGAATACTCACGGCGTAGCACCGCCCTGTGCTACGGAAGCGTTACGACGTGCTACAGGAAATTATTGTTCGCTACGGAAGTGGACCGCGCGCTGCTGCCAGTTTTAACGTAGTGTTGGTCATATAATTACACATATCAGATGTTTGGAACTTGATAGACAATTTTAAAAGATTTGTGTGAGTATTGTGTAACGTTAAAACGAAATGTTATCAACAAAACTTGTCTGTTCCTAATCTTTTATTCGGTTTATCCTAATTGCAAGCAGTATAAAATTAACAAAGATATGGCCATATAATTAAAGACACTCCATTTACTTGGAAGAAATTATCTTTATTCCACGAAATTCCTAACACATTTATAAAACATTCCGGTACGTATCAATATTTGGTCGCATGTCCTTTGGCAGTAATGACAGCACCACATCTCTTGGGCATGGAAGCGATCAAGTTTGTACAAGCCTCTACCGGAGTATTCTCCCATGCTTCTGTAGAAGCTGTGTAAAGATGATCTACGTCTGATTTCCGCTTTGTCGCCACTGTCTTCTTCACTTGGTACCTACCACAAATTTCGTTTCTAACCGTACGGGGTCCAATCCAAAACTGTCACAGACTGTTTCCTTAACAAGTCTTACTACTTATGCAGTGTGTTTCCTTAACAAGTCTTACTACTTATGCAGTGTGTTTCCTTAACAAGTCTTACTACTTATTCAGTGTGTTTCCTTAACAAGTCTTACTACTTATGCAGTGTGTTTCCTTAACTAGTCTTACTACTTATGCAGTGTGTTTCCTTAACAAGTCCTACTACTTATGCAGTGTGTTTCCTTAACAAGTCTTACTACTTATGCAGTGTGTTTCGGATCATTATCCTGTTGGAAAGTACAAATGACCGGTAAATTTTGCTCGACTAAGGGCAGCATGGCTTGTTTTAATATGTTATTGTACTGGGATTTATCCCTGTTGCCTTCGATTTCCTGACAGGTCCAAACAAAGTCCTGGAAAACTGCCCCACAAACTCGATATTTCCGCCCCATGTTTGACTACTTTCTTGGTATACTTTGGATCAGCGTCTAACTTGTTGTTTTCCCTCATAATTAATCATATTAATTTTTGTTTCATCAGAAAAAGCACATGTTTCCACTCTCGTTCAGTCCAGTGTTCATATTTTTTAGCGAATGCTAATCTTGTTTTAATCTGCACCGCTATCTACATTGCTGAGTTGTGGTGGCGCCTGCCCGCGTGGGACGGACTCGTGCGTCACGTGACGGCCGGCGCCGCGCGCCTCCAGCACTACCGTCGCGTGCGCCGCGCGCTCGTGGCTCGCCAGTCCGATCCACCGACAGTGGGCAGAACTACAACGGCTTTATGCCTAAATGCAATTTACTACTATAAATCTCCCAATAAGACTGATTGTTTCTAAATTATCTTTTATCTTTTATCTTTTATGTCTGTTAGGTTATATATAAGTTATATGTTTTTTTTCTGGAATAAAGTCATTATTATTATTATGATTATGATTATTATTATTATTATCATTAACAGTTTGGTTTTTCAATAGTGGCACCTGCCGAGACACTCTGCGGTACGTACAAGTTAGCCTCACGTAGTCTCCGTCTATTTGTTCTTGCAGACACACCCTTCGACCTCCCTGCCTGTACCAAACAACTCGGAAAGTAGCAGTTCTGATCCCTTGAACGGATCTTTTTTGCCTACAATACTATCTTAGAGTCTTCCCGCAGAGTATTTTTCCTTGTTCTCGGTTTTCTAGGTACGTTTTCGATCATGTTGAACCTCTTGTAATGTTTTATAGCATTCATAACCATGTCCTTAGAACAGTTCATGTGGTTTGCTATTTTTCTGTATGACCAACCTTTCATAAAAAAGTTCAAAATAATCTTCCTAGAGCAACTTAAGCTTTTTTCCCATATTGATTGGTTTAAAACGTATTAATTTTAATGAAAAAAGTTAAGTTTTATTAATTGAAAAGTTAACTACGTAATATCGACGTTTAATGATAATACGCGGAAAAATAAGAAAAACAAAATGTAGTTTTCTTTTCTTTTACCAAAAATTTAGAACACAACTTTTATTGTCTTTAATTAGCTGGCCAGCTACAAGTACGTTAAAAAAGTTTGTGTTACGTTCCCACAGTGAGCAGTGTCTAAACTATTAACGAACATAACTATATTTTGTCCCACATTTTAAGAATACAACGTCGTGTATGGTATGGTCAATAAGGGGGTGTCTTTAATTATGTGACCACCGCTGTACGTGCGGTACGTGTATGTATCTAAGTGACCACCGCTGTACGTGCGGTACGTGTATGTATCTAAGTGACCACCGCTGTACGTGCGGTACGTGTATGTATCTAAGTGACCACCGCTGTACGTGCGGTACGTGTATGTATCTAAGTGACCACCGCTGTACGTGCGGTACGTGTATGTATCTAAGTGACCACCGCTGTACGTACGGTACGTGTATGTATCTAAGCACGGCCAATTTTTTTTCACATCTCTAAAATATACAAAGACCAATTCCAGAGGCGTCAAATCTACAAACGAAATAATCTGGTAGCCTGATATTCGAAAGCTTTAACTATTCCAATTTTGACGCCGCTGACAGGAGTCTCATTATGTATGTAATATTGTCACGCCAATTCCTATACGATGTGGCAGTGGCACAAAGCCAATAATTTAATTTTCGTGACAAGGCTGTCCCATATCCTCATGTATTCTTACGTCGTATAATATACCACAAAACAGATTTATACACTCGTAATGTTCTATTATCTGTGTCTCGTACGTGCCCCGACTGCATGGGTTAACTGCTCTTTACAAACACGATATTACTGCACTAGATTATTTCATAAAGGCACACAATCACGAAATTAAGTGGACCGGTTTCAGGCTTACAAATATAATAATTTTGTTATGTATCTTCCGCTCCAAAATCGGACTGTATTGTTACGAGCGGATAGTTCAAGTTCAAGTTCAAGTATTTTGGTTCATAATAGCACAAAAATTGAGACATGAACACACAATGAACGTCAGAACATAATCAAGCAGGCATAATAAAATATTAGGTAGATCCCTAATTATTAGTACATAATATATAGGGTGCAATGAACTTGTTTAATGCCAGATGTCGGTGTCTTGTAAAAAGACATTAATTTTGTAAGCCTTTGTGCACAAAGTGTGCTTTATACATTTTTTTAATCGAGCTTCAGTTAAGTCTTGTAGAAGCGTATACAGTGTACCATAAAAGAACTACTAACTTTTTTGAGTCTGAACATTGGAAAAGAAAACTTATGTTTATTTCTAGTTTGCACATTGTGGTGGCTATCAATGGTTTTAAAGCTACTGATATTTTTCTTGACTTGCAACTGTTAGGATGTTGGTTTCTTTGAAGAAATCTCTCAGAGACTCTCTAATACCTAGCATGTAAATAAATTGGATCGCTCTCTACTGCAAAATGAAGATAGACCCATTGTCAGCAGCCCGTCCCCACAATAGTATGCCGTACGACATAATGCTATGGAAATAACTAATATACATAGTCAGGTCATAAGTTCTGTCACATGTGCAATATGAAATAATTTAGACATGTTTATTATTTATGTAAACATTTATATAGCAAAATGAACTTAATAAAACATAGATTCTTATGGTAATAAAGTTTATTCAAAATGACCCCCGCGATTTTGCCTTTATTCTGCGCGGCCAGTCAGCCTAAACAGGTTTAGGTATTCATTTCGAAGTGTATATATTATTATGTTTAGCTATGTAGTCTATGTAGTACTGTTGTACACAATTAGTCTACCCCCGCTCAACACTTACCTCTCACTCTCTAAGTCGGTTTGCTGGAAGAGATCTCTTATTTAGAGATAGCTACGCCGTTGTGCACTGTTTTGTCTTTAATGTAACTTTCCTTTAAATTTTATGGGCAATAAAGAAATTATGAATTATGATTTTGTCGTTGGTCAACTAACTACTCGCGGGAGATGATGAAGATGTCCGACCGGTTTTGGTCACAGCAATCCCTTCGACTACTTTGTGCTCGTAGCTGGTGCGCTCGCATGTGGCTTAGGTAGCTGATCTTCTTTGTGGTCCTCGCACATCAAGGGCACGTGAGCACACCGATGATGAGCGACATGACTGTAACGCCTAAATACGCTTATTATCTAAAAATATATAGATGATTTTGAGGATAAATTCGTTTACTTATTCATTACTAACAAGAGAACCTCAATTCCTTGTGTTATATATTATGACAAATTACAGAGCCGTCGTAACCACGCGCCTGAATTCGACGCGAAATAATAATTGAGCCAAGTTTGCTTGTTACCAACAAAGATACAATTCACAGCCGCACCGCCGCCGCCGCGCCCCGACGTGCTGCCGTATCGGAACCAGAAAAAGCTGAAGTTTTAATTGAAATAATTGAAACATCAACACAATTATTAATACCGGGCTCTGGTAACTTTTAATTAAATGTAGAGATCGTGAGATATAGTTCATGAAGTGTTATGTATGACCTAATAGAGGTTATGTTAGTTTTTTTTTAGTTTGTTTCAGTACTCTTTTGCATGTCCATCACTGCAGCTCTGCAAGATGAACTAATAACGTAATTTCATGCAAACCTGTCACACAAAATTAATTTGATTCACATGTTGAATGATTCTATCTATTTATACTGTCGGTTCGTCAAACAAACCAAACTAAAATTAAACGCGGCTTTCGAATCGCAGCCAAATTTCAATATCGTTAATTAATTGTGTCTGTTACATTTCGCTCGCTGGCTTTAATTACGATGGATTTTCGAGTTGAATATAGTTTACATAACTCTTCATAAAGCTCTCTTTGACTGGCGGCTTTTGCCGCGGGGGGAGGGGGATGGGGTAAAAGTGACAACTGTTTGAATTATTAGAGTTACAACAAATCACAAGAGGAATTATGAATGAATCTACCCACCCATGCTGTCTAAATAAATAAAGGAAATATAACTTCCATCAGGCGATCAGCTGGCAACTTCTCACAAGTATGTTCTTTATGTCTGTTTAGAAGATGTGAAATCCTAAAACAAGAAGTTTCCATCCAAAAACAACCGCAAACCGCAATAATACCCAGACTACAGTTTTGTTGTCACTCAATTTTTTCTTAAGTAAGTCTTTTGACGATAAAAATCTCCCTGCCTCACTGTTAACCTCTCCAGGGCCAATGTCATGTTGACGTTGGCCCTGCGGGGGTGACGAGGTGACGAGGTGACTATGTGACATGCCACTCTGTCTATACTATTTGTCTGTCATGTTACCCATACACTAATTGCTAAAATAACGATGTAAACTGAATGCTCCAAACGACTTTCTTGAAATAATGTTGCCATCTACAGATTGGCAGTGGTGGGTGTTCTTATTCATTCTAGAATAATGAAACAGTTGATAATATTTTAGAATATTGCTTAACAAAAAGTATTTGATAAAATATTTTGCAAATTATTGGGCCGTATGAATAAAAAAGTATAATCTGTTATTCGAAGGAAATGCTATATTTTGAATAATGTCCATCTACAATATATTTTCCTCTGCTAATAATAGAGTTAAAAGTCTTTTATTTCAATAGGTTAATATTATAATAGTTAATTTTTCTCAAATATTAGTTTGGTTGAGCTCCGTGGTCTAACGGGTTTCACGCTTGCTTCTCACAGAGGAGATGCAGGTTCGAATCCTGCCCGTGTACCCCCGTGTGAGATAATACATTTATCATAAGTACAGTATCGGACGTTCAGTGTTTCGGGTGACACTTTAAGCTGTAGGTCCCGGCTACTATCGCTACGTGGTAGTGCTCGTAAAAAAAAAACCTCCACCAACCCGGACTGAGCCAGCGTGGTGGAGTATGGCTTAATCTTACTAGTATCCGGGTAAGGGCCTGTGCCCCTCCGTGGGGACATTAATGGGCTGCATTTATTATATTGTATTATTATTTTACATTTTATGATATCATTAAATTTTGAGTTTGTCGAATGAACTAAATCATTCTTCACGATTATTATTTTAGAAAAAACTGGCAACATCGCACGTGTCCATCTACTTCGCTATTTACTCAATTAGGGCATGAGTCTTTGTTTGTGTGGTCACTCCATCGCCGCCGCCCGTCCCTCGTCCCTCGTCCCTCGTCCCTCGTCCCTCGTCCCTCGTCCCTCGTCCCTCGTCCCTCGTCCCTCGTCCCTCGCGCCCCGCCCGCGGCATGTCGCGCGACGCCCCGCGCCTATCTCTGCTGGATGCGCGCTCGATTGGGCCCTTTCAGACTCCCCGACTCCCCGCTCTCTATGCCGCCAGTTTATTATTTACTTCCTCTCCTCTGGAACACGCTGCCCTGTGATCTGTTATCCTGCGGGTCCCTTTGTGGGGAGCTTCGATTTCATTCAAACACGTTTTCCTGGGAAACTTGAAAGATGGGTGATTAATTGTTGCTGGTATTCTCTCTTATGTTTGTGATTTATTTGGTTTGTTGTTTGCGTTTAATTTGTATCGAATATAGAAAATTCATACCGTGCCTATCGTACACCGTTTTTGTTAATCCAGCCTCATTATTTCCTTTCTCAAATCTTTATGAACCCGTTTAGGAATGGAAAATAATCTTCCATACGAGTACTACTTTCTACTGCCACTTGTCCACAAATGTTGGTCTTGGATCTTGATATGTGTGTGACGACATGATATCCTAGTGTGGGGACAGAAGCATAATTCATAATTTCTTTATTGCACACAAATAATATACAGGCAACAAGACTTACATATAAATAGTATAAAATGGCGAGCTTATCTCTAGTAAGCAATGTATGTGCCTGTGTATAAATGTCTATGTTTTGAAATGGTGATTTAAGTTAGCGAATAAGGTCGTAAGCGGAATATGTCAAGAGATTCAGGATCGAGCTGGTTCGATTCTGAATCTCCTAACATGTTCCGATTACCTTTATTCCAAATTCAAATAACAGTCGCTTTAAATGAAAACTCTCGTGAAATAACCGCGACGCCAATTTGAAGTTAGCGAACAGTAGGTTACTCACTCTCACTCACTCACTCACTCACTCACTCACTCACACACTCACTCACTCTCACTCACTCATTCTCACTCACTCACTCACTCTCACTCACTCACTCACTCACTCACTCTCACTCACTCACTCTCATTCACTCTCACTCCATCTCACTCATTCTCACTCACTCTGACTCACTCTCACTCACTCTGACTCACTCTCACTCACTCACCCACTCACTTAATTAATTGCCCTGTTTCGTAATTGGTATTTTACGTGTTCTCAATTAATTGTATTTTTATTTTTTACACGCTGTGAAATTGCAAATAAACAAATTAAATTAAATGAAAATCTGCCTATATATGTTGCAAAATAGATTTAATATAAAAGAATGTAACATAGCTGTGGCGATAGGCTAGCCGCCTGTCACGCAAACAGAAACATTGAACAACTAGTCAAACTGCATCTGCCACCCCATCTGAGTGTAATGTAGTAACATCAGTAAACGACTATTAATAAGAGTTTAATGTAACTGTTAGGATTACTGCGACATCCGCGTATAGCGCTATGTAAGCATATGTGTCAATAGTATAAATGTACAGATTTGAATTTCCAGTGTTAAACTCTGGTTACCTGCTAAAAACTCCAAATAGTATCCCACCATTGTGTTTATATGCCATACGGAACGCATAAATAAATTCTTCTCGAACTTGAATATTCTGATCTGCTATTAGTCAAGTGATGTCGCTTTGTATTTATGCTGTGTTGAACCTCTTTTTAGTAGCTGTCAAAAGTATATTATCGATGGATATCTAAATAAACTCGAATGCCATTAAAAACCCAGTCAATAAACTCACCTCACGCTCTACACTGACCGTAACTCGTAATCCCCTTAGCTCCAATAAGCGAAGTCAGTTGTAAGAGTTCGTTCAATGCCGGAAGACCTGACCCTGACAATGGAGTCAGGAAGTGTGACGTCATCAACACTTTACTTAAACCTTTACCTTACTAGAGAAAGAAAGAAACTCACGCCTTTTCATTCGTGTCAGCAGAGGTGCAGTTGTGGTTACGTTTAGAAAGTTATTTAACACTCCATTTTGCGAGACAGGGGGCTAGCCCATCGCCGCAGCGATGGAGATTGATTTATTCCATCACCGTTAGAATGTCCGTATCGTCTATCTATCTATCTTCTTCTATCATCTTATACATATAAAAATGAATCGCTGCACGGCTAGAGGTCTTACTAAATCTCTAAAATGGCGCGATCGGTTTGTATAATGCCTATTCGGTTTTATTCTCCTAAGTCCAGTAGAGAGTCCAGTGGAGAGTCCAGTGGAGAGCCCAGTGGAGAGCCCAGTGGAGAGCCCAGTGGAGAGCCCAGTGGAGAGCCCAGTGGAGAGCCCAGTGGAGAGCCCAGTGGAGAGCCCAGTGGAGAGCCCAGTGGAGAGCCCAGTGGAGAGCCCAGTGGAGAGCCCAGTGGAGAGCCCAGTGGAGAGTCCAGTGGAGAGTCCAGTGGAGAGTCCAGTGGAGAGTCCAGTGGAGAGTCCAGTGGAGAGTCCAGTGGAGAGTCCAGTGGAGAGTCCAGTGGAGAGTCCAGTGGAGAGTCCAGTGGAGAGTCCAGTGGAGAGTCCAGTGGAGAGTCCAGTGGAGGTTTAGATAAATAGTACATGTCGCACGAGTTCACAAAGGCTTATATTTACGAACCAGAATGCTTAAGGCACGAGCTGAAGGCCAGAGCTAAAGAAGCCTTTTCGAAAGAGTTACGAATATAATTTTTTCCGCCTGAGAAGGTGCTTTTTTGAGGTTGGTAGGCGGTGAAATAATAAACGCAAAGAAACTGCCAAAAAATCTAAAAATATTGTTTTTGGAAAGTTTATCCTCTTTCGCTAGATGGCGTTGGTAGCCTTAGATCTAGCATCACTCAAACTCAAACTCCTTCGTCGTGGATTAATTTAATACATTCCCTCTTTGTCGGGAGCGGTACATAGGTTTGATAGTGCGATGCGTAAAGTTTGTAACCAAAGAGATTCGTTAATCTGAGGTCTGATGCGAACCACGCTCAACAATGGGCCGATAATGTCGATACGGATTTCAGAAACCTAAGAAGGTGCCTCGAAAATGATAAACGAATAGTTGTATGACGGGGAACTATCAGAATACGAAGAACGCGTTGCGAAGCCGCGCCACCATCAGCTGAGTTTTACTATAGGTAGGTACTTATTGTTCGAAATGCGTGATTGTTTGCTGAATCGTTGTGCAAATATATGCCTGTGCCATTCAGGGTACTAAAAGACGTTACAATGAGTTTGGTTTGTTTATCCTATTAGGGCAGCCTAAACTTCTGACAGTCGGATCAGCCACTAGCTCGACAATTCTCTATCATCCCCGACTGAGCCAGTATAGTGGAGTATGGCTTAACTCGAATTCAGGTAAAGGCCTTGAATTAATGAAAGTAAAATCGCTTCTCGGTATCATGTATTCGAACAGATGGTGCCATTAAACGAACGCCCGCTCATGTTTTTTTTTCTGCTTTCGTCAGTTTCAGGTTTAAATATGACCTTTCTCCAAAATATATTATAATTTACCTTATTAGAGTTCGACGGACCCTGTATTTATTATAACTACTTTGAAGAAAAGCAGAGTTTTAATTAAGTTCAGCTGTCCATCCCGTCGTAGCCGCAAACTTGTAGTTTTTAATTATGCGGAAAATTGCGCCGTGAAAGCTTTCGCCGGTCAATTGAGGGGTTAGTTGGAATTGTTGGCGAAGTCTTTTATCAACCGTGGTGGTTCGAAGCTTATTCAGGAACAGCTTATGCAATTTGTTGGACCTGTTTAATGTGTAAGTCAAATTAAAAGCAGTCTTGATTTGATTATGATATTTGGTTTTCGATATCTTCAGGCCCTTTGGAGGCAAAACCGTGATGTGTACATCACGGTTTACGAGTTTAATTACCTATATGTACATACGATGGTTATGAGTTTAATTTACATGTACTTGATTGTCACTTATATAAATAGGTATCTTTCTTTACTTATACATGAAACCACTATAAGTTTAACAGCTTACATAGAAATTAAATATAGACAGATATTTACGAAAATATGAGAACCACTGAAAGTTTATTCAGCTTATATATACATAAAATAAAGACAGGCTTATTCAAACAAGTTTAGTCCCTGAAGCAATATTAATTTCCTGAAATCTCTTCTTGAGTTTGGTCTCTTAGTTTTAGATTATCACTGTGGCCCAAAACAGGTAACTTTGTATTTAGTATATAGTACGTGCTATGACTACCACAATACTTATTAAAGTTATCGCATCGTGGCTTTGAAAATTAATTACAAGTTCATTTATGTAACGAAACATTGTTAGCAACTCCGCAGCTTGATCGAAGCACAAGTTGAACTAACAACGTCTTGTTATTGCTGCGAATGAGTTCCTCGCAAGTGGGCAAACAGCCACCAACTTTTAACTGAAACACCTGGGAAAACTTCAGGGAAGCGCGATAAAATCGCATTGTAACGATCTCTAAACAAATGGTCTTAATTGGCGAAGTTGCCCCCTGGCTGCAGGGGGCGGAGGGTTTTGTCTCGTCCTCTATCATTGTTAGAGCTAACTCTCACACACAATGAAGGTCGTTATTACGCGCCCCCGAGCGCGACAACCCTGCTCGACCGCGCTGAGACCTCAATTTGAATGCGCCCCGCTTATTGGCGCATCCTAACGAACATCCGCCAATCACGTTGCACCGACAATTAAAACGCCCAGGGTTACCAACCTTACAATTTCTAATATACTTTTTGCGAACGTGACGGACGAGGATGTGACCTAACGACGTCCGGGCCAGAGATTTTGGAATGCAATAAAAGGAATACGAATGATAATAGTCCTTTTGTTCGTGACCTCCCGTAACGATATAAATTATACGAGGAGAAAGGGCGATAACGCTCGACTCAGGAGAATATAATAAAAAGGGCTTTTACTGTCACTTGAAGCGAAAAATAACTGGGTCATGTTTGGGACGTTAACTTTTATGATTTTTATGTTATTAATTCATTTTTATGATAACGTTTTCCTTTGCTACGGAAATGGCTACACGTTGTGCAAGTCTGCAGCACTGTCACCCGCGTATGGAAAAAGAAGAGACGCTACAAGCTCCCACAGTCCCACTACGCAAACTAAAAGACGCCAACTCGCATTGAATACTCATCATTTTCGCTCAAAAGCAGCGCTCATTTGAAAGCTCATCGGACGTCAAGTTAGCTCGAATGAGTGAACAGGCTCGTCGCGTCGTCGAGACGAGAACAACAATTACGAGTTTCAGACAACCGCAGCGGCCGCGCGACAATCCAACATGGCGTGCGGAAGTGGCGGGCCGGAAGCGCATTGTGGTGCCAGCCTCTTATCGCGCTTTATTGGAGCAACAGTTGGCAGCATTGTCTTTGAATGTTGTTGATTGGCGTGGTTGGATCGAATATGAAGGAATTGTTAGAGACGAGGTAAGACTCAAAATAGACTTCCATGTGATAAATAAATAACGGTTTGATATGACGTGTTCATGGGCATAGGTACCTCAATTGGATCTACCTTGCCTACCTGCCTAGCCTACTTAAATATACCTATATAATATTTACCAAAGGAGGTTTTACTATTCCCTAGAATTCCCGTAAGCATTTCGCCGTTTTGGCGCCCTTTTTGGGTGATAATCCTCTGATCCCATAATCTTAGCGATTATTCCAGTCAGAATTCGGTGTAATTTAACATACAACAATATCATACCCCGGATTTACATCTAGCTTAAGTTATTCAGTCTATTACTAACTCGTTTCGATAATGGCTATTATTCTACGTCGTATTATTCATTGTAAGAGGTGTTATCACGACCTGTGCTTGATATCAAAGGGTAATAATAAAACGACCGAATAAAAAACTGATTGAGCGAAAGACCAAGAACAGCGGAATTCCCTGAAATGAGCGAAAAAATACTGAATTGCGCGACAAAATTACTGAATGGTTTAACCAACTCTTATTGGCTAAATAAAGACTGTCTGGGCGAAGTGGTGGGTTGCTTGTTAGGTTGAACATCTAAGAACAACACAAACCAACGCTCGTTTTGTATTGTATGTTACTCGAATTAAGGTTTTCAAGTTGCTGTTTTTAGATTTACAGTCGCGCAATTCAGTAATTTTGTCCGACGAAGCCAGAATTTCAAGTCGCTCTCATTTTTCAACCGACTTCAAATCGACTAGTGGCGAAACCAGTATTTGTGGCAAGACAAAACTGGCCTTACAGTTACATTGAAATACTACCTACCCATATCAAAATAAAAAATCGACATATTTATCATTGTTGTTCAGAGTATTGTTATATTTTTATCATTATAACAAATAAATTTTAAGCCCCTAACAATGTAACATCAGAAGTGTTATTGCAATATGCATATTACCGGATGCACACACTGCCGCTCAAATACCTTTAGGTCCATTTCGAACACACATTTGGACAACTTTCATTTATGTGCATATTTGACAAGTTCCCATTAAGAAAAAAAAACAAAATGAAAAGTTTCTACAGACTGGTGCTGTCATTTCCTAGAATTTAAATATTCGTCAAACATTTACTTGTCGCTTGTGCATCTGGGCAACTGAATGGGCAACTGGGAAAATTCAAAATTCTTTATTTTCTGTAAATATTAACATATGTTAAGAAGACGCCATTTATTGCCATTGCCAAAGCTGAAAGTACAACAACTCTTGGCCCAGAAGATCATGAAACAAGACGCGTCGTGAAGGGGATACTTTCTGAGCAGGTTTTGTCAATATCCAATAGATGGCGTTAAAGACACCCTTCTTTTTTATTGGCGCATGATGAATGTGATAAATTTTGCTAGAGGACACTTATGCAACCAAAAAATTTTTGGTAATATGGTAACCTTAAAATTAGTTTCAAGGAACGTCGTACTCTTTAATCACATAAAAATCTAGGAAACATTCACCCTAAATTGACTACAAGCTAAAATCGAATAGATCTTGTCAGTATCATTCATCTCTATCACCCCTATTAACTTACTAACGGCGCTATTAAACTGTAGAGAGGCTCAGGTCAAATTCTTAGGAGGCTATTTCAGCATCATTTCGCCGAAAGTTGATCCAGTAAAAAGATATTACGCCAGATACTTATCGTGACGTCTACAACCTCTTATCAGATAATTATCATCTGTTTTCAGGGTGTTTCATAAAAAAAATATTAGACTGCTGATAATTGCTATTAGCTAGACAATAGAAAATTACTCGTATGATTAAGTGTCTATTATTACTGGCTTTATTATTGTCAATATCCTTAAAATTGCTTTACCGGATGATTTTAACAAGCCATCTTTTATAAATTTTAATTGCGATTTCCTAGAGTAGTAGTTGATTGGAAAAAAATGTGTCAGAAGAAGCTTCTTCATCTCTTTTCTTTTGTTTTTATTACCTTCTTCAGTCCTGGAACTTTTCTACAAAATTTAAATTGTCTGACATGCACCCCAATTGTGCCAGGACATACATTGGACAGACACAAGAGTGATCCTACAATTGTGCCAGGACATACATTGGACAGACACAAGAGTGATCCTACAATTGTGCCAGGACATACATTGGACAGACACAAGAGTGATCCTACAATTGTGCCAGGACATACATTGGACAGACACAAGAGTGATCCTACAATTGTGCCAGGACATACATTGGACAGAGACGAGAGTGATCCTACAATTGTGCCTGGACATACATTGGACAGACACAAGAGTGATCCTACAATTGTGCCAGGACATACATTGGACAGACACAAGAGTGATCCTACAATTGTGCCAGGACATACATTGGACAGACACAAGAGTGATCCTACAATTGTGCCAGGACATACATTGGACAGACACGAAAGTGATCCTACAATTGTGCCAGGACATACATTGGACAGACACAAGAGTGATCCTACAATTGTGCCAGGACATACATTGGACAGACACGAGAGTGATCCTACAATTGTGCCAGGACATACATTGGACAGACACAAGAGTGATCCTATAATGTTTCCACTTTTTCTTTTTAAAGCACGGAACCCTAAAAAAGACTCCGAAACATTGTACCAAAAATTTTGAAAAATTATTTAATATGGGTCTTTACCTTGTACTATATAGATATTACAGGAAAAAGATTGAGAAATATGTGGTTTAAAGAGGGAGGCACAATTTCTCTCAATACCACATACAAACTTATAAATGCAACTGGTTACATACATGAAGTCTTCAAATTGAAAGAAAAAAAAGTATATTTTGCGAGATAATCAGCAGTAAAAATATATATTTGAGAATATCCTTTTTTTAAATACCTGCTCAGAAAGTATTCCAGTGTCGTGAAATTATAGCATACCGGCCGCCACTCTTCCACGCGCGCTTATTAAAGATATAAGTAATGGGCGTGCGTGCGAGCCGATGTATCGCTCCCCCGGTGGGTGTGATGGGCTTGTGGTCCGGATGTCGAATCTACGAATACAGACTTATGTCATGCATGCCACTACGTACTTTATAAACGCGAATTCTGAATAGTGAAAAGGGAGAGTCACGCTTATAATCCTAACTTCTATGGGGTGACTTTAGATCAGTACACTGCTTGCATCACAAAGTGATACATGATAAGGTCGAAATTAGGAAATCTACGTCTGAAGCCGGTTCTATGTTTGTTGTTTGTTACATTATAGGGGGATCCTGCGGTGATGGTAATTTTACCTCCGAAATATTCTTACAGGCGCGTTTAAAGAATATTTACTTAAATACAAATACCACAGACGCTGCCCTCACTTCCTGTAAAGAGGAGACCTGAAAAAATGCTCTTCTACTAAACTTCACAAATAGACAATAGCACAACCATAGCTCGCTTATCTAAAACGAAAAAAGCTGAAAACATTTTCCCTAATGACACCCGATGCTTCCCCTCCTCCCTCCCTCTTCGCCTCGCTTCACCCCCTCATGGTTTATATGTCAGGGGGTGGGGAGGGCGCCCTCAACAAGTGGCGGCGACCAACTCGGCGCCGACAGTCTCTTGTCTTGCGGACACGTTGATGCTTATATCGGGCTATGTCGATGTTCGGTCTACGAGAATGAGATGGAGCGATACAAGCTTATAAATGTATCCCTTTCCCGCAACGTGAATCTTACTCGTACCCGGACAATGTTGCCGAGAGGACCCTGTGATGTACTGAATTGATGGCTTCCACGCTTCCGTGCATCACTAACGAGGCTACTATGTCTCTTGTTATGTGCTTTTTCATCGGCGTCTTATTGTTGACACAAGCTGATGATCGTTATTGTTCAATTATTCATGAGATACTTTCTTAACGCAACACACAACCCTTACGTTTGGTTACATTTACTTTTAACTTTGACATATTTTGGCAAGTGTCTTTATCATTATTAGGATAACGTTTAACTTTTATATCTTGAAGCATTAATTGTATGAATTAATTTTCGTGTTACCCTAGTCTAAGGCTCTAGAAGAAGATTGAAGCCTCCTTCATACAATGCAATTTACACATATAAAAGCGGTATATTTCCTTGTTCACAGGACTAGAGGAAACCACCCTGGGGCTGTGGTGGAAGTCTGTGACAACCCCCTTGATGCCAGCAAGGTAGGTGCTTCTATACATTATCATCACCATTATCATCAGTCTATCAGGGAACATACTGTTGTTCTACTGCTGAGGATCTGAGGATTCCTCACGTGCACGCCGCTCGACTCGCTCCTGTGCAACCCGCGTCCATTGTTATCTACAAAGATATATACATCTCGCCATGCCCTTTTCCTTACGGGGTGAAAAAACCCACAGCTTTGACCCACTTTGTCAGCCAATGCTTCCTTTGACATGGCAAGGGGTCAGACATCGTTAGCGCTCTGAAGATAATGAACGGTTATTAGATATTCTTATTACTATACTAAAACTTAACGGATCGAAAAAGTAAGCTACTACTAGAGTTTAAGTGCCCTTGTTCGGTCTATCAACGCGCGTTATTCACCTACCTTTTATATCTTTGTCTGCATTTCTCAGTTTATGTTATACTTCATTGTACATAGTATTATTTAGTTATCAATTAAGAGTACAATAAACTACTTGTCTCCACTTGGTGCTCATCTTTAACTACCACAACTATTCCTCAACTTCTTCGAGTGTACGAGCAAACTACACTCAGTGTGGCCCATACAGCCCATGTATTCTTTGTACTACTCATACTTCAAAGAATCACATGACATCTCAATACTTAGGTACTTACACTTATGGTCGATACATAAAGTTATACATATAGCTCCCCTCTGCCAGATATACCCACGAGAACGTAGTAAGGAGATGTAATCGATATGTATAACAAGTACGTGTCAGACATCGCTTGATAATTATGGTACGATGTTAGTAACATAATTAAACTTTGATTATTACGATATGAGAGATTGATTACATTGCAGTATCTGTGTACACTAGTGAGTTATCGATGGATGTTCTGAGTACTCCCGAGTTGGGTCGAGGGCACTCGAGGAGCCCTAACATATCAGATTTTGGACTGCCTTCAAAAAGGAGGAGGTTCTCAATTCGACTGTTTTTTTTTTGTAAGTTTGAATCGATTCTTGTTTTGATTTGTAGGTCATACTTCAGAGGTGGACCCATATAAAATTTATGAAAATTAATTAAGCGCTTTTTGAAAAAATCTACAAAAACAAAAAATATATACACAGATGACGTTTTTGTTTGTTTATTTTTGTTTTGTTCCCTTTGAGGACTTTTCATGTATATAGACGCATCCCGACCGGGAAGTAAAAAATTCGGCTTGAACTTGATGTCGTTTTAAGTTTTTAACTTGGTGAATTATTGTGACCATTTTGAGAAAACTGTCATTTCTGCATAAACGCGGTGATTGGCTAGCCCCCTTTTACAACAAATGGAGTATCAATTAAAAAGCGGGCTAAATGTGGGCGTAAATGTGCCTTTGCCACCCCGCGTGGAAAAAGCACGCGTTTGTCATAACTTCAAATGCAATGTTTGTAAGTTTTGACTTTGCTAGCGCGTTCCATGACCATTAACCTATTTTCCCAACCCCAGCTGCTAATAGCGTACGAGAGCGGGCTCGTCGTTGTGTGGGACCTGCGCACGCGCTCCGCGGAGTGGCGCGGCTCGCTCGCGGCGGGCGCGGGGGGCGCGGCGGCCGCGGCGGCCGCGGGGGGTGACGGCGTGCGCGCTGCCGCCTGGCAGAACGACGGCAAGTTCATGACCGCGCATGTAGATGGCGCGCTCGCCACGTGGACCACCAGGGCCGTGAGGCCGGTGGCGCTGACGTATCCTCATGGTGAGCCACTTACAATGAAATAAACATATTAGTGCCTACTAACCTCATTTTAATTATTTCTAGGTATGAAGGACTCAAAGTTAAAGTCAAAGTCAAAGTTCTTTATTCCTGTAGATATTTACATATACTAAGCAAACGTAATTTTTTGCCTCTTCTCTACATTGGACCACTATGCATCCCCGCACATCTACCAGCTCACACACAGCCATCATCCCCTCGACATCCTGCCGACCCTCATGCTAATCGAAACTAGATCCTTACCAGGATAATGGAAACATCGTCGCCCCATATAGCTGGTCCACCTGCCATCGCCAAGTGTGCTGGAATTTCATTTGATCTAATGATACGCGTTCCGAAATTTTGGACCTGGATCTGTAAATGTATTTTATATTATCTCGGCCTCGGTCTATGAGTGTAATCATAAACCGAGACCGAAATTATCTTACATCACTCCATAGCTCTTTATGCATAGCATTGACATTAAAATATCAACGAATTTGAAAAAAAAAAAAAAAAAACCCTCTGAACAACTAATAAATCAAAATGTTTTATCGTCAAACCAACTGCCATCCCAATGTTGTATTAAGAGATTGAGTCTCTTTCTGTTTGTTTAATTCCCGATAATCCCCGCACTATGTGACGCCGGCGTACCGGCTCGTGCCCTAAACAAACCTCTGACGTCACCACATAGAGGCCCTTCGTTGGTCAACACTTAGTGAAGGGTCCTGCCAGAGATCCACTGAGGAAATGTAAACCTTTGCCGAAATGTTGTAGCTACCTACAGCCGTTATGATTGTTGCGCTTTTCGACTATTACAGAAACGATCTTTAAATTTTAAAGCCTCATTAAACACTAAATGCCTGTCAGTTCCACTTTTTTAAATGAAACATAGCTCTTATTTCTGAGTGTTAATGTTCATGACAGTTAGAACGCCTTGATGTTACGTCCATTAATTAGCGTTTGAAGGGGCTTTAATTCGAAAGGTAGTACGTAATAGAGTTCTTTGATATTTGTGAAAATCTGAGTACCCCAGAACTCTCGCTGGATCTTTTCAACTAAGCATTTGGCAACCAAGATCTTTCACTCAAGAGTTTCAAGCAACCAAGAATCTTGCACTTATCAAGGGATCCCTTGATAAGTGCAATATCCCTTGATAAGTGCAATATACCTTGATAAGTGCAATCTTGGTTGATCTTGGTTGCTAAATGCTTAGTAAGTAATGCTTAGAGAAAGATCTCTATATTCGCAAAGATTTTTTCATCTTAGTTTAATGGTGGATGTCTATGGTCCTTAACGAATCGTCCGTAAGAATGGCCGCAGCTCTGCAAACAATTAATAAAGGGTCGGCAACAGGGTCGGGTGTGAACCCGTTGTCTGCTGATGACTCCCCCGTGTCTAGCGTGTTGGCTGGAAGTCAGGGAAACTCGGGGTTTTTAAGAAAGCTATTAGTGCAGATCACTTAGATGATACTTTGCTTAGCAATTTAAGCCAGAATATCTAGGTGTCACTACCTTTTCACTTTAAACCACTAATGTTTGTGTAAGGTGCAAACACAGAAAGGGCGTGGTGTGAAAGTGACTTGATTATAGCTCGAATCGCTTTAGTTTAAATTTCACCACGTCTCCGTCCCGTCTAGTTTGTCGAGCTAATACCATTATATTCCTTTTCAGCCAAAGCAAACAAGGAAGGAAAACTAGAACCATGCAAGGCAATACACAGACTAGAGTGGAAGACCTCGAGAGCAGGGTAAGTTTTGGCTATTTTTATCTATCAAAAGAAGTAAGAATATTTCATTTGATATTATGTACCATACATACATATGGCACGTATACCTGCTATACTAATTTACCATGTCTAGTGTGGACCATACTTTACTAATGGAAGGAATTCAAGATGTATTTAAAATAAGAAAAATATGTTGGATAGAAATCTTGAATCCTGAAATATCTATTTAAGTAGGCGTTTCTGTTCAAGCCGTTAATTTTTCTTCTTTTGTACGGGCTCAGAATTCTCAGGGAGGAGCAAGCGGATTTAAACAAAAGGCAGTATTTAAAGTTTTATTAGTCTATTGTCGAAGTTGCTAAACCATTTTGCCTTCTCTGCTATTTTGTTTGTCCATTGATCCAGTCCATTGTTCAGTGGTGTCAGAGGAGGAGGATTGTAGCTTTAACCCTAATGATGTAGATTTTCAAGTGCTTTATGCTCCTTTATATTTGTCCCTGTCCGCTCTATAATTAGGTGGTAATGTGATGGTTACATTAAAGTATAATCAAAATCAAATAGAGTTACTAGCACAAAGGTCTGGGACCAAAGTTGACTGATCATCTGCCTAGCATATGGCTTATGACAACTTTTGGCACGGCTCAAATGATAACCTTTGTTGTGTAGTTAGTATGTGTGCTACTTACGAATATTACATTAACATTATATAGGTAGGTAAAGGACGTCGTAGATTTGATAGTCTGTTATCATCACTCCGTAGATTTATATGGCTAAAGAAGCTTCTTGGAACTTTGATCTATCTTTCCTTCCTATATAGTCCGTATCAAAATACGGTGTGTGATGCCATTTCCCCACCCCGACTCTGCTATACAAGAAAACACAATGAAAATCTAGTCGTCTTTAAAAAATATCTCTGCTACAAATTCTCACTTCTATATAATGGGGAAGCCTAGGCAAAACTCTTTTGTAGATGGCACTCTCTGTTGGTAACAAGTCAAAAATATTAAAAGCAAGTTCTTTAGATATGTCAATTAACTTCTCTGATTGGAAACTCTTTGCTTACTTACTCTGTGTTTGTAACAAACGTCCTTGTGAGTATTATATTCCTTGTAACAAACTCTTAGCTAGTATCCCTATACAGTCTGTGCTCATAGCGTTCTACGTGGAACTACTTTGACAGTGTTCTTCCCCATTAGTTTAATAAAAACTAACATTGTTACGATACCAATTCCCTCAGCCCATGCTCTCAATAAACCCCAATCCTTGCCTATTTGTATGCGTTCTCTCTCTTCTTTCAGCGAATCATTCGTGATATTCTCGGGCGGGCTGCCCACCGACAAGGCAGGCCGCACACACAGTATCACGGTGTTGAACGGGAAGAATACCACGGTGTTGGAGATGGAACATGCTGTGCTTGACTTTGTGACTTTATGTGAAAGCCCTTGGACCGCAGGTTAGGATTTAATTTTAGGAAGATTCATTAGATATACAGATTCACAGCCGGTTTGAGAAACTATCTTTAATTTTTTAATCCCTGTAAAAGCTAATGGGCGTAGATGTCAAGGCGTGTGAAGCGTCATGAACGTTTTGTACTCAGAAATATCAGCCATGTTTGATCCAAAAAAAACGGATCCGACACGCCATTAAGGTTTTGCGGGGCTTTAAAATTTAAAGATCGTAAGGGCAACTGGCTTATGTAAATGTATTCTGGGATTCGTAGTGCTTTAGCAACATTCTCGGGACATCTAGTATATACGTGATACTCTGGTAGCTAGCTAAATCAAGACTCTCATTTCTGCGTTATAATAGGAAAGACATCGATACTTGCGAATGTGGAGCGATGCGGGAGAATATTACATGCTAAACCACCCCCACTTAAGTTTCGCGCCATGTACACACTAACGAAAACACAATTCACCCTCACCTCTCCACAAGCTTCCATCCGAATTATGGCCTATGCAAACCTAAACAGGTTTCTAATAATATCTCGACCACCTACAGACTACCAAGAACCATACGCAATAGTGGTGCTCCTACAAAACGACCTGGTGGTCATTGATCTGCTGACACCCGGGTATCCGTGCTTCGAGAACCCTTACCCGATGGACGTGCACGAAGCGGCGGTCACATGCTGCTCGTACTTCGCTGACTGCCCTTCAGACCTGGTGAGTATGCAGCCAGGCGCGTAATACTCCTACCGACTTGGTGATGATCGTGGGATTCCCATCCATTTAGAATAGTCCTATCAGCCTTGGTATTCAAAACTTTTTTCGAAGGTATTGCTGGCTTTAGCTCAAGGAATGCGATCGCTCTTTGTTGGTTCTCCCTTTTAATGTTTTACTTAAAATCTATCGATGGACGTAGCTGGTGAACCCTTGTGGTTTCTCTCATCTCTTACATCTTACAAGAAAGTCTAAAGTGACTTTATTTACGTTTCAGATCCCCGCGTTCTACTCAGTTGGGCGACAAGGCAACAAGAAACCTTCCGGGTTCAGCGAGAAGCTGTGGCCCATCGACGGAGGCGAGTGGTCGCCCGCTAGCTGCTCCTATAGCGAAATTATACTCACGGGGTAAGTCAAATAAATTATGCTCACAGTGAAAAGGGATTATACGCCAGGGTAAGTGGGATTATATTCACGGAGTAAATAGGGTTATACTGATCGCTGACTAATACAACCCCGACCCACGACACACAAAAACATTCATTAAAATATGAAAATGAAATTTATTCACCATACGGTACAGTGGAGAAAAATACAGTGGTACCTTAAACTAAGTTATAAAACCTATGTTGTAACGTTGTAAGTTACCGTTGTCTTCACTCTATCATTAACTGGTCTTATTTTGAATTTAAGTAGTAATTCTCTTAATAAAACTGCCAAATGAGGCTGGTAATCACAGTATTAATTTTCACGCGCTGTACTAGCAGCATTCCACTGTTGACAGCTCGCTCGCTCTGCTGTGATTGGCCCGTTTTAAACTGACCAGCCGTGACCGCAACTTGACTTTGCGGCGCCGGCGTCATTCCGAAAACTCACTCGGCACTGTGCGCACGTCCGTCCTGCTGGCGCTCTGTAACGGTCCCTTTTTACCGTACGCCGACGAGCGACTCTAAGCAGTGGTTGCTTGCGTTTAATCATAACGTACTGCTAGTAGTTACGTTTTAGTTTTGTCTGTGCTTCATATTAACCCCGATTGAGTTCGGGGTTCCTGGCACCTCTTCGGGATCACCGCTACCCTACGGTTTCCCGGTTCCTGACACCGCTTCGGGCTAACCTGCTTCCCTGCTCCGGCTGCATTCGGACCGATACTTCTCCGACGTCAGCGGCACTCCGACTACAGCAAAACCCGCAGGGAAGATTCGTTGCTGCGTAACCAGGGCCAGACTACATTTGGAGAACCCACGTTAAATAAAATTTATTGTTGGCTACCTATTTGGAATCTTTTTATTCCTCTCCAAGTAGGGACGTCACAGTGGCGCCCATAACGTGGTTAGTCTGGCCTTGCTTACGCTGTAAGTAGTTAGTTGTTTGTGTGTGCGTGTTTTTGTAAACGTTTACCTGTGTTGTAATTTTGGTTTTGCTTAGCAACTTCTGTGTACGTGGTTATTATTCAAACTTTTAAATTGTAGTGTTTTTTTTCAAATTCCTACGTTGGTTTTAATTTCTCGTTCTCTTATAAAAAAATTAACCACCTACCCACTAGTTGCAATATTTTTATTTGCAGTTTTAACATATATATTTTTTTCTACATCGTCATTCACTTCATTCATACCGTCAAAACCTAACGTACATAAATCATTTTGTAACAGAACGGAGACTAATTAGTAGCGTCATTTTCAATTCCTTGATTTCTCTTCCTGTGCTGTCCCGGGAAATCAAAAAAAAGAATACGGCAGTTGCATTTCCTCCTGTGCATGTCGTAAGAGGCGACTAAAGGAATCAGTACACTTTCACTACTCATCTCTTTGGTATTTATTATTTGAGCTGCATCATGTCTTTTCAAATTAAGTTTCTCTCTCTAAACAAAGCAGAACTGGAGTACGAAGTTGCCATCAGAGGTGAAAACCCAGGCACTACCGTAGAAATTTTACGTAAACAAATAACTAAACTTGTGACAGAATACCCGTCAGAGGACGTTCTGTTATCTCACCTTGAACCTAAGGACGACTTACTTGCAGTCGTCAAAATCTTGGACAAAGTGCAATCTACTCTTGACGGACCTGCACCAGATAGATCCTCTCTTCTTAGGACACAAAATCTGATGCACCATGTCTATCACAGATTAAGTCGGGTACCTACGGATGAAAAGTTCGAAACGGGCCATGATCAACTATCGGAGATTTACCGAAAATATTATTCGAAGATCCTAGCTCTCTTATCACAAGCAAAGGATCCCCTTTCAATATCTTCCTCGTCTAATACTGCGTGTAGGGAATCAACGCCATCTGTTAGTGGCGCGAGCGTGATTTCTGTAACTTGCGAGCGTAGCAATACTTCCGAACTTAGTAAATTGAAGTACGACGGGAAATCATGTGTTCGGGCTTTTATCGAAAGGGTTTCGGAACTGTGTCAGGCCAGAAATATTTCGGACTCCAAACTTCTGTCCTATGCAACGGAAATTTTCACCGATCAAGCATTGCACTGGTTCCGAAGTATAAGAGATAGCGTTAACAACTGGTCGGATCTCAAATCTCTGTTGTTAGAGGATTTCAGCCAAACTGACTATGATTATCGTCTACTTTCTGAAATTAGGGCTCGCACTCAGGGCGAATCAGAAACGATAACCATTTATCTTTCCATAATGGCAGGAATGTTTTCGCGCTTATCGAAACAATTATCCGAAGAGGACAAATTAGAGATACTATTGCACAATATCCGGCCATGTTATGCGAGTACGTTGGCCTCGGCAACTCAGATTGTGGATATTGGGGTATTGAGAACGTTGTGCAAAAATTACGAAAATATACAAACCCGTATGTCACACTTTCGCGAGCCACCAACGATTACCACACACACACTAGCACCCGAATTTGCTTACAAGCCATGTAAGACGAAATCTGACAACCATGTCTCTGCGATCGCTCCTGCAACAACTGTAAAGTCAAATAACTTTTGTCTAAGATGCCGCTCTAACACTCACGATCTTCGTCAGTGTAAGGTTAGTCGTGACGTCATCGTCTGTTTTGGGTGCGGTAATAAAGGTGTAAAGAAACCTGAATGCCCTAAATGTACTCCTACCGTTCAAAAAAAACTAATTAGCCAGAATTGGGACGGTTCTAAGGGTCATTTCGATAGAGTAGATTTTGAAAAATGGCTACAAACCCTTAGAAACTTCTTCTCTAGTTTCAGAGTCGCCTCAATTCTGGATAGTAAACCAACAAAGGACAGTAGACCCTATATTTCCGTTAGAATCGGGGATATTCCTGCTTCTGGTCTACTCGATTCTGGATCTGCTGTCACTATTCTCGGCAATGATTCTCATAAATTATTGTCGGACCATGGTCTAAAAGTATTTACCGATGATTGTATCTCCGTGACTGCTGCTGGAGGCCAGTCCCTTCAAAGTATTGGCTACATCAATCTTCCCATTCACTTTGAAGAACAATTCCACATTATTAAGGGTTACGTGTTACCAAATGTGGACAGCCCACTTATCCTAGGCATTGACTTTTGGCGGATTTTCAATATTTGTCCCAAATACTTAGGTAGCATCACCTTGTCCAACTCTTCTTTGGCAGAAATAAGTATCGACAAAAATGAGACTTTTATACAGTCTTACGATAATCTCTCTGATTCACAAAAGTCCACAGCCGATTCAATTGTCAGTCAATTCCAGGAAATCTCCACTGACAGTATGGGCCTTGGTAGAACTAGTCTTATAACTCACCATATCGATACTGGTGACTCTCAACCTATAAGACAACGTTACTATCGAATGTCACCTGAGAAGCAGCGAATTTTGGTAGAGCAAGTCGACGAAATGCTAGCGTTAGATGTAGTTGAACCTTGCGAGAGCGCTTGGTCGTCCCCTGTCCTCATTGTCTATAAAAAGAATGGACAACCTCGCTTTTGCCTCGACAGCCGTAAACTGAATTCGGTCACAAAAAAGGACGCATATAACCTACCCTATATAACTGAAATATTAGACAACCTACGCGATGCAAAATTCTTATCTAGCGTAGATTTGTCGAAAGCGTTCTGGCAAATTCCAATAGCTCCAGAAGATCAAGACAAAACTGCATTCTATGTTCCAGGCAGAGGAACTCTCCGTTTTAAGACCACTGCTTTCGGTCTCACCAATGCCCCTGCCACTCAACAAAGGCTTGTCGATCTTCTGTTCGGGAATTTTGATCTAAAGGCGTTCGCATATTTAGATGATATTATTATCATCAGCAGCAGCTTTGAGGAACACGTGTCCTTACTACTAGGCGTGCTGCATAAATTAAAACAAGCGAACTTATCCATCAACCTTGAAAAATGCAAGTTCTTCAGAAATGAGTTGAAGTACTTGGGTTATGTTGTGGATGCGCATGGCCTTCGCACTGATCCTGAAAAAGTCGAGGCTATCCTTAATTTCCCAACACCCACAAAAAAAAAAGATCTTAAACGCTTCCTTGGAACAGCCACGTGGTACCGCCGTTTCGTCCCCAACTTAGCACTATTGCCGGACCACTCAACCAGCTGACTTCAAGTAAGAAGAACGCACCCAAGTTTCAGTGGACAACTGAAGCTGATGATGCTTTTAATAAGCTAAAAGAGTGTCTTGTATCAGCCCCGGTTCTCTCTTGTCCCAATTACGATTTACCGTTCGAAGTACACACCGATGCGAGCAATTTTGGGATTGGTGCCATGCTCACACAAACGATTGATGGTAAAGAACATCCGATTGCATACATGAGTAGGGCGTTGTCGGGATCTGAGAAGAACTACAGTATAACCGAGAGGGAGACGCTAGCAGTTTTAACCGCTCTAGAACACTGGCGGTGTTACTTGGAAAACGGAAAAACCTTTACCGTTTACACCGACCACTCCGCGCTCAAATGGTTCTTGTCACTGGACAACCCTACCGGAAGACTAGCACGCTGGTGTGTGAGGTTGTCTGCCTTTAATTTCGAACTTAAACATCGTCGTGGGGTCGATAATGTCATTCCAGATGCACTATCTCGTGCTTTCCCATGTGCTTCTATCAGTACGGTCAACTCTAATTTGACTACTACTGACACATGGTACAAAAACATTTATAACGGTTGTTTAGAAAAGCCGAACCTCTTTCCTAACTACTTGATCGAAGGTGGTGCTCTCTATCGCCACTCCAAAAATAAGTGCGAAATGATTTCGGAGTTTTCCTGGAAGGAAGTGGTGCCGAAAGAATTGCGTGACAGCGTCATAGAGGAGAATCATGCTGACCCTACTGCTGCTCACTTGGGTATTTTCAAGACCTATCGACGCTTACTTCTTCGATACTACTGGCCGGGCATGCACCAAGACGTCGTACGTTTTGTTGGTTCTTGTTCAAAATGTCTCACTTACAAACCACAAAACCATCCGACGCTGGGTACGATGGGTCGACCTAAACAATGCTCACGGCCGTTTCAAATGATATCCATTGATTTCATAGGTCCACTTCCGGTCAGTCGAAAGCAGAATAGTTATATTTTGGTCGTAACATGTTGCTTCTCAAAATATTGCCTTATTTTTCCCATGCGACGCGCTACTTCGGAAGCTGTCGTCAAGGCTCTGGAGGACTCTGTGTTTCTGGTCCACGGAATCCCACAGACAATATTCCTTGACAATGGTACCCAGTTTATTAGCTCGGTAACAAATACCCTCTTTAAGAAATACAAGATACCTAACGTATTCTTCTCTCCGAGATATACTCCGCAAGTAAACACTGTCGAGCGCTATAACAAAACAATAGTTACATGTATTTCCACCTACGTGGACAATGACCACAGAACCTGGGACACTAATATTCCCAAAATACAGTATGCCATTAACAACTCCGTCAATGAAGCAACTGGCTACACTCCATCGTTCCTCGTGTACGGACGAGAAACGGTTACTTGTGGTTCTCATTATACAGATAACGATCTGGGTGAGGAACTACTATTTCTGCCACGCGACATTTACGCTGAAAATCTGGGTCACCTGTCAAAATATTTTGATAAGGTACAGGCATCTCTTTGGCACGCACATAAAAAAAATACGGCGCACTATAATCTTAGGCGGAAAGAGGCAGAATTCAGCGTAGGCGACATTGTCCTAAAACGTGCTTATGTCTTGAGTGATAAAGACAAGTACTTTAGTAAAAAGTTAGCGCCCAAATATACCAAATGTCGCGTCTCCGCTAAGAAATCACCCTTGGTATACATTTTAGAGGATATGACGGGAAAGGACTTAGGCACCTGGCATGTTAAGGATCTAAAACTAGTTAAGAATATTTAGAATTAGGTTTTGGATTTTCATTACGTATGAAAACCCTTTACTGGGCGAGGGGGTATTGTAACGTTGTAAGTTACCGTTGTCTTCACTCTATCATTAACTGGTCTTATTTTGAATTTAAGTAGTAATTCTCTTAATAAAACTGCCAAATGAGGCTGGTAATCACAGTATTAATTTTCACGCGCTGTACTAGCAGCATTCCACTGTTGACAGCTCGCTCGCTCTGCTGTGATTGGCCCGTTTTAAACTGACCAGCCGTGACCGCAACTTGACTTTGCGGCGCCGGCGTCATTCCGAAAACTCACTCGGCACTGTGCGCACGTCCGTCCTGCTGGCGCTCTGTAACGGTCCCTTTTTACCGTACGCCGACGAGCGACTCTAAGCAGTGGTTGCTTGCGTTTAATCATAACGTACTGCTAGTAGTTACGTTTTAGTTTTGTCTGTGCTTCATATTAACCCCGATTGAGTTCGGGGTTCCTGGCACCTCTTCGGGATCACCGCTACCCTACGGTTTCCCGGTTCCTGACACCGCTTCGGGCTAACCTGCTTCCCTGCTCCGGCTGCATTCGGACCGATACTTCTCCGACGTCAGCGGCACTCCGACTACAGCAAAACCCGCAGGGAAGATTCGTTGCTGCGTAACCAGGGCCAGACTACATTTGGAGAACCCACGTTAAATAAAATTTATTGTTGGCTACCTATTTGGAATCTTTTTATTCCTCTCCAAGTAGGGACGTCACAGTGCCGAGTGAGTTTTCGGAATGACGCCGGCGCCGCAAAGTCAAGTTGCGGTCACGGCTGGTCAGTTTAAAACGGGCCAATCACAGCAGAGCGAGCGAGCTGTCAACAGTGGAATGCTGCTAGTACAGCGCGTGAAAATTAATACTGTGATTACCAGCCTCATTTGGCAGTTTTATTAAGAGAATTACTACTTAAATTCAAAATAAGACCAGTTAATGATAGAGTGAAGACAACGGTAACTTACAACGTTACAATGTTTAAGGCCCACAGTGGCTTCTCCCATTTATGAACTAAACTTAAACTAAGTCAACTCCATATCATTTAGAAATATGGGTTCGTAATTTTATATCTGAACTTTAATTTAAAATAATATGAAGTTGAAGAAATGAATAAATATATAAATAAATTTATATGTATTATAATAAAATATAAATTAATAATTAGTTACCTACTCTATGGATTTTAGGTTGTGTTCTGTACATATATGTACTATCGAGTGGTACGAGCTGTTTGTTAAGTCATTTCAACAATGTAAAGTGTACCTACAGTGCAGAACCTAAAACCCATCGTTGAATAAACTTTTTTTGCCGGGTGGGAGCGAGGTCGTATAGGTCAGCGATAACCTTTACAACACCGCGTTAGTGGGATTATACTCACCGGGTAGGTGGGATTATACTCACGGCGTAATTACGATATTACGATCACACTTACGCGGTGAGTAGGATTAGATTTTCGGGGTAAGTGGGATTATACATACCCGTAGGTATATAGGTACATAAAAGATGGCCTCCACCATAGAGGAAACTTCAACATTTAAAGTAGGTTTACATTGGAGTTATTAGTTTATTGGAACATTTTTGTATGTAATGTTTATTTACCCTTGTTTTCAGTCACGCCGACGGCAGTGTCAAATTTTGGGATGCAAGTGCGGGCACCTTACAAATATTGTACAAATTAAAATGTTCTAAAGGTACGTTATGTACTTTTGCAATCGCTTTTGCATATATTTGGTATTCTCAAGATCCTCACACACCAAGATGAGTGTGAGGATAAATAAAATAAGGATGAAGATGATGAGGATAAGGCGAGTAAAGATGAGGAGAATAAATATAAGGAAGGCACAGACGTCATCAAATGATGAAGATAAGGTAGATATAGAGAGGATAAAGAGGAAGTATGAAAAAGGGTATGACAGAAAGATGATCAGAATTTGGATGGCAATGCGTATCAGAAAGAGAATCAGAATGTATACTAGAAGTAGAATGATGATGAGAACATATCTGATCTGATGACTACCTGACTGGTTGCAGTGTTCGAGAGGAGGTCCGGCTCGTCGTGGGGCTCCGGGGAGGACGAGTCGCCGCTGGCGGTGCAGCAGGTAACATTCATTCGTTCACTCATTCAATCATAAGAAGAATATGTAGTGCATTCTACTGAAACTTCTAATTATATTGGAGCGCAGTGGTTTATGTAAATCGTGATTCTGATATACGTGGATTTTTAAAGCTGCACCTCTCTGTTTATTCTTTGGCCCTTAGTAAGTAATCGGCTGATGGAAGTTATTTGAGTCCTCTGTTCCCCCAGGTGGCGCTGTGTGCGGAGTCAAGGCGGCTGGCGGTGGCACTGCCGCAGGGACACGTGCTGCTCTTCAAGTTCAGGAAGGGGGAGACAGCCTCTGAAACACATGTGAGTGCAACCATAGGATTGTCTCGTTAAAATGAAGTTTTGCATCCTCTGCTACATTTGGGTGATGTATTTCTTCGTAGTGGCCTGTGGCTTACAGTATAGACGCCGCCACACACGCATGTGAGTGAATATTTTTATTGTATGGGCAGGTACTGGAGGTGCCCATGATCTCGGACTCGCTGGAGGAAGAGGCGTCTCCAGAGCCGGACGGGCGCTCCGGCTCCTTCAGCAGACACGACGAGGACTCGAGACGGGTGAGACACAATGCAATGGTTATCTAACAGTTGTGTGAACTATCTGGACCACGCTTAGTTTCTAGATTCAAGATCCAAAAGTTCTGTCGAAAAAAATGCCTACTCACTGCGTTGGACCACTGTGAGAGAAGAAGGCCTTTATATGAATATTTTGTCATTGATTTGCTATTTTTTTGTCGGAATCGAGGTCTTGGACTGGGTGCAACACAAAGATGTAGTCGAATTTTAAGGATAGTAACATCAGGACAGGACTTTATCGCAGCATTTTGAGTTTCATAGTGTAATTTGGTCAGAAAGTTATAAAAAATATAGTGGTTTCAAAGGGGCTCAGACTCACCATAATGTCATAATGATGAGATGATGATGAGGTGGGACGCCCGCTAAACCCCAGGCGGGTGATCGGTCCTCTATCGTGACTATTTCACCCAATTCCTAGTGTTTTGGCACTGGTTACTGTTGGTTCAACAGATGTCCCTCCCCAAATATCTATAAGTGCACTACCCTTCTGTATACCTAATCCACATAAAATATTTAACTATTTTTGCCCCCCGTCTCACCCAAACAATCAACTAATTACCAATGACTGACTCAATTAATAATTTACAGAATTCTATAGATGATTTTAATCTATCTAAAACTATTTCATACCACCCCGAGGATTGTAAGATTCATCTACTAAACAATAATAATAATCTTATTCTTTTTACACAGAATATACGTTATATAAATGCTAACTTTGACAGCTTACGAACACTAACACATCGTGTCAATCTAGAAATGGATATCCTTATCCGGACCGAATGCTGGTTACCTTGTCTCTCAAACACAATTTTACCTCAATTGACTGACTATTCCGTATGCCAGACGACCAAACATCTAAACCAGAGTGACGGTGTGGTGGCGTATGTTAAAAATAATATTAATTATACAGTGGAAGAACCTGACTTCGAAATTCGACGTTGAAATTATCTGTATCTATCGGTTTCCGTCTATCACAAACATTGATCAATTCATTTCCCATCTTAGCACATTTGTCAAAACCCTGAGCACTTTTCGTTCTGTAATAATTTCTGGTGACATTAACATCGATATTAAGCCCAATTCCCGCGACCCTCACTGTCAAAACTATCTCAATCATCTAGCTTTCTTGGGTTTTCTACCAGCACACAAATTACCTACAAGAGCGAACAACTGTCTGGACCACACTTTTGTCAGGACTAATGCAATATTGACTATCCTTGTAATCGAAACTTCTGTCACCGATCACTCTGCTACCATAGTATCAATCAATAAATCACATTATGATGCACCTGCAATCAATTCCATAAATAAAATTGATTACAAATCTCTAGATCAAGATATGGAAAAATTAAATAGTGCCGACTTATCAACATCACCTAATCCAGATACCACCATAGATACGCTGGTTACTTTTATAACCGACTCTATCGCGAAAAACACCTCGACTGTAATCCTTTCTAAAAGAAAATCCACTCCGAAACCATGGATCACGCCAGGTCTTCTTAAATGTATGCGGAACCGTGACCGGATGCACAGAAAGGCTAAAAATACGCCAGATAATGAGGTCTTGAAAATTACGTATGTTCTCTACCGTAATTTTTGCAATAAAATCATCAAAAAAGCTAAAAGACTTTACGATGCTCAGGACTTGATTGATGCTGGAAAAAAAATTCAAAACGTCTCTGGTAATCAATTCAGCGGATAACCAATACCTCAAAAATACGTAAAGCATCCAACCAATTACTTATTTCTTCCATCCCTCCCAAAGAAAGCTGTAATAATGTAAACAGTTTCTTCGCAAGTATTGGAGAAAATCTTGCTAACTCTATTGTCCCTAACACTTCCCCTAGCTGCCGCACCATTTCTTCTACCAGTTCTACTCATCCATCTTTCCATTCGTCTTCATTCGTTTTATTAGATACAGACCCCGATGAAGTGTCATCCATTATCTCATCTTTGAAATTGTCTGCTTCCACTGGATGGGACGGCATCTCCTCCTTAATATTAAAAAGATACACAAAACTCCTCACACCTATTTTAAGCCGCATCGTTAATGATTGCTTCCAAACTGGAATATTCCCTACTTCATTCAAGAAGGCTATTATACATCCTATTCTCAAGGGAGGGGATGGAAACTCGGTCAATAATTACAGGCCCATAGCTGTACTGACAGCTCTTTCCAAGGTTCTGGAACGTTTGATCAACAATCGCCTGGTTGATTACCTTGAAAAAAATTGAATTCTATATTAACAATATTTCTGGACCTCGCTAAGGCATTTGATACTGTACCCACTCCCTCCCTTCTACTTAAACTAGAAGCGATAGGTGTGAGAGGTACTCAATTAGACCTATTTCATTCCTACCTTTCAGAAAGAAGCCAGAGTGTCAAAATAAAGGAATTCCAAAGTGACGAAACACCGATCAACTATGGCGTTCCACAGGGAAGCATATTGGGTCCCACTCTGTTTTTGGTCTTCATTAACGATCTCTGTAACCTACACATCCCAAATGGGAATATTACAACCTATGCAGACGATACAGCAATTACTGTTTGTGCAAATTCTTGGGACAAACTGCAAGATGAGGCAGATGCAAGAGGAGAACATAACTTTAATCTGGTTTCGGACTGGCTTAGAGAACATGCTCTCACTTTAAATGTCGATAAAACTAAGTTTCTCACCTATTCTATAAATAGTAACTCCCAACCCGTCCGCCCCATTCATATATGGGCTCACTCATGTGTAACTCCGTGGCATTGTAGCTGCCCGCTTTTATCTTCCACAGACACAATAAAATATCTCGGTGTCACTCTTGATCAACACCTGAACTTTAAGGCACATATAAGCATATTAACTGGTAGAGTAAGAAAACTTATTTACATATTTAAAAGTATGAGACACGTTGCACACACCTCCATTATTCGCATGCTCTATCTCACTCTCTACCAGTCCATATTAACTTATTGTATTGTCTCATGGGGCGGGGCACCTAAAACTACTATGAAGCCTCTCGAAACAGCACAACGAGCTATCTTAAAGATAGCAACTTCTCGACCGATACTTTTTCCCACTCAGCAGCTCTATAAAGAATGTAAGGTATTAAGTGTCAGACAACTTTTTATTACTCAAACAATTTCGTTTACTAAAGGATTCTTCTCCTACCTCGGCCCCTTTCTTTATAATAAGATTAGTTCTAGCCTTTCCATACAGCTATTGTCAGACGTAGAATGCTTACGTAAAATTACCGACTTTTTTCAGAATCTTTCCTACAACGAATCTGAAGAGTTTTTCTACCCCCTCATTTAACAAAACACACACACACACACACACACACACATATACACCCTTACACATACACACACTTACCCTTACAGACACTTACACATACACACACATGGGCTTATTTTCCATAAAATAACCTTTATTATACTATTTTACATTGTCTGTTTACTAAGTATAATATTAAGTTTTTACTTATTTGTATTATAAATAAATTCACTATCTTCCGTAACATTCAGATTCCGATATCAGCTCGTCTCCCTTCTTAAATGTACCTACTCATTTTTTCTGCATGTTTAACCTAGTAATAAGGTACCTTTTGTTAAGCAACTGTACTGTAAATTCTCTGTTTTTGAATAAAACCATTTGATTTGGTTTGATTTGAAATATTCTTGTTCGCTGAATGAATTCTAGGATGTCGCTAAAGTTTGTAATTAAACTATTAAAGTAATTATTTAAACTATCCATCCCTAGTATTGCCATCTTATGTTTGAACACATTACGCAGTCTCCCAAGAAGTGCTGACTACTTTCCTCCAAGCCACAGATGAGGGCATGATGGGTCCTGTACGAGCCTTAATAATGATAGTTGTCTATTTAGTTTGCAGTGACCTGTCACCATACCTACCAGTATTGCTAAGTTTTCCCTACTGAGATTAAGTAAATACTTACCCTTTTTGGGGTCTTTCCTTGGGATAAACATCTGAAACTGCCTACAGTCTTTGGTGTTCTTCCACTCTAGGTTTGCATCTCGCGTCGCTATCATGTTGCAAAAAGCAGCAAAAAGCAGATGAGCTGGCAAGAAACGGCGCTGATGAGCGTTTTATTAAAAAATATCAGCGACAATATCATATATCGAACATTAATATATACCTGTAGGTATATATTGATGTTGGCAACACGAGTTATAAGGGATTATATAAGAAGACACCATATCAGTGGAGATAAGCATTCACCTTGTGGAAATTCTCTATTTGCTCCGATTGAGTAGGTAGCTAGTCTCAGCTAGCAAGATATGAAGTGATCACCGTGTTTTTGAGCATGGTATGCTATGCTATGCCTTATGCTTAAGAAGGTGTTCAAACCTGTAAAATATTTTTTTAGTTTATTTAAGTTGCAACAATGACCGTGTTTAGTTTGTGCTACATTTATTAATTTATGAATAAATTGACTTTTGAAAAACAAACAAAACAAAACCCATTTTGTCTGCTGCCCAAAAGCTGCAGGGATTCTTCTATTGCTTGGAAGTTTGCCCTGTTGAAAGCTCCTTTTACATCAAAGAAACATCCCAGGGCAAACTCTTTGTTTTCTAGTCTTTCGCCACCTTTATCGTTAGGTTGTGTAGAGCTGTATCTGTTGACTTCCCTTCCATATATGCACCTTCCACTTTCATTGAGTGTCTTGACTTTCTTAAGTGTTTGTCCACTACGTGATTTCTACATATACGAAAAGGAGGAAAGACTTATACACTGGAACGACTTTACTTCCTGGTAACACTTATATCCTGGTTTTGGTATGAAAGCTGCTTTTACTCTCCTCCAATTTGGAGGGATATATTCAAGTGCTATGCTGCTCCTAAATAGTTCTACAAGATGATTGCTAATAAATCTGTAGGCCTTTTGTAGAAGCAATGCCATCAGGCCCGCAGATTTGAATGGTGCAAATGAATTTATGGCCCATTATATGGCGTTGCTCTCTTTATATTCTTCGTAGGCCCGGCAGCAGTGTGTCTCCAACATGGTTTTCAACACTGTCTGGGGTTCAGATATGCGTTTTCCATCTATTTTCAAACTTCCTAGTTGGCATGTTTTGTCACTTTCTAGTAGTTTCACCAGCCAGCCGCATCTGAGTATGTGCTCATCTCTTTTCATTACAGGCGCAGGGCTGTTCCAACTTTCTCTGTCTTGTGTTTTTTTTTATTCCTGACCCTTCTATACTCATTCCAGCTATCTTCATCATCCCTTAAAAGGGCTTGCCTCATAGCTCTCCGAATTCTTTTTCTTTGCTTCTTCAGGTCTTTGTTCCACCATAGTTGACCTTTTCCTTCCGGAATTCTTCTAAGGGGGCATGCCTGGTGGTATGCATATATTGGAGTTTTTTTTCCAATTCATTCGCCCCTCGCCTAATTCATCTCTAGTTACAAATATTTGTCGGGCTGGTGTCCATTTGCCCATGATGTTGCAGAATATGCTCCAGTTCGTCTCCCGAGGATTTCTTATTTTTAGTATCTCAAACTAATAGTCTAGTTGGAACGTTATACGCCTATGATCAGAAAGAGTATCCTCCTCAGCCACTCTCCGATTCTTAACTCTTTTGCCTATGTCACCCAAGGTTAAAATTATATCGAGGACCTCTCTGCGAGTTATTCGTTCATTACGTACATTCTTTATATCAAGATTATTACTTGTGATACAATTTCTAAAATGCTTCTCCTTTCTTGGTAGGTATCTGTACCACCCACACCTCATTATAGGAGTTAGCATCTCAGTACAACACAAATGGAATGAATCTTCTACCTCTCGCGGAGGCGGCACGAAGTCCTTCTCGCTCGGCATGTAGGTCATATATCTATATGAGCGCCACCTTCTTGCTTCCCCCGCCAGCTTCATTGGTGGTACACTTGCGTCCAGGAGCTTGAATTCCTATTCCTAGGCCTTTGACCGCGTGTGGCCCTTCGTGCCACACGCAGTCAAAGGCCTTCTCGATGTCGAGAAAGACCCCGACGGTATATCGGCCCCTGTTCAACTCCGACGCCAGGTAGTGCAAGACTTTCGCCAGCTGGAGCGTCGTGTGTGTGGCTGTCACGGAAGCCTGTTGCTCTGCCCTCAGTTGGATGTGGAGCAGGATTCTTCACAGCAGCAGACGCTCAAGCAGCTTGGCGAGATGAGGCAGCAAGGTGATCGGGCGGTAGCCTCCCGGGTGTCATCTGTCCTTCCCTGGCTTGGGGATGACGAACTCCTCGCCCTCCTTCCAGAGGGCGGGGAAGTGACCGGTGCGCAGGACGCCGTTGAACCGCCGCATCAGCCAGACGTCGGGTCACCTTGGCAGCTGTACTAGGGCCCCCGCGTCGACTACGTCCGGACCTGGGGCCTTCTGCTGGTCCAGCTTCAGGGCTACCTTCCGAACTTCGAGAAAGCGGCAGAAAGCGCTCTACGCGCTCTACCACAGCAGCGTTGTACTCTTGGTCGGCGACGGGGTTGGGCCGAAACTGTTCGGTGAAGTGGTCCGCCAGGATGGCGGCGCGGTATTTTGCGGCGTAGCGGCGCCTACCCGCGTGGTCCATCATGGGGCAGACCGGCTCGGGGGTGGTAGTTAGGCTGCGGTTGAGGCGGTGAAGCGCAGTGTCTTCCCAGGAGGCCTGGTCGATGGTGCGCTCCCAGGACTGCCCCTCAGCTCGGTGATGTCCGCGCGTAACTCTTCTCCGAGCCGGTTGATCTCCGCCTTGATGACGGGGCAGCGGGTGTGGTGCCAAGTTCGGCGAAGATGGCGCTTGAGTTCCAGCTTCTTGCGGAGGTGTGGAGGGAGCCTCTCCTTCAGCAAGACCGGCGGTGGCTTGGTGGTGGTAGCTGCGGCTTGACCAGTGGTGAAGGCTGTGGTGAGAGCCTACCTACCACTTCCTTGGTAGAGACACTGCCGGGGAGCTGTGTTGTGTTCAACTCCAGCTGGTACTTGTGCCAGTCCGTCTTCATTCTCGGGCGCGGTGCCGATAACACGTATGTCATGCTCCTGTACGAGGAGCCGCAGGTCAACCATCTTCGCCCCGATCCCGTCCGGGTTCCAGTAGACAAGCCTCTGTCCTTAGGCATTGCAACCAGACGAGATCGAGGCCTTCAGCTTGGATAGCCCCCGCAGCAGGGGTAGCAACGGATCGCGACTATCCACGATCGCCTGTATGGCCGTGCTGATAAGATCGATGGTGTCAAAGAGCGCGGTCATGAGTGGAGCGTCATAGGTTCATCGATGCAGGCGGCTCCTGTGGGCGGGGGCGGGCTGGCAGTGGGGGCGGCTGCCGTGATGCGTGGGCTCGAGTGATGGCTCGGCGATGGGCTCCCCCGACGTCTTCCTCTTACAGTTTGGTTTTCCCCGCTTGAGAGCCCCGCAGGGCTTCGCGTCTTCGCCTCGGTTGGTGGGCGGATTGACTGGCTTCCGGATAGTAGCGCCCTTCGTCTCACCCGGCTGGGTAAGGCGGGGGCGCCTGTTCGGCGGCGAAGTTGGTGACCCCAGCGGCTCCACATCTGGGCGGGTCGCATGGTGAGCCGGCGGTTGGTCCTTCGAGCGAACCGCAGGTGGGGCCGTGGTTTGGGCCGCAGGTTGTGCAGCCGGGCGGGCGGCAGGTTGCGCAGCCGGGCGGGCCGGTGAGCAGGCTGTAGGCTAGGTCTTAGGGCGCTGTTGTCGGGGCGGCAGCGGCGGCGGGATGGTGATGCCGCGCTTGCGGGCCTCGTCTTACAGCGCCTTTTAGCGGCGGCTGTTGGCCGGATGGCCTTAGCCGCAGTTTGCGCAGGTGGCGGGCTGCGATTTGGGCCACTGGCAGTCGGTCGCAGGGTGCCCCTCATCGTGTCGCACGCAGCGTACCGAGCGGTCACAGTTCGAGGATGAATGACCGAAGGATTGGCAGTGGTAACACTGGGAGGGCCCTTTTGGGCCGCGCCATCCTTCGATCGTAATGCCCGGCATGCACAGCAACTCCTTCACACTGTAGAGCCGCTTGATGTTATAGGGGGTCATTTTCTCCGCCAACAGGGCGAAAAATAGGCAGCCGGCGCAGCCCATGCGGCCGGAGATTTGGCGCACATGCTGCGTCGGGAAGCCAACGCTAGCCAGCGCTGCGGTGCCCTCTTCGGTTAGGCTGGTTGCCGGTAGCCCTCGGATGGCGATCTTGAAGGGGCGGTCCGCGTCCAGCGAGTAACAAACCCATGAAATGGCCTTGTCGGCGCGGGCCGCCTCGTCCAGATACCGGATGATTTGCCAGGCTCTGCGTCGTACAGCGAACCCCATTTCCGAAGGGTCGCGCGTTGGGGGCGTGGCCTAGGACTTCCTTAAGCCGGGCAAATGGATGGCCCGGTGGCGGATGCTTTGTCGCGAATTGAAGAGTTGGAAGTACCTGTCAGCCTCGAAACGATAGCCCAACACCAAGCCTCTGACCCTGAACTTCAACAGCTCTTGGACAACGGTTCTTCCCTGCAGCTGCAGAAACTACATGTTCCTGGAAGTCAAGTTCCTTTGTACGGCGACGTCAGTACACCGACTACCAGGCCTTACGTACCCAAGTTTCTGCGTAAACATGTTTTCGATAGCCTGCATTCTTTAAGTCACCCCGGCTGTAACGCTTCGGCTAATCTAGTTTCCGAGCGATTTGTATGGCCAGGGATAAAAAAGGATTGCAGAGATTGGGCGCGTTCTTGTTTGCCGTGCCAACGAGCCAAAGTCAACCGTCACGTGACCTCCTCGTTGGGCACATTCAACTTACCACGCGCCCGTTTTAAACAGATCCATATAGATCTGGTAGGCCCCCTTCCACTTTCCCAGGGCTATCGGTATTGTCTCACCGCAGTAGATCGATTTACTCGCTGGCCTGAGGCAGTACCGATAGAAAATATCACGGCAGAAACCGTTGCTAAAGCACTGCTGTGTACTTGGATTGCTCGGTTCGGCTGTCCTACAAGCATTACAACCGACCGTGGTCGTCAGTTTGAGTCGAGTCTATTTCAATGCTTGTCTAGGATAGCCGGGTTCGAGCATAAGAGGACAACAGCATACCACCCGGCTTGCAACGGTTTAGTTGAAAGGTTTCACCGCCAACTAAAAGCGGCTATTGTCTGTCATGCAAATGACAGATGGACTGAGTCGTTGCCGTGGGTCCTGCTGGGAATACGCACCGCCTTTAAAGAAGATTTGAAAGGGTCTTCGGCCGAGCTAGTCTACGGAGAGCCGTTAAGACTCCCCGGTGAGTTCTGGGAGCCAAGTACTGGCATTACTTCGGATACCTCCGATTTTTCCGCCAGACTCAAAGGCTTCATAGAGAAGTTACGGCCCGTCCCTGCTTCGCGCCATTGTAAGCCAAAAGTGTTTGTGCACAAGGAACTGGAAAACTGTAGCCATGTATTCCTTCGCGACGACACTACCAGAGGTTCCCTTACTCCAGCTTACTCTGGGCCGCACAAAGTGCAAGTCAGAGGAGATAAAGTTTTTAAAATTCTCCTCAATAATAAAGAGGTGACAGTGTCCATTGACCGGCTCAAACCAGCTTTTACACTGGAAAACGTCAATGACACTCTCGTGCCAGACAACCCTCCTCAGAATAGTCAACTTAAAACGACTCGTTCAGGGCGTGTTATTAAGTTCCCTAATTATTATCGTCCCTGAGGGACTCTGGTGGGGGGTGGTGTAGCCTACTCATACACAATTTACATATTACACTTATACATTTACGTAATCGTATGCTAAAACATTCATATATTTACAAACTATACTATACATATATACTTACACTTAAATACACACTAAGATAATGATATTAGTTATATATATATATATATAATGTAATACTAATATAAACACATACATATGCCAACCAACTCGTCGATGTCGATACGGCAGTATATCGACACGTCTTATCGACCTCGACCTCTCACTAGCGGACAACTCGTCACCGCTAGGCGAGGCGTCTGCGCACCAGAGAACATTCCACAGTCATTGCCTAGCTACGACGCGGAACGCATGTCCCTCTTTATCGCAACTGACAAAGACGCGAAACCTGTGCTTGCTTTTTATGCTTGTTTGCTTTCCTATTTCTATCTTCCGAACTGTTCTCCTGCTTTATAACTTTGACCTATTAATAGTGCTTGTGCCTTCTACCCTTCTGTGCCTTTTGATTGCTTACATGTATGGATTTTCTGTGTACTCGGATAATACACCGCTGAACTGTAAGTCTTGTGCATTATTATTTGACGACCTACGGGCGTAGTACACAACCCAACACCCATACATTACCATAGCCCAAACCGGAAGGTTCTCCACGACGATGGGCGGGTGGTTCCTCTTCGGCTTGTTGGTTCGTTGGCGGTTGTTGGTGGCGTAGTGGGTCGCGGAGATGCGGGTTTCGGCGGTTGCGACAGGGCCGCGGCGTACGAAACCGCGCTCGGGGGCGTGGCTTGCGTAAGCAAGTCTGCCGTCTCCATCTCCTCTTGCGTGTCCGTGGTTGCGGGTTCGTCGTCGGGGGGCTGGCCGATGCTGACTCCGCCCACTCACTGTAGATGCTCGGGTGCGACTCTGTCTGCGCGGACCTTTGCAACACCCGTATATTTATTTTCCTCTCTTCTTTAACTTTACTCTTTCTTCTTTAATTCATTTCTGTCTTCTATATTGTCATCTTCTTTATTCTCCATCTTCCTCTTCTGGCTGCTATCTGGTTTTAAGGGTGGTCGCGTCGTGATATCTTGTAGTCTTCAGGTACTTATTCTTAAAATTTTCTTCAAACTTTTTATTTTTCCACGATATTTAGGTATTTCCATTTATGTGCCATTTGGCACAGCACTACCTCGCGAGAGGTAGGCTGGCCTGGCAAGGTCGCCATGAATTGAAAGAGGTTTGTAGGAGTAAATAGATGTTTATTGTACTGAAGTTTGGATAGCAGAACCTCTAATTATCCGCAGTATAATCTTATATAGTCTTACAAATAAGGAGTCACACACACAGTGATACATCTCTATGTCGCTATGTCCGCACACTTCAGGGGTGGCTCCTCCGGCTTCATTTCGGGTCTTCCTCTTATCCTCCGGAGTTATGCAAGCACTGCTATGCCGGCCTAACGCGGTCTTCCCCACCGGGTGAGACCTCAGATCACTCCGAGGAGGCCCAGTGAAGTGCCTGCGAACGGCCGGTCTTCACCACAGATGCTGCGCAATGGGTAACTCCGGAGGTGTGCGTATGCCTCTCCTTCTTCTCCTTATGTTGGTTGGTCCATGGGCGGTGGTGGCGGGGTGGCCCTAGTACTGTACTATAATGATGAACTCCCAATCGCCGCCAACTCTGTCACCTTTGTCGCGGGTTTGGGAGACATCAATAAAGCTCCCTCTTCTTGGATCGACAAATACCTGTTCAATTTCTTGCGAAGACTTTTGATCCATGGAATCATTGTTCCCCAAGAAATCTAGCTTGGTTGACGGAGGGTTTTCTACTGCCGGTTCATTACAACCAGCAGAGGAAATCATCTCCCTGTACTCTTCACTCTCTTCTCCTTCTCCCATAGACGCAAAAATTTGGCGGCCCCCAGAAAATAACCCCAACTGCAGGGAGGGTTCCCCGGCTTCACCGGTAACCTCCTGTGGTAGCTGATATGAAATTTGTGCATCCATAGTCGCCCACCTTGTCGCAGTTTGCAGATCGTAAGCCGCAGTCAATGTTGTAGTACATTGACAACGCCTAAACGAGCATAATGTCATAGGAAGGCCCATGACGATGGTTTTCAGCTCAGACCCAGAAAGTATACGTCAGTTTAAAAGGTTGATATCACCAGGTGGCCAGTGTATCATAACTTAATCTAAAACTGCCAGTCAAAATTTCTTCGGGAAATAAATAGTGAAAATGAATTTGCAGGAATTAATATCTTTTTGGATTTGAAAATTGGATTTCGGAAATACCCTTCATCCCTTTCATACTTAGACCAGCTAATACAGATATCCCTGACAAGCATCCTAAACTGCACTTGTGACAAAAACAGCTGGACGCAGGCCCTGGTCCCTGCCTATAAGGTCACCATGGCGTGGGGTTCCGAAAAGTACTAGATACTAGAACGCTGACTGGAAGTGGAGGGTGTATAGTATTGATTTAACTACACATTCCAGTCGGGCGTGTGGGCGGGTGGCGCGGGCGCGGTACTGCGCGTGCGCGGGGCGGGCGGTACGGGTGGCGTGCGCAAGGCGCCCGGCTTCCAGGCCGCCCTGGCCTCGCTGCAGCTCGGGGCGCCGGCGCCGATTGCCGCGCTCACTCTCAACTCCTCGTATGGCCTGTGAGTGATCTACCTATAGACATTTTAACGCCCAAATTTCTACTTCTTGGACCCTCTAAATCCTTGTGGAGCACAGGCCTCTGAGTATTGGCGCTATAGAGACCTACGCTATAGAGGCCCAGCCCACCTGATGCCGTTTGGTACATGTACATGTGTGTATGTCCCAGCATGGCGTGGGGCGGTGAGCGTGGTGTGGTGGTAGTGGACATCTCCCGCCGTACCCTCGTGTGCGCATTGCCCCCGGCGGCGTTGTACGGCGCCGCGGACCCGTGGGGCCGGACGCCGCGCGCTCCGGCGTCGGACAACCGGCAGCGGTCGCCCTCGCTCGACCAGGTAACGGATTGGCGAGTGAGTGAATGATTGAGATGAATGAACCAATCTTTGTTTCAGGTGTAAAGACAACGGATCGACGCTGATTGAACGCATGAATGAATGAATTAATATTTCTTCCAAGTTGGGTAGGTATTCCAAGATATAGTTTTGTGTTCAAGAACAAATTTAAAGAAACAAATATATATATATATATATATATATATATATATATATTAATAAATAATGCCTTCAAAATTCCGGATAATCATAATATCGTTGACGTAAAGTTCGATTTTTGAAATCGAAACTTGTTTTTACATTTCTATTGGAATTTGTGAATGTGAAGTACATACACCCCTATTCGCGCCTATGTAATAGTACATTTCTTATGAGTTCGCAAAGGCTTATATTTACGAACCGAGAAGTTTGCGGCACGAGCCGTAGGTCGTAGCGAGGTTCGTAAAGAAGCTTTTTCGAACGAGTTAGGAATATGACTTTTCCGCTTGAGAACCTAAAATCCAGCGGCGAAGGTGCTATTTTGAGGTTAGAAGAATATTACGCAATGAGAATGTGATTATAGAGCTGATTACTCAATGTCAGAAACATCTGCTTGCTCAAATGCGTTTGACATATCAATTTTAGAAACGATTATATGAAAGGTACGATACAATTTTCTGTTCAATATAGTAAACTAAATCTAAATTGTCCAGTTATTCAAATGTTTCGATAGCTCGGATAAAGTGTTTTTTCCTTCACATTATGTATAATTTGCATTTGAGTTTTTTAGTATAATTTGCAACGGTCAAAAGAGTATCCAGTGTAAATACAAGAAAACTATTGCAGCACTTATAGGATATGGTTGACCTATGTGACCAAGGAACATGTTCGACTGGATATCTCATTGGCTAATGTCCCTTAAAATTGTCTCCTATCGTTTAATTCTATTTATTTTCTTTTTTTATACTGATATATTTACAGCGTTTGAGTAGTGCATAAGTTTCATATCGCTTGAACCTGAATCGTAGACACCCGACGGCATGGCATTCTTAGATATTCTTTACACGTTATGCCTGTCTATCTTCTCTTCTTATTGATGTTATGTTCATTGTTCACTCCGAACTCTTCTTTAAGCTGTATAAAGAAATTCTCCTCTTCGTTCCAAAACGTATACCAAATTATCCCCACTCGTAAGCCTGGCATCCTATCGCTCCGTCCACGTCCTCACAACATGCCATGACATCTCACGTCGGAGCGTCACTGTACGCTATAGTCGCGCGCGCATGCTATACTTTCACCCAATGATCTTGTATTTTTCCCCTTCCTACTTGATGGGTAAGCTCGAGGAATCTGCACCCCCCGCCGCGGCCCCCGCCGTCAGCCCCGCACCCCCCGCGCCCGAGGACGACGACAGAGAAGACCCGGTCGGGGCCGCGCGCCGCAAGTCCACGCCCTGGTCCAAGACCTTCAACCTAAAGCGACAGCTCTCAAAGGTCGACCTCAAGTTCAAGACTGCCTTCTCGATGCCCGCTGGAGATAATCTTGAAGAGACCGACGAGCGATCGACCCCTACAGCTCTACCCGCTGAACCTGCTTCTGAGAAGAACGAAGCCTCGGCTCCGGCCTCTGCAGACGAATCTCCAGATGATACAGACAACACACTAGAAACAGATGAGAACAGCCAAGATAGGAGCCAGATGTGCTCGCCGCTGAGAGAATTCGGAGATGTATTTGAAAGAATGCACAGAGAGTTACAAGAGAAAAGGTCCTCGGACGCATACGATCGAATGCACAGGGAGCTTCACGAGCGGTGGCAGGATAAGGAGCGGGGATCCTCCTCCGACGCGTCACCTTCACGAGGCGCCGACGACGAGCCCAGGGCACCGCGTCCTGACAACCTGCCACTGTTCGAACAAGACGCACCGCCCACCCGCCCGCCGAGACAGAAAGAAAAAAAGAGAGACGAAGGAGAGAAGCGGGATCAGAGACTCTTATCGGTGCCAAACATAAAATACAGCAAGCAGGAAGCGGTAAAGGATTTACGGCGCAAGCAGTCCTGCCAGTCGCAGCAAGCTTCATTCGCGGGCAACCTCATGCGCCGCTTCAGTAAGTATTCACTCCATAGAGGCCGCCGTCTCATCTCACCCATCCATCGATACATCAATAATCCGGACCTCACGATGTTACGTAGCAAACTTTTGACCTAACCTAGTGTGACGACTAGAGCTAGTTTGGTTTAACTCTCGGTCGGAATGGTATTACTCGGTTGTTTTTCTAAATTTGATTAATGAATAGATAGACCCGTTGGGGTGTAGAATTTTTGCTCTTTAGTGGTAATGGTAGTAGCTAGTCGATTTTTCATAACTAAAACATGTGAAATAAATAATAAGAATAAATCTTATGAAGGGTTTTAGTAGCTAAATATGTTACATGTAGATAATTAAGATTTTTTCATACGATATGCCGTCTTTAACCTATTTTAAAACGCTTTGTGCTTTTTGTGATATATCGCTTTTTATTTTATATATATGTTTTATCATTTATTATGGTACGTATAGTTTATACTAGAGAATATTATAATATTAAGAAAATATGATATGTATTAGGCGAAGCATCACTTGTATACATGCGCAGTTTATGTCTGGTGTAAGGTGATTAGGTGAATAGCTTAAGTGAATAGTGATGTTATCTGATGTACACTATGTTTTCTATTCGAAGGACAAGGACTCATCCGACGAAGACTCTAACTGCCTTAAATATCTTTTCGCCGACTTACTCGGTAATAAGATCAAGATTAAATACAGTTTGCTTCAAAGTTTTGTAGGTGATCTCTGTGTTGTCGATGTCCTTTTGAAATCAAGTAAAATGCTAGTGGATTTTGCGAAATAAGTAGTCGTTATTTTACTAGAGTGGTGCACCAGATGCAGCTTCAAAACTCGTAGTTTCACATCAACATAATTATGTTTTAATTAATCTAAGAGGAAACACGAATGACCCAATGTAGAAATGAGTATTTTTTCAACAATAACTTTTGTCCAGGGCTATTTGTTGCGAGACTTTGCAACAAAGAACAAGTTCAACCTGAAAATGCACATACTGAAAATATCGAGCCTGAAGCCACGAACAAGCGGATAGGTATGGACACAGTATTACCAACCAACATTTTATGGACGCAAAACTAACTATAACTTCGAACTTTGTGCTTAACGGGATCAATAAACATAGGAATAGACTCCTGTCTATTCTGTCCACTTCAAACTAATACTTATAACATTCACGCCACATTCAACACTTGGTGCCACACAGAGATCACACTTCCTTACCAAATCATAAACGTCCGTCGACATTTAACAAACTAGGGTCTTCGATGCAGTTGTGATAATTTGTGTTTTTGTCCATCAAGGTGGTGGTTCTCGGGGTAACTGTTCGCCAATGATAATAACTCGAATGATTTCCTAATTGTGCTCCTATGAGTCGGTCGCTGTATCGAGACGTTATCATTGGCAGTAGGCAGGCGGGCAGCGGGCTGGGCGGCTCAGCTTGCTGTGTGTTGTAGATGAACGGGCCGGGCGCGGGCGCGACGGCTCCGGCGCCGTGCGCGGGCCCGGTGGGTGTGGGCCCGGCGGGCGCGAGCGCGGGTCCGACGGGTCCAGCGGGTCCGGCAGGTCCGGCGGCCCCGCGGAGCGTGAGACGCTCGCGCTCGCAAGGTACCCGCAAACTGCACAAATGCCTCTCCACCGCGTCGGACGTGTACGCGCCGCCCGCCGTCGCGCACCATTCGCTGCTGACGACACGACAGTATTGCAGTTTTGGTAGTACAGTCACCTTCATAAAAAAACAGACAATCACTTCCTATCTCAGTCGCAATTTCTCTTCTTCGACCCCTTTCTTCTTTTGTTTTTGTTGTGTTCGTTTCGGTGTGTTCGGCAAAATGATTTGATAAGTCGTCTAAGTACGAGTAGCATCGTCTGTTTGCGCCTTCCGTTACAGAACTTCGTTTTAAAACTGGAAATATATCGGTGCATTTGTTAGACCGAAGAGTCTTGTTCTAAATATTTTGTACAGATACATGTGATCTTTCTCTTTCTTGGTCATGCTGTGTTTCGTATAGGCACTACATAGAACACTTTCTTCATATCACATTACGTAAATCTCAAATAAAAATGAAAATCATATTGCAAACCTATTACGAGCATAAAATATATACTTAAAGATGCTCTTACAAGCAACATTATTACTATTAACAGAACACACTTTATCTTATGTTACTTTCTAAGTACTTCCTTTGTCTTATTTTACATTTCTTATATTTTTCTTTTTACAGACTTTCTCACATCCGTTACCTACCATTATAATAACTGATATCTTAGTTGTGGATATGAGAATCTTTGATACATCAAGGTAGTTTAAAACTTTATCTAATTGCTGTATACATATAACTCTTCAGATTCTCCGATCCACAATGTATAACCTAAATTAATTTTGGTAAATTGACTGCCAAAATGGCCCATTATAAATTGTTATAAATCCATTTTAAATTTGTCAATGACATCGACTATTAATTAAAACGGAACCATGTAGCTCTCATTCAATCAGACTAACAAGTTTAAACTTTAATTTCTTACAATACCCCTTTCATTTGCCAGCATGTGTTCTTTTGAATTTACATTTATTTATAATATTTCCAATTTCAGATCGGAATCATTTAATAGGTAATCATTGGAATATACCACAAGTTTATCGGTTGATTTTATTTTTTCTATAGTTGTTCATTCCAAGTAGTGTTATCCTTTGTTGTAACCACATCGACTTCTAGAATGAGATCGCCATCTTCTGTATATTGTGTATCCATGTCGTGCCCATCTTGTGCCCCAAATCTTGTACCTACTGAGTATGTGAGGATCCCGACTGCCGCCATGGCCCAGTGCCCATCTCCCCAGCCTGCTAGGGCCGACATTGGCCTTTCAGTGACACCGGGAACTGGGCTAAGCCGAGCAGTCATCTTCTGTCCAGACGAACTTGCTTGTTCATACAGTGATTTTATTTGTCGGTACAGAACCAACTATACCGCAGTCTCTCGCATCTATGGAGTACTTACACATAATGCAACCCAATGGTATCCAAATCAACATTTGCATCGTAAATTTTACCTTATTCATTTTATAATTTCTCGATAGCTCTGGTTATTATCGTTGCTTGCACACGGGTCTAGTGTACGGCCCACGTGTATACTCTCACAAGTAGTTACGTTAGATTGGAAATTGTGGCTGTGATTGTCTCTTGTATTGTTCTCCTATACACTGAACACTTCAACTGCACAAACTATTCAATCGTCTTCGATGGCATGAAACCTAGATTTAAGATAAAAAGGTGACTTACTACTCAAAACTATTTTACAGCTATAACTGCGATGTTACAATCAAAGGAATCCTGTCTCACTCTATGTTATATGTGCATATATTAAGCTTTCCATATTGTATCAACACATACATCTTTTTATATTCTTTTCTTTAAGATTTTCAAAGATATTTTCATACGCAATCACGTTTATCATTTCGTTGCATTTACCAGCAAGGTATTTTACCTCTTTCGATTTTTATATTTGTGTAATTTCGCAAAAATACACTTTGACAAAATCTATAATATATCTGATATAGAATAGCTCTTTTTATATACTCTATCTTATTTACTCGTATTAAGAACAATAAGTAAATTATATTATTGTTTCCTTTCTAGCTCAACCACAATGCAAAAAGTTTAAATGGCTCGTTTTTGGCTGCCTCTATATGCGGCTGTCGTTATGTCTATGTATGCTTCCGGTACTCTCTTTATTAACAACGCAGTAGTGCATGATGCCTCTAGAGATCACTCGATGGTGTGTGCTGCCTGTGCCTAGTTGTCTGTCCGTCCACGCCGCTTGTTCTAGCTACACTACTCAAGTGGAGCTGCTTCTAATAGAGACCTAAACTATCTGTAGATGAACTTGTAACTTGTGTGCATTTGAGATAATATCCGTTGGTAAGGAAGGCTTGTCCCGGGGACTTCGGGAATCTCCTAGCGTCTGGCTGTTCTTCATCTTCACCCATCTTCACCCCATTCTGACTCATCCCCTTGAGTTGGTTTCGCCCTACTTTGCCTTCCTCCTTTTTTAGCCTTCAAGATGCTTGTTACTTCATTGCATTTGGTTTGTCTTAAATGTGCCCATTAATAACGAATCTAAGAATTTAACTTAAACAGATAATTTAAATAATGTTTATAAGCAATGGTGTTTTGTTGTAAAAGTCACTGTAGAGTTTTCTTTGCTCACGAAATTAAGTAAAAATCTTACATTTTTGCATCAAAGCACCTTTAAACTCATGTGTCTCATAACACAAAATGGCTAACTTATCTCTAAGAAGTGAATAATCAGGGACGTTGTGGAAATAAGCTGAGATTGGACGGGCATGCAATTTGCTCCTCTGTTTACTATGAAAGGCATGTTTTTCCCACAACTCTAAATGGATTCCTTTACCTCTTAGCACTGGTTTTTCTTCTGGTGGTGGGTTTCAGCTGGTTTCACAACTGCACCGTGAGCACCTTATCCTACAAACTGTAGGCAAGCAGCTAGCTGTAGTACCAATGCAAAGATTTCTCCTACGATAACAACTGTCTTTTCTACCACTTGCAAAATATCACAAATAATCGCAATGTTGAGGTATCTAATTCAAATTTGATAAAAGGTTTAAATATCGTAGAAGATTCCTTTATTGCTAGAACTAGCTGTCACGTCGTTAGTCTTTGAGGCACATTTTACATTAAAATCAATAGCAACATAATGTTTCCTTTTACATTAAGTGTTCTTTAACGTGGAACTTTACATGAAGACGTCTAAAGTAGCCAGGTGCAGAAATCGTGCTGTTAAGATATCTTTAAACCCTTTACTATCAAATCGTTTTAGTTCCGTAAACCCTTGGAAAATTTTGATTGCTAATACTGAGACCACACATCAAATCGATGACTGCAATTATAAGTTTTGAAATCACTCAAAATGCCTCAACGACAAACGTTCGAAAAATCCCCCACCACAATCCGTGGTGCGCGATTTTTCCGCTGCCAAGATGGCGGCTGAGAGAATAACCGTTGGTTTTTGTGCGCGTGCGCCGGTCGAGCAGACAAGCTGGACAGCTCGTTCTCCAGGTCTCGCAGCAGCAGCATGAGCAGCCTGGAGAACATCAGCCAGGAGGGCATACTGTGCCTCGCGTTCGCCGATAGTTATACTAAGAAATCTGGTGAGTTGAAATTCTTGTTTCGTTTGATGTAAGGTATCGTTTGGTGGAGAAAAACTCGCCGTATTTGTACAGTTCCCGTCAAACATCTAGTGAGATCTAAAGGTGTTCCGACGCGCGATACGCAGATGTACAGTGATTCTTCTCAAGCTTCTTGAAAATCCTATCGTTTCTCCTAGGATCTTATTTTGAGGTGGCTTCATAAACGGCCTGGGTGTCAACCAATTCGAACGTAGTTTATCCCAGATGTTACTACCGATCGTTAAAAAATCCAGTAACATCTGGGTTATTAATTGTCGTAGTATGACGTCTATAACGTAATATGTGTTGCAGACCCGACGACGTTACTGCCCACGCTCTGGGTCGGCACGTCGGTAGGGTCCGTGGTCACGATGATGATCAACCTGCCCGAAGCGGACCTGCGGCACACGCAGCCGGTCGTCATCTCTACAAGCGGTATGTACATTCACTAAACTCTCTCAAAATATCTGTGGGTTTGTTACGGTTACCCTAGAAGCATCCTAAGGTACTTGGAAACAAACGTGTCCACCTCAAGTCCTATCAGCGGATAGGACATTTTTCAGTTCGCCCTCTTTGTCAATGTCCGATGGTTGCTCAAGCTATCGGCTTTTGACGAAGATGCTAGCGATCAAACGATAAGTAAATAAATACTGTTAAATAACACAATTTAATGGCATTCTGTGACAACGAAGTCTATATCCGTATTCTATTTTCCAGGTGGTCCAATCTTCAGGTTAAAAGGGTCAATACTTACGATGTCGTTTCTCGACTGTAATGGTGCTTTAATACCTTACTCGTACGAGAGTTGGCGGGACGATAGTAAAGATGTAAGTCACAGATTCACTATACAGTACCATTGTTGGATTTACTAAGACATAGAACATACTTAAGCAATACAATTCGAAAGGCAAAAATCGACGACGTTCAATCTGATGGATCGGGTGTAAAAGTACTGTCATTCCCCAAAATATGGTCAGCTTATTAAATGTCACCCTTTACTCTATTCAATTTTTTATTTTGCCTCTTGTTTGTCCTATATTGAATATTGTCTAACCTACATTGGACTAAGGGGAGGGAGTACTACATCAAGGTCTACGCCGGTTTGCACACAAGGTTTACAGATACAAGGACAAAGAGCTAGAGCTAGCGCATCGCCTAACAGAGCTCTGATCACATGATTCGCTTAGTCGGCTTTTAAAAGCTGACTAAGCGGAACAAGTGCTCAAAGCTAGTTAACGACATGCAGTGGATCTATTCTTTAATGTTCCTTTAGCAGAGAACAAAACATGTAAATATGCACAAAAAATGATCATCATCCCGCCAGATCCAAAGCCGTCGCGAGCGCACGCCCACAAAACAAAGCTCCTCCTCCTCCGGCAGCCGCATGTCCCCCACTCCCCTGCCCCTCCCCCCGGAAGCGGGCGGGGGGGACCGGCAGTTCGTGGTGATAGCCTCCGAGAAGCAAGCTCGGGTTGTCGCACTACCGAGTCAGAACTGCGTGTATCGGCAGCAGATTGTCGATACAGACTTTGTGGTTAAGGCGGAGATTGTTAGCCTTAAAGGTGAGGCGCTTTAATTGTTTTCTAACGTCCTTATTTTTCTACATACCTGTCTTTCTCTCCTCTCCTTGCCATCTGCTCCCTTTTTTGCTGTTTCCCTCTGCTCCCTCTCTTATTTAAATCCCTTTGCGTGCCCATCTTTCCGTCTGTCGCTTTTATTCCTCTTTTCACCATTCCTGTCTTTATGTATCTCTCTCTCGTCAACTGTCCTTTTTTGCCCATCTCTTACTCGCTGCTACGATTTCTCTCTTTGTACGTGTTTAAACTTCATTCCAGATAGTGTATGTCTCGTCAATTACCTCTCGACCGGTCACCTGGTCGCGTACAGCCTGCCCTCACTGCGACCGCTGGTCGACGTGGACTTCCTTCCCCTGTCGGAGCTTAGGTAAGACCCCCCTACCGGCCGTGACCCCACCAACCGCCCTCGCCCGCCACAGGCGATTTGAGTCTTGATGTTGTGGCCACGCGTGCTGTATCAAACACGATTCTCTTACCGCTACCTTCACATTTAGGAGTGAAGTGACATGCGCTCGATGGTCACACAAACCACCACTGAATAGAAAACTTCCCTGCACCAAAACTAAAAGGCACTAAATGATAAACAGCTTACCTTTTTTATAATTACTCCTAGCTTTTTGAATAATCCACTTATTCAACATTATATATAGGTACATTGGATAGCTTTCGCAAACTCAAATTTTAATCGGCATGCAAAATTTGTCGGCTGGTCATTTGTAATTATTTATTTCGATTTAGACTACGAGTTTATATGCATCATGTTTTCGTATCGGATCACCTTTTACAATGAATCATTGTTAGTATTTTGGCATTTTATCATTTGGGAGCCAAAATGATGACTTTCTTTTTTCGATCGGTGTCAAAGGAACCAATTTGTTTAGTACCTTCTGAAACACCATATCTACATCAATTTTAAAAGAAAGAAGGTACGAAGCAACTTGCGATCCTCGCCTCTCTCGATTTTAGTCGAGCACTGCCCTTAACTGCCGTACTTTGTAGCCATTCTTGCAACACCATCATAAGATAGTGCAACAAGAATGGTGTAGTTGTCGTTTACACTAAAATGATGCGCCCTTTTAACTCATCCGTTTGGGTCCAAGCGGAAGTGGGTACCTCGTCTTAATGTGGACGTTCTCTCGTGGCAGCCACCGGAGCCTCTGCAGATGTCGCGTTGTCGTGGCCACTTCACACAGTAGACAATCCTTGTAAACTGCTACCTTCGAGCACCTCTGTGCTTCAAATATCTGGCACCCTTGAACTTCTTTTCAGTTCTCAAAGTCTAAATTCGACTAACACAGACACACACATACTTGCCATCGGCATTAACAGATACTAATGCGTGTCAAATGCCCACACAACGCTGGAACCAACATCAAATAATATCAGAGACATCAACCACATTCCCCATCAATAATACCATTGTAATATGCAACTAAAATACCCTTTACATGTTTTTGATTTTCTTGCAAAATGAAAATTGGTTCCTGATTTGGAACCCTTCTAGTCAGGAACCATTTTCTTGCCGATCGTTGGGCAAGGCTGACTACTGAGGAATTGCTCACAAATGAGTAAAGAAGATGAAATCTTAACAAATTCCCGAATGTGCAAAGTATTACGCTGTAAAGTACGCAAAATATTAACAGTAGAGCAACATATTTGTGAGAATTCTTGGTTAGCATGTCAGTTAGCCATACCACGGTGGCTAGAGTCATACTCATCAAGCCCTGTGTTCCTGGTAGCTTCCAGACACAGTCCAAACAGAGGGGTATCGTAGACCCAATGCTCTCCATATGGGGACAACAGCTCATTGTAAACGAGGATACGGACCAGTAAGTCATAACGTCTCTCGCTACTTGTGACATGTCTCATCTAGTTTGTACCGAGAGCTTCTGTTGCCTTATACTTATACACATTTTGTTCGGTTTGGATATTGTATACAGGTTTTGCTTTGTCCCGACCCCGCTGACTTGGGATTTGGGTGAGTTTTGGGCGAATCATTGCCTATTTACTACGAAACGCAACTTGTTCAAACTCGTGTCGCTTCGGGCTCTCAGAAAAATAAATATGACTTTAGGGCCTTTTAATTATTTATCATTTTATAACTTATAAGTAACGATTCGCCCAATACCCAGCTTAATGCTCATATAATCCGCTTCAATACTCGTAGCATTGTACTGTACTCGTTTAGAGATGAAATGCTCATCTTACATACTATACTAGTCATGTTATGTTCTACAATCTATGTACATATGTACTTACAACCTACATACGATACTACGTCCCCGACTAAAACACGCTATAACACTATCTACTCGTATATTTATATCATCTACAATTTACCTGTTCACTCAAAAATATCCGAGCCAGTCTTTCTCATATTACGGTCTATCGTGATCGTTAGAAACAGCCGGCATATATTTTTGAGTGAACAAACATGATATAATTACTTATACTTACTATTATTTTCCCTTATTTAACTGCAGTTAGATCTTCATTTCTGTATTCTCGATTCCTCGTTTCTTATAAATTGTGCTTAAGCTTGTAATGCTTCTGAGAGTTTGTCGCTAGCTGATAGTCAGCTAGTTAGTTTATATTAGACGCTGAAGTTATGTTTTAGCTTGAACTTTACGTACAATTTGAACCACTAGTACTCATTACGCGAGGATATTTAAGGTGAGAACATAATTTCATACAAATTTTAAAAAATATGGGTTAGGCACTAATCAACTGACGACTGATAAAAATCATCCGAAAATGGAAAATCCTTCATATAACTCCAGTGCAAGCTTCTTTCAGTACTAATCATATCAAAAATATAGGTTCGTCTTTATTGTAACGTGCTAGACATTGTACAAGTGAACGAATAGTATAACTTATATTCATAGTTAAGAACAGAACAGTATTTTTCTATTTCTCGAGTTTTTCTAGTACTTAACGTTATTATAACTTACTTACGTAAGCCAATGTTTCAGCCAATGACCTGATAATAACGCGAGCTAACCTAAATCAGAACTGATTCCTACGATAGCATATAGCAAAAGGTTAGTGCTGTTTAGCTTGTGATCTTCGATGGTACAACTGACATACTCTCCTGCGTGTTCGATGGTACAACTGACATACTCTCCTGCGTGTTCGATGGTACAACTGACATACTCTCCTGCGTGTTCGATGGTACAACTAACATACTCTCCTGCGTGTTCGATGGTACAACTGACATACTCTCCTGCGTGTTTCAACAGGATAGCGAAGACATTCTGCTTTAGCAACCGAGGTCACGGCCTGTACCTCGCCTCGCCAACTGAGATACAGAAGTTCACAGTCGACGCTGAGTTTTGGTAACTATACGCTTTACTGTTTTGACCACAACAAGTAGGTCACAAAACATTAAAACCGTTGTCATCAACAACAATTCAGGGAACTGTTGGGTATAAGCCCCCATGTCAACACAGAGAACGTTGACATAATTTTGACACTTTGGCTGGATGAGATTCTTGGTTGTTTAAGGTCTGTTGATCTATTTGAGTATCTTGCGGGTTTTTACATATATCTGATGATTACTGATCTAAGTATTAACAGCATTCACCTAGGTCTTGTGCCACCCACGACCAATGATGTCCTGATATCCTCGCTATGCCGTTAGAGCATCATGCAGACCGATCTTTGGCCTCTTGTTGGACAAAACAGCCACTCTTACTCAAAGTCTGCATATCTCCCTGTTCATGCTGCATATCTCTGGAACCGGTTACCCGCTTCTTTTAGAGACTGCACTAAAATTTCCACTTTTAAAGTCTCCCCCCTGACAGAACTCCTTCTGAAAATCTGTGACGAACCATAATAGCCATATTGTATTTGTACTTATTACTTCATCTACACACGTATCATAAACCTTCTTTACTGCGTCCAAAAACCGCACGTTACGATCAGCATAATGTTAAACTACTTGGTGAATACTCATTTCTTATCTGAATATATACATTATGACCGTAATATATACTATTTCGACAAATTGTGACATTCAAATTTCGAACACTGACGCCCGCCTTCGTGCCGGCCCTAGTTAGTCTGTGAAGAGCAATTATAAATGCCACAAAGCCGGTCGAACATGCGGATTCTAAACACATCAAAGAGATCTTATGATATGTGTATAGATAAACTAGTGAATGTAACTGTACATAATTAGGCATTATGTATCAGTCACATAAACTACTATAATTAATCATTTATTGCACACAAAAGCATAAAAAAGAAAGGCATTTACAAAAAATATGCAAAAGGTGCTGCATATTTCTTAAAGAAATTTCTTCCTGATGGAGACCCGAGCAAGAGAGAGGGACTTATAAAGCAGGTAGACCATAGTGCGCTATCAAATATAATTATAATAAAAGTGAGATATCCAAAAAACTGAATACATACCTACACAAAATACTAAATATTATAATAATAGTAGTTTATGTGACTGATACATAATGGAGGGCATTAAAACTCGAGAATGGGGTTATGAAACTCCATAATAATTTCACTCGAGAGTTTTAATGCCTAATTATGTACATTTAATAAGCGGTGATGCGAAGCCCCCTTTATCCTTCGTGTTAGGTTGAACATGCAAGAACAACAAAAAATACTTAAAACATAAACTTGAGTGCACATAAAATATTTTATCTACACACGTATCATAAACCCTCTTTACTGCGTTCAAAAACCGCACGTTACGATCAGCATTATGTTAAACTACTTGGAAAAAACTCGTTTCGTATCTGGAAAACTACACATTATGGTCATTATGTGTAGTTTTTCTACATATAATGACATTCAAATTTCGAACGCCGACGCCCACCCGCGTGCCGTCCCTAGTTTGTCTGTGAAGTTGGTACTGACATTCAAATTTCTAACGCCGACGCCCGCCTGCGAGAAGTTGGTACTAAAGAACAAACTAAACAATTGCAGAACCACAATGCCGGTCAAACATGCGGTTCCTGAACACATCAAAGAGAGCTTATGATATGTGTGTAGATAAACTAGTGTATGTAACTCTACATAATTAGGCATTAAAACTCTCGAGTGATATTATTATGAAACTCGCCTTCGGCTTGTTTCATAAACCCACTCTCGAGTTTTAATGCCCTCCATTATGCAGCAGTCACATATAAACTACTATAAAACATAAAAAGTGTTTTTGCTGATCCTTTTTTGCTGTGCAAATCAGTATTTATCCGATTAAATACTAGCCAATAAATAATACATTAAAAGATGTAATACATTATGTCAATAGATATCAACAGGCGTGCACGAAGTGCGACGAAGGTGCCTGTTACAGATCAGATGACATAGCTAAAGTGATCTGTCAAGATGTTCTGTATATTCTTCTCAAGAAGATGATGATGATCATCAGAGGATGATGTTCTGTATATTCCAGTTTTCAACTCAACGAGATGCTGGCCGAGCTGTACCTGCCACGAGACATGCCGGAGCCGCCTAAGGAGAACTTCTTCCGCGGCCTCTTCGGAGGCGGTTCCAGGCAGCTGGATAGGGAAGAACTTTGTAAGTATATGTATCATCATCACCGCCGGTTAGGTTAGGTTAGGAAACTACTGAATATAGTTGTCACGACACTCAACTCGGCCCTGAGTAAGAAGACATACTTAATAACTAATAACGCATTTCCAGGCCTTACCCTTAAGGGCGATAACTTCACTGACTATACGGCTGACAATCCATTTCGCTTCCATGACTCCTCACTAGTTTGCGGCGTCTGTTTATATATGGACAGATTGCGCGGAGGTCGTAATGAGAAGAAAGCCTAAATCAAATCAATCGATGACTGTGGATTGTAATTGCTGTATAAGTGCCCGGCACATCACCACGGCACGGCGCCACCGTGCGACGGCACGGCGCCAACGTGCGACGGCACGGCGCCACCGTGCGACGGTACGGTGCCACCGTGCGACGTAAGGCGGCAGACACCCTGTCACGACCATGTGCCCATACAGTTGATTCAATTATACATTGTTGTAGAGACTGGAAAATGAGCACAATAGATGAGTTAGTTTGAGACGTACACGAGGCCCTCTAAGAGACGAGTCTATCTATTGCATTTTTGGTCGAAACATTGCTTTTCACTACCACTGGGAGGAAATAAAATTAACGGAAAATATTTTTAACAATAATTACGTTTGGAACTCCGTAACTTCCGCAATTGACAGCTCACGTCACACACAAAACCATAACACACAAGCCAACAATGATTGTCTGTCCTGTGAACAGGCCTGAAATATTTTTGTTGTCCTGTTTAACTAGGTAATCCTTGATTTAATCAGAAAAGGCGGAATGAATTTAGCGCATTCTTTACTTTTTCACGTTATTTTTTTATTTGGTCGGCTTTTCGATATCCATCTGTTTAATGACAAATAGAACGTAGTGATTATTTTTCTGTGCTGAAAATGGTTATATAATTAATACTATTTGGTCCGCGTTTCAAGATAAATCTCTTTAGTAATTGTAATTGTTAATTGAGTGAAAGTGATTATTTCCTCTGTACTGACAACACAAATTAAAAAGTTACTTTGTCTCCCTAGGGAGTAAAGTGCTATTTAGCGCCCTGTTTACCGGGAATAAACGAGCTCTTATCGAATAGATGTGATGAAATAGTTATTTGTGTCACAAGGGAGCAAAATGATGTATTTACGGCGAGGGCGGTACATTGAATCCAGAGTGAAGGGAAAGTTAGAATCCTGAGCGTAACGAAGGATTCAAGCGTTAACGCCCATGACGAAAATAATTTTGCTCCTGTGTGACAAATACAACTTTTCAAACCGACTATGAGGAAAATTTAAATTAAATGCTCTAAAAAAAAAAATAACTATACTTTGAATTATACTTTCACCACTTTCACAGTAATCGAACAACGTAAACAAAACTTTTTTTTATAATGGCGGATTGTGAACGATTAGGATCACCACAGATAAAATATTCCTGTGTACTTTTACTAATGTGTAAAAATAATCGAATCGAATATTACAATGGTTTCGGATATCAATAATCATTATATCATAATAACAGACATCGATAGTAATTTCATAATAACATTCGATTATTTTAATCTGTGCTCATTGCGTAAATGCCACATGGCAATGAATAAATAAAAAAAAGTAGCTTGAACAGAAAAGTAGCATTTTGCTCCCTCTCATCGTGGAGCAAAACTTACTTTTCCGAATGAAAGGTGTGAAAAATATTCTCTGTCCCATTTCAGTCGGCGAAGCGAGCGGCAAACCGAACCGTGCTGTCGCAAAAGTCGTAACCGGCGCTAACGCGGAGATATCAGCCCTCGGCGGGCGAGCCGGCACCGCAGCCTCCGAGGTCTCCCGAGCGCACCAGCTGGTGTTAGAGCGAGGCGACAAGCTCTCCCAGCTGGAGGACAGAACGGAACGGATGCACAACCAGGCGGCAGAGTTCGGCTCTTCCGCCCACCAGCTGATGATGAAATACAAAGACAAAAAATGGTACCAGCTGTGAGCCATAGACTAGGAACGTAGTGATCTTATGAAAACCCTTAACTTAAAATCTTTTCAAGTGAACGGAGGTGTTGTTCGGTGGATACGCACAAACGTCACACACATACAGTACACGCCTTCTTGTTGCGTCGAGTCTGAGGAAGCCAAGAGCATTTCGTCTCGGACGAGTTGCGCTCCGAAGGCGAGGAAGTCCGTATCCTCTAGCCGTACGCTATGAGGAACGATCAGTGATCTCTCGTGTGGAACGTCAAAATTGTTGAATCAATTATTTCTGTGCCTGAAGTTACCCTCCGACCCCGACTCGATAGTCACACAGACCGGTGTTGTACATGCGTTCACGCGATGTGATATGTAAATAAGTAATTGAACAAATATATGAACTAACGTCTTTTTATACAAAGTACCACCTGGTAGCGTTATACTATTCCTCACGGTTTACTTTCATTCAAGCATCCGTTATCATTTCGATATCCGTTGATAACTTTAAACAGTACTCAACTGCATTTAGGAACCAACATAAATACATTTCTAAGTAATATGTGCTCGAGTCGAGACTCGAGAAGCGTAGGTACTTCTGTTTTCTTTGAACTATGACTTCGTTCATTTATTATCAATTCATAACAATTAAAGAATTAGTTGTAAATTGTATAGATACGATGGAACTAATAAACTTTTGAATAAATAGATTATGAAAGAAAAGGAAGTAATAGACCGTGATGTTGATCTGTAAAAAGTATTAAGTAGATACATAAATATAATGATTGGAAAATGAAGCATTGGATGACAATAATGTTTGTTACATTCTACATGATTGGAGTATACTTTGACACAGCGAGTGTATTTCAGTTTCTCTTCCCGCGAATTACTTGGATCACATTTACCGAAAGATTTTCAAACCAATCATCAAAGCTTATTATATTATTCGAATAATATAATATGAAAACTTTCAGCATGTTTTTGGTTAACAAACAAACTTATTTTGGGATAATATCCCGTAAAATTACCTACAAATGATGTTACCTCTTTTAGTATTAACTCCTATAACTTGTTAATTTAGCAAAGTGTTTAGTTGTATATAAAATAGTAAGGAACTAAGCTGTGTGCTGCTTCACCGTATGTACAATGATAGCAATACTAGATAGAGCGGGTTGCCAGCCTAAAGTAAAACCAGACCAATCGTTGTCGTGCCGTGCCGGTGTTGCTAGCTAATAAATAACAAAAATAATAAACTTTAAAGCGATAAAGTAATGTGTTAACTAAAACGAGTAAATGCTCTTGTGTATATGGCTAATAAACATAGGGAAGGTACGAAGAAACTCGCTTCAACACATACAACACCTTCGCATACGTTGCGGTAGTAACATAGTAATAAGCGAGTTATATATAAGTACTGTAGATATCTGTGTATCGCATGGCAATAAGAGATCACTCGACTTGCTTCTGTCAGTCTGTCTGTCTGTCCACTGTCTATGTATCTATGTATACTACTCGGTACTACCTTTGTATATCGTATGTTTCGTCCGATGTGTTATTTGCCTTACTTAGCTTGGACTCTTATACTCTGAATAGAAATGCTAGTTTGATTTAAATGAGATGTATATCTTCTTAGTTAGCGGTTAATTAATATTGGATGCCAAACGTGGATACTTTCTGACGCGTATGTTATGTATGTTATGTATGTACGGTACTTGTTACACATTTATAATATATTTCATTTAGTAAATTATGTACACTGATATAGTATACTTCAGTTCATGTTGTCTGCAAATAATATGACAATTAGGTGTTACGTACAAATGGTAGTTTATATGAAACTTGAGCTGTTCGATCCTAATATCACAGAGTTGAATTTATCTAACATTTTAACCAGATTATTTTATAATAAACGCATTTAATATAGCGTTTTATGGAGTGGATATTTTCATATGAATGTTAACTGATTTTAACGTTACAGAAACTATAATTGTTGATACAATATTAATTTGAAATTAGTCAGATAAATGAAAATTAATCAGCTTACGAGTTACAAAGGTACCTTACTAGCTAGACCATCGCAAGTGTAATATCTTGATCGCATATCAGACAAAAATATATCAGGAACTCTCAGTAAACAAACAAACATGATAGTTTGTACGCTGCGCCTTCACTTACCTATCCCTAGGCTAAAGGTAGCTCATCCCATCACCAACTATCAACTAGGTACATTTCACATGTACTGACCATAAAAGTCATGTCCTCCCATCATACCTAGACTTATGCTAGCTAACCTACTCCTAATTAAATGATTTGTCCTCATTTTTAGAGAATATACTGTATTTACCGTTACAAGTTGAGTTATGTTGATACCTCGTTTTGCACACGCATTCATCTCCCCCTAGGCGGACTACAATCTCGTACGAATATAAAATGTAAAAAGGACAAGTTAAGTTTTCTCAATTCTATTTATTGTTGTGTAGAGTTGATATATCGTAGTGGTGGTTAACTAGCCCGGTTCCGTTCCCGGCCGTATCGTGTATAGCCGCTCGCTCGCCGCATTAGTGGCGTTTATTCCATTCAATCAGAGCGTGCATAGCCGTGCACTTAACGCCTATAGCCGTATGAGCAAAAGCACGAGCGCGCCGATTCTTTTGTAAATTATGGGACTAAATTAATAATAAGATTTGTACATAATAAACAAACTTGTGGCAAATGTTTACTTGTTAATTTATAACGTCGTCATTCATTTCAAGACATTATTTTGTATCGATTAGGCGACTGTCTCCTTTTTATGAATCGTTCGATAACATGAAAAGTATAAAAAACCTGTAATTATACATATTGTATATAAATGATGCTGTTGACGTATATCGATTATTTAGTTTGGTAGATGATTATTAGTCATTATATATAAATGAATTATGAAAATATGAAAATAAAATTATGTCAAATATAAACCCGGCCCATTTTATTCAAAAAAAACCTCCTGTATTATTGAGCAACTTTTTTAATAAAACTTTTACTATGATAATGTAAATACAATAGATTACATTACGAGTGTTCATGTTGTCTCGGGCGTGGGGGGTGCTCCGCCTGTCACCGCGGGGGCGTCGCCGGGGTCTGCGCGGGGCGAGGGGCGGAGCACCCGCGTGCGGCCGGAAGGCACAGTTCTCGTTACCGACAGAGTATATACGAGAGAGGGCATTCGTTCTGACTAAAGGAGATAAGAGATAACACTGCTGTTTCTGCTTCTTTGCATAAAGACGTCTAACTTAATTTGGGACTTTAAGAAAATCTTTCATATCATTTCATTTGGTCAGAATAGCAGTGCCTAGATCTCAATTAGAATAACAAAGCCACACTGGTGTTGGCACAGAGGTAACTTTGCTGATCTATATAGGTGTGGGAATGGATTGATTCTCGGAGAATACGTACCAACATTTGAGAGGTTTTTTTTGACAGCGACAGACAAACGCCAGGAGAGAGACGAGTTAAACAGTAATATGACTGGAGACACATCGTCATATGGATTTTACGCGCTCATGTATGTAAGATTTATAGAATATGTTGTGGTAAGATCTCATTAATAATCAAGTTCAGGATTTTACAGATCAGCATAGTTTCCAATAGGCTTACAGAGAAATATGATGATGTAAATGACGGACTGCAACATCCCCTGATTCACTCTGTTAGGCTTTCTCTAACAGCATATTATGATACCATAAATTGGAAAAATTATGCGCCATCCTTCATCGACTTCTTTGTATGTGCTGGTCTTACCAGAAACATAATAATCGGCGACGTCTTCTAAATTTACTGTGATACATGGTTATGAATTTAAATACAAACATACACTTGGTAATCATAAAACCTGCGGTCGTAAGTAGCAATAGCGATGAGAGTAAGTAATGGGCAATTTACACGAGACCAATAACTTAACCCTTTATGTGACAAAGGTAGAGATGTTATGTGACCGTCAAGTTATAAGTAACTGAGCAACTTGATCGAGAAAATAGATCAAACGCTCAATGTGTTCGGTCAAATAGGTTTTGGTTTTTGCTGGCGACAATCAAATGCAATATTTTCTAGAGTGGCAACATCTAAATTATGTTTCTCCAAGGCCTTTGGCCAAACGAAGAGATCGAAGCTACTTCCACACTTGCATCACACAGATACTTATTTGATAGGGGACTAGAGGTTTCCGAACTAACCATAAAAATCACTTTAGTTTGTTTGTAGTCTGTGGAATTGGTAAGTGTCACCTTTATTGTGCAAATATTACGTTTATATTGACCAATTTGAGCTTTTATAAGTATTTCACAGTCACTTATAGCATTTGACGGTCAATTTACATCTCCAAACAGAAGCAATATATTAGCAGTCATATTTTTAACCATTAATAATATTAAAATATTATTAAAATCCATCATATTAAATCCAAATCATCCATCCATAATATTAAAATCCAAAACTAATGCAAAAATAGGGATGCCTTCTCCACATAAGGGGTTAAACCCTTTCTATTAGCTTGAGTTCAACCTAATACAGCAGATTGCCTCTATTTAAACGATGCCAATATTGGATTGGCTTGGCCTCGTGGAAAAGGTTTCGTAAGGACGGCCGGCACGGTCACTACTAAAAAATAATTCCACAAACACTGTACATATCTACTTCATTAAAAGTCGTTGGAAGCGAATGGAACCTTGAATCTGCTTAAAAAGGATCACAATGTTTATCACATTCTCCCGATACAATATTTCGCTACGAAACTCTACATAATTAATAAACATTCCTGCAGCGAGCAGCGACCCACCACAGTCGGTAGATACAAATAATCCACGGCATTTTTAAAGTTCCGACGTAATTGACAGAACTATATGGAGATATGCATCAATCTCATTCTTGTTTCATTTGGAAAATGGAAGGCAATTGACGCATAACATTCTCATCGTAGTCGTGCAGATATCGTAGTAACTTTAAAAACGCCCAATGACTTGTTGATCAATAAGGTTTGCGACAAAGCGCTCTGACCGATGCTTCACATTCACAAATAAATACACTTCTGGTAAAGTCAGCATCAGATATATATGAGCGCGCAAGCAACTCACATAGACTTATGAATACTACTTACATATCATAAACAACCAGCGCGAAATATCTACACAGTGGTACACACCCAGTGTCGAGAATATGATAGATACCTACCTAACATTATCTACGTCAACAACATATGTATATTATGATGGTATTTATGGTTGTTTACGATGTGTAGATCTATTGGAGTAGCTTGCTGGCTCATGTATTCTGGTGCTGACTGTACCGTAGAATAGAGTTGACCATACGAGGTTGACAAATGAAAATTGACTTCCCTCGTTTTATTTACAGAAACGGTAAGATTTGAACATTTATTGCTATATACTTATATAAAATTTGACAAAGCCCTAAGGCGTAACTAATTGCACTAATACAATTGTTTGTTTCACAGCGTTTAATACTAGCCTAGAGGGTTTTGATGTGCGGAGAACACAAACTGCCGTTCAAGTATAGTGCCGCTTAAATGTCATACTAACAATTCGTTAATATTTCCCGAGATAATTCAACGAAAAAAGTGACTTTGAGTGTCAGTCAATCTTTAGTTTGGCAATCGTGCATCCGGGTTAAGTATTTCGGAAAGACAACTCTTAAGACAAAATTACACACCTACATTGTGTAATTCTTTCACATTATGCAAATGATTTGTAGTATGTAGGCTTACGTAAATTATTTCAGACACCACTTTCAACGTCTTACTTTCAAGAGTAGGGTGGCACACTACCTATACACGCTAACAAACATAAAGACGTCACGTACAATACATACATTAATATACAAAGTTAGAGGTTAATTTTGCTACCGACAAATGTTAAGCATTGACAAGATTGTATACAAGTAGATAAATAAGCGTTGTAACAGACTTCCATCTTCTCGTACGTTAGATAGGTAGCTATCTTACAAATTAGCACCTTTCGAGCCGACATGTCACAATGTTACTCGATATGAATATATGGGTAAGAAAAGATGTCTTGTGAATTGAGGAACAATAAGAGCACTCAGATAAAAAAAACATGTTATCAAACATATAATTTATGATTCATAATACAATGTTGCTCGATGGTAATTAAAAACTATATACAAAACCAATAGAAAATTCTATTATTTAAGCTTCAAATATACAACCGTTTATATAAACAGGGTATATTATCGATAAATACTCTATGATACATTGAAACTCATGCAGTTAGCGTAATCATAAAAATACGTTGCTCAGCCTATTTGTATTGATCTTTACAAAAATTGTAGGAAAATCCGTGAAAATCGATAAGAGTACTGAGGTTACATCAATAAATAGCATACAGGAAAATAGATATTAAATATACCCTCATCAGAGAAAAATTGTAAATTATTTAGTTTACCACACTTTGGCATTATTTTTTAGATTTTATAGTATGTTTTACCAAAAATCTCATATCCAAGAAAGCAGAAGTCCAAGATCTCTTAAGATAATTAAAACTCATTTGTATCGTGCCTATAGGTTAACATAACGATATGGATTTGTAATATGCTTAGAGATACCTATTTAAAATTATAATTAATAATGAGGACTAAAAAGTGATGATAGGCACGGAATAATAATAATTACAAATTAAATAAGTAATAATATTTTTATGTTTATATTCGCGAGTTCACATAAAACAGAACGTTGAATTTTCAACGGCTATAGCCGTCCCCGACACCAATTAATTAATATTACGAAATACTCAATGGGTTTTTGACTACTTTTGACCAAGAATATTTATAATCTATTATTTAATGGGGCAGAGCGCAAGATATCTTTCTTAAAGATCGAACGTTAATCTCATTTATTTTGGAGGTGTCCAATTGTAATTAATAACGTGGACTAAAAAGTGATAATTTAGGCACGGAATCATAACAATTAAAAATTAAATAATTAATAAAAAATTTATATTAATATTCGCGAGTTGACAAAAAACAGAAAGTCCAGTTTCCACGGCTATAGACGTACGCGATTTCAAATAATTGTTATAATGAAAAACTCAAATGTTTTGACCAAGAATATTTATTATGTTTTAATGGGGCAGACGCAAGATATTTTCATAAGGATCGAACGTTAATTCCATTTATTTTGGAGATACATTTAAATTGGATCATATCTAAAAAGTAGCAGTTAAAATAAACCAACTTATCCTACTGATATCACGAGATATGTCGTCTAGTTCTGTTAATGAAAGAAAAATAAGGGTTTGTAAGTAAGGAGTCTTTAGAAGTTCTTATATGTTCCCCGAGTATGTATTATGTGTATTACAATACAGATATTACGAACTTTCGAATGCAAATGACTGTGGTAGACAAACGCAGATATGTTGAGGATATAACATCGATACATTATTTAAATAAACCTATAAGAACCTTCATTTATGTTTACGATCACTCTATTAGGAAAGGGGAAACCTTCAACAATGCAATAAGAGAACATCTCAATAGTAGTTTATATGACTGATACATAATGTAGGGCATTAAAACTCGAGAGTGGGTTTATGAAACGAGCCCAAGGCGAGTTTCATAATAATATCACTCGAGAGTTAATGCCTAATTGTGTACAGTTACATACAATAGTTTATCTACACACATATTATAAGCTCTCTTTGATGTGTTCATTCATCTGCTGATCATTGCTCTGCACTTGTTTAGCTTGTTCAGTAGTACCAACTTCATAGACAAACTAGGCGGGCGTTGGTGTTCGAAATATGAATGTCATAATATGTCGAAATATTTACACATTATGGTCATAATGTATCAATATTCAGATAAGTAATGAGTTTTTACCAAGTAGTATTACATTATTCTGGACGTAACGTGCGGTTTTAGGACGTAGGAAAGAGGGTTTATGATACGTGTGTAGATAAAATAGATTACGTCTCAAACCACTCTAAATTATCGTAGTCATAAATGCATTGCTCAATTATGTTTGATGTAAACTTTGACCACGAATATAAACTACACTGTAGTATATGTATTATACTAGTAAACTTACAGTAGTTGTCAAGTTATACAAGTTTACGTAAAAAGGCCACTATTATGTACATTGGAGTTATGCTTATACAAATCATGTCTATACTATGTGCAGTATACTGTATAGCTCGCGTCAAACATCTAGTTAGCTCTGAACATGCCGCGTTTCGCATCGCAATACCGAAAAACAGATACAGACGTAAAAGCGCGGCAACTTCGGCCTTAACTATGATTGGCGAGAGCTCTATTTTGTATCTTGTTTTTTATCAAACGAGAATATAATAAATGCGCTATATTACTTATCTATATCAACACGACAAATGCGTTGTATCAACTGGATCACAGAATGGTCTACAACACCGACATGTTCAGCAGAAACTTAAAACAAACGTTAAATTTAAATACCCACAGACACAATAACAAGTGCAGACAATTTTGTACTGAAAGTAGACATTTCTGTTCTGTCTGAAAGTAGGCATTCTAGGAGCACATTTCTGTTGTCCAAGAACAGAATATAAGGAGGCTTTCATTCTCGACTGGTGACATGGTTACTAGTCATCCCATAGATATTTTATATAATCAAAGTTGATGCGAGTTTCATGCTGACTCGCGCTTGACTCGTCTTTCATCTTTTGGGCCTTCGCTATTTGAGCAGTCCAGTTTCTACAGCTAAAACGCCACCAGTTTTCATTGGTTTTGGACTTCATTACCAAGCTGTAAGATCGAAAATAATCGAGCTTTTCAGAGCGTTTTGAAACAAGACCACTCATTTAGAGTTAGTTAAGTGGCGCTAATTGGCGTGTGCAAGGAACATATACCGAAAGGTATCGCATAGCGTTTTGGCGGCAAATCCACGCTACGGTAATTTTTGACCGACTTCAAAAATGGAAGTTTTCAATTCATCGGGATCTTTAAGTTGTGTTTTAGGGTTACGTACCCGAAGGGTGCAAACGGGGCCCTATTGCTAAGCCTCTGGTGTCCATCTGTCTGTCCGTCAGTCGGTTGTATTGCATGAACGGTAATAGGGAGAGTTTAAATTTTCACGGAATGCTTATATTTCTGTTGCCACTAGAGCACTGCCACTGCGAATTATCAAACCGCAATTGTTATTTATTTATTTCTTATTATTTTAGTCAAGCAAGCATCAGTGATTTTGTGAAGTGGAACTGATGATGAGGACCGCAGATAGCCACCGGAAATGCTCAATACTACAGGTATTTGTAGGTACCCATCCCACACACATCCAACATAGAATTTGCTGTTATTAATTTTGTAATTATTCCTGCTTATTAATTATAATAATTAATATTGTAACTGTAAAAGCTTCATGGTCTTATGGTTTTCACGCTTGCTTCTCACACAGGAGAAGCAGGTTCGAATCCTGACCATGTATCAATGAGATAATTAATTTATCTTAAGTACACATTAAGCTGTAGGTCCCGGCTACTGTCGCTCCGTGTTAGTGGTCGTAAAAATCCATCCATGAACCCGCGCTGAGCCAGCGTGATGGAGTATGGCTTAATCTTACTCGCATCCAGGTAAAGGCCCGTACCCTTCGGTGGGCACATTAATGGGCTACATTTGTATCACTTAGTTAAACACAAGCCATTCTTAAAAGAGATCTTAAAATCAATCTGTGGGAGTTTCTTCGCCCGTCTTCTCCCACAGTGGTGCAATATAGAGAAGTGGCCAAAAATGACGTTTGCTAATTATATGTAAGTATCTACAGTAATAAAGAAATTTGAACTCTTAACTTTGAACACGTTGCGTTGTTTTGAATACTTCATCATCGGGACATTCATTCATCTCGGTGACGTACCAACCAGGACGAATAGTTCAACAGTCACTTGTCAACGCCAGTCTAGATCTGATGCTGGGATCATCGAGAGAACTCTTCAAATACTAAAGACCCTCCTATAGTTATTTGGGTAGTTTTATAGGAACTCTTGCATTTGCTCTGGGCGACTAAGACTTGGGGAAGTGGAACTGATGATAAAGACTACATATGGCCGCTCGGACATCTCAATTCTAGATATTTCAGGAGTTGGGATACGTTTGCTTGAACGGTTGCTAATCATCTTGAGGCGTCCGTGACCTACCGGTATTCGCAGATGGGAAACAATCGTGCAGGTAGCAACATCTGGCCGACACGGGTACTGGATGGGTGTCCGTTTCTATGTGGCATTTGTCTCAGCGCTTCCGTGTTTCCGATGACACGTTAAGCTGTAGGTCCCGGCTACTATCGCTACTCGGTGTTAGCAGTCGCAGCTTGATAACTTCTGATAGTCGGGTTTTCCCGGACACCCCTTCATCAACCCGCACTGAGCCAGTGTGGTGGAGTATGGCTCAACCTTACTTGTATCAGAGCAAAGGCCCGTCCCCTCGGTGGGTACATAAAGCGGCTACACTTACATTTATTATATAATCAATAAGGGTTAGATTGAAGTATCAGTTTTTAAATGACCTAGCGACGATTTCCCGCCACAGCTCAGCCTCACACCATATTAATAAGGCTATGGGCGTATCAACTCCACTCAACTTCAATATGATATCTTACCATTAACTTTAAGTTACACATAAGATGATATTATATATGAACAAAGCCGAATAAATATTGAAGCAAAAGAAACAATAAAAAAACTAAAAAGTAATATTTATAAAATGTTTATTGTTCAACAAAAGGCATCCGTGAGGAGGACATACGTTTTCTCATTATCATTTTATAAAATATAATATTTCAACATTTCCGCCGCCAGTTTTGAGTATCCAATATACAAAGGGTATAAAGCTCGATTTAGATTGCCCTGACCTGAACTAATGTATATAATACAAGTACATTCGATCTCGATATGAAACCGCTCGCGCTGCCCGCGCCGCCGCGAGGCCGCGTCGCATACTAAATATCGGAGCAGCGGACATTACTGTAACATGCTTAATAAATTGCAGGATTGATCTATCGCTAACAAGCTTAAATGACATACTGACGCGGTCAGTTCCCGAGCGAAACACGTGACAGCATGAATCTGAGTGTCCAATCCCACAGTTTAATAAACCGTAGCACATTAGCTGCGCGCGCAGTCGCACCGCCGACGAACGTACAGGAGCTACCTTCAAGCAGGAAGATGCACGGAAGTACCTCCAGCAGGGAATACTTCATTGGACCCCATATCACATTACGCTACAACTCTAAGGCCGACTTGCACCAGACTTTTGAAAGCCGTTAAATACAGTGCAACACAATTTTTAATACTACACGGCTGTGTAAAGTGGAAACCTGGCTGACAAGTTGCCGTGTTTCACTACGTAACTTGACCGTATTGTACATAACTTGTGTTCAGACTGTATTTAGCAGCTGTCAAAAGCCTGGTGCAAGCCGCTCTAAACCTGTGTGTCTGAAAATACTGCTCTGCGGTCCGTTTAGAGCTGACAGAAGTTTTAGCACGCTACCGATCACGACTTAGCGGTTGAGGCCGCCTCACAACACAAGCCAGACGTCCCGAGTTTGGGTCCCGGCCGGGGGGAGTTGGTTGTTTAGATGGGTTTGATGTCGCGGGGTATTAAACGAATCTAGATGGTAAAGTCGAAAGCAGAAAGTTTGACTTCGGACCCCTCTGAAGTGAACCCTTGGAGGTGCACAAAGAAGTTCTCGTTTTTTGCTTAAATCTTGAAAACGACGCGCCATAAGGAATGTTGTTGCACTACAAAATGAAAGCTGATAAAATTCCCTACAACTTTGATTATATACACATTTTAGCTATTCCGAATCGTTGTCTAGGATATGATCTCCTTTATGATCACTCATTTACTAAGCTATATCTAATTACTATCATTTATCATTCTAATTACTAATTTGACCGAATCATTAGCATGTAACAACTCCGTCAGCTGCAAACGTAGGGCGCAGTTGGCGTTTACTACAACACACAGTTTATTCATATCGTTAGTATGATCACTGGTTTACTACAACACACAGTTTATTCATATCGTGATCATACGATCACTGCTTTACTATAAAATAACTGTAAAAATCTTACAACATATTGAACAGGGAACAAAGCATTTTCTACCTAATTCTCTACGGTTTTACTTCAGCCACAGAGTATATTTACACAGACTACAGTTGACGCGACGAGGGAAGAGGCGAATTCACATGCAGAGAACCGATCACTCAATATTCACGTAGCCAGTAAGAACAACGAATCAATTTGTTACTAGCCCTTGTGTAAGATGCACTAGCGCCTACTTGTTCAGTACGTTGGATATTCGTCTGTAGTGTCCACGTTACTAGAGTCAAGTCGTATGTACTGTGTTCGCCTCAACTCTCGTCGCCATCACAATACAACGGCGTATTGCATGTTTGCAACGAAAGCGTTCAACAACGAACAATTCATTAATATTGCAAGTGTGCGTCTTTCCTGAAAGTATCACTACAGCATAGTAACTTGTACCAGAAGTATCACTACAGCTTAGTAACTTGTACCAGAAGATTCACAGGTTCGATGAAAAATAAACTCATAGCTCATAACAATTTAGTAAACTGTCTATCTAACTAAAGTAACAACTTGTTACAAAAAATATGTCAATGTTGCCAATTTAGACTTGTGAAATAATAGCTTGTTGCTTGTTGAAAAGAAAATATAAAATTGTTTAAATTTTGCTTTAATTTTCACGTAGATCATAACTAATAGACCAGGAGCTTAATAAAAAAATATACCATAAATTATTACCAAAAATCGCCGGTTCAAACTGACATTTGACAGGCGCGAAAACACACATCAGCGGAAGTGACGTCCTGAATGCAATAGTTACACTTCTATCTAAGGGACACAGTTATGCGTGCATTTCTTTTCCTTATTTTGCTTGGTAAGGGACAGCGCTCTGCGTCCATTCCTTCCCCTTATTCCGCTTGGTAAGGGACAGAGCTACGCGTCCATCTCTTCTCGTTATGCCGCTTGGTAAGGGACAGAGCTACGCGTCCATCTCTTCTCGTTATGCCGGTTGGTAAGGGACAGAGCTACGCGTCCATCTCTTCTCGTTATGCCGCTTGGTAAGGGACAGAGCTACGCGTCCATCTCTTCTCGTTATGCCGCTTGGTAAGGGACAGAGCTCCGCGTCCATCTCTTCTCGTTATGCCGCTTGGTAAGGGACAGAGCTACGCGTCCATCTCTTCTCGTTATGCCGCTTGGTAAGGGACAGAGCTACGCGTCCATCTCTTCTCGTTATGCCGCTTGGTAAGGGACAGAGCTACGCGTCCATCTCTTCTCGTTATGCCGCTTGGTAAGGGACAGAGCTACGCGTCCATCTCTTCTCGTTATGCCGCTTGGTAAGGGACAGAGCTACGCGTCCATCTCTTCTCGTTATGCCGCTTGGTAAGGGACAGAGCTACGCGTCCATCTCTTCTCGTTATGCCGCTTGGTAAGGGACAGAGCTACGCGTCCATCTCTTCTCGTTATGCCGCTTGGTAAGGGACAGAGCTACGCGTCCATCTCTTCTCGTTATGCCGCTTGGTAAGGGACAGAGCTACGCGTCCATCTCTTCTCCTTATTCCGCTTGGTAGGGGAAGTGAGACTTACATCGAATTGTCGCTATGTCATTCATGTCGTCACTTCCGCTGATGGGTATTTTGAAACATGTCCCGTTTCTGGTTACTTTAAGTTCGTATTTTTGTTGAAAATAAATACTTAATAAAATAAAACAAGCAAAAGAGGGCCTTTTATGTTTTTAGGTCACAAAACAATATTAAATGTGATAAATATGTTCACTGAAGCTTCTCTATTGACCACATGAGTTAAAGACTCCTAGTGTTGATACAACACGCTTATATTTTAAGACCTTGCTTTTAAAATATAAGCCTTTCGTATCAACACTACAAATCGTGAGAGTTTTTCACTATTATTATACAAATCGTGACAGTTTTTCAATAAACAGTTTGTTAGTCAAACTGTTTATTGACAATATCAGAATTGTACATTTTCAGCAGTTGTATTTTATTTATTTTAGCATTAGACTATGACGTCACATGCTAGTAATTCATAGAACTTGTAAACAAAATAACCGTTTTGACAGTTCCTAAAAAATAGATATTTTGATTAGCAGTCAAATACCGTATTGAAAATGAGCCAATTGCTACTGATATTAGGTTCAATTTAACTCAGCTATTCACTTCTGGTACAACACACGCCTTTGATAGAAGATTATTGCACCTTAAACTAAACGTAATACACATCGTAACGTCTTTGGGAGAAAGGCGCCGATTCGGCATTATTCGAAATCCGAATGGAATATTCGAAAGGCATATTGATTGAGTGCAACTGTCTCTTTCCGTCCAATACTGTGATATTTGGGACAGAAAGAGATGTCACTATACAATGGGGTGACAAACTCAGATACTGCGTTTTTAAGCTTTGCGATTCGTCGCAGATATATCAAATCATGTTGATATCTTTTGGAGGAATACCACAGAGCGAAATACAAACGAAACTAAATGCAGTTATTATATTTCTTGGGATATTGTTTATTATTAGTATTGGGAGATATGATGACATAGCAAATATCACTGAGATGAGAACTAGTTGTTACCTATATGATTCTATTGTCGTGAACCACTACAGTAACATTAACCAATCTACAAACATTTCTAATGTTATCACCAAATTCACGGTCAGTCATCAGCGCCATAATGTCATCTACGTAAAGTGGTGAATGTTCCCACCGCGGGGCACACGCCTTTACCATCTACGCAACTAAAAACTGAGACGCGCCTTACGCCCAGGCATCGCCACCTTTTAACAAACCGGCACCTTTCCTCCAATAAACCACCGTCACTTATAATACTCTTTCATCAAATTAACCATTAACTAACCGAAGTCTCAATCAACAGGAGTTCTACCTAAGCGACAGTGATGGATCAGCTCTCGCTAGAGTCATTCAGGGTTTCCTGGACCTCCTGCGGATGGTCGTCGGTACTGTGAGAAGGTTCTTCGGGGCTGGTCTCTGGCGCGGGTTGGGGTGTGGCTTCCGTGAGATCGAGGATCGGTTCGGCTTCGTTCATATTTGCGTTCACTATATTAGCGATCACCTACGGAAATAATAATACCAAGTGTTAGTGGAAACCTCACTCACTTACGCACGGTAGCGCCATCTGTTATCCGCAGTTATTCCTATTTTTAATCCAATGTTCTACACGTCAAAGTTAACTCGGCACCCGCGAGGAATTTCCCCTCCATCTCTCGCTCGCTCCTGCCCTCGACGCGTCAGTAGGACAGTGATGGACGCTATGAGGTCCTCAGAATGAAGTGCCTAGTTAACTTTGGCGTGTAGTATGTTCTTATTTGAGTCGCGCTGCGCCAGAAACGTCGTGATCTCACCTCGGGAGTCATAGTGCTCATGGCCGTGAGCAGCTTGTTCGCCAGCTCCACCGTGGACGCGTCGTCCATCTGCTGCTGCTGCTGCTGCTGCTGCTGCTGCTGTTGGTGCTGGTGCTGCTGCTGCTCGGGCGAGTGCGGGGCGGGGTGCGGGGACTGCGGGGCGGGCTCGAGCTGCAGGCGCGACAGGGACTGCTCGAGCTCGTCGCTGGACGATGCCTCTGTAATGTGGGATTCGTTTTGTTATTCCTGTGGCCTCGTGGTGGTTTTAAATGTTTGTAATTAAAAATAGGGAATGGTTGAGCAGCGAGAGATGCATCAATTCACGTGGGAGTACAGAAGCTCTAAATTGAGCAATAACAGTTTGGTGCAAAGGACACTGGCCCCATTTTTCATACAAAGGGGATTTTTCCAGGACTGAAAAGAAAATATTTCAATTCAGTGCGGAAAGGAGGTCGAAAGGCCTCTTGTTCCAGAAGTGGTCTTCGCACCCCCTCCCGCACCCGTATACGTGACTGATTGAATACCTATCGATAAGAGATGTGCAGTGCGTTGACGCGAAAGCATCTAATTAATGCATCTAAGTCGTAAGTGTTAAGGGAAACTAATACGTACCTATTTCTAAGTGTTTGTGATTATGGTGTAAGTGCTAAGTGACTAATAATTTGACAATGTCTCGGGAAAAACGTGTGTGTATGTGTGTGTGTAGTATGTGTGAGAGGGTTAGTGTATGTGTGTGTGTGTGTGTGTGCTTTGCGGGGTGAAAAAATAATGGGGGGGGGAGTAGTGTAAAAACTATTATTTACGTAGAAAAGATCTACTAGCAGTCATCTCCCATCCCAAACATTTTTATTATCGATAACTCTGCAGTTTTGCTAAGGCTCATCACTAGTGAATAGCTCAAAAGTACCTTATTTCAGTGCTGTAGGGGGCCCTTAAACCTCTTGTATATTTTTGCTTATACCGCAATAACCTGTCATCGGAACCCCAGGCGAAGGCAGACTATAATAATTTCATGCCCTACAATGCGCTTCTACGAAAAAAAATCGAAAAAAGCCTATTTCGTGAAGTTATAAACATCTGAAGTAACTATTTCGATTAGAGGTCAAAAGGCCCCCATTAGAGGAGTGGTACACCAAGGGCTGAAAGACCTCCTAAAGCACTAGTTGAAAGTTCACAAATTCATGCTTCGCACTTAGCGTGTTAAGAAGAAAATCAGAGCTCTTTTAAATAGTAATTTATGTGACTGATACATAATGGAGGGCAATAAAACTCGAGAATAATATCACTCAAGAGTTTTAATGCCTAATTATGTACAGTTACATACATATCATATTTTTTTATTTTATATCATATTTGTTTATCTACACACATATCATAAGCTCTCTTTGATGTGTTCAGGAACCGCATGTTCGACCGGCATTGGGGCATTGATCATTGCTCTGCACTTGTTTAGTTTGTTCAGTAGTACCAACTTCACAGACAAACTAGGGGATGATAGCAGGCGGGCGTCGGCGTTTGAAATTTGAATGTAATAATTTGTCGAAAATTGGTAATATTCAGATAAGAAATGAGTTTTTACCAAGTAGTATAGTATTATGCTGGCTGGACTCAGTAAACAGGGTTTATGATACGTGTGTAGATACAATCCTTTAAGTGTTTCCATAACCCATTCTATAAAGTTTACCCCTGTCAAAAATTCACAACACCACTTAAGACGCCGGCGGACAGCGGACAGCCGATCAAGTGCAATAATGTTCGTTCGACATATCGCTATCTCTCCTGACACGTGCGGGCGCACAGTGGGACGGATTTGGAAATTGCGGACTTACGTATTTTTTGTTACATATCATTATATTATTTATGGTAATCCATAGTTCTAATTAAGGCAATCACATATGTTCTCAGAACACTTTTTGTTGTAAATGTTATAATTTGCGAGAAAATCACTCAACTCAAAAAAACTTTTAACTGTAACTGATGAAGGAGCGCAGATAAAATTGCAAGCTTTGCTTGATTTAGCTGTGTCCAGAGTCGTCCAGACTCATTATTGTAAATCATTTAGAACTGAATGCAAAGGCTAATGTGAAACTTGTAAGCAAATGCAAAGCTATGATGACGCTTCAGGACAAAGCAATTTTAAACAAAAGGCTGATTTGTCGGTTGGTGTTATTATGTGGGAACACGATCGACCGTCATCTACATTTGTCGGATGGTGTTATTATGTGGGAACACGATCGACCGTCATCTACATTTGTCGGATGGTGTTATTATGTGGGAACACGATCGACCGTCATCTACATTTGTCGGATGGTGTTATTATGTGGGAACACGATCGACCGTCATCTACATTTGTCGGATGGTGTTATTATGTGGGAACACGATCGACCGTCATCTACATTTGTCGGATGGTGTTATTATGTGGGAACACGATCGACCGTCATCTACATTTGTCGGATGGTGTTATTATGTGGGAACACGATCGACCGTCATCTACATTTGTCGGATGGTGTTATTATGTGGGAACACGATCGACCGTCATCTACATTTGTCGGATGGTGTTATTATGTGGGAACACGATCGACCGTCATCTACATTTTACTGTTGACCTATTATGTTCAAATTCATGAAAGAAACTTAAGTAGGAGACGTATCTATAAATCACGAATTGCTCTTGAGAATATCTATCATTCTGGCATAATTTGCCTGTTTCCTGCGATATCTGTAAAGCAAAGCGTTAAAAAGGGCGCTAGAACCACAAATTATAGCAACATGGCTAGAAAGTTATTCGGAGATAGTATACTGCAGCAAACAATAGCATGTGGAGAACATGTAGATGTTGCTAAATTTTCTCAGTTTTGGCGAAGAACAGCAGCCTTGTTTGTTAATCTATACCCGTGGTATAATATGCCTGCTGGCGTCCATAAGTTACTTATACATGGATCAGACTTAATTGAACATTTTGGGTTATTGCCCATCGAAACGCTTTCTAAAGAAGCTTCAAAGCGAGAAACAAAGAGTTTAGAAAATATAGAGAGTGACATTCCAGGTATGCGTCAAATGACGACATACTGCATAATCTCCTTTTGTCTTCCGACCCTGCGTATTATATATGTGGTGTTATACAGATACACCTGTAGATTAAGCACTCAATCCAGGTTGAGCAAAGACTTGGTACTTATAGAGCAAATTAGATATCGCTCCATGCATAATTTTTATTAAATCAAATATCAACAAAAAGTTCTCTGAGAGCATATGATTGCCTCAATTAGGACTATAAATAAAATAATAATATGGTAAAAAAAAAAACGTAAGTCCGCAATTTCGAAATCCGTCAAACTGTGCGCCCCGCCGACGCCGTTCCCCCATTTCGGGCAGAAACAGCTAGATAGCTGTTAAAAATAAAGAGAAATTTGGTTGTGTTCCGTGAATATCGAAAATGGTGAATGAAACTTGATTTATATTATATTTTAAATTTCTTTGTGACATTGTGCAACTTGACAATATAAGCTGTGGTTCTATTATAATTATACTAGCTTTTGCCCGCGGCTTCACCCGCATTATTTTAGTTTTTTTGTAGTCAATATATTTGGAACCAATTGTAAATTTTGAAAAATCAGGAAAATATTTTTAGGTTGCTTTCACGGTTGTTAAGACTTTTTCTGTTTTGATTTATATACTTAAATTACCTCTTTCTATACTACATTAGAGTCTGCCCTCAGATGTTAATACGACCAGGCTCCTAGCTGAGCTCACTCTCGAGCAGGCCAGGCAGGCAAGCAGTTTCCCCTAAGATCAATTCCTGCTGTATTCAGTGTCTGCTGTAGTATTTTAAACTCAAATGGGTACTTCGACGTTATAAGTGGTATCCGCGGTATATATGTCTGTTGGAGATTTCATTGTAGCCTCCTTGCTTTAATCCTGGCCAACTTCGTAGTCTTATGACTTAACTGTCATTGTCACTCTTGTCAATGTCGTATTCTTCATCCTATGTGCTGAATAAACTCTGGGTTATATTTTTACAAATATGTGGTTTAATTATCAAATACATTAGGTTATGGTTCCGCAGAAATAGTATAACCTTGTAATAAATATGTCGGAAAGTAAGAATCAAAATTTTTCACATGAAAAATTACGTGGACGGGAAAATTACGTGGAATGGAAATTTGTTATGAAAAATGCATTGATTCACGACAATTTATGGATCTGTATTAGTGGTTACGGTGCGGATGATAAAACAACGTCCGAGGTGAGAAATCGACGTGATGAAATAGCTAAATCTAAAATTTGCTTGGCCGTCGAAAAGTCATGTTTTTCTCATTTAATGTCGGCGGAGACGGCAAAAGAAGCCTGGAATGCACTGGAACGTGCTTATGATGATAAGGGACTCGGTTCAAGAGTAACAACTCTCCAGAACTTATGCGCTGTCAAATTTGAAAACTTCGCGAACATGGAAGCTTACGTCAATGAAGTTTTGTCATTAGCACAGCAATTGGCGAACATGAACAAGCCTGTTGACGACGAGTTTCTTGGTGCGCTGATGCTCAAAGGTTTACCGACAGAGTATGAGCCCATGATCATGGCACTAGAGCATTCGGGAGCTGCCATCACATCTGATCTAGTCAAATCCCAACTGCTACAGGATCAACGTTGAACTACTCGTGGAGATTCGAGTGAGTGCTTATATTCTACCAGAAAATGCACTACTACGAGTGACTCCTGGACGAGAAAAGCGCAGCAGCACAAGGGAGAAGCAAAAGCGAAGGATACTTCTGATCGAAAGAGAGAACCGTGGTGCTGGAAATGCAGACAGATAGGACATCTGAAGAAAGACTGTCGGAACGAGAAGAGTTCTTCAGGAAACTTTGTGTTGACAGCATTCAGTACTAGTACGGGCTCGGAATCTTCGTGGTACATAGACTCAGGTGCGACAAATTGCATGACTGGCAGGCGCGATTTGCTGACAGACTTTAAATCGCGTGGTGGTTTCGTCACCATTGCTGGTGGAGAGAAACTTCAGTGTACAGGTATAGGTAACGTTATGTTGTCGGATGACACGACGTTGACTGACGTGTTGTTTATACCTAAACTGTCTGTGAATCTTATATCTGTTTCCCAATTGATTAAGAACGGCTGTACCGTAAATTTTGATACTAAGGGTTGTACAATTTCAAATTTGGGCGATGTTTTGATTAAGGCAAATGACGTAGGAGGTGCATATAAACTTCAGACCTGCAGTCTAAGGGCGAATCTAACGATTAGCACTGCAACTTGGCATCAAAGACTTGGTCACTTGAGCGGCCATAATATGAAGCTTTTGAGGCAGGGTCTTGCTAATGACATTAGTTTTCAGGAGGACCCTTATAAAGATGTTGCTTGTGAGGTTTGTTTGAAAGGAAAGCAAGCCCGTTTTCCTTTTTCCTTTTCCTAGCAATCCTGAGAAGTCTGTGGCTGCAAAACGGTTGGATTTAATCCATACCGATTTGTGTGGTCCGATGCCGGTGAATTCGCTTAGATGCAAGAGGTACATCCTGACGTTCTTGGATGATCATTCGAGGAAGGTGTTCGTGTACTTCCTGAAGCGTAAGAGCGAGGTGAGTGAATACACTAAAAACTTTATTAAGCTAGTGGAAACACAAACTGGTGATAAAGTCAAGGTTTTGAGGTCGGATAACGGGACGGAGTATGTAAATAGGGACCTTGAAGACTTTTTGAAGGGTAAGGGAATTTTCCACCAGGTAACTGTGCCGTACAGTTCGCAACAGAATGCCTGCGCGGAGCGGCTGAACAGGACGCTCCTGGAAAAAGTAAGGTGCCTGTTATAAACTTCAAACGTAGACCACAAATTTTGGGCAGAAGCTGCCAACACTGCAGCTCATTTAGTGAATGTGTCACCTTCGAAAAGGCTCTCGGAGAAAACTCCTGAGGAGGCCTGGACCGGTAAAAAGGTGAGCTTGAAACACTTACGAGTGTTTGGCTGTGAAGCTTATGCTCACATTGATAAAGTGAAGCGGAATAAGCTTGAACCAAAGAGCAAGCGTTGTATATTTCTTGGATATGAGAACAATGGGTATAGGCTCTACGATTTGGCGAAAAATGAAGTTTTTCGTAGTCGTGACGTTGTTTTCAATGAAACAATCTTTCCAGGTGTCAAGAGCAAGCGGTCCGTGGAGATATTCTTTCCGACAAGTGACGACGGTGTCATTGATGACGAGAGTCACGTGGAAGACGAGCCTGAGGTTGAGCTTGAGGCGGAGAATGCGGAGTTACCGTTCCCACAGAATGTAAAGATTCAGGTTGAGGCGGAGAGGCCGGCAGCGCCTGAAGTTAACAAGCAGGTACCGAGCTCATCTACTGATACAGGCGGTAGACTACGGGAGCCACATGCAGATGGAACTGCCTTTAATTTACGGCCTAGAATACCGAGGACAATGTCTGCACTCGAGATAGAGTTGAATGAGCCGACAACTGTCAAGGAGGCTTTGCAATCGAGCGATAGCAAGCTATGGCGGCAAGCTATGCAAGACGAGATTGACTCATTCAATAAGCATGAAGCTTGGGAGCTCGTTGACAGACCGGCGGATAAGAACATTGTCAAGAATCGGTGGCTGTTTAAAATTAAACGCGACGTGAATGGAAAAATAGCGTGTTACAGAGCGCGATTAGTTGCGAAGGGGTTTACCCAAAAGTTCGGAATTGACTACTTGGATACGTACTCTCCAGTTGTTCGGCATAGTTCGTTGAGAATGTTGCTGTCTCTTGCGGTGGAGCTAGATCTGAAGATTGATCACCTTGACGTCAAAACTGCCTTCTTGAATGGTAACTTGAGCGAGGAGATTTATATGTCACAGCCGGAAGGATTCATAAGACAAGGCGATGAGCATAAAGTCTACAGACTCAAGAAAGTCGTGTAAAGCAGGCGTCTCGTGCCTGGTACGATAAGGTAAAGCAAGTTTTACTCAAAGAGAAGTTCACGCAGAGTAAGCATGAGAGCTGCATCTTCAGTCGTCGAGTGGGTAAGCGAACCATTATTATCGCACTATATGTAGACCTTGCTAAAAAGCTGAAAACGTCATTGAAGTCTCACTTTACTATTAAGGAGTTAGGTGAGGTTAAACATATGCTAGGGATTAAAGTAGATCGTACTAGTAGTGAGTTGAAGCTGAGTCAGAAAAACTATATTGAAAAGTTGCTTGAACGTTTCGGTATGAGCGACTGTAAAAGGCGCAAAGACGCCCTTGGACGTAGGTCTGAAGTTTTCTGATAGCACTAACCACGATAGTAGATTACCATATCAGGAATTGATAGGATCTTTAATATACTTGTCTGTGACATCTAGACCTGACATTTCCTTTGCTGTAAGTTTTCTTAGTCAGTATAATACCCGCTACACAGCGGAACATTTTGCTGCGGCCAAACGTGTGTTGCGTTATTTAAAAAGCACAATGAATTTGGGTCTAGTGTACAGGAAAAATGTTGAACATGATAAGTTTCGTGTTTATGGTTTTACGGTTAGCCCAGTCATACACGGGATATATCTATAAACTAGGTAGGAATGTAATTTCCTGGGGTTGTTACAAACAATCTTGTATCGCACTTTCGTCTACCGAGGCGGAGTACATAGCTTTGTCTGAAGCGGCCAAAGAGGCGGTATACGTCCGTGCGGTTCTTACTGAATTAACAGGTCAGAGCAACACTGTAACCCTGTATAGTGATAATCAGTCTGCGGCGAAGCTTGCCACTAATCCGGTTTTTCATAAACGGTCTAAGCACGTAGACATTAGGTATCACTATATTCGTGAGGCTGTTGACAATGAAGTCATTAAGTTGTCATATATGCCTACAGAGCAGATGACTGCTGATGTGCTCACGAAGGCACTGCCTACTTGTAAGCACCAGCCGTTTGTTCAAGATATGCTGGAAGTCGTCCAAGATTAAGAGGACGTGTTGGAGATTTCATTGTAGCCTCCTTGCTTTAATCCTGGCCAACTTCGTAGTGTTATGACTTAACTGTCATTGTCACTCTTGTCAATGTCGTATTCTTCATCCTATGTGCTGAATAAACTCTGGGTTATATTTTTACAAATATGTGGTTTAATTATCAAATACATTAATGTCGCAGTTAGTTGGTTAAATCAGACACTTAATTAACTCTCAAGTCACTAAAATTCCGTCAGACAAGTGAGTGAACGAAACGTTTAACGAGTTGTCTAAACGTTCCTAGGCAACAAGACATCTACAATATAAATATTTTTTTATGTGTACTTAATTTTATTTTTAAGTATTTTTGTTGTTCTTACATATTCAACCTAACACGAAGGACCTTCACCTAAGCTACCGCAGTATTTTGCCCTGTTAAAAGCTGTGCAAATCAGCCGTTGTCGTGACGCCATCTTGTTTTCCAACATGCTGGCTTTCGGTAAGACAGATTGTTAAACGTTTTCGACGATGGGACTGTATGGGGTTAATCTGGCTTAACACAGACCTTGCTGTTAATAATTTTGTAATTATTTATTCCTGCTTACTAATTATGATAATGATATGTGTATATATATATTTATGTCTCAGAAGGGTCAGGATCGATAGCTGAGGGCATCCCGAGGATGGGTGTGATGGGCACTCGAGCATTGGAGGCAACAGTTTTGTTATAACACAGTTTATTAACTTTAGGGCACGAATCATGTACTAGACACAGAATAATGACACTTGACACTGGGAGCACTAGTTACAGTCACACTAGACACTGGGAGTACTAGATACATTATAACCACACTAGACACGGGGACTGGCTAGTCCAATAATGTGGGAGGAGGTGCGCTCCGTACGACTGCTCGATACAGACTAACCCGCTGACTGGCGCCCACGCCCTTTTTATAGCAACCTCTCCATTATTGGCCCAACCTAAGCGAATGTACATATCGCTTGTGTCACCGTACTTATTTTCACTGCCTTACGCTATAGCTATAGCTCAATTCGTACCCTACGTCATTTATATTAGTTAAGCACAAGCAATTTTTAAAAGAGATCTAAAAATCTATCTGTGGGAGTTTCTACGACCTTCTTCTCCCACAGTGGTCCGATATAGAGAAGTGGCAAAAATTGACGATTGCTAAGTATATGTAAATATCTACAGTAATAAAGACATTTGGAATTTGGAATTTTTAGTTTCGACATGAATCAGATTTAGCGGCTGCTTGAAGGCAGCGTGAGCCTTGTTTGCTCATGATACTTCAATGGTCTTCAAAATTGAAAGACAAAAAGAAGATTTTGATGATATTAATGGTGTATTGTCTTTAACCTTAAATTGGTTCACAGTCAATAATTTATTGTTAAACGCTGGTAAAACCAAGTGTATCAAATTCTCACTTCCAAATACGCAAAATAGGCAAGTTGAGACTAGTTTAGTGTTAGACAGCAACACGTTAGAATTATTATTGATAGCAAATTGCAGTGGGGACCCCACATAGATAAATTTTCTGGTACATTAAGTTATGTGGCTTATGCTGTTAAGAACATCAGACAAAACACGGATGTGGATACATCTAGGCTAGTATATTTTAGTTACTTTTATAGTGTCATGTCGTATGGTATCTTGTTGTGGGGGAAAGCAGCGGATATTAAAACTATTTTTATTTTACAGAAAAGAGCTATTTGAGAAATTTATAATTTGAAACGCACAGACTCCTTAAGACAGTTTTTTAAAAAATTGACGTACTAACTGTAGCTAGTCAAATTATTTTCGAAAATATCCTTACAACATTTTTCAAACTTAATGATAGCTGTAATTTACCTAATAAATAATCACAGACTAGTTGCTCCCCGGTTTAGAGCCGCGAAGGTTAGCAATTCTTTCAAGGGTCAGTGCATTCTCTACTACAATAAGATACCTCTGGAGATATTGAAATTGCCATTTGAGCAATCTTATTTAATCCTCGCTATCCTGTCTTCTTACGAGATTGTTTTGAATTTTTGTCCTCGGATAGGCCTCGGAGATCTCACGCTCGATCACTGCTTATAACTCCGCAACACAATACAGCCGCATATGAACATGGGTTCAGACTACGAGCTATCAGGCTCTGGAACCAACTTCCTAGCGCCATCAGAGACAGCCCGTCACTTTCTATTTTTAAAACTCGCTTAAAAGAACACTATCTTTCTCTTCCATACTAGATTTATGTAGGTTTATTGCTTTGATATATATGTAGTATAATTTTGTCTATTTGTATTGATATTATGTATTTATGTACATATTAGTAATTAGTTTATTATTTTAATATTTTTAACGTTGTGCACATAGGTCTACCTGTTATTTCAGGTATTCTGTCCATATTAGGTTTGCTGGAAGAAATCTCTTTCCAGAGATAAGCTCGCCTTTGTACACCTAGTTTCCATTTTGTTGTATCTGTATCTTCTGTTTTTGTGCAATAAAGTATAAAGAGAGTAAAGAGCAATTTAAAAAGCATGTTAAAGCGACTTTGTCGAAAAAGGGATATTACAATGTTCAAGATTACTTAAATGACGGGACTGTATGGGGTTAATCTAGCTCAAGACTGCTATTAATAATTTTGTAATTATTTATTCCTGCTTATTAATCATAATAATGAATATTGTAATATTTGTATTAGTTAAGTACAACCAATTTTTAAAAGAGATCTAAAAATCAATCTGTGGGAGTTTCTACTCTCTACTTCTCCCACAGTGGTCCAATTTAGAGAAGAGGCAAAAAATGACGTTTGCTAAGTATATGTAAATCTACAGTAATAAAGAACTTTGACTTGACTTGACTGGACATGCAGTGACGAGACCTTGCCAGCTAAATATTGCAACGATTTTTCCAGTTTACTTATCCTCTTAGAGCTCTTACTCCCCCGACATCTTCTTTTCCGGCTGCTCCTCTTCGGAGACGTAGAGGTATGCTGCAGCTATGACTTGATGAATCTCTACGCGGGGCTTTTCTCCGTTTAGAAGATTTACCACTTTTATTTTTATTAAACGGATTCATTTTTGTTACCGGAACGGATTAATTATTCACTTGAACCGTAATAATTCCAGGTATAGAAGTAACTTAGAAAACTATATTCAAACTTGGAATATGTTCGCACGGAAAGAAATCCAAAACGCCAATGACCAGAAAATCATGCGCGCTGCATGGCACTAGTTTTGCCTTCGCGCCATTACAGAAACTTTACGCGCGCACTGTTGCAGTGGTTCAAAACGGATATGACATGTATTTTAGGAATTTTAAACAGGAAGTGAGCTGCTTTGGGGCTATATTTGTCGCACCGGAAAGGAAGTCAAGTATGCTCTTAATATTATAGGCTCAAAGCGAGGTAACGTAAAGTATAATATACATTTGAAATATTCTCGAATCGAAAATTATTATGGTATTAACTTTGTATGGAAAATTCATTGTTAGCCGGCTTCTTATGGAGTTCTACTTCAAATACCTTCTTAAGTTCCTTTCCCCTAAGCCCCTATTGAGCGTCAGGGAGCATCAATTCAATTCAATTTGTTTATTGCAATAAATTACATGTTTGATAAAGTGTTACATTTTGCATCACTTATGTAGTATGTAATTTTACCCATAGGGTGTAGCAATTTAAAGCAAAATAAAATAAGTATTTACGTGAAAGAGTATGTACACAACCACATTCAGGTTAAATTAAGAGAAAATTAACATGCCTTTAGTTAATAATAATAGTGTAGAAATTTTGGTCAGTATAAATTAATTGAATTTAGTTTGATATAAGTAGGTCATAATATAATGTCAATTAGAATTGCGAGATAATTTCCAAATGTCACAGGATTCAACGTCAACATTATAAAATTCACTTAAGCTATAAGGACACATGAACACCAAGTTTCTTTAGTGCTACAATATGTACATTTACGATATTCTAAGACTAGTAAGGATTCTGGTAACTTATTATAAACTTTTATGGATGTCATTTTTGTTCCCCAAGAGAAGGCAATTGTCCTACATTGAGGAGGTTCCAGTTTCAGACGATTTCGTTCGTTTAGACGATTGCTGACACCAGGTGGTCTTAGAGGGAATTTTTAAGGTTAACATCTGACCAATTTACACAACTCAATTATATGTAACTACGTTATAGTGTGTAACGTCAGTTTTGTAAAAGAATCCCTGCACGTAGCTCTGTTACTGCCAAGGTCATCCAAGATACGGACGCATCTCTTTTGTACGACGATTTTTTTTTAACGTCTACGCTGTTTCCCCAGATGGCGATTCCATAGCGGGCTCTAAATTGGAAGAAGACGAAGTATGCCTGTAGGGCAGCTTTTTTGTAGCTATTATGTAGAGCGATCTTAATGTGTAACAGAAGTTACTGAGTTTTTTCTCTAGAATCTCAATATGTTTTTACCAATTAAGGTTTTCGTCGGTATATATTCCAAGGAGCCTTGTATTTGGAACTGAGTCGATATTTTTTGGTCTAGTCTTAAGTTTAAGTCTAGGTTTAGTGTTGTAATTTCTAAAATGGATCAACTTTGTTTTGGTAGCATTTGTGTTAAGGTTTTAAACCAGGCCTTAAACCCGTTTACGATCATGGTGACTGATTCTGAAATAACATTCGAAAGGTTCTAATTTTGGTCTCTTTGGAATTAAAAAAAACGGATACGTCGTCAGCAAACATTACAACTTTGTCGTTTACGATTTTAGGTAGGTGGTTTACGTACAAGAGGAAAAGTATAGGGCCCAATATGCTACCCTGTGGCACTCCTCTGCCTATGTGTGATGTCTCAGATTCCATATTCAACATTGTTCTAGATTTATCCATGATAGGCGAAAGCACGCTTTGCTGTCTACTTTCCAGATATGATCTGAGCCATTTATTTGTAACTCCCCTGATTCCATACCTATCCATTATATCGAGTAAGATGTTGTGATTTACATGGTCGAAGGCCTTCGATAAATCTAATAAAACAGATATAACATTTTCCTTCCGATCCAAACATGCTGCCACAAAGTCACACATATCAAAAACTGCATCTGCTGTGGACACACCCTTCCAAAAACCAAATTGCTCTGGCGATAAGATTTTATTTATTGACAGAAAAACTAGGAGTCTGTGTCCCATTACCTTTTCAAATATTTTTGACAGTGTCAGAATGATAGATAGAGATATGGGCCGAAAGTTGTTATCGCCTTTTTTTTGGATCGGTCTAATTTGTGCCCTTTTGAGCCTTTGTGGAAAGACACTTAAGGACTTGTTTATGATAAATTGTAGTGGCTCTGCTATGGTTTCAGATATCAATTTTATTACACAGACTGGTATATGGTCATATCCGGAAGACATTTTGTTTTTAAGCGATCGGATTGTCTTTGTCAACTCATCCATAGTCAGTGGTCTGGCAAACATTGATTCACGCGTAGATTGTGCTAATTCACAGCTTTCAGCAACAACAGTAAAATGTAGGGGTGGGAAACTAACAGTATTCGTAAAGAAAGTATTGAATAGATCAGGCGCATCATAATCGGATTTAGTAGTGTTATCACCATCTGAGAATCTAGTGAAACCATTTATTTCCACCGATTTATTTCCTTTTACACTTTTGTTCACTAGTTGCCATGTAGTTTTGATTATGTCATTAGAGTTCAATATCTTTTTTTCATGATATATTATTTTTGCTAGTGATACTACCCTGTTTAATATATAGCCTATAATGATTTATCAGAGCTTCATCTATATTTTTTCGTCATAATATAGAATTCCCTTTTTGTTTCGCAGGACTTTTTGATTCCCTGGGAAACCCAAACAGTAACAGTTTTGTTGTCAACATTATTTTTGACGCGAATAAGGGGGCAATTGGCCTCAAAAGCACTTAAGAGGGCATCGTGAAAGCAGTTAAATGCTGCATCGCAGTTCGATTTTTTATATACACCCTCCCACTACTCGGTAGCCAGTTGGCCTTTTAAGTTTAGAAGGTTATTTTCTTTCATATTTCTGACCATGGTGAATTACACTGATTTTACTTTCATTGGAACACTAAAAGTAGCACATTGTAGCGTGTGATCAGACAAGCCGACTTCAATTACGTTTGCGTCATGCAGGGGCATATTTGATATATCAAATATGCCCCTGTGTTATCGTTATATGTTATCGATACACGTGCCACTGTGCTGCGTAATGCGAGTTGGTTCGTATATATGTCTTATGATATTAAAGGACTCCAATAGGCTAATTAATTCTTTAGATTCCGAATCATGAATCATTAAGTTGATGTTAAAGTCTCCACAGATTATAACCTGTCGCTCTTTGTGTCTTTGTGTTGTTTAGAATCGTGTCCATGTTTTCTACAAAATTATGGGTTCTGTCTTGTTTTGGTCTGTAGATGCATAGAACATGGGTACCGGCTAATTCAATACCACATACTTCAAGAATATATGGTATCGACATCTCCTGTATTTTTGAAAGGTCCTTATATACTAGGTTGTTCCTAACAAAAACAGCTGAACCCCCCTTAGAAGTCCTTTTTTTGCGGCAGTAGCTAGCCGCCAGTTTGAAACCAGAAATATTCACTATTTGTAGATCTTCTATTATTCTATGGTGTTCTGTGATGCAGAGTATCTGAATGATATTCAAGTCACTCACCCGCCTGCCCCTCCGTCCGCCAGCTGTACCCGCCCCACCGCCCCTCGCTCGCGCCCCGCGAGCCCGCGAAGGGGTCCGCCGGCGCGTTCCCGAACGCCGCGCTGTTGAACTGCGCCCAGGTGTCATCCGCTGCCGCCGCCGCCGCCGCCGCCTCCTCGCTGCACGGAGGGGCGGAGTCCCACGCTGCAACATGTGGGAGATGATCAGGTACATGAAGCACCATAACACTGCGCCTATGAACATGGGTACGGACTACACGCTGTCGTCTCTAGAACAAACTCCCAAGCGCCATTAGAATCAGTTTGTCACTTCCTACGACATATTTAGAAATCGTTTGAAAGAGCAATATCTTTCTCTTCTATGCTACGTATTAATATGTATTTATTTGTGTATATTTATGTATGTGTTACATATTTATATGTTATTATTTTTAGTATTATTTAGATATTGGTAAGTACATTATGAAAAAGATGACATGGTGCTTGACGGGTACGGGTGCCAGCCTCAGCCAGTTAGTGAGGGGATATTGATTAAAAACTTTCATCTCAAATCCATCAAATAGTCGATTATACCTTTTAAACAGTTGCGAATTGAATGATGATGACAGCTCTTCAATTACTTTAACTGAATGAATAATTTCTATTCATTCCGATTGTTTTGGTAACAGTGTTTAAAAAGTAGATTTTATGAAGTTTTATGTTATCTGTCATCATATAACTTCTAATATTGTATGAACTGTAGTTTATTATTATACCTGACGTTACCTGGCTTTAACCCCTCGCACCCCCAGCCACTTGGCGCCGACACAGCTCGTCCCCCAGGCACACTTAAGCCCGCGCGGCGCGCGACACTTGACTGACGTATCAAGTGATTATGTTGAAATGGTAACTCTTAGAACTATGAGAGTGCTAAATATGAGTAGCTAATGAAACCCTCTCTTAGTCAATGCAAAACTAATGTCACAGTGACCTTCCTTTATTATTGTACCGACATGAGAATCACAGACATCTATGAAAATGGTCCTTCTCGACAAATCTAGCAGACATGAGAAAAACATCAACAACATATACATGTTATTTGATACCTACGTAATCTAAATAACATTACCCTTTCAAAACAATAAAAACATTAGTTTGTTCTTATATAAACTGTTCAATATTTCAGCGTTTGAAATTTTCCAAAAATACGGAAATCGAAAAAGTGTTTTTTTTGAGGCACGTTTGGAATATTTTTTTCTATGAATGACCATAGACAATTGTATCGGATTATAGACTTTGTCTTATTGAGCGTCTGGAAAATCTTTAACAGTACCAACATGACAAAAATTGGCCAAAATATACCGGTTTAAAAAAGCGCGGGAGCGAGAGCGTCATATGACGCTTGGGGGACGGACGGTACTCGAGGCGAGCGTCATATGAGGCTTGGGGGATTGTAAGGTTAAGCCTAATATTGAGAGTAGCATACTTGACTTCCTTTCCGGTGCGACGAATTTAGCCCTAAACAGCTCACTTCCTGTTTAAAACTCCTAAAATGCATGTCATATCCGTTTGGAACCTCAGCAACATTGCGCGCGTAAAGTTTCAGAAATGGCGGCAATTGTAGCCAGCGTTATTGCGCGCGCTCAATTTTCAGGTCATTGGCGTTTTGGATTTCTTTCCGTGCGCACGCGTTTAACAAATTTGAAAATATTCCAAGTTACTTTTCGAAATATCCTTGGAATTTTGTTACGGTTATAGTGTTAATTGTTCAGTGTAACAGAAACAAAAAAAAAACCGTTTAATAAAAACCGCGGTAAATAGCCCCGCGTAGTGAATCATCGAGGATTGATCGCTACAGCAGTTCCACTTCCACGTCTCCGGAGAGGAGGAGCAGCCGGAGGAGAAGACATCGGGGGAGTAAGAAAGAATTCAAGGACAAGTAATCTGGAAAAATCGTCCCAAGATTCAGCTAGTAACATCTCGGCAATGCATGATCGTATGCTAAACCGATCGAGTGATGCAATGTTTAGTTACTCACACAATCTCGCAATAAGATATGTTTAATTCTGACATTGAATTTGATAGGAATATCAAAACTCCCTTTGATATAGGAGTGATATTTATAAGTAGCTATTTGTAACTACCCTCGAAAGTACAAACATTGCATTTATCCGAATCTCACGCCGAGAAAATCATAAGTAAATCCAATCCAATCAGGTTAGGTATTTGCCGTTCGCATGAGTTACAAACTTTTATTTTTCTGTGCTGGGGTTCATTGAACTCGAGTGCGCCGAGTCCTTCGATGGCAATCATACTTGGCGGGAACGTAGTGACCGCCCATGGTTATACCACATGGTTTGATCAAGCAGAAGGAGGCGAAAAAAGGGATATTTTTGACGGTCATGTCTTGGCTTGTTGAGCACCAAGCAGATTCCGGCTACAGGGATAAGGTATGTAATACAATCAACGAGAGGTCTTCCGAGGGGGAAAATAATAAAATCGATTCTTATCAATTGCGAACTATTGACGTTGGACGAGTGGATCTCTAATCAATCTATACTCAATGCATTCACGACCATCGCGTAATGGTAACTTCGTGCAAGATTTTGCCCTCGGTGGATAGTCCATAACTTATCCCAGTTTTACAGATTTTATGTCCGAGGAAGGAGAAACCTGGAGATTTTTCGTGAGTTTGCCATCCAGAGCAAGGCAAACAGAGAAGGTAAGCCCGCGCCCGCGCGCAGCGGTGTCGCGCCCCCGCCGCCCAGAGCCCGGCTAGCGCTCCGGGCCGCCAGCCTGCGCAAGGCTGGCGCGCGCGCGGAGTGGAATCAGGAGACAAACGACGTCACGGCGACTGCGTGCATTTTCGTGAGTTCGACCTCCTGCTACACTTAGCCCGCGCCCGCGCGCAGCGATGACGCGCCCCCGCCGCCCGGAGTCGGCTCCGGGCCGCCAGCCTGCGCAAGGCTGGTGCGTGCGCGGAGGGGAGGCAGGAGGCGAACGACGACGCGGCGACTACAAGCGGCAGCCACGTGTTGGTACCGCAGCCCAGTCTGAGCGCCATGAGTACACCAATCAGCGCGGCTTGGCTACAGAGAAATTGAAAATCCCGCGTGAAGTGACCTGTTGATCAATCTTCGATGGTAAGATACCGCTGATACAGTTTCTGCAACTTAGTCCACCTGCAAGGTTTAAAGCGACATTGACATGCAGTTATGTCAGCCGTTCGCGGTTATGCCGGTAGTGCCTGCGCGTAAGGGGACATCGCTACTAAACGCTCGTGTGAGTATGAAATGAATCAGTCTATGCGAGACTGTTCAATTAAACATCTTGCGCAAAGATGTAGATATCTGATGGCTGGTTGTCGTGCATTTCTAGTATCCCGGCGAAACTTGAGATCTAACTCAGTCTCTGCAACGTTTCCATCTGTGCAAGGTTCAAAGCGACATTTTCATACAGAAACATCGCCTGATGTTGGTAGATCGAGGCGGACAAAGTGGAGGCAAACAATTTTCCTACAGTTTTATTGTACCTAACGTTTTACTCATTTACGTGATATCTTAACCCTTTTTAAGCCAGTGACGAAGAAATATAAAATCAACACTATTTTATATTCCATTTATACTAATTACTTTATGTAACTTTCTTTACTTTGAAATCAATAATTTCCATTTTAGCGCTGCTGCTTTAAAGGGATTAAAAGGGAGTTCTAAACATTAGGTATGTGACTGGAGGACCGGCTATCTATATAATACAATACTCAAAGGGTAAAAGGGTAATCATAAATTACTCTTTTCAACCCGACTACTTTCATCAATCCGGCAGTATATGGTCGGCAATATGCCTACTTCACTGCTTCAGACAATTATCATTGTAGCAGTCACCTTTCAGATTCATTATCCAAAGATATAGTCTGCTAATATTATTCAGACAGTTATCCACCAGGATATTGTCGGAGCCATATAGAGAAGTTATCTACATTACTTCTCACAAATGACCTACGTGTCACTAGACCGCGCAGGTCTTCATAATTCACTAGGTAAGTGGCTGTAAGAATGCACTTTTTAGTATATTATCCAAAAGGAGCTGATGACAGTCCTCGAGTCTCTCAGAACATTAATATAAATTTGAGATTATATATACATCGTGATTTTTTCACATCTCCACTATTTATTTAGTTGTTTCTCAATAGTCGCTTTACTTCGACATATCCCAAGCGAAGAGCAAAGGCAGCTTTAACCAAGTCGACGAAATCGAGGTAACCTAATGTGTCTTGGATGTGGCCGGTGTGGCATACAGCCCACAAGTAGAGTTCCTTAATATTTCTACAGCTGTTCCGTAGAGTACCTACATAGTAAAGGAATAATAATTATAAAGTAGCAATGGAGTATTGAATATCGGACTGAGCATGATATACATTAGCATATTGAGCGTGGGCGCCATTGTGCCTCTGCCGCCCCGTATGGGAAAAGGCGTGACGCTATGTTATGTTAGGACACCAACCTGGTATTTCTACCAGTGAACTAGCATAATGACAGTTTTTCAAAACTTTTATAACCATTACACATTATTATTTTAATGAATGTTATGGCCATGCTGGATTATCCCAATGAAGTATGTATATTTGACTTTTATGGTCCAGTCCTAGGTAACATGGTTTCAGTTAATGTTGTCTACACAGCTGCGGGTAATAATGAAAACGCGTTCAGATACTTGTATTAGGTATCTGATCAATGATAATTGAATACGATGGATACTAAACTTCTTTATCACTGTAGGCATTTACAAATATGCTTATTACGCGTAAACTTGTCTTTTTCACTATGCTTGCCCACTGTAGAAGCATCTTCAGTTGAGTCAGATAGCCACACTAGCTCCTGTAATAGAATCAGCCACATCTAGCTATTCTTCTCAGAAGTGATACGAAAAGGTATTTAGATTAATTGAGTAACTTTATCATTAAAGTCAGATTACAGAGTTGTTCGCCAGTCTTTTGCAAAGACCAATCATATGTGGAAGTACATAATCAGTGGTAATGCATCCAGGAGGCGCACTCCCAATTCAAAATACAGCAATTGTAATTTGATTATACCTACTGCTAATCACTAATTTCATCAATGTTTTGTGTTTAAATCAGATTGGCCCTGTCTGTGCAAGATACAAATTATAATAACTAATTTTCACACGTATTCGATTCTCTAGCTCCGAGTTTCGTAGGTCAGGCGACCGACCTGATATCCTGGCCTCACAACTGCAGTCTTGGTAGTCGTCGAACAGAATGGCGAACTAGCAGCCAACCACCGAGCACCAATCTCGGTGAACTTGTACGTAAGTGATGACTAAAGGGAAAACCTACTGGAGGTAAAGCTTTGCATATTCTTAGATTCATATAGATCAGATGAGTCTTGATAGCCAGAAACTAACTAACCAAGTCTAACCTAGCCAGCCCGAAACTCGGCTGGCTTCAAAAGATGACTTCATCAGACCTTTCTTAAGTCTGTGTTTGTTTATATCTATTTGCCTTATTTTTAGTTGCATTTGCGCAGCCTATCTTTTCATCACGTACACGATGATGCATACACATTCAGTATCATAATTTATATAAGGTTTCCATTAATGAACTCCTAGTCATATCACATTGGCGTTTTTAACTCAGCAGTCGATACCAAACACTACTCAATATTAGGCTTAAAGCCAGGTAACGTCAGGTATAATATAGCAATTTTACCTGAAAATAAAATTGTTATTATACATACTTACCTGGCTTTAAGCCTAGGTAAATCGCTGCCTGCTGTGCACATTACTGTGCATTGCATGATCGTGAGACATTCTTAGACACGATCAGCTCTTTATTGAGTTGCCAATGACCTGAAAATTGAGCGCGCGCAATAACGCTGGCTACAATTGCCGCCATTTCTGAAACTTTACGCGCGCAATGTTGCTGAGGTTCCAAACGGATATGAGATGCATTTTAGGAGTTTTAAACAGGAAGTGAGCTGTTTATGGCTAAATTCGTCGCACCGGAAAGGAAGTCAAGTATGCTACTCTCAAAATTAGGCTTAAAGCCAGGTAAGTATGTATAATAACAATTTTATTTTCAGGTAAAATTGCTATATTTTCATGGACATATTTAATGTTGTGCACCTGTAATTTCTTTGTAGCTCTACATTCTAAATTTGAAGGAAGATATCTCTTGTTAGAGATAAGCTCGCCTAAGTACATGTGTTTTTATTTTTTATTTTGTATTTACTGTTTGTGTGCAATAAAGTTTATTGAATAAAGAACATTAAGAGGCCTCAATCCAACAAATGCCGACGAACCTCGCTGCGGCTTCCCACCACAAGCGGTCTGCTGGTCAATCTGCTCTGCGCCATCACTCATCGTCTTGATGAGATTGGCTCGTAAGGTCCCTGTGCCATTACGTAGGGGAGATGGAGTAAATACATCTTAGTATTTGTGCCGGACCTCACTTACTGCAGCAAACTTGTTCGCCGGTCTCAGGTGTGTCTTATGTACTTACGTCATTAATAACATGTACCAACGTAGTATAGAAGCTAGGATTTCATTGTAATCAAATAGACTTTAACCGAGCATGCAGCGACAACCCTATCTATTATTCCGTCTCCCGTGGGTAGCGCCCCTGTCGGGATGCATGCAAGTGTAGATGCACTAAGCACATTTGTAAATATCTACAGTAACTAAGAACGTTGAATTACTAATTATATAATACTAACTGATGCCCGCAACTTCATCTGCTTGTTCCTAGGAATTATCACTTACCGAGATAACGTTACCCTCCTTCTGGTGCAGTCGGATAAAAAGTATCCTAAATGTTAATCCGGCTCATAAACTATCTCTGTGCTGAATTCGTTTTAGCTAGATTGAGGCACAAACACACAAACATTCAAACATCTAAACATAGCCACTGTCACATTTACAATTAAGTTATATTATATAATTGTAACTTACGCGATTCTCGCGAGTCAAAGCCGACCGGCGGCAACTCTCCCGGGTCCTGCTCGTCCCACATGCTGCAACACACAAACCAAATTGAACAAATCAGTTACAGTGTTATTTATAAACATTCTATTTTTTATAAAACACTCCTAATATGGAGATAATAGTAGTTTATCTACACATGTATCATAAACCCTCTTTACTGCATACAAAAACGGCACGTTAAGATCAGCATAATGTTAAACTACTTGGTAAAAACTCATTTCTTATCTGAAAAATTGCACATTATGGTCATAATGTGTAATTTTTCTACATATTATGACATTCAAATTTCGAACGTCGACGCCCGCCTGCGTGCCGCTCCTAGTTTGTCTGTGAAGTTGGTACTGACATTCAAATTTCGAACACCGACGCCCGACTGCATGAAGTTGGTACTACAGAACAAGCTAAACAACTGCAGAGCCACAATGCCGGTCAAACATGCGGTTCCTGAACACATCAAAGACAGCTTATGATATGTGTGTAGATAAACTAGTGTATGTAACTGTACATAATTAGGCATTCAAACTCTCGAGTGATATTAATATGCCCACTCTCGATTGCTGTTCCTACAAGCAAATCTACATTAAGATCGCCACAAATAATTAACTTTTTTCTGTTATTACAAAGTTTAATGAGGGCTTCCTCCATAATTTTCTCAAATATTTCGAAATTGCCATGGCCTTTTTCATCCCTCGGTGGCCTGTAGACACAAACAATAATATGGCTATCTAACTCAACACAGGATACCTCTATTTGTCTTTCAACAGTAAGTGCAAGAATATCTTTCCGTTGTTTCACCTTACTATTATTCTTCACTAAGATTAAAGAACCACCTCTATCAGCAGTCTTTCTATTGTAACAACTGACAATTTTGTAATTATTTATGTTAAAAGACATCATATTTTCCTTCAACCAGTGTTTTGTAACACAAATAATATCAATGTCAGAATTTTTGAGAAACAATTCTAATACAAGTTCTTTGCCAGGTAGCCCCTGGATGTTTTGATGGGTAATATTTAACTGGGGCTTACATTTTGACATATTTAGTGGCTCTTGTATTGAACTAATTTAAATTACTTGGAACAGATTCCAATGTTGCATGCAAAGTATGATTAACAGCTGAATTCCCAATAGGGGTGCATGTCATATGGATAGATAGATCCCAATCATTGTACAATATCAAAGAATAATATAAAATAAATTATTATTTAAAAACAATATCGGTTAATTACAATTCAATTCAATAAGGTCATGTCAGTACAATTAAATGAATATAATTATTGATGTATATATATATATATATATATATATATAACAATAGATATCATTCGACCACTTCCCAATATGACGAACGACTTCCCAAATCGTCATCTTTTACTTATATTTAACCTTGTAACTCTTGGGCAGGCCCCATAGAAAAATTCAATAAAGAGAGAAAAGGTTGGTTAACCCCTTAACCTCTCGTGATGCCACTGTACCGTTACAGGGTTTGAATTTCATTAAAATGGCATGACTTTCTAAATCGCGATTCCTCATAACCAGGTCCAGGGCTCGAAAGGTTAAATAAAGTTGGTGTGTTCGCCCGAGCCCGAGAGTCACAGACGAAAAGCAGACGATACGAAGCGACGAAATGGGAAGTAGTCGACGGACCTATAAGGGTTGGAAAAGAATCGTGACAATTAATAGTAGTTTATGTGACTGTTACATAATGGAGGGCATTAATACTCGAGTGGGTTTATGAAACGAGCCGAAGGTGAGTTTCCTATTAATATCACTCGAGAGTTTTGATGCTTAATTATGTACAGTTACATACACTAGTTTATCTACACACATATCATAAGCTCTCTTTGATGTGTTCAGGAACCGCATGTTCGACCGGCATGGTGGTCGAACATGCGGTTCGATTTGATAATTATATAATTGATAATTCCTTTGCACTTGTTTAGCTTGTTCAGTAGTACCAACTTCACAAACAAAGTACGCAAGTACAAAGGGCGGCACGCAGGCGGGCGTCGGCGTTCGAAAATTGAATGTCATAATATGTAGAAAAATTACACATTATGGTCATGTGTAATTTTTCAGATAAGAAATTAGTTTTTACCAAGTAGTTTAACATTATGCTGATCGTAACGTGCGGTTTTTGTGCGCAGTAAAGAGGGCTTATGATAAGTGTGTAGATAAAGGAATTATCGAACTTAAAACAGTGTTTTAGTTAAAACTGACTCGTTGTACTTTTATAAACCACAAAAACATAAAAAGCTCATTAAGGTTTAAAGAGGATTTTGCTCAAACAGGTCTACAAACATAAATTAGTTATGTTTTATAGGTAAGACTGTCAGTGTTTTTAGGTATATCAGAGTATTATTAGTTGTGTACAACTGCACGGTACAGGAGGGCGACTTACTTGTCGTCGAACCGTTGGCTGGCGCGCTTCAGAAAGCTCTCCTTAGCGCTCTTGAACTGGAAATGGCAAAAGCAAGCAGATGAGATTATGTCATAATTAAGTTTGGGTCACAAGACGAGGCACGTTACGACCGATGTTGCAACGTGCACACACGACGTCGCGACGTGCTTCTGTTCAGTGGACCGTTATTGCAACATGCAATAACGGTCCACTGAACAGAATATAATATAATGTACAGCGATGAACTTGGAAAAAATATGGGTTTACAACTTAGTCAGCGCGTGGGCCAGGCAATATTAAATAACTGTATGCCTGGCGCCACATATTCACAAATATTAAACAAAGTGTTGTCATCGCAGTTTTTAGAACCAACCACCCTAATTATTTTAATTGGTAGAAGGGAAAATGTATCTAAAAAACTAATTACTAAATACTTTTCCAAATTAAATTCTTTACAAAATGTAGATAGAATAATCTTGTTTGCGTTTCCCTTCAGCCAATCTTTGTCACAACATGAAAATCATATAAGACATGATTATAATACATTTATACACACATTGACATGTCGTCATACTGAAAAATTTCATTTCATAGACACCAATATTTGTATTGGAAAATATTTTTATTTGACTAAGGATAGGTATTACCTATCTAGGTTTTATACAAAACAGATAGCACAGTCACTATCTTATTTTATTTTGAACTCAGTCAAGTTTTTGACTAATGAAACGCCTGCTTCTATTGAGCAGTGTAATAATAATGACATGTACTCCTTGGAATCTGTTCCAAGCTCTTTAAATTAACCCATAGGACAACAGAGAGTAACTCTGGCAGTAATATTAATATTTGTATAAATATACCTTCATCTTGCCCATTAAATCAAGTTACTAGTAATGAAAAATGTAAAAGTAAGAATATTTTAAACGTGGTTCATCAAAATATACAGGGCATGTTAAGTAAAGAACTGGAAATTGAGTTATTCATGAACTGTAATAATATTGATATTTTATGTATAACAGAGCACTTTTTAAAGAGTTATCAGTTCATGTTCAACTTTAATAACCACCACGTTGCTAGTTCGTTCAACAGAAAAACAGCTGATCGCGGTGGCTCCTTAATACTTGTAAATAATAGTTTTAAATATAAGGAACGAGTTGACATAGTGAGCCTGTCTGTTGAGCGTACCATGGAAATAGCCTGTATTGAACTTGAACAACTTATTGTAATGAGCGTATACAGACCACCAGATTCATCCTTTGATTTATTCGAAAAGAAAATGGATGAAGTGTTGATTAAAATCAGCGATAAAAACAAATTTTTTATAATTTGTGGTGATTTTAATGTTAATCTGTTAGAGGATAATAATATTTGTACTAGATTAAAATCTTTATTTTTATGTCACAACATGAACTATCTGTTTTTGGAGCCTACTAGAATTACTGCAACATCTGCTACCTGCATTGACAATATATTTACTAACATTACGCCCATTTTCAAATCGGTCATCAATAAATTAACCTCTGATCACTCTGGTCAGATAGGTATATTCAATATTAAAATAAAAAAGGACCAAAAAGAGGATATTACATGTGTGCCCGTTAGTGACACTCGGCTTGAACACTACAGGAAAAATATTTTAGATAAACTATGGGAAATACCATACAGTGACGATCCAAATTTGTTGTACAACTCAGTATTTAACCTTGTCAAAAATGAATATGATACGGTATTTAAATCAAAAACTATAAAAGTTAATAACAAAGCTTTGTTTAGTGATTGGGCGACAGTTGGAATTCATAGGAGCAGACGAAGATTATATGAACTCTATGAAGAGAAATCATATAACAAAAATACGGCCTTTCTAGATTATGTTCGTAGTTATTCAAAAATGTTTAAACGCGTTTGTGCCGTAGCTAAATCTAATTTCATTAAAAACAAAATTGAATCTAGTAGCAATGTAATGAAAACGACTTGGCAAATTATAAACAGAGACTGGAAAGGCCAAAGCTACACATAATAACTTCAAGCTTAAGATAGATAATCAATTGCTAAGTACAGACCTAGAAGTAGCAAAAGCTTTCGAAAATTTCTTTACGGACATTCCAGTTTCAACAACCAAGTCTTTAAATTCATCTCCCGCTGCTGCTGAATCTATACTTAAACAAAACTTTGAGGAATGTAAAACAGATTTTAAATTTAGGCACGTAAATAATGAAGACATTGTAAAAGCGTTTAAATCCCTGGAAATGAAAAAGACAGCTGACGCCCATGGTCTATCAGTAAAAATTATTAGTTCCATTGTAGATTGTATTGCACCTCACCTTTGTTGTATATTTAATCAATGTATAGATAATGGTGTGTTTCTTGACTTGATGAAACTAAGTAAAGTTATACCTTTATTCAAAGCTGGTAGTACATCAGACCCCACCAATTTTAGACCCATATCGATACTACCAACGCTTAGCAAAATATTTGAAAAACTCATACTTAATCAATTGCAAAGTCATTTTTATCTCAATAATTTAATTCATATTGCTCAGTTTGGTTTCACAAAGGGTCGTTCAACAGCCGATGCTGGTGTTGAACTAATCGACAATATTTTTGATGCCTGGGAAGACGCAATGGATGCAATAGGTGTCTTCTGCGATCTATCCAAGGCTTTTGATTGCGTCCATCATGACACTCTTGTCAGGAAGTTACGCCATTATGGTGTAAAAGATCAGGCACTTGGCCTTCTGGAGTCATATCTAACAGATAGGGTTCAGATGGTCGATGTTAATGGGAAAAGATCACCTGGGTCTTCAATAAGTATGGGCGTACCGCAAGGTTCAATTCTTGGTCCTTTCTTGTTTTTAGTATATATTAATGATTTACCTTACCTTGTTAAAGCAAAACATGGGTTAGTATTGTTTGCCGATGATACTTCTTTGATATTTAAAGTTAAAAGACAGCAATCAAATTATGACGAGGTAAACAATGCTATCTCTAGTATAGTGAACTGGTTTACTGTTAACAATTTATTACTTAATGAAAAGAAAACTAAATGTATTAAATTCGTGTTACCCAATGTGAACCCGGTAACTACAGACATATTTATAAAAGGACAGAGATTGGACCTTGTGCAGTCGACTGTCTTTTTGGGCATTACTTTAGACGCCAAACTACAATGGGATCCTCATATAAATAAATTGTCGAACAGACTGAGTTCGGCAGCGTTCGCAGTTAAAAAAATTAGAGCTCTTACCGACGTAGACACCGCTAGACTAGTCTACTTTAGTTACTTTCATAGTCTAATGACCTATGGTATTTTATTGTGGGGTCACGCTGCGAATGCTAATAGTATATTTATTCTGCAGAAACGGGCTGTTCGTGCAATTTATAGATTAGGGCCTAGAGTGTCACTGAGGGAAAAGTTTAAAGAAATCAATATTCTGACATTTGTGTCTCAATATATCTATGACAATCTTGTGTATGTAAAAAGAAATATAACTAATTTTCAGAAGTACAGTGATATACACAATTTTAATACTAGAAATAAAGACAAGTTGGTTGCTTATGTAAGCCGACTACATAAAATTAGTAATTCTTTTAAAGGCAATTGTATACGCTATTACAATAAGGTCCCTACTGATATTAAAAACTTACCTTTAGACAAGTTTAAAATAATAATAAAACAGAAATTGTATAAAAAAGGTTACTACAGGATATCTGATTACTTAGAGGACAGATGTCCATGGGAATAGATTGTTTGAGTAACAGGCTGTTTCGATATATAATTAGCATTCATTTTGTAATTTGACAATATTTTATTTAAAAAAGGAAACGCAAAAGATGCGACGACTGTGGAGTTTCTTCGGTGAGCTCTTCTCCACAGATTCCGCCATTGGGTTAGTGAACTCACCCAAAAAAATGTAATGACGGATCTAAGTGATGTAACAACATCCTATGGAAATAAATGATTTTTGATTTTGATTTTGATTTTTGCAAACACGACGTCGTGAAATATTTCTGTGAAGTAAACTGATGTTGCAACGTGCCACGACATCGTGACGTGTTTGTGTGTTGTAGACCGATGTTGCAACGTGCAAACACCACGTCGTAAAGTGTTCCTGTGCAGAGTGGGCCTTCAATTAGAAGGACGATTAGGGGCTAAGTTTGGAGGGGAGGAGTGATGGGGATATATTGGACATTGTAGTTTTCTGGTTCAACGTGGGCAAAGTTGTGCTTCTACAATCCCGCGTGGGAATAGAAGTCACGCTTTGTTATGTTATGTTACTGTAGTTTACCTCACTATAATCTTCAGCGTTGACGTCGTCTGCTAACTCGTCCATGCCAGCCGCCGCCTCCGCCGCCATGTCATTAAACTGTCCATGTAACAAACAACCATTTCACTATCACTTGCGGCTACAGAGCACAAACCTCTGCCTAAATACAGAGCAACTTAGATGGGATATAGGAGGAGGAGAACTTGTCAAAAGAAACACGGTGAGAAAATTCTTTGAGTCAGTCTAAATGTAAGTAGGCAGTTGTGCTTCCGTACCTTGTAGCACAGATACTATAATAGTATAGTCGGTAATGTAAGTAGGCAGTTGTGCTTCCGGAGTTTGTAGCACAGATACTATATTAGTATAGTCGGTAATGTATGTAGGCAGTCGTGCTTCCGGAGTTTGTAGCACAGATACTATATTAGTATAGTCGGTAATGTAAGTAGGCAGTCGTGCTTCCGGAGTTTGTAGCACAGATACTATATTAGTATAGTCGGTAATGTATGTAGGCAGTCGTGCTTCCGGAGTTTGTAGCACAGATACTATATTAGTATAGTCGGTAATGTAAGTAGGCAGTTGTGCTTCCGAAATTTGTAGCACAGATACTATATTAGTATAGTCGGTAATGTAAGTAGGCAGTCGTGCTTCCGGAGTTTGTAGCACAGATACTATATTAGTATAGTCGGTAATGTATGTAGGCAGTCGTGCTTCCGGAGTTTGTAGCACAGATACTATATTAGTATAGTCGGTAATTTAAGTAGGCAGTGGTGCTTCCGGAGTTTGTACCACAGATACTATATTAGTATAGTCGTTAATGTAAGTCGGCAGTGGTGCTTCCGGAGTTTGTAGCACAGATACTATATTAGTATAGTCGGTATGTAAGCAGGCAGTTGTGCTTCCGGAGTTTGTAGCACAGTTACTATATTAGTATAGTCGGTAATGTAAGTAGGCAGTTGTGCTTCCGGAGTTTGTAGCACAGATACTATATTAGTATAGTCGGTAATGTAAGTAGGCAGTGGTGCTTCCGGAGTTTGTAGCACAGATACTACATTAGTAGTCGTTAATGTAAGTAGGCAGTGGTGCTTCCGGAGTTTGTAGCACAGATACTATATTAGTATAGTCGTTAATGTAAGTAAGCAGTTGTGCGTCCGCAGTTTGTAGCACAGATACTATAATAGTATAGTCGGTAATGTAAGTAGGCAGTTGTGCTTCCGCAGTTTGTAGCACAGATACTATAATAGTATAGTCGGTAATGTAAGTAGGCAGTTGTGCTTCCGCAGTTTGTAGCACAGATACTATAATAGTATAGTCGGTAATGTAAGTAGGCAGTTGTGCTTCCGGAGTTTGTAGCACAGATACTATAATAATGTAGTCGTTAATGGTTAGTTATGACAGAGAAACTTGCCACGGGAGGGAGAACCGTTTCATAATGCTGAACACAGATGAGGGATCTTTAAGTGGCCCTGTACTTAAGAAAAATTATGGTACTGTGTCAACTTACGTCATAGTTGGCTTCAAGGCTCTCGGCCATATTGTCAACCTGGAATATAACGCACGCGAGTCAGTCAAAAACCAATTTAGAAAAGATACTGTAGAACAATATAAACAGCACATAGGTGAATATCGTACCTCAAATAAAATATCATCTGATGGATAGAATCCGCCCTGAAAACGAAAAATACAAAATCAAAACAATATTTGTAGCAAATCAATTGTAAGGGCTCCTTTAGTGTCATGCGGATTTCATCAAACATACGCATATATGAACAGACTCAGACATTGCTTAGGGCCCCACACTAGGATACCCTGTGTAGTGGTAACCATCACGCACGCGGGTTTGATCCCGCGTGGGGGTGCTGTCTGGGCTGATCCCGCGTGCGTGATAAAATACGCACGACACGACAAGAGACCTAAGTGCGCTTCCAGTGTCGTGCGTATTTGTCATGCGGGACGCGGGACGCCATACTGTTATCACCGGGGCGGGGTCAGTCCCACAGTAAATACCGAGTGCGAAATTAAACCCGCATGACACTGAAAAGGCCGTAATGCAAGATTCGTACTGCATCTCCCGTGCGACAGGCGAGCGAGTGAGCGAGACAGTAGAGTGTAGGTGGTAGTGGAGGGGTGCGGGAGGGTGAATAATCGTGACGTCTGTATGGTCGGTATGGGTGGCAGTAGGGACAGCCGTGTTCGCGTTTACCAGCGGGGTGTCGTGCTGCGCGCACACCGCCAGCAGACTAGTGTCGAGGAAAGCCGAGAAGCGCGCCAGCAGCGACGGCGGCAGCTCCAGCGGCGCGGCAGGCAGCATCTGCTGCTGCATACGCTCCAGCATCAACGATCGCTCTTCTATCGGCGCGGCTGGCAGCTGCTGCTGCAGGCACCTGAGCAGCAGGATCACGTGGCCCATGTGCCCGGAGCGAGGCACGCCGCTGCTTCTGTGGAGGCGACAATTTGGTCAAAGAGACTTTTGTTAATCTCGAGTTAAGCAAAATAGAAGTTGTATTAAAGCAGTTGTTTCTTTATATTAACTTGTACGTCATGATACTTTTAGATATGGTATTATTGATGAAACACTATCCTAATCCGTTATTCCATCAATAAATCAATATTTAATCTAAATATTGATATATTGCACCTCGTAATTTATTCATATGGTGTCGACATTTATTAATTGGTTTTGGAATCTAATACCAAGCCATAAGGTTGACAATATGTGGCTAATTTGCAAGATCAATTTCCAATAATCAAGTTAATCGTAATATTATCAAAAATATATTATGTGTGTTTCTCTGTTAATCCTGTATAGATCGGTGGAGACACTTTTTAGGGTTCCGTACCCAAAGGGTGCCAAACGGGGCTCTATTAGTGAGCCTCCGCTGTCCGTCTGTCGATTTCGATAATCGATATCAGGTTTACTCACAGAAATGTATAGAGTAGACAACGCAAACACGGATAAATGTATGAGAACCAAGCGTGTCATTGTTTTACTACATACTGTGACGTCATGATCCCATTATATTGATGGGCTGCCTTGAAATTAAATCAAAACGTGAATCCGATTCAAAGGCGCGCTACCAAATCTATTCAAAGGTACCGCGCCGACATACTTTCTGTAGGTCTCTGTCAGTAAGTAAGCTGCTAGATCGCTTCGTGCTTGTGTGAATCGCGCAACAGTTCAGTATTTATCCAATGAGTGTTGAAGTAAGTATTTACCTTTTATTAATGTGAAAATCCGTTCAGCCTCCTTATTCAGAAACTCAAATCGACCGAAAACAGTAGAAATGTGAAATTTCCCATAAACTAAAGGTGTAGTGTATGTACATATTACATGCTTGTTCAGTCTTGTTGTAGATTGACAGACAACGCACAACCAGAACCTAATCGATTATGTATATCGGTTTAGTAAAATGTAATACTGTTCACACTGTACTTTGCACAAGCGTCACACTTACTACTCCTCTAAAAGTATACTGAAGCTGAAATTGTAACTTCCCCTCTCAGGGAACCCAGCCATATAAACCTGCCTCTCCTCTCTGTTCCAGGTTTCGGGTTGAGCCCCTCGTACCACAAAATAAATAGGTACAGAAATCAATCTACATACAAGCGCGCTCGAGCAACGCAACGTAGATACTGCTCACGGACACGATATCTCAGAGCAGTTCAAACCAGTGCGAGCGTGAGTGCCATCCGCTTGACACGCGCGTCTGTTAATGCAAACAATGCAACAATGGAGCAACGGAAATAAAATATTATAACTGTTCAGTGGACGGTTGTTTAAATTCAACATTAAACTATGAATTGGCGTTTTTTAAGCTAGCGTTTTTTAGGTTTCGGAAAATAGCTATCTGCCTGTATTTCGATGGTTCGTTTTAACGTTATATGTATAGACCAGTTAGGTAGGTAGGTAAGGTCCCCGAATAATATATATTATATAATAATATATCTAAGATCGATTTAAATAAATAACAGTTGCCTATTTTTCAAACAGTAAAATAAAATAAGTATTAACAAAATTTCTGTTAGGTGAATTTACGCCACCTTACTTACGTAAGTTGAAAGATATTTTTTTGTTTGTGTAGATATTGTGTTCTTTTTCGTGTCATTTGATAGGTGTAGGTCTAAAACGGACAGAGCAATAGAAATTTTGTAACTCGGGTAGTCCGTTTAGAAGTTATCAGGGATTTTCGATAGTGAAAATTGACAAACGTAAAATTGTGTAGGTACACTCGGCGTCAAAAAAATCGCACCTTTCCTAAAATTCGTGTCAAGCGATTCTAACTCCTAAGATCCTTCCTGTACCCTATCATTATTAGTATCATTTGAAAGCTAATGAAATCCCCTATTTGAAAACGGTAGGAAATTGGCCACCAACCCCATAAAAAAAGAAAATTCTGGGTAAATGTGAAACAATGTGTATTCTGATCAAAATTACAAAGAAAAGGTGTCCCTTTTACTGTTGTACAAAAATTAAAAATCAACAATAAAAATCCTTAAAAGTTAGTCTTAAAACCTAGTGTTGCCTCCTCTAGCCCTCCGAGCAGCTTCCAAGCGGTCAGTCATGGACCTGATGAGCGTCACGACGTGTTCCTGGGGAATGTTGTCCCACTCCTCGATGACGGCATCTCGAAGCTCATCGAGAGTGGCAGGAGCTGGATCATGGGCCCGAACTCGCCGTTTCAGCTCGTCCCAGAGGTGCTCGATAGGATTGAGGTCGGGGCTTCTTGCTGGCCAGTCCATAACCTTGATGCCAACTCGACGTAGGTAGTCCTTGACAATAAAGGCTGTGTGGCACCGGGCGTTGTCGTGCATGAACTCGAAGTTGGCGCCGACAAAACCAGCATATGGGACCACATGCTCCTCCAAAATCTCGGTGATGTACCGGTGAGCAGTCAAAGACCCCTGGCCGCGACCACCTCCAGCTCTGGAGACGCACACGAGGTCTGTCTTGCCGTCGATAGAGATGCCGCCCCAGAACATGCAGGATCCTCCTCCATAGCCGACGGTTTCCACGGTGCAGGCCGGTGTGAAACGCTCACCTGGTCGCCTGTAGACTCTCTTACGCCTGTCGTTGGTGTACAGGCACACTCGGGTTTCGTCGGAGAACAGGACATTCCTCCACTGGTCGAATGTCCACGGCAAGTGCGTTTCGGAAAATCGCTTCCTGGTCGTCCGGTGGATGGCAGTCAATTGGGGGCCTGTGGCAGCTCTCTGGGGCAGCAAATTCTTCTCTCGCAGCCTTCTTCTGATAGTGGAGACGCTGACTGCTGTCCTTCGAGTAGCTCGAAGCTGATGCTGCAGCTCCACAGCGTTGGAGAAGCGGTTCCGCAAAGACGTCGACACAATGTAGCGATCATCTCTGACGGTAGTGCAGCGACGTCTCCCGGAACCATGTTTCCTGATGTAACCTCCAGTCTCTTGGAACCGTCGGTATACCCGTTGCACTCGAAATCGGCTGATGTTCAGTTGCCGAGCAACTTCAACCTGCCGTAGTCCGGTTTGCAGTAGGGACACCACTTGAGCTGCTTCTTCTGCCGTGGTATCCATTTTCACTGGGTTTTTTCTTGTCGGAGCTCTTCAGGTGTGACCTCTGTGACGTCTGGATAGCAAATGACCCATAATTGATTATTACCCCCCATTTTATACGCGTCCAGGGTGGTTCAATTAGTGAGCCTCCAAACGCGTACATCGCCTCTTTTTAATCAAAGTGCTGGCGATTTCTGGTTTTTGATTTTCCCTAAACAAATGTTTTTTTTTTGAAAGCTTATTAATTGAGCTTTTAAATGATACTAATAATGATAGGGTAAAGGAAGGATCTTAGGAGTTATAATCGCTTTACATGAATTTTAGGAAAGGTGCGATTTTTTTGACGCCGAGTGTATTTTTCTGATCTGTAAACCTTTTGTATTGTAATAGTAGTGTAACGTTTTCATTATTCTCGTTTCATTCTTCATAATAAATCATACAACTAGATAGAAGCGCCAGTACCACGATAGTTTTTCATGCATAAGCCGTAGTTGAGAACCCTAGAGCGATAGCCGAGCGTAGCTATGAAAAGTGAAGTACATACATGTGGTTGACTTCTGTACCTATTTATTTTGTGCTCGTACGCCAGACAACGGCCGAACGAATAGCGTGTCTATGTACAACCTTGGTGTATAGGTATTGTGGTAGTCGCCTACATACCTAAAGTAAAGGGTATCGGATATTTCAGTATCCTTGTGTACTGTGCGGACCTCACTTACTGCAGCAATAACAGTTCGGCAGTCACAGGTATGCGGAAATATCTCATCTCGTTCCATAGTCTTATGTACGTCATTCATAACATGTACCAACCTAATATTGGTCCTTACATATGAAATTGGCGTTTTGCATGGGAGGAACATAAAGTCGTTTTTTATTAAATATAATATATTTATTTAATCAAAGTATGTACCATTGCTATCTATACACTTTTGCCATCTAATAGGTAGTTCTTCGATCCCTTTACTAAAAAAAACATTCGGACGGGAATCAATAAAATCTTTTAAGGCGGTTTGGACTGTCCCATCGGAGATGAATTTTTTCCCTTTCAAGAAGTTATCCAAATTTCGAAAAAATGGTAATCTGTTGGAGCAAGGTCCGGAGAGTACGGTGGATGTCTTAGACATTCCAATTGAAGCTCCTCTAATATGGTAGCCATCTGTTGTGTGGTCTAGCGTTATCATGAAGCAGCAGTGGCCTAGAGCGATTGACCAGCTTCGGTTGTTTAGCAGCTAGCTTTTCCATCATGATTTGCAGTTGCTGACAAGACATCTGCCGTAATCGTTTGGCCAGATTTAAGAAAGCTGTAGTAAACGACACCAACACTAGTCCACCAAACGCTCACAAGTAACTTTTTTGGAGTCAATTTTCGCTTGGGGCATGGTTTGGCTAGTTCGGCAGGGTTCAGCCATTGCGATGAGCGCTTCCGATTATCGTACAGGATCCACTTTTCATCACAGGTAATGATTCGATTTAAAATCCTTTCATTATAGTGCCGGGTGAGTAATGCAACACAGCAGTCAACGCGCGTTGATTTGCTTCACTCAGTTCGTGAGGTACCCACCTTTCAAGCTTTTTCACCTTGCCAATTTGCTTCAAGTGGATTAAAACAGTTTTATCACTAACACCGCAGCCTGCAGCTAACTCGGACGTGGTTTGCGATGGATCCGCTTCCACAATAGCCTTCAATTCTTCATTATCAACTTTGGTCTCCGGCCGTTCTGCACGTCGAAATTTCCAGAACGAAAACGTTGGAACCAAAATCGCACTGTGTTTTCTTTTGCGGTACCGTCGCCATACACATCATTAATCCTTCGAGCCGTTTCTGCAGCACTGGTGCCACGGTAGAACTCATACTCGTAAATAACGCGATATTTCAAGTTTTCCATTTTGTAAGCTGAGTGACGCAAGAAAAAAAAAACAATTGAGGAAAAAACAAATGAATTATAATTTTAGAAACACAAATACATGAGTAAATAGCTGTATAAATTTGAATTTGGAATTCCTAACCATAGAGGAGATATTTTGAGATTAAAGTGGCCAGTACGGCGAAACGCTAATTTCATATGTAAGGACCTAATATAAAGCTAAGATTGCATTCTAATCTAATAGAAATTAACATTGCATGTAGTGACAAGTCTTTTATTGTCTCCCGTTGGTTGCCACTATGTAGGCAAAGTGGTGACCCCGACAGTGAACATCGAGCAACCTTCGGTTAAAATCTTCGTCGCAATGAAGAAATAAGGTGGATTCGTTGCCGAGATATCGGTGAAATAATTCCTGCACTTTGTCGCATATCCCAGGCCTACGATGCAGCAGTGGAAAATAAGCAGCACACCAGCAACCTCATAACCTCAACTGTAGACCGCAGGTCAATGACTGTTGAAAGCGATTTATGAAGACAAACCACCACATAAGATCCAGATTAGGTCCATAGCCAAGAAGAAACAAGAGTAGAGAACACGCCAAACCTAACAGCAAGGCTATGTTCCAACGTCCAAGAGCAGCCAAAAGTTCCACAGCAAGAAGCAACCATCATCATCATCATCCATCACATCGAGCACCTCGCCATGACAGAAAAAAGTGACTAGCAGATGGAGAGGCCTATCCATGAACGCTGGCCTTTCTCCGCAGTTGATCAGGAGATCGACATTCAGAATACAACAAAAGAAATGATTTATTGCAAGTAGGCACGTAGGTAGCAACAACACTACATCCTTGCCACATGACCAGTCACCGAAGATCGACTCTCAGAGAAGAACAACTATGTCATCGCTGAGGAACAGGATATCGTACCGATATATAATGCACAACTACAAGCGAACAGTCAACAGTCAACAGTCAACAGTCAACACCGATGACGGCTACATACATTCCTGACCTTGCACGCAAGAAACGTGAGGCAAATGGGCTGACATTGTCTACGAAGCATAATATGCAACTGCCGAACTCGCAAAAATGAAGATTGAGCTCGCGGTATCTATATCGAATTGGTATCACGTCTTATAGATTTTTTGTTACGTTTTGTATTCTGTATTTTGGAGTCAAATGTTTTTTTGTTTTGTAAAGCGACGACATTTGGCACGCGGTCAACGAGAGAGATGCCTAACATGGAACGCTCCATAGGAGGATGAGGATAGGCAAGACACACAAGACATTGACAGAGCATGAAGTGATAAGCCTTTTATTCCGTCTCCCGTAAGTTGCCACGCTCCCGGCAAATATACGAAGGACATTAGTGAAAAGTTCGCGTTTAAGTTATTTTCTATTCCATAGTTTAATATAGAATGTAAAACCTTCTTGAGTCTAAAGTAACCCTTAGGATTATTCGAGCTCGAGATTGCATCGAGACCTCTAATTAAGTGATCCTTTGAAAAGAGACAAATACTCACTTGTTGTTTTCATTCTCCTCGAAGACGTCCATTAGCCTATTTAGAAGATCGCATTCTATTAGTAACTGTGAACAAAAAACAGCGTGTTTATTCACAAATATAGCTAGTCTCTCTTTGTGGTTTTTAATTCTGTGACACGCTTCCATCGGTGCGTCCCGTGTAAAACAACGCTCAATCATGGGTGCACGATAGTCTATTATCGATCGATTATAAGCCGCAACCATACTCAAAGGTTTTATCCAAGGAAAATATTATACCTACTAATAATACACGTCCTTAGCGTACTGCGTGCGGTAGACCATTGTATAATGTACGTACATGTTTGGCGTACTGCATGCGGTAGACCATTGTATAATGTACGTACATGTTTGGCGTACTGCATGCGGTAGACCGGGTTGGAGAGTGCCAGCTTGACGAGAGTGTAAACTTGCGCGTGCAGGAAATTGTTTTCGTGATACTCGAGGAACATGTCGATCAGCACGCCGGGGGTTCCTGAAACAAAGGTTTTTATCTAAACGGTACTGTAACTCAATTCGGACCGCGGTCTTGAGCTGTCAACAACGGCTCCGTAATATAATTATCTTAAAATTAAATTAGACGCTTTTATCAGTGTTTTAGGTGAATAATCTGTGACAAATATCAATTGGATAACCAAGTACATAAAGTTTTAGTGTTTTGACTCCAGTGAATATTGAAACTAGATGAAAAAACTGTGTAACTAAAAACTTGAGTGATTAGCTTTGATTAAACCAAAATAGTCCCTGCCCTATAGTGTGACAACAATTAATCATACTAAGTAACAAAATCCTGCGATTACTGACAATAGCCAGTGCCTAATAAGCTGTGTTGTTTCATTTATAACCTCAAAAGTCGTTACCAATTCAAAGGACTGTGTCACTGCTACTCGATACTAGAGGGCGCTGATGACTAATGACAAGCAATAATCAAGATTTCAACTACTGGAAATCCATCTAACTATTGCCCGATAGAGTGAGCTACGTGTGAATAAAGCTGACAATATGAAGTTATGCAAAGTGTGCTTGGGAAAGCTATTTGATATGGAACTACTTCAATGCGACTCATGTAAGTGCATTTTTCACCATAATTGTGTAAACATAACAAAAGCAAAGTACATGGCCGACTACGTCACCCAAAAAAATGTCTACACTTGTGATGAGTGCAGTGAGACACCGGAGAACTCAAACGATTCTAGGACATCTACACAGGAACATTGCTATGTCACACAAAGAAGAGTTGGTCGTAACATGGGGTGCGAAGAGTCTACCTTAAACTTATCCTACATCAGTCTACCGACTACATTGGCCCATAATATTAGCCAGGACTTAGAAATTATGAAATGCGAAAATGAGAGATTAAAACTCGAAATGGAGGCAGCGCATGCTGAAATTGAAAAATTAAGCTCTGCCAATTCTTCACTACATAGAGAGAACAAGGAGCACCTGAGAAAAATTCAGGTACTCAAATCCGTAGGTTTAGATGCTATGCACATGGGAAACACATCATCACCCATAAAACTTGTATCCCCCAAGTACCGCCGCATACGTAGCGATTCCTTAAAACCCGGCATCCCCAGTACTTCACAGCGGGATCTCACGAATAATGTCATACATCACATAGACGCAAACACAATACTGGCACCCAAAACTGTCCCAATTGTACACAACAAAAGTGCTAGTAAAGAGTTATTGGACTCCACTTGCCACTTGGGGCCAAAGCCAACATTCCACCAAATTACTATGGACATAGAGAAACATGCAACCCTCCAAACAAAAGCCAGCTACACTACAAAGTTAAACATAATGTGGTTATTCGACAACCGGACTCTACAATGGTAAACACAAATCAAGTTCGAATATACGCGGATGAGAGAGGAAGAGGATTAAGATACAATCTTCAGAATTTATTGGGAGCGGGTTACAGAGTCACATCGACGATCAAACCGCACGCACCTATGGCCGAGATTCTGAGTTCGTGCCAATCTGACTGTAAGGAGTTTACGGACCGGCACTTTATAATAATTTTGGCGGGTTCAAATGATTCTGACGTTCTGTGCCTAAAATCTACCCTGTATTGCTGTTTAGGTGCCCTTAAACATTCCAGCATAGTATTGTGCACTGTTGGTTTATCTAGATTTTTGAATGAACACATGTTAAATCAATACCTACAACACGTAAGCTCGCGTTTCTCACATGTGGAGCTCTTGGATATCTATGATGACGAAAATAAGCTTTTTAATAAAGTGTTTGGATGTAGATGCCTACACAAAGAAATTATGTGTCTCCATTATAAAAATAAATTTAAATGGTACCGTACTAACTCTAAATGCGAGACTAGCAAGGGAGGAACGAAATTTCAGCATTTGAATGTTAAAGATGTTAAAAATCGAGAGACGCAAACTTTCTTTGGAAATAAAACAACTCTTAAAAATTTGATAACTGTAGGGACTCAGACAGAATGCACATACAGAACTTGTAATCAAGAAACGCAGACAGAGGAAAATATGTTTTTTCGTCAATAGGGTAAACTGTGTATCTCTTCTCTATCAAAATCTTTGTGGTGTAACAAAGAAAAAAGATGAAATTGAACTGTTCCTTCATGAGCTTAATGTTAAACTTAAATTTTACTGCATTTGCGAACATTTTCTAAATGAAGACAATGTACTGCTTTTTAGGGTACCCGAAGGGTTCCAAACGGGACCCTATTACTAAGACTTCGCTGTCCGTCCGTCCGTCCGTCTGTCACCAGGCTGTATCTCAAGAAACTAGCTAGCTAGAGAGTTGAAATTTTCACAGATTATGTATTTCTGTTGCCGCTATAACAACAAATACTAAAAACAGGATAAAATAAATATTTAAGGGGGCTCCCATACAACAATACCACATACAAACTTATGGATGCACCTGGTTACGTACATGGAGTGTGAAAGTAACCGCACCGATAACTTTGTAAACAATATTTTGCTGTGTAAAATCCAAACTATTCACTCCACACCATCGCTTCCATTGAACGGTGGTACGGAACCCTTCGTGCGCGATTTAGACTCGCACTTGACCGGTTTTTTAATCTTGCAGACTACAATATAGTATCATACAATACGAGAACTAATAAAAAACGAGGTGGTTCACTTATATTGGCGCAAAAGGACAGAAAGGTAGAAGAATAAAGGTAGAGAAAAAAGATGAAATTGAACTGTTCCTTCATGAGCTTAATGTCAAACCTAAATTTTACTGCATTTGCGAACATTTTCTAAATAAAGACAATATACTGCTTTTTAATCTTGCAGACTACAGTATAGTATCATACAATACGAGAACTAATAAAAAACGAGGTGGTTCACTTATATTGGCGCAAAAGGACAGAAAGGTAGAAGAACTAGGAAATTGTTGTAAAATATACAAGATTAATAGTTTTGAAATTTGTGGAGTTAGGGACATTGATACGGACATTAATATTTTATGTATCTATAGAGCCCCGGACAGCAAAAAGACCAAAACTTTCGATTCTTTCATGATCAGCTTAGAAACTTTACTAGGAACACACACTTTTTATTTAATAAAAAGTGTGTGATAGTTGGTGATTTTAATGTAGATTTTCTGTCAAATAGCATACAAAAAAATGAACTTCAGACATTGTTATCATGTTACAATTTTAGATACTTGGTTAATACTACCACTTTCAGCCGAAATGGTTCTCAGTTGTGCATCGATAATATTTTTACCAATACCCAGATAGATGATTTGGGGATGGTTGACGTACATTTCAACGGACTAGGAGATAGTCATGCGCTATTACAATGCCAGATAGTTACTAAAAAAAAATATTTTTTTAATAAGTTTTTAATTTTTATTTATTCTGAGAATAGGTACTTAGCCTAGGTTATTCTCACTCTTCCCACCAATATTAAGTTTAGTTTATTTTATTTATTACACTTGCCACCTGGACAAATTAATATTTTAAATCATATTATATCTTCTGGGCCCCAGACTGAAAACCAGAGTCACAGGATTTCCTGTGACATTATGCTGAGTCTGAACCCTTTTGCTGTCGCAGCATGTGCACATGGCAGCGAAACCCCTCACAAATGTTTATGGGTACTAATAGTGGGTAGTTTTATTGCTGAATTTTATTTTATTTTTAAATAGTACCTACTTCATTCCATGTAATACTTTTATATTCTTGTGTTTGTGCTGATACTGATGAAATGCCTATTCTATTCTATTCTATTCTATTCTAAAACTGCAGAAAAGAGGGAGGAAGTATTTTTTAGACATCGACGAAGTTTTTCTAGAAAAAATAAAGCAGTTTTTCGTAAGCAATTAGAGACTATAGACTGGCATGGTATAGGAATAAATACATTTTTATCCAAGCTGACCCAACTCTTCAAGGATAGTTTTAAAAAAGTTAAACGGAAAGTGAATGTAAAAAAAGTGAATAAAATTGATTGGGTAACTAAGGGAATACGGAATTCAAGTTCAATGAAACGCGTTTTCACTAATTTAAATCCACAATCTGACATTTCAATAATTACTTACAAGACAACGTATTTAAGAATTTATCGCAGGGTTATTCGCAATGTGAAGAAAATGACGATGGCAAAAGAATTAGCTTTTGCTAACAACAGTAGCAAGGCAATCTGGAGGATTATCAATAGGCATAGGAATAAAAGTGACAAAAAATCAGATAATATAATTCTAAAGTGTGACAATAAAATAATAACTGATTCAAAAGACATCGCTGATGTATTTTCAGATCATTTCAATTTGGGAGACGGGCTTGTCCTACAGGACAAAAATATGCTTTGTCACAATTAAAAGAAAATTGACGACCCGAATGGCCGAGTCGGCAGTGACCCTGCCTACGAAACCAAGGGTCCCCGGTTCGAGTCCCGGTGGGGGCAAATATTTGTTTGATGATAACGGATACTTGTACCCTAGTCATGGTTGTTTATCTATTATAATTTTTATCTATATAAGTATGTGTATCGTTGTCTAGCACCCAAGATACAGGGAATCCTAGTTTGGGGCTAGATCAATGTGTGTAAATAGTGTCCAAGGTATTATTATTATTAAAATGTAAAGATGGTGGAAAACGACATGGACTGTAGAGCGTTTTTTCGTTATCTCAATACGAAAGCTGGTGCTCTCCATGGAAAATAAGAAATCTTCGGGATGGGATGAAATACCAATAAGCATATTTAAGGACAATATAGATTTACTAGGGCTGCCCCTCACATATCTGTTCATGAATGTGTAAAAAACGAGATGTTTCCGGAACAACTTAAGTTAGCAAAAGTAATACCTGTTTTCAAAAAGGGGTCCAAGACATAAGCCAAAATGTATAGACCAATATCCCTTCTTCCAACACTCTCAAAAATATTTGAAAAACTACTGCAAAATAGGCTTTGTATGCATTTTTCGTTCAACAGAGTAATAAACAATAGACAATTCGGTTACAAAAGGGTGTCGGTAATTCAGATGCAGTTGAAACCCTGATCGATGATACAGTGAGATAACTTTCAGAAAAAAAGAAGGTTGCGGCACTCTTACTTGATACTGTTGATCACCACATTATGTTAGGAAAACTAGAACACTATGGTGTCCGGAAAGGGTTGTTAAGATTAATGGAAAGCTACTTAACAAATAGGAACCAATATGTAGAAATAAAATATAACGAAGAAGGAATAGAAAAGATGGCAAGATCTAAAGTCAGCACGATAACGCGTGGGGTGCCACAAGGGTCTATATTGGGGCCTACTCTTTTCACAATCTTCACCAATGATCTGATTGGCTACATCAAAGACAAAGTCCCTGACATACATTTAGTGCTATTTGCTGATGACACTAATGCAGTAATTAGTTCTGACAACCTAAGTGATCTCAATAAAAAAGTACAGGACACCTTGTCAGCTTTTCATACATGTTTGTCTCCAACAATCTTATATTAAACACAAATAAAACTAATGTGATGTTGTTCAAAGCTACAACATGAAATAACGATATACTACAGGTTTCTATTAATAGAACAAGTATTACACAAGTTGATGAGGTTACATTTTTAGGTGTTAGACTTGACTCGTGCTTAAATTGGAAACCTGAACTAAAAGCGATAGAGAGTAGCATAAGCTCAGCCTGCTATGCACTTAGAAATTTAAGGGAGGAAGTAGCACAGGAACATCTCCTAACGGTTTACTATGCCCTAGTAGAGTCCAGACTACGCTATAGCATAAAATTTTGGGGTAACAGCTACAAGTACAACCTTACAAAAGCGTTTGTCTCGCAAAAAAGGGCAATAAGCACTATCGTCAGAATTCCACCGTGGACATCTTGTAAGGACCATTTCGCTAGGCTGGGTGTTTTAACCGTTCCTTTTTTATACATATACGTATTGTTGGCCGATTTTTACAAGCAGCTTGATAGGCTGGAAACTTCAGATGAGAAGGTACGAAGGCTAAATACGAGGCGCAAAAATGTCCGCATCAATACTGTGACCCCCTCTTTGAAGGTTGTGGAATATAGTGCTCGCTACCAAGCTGTTAGATTTTTCAATGCTTTACCTCTGAGTTTGAAGATGATCTGCAAGTATTTAAAACAGATCTAAAACAATATTTACTTAAGAAATGTCTGTATATATTAGATGACTTTTTCCTTCATTAATGTCTTATTTTAAGTTTATTTTTAGTGTTTCATTGTTGACATATCTATTCCAATATTTTTAAATGTAGACATGACATTATTAATTTGATTTTATTTGTTGACATTGTAATTTTATATAGTGAATTTTGTATTTTATTTTTTTATCTTTATTTTTATGATTGTTGTATCTTTAATTTAAACCGGTCAAACATGCGGTTCCTGAACACATCAAAGAGAGCTTATGATATGTGTGTAGATAAACTAGTGTATGTAACTGTACATAAATAGGCATTAAAACTCTCGAGTGATATTATTATGAAACTCGCCTTCGGCTCGTTTCATAAACCCACCCTCGAGTATTAATCCCCTCCATTATGTAGCAGTAACATAAACTACTATTGTCTTCGATCGCAGGTTTTTTAATGGCAAATTTTATCAACATCTTCTTGTTATAATCGGACATAATCTAATACGCATATTTTTTCTGGCGTATTTATTTCTAGTTGCAAAATTCCTTAATAAAATTTGTATACGGGAATATAACTCCTTGCTTTTACTATATATTATCTTTTTTTACTGAAAGCAAATTAAATAAATAACCATTAATCACTCCTTATTTTTAATTTATTAAAACAGTGGTGTTTGAAGAAATGTGAGATAGACGATATAATGACAAGCCTGCCATGTTGTCGTGAAGCGTCAAATCGTTTTATTCAAACATCAAGCATATGTCTAGCAGATAAGTAACCGAACGAGCGAAGCGTCCAGTTTCGAGAAAGGCCAAAGATGCTTTTCGTCCGTCTGTCTGTTCTCGCCTACAGGTCGCATTTTCCAACCGAATTTGACAAAAATTGGCACACAAGTTCCTTGATTTAAATACAAATTTAGTCGATCGCAATTTTGAATGGGGAGAAAAGGGGGAAGTTTTTCGACGAATTTCAATCAAATTTAAGACGCACACTGAGGACTTCATTCTGTACAAGATGTTGCGAAAAAAAAGGGCGGCGTGGAGGGAAGGAAAAGGGGGAAATTTTCTATATATGTACGATTTCAATTTTTGAAATTGAAGTGAGGTCTACTGTACTCACAGAACCACCAGTTAAGTTTAAGACAAGTTAGTGGACAGTCATAAGGGCTTGAAGATTTGAAGTATCACTTTTTATTTTATACTTACCAAATTTACTTGACTACAGGAGAGTCCTCACTAAGAGCATTCGCGTGTAATGAGCATTTGGCGTCGAATATTCGAGTGGCGTGGACGTTGAGCCGAGCGTTATTATTATAGTTGCTAGCCGGCGATTGCTTGTTTACGAATGCTCGCGAAATAATGCTCTCAGGGGGACGCTCCTAAGGCTCATTCTCACAGAGGTTCACCTTGCAACGGCCGCCGCATCGGCTGCCCGATGGGTCTTTACACTACTCTTGCCATCGCAGCGGCGCGGCGACAGGTCGGGCGACCGTTGCTTTCTGTGGGGGATGTTCCGGCGGCCAATGCGTTGGCTACGGCTAACAGAGGCCTAGCATGTTACAATACATTGAATACATCGTTTCCGCTACTATATAAAAGTCGGACCAAGAAATTTAATATGCTGAAAATGCGAATGCTGAAAGTCACTGCACGGGAAAACGATTCTGCGGAAGTTGTCTAACAAATCCCAGAAATAATGTACATAAGCGTCTGTGCATAAACATACATAGCGTCATACCTTTTCCCGTACGAGGTGGTAGAGGCAGCGACAGTTGTGACCACGTGTTACCAGTTATTAATTATTCCATTTCGTGAGACCTTAGTTTTGGAGGCTGGCTCATCACTGTTCTCTGGGAGACAGTACCTGGGAACCAAGCTCTGCTCGGTGGTTGTTTGGTGCATTCGGTCGCGCCGACAACCAATCATCAGAGTGCACATCACTCATCATATCGTTGGGCCATGTGACCGATATAAAAGCGTGCTTGCTTGTTCAAGTAAAGAGGATGGAGGAGGATGTAAATATTTGGATTCGACCTCATTTGTACAAAACTTTTTGGTCAGGCATCTCCCTCCGGCGCGCTATGTACTGTCACGTGATGTTGGGGCAGGAATCTCACGGGAATCGAAGATATGGTTTTTTGATTGTCATTGGAATTTCTACCTTATTTCTATTACAATAAAGTAAAGTAACACCTATCTCGCGAAAACATGGAATGAAGTTTGAACTTTTTAACAACTCATCTCCCATGCCTGTGCGCGATGTATCGCTATTTTGAACCTTATACCATGGTAATAAAATTCAAAACCTATTACGGAAAAAGCATTTATAAATACCATGAGAAGTGAGTGGAATGAAGATGCTTTTTAATTGTCATTGAAATTTCTGTTTTATTTTCATTTTATAGTAGTTTATGTGACTGCTGCATAATGGAGGGCATTAAAACTCGAGAGTGGGTTTATGAAACGAGCCGAAGGCGAGTTACATAATAATATCACTCGAGAGTTTTAATGCCTAATTATGTACAGTTACATACACTAGTTTATCTACACACATATCATAAGCTCTCTTTGATGTGTTCAGGAACCGCATGTTTGACCGGCATTGTGGTTCTGCAATTGTTTAGTTTGTTCTTTAGTACCAACTTCACGCAGGCGGGCGTCGGCGTTCGAAATTTGAATGTCAGTACCAACTTCACAGACAAACTAGGGACGGCACGCGGGTGGGCGTCGGCGTTCGAAATTTGAATGTCATTATATGTAGAAAAACTACACATAATGATCATAATGTGTAATTTTCCAGATACGAAAGGAGTTTTTACCAAGTAGTTTAACATAATTCTGATCGTAACGTGCGGTTTTTGAACGCAGTAAAGATGGTTTATGATACGTGTGTAGATAAATTAAGTTAAATAACCGATCCCCTAAATTTCTAAAACGATATACCTACTTTTCTAGAAATCTGACTTCAAAAACAACTTTTTTGCAATTTCTCGCAAAGTATATCATATTAGAAATTCATAATTAATTACAGACATGAGTTATAATAAATTACACTATCGATGGACATCGGCTTCATCTCTGGCCGCAGATATAAATATATTTTTTAAAACGGTAAACCATAAGCCAGTCCCCATACAACAATTTAAGAACCCTTTTCAGATTTCAGCCAGAGGGCAGAGGGGTAACAAATAGTGTACCCAGCGTGATCATCGTGGTGGGTACGTCCTGCACCTCGCTAGCCGCCAGCTCAGCCAGCAGCATCGCCACCTGCGGCCGCGCTGGCTGACATGGGGGTAACAAGTAGTAAGCTAGCGTGATCATCGTGGAGGGCACGACACATTTCGAAACATTCTTCACCAATGTACCCTTACTCACGACAGAGCGTCTAAATCCATCTCCATGTGAAGCAGTAACTTTGTTAAAAAACAACACTAGCGTCAGTAATGTGTATTTTAAATTTCATCATGTATATCCCCAGGACAATGTCAAAACGTTTTAACTACTTAACTTAAAAAATATCGAGGACCTGTGGGGTATATCAGTTCATTGGTTCAGTAATTCTAATTCTATGTCAACTACAAGAGAAAAGTAGAGAACAAGGTCGCCAGTTGTATCTATGCTTTGTTGACCTGTAAAAAGCATTTGACAGTGTGCCACGAGAAGCCCTCTGGTTGGTGCTAGAAAAGATTGGATGCACGGAAAAGTTTGTAAGACTTCTCAGACTCCTACACGACGACATGCAATGCTGCGTCGCCGTAGACGGTGAACAGTAGACGTCTTCCCCGTTACCTGTGGAGTGAAGCAAGGGTGTGTCCTAGCACCCACACTGTTCGCCTTATACTTTGCAATGGTAGTCAAGTAGGTCTTACAGACAGTTTCCGAAGGAGTCCGCATCCGCTTTCGCACAGACGGTGGTCTTTTTAATTTAGCTAGACTTAAGGCATGTACTAAAGTCTCGTACGCGTTGATAACAGGGATTATGTATGCTGATGACCTATGCTTTCTAGCAGAAACCCCAGATGGCCTGCAAGAGCTTATGTCCGCGTTTCACCAATCTTGCTGAAAATTCGACCTAAAGATTAGTGTCAAAAAGACAGAAGTCAAGTCCCTGGACACCCATTGTCAAGAGACACAGTCGATAAAGATTGGTGAGGATATGCTCTTCTAACAGGTGGACAAATTTCGTTATCTGGGGAACACTATTACATCCAAGTGTGACCTTGATGCCGAGATCAACAGCAGGATAGGTGCTGCAGCTGCGGCATTTGGAAAGCTGTGTTCCAAGGTCTTCTGCTCACATGACCTTAAGCTGGCTACCAAAATATCAGTATACATGGCAATTGTGCTGCCAAATCTCCTATACTCCTCTGAATCGTGGTGTGTGTATCGCCGCCACATACGCACTCTGGATCGTTACCACCTCAAATGCCTTCGATCCATTATGAAAATCAAATGGTCCGACCGTGTGCGTAATACCGAAGTTCTGCGACGAGCCAATGTTGGTGGCATTGAAGCCTACTTAATGCGTCGGCAGCTTCGATGGTGCGGTCACGTATCACGTATGAAAGAGGAGAGAGTGGCGAAGCGCATCTTTTATTCTGAACTGGAGGAGTGCAAGCGAAAACATGGCGGGCAGCTTCTCCGTTACAAAGATGTTCAGAAGCGACACATGAGAAGATGCAACATAGAGCCCTCTCAATGGGAAGGTTTGGCAGCACAACAGCCAGAATGGCGCAGGATTGTGAAGAGGCAAGTACGCGAGTTCGAGGATCAGCGTAAAGCTGACCTTAATATGAAACGCGACCTGTTCAAAGCCCGTCCACCTGCTGCCATTACCTACAACTACGCGGGTGGCGTACTTACGTGCCCCCAATGCGCAAGGAGTTTCGCTGCGAAAATCGGCTACATAAGCCATGTTCGTGCGCTCGCGCGCGAAACCGACTAGGAGTAGAAGTGGTCGCCATGACCGAAATCGGTCGGAATCATCATCATCATCAGTAATTCTAGTTATTGCCCCCACACTTAGCTTATATATTCAATAAATGTGTTGGCGATGGAGATTTCCCAGACCTCATGAAAAACAATAAACTGATACCTCTGTTCAAGTCGGGAGATAAGGGTGATCCTTCAAATTTCAAACCAATATCTGTTCTTCCAGCACTACGTAAAATATTTGAAAAGATTATGCTCAATCAAATGCTCTCACACTTCAACCGTACAAAACAACTCCAAGCAAAACAATACGGTTTCACTAGGGGTAAATCGACTACGGATGCAGGTATTTCCCTTATATCTCATATTTATTCTGCATGGGAGGCCGCACAGGATGCTAATGGAGTTTTTTGCGATATGTGGAAGGCATTTGATAGTGTTGATCATGACACGCTATTAATGAAATTAAATCATTACGGAGTTAGAAATACAGCGTTGGATCTAGTAAGATCATATTTAAGCAAAAGAATTCAAAAGACAGAAGTCAATGGCGTTAAATCTGCTGGATGGGGTGTAAAAATTAGCGTTCCACAAAGTTCCATATTAGGCCCTTTCTTAATACTGGTATATATTAACGAACTGCCTTTCATGGTGGAGAAATTGACTGACATAGTGTTGTTTGCTGATGATACTTCACTGGTCTTCAAAATTGAAGGACAAAAACAAGATTTTGATGATGTTATTGCTGGTAAAATCAAGTATATCAAATTCTTACTTCCAAATGTAAGGCAAGTTGAGACCAGTTTAGTGTTAGACAGCAACACGTTAGAATTAGTAACTGATACGCTGGTAGGAACATCAGACAAAACACAGATGTGGCTACACCTAGGCTTGTATATTTTAGTTACTTTCATAGTGTATGTCCTATGATATCTTGTTGTGGGGGAAAGCAGCGGATATTCAAACTATTTTTATTTTACAGAAAAGATTTATAATTTAAAACGAAGAGTGTCCTTAAGAGAGCTTTTTAAAGAAATTGACATACTAACTGTAGCTAGTGAATTTATTTTCGAAACTATAATGTATGTACGCAAGAACCTTACAACATTTTCCAAACCTAGCGATAGCTGTAATGTTAACCTAAGAAATAATCACAGACTAGTTGCACCCAGGCATAGACTCGCGAGGATTAACAACTCTTTCAAGGGTCAGTGCATTCTCTACTACAATAAGATACCTCTGGAGATCTTGAAATTGCCATTTGAGCAATTTAAAAAGCATGTTAAAGCGACTTTTTCGAAAAAGGGATATCACAATGTTCAAGCTTACTTAAATGATGGGACTGAATGGGGTTAATCTAGCTCAACACAGTCCTTGATGTTAGTAATTATGTAATGATTTATTCCTGCTTATTAACTATAATAATTAATATTGTAATATTTGTATTAGTTAAGCATCACAATTTTTAATAGAGATCTAAAAATCAATCTGTGGGTGTTCCTACACCCTTCTCCTCCCACAGTGGTCCAAACGTCTCTACGTAAGAGGCAAAAAATTACGTTACCTAAGTATATCTACGGTAATAAATAAATTTTACTTTTTTTGACGTCCTGCACCTCGCTAGCCGCCAGCTATGCCAGCAGCTTCGCCAACTGCGGCTGCGCCGTCTGGCATGGGGAGTAACAAGTAGTTACCTAGCGTGATCATCGTGGTGGGCACGTCCTGCACCTCGCTAGCCGCCAGCTCAGCCAGCAGCGTCGCCACCTGCAGTCGCGCCGCTCCCACCGCGCGCCGGGGGGGTGAGGGTGCGGTGGGGGCCGCAGGGGCGGGGGGGACCTCGGAGGAAGGGGGCGGAATAGAGGGGTATGTGGGCTCCTGTAAATGAAGTTGCTGAATTAATTAAGAGATTGGACTTCATATTTAGATGATAGGTTGTCTACATTGTCAATAAATAAATGAATAAATAAATAAGAAGTAAAAGAAATAATTAATTATATCATGTCATTATTGAAATAATGGATGATGGAAGAATGAGAGAAAAAATACATTTAAGAATGTATGAGTGATGAAATAATGATTATTTAATGACTTTATAATTAAATTACGAAATGGTGTTCACTCACAGGCGGCGCGAAATGATAGGGCTCCGGTGGCTGCAGCAGCGCCTGATGCAGCAGCGGCAAGTGCGGCGCGATGGCGAGTTCCACCGCGGTGCGCGCGCATTCCGCACCGCCCGCTCTGCACACAAACATTTAAGTTGAGTTACACGTGGGGGGATCGACGAGTATTGCAGCTGGCTCTATAGAATAAACGAGACATCCAATATATTTTCTGAAAGTGGGCGATACAAGGACCACCTGAGGGCGGCAGATAATCCAGGGGGTGAAAAGAGATGATGAAACGTGACATTTCATTCATTAAAAATAAAGGCGAAATGTGCGATAAAAAGTTCATCAAAACGACTTGTGTGTGTGTGCGTGTTTGTGTGTGTCTGTGCACCTCCAACGCATGCTCGTGTCTCAGTGCGCGCATCATGGGAAAGTCGTGCAGCAGCGCATACTCGCGCGAATTGAGTTGAGTGTGGCGGAGGAATTCATAGAAATAATTTATTTAAAAGGACAGAGTTCTTCCGTGCGAGTGGTTTATTAAGCCAAGATTACCTTAGATCTAAAATACAATTATATCTATCCTAAAATAATGATGCGTTGGCAAAATGACGTATGTCCTACATTTAGGCTGTTGACTTGAGGTGCAGACGAATGATAATTGGTAGGGGTTGCTCTACCTTAACACCTCCCCCCTTATCATGATAGAATAGAGTAGAATGGTCCATACACATATGTTTTACACAATATATTCGATATCACTAAAGTCCACATTTCGCAGACTGAGTTGTTTGTCTTCTTGCCTGATGACGTGACGTATTTCTAGTATCTGCACGAACGGTAGTTGAAAGACTGATCGTTGAAGCATTTGTCGGTATGTTTATGACGTCTCTTATTCTTAAGTTTTATAGTGCTGACTGGGCCATATCAGGAATGTACCTTGTATAGTATGATTGCATACTTCATCTTCACGTTGTTCAATGATGATTTATCCGGTTTCGGAGTATACAGGGCAACAGATTCCAACTATCCTCTGGATTTTCTGCTATAGCACTATGCAGGTTTCAGTAGGGAACTGCGCCAGGGCGTCTCGTGAACTCAGGAACTTGTTGTCCTCGACTTCGTCACCCAGGTTCGCTGAGTGCCTGTATTTCAACCTGTTCACCATTAGGTAGGGGAGTTCGGGCATAATAGGAATGGTTTTTTGGTTTATGGGATAATATATAGGAATTGGGATTATTTTATAACATATATACGTGTTGGGTTCTATTAACGGAACTTCTAATAAAAATAAAAATAAACTATTAATGTATGATTTTAATAGTAGTTTATGTGACTGATACTTAATGGAGGGCATTAAAACTCGAGAGTGAGTTTATGAAACTCGAGTTTCGTAATAATATCACTCGAGAGTTTTAATGAGTAAGTAATTATGTAAATACCCTAGTTTATCTACACACATATCATAAGCTCTCTTTGATGTGTTCAGAAACCGCATGTTCGACCGGCATTGTGGCATTGATCATTGCTCAGCACTTGTTTAGCTTGTTCAGTAGTACCAACTTCACAAACAAACTAGGGGCGGCACGCAAGCGGGGCAGTCGGCGTTCGAAATTTGAATATCATAGTATATAATGATGCTGCTCGTAACGTGCGGTTTTTGGACGCAGTAAAGAGGGTTTAAGATACGTGTATAGATAAAATAAATTACGTTTAATTTAACTAAAGAACAATGGGTAACTTTTACGGGTAGTAGGCCCAGATTGTAGCAAATCCAGTATCTTGATGATATGATTGTTAATTGAAAAAGTAGCATAGTCAAGGAAAAATAAATAAAGCTTTCTGTTGTTTCATAATCGGTATATCCTTTACGGAGAGTGTATCCCTACCACGTCTGGACTATTAGTTGTTTCGGTTTGCAATTAGTTGCCTCATTAAGATGGGGATCCCTTCGTGCATTTAGATATTATTTACATATTACATTTACATATTATAAATTGAGTTTGCCATTGCCCCGACATCTGAATCTGAAATCTCTAAGATCTCCAAGTTGTCACTTTCAGAATCTGATAGATCTATCACATGTATTTTTACACTTTCAGAATCTGAAATCTCCATGAGTTCTACCAGTGGTCTATGCTTTCGAACAGTCACATTTCTTTCCAACTCTTCCATAATCGCTTTGACACGATTCTCATGCATCTACTAGAATGCGGTTTAAATCGTCTTCCAATGCGTTAATCCTGACTCGATAAAGGGCGTCGGCATTAATGTTTTGTTGTCCTTTGTTGTACTTAATCTCAATAGCATACTCCTCTAACCGGAAGCGGCAGCGTGTGAACTTGCTATTTGGTTCGGTCGGTGTAAATGACAAAGTTTTTCCCTTAGAGGTACGGCCTGAAAAGTTTTACGGCCCACACTACAACCAAATTCTTTTTCAATAGTGCTGTACCTACTCTCTGTATCGCTCAAGGTCCTATTAGCAAATATTAGAGGTTTGTCCGAATCTACAGTCCCCTGGCATATAACAGCCCCGATAGCAAAGTTGGATGCATCAAATTGTAAAAGAGATGCGTTTGTTACTAACTCGTCGTCCAAGACAATCATTATCCCTTTTAAGGGTTCCGTACCCGAAGAGTGCCAAACGGGCTATTACTAAGCCTCCGCTGTCCGTCTGTCTGTCCGTGCGTCCGCCCGTCACTAGGCTCTATCGGATCAACCGAAATAGGTAGAGCTGAAATTTTCACAGAATGTGCATTTCTGTTGCCGCAACAGCAACAAATAATGAACTACACGCAATTTTTTTAAATTAATTGGGTTCCCCATACAAGCGACTGTTTTTTTTTAAATCCCTGCCCCTGCAAATCAAATCAAATCATTTATTACAAGTAGGCAAAAGAATGCACTTTTACAAGTCAAATGCGAAATACCTCATAACATCATGCTTCAATATCACCATAAATTTCGCTGCTCTTGAAGTTCCGGGTTGGATTCCCAGAGAACACATATATTTTTTTCTTTTTCTTTTGGTTTTATTATTTAGGATTTAGTGTTATTTTTTTTCTTTTTTTTTGGTTTTATCACGTTTTGGTTTCATCACGATGGTACGGAACCCATCGTGTGCGAGTCCGACCCGCACTTGACTGATTTTTAAATAACCTATCAACCCTAAAATGCTTTTAATTTCTGTAGCTATTTGGGGAATTCGGTACTTAAGAACTGCTTCTATCTTGTCGTTATTTGGCTTGAGGCCTTCGCTGGTGATTGTGTGTCGTAAATATAGGACAGAAAAGATCCTAATAAAGTGGGATTTATGTAACTGAATGTTCACGTATGTTTTAAAAACCTTTTTGAAAAAAATATGACGTCATCAAGGTAGATTAAGCAATGTAATCCTAGCAACCCTTATAACACGTTGTCCATTGCTCGCTGGAAGATTGCAGGTGCTGTTTTAAGCCCAAATGGCATTATATTTAATTCATAATGCCTAAATGTCGTTAACCACCATTCTCCACTTTTGTTCCCCTGATTCATCCAACTTTTTGGGTACCAAGTGGTCTGGGGCGCTCGAAGTCGGGTGTGACTCTTGCACAATATTATCGCGTAGCATTTTCCTTACTTATTTTTTAATTTCTTGTGTCTCGACTGGGGGTAGTATGTGAGCTTTTAAATGAAAAAAATATGTCTTTATACTCCCTACGTGTTTGTTCTATCATCATTCTTTCTTCCTCATTCATATTGTCTAACCTGAGAACGACGAATTCAGGCTTGCTGATTGCTGAAACAACTCTACCTTGAAAGGCGATGTAACCGTTATCGTCCGATTTAACTCTGTGATTTTTTGGATAACAGAGGTCTCTCAGCTATTTGTGTAAGTCACAAGGGCAGCTGGCTTGCGGATCCCTTCGCAAAATTGAGTGAAGACTAAAATAGCTTCACTGCTCAGTAAATTCACAGATTATTTAACTCTCATCTCGCATCGAGGAGGTAGGTTATACGTCTCTCGTGGGAGGTGAGTAAATGATTTGTATTTTAAAAGAGTCCGTAAACAAAGTTTGGGATTTAATGTCGATCTTGGAATTAAGTTGTTCTTATTAGACCAGCGTACCGTTCGTCAACCGAATAAATATTAAACTTATGTTTTTGACTGTAATTAAAAATCCTGGGCAAGTCAATGTAAGCTACCTCACTGTACTTGGTTGACGCGTGAGTACTAATAGCTTCGAACGGTTATTTTTTGTATAGAACTGCGTAATAGTCGTTCGCGACCTTTGTACCGAATTTGTGCCCGATGATCGAGTGCTGCCCGGATCCTTCCTAAAAACAGCATTCAGTTTTAAAATGCGAATGTGAGGCAAGTTCAAAAGCTTATTGCAATTAATTTTTAATACATTCCCTATGACGGAGGCTTGCATGTGAAAATTGTCTACAGGCTCACAGTACGAGAGAGTTACACGGTTGAAAATCACTTTCTGTGTAATTAACACGCCTTGAACTAGCAGTTCGCATCGTAACATCTGTGTTTGACCCCGATGCTGTGGCACATGAAATTGCATCGGAGTTAACCCCAAGGCGCTGACGCTGAGCTTACACCGGTGTTGGTACTGACCTATTTAAACGCGGTAAATGATTAAATTTATGATCATTAAATCTATCATTAGACTGCTGTTGTCTATAATTTCTAGATTGGAATTGTTTTGCGTGTTATGCGCACTGCTGTGCAAAGAATTAAACGCATTATTAGGTGCATGTGCACTTGGTACCCGATGTGAATTGTCGTAGCTTGGTGGTTTATATTGGGCAGATCGATTCGGCAGATTATTGGGTCCATTCCTGTTGGGACTGAGTCGTGGACCGTCCTTCGCATGGTATATGGTGTGGAAGTTTTGTTTTTCCAATATAATTTTTAAAGCATCCCCCAGGGTAGTAATAGTTTGCGACCGCACCAGCCTAACTAAGTAATCTGGCAAATTTAATAGAAAAACATTCAGCACCATATTATCATAAATGTGGTGTAACTTCGCATCATTGATTCACTTCTCAAATGTTGGATTCCATGTAAATATCACAATAACTTTCATTTCTATTTCGTTTTAATGCCTCAAATTCTATTGGCAGACATTATTCGCACGTTGGATCACCGAATTTTCGGCTCAATAGTTGTTTTAACTCATCCCATGTATCAATTATTTGCCGCTCCCTGACTCGTTAAGCTGCGGCTCGCCTCAAGGCCTCTTGGGTTGAGCCGGACTACCAAACTTAGCAGATATTGTCGGGACACGGGTGCTTCAGGAAGAGACTGCATGATATGACGTTATGCCCGATGAGTGTATGTGAGTGCGGCAAAGAAGATGAAGATATGCATCATGCTCTTTGGGAATGTCCACTATACGACGACGAACGGAAGAAAATGTTAGACGGAATCACTCGAGCGGATGAAGGACCAGTCTACTACGAGGACCTCGTCTCGTCAAAGGCGAACTTCCAACGGCTACACCAGTTTGCGCACGCGTGGCATAAAAAGAGATGTGGCTGGGAATTTGGTTGAAACCTTAAATGACGTGCGGAATCGGCACCGAGCTCACACCGTTTGTGAGTGTCACATCACCAGAAGGGTGCGAGGCTGCTATCTTTTCCCCCGCGCCCCTGAATGGGGAGAGGCGGGAAGAGGACAGGCGGAGGGCACAGAAGGCCGGTGCAGCCATGTGGGGGACGCACAGAAATAGCTGCGGGTTACAAGAGCTCCATGCAAATCTAACTCGTTGGCTTGCTCCCCCGCGTTTGCCTCATTATGACATGAAGTCGGAATGAGGTTGGGTGGAGGTGGGATATGTCCTGACTCGTTAAGCTGCATCCCGCTAGTAGTTATAATATGAAATAAGTATTCGTTTTGCAAATTTTCCCCCTAGGAAAGTGTTTAGAATGTATTCGCATTTCTTAAAAAGAACTGGTAATAATGTAGTGTCCCCATCAAATACTGGAATGATCTTCACCATTTACAGGGGTACTCTCACAATGTAATCTATCTCGCACGATGAAAAAAAAAACTATCAAAAACTAAAAATATAAATATGAGACTAACTGAATCGTATCTTAAGAAAATTTGGATTCTGAAATAACTGCCAACTACACGATTTTATTATGGCGTTTTTTATTCCCTAACAACACGTATAGATATTATGAAAGAAAGGTATTACGGAAAGAGAAGGAATGGTGAAAAGGTGTACTCACAATTCCGTCGCTCCCATGTCCTTGCGGAATATTGCTTGTTTGCCGAAGTTGTCCTCTGGTCCTAGTCCCCTCCTGGTCCTGGTTCGTTGTTTGGTTCTGGTCTTGTTCCCATGACGTCGTTGTTTGGCCCCTCAGGAACTTAGTTCGCCTCCGTACGGTGTAGGACGTGCTCTTGTATAATGATGACGGAGATGATTAAAAGAATAATATTCGGTAATTTTAGAAATGTATCAAACTTGATGGGTAATGGGGACAAGTAACAGTAACGGGAGGACGGACTTGACCACCGCTGGACTCGAAGCTGTCGCCCATGGTTGGCTGCGTCGGCGACAACGACGACATGCTAGTGCTGCCCGCTAATAGCGATAACTCCCAGTATGGTGTAACCCTGAGCATAATGATGTATATCGTGATAGGAGAAACTTGTTTTTAGTGCATCACTACCCTTCAAATCCTTGATCTTCTCATCAATTCTTTCCAGAACCTCTTGGCGCTTCTCGTGATCTGATTCATTCGACGAGAGGATATCGTTCTTGGGAATAGAGATATAGAGACATGGTTCATCGGTGCTCTCCGTGCTATGCAATCAGGAGCGGATATATATACCACATATAAAACCGCTCCTGATTTCATAGCAATTTGCTCTTGTCTGTACGCTTACGCACAAATTTTACTTGTTTTTATCAAGCAGGCATAACCTAGGCTAAAGATTCCTGCTTGAGTCAGCTGCAGTGCGGTAACATGATCCTCGCACATGACAGGCAGCTGAAAATGGTTGCAACAACAGTAGAAATACCTGTTCATTATCCATTTGTCCGTGTATACCTTGGTGAATTTATTGCATCTTGCTGATTCATCCAATTCGAAAAAACTCTGGTCACCTTTAAATTGGTAAATAGGTTGGCGTAGGTAAAAGATTTGCCTGGCGCTGTCTTGATTGGAGCATGACTCCAGTACTTCCGTCAACGGTAAATAAGGAACCTTTGTTATTATTACTTTACGGCTATTATTTCTGTTATTCGTATCATATTTCCGCTCTGCATAAGTATAAGAATAATTTTGAATAATTCGAAAGGTTCTTTCGCAACAAGCGGGATGCGTAATTCAAAAATAATTTACTGCTGCATAATTCTTGCTTTAATCTTGATAAATCTTGCTGAAATCTAGCTGAAGATTGTCTATTGGTAGCGATAGAGCACTTGAAGCTTGACTTGATATTATGCTCAACTCGCTTTGTAATTGCTTTGGGGTGAGCAAATGCATATTAAACTTGCCATGATATACGTGTGTTAGCGTGCCCAGTAAATATCCTTGTGTGCTCTTTCAATTGTGAGCCAAGTTACTTGCTACCATGGAATTGAAGTCTGTGACCGATTGTAAGGTCTGAAATTCGGTATTCATTCATATTCTTTATTGCACAGAAATCTTAATAGTAAGGTAACAAAACATTTTATGAGCAAAGGCGAGCTTATCTCTAAAGAGAGATTTCTACCAGCAAACCTAGGTAGGACAGGAAAAATTGTGCAACAGGAGAGTCCTAGTGCGCAATAAAACTGTACACATCTAATTGTTTACAACTAAAACATAATAATTTAATAAATGATATATACTAAATAAAATACAAAAGCAAAAAATTTTATATATATCAAACATATACTACTTATATATACATATATAAAAGTACCTATCACGAAAGAGAAAGGAAATGCTCTTTCAATCTTGTCTTAAAAGTGAAAATTGAGGGACTATCTCTAATAGCGCAGGGAAGTGCGTTCCACAGTCGGATCGCCGTTAACCTAAACGAGTGTTTGTAAGCGGCAGTGTTATGCCGAGGAGTAGAGAGAAGAGACATCGTGTGGGATCTCCGGTTGCTATGCCTGGAGGAAATAAACTCGAAACGTTCTCGAAGATATGAGGGGTAGCGGGGATTTCGCAAAATGTTGAACAGATAGGAGAGAACGTGCATATCACGACGAAGACGGATCGGAAGCCACCCCAACTCCTTGCGATACTGTGAGATATGGTCATACTTGCGCAGCCCGAAGACAAACCGAATCCCGAGGTTTTGAAGTCGTTCGAGTTTGTTCAGTTGTTCTTCGTTCGCACCGATCCAGCAAACATCTGCATAGTCGATTAAAGGTAGTAGGAGGGATTGGGCAAGGGTGATTTTAGTCTGCTGTGGCAGGAAGTGCTGCAATCTCCGTAGGGAGTGAAATGACGCAGACTCGTCTGCTGACCTCACAAACATGGAGCGACCAGGACAACAATTTATCAAATACAACCCCAAGATTCTTGGCCTTCTCGCTGTATGAAATTATGTTACCATCATACACTATAGGGTCGACGGGCATTTTCTGAACTAGGTTATGAGAGTGACGAGTACCCAAAATCATGGCCTGCGATTTGCCCGGGTTGACAAGCAGACCATAAGAGGTAGCCCATTTCCTGATGTTATCGAGATCAGCATTCAACGCCTCTACTGTCAGATTCACATCACACGGAGAGAAGTGCCGATATATTTGAAGGTCATCTGCGTACAGATGATAAGAAGAGGTAAGAACGTCAGAGATGGAGTTAATGAATACCGAGAAGAGGAGAGGAGAAAGGATGCCTCCCTGCGGAACACCTGCGGAGAGATCACACCAGTCCGTTGAGATCTCATCAGACTTAATGCGTTGCTGGCGGTCTCTCAGGTAGGAGTCAAACCAGCGAGCAGAGTGCGAGGAGACATTAAGTGACTTTAAAATTTCGACTAGTATATCGAAATCGACGCAGTTAAAGGCGCTACTGAAATCAAGCAGTGTAAGGACCGTAAGCTGCTTTTGATCCATAGCTAATTGAATGTCGTCAGTGACTTTGAGCAGTGCTGTGGTAGTGCTGTGACCCGGCCTGAAACCTGATTGGTGGGGATTCAGTAACATTTTTGAGGAAAGGTAGGAGGAGAGTTGGGAGTGGACAATTGATTCCAGGACTTTGGAGAGGATAGGCAGAATAGAAATGGGACGGAAATCTTTAAAGAAGGCGGGATTAGACGTTTTGGGGAGGGGAATCACAAGTGCCAATTTCCACTGGCTGGGGTAGCAACATTGGTCAAGCGACACATTAATTATGTGGGTGATGAGAGTTAACAGTACATCAATGATAGTTGTTATCATCTGCGTACATATCTTGTCCTCACCTATGGCCTTCGACGAGATTGCTAGTATTGCCCTCCTTACTGCGCCGATTCCGACAGGGATGAAATTAAATGCTGAGGTGAGGGATGTTGCCTTGGACCGTAGGTTACGAAGGGTTGCATCCTTGACGAGGGAGTCCATCGCGACAGGGGGAGTTGCAAAGAAACTATTGAGACCCCGGAGATCGACATTTCCGGCTGCCAATTCCTGTGACTTACCAACACCAAGGGTCTTCAGGAACTTCCAGACCTGTGCTGGAGTATAGCTCTCGATACATTCGTAGATATGACGGCGTTTAGAATCACGACACAGGCGAGTGCAACGATTACGGAGGCGTTTGAAAATTAAAAGATTCTCATCGGTCGGGTCCCTCTTATATCTAGACTTGGCACGGTTTCTCTCAACCATCAGACCCTTAATGGTGTCAGTAAGCCACGGTGCAGGAAGATGCTTCACTTTAACCCTCTTGACCGGAGCATGCTTATCAAACAAGCTCAGGACAATAGAGTTGAAGTTCCGTACTTTGTCATCAATGGTCTCACTACCGTAGACAGGCGACCAGTCGACAGAGGAGGCGTCTGAATTAAGGGAGGTTATATCCATGCCCTTGAAGCTACGAATGTCAAGGAATTTAGCTGCACGCTTGGGAGGCTTTATCTTATAAGAGAGGTAAATAAGATTGTGATAGGAGAAAGGGGCGTTAAGTTGGCCATGCGCAGCAACCTTAGACATGTCAGAAGTAATCATTAGATCTAGAAGAGAGGGGGTGCAGTGTGGTTGAAAGTGAGTGGCCTCTAGAGGAAGGATATGCATGTTAAATGAACTTACAAGAGAATTCAGCTTCGCTGAGCGACCTATTCTTGAGAAGGCAAGTGTTGAAGTCGCCGAGAATTAGGGTGTCGCTATAAAGAGGAGTCAAGTCACTGAGAAGGGTTTCAAAAGAGTTAAAATAGTCGATTCGAAGAGAGGGGCTATAATAGACACCCAGGAGGACTTTGTTGTGACGCAAGAATATCTCCAGGAACAGGTGTTCAGCAGAACCAGAGTACAGGCTTGGCGACTGGCTGATGACTTTGCATGGGATGTCAGAACGTAGGTAGATAGCAACACCGCCATCAGCCTTGCCTATCCTGTCGTTCCGGTAGAGACTGAACCCTGGCAGAGGATCCCTTCAATGCAGTCTTGCCTTTCCAGGCCTCTGAGAGAGCACTAAAGCACTAAACCTCACCAACAACGGACGGGGATGCGACGGCTTCTTCATGGATCCTAGTCTATGCACAACACTGATGTTGGACACACACTCCGGGGACAACTTCATTTGGTCGGACAATACTGCACGCCCAATGTCAACGGAGTCCTCATTCTCCACTTCAGGAACACCATGTTTGTTCATTCATCTTGTTTTACAGAATAAACTAAGTCGACGATGTCCTGATACATGATTTTTATACTGCTTATCTATAGCCCCTTCTGTCCTTTTGAGAAGATTATGTTCCGCTTCGATTACTGAAGTCTGGCTCTTTCAAAGTGACTCTAGGTGTTATTGATTGTCTCGTAGTAACATAATACATTGTTGATACTGTTCCGCGAATCGCTGGTCTAGTATGCCGAACAGTGTATCAGCTACGTAATCGACAGGGTCTTGATGTTTGTCGCGTGCTGGTATGCTGAGGCAGTAAAATGCGGTTATAGTATTTCAGTTCTGAGTGTTGTCATTCGAGTGAGACTATATCGCAGTGTGAATAGTACTCGATAAGTGATAACGTTGCACATTTTATCCATATGTTGTGTTCAAAGTTCTAGTTTCTTGCCAATATGAATCCGAATTTTAGTATAACGACAACCTGCCTTCATCTCATTATCGACATGCTGGCAATCTTATCGAAATATAGACCTTGTGTGTCGTTAAATCTTGATATGGTGTTCGTTGGGGCATGTGCTGCCCATTGTTACCGAGCGCGCAAACAATAGCTATAAACACCTTACCTCCCGACATTGGAGACTCGATCAGTCAAACTAATATCAAAGCTAAACTCAAATCACACTTTACAGAAAAACTAGAAAGACGGAATAGTTCTTGAGAATGTACCTACTAATGATATTGAATTTTAAAATTATGTTATTGAATGTCATGAATACTATTGAATATTATGTAATTGAATTATTAATGATGTTATTGAATATTTAAAATAATGCTATTGCTTACTTAAATACGATAATTAATGAGTAGATCACACCACACACAAACCCCAGTGGTTTAAGTGGTGTTCCCATAATGCGTAACTATGTACATTTTTGTGTATATAAATAAATAAAAAAAATAAAAAAGTTTAATAAAGTTCACGATTGCGTTGGAAGAATATGATTTTTGCGTGGAATATGTGAAAGGTAAAGGCTGCAGACGCGCTACCTCGAATAAGTCTTAGTGAGTTGAAAGAAATGAATGAGACAGTTGTGAATGTGATGAACGTGCGCAAAAGAGAGGAAGATGAACAAGACCAAAGGAGAGATCCTGTGCGTGAATACAGCACCAAATAATAATCAGTCTGATCAACTGAGAGCTGTAGAAACTTGTAGAAAACCAAAGGATTCTATTGAGTTGAGCTTTATTGAGGAAAATAAATTAAGGAAAATGGAATTTATTAATCTAGTTTCTCAATCACAACTGACACCAGCCGCCTTTGAGAGAGAACTAGGAGAATTTAAAAAGGTATTAAAGTTAGAAGACATATATTTCAAGAAAAATAAAAATAATACCATATTCGTAAATAAGTTGACAAATGAAATAATGATTACAAAATATTGGTCCGGATCACGAATATGTATTTTAAATGAGCTACAGAGAATTGATGATAAAGGTGACCGCAAAGTAATCTTGAACGATTTTAATTTCTTACCCACAAGTGGCCACGGGGGTATTAGAAGAATGTGCAACATATTAAAAAATATTAATTCTGGCCAGGTCTTGAAAAAAAATATATAAATACATTCATTAAAAGGTGTGATAAATGTCACAAGGAGAAACATTCAATATAGACGAAAGAGCCCATGTAATCACTACGACAGCTAACTCAGAGTTCGATAAGATTTATCTTGACATCGTGGGACCATTAGATCGTGACAATAGTAAATACTCATACATACTGAGCAGACACTACAGTGTGAACTTACTAAATATGTAGAAACGTATCCTTTAGTTACTATGAGCTCAGTAGAAGGAGCCAAGGCTTTATTTAATAATTTAATTTTAAGGTGTGGATTGTGTAAGGCGATAGCCACGGATCGGGGAACGGAATTCATGTCCGCAACATTTGATGAGATATGTAAGCTCTTAAAAATAAATAAAATATGTATAATAAAATAATTTAAAATTAAACCACCAGATTGTTGGCGACCTAGAGAACTCGCGTACAATTTTAGACAATTCTCAACCACGCACTAGCTCAGGTACGCTTATAATTATCTCATAAATAGCTAGATTCTAGCTGTCCAATATGAAGAGATTGAGTTAGCGACGACTTTGGTTATTTTTGAAGTAACTAGCACAATACTTAGTTGCATCTTAGTCGATGTCCCCTAAACGTCTTTCTAGACAACCTAGCTGATGTGAAGTAAAGCGTGACGGTTTGAGTGAATGCATGAATGGGCTAGGGGGTCAAGCAGCTATTGAGGTGTGTTGGGAGGCTGTTTTCAGTACTCGTTAGGGTACAACTTTCTCTAGAACATTATGTTCTAGAACCTTCAATCAATTCTCCATTTCTATCTCTCTTCACAGGTATCGGAGAGTCCGGATCAATACTTAAAAGACTAACTGACAAATTATTATTCATGTAAAATATTTATATATTCACTTTGATGTTCTCATGAGACATGTTTTATATTGTTAACATTATAATGGTTGTGTTGTAGAAATTCAATTTTGGTTATCGTTTATAGCAATACAATAATCAACATTGTGACGCGTGTGAGCGTATGTGGGTTGCGCTAGGCATCAACATAGTTTTGCGTGTGAGAACATACTGTTGCGTGTGTGGGCTCTTGAGCGTCCCGGTTTTTGGCTTGCACGTGAGCCGGCCTTCTCGCTCTCTCATGGAGGGAAGTGCATCTTGAGGTTCCTGGTTCCAGCTTCTATATTCAGACCAAAGTTAATATATAGTTATAGTCAAAGGAGGATGGAAGTAAAGCGAGGTTGTAAGAGCGGGGTACATCTCGTAATTATAAAGTGTTGGCAGGCTTAGGGAAGATTTATTATCATGGATGGTTACGGCACAATTACAAGGAAATCAAATAACAAAAGTAAGGCTGTAAAACGGGTTGGCAGTGATATCACAATAATAATACTAAACATAACATACCTATAGAACACAGCGTTATTATACATGAATAAATCATAAAAAAAAGTTTCATGTAAAAGTTTGTCGTAAGTAAGTCACAGCAAATACCGAAAACGTTTGGCGGCACAATGTTCACAAACAATATTGACACTGACAGACAATGCCAGCGTGTCAGCCGGCGAGACGTCACGTAGAAATGTCATTATTAGTTCTCCCTTTTGAAATCAGGCGGCACCGTGGCTAGCGCAAAAAGTTGCGTTGCAGACGGTCCCAAAGAAGTTCCACCAGCCGACAACGTCACCAACCAAACATCATATTTCCTTAACCCTACGAAAGGTTTTAATTCACCTCCCTCACTTAATACTACTGCCATTGGTCATTCAACTCCTAATAATATAACCACTGATTTAGGCAATATTGAGGTTAACCCTATGGAAGTTAAGATTTTGCTGAATAAACTAGATACATCAAAAGCACCCGGTCCTGATAATATCTCGTCGAAATTCCTTCTAAAGAGTTCTTCAACTATCGCCTATCCAATGGCTGCCTTATTTAGTAAATCACTTTCATGTAATATTGTTCCTAGCCTATGGAAATCTGCTTTTATAACCCCAGTCCATAAGAAGGATTCTAAAACGGAAATAAGCAATTATAGACCTATATCCAAACTATGCATTATTGCCAAAGTTTTCGAAACAATAGTTTATAACCAAGTGTACGGTGTCTTAAAAAATACATTTAGCCCATTTCAACATGGATTCTTGAGAGGAAAATCCACAGTGTCAAACCTCATACTCCTGAATGATTACATCACTGAAGCAATGGATAATGGTCAGCAAGTCGATGTTATATATACAGATTATAGTAAGGCGTTTGAAAGAATAGATCATAATACATTGATAAATAAGCTTATTGGAACGGGAATACATGGTGATCTGCTGAGGTGGTTTTCATCTTATATCGATAATAGATCCCAGGCTGTCGTCCTCAACAATTACGTTTCTAGTTGGGTCCCTGTTCCAAGCGGAGTCCCTCAGGGATCCCTGCTTGGTCCTTTATTGTTTATCATTTATGTGGGAGATATCGAATCGTGTTTTAATTCATCAAATCTATTGAGTTTCGCAGATGATATGAAAATTTATTCTATTATATCATCTCATGTTGATGTGATTGCCCTTCAGGCAGATCTCACTCGCTTAGAAGATTATTGCCGTATCAATAAGTTAGAGCTGAATCATTCTAAATGTTTCGTCTGTACTTTTACCCGTAAATTCAATGTTCTTCACACAAACTATACTTTACAAGGCCAGGATCTTTCTAGATGTAATATAATGCGTGATCTCGGTGTACACCATGACTCAAGGTTGCTCTTTGATCGTCATGTTGATAAAATTGTCAATAAAGCTTCGAAATCACTGGGTTTTGTTATGCGAATATCTAAGAGTTTTACTAATATCAAAACTATAAAACTACTATATTGTACATTTGTAAGAAGTAACCTTGAGTATGCGTCTCAGATATGGAACCCGAACTATGCCACTTATATAGATCGTATTGAAAATATCCAAAAGCGGTTCCTGAGGTACCTATGTTTTAGAGTTAAAATTCCCTATAAATCCAATAACTATCTAAATCTCTGTAAACAATTTCACTTTTTACCTCTTCAAAATAGGCGGAATATTGCCGATTACCTATATATGTTGAAAATAATTAATAATGACATCGATTGTCCGGTCCTCCTGAGCAAACTTAAATTTGTTGTTCCACAGAGGTCACTCAGATTCAACCCTCCATTAAATGTGCTTAGAGCCTCAACTAACTATAGACAATATTCATTTTTGATACGAGCAAGCAGGACTGTTAACTGTTTTAGCAAGTTGTTGGACATAGATATATTTCATACCAATATTGTCAAGGCAAGGCGGTGCCTAACCCTAAACTTTTTTAGTGCATAGTTTTTATCTTTTTTTAATATGGTTTTTGTGTCAATATCTCACTGTTTGTTTTAATTGGCAAGTGTGACAAATATGATGAGTGTTCCCATGTTTAATTTTTGCTCTATTTCGATAAGTGAATCCTTTATCCTTTATTGCACAGAAAACACAGTGGAAATTATAACTGAAACAGTATGCAAAGGTGAGCTTATTTCTAAAAAGAAATTTCTTACAGCTAACCTGTGAAGAAAAGAGAAAAATAAAATATAGAATAAAATATAATTCACCCTACGTAATTACTATAAAATAAATAAATAGAATACAATAAATAAATAGATATACATAAATACTATGAAATACCCACTATTCGGAAGAGAGGAGATGCTGTTTCAATTTTTTCTTGAAAGTGACCAAGGATTTGCAATCCCTTATAGCGCAAGGAAGTGCATTCCACAAACGTATTGCCCTTAATCTAAACGAGTGCTCGTAAGCAACAGTGTTGTGCTGAGGAATTGACAAAAGTGACACCGTGTGAGATGTGAATACCTGTAATTGGCTTTCTATTTCTATTTTAGTTTTTAAAGAAATTTGTTTTATAGCTGTTGGTTTTCCAAATTTTAAATAAATAAATAAATAAAAATAAAAATGATGTTATGTATGACTGATGAGGAGTTGAGGATAATGCGTGGGCAGCAACAGGCCATCACCGTAATCTCGACGTTCAGCACTATTGGAGCGCATAGGCGAAAAATTAGAACACGGTTCAATACCGTAGGGCACACACACTCGCGAACTTTTCCGAATGACAACACTTTCATAAGGGGTATCCACTAGGTCGGAAAAGAGGTTGACCAAAACAGACTAACTTTGGTCTAAAATAAATGTAATTCTAAAATAATGAGCATTAACAATTGAGACAATGACGTATGCCCTACGACGTATGCGTGTGGTTGTGTGAGGGTGTGTGTGTGTGTGTGTGTGTGTGTGTGTGTGTGTGTGTGTGTGTGTATGTGTGTGTGTGTGTGTGTGTGTGTGTGCATGCGCGTGTGCGTGTCCCGCGTGTGCATGTGTGTGTGTGCACTCACAATGCATGCTCGTGTCTCAGTGCGCGCAGCACAGGCACGCCGTGCAGCAGCGCACACTCGCGCGCGCTGCTCGGCGAGGTGAACACGGCGGCTAGCAGGGCCTGCGCGGCGCCGCCGCCGGGGGACGTGAAGCGGGACACGAGGGCGCAGCCCGTGCGAGCACCTCTGTGGAACGAGCGATCAACGAATAATGTAAGAAAAGACAGCAAATTACAGTGGAGACCCCACTTAGATAAATTAGTAGGCAGATTAAGATATGCTGGGTAAGCTGTTAGGAAAATCAGACAGAGATGGATATGTTTAACACCAGTAAATCCGAGAGGGGGCTCAAGCCCCCTCCAAAAGCAGTAGAGGACTGAGTGGTCCGGGCCCGGGGCTTCGTCGCCGGGGCATACGGGGCGCCGCCGCGTGACCCAGATGGCGAAACCAGTTTTAATATTTTATTTTATTTTATTTTACATTTTTAGGAGAGGTGACAGCTTTACTCACTAAATACAAAACACTATATTAACTAAAGAGCTAATAATAACCTCCCACAATTATTTTATTACACGCAAAACGTCCTTGCATTGAAGTTTTAAATTAATGTAAAGAATCACACAAAGAATTTGTAAAAATACAACTAACTTTTTAGTCAGAACTATACGCTGAAATACAATTACGTGATTTAGGAAAATATCTACTTACAGCAATATAAGCAAACAATAATATGAAGATATCATTATTCATTAAACAGTAATACAATCGACTGTCAAACACATCACTACTTCACCCAGCATTGTCCAAAGATGTTGAAAATTTACGAATCATATGAGCCCTTAATGTTTGCGCACTGCTCCAGAATATATCAATGTCATCATTATCGTCGTCATCAACACCGTCAGCACCGTTGTCGCCACTGTCACCGAGACGGTTAAAAGTAGAACACGCTCTTATCAAGAAGGAGTTCTCTCTATAATTGCTATGCACGAGAGGCAATTGGAACAACGGTCGTCTACGAACGTTACGACTAGCGACCTTAAACTTAATTTTACAATCGATGGACAGTCAAGAGTGCCCTTAACTATTTTCATCAGGAATACCATATCTGAGATATCCCTGCGAAGTTTCAGTGGTAACAAATGTAAACGTGCACAGCGATACTCATAGCTGAGCTTCGGCAACTTGAACTTAAAGCCGATATATCTTGTAAATTTCATCTGAATCCGTTCAAGTCTATTGATGTAGACGTCGTAGCACGGGTTCCAAGCCTGCAAAGCATATTCCAGATGACTGCGGACATAAGCACAATATAGAATTTTAATAGTTATCATTCGCTTAAACGACTTCGACGACCTCATGACGAACCCCAATGCCTTAAGAGGCTTTACTGACAATTGCATCAATATGATGGTCAACGATAAGTCTGCTGTCAATAACAACACCAGGGTCTCTGCTGTCATATACTCTAGAAAGGGGAAGATCCTTAATTTGATAATTATTTATGTACGGTTTTAATTTACGGGTAAAAGTTATGAAGAAACACTTGGTGCCATTTAAATCCAGCTTAATTGTTACGCAGTAGCCCTCAAGCCTATATAAGTCACTCTGTAAGAGTTCACCATCCGAGACCCCATTAACAACTCTAAAAATCTTCATGTCATCGGCAAAAAGCAGAAATCTAGAGGTTTGAAAACATTGATCAATATCATAGATAAATAATAAAAATAGCAGAGGACCAAGAAGCGATCCTTGTGGGACTCCAGACGGAACACTCATCCAGGACGACCTGAAACCATTGAGAACTACGGCTTGAGATCTTCCTGCAACATACGAAGCAAACCATTTGAGCAGATCGCCTCTAATGCCTACTCTGCTAAGTTTCTTCAGCAAGATGTCGTGATCGATGCGATCGAAAGCTTTACTATAATCAGTATAAATGACATCGACTTGGTCGTTACTGTCCATACGCTCACTGATAAAGTCATGGAAAAGTACAAGGTTAGATACCGTCGATCTGCCCCTTAAGAAACCGTGCTGCATAGGACTGAAACTAGATTTAAGCGCTTCATATAATTGAATATATACGACACAATTTTAAGATAGGCCTATAATGCTCAACGCGCTCACGGGAACCTTTTTTATGTATGGGGGAAATAAAAGCAGACTTCCAACGAAACGGCATGACACCTTCGTTGAGAGATCTTTTAAACAAAATTGTGATGGGAACGGACAGCTCTTTTGCACAAGCAACTAGTAACGAAGCCGGTATAGCATCAGGCCCGGCAGACTTGCACAGGTCCAAAGACTGAAGGAGCTTATGAACATAGGAGCTATTAACTGCGATACTAAATATATCGCACAGACACTGCGGTTCGACATGTGTATGTGCTTGACCCACGTTATCATTGTCAGAGCTGGATGTAATAAGAAAATTAGAATGAAAGTAATCAGAGAAGAAATTACTAATGGTGTTGCCAATGTCGGACGTTTTACCATCGTAAGACATATTCGAGGGAAATGCACTACCTTGGCGTTTCGACTTAATATAAGACCAGAAGGTCTTAGGATTTTTAACTATAGCATCTTCAATTTTAGCTATGTAATTAGCGTGGCATTCACGCTCCATTCTAATTGCTCGGTCACGTAAAATTGAAAAGACATTTGGTCAGAAAGATTCCCATAGTTTTTATACTTTTTGAAATATTTGAACTTTTCCTTTATGACTTTGATTAGAGCTGTGCTAAACCAAGGTGGGTAATTGTAATTAGATAAGCTGCGAGTAGGAACATATGAGTCACGTAGTTTATAAATTAATGTATAGAAAATATCAACAGCGTCATCTACACTACCACTACCAAGCTTACCTACCCAGTCAAAATCATGGATGTGTTTACGTATTATGCTTAGTCAGCTTTGGAATAATTAAAGGAAACATGCGGAATGTATTTTAATGGGGTGAAGAATGCAACAGGTATATCTATATGCAAAGCCTTATGGTATGGGTCCTCTGGCACTAATGGGTCAGGACATGACATTACGACGACACTTTCATTCGACAATACTAGATCCAATATACGACTAAAGCTGTTTTCAAAACTGTTAAATTGTTGAAGACCACAAGTGTTAAGAGTGTCAATAAAATCTTTCACATGCTCACCTACCAGATTACATGGATAAAGACCGCCATCAATGGAAGACCAGGTTATACTACTCATATTAAAGTCTCCGACTATTAGAAATTTATCATGGACATTGTCAGTCATTAAATGAATTAATTTGGTACAAAAAAATTCAAGTTGTGTCTTAAATCTATTACCAAGATTTTCGTCACACAGATAGAGTGAACACAAATGTAATGTAGTAACGATTTTTTCGTTACAAGTCAATGGAATCGTTACCCATATGTCTTCTGCGGAGGACTGCCAACATGCATTGATCGTCGAGCATAATTCGCGCTTAACAGCTATCAATACGCCTCCCCCTCTTGTCTGCCTAGTTGATGCATAGTTACGGTCGCGACGCCACACTAAGTACCTATCATCGAATATTTCATTATCTGAAAATTCATCTAGAAGCCAGGTCTCGGTTAAAGCGACAATAAATTGGTTGTTCAATAGGATATTCTGAAAAATAGTATCAGTCTTTGTCCGCAGTCCCCTTACATTCTGATGGTAAAGATTTAAATTATTCACGGCGTTGTAATATCACAAACTAAATAGATGTCTAAGCAAAAACTAATTAACAAATAAAGCGGGCAAAACAATAAGCACTTGCTGCGAACTCGGTAACATAGGAACGGGTTATTATCAAAGCAATGATCAGTTATAGGCAAGTACGGTAGCAGACGGCGGCAGCGACGACGAGGCAAATTAGACATTAAATAAACTGCAGAAAGGCTCATTAGGGTCATTACGTGCCGAGTTAAAAAGGTGTTGGAATAAAAGTTGTTTACTAGGCAGTGAAGTAGTGTTTGTGTAGCAACAGGCGAAAACATTAGCAATATCGGATAGTAGCAGGGAGCAGTGGTTCTCAAAGTTTGTAAAATGTTGTATGACACTAAAAGTTATAGTTGTAGATTACGTAATATGGACAGGTCCCTCTTCGACTTGATTTGAAAAATAGGTGAAGTCTGATTGCGTCGTAATCTTAGCATGACGCACCCAGATAAATTCGAACTCCTTCTCCTTAACCAGTAGTTTGGCCGAATTTAATAGTTGTTTTTGTTCGATGGTCAGATGATCATTGACGAAGACACTGCCATGTCCCTGCATCCCGATATCAGCCAGTGATATATTCTTCACAGTTCGTCCGGCAGCAACAAAGTTTTCCTTGTCGTAGCGATGAATGAAGCAGACAATTATTGATTTACCCTTGTTATCGTCACGCGAAGGAACTCTGGTAACGAAATTAATACGATCGCGCTGGATTGCGAGACCAATGGTGGTCCCAACTTTAGATATTATGTCAAAAAGATTCTCCTCTTTTGTTTGGGGAACACCTTTTATCTCGACATTATTGGAGCGCAGCCATTGTTCTCGGCTTTCAGAAGCTTCCTCAAGACGTAACAACCGTTCATTCATTTCAGCAGCTTCAACTTGACGCTCTTCCATGCGGACAACGCGGCTCTCCACATCATTAATTCGCAAATGGATGTCATCGGTCTTGCTCTTTAACTCGGAGATGTCACTGAGAATTACCTCGAGACTCTTCAGAGGAGCTAATTGAAGGACCATGGCATCAAGGCGCTCCATGATGAGCTCGAGCTTTGGCACAGCTGGAGATCCCGGGGGCAGCTTAGAAGTACTCGGAGGAGCAACTACAGGCCCCCCGCCTGGCGGCTTCGTACGACTGGTGCCTTGAAGGAGCAGGTGGGACACATCCATTCCCTCTTCTTCTTCTCCGCCAGTCTCCGGTACTTGGCCTTGGTAATCCCAGCACAAGCGAAATCGAAGGAGATACCGCAAGCTGAACACAGAATCACGTCAGTCACCTCTTCCTGGCATCCACCACAAATAACCATTATGCTAACAAAAAAGTTGAGAAACTTTGGTATCAACGCGCGGAGTCAGAGTCAGAGTCAGAGTCATTTTTTTTATTGAATATAAATAAATAAATTATCTTATTCAACGTCAAAATTATACTTACTTATAACTATAAGTAAATTTTTTTTATATAAAAGAAAAGACTACACCGTTTCGGAAGGTGGGCCTCGGGGTTAAGAAGAAACGGCAAGAAACTCCCCCATACCTTTATTTTTAAAAAGTGACTTTACAACAGGTACTGGTTTCGGTCTAAGGAAATTCGCCGGCGAGTGATAGACTTGATCCATCGCCCCTCGTCGAATTTCTGTGCGCTGAGATGGTATGGACCATGCAGTTTTGTCATCTAAGTATTCCTTAATACTATAATAGAACTTTCTTATCAGCTCATTTTTAACATAGTTTTTGAACCTCTTTTCAGGAAGGATCAATGATTCCTGTGGTATTTTATTGTAGAAGCGAATACAGTGCCCCATGAATGATGTGCCTACTTTACTTAGTCTAAATAATGGTAGTGCTCACCTATTTTTATTTCTAGTGTTAATTGTATGGCTATCACCTACAATTTTAAATAAAGCTATGTTTTTTCATACATGCATGATATTCTCGTATATATATTGACAGGTAACCGTAAGTATATTAATTTCTTTGAATTTTTCTCTTAATGATTCTCTAGCATCTAATTGATATATCGCCCTGATCGCCCTTTTTTGTAAGAAAAAAATCGTATTTATATCTGCTGCTCTCCCCCAGAGTAATATTCCATAAGACATAATACTGTGAAAATAACTAAAGTAAACCAATCTGGCAGTTTCAACATCTGCAAGATATCTGATTTGTCTGACCGCAAAAGCGGCTGAGCTAAGTCTTCGTGCGAGATTAGTTATGTGAGGACCCCATTGAAGTTTCGAATCTATAGTGATTCCGAGAAAGATTGTGTCTTCAACGAGGTCCAATCTTTCAGATCCTATTCTAACACTGCTTTCAACCTGTCGTACATTAGGCAAACAAAATTTGATACATTTAGTCTTCTTTGAGTTTAATAACAGGTTGTTTACATTGAACCAACTTAACACATGAGAGAGTGTACTATTTGCGTCGTCTAGAATTTCTTCTTGTCTTTTCACCTTGAAAATAATAGATGTGTCATCAGCAAATAGAACAATCTGAGTCATTTTTTCCACCATATAAGGCAGGTCATTCATGTACACTAAGAAAAGGAACGGACCTAAGATAGAACCCTGGGGTACACCAATATTCATATGGGTTCCAGTGGACTTGCATCTGTTTATATCTACTTTTAGTAATCTTTCCATTAAATAAGATTCCATTAATTTTAACGCATTATCTTTGATACCATAGTGTTGAAGTTTGAGCAAAAGGGTTTGATGGTCCACACAGTCAAAGGCCTTGGAAAGATCACAGAAAATACCAACCGCATCCTGTGATCCTTCCCACGCACTATAAATGTGTTCTACTAGCGCTACTCCGGCGTCTGTTGTTGATCTGCCTTTAGTGAATCCGAACTGTTTTTTGTGGAGTAGCCCAGATACATTGAAGTGAGAGAGTAGTTGACTTAATATGACCTTTTCAAACACCTTGCTCAACACTGGCAATACAGATACAGGTCTGAAGTTGGCAGGGTCTTGTTTACTACCGGATTTGAAAAGTGGTATTAATCTGCTCATTTTCATGAGGTCAGGAAAAACTCCGTTTGCTATTCAACTATTGAATGTGATTGCCATGTATGGTGCAATCTCATCGATTACTGATTTAACCACGTTAACCGACATGCCCCATAAATCTTCAGTCTTTTTCATGCTAATAAGTTTAAATGTTTTAACTATAGTTATAGAGCCTATTGGCTTGAAGTTAAAGCCATCCTTGTTTTGGGGCACATTTTCAACCAAGTAATCTAAAGACTTTTCAGAAGAGGAAGGTAGTGCTTCTGTTGTTATTATTGGTATGGTACTGAAGAAATTTTCAAATGCGTTAGCAACGTCCTCGTTTGATGAGAGTAATTGGTCGTTAACTTTTAAATTAAAACTAGATTCACTAGACCTAACCTTGCCTGTCTCTTTTTTTATAATTTTCCATGTAGTTTTAATTTTGTCGCCAGAAGCTTTGATTTTATTGTTAAGATGTAGGCACTTGGCTTTGTGGCAGTCTTTCCTAAAAATTTTAGAATAATTTTTGACAAATACGTTAAACTCAGGACTGTGATCATAGGATTTTTGCTCATACAATTCATATAGTCTGGACCTGCTCTGTCTTAAATCCTCTGTTGCCCATTCAGAGAATTTTGATTTGTTGTCCGGTCTCACTTTTGTCAGATTGAAAACCTTTTCAAATTCCGCAGATACAGATTTGAAGAAGCTGGAATATAATGTGTTCGGATCTTTACAGTAAGGTGTTAACCGTAGACTTGACACTAGTCCACTACGAAATTTTTCCATTTTCTTCAAAGTTACTGGTCTACACAATACTTTAACGGGCTTTATAGCATTACTTTCTTCAAATACTACAATCTGACCAGTGTGGTCTGAACTTAATGCCTTAACTATTTGTTTATCGTGAATACTACATTCACAGAATACGTTATCTAGACAAGTAGCGGAGGTAGCCGTTATTCGTCCTCCTAGGATCCTAGTGCGAATAGAGCGGTTTGCGGTGACTAGTAAATCTACGTTAAAGTCGCCGCAAACTATGACGCGTTTGGACTTGTTTCTGGATGCAAGTTGAAGAACTTGTTCCATCACTGATTCAAAGACTTCAAAATCTCCTTCGCCCCGCCTGTACACACTAACAATAGTATATTTTTCCATCTCAACACACGAGACTTCAGCATTCATTTCGCTAGAAAGACTAACAATATCCTTTCGTTCTTTACACTTAAAACCATCTTTTACTAAAATTAAGGAACCACCTCTAGTTTTGGTCTTTCTATTGAAACAGCTGATCACTTTATAATTTGGTATGCTGAACTGCATTGCACACTCTTGCAGCCAGTGTTCTGTCATACAAAGTATATCTATTCTTTCGCTTTCTAAAAACATTTCTAATTCTAGTTGCTTGCCAGAAAAGCCTTGTATATTTTGGTGCATTACCTTTAAGCCTTTGTATTTTTGTAAGGGAAGGCACATAGAACAATCTTGCCCACTTCCAGATTAGAGAGAGCATCAACAAACTTTATCATAGTTTGTTTCCCTACACCTATACTATTCTCCATATATAATATTACGGTTGTACCCTCCTCATATTTGTAGTTTAAAATGTTTTTGGCCATAACTTTGAAGGGGACATCGGGCATGCAATAGTTAATAACCGTACCTACGCAACAAGCACGAAGAGCTGGTCCCATACCTACACCTAGCCTATCCGAGAACATAACAGTCCTACGAGGTGTCACGTGTGAGGTCCCGGCCGGCGGCGTCGCTGTGCACGTCGTTGCAGGGCTGTCTGGCTCCTGGCACTGGCGCTGGTGTGCAGCGGCAGGCTGCGGCGTCAGTGGCGGCGGCGCACGTGTGAGCTCGGCGGTGTGTCACTCGGGGCGAGCCGCTGGTCGCTCGTCACCATGTGCGCAGTGAGAGGACAGTCCCGCGGCTGATGTAAAGGGTCAGTCTCGGGCTCTGCGGCGGCGTCGGTGTCGTCACTGGGTGCGAGCTGCTGATCGCTCGCAGTATACTTGATGCGAGGGCTCGCCGGTTGTGGTGGCGCGCTGAGGCAGGCCCGCGGCTGATGTAAAGGATCAACCTCGGACTCCGCTGGCGGCGTATCCCCGGTGTCCAGTGCGACGATGGTGAGCTCTTCGGTGGGCGCGGTGCTGTTTTGCTGAGACTCACTTTTGAGATCCGACACAGTGGCAAGACGTATGGTTTTGCGTAGATCAAGACGCTGACTGAATATGCAGTACAAGCAGTGATTACTGGTGACGTCTTACTGTACTTTTGAAATGTATTAAAGTACTTTCAATCCTAAAATATTGTACTATGACGGAAATACAAGCGATTAAAAAGGAAAAAGGGTTACTTCTCACTTTCCCATCGAAAATAAAAATAAATCAAACAACATATAGTTTTCTTTCTTTACATATATTATTATCTTACTATACAGTTTCGTTTTGGCAGTGGTAAGAACGGGCTTTAAAACTATGCTCTATACCAAAAATACCAAAACAATTAACTTTTATTCCAAAAGTACATGAAGTAAGCTATCCATTACACAAATAAAAAACACACATTATCTTTAAAATTAAGAGTTACAAGCAATTACAAATACGAAAATTAGAGGGTCTCTCGGCCTCATAATGACGAGATCATTACGCCTCTCCATGGTGTCTACAAGGGTAGCTTTTTTAATGTGTTTGACACAAAACTATGTATGTAGGTTTATATATATGTATGTACGGTGGTCTTCGTGTTTCTCTACTGTGGCTATGAATCGGATTCTAACCATTATTTTTATTAGCTTACAGTTACTCCAACTTAGGAAACAGTGCATGTTTTATCAAAATCGGTTCAGTATTTATTAACATATGTCAAAGTCAAAGTCAAAGTCAAAGATATTTATTTGCAAATATAGGTGCTTATGATGTTATGTAAAAATTTTGAACTTAACTATATTTTATCCTATAAGGATGAGCACATATTATGAAAAAAACAATTATAAAATAGAAATGAAAAGCCACATCGAGAGATCAGTTAAGGCGGCAGTCTTGTGTTCTTGCAGTAATTATCCGAAACTAAGACCTTAGTTTTAGTTATTCAAAAGCTACAAATGAAATTTATTTAACATCACTTTACAGAGTGGGGTTTCGAGTTTCCAAAACATATTAGTTTTTTTACTTTGATGTTACTTTTAATTACTATGTTAGGCTTTAAACATACCCGTGTTTACGTTCTGCGCGTTGAAGGTCTAATTCATGCACACGTCACGTAAAAAATATGGCAAAAACACGAAATGTATACAGATAACATTGATTCTTAAATCCTCTACAATAATCTTACCTGCTTATATTTTAGAAAAAAGCCTTAGTTTTCTTATTTAAGTGGCTTAATTAGTGGTAATTTTAAGAAATCGACCATATCTAAAACTTATTTTTTCTTTTAAAAAACATATTTTGGAGAAGTCACAATTTAACCACTTACGAAGCAACTATTAAGTTATGAAATAAAAAAAAACTGTATTGAAAAATACATTATAAGTACCTTTTAACTTCTTGAGTGTTTATAAACAATTACGCGCCGAAATTTCAGTCAGTTCCGCTGGGACATCCCAGCGTTCGGACGTGTGATTTGTAGCTTGTTTTGCCTTTACCTCTCGCTCGCACGGAAGCTCTCTCTCCCACGCGCTACTCTTACCCCGGTGCCGGGACGCGGCCCAGCTCGCATTGAAAGTTGCTCTACTTGAAATAGTGCTTGACTATACTGTCAGTAATTATCGAGTATGGATCGGAAAAGAAAGAAATATCCCTGTACCAATAAAAAGAAGAGTAAATTAAAAGTTGAAATAATGAAAAAAAAACGTTTAAATAGGTAAGTTGAGTTCTACTTATATAGCTTATTGTATTTACTTTCCGAATGAGGACCATGAATAAATTTAAATATTATTATGATGAAAAGTCCAAAACGTCTAATATTTTAGTTAACAGTATTTTTTTGAATATTTTAGTTTACAGTTAATTGCTTAGTTATTTCAAAACATGATCAATAATTCATATTATCATAATACATATTTCATTCAAGTTTTTAATTGGTTACATGGTCTTAATTATTTTACATAATCTATATACCTATAATTCACAGTAAAACCACACCAACTGAGTCTTTGGATCGTCAGCCAATGTCAGATATTAGCAACAATCCACTTCAAGTAAAGGATATTGTGCATTGGTAAGAAATCTATCTTGTTTTAATAATATATTTATAACCGTTTCTTTGCTTAGTATGACCTTCATACAAAAAAACAATACTTATTTATGGGCTTCTCCCACTTGCGTGCGAGCAGCGAGTTGTCGTCGCGTGGTCCACCCGCCGTCCGTGCGTGGACAGCTTGCAATGTATATTGCCTTTTGTATTAAAATCGAAGCAGTCATCCGGTTATAAATATTTAAAATGTGAAGTGCTTACGAAATATTGAGTTGATTATATTTTATAAATAAGCAAAACATAACAGCAATAACTTTACAATTTGATTAATTTCAGTGATGAAGAGATCAAAACTCAGTCTTCTAAAGATAGCATTTTAGTAGAAACGGAAAATTCCACACCAATGCTAGCTAATGTCGAATTAGCAAATGAGAATGCGAACAAAGAAAATTTGGTAAAGTTGAAAAAATATGATTTACATTGATGAATGACATTGACTTATATTACCCATCATAGTATAACTAAATATGTTTTGTTTGTTTTTAGGTAATCAAGAAGAGGCTTAAACGAAGAGCAAACAATAGCCTACCTTTTAGAAGGATTTTCAAAAGAAAGGTAATATAATATGGGCACAGGAAATGTGACTCATAGCACTAAGGGCCATTACTCCGCCTCAACTTCAGAATAGCTTCTACTTCGTTACCTTTTATTATTTACCTTCACAATAACCTATTTCGTTTCAGTGCCAGCAACCTGATCACTGCTTTGAATTTGAAACCGAACGCGAAGATGCAGTCTGTGACAAAAGTGACTCCTTTGTTTTAGATGGACGTAGAATTGTTTCTCTTAGTCATTTCTTGGCATCTTTGCAAGCGATTGCAGATCACAGTGCAGCATCATTCGGATGCAGATTTTCAAATTTAAAATGCATTGGCGAGACCAGAAAAGGTTTTATTTCAACTCTTCAACTGAAGTGTGATGTTTGCAACGTAATATTTGATATAAGCACTGATGATCCCGCTTCTAATTATGATATAAATCATGGTGTTGTCGCTGGCACCATCAGTATTGGCTGCGGGCTTGAAAATTTAAACGAATTGATGGCAAACGCTAACATACCCGCTATGTCAAAAAGTTTGTATTCTAAAACTAGCCAAGTTGTCTATGACTGGTATCACAAAACGGCAGAAAAAGAAATGCACAAGGCAGGAGAAGAGGAAGCACAACATGCGAAAGACATTGGTAGCGTTGATAGCGAAGGAACTCCTATGATAGTTGTAATTGCTGACGGATGTTGGTCCAAACGATCATTTCGAAACAATTATGCAGCTGCATCCGGCGCGGCAGCAATAATCGGTGCCTATACTGGAAAACTTTTATACCTAGGTTTAAAAAATAAATACTGCATGATTTGTGCTCGAGCAGCCAATAAGAAAACTGAGCCAAAAGAACATACATGCTATAAAAATTTCACAGGAAGTTCATCCAGTATGGAATCAACTGCACTGGTTGAAGGCTTCAAACAATCTTTTGACACGCACGGTTTGATATATGAAAAATTGATATCAGATGGTGATTCAAGCACCATAAAAAAAATTTTGAGTAGCAACCCCTACAAAAATGTAAAAGTTGAGAAGATCGAATGTCGTAATCACCTATTGAGAAACCTATGTAATAAGTTAAGACTTCTCATAAAAGACACTCAAATTCCGATCCAACAAAGAAAACTTTTTACAGAGGCAAAAATAATGAAATTGAGGAGATACGTCGTACGTGCAATAAAGTTAAGAAAACATGCGGAGGTTTCACAAACCGAAAAGGTTGATACCTTAATCTTAACGGAGATATTTACAACGCCTTACGCCATGCTTTAGGAGATCACACAAAATGTGAAGATCAGATATGCCCTGCAACTGATAAACTCGACATACATGTGACGCAAAATTTGCAAAACACGTCTCTTTGGTTGAAAATGAGCCAACACGTCTCTTATTTAGCATCAAATGCAAAAAGCCTTGTTTATGACGTCGACAGCAACACGGCTGAAACATTTAACTCAGTTATAGCCAAATATGTCGGAGGTAAGAGAATAAATTACACTCTCAGAAATTCTTACCAAGAAAGATGTTCAGCCGCTGCGATCTCTTTTAACACAAAATCACCAATCACTGCAGTCAACAGGTTTATATTTAATAAGCCTACAGGTAAATACACAAGAATATATGAGACGCATAAAATGAAGCCAAGAAAATATACAAGACAGTTTAGGAAAAGGTTTCGTGCTGCTACAACAAACGACCCAGACTATGGTCCAATCGCACAACGCCCGGACATGTCGGAAGAAGATTTTGAGGTCAAAAAACAATATTTTTTAAGAGATTTGGAGGTCAATACAGATGAGCGAGATGCTATTCAAAAAAATACTATCCAACAAAGTAGTAGCCAAGACTGGATAGAACAAAGAAAAAAAAAAGACTGACCGCTTCTCTTTTCGGTAAAATCTGTAAAAGGAAAAACAGTATAAGTTGTGCTCCACTAGTAAAGTCCATAGTCAAACCGAAATATTTATCTAAAGTTCCGTCGATTGCGTATGGTAAAGTAAATGAAGAGAAAGCCATTTCCCAGTTAGCTCATCAGCTAAAAATTAAAATCAAGCGATGTGGGTTATACATTCACAGAAGCAAATGCTTCTTGGGTGCCACTCCTGATGGCATTTATGAAGACGAAGAAGGAAAAACAGGCATTATAGAGGTGAAATGTCCATTATCTGCTAAAGATATGAATCCTGAAGACGCAATTAAAGATAAAAAAATTAGGTTCTGGAAATACGACACAAAAAAGAAGTCGTATAAAGTAGATACAAATCACGATTATTATTATCAGATACAGGGGCAGCTAAATATAACTGAGCAAAATACAGTAGGCGCTCGATAATCCGGCACCCGATTTTTTCCCTCTATGCCGGATTGTCGGAACTGCCGGATTATCGAATGTATACCGTAATGTAACCGTAACCGAGCGAGAGAAACTACTCGAACCCGCTCAGTAGTCCGGCGTTCAGCAGTGTAAAATGCCGGATTATAGAGCGGGCTACCTGAGTCCCAAAATGCCGGACTACTGAGCGTGCCGGATTGGCGAGCGCCGGATATAGGATATGTACTTGCATATTTGCGGTTTGGACGGGTGACCAGCAACCGATGAAAGTAGAATACATCGTAAGAGATAGGGGTTTTTGGGAGTCGAAAATGGTCGGTCCTTTGAATTTTATGATCAATGTCTTCTGCCAGAACTGATTGACTCGCGCCTAGAACGTTCAATGCCAATTAAAAATCCACCGCACATAATAGCAGCAATAGAAAATAAAAATCAAAATAATTCCAAAAAGAAGATTAATAAGAAAAAAAATACTAAAATTGAGGTCTGCGTAACAATTGACGGATGAAAAAAAAGGCAAAAAATTGACATTAAAATTTCTAAAATCCATAGTCTAATCAGCCAGGCCACAACATGCCAGCCATGCCACAACAATTTGTAAATATTTTGTAATTAGCTTTTGTAGACGATCTTTGTAGACTGCTGTAAGTCATTTGTTGCAGAAAATCCTGTAAATATGTTATTCTTGCAGTTATTAATTTTAATTATAATGCTTTTGGAAAATCCATGTTGTTAATTTCCAAGGAACATACCTACATTTTATACATAGATAGAACACTTATTTAAATGTATATGGTTATTGTACATCACATACATATACATGTAGATATGCGAAAAAAAAAGAAAATAACACAGCCCGTGTTATTTTTTTTTGTCCGTGCAACGAACTAATAAGTATAATAGTTTAATACTTAAGTACTTATCAATTCGTTGCACCGACAGCCCGTGTTATTTTATTTCGTTGCATGTGATAGTTGTGATGTTCAAAGATTTTTAAAGAATAAACTTATACAAACCATAAAATACATATATATATACCTACACATTATAATAAATTAACATACAAATATTATACGAGAAGAGCACATAATGGCATTACTTAAATTTTTGTTACGAGATGAAACTCGTAGTTAAATAATAATTATATACGCGTGTAATAAAGTAGAGCAACCTTCTCGTGCAGTTTCTAACGTCTAAATGCAGCGGGGGGAGCACCACTTCAACTAACGTCACTAAGTGTCACGACACTGTCGCGCAAAACGAGACCGCGCCCTTAATAGTTACAACTATAATGTCTATTGATGATCTATGTCAATTTAAATTTGGCAAAAAATAATGAAAATAATGTTTATGGAATGTCAAATTATACAATAATACAAATGTCAAATTAGATTAAGCAAGTACCACAAAAATAATAAAATTACTCATAATAGCAATTGTTGTCCATATAAGATGTCAATTGCATGTTTTCCATTTGTCCTGTAAAAACTCTGTGACACTGTAATATGCTTTGTCGTTCAAAAATTTAAACAAAGCATTCTTCAATGCCTGTAAATTGTCTAACCTTCTTATTGTATCCGGAAGGGCATTATAGATTATCGGAGCCATTCCAAATATGTTTCTTCTTGTGAGGGAGTTCTTACATTTTGCAACGCCTAGTTTGTAGGCATATCGAATGCTATTTATTTTTCTAAACAACCCCAAATTTGTTTTTGCAAATTTGACTATTTCAAAAATGTAGAGACAAGGCATTGTTAGAATTTTCAATTTAATGAAGTGAGGCTTACACGTATCTGTTTGTTTTAGTTTCCACAGAGCTCTAACACACTTTTTCTGGGCTTTAAATGCTATTCCTTTATCTGTTGAGTTACCCCAAAATATATCACCATATCTTAATATTGATCCTGCATAGGCGTGGTATGCAGCTAGAGCAGCCTTTTGGTTTGTGACCTTTGAAAGTCTGTATACTGCATAAGAGCATTGTGCCAATCCTTTGCAAACGCTGTAAACTTGCTCTTTCATGAAAGATTATTGTCAATTTGCAGACCTAGAAAATTGGTGACTTTTGCTTTGTCTATGGTTTTGCCAGAATGCTAACATTTAGCTTATACTTCGGGTCGCCTCGAAGAGCAAATGACATCAGCTTTGTTTTACTTAAGTTAATGTTAAGGTTGTTTCTTCCTAGCCATTCTATTATAGAACCTAGTGCGTTATTAATATTTATCTGATGATTTTTGAGGTTTTCGTGTCTAAATACAACAGTGCTGTCATCAGCAAATAAAAACATGGGATTTTTTGTTATTTTGGGGAGGTCATTAATGTATATAAGAAAGAGTAGCGGGCCTAGTACACTCCCCTGTGGTACAACAAAATACACAGTTAGTGCCTTCGAATAGTATTTATTATCCTCTTTAGTGTTAGGGCAAATTTTGTTTATTTGAGTCATTTGTTTCCTACCAGTTAAGTAAGAATAAAAAAGTTCAAGAATATTCCCTCTTACTTCGTATGACTCTAGTTTGTTTAGAAGTGTAGAGAGATCGACAAAATCAAAGGCCTTCGTTAAGTCCATGTACAATGCCGATACTGGTATATACTGGTAACTCATGCTTATAGACACTTTAAGAAGAAAGTCATATATGGCCATATCTATTGTTAAGTTCTTTCTAAAACCTTTTTATTCTGGAGCGAGAATATTATTATTTTCAAGGTAGTTATAAAGTTGATTATAGATCACTTTCTCTAATATCTTTGAAAATATAGGAATAAGAGCAATTGGTTTGTAGAATGTCATGTTTTCCTTATTTTACTTTTTAAATACGGGCTTGATTATTGAGGTTTTAAGTCTCTCTGGGAAAGTACCATTTTCAATACAGAGGTTAGTAATGTGGGTGATGACTGGGGGGGGGGGGGGGGGCTATTACAACAACAACCTCCTTTATAACCTTCGTTGTAATATCATCGTTGCCTACGCTGTTTGTATTATATATGGATATAAGTATGACTATTACATGTAAGTATGGTGGTCTAGCTAGACCCAACGCATGGGCAACGAAGGAATAACAGAAAACAAGGGAATAAAGCAAGTATCATCGAAATCGGTTCAGTAGTTTTCAAATTATGAAAGACTGAGAGAGGAAAGACTTCGCATTACAATTATCAATTTAACTAAAAAAATACGAAGTAAAAAGTAATTTAAAAAAATGTCCACATTAAATTATAATGTTTTTGTACATATACCAGAAATCCACCCAGACCAATTCAAACGTAGGTACAAAACAATTATTGGGTGGATCCCCTAATTTGTTTTGTCACACAAAATCATGCAAGTGAAAAGCGTATCCGTATTATGATACCTTCGTCAGCGTGCCATTTTTACACTGCTTGTTACTGGTCATAATAAGACCAATCCGCCCTTGCACTGCAATTACTGTAAAATAATCGAAATTTAAATGAATTTAGGGATTTCTGCATATTGTTATCAATACACTTATTAGTTACAACACAATATTAGTTAAAACAAATCAAGAATGAATAGATAAAATCTTATGAAATATTACGCTTTGCGCGCGAAATGGTGGTTAGCCACCAACGCCATGTGTTTACACTCTAAAGTACAAGGTATAAATAATAATACATTTTACAAAAAACGTCCTTTTTGCCAATAGATGTATGGATGCGATCTATGCTTTTTTCCGATTTTTTCCTCCTTTACAATCTCTCTTTGACATCGATATAATAAGGTTGGCATTTATTTATATGGCAAATTTCGAAGCCTGTACGGAGCCTGTTGACGTTTTCGTAGATGTTAGATATTTCTTGCCGCATAGTAGTTATCTCAGTATCTCATCATGATGGAAGAAGCTGGAAGAGTTCGGCAGGTGTTCGGGCGAGTCAGCGATTGATATAGTTAGCGATGGCATGGTTGTTCTGACACCCGCTTGCCCACTTCGTACAGGCGTATTGCGACGACTGACGACCACTCTTCTCCTCTTGCTGATGCAGCATGGGCAGACCCAGGTATCAAGGATGTCATCTCCGAGAGGTGGACATGCTTTATGGACCATAACGCCGTCTTTTGAAGAAATAAAGCCTCCGTATCCCCCGCATCTTGCTCATCGTGCGGTAATGAATGATGTTGAGCGGCACAGCTACTACTAGTAAGGACGACGAGATCTTGGTCAAGCTCGTTAAATGTGCTTCTACACCAAGCGCTGCTTGGTGTAGAAGCACAGTTTCACTAGAGGGGGTTGTACGTTATGGGTCAGAATAGACAAGATATTGCGGTTATCAGGCACTTTTAGTCATTATCTTGTAACGTACTACCTCCTTGACCATATTGGCTACTGGCGGATTAGCCAGTTAAAAACTAAAACTATAAAAATTCGAAAATTCGGGTCTGGAATCTCGTCTGGCAGCTGATTGTTTTTTTTGGCAGACATTGTTTGAGCTCTGAAACGTGAGGTTGTATCTTCTGCATCAATAATTTTTAAGTCACGCCTTTAGTTGCGGCGATAGGCTAGTCCCTTTAGTACTGTAATGGAGCTGAATGTTTAGTTGCTGTAAAGTGCAGTAGTTGATTTGAAACTTCCCTACTCTCCCCAATCCATGGGTAAGCATTGGTTCGTAGTTAGTCTTTCTTATTTTCGTGTATTTTATACTCTCTATGTATTTCCCTTTTCTATACAGTGTCTATTGGACTGCGGCACTCTTAGATCCTAATTACCCTAGGGCCCTCGTCGGAAGTCTCCGTGTGGGGAGCCGTCGCCTGAAGCTGGGCGCTGTAGCGCTTTTGTATTCCTATCATTCACACTGGTCTCTTTCCAGGGTTCCACGCTGAGGAGTAATATCCTCCTGGCGCTAACGGAGCTCTGAATCGGTTCCACGCCGAGGAGTAATATCCTCCTGGCGCTAACGGAGCTCTGAAACGGTTCCACGCTGAGGAGTAATATCCTCCTGGCGCTAACGGAGCTCTGAATCGGTTCCACGCCGAAGAATAATATCCTCCTGGCGCTAACCGCATAATCACTTGTTGACGTCTGGAGAAGTGGACCAGTCGGATTGAGTCTACCAAGGAGCTGAAATCTACAAATTCCCGGCGAGTCCCTATCCAGCGTTTCAACTATATCACCAATATTCGACTCACGACCCTGTGATTAATAAATGTATCTTGAGCCTGCCAACAATCTCTTTTGGTCAGGTTAGAGTCTCACTGTTTCAATCTCACTGCCCTATGGAACTATGACACTCCCGACAATTCTCTTCAATCGTTTGATAGCCGCCAACTGCCACAAACACTTCACCAACTGTGTGATTACTTTCCTTTGAAAGATGCTTAATCCAGGACTTCCCTCTTCCGGATAACACTCTCACTGCTGCACCTAGACTTCTTTAACGAAATTTCAAAGACTAAGTTTGTTGAAATAACTATTGATAGCAAATTGCAGTGGGGACCCCAAATAGATAAATTAAGTTCTGCGGCTTACGCCGTTAGGAACATCACACAAAACACACATCAAAGAATAAAGGTATCCGAGCAATTTATAATTAAAATCGCAGAGACTCCTTAAGGGAACTTTTTAAAGAAATTGACATACTAACTGTAGCTAGTCAATTTATTTTCGAAAACATAATGTATGTACGCAAGAACATACATTATGTTTTCGTTGTTTAATTGACAAGCTGCAGTTACAATTTATTTTCGAAAACATAATGTATGTACGCAAGAACTATACAACAATTTCCAAATATAGCGACAGCTGTAATCTTAACCTAAGAAATAATCACAGACTAGTTGCGCCCCGGTTTAGACTAGCAAAAGTTAGCAATTATTTCAAAGGTCAGTGCATTCTCTACTACAACAAGACACTTCTGGAAATTTTGAGATTGCCATTTGAGCAATTTAAAAACAACACTAGCCATCGCCGTCACCTCACCGTTTCCCGCTGACCCCATGGAGCACACCACTACCACCAACAATCAACCTAGAGTCAACAATCCGCCAACATCTATCAAGAAACTGCTCGGCTGAAAGGAAATGTTCCATCTGTGTTTTCAAGTGTCACGAGTACGGTGGAAAAAGCTCCTCAGATGACTCGATGCACAGCAGCCCAAGTTGCAGCACATACCGCCGTGACGGGATGCAGACACATGTCGACCCCAATCATAACATGCAAGCTTATCGACCGAATTACGTACTAATATAATAACAAAAGCAGGTCAAGCCTGAGCAATAGCAAGTCAGCAAAAAATTTTTAAGAAACCGCGGCCTGGCGAATTTTTTTACCTATGCTGACTTTATTTCTACCGTTTGTTATTTGTTACCTTAACCTTGTGACAATTTCGTCATAGCTTAGATTAATTCATTAGTTATTATAGTTGGTCCGCATCTGGCGTCGCTGCTCTCTTTTATGTACCTAGGCTTGAGTACAGGAGAGAGCGCCCCTCCTCTTCGAACCAAAAACTAAATCTAAATTTAACAAAACTTTATTACTGTAGATATTTACTATACTTAGTAAATGTCCTTATTTTTTGGCCGCCGGTTTGGTCCATGGACGAAAGATAGTTATACAACGTACTCACCTACTGCCACAGCCTTCGCCGACACACCCGTACAGTATGATGTCGGTGAGCAGCGCGGACGCGTTGGCCGCCGCCACCGCGCGCGTGCGCTCCCGCCCCGCCAGCGCCGCGGGGGGTGTGGCGGGGGGTGCGGCGGGGGGTGCGGCGGGGGGGGCGGCAGGGGGCGGCACCGGGCTGACGGGGGGGGCGGTGGAGGGAGGTAGTGATTCTGGAGAGGAGAAAATGTATACAGATTGAGTTATTTTTCCCTCTTATTCGGTAACTCAAATTCATGGCATAACAAAATTGAAGGGGTTTTGTCAGTTCGACGTTTGGATAATATGTCATTTTTCCACAATTTATTCCAATTATTTGTGACACTCCGTGCATCTTGCCAACATATGGATCAGGGACAATCTTTGTGAGTGTGGCCTTACGGAGGGTTCAGCTAACCACATCTCTTTTGAATTCCTTGCTAACATGTGTCAATACTGCATTTTATCCATATCTTGTCCAACTTCATTGGTGTTAATAACATCAAAATGTAACAGTAGTAATCTAAATTACCTACCATTTTCTGTTTATGTTTCTACAGTAGACATTATTCTTGACACCAGAAACTCTGAGATTTGGTTCATTGAGAAATTCATGTACAGATGTAGTGAATAATCCTTTCCTTTCGTATTTTCTCGGAAATGTTCGTTTTTGTCTTACTACTTCACTCGCACTCAGTACCCATCGAGACAACGTAGGGAACGGTCGCATTGCAAGAGGAAGTATCTATATAGAGTAGTTAATACCACAGAAATATTTTGTTGATATTTATGTTAGATTTTGTGATAAACTTCATGGACTCGTGTATTAATGCAGGCCACCTATATTTTTTTTTGACTTTACATTTCACTCTCGTCTGTCATTTTTGTAAATAATAAACATTGATTTTATTCGATCCACATTAACAATTTATAACAGACATGCCGAAAGCACTAAGAAAAGGGAAACGTTTAGATCGGCAAGCCTGCGAGGTTATTTTCAATATTTATTTATATTTCTTAACTGAAAATGATAAATTCAAACATACCAACTATACTGCTTACTTTTGTAAAGTCCAAAAACGAGTTTCGGAGGCCAGTGGAATTTCTCAACGAACAGTAAATAAAATATTGCAAAAAGAATACATAAATCAATCCTTCTCCAATAGTCCGAAGTCGGCAAAGTTGGGTAGACCAAATAAATTATTTTGTCTAGGTCTTGACGATTTTGACTACAACGTTATACGCCGATTAGTGTATAATTTCCATTTGATATACAAACAAGCACCTACAATTAAAGCCCTGAAGTCCAAGTTATCCGAAGCCATAAATTTTAAGGGATGTGACTTTACGCTAAGAAAAATTCTTAGAAAAATGGGATTTCGGTATAAAAAAGTTGAAAAAAACAGAAAATTACTTATCGAGAAAGATGATGTTCGTTTAAAAAGAGTAAAGTTTTTAGCCGCGATAAAAAAGTACAGATTGCAAGGGAGAGAGATTGTTTATATGGATGAAACATACATCCATACCTCACATTTGGCAGGTAAAAGCTGGGCTGACTCGTCAGAAAACGGAGTGAAACAGTTAATTTCTAAAGGACAACGTCTTATAATAGTGCACGCTGGTAGTAGAAAGGGGTTTATACCTGGGGCATTGTTAATGTATCAGTCTACTGATAAAACAGGTGACTATCACAACGCGATGAACAATGAAAACTATGAAAAATGGCTTCGTAATCAACTCATTCCAAACTTAGCTCCAAATTCGGTACTACTAGTAGATAATGCTGCATATCATAATAAGTACGTAGAAAAACCTCCTAATTCAAATACCAGGAAGCAAGACATGATTGATTGGCTATCCAAACATAATGTTCCGATTGATCCGTCATTAACAAAACTTGAAATATATGAAATTATTTGCAAGTACAAACAAGACTTTGTAGAACACTCTATAGATAAACTTATGAACGAATATGGACACAGCGTACTAAGATTGCCACCATATATATCATCCTGATTTCAATCCGATTGAAAACATATGGTCTCCAATAAAGGGATACGTATCCAAAAGAAACATCAGTATGAATATGACTACTGTGAAACAATTGGTACAGGAAAAGGTTAATATGATTGGTTCCGATGTTTGGGCCAAAGTATGTGACCACGCCATCAAATGCGAAAACGAGTACCGAAAACACGAACCTGAGTTGGAAAATTATATGGCTAGTTTTGTAATCACCGTTCATGAAAACTCTGACGATGATACACCAGAAAATAGTTGATTCTGATTCTGACTGTGATATGGAAGTTGGAAGTATTGTTTCGCATCACACTGTCCACCCCGCTCCTCCTCCTCTTATCCCGCTGTCATAATCGAAGTCGTTCATCCAATCAGAAAATCATATTTATTTATATTAATTTCTCTGCTGGTTTGTTTTGTTTTATGTTGAGGTGTCTTTTTTGTTATGTCATAGTATTTTTAAATAATTACAAAAATTTATTGTTATAAAAAAGGTCTGCAAAATCCTACTGTAGTTTTGACTTATAGTTAGACTTTTGGTTATAGTTAGAGTTATAGTTATCCTTATAGAATCATTAGATCATCCCAACCGGAATTTGGTTTTTATCAGTGCGTTTTATTGAAATAAAACGTCCTCAGTAACTAGTTATATTTTTGTTTACCTAACGAATTCTTTATATGATAGAATAGTGGTGGTTTTAACATCTCAGTGTAATATACGTCAAACGGGCAATTTGACATTTGACATTGATAAATAAAGTATGCGATTTATTTGATACCTACACGTAATTTAATAATACAGTAATTCATAGACACATCGGCACCATTCGGGTGTTATCGTTGTTCCGAGTTTTGCCGATAGGAAAGGATTATTCACTACATCTGTATTAATAATTTTGAAATTGTTTACATTTAGAGAATAGTCGATGAAGCTATTGCAATAATGCAGTCTCATTTCAAGCAAAATTAAGAAACACTAATTGAATTAGATTTCTGTATTACCACCGCACTCACCAGTAGTGTGGGCGCCCGCCCCGCCCGCCCCGGCCGGCGCGGGCGCCGCGGCTACGTGCTCGGACGCCGCCCCCGTCTCGGGCGCGTACGTGCCGCAGATGATCGCGATCAGCGACTCCAGGAACTGGTGCTCTTCTAGCCACTGCGGGAGGCATGTAAGAAATATCTATTAGATGAACATAGCATAGAGCAATAACTGCAGTTTAACCTAGAAGCTAACTTCTCCGGGCTACACGCTGTAATATTGCTGGTAGAAACTGGGTTGGGTGTGCCGTTGCAATGTTAATATGTATTTTTAAGTTTTTATTTTGTGTTTTTTAGGGTTCCGTACCGAAAGGGTAAAACGAGACCCTATTTTTAAGACTCCGCTGCCTTCCACCCGTCCGTCCGTCCGTCTATCACCAGGCTGTAACTCATGAAACGTGATAGTTAGACCTTTGAAATTTTCACAGATGATGTATTTCTGTTGCCGCTATAAAAATAAATACTAAAAAACAGAATAAAATATGTAAACCACAGACAAACTTATGAATGAACATGGTTACGTAAATGGACTGTGAAAGTATCCACACCAATCACTTTGTAAACAACATTTTGGTATGTAAAATCCAAACTTTTCACCCCACACCATCCCTACCATTGTACGGTGGTACGGAACATTTCGTGCGCGAGTTCGACTCGCACTTTATTTTGTATTTATAATCGTATTGTAGTGTTTTCGTTCCTTTGTGTAAATATATATATACATTTGTTCACAACCCACATGTAAAACTGAGACCAGTCTCAGTTCAGCAATGCTGAGCCCGTCCTTTTTAACACTATCTCTATTTGAATCATCATGCAATGTGTAGTATGTGTTAATAAAGCAATATAAATATCAATCTTGTTGAGCTTAATAGATGCCTCGTTCGATTTGTGCAAGATTGTCCTATAATATTTATTTATTTATACTAATTTAGTATGTAGGCCGTCCAGTTAAATCTTTTTCTCACAGTTATTTTAATCAAATGTTTAATATCAGTTTAAGTCATTAATTTTTTTATTAGCTTCTAATCTGTAAAAGTAGATATTTTTGTCAAGGCAGTTATTTAGGCCCATAAGAATAAACCAATCTCAGTTCCAAGAGTTGTCTCTACCATGTCACAATGACGGTCTCGCTATATGAAATCTGTCATTTTTACTACGAATGTAATCAAAGAATCGGCACTATAATCGAGGCATCTATACTTGGCCCAACTCAATAACAGAAATGGCTGCCCAATAAAATGTGACGTTCATAGTGTTGTGTAAAGATGAGTCGTTCCGGACCGTAATAGTTCCAGTAGACGTATCCGAACTCGGAACGACATCATTCCGGTCCGATTTGTCTAAATTAACATACTCCATGTCAGTCATGTCAGGAGTCAAAACATCGAAGAGGATTGAGGAACGAGAGAAAGAGCAACTCCACGTCTCCGGTTCGTCGGCGCGACGAGGATCGAGGATCGAGGAATGAGCTGAGCGCCTCGTCCTATCGACTCTGCGACCCTCTGCGACCTCTCACTCTCCGTATCTGTCTCACTTTCCGTCCTGATAATGCCCGATATCGTGATCAACATGAAATATTAAGATGTTGCTTATTCAAAAACGGTAGAGATTAGAGAATTCAATATTATGAAAAATATAATAGGTTATTTATTTGCCGCATACATTGTCGTGATATTTATTCGTGATATGGCCTGTTTGTTCGTCCTGCTTAAATAAATAACATTTAGACACACTGACTGATTATAAGTAGATACCTACTAATATTGATCCATCATTTTCGATTCTTTTTTTATGACGTGCTCGATGCATTTGGGCCACGATTCAGGGCGAGTAGCTAGAAGGCGGAATAAGATTTAATTCTGACTCGGGTAAACTTTGACAACTGGGTCATTTTCAAAAAAAGTGTACATTGTGACTAACCTGATAAAATTTGTGAGTAAACTGTTTCGCGACATTCCTGTATTTTTATACTTATGTGAGTCACATAATTATAAGGAAGTGAGTACATGAATCAATTTACATACACATACTTACATAATAATTTTACTTATTATCTAAATAAGTCCGTACTATTCTCTAGGGCACACTCACTAAAATTACTTAAAAATATTAGCTTACGCGGTTTTAACTTTGTTTTTCACTTCTCCATACAAATAAGCTGATCCACTCAGGCCAAAATGTACTAGGAAGTGAAAAATAAAGTTGCTCTGATCAAATCGGTTTCATAATGAAAGTTGCTCAGAATGATGTCCCTAACAAAGTAGTTTCTCATTTTGCGTTAATTCATTTACACCTTGTATAATGTTTTTTTTTTTACTTATGACTTTCTGCAAGTGTGTTTAAACACATCTTTACTTTTCTTGTATTATGTGAGTCACGTCAGATGAGTCACAAAATTGTGACTCTCATGTCTCACATGGTTAGCACGTTTTGCGAAAATTCTAACCTCAAAAAGCTACAATGGCAAAAACAAATGCAGAACAGATAAATCGAACATATAATAAAACTTGTTTGTGCTAGGTCTATTATATGTAAAAACATAAGAATAAAAGACACGATACCTTGCTTGGAAATGTGCTGTGACTCAACTGATTATTTTTGGTAAATTCTGCCGTTCGTTCAGTGTTTCACCACAAAATGGCACTCGACCAAGATGGCGGAGGTTTAGTAATGATGGCTGACGCATAGTGTTGCCAGTTACGATATAAATGCATAGAAATGGCAGGATTGCTACAAAAAACTCTGAAGTTGTCCGTGACATCCCCTGTGTGACTCACATGCAAAATATCTCGGACAAAGTTAGGATTATGTTTTTAATGTCTGAAGTAACTTTTTTATTCGTATTGTTTCTATTGAACAACAGGAAATATAACAATTGTATTAGATACAAACAGATAAAGTTTGAAAAAGAACCGATATGCTCTCCATAATGATTATATTCTGTTAGGGTGCTAAAAGGACACCGTCTGTTTATATGGGTCATTTCTGTGAGAAAAAGTAAAATGTATATTTTAATAATAAGATCACCCTCTTTGCTATTGATTCAAATGAGGGAATTGAAGGAAAAGGTCAATATTTATATAAAAAAAAACGACACATAAATATATGCACAGTAACTTTGTATTTTATCGCAGTAAATACACCGCACAAGATTTTTAAAGAAATGTACACTTTTTTTGAAAATGACCCAACTACATATTAAAAAAAATTATGGAGTTGTCAAAGTTCCCTCGAGCAAAGTATTATTCCGCCTTCTAGCCAGTTGCCCTAGGATTGTTTTTTAGCAAACCTTCTTTCGTAAAATTATGTCCATCACTAAAACGAATTATGACACTTCTTTCTAATCTATGTTCAGATTCTCTTCGGAAGTAGAATTTTGGGAAATAATGTTATTTCTAAGCAGAATTTAGACCAGTTTTTAGTGAATTCTAGTGTATTTGTGTTTTAAATTGTCTCTTCAACTTAATGTGGTAACCAACATCGAGTGATCCCTTTGGAATATCGAGTTTCCTGATCACGTGACATTTATTTACATTGCGGGCCAAGTAAGAATGCCCATACTTTACTTGTATCGTCTCCATAGACAACTCACCTCCATAACAACTTTGTTGAAGAGATCATCGAGCCGAATGAAGTACTTGAAGGTGTCTGCAATGGCACTGGTGCCGATGTGCCGCAGCAGGTTCGGCAAGAAGTCGCGCCGGGACTTGAAGAAGTCCAGCACGCGCAGGCACACGATGTGGTACAGGTAGCAGTCCTGGGGTCGGCAAAAATAGCACATTGTTGTAGTGGCTGGAAACTGAGTTCTAGATGAACGAGTAAGTTTGAGGGCCTTAGGCGAGACGCTCTAAGAGAAGTGTCCATCTATTGCACTTTTGGCCGAGACATAACATAGTGCTTTTCACGACTACTGCGAGGAGATAAAATTAATCATACAGAATATAGTATTATAGGTTAATTAGGCCTCTTCGTCGTGCGTGACGTGTGTTGTCAATCTTCTGTGATTGACAACATAACATGGCGGTAAAAGCGTGCGTGCATCACTCTGTCACGCACGCACGCCTTCAGCGACGCGACAGAGTGACGCACGCACGCTTTTACCGCCACAGCATGAAGTGCCATCTGTTGACATGAGGCAAAACAATAAAAAACAAACCAACAATGCTCTTTCTGTCCTGTAAATAGGCCAGAAATGTTATTGTTGCCCTGTTTAACTATTCATTGTTTTGGGGCCCCATTGCAGACCATACTTCGCCACATATTTTCGAGCAATGGGCGTGAAAAATCCAAATCATAGTACATAGGCCTATAAATCAATCTGTGTGAGTTTCCTCACCCTTCTCCTCCCACAGTGGTCCAAAGTACTGTATGGGGTCAATCTGGCTCAACACAGACCTTGCTGTTAATAGTTTTGTAATTATTTATTCCTGCTTATTAATCATAACAATAAAAAATTTCATATTTGTATTAGTTAAGCACAACCTATTTTTAAAAGAGATCTAAAAATCAATCTGTGGGAGTTTCTACGCCCTTCTTCTCCCACAGTGGTCCAATGTAGATAAGAGGCAAAAATGACGTTTGCTAAGTATATGTAAATATCTACAGTAATAAAGTACTTTGACTATTGACTATTGACTATTGACTATTAGTAGAGAAGAGGCCAAAAAATTAGGTTTCGTAAGTATATGCAAATAAATAAAGATTTTTTGAAATTTGTTGTAGAGGCAGGAAAGTGCGCAACAACCCGATGAGTGGCCGAGCCGCAGGCGAGGCCCTCTAAAAGACGAGTCCATTTGTTACACTTATAGCAAACATTACATAGAGCTTTCATCAGTACTGTGAGGAAATAAAATAAACTACAAAGAAAATATTTTTTTAGATAAATTAGGTTTGGAAAAAATGACAGCACAGGTCAGGCACGCTTTTACCGACGCGACGGCATGACGCATGCTATATCGATAAAAACCGACACGGCATGAGCGCTCATCTGTTGACTTGTGACAGAACCATAAGCCAACAATATTTTTTTTCATCTTTTTTTCATTTCAATATTTGGCTTCCGCTTGACCCATTATGATGAGCTTCTCCAGTTGGTACCTAGATGAGCGCATAATGTGACCGAATAAGCTTAGGGTTATTCTCGGCAAATTGTCGAGAGCCGTTTTGTGACCTTCACTTCACTCAGAATGGACACGTTAGTTCTCATGGCGGTCCACGGAATTCTGCAGCAGGAATTCTTCTCCAGCACTACATTTCGAACGCGTCGATTTTGTTGCGTTCCCGCCCCGGCTCTTCAGGCACCAGGTTTCTGCACCGTAAATGAAGATCGAGAATATAAGGGTCCGGAGAAGCAAATAATAATCCGTGAAGCTGGCAAGTTATACCAAGGGACAATGATTTGTCTGCCTAAAGATGGGTGATGGGGTTGTTAAATCCAACGCTGATGTTGCTCGAGCTTTCGATATGTCACCGTAAGATTGTAAAAACCGTTAGTTGATAAACTAACTTTTTTTCTTGGTAGTTGGTCAACTATCGACAGATCGTAAACTGTAGCGTACTGCTTACTATATGACGTGTTAGTTGATAAACTAACGGTTAAAACCTTTAAATAGTAAACTGGTTTAAACTTGAATTGCAAACGAAATACCAGGGCAAGCACTGCGGTGGCTTAGGTGAAGACTAGATGGGGCGAGCGCAGTGAAGCCCACCAATGTACACTTACTCACGACAGAGCGTCTAAATACATCTCCATATAAAGCAGACTTAGTTAAAAACAACACTAGCGTAGGTAATGTAAAACTGGGAATGGGATGAAATTGTCACGATAGAGGGCCCGCCTGTGGTGCAGCGGGCTTCCCACCTCATAATCATCAATGTATATTTTACTGACATTGTCAAAAAGTTTAGATTACTTAACTTAAAAAATACCGAAGACTTGTGGGGTATATCAGTCAAGTCATTGGTTCAGTAATGTGTTGACGATGGAGCATTCCCAGACCTCATGAAACACAGTAAACGGATACCTCTGTGCAAGTCGGGAGACAAGAGTGATCCTTCAAATTTCAGACCAATATCTGTTCTTCCAGCACGAAGTAAAATATTTGAAAAGAATATTGTTCAATCAAATGCTCTCACACTTCGACCGTACAAAACAACTCCACGCATCAATACAGTTTCACTAGGGGTAAATAGACTACGGATGCAGTTATTACCCTTATATCTCATATTTATTCTGCATGGGAGGCCGCACAGGATGCTATGGAAGTTTTTTGCGATCTGTCGAAGGCATTTCATTGTGTTGATCATGATAGATTGAAGAAATACAGCGTTACTAGTAAGATTATACTTAAGCAATAGAATTCAAAAGGCAGAAGTCAACAGCGTTAAATCTGATGGATCGGATGTAAAAATTGGGGTTCCACAAAGTTCCATACTAGGCCCTTTCTTATTCCTGGTATACATTAATGATCTGCCTTTCATGGTGGAGAAATTGACTAACATAGTGTTGTTTGCTTATGATACTTCACTGGTCTTCAAAATTGAAAGACAAAAAGAAGATTTTGATGATGTTAATGGTGTATTGTCTTTAACCTTCAATTGGTCCACTGTTAATAATTTATTGTTGAACACTTGTAAAACCAAGTGTATCTATCAAATTCTCATTTCCAAATGTCAGGCAAGTTGAGACCAGTTTAGTGTTAGACAGCAACACATTAGAATTAGAAAATGATATGAAGTTTCTTAGAATACCCATTGATAGCAAATTGCAGTGGGGGTCCCCACATAGATAAATTAGCTGGTAAATTAAGCTCTGCGGCATACGCTGTTAGGAACATCAGGCAAAACACTGATGTGGCCACATGTAGGCTAGTATATTTTAGTTACTTTCATAGTGCCATGTCCAATGGTATCTTGTTGTGGGGGAAATTTTATTTTACAGAAAAGAGCAATTCAAGCAATTTATGATTTAAAAAGATCAGACTCCTTAAGAGGGCTTTTTAAAGAAATTTACATACTAACTGTAGCTAGTCAATTTAGTTTCGAAAATATAATATATGTACGCAGGAACCTTACAACATTTTCCAAACTTAGCGATAGCTGTAATGTTAACCTAAGAAATAATCACTGACTTGTAGACTCGTGAAGATTAACAATTATTTCAAGGGTCAATGCATTCTAGAGAATGCATTGACCCTTATACAGTGTGTTACCAGCAGCTGGGCTTTTAATTAAGGACGTTAAAATAACGTGTGTCTGTAACGTAACCACAACATTAATTTATTTAATAAATTAAATTTCAGATATTGTTAACTTTCTAACAAAATTTTAATTGCCCGCTATGTAAAGCACGGTAATTTGACAAGTTGCTATCAACACGAAAGTTGACAGATATGCTTTGATTTTCGCACTAGTTCCCCCCGTACCACGACATGCCTTGTACCAAGTAATTCAACGACATGAGTTACGACTATTAGGCAATACGTCTACTACATTTAAGCTGCAAATTTAGAAAGTTTAATTGTGGAGTTAATTAACATAATTATGATTTACTAATACGTGCAAACGATTGGTAATGGAACATGTTATTATCAGTTTTAATAAATGCCCACATGCCGGTAACAGACTGTGTAATATACCTCTGGAGATTTTGAAATTGCCATTGAGCAATTTAACAAGCCTGTTAAAGTGACTTTGTTGAAAAAGGAACAATGGTCAAGACTACATTACATTAAATGATGGGACTATATGGGGTTAATCTAGCTCAACATTGTCCTTGGTGTTAATATTTTTTTAATTATTTATTCATGCTTGTGCTATGGTTATTAATTATAATAATGTGTTAATACACATTAACTAATGTTAACCACAAACTATTTTTAAAAGAGATCTAAAAATCAATCTTTGGGATTTTCTACGCCTTTCTACAGTGGTCCATTGTAGAGAAGAGGCAAAACATGATGTTTGCTAAGTATATGTAAATATCTACTGTAATAAAGAAATCTGACTTTGACTTTGCATACAAACATTTCATAAACTGGAGATCTGCTAAAAATATCAAATCCCTTTTGGAAAATGTGTTTTCCTCACAGTCAAAATGAAAATTAGAGTGTTTATCTCCGGTGAAAGTGACCCATTTCACCCTCGAACTATAGGCGCTCGAACGAAAAATGGGTCGCTTTACACCCTTGGTTAACAATCTACTATTTCTGCTAGCCAGAAATGTTTTTGTTGTCCTGGTTTACTGTTCATTGTTTTGTGGCCCCATCACTTAGCCGAATATATATATATATCATCACCTAAATCCGATCTCTCTCTCTCTCTATCTCTCTCCAGTGAGAGATGAGGGATTCACGACAATTGCCGAGGTTGGCCGAATCGTTTACTGATTTTAATTGTATTGTACCATCTTTTGCCACATTTCATATTTTTCATATTTTCTTTATTGCACACAAAACTTATAAAACTTTGTCTTCTACATTTCTGAGCAGTGGAGTAAAAAAGTTCTTTATTGCTGTAGATATTTACAAATATGCTTGTTGTATATTCTTTTTTGCCTCTTCTGTATGTTGCACCACTGTGGGAGAGAAGGGCAAAGAAACTCCTACAGATTGATTTTTAGCTGTCTTTTAAAAATATGTTATATTTAAATAGAACAAACTTACGTATTAATTATCATCATTAATATGCGGTACCCGTAGCATGCCCAGCGCGGGTGGGCATGCTACGAAAGGCGAAAGAGAATACTTCATCGCGAAAGGCGAGGGAGAAAACTTCATCGCGAAAGGTGAGGGAGAGCGCTTTCTATAGCACTTAGCACATCTGTCAGTCACTTTCCCGCGTCAACACACCCTGCGGTGCAGGTGCAGGAATATTTATTTGTGAGAATCTTAACCTGAGCTATTTCTGTGTTGATTTGATTAACACCATGCACTCTTGTCATTAATGTAATCTTGAATATTGTGGTATCCCAAATTACAGTATGTTATTAATGCTTCTTTCAAATCCAGCAAAAACTATGGGTCTATCAATCAATCAATCAGTCCATATTCACTCACTGCCCGGTAGAGGCCTGTTATTCTTCCAGGTGGTGAATATAACATTTTAGGAGAACCATCAAAGTAGATTTATTACTTATTATTACTACCTATTTATTACTATTTCAGTTGTTATGCATTCTATTTCAGTCACTTTCGGTAATATTGACAACTACACAGATAAGAGCATATAATTACATAGAATTTTGAAGTACATGTCTTTTATTTGGTATTGGGGAAAGAATTCTCTGATTTGGTATGATAATTCAAAAAATGTAAGTCAGTCTCACCTGCTTAGGACTCCTTTCTAACAGCATTTCAACAGTTTTACTGAAGTATGAAGCTAACAGTGGATTGAGCGGTGGATCCCGATTGATGAAGTCACACAAGCGGTTCATCTGCACCGCATCGGACGAGAGCCGGTCGCTGAGCTTCGATAGTTGGCTGGTCAGAACCTCGCAGGCCACACTGGCATGCCGATACTGTGATGCTAACTCCACCTCTGGGGAAGGCTCTTCTGTGATCAGAGTGACCAGCTCAGCCAGCATCTCTGGTTTTGTCAGGCTGGAATAGCAATTTGGCATTTTTTATTTCGAGAAACAATGACATTACCTGACACAAAACTATATAAAGGCAAGGAATTAGCTGGGCCAGCTATAATACTAATTTTGTATGTGGACTAGCCCAGTGAATTCCTTGGCTTTCAGTATGTGATACCATGATTTATTCTGGATATAAGATGGCGACATTGCTCAATAGATCAAAAATCTAACAATATTTTTGTCTCCTACAGTGACTGATCAGAGTGTCAATAAAGGGGAGGAACCAGACTCTTGAAAAAAATAAAAAAATACTCTTTTTTGAGGCCGCAGTTAGAATCTAGTATCATTTGGCACGACAAGAGGGATGGGTACCCAAGGCCGTTTTTGGAAGGACTTTAGAAAACAGGCGGTTTCAGATGCTTTTGGCGATTTTTCCGTAGGTGCATTTAGAGACAATATAAAAAAACGCGAGTTGTCGGAAATAATTAGTTTTCGAGTTTTTTTTTTTCAAACTTTGCATACACACCTCTCTAAATTCTAACCCATAATCCAATTGAAATTTAGCCACAATAACCTACTCTAAGTAGATGTTCAAAGAAACTCAAACGAAAGGAAACTATGTTCATTGACGCAAATGTAAGCAATTTAGGACCTAAAAGGCCAGAGTCCAGGGCCACAAAACAATAAAAGAAAAAGCAAGCAATTAATGAATAAATTTGGCTTTGTGCATTCTGTTACAAAAAATTCAATCTCAGTTAATCTAGACGATCACTTCACTCTTCGACCTTCATCTTCATCCTTCATCACTTCATCACTCTTCAATCACTTTCATCTATGTATTCTCATCTTACAATAAGCGTACAACGAAACGTAACACATTTTGAGGTCATTATTGCATGTTGTATTATTGTGTGTGTCATACAAAAAGCAAAATTTTAGATTTTTTAAAAATCTTATTTGAAAAACTTGAGCTCCGACACCTGAAACTTTTAGACTGTTTAAAATGACCCAAACTATCTACCAAAAAATCACGAAAGTCCTAGCAAAACGCCCGATTTCTTAAGTCTAGCCTCGCCTTTCACTCCTACCTCCACAACTCCACTCCTCAACAACACTCCAACCCAGTAAATTAATATAAAAAATAGCTGATGCTAAAAATAAATATAAGGTTACAAAAGGGCTGTGAAGTCCACTCACAGCTGTATGAGGGCTTTGTTGTCCGCCTTGCACTCCTGTAGGATGTCATCCGCCTCCAAAACTTGCGCCAGAGTCACATTCTGAAACCAAAGCCGCACTGACAACACTTTCGATAACGGCTTTCCCACTCTTATACAGCCGACTCTTGAAGATGATATCTTGCAGCCGACACAAGGAATAGGAGAGATACACAAGAGAACACGTAATTGTTGGTGGAATCCTCAATATCCAAGCAAGGCACACAATCATAACCATCAATTTCACACAATACATACCTCTTCCTTGAGGAGAGAATTTAATTCTCTGAGCACGATATAGTTCCCGCTCCAGAACATTGTCTCATTTACTAAGTACGGGTTGTTAAATTAATCTAGATCCATAGAAAAAGGTGTTATTTTACGCAATTTTAGTGTTTCTTCGATAAAAGTGCAACGATCCGTTTTCCCGTACGTTTGACAGATGGACCCGATGTTGCCGTTCTAAAATTCTACAAATTACAATTCAATTAAATAACGAAACGCAATGCAGGCTGCTACAGCGCCAATTTTCTAGTTACTCCGATAAACAGGGCACACGTAACCCGAAAAATTCCTCCGTCTTTGAAATTTGGCATGTGATGAACAGTGTTGCCGTTCTACAAAATTTTAAGTAGCTAGATACTCTGAAAAATTCCGCTAGATATGCGAAAAAATCTTTTCTGAAATCCGCTAGATGTCCCTAGATTTTATCTGATAAATAAACCGCTGTTGCCTAAGTCTTATCTAGTTTTATACTCTTGTAATTCATGCAAACACCTTTTATTACACTAAAATGAATAAATAAATAATAATCTAACAAAACTGTTAATATAATGAACAGGCAAAATAAATGAAATATGTTTATTGAAAAAAACCAGTAACAAACAAAACACCTAATCCTTAATCTTTAAACAGTTAAATATGTAGATAAGCATTAATTACTTTACAAAAAAAATGGATAATTAGCTAGGTTTATACCTAAAATTCAAAATCAGAAAGAAGTCATCTGGGTGTTCAATTATAATGTCAGTGGAAGATGAAGCCTCTCCAAGGTCTCCGGTTGCTTTTGATCATCACTGATGAATGAAGCAAGGTTAAAAACTTAAAGCTCGTCGTAGATGGCAGCACTGTTGAGTGTTCCTATCCTAAGAACCGCCATATTGTCTATTTGTTGTTGTTTGCTATAGTATAAATATTAGATAAAAATGTATTCGACCTGTAGTATAGCTAAGATAAAAGACGAGCTTAGAAAACGGAGAGCGTCTGCCATTGGTAAAAAAGCAGCTTTAGTTGAAAGGTAAGTTAAAAACTGGCATTGTTATGATTTAAAGGTTATGTATGTTGCGTTTTTTTTTTGTTAAGACCATTTTTTGTTATAGATTACAGGCGTACGAAAGGAATAACCTTGACGGGGTTGAAGACGAACTTGAGGATGAGATTCAAGTACCGAATAAAGGAAGACTTTTGTACGAAAGTAGAAGCCTGGTAACTCTTCGTGTTGCTTTTGAAGGAAACCAAAATATGAAAATATTGAGGGTACAGCTGTTTTCTTTCACACTTTGCATATAGATTTCTCACCTGTATACGAATTGGGTCCATAATAATCTTCAGGTAGAAAATGGGCAGCACATAACCTTGACAAAGTACTAGCATTCCATTTTTTTCTACGAAGAGCTTTCTCCCACAGTTTTCTTCTTCTAGCTTCTTTGGGGAATAAATGAATCCCCGTATTTTTGCAAAGCTGCACAAAGAGTCATTATAAGAAATTATTCATAAACCAATTGGTTTGTTTACATAATTAGAAAGGAGAACTGTCAAATTCATGGAACACTCAAAACTGCTGACATCTGAAGTGATCAAAAGGCAGTTTTCAACTGCGGAAATATTTCCGCAGTCTGAAATACTTTCTGTATACTTATGTTTGTACTATTTTTGAAGGGGAATTAGCAAAGATAGCAGAAGACTAGAAAATAACTAACAAAATAAATTTAATTGTGACGTGACAGATAATGCATCAAACATGATTGAGGCTGCAAACCTATTATGCTACGTTCACAAATTGAATTTGATCGTTCAAGATGGCCTATCGTCACAAAAAATGGAAACAACAATTCAAAAAGTGAAAAAAACTGTTGCGCATTTCAAGAGAAGCACTCAGGCTAAGGAAAAACTCTTGAAGTATCAGATCGTAGCCCAAAAAATTACACCTGGCACTGATAAAAGTTTACTTATGAGCATGCCTGTTAGATGTAACTCAACATGAGGTTCTTTGAATTGCAAGAAGCCATAAGAGCAACGATTCCCAACCTGAATGTAAATTTGCCAATAATTTCGGTAGAAGAGACTCAACATATTTAATGTTAAAGAGGTTCTTTGAATTGCAAGAAGCCATAAGAGCAACGATTCCCAACCTGAATGTAAATTTGCCAATAATTTCGGTAGAAGAGTGGCAGTGCATTGAACAAATGATGACGGTCCTGAAGCCTTTCTATGAAGTGACAACCATCATGAGCGGTGAAAATACCTCACTGCCAGTAAAGCAGTTGTCATAACAAAAGGTTTAGCAGCAGTTTTTGAAGAACTGGAGAAAAACGTTTTCTCCCCTACTGTGAGAGAATTAATAAGGACTTTAAGAAAGGGAATATCCACGAGGTTTTATGGAATAGAACGAAATGGAGTAGTAGCCAAGTGCACCTACTTAGACCCGCGGTTCAAAGAACACGCATTTAAAGACCAAGCCGCACTGGCAACAATTAAATGCGTTATAAATAATAGACAAAGTCACAGAAATGCTAACTGACGATGATGCGTTTTTAGCCACGGACAATCATGATGCAGATCCAAACGCAGACTGTTCTATATGAACAAATTTTGACAGAAAAGTCAAATCTGTACGGATTCCGAAAAATTCGAAGACAACAGCGCTGGAAGAGGTAGAAATGTTTCTGAAAGAAGAAGTTGTTTCCAGAACGGCCTGTCCTTTAAAGTGGTGGAAAGACCACAAAAAAAATTACCCATCTCTCTTTCACCTGTTCGTCACATATTCCAATATTATAATGACATCAGTACCATGCGAGAGGGAATTTTCCAAGGCTGGATACATTTATTTATTTATTTTTTATTTATTTATTTACATTAATTATTATTTGTGCCCTTACAGAAAATTCCAAATCGACACATATACAATATAATTTGCAAAAATATAAATACAAGTCAATTAAATTAAATTAAATTACCATTATATATATACATTCCATTCTAAAAGTTCAATAATTCGGTGACAACACAATCATGCATCCATCTCACAGAACCTGCCACATTCGCGCACTATGTCACTCCATGCATCACCAAACAGATCGTTCATTGGTGCTACAGCCAGCAGTGCGTTGAGGCTGTCTCGCGCCCGCACTAGTGGAGAATGCCGGCGCGCCACCGTGCGGTGCGTGCCGCCCACCAGCAGATGGTGCCTGCGTGCGCGTAGGAAATTTTCAGGCACGAATAACGCGCATACCGTACTGACAAGCGCTGCGCAGTCACTGTCGCCTCGCAACAATCGACACACAGTCAGAAGCTGTTCGGTGGTACGTCGCACCTCTAGTGAGTTATATCCAAGCATATCCAATATAAAAGCGGATGGATATAGGTAAGGGTAGTATCCGAATTTCCTCTTGTATAGGTATCGTAGGAAAGCTTTTTGTACCTTCTCGAGCCTAAGGACGTATAACTTTGCATGTGGATAAAGTAGCTGGACCACACCCAAATTCTGGAATCCCTTACAATTCCGTATCACAAACCCTAATCTTTTAAAGCATTCCTTGGCCAAGGTGCTCATGTGCTCATGGAATGTAAGTTTAGGGTCGAACTTAACACCGAGGTCCTTCATCGAATACACTCGAGTCAAAGACTCCTTGCCGAGTGTATACGCAGCGCGAATAGGCCAAGGAGAGCACGTGAAGGATATAAAACAACACTTCTCAATATTGAAAAGGAGTTTGTTGTTTACACTCCACCTATGCACGGCGTCTAGATCTTCCTGCAGTAGACGACAATCGTGCTCTGACTTCACGGGAAGTATCAGTTTCATATCGTCCGCGTATAGGAGGCATGTGGCGTGTTTTATCTCTGCTACTAGTTCATTTATCATGATGATAAATAACAACGGACCAAGAATAGAGCCCTGACTAACACCTGACCGTGTACGGCTGGGACTCAAAATAGCCATGACGTACATATTGTTGGCGGTCCTTCAGGTAGTCAGCGAGGAAGACCAACAGCCGAGGGGAAAATCCAATGGCACACAATTTCTTCATAAGGACGTTGTTATCGACTCTATCGAACGCCTTACGAGAGTCCAGATAGGCGACGTCCACCTGACATCCCTGGTCGATGCTCTCTGAGACAATCTCGACCAACGTCAGTAAGTTGGTCGTTACTGAGCGACGACTCATCACATCATTTCCGATAGACGGACTAGATTAACCACCTCAAAGGTTACAATGATTATGTTTCTTAACGCAATAGCAAGAAGAAAAGGGCACAAAACAATGATGTAAATATGTAGATATGAATGTAAAAACGAACAAAAAATTAATTACAAAAAATATATAAATAAATAAATAGTAAATAATTAATTAATATAAAATAAAAATAAATATGTAAATAAATAAATGTATATAAAAACAAAGATGTAAATAATAAATGTAAATATAAAAACAAAGAATCATGTAAATAAGACAAATGAACTTCTAAATACGCCAGAATTGAGATGAAATCATATTAATTTAATCACAATACTAAATTTAATGCTTAACCGATTTCAGGGGGGTGTTACATACAACTTAACTTTAATTGGAAATCGAGTTTAAAATTGTATTTTTAAAGTACTATTTTTAAACTTCATACTTCATCAAACTCCACTTTACTTTAGTACTTTTTTAGACTCGAAACGGGATGACTGATTTGCAAAATTTCAATTTGTCATTCTGTTTCTACGTTGATTAGTTTTGACACCTTTAGAAATTAATATATCCCTTACAACTCACATGTCTCTCACTTTGAACTAATAACAATAATTTTAGATTGAAATAGTAATTCTGACAGTCCTAAGCCTGTAAAAAGTTTGAAGGGAAGTTTATTTGATCGCTATGATGTTGCTAACATAAGTACTAAAAACTAACAGAAATGGGACACATTACATAACACACTTTAAAAGCTACAACGGCAAGTACGAATATAATTTTAGTTACCTACCTATAAAGCAAGTTTAAAAATCAACATTGTTGTGAAACCTTACAGTAAACGTGAAATGTCGAAAATCATATATAAATGATGCCACTATCAAGGCGTTTAAAAGGAAGCAGATATTTGTGACCACGACACAGTGAACGATTATGTTCACTGCCACGACAGCGTCAGAACTACCGGAAGAAAACATACTTCAGCCGATCGAATTCGATTTCCAGTCAAAATGTCTAATTTGTGGCAACGACATTTTAAATTCAAAATTTCGACAAATCAAAATGCCGCACACAAAATAATTACTAAAAACAATGTCTTCATGTCGTAATGACTTATCTTGCGAAACGGTAAGAAAACCATTTCGTTTTTTAACCCCTTTCCTCACAAAAAATGGCCTGCTATTTTCAAAGTCATTGCTTGGTTAAAGAATAAGTGAGCGTAATTTTTCAAAATGGCGCCCGCCACGATAAGGGTTACTGCATTCACTGTACTGTACTACTACACTTACTTTACGCTGAGATTAAAGTGTTATTAGTACGAAAACATTTTATAAACCGCAGGTAACATAGGTACTTATAGCCTAACAGTGGTCCAGACCATAAAGAGACGCTTTATTTGTCCCAAACCTTTTGTAAGAACGAGATTTGCTCATACATACAAAGCCCATCGACTTAACACCAAATTCTTCTTTGCAGTAATCCTCTGTGATCCATGTGACCATGAGATCAAAAGAAAATATATATAACTTGCTTTATAACCTCAACTATGATGAAACAGAAAACATGTTGTCGAAAACTGAATAAAAAGTACTCTTAGTCATCCACTAGTCAGTAATAGCTGAATGTTCTCGTTTGTTATATGGAATTCACAAAATTTTAATCTTGGCCTAATATTACAATATAATATAATAATAAACAATATTTCAGTATCTACATTAAAACCAAAGTATGATTATAATAACAGTATGTTTGTTAGTCATTAATGATAATCAATATTGATCATGGAGGTATTACAAATATATAAAATTAAATGGGAAATATTAAACTGCACATCAATAATACTGATTTGCACAGAAAATATACTGACTTTCACAGCAAATATAAGGGAAAAATACTGCTTTAGCTTAGGTAAAGGGTAAAGGGGGTGAACGAAGCAAAGCCCCCTTTAGCCTTCGTATCAGGTTAAACATTTAAGAACAACAAAAATACTTAAAACATAAAAAGTATTTTTGATGATCCTTTTTTGCTGTGAAAATCAGTATTTATGCTGTGCGATTAAATACTAGCCAAATTAAATTGGCTGGAAATTTACTTATCTGTAACCATGTTTATTTTCCCTTTCCCTTTTTTATGGGCATGGAAAGTTAAAATTCCGTACTTGTACGGACAAACCCGTACTATGGCAACACTATGGCATCCTGACTTCAACCAACTGTTAAGCGACATATTTGGTTATTGCTGTTACTTATTAAGCAACATCTGTCGTTTAACATAAGCACTACTATAAATTACATAGCTACCAGCGCTACTAAGATATGACACTCAATATCTTGAACTTATGTTTTATAATACCACTAAATTAAAAACACATTATTTTTATAGTAACCAAAGGTCGGTACTGTACTTCGTAATTGGGAATCTTTATAACGGTAGGTTTCCAACATTTTTCTTCTTTAGTTTGAGACCCCTGTCAACTATCGACAGATAGTAAACTGTAGCATACTGCTTACTATATGACGCGTTAGTTTAAAAACTAACGGTTAAACCGTTAAAAAGTAAACTGGTTTAAACTTGAATTGCAAACGAAATACCAGGGCAAACACTGCCCCCCGAATAGTCTTCGTGTTACGTTGACATGTAAGAAAGAACAAAAGAAACGTAAATTTCTTTTGTTTTTACAGTAAACCAGACCGACAGGGTTTAGAACCCTGTCGGTCTGGTTTATTATCTGTCGGTAGTTGATCAATTACCGCGTTAGTTTATCAACTAACGGATTTGACTATCTTCCGGTGACATATATACCTTCCCAGACCTACCTACTCATGGATAACTCATTTTGTGTTCTTTTTATCTTTATATTAAGTTTCTATTTTTATAGTACTTTTTTATGGCAGAGCCACCACCGCAGCGCCACAGACTTCGTCTTGTTATTTGCATTACGTTACTTTAAGAAAACGTCTTAGTAATAGTATTAGATCGTCATAGAATTATTTTAATTTCGGTCTCTTAGATAATTCGCAATCTGTCAAATCAAAAAAGTCAAAAAACATGAAGAAAAAGGAAATAAATCAACCGAAATAAGGTTGACATGCCACAACGCCACAACATCAGATCCCCGCGCGCAAGCACGCACATCACCTCCCTGCACCTCATGCGCCTGTCTGGGTCAGTAGAATTTATGTATCTATTGTTTTGTCCTTTTTTTTTCTAGGCTCCGGAAATCGTCAGGTTTTCACCGGATAATTCTCAGTATAATTCCGTGCCATCGCTGATACTATGACACTGGCAGAATCATCAAAATGATAGAAGCCATTAATAAGAGAAAAAAAAATAGAACATTAGTAGGTAATTTGAGTTTTCTCTTAGACAGTTGTTATTGAACTGTACTTATTAACTGATTGTGTTCAGAAGAGTTAAACAATGTTTTTATATGTTAAATAAATAAATGTTCACAAAATGCGTTATTTTTCATAAACCTCATTCGTAACTCGTATTCTTCGTTAATTACTTATAAATTTATCCCGGTGCATGTCTCAAAATAGTAAGTAAGTATATAGCTAAGTACAAAATCTTCCCGAGGGTCAGGCTGGTTGAAATTTCGCGCGCTGGCCAAATTTGAATTTCTCGCTCCAGAGTCCAGAGCCGGGAATTCGCCACTAGAGGCATTCAATAGATGGCGCCAGCTATGTTAACTGTTGCACATGTTTTTGTACTGAGTCGTTCTTATTCCTGGGTATATATTGTTCTGTGCTCAATACTCCTGGCGCTACCTATAAGTAGTAACGTCCGTTGCGTTTACTTATTACGCCTACTCATAAGGTTATACTGAGGTAAAAAGCTAAACATTGAAGCATAGCTCTGTCCCTTACTGACATAACAACACTTATTACGTCACTTCCGCTGTAGGTCCGTTTCGCGCCAACTGTCAATTGTCAGTTTGAACCCGCGATTTTTGGCATATATTATAAGATTTTTTTAGATGCTCGTGGTTTATTGGACATGACATTATTATTGTGTTTATTTTCTCGTAGGTAGATACCTACGAGAAAATAAACGCAATAATAAAATAAAATAGATTGTTAGATTATATCGATATCAACATCAATTCGATCACTCATTGATGGAACCCTAGAAGGCACTGCAGACTCTGTCTACAATGATCTTAAAAATATAATTACAAAATTCAACTCTATAGGCTTAGATCTAAAATTTTCAAAGTGCGAGCTATATCTTAATGCAAACCTAACAGATACAGAGAAACATTCATTGGCCTCTAAATTTAATTCATTGGCTCCTTATATCAAAATCATAGACGACAAGTCTCTCCGCCTCCTAGGCGCTCCAGTACTGGACGATTCATACACCGATTTCATAAACGTCCAAATAACAAAATTTAACGAATTGTCCAGCCTCATTCTCCTTACCATCAGCCCTCACATGGCTTATACAATCGTGAAATTCTGTCTTTTCGTCCCAAAATTGACGTACGTCCTGCGGTGCACCACGATGTGGAAAAGGCCAGACCTACATAATTGTTTAGATCAAATGATTCGATCGACTCCAACGGAAATTTTAAATTGCAACATGAGTGACAGAAGCTGGCCACAGGCCACCCTACCTATCAGGTTTGGAGGCCTGCGTATCCGCAGGACAGTAGACGTCGCTCTACCAGCGTTCTTGTCCTCAGTACACAGCACGATCGGCCTCACCGGTAAAATTATTAACCCGTCACTCGGCTCGGTGACGTCGAGGTCGCGTACTTGACTGAGGGCAGAAGCGTTTGGTGCGACAAAGCTGGCCCGAGTACAGTCCTGCCCTCAGACCCGTCTTCACAGACGCTTTGGGATGGGCCGCTCTGCATTGAGGTTCAGAAGAACCTCGTGGAATCGAGCACAAACCATGCAGAGCGAGCTCGTCTCTTGGCCTCCTGTGAGCCCGAGTCGGGATACTGGTTGAATGCGCTCCCCTCGGCGAGCTTAGGGACATTGCTGGAGAGGACCTCATTCAGCTTAGCTGTTGGTCTTAGGATAGGGGCCAAGACAAACGAGCCACATCGCTGCCGCTGTGGGGGAGGCGTGGACCAACTGGCCCACCATGGACTGGCATGCCGCCGCAGTGCGGGCCGCTTGTCGCTCCACGCCGCACTGAATGATGTCATCCACCGAGCTTTTGCTAGTGCCCGGCGTTCCCGCGATATTAGAGCCAGCAGGCATTTCGCGGGATGATGACAAAAGGCCGGACGGGATGACATTGATTCCTTGGAAAAACGGGCGGTCGCTTGTGTGGGACGCGACTTGTGTCGATACCCTGGCACAGTCCCACTTACAAGCGACCGCCCGCAAGGCTGGCGCGGCAGCGTCGACGGCAGAGGGCAACAAGAGGCGCAACTATGCAGCCCTCGGACAAGGCTACATATTTGTGCCCTTTGGGGTAGAAACCCTCGGTCCATGGGGTCCAGAGGTTCGAGCACTGTTCAAAAAACTTTCCTCGCGCCTGGTCGACGCCTATAACGACCGGAGGGCTGGAGCTTACCTTGGGCAAAGGCTGAGCCTCGCCATACAGCGAGGCAACGCCGCCAGCCTTCTGGGCACCTTGCCTAGCGACGGCGGCAGCGATCTGGCTCAAATTTTCGACCTTTGTTAATATTTTGTAAAAATTTTAGATGTAAATTTCCATATACTTATACTATTACTAATTTTAAAATAACTATTTCATTAAATAAATAATCTCTCATTTGTTCACTGGAGTAAAAATATCGATTGTATAAATATGGTGTGTCATGCATGGCTAATATGAGATCTGGCCAAATTTGTGGCACTAACTGCACAAAACTCAGTCCGAACGGGGGAATTGAACCAGAGATCATCAAAATTTATTCGAATAACAATTAAACAATGAGTAACAAAAAACCGACATTTGCGAGTTGGCTTCGCACAACGGGGGTTCCACACCATCACACAATATTAGCATATTTTAACGAACTCCACAGCGCCATCTAGTGCGCAAACTTGCCAACGCTTGGAAACTGCGTGTAAAAAATTGTGATATCTCTTTTAGCTTGAGTCCGACCAATTTTTATTATTTTTTGTTGTGTGCTTTCTCTAAGAATAGAAGGGTCCTCAGATATATACATAGTCAGGTCATAAGTTCTGTCACATGTGCAATATGAAATAATTTAGACATGTTTACTATTTATAAAATAAACTTAATAAAACATAGATTCTTATGGTAATAAAGTTTATTCAAAATGACCCCCGCGATTTTGAATACAGGCCTTTATTCTGCGCGGTTTAGTTGTCTATCGCAGCACGAACGAGGTCCATGTCAATATCGGCGGCTGCCTTAATCAAGGATGCCTTGAGTGACTCCAAATCAGGATGAGGCTTTGAGCAGGCCTTTTCCTCCAAGTGTTGCCATATCTTGTAATCTAACGGACTCAAATCTGGACTGGGGGAGGGCCAGTCTTCGTGCCGGATGAAGTCGATTTCACGCGCCGCCAACCAGTCTTGTGTGCTTTTCGCTCTATGAGCTGGCGCAGAATCTTGTTGGAATACCCAGTGCCTGTTATTAAACATGGTATGAGAAACAGGTTCCACAAGGTTCTTGAGGACTGTATTTTGATACACAACGTACACAACTGCATTCGTTTTTACGCCTTTCTCACAAAAAAGTACCTCAGTTAAGCCCCAATAAGAGACTCCCAACCAAACCATGAGCGAGGATGGAAAATGACCGCGTTGGACACGCGGAATACGGTTGCTCGCTTCTTCACTGCTGTGTGCGTACACCTTATCATTTTGTTTGTTGTAGCTCTCTTCCACGGTGAAAATTTTTTCATCCGAAAAAAGAATTTCCTGATGCTTTTTTCCCGCGTACCGCTTCAACAAAGCGCGGCATCTCTTCAGTCTCAGGTCCATTAAACGAGCGTCCAAACGATGTCCTGTTTTTCTTCGATATGCCCTAAGCCCTAAGTCTTCATTTAACAACCTTTTCACCGTGGTCCTGCTTAACCCCATCTGAAGGGCCAACAGTTTCTGCTTACGTATGGGATTTCTTTGAGTTCGCGCCTTCACAGCTTTTATCACTGCTGGAGTCCTAACAGAGCGAGGGCGACCACTTCTTGACCTGTCATCTACACTAGTCTTCATTGTATCGTTTTATGGTACGATAAACGAATCTTTTGGTTATATTCAAATTTTTCAGTAAGTCGAAAATCTGAATTGGCGCGTAACCGCAACGATGTAACGCAATAACTGCGACACGGTCTTCTTTAAGTGTCCACTCCATATTTTTCCACGTACCGCACGTTGGCGCGCCAGCAGTCTCCACTGGTGAGGGCGCGGGATAGCCTCAATGCTCTGCTGGCTGCTGCACCACTGACTGATCTGTTTGGTGATGAATGGAGGCATATTGTGCGAGAATGTGGCAGGTTCTGCGAGATGAAGGAGTGAAAGTGTTGTCTTAGAAATATTATTATTATTATTTTTTGCATTGACATTTTAATTTAGTACCCTTGACATACCTAATAATGTTTAATACTATTTGAATTTGACCTAAAGTTAATGTTTAATGTGATTGGATATGTAGTATTGTAGTATTTTCTACGAATTTGTACCCTTTGTTCCATACCTGTGAAATCGACTTACCTAAATTGATTCTGACATTGTATAACTATTAGACTTTGTACAGCGCATTGGGTGTATACCTGTAATGTTGTACATCGTAATTGTATATTAAATAAATAAATAAATAAATTTAAAAATGAGGTAATTTCTAAAATGTACACATTTTTATTTTCATGAAAAATTCGAAATTAGAATTCAATAAACTTTTTTGTGGCCAGCGTTCTAAATTCAAAAGTTTTTATTGTGTGACAGAACTTATGACCTGACTGTGTATATACGTTTTGACAAAAAATACTCGCAGTTACATAGGCAAGTTACAAGGAGTGAAATATCTCCATTTGAGTTTCTACATAACATAACATAACATAGCGTCTCGACTTTTCCCATACGGGGTGGCAGGGGCGCAATCGTGCCCACTTTTATCCACCCATTCAACACTCCATTTTGCTCGACAGGGGGCTAGCCCATCGCCGCAGCTATGGAGTAATGAAGGTTTGCTCACGATGTTTTCCATCACCGTTAGAACGTCCGTGTAATGCACTTAATATAAATTAATTATCTCATTGGTACATGGTCAGGAATCGAACCTGCATCTCCTGTGTGAGAAACAAGCGTGAAACCTATTATTAGACCACGGAGCTCTGCAATTTAAGTCTAAACCAGTTTAAACTGGTCATATAGTAAGCAGTACGCTACAGTTTACTATCTGTCGATAGTTGACCAACTTACGAGACAAAAAAAGTTAGTTTGTCAACTAACGGTTTTGACAATCTTACGGTGACATATATATATATATTAAGAATGTATAGTTAAATGCAACAATGCAACTACTGTTTAACCCTCTGAGCTTCATAAGCAGTCTCCATACAACCAAATTTTCATTGGTTTTGCACTCTATTACCAAGCTATAAGGTCGAAAATTGCTGGCCAATTTTTCAAAGCAAGGAGCGGTTGTGTTATTTAAAGGTAAGTGGGTTAAAGCCCACATAATTTTTAATATACATTTTCGAACGTTTCGTAGAAGAAGAGTGTTTTCGTTATGTTACGTTAAGTGTTAAATTAAATTATCAAAAAGTTACTGCATGCAATTTATTACTTAACTGTACATCAGTAAAAATTTGTTAAAAAAATGACATCCATGTCATAAATCGTGACAGCTGTCAATAAAGGTAAAAAAAAATGACAACACGTCAACATGTGCATATGCTACGAGATGGGAATGTGGACAAAGTGAACCTGAAGGGTTTTATCATGTCTTCTTTCTCATTATTGTAGATTTATTGAGGACATTCGTCACCATTAACATTATATCTGCACCCATGGCCCATGGCGGAGCATATTCCTTCCTTCCTTATACCTCATGATAAAACAACACATTTGATAAAATATAACACATTTATTTCCATTTATCATTTAATAGTACACAAGTGGCCAGCTTCATCGTTTCTGCAGCAGTCGCATGGCGAGTGCCTCTGCCTCCTGAACCGACAAAGAGGCCGACAGGTCAGATAGCTTCTTCTTCTTTCGCGGCGCGACGCTCTCTTGAGGAATACCTTTGCTGGCCAACAGCTTTCTTTTGCCCAGTCTGTGGGAAATATACCGTGCTACTACAAAAAATGCAACAAATAGTTTAGCCTCAAAACAAACATCAAATCCTATATCCCAAATCCAAGACAAAAATGTATAAGAATACATTTTTGTCTTAAAACAAGTGTTGAACAGGAGTTTATTTTTTTGTGGTGAGACCAAATGTTTAGTATTGATCCTGATAGTGACCAGTACAATTGGCCTCTGTCAGACAATGTATGGACAATGAGTGTCATGGAATTTCATCCTTTAGATTATTCAAAAAGAAATAGAAGTCATTGATTTTAAAGGAAGGGAGATAAAAACTGTATCTTACTTGTGATATTTCTCATCATCTTCATCAGATTGATCAGTGTCGTCAGGAAGCCCATCATCAGATGGAATATTTACTCTGAGCTCATCAGAGCTGCTCTCATCATCACTTCCTTCACCATAATGTTTGTCAGGGTCAGGCAGCCATGACAGGTCCGGCCCATCAGATTCTGATTGTGCACCAAAGTCATCTCTTTCTTCAGCATCCTCTTTCTTCTTATTCTTGAGTTTTCGTTTCTCTTCCTTGTGCTTGGCTCGGATTTTCTCTCTGAACCGGATCTTGTCGAACTTGTCTTCTTCTCGCAGCACCTCTTTGGCTTTCTCAATGTCAATGCCGCCAACATTCTCACTCTCATATTGCTTTGCGAACTCCGACTTAAGATCTTTCTTCTCATCTTCCACTGCTTCTCCTTCTTCTGTGAATGTGACTTTAGTGTTGACTTTGATTTTCTTTTTAAGAATTTTCTTAGCAACAGCTGCTTTGGTTAGAGGTTTCTTCCTTTTTGATTTATTACTTTCTTCCAAAGGTGCCTCAACTTCTTCTATCATTTGTGCCTTACTCTTGACTTGCAGGAAGTCATCATCATCACTTTCAACATCTCCATGGAAGTCTAAATTTACTGGTTCCTTTATGACTTTATCTTTGTTTTTTCTCTTATCAAGTTTAAGCTCGTCATCTTCATTTTCGTCTGGAGTTCGATCTGATCCATCATCAGCATCTGCTTGTGATTTCAATTTCTCCAAGACATCAGTTCTCTCTTCTTCTTTTAATTCTTTCTTGTTGCTCTGTCGATATTTCTGTTTCTCTATGAATTTTATCCTTGGCGGTGCAACCAGGCCCAAAGATCTTGAATAAGCTTCAGTGTTTAACAGTGTCACATCAAATATGGCTTTGTTTTTCATCAAAAAGACTGACTTAAAGTAGCTCACAAATGCTCTTTGTGCTGTTTGTTTTAGATCTGTATGTTCAGATAAGAGAGCTTCTATCTTCCTCTGTGGGGCCACAACTTTTGTTGGATCTACAGCAATTTTGTTTATGGGAATCTTTCTCGTCTTCAAGTCTTCCACAATCTTCTCCTCATGTGGAAGCAGCATCAGCAGGCCCTCTCCTTTCCCACTGAGTCCTCTGGCAGTTCTCCCTGCTCTGTGAATGTAGGTATCCACATCTTCTGGGCAATCCATCTGAATCACCCAGTTCACTCTGGGGAAGTCCAGACCTCTGGAAGCCAAGTCTGTGGCAAAGAGAACCACATTTGACTTCCTACAGAACTCATTGTATATTTTTTCCCTTTTCTCTTGGTGAAGTGTACCATACAAGGCCAGCATACTGATACCAGGTCTCAGCTTGCAGAATAGATCATAAGTGTACTTGACTTGTTTACAAGTTGCCATGAAGACTATGACTTTCTGTTTGAGGTGGTTCCTGATGAAAGACCAGAGTATGCCAATCTTCTCATCAATTTCACACACTATGTAGCTCTGTTGCAGCATGTCAGGTGTGACAGTTTCTGCTTGTTCATGAGGTGCAATGTAAGTGGGGAAAGACAGACTGAGCCTGGCGAGGTCTTTTACAGACCTAGTTTGTGTAGCAGAGAACAGCAGTGTTTGCCTTTCTTTGGGTAAATTCTCTATGATAGCATTCATGGTAGTTTGAAATCCCATGTCCAGACAACGGTCTGCTTCATCCAGGACTAGTATTTGAAGATGACTGCAGTCAAACAGCGGGTTTTCATCCATGTGCTGCAGCAATCTTCCAGGGGTGCAAATAAGGATGTTCACTTGATCCATCCTCTTTCGTTCAAACTTCAAGTTCTGGCCGCCGATGATCAAACCGGCTGAGAAGTCGTGAAGGCTGCCAACCTTCCGCAACGTCTCATATATTTGATAAGCGAGCTCCCGAGTTGGAGATATAACTAAAGCACCAACACCATCCAACCGGGTCCATTTCTTGCAAAATAGATTTTCGAGAATCGGTACCAAAAAAGCGAGGGTTTTCCCTGACCCTGTCTTGGCAGCTCCCAAAATGTCTTTACCCTGAAGGGCAAATCCAAGCGCTTGCCTTTGGATTTCTGTTGGGGTAACATAATGGTTGTCCTTTAGACCTTTTAGTGTTTTCTGAGACAGAGGCAAGTCTTTGAAGGTCTTAATCTCGCTAGGGTCTATCTGGAAAAGAAGATTTGATTGTTTTATGGCTCAATCAGAAAACGCAAAATGATAACGTTGTCGTCTTTACCTTTTCGTATTGAGCTTGCAGAAACTCAATGGCCGAATCTTCTTCCGCGCTCTTCTTTTTGCGGGGTTTATACAAGTGGATCTTCTTGTTTCGGTCCTGTTTTTGTTTATTATTCGTCTCTTGCTTCATTTTATTTATTTATTTTTATTTTCAGAGAAAATCATCAAAACTTAACCTCCCCACACCTCACATTTCGCATGCCTACCTATGTGACAGCAAGCTTCCTTTTTTTTTCCATTTTTACGGCTCTGGATTCTTGTCCTTTAGCCGGAATGTGACAGCAAGCAAAATGAGTGAGTGAATGATTCTATTTTAAATAAAGGGAATGATTACACATAAAAATATTTTTTTCATCGATAGAATTATGTTCGATTAACATTTTACTTTTCGTTGCAATACAAGAACATTTTCATTTATCGTAGTGAAAAAAAATACAAAATTAAATATGAAATATTTGCTTCACAAAATACGAATTTCTACGTAGCTACCTAATTGTGGAAAAACTTTACAAAGACGGCCGTTTCAGATGCTTTTAATGTTTTTTCTATGCTTTATTTATATAGAGGATTTATAGATGATTTAAAAATACGCGAACCGATGGAAATAATTAGTCTTTGAGTCACATTTTTTTATGAATTGCCTGCCATTTCAAGCATTCGGGACCGTGGGGACATTGTGGTCTGGGAGTATTAGGGTGAGAAACGAAGAATTTTCCGTGGGTTGGGTCTTAATCACACCTGATTTTAATTACGTGAAATATTTAGGAGGATAGTTGACTATATTCTTGAACCTTTTATCTTAGTCTTAATTGTCGGAAACCTGTTTTGGATTTAGAATACCTAAAACAAAATATTATTTTGTATACCTGAAAGAGAACGCAATTTGTACTATTTCCGTATGTATTTCATGATCGATGTCAAAAACGTATTGTAAAGTTGGGTGAAATGGAACGTAAAGTGATGTGAGATGCCGCCAATTTTCAAATGTCATTCATTCCGTCCGTTTCCCGAGTATTTACGTGAACGTGCCCTTTCCTGTTTTCATTTAACTCTTTCATATTTCATTAAATATCACGGCAAAATACTGCGGTAGCTTAGGTGAAGGGTAAAGGTGGTGAGCGAAGCGAAGCCTCCTTTATCCTTCGTATTAGGTTGAACATGTAAGAACAACAAAAATACTTAAAACATAAAAAGTGTTTTTGCTGTGAAAATCAGTATTTTTGATGTGCGATTAAATACATGCCTTTTTATGAGCCCTAGTAGCCGAAGCTAAGGCGATTTCGAACATAAATACTACAAACAATGCCTTTTTGTAAAAAGCCCATAGTAAAAAATAACCTCAAAATGCGATTTTTGAAAATTCATAACAAAAAAACCCTAGTTTCCGACAATTGAGACTTAGGGGGGGAGGTCCCCTCGCCCCCTCTTCCCCCCTCACCCTCCCTTCCCCTATATTCAGGTGTCCGTGGTCAAGACCTTTACCTTTGCCGTTTTTGTAACGTTAGATGAGATGAGCGTTTCTTTTTTTTTGTCCACAACACACTTTAGGCATGTCCTGTGAGTTTTAAGATGAAATAGCTCTAGTCCGATAAATAAATCGCGGTTATTGGTTTGCTAAGGAGTACATGTACTTATTAATTTCGCAGAAAACATTTAACCAAATCATAAATACATAGTAGTTATTGAAATACAAAACATCGAAAAACTATTTGTATGAAAATACGTATGTCCCATACTACCAATCCGTTCATTCAAACTCGATGATTTCAATTATTTTCCATGGAACCATACCGAAATTTTACTTTCATATCGTATTACGAGGTATTAAGCTCCAAACTACACTGCCGTTTTAGTAAATCGTTCATAAAATTGAGAGAAAACTTAATTTTAAACTTCTCCCAACAATAGTTTCAAACCTGTGTTCCAGTTTTTGTTACCTATTCTAGAGTTCAAACGTGAAATAACTATGATTTATCTGAACTAATTTGAATATGAAAACACTGTAGAGTGTTATTCAACGCCGTCATTTTTAATTTCGGTGCCATTGCCGTTCCCAAAAAACGAACGAAGAGAGGTATTCAAGTTGGTTTCTGCAAGATTTCCAATTTTGTAACCGCTGTTTTAAGGTATGTTAGTTGACTATATTTCTGTTTATTTCTATCATTTCACTTAATTAATAACTACTCATAACGTAGTTAGTAGCCAAGGTAAAGGCGTGGTTGTATTTTAATTATCACAATCTTATTTTGAAAAGCTGGCGACGTAATTAGTTACCGTCTTTTTTGTTACTTTGGCGTGGCGTGATCCCGGAAATGCGTTTGCATTCCGCAGGTCTCGAAAATGCCCGCTTACTCTGGTAGAAAAGATGAGAAGTTATCGGGAGAGGCTGAAAGAATAACCGGAAAAATTTAAACGAATAAGAAAAAATATGGAAAATATAAAGAAATATAAAAAAAAAATGGAAATGACAGAACAAGAAAAACTGTGATACGAAAACAATGAAGAGAATATAAATATTTTATTTATTTAAAGTTGGTAATGTTACCTAAGTATGATTAACATATATATAATAAATGACGATTCCGATTACTTTTAATATTTTGTATTTCATTATTCAAGGCATGTAGGTTTCCAACTATTCAAGGGTATTACACTTATTTTCAGCCATTACAGAAAATATAAACAGACATTTTCTAGCATTTAGTGCTAGCTTACGGTATCGTCTTTGTTGACTTTTTTGTGTTCATATAGACATGGCCTTATATTTTATATTTTGATACCAATTCCATCTTTTTATTACAGTCCCAAGAATTTCCTATTCTACAGGGTGGCGCAATAGAACGTGCATATTGTGTCATCTTTTTGCGCGGGGTAAACAGTGCGCGGGCGGGGGGAGCCTATCGTGGTTGGATAGTGGCACTCGTGGAGTTAAAACTCCACGAGTGACTCATGGTTACTTTAGTAACCATGAGTCACTTCGACGGGAAGCGTCGCGCTTTTTGTGTTCGCACGTTTTACGAGAACGGTCGTTCATACATCTCTACAACGCGAATGTATTGTTCTGAATATGGATTAACTAACACACATTAATGAATGCTTTGCCTCTGTCCAACCCGGTACTTACTACTTTAAGCAGTTCAATGACAGCGTCTTCCGTGGACCTCCCGTGGCGAAAACCGAATTGGCGATCTTCCAGAATGCTGCGACTCGCGAGGTACTCTACGATACGTCTATTCATAATTTTTCCAGGATTTTGGACACAGTACTCAACAATGAGATTGGGCGATAGTTGCAGCTATGACAATCGAAATATGCACGAAAAGTCAAGGTCAAGGCCAATGACCTCGAGGTCATTTAATCGAACGCAAAAAATGGCAAAACTGATAATTTTCTGCGAAATATACACGAAAGGTCAAGTTCAAGGTCAAGATCAATGACTTCGAGGTCAATGAACTTTGCACGACATCGCGATGGACTTTAGAAAGACGGCCGTTTCAGATGCTTTTGCTGATTTTTTCTATGCTTTATTAGTAGATTTAGTAATAGAGTTGCCTGCGCCCCTCCGCACCTCCGGCTCTTAAAAACACTCTTAAGTCTAGCCACAACACTGCCTAGGAAGGACTGCCTAGGAAGTGGGGTTACTTGATTCGGATTTTCTGTTCCGAAACGGGAAAACTGAGAATTTTCTGCGAAATATATACGAAAGGTCAAGGTCTCGAGGTCATATAATCGAACGCAAAAAATGGCAAAACTGATATTTTTCTGCGAAATATACACGAAAGGTCAAGTTCAAGGTCAAGATCAATGGCCACGAGATCAATGAACGTTGAACGACATCTAAAGTTAACATTCGTCGTTTCCCCACCCTAATACTCCCACATCCCTAAGTTCCCGAATGCTTGAACTGGCTATTTAAAAACAAACTCAAAAACTAATTATTTCCGACGGTTTGCTTATTTTGAAATCTTGTATAAATCAACTAATGAAGCATAGAAAAAATCAGCAAAAGCATCTGAAACGGCCGTCTTTCTAAAGTCCTTCCCACCAATCAACAATAATATTTTTTGACATCGATTTTTTGTTTACATATTTACATCCTTCATCAATCAGAACTTCCCATCACTAGTAAAAAATCTTGCGCGGTGTGGGTGCTGTTGACTGCTGTTTGCCTTTTGCATTTTTGATTTTTTTTCGAATAAAATAGTTTTGTGAGCCTGTATACCATCAAGAGATGACCGCTGAGAACGAACGCGAGATATACCACAAATTAGAAGCCATGAAAGAGATCAGGTGATTCATATTTGCCTAGAAAACAGTAATCCCTCGCACCTGTGGACTCGGATCAATAACCACTTGACTCCTCTGCGATCTATCTTGCTAAACCCCTTTTATTACCCTGCTTAGCACAAATCCAATATCATTGCATTATACCCCCATTGTCATTCCTATTCTAAGAAATGAAATACAATAATTAACCATACCAACCATCATTACATCTTCCCTACAACTTCACAAAACTAAATAATCTGCTAAGACGACCTAGAGACCGCATCTCACCATAACGAAATTACTACAATCCTTCGATGATGATGAGGTAAGCAACTAATCAATGCCAATTCAACCTTTCCCTACATGAAGATGTGTGGCAACTTACAAAATTGGGTGACCATCTGCCTCCTCTTCACACACCTATTATGTGCCTGTTTACTGATGACAGATTTAATGTTCTGTTTGGCTTAAGCTAAACAAAAGTTGCTCAAGCTGCCTCATCTGTCACAAACATACAAACATAAGCCTTAATAAATAATCAATGTTGGTTGTGGTTTGCAGAAATAAAACAATTACCCTGGAGCGTCTGAAGCGCAGCATCGTGAGCGAGGTGCGCTCCGGTGACCAAGAGGGCCGCTGCCTGCAGCAGTATAAGCGCGAGATGGAAATGCTGCAGCAGGAGAAAATGTCCCATGTAGAGGAGCTGAGGCAGATACATGCTGATATCAATGCGGTATGGTATCTTAACTCAGAATACTTACTATACATTACTACTAATATATGAAATACCTACAATAAAAAGCCTCTATTTCCAAACTGATATATTTACAATTAATTACATTTTATTTTGACTAAAACACATGCATTAAGTTTTATTTAAGGTATGTAGGTTCATAAAATTATCTTTTTTTGGCCCTTAACTAAAAAATATAATTAAATCATCTGTATCACAATTATTATAAATACACCTCTTCTTTCAATTACATTACATTACATAACATGCAAAGGTTGATTTATTTAATTTAGATTTATAATATAATTTGTTGGAGTGTCTCTTGACAGAGGCCTCCTCTACATGTCCTGGCAACACTACAAAATGTCTCTAATTTCGGAGTAGCTCTTGGCATTGGCCTCCTCTAATGCTTTCCACTGTTTTCTATCACGAGCTACCCTTCTCCAGTTTGTTCCTGTTGTCAGCTTTAGGTTATCTTACCATCTCATTAGTTGTTCACCACCACTTCTTTTGCCATCCCTGGGGTACCACTTAGTCACTTACTTACTCGACTTTCCTTGAGGGTTGCATATCATATGGCCTGTCCATCTCCATTTTTGTTGGTCTATTCTGCCTAGTATGTTGGTAAGTCTGGTTTTGACTCTTGAGGTCAATGTTTCTTATTTTGTCCTGTTTATTATTCCTTATTTTATCCTGGTGCTTTGTCCCTGTTATGCTACTCTCCATTGCTCTTTGGCATATAGCAAGTTTTTCTCTCAGGGTTTTCGTAAGAGCCCATGTCCCGCACGCATCCTCCCATATCACCGAAAAACCAAACTGAAAGAGAGATAAATACAAGGATTGCCAAGGGATAGAGAAAATTCTGGTCTCTGTAGGAAATAATGAAGTCAAAAGATCTGGGTATGTCAATAGTCAATAGTCAATAGTCAAAGTACTTTATTACTGTAGATATTTACATATACTTAGCAAACATCATTTTTTGCCTCTTCTCTACATTGGACCACTGTGGGAGAAGAAGGGCGTAGAAACTCCCACAGATTTATTTTTAGATCTCTTTTAAAAATAGGTTGTGCTTAACTAATACAAATATGAAAAATTTAATTGTTATGATTAATAAGCAGGAATAAATAATTACAAAATTATTAACAGCAAGGTCTGTGTTGAGCCAGATTAACCCCATACAGTCCTGTCATTTAAGTAATCTTGAACATTGTAATATCCCTTGGCACTGAAAAGAAAAACCTTTAACACATGTGCTATAGGTTTGACCTAGATAGGTGTATTCTTTGACATATTCCAAGGTTTCCTTGTTAACCATTATATTTATTTTAGTATAGTCTGTCTTCCCAGAGTTCATTTTCAGGCCAGCTATATTCTTCTCACTTTTGTCGCTTAGCTTTTGGATATTTTTTTCTAGGGCTTTCTTCAAATAGGACTGGATTGTCAGCAAATCTCAGGTGGTTTAAGTTCCTTCTGTTGATGTAAAGGCCTTAGTCATCCCAAGCAAGCTGGCAAATATGTTTTCGAGAACTGCAGAGAACATTTTTGGAGATAGCGGGTCACCTTGCCTCACCCCTCTTTCTGTGTAGATCCCTCTTTTCCCAGTGTTTCTACTTGGATTCTGTTCTGACTGTTGGACTTGATTATTTTGGTGTATATTGGTGGTATGCCTTGCTGTTCTAATATTCTCCAGATCAATTTGTGACATTTACTATCAAAAGCCTTGGCATAATCAATGAAGTGACATAAACAGTCTTGTTATATTAGTTATTTTTTTAAAGTTTTTAATCTGTTTTACTGTATGACTGTGGTGACTGGCCGCGAGCAAACTTGGAGTGGAGCTGCAGGTGTGGGACATCGTGTGGGGGGCGCGCGTGGGCCCCGTATAGGGCAAGCTCGCCGCGCGACAAGGGCGCCGCGTCACTCGTGACAAGCTGCTGAGCGCCGCAGAGCCACCACTGGAGGAATGGACCTACCGCTGCCCGGCCCGCCGCACAAGTTCTGAAAGAACGGCTGACTAAAACCAATAGGCAGCTATTTGGCCGAGCTAGCGAGATCGGGTTGAAACTACTTCAATGGAAGTTTGTGTGCCATTGTGTGTGTGATGGCAAAGTATGTAAATTTAACCCCTTAATGCATGGCCTGACCCAATTTGTGTACCTGTGTGACCTGGTATTTGTGGTTAAACAGTTTTCTGTTCTTGTTGCAGTACTGAGTGAGCTGTTTTTCTAGCATATCATAATTTTGTGTCACATTTATTGTATTATTTGCAACTAGTTTTCCATTTCCTGGAGGTTTATTGTGTCCAGTAGAACAGTTTTTTGTTGTTGATGATTAGTGAAACTGTGGTCTTTTATGTGTTTGCGCGATGTTTTTATGGAAGATTTGTTTATAGACCACTGTACCATTTGATGGTTTATATTGAAGTTCAGGTTTGTTATGACAGCAATATCAGTAAAGGGTTTTAGGTTGGCTGCTTATTATATAGTCAATCTCATTTTTGTAAAAATCATCTGGGGATAACCAAAGAGGGAATTAAGTACTTCTCTTGCCATGTTCATATTCCCCAAGCACGTATTCTTCATTCTCTTGTTTTACACCTATTTGAGCATTCAAGTCACCCATTAGTATTACATTCTTGTCGGAGTTACTTTTAATTGTTTGAGATAGTTCTTTGTAGAATACCAGTTTGACAGATTTGTTTGTTTGTTCCTTTGACGCACAGGCTTGTATGATCGACCATGTTTTCTTGTAACCGGGTAGTCTGATGTTAAGTATTGCTATCCTATCAGAAATTCCTATAAGTACTTGAATGTATTGTTTCAGCGATTGCTTAATTAAAAAGGCCTCTCCTCTCTGACCTGCTATTTCACCCTTGTGGTGTAATATGTAGTAAGCATGCTCTTCTATACGTTCGCCAATTCTTCTCATCTTTATGCCTAAGACATCATACTTTAGGTTTCCAGTTCCAGCAGACTTGAGGACTATGTTGAATCTTTCATGTTTCTTTGTTGGTCGGACTCTCCCGCGGGGACCATCCGTATTGGGCGACTGTTTTTACTTTGTTTGTTATCTTTTTGTTGTTATATTCTTCCGGTAGTTATTTGTTTTGATTTAGTTTCTGTAGGTATGTATTTTTTTCTGGGAGTTACATTCCTACTACCATGTAACTTTTGATATCTTATTATGGAAATACTCAATGAATATATGAATATAATAAGTTTTAAGTTGTTAGGTTGTTTGGTGGCCAAGAGGAGGCAAAGATCAGTCAGCAGACCACCTGCCAGATGGTCAGATGAAATAGTGAGGATATCAAAAAAACAATGGCAGCGGGTTGCACAAGAACATGTTGAATGGTGTGTTCATGAGGAGGCCTATATTTAACAGTGAGTTCCCTGACAGGCAAGAAGGTTCAATATCTCGGTATTGACTGGAATAGTCGCTCTACGGGATGGGCCACCCACTTGTGTTCAAATGGGGTTTCGATTCAACCTCGACATTTATCTGTCTATAGTCTGTATGCATATACGACGACGACCGAAGACGATCGACGATCCGAATGGCCGAGTCGGCAGTGACCCTGCCTACGAAGCCAAGGGTCCCGGGTTCGAGCCCCGGTGGGGGCAAATACTTGTTTGATGAGAACAGATGTTTGTACCCTAGTCATGGTTGTTTATCTATCTATGTATAATATTTATCTATATAAGTATGTGTATCGTTGTCTAGTACCCAAGATACAGGGAATCCTAGTTTAGGGCTAGATCAATGTGTGTAAATAGTGTCCAAGGTATTATTATTATTATATCCAAGTGAAATTTGTTTTTGTTGTTAATAACTGTGACTGATTTCACAACCTGCTGTCATACTTTCAACATTGGTTCATTTAAGACATAGTCACTATCCCAATTTGTAAAATGATTGAAACTATTGTTTTGAAGAATACTATTGAACCATTTAGTGCAGTATAGGTAGAATGCCAGCATTTACTTAGAGTTTATGAGGCCACCAACTGTTCCGAAAGAGTATTTATTTGTTTAAACTATCTAATGTTAGCAGCAGACATGCATACATTTGTTCCCACTCCATTGTGTTTATTTTTGTATTTGATGAGGGGCATCTGAATCTTGTGAGTGTAACTATTGGTTTTTAGAATCAATTGTGGGTGGGACTGATCACTTTTCGTTGTAATTTTGGTAACTGTGTGGCTGCATAAACTTTTAATGAAGTAATTAGGAATGGGAAATATTAAACTGCACATCAAAAATACTGATTTGCACAGCAAATATCAGGGAAATATACTGCGGTAGCTTAGGTGAAGAGTAAAGGGGGTGAGCGAAGCGAAGCCCCCTTTATCCTTCGTTTTAGGTTGAACATGGTAGAACAGCAAAAATTCTTAAAACATAAAAAGTGTTTTTGCTGATCCTTTTTTGCTGTGAAAATCGGTATTTTTGATGTGCGATTAAATACTAGACTAGCCATTCGGAAATGAAGTAGGTACCTGATAATTTAATTTATTGTGAGCACGTCTAGATCTAGAGAGCCTGGCGCCACTTTTGTTCTGAGTTTCATCCTTAAACCCCGACTGCGATCATACTTTTTAGAGCCCGTCAAAAATATAGAGCCCAGATGAAGAGCTCATCCTTCTCCCATCTTCCATTCGCAGATGGAGACAGTAATCAAACAGACCGAGGACAGCATGACGCGCAAGCTGTCCAACGCTTCCCGGCTGCACGAGGACTACCGGCCGCTGAAGGCCGAGGTGGACCTGCTGCGGAGACAGTGCCTCGGCCTTGACCGGCTACCCGATCTGCACGAGGAGGAGGGCAGCCCTATTACACCCGAGTGAGTTTGTCCATCATATCTGATAGTTATAACAACCCTGAGCAGAGGCTCTCAGTACAGATGCTCTGCAGGTCTAGTCTGTTTCTCTGTCACTGATAGTTTTGTCATATTATGTGTGTAACATGGTGAGACAGTCCTGTCCTCCCTGTGCACTACCAAGACCATACCTACCAGGAGGAAATGAAATGCTTCAATTCCTCCTGGACGTGGTGGCATAAGTCAGTCTCTCCGCCGCAGCCGCTTCCCGCCGCTGGCGACGCCTGCGCTGGCGACGGGCGGCGCGCGCTCGACGGTGCCGTTCCTGCCGCCCGCGCCGCGCAAGCCGCCGCCGCCGCCGCCGCCTGCCTTCAGGTCTATACCACAAGATTACATTACCGTCTCCCTCAGGTTTGATTTATGTTACATCTTTTTTGTTTGTCACCTTCCTGTGCCTTTCTCAACAAAACCCTTTAAACCTATGGCAACCCTCCGCTGTGCAGGTTGATCGTCAGCTCTCCATACCATTTCCTGTTTTCCTCTCCCTAGGCCGCTTTTATAACTTCCGACAGTGGGTTTGATCTCACAATCTAACACTTTGTGATTTTTGAGTCATATGTCAGATGATGGTGGTAGTTATTTCGCGTAAATCATATTCGCCATATATTCCTGTTCTTCCTTAGTTTTATGATTTTTTGCTTGGTTTTTCATGCATGAACTGCATGATACATCTTTAATACGTATTTTCTTTAAGCATTGATATTTATAATTTTCGATAAACTATGTTTCATCATTACTTTTATTTAAGTTACAAAGATAGGTACATATTTATGTAATTATTGGCAGTTCTTGTCTGTCCCGTTGTTTATTCAGGCAATTTCATAAATATAGCCAGGAAAACCCGTGCAGTAAAGAGCAGGTTTTGTGTGTGTCGAGGATCGAAGACTCCAAGTATCGCCTTCGGACTGACAACCGCCTCCCACTATAATATCAATATTTGTTTACGTTCTCATTGACAACTGCCTCCCACTATAATATCAATATTTGTTTACGTTCTCATTGACAACTGCCTCCCACTATAATATCAATATTTGTTTACGTTCTCATTGACAACTGCCTCCCACTATAATATCAATATTTGTTTACGTTCTCATTGACAACTGCCTCCCACTATAATATCAATATTTGTTTACGTTCTCATTGACAACTGCCTCCCACTATAATATCAATATTTGTTTACGTTCTGTCTGACAACTGCCTCCCACTATAATATCAATATTTGTTTACGTTCTGTCTGACAACTGCCTCCCACTATAATATCAATATTTGTTTACGTTCTCATTGACAACTGCCTCTCACTATAATATCAATATTTGTTTACGTTCTCATTGACAACTGCCTCCCACTATAATATCAATATTTGTTTACGTTCTCATTGACAACTGCCTCCCACTATAATATCAATATTTGTTTACGTTCTCATTGACAACTGCCTCCCACTATAATATCAATATTTGTTTACGTTCTGTCTGACAACTGCCTCCCACTATAATATCAATATTTGTTTACGTTCTGTCTGACAACTGCCTCACACTATAATATCAATATTTGTTTACGTTCTCATTGACAACTGCCTCCCACTATAATATCAATATTTGTTTACGTTCTCATTGACAACTGCCTCCCACTATAATGTCAATATTTGTTTACATCCTCATTGACAACTGCCTCCCACTATAATATCAATATTTGTTTACGTTCTGTCTGACAACTGCCTCCCACTATAATATCAATATTTGTTTACGTTCTGTCTGACAACTGCCTCCCACTATAATATCAAAATTTGTTTACGTTCTGTCTGACAACTGCCTCCCACTATAATATCAATATTTGTTTACGTTCTCATTGACAACTGCCTCCCACTATAATATCAATATTTGTTTACGTTCTCATTGACAACTGCCTCCCACTATAATATCAATATTTGTTTACGTTCTGTCTGACAACTGCCTCCCACTATAATATCAATATTTGTTTACGTTCTGTCTGACAACTGCCTCCCACTATAATACCAATATTTGTTTACGTTCTGACAGACAACTGCCTCCCCCCACTATAATATCAATATTTGTTTACGTTCTCATTGACAACTGCCTCCCACTATAATATCAATATTTGTTTACGTTCTCATTAACAACTGCCTCCCACTATAATATCAATATTTGTTTACATCCTCATTGACACCTGCCTCCCACTATAATATCAATATTTGTTTACGTTCTGACTGACAACTGCCTCCCAGTATAATATCAATATTTGTTTACGTTCTGAGTCAGAACGTAGGCAATTGTCAGTCAGAACTTCTGACTGACAATTGCCTCCCACTATAATATCAATATTTGTTTACGTTCTGACTGACAACTGCCTCCCACTATAATATCAATATTTGTTTACGTTCTGACTGACAACTGCCTCCAACAATAATATCAATATTTGTTTACGTTCTGTCTGACTACTGCCTCCCACTATAATATCAATATTTGTTTACGTTCTGTCTGACAACTGCCTCCCACTATAATATCAATATTTGTTTACGTTCTGACTGACAACTGCCTCCCCCCACTATAATATCAATATTTGTTTACGTTCTCATTGACAACTGCCTCCCACTATAATATCAATATTTATTTACGTTCTGTCTGACAACTGCCTCCCACTATAATATCAATATTTGTTTACATCCTCATTGACAACTGAATTACGTGTACTGGCCGTCGGAGGGAATTTTAAAAAGGAGAACGAGATGATTGTGTCCTTTTATAAATTTAATGTTTGAAAGTTACAATATTCACTTAAAATTAATTACAATAAAGTGATCTCGATTGATCGACTAAACTAATGTCCTTTCGCTATCGCGATTGAAACGTAAGGGCGACGAGAAATTTGGTGGCGGCTCCCACCAAGTAAATGAAAATGCACCATCAGGGTTTTTGGGTGGCATCGCATGATGTTCGGGAAAATTCCATAAGCAATCTCAGCATTTCGTGGGTGGTCCGAAGTGACGATGAATACGACTACATGGTGATGGGCGATGGATAATATCGTAACACCTCCACTCCTAGATGAGCAACTATTTGCAAATGTCTACGGCGAATATTGCGGATCTTTTCTCTTTCGGAGACATATTCTTGATTGAAGTAATGTTCTGGGATGTTTCAGGTAGTGCAGATAGTTAAAAATCGCGGATAGTCGATGCGTTCTCTTTCTTTGTCTTCTTATGTCGCAAGTAAAATGCAATTGATGCAACTGTGCAGAATATCACCAGTACATACATAGGTATTGTAGTATGGTAGGTGGTCAGTAAGTCCATGGTGACTGATTTCATTGGAATTTCCATTGTTATTTGCTTCTGGATGTCATGCAGTTTATTCAAATCAATTGAAGTAAGGTAGTAATGAATTGGTCGATTCTCGGAAGATAACTGTATGTTCGAAGTTGAGGGTGGAAACATACTGATTTCGACAGGTTCTCCACGAATTTTATCCTTGAAGTTGATGATGGTGAATCTCGGTGCTCGGATACTACAATTTCGAGGAAGTGTTGCTAGAAAACTGCCTTCTAGGATTGATGCTGTTCTGGTCCGCAGAGAATCTTGACTTTTGTAGGTTTCGGGAACGAAATAATGCAGTGTGGAGTTAGAGCCTCCTTGGACAGAGAGATAGGCGTGGGACTACACGTTTCATCTACCTCCTGTAAAGTTATCAGCGTATCTATACAGTCACGTTGTGTGCGGGTCTGGTGGCTCAGCTGTTGCTCGCAAATGTACCAGGTGTCGACCTTCGGGCATTCTGCCTCTATGTACACATACTCCTTAGAATTGGTTGCCAGGAATGGGAATGGTGGGATAATGACGTTATGGTGTTTATTTGGTACTGTATAGATTATAGGATGATATGGAAGTTAAAGGAAATTTTAGGACAATTACAATCTTTTTCTACAAAAAATAACATCCTAAGCTAATTAAATCATAGTATTATCTCAAATCTAAACTTATAATTTGTTCAGGCTCATATAAAACGTTTAATTTTCTTATCATGTAGGTGATATCATTAAGTGATAGAATAGAATGGTGCAAAGTGCCTGTGCGACTAAAAGCTAAAATATTCTCTAATCTATCTATCTCCGTACCTAAGTCTTGTACGTTTTAATAACTGAGTCAGCTGGGTATAGTGCGTCAGTTGCACTTTATGTGAGGTAGAACTGTTTATGAAATATGTCATTTCATTTCATTTCATTTATTTATTTATTGCATACATGTGGTACATAAGATGTCAATTAACAAATAAAGACCCTAACATGTGCCCTGCTAGGGCATTGCAAACATAGTTTTAAAATAAAAACTAAAACATAAGATAGTAATCTACTTCCTATGGTACAATATCTTAATCTTATAGAAATCTTTCTTTTCTTTATAACAAACTATAAACGTAGTAAAAATAAAAAGTTTGTAAAATTTTAACATTTAACAATTTTTACTATCTTTGTTGGGTAGGTTCGTTATCATAGAACTCTTCTAGGTTGTAAAATGTATTGGCTATTAGGAATTTATGTAGTGTGTTCTTAAACTCTTTAAAGTTATCTAGGTTTTTTATAGAAGGTGGTAAGTTATTATATGATAAGGCTTTCGCTAACTTTGCCTGATTAGTGGTTAAATTATTCAAAATATGAGTTTGTTGGATCGTCATTTCCTTGTATAAGGAAATATGGTTATTGAATCTTTCAGAAATATCATGTTCATTTTTCTGTAAATTTTGAAGTATATTTTCATATCTCAGGGCATCGCTATAGTCGAGATTGCCGGTGATACTTTTTATAAAAGTACCCAAGGGGTTGAACAAACCACGCTTAACTCTTTTAGGCTGACAGGTAACTAGTTGAAAAGAAATTTTGTCTATTTTATGAAAGATGCGAATAATCTGATATTTGAATAAGAGACAATTCTGATTATTAATACTATTCGCTGCGTCAGTGAGTTGAGATTTAGCAGTAGTCAGTTGTGTTTGTAAAAGGTTTAGGTCTATGTCTTGTAGGAAAGTATGGTAATGGGATATAATCTTAGTTGGGCCTTGTTTAAAGGGTAAGATACCAGGTCCTTCGTCTAGTCTTTCAAGTCGTATGTCTTGAGCTCGGGCCAGGTTGGTCAGGATTAGTACGGTTCTGCAACAAATCAAGATATCTATATTTAAGGGTTCTTTTTAGTCTATTTTTGGCTATAGGTCCACGTTTTTTAGAGGTGTAAATGTGAATAGGTAAGTTAGAGACGACTTTATCCTGGGTGAATCTAGGCGCGAGTTTCTGTCTAGCAGCTGCTGGGTTCCTGATGAACACTTCCTGATCTGTACTATACTCTACTGCGGGTTCTCTACTCTGGTTACGTTGCGTCGTCAGCGCTTCACGATCGGCTCGCGATGAGTCGTGTATTATTTGATAAACTGTGTCCATTTTATTGCGGTGTTTCAGTAGGTATTGTTGTAATAATCTTTCAGTTAAATTTAAGTCGGTCGGGTCCCGGGGGTCAAAATGTCCAGTTATGAGGTCAAAAGGTCTGAATTTCGTTAAACTATGTACAGAGCTATTGTATGCTATTATAGCGTAAGGTAAAAGATGTTGGGCTGGCTCATTCCTGTGCTGAAACTTCAGCAATCCCAGGTGCTCTAGGAGTGTACTGTGGAATCTTTCTATCATACCATTTTCGTTAGGAGCATGCGCTGCGGTGGTATGGTGATGGATCTTATGCAATTTCAGGAACTCTGAAACGACTTGATTTGTAAATTCAGTTCCACGGTCGGTCGTCAAATTCTGGGGAAATCCGTAATGTGTTCCGTAATTCTGGGGAAATCCGTAATATTAAATATGGGGTTTTCTACACTGGTGTGAACTGTTTCAGCGGGCGAGTCAACATGAATTGTAACTTCATCAGGGGGTTGGATATCTATGTTAGAATGTGCAGTGATGGTTGAAGATGAGCTTCGTAATGGTCTCTCACTAGGGGCGGTATCAGTTGATGATTGGCTGATAAATGGTCTGTCATCGGGGGCGGTTATGGTCGACGACCCTGAGGAAGACATGTTAACTACCATAGAGGCGAGTTCCTCATTATGAATTTCGACTCGTGATAGGGCATCGGCATTCGTGTTATTTTTGCATTTTTTATAAACGACTGTGAAGTCGTAGTCAGCTAGCTTTAATCTCCACCTGGTGAGGCGAGAGTTCGGCTCCTTCAGATTCATAAGCCATTGCAGTGGTTTATCGTCAGTAATGATTTTAAATTTTCGTCCGAAAAGGTATGGTCTGAAGTATTTAGTGGCCCATACTATTGGAAGCATCTCTTTCTCAATAGTCGAGTAGTTCACTTCACTGTCATTTAGTGTCCTGGAAGCATATGCTATTGGTCTGTCTGTACCTATCGGTCCTTGTGAAAGAATCGCACCTAGGGCGAAATTCGAAGCGTCGGTGGTCAGAATGAAGTCTTTTGTAAAGTCGGGGTACCGCAAGATGGGGTCATTAGTCAAGAGAGTTTTACAGTGTTCAAAGCACTTTATGTAATCAGTTTAGCACCTTTTTTTAAGCACACTGTCATAGGTTTTGTTAAACGGGCGAAATCTGGAATGAATCGTCTATAGTAACCTAACAGTCCGAGAAAACCTTTTATCTGTTTCGCGGTTGTAGGAATCGGATATTTTTCAATTGCTGAAATTTTGTCAGGGTTGGGCTTGATACCATTGGGAGTGATGATGTGACCTAAATAGGGAGTTTCATGCTTCAAAAATTCAGATTTATCCATCTGGATTTTGAAGTTAGATTCTCGCAATCTCTGAAATATTTTACGCAAGTTCACGATGTGTTCCTGTAATGACGTTGAAAAGACTAAAATGTCATCAAGGTAAACTACGCAAATTACATTTTGAAGGCCTCTTAGCACGTTGTCCATGACGCGCTGGAAGGTTGAGGGAGAGTTCTAAAGGCATGCGTAAAAATTCGAAGTGTCCGGGGGCAAAATCTACGTTGAATGCGGTTTTGTGAATACTATCAGGGTGGGTTTCCAATTGATAAAATCCGCTTGCCATGTCAAGGCAGCTGAAGTACTGGCAATTTCCTAGCTTATCTAGGATGTCTGATATGTTAGGGATGGGATACCTATCGTCAATGGTATACGCGCGCGCTTCTAACGCCAACACGTACTTAATTCCACTCTGCCTTTTTTTATTCAAAAACTGTGTTAATTCTGAACCTATCGCGGTGAAACAAACACTAATAGCTGTAGTTAAAAATTATCAGTAAACCCACTTTATGTGCTTATTGGACTATTACACAGGAAGTGCTTAATATTAAAAAATCTAGCCTAAACCGTCGGTTAAAGTGCCCGGTGAACTGTTGTTGTTGCCACCCGGTGTCCAGTCAACGGAGCGGCCCGGTGAGTCACCAACCGGTGTTGCGCCTTGCGAGCCCGACAACCAGTGGTCGTCGCTTGTAAATCACTGCTACGGTACTACCCGTCCGCCAATTTCGTCGTTGCAGCCGCTCGAACAAATGATGCAGCCGTGAAGCACTTGCCTGTGGTCCCAGATATACCGAGTTCGATTCCCGACAGTTGCCGCTTGCTTTTTTTGCTTTTTTGTTTTTATTATCTACCGTAATAACGAGGAAAAACAAAAAGTGAGATTTTATTTTTCTTACATGCACCAGTTTGTTATATCGATCGGTGGGGCGTGAGTCGGTAGCCGGCGTTTTTCAAGATAGAGGTTGCTGATTTCGAAACCCAACTACTACCACAAAAATGGACAATAATGTGACTGTTCGAAAACCTAACAATAAAGTCAATATTAGACGAATACAATCAATGGAAGACATACTACAACGACGAGAATCAGACCTACCTTTACACGACTCCGATAGATCAGTAATGCTTGATTCAACAATGAAAAGTTTGCCTAATACAACATGCTTGGATAGCTCAGTTGAAAACGAATTAAAATATCAAATAGAAATACTAAAAATAGAGTTGGACAGCGCACACCAAGAAATAAACAGCTTGAATGGTGACAACCAAAAGTTAAAACAACAAGTACAGGGGATGAGTAAGAAGATAGAATTACTGTTAAAAATTTCAAAACAAACTACACCAAATCTGACTAGCACACCAGGAACATCACAAAATACTTCAAGCAAAAGACATAACCTGAAACGAAAATTGTTTGGAAATAGCAGCACACCTACAAGCACATACAATGCCGCAAAAAATGAATCACCAGATAAGGAAAGGATGAAATCGACTATCACTACAGCAACGGCGATAACACAGACAAAACTATTAGAGAAGAACACAGAAAACGTAAGTCGCTTTCAAGAAGAAGAAAAAGAGGACTTGAGAGAAAAGAAAAAGAACATATACATCTTTGGTGGCAAGCAATGTGCAGGTCTTGCAGTGAGACTATCCGAATCTAGACAGGGTAGCAACTATGAAAAGTATAATATAACATCCATAGTAAAGACCGGCGCAACTACCGCTAAAATTTGCGATTCAATTTATAACAGCAAAAACATTACCGAAAATGACAAGATTGTCCTATCAGTAGGAGAACATGACACAAACCCGATGATGATGAAAATAGAACTAAGTGCGGCACTGAAATGTTTAGAAAATAAGCAAGTTTTAGTGTTAGGAATACATAAAAGTGATAACCTAAATGAAAAAAAAATTAACAATACGTTAAAACTAATTTGTAAAAGTTTCCAAAAATGTAAATTTATAGAAGCAGAAACCAAAATCATACATGTAAAAAACACTTGTATTAAGATCAATGCTGTAGTGGACCAAAGAGAATATGAAGAACTCATCAAATTTCAATTAGCTAACAGGAAGATGATTAACTACAACACAAATAAATCAAAACCCCTGAGTCCCAAACAAGTAAACCAAAACAATGTTCACAAAAAAGGCACAATCCCGTATTATTTCACTAGTACAAATATAACAAAAACACCAAATCCGAAACAAAATATCAGTCAAAACGAAAAGCATAAAAAGGGAACAATACCGTTTTATTTTACTAAAACAAATAAAAATCAAACACAAAACATTGCAACACGATCACCAAATTGCGGATCTAGCAATATCTGACAATTAGAAGACGATCATGATGATGCAAAATTCAGAGTGATGCATCAAAATATTCAAAGTATAATTTCAAAGAAAGAACTAGTCGAACTGGCAGTGCAAGAAATGAAGGAAATTAAAGAGGAACCAGACGTTATCTGCTTCTCAGAAACATTTATACGAGCAGGGCAAGAAGATTTAGTCAAACTAATAAATTATAAAATGGCAACTTCATTCTCAAGAAACAAAAAAAGGGGGGGACCTGTATTTTTACAAAAAAGGAAATCGGAAGTAGAGAACTCAGTTGGGTTAAAGAAATGGCTATAACAAATGTATTTGAATGCTGTGGAATCGAAATCCTAAATTTTAAACTCATAGTCATTTGTGTGTATTCATTTAGAACTCCGAAATTGAACATAGAACTATTTTTTGACAAGTTGAAGACACTTTTATTTACACTGAGTAAAAAAGGGAAAACTAACATAATTGTAACAGGAGATATAAATATTAATACTCTAAAAATCAATAAACAAACAAAACAGTTATTTGATATAGTAGAGGGACACAATTTAAGAACACTCATAAAAACGCCAACAAGAGAGCAATCTTGTCTAGACCATATATTCAGTAACATTAAAGACGCGCAGGGTAAAACAATACCGTTAGCATTATCTGACCATGACACAGCGCAAATGGTTACATTCAAAGTAAAAACAAAAGTTCCTTTACGAAAGACCTGGCAAATGATTAAAAGAGACTTTAGTGACGACAATATGAGGAAATTCCGAGACGCAATATCACAATTATCATTTTGCGAAGTCTATGAGCAGCAAGATACTAATTTAGCGTTTGCAAAATTTCAGGAATTGTTTGGTTTGTTCTATGATTTGTGTTTTCCTAAATTCAAAGTAAAAATAAATGCACTTACTAAACATAAATGGATATCAAAAGGTTTAAAAATAAGCTGCAAAACAAAGAAAAATTTACGATACAAATACTACAGCAATAAAACGGAACAAAACAAACTAGAGTACAATTCTTATACTAGACTACTAAAGAAATGCATATCACAGGCACAACGAGTGCAAAACAGTAAAATAGTATTAGGAAGTAAAAACATATGCAAAGCCTCGTGGGGAATAATAAAAGGTGTGACACAAAATCAAAAAGAGTATGTAAACATAAATAGTATGAAAGACAATGACAAAACAGTTAGTGACCCATTGCAAATAGCAAACTTCTTTAACAAATTTTTAATTGACATGACCAATCAATCCAAAAACATTATTGAAAATAAATCCTTAAAAAATGCCAACAACAAGGGCACTAGTTTTTTCATAAAACCTATTGACGAACTAGAAGTTAGGAATATTATTGTTACGCTCAAGAATACCCATGCAACAGGCTACGACGAAATTAAGACACAAGTAATAAAACATTGTCGCTACTTACTAAGTCCGGTCCTAAGCCACATAATTAACCAATCGTTCGCAACAGGCACCTTTCCTGATAAACTGAAGCTATCAATAGTTAAGCCACTTCACAAAAAAGGTGATAAATGCACACCTAGGAACTACAGACCAATAACACTCATACCAATATTTTCCAAAATTTTCGAGAAGTCAATGGCGAGGAGACTCAAAGAATATTTCTTCAAACAAGGTTTGATTAGACCTGAACAACATGGCTTCCAAAAAATTAAGTCGACAACCCTAGCAGCTTTTAATTTAGTATCAAGTGTAGCAAAAGGCTACGACTTGAAACAGAATACTTCGGTTTTGTTCTTTGATATGACAAAAGCATTTGATTTTGTATCCCATGAGTTATTATTGAATAAACTAGAGAAATATGGTATAAGAGGACCAGCATTGCAATGGATCCAAACATATCTACAAAATAGAAAACAAAGTGTACGCATTCATAGGCTAGACGAAAACGATATAGAACGGACGTATGATTCAGAGTATAAAATAAACAACTATGGTGTACCTCAAGGGAGTGTACTGGGGCCGCTCTTATTTATTATGTATATAAATGACATTCCTGATGTGACATGGTACCAATCAATTTTATTTGCGGATGACATATATATTATAGTGACTAATAAAAATAACCGCTTACTATCTAATAATAATCATAATCTTTATAATCAACCTAATCTTAATAATATTAAAAATAATTCAATTGAAATTCATAAATCTGATATACATACAACCATAGTACAAGTAGTAGACTGGTTAAATAACAATAACCTACAAATAAACGTCACTAAGACAAATCTGATGAACTTTAATAATATAAATGATATGGACATTAATTATAATAATCAAATTATAAAATGTGAAGAAAGCGTTAACTTTCTAGGTATAACAATTGACAAATATTTAAATTGGAAACCTCACATTGAACAGGTATGCAGAAAACTTAATCGGTTCGTATATGTGCTCTCCAAGTTGAGGAAAACCACGACACGACAAACAACGCTGGCTGCATACCACGGTTATGTCGAATCAGTGCTAAGGTACGGTATAATCCTTTGGGGGAATAGTACGGAATCTAGCCGAGCCTTCATTATACAAAAGAAATGCTTAAGGGCTATGGTTGGAGCCGCTCCGCTAAATTCGTGTAAGCCACTATTCAAGAAACTGCACTTACTGCCGCTACCATCATTATATATATTTGAGGTCGCCAAATTTGTACAGCAACACTTTGACTTGTTTGTAACAGCAAATCAAAAGTACCCCAGAAATACAAGATATCCTAATAGACTAGTACTAGATCATGTGCCACGGACATCAAGGTACCAAAATAGCTGTTACGCAATGAGCGTAAAAATATATAATAAAGTGCCTGATGAATTAAAACATCTCCCACAAAATCTCTTCAAACAAAAACTGTTCTCATGGCTACTGCAGCATAATTTTTATACACTGAGGGAATTCTTTTCTCACTAAGAATTAAAAAGTAAGGTTATAACATACCTACAGTAAAATATTTGCATGCTATATAATATAGTTGATTAAGGAAGAAAATGACATGTTATATTAATTTAAGAACTTATGTAATACCTTATTCAAACGCAAATAAACAAATCTGAATCTGAATCTGAATCAATGGTCTTTTCATTAAGTTTCCTGAAGTCAACTACTGATTTTCTCCACTTGATTTTACCTGAGGCGTCTACCTTTTTGGGTACTATCCAAATAGGGGCACTCCATGCTGAGTTGGAAGGCCTGATAATTTAGCTCTAGCATTTTTTTGATCTGTGATTGAACTTCCTGCCTATGGACATGAGGATATTTGTAAGTCTTAATATGCACGGGAATTTCGTCAGTTGTCCTAATGATATGCTTCTCTTGGTTCGTGAAAGTCAATGGCTCGTCTTCGATGTAAAATACGTCAGCATATTCCTTGCAAAGCAACATTAAATTAGTTCTTTCTTCGACATTTAAATGCTCAGTCCGTAAACGCGATAGTACGTCTCGTGTTCGGTTAGTCATCGTGGGTGGTAAAATCGGTTCGCTAAATGTATGTGCAGGAATTGGTTCCGCAAGTGTGAATATGAGGTCATTATGAGATGGGTTTGATACTTCTACATAAGCTCGATTATCCTGTGATGTGGATAGACAATCATTTATGTTACAACCACATATAGTCTGCTGGTCTATAGAAATGTCACCATTGGGTACATTGGTGGGCACTCTAATTATTCGAGTGGACTGTGCTGGTACAATTGTCTCAAGCAAATTTTTACTCCATTGTGATTCGTACATTAGAATGGGATTCGTAGCGAATTCAGTTATGAATGATCTTGATCCAAGGTCTATTTTTGCTTTCCATTGTTCCAACAAATCACATCCGATTAATCCATCGAAATAATTATGAAACCTGTAGACAGATAACTTTATCGGTGACTGGTCAACAGTGGTGGGGGTAACCCAAACGAGCAACATTGGCTCCACGTTAATTTACTGATAATAAATCACAATGTCGATAAAATCCCTCGAAAGTTTAGTGCGCGAGTTAGTGACCACGGTAACAACGCTGTCAAGTAAGGTCGGTACACTGGAAGCCAAGATTGAGGCACAAAATAGCCTTATAATAAAACTAACAACTGGTGCTCCAGTAACAAGCAAAGCATCATTACCAACGGCCCGAAACAGTTTAACTCCTTTGGTGGCATCACAGGCAACTCCAACGACCGTTGCAGCAGCGATGCAGCGTACAGTAAGGACAGCCCGCACCAACGCTTCATTAAAAATCAACGGTGGATACAGCGGTGCAGCCAAGAAAAACACTGTTGCTAAAATCGCCACCGAGACAATGACTCAGCTAGCGCCAGCGGTTGCGGCCACAGAACCGGAGATTGATGCGCAGATACCACCAGCGTCCCTGCCTATACCTACTAAACTGCTAAAAACCCCTACCATGACTGACGATCTTACTAATCAGACTCAATTAAATAACGACGGAAACTGGACCGAAGTAGTTTCCAGACGCACCGCTTCGAAACGCCGAATCAACCGAGTTACAACAGGGACTGGGAGTGAAGATTCAGAGTTGCAGACCGTGGATCGCATGAGGTACATACAGACGTGGGGACTGCGACCTGAAACGACTGAGGATGCCCTACGTAAATTCCTTAATAAAATAACAGTTTCAGACAAATACTCAGTAGAAAAACGGATCCTGGTAACAGACACTCATGCATCATTCGTCGTGGGTATACCGGAAAGCATCTTCGAACGTGTAATATCGCCAACTGCGTGGCCCCCGCGTGTGAAGTTTGCGAGCTGGTTTCCCGCACGTCCCCGCAGGCAGCGGGGAGGAGATCTCGTCGACATCAACACAGCGATGCAATGATTCTAGTGAACACTGTGACACTATTCGTCTCTGGCATCAAAACATTCAATGTTTACGGCACAAGACTACAGCGATTGAAAGTATTACACAGTCAGACTGTAAATGTGACATTCTTCTTCTGTCTGAGCATTGGCTGAAAACGGATGAGCTCCAGCATGTAAACATTATGAACTATGAATTAGCATCATCATACTGTCGGCCCTCTCGTAACAACGGAGGGGTCTGTATATATGTAACCAAAAATATGACGACTTTCGAAAGAAAAGATTTAGTTGATTTATCAATAGAAATGCATTTTGAAGTAGCAGCAATTCAATGTATAAGTCTTAACCTAACGATAATATGTTTATATCGCTCTAGTAGTGACGGGGATTATGACATATTTGTTAACCAGTTAGGCCGTCTCATAGACGTGTTACTAAACGAAAACTGTAATATTCTAATTGCAGGTGACATTAACGTCAATCTTCTTTGTAACTCAAAGGAAAAACGCAACTTACTTTGTCTACTATCATCTCTAAGTCTAAAGTCTGTGGCAAACTTCCCTACCAGGATCCAGGGAAGCTCAAAGACATGCCTGGATCATGTTTACACGGACCTATGTGCTGATGATATAACTACAAAGCCCGTGGACACACAGCTATCTGATCATCACGGTGTCAGCATATCATTACAAGTAAAAAAAGGTAACAATAGTAATAGGACTACACATACTATCACTCGAATGACGAAAAAGCTGAACCTCGATCTGTTTATTGCTGATGTGATTAACAGAGAGTTGGATTCTGGGTCGGCCAGAGAAGATTTTGACAGTTTAATGAAAACACTCGTTAAATTACTACACAATCGTTGTCCACTCAAAAAAACTTCAGTGCACACTCACTACAAATCCTGGGTAAACAAACAGCATAAACAGAAAAAGGAGTTCTTGGAGTTGCTGGGCTTCATTAGGTGCCAATTTCCGAATAACACTGAGATACACTTATTATATAATCACTATAAATCACTATACAACACACTTTTGATGCACTCTAGGAAGCTATACATCAACAACTGTATAGGAACTAGCAAGAATATGTCTAAATCCCTCTGGAATGTCATTAAAACTGAAACATGTAAAAATAGGGCAGCGAGTGATCCAATAGACATCATGCGAGGCAAAATACAATTACCTAATAAAAAGGCATGCGATGCGTTGCTCGCAAACCGGTTTAATGAGTACTATATCTCAATAGTCCGTGATACCCAACTCAGACCCAACCTAACACAGGCGATAACCCTACTCCGCGAAACAATTCCAATGTCAAAGTCATCTATGTTTGTTGCTCCGTTTAGACCCACAGAGCTAATTAAATTGATTAAATTGATAAAAAGTAAACCCACAAAAGACATATACGGATTCCCATGCAGTCTATTACACCAAATACCTATAAACCTGATAAATATTCTTTGTAGTCAATTTAATCACTGCATTGCAGAATCAACTTATCCTAAATCATTAAAACAAATTAAAGTAACACCTGTGTATAAAGGTAAGGGGGACAAAGGGGAGACTAACAAATATAGACCCATATCAATAGTACCAGCCATATCTAAGATATTAGAGATGGGGCTCTGCAATAGACTCAATGATTTCCTATGTAGTAATAATTCTCTCTGCGAACATCAGTTTGCATATCAGGCCGGCCGATCTACGATTGGTGCAGCGCGAAGTTTGGTGCAGGAGGTGATCCAGCAGTTAGATCAAAGGTCAGGTCGGCGGGTTGCAACTGTCTTTTGCGATCTTTCACGAGCATTTGACCTTGTGGATCACAACTTGATCCTAGCCAAACTAGAACACTACGGAGTACGGGGCCCGGCGCTAGGATTATTTCAATCATTTTTATCTGGACGTACACAAACAACTGTCGTCGGAACAGAAAACTCCAATCCTAGTTTAATCGAAGATAGGTCAGTTCCCCAGGGATCAAATGTAGGCAACAGCCTGTTTTTGGTATTGATGAATGACTTACCTGGCATCACTCAACTGGCTAGTTTTGTTATGTACGCGGATGACATATGTGCTACTGTAACTGGAGACACTCAGACTGAATTGACTGATAAACTGGAACAAGTTGTGCTAAAATTGGTTCACTGGTTTAGTAGCAATGGCATGTTACTAAACCTTGACAAAACGCAAGTTATGCAGTTCTCAATAGGTCCGCGCAAACCAGAACCGCTGTGTGTGAGTATCGCCGGGGTTAGCCTGCCCGCCGTCGATGCTTGTCGGTTCGTGGGGTTCACACTAGACTCAGGTCTACAGTGGCACGAACACATTGACGCACTTTGCAAAAAACTAAACAAGGCCTTCTATGCAATATGTAGGCTTACGCCAACCCTCACCAGGAACAACTTGTTAAAGGCTTATTATGGCTATTTCCACTCTCACATCAACTACGGAATAGACCTATGGGGCCTGTCGGTTGACAGGGACAGACCGTTTATACTGCAGAAGAAAGTGGTTCGCCGCATTCTTAGAGTACCATGTGATACTCCAGCGAAACCACTTTTTATTGAATTAGGAATACTTACTGTCCCTTCTCTATACATATTTGAGGTAGCAAAGTATGTTAAGTTTCACAAAGAAGCATTCCCAGATCTAGCATCAAGTGGTTACCGGTACAGCTCAAGGAGGATGAATCACATTCCCTGTCCTGGGCACCGTCTGGCAAAAACAGGTCACACTATGCATGTAATGGGACCTAAAATATTTAACAAAATACCAGGTATAATAAAGGATATACAATCTAATCAATTATTCACGCACAAATTCAAACAATTCCTACTTAAGAAGGCGTACTACTCAGTAAGCGAATACCTTGCGGAAGCAAATGTATCATAATCCCAAAAATAACAATAATTATAACTATTAATAAGTTAAATTAATTTATTGAATTTACAATGTTGACATGATTGAAATATACTACTTATAAATTTTATATACATTGGGTATGTAGATTTAAATAATTAATTAACTACTATTATACTAGTTCTATAATTATAGTGTAATGAATGACCTGTAACTTATGTTATCAAATAAATGATATGATATGATATGATATGATATGATATGATATGATATGGTCATTGAATTCGGGGAAGCAGGGAATCCTCATTGAGTAGTCGTTTTTCGCGGTAGCATGGATGTTCGTAACAACAAAGGGGTCATAGTCCAGGGGCGTATTAGGATAAAATCTGTCAACGGCTTCAGGGCTAATAAATGATTGGTTTGCTCCTGTGTCGATTAGTAATTTCAGTGGGGGATTGAAAATTTGTATGTAGGGAACTTGTCTTCTATGCTGCAGGTTCAGTTCTATTCTGGGGTAATCATTTGCGAATCCGGGGGAAAATCCTGCTCATTCTGTTCGGTCTGGTCAAAGTCAAACGTTTGTATTTCACAGTGATCGTTTGAGTCAGTCGGTATAAAGTCTGGGTATTCGGGGTATTCTTGGTAGTAATAATCACAAGCGTTGGGGTCGTACATCTCATACGCTTCGTTACTGTGCATTTCTCTGGGTTTCGGTTGATAGGGAGCAACATTACGTGAATTCCAGTTCTGTCTCATCTGAGTTGGGGGTAGAGTACGGGCAACGGGGTGGCTCAAGAAATTGTGTCGGTTTAGTCTGCATATACGGGGTGAAGAATTTTTTGGATTGGTCTTTATTCTGTAGGTACAGGACATTTAATTCCTCTTGGGCAAATTTTAATGCTTTCTCTAGTGTTGTGGGTCGCATGCACCTAATGCGTGATCCTAGTGGTTCCTTTAAACCCTTGAGGTATGTCTGAAGCGCTAACTTTTTATACAAAGTTCTTTTCGCTTCCACAGTGGTTGAGACATTGTCATGCAATTCGACATAAGCCATAATCACACTTAGCAAATTTTGGACACGCTCATAGTAAACGTGCGGGGTATCGGTACCTTGACATAGTGTAGACAAATCTGTGTAAAGCGCAGATTCATCTCGATGATCTGAGAATGAATTTATCAATGCATTCCGTATGCCATTCCAGTCTGAAGGTACGCCGTTAGTTGCTAGGGTTCTGGCGGCGAGTCCAGTTATTTTATTTAATATGCCATTTAGCATAGAATAATTGTTCAGTTCATGGCCAGAGGCTGGATTGACATAAGTTAGCACGAGTTGGTCACAAATATTCAGGAATCTGATAAGCACATTAGAGTTTCCATCAAACTCAGGAACTAATCTCAAGGCCTTATAAATTCTATCTGTCTGATCTATCTGAGGTTGAAGTGGAACCTCATTATTAGCGGCGGGGGCGGCATTCGCCAAACGCACTTGTTCATCATTCATTGTAGAACGATGATCTTCTAATGATTCCTCAATAGCTTCTAGGAGGTCTAAGTGGCGATTTTGGTCCTTTAGCTGTCTCCTAATTTCGTTACGATTGTTGGGTATTATACCCCTACTAGATCGTGGGAAAAAAATGTTGATGGATACTTAGGAACTAGGATGTGGAAAAAATAACATATGTGAGGAAATAGCAACCAATGGGAATATTGCGTACTATTCTATAACTCACATGAGCATCAGCATCTCGTCTCGGAGCTTTTTCATCGATGTCTGGATAAGCGGCTCAGGAAATCCTCTTCTTTCCGGCTCTCGTACGTACGTAGGTTTGTAGATGTAGCTGTCGCGTGTCATCCGATACGACTCTATCAGTGGTCCTCGATAGATTAGATTCACGCACTGACCAACTACCCACTACCGGCTGCGCCAATTACGTGTACTGGCCGTCGGAGGGGATTTTAAAAAGGAGAACGAGATGATTGTCCTTTTATAACTTTAATGTTTGAAAGTTACAATATTCACTTAAAATTAATTACAATAAAGTGATCTCGATTGATCGACTAAACTAATGTCCTTTCGCTATCGCGATTGAAACGTAAAGGCCACGAGAAATTTGGTGACGGCTCCCACCAAGTAAATGAAAATGCACCATCAGGGTTTTTGGGTGGCATCGCGTGATGTTCGGGAAAATTCCATAAGCAATCTCAGCATTTCGTGGGTGGTCCGAAGTGACGATGAATACGAGTACATGGTGATGGGCGATGGATAATATCGTAACAACTGCCTCCCACTATAATATCAATATTTGTTTACGTTCTGTCTGACAACTGCCTCCCACTATAATATCAATATTTGTTTACGTTCTCATTGACAACTGCCTCCCACTTGTTGGCTATAATATCAATATTTGTTTACGTTCTGTCTGACAACTGCCTCCCACTATAATATCAATATTTGTTTACGTTCTGTCTGACAACTGCCTCCCACTATAATATCAATATTTGTTTACGTCTTCATTGACAACTGCCTCCCACTATAATATCAATATTTGTTTACGTTCTGTCTGACATCTGCCTCCCACTATAATATCAATATTTGTTTACGTTCTGTCTGACAACTGCCTCCCACTATAAGATCAATATTTGTTTACGTTCTGTCTGACAACTGCCTCCCACTATAATATCAATATTTGTATACGTTCTGACTGACAACTGCCTCCCCCCACTATGATATCAATATTTGTTTACGTTCTGACTGACAATGCCTCGGACTATAATATCAATACGTGGGGCGCACTGTAAGTTTCCGGAATGAATATGAAAAAATACTATTAAAGGTACAAAATTAATTTATTGTTTTTCAAAATAATCTCCCTTGGCGTCTATGCACTTTTTCATTCGATGAAACCAGTTTTGAAAACTTTTGTGCCACTCCTCTGTGGTGACCTCTGAAACGTGTTTTTCATACTCCTCGACAGCCTCTTCTGGTGATGAAAATCGTTGACCGCGTAATTGGTTCTTAATTTTTGGGAACAGAAAAAAGTCACAAGGTGCCAGGTCGGGACTGTATGCAGGATGACTCATGAGTTCTACATTTTTCGCCTTCAAAAAAAAAGTTTAAAAAGTCGTTTGTCTGTCTGGCCGTGTGAGAACTAGCATTGTCGTGGTGCAGGATGATACGGCGTTTACGGTTATTTTTACGGAGTTCGTCAATAACTTCCGGCAAACAAATGGTCGTGTACCAGTCACTATTCACTGTACGACGATTCTCTAAAGCAACAGTAGCCACGTGTCCAGTTTTATTAAAAAAAGAAGCAATCATCCGCTTAGATGCACTTTTCACGCGCGCCACTTTGGTTGGTTTCGGCTCATCTTGAAAGACCCATACGCTCGATTGCTGCTTTGTTTTGGGATCGTAGAAATAAATCCATGTTTCGTCACCTGTTACTATGTCCCACACCAAATTTGACGCACCTTCGTTGAATCTGGTAAGCATGGCACTGCACCAAGTGACGCGGTCCGTTTTTTGAGCCTCGGTCAAGTTGTGTGGGATCCACCGCGAGCACAGCTTTCTCACACCCAAATGTTTGTGTAGGATTAATTGTATTTGACTCATGCCTATTTCCAAGGATGCGCGAATTTCATGGTAGGTCACATGCCTGTCTGTTTCAATCATACGGCGCACAGCATCGATGTTTTTGTTGGTCGCAGCGGTGGACGGCCGACCATCGCGAGATTCGTCACTGAGATTAATACGACCACGCTTGAATTCTGCAAATCAGCTATAAACAGTTGTCTTGCATGGTGCTTCATTGCCAAAAGCTGTTTCAAGCCGAGCGATGCTCTGTTGAGCTGTCAAATTACACTTAAAATCGTAGAAAATCATACTACGAAAATTTTCCCGAGTTAAATCCATGTTGATGCAGACACACAATTTTTTAAATGGCGCCACAAGGTAAAAACAAAAGGCAGTCAGATGAAACAAACTGCATTCTACAGCCAAAGAGTTCTATTTTCAAATGTTGCAATACATTTTTAAATATTGTTTATGTAAGTGGCCAGTTCCGAAAACTTACAGTGCGCCCTATGTATTTGTTTACATTCTGTCTGACAACTGCCTCCCACTATTACGATCTGTTTGACTGACAATTGAAATTATTTAATGACGGGAAAAACTTAGTAGAACCATACAGTAAATATATATGGACATCAAAGAAATTCAAGGATGGATTCACGATACGTCATCACCCTTGTGACAGAAAGAGAGTATGTGATTCACAGTAAATTCTAACAAAGGCTTGATGACGTATCGTGATTTCGGTCGTGATCTTCTTGCATGTTTCGACTATGGGGAAAACTATTAATAGTTACATACATACAGGGCAGCCAACTTAACGGCGAGGGGAATTCTACAAAAAAATGAACAAATGAAAGGCTTTCTGCGTTTACGGAGAATTTCAGTAGTCATTTTATATTTTTAGATGGGAATAACATAAATCAACAACACAATGGCCCGTGTAAAAAAAAACAAAGGCACCAAACTGAGAAAAACATTTCGAGATAATTGTGTTCCTAACTAAATTCCGTTATTCCCGTCAAAAAATATTTCAGGATTACTGAAATATCCGTAAATAACAATAATGTACTTTATTTGTCCTCTACAGCGTAGTTTTTTCAAATTCCTTCGCCGTTAAGTTGGCTGTTCTGTAAAACTGTCAAGTATCAACAGTTTTCCTGTCAGTCGATAACGCAGATGTCAGTTGAAACGTAAACAAATATTGATATTATAGTTTTTTAGTTTTATAATCGGAAACCACCAGCCTCATGTACAACCGTTCCAAAACTGTGAGCAAGTGATGTCACGAGGGGTGTTATTTTAAAAAATATTAGAAAAATAAGAGATCCATTACCCGAATCATTCCAATCAGTTTCTTAAAATAGCCTAAAAGTTTCACAAAATAAAACAAAGAGTATTACGTATTATTTTTAGCATAATCCATTATCTCGAAATGGTTCTCCCAGTTGTGTTAGTGTCCTTGTTATTTAATACCCCGCTCGGGCGCTCGCAGACAGCAGCCGCCGCCCATGAAGTCGTGCCTGTCGTGCCACCAGCAGATCCACCGCAACGCGCCCATCTGCCCGCTCTGCAAGGCCAAGAGCCGCTCGAGGAACCCCAAGAAGCCCAAGAAGAAATAGTGGGCGACTCAAACCGACCACAGCGATTAGTTCGTTCCGTCACTTCTGTACTGTAGCATGTTTGATTTTTGTCTGCGACACGACCTCGGATGAATGTGACGTAATTAGGGGACGTCCATTAATTGCTTGAGGTGGTCAGGGAGGAGGGAGAGTCGAATATCACCCAATCTCACGTGGAGGAGGGGAGCGGGCTCTCGACAAACATCACGGTATTTTGCCCCTCAAATAACAGTGTGAGATTGCGAGAAAATTGGTGCGACAATTGAAGTGTTAAACATGTTTCGTAGTCTTGAATAAAGAAAACATCTCACTTAATGGACCCCCTCCGCCCCTATCTTTGTAATGCCTAACTATGCGCTTGAGGTGAATCCCCAAAATCGAGATATTTCATTTTATTTGCCCTGACAGCAGAAGAGATTGTTAATTTTTTGTTGGTTATAAAGAGACCCAGATATATATTCGTGGTGGCTTTCATATTAAACTCGAACGCATACTATGTGGTCATGCTCTATTATGGGCGCGACGCGGGCGCAGGATGGAAGTCTTCATGTATACATCTTCTGTTCTAATTCGTCACATTTTATTGGAACATTTCATTCATTGTTCATGTACGTACGTTGTATGAACTTCTCATTTCTAAATGCGTTCAGTCCCGTCATTTTAAAAATAAGTTGGTTTCGCGAAATGCCGATCTGTGTCCAAATTGTAAATATTATTTTAAGTACATACATGGAAGTACTGTATTTAATTAACATTTAGAACTCGAGTATTAATAGTGTGTGTACATAAAAGTAGATGTCACTAAACTTACTGATTTAAGTTTAGTTTGAATTGGATGTTCTAACTATGAGATCCAGAACTTTATTATGTAAACTACTTTTACTAGAATTATAATTATAAGTTACATTGACAGAAAATGACAGAGTTATAGCTATGAACACTTCATGTAACTTGTAATCATCGTCAACATATAAATAAATGTAAGGTTGTGTGTTGATAATCTGCCGAATGAATACCAATAAAAAGTAATTATAAAGGTGTCTCAAAACAATGGATAACTCCGGAGTAATTGGGCTCGTCGTGGCCTCTCTAAATCAAATATTTTGACCCTACTATCACAGTTTGTAAGAGTCTGTCTCTTTAAGGATTTACTTTGAGGAAAAATTGTTTCAGGTACCTCAACGTCATTTTTAAAGACCTATCTATAGTTATCGAGCGTTTGTTTAGTTTTTTTTGGAAATTTGCTACTTTCGCTTGTTTGAGTGAGGCCTACAGCTCCGGTCCGTCGTAATCCACTGTTTTTGTGACACCAGTATATTTATTCTTCACGTCTATGTTCATAGTGATTAAAATCAGCGTGTCACGACGTGTGACGTTAACTCAATAAGACAAATTCTACGATTTTGTATTTTTTTTTTTACGTAGCCTATATTGTGTCCCACTGCTGGGCAAAGGCCTCCCCATTTCGAGCCCACACATCTCTAGTCAGAGCTAGATTGACCCACTCTGGTTGGAACGTGTCCAGGTCGTCCCGCCATCTCCTTCTGGGCCTTCCTCTGTGCCGGTGTCCGTCTATAGGCACACATTCAGTGGCTATCCTCGCCCACCTGTCTGTGTGCATTCGACACACATGGCCTGCCCAGCTCCACTTCAGTTTGGCGGTCTGCACACCCACATCTGCGATGCCAGTTATGGAGCGCAGTACGGTGTTCTTAACGCGGTCTATTCGTTTTACACCTAAAATACTGCGCTCCATCGCTCGCTGGCAAACCTTGATTTGGACTTTTGTTGCTCGGTCAACGGCCAAGTTTGTGCGCCGTAAGTTAGGATGGGCAGGATGGACATGTCGACGAATTTGCGCTTCAGGGACATAAATATATTTATATTGATTTGATAAAAATACAAAACTCATTTGTGAACATCCATAACGCATATCTATAATCTTCAATTCTTAGAAGCGTAACGATTGTACTAGTATTAACTAATTAGGTGATTTGTAATATGTAAATATAATGTACTTACTTACACTGATAATTTGTGAATATTAATTAGTTTCTTTTTACAATATAAAACAGTTGGTCTTTGTGAATGCGTCTTTCTATCACTATCTAATTTTTAAGTTAAATAGGTATACCCAATGATGTAAATAGATGTGGTAATTCAAGAGTAGGTACATTTCTTCATTTAGCCCCACACTAGGATACGTTGTATCGCGAGAATCAGAAACAGCTACATCACAAACGTGTTAACATCCAAGCTTTGAACCCTGGGGACGTCGGGATTGTGAGGCCGGGCACCGACCGTTCGGTCAAGAATGCTGCTTTGTTTGCTAGTAAATAACACTTTAGGTATGGAAATACAAATATCGCGATGAAATTATCACCTACTTGGATTACATCGACAGTTGGTCGACTCGGTCCAGCCGTTATCTACAACACTCCATAAAATAATATCCGCTCAAGTCACATGACTGCGTTATCTGGTTGAAGCTTATTATTTTATAATTATAAGGGTCATATGTCATACTGCCTGCTCTGCCCACTTAGGTACGTACAGTACCTAAGTGGGCAGAGTACCTCTAACATACCGCCGAGTTCCGGATTATGATTAAAATAAGCCCCTCGCCCTCCCCTCCCAACCCCTCTGAGCTAACTTGTTGTGAAGGATTCTACCTTACCATTAACACCACGGATTCCTCTAAGATAGTCATCACATCAGTCCGTTTGTTAAGAATTCCTACTTGGGTTGGGGTTGGTATTATTCTTATTATACATTGGTGTAATCCATTAGTTATAAATAGTCCATGTCATGATTGAAGGCCAGAGGGGAAAGAGGAAATCGCGGACGGGGCGACGTCGCGCCATGACTGTGTTCCCAGTTTGACACACCCACCTTGGTAACCCTGTTACAAACTACGAAAAAAATCCCAGTTTGTAACACTGTTACCAACTGAACATGAAAATAGAACGTGATTCCCATTTTGTCACACCTTTGTGTAACCTACAAACTGGCACTATTACGCTCCCACCACTTTTTTATACCATTGATCATGGATTGTCATATGTAGGTAGTAGGTAGCTATAAAAAATATGATTGTCAAAATCAAAATGGTTTATTTTAATATTTAAACTTAAAGCAGGGGGTCTCACTCAATAGTTTAGGTACATTCGATCGGCCAACGATGCCGCTCGCTTGGCTCGCAGTCGCGTCGCGCGCTAGCCGCTCATAAGCAACTTTTCTGTGATTTTTGCAACAACAATGACTTAAGTACCTAACATTTTAGGGTGGCTAAAGGAATTGTTCACAAATAAAATTCGATTCCTTTTTAATTGAATACCTTTTTGTTTACCTAAAAGTAAACACTTTAGACCCAGTATAAGACAAATTACAATTACGTCAGTAAGAAGGTATGTACCTACCTAGCCTTAGACTTTGCCAATAGCCTGAATAAGTACTAATATAACACCTCTTACACAGATTGGACTAAAATTCACAAACACAAAGGGGTCGCATCGCACGTCACGTAGCTAACCCTAGCGTAACCAAGCGAAACAGGAGTTTACAGGACGACCTTGTGATGACAGAGTAAAAGAAGCTCTCAGGCGTAGTGATGCGGCGCAATCTAGCCTGCACGGGCGGGGCAACCGATTCTGTAGGTTCTTAGCGATTGTTGTAGGTAGCGCAGGTGTGAGCTAGATTGCGCTTTATTGTCGCGTAGCGAGAGTAGCTATTTATTTAAGTGTATTTGCGCAGTGATCTTTCTGTACGTAGTACTATTAAGTATTCTGTGCTTAAAGTCAGAAGTAGAAGAAAGGAAATGTAATTTGGAATTCATAACAATAACAAATGTAGGTAGGTAATTCATAATTCTTTATTGCACAAAGATATATAAAGAGTTACATTTGTGGAAAACATATGTACAAAGGTGAGCTTATCTCTAAAATGAGCAAAACCAAGACATGATATGAAAATTTACCATGAAGGGTAACTCCATATATATGTTACGGCTAAAGCTAGGTGTGAAACTAAACTTAAGTTTAGCCGGCTAGTGTTATGATTAATTTCGAGCCTCGGCTAATGCCCGAAATAATGTTCATTGCGATAAATGATTTCAACATTAGTCGGCTAAACTGCATTTTAGCCTCGACGCTGTTGAAGCTAAAGATGGGTGAGAAAATATGGTTGACATTAGCCAACTAAACTTAAGTTTATTTTTCAGTATTGAAAAATTTATACTAATGTTGAAAAATTACCGTCTTAATCTGGAATAAGTGATGATAATGATTCGGTAGCCGTAAACACTGCGGTAGCTTAGGTGAAGGATAAAGGGGGCTTCGCTTCGCTCACCCCCTATAAACTATTGTTGGAGGGAAGATTAATAGTAGAGGGGAGAGACTATAAAAGGCGATGCCCCGCCGGTACCGCCACATTCTCGCTTCATTTTTCGTGCTATTAGGTCGTCACTCTGCCGGTTTGGTTATCGATTTTAGTGTTAACGTAATTGTGAGGTTATAATGTTGTGTGTTCATTTTGTGATTGCTTTACTTGGTTTGTAATAATTTCTAATTTGGTCGTTTGGATGAACTGTTAAATGGTGTAAACTAAATTGTTGTCAAATAATTCTATTTTGAGTTGAATTTCCTTAGGTAGTAGTGATTAAATTGTTTAAAAAAAATCACTTCTGGTCTTATTTCCAAGATCAGAAGTGGGATTCGAAATCTTTTGCCCACTTGCTTAGTTTTACATGTGATTTTATCGGATTATGATTTGAATAACCATTTAACTTCATCTACCCTCGATTTCGTTATTTTTTATTTTTACTTGCTAACGCGTGCGAGTGTGGATTGCAAGTCGTCGTTGTCGTCAAGGGTGAGTCCTCCTTTTTTTTTTCCCTCCATTTATTTTTGTGGCAGTTAGTTTGTATTCTAGTGATTTGTGTGTGATTTTCTTCTGTACTTACCTCAAGTACTCTAAATTCAAAGTTATTGTTCGAATCCTTGTAAATTAGAATGTCGGATCACGGGCGTGGTCGCAGTGTGACCCGCCGTGATAGTCGTAGCCCGTATCGCGACGATGATCGCCGCAATAGTCGCGACCGACGTGATAGTAGGCGCCGTGAACGGTCTTCTGAGATGGAAGCTCTAATGCTTCGTCTTAGGATGTTAGAAGAAAAGGTTAGGGCTTCGTCCGCGTCGGTTTGTCCTAATGTACAAGTGGTTCGTTCGAGAAATCGAGATAAGAGTCGAGATGGGTCACCACCGCGGCGTCAGCGAACATCGTCACGTTCGCGTGCACGTCTCCCGTCACCAGCGCGGTCTACGCGTACGTTAGTGTCGCCAAGTAGGCGCAAGTCGCGGTCAAGGGATAGGTGCGTGTCTCCTCCTCGCGATCGAAGTCAGAGACACTCACAGGATTGGCTCATATCGCCTACCTGTGGTCCGTCGCGTTTGCATTACAGATCTAGATCGCCACCTCGCGATTCGGAACGTAATTCGAAAAATCCAAGGTCAACCCCGGAACGTTCGTCGGTTACCGATCGCATTGTGGATGCGATCCGTTCTATTAATTATGCGGGTAGGTCAAGCCAACATTTTTATATTTCGAATTTCGATCCGAATTTGCACAATTTTGATGATTGGTGTGCGGAAGTGGATCGTGCAAAATCATGTAACAAGTGGAATGACTATGAATGCCTTTCGCGTATCGGCAACTGTCTTAAGGGTGACGCACGATCATGGTTAAACGAGTGGGTGTCAAGTGATCGTTCCTGGACAAACTTTAAGAAGGAGTTTAAGCCGTTATGCCCGAAGACACCTGATATCGCGAATATTTTGGCCGAGGTTATTAATACGAATTCTGACAAGTACCCTACATATGCGGATTATGCACGCCGGGCATTGCTTCGGTTACGTATAGTGCGGGGTCTTAGTGACGAGTTAATTTCAGCAATAATTATACGCGGCATTAGTGATCCGAATATTCGAGCGTCGGCAACTAATTCAAAATTAATGCCAAATGATTTAATTGAATTTTTCTCGATTTATGTTAAGCCCGTTAGTACCTCGAAGAGCTCTGCTCCGCGTTCGGTTGCGTTTAATAGTAGAGTAAGCAAACCACAGATTCGTCACGAAAAAGAAGTTCTGCTGATATTAAATGTTTTTCGTGTGGCCAACTAGGTCATAGGCAGGCTAATTGTTCTAAGCGTCCTAGGATCGATCAGGGGTTAAGTAAGGTGTCGAGTACTTCGAGTGCTGCGTCTTCTAGGCCTGCTTTTGTGCAGACTAGGTCTGAACCTTGTTCATTCTGCAAGAAGTTGGGTCACAGTGTCGATACTTGTTTTGCCAAACAGAGATCTGAAGCGACAAATAAGGAGACAGTTAATTTCTGTAAGGTTTTAGTTACTTCCACCAATAGTGACGTTGTAGTGGCTGTCATTCAGGATGTACCAGTAGATATTTTGATCGATAGCGGTTTGACCATTTCACTTATGTCGTCATCCTTGCTGAAACATTTTAATTGTTCAGTTAAGCCTGCTTTTCGGATTCTCAAGGGGTTGGGTAGCCAGGAAGTAGAAAGTACGTCTTATGTAAGATTGCCAATTGAGTTTGATGGGTTGACTCTCGAGGTAGACTTGTTCATTGTACCATCCCAGTACATGAACACTCCAGTCATATTAGGTACAGATGTTTTGAATAGGGAAGGTGTTAGGTATGTTCGCACCAAGGATTATCAGCGGCTTACGAGGGTTGAACGTAGCACGGATACGGTGATGGCAGTTCAATCTGAGCCTTCTATTCCAATTAACACGCCTCTTGTTGATGACCAGTTACAAAAACTGTTAGAAATAGTAAATCACTTTTCAAAATTTTTCATTTCTGGTACTGCGACCTCAACTGTCAAGACAGGGTGTATGTCAATAAAACTTAACTCCAACACTCCTGTTTACTATCGCCCATATAGACTGTCCCATGCCGAGACGCTTCGCGTTCGCGAAATTATTAAAGATCTTTTGGACAAGGGCATTATTGAGGAGTCCGATTCTGAGTACGCAAGTCCTATCCTTCTCGTCAAAAAGAAAGACGGGTCGGACAGAATGTGTGTTGACTTCCGTAAGCTCAATGAGGTCACGGTGAAAGATAGGTTTCCTCTGCCGCGAATAGATGACCACATAGATCGATTAGGAAGTAACAAAATTTTTAGTAGGCTGGATATGGCAACTGGTTTCCACCAGATCCCGTTGGATCAAGATTCGGTACCGCTCACAGGATTTGTTACCTCTGAAGGACATTATAATTATTTAAAAATGCCTTATGGATTGGCAAACGCTCCTGTCGTTTACCAGCGGATTATCGCAAAAACACTTCGCGAGTTCATCGAATCTGGCGATATCCTGGTCTACATCGATGATGTCCTTATTTTAAGTAAAACGGTAGACCAAGGCCTTGTTTTGCTTCGCAAGGTCCTTGACACATTAACTAGCGCCGGTTTTTCGATTAACTTGAAGAAGTGTTCATTTTTAGCGACAGAGATAGAATACCTGGGACGAACAATCAGTGAAGGTCAGGTTAGGCCGAGCCATGAGAAGGTGAGAGCTTTGATTGACTCAGCCGAGCCACAAAATGTAAAACAAGTTCGTCAGTTTCTGGGCCTAGCCAGTTATTTTAGACGCTATATAGCCAACTTTGCCCAAAAGACTGCATGCGTAGCCGCGCTAACTAAAAAGGGCGTTAACTTTTCTTGGGGAGTAGAACAACGGGCGGCTCGAAAGCACATCATAGAATGTCTGACGAGTGAGCCGGTACTAGCCATCTACGACCCTTCGTTACCAATAGAGGTCCATACAGATGCGAGTTCTATTGGTTATGGAGCTGTTTTGATTCAAGTACATGAGGGTAATCGTAAACGCGTGGTGTCTTATTTTAGCCGACTTACTCAGGGTGCTGAGAGCAAATACCACTCGTATGAGCTGGAAACGCTCGCAGTGATCAAAGCTCTCCAGCACTTTAGGCACTATCTTGTAGGGGTACGCTTCACCGTGGTCACTGACTGCAATGCATTAAAACTCACTCAGAGGAAAAAGGACTTATTACCTAGAGTGGCCCGGTGGTGGGTATACCTGCAAGATTTTGATTTTTCCTTGGATTATCGTAAGGGTTCCCTTTTGTCTCATGCTGACTATCTCAGCCGTAATCCGGTAAATACTGTTACTGTCCAGAAGCCTCAGAATTGGGCCCGGATTGCCCAGGCCTCTGACGAAGAGACTCTGTCTCTTAGGCAGAGATTGTCGGACGGACAATTGGATCCTACCCAATATGTTGTAAAAAATGATATCTTGTATTTTAAGTTTATAACTACTGGTGAAAATCCAAAATTGTTATGCTACATTCCGAAAGGTCATAGGCTGAGTCTTATGAGAATATTCCACGATGAACATGACCATCCTGGGGTAGACAAAACGGTCGACTTGATCATGAAGCACTTCTGGTTTCCAGGGTTGAGAGCTTTCGCGTTGAAATATATAACCCACTGTTTGGTGTGCCTTTCCCATAAGAAAGTAGCCCGTGCTCCTTTACAACCCATCCACTCATGGGAAAAACCAGATGTGCCTTTTGAGACGGTCCATATGGATGTGTTAGGACCTTTACCAGAAGCTGATGGCTATCGTTATGTCCTTATTTTAATAGACGCTTTTTCTAAGTACTGTTTGTTATATCCTATGTTTCGGCAAGAGTCAGACGAGTTGAAGCGCCATGTTACCAACCTCATATCACTTTTTGGAACGCCCAAGCTAATTGTAGCTGACAGAGGTAGGATGTTCCAAAGTGCAGACTTCCTCGACTGGATTCACGGTATGGGCTGCGATACGCATCTAATAACTCCCGAGATGCATCAATCTAACGGGCAAGTGGAGCGCTACTGCCGTACCGTGCTCAATATGGTGCGAATTGAGTGCAATTATCGCGAACAAAGATGGCCAACCGTTATGTGGAAGCTACAGCTGGTCCTCAATATCACCAAGCATAGGACAACAAAATGTTCGGCTCTGAACCTATTGATTGGCATTGATGCAGCTACGCCGCTCATTCGGAGTTTAATACGTGATGTGGCCATTGAGGGATCCAGCCCAAACAGGGAAGCTCTCCGGGAGATGAGTCGCCAGAGAGTATCTGAACGTCTTCGTTCAAATCAAGCGTCTCAAAATGCTTATGTCAACAAAGGTCGCAAGGCACCTCGTGGTTTTGAACTTAATTCCTTAGTTTTTGTCAGAAAACAAGCCCAGGCGACAGGGAAACTGGATTCCTGTATGCGAGGGCCTTACCGGGTGATGAAGATCCTGCCTCATTGTCGCTATGAGCTTCAGCTCCTGGCAGGCTCATATGGGAAGTTAACGCAAGCAGCTGCGGAATATATGATGCCGTGTCATGGAGAATGGAATCCTGATGTCTGTTCTGCTTTCTTTAGTGGTGAGTGAATTTGATTATTTCGGCTTGCCAAGAATTCTGCTCAAATATTTTTTGCGAGACACGCCTGTGCCGGGGCCTCTGTCTGTCTTAAAGATAATGTTCTCAAGAAAGTATTTTTTTTTGGGTGTCCTGTTATTTTTGTTAGTGTGATATGTTTACGCATGGGGTGGACACAGCCGATGGAGGTTTTACCTTGCAGTCTGGATAGCCTCTATCTTGAAGTCCGTGTACTTGGGTAAGCTGTCTTGGCTGACAGATGTACTTCCAGTATAAAGTACGTTTTATGTTCTGGAATGCTGTCTTGGAGTGCGCTCAGACATGCGATTCTGGTATGTGGAACGTGCTTGACGTTGTATGCTCGGACACTGTCTTGGAGACGCTCAGATACGTGGTCCTGGAGCATTTGTACACGCAGCGTCATGCCACGGGTTGGTCTCTGACGAGTCGTGGTGTATGTATGTGTGCGGTGCTTGAATAGGAAGCACTGTCCATGGGTTATTAAAGGTTTGGGTTGAAACATTCTTTTATGTGGAACCGGTTCACACACGCAAAGTTATGTCTCACGTAAGTGCGCGTAGATCTCTAACGAGTCGTGAGGCGGCACTCCCCCGACGGGAACTGCCCCTGGTGATCGGTACAGATATCAGTTTGTTTTATATCCGTTGTGTTTAGGCTAGGCTAGGTTAGCTAGCTTACCGTATTGCTGTTTTAACGCACCTACCTATTAAGTAGTTTCCTTACTTTGTTTTGAATTGAGTGAACAAGTTTTTGTGCTTTGGTTTTTGTTCTGTGCAGATGCAGACGACGAGAGCGAGGAGTCCTCCTCGAGCGTCACCCAGCCTCCCGTAGTCGAGGTGACTGACGCTAGCGAGCCCCAACCTGGATCGTCCGGGATGCAGGGATTGACGGAGGAATCTGCTATGCCGCCCGAGACCCCATCCGGCAGCGAAGAATCTTCCATGCCAATCTTGGATACCGACCATCACAGTTAGAGAGGAAGGAGCCCGAGGACGGCCTCCCGTCAGGAAAGGCCGTGTTGGAGGGAAGATTAATAGTAGAGGGGAGAGACTATAAAAGGCGATGCCCCGCCGGTACCGCCACATTCTCGCTTCATTTTTCGTGCTATTAGGTCGTCACTCTGCCGGTTTGGTTATCGATTTTAGTGTTAACGTAATTGTGAGGTTATAATGTTGTGTGTTCATTTTGTGATTGCTTTACTTGGTTTGTAATAATTTCTAATTTGGTCGTTTGGATGAACTGTTAAATGGTGTAAACTAAATTGTTGTCAAATAATTCTATTTTGAGTTGAATTTCCTTAGGTAGTAGTGATTAAATTGTTTAAAAAAAATCACTTCTGGTCTTATTTCCAAGACTATAATAAGACGAGTATGTATTTTTTGTTGTTCTTACATGTTCGACCTAACACGAAGGATAAAGGGGGCTTCGCTTCGCTCACCCCCTTTACCCTTCACCTAAGCTACCGCAGTGTTTTTCCCTGATATTAGAAATAGCTTTCTCAGCTTAATAAAATTACCCCGCCCCGCTCCCCGCAGTCGCACGAATACTTCGTTTTCAACATTAGCTAACTAATGGCCAAAATTAACCGAAACGCATCGGCTAATGTGCAGTCTAGCCGATTAAAGATGACATCCGTTATCTATCACAAACGAACATGACTTCGGACATTAGCCGAGGCTCGAAATGAATCTTAAGACTAGCCGGCTAAACTTAAGTTTAGTTTCACACCTAGCTTTAGCCGTAACATATATATATATAAATATGAATATCTTGTGATGTACACTAAACATAAAATTTATTTTTCGTTTTGTATTTTCTAAACTTGTTTTTCTAAGCTAGGCCAAAATATTTCATATTTTTTCTGAATTTTAAACAAACCTAGAAGGGACTTGATGGGAATGTATTCTAGTGTGACTTATGACTACTACTATTATTATTATTTATTTAGCTCAGATAACAGGATCCATATACATACATAATTACAACTAAATTAACATTTTTACCCAATGGTGGGTGAATGGGCCATCCCATCTCTCAGAAAACACCTTTAGAATGCCGTTGCTACTGACGCGCATTCTGCTCAGCAATGACGCAGCTCTTTTTCTCATGATCGCTTGGAAGCCATCAGTGCGCGCGTCTGCAAACATTGCTGAAGCACTGCAGAAGCGCGTCAGCCGCAACAGCATCCTAAAGGAGTTATTATATTGGACGCGTAGGGCGCTGTAAGTCTTCTGTGAATATCTGACCCACAGACTGCTGGTGTAAAAAGATTGACAATATGCTCTAGTTGAGCACCGAGCAAATCTACGAGCCAGCATATTACTTCTGACTGTCAACGCCCTACGCTCCCTCTCTATATCAAACTCATCTTGTAAATATTCGTTTACAACGTGCCCCAAATACTTAAATTCGGTTACCCGATTTAGGCAGCACCCCTTAAGACTTATTTGTGGAACATTATCAAGTGTTCTTGAGTCTGCTTTAAAAACCAGATATTCACTCTTCTTAACATTGTAAATTAGACCATGGCTATCTGCATAGTTTTCGCATATAGCCAATAGTTTTCTCAAGGCACTCACCGACGGGCTCAGGAGCACCATGTCATCGGCATAGCTCAGATTATTTAGACAAACGCCATCAATATAGCAACCAACATGCATACTGCTGAACCCCTTGATGAGGCCATTTATGTACAGATTAAATAATCTTGGTGACGTTAGACCTCCCTGTCGCACACCACACTGTAGTCTATAGCTATCTGACACTTGATCCGACCATTTAACATAGTTTATCTGATGATTGTACCAGTATCGAAAGACAGATAGTAGTTCAGGTGGTATTCCAGCTGCTTTTAGCTTAGTCCACAAGATATCATATGAAACCATATCAAAAGCTTTCGATAGGTCGAGAAAGCAAGCATAGATCGGAGTGCCTCTATCAGTATAATATCTTACCGTACTCTTTAGGGCTAAAATAGCAGTTTCGGTAGAGAGGCCCTGCTGGAAACCAAATTGAGCATCCCCAATTTTAATAGTTTTATTTAGGCGCGCATCCAATAAAAAATCATAAACCTTTGCTATCACAGTAGCCAAGGATATAGGTCTATAGTTTGATTTGTCCGATATATCGCCAGTTCTATTTTTTACTATCGGTACTACAATCGTTTTCATCATATCGTCTGGTAAGTATGAATGAACAATACACATAGAATAAAATAAAGCTAGCACCCTCGGCATATGAAAACCCGCATGCACCAGGTGTTCGATGCTGAGTCCATCGTGACCTGGCGATTTGCCTCTTTTCATACCCCGGATAGCACTCCTCACCTCTTAAGCTGTTACCCTACTTATTTCACTGTCAACATCATGGTTTGACTCGGTCTCAGCATCGCACACCTGTTGCGATTGCGGCCTGAGTGGTGAAATTACTTTAAAGTGGTCCTTGAAAATATTGGCAATGTCGCTGGGCTAACTGATACCGTCAACACTCACTGGCAGGCCAGGCTTCAAATTTAACTTATTAGTTGCTCGCCAAAAAGAGCTAAAGCCATTATTACTACGGTGTGTGGCTATGATGTCCATTTTGACTTGCTCTTGGTTTTTTATACACCATTTTAATTTAGCTTTAAATATGTAGCGACTGCTACACATTTCTTCGTACGTCCTGCCACAACGCGGTTTACCCTGAAGGGTCCAGAGCTGAAATTTGAGCCGGGCCCGCCTGTGAAATTCTTGTACATGACGGTTCCAGCCTACAACAATTCTATTTCTCTGCGCCCTTTTGATTTCAACTCCCTTGTAGCTTTCAATGGATGCTTTTTCTAAAATGCAAACAATATTTTTATACATATCATCCAATATAAGTTTGTTTTAAATTTTTACACAGACCAGAACAACACTCTTGAAAATCGCGTGGAAAATCTATATCTCTAAATTTTTTATTACAAGCACTACTAAACTGCTTTATCTGGTCAGCCTCTCTTTGGCCCCAAACAATTTTGTTACACGTTGCATCATTATTAATTATTTTAGGAATAATAATGTTTAAATCACATTCTAATGCAAGTGGCTTATGATCTGACCAGGTCACATCATATAAAATATTTGCATTTTTGACACTTGACCATGCAGCAGAAGTTACAATACAATGATCGAGCCATCTTGTACAGCCATGCGCATCACTGATGTAAGTATAAGATCCAGAATTCATACCCAACTTTTCATTATCTGCACACACCCATTGTTGATCACACGAGAACCGCATCAGTTCTGTCCAAAATAGTTCACCCGGATGTGCATTAAAGTCTCCAAGGACGAAAACCGACTCAGCTTCATTATTTTCAATTAAGGAGTTTACCTCACCTAGACAGTCCGTAAACTCTGTTAAGTTATCAATATTATCCGTTGGCATGTACACACTCATTATAACTATTTCACGATCACATACCTTCGCTCTAATAGCCACTATTCTATTACTATTACAGTTAATCACCGACACTGACGAGAATGCATGTTTGCGCCACAGCAAGGCCACGCCCCCATGCGGTCTCCCCGTGCTGTAGGTAGCTAAGTCGACAGCTGATTTTCCTGTGTATTCGAAATCTTCATGTATGCTTCCCAGTAGTGGAATATCGTACGGCATCAACCAAGTCTCCTGAAGTGCGACAACATCCGCTTTATCACATATCGTTCTGATGCTGAACATAGAAGGTTTTAACGATTGGCAGTTAAAGCTAACAAGTTGACTTAATTTGCTTGCAGGTGTACTACACATGATCTAAGTTTTCGGCTTCGGGTCATCAGAGTTATGTGCTCTGTCTAAAAAAGAGTACTTAAAATTTACAAAACGGCGGAAGAAAATTCGTTTTGGCCATAAGTTAACATCTTTGTATAAATGAAGTTTATTTTTAGAAACATACATTTTAATGCATTATGGTCCGTACCTTCCTCCATTACGATTTGCCTTAAGTACACTCTCTCTCTCTCTATTGACTGTACTATTCTAATTACTTTATCTCCCGTTGTAATACTTGGCAAGTTCTCATGTCACTCTTGGAAAAATGCTAGGCAGCAAAACGACGTGTTTTACTTCTTTAAGTGTTGACCTTTGAGGCTGGCTTTTAAAGGTCACACTGGCTGACAAATGTCCAGAGGGACATGAAAACAAGAGAATGAGGAATAATAAACTCTTTGATGCATTCCAGCGGCATACCTGGCAGAGCATGATTAGGAAAGCCGACCCCGTATAAAGGGGAAAAGGCGAGGACGAAGAGTGAGTGATATAATAGAACTAAGGGTGGATGACACACGGGCGGTATAGGTACGTGGGTACTACCTACACCGAATCATTGCAATGTATCCCGATGTAAGTTGCTTATTTCATTCTATTGCGTTTCCTTTATTTCACTCCGTTGATATACAACAAACCAATAGGCTGGGTGAGTCCACAGTAGAGTATTAAGTGCGTGCATATACATACATTCATTCGACAACAACGGTTTCTGAATTAAAGGCTGCAGGAGACTTGTATTCCATAAAAATCGAAATTGATTTTAATTAAAATGATGAACATTAACTATAATTTATTTACAAAAAGTAATGATATCCCACTAAAAATATGCATTTGAAAATGGGAGCCAAGTTCAATATTAACAATATCGTGGCTGTCAACTTCGCCGACAAAATATTTGAGATTTAAATGAATGTCAAGTTTTGAACCTATGATAATCCTGACATGCTTACGTTACACAAAGTAGATAACTTATTGAAATTAAAGATTTGACTTGGCTAGTTTTTGCTTAATACTGTCTTATATTTGGCTAATAATGTACTTGTTAGTGATGAATGTTTTTATGCTTCTTACGTCATTGTATATAGGTGTAGTTAAATCTTTAACTTCAATTTGTGCTAAGTTATCTACTTTGTGTAAGAGAATTTCAGGATTATCATAGATACAGAACTTGACATTCATTTTGATCTCAAATCTTTTGTCGGCAATGTCGTCAGCCACGATATAGTTAATATTTAACTTGGCTCCTATTTTCACATTTATATTTTTGGTGGGGATGTATCTCTAATACTGCCTTCCCGAATAGCGAATTGGTGTTACGAGAGCATCTCGATATTAATCTAGAAATAAACAATCCCTAAATGTGAATCTTGTAATTAAAAAACACCAACATTTTATCTACTTTTACATCCATAGAATTATTTTCAAGTATACCTCCTTCCTACTTCCATTGCTCCCATAGAAATCCCTGATGAGTAATACAATATGGTCTGCTCGGGGCTCGGGGCTCGGGGCTCGGGGCTCGGGGCTCGGGGCTCGGGGGTGAAAAGAAAAGAAAATACATTCGTCTATAAAAATGAGTTTATTTACTTATTTTATAAAACGTGATAGTTATGGCTTGTTTCGAGAAGTCCCGCTAAGCTATGTGTGTGCGACAGATTCATTCCTCATTTACATTCAATAATTATTTATCTGTTCGACAGTTCTTATCGGGACCTCTTGAAACAGAAGTATTACTTATTATCACACACTTGTTACACATGCGAGATTCTGAATGAACAATATCAGATAATAGAAATTAAAATGAAGCTAATACATGAATACCTAAATACCTTTTTTGTCATGTAACCAGTCTTCTATGGGCTTATTATATTTTTATTAATTTTGCTTAAAAATAAATGAGTCTTATTTTAAATATATGGGAACGATGACACGGAATGTACAAAATACCCTCAAGATGTTTTTTTTTACAATATCACATGGATTAATTTTATATTTATTTTATTAATTAAACTAAGTGTGAGCTATAACTGCAACCATATACATGGCAGAATCCCTTTCGTCGGCGACTGGAACCAAACAGTTTGATAATCTGCGCTGAAACCGCTGCGTTGCTTCTATACGGCTATTTCGGATCGGTTCTCCTAATATCTATTTACACTTGTACACATTATTCTCAAGCTATTAATTTCCATCAAATTGTGATCTTTCAAATATACTTGGCAATGGAAAAATGAACCTCAAAAGACGTTAGCACGCAATTAACAAAAGAAGATAAACTATTTAGGTGCCCGGTCTCGCCGCGAACGATAGAAAGCGTCTGTCTCCACCTTCCATGGTCCAGTCGGATCTCACGCGCGCTCGCGTCCACTCAGCACTCAGACGAGCGGATAGGAGGCGGAGGTGGCGATGCCGCAGTGATTGTTCTTATTCCGCGCCATCTTGATGTAGCCCAGGTCGCCCCAGCTGCGGCTCCATGAGTTCTTCACGAGCCAGTAGTCGCCGCCAGACTCGTCGGTGCCGTAGCCGACTAGCAACACCTGAGGGGGTAGAGTAGAGACCGTGTGTCGTGGAAACCAGAAACAACACACATAAACCTCCAAGCACTGGGGATTATGTGTTGCTTCCTCCCCGGGCGGGACTCGAACCCGGGAGCCCTCGGTTGGGAGGCAGAGCCACGGCCACGCCGCAGAGGTCCTCATGTACTCTCTTATCTTGCTTCACAAACAACAATTTACAAATAATGTGTTCGAAGATAGTAGAACATTAAACATCCAGTACGCGGCAGGAAAATAATAAGAAACGTATAAATATAAATATATGTATAGTCAAAGTTTAAATAAATCGGTCAAGTGACTTGTCTACTGGGCACGAATGTACCACTGCCACCCCGTATACTAAAAGGTGTGACGCTCTATATATGTTTCTACTTATCTACTGAAACGTGTTCAAAATGTGTTTTCAAATATTAAGAGATCTAGATATACACAGCCGCAATCTCGTCTCACCAACCTTACCCCCTTCGGACTCCGTGCCGACATTATTCCATGCTTCATTTTGGCTTTGGGGTAACTCCGCAGTGGCTTGCAAACTTCTTATTTATATTTTGCCATATTACGCCAAGTTACACTTAGCTCCCTACATATATTATGCCAAGTTACACTTAGCTCCCTACATATATTACTTTCCGAGAACTGTACATGCAGGAAGTTGGCTTGGCACCACTTACATACTTACTAATGGTATCGGTAAACTTTAATGGCAACGATTAAAATAGTTCCACTTAACTAATCTTATGCAGTGATTAAGATGTACACTGAAATACTGATTTCCAACGCATTGCAGTGAGCTCTTGCAACATAAACTTGTTACATTTAAAACGATGAAACTATGAAAATGTACTTAGCTGTCTTTCTATCAATGTGATTTACCTTCGATTTTGTGAATATTAAGCATATCACAAATACTTTATATAAAAATAACAAAACAAAGAGTTATAATCAACATGAATGGAGATCATTCGAGTTGAATAATTATCTCTTCACTCGGTCGCACTGATCTTCAGATAAATGTTTTTATTGTCAAGATAAGCCAGGCCGGATTTATGACCGAAATAAACATATACGATAAGAATTATCACAAAGATAGTTCGGAAACGTCACAATTAATCTATATAGATAATTCGAGTAGTAAGAGGTCACTCGGTCGCGCTGATTTTCAGATAAATAAATGTTTTTTACGTCAAGATAAGCCACCATAACAGGCAGGAGTTGTGACTAAATAAAACATATAAAAATTATAAAATAAATAGCTCGACCATGTCAAAACCTAACAACATAATAAAACAACACCTTTCTTGTTACCCGCTTCCGCTTCATTACTAGCAGACATGGCGAGAGAGAAGACGGAGCCGAGCTCTGACGTCGCCGTCGAGCTCGACGCTCTGACGTCGCCGTATACATGTTGGCTGGTCACGGTGGAGTTACACCAAAGCAAAAATGACGCATGGAATAATGACGGCACGAAGTCCAAAGGCAGGTTGGTGGGAAGAGATCTCTAGATCTCTACCTAGTTGTTGAACACATTTAGCTGTCAGTAGATAAGTAGACACATATATAGAGCGTCACGCCTTTTCGTATACGGGGTGGCAGCGGCACAGTCGTGCCCAGTAGACAAGACACTTGACCAGTTTATTGAAACTTTGACTGTGCGTAGTTTTTTGTATTTATATTGCTGCCGCGTACTTGATGTTTGGTTAATTATCTACTATCTTCAAGCAAATATTGACAAGATAACCCACAACTCGCACTGAATCAAAACAAATGATTTGCAAAATGTTGTTTGTGGAGCAAGATAAGTCGTACAAACGAACGTGCCGCGAGTACATGACGGACGACCTATACGGCGTTGCGGTCGAGGCTCCGTCTCCCAACCGAGGGCTCCCGGGTTCGGGTCCCGGCCGGGGCGGAAGCAAAATAAAATCCCCATGTCTTGGATGTTTATGTGTTTGTGTGACATCGCTGTTTCTGGTTCCCACGACTCTATATTATTAAATTATGTTTTATCACTGGCTCGCATCAACGGCGACGGGGGTGTCGGGGCTGACGGTGATATTAGCCTAGTGTGGGGCCAGGTACTCACTCCGTGGTCGAGGTCGGTGTTGGAGCAGTTCTCGTCGTAGTAGATGCCCTCTGAGTAGAACTGGAAGGACTCCTGGCTCGCGTCGATGGCCACGCTCACGGGGCCCACGGTGGCGACGGCCAGCTTGAGCTTCTCCTCGTCGCCCTGAGGCACGTCCACGAAGCCGACGTCGTCAGCTCCGGCATTCTTCGGGTTGTATCTGTGGGGGATATTGTTGAATATCGTTTTCTCAAACATGCGCGGGAATTTTGATATAACGTTCGGAAATACAATAAGCAAAATATTAAATTTACAGCCAGACTCTTAATAAAATACCATCAATACAATCTTCATTTTAAAAATAAAAACTCGCCAGAAATGTAAGTATGCAAATGCAGACTTATTTGAATTTCGAACATAGAGCGCGCCAGAGATGTAAGTACGCGAGTGTCGTTTTATTTAAATTTCGAACATGAATTGAATATGACAGGAAGTGACGTAAGATCAGCACCCCTGAGGAGTCTACTTCTCAGGCTCATGCTAAGTAAGAACCCTTCTGCAGGTGCCACACCACCCTCAGTCATAGGGCGGTATAGGTAGGTACCTCGGTATCTCTCCTCCATGTCAAAATTTGTGTGAAATTTAATTTAACCGTTTATGCGTGTATTTTGATTTGTGTCTGAATTTTTATAATGTTATTTTTTATTTAATGCTAATTATTGTCCATATTGTGGGTGTGTGCATACATAAATATAAATCAATCAATATGCACAGTCATCAAAAACCGGGCCATACACCATCACAAGGCCGTACCATCGAGTAACCTTTGCCAAAAAAAACATACGAAAAAGATACCTACCATTAGCGGAAAACAAAATTAAAAAGCTAAAAAGAAAGTGTTGAGAACAACTATTTTATTGCATAAATTATAATGAATTCTAATGAGAGTCAAATTTAAATTGAACAGGTACTCCGCCAAGTGCGGAAGCCAAATTAGCCATGGAAAATGTGTTACCAATGAAGTCCAGGGAAAGGTATACAAAAGCTTACGAGGATTTCATGTCCTGGAGAATTGAACAAGGCTTTTTTTATAGAATTTTCATTTATTTCCTTGCATTTTTAGAGAAAAGCACATACGTTCTATTATTGTACATACCAACATAGCGTCACACCTTCTGGCAAAGGCGGTGGCAAAGGCACAGCTGAGCCCTGTAGTTTTATCGGAACCTTTAATCTCGGAATCGTGCCTTTTACGGGAAAATCTAGTCGAGCCATCCGTTCAAATCAAATCAAATCAAATCAAATAAAAAATCATTTATTTCCATAGGATGTTGTTACATCACTTAGATCCGTCATTACATTTTTTTGGGTGAGTTCACTAACACAATGGCGGAATCTGTGGAGAAGAGCTCACCGAAGAAACTCCACAGTCGTCGCATCTTTCGCGTTTCCTTTTTTAAATAAAATATTGTCAAATTACAAAATGAATGCTAATTATATATCGAAACAGCCTGTTACTCAAACAATCTATTCCCATGGTCCTCTAAGTAATCAGATATCCTATAGTAACCTTTTTTATACAATTTCTGTTTTATTATTATTTTAAACTTGTCTAAAGGTAAGTTTTTAATATCAGTAGGGACCTTATTGTAATAGCGTATACAATTGCCTTTAAAAGAATTACTAATTTTATGTAGTCGGCTTACATAAGCAACCAACTTGTCTTTATTTCTAGTATTAAAATTGTGTATATCATCACTGTACTTCTGAAAATTAGTTATATTTCTTTTTACATACACAAGATTGTCATAGATATATTGAGACACAAATGTCAGAATATTGATTTCTTTAAACTTTTCCCTCAGTGACACTCTAGGCCCTAATCTATAAATTGCACGAACAGCCCGTTTCTGCAGAATAAATATACTATTAGCATTCGCAGCGTGACCCCACAATAAAATACCATAGGTCATTAGACTATGAAAGTAACTAAAGTAGACTAGTCTAGCGGTGTCTACGTCGGTAAGAGCTCTAATTTTTTTAACTGCGAACGCTGCCGAACTCAGTCTGTTCGACAATTTATTTATATGAGGATCCCATTGTAGTTTGGCGTCTAAAGTAATGCCCAAAAAGACAGTCGACTGCACAAGGTCCAATCTCTGTCCTTTTATAAATATGTCTGTAGTTTCCGGGTTCACATTGGGTAACACGAATTTAATACATTTAGTTTTCTTTTCATTAAGTAATAAATTGTTAACAGTAAACCAGTTCATACTAGAGATAGCATTGTTTACCTCGTCATAATTTGATTGCTGTCTTTTAACTTTAAATATCAAAGAAGTATCATCGGCAAACAATACTAACCCATGTTTTGCTTTAACAAGGTAAGGTAAATCATTAATATATACTAAAAACAAGAAAGGACCAAGAATTGAACCTTGCGGTACGCCCATACTTATTGAAGACCCAGGTGATCTTTTCCCATTAACATCGACCATCTGAACCCTATCTGTTAGATATGACTCCAGAAGGCCAAGTGCCTGATCTTTTACACCATAATGGCGTAACTTCCTGACAAGAGTGTCATGATGGACGCAATCAAAAGCCTTGGATAGATCGCAGAAGACACCTATTGCATCCATTGCGTCTTCCCAGGTATCAAAAATATTGTCGATTAGTTCAACACCAGCATCGGCTGTTGAACGACCCTTTGTGAAACCAAACTGAGCAATATGAATTAAATTATTGAGATAAAAATGACTTTGCAATTGATTAAGTATGAGTTTTTCAAATATTTTGCTAAATTTTCGAAAGCTTTTGCTACTTCTAGGTCTGTACTTAGCAATTGATTATCTATCTTAAGCTTGAAGTTATTATGTGTAGCTTTGGCCTTTCCAGTCTCTCTGTTTATAATTTGCCAAGTCGTTTTCATTACATTGCTACTAGATTCAATTTTGTTTTTAATGAAATTAGATTTAGCTACGGCACAAACGCGTTTAAACATTTTTGAATAACTACGAACATAATCTAGAAAGGCCGTATTTTTATTATATGATTTCTCTTCATAGAGTTCATATAATCTTCGTCTGCTCCTATGAATTCCAACTGTCGCCCAATCACTAAACAAAGCTTTGTTATTAACTTTTATAGTTTTTGATTTAAATACCGTATCATATTCATTTTTGACAAGGTTAAATACTGAGTTGTACAACAAATTTGGATCGTCACTGTATGGTATTTCCCATAGTTTATCTAAAATATTATTCCTGTAGTGTTCAAGCCGAGTGTCACTAACGGGCACACATGTAATATCCTCTTTTTGGTCCTTTTTTATTTTAATATTGAATATACCTATCTGACCAGAGTGATCAGAGGTTAATTTATTGATGACCGATTTGAAAATGGGCGTAATGTTAGTAAATATATTGTCAATGCAGGTAGCAGATGTTGCAGTAATTCTAGTAGGCTCCAAAAACAGATAGTTCATGTTGTGACATAAAAATAAAGATTTTAATCTAGTACAAATATTATTATCCTCTAACAGATTAACATTAAAATCACCACAAATTATAAAAAAATTGTTTTTATCGCTGATTTTAATCAACACTTCATCCATTTTCTTTTCGAATAAATCAAAGGATGAATCTGGTGGTCTGTATACGCTCATTACAATAAGTTGTTCAAGTTCAATACAGGCTATTTCCATGGTACGCTCAACAGACAGGCTCACTATGTCAACTCGTTCCTTATATTTAAAACTATTATTTACAAGTATTAAGGAGCCACCGCGATCAGCTGTTTTTCTGTTAAACGAACTAGCAACGTGGTGGTTATTAAAGTTGAACATGAACTGATAACTCTTTAAAAAGTGCTCTGTTATACATAAAATATCAATATTATTACAGTTCATGAATAACTCAATTTCCAGTTCTTTACTTAACATGCCCTGTATATTTTGATGAACCACGTTTAAAATATTCTTACTTTTACATTTTTCATTACTAGTAACTTGATTTAATGGGCAAGATGAAGGTATATTTATACAAATATTAATATTACTGCCAGAGTTACTCTCTGTTGTTCAGGAGCTACGATGCCACAGACAGATATACCTACCGGTCGAGATGAATACTTTTATTTATTTAGCAAACTAGCAGAAAGCACAGCTGTGATTAATCGTTACAGGTTCGCATGAAATTGTAGTAAAATTAACATCTATTCGTCAAGGAGGCGTGAAACTAAGAATTAGTTGCGCAATGGCAAAATGCGTGCGACGGCGAGAGTCCGCCGTTCAGCCAGACCGACATTGTTGAGGAGCTCTTCTGTTTGACAACCACACTGCCACATAGACCACAAAACGCCGCCACAAACGCCGGTCACCGACCTCTGATATGATCAAGGTCGGTGGCTGAGCGAATGAGAATCTGACAGTTTCAACATAGAGTCTAGTTAGGTACTGTTGGAGGCCCTTCCTTCCTCCCAAGCGAGAGGTCCCGGGTTCGAATCCCGGCGGGGGAGGAAGAAAAAATACCCACACGTCTTGGTTCCCACGACACAAGGTATCCTAGTGTGGGGCCAGAAGCAACGTTTGTAATAGAAAATCCTACCTACTGTTTGAAATCAAAAATGTATGGGATTTGACGTTTGTTTTAAGGTTAAACGCTGTTAAATGTTTTTTGTAGTAACAAGGTAAATATCTTAACGGGCCTTGCAAAATATCATCCGCTGCGACCAACAGATTTCAAACGTATCTCAGTTAATAAATAGATCTCGAATCCGTTGATCTTGTGTACTGTGTACGACGCCATTCGCCTCCGCCGCCGCCGCCGCCGCCGTGGGTAGGTGCGTGGTGTTCTCAAAAACTTTTCGTGCAAAAAATACACCTGTTGAATATCAAATGGTTGTGGAGCACAGCGCACGTATAAGCAGTCCCTTCGAGTGTATTTTTTTCTAAACACCATCGATTTTCAGATTGAAAATGGTTTATAGTCTTTATGGGGCGTCATAACTGACCGAGCGAGCGAAGCGTCCAGTTTCGAGATTGGTCAACAAATGCTTTTGTCCGTCTGTCAGTCTGTTCTCATTTGACATTAGATTTTGATGAAAATTGACACACAAGTTCCTTGGCAGTTAAACATTTTGACGATCGCAATTTTTTATTGGGAGGAAGTTTGCTGTAGCGTTATTTATCGACGGATTTCAATCAAATTTAAATGGCACCCTAGCTTCATTCTACACATGATGATGAGGGGAAAAGGTGGGAAGTTTGCAGTATAGCGTTTGTGGAGGCATTTTTGAAATTGCATCGAGGCATACTATTAATATTGAATCTAGTAGCCACAGTGCCCATACAATGTTCAGCGTCTGTGCTGGTGCTGGTGCTGGACAACAAGCACTATAACTAACCTGCACTTGTCGTCGGTCCCCTCGTACGGGTAGCTCCTCTCGGTGTCGACGCCTCCGTTGTCCTTGATGTACTTGAAGGCGTTGTCCATGAGGCCGCCGTTGCAGCCGTTGTTGCCGTACGTGGTCGAGCAGTCGATCAGGTTCTGCTCCGAGAGGGACACCAGGAAGCCGGCCTTGCGGAAGTGCTGGCCCTCGAGAGCGCCGGTCTGCGGGCGCGCGCGGGCGCGGGAGGCAAGTTAAACGTGTTTCTACTAGCCTTAAATAAAAATAACATAGCGTCACGCCTTCTCCCATACGGGGTGGCAGAGGCACAATTGTGCCCACTTTGAGCCGGTTATACAATACTCCATTTTCATCGCCGCAGCTATGGAGTATAATGAAGGTTTCCTCGCGATGTTTTCCATCACCATCACCGTTAGAACGTCCGTATAATGTAGCTTAAGATAAATTAATTATCTCATTGGTACTTGTTCAGGAATCGTACCTGCATCTCCTGTGTGAGAAGCTAGCGTGAAACCCATTAGACCACGGAGCTCTTATAAATAAAAATCATGATACAAATTGTGTTTTTTTAAATAAACCCAACGCATTTCAGCAGAAAATGTTAAAAACCCCCTCACATAATTAATGGACGCCCCCAATGAGAAATATCTCGACGGGTAATAAAGCTTCTCGCCTCAAACGAGAAGTTGGAGAGCGCACAGTGTTTCGTCTAGAACAAGCTAGTTGGACAAAAGTCGTTGTCAAACTTCTAGGAAAAAAGGTCTCACGTCATTAATGAATTCGAATGGAATTTCGAAAATTGATTTTTTCGAAAAATGGTTGCTATATGAAAAGGAAAACCGAAATTCACGGCTTTTCGAATAGTTCAAGCAAAATTCGGTCTGGCTGATATGACTGAAGACTCAACAAGAGCATTTCAGTTGAAATTGGCTTCTTGCTCAGCCAGAATATCCGAAAAATGGGAGTCATTCTGTAGTTCCAAGGATCGCTTTCTACTGGAGAATAAACATTTATTGGAGGGTGTAGACTTCGAGTTCAAGGTTGAACGGAACAGGATGGATTAACTGTTCATCAAATGCATCATTTTCCAAATTAAAATGGCGGATAGAAGGGGTCATTTGCTATCTCCTATGTCCACAAAAAAAGTTTTGGCCTAACGGATTTTTTATTTTAATATTTTTACTTTTTCAAAAATCCTCTAGGATTACTAATTTAAACTTGAATAAATAAAAAATTTAAATTCCTGCAATTATTTATTGTTATTGGTTGTGTAATGTTGTACGGTTCTTTCATAGTGAAAAATACTGGAAATTAACATCTTCAAATGTTTTCTCTAGAAGTGAAATTCTGTAACGAATCATCTTTGACTTGCAATAAGAAAAAAACTAAACGAGGCTTTTTTCTTCAATTTTTAAAAAGTTCGCTGGTCTATCTTCTTTCTAATAATGTATAATAATGCCATAAAAACCATTACTAAGTTCATTAATTTGCCAACTTTGTATCGGGCGGGCGGTACGAATACAGCTGATATGCGCACCCAGTAGAAAGAAATTTTCAATTGTTCTTTAATCACAAAAACACATTATTTAAAAATATATATAAAAATCTTGCTCGAATTGCCGACCTTCATTGCACGCCATTGTAGCATTGATTCTTTACTTAAATTTAAATTAAATACTTTAAAAAGTGAGTTTTTTTTACAAGCATGCACTACAAATATTTATAATTACTATTAAGGACTCAGCTACCATGGAATTTCTAGAAATGCCATTTCCTGTTATAGGTTCAAAATTTTATTACCATGGCATAAGGTTCAAAAACGCGCTGGTTCGGTGTTTTGTTAGTTTTTCAAAATTCATTTATTAACAAAGTAATACAAAAATATAACTAGACTTAATGTCAACAACTACAGACAACTAGTTATTTGGTACAATGATGGATGTATCGAATAACTAAGCGTAAGCGCGGTAATGGACCGGTTAAACTTACTTTACTTTATAATTTAATCATACAAGTTATTATTTTATACATAATTATTTTATAATTATGTATAATAATGACGTATCATATCAGTATAAAGACAGTCATTAAAGTAAAAAAAAAATATTTTGTCCACCTAGCTTGTTCTAGACGAAACACTGTGCGGCGCATGCAGGGCTTGTCGATGTTCATCGATAAATTGACGTGTCCTCAACCAACTGTATAATAATAGCAGAATGTTCCAGTCCACAAAATCACTAGCGACATTTAACCTCCTAAGACCCGGAAGTAAACAACTCGAAATGGGAATTTCGACTTTACGAGCGGGTTTGTTTTAGGAAGTTACGACACTCTCACTGTGGAGAATATCATGGCCGACAGACGGTCGACCGGGTATGATTGATGTAGATATTTTTCGCCGCATTGTAGTCGCGATCGAAAGAGCCGTGGCAGTTTGGGCAAACTCCCCGACGTCTCTCGTGATCCATCGCGATCTTGACGAATGCGCCGTCTCTCTCGTTGCAAGCGGAGCATGCCTGCGAAGTATACGATTCGTCCACCGTCTCGACGCTGATGTTTCTTCGGGCGCGCAACCGTTTCAACAGATCGTCGTGTTTGAATTTGCGTCCGCTGAATACGGCAGTGTTCATGAAATTTGAGCCAGCCCCGTACAGCACGAGAACACTCCCGCCCCCACCGTCGAATATCTCTCTAACGATACGTTCTTGCGAGCGAGCTGTATTGATGTACTTGTCGAAACGGAGACGCGTCAATTTCGAATGAACTTCGAAGGGATGTTGCCTCGCCTCGAACCAGCGTAAACGGAATTTAGTGTATTTTATCGTGACATCGCCACGACTATTCTTTGCCGTCAAACAATCGATATTGCTTTCTTTCTGTACTCTCACGCGATCTCTGGCCTCATCAGCCTCCACCGAAGCCAACATCTTTTTTCTCACTCGTTCGCGTTTCCATTCGAGCGTGTGCGAGCGCACGTACGCTTTTGTGATTCTTTGAAATCGGAAACGATCGTCGCACGCCGCTATAGGCACCCTTGAGCCTGGATCCACGGCAATCACGCGATCGTAATGTCTTATCATTTTCTTCATCGCTGACGATTCCATCTTTTTTTTCACATAGCGATCCATCGATAACGAGACACTATATCCGTCCGTCTGTAGGGAGCAACCGAAATTCTTCAGTTTCGTCAAATCCAACCAAGGTGACCATAATTCTTGTTTGTGTTCAGTTATCGAGGACCAATTCGACGATGTAGTCTCCGGTGAGACGCGTCTTAGTAATTCGTGCCATCCGCGTGACGTGTAGGTGATGTGCTTCAAACCGTGCGAGGGTTGCGGGAACAGAGCGAAAGATGCAGTCTCTTGCAGGCGCAACCATGCGGGAACCGTTTGCCAATACTTTGATTTTGATTTACACGTGTCGACATTGATAATTTTACAAATTTCGCCGATGGCTTTGTCACCACCATCGATAAACTCTTTTTTGTAAAAAGCTGCATGTAAACGCTCGTCATTCCTCTTTACACCGAAATATTTTGCCAGACGCTTGTACGCGTGCGTATTTATATTGGTGTATAAAACGGTGTCGTATTGTTTCGCCAATTCTTGTACAACGAAAGAACGTAATTTTCCATCGTAGTATTTCACATTTTCACCGCACATTTCTCGATATTTTTCGGCGTATGGTCCTTTGCCTTTCAACGCGTAAACACAATTCAATACGCAACTGCGATCATTCAGCAGCATATCGATGATCGTGTGCTCGCTGGTTTTGAACAAATAATTCATGAATACACCCAATAATATGTAAACGCGTGACAATTCGCGCACATCTTTACGTATCTCGTGCAATAATTTGTCGCGTTGCTCCATTGACAGTAGAGGACACAGCACCGATACCAGTCCACGCTTGATTGTGTAAATTTCAGTTTCTTCCCCGCCCTTGTCATCAACTTCACGTTGGCGTTTTCGTATCGGTGGTAAGTATTTGTCGCATTTGGCAGAGGATCTGCGATAATGATCCGTTTTACCGCACGCTTTACACTGCATTACTGGCAAATATGCAATAGTAGTTTATGAAACACACAACAATATTTCCTCTTAGATCAGTGCTTACACACAACAAAACGTTGTCACGCTGAAGTTTTGTTGCCGCCAAAACCCAGCATGCAGCGCATGCGCGGAGCATGGCCCACAGTATCAAACCTCAGACCAATGAACCTCTTCTTTGTTTAAATCTTCCCGCCTCCAAGTATCAAACACTGAGTGGCTGTTTGGCTGTCAACTATAGTTAAAAAAAGTAAAACTTTCCAACGATCTTTTGGCGCGCGATTACAGGTGGAACTAATGTGAAAAGTCTGTGTTGATGACAGATCCGTTGCTTTAAGTTGCGTGGAGCTGGCGCCCCCCTTGGTAATCAGCCAAAATATCGTTTGAAGACTATTACAACTGTATCGTAATGGAAAAAAAGTTTTCTTTATAACATTTCTTTTGTATGGGAACCTGTATTATACAGGGTGGCCCAAATACCGTGGATCAAACGAACCAGGGTGATAGAGGAGGTGATTTCCAACAAAAAATATTTCTACAGCATGGTCATAACTTAATTGGATAAAAAGTGATGATCATTTTTGGTTTTTTCAAATAAACTGCCGATTTTTTTACAATTTCATTAATACAGAGAAAAGTTGATAAAAAACACCAAAACAAAAGGTGTTGTATTATGACCAGATAATGTATCATTACAAAAAAAAAAGAATTGCAGCTCTGGGTACCTAATTTAAGAAGCAATTAATTTTTTCCCGTAAATTTTGAAGCATTACAAAAAAATACTACTCACTTTGAGAGCACCCTGAGTAAAAAAAATGTACTACAGAAAAGTGACCCTGTATTAAAAAAACTAGCCGATTTAATGCTGATTTGAATGAGGTATAACACTTTAGTGTCAGACTTTCAGTTCAGGTTTTATGCGAGTTTTTTTCATGTCAAGGAGCAAATTTGTTAGAAAGGAAAATTCGAATAAAAATTACGTAGTAATTAAAAAACCATCTTGAAATAAAAGAACAACATTTATGTGGGTTCACTCTGGAGTAGTAGTGTAAGTTATGGATGTTAAAAATTCCCATTCTTCTAAAACTTTATCATCGTTATCATAAACGGCTAGTTTTCTGTACGTTGGATTGCTAGAACTGCTCTGTGCTTGTCACACTTAGGATTTATGAAATGGAAAGAAACTCTTTCACACTAAACATTGAATGAACATTTTTTCTTTAATCTTTTATCGAAAAAGCGTCATAATTAAGAAACTATGCCTCTCTTTCACACTAACCATTTCAATCCTTTGTCGAAAAAGGTCAGAACGCCCGTCTTGGCGTGGCGTTATCAGTTCAGTTCAGGTAGAAGAATGCTGGGTGGAGCGGGGCTCTACGCAGGAAGCCAGTGATCAGAGAACTGGTTCTTTTCTCTGACATCTCTTGTCCTCTTCTAACACTGATCGATTTCTGAGGGGGGCCGGCGGGGTGGGGCCGGGGGAAGCGCGTGAGCATCTTTCTTTGTTAGTAACTCGCTTTCCGCCTGTGACTACGCACCCGTATTCTGCACTTGTGACCTTACCTACCTATCACCTACGCATCGTTATTGGACTTGTCTATGTATTGCCTACCTGTGACCTACGCTTCGTTATTGGACTTGTGTTAGATTGCCTACCTGTGACCTACGCTGTGTGAACCGGACTTTGTAATCGCTACGGATTGGCTAGATAAACGGAAGATGGCTGCTGCGAGGAGAGAGTACACCCAAAGGGAGTATGCAGAAATGCATTACCTTTATGGCTTCTGCGACGGCAATGCTCGGGCTGCTGCCAGGGAATATCAACAACGGTACCCTGACCGAGACCGTTTCCCCGACTACAGGGTCTTTTTGCGTGTGCATAATGCGTACATGGAGGGAGTCTTACCCGGTACGCATGCTCCGAGAGAGAGATTTGTGGTACGATTTGACAATGAAGAGCGAATACTGCGAGAGTTACGATTGGACCCCGGTATTAGCCAACGCCAAATATCGCGAAATCTCGGGATCCCACGTTCGACGGTGCAGCGTATTATTAAAAAAAACCGATATCATGCCTACCACGTGCAACGAGTTCAAGCTTTGCTGCCAGCTGACTATGAACCTAGAGTGAGATTTTGTAGAGAGATGTTAAGACTACACAGAGAGGATCCTCAGTTTTTCAATAAAGTGTTATGGTCGGATGAGTCAAATTTTAGAAGAATGGGAATTTTTAACATCCATAACTTACACTACTACTCCAGAGTGAACCCACATATCATCAGAAATGATCGATTCCAGCATCAGTTTGGCATTAACATGTGGGCTGGTATCATTGACCAGAAGCTGGTGCTACACGAAATGCCACCAAGGCTAAACGGTGCTGAGTATTTAAATTTTTTACAAAATGATTTGAATCCATTACTCAACGAAGCTGAAGTTCCGGAAGAAATAAGAGAAGAAATGTGGCTGCAACAGGACGGTGCCCCGCCTCATTACGCTCAAGCAGTTCGACAATACTTGAATGAGCGCTTCCCCGACCGGTGGATTGGTCGAATAGGAGCTGTTGCATGGCCACCCCGGTCGCCCGACCTTAATCCGTTAGACTTTTTTATTTGGGGCTATTTCAAAGAAGTGGTATATCAAAAAGAGAACAACACTGAACAAGAATTACGACGAAAACTCGAATTTGCAAAAGTACAAATTATGAATAACAGAGGTGCCTTCCGGCGATTACGTACCAATTTTATTAGGCGGTGCAGATTGTGCATAATGGTTAGAGGCAGGAATTTTGAGCATTTACTGTAAAAAAATAATGTAATAAAATTATCGACTCATAATTGTTGTTCTTTTATTTCAAGATGGTTTTTTAATTACTACATAATTTTTATTCGAATTTTCCTTTCTAACAAATTTGCTCCTTGACATGAAAAAAACTCGCATAAAACCTGAACTGAAAGTCTGACACTAAAGTGTTATACCTCATTCAAATCAGCATTAAATCGGCTAGTTTTTTTAATACAGGGTCACTTTTCTGTAGTACTTTTTTTTTACTCAGGGTGCTCTCAAAGTGAGTAGTATTTTTTTGTAATGCTTCAAAATTTACGGGAAAAAATTAATTGCTTCTTAAATTAGGTACCCAGAGCTGCAATTCTTTTTTTTTTGTAATGATACATTATCTGGTCATAATACAACACCTTTTGTTTTGGTGTTTTTTATCAACTTTTCTCTGTATTAATGAAATTGTAAAAAAATCGGCAGTTTATTTGAAAAAACCAAAAATGATCATCACTTTTTATCCAATTAAGTTATGACCATGCTGTAGAAATATTTTTTGTTGGAAATCACCTCCTCTATCACCCTGGTTCGTTTGATCCACGGTATTTGGGCCACCCTGTATATTTATTTTTTTAATTAGATTACGGTATTGCGTTTATTAGGTGCGTCATTATGATTTCGTTTTCAAGTTTATAATTCGAACTTTATGACATGAGAGTAGATAAATCATCTTATACCGAGTGGGGGCCTGTGGGGATACTAAATTTAAAAAAAATCCACAAGACTTATTTTTGTTTGTACATAATGTCCTTGCATAAGTACCTTGGGTCTGAGGAGGTTAAAACGGGTACAGATATCAACGACACTTCTCACTATACCATTCAGCTATATCGTAAGAAGATCGAAGAGCACCTTATCGTCTCAGGCTGAACATTTGCCACCGCGTCACGATCTCAATTTTTATAACACAACATTTACACACAGACATATACATTGCATTTGGCCCCACACTAGGCTCCCCTGTGTCGAATTTACTAATATACTCGTAACAGTGATCCCGATTCTTCCGAATCCTTCAAGGTCTGTTCTTCTGATAATTACAAATAAGACAAACTATTCAGTAGGTATGCCAACGACATACGGAAGTGGTCGAGTGGCTAAGGAATTAGCTGAGTCGGCCCACCCCACACACTACATCATTAGTAGGCCAGCCCAGCTCGTTTCTTGCCTTACTGTACGAACGCTTCGGTAAATTATCAATGGAAAAGATAACCATTTAATAAACTAATTATTATTGTTATACTCAAGTCAAGACTATTCTCAGAAAGTCACGATTCAGACAAATAGCAGCAGATGGTAATAGTACATTACGCTACAAGGGAAGTAAGTGAGCTATTACGGAACGAGATGCAATTTGGTGCCCGTGCGAGCTTCGCTCGCAAAGGGCTCTAAGGATCGAGTGCACCCGAGATATTTAGACGCCCGAGCGAGCGAAGCGAGCAAGGGCGGATATAGTTCGAGGGTGCAATAGCTACTTACAACCCGAGAGAAGTATACTATTTTACACCTTTCTTGCGAGGAAAATAAAACACAACAAATAAAATAAAACAATGTAATTTAAATTCATATCAAAAAACTAATGAGGTACCTACATATTAATTTTAATGTGATTTTAATAAAAAGTTGTGTGTGTAATTTCTGAATTAGATATTGGGAAAGTATGTAAATTTTAATAAAGTTACATACTTTCCCAATATCGAATCAGAAATTACACACACAACTACTTATTAAAATTATTGTTTATTGTTATATTATAACAATTATTAAAATGCAGTTTTAATGGTTAGCCAGGTATGTTTACTGTCTGAATTAAATTTTGGGACATTGATACACTGTCTTCAACCAATCTAGACGGCCCTGGTTGCGGTTCTTCGGTATAACCACTACGAGTATGTGTGCGTTTTTGCTCTAGTTGCGGGTCAATGTTCTTTATAGAATTGGTGATTTGGTTACATATTTTAAATACCTTTCTTTTGATTTATTTGGCAAAAGGTTGTCGATTACATTCTCAGCTTCCATATCCACTTCATCACTTGACATTTTTAATTAGGTAATTAATTTGAGATAAACTTTATCAAACTTCAAATAATTTATCGATTGAATTACCGCCAATTTTTTATTTTTTTTTTGTATTGGTTGAGTTTTTGACCAAGGAGGTTTGCATAGCTTGAACTGTAAAGTTGTATGAAAATCCATTACATATCAAGCATTGCTTGTTCTGCAAAGTAATTTGAAAATGGAACGTAGTTTTCAATGCAGACAATGAATGAATGAAGTAAAGACTAACTTACATTCACTCTTTGAACGTAAGTAAGTAGGTCTTTACGAGCAAGGCAGGTATAAAAGTTATTATAATCATTAGATGAGCTCATTATGTCCCACTGCAGAGCAAATTTGCTCCGGTGGTAAAAGTAGAACAGACAAAAGTTGCTGGGATGCAGACAATGCTATAAACTCGTACTCAGCTGGTGCAGATGTTTCCAACCGCAAAATCATTACAGTGGAGGCTTGCTATCAGGAAGTTGGATTTATCTTTCAACTAACCAACTTGAAATTTTCAATTAATGTCACATAAGTTGCCTGTGCCTATTGCAATTGAATCTACCTACAGCGCAGTTGTCGTATCAGGCATACATAATGGATGTTTACATTTGCGCCAAATACGACTGACCTGAATCATGCTAATAAAGCATTGTTAAAACGCATGCAGAAATTATTGGAAATGTGTCAATTAATTTCAGCAGTAATTTAGTCAGCTTATCAGCTGGTAGTGTGATATGGTAACAATAAAACATCTGTGTTTGTCCGAGTTATGTTAACATGACCCATGTGGAAATACCTAACTAACATACTTTACTAAATTATCCGTTTGTGTGACTCATAAAGTACCTATTACTCATTGATGCTATTTCTGCTTATAATAATTATTATACCAACATTACTTACAGCAAATGTTTTAACTTATCTTTTAAGTATACTTACTTCTAAACTGACTGCTGAATTAAAAAGGGGTGTTCAGATGAATGATCATATGAAGACAATTGTATTACATATTATATCCGTTGATAAAAATATTTTATCTCAACTATAACTAATATATTTACTTATATTACAAGTGGACCTTTGGAATCATTATTTTTATGACTTTATGACTTCTATCTGCCAGTTTCCTGGGCGCTGATTAAGTTAACAAATTGGTTAAACTGATTTGAACCAATCACGTGTCGCTAATATTCAAAATAGCGGCACGTGATTGGCTGAAATCAGTTTAACCAATTTGTTAACTTAACCAGCGCCCAGGAAACCGGCCGTATGAGTAATAAATGGTGATTTAAAATGAATGAGTTAGATCTCGTTAAGTTGCAATCGTTAGCAAACTTGGTACCTAATAGAGATATTACACCACCGAGTCGAGATTATTCTCCTCACACGATCTATAGTTTAATGATGACGCTCCTATAAGAAATAAAACTAACGCGCTTTTATGCAGAGTGACTCATTAGTAAAAACAAGTTTTGGTCAACGAGCCGCATAAAACTATCTATTGCATCAAACGAGTTACGAGAGGCACTTACAGCGGAACGATTGGAGTTAAAGATTGTTTATAACCTACGATAAAAATGTAAATACTATAGTGAACTCGTAGATTTTGTAATCAGATATAATGTAGAATTCAGCAAATCGTAATTCGTAGATAGTTAGAGGTGAATTCTCAAGGTAAAAAGCAGTCATACTGCTTCCAGCGAAGCAATAGATAAACTCATACTGTGATAAAATTTTGTAAACTCAAGATCAGTGATGATTTTTTTATTTTTAACAAGGGTCACTACGACCATAGTTGTCTCCTCTAACGAAGGGAGATGCTAGGGGGCCGAGGGACAGTCTATACGTCTGATCATCAGATGACATCTCTAATACTGCTGGCCAACGGGGGCTAATTCAGTTGGTATGGAGATCATCGCCATGGCCTAATGTCAGGCGAGAAACTGCTTCTCTCCGGCTAAAACCAAAAGATGCTATCCAAACGATCTCCATGGACAATGTTTTCTTGTCGCTTGTCGTGAGGTGTACAGATATTTTGTTTTTCTTGGAACAACTGCAAGTCTTTACTTTTGCAAGGCTATTCATTTAAGTTTCACATACTTATGTAAACGTCGTAATGAAGATTGATGTGGGTGCGTGCCTCACCCACCCACGTGGGTGTGGCTGGCTGGATGGACAGACAGAGTGTAACTCACGGTAGAGAAGGACCAGCAGGAGCCGCACTTCCCCTGGTCCTTGACGTCGGTGACCGCGCCCTTCTTGCGCCAGTCCACCTGGTCCGGCACGGTCACGTGCGCGGGCGCAAGGAAGGTCGCGCCGCGTATGTGGGCGCCCTTCATCGCGCCCAGACCCTTGTTGTGTCTGAGCATACCGAGATAATCTCAAGTTACAATACCATAGTGTCACGCGTGACGCGCGCCGCCTGCCACAAGAAGCAGAGCAGAGTTGCCTAAAGCCAGTAGTTAATACTCCATACTCCATGCGACACAGAGGCTGGTCTCATTATATTTCTGATTGCTTGCCTTTGGGTACCCTGAGTACCCAAGATGCCTGATAGTAGTATATGTGACTGATGCATAATGGAGGGCATTTAAGCTCGAGAGTGGGTTTATGAAACGAGACGAAGGCGAGTTTCATGATAATGTCACGCCAGAGTTTTATTGCCTAATTAATTATGTACAGTTACATACACTAGTTTACCTACACACATATCATAAACTCTTTTTGATGTGTTCAGGAACCGTATGTTCGACCGGCATTGTGACAATGATCATTGCTCATTGTTTATCTTGTACAGTACTAACTTCACAGACAAACTAGGGGCGGCACGCAGGCGGGCGTCGGCTTTCGAAATTTGAATGTTGTTGTTGAATGTCGAAATATGGGTACATTATGGTCATAATGTATCAATATTCAGATAAGAAATTAGTTTTTACCAAGTAGTGTATCATTATGCTGGTCGTAATGTGCGGTTTTTGGACGCAGTACATAGGGTTTAAGATGCGTGTGTAGATAAAATGCATAAAATTCAAAATCGCGACCCACATCGCAGGTTAACGACCGAAATTAAAATAGCCGTTTCATAAAGTTAAAATTTTGCAAATAAGCTGACAAATCGGAATGTTTTTTCGATAAATTGCCCTTTTCGGAAGAAACATTAATGGGAGGTTCCCTTTGGGGAGTTGTCCTTTGGAGAGTTACCCTAATGAGAAGTTATCCTTTTCTCAATTGGCCTTTTGATAGATTTGGGTTTGTACTTACTTGGTGGTCTTGTTGAAGCCGTTCATGACATGAACAAACTCATGGTGCAGCAGATCTCCATACTTGTTCTGTTTCAGCTTGTAGGAGACAAGTCCCTTGTTGAACATTTGGTTGTGTTTGGCGATCCGGTGTTTGTTCTCAGCGTAGATCTTCATGCGGAACTTGTCTTCGATTTCACTGTCGTAGTTCTTGCCGTGCTCTAACTGTTAACAATTAAGAAATGTTTTAAAACATTATCGTTGATGTTGTTCATAAAAAAGAAAATTGGTTAAATGCGGGTCGTACCAGCACAAGAAAGGTTCTGTGCCATTGAACAAGAAAACTTAAGCACTAAAAATCATAAAATAAGAAGAAAATAATACTATGTCCGAACGTGGATGGAGCTCGACCTGATGGACCTGAGCGTCTCCGGGCGTGCTGTCAGACCTGCTGGATGTGACCACTGCGCAGAGCGGCGCCGCGGGTGATTAGGGGGTAATGCCACTAATTACCTTAGCCTCTCACACGCCACCCAAAACTTAAAGATTAAGCAATCGATGAAACCAATTGCTTCACCACACGTGTGCTACACCGCGAAATCAACGATCGTACCTATTTGAATTATGATATGGTTTGTTATATCGTAGTAGTAACAGTAGGGGTAACAGAAATACAGTCTGTGAAAGTTTTACACAAAGTTACACACTCTCCACCTATTACGGTTCATGAGATACAGCTCGCTGACTGACGGACGGACAGCGGAGGCTTAATAATAGGGTCCCGTTTGGCATCCTTCGGCAACGGAACCATAAAAAAGGACTTTTCAGTGATTGAGTATTTCCAGATTCAATATTAACAGAAGTTTATAAAAATGGTTTAAGTGGTTCATTCTATACTATAAAAGCATAGTGTGAAATGTTTTGAAAAATAAAGCAGATAGGTAGGTATGATTATTGGCAAGCATGTCAGTTTCTAAACTATTTATTGGAAATACTACAATGAGTATGATCGAAGACTCTGTGTGAATGAGTGTACTTGTTGGAGTATTGTATTGTACCTTGTAATCATTCCACTCCTCCTTGACCAGGTCGAAGAAGGAGACGGCCCCGGCGGCTGCCAGCACCACCAGCAGGAAGCAAAGGCTCTTCATCATGATCAGTTGATGATGGCTTCTATGAGTACAAAGAGCAAAGATAAATTAATCATAATCACACCTATAGTTCATAATAAATAATTTTCTAATTCAAATAGCATATAACTGAATGAATTTGCACAAAAGGAGAATTCTCATAATTCAAATTCGAATTCAAATGTCTATTACTGTAGATATTTACATAGACTTAGCAAACGTCATTTATTGCCTCTTCTCTACATTGGACCAGTGTGGGAGAAGAGGCAAAGAAACTCCCACAGATTGATTTTTAGATGTCTTTTAAAAATTTGTTGTGTTTAACTAATTAATACTAATAATACAATATCAATTATTTTAATCAATAAGCAGGAATAAATAATTACAAAATTATTAACAGCAAGTTCGGTGTTGCGTTAGATTAACCCCATACAGTCCCAGCATTTAAGTAATCTTGAACATTGTAATATCCCTTTTTCAACAAAGTCGCTTTTACATGGGTATTAGATTGCTCAAATGGCCAGCCAGTAGTGGGTGGAATCAAGCTGCAGATGATGACGATGATTGCTGGCTCAATGGGGCTTCCGCCCCCTTATCGACACTCTGACCAAATAGACCCTCTATATTTAAATGGATGTATGACTTAACTGAAAATAAAAGCAGATTATATTAACAGTGTGAAATAGCAGCTTGAAATTCATACGACATAGCACACTCTGACCAATAAAGCCCGTATGATTGTCAATTCCTATTATAAAAGTTCAATAAAATGGAACATTATAATTAAGGCTGAATAGACCGTAAAGTAAGAGCTGGTTTTGTTAGATTAATTGTATTGAATATTTATAAGGATTTTAGGAAATATGCAAAAGCTATATTTTTTTAAGATACCCGAAAACGTCATGGTGATAGCTGTATTCTTTCCTGTTCGTCCCGCGCGCGCGGGCGCAAGCAGGCCGTAACAATTATATTAAGTGGGAACCATCAGCATAATAAAATATTTGGTGGGTGGATGGACACGATGTAATGGGTGAACAGTAGTGGGTAACAAAGGAAATGTAACTGATGTTGATTTGGTAACAGTGTGATGATGATTGATAAATATAATTAATCATAACTGCGTACATAGTGGTAATTTACGCGGAAAATGAACAAAGGAATATTGAATATTTATATTGGTCACACAATTGGTAAACAATTTCACATTACAACAACATTAGTAGTTAAATAATTTGTAACGGGAGGATAAGGCCAACCATTAAAGCTACTCACCAATTAATTACTTTTGATGTACTATACGAAAAATAAACTGTGCTCGCTTTTTATGCGACCACCCGATGACTCGATTACTCAGCAACTGAATGAAATGAACGTATATTTTCATTCAATGAAATGAAACGTATGATCAGTGAACTATAAACTACCGTGTTTATCTGTTAAAATTACGGTCTTTAAGACTTAAATTACCGTAGAATCATTTGGAAAATACTGTGTAAATTACCTTATAAAATGCAACCGAAACAACCTTGAATTTAGATTTTTTTATTTAAAATTAATCTTCTAAAATAAGAACTTCTTTATCATATATGGCTGCCGTCATTTTTGATAACATTTTCTTAGTAGGTGTAAAATCAACACAGTTATGACCATTCCGGTGAATAGCTTGTTGAGCAAGTATATTTCCCTTAATGGTTTTCGGTATCAGCTTGTTCCTTTTCTTCGTTTTTATGTCGTCGATTTGACTGAATATTATTTCACACAAAAGCTAAAAAATTCCATCGGATCTCTGCGACCCGATGTCGGCCTATTGGCCTATCTTCGATTTCAAACTTTATTGTGTGTGCTACTTCCCTACACGGTAGTTAATATCTAAGAATACTGTAGAAAAAGACACGGTAGTGGCTCGCTACCGTAGACCGTGTATTAGCCAAAAATACCGTGGTTCTACGGTAATTACCGTGTACCTGGTAACACTGCGTATGATATATGAATGAAATGAATGACTATCAAGAGTCAAGTCAAGACTAATAAAATAATGTACTCTGTGTGAATGAAGATTGTGATGTGAACAAAACTCATATCTTGAATGGGCCTTTTTAAACTAACAACTCTAACAGTAATATCGTTGTGAAGAATAGAGGGACAGAGCTTTACACATATAAACAATTAGCTCTGTCCCTCATTTATCTACGATATCACCGTTCAAGATCTACACTACTATAAAACCAACTGTTATTGTGCTATGCTCACTATCATTATATTTCTATGATGCTTTCATAGTTCTTTCATCACCTCAAATATGGCTAGGGGGTTATGGCTGGTACACAAATCACTCGTGAACGGATGCTGCTTGCCAAGCAGTCGACAAGGGATATTGGATGGTACAGATTATGCAAACTGTACAATTAACTCAGCACAAAACACCGTGAATCTGAACTCGACATATTTGCAAGCGTTAACTGCTTTAAATTAAAGCATGTTTGAATAAAATAATTTTAGACTAGGCCTCGTTCATTATTCATTACTTTTAAAAATAAAAATAAATTGTATTAATTAAAAAAATATGCATCTATACACAGTAGTCTTAACTTTTAAAAGTGTATAATTACTTTAACATTGTCTCATTGCATGCTGTGTTCCTTTTTAATTTACAAAGCGCTAGCACAGCGTATTTTTGGTAAAGGATCCATTACATAATTAAATAAATAAATAAATGACGTACCATGTAATTTAGATCAGTTCATAACACGATAGAGGAAATCTCTAGCATACATGAGCCACTAAATATACAAGCAAGCAAGCCTATGAGACCAAAAATGTGTAATATCTTGCCCGAATTAAAAAACCGGTCAACGGTGCGAGTAGAACGTCGGAACCGCACACGAAGGGTTCCGTACCACTGTACACGGGAAAACGTAAAACGACAGTCTTGTGCACGAGTATACCTTTATATTTTTCAATAATAAAATATTAAATAGTAGGACTACAATCAAGGCCATACATCGAAACATTGAAAAAGAGTTTTGTGTATGTAGTATGTAAGTATTGAACTATGTACTCAGGTAAACGATACTTTTTGCTCATTAATAATAATAATAATAATACCTTGGACACCATTTACATTGATCTAGCCTCAAACTAGGATTCCCTGTATCTTGGATACTAGACAACGATACACACACTTTATAGATAAATATTAAACTTAGATACATTGAAACGGAAGTGAATAGAAATTGAGTAATAATTTAACAGAAATAAAATAAAATATGATAAATGACTTAATTTTATTTATTTTAATTCGAATGATCAATTATGAATAGTATAATGACAAATAACTAAGCAAAAAACTTAATATCTGCATTTAAAGATCTATTCCGATAAGATCGGGAGAGAGATAAGAGATATTATTTGTATTACAGAAGGAAAGGAAAATATGATGTCTTTTAACATAAATAATTAAAAAATTGTCAGTTTTTACAAGAGAAAGTCTGCTAATAGAGGTCGTTCTTTAATCTTAGTAAAAAAATATGTTAAGGTGAAACGACGAAAAGGTATACTTGCACTTACTGTAGAAAGACAAATAGAGGCATCCTAAGTTGAGTTAGATAGCCATATTATTGTTTCTGTCTACAGACTTCCGAGGGATGAAAAAGGCCATGACAATATCGAAATATTTGAGAAAATTATGAATGAAATCCTTACTATAAAGTATGTAATAACAGAAAAAAGTTAATTGTTTTCGGCCATCTTAATGAAGATTTTCTTGTAGATACAACAATGAAACAACAATTGATAGCGTAATTCAAATAATTTAATTTATGTCATCTATTTCTAGAGCCAACTATTATTACACTTACCAGCCAAACTTGCTTAGATAACGTTTTTAGTGACTGTGCATTCACAAGTAAAAATTTAATTAACTTTGTACCTTCCGATCACTGCGGTCAAACAGTTTCATTCCCAATTTCTAGTAAAGATAAGACTGATCCATCATTTTATAGGCCACTATATCCACATACCATATACTAGAGACGTAAACAAAAAAAATCGATATAAATCTGCCAGTATCGGATTTCTTCAGCATTATTCAAACATAATTAAATAATGTTTTTAAATTAAATGATGTCAGTGACTTCAGTAAATCTAAATTTAATGACTGGGCAACTTTTGAAATTCGTAAAAGTAGAGTTATCTTGTATGACCTTTAAGAACAAACAACCTATAACATTGATAAATAAATTCCTGACTGTTTTAAAAATATTCCAAAACTTCTCAGTTGGTTTGTAGAACTGCAAAAACTTTACACATTAATAGAAAAATACAAAATTCAAATAATAAAATGAAAATGGTTTGGCAAATAATACCGTGAAACTGGCAAGGTTATCATCATCATCATGTTCAGCCCCACTGTAGCGCCACTCCCACTATAGCGCCAACCCCTACGGTCCTGTGCCATCGACGAAGACCCGAATGGCCGAGTCGGTAGTGACGCTGCCTACGAAACCAAGGGTCCCGGGTTCGAGTACCGGTGGGGGCAAATGTTTGTTTGATGAGAACGGATGTTTGTACCCTAGTCATGGTTGTTTATCTATCTAAGTATAATATCTCTCTATATAAATATATATATCGTTGTCTAGTACCCAAGATACAGGGAATCCTAGTTTGGGGCTAGATCAATGTGTGTAAAAAGTGTCCAAGGTATTATTATTATTATTATCCGCATCCACTGAGATCCTTTCGACTTTAGTAAATCGTCGGTCCATCGGGCAGGTGGTCTGCCCCCTGGCCTTGTTGCTCCCCTTGGTCACCACTCCGTGACTGCTTTAGTCCATCATCCCGTCTAGCCAAGTGTCCCGACCATATCCACCTCAGTCTCGTTATCCGTTCAGTTCGTCTTTCGTCGAATTTCGACGTTTAGCACGCGGTCAACGAGAAAGAATCCCAACATGGAACGCTCCATTGCTCGTTGGGCCAACTTGATTTTGTGTATAATTTGCTTAGTGATCGTCCATGTTTCGGCTCCATAGGTGACGATAGGCAAGACACATTGGTTATATACCTAAGGCATTGTGGTAGTTTGGACTTAAAGACTTCGTCTAGCTTCCCGAAAGCAGCCCACCCCAAGCCGACGCTCGAACTTTCGAAAAATTCTTCACCAATAATATAATATACCTATAATATGATATACCTTGGACACTGTTTACACATATTGATCTAGCCCCAAACTAGGATTCCCTTGGGTTCTAGACAACGATACAAATACTTATATAGATAAATATTATACTTAGATAGATAACCAACCAACCATGAATAGGGTACAAACATCCGTTCTCATCAAACAAATATTTGCCCCCACCGGAACTCGAACCCGGGACCCTTGGCTTTGTAGGCAGGGTAACGACTCGGCCATTCGGTTCGTCAACTCAACCCTAACTCACAACACAGCGTCTAAATTCGTCTTCATATGAAGCAGAGACTTTGTTAAAAAAACAGCACTAGCATCAGTAATGTAGATTTTAAAATTAATAATTTCAAAAATCAAAACATTTAGATGACTTAACTTAAAAATACTGATGACCAGTGGGGTAAATCGGTCAAAGTCATTGGTTCAATAATACCAGTTATAGCCCCACACTTAGATTATATATTCAATAAATGTGATGACGATGGAGCTTTCCCAAACCTCACGAAACACAGTAAACTGACATCTCTGTTCAAGTCGGGAGACAAGGGTGATCCTTCAAATTTCAGACCAATATCTTTTCTTCCAGCACTAGGTACAATATTTGAAAATATTATAATCAATCAATGCTATGTAATGAATAAATGAAATAAAATAAATGAATGAAATGAAAATGCTCTCACACTTCACGGTTGGACCAAAACAACTCTACGCCAAACAATACGGATTCACTAGGGGTAAACCGACAACGGATGCAGGTACCCTTATATCTCATATTTATTCTGCATGGGAGGCCGCACAGGATGCTATCGGAGTTTTTTGCGATCTGTCGAAGGCATTTGATTGAGTTGATCATGATACGCTACTAATTAAATTAAATCAATACGGAGTTAGAAATAAAGCGTTGGTTCTACTACTTCAAAAGGCACAATCAACGACGTTAAATCTGATGGATCGGGAGTAAAAATTGGCGTTCCACAGGGTTCCATATGAGGCCCTTTCTTATTCCTGGTATATATTAACGATCAACCTTTCATGGTGGATAAATTGACTGACATAGTGTTGTTTGTTGATGATATTTCACTGGTCTTCAAAATTGAAAGACAAAAAGAAGATTTTGATAATGTTAATGATTTATTTTACTTTGTCTTTAACTTTGAATTGGTAACCAATTGTATCAAATTCTTACTTCCAAATTTCAGGCAATTTGAGACCAGTTTAGTGTTAGACAGCAACACGTTAGAATTAGGTTTCTTGGAATAAACATTGGTAGCAAATTGCAATGGGGAACCCACATATACAAATAAGCTGGCACAGTAAGTCCTGCGGCTTACACTGTTAGGAACATCAGACACGGCACGGATGTGGCTGCCTGTGTATCTTGTTGTGGATATTCGAACTATTTTTATTTGACAGAAAAGAGCCAATTTAAAAGAGCTAATTTAAAAAGCAGACTCCTTAAGAGAGCTTTTTAAAGAAATTTACATATGCCGAAAATATAATGTAAATAATGTATATATATAATAATAAATACATTCATTGTTTGTTATTATTTATTTATTTTGTAAAATTACTATTTTGAGATATGTTATTGGCCCATCGTATCGACTTATAGATACGATGTTCTAATATTGTCATTAGATTATATTTATTTTATATGGTACATTATGATTTGTGGCCATTTTTGTGGCATAAACAAAACTAAGAAAACTGAGAAAAATACATCTCCGTAGAGTTTCTTGCTGCACACTCTCTGACGGGCGTATTTCCGTAAAGTAAAGTAAATGGAGTTTCCTTTTCCTGTGCGAGATTCAGCCATGAATCATCACTTGAAAGGAAAATTTCCTTTTTCAAACTTAAACCATAATTAGTTACCCATTAGTTTAGTTGATCATATTTGTTTTTTTTTTCCATATGTGTCTGACTTGTAAAAGTGCATTATTTTTGCCTACTTACAACAAATTATTTGAGTTTGAGTTTGACCTTTATCTCTCACCCATAATGAATATGAGTGAAAAATAATGATAAATAATTTTACCGCATTCTAACCTCAAAATAGCAACTTCGCCGCTTGATTTTGGGATCTCAGGATCTCAGGCGCAAAAATTCTATTCAGACCCTTGGCTTCAGCTCGTGCCGTAAACTTCTCAGTTCATAAATATAAGCCTTTGCGAACTCGCAAGTTTGCAGAAGTTTCTCTATAAAGGACGTCGGTTACCGCTAGATTTGCGAATTGCATGATTCATACACAATACCATTTCTACAGGGCCCTCGCGGCCAAACTTTTTCATTAAACTCCTTTTCATGAAAGATGTCCCACAATGTAGAACTAAATTTGACAGATGGGGAGATCGGCCATGTTGTCGTTTGTCGATGTTATCAAGGTGCGTTTGTTGTGGTAGATATTTTGTGAGTTTATTATTGGATAAGTGCGTTATAAGGATTATTTACGATGCCAAAAGTTGTAAAAAGTGCAGGTCGAGAAATGACATTAAAGGTGAAGGAGTTCTGTGAAGCGGAACACAAGAATCACGGTGTTTTAATACCAATAAACAATGTTCGCAAGAGAGTCGCCGCCATGACAGGTAAATTTTGGGGCTGCCATTTACAGATTTTTTCCCGATTTATTTCTTATAGATTGGAATTAAGTAGGTTTATTTAATGCATAATTTTGATTAAGGAAAATTTTAAAAGGAATTAACACAACACAACAAAAAATGGGGAAGGACTTTAGCGGATGACCTACTTTTGTTGACCCTGAGGGGGGGCCCCTCCCCTGGACTGGGGGAGGGGGGAAGATGCCCCCCCTACTACTCCCCCCCCCGCGGAAATGCCTAGTTTCTGAGATATGATTATTCAAAGTTTTGAGGTTTTGTTTGTTTTAGTTAAAATTAAACAAAATTTAGACTGACCTTGATCATTAAGTGGGGGGAGGGGGGAGGGGTAGATCCCCCCCCCCCTACTCCCCCCCCCGCGCGAATATGCCTAGTTGCTTTCTTCGAAAGGGTCATTTTTCTGCCTCGACACCTTTCTCCTCCACAAATGCTTCATAATGCTATCATTAAAAAACAGCCACAATAACCTACTTGTTTGCAGGAATGACTGAGGTCCAGGATTTCTTTGATTCACAATAAAATATATATTTGGAGATAAATTAGGTGTTTATTCTTCGGTGGTTGGTGACAGAGAGTGAGAGACATTTCTCAAGTGCATAGAATACAAAAGTTATATACAAAGTGTCGCCATCTGTTTGTCTAATTCGAGTTCTAAAGTCAATACACAAATATAGATGGCGTTGTTAGAAGTTACACATAAATATACAAAGTGTCGCCATCTGATTGTCTGATTCGAGTTCTAAAGTCAATACACAAATATGGATGGCGTTGTTAGAAGTTACACATAAAAATGTACAGATGGCGCTAGTGGTATAAGTTAACGTTGTCGTTAGACATGCTGCCAGCCTTAATTAGAATTTATTATAATATGCTGAAAGGCTTAGTCTAAAGAACTGAATTCTTAAATTCTATTTTGAATTTAGTTTTATTTGAAAGCATAATTAGGGATTTACCTATCTATGTAGCTAGGTCTAACTAATAGTTATAAATAACTAACAGTTACTGAAATCTAAATTAAGGTTTGTCTAGGAATTTACATATCCTGTCTAGAAACTTATCTAGGAATTTACCTACCTATCTATCTATGTAGCTAGGTCAAGTGAAATGCAAGAAGAATATACGTTTATTTTTTAAACTTACAAATTTACATGATTATTACCTACATGCTTGATGTTTATTGGTTCAAAATTAGACATAGATATGTTTAATTACATTCTAGGTTAGATATAAATTGGATAACTGAACGCCAGTTGGAAACGTACATAAGTTATTAAAAATTGGACATAGATATGTTTAATTACATTCTAAGTTAGATATAAATTGGATTACTGAACGCCAGTTGGAAACGGACATATATTATTAAACGCACGCTTGATGATTCCATTTTGAGTCTGTATTGAAACCACTCTTGTGACGCCGTCCCGTCCTTGGTGCTTGTCGATGATTCGTCCCATCCTCCATCGGCAGGGGGGCTGCTGCTCCTCCCTCACCAGGACCAGCGTGCCGGCCTGCAGCGCAGGTCCTTTTGAGGTTCTCCATTTCGTACGTTGCTGAAGGAGTGCGATGTAGTCGCGGGACCACCTCTTCCAAAAATCTTGTTGTAGCTGTTGAAGTTGTTGATATTGTGTTAGTTTATTTGGGTTGATATCTTGGTAGTCATAGTCCGGTAGACCTGTAGTGGTTCTACCGATCAGGAAGTGAGCTGGCGTTAGGATAGGGAAGTCGTCAGTGTCGGCAGTAGGTATAGAGCTTAGTGGTCGTGAGTTCAGTATCCCTTCTATTTGAGTGGAATGGTGGTGAGGGGGTAACTCTTGAGGTAGGTAGATTACCCATAATAGGTATGTGTGTTTTAGGTTTGGCCCTGAAACAGGTGACACATCCTCGTAGAATTTTATTTGCTAGGCTCTTACCATGATTCGGCCAGTACTGTTCTCTTGTCGCAGAGAGTAGTAGTTGCGGTCCGGCATGCAGTAGTCTGATGTGCTGGGATCTCATGATGAGTTTGGTGAGTGTGTTGTTGTTGTGTAGAATTATAGGGTGTTTTTTATTATATGAAAATTGTGAGAGACCTAGACGACCGCCTACGCGCATAAGTCCGTTATCGATAAATGGATTTAAGCATAATATCGGTGAATCCTGCCGGATAGGTTTGTTTTGTTGTAATAGATTATACTCGGTTGGAAATGATTGCTGTTGTGCAACCTTAATTATGCGATTTCGTGATTCTATTAGTTCATTAACCGTTATCGGCCCAGTTTGTTTGTCTGTGTTTTTTGAGTTGTGAATGAATCGTAATAGGTAGGCAAGTACTCTATATAGCATTGTGTCGGTGGAGTATTTGCAAATTAGGTCTTGTATAATATTACATGTTTGAATGTTAGTAGAAATGTTACACAATTCTTGATTTTTCATTTCTGGTACAATAGTTTGTACTGTAGGTGTACTATGTTGGGGCCATTCTGATGTCGGTTTTGATAGCCACTCGGGTCCTACCCACCATAGGTGTGTATTCGCTAACTTATCAGCAGGTAGTCCTCTAGTTAGTAGGTCTGCCGGGTTGTCTCCGGAACGGACCCAGTACCAGTCGTCACTGGTGGTTAGATTTTGTATTTTTGTAACTCGGTTACTGACAAAGATATTCAACTTGTGTGGTGGAGTTTTTATCCATGCCAACACAACATTTGAATCTGACCATAGGCTTATTGTTTTGTTATTTGACATGTTAGTGTTAATTTAACTTTTGTGTATAGTTCGGCTAACAAGAGTGCTGCACGTAGCTCTAGGCGTGGGATTGTTTCCTTCCGTGCTACTCGTGACTTCGCACACAACAAACGAACTTGAATGTTGCCTTGTGTGTCTATGGATCGTATATAGATTGCTACGCCAAAAGCGGTCAATGAACTATCTCCAAAGCCGTGAATTTCGATTGTTATGTAATCGTGAATAATAACATGTCTAGGTTATTTATTGTTAGTGTGTTTAGACAAAATAGGTTTTTATAAAAGCATCTCCATTCTTCTGATAGTGATGTTGGTAGTTCTGTGTCCCAGTCAGACTTGTCTTGCCAAAGTTTTTGTATAAAACATTTGGCAATGACTATTACTGGTCCTAGTAGACCTTACGGATCAAAAACTGACGAGATTAGGGACAGGACTTTACGTTTAGTTAGCGCCCTTGGTACTGGTTGTTCTTTCAACGTGTATAGTAGGTTGTCAGTCTCGTTTGACCATGCAAGTCCTAGGACTTTTTGTGTATTGTCTCTAAACTCTGTTGGAGTGTTAGTAGTGGAAGTTGGTGTGTTTGTACTCACCCTTCGTAGAATGACTGGGGAGTTAGATTTCCATTTTCGCAGGTTGAAGTTCGCGGTACTCAGGATGCCGCTTATCTGCACGGCTGTCTCTACTACCGTTACCTCGTCATCTCCACCGTGGAGTAGGTCGTCCATATAGAAGTCGGAGCGGATCGCTGCTGCTGCCGCTGGAAACTGGGTATTATTTTCGTTAGATAGTTGCAATAAGCACCGTGTGGCTAGGTATGGAGCACACTTCAACCCAAAGCTAAGTGTGGTTAGTAAATAGGTTTTAAGCATTTTATATGGTTCATCTCGCCATAGTATGCATTGTAGATTGTGTTGTTCGGGGTGTATAAATATTTTTCTATACATTTTTTCGATGTCTGCGTTCACAACATATTTATGCTGTCGAAATTTTAATAAAATGTTAATTAGATCGTCTTGAAGTGTTGTACCTTTATGTTGAATGCTATTTAATGACTTTCCCGAGGCGGTGGGACAGGACGCATCAAAAACTACTCTAAGAGGCGTGGTGACTTTTTCGGGATTGATTACAGCATGATGTGGTAGAAAATTTCGGGGGCCATTAGCTGTACCGTTATCTTCTACCATGTGACCAGTCTCTTTAAAATCTCGCATGAATTGTACATACTGTTGCTTTAGTGGGGGGTTTCGTGAAAGTTTTGATTCTAGGTATTGAAATCGTAAATGGAGTTTCCTTTTCCTGTGCGAGATTCAGCCATGAATCATCACTTGAAAGGAAAATTTCCTTTTTCAAACTTAAACCATAATTAGTTACCCATTAGTTTAGTTGATCATATTTGTTTTTTTTTTCCATATGTGTCTGACTTGTAAAAGTGCATTATTTTTGCCTACTTACAACAAATTATTTGAGTTTGAGTTTGACCTTTATCTCTCACCCATAATGAATATGAGTGAAAAATAATGATAAATAATTTTACCGCATTCTAACCTCAAAATAGCAACTTCGCCGCTTGATTTTGGGATCTCAGGATCTCAGGCGCAAAAATTCTATTCAGACCCTTGGCTTCAGCTCGTGCCGTAAACTTCTCAGTTCATAAATATAAGCCTTTGCGAACTCGCAAGTTTGCAGAAGTTTCTCTATAAAGGACGTCGGTTACCGCTAGATTTGCGAATTGCATGATTCATACACAATACCATTTCTACAGGGCCCTCGCGGCCAAACTTTTTCATTAAACTCCTTTTCATGAAAGATGTCCCACAATGTAGAACTAAATTTGACAGATGGGGAGATCGGCCATGTTGTCGTTTGTCGATGTTATCAAGGTGCGTTTGTTGTGGTAGATATTTTGTGAGTTTATTATTGGATAAGTGCGTTATAAGGATTATTTACGATGCCAAAAGTTGTAAAAAGTGCAGGTCGAGAAATGACATTAAAGGTGAAGGAGTTCTGTGAAGCGGAACACAAGAATCACGGTGTTTTAATACCAATAAACAATGTTCGCAAGAGAGTCGCCGCCATGACAGGTAAATTTTGGGGCTGCCATTTACAGATTTTTTCCCGATTTATTTCTTATAGATTGGAATTAAGTAGGTTTATTTAATGCATAATTTTGATTAAGGAAAATTTTAAAAGGAATTAACACAACACAACAAAAAATGGGGAAGGACTTTAGCGGATGACCTACTTTTGTTGACCCTGAGGGGGGGCCCCTCCCCTGGGCTGGGGGAGGGGGGAAGATGCCCCCCCTACTACTCCCCCCCCCCCGCGGAAATGCCTAGTTTCTGAGATATGATTATTCAAAGTTTTGAGGTTTTGTTTGTTTTAGTTAAAATTAAACAAAATTTAGACTGACCTTGATCATTAAGTGGGGGGAGGGGGGAGGGGTAGATCCCCCCCCCCTACTCCCCCCCCCCGCGCGAATATGCCTAGTTGCTTTCTTCGAAAGGGTCATTTTTCTGCCTCGACACCTTTCTCCTCCACAAATGCTTCATAATGCTATCATTAAAAAACAGCCACAATAACCTACTTGTTTGCAGGAATGACTGAGGTCCAGGATTTCTTTGATTCACAATAAAATATATATTTGGAGATAAATTAGGTGTTTATTCTTCGGTGGTTGGTGACAGAGAGTGAGAGACATTTCTCAAGTGCATAGAATACAAAAGTTATATACAAAGTGTCGCCATCTGTTTGTCTAATTCGAGTTCTAAAGTCAATACACAAATATAGATGGCGTTGTTAGAAGTTACACATAAATATACAAAGTGTCGCCATCTGATTGTCTGATTCGAGTTCTAAAGTCAATACACAAATATGGATGGCGTTGTTAGAAGTTACACATAAAAATGTACAGATGGCGCTAGTGGTATAAGTTAACGTTGTCGTTAGACATGCTGCCAGCCTTAATTAGAATTTATTATAATATGCTGAAAGGCTTAGTCTAAAGAACTGAATTCTTAAATTCTATTTTGAATTTAGTTTTATTTGAAAGCATAATTAGGGATTTACCTATCTATGTAGCTAGGTCTAACTAATAGTTATAAATAACTAACAGTTACTGAAATCTAAATTAAGGTTTGTCTAGGAATTTACATATCCTGTCTAGAAACTTATCTAGGAATTTACCTACCTATCTATCTATGTAGCTAGGTCAAGTGAAATGCAAGAAGAATATACGTTTATTTTTTAAACTTACAAATTTACATGATTATTACCTACATGCTTGATGTTTATTGGTTCAAAATTAGACATAGATATGTTTAATTACATTCTAGGTTAGATATAAATTGGATAACTGAACGCCAGTTGGAAACGTACATAAGTTATTAAAAATTGGACATAGATATGTTTAATTACATTCTAAGTTAGATATAAATTGGATTACTGAACGCCAGTTGGAAACGGACATATATTATTAAACGCACGCTTGATGATTCCATTTTGAGTCTGTATTGAAACCACTCTTGTGACGCCGTCCCGTCCTTGGTGCTTGTCGATGATTCGTCCCATCCTCCATCGGCAGGGGGGCTGCTGCTCCTCCCTCACCAGGACCAGCGTGCCGGCCTGCAGCGCAGGTCCTTTTGAGGTTCTCCATTTCGTACGTTGCTGAAGGAGTGCGATGTAGTCGCGGGACCACCTCTTCCAAAAATCTTGTTGTAGCTGTTGAAGTTGTTGATATTGTGTTAGTTTATTTGGGTTGATATCTTGGTAGTCATAGTCCGGTAGACCTGTAGTGGTTCTACCGATCAGGAAGTGAGCTGGCGTTAGGATAGGGAAGTCGTCAGTGTCGGCAGTAGGTATAGAGCTTAGTGGTCGTGAGTTCAGTATCCCTTCTATTTGAGTCAGTATAGTAGAAAACTCTTCGTAGGTTAGTAAAGCTTGTCCACAGACACGTTTCAAGTGATATTTACAGCTTTTTACTGCAGCTTCGTGTAAGCCACCCATATGTGGCGTATATACAGGTAAGAACTTCCATGTGATGCCCTCATTGGCACATGAAGTTGTCAGCTCACTGGAAAATTGATTTAAGTACTCATGTAGTTCAGTTAATTCCCTATTGGCCCCCCGAAAGGTAGTAGCATTGTCACTTACAATTTCCTTCGGTTTACCTCTCCTGGCTGTGAACCTTCGAAGGGCAGCCAAAAATGCAGCTGACTCTAGACCTGAAATCAGCTCAATGTGAATTGCCTTCGTCGAAAAACACACAAATATAGCTACCTAGCATTTATAGGCCTTGAACCCACGTCCTCTACTATCTTGGATAGCAAAGGGACCCGCATAATCAATGCCCGTTGTGTGGAATGGTGGTGAGGGGGTAACTCTTGAGGTAGGTAGATTACCCATAATAGGTATGTGTGTTTTAGGTTTGGCCCTGAAACAGGTGACACATCCTCGTAGAATTTTATTTGCTAGGCTCTTACCATGATTCGGCCAGTACTGTTCTCTTGTCGCAGAGAGTAGTAGTTGCGGTCCGGCATGCAGTAGTCTGATGTGCTGGGATCTCATGATGAGTTTGGTGAGTGTGTTGTTGTTGTGTAGAATTATAGGGTGTTTTTTATTATATGAAAATTGTGAGAGACCTAGACGACCGCCTACGCGCATAAGTCCGTTATCGATAAATGGATTTAAGCATAATATCGGTGAATCCTGCCGGATAGGTTTGTTTTGTTGTAATAGATTATACTCGGTTGGAAATGATTGCTGTTGTGCAACCTTAATTATGCGATTTCGTGATTCTATTAGTTCATTTACCGTTATCGGCCCAGTTTGTTTGTCTGTGTTTTTTGAGTTGTGAATGAATCGTAATAGGTAGGCAAGTACTCTATATAGCATTGTGTCGGTGGAGTATTTGCAAATTAGGTCTTGTATAATATTACATGTTTGAATGTTAGTAGAAATGTTACACAATTCTTGATTTTTCATTTCTGGTACAATAGTTTGTACTGTAGGTGTACTATGTTGGGGCCATTCTGATGTCGGTTTTGATAGCCACTCGGGTCCTACCCACCATAGGTGTGTATTCGCTAACTTATCAGCAGGTAGTCCTCTAGTTAGTAGGTCTGCCGGGTTGTCTCCGGAACGGACCCAGTACCAGTCGTCACTGGTGGTTAGATTTTGTATTTTTGTAACTCGGTTACTGACAAAGATATTCAACTTGTGTGGTGGAGTTTTTATCCATGCCAACACAACATTTGAATCTGACCATAGGCTTATTGTTTTGTTATTTGACATGTTAGTGTTAATTTAACTTTTGTGTATAGTTCGGCTAACAAGAGTGCTGCACGTAGCTCTAGGCGTGGGATTGTTTCCTTCCGTGCTACTCGTGACTTCGCACACAACAAACGAACTTGAATGTTGCCTTGTGTGTCTATGGATCGTATATAGATTGCTACGCCAAAAGCGGTCAATGAACTATCTCCAAAGCCGTGAATTTCGATTGTTATGTAATCGTGAATAATAACATGTCTAGGTTATTTATTGTTAGTGTGTTTAGACAAAATAGGTTTTTATAAAAGCATCTCCATTCTTCTGATAGTGATGTTGGTAGTTCTGTGTCCCAGTCAGACTTGTCTTGCCAAAGTTTTTGTATAAAACATTTGGCAATGACTATTACTGGTCCTAGTAGACCTTACGGATCAAAAACTGACGAGATTAGGGACAGGACTTTACGTTTAGTTAGCGCCCTTGGTACTGGTTGTTCTTTCAACGTGTATAGTAGGTTGTCAGTCTCGTTTGACCATGCAAGTCCTAGGACTTTTTGTGTATTGTCTCTAAACTCTGTTGGAGTGTTAGTAGTGGAAGTTGGTGTGTTTGTACTCACCCTTCGTAGAATGACTGGGGAGTCAGATTTCCATTTTCGCAGGTTGAAGTTCGCGGTACTCAGGATGCCGCTTATCTGCACGGCTGTCTCTACTACCGTTACCTCGTCATCTCCACCGTGGAGTAGGTCGTCCATATAGAAGTCGGAGCGGATCGCTGCTGCTGCCGCTGGAAACTGGGTATTATTTTCGTTAGATAGTTGCAATAAGCACCGTGTGGCTAGGTATGGAGCACACTTCAACCCAAAGCTAAGTGTGGTTAGTAAATAGGTTTTAAGCATTTTATATGGTTCATCTCGCCATAGTATGCATTGTAGATTGTGTTGTTCGGGGTGTATAAATATTTTTCTATACATTTTTTCGATGTCTGCGTTCACAACATATTTATGCTGTCGAAATTTTAATAAAATGTTAATTAGATCGTCTTGAAGTGTTGTACCTTTATGTTGAATGCTATTTAATGACTTTCCCGAGGCGGTGGGACAGGACGCATCAAAAACTACTCTAAGAGGCGTGGTGACTTTTTCGGGATTGATTACAGCATGATGTGGTAGAAAATTTCGGGGGCCATTAGCTGTACCGTTATCTTCTACCATGTGACCAGTCTCTTTAAAATCTCGCATGAATTGTACATACTGTTGCTTTAGTGGGGGGTTTCGTGAAAGTTTTGATTCTAGGTATTGAAATCGTTTATGAGCGATGTGTACAGATTTCCCCAAGGATGAGGCCGGTTCATTCAGGGGCATGCTGACAATGAAGTTACCCTCAGTACTTCGCATATGAGTTTTAAAACTTTCTTCACATGCGTTTACCATTTCATCATCGGGTATCTCCAACTCTGAATCATTCATGTCCCAGAATGTTTCCAGTTGTTTATTTAGTATGAGATTGCAACATACCTTTTTTTGAGTGCGTTGGTATATAGAGATTGCGCCTGATATGACCCACCCGAGTTTCGTTTTCTGTAGTATAGGTAGGTCATCTCCTAGTCTATGTTGTCCTATATATAGTAGGTTGTAAAATTGTTCTGCACCCAGAACTAGGTCAACGTCACCCGCTTGATGGAACCTGTCGTCCGCCAGTTTGAATCGGTCTGGAATTTTCAATTTTTTGATATTAATTGTGATTTTAGGTATACTGCAAATTGTGGGTACAACAAGACAGGACAACTTGGTAGTAAATTTACTGTCGGTAGATTCTAGTTCGATGTTGCAAAGGTGATCGACTTTCGTCACGCTTTCATTGAAACCCATGACCTCCATGGTGATACCATGTCGTTTGAGTCCGAGTTTATTGCATGCATTTTCGGTAATTAGGTTAGATTGAGAACCAGAATCGAGAAGAGTTCTCAAAGTTTGCTGTTGGTTATTTATGTCCTTTACCTTTACTTGTGCGGTTGACAAAATAACAACTTTATGTTTGTTAGGTTGTGATTGTTCGGTGTCCTCCTTAGAGGTTGTAGTATTTACTATAGTTTGCGTTGGTAAATCGGTAGGTGTCCTTTCTGTTACGGGAAGGCTAACATTTCGGTTTGTGTATGAACTCGGTTCACCACGGTTCCGGTTTTCACTCTCGGTTTGTGAGTAATATGTACTTGGTTGGGGTGAACTCGGTTCACCTAGTGATTGTGAATTGTTTGTGTATGTGATGTGTAAAAGCGTGTGATGTTTACCTTTACATTGTCTGCACTGACTGGCTTGGCAGTTGGGTAGTGCATGGCGTGCTCGGAGGCAATTAAGGCACAATTTAAGATTCTTGACCGTTCTTATTCGTGCTGCTGTGTTCAGGGCCAAAAACCTAGTGCACTGGTTAATGTAATGTTTTTCTTTACAATATGGGCATTGATTTATAGGTATATACACAGTCAGGTCATAAGTTCTGTCACACAATAAAAACTTTTGAATTTAGAACGCTGGCCATAAAAAAGTTTATTGAATTCGAATTTCGAATTTTTCATGAAAATAAAAATGTGTACTTTTTGGAATTTTCCTCATTTTTAAATATGGAGTGGACACTTAAAGAAGACCGTGTCGCAGTTATTGCGTTGCATCGTTGCGGTAACGCGCCAATTCAGATTTTCGACTTACTGAAAAATTTGAATATAACCAAAAGATTCGTTTATCGTACCATAAAACGATACAATGAAGACTCTAGTGTAGATGACAGGTCAAGAAGTGGTCGCCCTCGCTCTGTTAGGACTCCAGCAGTGATAAAAGCTGTGAAGGCGCGAATTCAAAGAAATCCCATACGTAAGCAGAAACTGGTGGCCCTTCAGATGGGGTTAAGCAGGACCACGGTGAAAAGGGTGTTAAATGAAGACTTAGGGCTCAGGGCATATCGAAGAAAAACAGGACATCGTTTGGACTCTCGTTTAATGGACCTGAGACTGAAGAGATGCCGCGCTTTGTTGAAGCGGTACGCGGGAAAAATGCATCGGGAAATTATTTTTTCGGATGAAACAATTTTCACCGTGGAAGAGAGCTACAACAAACAAAATGATAAGGTGTACGCACACAGCAGTGAAGAAGCGAGCAACCGTATTCCGCGTGTCCAACGAGGTCATTTTCCATCCTCGCTCATGGTTTGGTTGGGAGTCTCTTATTGGGGCTTAACTGAGGTACATTTTTGTGAGAAAGGCGTAAAAACGAATGCAGTTGTTTATCAAAATACAGTCCTCAAGAACCTTGTGGAACCTGTTTCTCATATAATATATGTTATACCATGTTTAATAACAGGCACTGGGTATTCCAACAAGATTCTGCGCCAGCTCATAGAGCGAAAAGCACACAAGACTGGCTGGCGGCGCGTGAAATCGACTTCATCCGGCACGAAGACTGGCCCTCCTCCAGTCCAGATTTGAGTCCGTTAGATTACAAGATATGGCAACACTTGGAAGAAAAGGCCTGCTCAAAGCCTCATCCTGATTTGGAGTCACTCAAGGCATCCTTGATTAAGGCAGCCGCCGATGTTGACATGGACCTCGTTCGTGCTGCGATAGACGACTGGCCGCGCAGAATAAAGGCCTGTAATCAAAATCGCGGGGGTCATTTTGAATAAACTTTATTACCATAAGAATCTATGTTTTATTAAGTTCATTTTGCTATATAAATGTTTACATAAATAATAAACATGTCTAAATTATTTCATATTGCACAAGTGACAGAACTTATGACCTGACTATGTATGTATTTGTTACCACTGATTTCGAGTTGGTTCTGGTCGAGGACGAGGACGAGGACGTGGTGACCAAGGCGTTTCTGCTTGGGTCGGCTGGTGTGTCGGACTCGGAGGGGCTAGAGGCTAGAGCCTCCCTCAGGTCCGCCTGCGTCCGCAGGAAGTCTTTGAAGTCCTGTAAGGAAGGCAATTCCCTTGAACTTATTTTCTCCTCCCATTTCCTCTGGAGGATTTTGTCTAATTTTGGGACTATAAAAAATATTATTAGGATATCCCAATCTGTTATCGGTATATTCAGATTATTTAGTGTTCTGAGATGTTTAGATATGTTGTCTATAAGACCTCTTAGGGCCATGGGGGTTGAGGGTACCTGATCAATGTGAAACAGGCCCCTAAGATGGTTTTTTACTAAAACCTTCGGATTGTTGAATCGCTCGCACAGTAGCTGCCATGCGAGTTTGTAGCTCTCATCGGAGTATTCCAGTGAGCCGACAACCTCCAATGCATTGCCCTTCAAACAATTGCGTAAGTATTTATATTTTTGAATGTTTTTAAGATTACTTTGATTTATTAATGCATCGAATGTGTCTCGGAATTCAATCCAGCGGGTAATGTCCCCGCTGAATATCGGTAGTGGTATTTCTGGGAATTTAATTGAATCATGTGATTCTGGGGGAATTGATTGCTGAGTCGTGTCGAAACTGCTAGCTACGGGGTGAGTTTCGCCATGAGTTTGTAACAATTTTTTACCCCGTGAGATGAAGGAGTAATAACTGCCTTGATATTTCTCCCTTTCTATCAGTTCACTTTCTATGTTTGTGGACAGGGTTTCTATATTGTCTTGGATGGTCTCAAACTCAATTCAATTATCTGCTCGGCAGTTAAATTCTCGTCTGGTAACGCAGAAACAAATTTAATGAAAAGCGTGAGCTTCCCCTTGACAATGCCGCGTTTTTTTACACAGTTTTTTAACTTCTTTGATTGAATTTCTGCTACGGATTCGTCCGAGGGCTCCGACTATTTGTTTCAGGTTACTTTGTTACTGAATTGAATGTGAGATTTGTGAATGTTTAGGTTATGTCATCGTAAATTGTTGTTAGTTTATAAGGAAATAAGGATACGGGATTGCCAACTCACGTGATCGGTAGATACTTAGGTATATGAGGGGTCTTTCGCCGCAGATCGGTAGACGTGTCAGCTTCCACGCTGTCCACGCTGGTATGACGGCGTCCGGAGGCCGCGGATGTGTCCGCTTGCTCGGCAATGCTGGTCCACTTCGCTCGGTGTGATGATCTCCGGATGCCGTATGTCGGTAAACGTGACAGCTTGCTCGGCACGCTGTCCACGTTGGTGGGCGATAGAATTGTAGGTTAGGTATTTGCTCCTGTCACTAAATTTGTGATGAATCCTGGGTTTCCCTTTTCCCTGTGTTAGATAAGCGACGTGTAGACTCCTTGGCGCCGTGGCAACTCCCCAGAATCTTGACCTTTCTTCGGGGAAAATGGCGGAACCGCGTGCTTGTCGTCTTTCTCCGTCGATTTTTACGTGTGGCTTTTTGCGTTGCTGGCAATTCTGCTCCAGCGCAATCACGTCGGGGTCACCAAAATGTTTGCAGGAATGACTGAGGTCCAGGATTTCTTTGATTCACAATAAAATATATATTTGGAGATAAATTAGGTGTTTATTCTTCGGTGGTTGGTGACAGAGAGTGAGAGACATCTCTCAATTGCATAGAATACAAAAGTTATATACAAAGTGTCGCCATCTGTTTGTCTAATTCGAGTTCTAAAGTCAATACACAAATATAGATGGCGTTGTTAGAAGTTACACATAAATATACAAAGTGTCGCCATCTGTTTGTCTAATTCGAGTTCTAAAGTCAATACACAAATATGGATGGCGTTGTTAGAAGTTACACATAAAAATGTATAGATGGCGCTAGTGGTATAAGTTTACGTTGTCGTTAGACACTACTCTAGCCAATCGTTTTTGTTTGCATACGCTGCGCTCCGCTCCGCTCCACTCCGGTTTAGCTTCTTCAACGTTCTAACATAACCTATAACCCGATTGAAAAGTAGCCACAATAACCTACTCTAGCCAATCGTTTTTGTTTGCATACGCTCCGCTCCGGTTTAGCTTCTTCAACGTTCTAACATAACCTATAACCCGATTGAAAAGTAGCCATAATAACCTACTCTAGCCAGTTGTTTTTACTTGTAAATATCGAGAGAACAAGAAAATAGAACATTCGCGAAACTACCAGAAAAGGGACTACTACTTTGTCGCCCAACCAAAAACGCGGCAAAACGCCCCAACAAAATGCGTTCCGTTTTAAACAAAAATTACTACTTTTTTATTATCAAAAGTGATATTTTACGAAAGAAATACTAAATTAACTTTGATTGACGTAGAATAAATAAACAAACAAAAAGTGCAAGTTAAATGAACGTTTTTATTAAAAAAAGTATTATTAAAAAAGATTCCACATTTCCTCCTTTTTTTAGAGAATTCTCATCTTTTCAAATATGCGTACTTAAATTCGATCAAACATGTAAACCACTTTTTAAAAAACTTAATATTTTACCTCTACCATGTGCATACATTAGAGATGTTTGTGTTTTTGTTGCCTCTCATCGAGAAAACTGGAGATCCAGAAATGAAGGACAACAGAGACAAATAAGAGCAAAATACACGAACCTACTATATCAACCTCCTGGATTTAAGGACATTTATAGGAAGAATATATACAATATGTGTATTATTTTGTTTGACAAGCTGCCTGATGACTTTAAAGTACTGACTAGCAAGTCCTTAAAAAATAATCTTACTAAGTGGCTACAACAACACTGTTTTTATAGCATTAAAGAATATTTAGAATATAGAAACTAAACATTTATAAATATAAGATTTTACAAACGGACATTTTAAATTTGAATGATATAACTAAATCAGAATTAAATTAAAACGATTTACTATAATATTGCGCTATTTCATAAATTATAACTATAACTATTTTGCATGCTTGACATGAGCTGAAAACACTGCACATACTTTAAATTTAAGATCATCTTATTACTGTTTTCTGGCAAATAAAAATCATTTCATTTCATTTAATTACAACGAAATGTAGGTTATGTATTTTGACCACAGACAAGATTTAAACATATTATTTGCGTTGCGTTACATCATTTAAAGTATTTTCAGATATTCAAAAAATCATATCTTAAAAACTATTAAATTCCGCACCCTGAAACTTTCAGGAAGATAATCAAATGACCCCAACATGATGCTAAAAAAGTTAAGACGCCCCAGCGAGTAGGTCATCCGCTAAAGGTGAGCCAAAAATGGGTTGGTTCTTGATCAAGGACACCTGATTTTAATTACGTGCGTATTTAGGAGGATAGTTGAATATATTATTGAACCTTTTGTCCTAGTCTTAATTGTCGGAAACTTGTTTTGGATTTATAATACCTAAAACAAAATATTATTTTGTATGCCTGAAACGGAACGAAATTTGTACTGTTTCCGTAAGTATTTCATGATAGATGTCAAAAACGTATTGTATAGTTGGGTGAAATGGAACGTAAAGTGATGAGAGATGCCGCCAATTTTCTTTTCTAATGTCATTCACTCAGTTTCCCGAGTGTTTACGTGAGTGTGCCCTTTCCTGTTTTCATTTAATTCTTTCATATTTAATTAAATATCAGGGCAAAATACTGCGGTAGCTTAGATGAAGGGTAAAGGGGGTGAGCGAAGCGAAGCCCCCTTTATCCTTCGTATTAGGTTGAATATGTAAGAAAAACAAAAATACTTAAAACATAAAAAGTGTTTTTGCTGTGAAAATCAGTATTTTTGATGTGCGATTAAATACATGCCTTTTTATGAGCCCTAGTAGCCTTAGCTAAGGTGATTTCGAACATAAATACTACAAACAATGCCTTTTTGTAAAAATCCGATAGTAAAAAATAACCTCAAAATGCGATTTTTGAAAATTCATTACAAAAAGACCCCTAGTTTCCGACAATTGAGACTTAGGGGGGGAGGTCCCCTCGCCCCCTTCCTCCCCCCCCCCCCCACACCCTCCCTCCCCTAAATCCAGGTGTCCGTGATCAAGACCTTTACCCAAAAAATTGCAAAGTTATATTCAACAATAATGTAATTAAATACGAAAATAATCATTCAAACTTGTCCATTTTATTGCAGATGTATCAGAGAAAACTGTAACGAGAGTTACAAAAGAAGGAGCAACAGCGGCGAGTACTTCTAAAGTTATCACCACCCCAGGGAAGAGTCGCCCGCCTCCCAAAAAGTTCGACTTGGATGGATTTGATTTGTGCGCTATACGGCAAAATAATCACATTTTTTATGTTGTGAGGAAGGAATTACCAACATTTGCTAAATTATGTGGAGCTTTGAGAGAAGACATAAATGTTCAAGGAAGCATCGCAACATTGCACAGTATATTGCAAACTATCGGTTTCAAGTATAAGCGATGCCAATCGAAACGTAAATGACATATGGAACGTTATGATATTACCGCATGGCGTTCAAGATATTTTCAGAGAATCCGAAGAAATCGCACTGTGGAGAAAAATCCTGTAGTATGACGTGACATTTATACACAACACTTATCATGCCAAAAGTTGCTGACAAAGTGAGTGAGGAGGAGCCTGGGATGTTCGTGTCAGAGTTATCAGGGAGTCGTTGGATAATTGCTCATGCGGGAACTGAAAATGGTTTCGTTAATGGTGCATTGTTAATGTTAAAATCCCAATCCAAATCCTCAGAGGAAAAGGAGTGAAAAACTGATTCCTAACCTACCTGAAAGGTCACTTGTGGTAATGGACTATGCTCCGTATTACTGCACTCAAATAAATAAAGCGCCTACATTGTCAAGTATTAAACGTGACATGCAGGAATGGCTGCGAGAAAAGGGAGTATATTTTTAGATACTTGGACAAAAGCTGTATTGTTTGGATTAATTAAACAAAACAAAGGCCCACTTACATTGTGGATGCATTGTTAAAATCTCACAATCATGAATTGCTAAAGTTGCCGCCTTACCACTGTGATCTTAAACCGATCGAAAAAATGTGGAGCCTTGTAAAGAGACGGGTAGCGGATAAAAACTTGGCTCAAGATATAAAATAAATTGTGCGCCTAACAGAAGAGGCTTTTGAGACTGTTACAGCGGAAGATTGGGCAGCTCAAATAACAACGTATAATCGAACAACCGATTACAACAGCAGTTGTTATGGAACAACAACACGTTGCATTATTTAAAAACAGCCGTTATTCACAGCTCTATTTATTATATTTTTGGTAGCTTTCGGTAACTTTGTTATTTTTGATAGTTTTCGTATAACTTTTTTTTTTATAAGCAACCTCATTGTACAAATCGAATCTCTTCGCTGAACAACGGTCCATTTTGCTTTTTTTATACGTTGACTTTCGTAGCATGGATAGCTCAGATATAGGTATGAAAAATGCGCATGTAGGTATGCAAAGAGTTTCGTTTATCTGAGGTTTGTATGAAGTAAAGATCGATATCGATACGGTTTATCCCTGTTTGGACATGTTAGTCGAAAATTCCTCTTTGTTAAGAGATTAGCTACCTGGGGGGTTACTACCAACCAACTCTTGTAACAGGACCTAAACTGAACTGTCTTGCTTTCCCGTACGAAAAAGCAGGGCAGTTCAGTTTAGGTCCTGCTAAACTGAATTTCTTGCAGCTAAAAGTAAAGTGAATTCACTCAACACCAATCAGTCTGTGCCAAGCGCTTGCCAAGACACTTTTGATTGCGAGAGTAAGAAACTAAATAATGCCGTCATGTGCTCTGCGGTACTGTAAAAACTACACAGTAAAGACACAAAAAAGCCTAGGAATAACTTTTCATACTAAGTAAGTACCCTGTATTATCAGTAAAATACGCATATTCAATAATATATTGTGTGTTACAAAAATCAACAAAGGGACAGCCATGTTTTCTCTTTGAAAATCAAAGAGTAACAAGATTTTTACAAGCAGATGTGACATTTCCGATTACTTACATATATTTTGTAATTTTTTATTGCAAATGAAAATTCACATTACAAACTTATGGAAAAGACAAAGGCAAGTTCATCTCTAACAAGAGATTTCTTCCAGCAAGCCCAAGATGATAAGGATAATTTAGTATTAAGGATTCATAGCAGTGACAGGTGGAGCCTTGCGCAGAAATACTGCTCATGTTTTACTACCGCAATGAATTAGTGATGATTATCATCTGACGAAAATTTAAAGAACTGCCAATTTATTTATTTATATGACTGTAACGACATCCCGTCGAATGAAAGAAAAAAATATTTCCCATTAAAATATTTGATATGTGCATATTCTCTTTTAATTTATTCCCAAATACACATAATAGGTCGCCTGCGCTTAAAAGTATGTAACCAGTATAGGCAGGATTCACTCGATAGGTATACTTTTGGGTAAAGGCGACTGTTCGTCTCCGTAGAGAATTTCGGCATGTCGTATTTGAGCGCAAGCAAAGATTTTTATCTAAGACAACTGACACACCCGCTCTCGCCCCGCACGTACCCCTCTCGTCACAGAGGCCGGGCACATATTTTGTTCGACCTAGGGTCTCTAGTATTTACATTATTACTCAAAGGTAGTTATTACCCACGATTACCAATTGCCATAGCACTACTAAGAAGTAGTTTCATAACAATTACTAATTTTTATGTATGTAGTATGGGGTGTATAAGACACTGAACTGAAGGAGGTTCAAATCCATATAATGAGCAATAGTTTCTTTCTAGTTTCTGTTGAAAACACATACACTCTGTATACGATAAGTAAGCAATGGGACAAACATCATCGATCGACCTCTTCAACTTATTCTGGAAATATGGCAATACAAAATTAAAAAAGAAGTACATACATACAAAAATGGCTGACTGACCATTGAAGCGGCTTGCTGTCAAAATAAAATAATAATTTTTGACGCGTATGAGATAATTTTACAACCAGAAATCAATTACAACGCTCGAATGTGTTGTGTGTGACGAAGGATATATTCGGTTCTCGATTGACATGAACTAGTGTGAGCGAGTGGGAGAGGTCAATTACTCGTCAGCTGAGTTGCTTCGTGTAGCATCTCAGCATGAGTGACGAAGAGTCTCTGCGGCCGCGGAGGGTTCGGAGAGTGCTGGTGCTGTCCTCGGGCTCCGATAGCGACGACAGCGTCGGGCCCGCACGCCCGCGCCGCAAGCGTCTCCGGGTACGTACAACACATACCCCTGCCTGACGTCGCCTTGTAGCAAGCATTGTAGGCATGATCTCACGCCGGTCTGATGTGTGGTTGCAGGTGGCGAGCTCGGAGGAGGCGAGCGACAGCAGTGGCAGTGACAGCAGTGGCAGTGACGTGGTGCGCCGCCGCCGCACCCTGCCGCAGCTGCGCGACTCGGGTGCCAGCGACGACTACGCGTCATCCAGCGACGCCGAGCCCTCCACCTCCGCGCTTGCCAACAACCCCGCCTCGGGCTTCGCCTCCGATAGCTCCGAGGGAAACTCCGACAAATGCTCCATCTGTCTCCTACGGTTCACGGACCAGCAAGTGGGGACACCACAAAATTGCGAGCATTTCTTCTGTTTGGATTGCATCACTGAGTGGTCCAAGAATGTCAACACTTGTCCCGTGGACCGCATCACATTTGAGTCAATTGTGGTCCGCACATGTCTGGGAGGCCGAGTGTTGCGGACTGAGCCTGTCAAGGTCACGGAGCGTAGGTCTTCAGTGGAAATTTTAGTTGTGGAGGATCCTACCATTTGTGAGGTGAGAATCAATCTCAAAATTCTATGTTACCATTAGCAATTTCAAAATACAATGAGAATATCTAATGCTGACATTACTCTTGTAGGTGTGTATGAGTTCAGAGAGTGAGGACACCATGCTGCTGTGTGACGGCTGTGATCTCGGCTTCCACATGGGGTGTCTCAACCCACCACTGGAGCAGGTAACCTCCTGCACCTTGATTATTATTGTTGGTTTTAAAAGCCTATAAACCTCAAAACTTAATTAATAATTCTGCCAATACAAAATATTACAGGTACCCTTTGATCAGTGGTTCTGTGCGGATTGCGCCGACAACCCTAATCGCGACGAAGACTTCATCTTCCTGTCAGAAGTCAATGACCTCCTGATAGGTATTGAGGATATTGAGCGCCCAATGGCCGCGCGCTCTCATCCACTACGCAACCTAAATAGAAATGCTATGAGGAGATCGAGTCGCACACAGAATACTAGCGACCAGCCATCCACCTCCTCAGCAGGAGGCAGTGGCAGCGGGAGCCGACTGAGCTCGGAGCAGCCATCCACATCCCGGGGCACCACCACCGCCCGCCGTCACACCACCACCACACGACGCAGGAAGACCAAGAGGAGACGAACCAAGACTGTCATAGTAGAATATGAAGTGGAAGGGGAAGGAAAATTCCCAATCACTAAAAGAGTCGCTCGAAAGATCAAGAAAAGGAAGGTGTGTAGTGTAATCCATAGAATGGGTCTTAACTTAATAATTAAAAATACCATAATTTTAAAAAAAAAAAAAGCTAAAATGAATTGATGTGTTTAAGTGATTGCTTTATCCCCTCGTTGCAAAATGTAGTGTTGTTGCAGAGTCGCAAGCGGCCGCGCACCGTGGCGCGTCGCTCGCACGTGCGCGCTAGCGTGCGCGCGCGGCTAGCGGCCCTGCGTGGCACAGCACCAGCCTCCGCCCCTGTCCTCGGGCAGCAGCTCAGTCTGTTCGGCGATCTGCATCAGCTCGACTACTTCGAGGACGAGGACGCGTCGGAGGGCGCCGCCACCGCCGTCGCCGCCCGCCCTACACCCAGCATGCTTAGTGCCTACCGACAGGTGAGACACTCATCATATCTTTCTTATTGTTACACATTTATTCATTAGCATAGAGCTCTCCCATCCTCCCTTCCACTATTTCACGCAGTAATTAAGTGTAATCAATGTATGGGAATGACAAAAAAATAATAATGTTTTCAAACATTTGTCACATGACGTTAACGGTTTTTTCCACTTATTTTGGGATAACTACAATAGATGAGATAATTATTGGACAACCTCTGTGGCGCTGCAGTTGTGGCCGTGCCTACCATGCGAGAGGCCCCGGGTTCGAAGGAAAAAAAAAGATATTCCAGGTCTTGGATGTTTATATGTCTGTGATGTCACTGTTTCTGGTACCCATGACACAGGGTATCCTAGGGTGGGGCCAGAAGGAATGTATGTGTCTCTGTAAATTTTTATGTTTATGTTATGTTTATTGTCTCAACCACCTTTTATGAAATCAGTAGTCAACTTGTTGAAGTTGATTGATGTCGGTGCATTGCGGCCAGTAATACATTTCCATGTCACCACACTGAGTGAGTGGCACATTTTTCCGGTTTAGGAAAGCCGAGAGGTGCATAATGGATTCCTAATAGTAAACCCTTTCCTAAAGAGTGTCGAAATATGCAGCAATATTGCGACATGTCTATTGGTTATGTTGACTTGGAAGTTTGATTTTTTCACCGTTCTATGGTATACATGAGTAATTGATATCAATTTCTACTTCATTCCTTCACGTGTCGTGTGAAAAAAAAAGCTCTGGTATCCTCCAAAAGCGGTGGTGGTGACATTTAGCGGACGTAATATGGTGGCCGTGAGAAGCCGGCCGACCTCACGTGCAATGTTTGAGACTGTTGGCCGTCTTTTTACAGAGAAAAACACAGACCACAATGTTCTTGTCAATGATGGAAAATTGACGTCACTGTCAACGTCGATGGACTTTGACATTCATTTTACAATAATTGTGACACCGCTATTGAAAAGAAATGTTCGAGGCTCATCAACACCGTCATAACGGCTGTCATGCAAATGACAGGATTCGGCCAGATAACGACATTATTTGAACATCAAATATTGAAAAAGCCAATTCATAATGAAGTTAGTTAGTTGTGACCAAAATAAATAAACAGTTGTGTACTTGCTACGAAACCTTTTGTGCGCGAGTCCAACTCGCACTTGGCCGGTTTTCACAATAGTGATAAATTACAGTATATACATACAAATCGTCATTTACGTATAATGACTGAATTCGGTGCACTCGTTTTGATTCTATGATGCTTCACACTCACGTACACGTACGTACGCATTTCAATCGAGTATATTGAAATGCGTATAGTTTAAAAACGGGAAATATTAAACTGCTCATCAAAATATTGATTTGCACAGCAAATATAATGATTTTCACAGCAAATATAATGATTTTCACAGCAAATATAATGATTTTCACAGCAAATATCAGGGCAAAATTTTGCGGTAGTTTAGGTGAAGGGTAAAGGGGGTGAGCGAAGCGAAGCCCCCTTTATCCTTCGTGTTAGGTTGAACATCTAAGAACAACAAAAAAACTTAAAACATAAAAAGTGTTTTTGCTAATCCTTTTTTGCTGTGAAAATTAGTATTTTTGATGTGTGATTAAATACTAGATAAAAAAATATAGAAAATTATGCAATTTTCTTAATACCTATTTAGCTGCCATCTTTAAAATCCTAAGGGGTATATTTTTAATATAATAGATGTCAATAGGAATTGATTAACTCTCTAATCACCATAATTGGAACAGCCTTAGGGTTTTTTTTTTTTTTTTTATTTTTTTTTTTTATTATTGTTGGAAATGGTCCGCCGGCACGACTTACAGTGAATACAATTTTCATTTCCTCATATGAAATAATTCATAATGTTTTCTAGTATCTATATTTAGGTCCCCGTAAGCCCTAAGACTATAACATTATTTCCCAAAATTCTACTTCCGACAAAACCGATTATGTTTGGTGTACAAGCCAACCTTTTACAATGCAAACGCAGCATTATCAGCATGTTCTAGTTGCTATGAAATAGTATTTTAGTTATCAATATTTTGCAGTTCAACTTAGTTATTCTCGCTTACAAGACATAGCACCTAAATCTAAGCCACAACATACTATTTTAAGCGTGTAATTCATTATCATAAATTAAAGTATCCTCAACTATACAGCAGACTCTTTAACTTCTAGCTGGCAACACAGCTAACCCTTAGTTGTATGTATAGGTGCGTGGATCCCTTCAAAGACCATACATCTTTTTGGTCCTGCGAGCTGGATAGTGGTTGGAGTGTTGTGTTGTGCAACCGTGACGGAAGCAGAAGCTCCAGGAGGGCACACCGGAACGTGATTGTACGCGCTGAGAACGGACCTGATCACATGAACCAACTACAGACAGTGTAAACACTGAATCTTTAAAGAACTCTACAAACTGATCTATCTGGTAGCAAGATTAACTAAACATTCCTGTTATTACCTGTTTGCCAGAGGCAATTATAAGGAGAGCGACATCTTCGGGAGTAAAGTAAAAGGCTTGAGATGCGCGCAAATACGAGGTTAAACTAGACTATTTTATTATAGGAAATCCTAGCTTATATACTAGGTTGGTACATGTTATTGATGACGTGCAGAAGACATAGTACGTGATGAGATATTTCCGCATATCTGTGGCGGGCGTACGTGCTGGCACAACCTGTGAGTACCTGTTATTCGAGCTTCACACACCGCTTGCAAGCGATGACGATTACAGCTTATACCGATTGATACCTACCACCATTCAAAAAGTATAAATATTCACGACGGTCACATACTGCATATATCGATATAAACCTAATAAAAAGTACATATATTGAATTGGAAAACCAGTACGTATCACAGGCTGTGTCAAGACCAGATTCTTTGCTATGCCATGAACATCACCCGATGTATACCATACAAGGAAATAACACGTCATGTGCTGCAAAACTGCTGAGTCAAAGGACACACGTCCAATGCGCTGCGAAAGAAATTCCGTGCAGTGATTATTGGATCCAATTACATAACAAAAACTCGTGTATCTACAGTTGTTGCGACGAGTGTCAGCGCGAATCATATGTCAAGACCTTGCAACTACAGCACAAATCAACAAGTGGGGCATCGTCGCCCTAGGTCAAGTATGTATTTTGCAGAGGTACATTCCTACAATTCATACGGAAGTTAAATAACAATGGATGTCAACTTGAATGTAAAAAAAAATCTGCATCGAACATGGCACCTTCGGCAACTTCAAAATTTTTCTTTACACCTTCAAAAAGAAGATCACAGCAAAGAATATCAAGATATCGAGAGACAAATATCTCAGAAAAAGAAGAAAGAATACTGGCTGAATTCTTATTGACACACAGCATTGTAAACATCAGCTTTACATGCCTCTTCTCGATAGCTGCCACCATAGCCGCCATGGTGCATGAGGAAGAACTGCATATTCGCCGGCCGTCCTCAAGGGTCATCCAATGCCATGGCAACCACGGATTGGGGATGACAAAGATAGTCGCGCGCCCCAATGGCTTGAAAAAAAAATCAAACGAAGCAAGAAAACGAAAAGTCAAGATTCAGTTTTGACGAGAATTAATTTTATAAGCTGTTGTGGAACTTAAAAGAGGTCGAAAGCTAATAAAATTACCTTTCAATTGATATGCCAAATTTTTGTAATAAATTGCATAAAAAAGGCAAAAACTTGTCTTGAGCAACCCGCGATGAAGTGATTCCAGTTTAATGCTCGCGAGTGTAGTATTTTAGTTATTAATATTTTTGCAGTTCAACTTAGTTATTCTCGCATACAAGCCATAACACCTAAATCTAAGCCACAACAGACTATTTTAAGAGTGTAATTCATTATTATAAAGTAAAGTGTTCTAAACTAAACAAAAGACTCTTTAATTTCTAACTGACACATAGCTAACCCTTAGTTCTATGTAAAGGTTTGTGGATCCCTTCAAAGACCATACATTTGGTTTAATCTTTGTGTTGTAATGTATGTCTGTACTGCTGTTTTGTGTACTTATTAAAAAATAAATAAATAAAATAAAATCCGTACACAGAATAGAAAAATGATAGATAGATAGATAATACATTTATTCACTGTTAAAATATACACAAATACAGTTTGTATAGCTTGTCAAATTAGTAGGTAGCACTCCCATAGTCTGCGGGCGACGTGGGACGAAAGATGCGGGGTCTGCGAGGGCGGATCCTACTAGGGCGGAGCCCCGCCGCCTGCGCTATTCTTTCCCGCCCCCGCATCTTTCATCCCCGTCGCCCGCAGACCATGGATGTGCTACGTACGAATTTGACAAGCTTTAACATACATCACATTAAATAAGTAAGTTTATATAATGAGACAGTTAGTTTGAAAAAGATATGGGGGATGAAGTGAATGTAAGAACGAATTGATGAATATTCGTAAAGCGCGTTCCGGGACTCAACATAATCGATTATATAGTTTATGAGGGCACTCCGAGTTACCGTTAGCGGACAATGATGATGATTGCTCTAAATGGTTGTTATGATATTATAAATGACATCATTAACGCCGCCATGTTGTGCTATCGTCTCCCACCGTTGGCACAGTGACGTTGCAAAAGTGACAGTGACATCTGTCAGCTGTGCTACTCTCATCGTTAAAGCTTCTTCCGAGTTGATTCCAGGGTAAAAAAAAAAACAGCACTAGGATGTTTATTCATATTCATATTCTTTATTGCACAGAAATCTTAATAGTAAGGTAACAAAACATTTTATGAGCAAAGGCGAGCTTATCTCTAAAGAGAGATTTCTACCAGCAAACCTAGGTAGGACAGGAAAAATTGTGCAACAGGAGAGTCCTAGTGCGCAATAAAACTGTACACATCTAATTGTTTACAACTAAAACATAATAATTTAATAAATGATATATACTAAATAAAATACAAAAGCAAATTTTTTTATGTATATCAAACATATACTACTTATATATACATATATAAAAGTACCTATCACGAAAGAGAAAGGAAATGCTCTTTCAATCTTGTCTTAAAAGTGAAAATTGAGGGACTATCTCTAATAGCGCAGGGAAGTGCGTTCCAGTCGGATCGCCGTTAACCTAAACGAGTGTTTGTAAGCGGCAGTGTTATGCCGAGGAGTAGAGAGAAGAGACATCGTGTGGGATCTCCGGTTGCTATGCCTGGAGGAAATAAACTCGAAACGTTCTCGAAGATATGAGGGGTAGCGGGAATTTCGCAAAATGTTGAACAGATAGGAGAGAACGTGCATATCACGACGAAGGCGGATCGGAAGCCACCCCAACTCCTTGCGATACTGTGAGACATGGTCATACTTGCGCAGCCCGAAGACAAACCGAATCCCGAGGTTTTGAAGTCGTTCGAGTTTGTTCAGTTGTTCTTCGTTCGTACCGATCCAGCAAACATCTGCATAGTCGATTAAAGGTAGTAGGAGGGACTGGGCAGAGGTGATTTTAGACTGCTGTGGCAGGAAGTGCTGCAATCTTCGTAGGGAGTGAAATGACGCAAAGACTCGTCTGCTGACCTCACAAACATGGGGCGACCAGGACAACAATTTATCAAATACAACCCCAAGATTCTTGGCCTTCTCGCTGTATGAAATTATGTTACCATCATATTTTATATGTGTGCGACGTCGCTGTAAATTATGTTACCATCATAGTTTATATGTGTGCGACGTCGCTGTTTCTGGTTCCGACGACACAGGGTATCCTAGTGTGGGGCCAGAAGCAATGTATGTGCCTGTATGTAAATGTTTGTTTCATCACATTTCAAACAGAGCAACTAGTAGCTCTTGGTTGTTATATTGTATATTGTAATGAATATTTTTTCTGCATTCAAGAAAAAAAAAAACGGTCAAGTGCGATTCGGACTCGCGCACCAAGGGTTCCGTACACGCTGTCAGTACCCTTTTATATTTTATGATGACGTCTTTGTTTAAAAATGTCCCGGGAAAACAAAGCTCAAGACTATGTATATTCTTTAATTATTTCATTCATTTCATTTCAAGTTGTACAACATAAATAGAGACGCAGTAATTTATGAATTAATATTTAAAAGCTATTGTCTAATGAGAAGTCTTTGTACTTAATTAAAGCAGACTTAACCATGACCTTTCCCCCCAGAGCGTAGTATTTAGTGAGTTTATTATAGATGCGAGCGTGGTTACTGCAGTGACTTCCTGATTGTGCGTTTCATGATTCTAGGTCACCGGGAAGTAGGTTTTGATTCAATAGTCAATAGTCAATAGTCAAAGTACTTTATTACTGTAGATATTTACATATACTTAGCAAACGTCATTTTTTGCCTCTCTCTACATTGGACCACTGTGGGAGAAGAAGGGCGTAGAAACTCCCACAGATTTATTTTTAGAATTCTTTTAAAAATAGGTTGTGCTTAACTAATACAAATATGAAAAATTTAATTGTTATGATTAATAAGCAGGAATAAATAATTACAAAATTATTAACAGCAAGGTCTGTGTTGAGCCAGATTAACCCCATACAGTCCTGTCATTTAAGTAATCTTGAACATTGTAATATTCCTTTTTCGACAAAGTCGCTTTAACATGCTTTTTAAATTGCTCAAATGGCAATTTCAAAATCTCCAGAGGTATCTTATTGTAGTAGAGAATGCACTGACCCTTGAAAGAATTGCTAACCTTCGCGAGTCTAAAACGGGGCGCACATAGTCTGTGATTATTTCTTAGGTTAACATTACAGCTGTCGCTAAGTTTGGAAAATGTTGTAAGGTTCTTGCGTACATACATTATATTTTCGAAAATAAATTGACTAGCTACTGTTAGTATGTCAATTTCTTTAAAAAGCTCTCTTAAGGAGTCTGTTCGTTTTAAATTATAAATTGCTCGAATAGCTCTTTTCTGTAAAATAAAAATAGTTTGAATATCCGCTGCTTTCCCCCACAACAAGATACCATAGGACATCACACTATGAAAGTAACTAAAATATACTAGCCTAGATGTAGCCACATCCGTGCTTTGTCTGATGTTCCTAACAGCGTAAGCCGCAGAACTTAATTTACCAGCCAATTTATCTATGTGGGGTCCCCACTGCAATTTGCTATCAATGGTTATTCCAAGAAACTTCGTATCATTTACCAATTCTAACGTGCTGTTGTCTAACAACAAACTGGTCTCAACTTGCCTGACATTTGGAAGTGAGAATTTGATACACTTGGTTTTACCAGCGTTTAACAATAAATTATTAACTGTGAACCAATTCAAGGTTAAAGACAATACACCATTAACATCATCAAAATCTCCTTTTTGTCTTTCAATTTTGAAGACCATTGAAGTGTATCATCAGCAAACAACACTATGTCAGTTAATTTCTCCACCATGAAAGGCAGATCATTAATATATACCAGGAATAAGAAAGGGCCTAATATGGAACCTTGTGGAACGCCAATTTTAACACCCGATCCATCAGATTTTACGCCGTTAAATTCTGCCTTTTGAATTCTATTGCTTAGGTATGATCTTAGTAGATCCAACGCTTTATTTCTAACTCCGTAATGATTTAATTTAATTAATAGCTTATTATGATCAACACAATCAAACGCCTTCGACAGGTCGCAAAAAACTCCGATAGCATCCTGTGCGGCCTCCCATGCAGAATAAATATGAGATACAAGGGTAATACCTGCATCCGTAGTCGATTTACCCCTAGTGAAACCATATTGTTTAGCGTGGAGTTGTTTTGTACGGTTGAAGTGTGAGAGCATTTGATTGAGTATAATCTTTTCAAATATTTTACTTAGTGTTGGAAGAACAGATATTGGTCTGAAATTTGAAGGATCGCCCTTATCTCCCGATTTGAACAGCGGTATAAGTTTACTGTGTTTCATGAGGTCTGGAAACGCCCCATCGTCAACACATTTATTGAATATATAAGCTAAGTGTGGGGCTATAACTAGAATTACTGAACCAATGACTTTGACTGATATACCCCACAGGTCTTCCGTATTTTTTAAGTTAAGTAATTTAAACGTTTTGACAATGTCCTGGGGATATACATGATGAAATTTTAAATATACATTACTGACGCTAGTGTTATTTTTTAATAAAGTCTCTGCTTCAAATGGAGATGAATTTAGACGGTCCGTTGTGAGTACGGGTACATTAGTGAAGAATGTTTCAAAAGCTCGAGCAACATCAGCGTTGGATTTAACAACATCATCACCTATCTTTAGGCAGAAATCACTGTCCCTTGGTATAACTTTGCCAGTTTCGCGGTTTATTATTTGCCAAACTGTTTTCATTCTATTATTTGAATTTTGAATTTTTCTATTAATGTGTAAAGTTTTTGCAGTTCTACAAACCAACTTGAAAGTTTTGGAATATTTTTTAACATAGTCATGAAATTTTCGATCAAAGTTATAGGTTTTTTGATCATAAAGGTCATACAAGATAACTCTACTTTTACGAATTCCAAACGTTGCCCAGTCATTAAATTTAGATTTACCGTTGTAGTCACTGACTTTCTTTAATTTGAAAACTTTATTGAATTCTGTCTGAATAATGTTGAAGAAGTCTGAGTAGATTTTGTTTGGGTTCTGTTCATTAAAATCCGGTACTGGCAAATTTATATCTAAGTTTTTCGTATATGTCTCTAGTCTATGGGATGTAATAGGCCTATAAAATGATGGACCAGTCTTATCCTTAATAGTAATTGGGAATGAAACTGTTTGACCACTGTGATCGGAGGGTAAACAGTTAATTACACTTTTACTTGTGAATGCACAGTCACAAAAAACGTTATCTAAGCAAGTTTGGCTGGTAAGTGTAATTCTAGTCGGCTCTAGAAATACATGACATAAATTAAATGATTTGAACAGAGTTATTAATCGTCGCTTCAGTGTTGTATCTACAAGCAGATCTACATTAAGATCGCCACAAATAATAAACTTTTTTCTGTTATTACAAAGTTTAATGAGGGCTTCCTCCATAATTTTCTCAAATATTCCCTTGCGAACATCAAGCAATTTCAGCAAAATCATAGCAGCAGAGACATATGCGGTATCTTTTGATTGCGTTGACCTATAAGTTTATTTTTTTTACAACTTTAAGAGATCACAGACTTGAGTAATCGATATTAATTTCAACTTTTTATATATATGCGTTTCTGACAAAAAGTCTTAACAGACGGTGAGACAGACAGACAGACAGAAATTTACAGTTTTCGGATTTTTTCCTTTACTTGTGCTATAAGACCTGCCTTCATTCTAAATTTCATGACCCTAGGCCAACCGGAAGTACCCTATAGGTTTTGATTCCCTTGCGAGTTCCACGCGAGTTCATACAAATTCAGCAAAATCAGTAAAATTATGACACAATATCGTAGTATCTTTTGATTGCGTGGACCTAGAAGTTTAATTTTTTCACAGCTCCAAGGGACCATAGACCTGAGTAATCGATATTAATTTCAACATGATACATGCGTTCCTGAGAAAAGGGGTCGTGACAGACGGACAGACAGACAGACAGACGGACAACAAAGTGATCCTATAAGGGTTCCTTTTTCCTTTTAAGGTACGGAACCCTAAAAAAGAAAACAAAATGTGGTTATAATGTTTTTTTTTTTGTTTATCGTCTACATCTGGGTTCAAAACGTTACGGATGGATTTAAAGTTGAAGCTGTGAAGGACGCCATTTCCCACTCGGGATGCCATGATGGGCGTGGCGTGGCGTGGTGGGTGGGTAGTTTGATGGTAGTTTTAGTGTTGTTAGCTGCATTCCGAACGCGCTGCTAGAGAGCGCTGTTTGACACCACGACGTCAAAAAGCGGTGCCGCCATTTGCATGAATGCCGTCATGACGGTGTTGATGAGTCTCGAACATATTTTTTAAATAGCGGTGTCACGTAAAAAGACGGCCGTTGGTATCGAACATTCCACGTGTCGCAGGCCGTCGTTTTACGGCAACCATATTAGATCCGCTAAATGTCCGAGGAAAGCAGAGCTTAAATGTCACTACCGCTTTTGGAGGAAACCAGAGCTTAAGAGAAAAAACCGGCTAAGTGCGAGTCAGACTCGCGTACGAAGGGTTCCCTACCATCGAATGGTTGGGATGGTGTGGAGTGAATAGTTTGGATTTTACATAGCGAAATGTTATTTACAAATTGACTGGTGCGGCTACTTTCACACTCGCAGTCTTAGTAATAGGGTCCCGTTTTTACCCTTTGGGTATCCGTACCCAAGAAAAGAAAAACGTACAGACAGACAGACGGACAACGAACTGATCCTAAAAAAAAGGTTATTCTTTTATAAATGCCAAAAAAAATTCAGCAGGCTCGAAGGAAGATGATCCTCATCCCATCCCCGCCGCGCACGTCCCCGGCGCCCGACCTTCTGTCCGGCATCCTCAAGAGCCAGCAGATGCTCCACAGCCGGCGCTCCGTCGTGTCCGTCACCGTCGACGGCCGCGTCGACATCCGCCTGCAGCCGGCCAAGTCGGGCGCCCCCTCGACCGACCGAGAGAAGCTCGACCTGAGCAAAGCACGCGAGCCGGTGAGAGAGGCGCCGGCGCAGGGCCGAGGCGGTGGCAGCGGCGGCGGCGGCTGGGGCGGCGGTTACCGCGGCAACTACCACCGAGAGCAGGGCAGCACCTTCAACCGCAGCGACGCCTACGAGACGAGCTACCGCGGGAACTACGCGCGCCGTCCCTCAGCTGACGGGGCGCACAACAATCACCAGCAGACCAACAACTACCGCGAGCAGACCAACGATCACTTCGGGAACTTCCAGTGGAGGCCGAACCAGTACGCTGACGACGTCGACGAGAGAAGGAGGCAGGAGCAGCACAACAGGAATCAACAGGGCAACCAGCGCGAGCGACACAGCCTTGCGCCGGCGTGGCGGCCCTACGCGGCACCGCCCGGACCCGCCGCGCCGCCCGCACAGCCCGCGCGGCACTCTCTCGGCGCCGCCGCGCTGGACATGCGCACCGCGCGCGCGCTCTCTCCGCTGCCCGCGCTGTCCCCGCTGCCCGCGCTGTCCCCGCTATCCCCGCTGCCCCCGCTGCCCGCGCCGCCCGAGTTCAGCTTCCCGCGCGCCGGGGACAGGGAGGGGGAGGAGAGCGACGAGCTCGTCATCGACACCGACAAGTACGACCCCACCGAGCCCACGCAGGACGACGAGGGGCCGAGCCCGCCACCGCCACCGCCACCACTGCAGCCGGAGTCTCCGCCGCCACCGCCGCCGCCGCGCGCCGGGCTCGTCGAGGGGCTCAACGTGCCGGCCGGCGTGCTCGACGACGCCGTGCGGCACGTGCTGCGGCGCCGTGGCCTCGCCGCCGCCGCGTCTGACGAGGACGAGGACGACGACGACGACGGGGATGGCGACTGCCCGAACTTCTCCATCTACTCGGCGACCAGCGTGCACATCGCCAGCTCCGGCAGCCTGGCGCCGCCCGCGCCGGCGCCGCCGCCGGAGCCCTCCCTCGTGTCTCCGGCCACCCCGGAGGACGACGACGGAGACGCGGAGGCCGAGAGCGCGCCCGCGCCTGTGGCCCCTCCACCCCCCGCGCCCCGCGGACCCGACGACGACTATAAGGAGAAGCTTTCCAAGCGCTGCCCGATCACGCCCACCACGCGCAACCCTATCAAGATAAAGCTGAACACGCCCTCGCTGATCAAGCGCGTGAGCCTCTACGACGACGAGGAGGAGGACGAGGAGGCCAGTCGCGGCGCCGCATGGACCGGTGGGGACACGGCGCCGCCCGAGAGCAACGGCGGGGGCGAGCCCGAGCCGGGCGGGGGCGAACCCGAGCCGGGCGGGGGCGAACCCGAGCCGGGCGGGGGCGAACCCGAGCCGGGCGGGGACGCCACGCACATCACGGATGGGCAGGGGGACCTGCCGAAGGACAGTGCGAGCCGCAAGTCTCAGGCGGGGTCCCCGCTTGGGCACGGGTGCAGCCCGGCGCCGGACCTCGACAGGAGCGACGAGAGCGGCGCCGAGCCGGCGGACAGAGAGGACGATGTCGCTGCAGACAGAGAGGACGAGGCGGATGGCGGCGACGGAGACGGCACGCCTCCCGCCGCGCCCGGGGGGGACGCGGACGCGTCGGAGGACTCGCTGGAGCTGCCCTCGCTCGGCAAGGACAAGGACGATGCAGCCGAGAAGATGACCGAGTCCATCAGCGAGGCCGAGGACGAACGCAGCTACACGCCCTGCCTCGACGAGAACAAGTCCAAGGACACGTCGCTGGACGCGGAGCGCGCGGCGCCGCTGCAGGGGCTCGATACCGAGGCCATCTCCGAGGACGAAGGCAACGAGCTGTTCGATGAGGACGAGCCGCCGGCGCCGGCCGAGCGGCCCGACGACGACAACAAGAAGAAGAAGAAGAAAGACTCCAAGAAGGACAACAAAGACAAGAGACCCAAGAAACGGGACGTTGCCTTCAAGAAGCTCAGCAAGAGTGGCAAGGAAAGGAACTACCGCGACAAGGACAAGGAGAACAAGGAGGAGAAGAAGCGGGACAAGAGACGCTCGGAGAGCCTGCACTCCTCTCGTTCGCGCTCGCGCTCGCGTTCGCGGTCCCGATCGCGCCTGCGCAAGGAGAAGCGCAAGGACCTGGAGCGTTACGATGTGCGGAACATTGTCAGTGCTGGCGCCGGCAGCGCGGCCCCGGGGCGCCGGCGCGAGGGCAAGGACGCTTTCGGCCGCGACGTGTCGCCGCCGGCCAGTTCGCCCGAGCCGCGCCGCCGCCGCCGCAAGAGGTCCGGGTCGCGCCGCGGATCCCTGCCGCGCCGGCCCTCCGTCTCCCGGCGGGAGTCCCCGGTCCGCCGCGGGTCCCTGCCGCGCCGGGCCTCCGTCTCCCGGCGGGAGTCCCCGACCCGCCGCGGGTCCGTGCCGCGCCGCCGCTCCCTTTCCCGCCGCAGCCCCTTGCCGCGCCGGGCCTCGCTCGCGCGCCGCAGCCCCGCCTTGCCTCGGCGCGCCTCCGCGACCCGCCGCGTGATCGAGCGCAGTCCCTCGCCCGAGCGACGCAAGCGCCGGCGCTCGAGCCCGCCGCCACCCGCCAAGGCGAAGCCGCCCAAGAAGAAGAAGCGCGCGCGCTCCGGCGAGCGCCGCGATGACGACAAGGAGAAGAGGAAGCGCGCGCGCAAGAAGAGCCGCAGCCCGCGCCGCAAGTCGCCGCGGCGCAAGAAGAACAAGAAGCTGAGCGTGAGCCCCTCGCTGGACCTGTCGCCCGCCCTGTGCTCCGCGGCGGGTGGCGCTGCGCCGCCGCCGGGCTGGTCGCCGCGCTGGTCGCCTGCGTCCCCACGCACGCCGCCGGCGCCCGAGCCGCGCCGCCGCCGAGCCGCGCCGGCGCCCGCCAAGGAGGTGTTCACCTCCGGAGACAACATCCTCGTCAGCGTCAGCTTCGACGACCCGCCGGGCCCGGATGCGGACAAGCGCCGGCGCCGGCGCGACAAGCGGGAGCGCCGCGAGCGCCGGCGCCGGCGGCAGGCAAGGGAGCCCCCGCCCGGGGCCGGCGCCAAGCCGGTCGCGATCATCGACCTCGAGCGCTCGCCCTTCCGCGAGCTGACGCCCTCGCCCAGGAACGTGATCGTGCTGAGCGACAGTGACCACGCGGAGAAGGAGACGGCGCCGGCGCCTGCCGCAGCGGCCGCCGGGCCTGCCGCGCCGGCCGCCTCGCCTGCCGCCGCCGGAGCCACTGGCGCCGCGGGTCCCAAGACGCCGCCGGAGCCCGCCGCCTCGGCGCCGGCGCCCGCGCCCGCCGTCAAGTTCTCGCTGCCCGGCAAGCCGGCGCCGGCGCCGCGCGTCAACCCGCTCGCGGAGCCCGGCGCCGCGCCGTCCGCACCGGCCTCGCCCGCATCGCCGGCCAGCTCGGGCAACGCGTACGACCCCTTCGAGCCGACGCGCTCGCCCTCGCCGCCGGCAGCCGGCACAGCCCCCGGCGTCGGTGCTGGCGCCGGAGCCGCGTCCCCCGCCGGGCCGCCCTCGCCGGGCCTGGGCGCCGGCAGCATGACACTCGAGGCGGCGCAGAAGACGAACCTGTCGGCGGACGAGGTGCTGGACCAGCGGCCGCTCACGCCGGGCGAAAAGGTTCTCGCTCTGCTGGCGAGCACGCGTGGCCTGGACGTGGAGGCACCGCCGCAAGCCGCGGGAGACTCCTCGCCCGCCACCGCCGCGCCGCCCGCCCCGGCCGCCGCGCCGCCCGCCGCCGTCGTGCTTCCGGAGCCGCTCAGGCAGCCGCCCAAGCTGTTCCTCGCGAAGCCGTCGCCCATCAAGTCGACGCCCATCAAGCCGTTGCAATCGACGAAGATCTCGGCGCTGCCGCTGCCGCCGGTGCGGCCGGTGCAGGGCGCGCGCCGGGAGCCGCCCGAGGAGGCGCCCTCGCCCTACTCGCCCGGTGAGAGCGACTTCGGCGACCTGTTCGAGCCCCCGACGCGTGGTGGCGGCGGCGCACGGGACATCTTCGACGCGCTGCTGCCCGGCAGGAAGGGCAAGCGAGCCAGGCCCTACGGCAAGCAGGGGAAAAAGAAAGGTGAGACTTTCACATAGTATTGCAGAAAATTACATAGGGGAGTACCCATCGAGTTTCCATCAGTCGTACACAAAATTACATAGGGGAGTACCCATCGAGTTTCCATCAGTCGTACACAAAATTACATAGGGGAATACCCATCGAGTTTCCATCAGTCGTACACAAAATTACATAGGGGAGTACCCATCGAGATTCCATCAGTCGTACAAAAAATTACATAGGGGAATACCCATCGAGTTTCCATCAGTCGTACACAAAATTACATAGGGGAGTACCCATCGAGTTTCCATCAGTCGTACACAAAATTACATAGGGGAGTACCCATCGAGTTTCCATCAGTCGTACACAAAATTACATAGGGGAATACCCATCGAGTTTCCATCAGTCGTACACAAAATTACATAGGGGAGTACCCATCGAGATTCCATCAGTCGTACAAAAAATTACATAGGGGAATACCCATCGAGTTTCCATCAGTCGTACACAAAATTACATAGGGGAGTACCCATCGAGTTTCCATCAGTCGTACACAAAATTACATAGGGGAATACCCATCGAGTTTCCATCAGTCGTACACAAAATTACATAGGGGAATACCCATCGAGATTCCATCAGTTGTACACAAAATTTCATAGGGGAATACCCTTCAAGTTTCCATCAGTCGTAGAAAATTACGTATAGATTTGATGGAAACTCAATGGGTACCCCCCATTGAGTTTCCATCAAATCTTTACCAGATGGAGCTCACATACACCCGAGGCTACACTAGATTATTACTTACATACACCCGAGGCTACACTAGATTATTACTTACATACACCCGAGGCTACACTAGATTATTACTTACATACACCCGAGGCTACACTAGATTATTACTTACATACACCCGAGGCTACACTAGATTACTACTTACATACACCCGAGGCTACACTAGATTATTACTTACATACACCCGAGGCTTCACTAGATTATTACTTACATACACCCGAGGCTACACTAGATTATTACTTACATACACCCGAGGCTACACTAGATTATTAATTGCTATCGATATGCTGTCATATTCCCTTATTCACTAACGTCACCTTGACAGAATCTGTCTGCGTCGATTTGAAGTGAATTGAGCGTGTGTGTGTGCGTCTCAACAAGTCACAAGCACACACACATGTTAAAGTCAAAGTCAAATTTCTTTATTACTATAATATATATTTAGATATACTTAGCAAACGTCATTTTTTTTGCCTCTTTACATTGGACCATTGTGGGAGAGGAAGGGCGTAAAAATTCCCACATATAGATTTAATTTTTTGTTAGTAAACGAACATCAATTTAACAGAAACTGCGTCGGTTTTGAGGCGGAGTGAAGTCTGTGAATAAGGAGAGTTGTTAGTTGTATTACAAGTTTCAAGTCCCATGAGCGTGCGTGTGTGTCGGTCGCAGGCAACAAGACCGCGGTGGGCGTGAGGATGGACGAGGACAAGCTGCGCGTGCTGGAAGAGCTGCCCAGCTCGGCCGTGGAGATGCAGGTGAAGAGCAAGGTGCGTACCCTCGGCCGCCACCGCGCCGCCGCCGCAGCGCCCTTCTCCGTCAACGGCGTAAGTTACTCGCCGCCCCGGAACCCCGGAACCGAACCTTGTGACAAACTTGCGACGGATTCGAGACGCATATTGAACAAGTGTTGAATATTTTGATGCCATAATTTCGAAGGTATTAGGCCTGATTTTGAACCTTGCCTGCAGCTTTAATTAATCTAATATATCGATGTGTTTCGATTTTAATACCGTGGGTGAGTCTAAGTTTTAATCAGTTATGACTCATAAATGAAACATTAGTGACGTAACTCGTGACGCTTACGTGACAATTATGCGGGAATCGAAATTCAGTGATTTACGCGAGACACTACGAACGATTTGCGAAAAAAATGTTCTAAGGTTATATTTTTCTAACATCTTTTCAAAGATCTCTCCACCAGCATCTATACAACGTTTCATGCGTCTAAACCAATTTTGAAGCATTTTCCAGTCTGCTGCCTCTACTGCGGATATATCGCCTTGAGAGTTTCTTCCGGCGATAAAAACCGTATCCTCTTTAGCGTATTTTTATTTTTTGGGAGCACGAAAAAGTCACACGGTGCCATATCAGGACTGTAAGGCGGTTGACCCAGAAGTTTAAGCAGCTTAATGTCTAGGAAGTCCCTCGTCTTGATCGGGTAGTGAGCGGGCGCATTGTCTTGGTGGAGCAAAGGGCCTCGAAGCCCCATCTCCGGTCGCTTATTGTTCTAGCTACCATTTGGTAGTGTACCGCTCCGCATAAATGCTACTTTGATCGCTTAAGGGAATGGACATTATATACCCCATTAAAGAGAAAAAACTAGCGATAAAAACAGCTCTTCTGGATCGCTTTACTAAAGTAAAGCAGGGTTTGGTTTGTTTTAAAACAGCCATACCGGTGACTGGCACTTTGTTTTTGGATCGTATTGGTAAATCCAAGATTCGTCACCTGCTGTCGTAAATTCGAATTTATAAATCATATCGCGGCACCATTCCACATCCGCCTTCTCAGCGTCGCATTATCGCATCGGTGAGATTGTGAGGTACCCAGCACAAAACAATCCTCCTCACGCAAAGGTGGTTGCGTAAAATTTCATAGACGTTTCGCGATCCGATCTGCTGAATCTCCTCGTATGTGATTCGCCTGTTATATTTAATCAAATGTTTCACTGCTAGTACATTTTCTTCCGTAACCGCAGTCAAAAGACGACCGCTGCTTAATTCATCCCTCAGAGTTGCTTCCTCGCACTTTAATTCATTGTACCAGCGGTACACGGTTGCTTTACATGGGGACTTATCCTTATAGACTTAACCTTGTTAGAGAATTCCTCAGCGCAGCGGTCGTGCTGCGGGCCCATTAGACAGCGCAGCGGTCGTGCTGCGGGCCCATTAGACAGCGCAGCGGTCGTGCTGCGGGCCCATTAGACAGCGCAGCGGTCGTGCTGCGGGCCCATTAGACAGCTAGAAATATACTCAACTGCCGAAATATTGTTTAATACACTTCGACCTGTAGCGGGGCCGAATCTCGGCCAACAAAATCTCGCAATTTCTTCTCAACAATTTCACATATTTTTTCTGTCTGTCACAAGTGACGTTTCAACTAGTTCATAGTCAAAAACCGGCCAAGTGCGTGTAATAAATTTAGGATACAAGCCAAAAAATAATAAATTAGGAAGGCACTCACTTCACATACACCTGATACACCTAGCCAAAATATCACTATCATTCTTTACCAGCAAAAAATTATGTTCATAGTGTTTGTATGAATGACAAAGTTATATTTGCGGTTTTTAATAAATATTTTATATCTTAAAAACTGCTAATTTAATTTTGGTCCAACCAATTTTCGTTGAAAGTGTTTATTGAGATATACAACTTTTTTTTTTGATTTTTCAGTCTTACTAGAGGGGCCACTAATTTTTCCCACTTTGGAAGGGTCTGTCTCTTTAACGATTTACTATGAGGAAAAATGATTTCAGAAACGTCAACATAATTTTTAAAGACCTATCTATAGAATATACACCCCACACATATAGAGTTGATGATAACATTATTTTTTGGTTCAGTTCCATGTATGGGGAGCCCCCTTAATTTTTTTCAATTTTTGTCTAAAAATCGTAAAGCGGTTCACAGAATACATCTTACATACCAAGTTTCAACGGTGTAGTCCTGATAGTTTCGGAATAAAGTTGCTGTGACGTACGGACAGACAGACATGACCAAACTATAAGGGTTCCTTGTACGTACCCCCCTTTTTAGGGTTCTGTAGAGAAACACTACAGAACCCTAAAAAGGGGGGTTTGTTCCGATTTATACTAACCGTGACATAAACCGCAACTAGGCAGCGTTCGGTTCTAAACATAGCTAGTAGAAGTCGATTAAATGATTCATCCGGTTTCACGTTAGATTTGAAGTCGTGAAATTCTGCTCATCATGCTGACAAGTGACTATTGGCGAACTAATTATTTACTTACTTACTATTGGCGTTCATCTCATGATAATATATTTACCACATTCGGAGTTATAAAAATCTACGCGTTTCGTCTGAAGGCCCAACTTCAGCAATTAATAACTTTTGATGGGTAACTTTTACAAATTAAAGCTTCAATTAACAAATTTTTGGGATCATTTACTAATCCATCGTAGAATTAAAGTTTCAATTTACATTTTTTTGGGATCATTTACTTACCCGTCAAACTAACAATATTAGTGTGGTACCTCAGAGGGAATATAAATACAATTTATTAAAGGGAAATTTAAAATTGGATAGTTCCAATTTTTTACTTTTAAATAACCAAGTTTCCAAAATAAACTATAACGGGACAGTGTCTTCAAATAAAAACTTTTACTCGCAAAACTGGTGTGAGTACTTTGAAAGAAAAATCGACCTGTCAATCAATGCGTCAATATTCTAAGATGCGTCACGAATTCGTCACTAAACAATGCAATACTTAGCATGTCGCCAGCAGCTTGGACGAACCTACTGGGTATAATTATTATCATACACTCAAAGCAAATAGGGCATACTTAACGTAGACTTATTTGACAAGTGTCATTATTTTTGACTAAGAAGAAGCTTGAAGTGCCAAGCTCCTAACTGTTCAAGGCTTATAACTTGGTTAAAAATGATGGCTTGGCAATTTCATATAACTCCATACCCTTGTTCGGAAATCAGTGAGAGGCCAGAACTAACTAAAATGAGATGTTTTGTTTAACAAAAAAAAAAAGTTTCACATAAAAATTACGTACTTGCAGACTTGCTCAGGACACACGTTGGTAGTAGATTTCCAACGGTCCTCACTAGGTCAAACCTGTATCGTGAGGACCTACTTCTTTGACTTATGAATTTACGACCTATGTTTTAGTTTAGGCAACATGTGTGTAAAGTATTTACTTTGATATTTGAACTAGTGTTTGTTGTGTTGGTGCAGTTCCTGCGCAAGCTGAACCGACAGGAGCGCGTGGTGGAGGAGGTGAAGCTGGTGCTGAAGCCGCATTACAATAAGAAGCGGGTCACCAAAGACGAGTACAAGGACATCCTGCGCCGCGCCGTGCCCAAGGTTTGTACAACTACAACAAGAAGCGCGTCACCATGGAAGAGTACACGGACATCCTGCGCCGCGCCGTGCCCAAGGTTTGTACAACTACAACAAGAAGCGCGTCACCATGGAAGAGTACACGGACATCCTGCGCCGCGCCGTGCCCAAGGTTTGTACAACTACAACAAGAAGCGCGTCACCATGGAAGAGTACACGGACATCCTGCGCCGCGCCGTGCCCAAGGTTTGTACAACTACAACAAGAAGCGCGTCACCATGGAAGAGTACACGGACATCCTGCGCCGCGCCGTGCCCAAGGTTTGTACAACTACAACAAGAAGCGCGTCACCATGGAAGAGTACACGGACATCCTGCGCCGCGCCGTGCCCAAGGTTTGTACAACTACAACAAGAAGCGCGTCACCATGGAAGAGTACACGGACATCCTGCGCCGCGCCGTGCCCAAGGTTTGTACAACTACAACAAGAAGCGCGTCACCATGGAAGAGTACACGGACATCCTGCGCCGCGCCGTGCCCAAGGTTTGTACAACTACAACAAGAAGCGCGTCACCATGGAAGAGTACACGGACATCCTGCGCCGCGCCGTGCCCAAGGTCTATACAACTACAACAAGAAGCGCGTCACCATGGAAGAGTACACGGACATCCTGCGCCGCGCCGTGTCCAAGGTTTGTACAACTACAACAAAAAGCGCGTCACCATGGAAGAGTACACGGACATCCTGAGCCGCGCCGTGCCCAAGGTTTGTACAACCACAACAAGAAGCCAGTCACCATGGAAGATTACACGGACATCCTGCGCCGCGCCGTGCCCAAGGTCTGTACAATTACAACAAGAAGCGCGTCACCATGGAAGAGTACACGGACATACTGCGCCGCGCCGTGCCCAAGGTTTGTACAACTACAACAAGAAGCGCGTCACCATGGAAGAGTACACGGACATCCTGCGCCGCGCCGTGCCCAAGGTTTGTACAATTACAACAAGAAGCGCGTCACCATGGAAGAGTACACGGACATCCTGCGCCGCGCCGTGCCCAAGGTTTGTACAACTACAACAAGAAGCGCGTCACCATGGAAGAGTACACGAACATCCTGCGCCGCGCCGTGCCCAAGGTTTGTACAGCTACAACAAGAAGCGCGTCACCAAGGAAGAGTACACGGACATCCTGCGCCGCGCCGTGCCCAAGGTTTGTACAACTACAACAAGAAGCGCGTCACCATGGAAGAGTACACGGACATCCTGCGCCGCGCCGTGCCCAAGGTTTGTACAACTACAACAAGTAGCGCGTCACCATGGAAGAGTACACGGACATCCTGCGCCGCGCCGTGCCCAAGGTTTGTACAACTACAACAAGAAGCGCGTCACCATGGAAGAGTACACGGACATCCTGCGCCGCGCCGTGCCCAAGGTTTGTACAACTACAACAAGAAGCGCGTCATCATGGAAGAGTACACGGACATCCTGCGCCGCGCCGTGCCCAAGGTTTGTACAACTGCAACAAGAAGCGCGTCATCATGGAAGAGTACACGGACATCCTGCGCCGCGCCGTGCCCAAGGTTTGTACAACTACAACAAGAAGCGCGTCACCATGGAAGAGTACACGGACATCAATTGTCTTGTGTAAGCCTGACAACAGGAACGTCACAATACATCCAAGACTTCTGTCTGTCTCCCGCCGGGATCTGTGGAGCAGACCGTTGACCTCTCGGTCTCTCATAGCTCATCATAAACATGTTGTTGGTAAGAGTAATGAGAGACGAGAGAGGGTGAGAATATTGACGATTAACTAATGAATGATTGTTGTTCGTGTCTAGATCTGTCACAACAAGACTGGCGAGATCAACCCGACGAAGATACAGTCGCTCGTGGAGGCGTACGTGAAGAAGATTCGCAAGAAGCACAAGCTCGGCCTCTAGTGACCGCCGCGCGGGGCCGTGTGGGGCCAAGGCGCCACCGGCCCCACAGTGTCGCTGCGAAGCGTCGGCGACCCGCTCACCCTGCTCGACGACCCGCGAGACCCGCCAGACCTGCGCCCGGACGAGACCCTCGCCTCGCCCGTGTACATAAGCACGTGACACAGAGAACTATCAGAGTAGATTATTGTATTTATAATTTATGTTTTATGTAATTGTAAAACTGACTATGTATTTTAATTAAGCGTTTATTTAAATAAATTAATGTAGTTGAAGCACGGCGATCTTTGTGTGGTGTAGGAGCTAGATGATGATGTAGATAAAATAATAAACTTTAAATATAGCTTACTATTATTGCTGTTTTTGTTTGAGGATCCTTTTTACTAAGAAAAACGCGCTTCGCAGTATTGATAATTTATTTTAAAATCAGCATAAACTTATGTCATGGTTTACATCTTCAGATACCTAATCACAACGAGCTAAACTAAACTGTTTTCTGAAACATACATATCTAGAAACTTCAAAGTCATCGTGTACTAATAAGCCTTTAATAATAGTTAAATAAAACTGTTTTCTGAAACATACATATCTAGAAACTTCAAAGTCATCGTGTACTAATAAGCCTTTAATAATAATAGTTAAATAAAACATTTTGGCAAAACAATGTATGCTGGACGAGGATGCAAATATTGAGACATGAACATTTTGGTACTTGGAATATAGCATTTATATGATTGGAAGTAACAGCAAGCTTTGGTTGGAGAACAGAATACAAATCTCTGCAGACGTATTGCTAATAACAGCCTCAAGCACGCAACTAATCCTATACCTACTAAACCGTCTATCTATGATTCATTGAAAGCGATCACTTTGCAAATAATGTTTTGAAGGATTCGCCAACTTTACGAGACGAGCTGACATTTGAAGTGATTGCGATAGTGACTGGTTGATGTAAGATTTGAATTATCTAAATCGCTCGTTTGAAAAAATAGCAATACCCACTACACGCCAAAGTGAATTAGGCACAGATGATGACGTAATAGCGTCCGGTCACTGTCGTACTGACGCGTCGAGGGCGGGAGCGAGCGAGGGAGGGAGGGGACATCGTGCGTGCCTAGTTTACTTTGGACTAGTGTAAAGGTATCGGTGTAGGAAGCAGGAATAATTACGCGTCGAAAAGTATGCTAATCGAACTGTCAGTGACTCCAATAGATAATGACATAAGGTTCATTTTATCTGATCTCTAACACTTTTACACTCTGGTAATTATTCCTGCTCGAGCCACGGAATAATAATATAAGCTTGGTTGGTTGGTTGGTTGGTTGGTTGGTTGGCTGGCTGGTTAGACTGCCAGCGCGAACCCGAGCCGCTTGTTCTTCATGTCGAACTCTGTGTAGTACTTGCCGATGAACACGTCGCCCAGGATCCACAGCGGCCCGTTGGGCGCCGGGACGTCCAGCCCCATGAAGCCCGACAGGCAGATGGTCTTGCCGAACTGCGACACCTGGCGGAGTATCTCATTACAAATATGCATAACAGAAGAGCACAGAGGAGATTTAATTACTTCTTCCTTATTTTATAAAGTATCCTTTTCACTAGAATATAGGTAATGGGGACAACGGGACACTTTTTAATTATTTTATTAATGTCCCCTTGTCCCCTTTGATGTGAACAGAGCCAATGGGGACAACGGGACTAAAATTTAATATTTTATTAGAGTTTCGTTGTCCCCGTTGATTTTTGTTGTCCCCATGGGGACAATGGGACTACAGGAGGAGACTCGTCGAGTACACGCACGCAGGCAGACAGACAGACAGGGAGACTTTATCGGTAAGGGTGTCTGGTGCATTGCACATTCCTGTCTCTTGACATTTATCGTTCCAAGCCTTAAATGTTGGCCCGCTGAGTTAAATTATCAAGTAGTTTCTCTCTCTCCCCCCTCTGTAAAGCCTATTCACATCTCATTTATTAACAGAGCATGGTCTACTTACAGGGCTTACCTCCGATTTATCAATTGAGAATTTCTCTAATCACATAGTTTCTTAAGTATCGTACGGTCTCTGCAGATTTCACAAAAAGGAAAGTGACAGAACGATACTTAAGTATTCACTTACTGAATTTCTCAATACAGAAACCGGCGCTTAGACTTAACAGGGACTCAGTTGAGCAGTTCGTCAATTTTGGTTTGGTATCTTAGAAGTCGGTTACAATCGAAAGATCTTGGTCCACATACAGGTTTTTGACATAACAAAGAAATGGTTTAATTAAGTACATAGTGCTAAAGTTTAGTGCTAATGGTTTAATTAAGTACATAGTGAAATAATAATAAAATATAGTTCAATAATAATTTGTGAAAAAATAATAAATATCAACCAACACATTCATTTAATACTCACTAAAACAAATCATTCATACATTACAATTTTCATCTTCTCTATTACACCAACACTCACAAACTCACATCATGAAGTTAAAATTTAAATTTAAATTCTAATAATAATTTTACGTTAAATTCTCAATTCCAATTAATCTCAATAACTATGTCTTAAAAATGTATATTGTAATTTATCAAATATCTACGCAACAGATAACATTGTTAAACTGTGCCACCTATTCGGAAGTAACTACTCGTCCGATGTCACAGGGCTTGCCCTTTTTTAGGGAGTAGTGAACTTTGTAATTGGATATATTTTTCCTAAATAAAGTTATGTTTATGTTATACCGATTTTCAAGAATTAAAAGAATTACCCATAGAAGAAATTATTGGTATGGCCATTTTCTTAGCCATTTTGTTATATTTGTTTAATCACCCGTGAAAAATGGACTCTCCCGATCTTATCGGAAAATATTTTTAATTGCAGGTATTGAGTTTTGTGCTTAGTTATTTGTCATTTTATGATTAATAATTGCTCATTCAAATTATCATAAATAACATTAAGTTTTTTATCATATTTGATTTTATTTCTGTAAATAAGTTACTCAATTTCTATCCACTTCCGGTTTCAATGAGCAAAGAGTTTCGTTAACCTGAGTACATCGTTTAATACTTACATACTTCATTCACTACTACTACATACTACCTAGTATTTAATCTTTTCTTATTAAAAATTAAATAGTTGTATGTATGTACTCGAACAAAAGACTGTCGTTTTATGTTTTTCCGTGTACAGTGGTATGGAATCCTTCATGTGCGGGTCCGATGTCTTACTCGCACTTGACCGGTGTTGGAGCCACTACCTGGCCCTTACCGGGAAGCAGTCCCGTCTGACAGAACACAAGAGTCAGACTTTCTTTCACACAGAAAGAAGCGTCCTCGTGGTGCTTTAACCCGTTTACGCCCTCCGTCCCCATATGAGGACGTCCCCATATGAGGACGCCTCAACTGTACCTTCAATTGAAAAATATTAATAGCTATTCTTGTTTCTAAGGTGAATACGTTAAGATAAATGGTGCATCTTTGGTAATAACACAGTAATACCTATCTGAACAACATTATGGTCGTGGTGGTGGTGAACAAGGGTGGTGAAGCAGCTTCTTGAAAAACTGGAAACTACTCCTAGCGATCACGTCGTATACTTTGACAATTTTTTTACGAGTTAGGCTTTGCTGCGAGATCTACGCCAATCTGGATATCGGGCGACTGGTACTGTTCGCGAAGGAAGAACTCAGAAGCGTCCATTGGTGCCTGTAAAAGAAATGAAGAAGAAAAACCTACCAGAATTTGACCACAGATTTGATGCAGTCAATCAAATTGTGTTTGTTCGATGGCTTGACAATAGTGTGTGTACAATGGGCACAAATTTTGATACTGTTTTACCATTAGGAAAAGTGAAGATATGGAGTGCCACGGAAAGGCAGAAAGTCGATGTCAATATCCCCCACGTATTCCAAAGATATTATCAGGGAATGGGAGGGATGGACCAAGCAGATCAGTCCATCTCCTGCCATCACTGCCGTCAGAGGCAAGAAGTAGTGGTGGGTTTTATTCACTTATTTGCTGGATCTAGCAGCTGCTAATGCATGGCGTGTCCACCTTCTGACCAATGACACAAAGCTAGATCAGCTTCGCTTTCGACGCTATATTGTTCGTCATTATTTGAAACAAACAAACGCGCCAAGTGTAGGTCCATCAGCTTCTTTGACGCGATGTTTGCAGTACGACGGCAATGGACACTATGTTCGAAAACTTGGACATCATCTGAGATGTGCAGTATGCCATAAAAAAGCACGTTGGCAGTGTAAGAAATGCTTAAAAACATTGTGCATCGAAAAGGAGTGTTTCGAATTTTTCCTTCCAAATGAGCCCAGTGGCCCCATTTGAGGACGGCATTTTTTTTTTCAAGAAGGCAGCATAAAAGTTTTTTTTTTATGTTTTTCTTATAAATAGGTTAGTATCCATCCAATTCTACTTCTGAGTTTTATTTGGGCGCAAATGGGTTAAGGCTTAACGAAAATACCATAATTCTAAATATTTACATATACATAGTCAGGTCATAAGTTCTGTCACATGTGCAATATGAAATAATTTAGACATGTTTATTATTTATGTAAACATTTATATAGCAAAATGAACTTAATAAAACATAGATTCTTATGGTAATAAAGTTTATTCAAAATGACCCCCGCGATTTTGAATACAGGCCTTTATTCTGCGCGGCCAGTCGTCTATCGCAGCACGAACGAGGTCCATGTCAATATCGGCGGCTGCCTTAATCAAGGATGCCTTGAGTGACTCCAAATCAGGATGAGGCTTTGAACAGGCCTTTTCTTCCAAGTGTTGCCATATCTTGTAATCTAACGGACTCAAATCTGGACTGGAGGAGGGCCAGTCTTCGTGCCGGATGAAGTCGATTTCACGCGCCGCCAGCCAGTCTTGTGTGCTTTTCGCTCTATGAGCTGGCGCAGAATCTTGTTGGAATACCCAGTGCCTGTTATTAAACATGGTATGAGAAACAGGTTCCACAAGGTTCTTGAGGACTGTATTTTGATACACAACTGCATTCGTTTTTACGCCTTTCTTACAAAAATGTACCTCAGTTAAGCCCCAATAAGAGACTTCCAACCAAACCATGAGCGAGGATGGAAAATGACCGCGTTGGACACGCGGAATACGGTTGCTCGCTTCTTCACTGCTGTGTGCGTACACCTTATCATTTTGTTTGTTGTAGCTCTCTTCCACGGTGAAATTTGTTTCATCCGAAAAAATAATTTCCCGATGCTTTTTTCCCGCGTACCGCTTCAACAAAGCGCGGCATCTCTTCAGTCTCAGGTCCATTAAACGAGCGTCCAAACGGTGTCCTGTTTTTCTTCGATATGCCCTAAGCCCTAAGTCTTCATTTAACACCCTTTTCACCGTGGTCCTGCTTAACCCCATCTGAAGGGCCAACAGTTTCTGCTTACATATGGGATTTCTTTGAATTCGCGCCTTCACAGCTTTTATCACTGCTGGAGTCCTAACAGAGCGAGGGCGACCACTTCTTGACCTGTCATCTACACTAGAGTCTTCATTGTATCGTTTTATCGTACGATAAACGAATCTTTTGGTTATATTCAAATTTTTGAGTAAGTCGAAAATCTGAATTGGCGCGTAACCGCAACGATGCAACGCAATAACTGCGACACGCTCTTCTTTAAGGGTCTCCATATTTAAAAATGAGGAAAATTCTCAAAATTACACATTTTTATTTTCATGAAAAATTCGAAATTCGAATTCAATAAACTTTTTTGTGGCCAGCGTTCTAAATTCAAAAGTTTTTATTGTGTGACAGAACTTATGACCTGACTGTGTATACATACATACATATGCTCACGCCTATTTCCCGGAAGAGGGATAGTCAGAGACCAAATACCTCCACCTGTTACGATCCTGGCATACGTCTCTCTCTTCCTCAACATTCATAAGTCTCTTCTCTTCTTCATAATAAATATTTACAAATATAATATAGAAAATAGGTCGAAACATTCAAAATTGGCCGGAAACAACTGATTGTAGTGCTAAAAAGACTAATAATGCGCCAAGCGACGCCGCATCTATGAGCGTATAGAAATGTACACCCCAATGTCATGGACGACTCATGATGTAGAAATTGATTTTAATTTTAAATTTATGAGTAGAGGTATTTATTATCTCTCTACTCGTATAGAGTCAATCGTTGCATTGTATTCAAGATGTTAATATATGGAACATTAAGATTAATCATATAAACTAAAGGAACGTATTGTTTTAAGGTATTTGTTTGACATACTTGCAACCTAGTACGATAACCTAGGAATGCACACGTGTAAGTATTCACTAGCTGCTCACAAGTCGGTGACATGCCTATATGAATACCGAAGGTTATTTATTACTAGACGTAGTATGTAACTAAGTTATGGAATAGTAATTTCGTTTGCTATTGGAATTCTCGTGTTAAGTTTCGGTTGATAACCTAGGTACTTACTTCAGAACATTAAATAGTTCGCCTGTATACAGTACGACTACTTTTACTTTACCGCTCCACACTTCTCGGTTTTAGTCGCTGAAAATGATCAAGATGACCTGGAAACTTGAAATCTGGCACAGAGGTGTATCATTTGATAGTAGTTTATGTGACTGATACATAATGAAGGGAATTAAAACACGAATGTGGGTTTTCATAATAATATCACGCGACAGTGCGGGCAATAAAATCAATGGCGCACTGCACTCCTTGATGAGTAGCCAAACGGTGTCCCAAAAGGCACGTTTGGCGATTCATAATGGAGTGTTGAGTCCGACATTGATGTATGGGAGCGAATGTTGGGTATGGCAGAAGAAGCAAGTAACCGAATAAACGCTGTAGAAATGAGGACTTTGAGGAGTATGTGTGGAGTAACATTGAAAGATAGATTGAAGAATGAAGTTATAAGGGAACGCTGTGGATTGAATGAAGATATAGTGACAAGGATAGAGAAAGGCCAGCTTAGATGGTTTTGTCATGTTGAAAGGATGAATGAAAGGAGATTGACGAAACAGATCTACCCCTCTTCCGGGAAATAGGCGTGAGCATATGTATGTATGAGAGTTTTAATGCCTAATTATGTACAGTTACATACACTAGTTTATCTACACACATATCAAAAGCTCTCTCTGATGTGTTCAGGAACCGCATGTTCGACCGGCATTGTGGCATTGTCATTGCTCTGCACTTGTTTAGCTTGTTCAGTAGTACCAACTTCACAGACAAACAAGGGGCGGCACGCAGGGTTTATGATACGTGTGTAAATAAAGTATATTAAGTTACAAATCTGAAAACACCCAATTCATTTACAATAAAAAAAAAAACAAAAAGCCGAGAAGTGTCGAGTGGTAAAGTTAAAATAATCGTACCCCCAGTGTCTCCAATGAGTGTCTGTTTCTGATTTCTGGCACCGCAAACGTTTTACCTATCGATAATTCAAGCTCAAATGGTGCAAATGTTTATCAGCCACATCGTAAAATATGAGATGCTAGGAAGTACACAAGTAGCTTTTACATTGACTGCTCCTACTGCAGATTTCATAAGTTCTCCCCTCGTACAGGCGGTTTGATACGGAACAGGCATGAGGCAGCAAGGCAAGGTGCACTCACCCGCAGTATGTAGTCGCCGCCGCTCAGCGAGAAGTCAGTGCCGCCGATGTTGAAGACGATCTCCGGCAGATGCGGGATGAGAGAGCAGTCCACAGCGTACTGTCCGTAGGCGAGCGGCGTGGCACCGATCGCGGCGTTGATGGCCGTCACGTCGGCGCTGGGGCCCGCGATGAGCGAGGTGCCCGTGTCGGCGATCGCCTCGCAGCCCTGTGATGATATAATAATATCAATCTCTGACTGACTGACTGACTGACTAACTAACTGACTGACTGTACCTGGAATACCATCAAGAACTGCGCAAGACTGCCTCTCTGGGACATGTCCTCATTAGTGTTGACCGACTATCAGCGGCTTGATGTACATTAGTGTTCTTTGCTGAAAATACTTCACTGGTCTTCATAATTGAAAGAACAAAAGAAGGATTTGATGAAGTTAATGATGTAACCTTGTCTTTAACCTTGAATTGGTTCACAGTTAATAATTTATTGTAAACGCTGATACAATCAATTGTATCAAATTCTCACTTCCAAATGTCAAGCAAGTTGAGACCAGTGTAGTGTTAGACAGCAACACGTTAGAATAAGTAAATGATACGTTTTTTTTTTTAAATAAACATTGATAGCGAATTGCAGTGGGGACCCCTCATAGATAAATGAACTGGTGGATCACAACGACGCGTGGTGTATTGACGCGGGAGGTGAAGTGAGGGACAGAGCTATGCGCTTCATAAAGCTCTGTCCCTCACGTTTCGCGACAAACCCCCCGGGCGACATATGTTTTAGGTTTTGATTTTTGTTAACAATGGCGTGAGGCTTAAAATCGCGATGCCCCAAAAGGCATAGTATATATTTTAGTTACTTTCATAGTGTCATGTCCTATGGTCAAGTTAAAAACTTAAAAAAACCGACTTCAAGTTCAAGCCCTATTTGTTCCTCCCCGGTCGAGATGCGAATGAAGTCTATGTACATGGAAAGTCCTCGCCACAACTTTTCCTGCACTGAAGCGGAACGAAGCTATAGAACAAACTCGAGCGAGAACTTCAGAGCCTCGGGATTCGGTTTGTTATCGGGCTGCGCAAGTTTGGCCACGTCTCGGAGTAGGTATCGCAGGGAGTTGAAATGGCTCCCGATTCGCCTTTACAGCGATTACTTTATATTTTATATAATCCTCGTTACCCTGGCTGCTTACGATATCAATTCGAATTTCTTTCTTCGGTTAGGCCACGGAGATGGCACACTCGGTCGCTACTTATAACCCGGCAACATAACACTGCCGCCTACGACAACATGGGTTCAGACCTCGAGCCATCAGAGACAGTCCGTCACTCAACATTGTTAAAACAAAACTATCTTTCTCTTCCATGTTAAATAAAAGTAGATGTATTTATGTATAAGCTATCTATATCTATATTTATAGTATTTATGTACACAAAAAGCTCCGTGGTCAGAATGTGTTTGATGCGTGCTTATCACAGGAGATGCAGGTTCGAACTCTGACCATGTACCAATGAGATAATTGATTTATCTAAGTACATTATCAGACGTTCAGTGTTTCGGATGACACGTTAAGCTGTAGGTCCCCACTACTGTCGCTACGTGGTAGTGGTCGTAAAACCCCTCCATCAACCCGCACTGAGCCAGCGTGGTGGAGTATGGCTTAATCTTTCTCGTATCTGAGTAAAGGCTGGGCCCTCGGTGGGGACATTTATATATTTAATATATGTACATATTGGTAAGTAGTTTATAATTGTGCACATAATTCTTCTGTCTAGAGAGCTCACCTTTGTACATTTATTTATTAACTTTAACCTAGAGCCGAGGCGATCCCATATAGTTTCACGGAACCGAATCGGCTGCTATAGTAAATATTTGAACAAGCAGAGTCAACGAATGCACCTTTAGTTATTGGCTCAACTCCTTCCGCATGCAGTAGACAGATACACAGATGTTATTCATGTTAAATTCCCAAAAGAGCCAAAAAGGGAGACCACAAACTGTGCAGCTCAACACCATACACAACACAGGGTCTGGCTAGACGCTCGCGGGCGACGCGACAGGAGATGATGGTAGTACTCACTCCCTTGCAGAAGCTCTTGCCGTGCACGCTGATGCCGCTCGCGCGGAACTGCCAGTAGGCGGCCTTGCTGAGCGGCACGTACGTGAAGTTGCCGCGGTAGTGCGCCGGGTCCGACCCGCCCAGGATCATCTCACCGCCCTGCGCGGCGGACGGGTCTCTGGCGACGAAGCATGAAGCGATCTTATTGGCTAGCGATGTGAACGAGGAAGGGATAACATTCTAGAGGTACTGTAAGATCTACAGTTATAACGATGGGTGAGTGTGGAGTGCTAGCAAAGTTGAAAAGATGGCAAACAACCGCCAACGATGAATATACGCTTATTGCACTGAAAATAATGAATGTTCTAACTAACAAGAAAATAATATTAAGCTTATGTACGCTAAATAAATCTAAAATGAGCTACTTTGTACAATTGACTGTACGTATATGCTGCCGAGAACAAGATGAACACAGATGTAAACTTTTTAAATTTCAAAACATAACAAGTTATAAATAAAAGGAATATAAGGTGAATGTGTTGAATAATGTAAACTTAAATAACAATATTTTTAGGAAAGTCAACCTTCACGGAATGGTCTTCTTGTGACTTCGTACCTCTATTGTCCTCTTCCTGTTGAGTGACCGCGGCTGCGGCACCGCGGCACCGGTAGCTCCAGTACATCCAAGAGTCTGCTGCATTCGTCTCCTCCGTACGAGTATGTTTATGATTCCCACGATGAGACCAATCAGTAGCGGCAAGCCAAGCATAAGCTATACGATATGATGTACTGATGAACGTCGTGTACGGTGTGCGTCTGCGTCGGTTGCGCAATCTGAGCTCCCAGTGTATTCCATTGATAGACTGATCGTCTGATTCTGAGTGTACAGCCTCGACCTGGGCTAACGATTCCGGTGCCGGACAGGGTTCGTATTACTGTGTCAGCTGGGCATACAATGTGCACTGTGCATTCTGAGTAACAGGGGCGTACAGGCAGTCATTCTGTCTGCTCTGTTGTAGCTTGTTCCATTTGTCGTTGCATGTTGATTGTAGCGATGTATAGACTGATTTCTTTTCCAACACCATGTTTACCAACTCCAGGTCACAAATGGTTTGTCTGTCTTGCTCTCAGGTCTCGTAGATTGGCTTGTAGACTGGACACAGACTCCTCTCTCATGAAGCGTGAATGCACATTTGTAATTCGCTTTGGGATAGGAACATGACTAAATCCTCTCTGAGGTTAAAAGCAAGTATGGGTAGGCGGCGGTTGTTATGCGCACTGTACTGAGCGTTGTCTTGTGTGGTAGACTGATGATTTTTTCTAGCTTGTAATAGTAGTTTATGTGACTGATACATAACGGAGGGCATTAAAAGTCGAGTGTGGGTTTATGAAACGAGCCGAAGGCGAGATTCATAATAATATCACTCAGTTTTAATGCCTAATTAATTATGTACAGTTTACACACACTAGTTTATCTATACACATATCATAAGCTCTCTTTGATGTGTTCAGGAATGCCGGTCGAATATGCGGTCGACCGGCATTGTGGCATTGATCATTGCTCTGCAGTTGTTTAGCTTGTCCAGTAGTACCAACTTCACAGACAAAATAGAGGCGGGCGTCGGCCTACGAAATTTGAATGTCATAATTTGCCGAAAATTTATACATTATGGTCATCATTTTCTATATTTCTATTTCTATATTATACCTAAATTACTTATAAGTTGTTAAATATTTATTCTATATAAGTACTTATACTGCACTCTGCTCCAATAACAATCTTATAAACTTAGACAGGACTCTATTGCAAATTGTTTTAGTTTTTGTTCAGCTGTGAGAAGAGCAATGCTCTGCCGTCATACAGTCTTGACTAGTACGGAGGGCACTGCACTACTCACCACTACAACAGCTCACATAATGTTGTATTATACAAATACCTTGTTTTTTATGAGTTATTGTTGGTGTTAGAGTATGTTAAGTTATTTGAAAATAAAGTTATTATTATTATAAAGCTATTATTATTATCATCATCATCATCATATTCAGCCCGCATCGACCCACTGCTGGGCACAGGCCTCTTCTCTAAAGCGCCAATCTCCCCGGTCCTGCGCTAATAGCTCCCAGTGGGATCCCGACGACTTCATGATATGGTCGGACCATCGGCCTGGTGGTCTACCCACTGGCCTTGTCGCTCCCCGTGGCCACCAGTCTGTGACTGCTTTGGTCCACCGTCCGTCTTCCCGTCTAGCCAAGTGTCCCGCCCATCTCCATTTCAATCTCGTCATCCGTATGCCTACATCTGCGACCTTGGTTTTCCGTCGAATTTCGAAGGAAAACTAAGAGCACACGGTCAACGAGAGAGATACCCAACATGGAACGCTCCATCGCTCTTTGTGCTACTTTTATAATATGCACATTATGCTGTGTGAGCGTCCATATTTCGGCTCCATAGGTGAGGATGGGCAAGACACATTGGTTATACACCTTGGTCTTCAGGCATTGTGGGAGTGAGGATTTGAAGATATCACTTAGTTTCCCGAAAGCAGCCCACCCTAATCCGACGCGTCTTTCAATCTCGTTCACCTGTGCATCTCGGTCAAAGGATAAACGATGTCCAAGATAGTCGTAATCGCTGATCACCTGTACGGTGTCATTGCCAACAATTTGCCAATTATGGTCATAATGTATCAATATTAAGATAAGAAATGAGTTTATACCAAGTAGTATAACATTATGCTGGACGTAACGTGCGGTTTTTGGGCGCAGTAAGGAGGGTTTATGATACGTGTGTAGATAAAAAAATATACAAAAGGCTAAGAAAATGGCCATACGAATAATTTCTTGTTCGGGCACTTCTTTTAATTCTTAAAAACCGGTATGTTTCATTATTTGTTATTATAGCGGCAAAAGAAATATACACCCTCTGTGAATCTTTCAGCTCTACCTATTTCGTTTGATCCGGTAGAGCCCGGTGACAGACGGACAGACGGACAGCGGAGGCTTAGTAATAGGGTCCCGTTTGGCACCCTTCGGGTACGGAACCCTAAAAAGGCATATTCTAAAATAATAATCTAAGTTCCATTCAGTTCAGTTAAAGTACCCGAATGAAATCGAAAAGACGTCCCCAATCCATAACATTCGATGCATTCTAGTTACGACATCATTTCGTGCGTTTTGTACAAAATTTACAATACACCTGGCCTTGTTCACTCCAGGTCCCATAGGGCTTCGTACTAAGAGCTATTATAGCTATTATGTATTCAAACATGAGATGGCGTACACTTGGGATAAAGTAGATGACTTGTCAAACAAAAATTTTTAGTGATATTCTAGAATTAATTAATAATAAGAAGATTTTGGGAGGGACATCTTTGGAACCAAGAGTAACCAGAGCCCAAACACTGGACATTGGGTGAAATAGCGGACCTCCCATCCATTAGCAAGAGCTAGCTAGTATTATAGAGGCTAATATGTGTTGAGCTCACCTGTTGAGGTAGAAGGAGAAGACGGGCTGGTGCAAGAGCCCCTGCGCGACCAACTTGTCGAAGACTGGCGGTACGTCCTCGGATATGTATATTAGTTATATCAGGCCTCCGTCACTGAATGTACCGCCCGCTCGAGCTCTCGGGCAGCCCGGCTATGGCCCGGCTGCCCAAGTCAGTATGGTTGTCGCAAGCCAAGCGCACGCACGTTTTGAACTGTGTTCGTATCGTACGAGTATCTGCGATGCCTTCTTTTTGTGCTGTAGATGGGTGCACATCCAATAACAGAAGGCACAAACACCTCACCTTTTTCCATTTAGCTTTCAACGAAGAAAGGTAAGTGATACTATTACTATTTTTTGTCGTTTCAAAATCATTTTTAATAGGTATAGGTAGGAGGTACTTAGCTTGCCTTTCAGACACAGATTTACATATTTTTGTTACATTTATTGTTGTTACATTTGTTGATCCTAACCTCAAAACTGATGGACTTTCATACAAACTTTCGCCCCCTTTTTCACCCACTTAGGGGTGAATTTCAAAAATCGTTCCTTAGTAGATGCCTACACTGTTGAACCCGTGCCTAGGCAAGGTATCTATTTGCAAAAATTCAAGTCTGTAGGACCAGCGGTTTAGGCTGTGCATTGATATATCAGTCAGTCAGGACTTTGAATTTTATATATACGGAGAACAATTTTAAACTAGCACCTATAGACAGAACATATTCACAGTTCTCAATAACATAGACACAAAAAGTTATGTTAATTTATTTTTATCGAAGAGGCAGCCCTGCGATTAGTGTGAGATCGCGCGGTGCGAGGCGATCACAACTGTACGCTTGAGCATTTAGGCACATTTTAGCATGCAGCGGTTGCTGACGCTACGGAGTAGGCTATTATAGCAGTAGGTATTGGAAATTTCCTACTGAGCGAAGTATCTGTTACGTAGTAACTATTTAGTAATCTGTGGTTATATCGAGCTCACCTGTTGAGGTAGAAGGAGAAGACGGGCTCATGCACCAGGCCCTGCGCGACCATGTTGTCGAAGACTGGCAGCACGCCGTCCACAGAGATGGTGGAGAAGGCCATGCCGAGGATGCCGTCGAACTTGGCCGCCACGAACGCCAGGCCGGGCTCCGCGAGCGCCTCCGCGAACGTCTGCTTGCGCACGGTGATGCCGCCCAGCTGCCGCACAACCGCACAACCGCACAACCGCACAACACAACATGCGTCAATCTAACTGTGTAATTATAACGAACTATTCTTTTGAAATGACAAGTAGCTCGATTCTGTATCTCTTGGCATATCCGATTCCTTTCAAATTTAAATTACAGTACAGATGTAGTGAATAATCCTGTCCTTTCGTATTTTCTCGGAAATGTTCGTTTTTGTCTTACTACATTTGACATTTGACATTGATAAATAAAGTATGCGATTTATTTGATACCTACACGTAATTTAATAATACAGTAATTCATAGACACATCGGCACCATTCGGGTGTTATCGTTGTTCCGAGTTTTGCCGATAGGAAAGGATTATTCACTACATCTGTAGCTTTAAATGACAGCTTGTGGGAAATAATCGCGTTCTGTGGAGGAAGCGGGAATAATTACGCGTTCGAAAAGTATGGCAATCGATGTGTCAGTGACTCTTATGTACAATGCCATAAGGTTCATTTTATCTGAACTCGAACACTTTTTCATTCCTGCTTGAGCCACAGACTGGTCAGCTCAGCGTCAGCTTGATGTTGGCGAACAGCTTTCGAAACATCAATTTAAAAGCTGTCGGGATTGATTGTTACAGAAACAGAATAGTGCTATTGGCTTTGAATTCTCAGGCAAAAGTAATTTTACAGATTTTACTGAAAGATTATAGAGCTACTACTGGCTCTGAATTCTCAGGCAAATGTAATTTTACAGATTTTACTGAAAGAGAATATACCTACTGGCTCTGAATTCTCAGGCAAATGTAATTTTACAGAAAGAGAATAGAGCTACTGGCTCTGAATTCCCAGACAAATGTAATTTTGCAGATTTTACAGAAAGAGAATAGAGCTACTCGATCTGAACTCTCAGGCAAATGTTATTTTCCCAAATTCCGCGGTAATGACTACCGCGGGCTTTCTTGCCCGTAGTTCACCGATTTGGACTGGGATGGACCACGGCTTTTTTATGCCTTTATGGTGTTTGATCCACCCAGTGTTATGTTATGTCAAACGTAAGTGTGTTGTGGCTATTACTATTCTAGGCTAGGCTAGGCTAGTATTATTCGTCCAAAACCATTGGGCGTAATATTTCATGTAGGTACATTAAATATATACGAGAATAGTGAATCGTGAGTCAGAGTCAGAGTCAGAGTCATTTTTTTTATTGAATATAAATAAATAAATAATCTTATTCAACGTCCGAATTATACTTACATAACTAATAACTTACAACTACAAGTATTTTTTTTTTTTATAAAAAAAGACTACACCGTTTCGGAAGGTGGGCCTCGGGGTTAAGAAGAAACGGCAAGAAACTCCCCCATACCTTTTTTTTTTAAAGTGACTTTACAACAGTTACTGGTTTCGGTCTAAGGAAATTCGCCGGCGAGTGATAGACTTGATCCATCGCCCCTCGTCGAATTTCTGTGTGCTGAGATGGTATGGACCATGCAGTTCTGTCATCTAAGTATTCCTTAATACTATAATAGGACTTTCTTATCAGCTCATTTTTAACATAGTTTTTGAACCTCTTTTCAGGAAGGATCAATGATTCCTGTGGTATTTTATTGTAGAAGCGAATACAGTGCCCCATGAAAACTCCAAATAATTACTTTAACTTCTATCTATATATATATTAGAATCTTGCAAATTTGTAAGAAAACATGGTAACTTATACTCCCCTCTAGAAAATAAAAGGAATAATCGAGACCAAAATAAATTAAAGAAGTAAGAAAGGATTCCATTAATTTTAATGCATTATCTTTGATACCATAGTGTTGGAGTTTGAGCAAGAGTTTGATGGTCCACACAGTCAAAGGCCTTGGAAAGATCACAGAAAATACCAACCGCATCCTGTGATCCTTCCCACGCACTATAAATGTGTTCTACTAGCGCTACTCCGGCGTCTGTTGTTGATCTGCCTTTAGTAAATCCGAACTGTTTTTTGTGGAGTAGCCCAGATGCATTGAAGTGAGAGAGTAGTTGACTCAATATGACATTTTCAAACATCTTGCTCAACACTGGCAATACAGATACAGGTCTGAAGTTGGCAGGGTCTTGTTTACTACCGGATTTGAAAAGTGGTATTAATCTGCTCATTTTCATGAGGTCAGGAAAAACTCCGTTTGCTATACAACTATTGAATGTGATTGCCATGTATCACATTGATTACTGATTTAACCACGTTAATCGACATGCCCCATAAATCTTCAGTCTTTTTCATGCTTAAGAAGTTTAAATGTTTTAACTATAGTTATAGAGCCTATTGGCTTGAAGTTAAAGACATCCTTGTTTTGGGGCACATTTTCAACCAAGTAATCTAAAGACTTTTCAGAAGAGGATGGTAGATCTTCTGTTGTTATTATTGGTATGGTACTGAAGAACTTTTCAAATGCGTTAGCAACGTCCTCGTTTGATGAGAGTAATTGGTCGTTTACTTTTAAATTAAAACTAGATTCACTAGACCTAACCTTGCCTGTCTCTTTTTTAATAATGTTCCATGTAGTTTTAATTTTGTCGCCAGAAGCTTTGATTTTATTGTTAAGATGTAGGCACTTGGCTTTGTGGCAGTCTTTCCTGAAATTTTTAGAATAATTTTTGACAAAGACGTTAAACTCAGGACTGTGATCATAGGATTTTTGCTCATACAATTCATATAGTCTGGACCTGCTCTGTCTTAAATCCTCTGTTGCCCATTCAGAGAATTTTGATTTGTTGTCCGTTCTCACTTTTGTCAGATTGAAAACCTTTTCAAATTCCGCAGATACAGATTTGAAGAAGCTGGAATATAATGTGTTCGGATCTTCACAGTACGGTGTTAACGGTAGACTTGACACTAGTCCACTACGAAATTTTTCCATTTTCTTCAAAGTTACTGGTCTACACAATACTTTAACGGGCTTTATAGCATTACTTTCTTCAAATACTACAATCTGACCAGTGTGGTCTGAACTTAATGCCTTAACCATTTTTTTATCGTGAATACTACCTTCACAGAATACGTTATCTAGACAAGTAGCGGAGGTAGCCGTTATTCGTGTAGGCTCCAGAAAGACATTGCACATATTGTAAGACTTAAATACTGCTAGGATCCTAGTGCGAATAGAGCGGTTTGCGGTGTCTAGTAAATCTACGTTAAAGTAGCCGCAAACTATGATGCGTTTGGACTTGTTTCTGGATGCAAGTTGAAGAACTTGTTCCATCACTGATTCAAAGACTTCAAAATCTCCTTCGCCCCGCCTGTACACACTAACAATAGTATATTTTTCCATCTCAACACACGAGACTTCAGCATTCATTTCACCAGAAAGACTAACAATATCCTTTCGTTCTTTACACTTAAAACCATCTTTTACTAAAATTAAGGAACCACCTCTAGTTTTAGTCTTTCTATTGAAACAGCTGATCACTTTATAATTTGGTAAGCTGAACTGCATTGCACACTCTTGCAGCCAGTGTTCTGTCATACAAAGTATATCTATTCTTTCGCTTTCTAAAAACATTTCTAATTCTAGTTGCTTGCCAGAAAAGCCTTGCATATTTTGGTGCATTACCTTTAAGCCGTGCTTCTCTGTTGTCGGGCAGAGTAGTTGAGCAAGCTAAAGAGAGTTGAGAGAGCGCGTGTACTCACGGTGACTTCATCGGTGGAGAGGAAGCCGGACAGGCTGCCGGAGCCGTACTGGATCGCGAACTCGGTGCCGTTGGCGCGGTACGAGCGCGACTTGCTACTGTCGTATTTATTGTGCAGCACTGCCAATAGAACACACACATAGTTACTGAAAGGCAAATACTTATACAACTTCTGGCCTCTAGCGTTTACCTACAAGCCAGTGTGTCGTCAAAAACAGGAACATCATTATTGCTTCATAAGGAGGCGCACAGGAGTCTCACTGTTGAGTATTGCTGACTGACCTTTGGCCTCTTCTTGCCCAAAAACACAGGTGCTAAGAGTAAATATCTTAGTTTGACTAGTATTATAACATCTGTGGTCTGACTGAGATATGAGTTATGTGCAGCGAAAATTACTGTAAAAGAAACAGGAGGTAGATTGTTGAATGTTTTAGAGGATGTAATCTTTCGTACGTTGAACTGTGAGACAGATTTTCATTGAAGTAGTATAAGTCTGTTAGCTAGCTGGCATAGTGTTGGACTCACAGCAGGCAATATTGGTGTAGTGGCACTTCTTGGAAGGCACCCACAGGTTTGAGGAGCCGGTGTCGAACACCACCTTGAACGACTGCGGCGGCGTGCCGATGGAGATCGGACCGAAGTATTGAGCCTGCGGATGTTCAGATAAGTACACATTGTTACATTTCTTACATATTCATTATGTTTAGAATGTTGTGCAAGTCATAGTGTCTTTCGGATGAACTATGGTGCGAATGAACTATGGTGCCTTTGATTAGTTTTGCGGCGCACTTCCACTTCACGTAATCAAGCCTACTTCCTACCAGTTAAACCTAGTCAGTAGTAGGAATATGGATGTCGCAGTTGGTTGGTTAAATCAGACACTTAACTTACTCTCTAGACCGTTAATTAAATACCGACGTTTAACCAAGTCACTATTTTCATTTAAATAAAGCATTGTCGAAAACGTTTAACAATCTGTCTTACCGAAAGCCGGCGTGTTGGAAAACAAGATGGCGTCACGAAAATAGCTGACTTGCACATGAGGGGTAAAGGGAGTGAGCGAAGCGAAGCCCCCTTTATCCTTCGTGTTAGGTTGAAATGTAAGAATAACAAAAAATACTTAAAACTTAAGTACATCTAAAAAAATATTTTTATTGTATATTTCTTGTTGGCTAGGAACGTTTAGACAACTTGTTAAACGTTTCGTTCATTCACTTGTCTGACGGAATTTTAGTGACTTGGTTAATCGTCGGTATTTAATTAACGGTCTAGAGAGTTAATTAAGTGTCTGATTTAACCAACTAACTGCGATATAGACATAATCTCCATTTAGGAGAACATTATCATAGATAGCGAGTGTTGAACACTATTGGCTACATGTGGGTGCGAATTTGGAAAAACGAATCTGTCAAAACTGGCGAAATATACTGGCAAAATACGAAAGGCTTTTACGGGCCCATTTTAGGCAGGTGCTTGAATATGGGAGATCTCATCACTGTCAGGTAGAACAGGTCCCGATATAGGGTGAGGGTGCGTGGCCGACCACCTTCTCCCGATGTTGGGCGTAAAACGGGAGGTGTGGATCACACATTTGTGAGACAGGGCGCTCAGTTTCCGCACGGGGCGGGGCGGCTGGCTAGGGATTTTCCCTCCTCTCCTCCATCCTCTAATACACTTACTACATAAATAACAATTTTTTATGAAACTATTTAGCAGATTGGTAATTGGTACTTAATTGATTTACGTAAGTTTCGACTTGCTTGCCTAAATAAGGATCGAACCTTACATCGATCTTTACTACAGATGTAGCATAGATATGCACATTTTTCATTCCTAGCTATTCATGCAAAAATCCTTTTTGACCCCCGTCCGACGAAGGAAAAAAGGGGTGTTATAAGTTTAACGGCTTAGTCACTCTGTGTGTCTGTCTGTTACTCCGCACGTGTTAGACACAGAGGGTTTTTTTATTTATTTTTTCCAAAGTAGATTTCTTGGTTCGGGTTTTTATGGTACTATTGAGCTGATCTGATGATGGAGTTCGAAGGTGGGAGCTGGAACCGTAAGATGCTTACTAGTAAACCCTCTCTCATTAGGTTAGGTAGAACAATACCTTTGAAAACATGGTACTATCGAGCTGGTCTGATGATGGAGTTCGAAGCCAGAAGGTGAGAGGTGGAAACCTGGGATGCGTACTAATAAACCCATCGACTTTGGGCTCATTAGGATCGTTGTGACAAGACATTTGAGAATATGGTACTATCGAGCTGATCTGATGATGGAGTGCGAAGCCCGAAGGTAGGAGCTAGAACCCTGGGTTGCATACTAGTTATGTGCCATGCATGTGTTATCGGTCAATATGCTGTCAAAGTTGAAAATAGCCGTTCCGTGGAACGCATCGAAAATGGTAATATGGTATTTATGCGGGGGTTTTTTTAATGCTAAAGTTATTTATATATTGAACTGATGACTTCATTTATAAAAAAAATTGAAATGAACTGTTGTTAAAAAAACGATAAGAAAACTACCAAAAATTTCAAAGTTACCATATAATAAAGTATTGTACCGGTTTAATAAATGTTCATTTGGTATTTTATGGTAGTTTTACATCTCTTTTGTGGCAGACCAGTCCTGTGGAGAGTACGGGACCCATCCTTCCAACAGTTCGTTCGGCTGAGAACGCAAAATACCGGTTCATAATGGTTTTTAACCAGGAAGGTTTTTTCATAAACACTCGCTCGGAGCAGAACCTATTCGCGAACGTTATTGCCGCTGGGATTTACCTGCTTAATTCCAAGCGACCTGCGCGTGCTACGTCGCTTCGCCTATTCCATCTCGCTTGTTTTTTTTGTACGCGGACACATTTATGGACACACACACACTAGGACTGTCCTTTTTCATAAACACTCCTGTCTTGCCTAGGTTTGCTGGAAGAAATCTCTTTTTAGAGATAAGCTCGCCTTTGCCTATAAAATTTATTTCTGTTTTCTGTGCAATAAAGAATATGAATATGAATTTATATCTTTAAGAAATCAGTCGTGCGTGCACGTGTCGACTTTGTTTGTTTCTATTTTTTTTTATTAATTATTATTTTTCCATTAGTTACTTTAAATTAAAGTAAAAAGAACGCAAATTGCGTATTTTGTTACTTTTGTCATACCATGGGAGAATACAAAATTCCACTAATTAACGGTTAATGGACCTAAATATCTTCAAATTTATTTTCAAGTGTTTTAAGTACCTAATAAATAAAATGAGAGGAAATGCGTTTAAAAGCTGACTTCGAAAAATAAGGTCTCCCTTAAAAATAATAATAATAAAAAATATTTTCAGAAAAGAGTTCCATTATTGTATGTAACAAAATCAGGATGTTTGGGTTCTTTAGTGTGATTTAATATTTACGTAATTGAAAAAATTTAACGATTTTTTCATTAGTGTATAATTCAAATTTTCTTACGTTGTTTTCAAATAGCAACTGTGGCTGGTTTACAAATACAAATTTATATTATGGTATATATGTATATGTCACCGGAAGATAACAAGATCCGCAAATTTATAAATTTCCTAGGAAATTTATAAACTTTCGTAGGATTCTAAACGAGAGATAAATTGTATTATTTTACGCCCATATTTTCGCAAATGTATCAATTTGCGATGTCTCGTGGTAAATTTATAAACATACGGATATCCATTCGTAAGATTCTAAACGGTTCGACCATTCACAGAAGAACTTTTAATTTTACGCTTTTTTTAAAAACGGCATATAACACACTGCTCTCTGATTGGTCGATGTTGAAAGTGGCAATGCTTGTGTCCATAGAGTTAGGTACAATCAGACTTGCCAAACTATAAATTTATCAGTTTCGATTACCTATCTAAGAGCATTTTTACTTTAAAACTAGGTAGGTACCTTTAATACAGAGTTACTTTTTTACATAATATGCTAATGACCCCTACTTCACTCTACCAAAATAAAACGACACAAAAATTTTGTTCTACGATATTATAAAGGTTTAATAAAAAATAAAAATAAAACAATCATAAAACATAAAAACCGGCCATCTACCAAAAAAAATAAACATTATAAAATTAAATTTCAAAAAATTCGTGAGCCTAAGGAGAACTGCCAAACTGATGCTTAGGTAAGTAAGAGCTTTATAGAAAATATGCTTAAAAAACATGTAACAAATTAAACATAATAAAAAATCAGGATATAAAACTTAAAAGTGTAAGTACTCGTACCTACCTATTAAATTCCCGATTATCTACTTATTGCAACATGTCAAGGATTTATGGCACCTTGAATTACACAAAATATTAGCTTTTTTACAATTGCACTTTTTAGATAAACATTGTCCCTTAGAATATTTTTTGCAGTTGCATTGCTTCATTCCTTGTCCACCAAATGGAGAAGACATCGCAGATATTTTTCTTAATGGTAACTTGGCCTGTTAATATAAAAATACATGTAAAGCACATAAAAAAATACATGTTTATAGATACATAATAGTAAAAATAGTAATCGAACCTCTGGAATATCATCAGTCAAAATTTCTCCTGGGTTTGAAAGGACAGCGTTTCGAGGCAACCAGTCATTAATGACTCCAAAAGAAGTGCCAACTTTGTATAGTTCATTCCTTTTCTCTATGACTTTGCCGACCACATTCTTGCTATCTAAAGGCCCTCTATCTACTTTTGGAACTTCGACTAACACAGTAGCACCAACATCAATATTTTGGAATTTCTTAGATGAAAGTGCTGTCATTTTTTCTGCTGCTCTTTTTAAATTCAAGTGCGAGTCCTTCCTTTCTCTCAGGATGTTTATTTCGTTTGTGCACAAATTACATATCAACTGCGAACCATATCCTTCGTCATTGTTTTCTGTTGACTCTTCACAGATTACGTGTGTGATACGTGTACATTTAATACACGTATGGGCCCCAGATGACTCCTTGTTACATATGTGACAAAACAATGTATCTGGTTCGTCAACTTTTTTAGGATTCTCGATTTCGTGTGCAATCGTGTCAAAGTCGTGCCAAATAAGGTTTGTATATGCGACCGTATTTTCACTGCCAACTACGAGTACTTTAACTCGCTCAGTCTCAGTCATGCTTTCTGTCATAATAATTGACTCTGTGGCAATATCAAGAGTTTTACAAAGATTTTCTTGATCGGAAGTTATATTTTCATCGTTATTTATGGTCTTATGTTCATTGTCATTTGTAGTTTCGAAGAACGTCTCCAAGTCCTCTTCCATTTCAAACTGAGAAATTATATTCTTAGACAAATGCGTAGAAGTTAGACCGCATCTTGGATCATCTCCAAACAGGGCTTTAAACGGTGTCCTTGCAATCGTAGAATGGTATGATGATTTTTTCTGGAATTGAGCGAAGTAACAACCTATTGACCAATTAGTGGAATTATTATCCACCATCCAAGCCCGAATCATATTCTTCACGTCTTGGTTTGAGCCTTCTACACTTCCCTGGCTTTGGGGATATCTGGGTCTTCCATTCACAATTTTGCACGCTGGCCATAAGCTTACAATTTCTTTCAAAACTGATGCCGTGAACTCCCGTCCATTGTCGCTTTGGAGGATATTGGGACAACCAACTTCTAAAAATATCTTCAAAATCTCTATTGCTACTTCTTTTGCTTCTTTACTCTTCAGTGGTCGTAAAAAAAAAATTTGGTCAAATGATCTTGGTACTGAAGCATCCATTTGTACTCCCCATCTGGAGATGATTGAAAATCCACAAGATCTACCTGTCCTCTTCTATTAAAGTCATCTGAAATTAGTGGTTTCACGACTATCCCAGTTTTAGGGAAACTTTTCTTGGAAAGACAAGTTTTGCACAATTGGAGAAAAATATATATGGCAAATACTGGAACCATGTACTTGTCTTTCAAGGCGTGAATAATTTTGTCACGCCGTCCGTGAGCTGTAGCAACATGTGTATCGAAAATTCGTTGATAGTATTGACTACTTGGAACTATTTGTACCACTGGATCTTGCTGAGATTTTCTTTTCACTATCAAGACTTTTTCGTCACTAAAAGTCATAATATCATACTTTTTGGCGTGATAGTATTCTTTGTCTGCAGGCCGACGTCCCAAAACTTTAGCTTTATTAAAATCTTCTATCATTTTAATGACATTTTTAATTTTTTCCTCTGTCCATTCCGACTTCTTACTATTTTGGTCATGGCAACTATAAAACTTTCGTAGCTCTGTGGTAAATTTCACTTCGTCAACAAATTTGCTAGCATTTACCACACTATCTTCACCATTTTGGCTGTCCGCAGCTTCGAGGTTGCTCATTATGGGTTTAGTAGGTAACCTTAGCAAAATAAAACTATTTACACAGTTACAACACAGAAAACTTCACAAAAATACACGAGCAACCGGTTTGTTTACGTTCCGTGGCGAACAATGGCGGTTGAGAGGAAGGAGAAGGAACACGTGACTTATTCAACCAATCAGATCGCACGTGGCGTTTGGTTATTGCTTACTTATTATTTTACGCTTGAGTTCGGTAACTTTATCAATTTGCGAAAATGTGGGCGTAAAATAATACAATTCATCTCTCGTTTAGAATCCTACGAAAGTTTATAAATTTCCTAGGAAATTTATAAATTTGCGGATCTTGTTATCTTACGGTGACATATATACTTATGGTCTTGATTTATTGTGGTTCTTTCTATGATTTTTTTTTTTCGCTTCTGAATGATTATCATGAAATAACATGAAATAATTACATGAAATTCAGAAGAATTGTCACCAATTAAGAAGAAGATTATAAACAATTAATTGGTCTTACAATTTAACGAAATAACTGATAGATCTGATCTGAGTCCAAAAGTTTCTGCTTTGAGAGTATCAGTGACCGTCAGTCAGTTGGAGTGCGTCATATACATTCCAACAGGCTGTCACTGAGGCTCCCAAAGACCACCAAGAACTCTTGGAAACTTGTTTGTTTGTTGAGCTGCAAGAGCTGTGCCTGCACCAAATGTTGCAACACAATTAAGAAATTCAGATTTATTGCAACCCTTGATTGACTGCCCTACGAGATGGGACTGTACTGCAAATATGTTAGAACGAATTGTCTTACTGATTTTCTTTGTCAGGCTGAATCAAACAAAGGCTGAATCAATCAAAGTTAACATATCTGAGTCTAGTTGGAGCAGCATAGAAGAAAGCAACAGAGTACTTTCTAAACGCCTGCAAGACGAACAACTAATATTGCACGGTTTTTATACACTCGGCGTCAAAAAAATCGCACCTTTCCTAAAATTCATGTAAAGCGATTATAACTCCTAAGATCCTTCCTTTACCCTATCATTATTAGTATCATTTAAAAGCTCAATTAATAAGCTTTCAAAAAAAAATCATTTGTTTAGGGAAAATCAAAAACCAGAAATCGCCAGCACTTTGATTAAAAAGAGGCGATGTACGCGTTTGGAGGCTCACTAATTGAACCACCCTGGACGCGTATAAAATGGGGGGTAATAATCAATTATGGGTCATTTGCTATCCAGACGTCACAGAGGTCACACCTGAAGAGCTCCGACAAGAAAAAACCCAGTGAAAATGGATACCACGGCAGAAGAAGCAGCTCAAGTGGTGTCCCTACTGCAAACCGGACTACGGCAGGTTGAAGTTGCTCGGCAACTGAACATCAGCCGATTTCGAGTGCAACGGGTATACCGACGGTTCCAAGAGACTGGAGGTTACATCAGGAAACATGGTTCCGGGAGACGTCGCTGCACTACCGTCAGAGATGATCGCTACATTGTGTCGACGTCTTTGCGGAACCGCTTCTCCAACGCTGTGGAGCTGCAGCATCAGCTTCGAGCTACTCGAAGGACAGCAGTCAGCGTCTCCACTATCAGAAGAAGGCTGCGAGAGAAGAATTTGCTGCCCCAGAGAGCTGCCACAGGCCCCCAATTGACTGCCATCCACCGGACGACCAGGAAGCGATTTTCCGAAACGCACTTGCCGTGGACATTCGACCAGTGGAGGAATGTCCTGTTCTCCGACGAAACCCGAGTGTGCCTGTACACCAACGACAGGCGTAAGAGAGTCTACAGGCGACCAGGTGAGCGTTTCACACCGGCCTGCACCGTGGAAACCGTCGGCTATGGAGGAGGATCCTGCATGTTCTGGGGCGGCATCTCTATCGACGGCAAGACAGACCTCGTGTGCGTCTCCAGAGCTGGAGGTGGTCGCGGTCAGGGGTCTCTGACTGCTCACCGGTACATCACCGAGATTTTGGAGGAGCATGTGGTCCCATATGCTGGTTTTGTCGGCGCCAACTTCGAGTTCATGCACGACAACGCCCGGTGCCACACAGCCTTTATTGTCAAGGACTACCTACGTCGAGTTGGCATCAAGGTTATGGACTGGCCATCAAGAAGCCCCGACCTCAATCCTATCGAGCACCTCTGGGACGAGCTGAAACGGCGAGTTCGGGCCCATGATCCAGCTCCTGCCACTCTCGATGAGCTTCGAGATGCCGTCATCGAGGAGTGGGACAACATTCCCCAGGAACACGTCGTGACGCTCATCAGGTCCATGACTGACCGCTTGGAAGCTGCTCGGAGGGCTAGAGGAGGCAACACTAGGTTTTAAGACTAACTTTTAAGGATTTTTATTGTTGATTTTTAATTTTTGTACAACAGTAAAAGGAACACCTTTTCTTTGTAATTTTGATCAGAATACACATTGTTTCACATTTACCCAGAATTTTCTTTTTTTATGGGGTTGGTGGCCAATTTCCTACCGTTTTCAAATAGGGGATTTCATTAGCTTTCAAATGATACTAATAATGATAGGGTACAGGAAGGATCTTAGGAGTTAGAATCGCTTGACACGAATTTTAGGAAAGGTGCGATTTTTTTGACGCCGAGTGTATATCATGGATGCAATGTGTTTTAGAAACCCAAAAACTGGCAAGTCCCTTTTCATTTCTAGTTTGTTTGTGCCTGGAAAACAGAGAAACCTTATTATTTGAGAACGAATCATTTTTGGCAGTAATATATCAGAATCAACGAGTTAATTTTATTCATGAGATCAATTAACATTTCCAAGACTGTTACATTTCAGTTCATCCAGTGGCAGATCGTAGTCTCAAGTTATACAAATTACTGATAATGCGGTGCCAAGTACAAGCAGATGTACGCATCTTCTACCAATTGACGATGGCAAAAGTAACACTTCGGTTAGTTCTTCAGTTCCCTCAAAAGAAATTGACTCTTTTTAACCGAAATCTACTTAGCAAGACTTCAAGGTGGCAAAGACGACAGAATTCGAAATAAATAGCATTTAATCGACTTCTTAAAAGAACCGCTATTAAAATTGTTTTGAATGGGCATATATTACAGTATTGGAGAGAGAGAAAAGTAACAGTTCCGCATCTTTATTCACCTGCTAATGAGATACTATCAACGCCACCAACCCAAGTAAGCGTTGAACGTCTTTTTTCTTGGTTGTTCTGAACTTGAGAATGTCTTTGACAGACAAGTGTTGCGTAGCAAACGACTAAAATTACTTTTTAAAAACTATTTATTTAGTATGTACACATTTAAATATACAGTGTAACGACTGTGACAAGAGTTAGAATTAGATTTTTAGATTGGAAATTTACTTAAATAATATAATTGTTTACAAGTTAACTAATGATCTTGAGAGAAACAATGATGCAGAGCGAAAACGGGATATAAACCAAACTATTAGTTGATGTATGAAGGTACAAAGTTTATGACTGACTGATAGAGATATAAAGAGTATGTAAAGGTTCAGTATATTCAGAATATAGCATTACACAAGCAAGTTAATGTTAATCTTGTTCTAAGAAACAATTACTTGTACAATTTAGGAAATTCTAATGAAGGTAAATAAATTGTAAGTTAGATTTGACTTATCTTCGGCTACGTGCTAATGAGTGACAATAGTAGACTGTATAACAAGGGAGCAAAATAATATTTTTACGGCGAGGGCGTACTTCGCCCGAGGAAATAATATTTTTTTCACTTCTCATGCTCGAAAAAGTACTACTTTATGCAGGATCTAGGCGACATAAAGTTGAATTTTATGCTCTTGTGCATAAAAGTAGCTTTTTAAATGTGTCTACACTAAGGCAGTGACCATTTAGCCCATACAGCCAAAAACAATTAATTGTACATGGATAAAACTTGCTAATTTATAATATTTCCATCCCTATTTGCATTTTTGATTTATAATAAGATAATACGAAAAAGAAAATAAATATCAAAACGTGTTTACCACAAAAAAAAAACATTATTCCAAAATAATTTAAGAATAGGCTGTATATTTTTTTTCTTTGCCCGAAAATTATGCAGGAAAATTAAAAAAAGTAAAGTAGCGGGAAAGAAGCCGTGAACTTTTCGTATTGAATTTTCTCAAATTATTGTTGAATTGGCTAAGTTTTAAAAATGTCAAGTGAAGAAGAAGATTTAGAACTTACTCCTAATACTTTAATGGAAATAAACGCACAAAAAGTGGTGCAAGAAATATTGCCGCCAAAATCTCGGCAAATATATATGAAAACTTATGACAAATTTCTAAGCTGGCGGAAAGAAAAACAAGTGAATACATTCGCTGAAAGTGTTCTTTTAAGTTACTTTGATGAGTTATCGAAAAAACTGCAGCCTTCAACACTGTGGAGTGTATATTCCATGCTGAAAGCAACACTGCAAATGAAACATAATGTCAATGTACAGTCCTACACGAAGCTTACAGCTTTGTTGAAGAGGCTTAGTAGTGGACATAAATGCAAGAAGTCCAAGGTCCTTACTGCGAACAATGTGGAAACCTTTTTAAATACCGCTCCCGATGACAAATATTTGGCCACAAAAGTACGTAAACCTATTATTTACATATTTTTTTATTCCTCGTGTTCTCAAAGAGTGTACCAACTTACAGTTATATTTTGTTTTAGGTAGCACTATTGGTATAAGCGGAGCATGTCGCGGCTTTGAACTTGCTAATATTACCATGGATGACGTCAAGACGGACACCTTTTTACAAGCAATTAACTTACCCGACACGAAGACCAAACGAGAGCGGACATTTGTTGTCAAAGGAGAGTACCTTGATATAGTTAAAAAATACCAAGCTCTTCGGCCTTCAAATGTGCCGACAAATAAACTCTTCCTCAATTATCAAAATGGGAAGTGCACTAAGCAAGTAATAGGACGCAATAAATTTGCAGGATTTCCGAAACAAATTGCAACTTTTCTTGAATTGGAAAATCCCGAGAATTACACGGGCCATTGCTTCCGCCGGACCTCGGCCACCCTCCTAGCAGATTCGGGAGCTAACTTGACAATGCTAAAAAGGCATGGTGGGTGGAAGTCGGATCAGGTGGCTGAGGGATATATAGAACAATCAATAGAAAACAAAAGCAGGATTACCGACCGTGTAACACAAGACATTCATCTAATTCCAAATGAGCCAACCCCTTCTACATCCCGAGATTCCTTGTTGCCGTCTGAGCCATCCACAGATCAGAAAAAAGAACCATATCCAGAACAATCAACTCTTAATATACCATCTACTGTCATGTCATCTTCTCAAATTCAAAAGAATACCGTCAATATGCCGGGAAAACCCATTTCATTCACCATTCAAAATTGTAGTAATTTTACTTTGAATTTTAATTAAAGAAATGTTAATACGTTATGTTACTGTTTTATTTTCTCGCAATCGAAGTGAAAAGCAGAGTTTATAACTCGTCCACAATACCATTTTTATCCTCGACATTACTATCAGCCCTCGCCTTCGGCTCGGGCTGCTAAAAGTCTCGGATAAAAATGGTTCGTTTTGTGCACTTGTTGTAAAATCTACTATTTCACACCTTTCATTCGGAAAAGTAAGTTTTGCTCTACGACGAGAGGGAGCAAAATGATACTTTTCTGTTCAAGCTACTTTTTTAATTTATTCATTGGCATGTAGCATTTACGCAATGTGCCAATTGAAAATAGATCTTAATAAAATAATCGTTTGTAATTTCATCGTAGTCGATTAAAAACGAACATGTTTCAAGTTTGAACTTTAACAACGTTATATGAAAATATATGAATTTTTCGTAATATTTAAAAAAAATGTCTCAATAAAATATATATTTTACTGAAAACTATCGATGACTGTTATTGTGATTTCGATTCGATTATTTTTACATACTGGTAAAAGTACACAGGAACATTTTATCTGTGGTGACCTTTCCCCAATCCTTCACAATCCGCCATTATAAAAAAAAATATTTGTATATATTTACCAACTTTTCCAGTGCATATCCTTTTAATACTAGATATCCAAATCGCCTAGTAGTCCCTAAATCAAAAACGGCACTTTTACAAAGAAACTGTTATTCTATGGCTGTGAAGATATTTAACTGTTTACCCGCAGATTTACAATGTTTACCATTACCTATTTTTAAGTTTAGGCTAAAAAGGTGGTAAGTTAATAACTGCTTTTATGATTTAAATGAATTTTATAGCATGACATCAAAACTCAATAATTAATTTAATGTTATTATTACGGAATATTGTTATTATGAATGATTTACTAATTAAGGTATTAGTGTTAGGACATGGGATTTAATTTATATATTTTAGCTACTAATTGTCGGTACATAACACAAAGATACCCGACTCTAATATTTGCATGCCACAAGTTGGCTGAATGTGCCGTTCTGAATTAATTATACCTACTTCAAGACCTATGACTGTACCACATCAACGCAAATAAATTTCATTTCATTTCATTGCGTTGTTCGAATACTGTAAAAATGGTGAATTATTTACATCACATTACATTACATTATTTACATTTAATTTAAATTTTCCTCATAGTCAGTCAGTGTCACTCAGGAGCAAAATTATTTTCGTCATGGGCGTTAACGCTTGAATCCTTCGTTACGCACAGGATTCTATCGTAGAATTCTTCGCTTCACTCTGGATTCAATGTACCGTCCTCGCCGTAAATACATAATTTTTCTCCCTTGAGATACAAATAACTATCGCTCCCGAGTGATAAAATCAAGTTTTCATCTCCTTTTATGAGAAAATAAGTAAGAGACGCTTTAAATTAAAGTAATAAATAAACAAGTTTAATTCATAAAAAAGTACATATGAACGCAAAATTGTATAATACCAACACCAATTACAAACTAATATTCAGCGCGGCCATCTATGGAACCGGAGTTTCGGAACTGGTTCCGTACGAGGCTTTTAATTTACTTGTATGGAACTGGTTCCGTACGAGCCTTTTATTTTACTTGAATGGAACTGGTTCCGAGGCTTTTAATTTACTTGTATGGAACTGCTCGACCCCGTTCACTGAAAAACGCTTGACATGAAGGAAAATCATCCCAAGGAGGAAATTTCTTTCATGATAACTAGCCTGAAGATGAATAAATCATTCGTCAACAAGAAATTATGACAATTATAATATTGATAAAAGTGCAATAGGTCAATGAATGTTTACTCTTAGAAAAGTGTTTATTTCTGTTGCTTATAAATAATAGAAGACTGCCGACACTCATCAGTGAAATGCCATTAAAAGACATTGAAATTATTTCAACGCGAAAAGGAGGTTTTGATCTTTTATTTGAAGGGCGCAAATATCATCGCAATAAGCAATACGCAGAAGGTAATACCATATTTCTATGTTATAAGTACAATGGCTGCAAAGGGAGTATTAATTTAAACCAGAAGAACGAAGTGATTCAAGAAAAAACAAAAACACACAATGCGGACTGTATGGCAAACCACGCCCAAGAAAAAGTACTCAAGGAACTTGACAAGCTCAAAGACAAAACTGGGTCCAATTTAGATTCTGTTCAAAAACAATATGACGAGATGGTATACAATCTAGAAACTAAGGGCGTGAATTTGATAGCGGAGATAACAGCTTTTGAAAATAAAAAACCGGTCAAGTGCGAGTCTAAATCGCGCACGAAGGGTTCCGTACCACCGTTCAATGGAAGCGATGGTGTGGAGTGAATAGTTTGGATTTTACACAGCAAAATATTGTTTACAAAGTTATTAGTAACTTTCACACTCCATGTACGTAACCAGGTGCATCCATAAGTTTGTATGTGGTATTGTTGTATGGGAGCCCCCTTAAATATTTATTTTATCCTGTTTTTTAGTATTTGTTGTTATAGCGGCAACAGAAATACATAATCTGTGAAAATTTCAACTCTCTAGCTAGCTAGGTTCTTGAGATACAGCCTGGTGACAGACGGACGGACGGACGGACGGACAGCGAAGTCTTAGTAATAGGGTCCCGTTTGGAACCCTTCGGGTACGGAACCCTAAAAACAGGTATTTTTAATAACCGAAACAAGATGTAGGAATAAATTCGAAATGACTGCCAGAATGGGTAAATGATCACCAAATTGTGTTTGGTTATCCAAATAGACATAAATAGAAGTTTGGTGATCATTTATATGATCACCAAACTTCTATCTATGTTTTGTGTACTTAAGTTTATGTTTTAAGTATTTTTTGTTGTTCTTACATGTTCAACAACAAAAATACTGATTTGCCCAGCAAAAATGTATCAACAAAAACACTTTTTATGTTTTAATATTTTATGTGTACTTAAGTTTATGTTTTAAGTAATAATAATAATAATAATATAATAATAATAATTCTTTATTTTTTAACATAATACAATGTCTTAAATCTACAGTAACCCTGAAGCCTGTGGTAGTACACACTGTGTTACAGGCTTCAGTATTTACTTAACTCAGTTACATAGATCGTTTGTAAACATGTTAGCGTAAAGAAAACACGAAAATAAGGTAAGTATTTACAAAAATATGTTAAGTAAAAAGAAAGTTATTAAGACTCCTTATGTGACCTGCGTGTGTATATGCATGAGGGTGTGTGTGTGAGGGTGAGGGTGTGTGTGTGTGTGTGTGTAAGGGTGTGTGCGTGTGTGTGTGTGTGTGTGTGTGTGTGTGTAAGGGTGTGTGCGTGTGTGTGAGTGTGTGCGTGATCGTGAAATGTAAAGATTTAAGATGCATAGTTAAATAATTGCTCAATTGCTTCATAGTCAAACTCCTCAAACCAGTTGTGTATATATATTTTAAGTGTATAAATATTATGTCGTCTTATAGAGTTGCTTTTGTTTAGTTTGTTATAAATACGTGGTGCATTGTATAAGAAATGTCTTCTAGCAAAGACAGACCTAAAGTTGGGTAATGGGACTATATCTACCCTTTTTCTAATGTGATCAGGAATTGGATGGATATTACGGTGAAATCTGCAAACACATTGGAGAATGTATAACTTCCTGACTGTAAGTTGTTTGGACTCCTTATATAATGTAGTCGTAGGGTAGCGAAAAGGTAATCTTTTCATTACCTTAAGAAGAGCCCGTTGTGCACGCTCAACCTCTATCAAATGTGTCTTTGCAGCAGTAAGAAGTAATACAGTAGGTGAGAACAGATACAGCCAGCGCCTTGTAAGTACGTATTAACATATCCTGACTAAGAACATCCCTAAGACTCTTAAAAACGTATATAAGTTTCCTAGTACGACCGGCAACAGAATTTATTTGCGGAATCCAGGATAACTTATCATCTACCACAACCCCAAGGTACTTAATGGTGCTTGAACGTTCTAGAATAGGACAATCACAGGAAGGTAATACTGGTAATTCACGCGCACACCTATTACAAGGATAAGTATGAATTTTCAATTTGAAATTTTTATCTGGATTTGTAGCATCAGTTTTCCGAAAACATAAATATTTAGTCTTGGAGGTGTTAAGAGACAACAAGCTATCCTCAAGCCATGTCGTCACATGCTTCAAACCAACTTCTGCCATTTCAAAAACATCTTTCCAGGTTTTAGCACTGTATAATAAAACGGTATCATCCGCAAACATTAAAATGTCCGCTCCTATTAACTTATTATCACAAAGACTGTTTATGTAGGTGAGAAAGAGAGTAGGCCCTAACGTACTTCCCTGGGGAACACCATAAGTGCAAGCGTCAGGATTACTCTCCTCACCCTCTACACGTACAGTCTGGCTTCTTCCATTAAGGTAATTTGTGAACCACAGCAAAGGGAGGCCCCGTATTCCGAGGTTTTCAAGACTAGAGAGTAATATTGGTATGGAGACAGTGTCAAACGCCTTCTTCAGATCTAAGAACACGCCCAGACATTTGTCCCCCTTTTCTAGTCGATTTACTATAATAGATGTAAGGTGCAGAATAGCATCTTCAGTAGATCTATTCTTACGAAATCCAAATTGTCCCTCAACTAGGAGATAATTCTTTTCCAAAAACGTGACAAGTCTTTTATTTGCAATCTTCTCCATCACTTTAGACAGACAGGATAGTAGAGAAATGGGTCTATAATTAGTAGGCTGTAATTTATCACCTGCTTTATAAACTGGGGTAACAACAGCTTTCTTAAAGATTGTTGGGAAAATTCCAGTATCAAAACTTAAGTTACAAAGGAATGTAATGGGCTTAGCAAGGATATCATCATTATCTTTTATAATCTTTGTCGGTATGTTATCCACTCCTGGTGCACTGCTTGATTTGAGGCTATTAATTGTGCGTCTAACCTCTACTTCATCAGTGGAGAACATAGATAATGAGTTGACGGGTGTTTTATTAGATCTAGCCTTGGAGGCCAATGCAGAGTCTGTTGTTCTGAGTTTGTTTAGAGTTTCATCAGCTAGTTTTTTGCCAATAGTACTAAAGTACTTATTAGTAATATCTAGTGATTCTGTTTTAGATTCTGTAATTTTTAATAAATTATGAGCAGGTATATTGGTAGTACTAATATTTCCAACCTCTTTAATAAGCTTCCATATCATTTTTTTATCTTTAGAGTAAATTTCAAATTTTGTATCATAGTATTGTTTTTTTAATTGTTTTATCATAAAATTACACGTATTTCTGTATTGTTTATATTCGTTGTTAAGGTTATTGTCGTTAGGAGTTTTCTTTTGTTTGAGCTGTAACTTGTTCCTTATTCTTAGAGATTTTAGTACACCTGGGGTAATCCATGGTTTCAATGGCCGTTTCCTGCAGGAATTTTTTATAGTTTTTGTGCAGTTACCAACTATGTCTTAGTTTTCCCACCAGATACTCCGCAGCCACATTAGCATCAGAAAGGGAAAAATATTCATCCCAGTTTTGAAGGGCAAGTGCTTCTCTGATAGCATTGTAATCCACACAAAGTTTGTCTTTAGATTTAGCTTGCCTGGTATGCGAGTTATCAACAATTAATAAAATTGGAGAGTGATCAGTGAACCTGTCAAACACAAATGTCCACCATTTGTGTCTGGACTTAATCAGATAGTGATCTGGTATATCTAGTGGGTATATTAATTCCAGGAAGAAGACCGTGATAAGCCATTTGAGTCAGGTAGTTGGCAGTATGATTTGATATTTGTCCCGGCAAAATGTCCATATTTAAGTCACCTGCTAAGATAACGTTTGGACACTTAATATCTTCAAGAAGAACATTTAGAGAGTCTATGTAACCAGAAGGGTTCGAGAAGCATGGTGGACGGTAAGTACAAATAATTTTAGTAGCAACACTAAGTAGATGTAGAATAAGGCAGTTACCTTGAAATAAGTTATGTTCTTGAGCATTTGATTCAAGGTCGTTACTAACATAGGCAACGACACCATCATTCTGATTAATACTTGACTTAGTGTAATACGTTTTGTAACCTGTTATATTTGGAGGCACTCTCTGTTCAGATGTCCAACACTCTGTCAAGACCAGGACATCAATAGGACAATTGAGGCCAGCCACAAACAGAAGAAATCGGTCTAGATTTGAAAAAATGCTTTGTACGTTAACAGTAATTACCGAGATTCCATTTCCAAAAGTCTCGTTTTTCGCATATTGAGAAAAACTGGTTGCATCACTTAGTTTAATACATTTAGGATTATTCGTATCGTCGGACTGCACTATATTATGGGGAGTGAATTTTAAAAATAATGATTATATGAATCAGGTTCAGTAGCTTTAGGTTAGTAGTAGTGGTAACAAGTGTGAGGGAAGTAATATCTGATAATACGTAAAAATTGTAGAAATTTGTTGTAACATAATTATTTAAATTCAGTAATTGTTTATGCTTTGGGTAATGTATTGTGACAATACTTTTGTGTTTAGGTGTAATATTTTTGTTTATATGTTGATAGATTTTTAGGGTGTAATTGTCAGTGTAAGATTTTGATTTCGTTTGTGTGTATGTGTATTTTGTGAAAGAGCTGTAGTTGTTTATGGGGTAAATGTGTATTGAACATGAAGTGGAGTCATCAGTTACAAATGGAACTAGACAAAACTTATAATAAATCCAAACATATGAATAGAAAATTAGAAACATTACTTCAAAATATTCTAGGAAAAAAACAAGTATAATTTTAGATATGATGATTGCTAGTCACTTAGGGTGTTCCAGAGAACGAATATCCATTTCTGAGTTAATACGAATCAGTGGAAGGCCTTCGTCTTTCCGCAGAAGGACCTTTCCGAAAGAAGTCCAGCAATATTTGTAATCATGAGAGGCAGCGAACTCACGTGCCAAAAAGAACAGTTTCTTGTTCATAGGAGTAAGATTATCAGAAACAAAAACCGGAAGTTTTGGTCCATGAATATGTAGGTGCTTTGTGTTAAGTTTCTCATCTTTGCTATGGACTTTATTGAATTCCTTTAAAGACCTAACAATATTCTCCTTAGCGATTACAGTAGTCAGTTCAGCTATAATGGTTTTGTTCTGCTGTGATTTAGACCTGATGCGAAAAATGTCTTTGACCTCAGTTGGTAGAATGTGCACGTCAATGGCTTTTCCCAATTTGACTAAAGTATCAACCAAATCTTGTTTGGTTTCCGATTCATGAGTTGGAATATTTCTGATCTCAATACTTGTAGAACGAATTTGAAGCTCCAGTTGTTCGATTTTCTCCTCCATCAAACGAATCTGCTTACGATCCTCCTTTTTTTCTAATTTTCTAATATTTTTGTTGTTCTTACATGTTCAACTTAACACGAAGGATAAAGGGGGCTTTGCTTCACTCACCCCCTTTACCCTTCACCTAAGCTACCGCAGTATTTTGCCCTGATATTTTCTGCAACTTTTGGTGATCATTTAATCATTTTGGTTAAGAAAAAAATATTTTGGTGATCATTTAAATTGTTCTAATTTCTTGCTAGCTGACTACAATGGTGAAACTGATGGAAAAATAATTCTTGTATTCTTCCGTGAAGATGTCAGAGCCATGGTTAAAAACTTCAGCGATATATTGTGTGATGGCGCTTTCAAATCCCGCCCCAAAACTTTCAGGCGTTATATACAATCCATGCTTTTAACGAGAAAGTAAATCCGTGACTCCGATAATTCATTGTTTGCTTCCTGATAAAAAGCATGATATGAGATCCTCTTCAGACTCATTAAATCAGTCTTTCCTGCCTGCAAGCAATGTAAAGCCAAGCCAACTTGCGTTCGATTTCGGTAAACGATTCATATTCCAAATTCAAATCTCATTCCTGCCCGCTAAAAAGTCTAGTGGAGAAAAGAACTACTTTGCTCCCGGTATTCGAGGAACAAAATGACACTTTTCGAATAAAGGGGATTAAAAAGATCGTTTTGTTTAGGTTGAAGCGATGAAGCTGCTATTTATAAAAGGGAAATATTAAACTGCACATCAAAAATACTGATTTGCGCAGCGAATATCAGGGCAAAGTTCTGCGGTAGCAGGGTAAAGGGGGTGAGCGAAGCGAAGCCCCCTTTACCCTTCGTGTTAGGTTGAACATGTAAGAACAAGAAAAAATACTTAAAACATAAACTTAAGCACACATAAAAAAATAAAACATAAAGTGTTTTTGTTGATACATTTTTGCTGTACAAATCAGTATTTTAGTTGTGCGATTAATCCGGTGGTCGCGTCTGCTGTGGATATTAGGTCCGTAAAAGGGAGATCTCCGCGCTCCAGGTTGCTACGCCTGGGGACCTGGTCCAACAGCTAATGCTCGGATGTTCTGTATATAGTTAGTAACCGAAGAAACTTCTCTTGCGCGATGCAGGGATGATTGTCAATTGTTTCTGAGATCCGTGACTACATCTGTTAACAAATTCTGTCAACTGTTGCGCTTGTTTGCTTGCTTGACGTCCATCTTGTATTATGTGGTAGTATGTGGATCGCCTGATAGATGACGCCACAAGGTATTTAAAAGAATGTAAAGAATCTTGATATATTTTATATCAGCATGATTGACTTTGACATTTTACCGGGTTGACCCTCTCACTTTCGATAGGCTTCATCATTGTTTTCATAATATCGAATTTTGACTTTATTAAAAATATCGGTCTTGTTTTTTTCTCAATTTAAAGGCACGCTTACTTATTTGTTAAAAAATAAAAATTGTAAAAAAAAGTATTTTTTTTTTTTTGGAAATGTGATTTTTTACGTAGGTCAAAATTTAATCGCCAAATCGCCACGCTTGGCAGGCGGCTTGGCGAGCGCAGTTTTGAGGAGGACGCTGCTCATCCCCTGATGGTTTTCCGCTAAGTCGGCAAGAAATTTCATGATTTGATGAGCCTTCTTCCACCTGATAGGCGCTCGAGCGCGGGTAGCGTCTTCTGAAAAGCCCGTAGGTTACAACGCGGGTTTCAGAATTTCGAACCGCTCGAAAAGCCCGAGCGCTACAGCGCGCCGCTGCGTTGTACCACACGGCGTTTTTCAGCGCTCTCACTAGCGACTAGCCAGGATGGCAAATCATTTTTCAATTACGATTGGGGCAAAACAGATAAGGGAGCGGAGGGAACAATTATTTTTTATACTAAACCGGTAATTTGAGCAGGAACAGTTCTTTTACGCTCTTTGATCAAGCCCGAAATAATATGGATTCTGACGGAGCGGAATAGAAATATAAATGCACTTTCTTTTTTGTATGGCGTTGCTTTTGAGCTGGTTATTTGTTTACCAGGTTTCCGAGCCCTGCTGAGAACTGAGATCGGGAGGCGATCTCGGTTCTATCGGCGCAGTGAAATCATAACGCCCGAACCGAACTGCCGCCGCCGCCGCCCAGGTTTCCTAAATTCGGACCCGTAAATTCCATTGATATAATCGCTGCATAAATGATAAATTATAGGTATCTTGCTTCCAACAAACAAACGATTTAAGTTATTATGAGTGGGCTCACATACACAGCTAAGTAAGTCTGTATAGGTATTGCCACTGTGTAGGTATTCACTTGTCAGGATGATTCTGTGTCATGAACTCATGAGAGAGACGAAGGTTATCAGTATTAGTCTCCCAGTACTTACATATCTACTGTGATAGCAGAGGAACACCCATCGCAACAATACTAATAGGTAGGTATAATTACAATCACCAGATATAATATATTATTTTCACTTCTCATGCTCGAAAAAGTACTACTTTATGCAGGATCTAGGCGACATAAAGTTGAATTTTATGCTCTTGTGCACAAAAGTAGCTTTTTAAATGTGTCTACACTAAGGCAGTGACCATTTAGCCCATACAGCCAAAAACAATTAATTGTACATGGATAAAACTTGCTAATTTATAATATTTCAAATAGGGATGCTATTTGCATTTTTGATTTATAATAAGATAATACGAAAAAGAAACTAAATATCAAAACGTGTTTACCACAAAAAAAAACATTATTCCAAAATAATTTAAGAATAGGCTGTATATTTTTTTTCTTTGCCCGAAAATTATGCAGGAAAATTAAAAAAAGTAAAGTAACGAGAAAGAAGCAGTGAACTTTTCGGTTTTTACTTTGAATTTTAATTAAAGAAATGTTAATAAAACGTTATGTTACTGTTTTATTTTCTCGCAATCGAAGTGAAAAGCAGAGTTTATAACTCGTCCACAAAACCATTTTTATCCTCGACATTACTATCATATGCTAAAAGTCTCAGATAAAAATGGTTCGTTTTGTGCACTTGTTGTAAAATCTACTATTATTGCCTTTCTTTGTGGTCTTATATTATAGAAATACATTAATAGAAAAACAAATATTGGTTTGAAATTAAAACAAATATACTGGAAAATAGGATGCTAGGAGAGTTTAGTGTTTTGGTTTGTTGTTAATCATATGTTGATATAGACCACAATGAATGTGATTCAAAGATAATATTCCCTCACTTACATCAAGATAGTTGGAGAGTGGCTCAGGGGTGGGTCCATCAACAGCATACCGGTACGGCACCTGATGCACCTCCGTGCCCACATCGTGTAACGTCCAGCGCACTGTTTGCATTCGGTGCAGTGGGACCCTGCACGCACCACCACAAGAGATAATATAGGGATAAGTATATCAAGGCCTTCATACATTATTTATCTACCACCGTTCTCAGTAAAACTTTTACATGTAGTAACTTAAATAAATTACAAAATGATGATTAAATGTGAAATACTTAAGTGGGCCAGGTTTATTCTTCAACCTCAAGATACGAAAGTGTTGTTGCATTTGCATAAAATGTGCAGCAGCTAATTTTGGACTTTACACTCTAATAAGAGGGCAGGAAGTAAATCAAAGAGCCCTGGTTAACGTAATTAGACATATTTTCTAGGTTGAGGTGGTGACCTATATTCTAGGGACTCGGTAATTTAGCTAGTTGGTCAGAGTGCCGATAAGGGGGCGGATTTAAATAACTTAATCCCCAAATCACATTATGGTCAGGATATGGATTACTTACCTAACTAATCCGGCATCGCAGGTAGTGGCCAACGCCATCAAAACCACGCAAAAGCGACTCATCATTTAATTTTCTCCAAGTCACCTGAAAGTCAAAATAATTACAAACAATGAAACAATTTAAATTTTGAACAGCGCAGTAGTAATATTAAATAAAAGCGATAACTTACTACAGCGATAAAGCGTCGTTCCTCTTTCGCAGCAAAATCAGTAACGTCGTATTCGCTGCTCGCAAAACAATAAAAATAATAAATTAGATTACCGGCATTCCCGACGTGCTAAAAACAACAATATTAAACACAGAGACACAATCACTCACACACACTAATAAGTCCATCCATAGCACAGCACGCACGATTCACGTCACGATAAAATATATGAGGGAGACAGAAAACAGAATCTATCGCTCTGGGAGGGAGAGAGAACGATAATAAAAACGGAAACGGAAGTATTTTTTGACATTGACAGATGACGTTTGTCTGTGCCACGATCCCGATCGGCAGCCAGCCAGACACACTCGAGGTTGTTGAGCGAGGCATCTACCGATCGAATCGATCCACCAGGTATCATTTGAGACCTCTGTAGAATATGGGTGAAGCATATTCTACAGAGGTCGTTGCTCATCTAAGCAATCCAATTTTCGATAGTAGCCGAATGTTTATATAATCAATATTTAAGTTTATGTGCAAGCACAAAGACCTATTTTACTTGCCACGATTTGTACTCAATTACGTAGTAGAACCCAGATTCACAAACGAATTCACGATACTACTCGGGCGAGCTTAGTTGGCACCTGGCTCGTGTGACGTTTGTGCAAAGTACAGTGTAGGTATACAGTACGTTTTTACAAATAGCTAAATCGAAATTCGATATTGGGTTTTACCGACAGCGAGTTACCTGATGTTAGCGCCTATACTTCCGGTTGAAGAAACAGGCGCCAAAACGCGCGCGCACAGTAAGCGGAAGCGCGCGCATCGAGTCGAGAATGGAGCGAAACGATTGTGGTTCCGCCCCTTCCGGCGAATGGCACCTCGTCGAGCTTCAGTCCTCGAGCTCAGTCGATTACCAGCAAAAAGTGTTGTAAAGACGATATAATTATTAATATTTGTGATTATTATATAGTTTTATTACATCGTCATTATACAAGGCAAAGTCATCAGCTACCAAGGGTCAGGTACCTCAGTGCAATGGTATGGTTTTAAATTCAATGGTGCCAGAGTTTAACCCACTCAGTGATAAAGTAGACAATTGGTTAAATATTGTAGATTTACACACAAAAACATTTAAATGGAAAAATGATATAATTGTGTTCCAAGCAGTTAATAAATTACGAGGTACGACTAAGCAATGGTACGATTCTTTTGTAAAGAATGAAAGTTGTTGGGCTGCTTGGAAATGGAAGAAATCGTGGGACAAAATATCATTCACGTTTTAAACACGCCGTAACATGCATTCGTTGCTTAGAGATGTGCTTGATTGTAAACCTATTCAAAGTCAGTCTCTTTACGAGTATTACTTTGAACAGAAATCTAAAATACACAAATTGTGTCTGAACTTTACGGAGGTAGACATTATTTCCATCATAATTGGTGACATAAATGATTCGAACATTAGCGCATCTGTGGAAGCAGGGACCATTAATTCATGCGATCAACTTGTATCATTTCTGCACGGGCGTGTATGGCATTCACCCGCTACTACCAGTCACGACAACAGACCTACCACTCGTTTTACAAAACACTATAGTACAACGGCGTCGTCAAATTCAGAGGTCGACAATCGCTTAAATGCACATAATCAACATGCGAATAGTATTAAATCTGTACCGGCAGCCACAGTGTCTGCCAACCACTTACAGTGTTATGGGTGTGGTGGTAATCACAAAAAGGTTCAATGTAGTGCGATTTGCGAATTTTGTTCAAGGAGAGGGCATTCAGAAAGTTACTGCCGCGTTAAAAAATCAAAAGATGTTAAAAATTAAGTCAAACGTATCAGTGCCAGTTACTCTAAAAATAAATTTCATAAAATAGCCAGCTTGGGTGGTTTTGCACAACAGGTATTCATTGATATGGGTAGTGACTGCTCACTCATATCACCACACTTAGTGAATCAGCTGCATTTCACAACGCTTAAGCTACCTAAACAAAAAACATTACAGGGTTTTAATAAAGATTCAGCGACAACGGTGACGGACATTATGAATTCTTACGTATGCCATTTGGCATTTCTAATAGGCCATCAATCTTTCAGAAGATTATGAATAGGATATTAGGAAATATGAGGTTTGGCAATGTTATTGTTTATCTAGATGATGTTGTAATTATTTCCAAAACAATAGAAGAAAATTTTGAGACGCTAGAGTCAGTAATTAAATTATTTGTTGAACACGGACTTAAACTAAATTTAAAAAATGCTTTTTCTTTCAAAATGAAATAACTTTTCTTGGCTATGATGTTAACAGTTATCTAGCCATCTTCGAAAAAAAATGACGCGATCAAAATATTCCCTGTGCCTAAAACGTCCATCAACTCCGTCAATTTTTAGGAGTAGTTAATTACTTTCGCAAATTCCTTAAAAACTGCGCAATCATGAGTAGCCCACTAGCAAAACTTCTAAAAAAGGGTGAAAAATGGCAATGGACTGACGAACATGATCGAGCTGTAAGTTTCTTTAAAGACGCGTTGACGAGTGATTCCATTTTAGCCATTTTTGACTCCGAAAAGAAAGTTATCCTTTACACCGATGCAAGTCGCGAGGGGATCTTGGTCCAAGTGCATGAACATGGTGAAAGACCCGTTTATTATCATAGCAGGCAAACAAGTAACGAGGAGAAACGGTATCATTCATTTGAGCTCGAATTGCTGGCGATCGTTGCTTCCTTACAGAAATTCCATCTATATCTACTCGGAAGACGATTTAAGATTATAACTGACTACAACGCAGTACGGTATGCGCTCACGAAAAAGGAAATACTACCCAGGATAGCTCGATGGGTGTTACAAACTCAGGAATTCGACTACGAAATATCCCATAGGCCTGGTTGTCATATGCAACACGTCGATGCACTAAGTAGAAACCCGGTTTCACAACAAGAAATAGTCATGTCTATAACTGAAGCAGATTGGCTTTTATCTGTCCAGGAACAGGATAAGGATTGTCAAGAATTAGAGATATTTTATTGTCAGGAGATGCCGAAGCGCATAAAGATGTGTTTAATATCTTCCCTTCTTATCTTTGTGACAAACTTACCTGGCGTATGTCCCAGAGAGTTGCTCCTTTTCTCTCAATGCCTCGACACAAGGGTGCAGCTTTCCGTGGCAGTTTTAAGTACCGTGCCACCAAGTGCTGGAATAACATCCCACCACCCCTTCGGCTGCTTACTAGTAAGGCTGGGTTTAGAAGTGCCTATAGAAAGTATTTGATACTACAGCAGAAAACTTAGGGAACGGCACGAAGCTAATCTACCTGTTACCTGTGATATTTATATTGTTTCCAATTATATTATAACTATGATTAATTCCCTACTGATTATTATTATTTTATAATCCTAATGACATTTTCAATTTAATCTTACTTGTAACCCTGACATAAATTTTATTACATATTGCTATATATTTTTTTAATTTTATTTCTTTTATTACTATACATTTTAATGATATAATTTTAATGCTATAATTTTAATACAATCTTCTAGAATACAATTTATTTTATTCAACAATTTTATTAAAATCATCATATTTTACGTTGTTAAATGTGTACTTGAGCAAACCGTTGTCTCGTCCGTACTGGCTCTGGCAGAATATCAGCGTCACAGATTCGTCTGTGATATTGCTGAGTCAGGGCCATTTCATTGTCGCGGTACAGTCACAATACCACATAGTTATCCTTACCGTACCTTAATGTTTTGCTTGTATAATTTTATTATTATAATTTTATAACTGCTGTGTTTTATTTTAATTTGCAGATTTTTCTTCTTAAAATTTGAGTTAAAATTATGTATTTGTGTGTGTACCATGTTGCAATGAATAAATTAATTTATCTATCTATCTAATACATATGAAGTTTTAGGTTACAAAGTGTATAGGCGTACCACGCACGGTCGTAGATGGGTCGTTCCCAAAAATTGCTTATGGCAAATCATAAAATACAATCATGACAGAATAGGCCATTTCGCGGCTGATAAAACGCTTGAAAGGATTAAACATAATTATTGGTTCCCAAAAATGAATAGAATAGTAAATAAATATGTCAAAAATTGCTTACACTGTCTTTATAAGAAAAGTAAAAGCGGTAAAAAGGAGGGAGCACTTCACCCGATTCCAAAATATGCGCGTCCCTTTCATACATTACATATGAACCACATGGGTCCATTTGTAAAGTCGACTAAGGGTAATTGTCATGTTCTCGTATTAGTAGACGCTTTTACAAATCCTGTACGAAACACTAGCACTGAATGCGTTTTAATAGAATTGAATAGCTTATTTAAAATATTTGGAAATCCAAAACGACTTATTACTGATGCTGGCTCAGCCTTTACGTCAAAAGCGTATATATCATACTGCACTGCAAAAAACATAAGTACGGGCACACACTATTTCAACTGGAATGCCTCGCTCCAATGGACAAGTCGAACGCTATAATAAAACCATTCTAGAAGCACTGCGTTCATTAGGAGCGGATACTGGATATGACAAATGGGATGAAGTTCTAGCAACATTACAGCAAGGTATGAATATCACTATACAGAGAACTATCAATGCTGTCCCGAGTGAAGTATTTTTTGGATATCGCCTACGCATGGAAAGTGACCGATTTTTACCTGAAGTTGAAGATAATATCGATATGACAATGTTGAGAAAAGACGTAGACGCAAGAATCAAATCGAGTTCGAACTATCAAAAAGAAAAAATTGACACAAAACGAAGTATGGCACGGTTGTATGAAGTTGGTGATCTCGTGCTCTTTAAAATACCAAGTCATTATAATAACGGTGCAAGTACAAAGCTGCTTCCGTTATTTAAGGTTCCGTTTAGAGTGACGGAAATTTTAGGCCGAGACAGGTATCGCATTGCCTACATTATGGGCAGTGAGCGATCCCACAAGAAATATACTGGAGTTACATGTATCGAGAATATGAAACCATGGATAAAGATATCGGAATGGAATGAGGATAAGGATGTTAGCGGAGGTGGTAAATATATTTTACTATTTGTTACACACATTGCAGGTACAATATTTGTCCAGTAAAATAATATGCCTAGTTGAATCACAAAAATTGAATGTCATGTTAAAACTAAAATTAAGAGTGAATAAGTAAAGTAATTTGAATAGAAGTAGGAGACAGGGTTTACACAACATTGGATCGATAAACCGGCAGACTTGAAGAGTAGTGTGGCTTAGAGTTGGAACATACTCCAAGTTGGAAAATCGGATCCATTGTGTACACGAGATCTCCGTGCTTGGACTGAACGACTGGTCATCACTTCAATTGACTAATTGTATAATGAGCGGGAGACGGAATTTACACAACATTGGGTCGATAAACCGGAAGCTTGAGGAGTGTATGGCTTAGAGTTGGAATGTACTCATCAAGTTGGAAAATCGGATCCATTGTGTAAATAAGATCTCTGTTGCTCAGGATTAGTTAATTGTTAGAGGATCAGAAGCTCGGTTATCCACAGTTGTCTACTATATAGTTTGAGTAAACTATTAACAGAATGTCTACATTTCAGAAGTTCCCTAGAGAGACGTGTGCGAGGACGAACACGATGCAGGAGGGCCGGATGTTAGCGCCTATACTTCCGGTTGAAGAAACAGGCGCCAAAACGCGCGCGCACGGTAAGCGGAAGCGCGCGCATCGAGTCGAGAATGGAGCGAAACGATTGTGGTTCCGCCCCTTCCGGCGAATGGCACCTCGTCGAGCTTCAGTCCTCGAGCTCAGTCGATTACCAGCTTCTACCAGATCAAGATCATAAGCAAAAAGTGTTGTAAAAGCAAAAAGTGTTGTAAAGACGATATAATTATTAATATTTGTGATTATTATATAGTTTTATTACACTAATCAGCCCTCAACTGCACAAATGCTCTCAATGATACGCAGAGAAGTGTGTGAAACAATACGGGTAGAAATACAAACCTCGCTCAAATTCTATGCCGATAAGATCGATGACTTTGAACCCAAAATCCTCCAGTATGATTCGAACCTAAAAACTATGGACAAACAACTAACTGATGTCAAGAACACTTGCAAGAATCTAGCACTGAGGAACGAGGTTCTTGAAGAAAAGTGCAACCAGATTGAACAAAATAAATGTCAGATTACATTGAAATTTGTGGCATAAATCAACAAGATAACGAAAATCTTAAGCAAATCGCAATGGATGTCAGCAAGGCGATAAATAAAAAGCCGGATGATGTCGTTAAAATCTACAGGAAGAAAAACAAAAGACAACAAAACAAGGATGCTAAGAACTCAGTTATTGTGCTGTCACTGCAGGAAGGATGCCGAGACCAATGGCTGGAAGCAGCCAAATAAACAAACCTCACTACAAAGAACATTGGCCGCAGCGACGAACACACCATATACATGAGAGAGGCACTGACTCCTGCCACCGCCCACCTGCTCTAGAAGGCAAAAATGGAGCTGAAGGTATCCGGTCTGTATAAGTACGTGTGGTGCAAAAACGGCACAGTCCTGGCAAAAAAGGGTGAACAAGATAGAGACAAAACATTCCTAATTAAATCGCTGAATGATATTGTTAAACTCCAAAGGAGGAATAAAAATGCCTGCGTGCAGAAATAAAAGAGCTGGAATTAGATTATATACCTACTTCGATCTCTGAAAATACTTATACAAATTGGAACGATTTTGCTTCCATTGCCTCGTCATACACCAGTAGTATCGCTGTACTTCATGTAAACATCAGATCGATGGTAAAGAATTTCAACCACCTGGAGTACATTATATCAAGTAGCACCAAACCCAATCATCTCATAGTTATCAATAACACACCCTGCTATAAAATCTCTTTAGATAAACAAAAGGCTGAGTTTTGAACTTGATAACACTGACTGGAGTGAAGCGCTCAGCTATGAGGATCCGAATGATGTGTTGCAATTGATCTTAGATGGTTTTGAATTGGCTTATAGAAACAGTAGGAAAACAGTATTAATAAAACAAAACAGAAGAGAGGAATGTGCCTGGATGTCTAAACGAGTAAAAGAAATGTGTATAAAAAAGGATGAACTATTTTTAATATGGAAAAAGGACATTAACAATAAACAAAATAGATTATTATATAACACGTACCGAAATAAGACTAATAAACAAATAAACAAGGTATGAAATAATTATCATAAGAAAGAAATATCTAGAAATAAAAAAAATCCTAAAGCAATGTGGCAGATAATAAACGGAATATGTGGAAAAATTAATAGATCAATTGATGACATTATTTTGGAGTCTTTTAAATTAGACCCTTCAAAACTGGCACATAATTTTTCTAATTAGTTACAGAATAATGTTAACAAGTTATTAATCGATTGCAATGAAACTTATATCAATAAACCTAATGTATCATTGCGTATGAGGTACGCACGCAACAGTATAGTACGCAGTATAATTAAATATATGAACAGTAATAAAAGCCCAGGATGTGACGGCGTCAGAATAAAGGATATACAACACATAATTGATAAAATAACACCTGCTTTATCGCACTTGATTAATACCTGTATAATTAAATCTATTTATCCTGATAAGCTTAAAATTGGAATTATAAGACCTATTTACAAGATGGGGGCCCACGATGATTATAATAATTATAGACCAATAACGATATTATCGTGTATTGATAAGAAAATAGAGCGGTACTTTGAAAAGGAGATAAACAATTTTACAATTAATGGAAAACAATACGGCTTTCAATCAGAAAAAAAGTACATGTCAATTACTTAGCCAGTTCAGCGACGAGGTCAACAAGTACATGGATGAATAAAACATGTACTTGCTGTCTTCGTTGACTTTAGTAAAGCTTTTGACACGCTAATGTTAGACATACTATTTGATAAGCTAAAACAAAATGGCATACAGGGCCCTTCACTGGAGTTGCTAAAAAAATATCACTTAAATAGACATACCATGGTAAAAATTGAAGATAAACTCAGCAAAAATTATACTTCTAAAGTTGGAACCGCTCAAGGAAGTATTATTGGCCCGACCGAGTACATACTTTATGTAAATGACATGAACAACATATTTAAAATTGCTCTGAATACCAATTTGCAGATGATACCTGTTTACTTATGGCTAATAGGGATTAAATGCAGTCCAGAAACAACTTCAAGTTGACTTCAATGCGCTATGCTATTGGGCACATGATGTGGGACTAGTCATAAACCGCAAAAAACCAAACTCGTGAACATACACTCCCCGATCTAAAATTTGGTCTTAGCCCCGAAATCATTGCCCACGAGCACCAGTGTATGCATGAAGGTCATGTGAAAGGTAATTGTAAAACAATTGAGCTGGTCAGCCAACATACCTACCTAGGTCTTGTAATAGATAAATTTGACTGGTCTCCCCATATAGACCAACTATGTACAAAACTTAGATCTATATATAGCTAAATGATCTATATTAAAAGTTAAAATTCCCTACAACATATTACGAATGATGTACATGTCACTTGCAGACTCCGTTATTACCTATAACTATTACCCGTTATTATCTAGTTACGGGAGAACTTATAAAACGAATCTTGATAAGATACATAACCTACAGTACAGATTATTGAAATCTATAGTTCCTAATTATATTAAAATTAAGTATAAAAATAATGAAAAAGGAATGTTTGGTCATTGCAATGTAGTAAACATCTTTTGATAAAATAAAAATAGCTTTAACATATGAATATGCACGTAAGATTAATAAACTAGAAATAAAAGTCAGACCCTCAACATTAAGACACCTAACAGATAAGCCTATGTATGTCTTACCTAAGTATGTAAATATGCACGGTTAACGACACTGGAAATATTACTACATATATATTAAATACAATTCTAAGCGAAATTGTTAAAACAAAAAAACATAAATTCAAAAACTATCTTAAAAATACTTCATTGATTTGTTTAAAAGCGATAAGTAACTGCTCGATACCTGTTTAAAGATTCTCCAAATTAGCTTTTAATTTAATATAAGTTATTATGTCTAATCTTTACAACGTTCCATCATCGATGTGTTCTGTTAAATGTACCAATTGGTGTAACACGCTAAACTGACTGACAATGAGTGACAGACAACGCACTACCAAAACCTAATATCGATTATGTAAATCGAATTTCGATTTAGTAATTGTAATACTGTACTGTACACCCTGTAGTTTGTGTAAACGTCGTTCAAGTTAGGTACCTTCTTAGCGCGCCCGAGTATCACGTCATCCATCACGCCTTTTTAGAAATTCGTTTTTGAGCTTCTTGGCTATACCGGTGTAGTTCTACTATGCTCAATAGACAGACCAAGACGCCAAGTGCGGACTCAGGTGGTTTACCTATTTTGCCTGTTCACTATACATATACAGAATGACTTTTAATCAGCTGACCACTTTTTAGGAAATGATAGTACCCATTAATATGAACAACTTTTGCTTAGAACTTATGATCTTAAGTGTTTGTGTGTTTTTTTCGTAAGTAATCAATAAAAAAATGCGATTAGCTGTTCTGATTAATTAGTTCAATTTTAATTCAAACTGTACAAGCTCCGACTTCACAACGCTATTGTCAAATGAAGTCCTCATTAAACTTTGTAATAACAGAAAAAAGTTAATTATTTGTGGCGATCTTAATGTAGATCTGCTTGTAGATACAACACTGAAGCGACGATTAATAACTCTGTTCAAATCATTTAATTTATGTCATGTATTTCTAGAGCCGACTAGAATTACACTTACCAGCCAAACTTGCTCAGATAACGTTTTTTGTGACTGTGCATTCACAAGTAAATGTGTAATTAACTGCTTACCCTCCGATCACAGTGGTCAAACAGTTTCATTCCCAATAACTATTAAGGATAAGACTGGTCCATCATTTTATAGGCCTATTACATCCCATAGACTAGAGACATATACGAAAAACTTAGATATAAATTTGCCAGTACCGGATTTTAATGAACAGAACCCAAACAAAATCTACTCAGACTTCTTCAACATTATTCAGACAGAATTCAATAAAGTTTTCAAATTAAAGAAAGTCAGTGACTACAACGGTAAATATAAATTTAATGACTGGGCAACGTTTGGAATTCGTAAAAGTAGAGTTATCTTGTATGACCTTTATGATCAAAAAACCTATAACTTTGATCGAAAATTTCATGACTATGTTAAAAAATATTCCAAAACTTTCAAGTTGGTTTGTAGAACTGCATAAACTTTACACATTAATAGAAAAATTCAAAATTCAAATAATAGAATGAAAACAGTTTGGCAAATAATAAACCGCGACACTGGCAAAGTTATACCAAGGGACAGTGATTTCTGCCTAAAGATAGGTGATGATGTTGTTAAATCCAACGCTGATGTTGCTCGAGCTTTTGAAACATTCTTCACCAATGTACCCGTACTCACAACGGACCGTCTAAATTCATCTCCATTTGAAGAAGAGACTTTATTAAAAAATAACACTAGCGTCAGTAATGTATATTTAAAATTTCATCATGTATATCCCCAGGACATTGTCAAAACGTTTAAATTACTTAACTTAAAAAATACGGAAGACCTGTGGGGTATATCAGTCAAAGTCATTGGTTCAGTAATTCTAGTTATAGCCCCCACACTTAGCTTATATATTCAATAAATGTGTTGACGATGGGGCGTTTCCAGACCTCATGAAACACAGTAAACTTATACCGCTGTTCAAATCGGGAGATAAGGGCGATCCTTCAAATTTCAGACCAATATCTGTTCTTCCAACACTAAGTAAAATATTTGAAAAGATTATACTCAATCAAATGCTCTCACACTTCAACCGTACAAAACAACTCCACGCTAAACAATATGGTTTCACTAGGGGTAAATCGACTACGGATGCAGGTATTACCCTTGTATCTCATATTTATTCTGCATGGGAGGCCGCACAGGATGCTATCGGAGTTTTTTGCGACCTGTCGAAGGCGTTTGATTGTGTTGATCATAATACGCTATTAATTAAATTAAATCATTACGGAGTTAGAAATAAAGCGTTGGATCTACTAAGGTCATACCTAAGCAATAGAATTCAAAAGGCAGAAGTTAACGGCGTAAAATCTGATGGATCGGGTGTTAAAATTGGCGTTCCACAAGGTTCCATATTAGGCCCTTTCTTGTTCCTGGTATATATTAATGATCTGCCTTTCATGGTGGAGAAATTAACTGACATAGTGTTGTTTGCTGATGATACTTCAATGGTCTTCAAAATTGAAAGACAAAAAGGAGATTTTGATGATGTTAATGGTGTATTGTCTTTAACCTTGAATTGGTTCACAGTTAATAATTTATTGTTAAACGCTTGTAAAACCAAGTGTATCAAATTCTCACTTCCAAATGTCAGGCAAGTTGAGACCAGTTTGGTGTTAGACAACAGCACGTTAGAATTGGTAAATGATACGAAGTTTCTTGGAATAACCATTGATACCAAATTGCAGTGGGGACCCCACATAGATAAATTGGCTGGTAAATTAAGTTCTGCGGCTTACGCTGTTAGGAACATCAGACAAAGCACGGATGTGGCTACATCTAGGCTAGTATATTTTAGTTACTTTCATAGTGTGATGTCCTATGGTATCTTGTTGTGGGGGAAAGCAGCGGATATTCAAACTATTTTTATTTTACAGAAAAGAGCTATTCGAGCAATTTATAATTTAAAACGAACAGACTCCTTAAGAGAGCTTTTTAAAGAAATTGACATACTAACAGTAGCTAGTCAATTTATTTTTGAAAATATAATGTATGTACGCAAGAACCTTAAAACATTTTCCAAACTTAGCGACAGCTGTAATGTTAACCTAAGAAATAATCACAGACTATGTGCGCCCCGTTTTAGACTCGCGAAGGTTAGCAATTCTTTCAAGGGTCAGTGCATTCTCTACTACAATAAGATACCTCTGGAGATTTTGAAATTGCCATTTGAGCAATTTAAAAAGCATGTTAAAGCGACTTTGTCGAAAAAGGGATATTACAATGTTCAAGATTACTAAAATGACAGGACTGTATGGGGTTAATCTGGCTCAACACAGACCTTGCTGTTAATAATTTTGTAATTATTTATTCCTGCTTATTAATCATAACAATTAAATTTTTCATATTTGTATTAGTTAAGCACAACCTATTTTTAAAAGAGATCTAAAAATAAATCTGTGGGAGTTTCTACGCCCTTCTTCTCCCACAGTGGTCCAATGTAGAGAAGAGGCAAAAAATGACGTTTGCTAAGTATATGTAAATATCTACAGTAATAAAGTACTTTGACTATTGACTATAGTCACCCTAATGGCCAATCAGACATTTAAAACATTTTTTGCCTTTCTCATTCGTCAAAATGCTGGGAAGCGGGCCAATCAACATCGCATTGTCTTGATGCTCCCACTCCCACACCGGTGCGCGGCGGCCACAGAGTACCTTCTTATATATTAAAACAGAGACTTATCTTTGACCTAGAAATGGGAAGTGCATAGCTAGCGCCGTCTTTTTTTTAATTTAAAACTAACATGTTCATAAACATTGTTTAACACAAACACACATTATACCTAGTACACTACACACTAGTATAGTACCTGGTATAACCTAGTACCTTAAATCTAAGCCTAGTACCTGCCTGAATAAGCGGTGTTTTCTTACAGGAAATGAAAATAAAATACAAATTAATATGATAATTTTTATTGTTTTGTTTTACAACTAACTGCCAACACTAAGTCTTGTCTCAACAATAAATACTAATATAAAGAGTCCTATCTCAATCCTACTGCGGTTTTGTCACCATGGATGTGCAGTAGTAAATCAACCGGGGGAGCAAAGGCAACTCAACGAGATACGCATTTATCACCAACACAACAAAAGAACGCAAAAACAAACAAAGTTCTTACACCGCAAAGAAACAAACTGCCATATTTTCTCGTTTGTTTTTTCTCAAACTTTTAGTGTTGCCACACGGTGATCTTTAATTTTCCCCATCACCTCATAAAATTCCATTACTGCAATCACTGTCCACATACTACTACACTTACTTTACGCTGAGATTAAAGTGTTATTAGTTCGAAAACATCTTATAAACCGCAGGTAACATAGGTACCTATAGCATAACAGTGGTCCAAACCATATTTACGCTTTATTTGTCCCAAACCTTTTGTAAGAACGAGATTTGCCCATACATACAAAGCCCATCGATTTAACACCAAATTCGTTTCTGAAGTTGTTCTCTGATGCAACCATGAGATCAAAAGAAAAGATATATAACTCGCTTTATAACCTCAACTATGACGAAACAGAAAACGTGTTGTCGATAGTGTCCGACCGAACGTTCGGGTTCGGGTTCGGGTTCGGCAAGGTTCGGCAGAAAAATGCAGGTTCGGCGCAAGGTTCGGGTTCGGCCATTTAGCGGCAGAACCGTTCGGCACCGCCGAACCTTTGTATTTGCTTGAGTTTTCGTGCGGAATTCGTATGATTTTCTCACTAGATGGCGCTGTATGTATCTTGCCTCGCGGTATCGTTGTGTATTTCCGATTTGATGACCTTTGAAAAGAAAGTGTAGTATGCATCTTTCACTGAAGCTGTTCCGCTAGTCATGGTAAGTGTTTGTTTTACTCTTCTGTTCTTGTTCTATTACTGTATTTTTGTGTTGTGTGTGTGTGTGCCACCGCTCCCCGGGTGGTGTGTGTCACCGCTCTCCGGGTGGTGGGTGCCACCCCTCCCGGGTGGGGGGGACTTTTTTTGCGGGCCACATAGCGGGCGTCTACGAGCCACCATCCGCCGCGTGCGGAATGCGGGTTTTTGTCGCGTAGGGCGAAGGGAAATATTGTGCGATACATTTTTTTTTTATACGATTTTACCTAGTTCCACTTATGTTTTTTTTTTGTGCATAAAAAATCAAAAATCTTGCAAGTTGAATATTACCGGAAAGGCTTTTTCCCGTTTCCGATTTAGCTGAAATTTTAGAAGGATACTGATATTTGTTGACTTTGAGCTGTTCTGATGATGGAAACGGAAGGTGACAAGGGGACTTCTGTAACCAAACGACGTAACCACATCGAGTTTGGGCTCGTTTGATTCGTCTTGACAATTTATTTGACTTTGAGTGATGTCACGGGTCTGATGATGGAGTCGAAAGGTGGCCTTGGGAACTCCATAATAAAAACTAAAAGACGAATTCATGTCGAATTCTGGCTCATTCTATTATTCTTCACTTCTTCACTTTGGGCTCGGATGAGCTAATTTATTCACTTACTTTTATTTTAATAAATTCACTTACTTTTATTTGTTTTAACTTAAGTTTTTTTTTTTTCAGATGAAAGCTTTAAAATGCCAAACAAACTACAGAATCCGGTTTGGCAATACTTTGCAAAATGCACAACCGATCCATCGAAAGCTGTCTGCAATATTTGCAAAAAATCGCTATCATTGGGTAGCCACGAACGTAGGAAGCAAACAATACACTGCATAAAACGGCACTTAGCAAATTGTCATGGCGAGGAACACAGGCAGTTATTGAAACGACAGTCAGAAGTAGACGATTTGAAAAATGAAGCCAAACTGAAACGAACCAATGCTGCAATCTCATTGGAAGTATTGAGAACTGATAAACCGAATCTTGTCCAGGCCACGATCCCTAGTTTGGCCTCTAAACCTCAACACGTTCAATGGCCTGATGACCATGAAATTACAAAAAGGATTCACAAAGCAGTAATGGATCTTATAATTGTGGACATGCTCCCTTATGCTTTGGTGGAAGGTGAAGCTTTCCAGCGGCTCAATTTCAACGACCCTCAAGCAGTTCACAAATACCGGCTGAAGTCTGAAAAATATTTTAGAACATCACTGATGCCGCAGACATACGAGAAAATGAAAGCCAAAGTGAAGTCTTTAATCGCAAAAGCTGAGTGGGTGAGTGCTACCACCGACATTTGGACCAATGCATGTAAATCATGTTCTCTTCTCAGCTTTACAGTACATTTCATTGTAAATCATCAACGCTTAAAAGTTATATTGGGGGCATGCGTCCTAGAACAAGATCACACTAGTGAATATATTGAGCAAAAATTTACGGAGATGGTAAATGAGTGGAACTTGAGCGGCAAGATGTTTCTGGTGCTACGCGATAACGCAGCAAATATGATTTGCGCCATGCGTGGTCACTATGATTCTGTAGGGTGTGTGGCACACACACTCCAGTTAGTGGTAAAAAAATCACTCTTTGCTGCCGAAGCCACCAAAGATGTGTTGAAAAGATGCAGAAAGATCGTAGGCCACTTCCACCATAGTGAGCCAGCAACCAGGAAATTGACAGAATGTCAAAAACAATGCGGACTGCCAGAACATACTCTGGTGCAAGATGTTGAAGTTAGATGGAATAGTACGCACTTGATGTTACAAAGGCTTTTAGAGCAGAAGAATGCAGTCAACTTGTACAGCGTTGAATATGGCAAGATTGATACTCTGCTGTCTAATGAGTGGGATATTATAAAGAACCTGACAGCCGTTTTGAAATTCTTCTATGAGGCCACACTTGATTTATCATTTGGTGATGCATGCATATCAATAGTCATACCTTTGATATCATTATTACACCGCAAACTGCAAGTTAGAAGTGACAACGAAAATGAGATGATGACAATTATGAAAAACTTGCTGCGTGAGAATTTGGACACCAAGTTTTCTTTTTTAAAAAGCCACCCTTCGTTGAGGGCTGCCACAATACTGGACCCGAGATTTAAATCGAAGTATCTCAATTCTGATGAAGTGGATGTTGCAATCACAGAGATAATAAGTTTTTTGACAGAAAGTAACCCAGTATCCAGTGGCATGCAGAATGCTCCATCCGTATCTACAGATCAGATCTCCCTTGACACCAATATACCGCAAGAAAAGGAAAGCCTGTGGGATACACATGATGATAATACTTCTAATCCAACGGAGAGAGCTGGAACTGAAGATCACAGATTGGTTTTGAAAGAACGGATTCAAGCATATCTCTCTGAGCCACTGCTGCAACGAAATGCTGACATATATAGTTACTGGAATTGCTCTCCTTATCCCATGTTGAGAAAAGCTGTGTTAAAGTATCTTTCTGCGCCGCCTACCAGTGTCCCGAGCGAGCAGCTGTTTAGTGCCGCTGGACAAATTTATGCAGATCGTCGGAGTAACTTGCTTGGTGAAAATGCTGAAAAACTGCTTTTCTTAGCGTATAATATAAGACTCTTTAACTACGAATACTGAAAATAAAGTCATTCATTTTAGTGTAAGATTAATGACTGACTGAAGACTGCTTTATCGAAATGATGATTTACTACTTGAGACTGATTAAATAGTACGTATAATGATAAATACATACAAATGAAAAATCTAAGTAATGTGAACAAAATAAAGCTACTTACTTTAATTGTTGATTTTTAAAAGTTTACTTATAGAAGTAACGTGTTGTTATTGTTTTTAGGATATTGATTATAAATAAAGGAAATTTTTTCTAAGCTTTAATGACTGTTTATTTAATTTAATTGAAGACATGTTCTCACCTAATTTTATATTACAACTAAAAAAAGATTCTGACTCATTATAAAAATGTTTTATATGGTTGAAAAAGGTTCGGGTTCGGGTTCGGGTTCGGCCGAACCTTACACCAGTGCCGAACGTTCGGGTTCGGGTTCGGTTGAAAACACAGGTTCGGTCGGACACTAGTTGTCGATAACTGAAAAAAAAAGTACTCTTAGTCATCCACTAGTTAGTAGTAACTGAATGTTCTCGTTTGTTATATGGAATTCACATAATTTTAATCTTGGCCTAATATTACAATACAATATAATAATAAACAATATATCAGTATGTACATTAAAACTGAAATAATAAGTATTAATTAATTTATTACAATAAATAACAGTATGTTACTAATTCATTATTAAAAATCATCTTTAATGATAATCAATGTCGATCATACATGTATTACAAATATTTAATAATAATAATAATAAAACATTTATTTTCAGAAAACACGGTTCCATAGTATTGTTAGTACAAAAAGAGAATTTCCTAATCTATGTTAGTTACACCTTAAAATAAAATAAAAATAAATAAGTAGGCAACTTATGGCGGATAGCGAGGTAGAGAAGAGGCCTGTATCCAGCAGTGGGTAGGTGTGGGCTGATTGATGATGATGATGAGCCTATTTATCCAGCTAGGTGCCGGTCACCACCTTTATCCAGTGCTTTAAAATAGGTCCATCGACCCTATCTGCTATAACAGTCATGATACCGCTGGTGCTGCCGCGAACTCTGTGCATTAGTAAGGCCACGCGTTTTCTTATTATTGCATGAAACCCGTCCGTGCGGGCTTCTGCAAACATGCCTGACGCACTACAGAATCGCGGCAACCCCAGCAGCATCCTAAATCCGTTATTGTACTGGACTCGAAGGGCGTTTATGGACTTTTGATTATAGCTGACCCACAGGCTGCTCGTGTAAAAGGATTGGCAGTAAGCCTTAAACAAAGTAATTTTTACTTGATGTGATTGTGCAACGAGCAAACCTGCGCGCCAGCATGTTCACCCTCACCGCCAACGTCCTCCGTTCCCTATCAATGTCCAGGTCGTCTCTCAGGTCATTGGTTACAATGTGTCCCAGATATTTAAAAAAATAAAATTAAAATTAAAAATTTATTTATTTACCAGAAAGTTATGTAACAATCTAATATTATGCTTATGACCCACACACTAGGTATAACCTGTATCGTGGAGGTCTATAATGAAATTTCAATGTTGTGTTGTCCTGAGTTTGGGATAGCAACAGCAATAAAATAAAAAGTAATTGTAATTAGGGAACTCTTACATACCAAGGTGACGAAACCCTTCCAGACCACTGAAATAGTAATATAAAATATACTACACACATAAACAATATAAATCTATATATAATTAGGGATAAGGATAGATAAATAAGTAAATAAGCAATTCTGAATTTGTTTTAGAAAGAGGAGTTTTAGACTAGAAGCGCTTCAGTGGAATCATAATCTAATGTCACTAGCTACTTCAAGAGCTTAACCCTTAACTCGCGTACAGTGGTAGTTTTGACTTCGTTGTGCTTGCATATTGTATTGTATAGGTGTGGCAAAGCGAAGAAACTGAAATTGACCTCGCGCATGCAGGTCGTAGCCAGTTTGTGAGTCTGTTTCCATGACTCTCCGCAGCATATCAGAGCAGTGTCATCGGCGTAACAGAACACGTCCACTTCCTTTTTATGTCTGAACAAGTTGCAGATTTCATTGATGTAAATTAGGAAGAGGGTCGGGCCGAGGACGCTGCCCTGCGGCACACCAAATGGTATGCTGCTCCATGGGCTGATGTGTTGACCAACTTTGATACACTGGGTTCTGAGGTTTAAGTAGCTGGAGAACCATTCCAAGGCGATCCCTCTGATGCCAATGGCTTCCAGCCTACGTGACAATATGGTTGGTGAGACAGTGTCAAAAGCCTTGGCCAGGTCCAGGAATATGCCGACACAAGCCTTGCCCCTATCCAGCTCTGTGCTGACAACCTTGAGAAGGTCCGTGACTGCACCCTCCGTAGACCTGCCTCGGCGAAACCCGTACTGTCCTTCAGCTAATAGTTGGCGTGATTCTAGATATGCTATAAGGCGTTTGTTGACAACCTTTTCCAGCAGCTTGGAGAGAGCGCTTAGTAGTGAAATTGGACGATAGTTGCAGGGTTCCTTTCTTTGACCGCCCTTGAAGATTGGTATTACCGCTGCTTTTTTCCAGCACTTTGGAAAGCGCCCAGCTGATATGCTACTATTAAATATGTGAGTCAATGGTACTAATATTTGTTTTGAGATGATTTTTAGTAGTTTGTTATGGATGTCATCAATCCCTGGTGAGCTTTCGGACTTGCTATTGAAGATAAGGGTTTCTACTTCGCTCTCGGTAGTTGGTTGAAGAAAAAATGAGTTTGAGGCAGGCATTTCGGTAAGATCAATCCTTTTAGAGAGTTCTGCTTCGTCTGAATTGAGCTTGTCCATGGTAGTGTTAGCTAACGACTGTCCAATGCTAGTAAAATATTGGTTGAAATGATTTAGTGAGTCCTCGACTGTGTCCTTGGTTTTAAGTATTTCGTTACAGGGTTCTTTTTGTTTATTTAGGTCACAAATGGTTTTGATAGTTTGCCATAACTTTTGTGGGTTGTTTTTACTTTTAGCAAGGCTAGCGTTATTATGAATGTATTTTAAGCGTTTTAAGAGATCATTGCAGTAGTTGCGATACCTTTTATATGATATTTGAAGTATTATGTTATTGGGATCTTTATGAGTTCGCAAATGCAACAAGTCCCTGTGTCTCATGCAACGTATAAGGCCTGGGGTGATCCATGGTTTTATAGCGTATTTGCGACGGCTTACTGTTAATGAGGTAGTGTGTGTTTTGATCGTGTTTGAGATTATGTTAGTAAATGTTTGGGCACTCAGTGAAGGATCGAGTTCATTTAAAACACCTGACCAGTTTAGATTGCTCAGCTCGTTTGCAACGGCTGAGAAATCAATTTTAGTGATTGGACGCTTTGGTGCTTGTTTTTTGACGAGTGAAAGACTTCCGATTGTAGCTCGGTGATCTGTTATGGTACTGTTACAGACAATGCCCTCGGTCTCTTGGTTTGAGCGTACGAAAATATGGTCCAGGCAATTGTTGTTTCTCGTGGGTTTAGTTATTAACGCTTTTAGACCCTTTTCTGATAATAGAGAATAGTAGTCTGGACTGTCGGTTTCGTCGAGCAAATTTATATTTATATCTCCTGCAAAAATCAGGTTTTGGGAGCCAGTGTTAGAAGACAACATAAGGTCCAAAGATTCTATGAAATTGCTGGTATCTGTGAAAGACGGTGACCTATATGTTGCTAGAACTGTGAGTATATTTATGTATATGTGATTTAAAGCTTGTAACACTCAATAACTCCTGACCGTACAAGTTTATAGGAGGCACATTACTAGGCGACTTAGTTCCCTTCTTAAATATCATTACTTCAGTCTTTTTAACATTATATCGTAATCCATGGGTCTCAGCATATGACTCACAAGTACTTAAAAGATTTCTCAATCCTCTCACTGATGGACTCAGCAGCACCATGTCATCGGCATAGCTTATGTTATTCGCACTTTTCCCACTTACATAGCAACCCGCATGCATGCTGCTGAGCCCACCAATGAGATTATTTACATATAAGTTGAAAAGCTTCGGAGACGTTATTCCCCCCTGTCTCACTCCGCATTCCAATTTGTACTTTTCAGAGTAAGCTCTCCCCCACCTGACTCTGTTCATCTGATGGCCATACCAATATTTAAGTATATTTACAGTTTCCATCGGTAGGTTTGCTTCTCGACACTTATCCCACAGGATATCATAAGAGACTAAATCGAAGGCCTTCGAGAGATCTAAAAAACATGCATATACATTAGTGTTTCTTTCAGTATAGTATCTTACAGTGTGCTTGAGAGCCAGTATCGCACTTTCTGTAGACAATCCAGACCTAAACCAAAATTGTCCATCATTAAGCTGGAGATGCTTATCCAGTTGGTCGTCAAGCAAGCCATCAAATACTTTAGCCAGTACCGTTGCGAGTGAGATAGGTCTGTAGTTGTTAGTATCTGATACGTCTCCTGTCTTGTTTTTTACTATAGGTACCACGATAGTCTCAATCATATCCTGTGGGAGATATTCATGTTTCACACAAAACGTATAGAACATTGACAAAATTCTGGGGAGATGAACTCCCGCGTGCTGTATATGTTCAATGCTGAGCCCGTCATGCCCGGGTGATTTTCCACGTGTCATGTTGTTTACAATGAAAGCCACTTGTTTGGTTGTAAAACTAGTCTTATTGTCCCGTTCACAACAGCGCTCAACACTGATCACACTGTGCTTTGGCACTAAGGGTGATTCCACTTTAAAATGTTTACAGAATAGGTCAGCTATATCCTTCGGTTCTACTATACCATTTACAGATACTGGTAAACTAGTTTTGGGGTTTAACTTTTTAGTACATTTCCAAAAATTAGAAAAGTTTTTTGCCTGTCGATGTGTCGCTATTAGGTCTATTTTGATCTGTTCCTGATTATTTTGGCACCATTTGAGCTTGGATTTGAAAACTTTTCTACTGTCACACATTTCTTGGTAAATAGGCCCTAATTTAGGCTTGCCGTAGTCAATCCATTGTTGAAACTTCAGTCTGGCAAGTGAATGTGACTCTCTAACATGTCTATTCCATCCTGTAACATACTTTTTCTTAACTGGATTTTTATTACAGCTGAGCATTGCTGATTCACTTAGAACATTTACAATTAAACTATACATATCGTCTATAATATTTCTATGACTAATGTTATCACAACATTGCCTAAATTCCTCCGGAAAGTCAATTTCCCGTTGTTTAGTGTGACACAAGCTAGAATATGCACTTATCTCCCCCGGTTCTCTACTACCCCATCTTACCCCAGTGCACTCGTCATAACTTTTACTAACTAGCTTTTTTCTTATCACACCTAAATTACAATAGAACATTATAGGGAAGTGATCAGAACAAAACACATCATACTTCACTTCAACTTTAGTAATAGTACGGTGAGCTGATTGCGTCGTTAAACAGTGATGTAACCACCGTCTGGTCCCGTGAGCCTCACTGATATATGTATAAGTTCCCGAGTCTATACCTAAATACTCAAAGTCCGCACAAAGCCATTTTTGTTCGGTACAAAATGACAGCATTTCGTTACAGAAGGATGTATAAGAATGCGCGTTAAAGTCACCAAAGATAAATACTGACTCACTTTCACAACTTTCTATAATTGCACTAAGTTCACTTAAACAATCGCTAAATTCCGCTAGGTTGTCCGGCGCCTCATATGGCATATACACACACAATATTACTATAGATTGGTTACACGTAGTTATTTTAATACGCACATTATTACTGTTAATTACTTGAACATGATGAAACATACTTTTTCGCCATAAAATTGCCACACCACCGTACGGTCTTCCTTTCAGTATGCCTGTAGATAAGTCGACCGCCGATTTCCCCGTAAATTCAAAATCTTCGTCTATATCAGGGTTGTAACGGAGGCGTCTTATCGGAGTCGGAGTCGGAGGCGGAGGTGAAGAGCTTCACCTCCGCGGAGTCGGAGGTTAACGGAGGCGGAGGCGGAGGTAGAAAAATATGTTTGTTTGATTTATGGAAAAGTATTTATTCAAAAGCTGTAAGGTAGGTACATACACAGTACACTTAAGCAATACGTTTTAACGGTATTGATAGTTAAGAAGAGGCAAATTGTACTTAATAAACAATAGTTTTGCGGCTTTGTCACCTTCCAATCTATTTCTCAGGGGTTCATAAATTAATCCCGCTCCACTAAATAATTGTTCACTCGGTACTGAACCTGAAGGCGCCGACAGGTAAGCGCGAACGATGGGTGCAAAAGTTTCATATTTCTTATTATATCTCCACCACAATAATGGGTCTTCGTTCAGCTGTAGTCGGTTTTCTTTATTATATTCATTAATAAGTGTTTTCCAAATCATGAGGTTGCTATTAGTTAACAAGTTATCATTTGCCATTTCCGCTTCATCGTCACTGCTGTTTTTTAACATGTCAGCCAGATTGGAATGCACACTATGTGTTGGTGTTAACATCTGGAAGCTTGTGCCGGGTTCATCATTCACTAAATCTAATTCCACTCTAGCTCTTTTGGCAACAGAAGCATTGTCACCATCAGTTCCACTTGCAGCTCTTGCAGCACTTGCAAGTCTTGCAACATTCAAGTCATGTAGGGTTAGCAAGCGTATTAGTTCGGACTGAACCTGTTCTTTAATTATTTCATTAAAAAACTTCAGTTTGTACCTGGGATCCAAATATGTAGCAAGCGAATACAGTGTATTGCTTGGAAGGTCACAGAATCTGGAATTGATGTCTTCAATCACTTTTTGAATGATGCCTTTGAAATCCTGTCTTGTGTCAGGTTTGTCCTTTTCAACTTGCAATGTATGTTTCAGTACATGTATCAGTGGGATCACTGATGATATGCAAGTTTTTGTATCGCTGAAATTCCTCGTTATTTCTTCGAATGGTGTCAGCATTGCCACTATTTTATTGAGATACAACCACTCTTCTGGGGAGATTTGTGGAATATTGTGTTTGCTGGCATACAAACAAATTGAATCTTTAATCTTCATCAGACGTTCGATCATGTAAAATGTGCTGTTCCATCTGAAATAATAAAAAAGGAATATTTTAGGGAAATTTTTTGAAAGACTGATTAACATAAATTTTGTAAAAAATATATCAAACAGAGGTAACACTAATGTAATCATGAGAAATTCATAAAGTAAAATTGTATATAAACTAAAACATACCTGGTCACACAATCCTGCATAACACGAAGTGCTGGTTGGTTAAGTTGCTCTGTTTGGATTTTGGTCAGCTCATCTTGTGCTATTTGTGAGTGATTAAAATGTCCTGATATCTTCTTGCATTTTGTTATTAACTCCTTTACTTCAGAGGATTTTCAAGCGCAGATCGAACACACAGCTGTAGTTGATGGACTGTACAACTCATATCAGGTATATTTGCCAAATGCATTGCTCTGACCATATTTGATCCACCATCTCTAACAAAGCAATGCAATTGCTCATCCTGGATGTTCCAATCTCGTAGCATCATTTTGAAACTATCACAAATGATATCACCTGTATGTCGGCCATGTAGAGAGCAACATTTCAAAACAATTTGCATCCGGCTAAAATCTTCAGTAATCCCATGTGCCGTCAGGCTCAAAAATGACACATTAGCACTTGGTTCAGTCCAAATATCCGTGGTGAATGACAGTTTGACAAACTGTTTCAGCATTGCTTCAATTTTGGTAGCTATCTTAGTATATATTTCATCACATGTATGGTCAGTAAAAAACTGACGCCCCCTTAAATGGTAGTGAGGCAATGCCGCTTGCATAACACGCTGAAAACCAATGCCTTCGACAAAATGGAACGGGAGATTTTGTAGTGCTATCATTTCTCCAATCAAATCATCCATTTTCTGTGCTTTAGGATGTGATTTATCCCACATTTGGTGTTTTTTTGAGGCTTCTTCTAAGGATAATTGCCTTTTTGCTTGCTGTAAAGGCGTAGCTGACGTTACCTGATTCAATTTCACCTTTTCCCGTTGTTCTTCGATCTTAGAAAGTTCTTCATATTTATCTTTGTGCAAAGATTTCAAATGTCCTTTTAACGATGTTGTAGTCCCACCTTTTCTTGAATATTTTTTACCACAGATTTTACACTTTGCAAAATTATCGTCTATCTCTAGAAAATACTGCCATATTGCACTTGTTTTCGGCTTCATATTGTAATTTCAATAACAATAACTATTATTTAGGCACTAATATCACTCAAAACAATCGAGGTTCAGTCACATCACACACAACTATTCACAACTGCGAGCGAGTGAAAAAGTCGACAGGTTGATTCTTGTCCTCTCATACCTAAATTACCTACCCACCGCCCGCGCGTTCCAATCGCGTAAACAGTCTTCAGTTCATTCAGTTGCGTTCTAATATCAATACTTAGCCGAGCGGCCGTGAGGCCTAGCGTCGCTCCTGTCGCATTGCGTGTAGGTACATTTTCGTATTTTCGAACGTAAATAAACTCCGTTAAACCTCCGATCTGAAATGACGGAGGCGGAGTCGGAGTCGGAGGTACGATTTCTATCGGAAGTTCCGAACTTTCGGAGTCGGAGTCGGAGCTCCGTTACAACCCTGGTCTATATTACCTAGATAAGGTATGTCGTACGGTAGCAGCCAAGTTTCTTGTAGCGCTATTATATCTGCCTCCTTACATAGCGATTGCAGACAAAACGTCGCGCTTTTGGCCGATTTGCAGTTATAACTAATTATCCTGGTCTGGCTTAATTCCGTTGTTGCTGTTACTGTGGTATTGTTATTTAAAATTTAAATTTAAAATTAAATGGGAAATATAAAACTGCACATGAATAATACTAATTTGCACAGCAAATATACTGATTTTCACAGCAAATATTAGGGCAAAATACTGCGGTAGCTTAGGTGATTCGCTCACCCCATTTGTCCTTCGTATTAGGTTGAACATGTAAGAACAACAAAAATACTTAAAACATAAATAGTTTTTTTGCTGTGAAAATCAGTATTTTTGTCATGCGATTAAATACTAGCCAAATTAAATTACATTTTATTTAATACTTTACTTATTTGTAACCATGTTTTTATGAACAATGATAATGTGAAAGGAATTGGCAAACATGTTATAACCTAATTTAGTAGCCAAGACCGTCAATTTTGTAAATAGATATTTGTGAGATAAATTCATTTCATTTTTTATTTGCCGTGCTCCTTCGCATATTCGCATTTGATGCTAATGAAATTGCTACTTTCGTTCTTACAAAATTTTCTTCTATAAACCTAAAATTCGCGGAATGACGTAATCAACATTCTGTAGGTCAGTAGCAGGGTGCATTCACTCAGTAGAAATACTATTAATATTTTTATTTAAAGATTTATCCGTAGCGTACTTTAAAGTTCAAATGTAAGGAATCTCCGGTTGTCATGTCACTTTGATTGTTTGCGCTTCTCTGTAATTTTGTTATTACATCAACAACCTCTGCATTGTCCCTGGACCTGGATTTTGAATATCGACAACTGCATTCAAACACTGACCCCTTGCTCGGAATTTTGACCGCTCATTTTTGGAATCAAGCCTCAAGAATGATTAATGAGAAACGATGCTGTGTTCCTAACTGCAATACAACTAGTAAGTGATACTTTATTGTAAAGCGTGGTCTTGTAACCACAAGTAGTATAAGTGCAGACATTTGGTCAGTGTCGATAAGAGGGCGGAAACCCTTAGCTGCACTCCAACCGATTAGACTCAATAAGGTTAGGATACTAGTTCCCTATAGAATATAATAATAATATTATAGTAATATTAGAAGGGCCTTTCACCGTCTGTTCTGTTCACTTAGAGCTCCAACAAAATGAGAACCTCTCCTTTTGTGACAAACAAACCTTCCTTGTCTTGAAAAACTGATTTGAAGCATTCGGTCCATTATTATGTACTTTTTTCGATTTACAGGTGAAGACCATAAATATACCACTGCATACATTCCCCAATCCTGCTAAGGATCCTGACATGGACCTGACATAGTGGGAAATGTATTGCCTCTTAAAGAGAAACTTGTATTTAAACGACGAAGAGTATGTCAAAAACACTTTGAAGAGAAATATCATGCTTCATCCAACACTCTTTTTCGGAATGCCATCCCAACAGTGCATACACCAGTATAATTATTGTAAAACTATAATTGCAATATATGTTGATTTTGATGATATAAAATGTCATACTCATAAATAAAAAATTATGAAATTATCAACGCATTTTTTTATTTTAGTTCACTAAAAATGAATGAATAAACGAAGCCTATAATCATCTCTCTCCAAATTAAGTTTGTTTGATGTCCACACAAATAATCTTTAGTGGTCATCCATATAAAATCAATTTGAAGATTGTACGTTTCCTTCTTACATTATACTTATATATTATTATATTATTATGATATTATATGTTTGTCTGAAACGTGGCTGACTCCAAATTTTACCGATGCTGAGTATTTTTACCACAACTATAATGTGTTTAGGCGGGACCGAGGTAGTGGAGGCGTACGGGGGGGAGGGGTTCTAATAGCCGTACGCAGCGAACTGTGCGCGCGCCGCCGCGATGATCTGTGCAGCGCGCCTTCAGCCGAGGAGCTGTGGTTGAGCATCGAGCTGGCTCCCGCCGCCGCTGCCACCGCCGCCCCGCCGCGCGCTCGACCTACCCGCCTGCGCCCGCCCGTCGCCGCCGGCCCGTGCGCTGCACGTACACTATACATCGCCTGCTCATACTTTCCGCACGGGCCCCTTCACGCCACCCAACTTCAATCGTTCTTTGACTCCGTTTCGAATATAGTAGAACAAAAGAATAGCGACTCTTTCCTATTATTGGGTGATTTTAATATCTCGCATGCTTCGTGGGTTCATGGTAACAATACTTTATTATCGATCCAAGTCAATAGCGATCCTATAGCCACCATGTTATCAGAGTTTATGGATCTAACGGGTCTTCAGCAATTTAATTGGTGCACTAATGTTAACGACCGTATTTTAGATTTAATAATTAGCAATTCGACATGTGTAGTTGCGCCGTGTGATTCACCTCTCACTGCCGAAGACCCCCACCATATAGCGCTCGACTTAACTTTCAGCTTAGATTACAGTATCCAGCTTGTATCTAATGATAGCTATAAGTATTTATTTCATGCAGCCGATTTCGATAATATTGGAAAATCCTTGTCCGAAACTAACTGGGATGTTCTTAATGACATGGACACAGAAACAGCCGTCACATATTTCTACTGCACTCTGCATAAGTTAATTGATAAATATGTACCTAAACGCAAAGTTTCTGTTAACTCCAGATATCCTCCCTGGTATTCCCGAGCACTTGTTAAACTTATTCGTGAAAAATTGAAAGTTCATACGAAATGGAAGATTTATCAGGATCCCCTTGATTATCAGGAATTTCAGATATTAAGAGCGCGGGAAAAGAAGGTCGAATCGGAATGTTATATAAAATACATTAATTTAGCTGAAGATAAAATCACAATTTCACCTAAATTCTTTTGGAGTTTCATTAAGTCTAAGTTTAATTCAAATAACATACCAGATCACATGACCTATGACGGGGAAACGTCCACTGATGGCGAAGCCATCACAAACATGTTCAATGATTATTTCCATTCTGTGTTTTCCTTACCTGACACGAACCATACAACTGTCAATATCGATGTAGTCCCTGACACATCAGTCGTGAACTTATCAACAATTAACGTCTCAGAAGAGTTAGTTATGAAACACCTAAGGAATACTGATGTTAACAAGGGTGCCGGTGTGGATGAAGTGCACCCCTTATTAATTAATAAACTCGCTAAAGTACTAACGGTTCCTATCACTAAGCTATATAAAAAATCGTTGTCGGAAGGTTGTTTCCCAAACGTCTGGAAACAAGCCTTGATAACCCCAATATTTAAAAATGGAGATAAACACGATGTGAGACAATATAGGCCCATATCTAAATTATGTATATTTGGTAAAATTTTAGAGAAAATTGTGACTAATGAATTAAATTCACTATTGTGTAGGCATGTTTCCCCCTACCAGCATGGTTTTCTCAGGGGACGTAGTGTGGACACAAATCTAGTAACGTATACTGATTTTCTTCTTAATGCACTTGATTCTGGATTTCAGGTGGACGCCGTGTATACCGATTTTTCCAAAGCCTTTGACAAGATAAATCATTCAACTTTGCTACGGAAATTACTGAAACTCGGTATACACGGCGACCTCCTAAGATGGCTGAATTCTTATATTAATAACCGAAGCCAAGCTGTGGCGCTCAAAGGGTACACTTCAAAATTCCTAAATATTACATCTGGAATCCCCCAGGGTTCGCATTTAGGTCCGTTCTTGTTTACGCTTTATATAAATGACATCGAATCAACCTTCGTTCACTCATGTCATCTGTTATATGCCGATGATACTAAAATTTTTAAGATAGTCTCATCGATATCTGATTGCGAGGATCTACAAAATGATCTGTTAAAGTTTGATCACTACTGTAAGAAAAACCAATTAATTCTCAATTCTGACAAGTGTTACATTATTACTTTCTCCCGCAAACACAATCCCATTTCATTTAATTACACTTTGTCTAGTAAAATTATTACTCGCGTTAAGTCAATCAGAGATCTTGGCTTGACGTTAGATGATAAACTAAATTTTAACATTCATATAGACAACATTATATCTCGGGCGTATAAGCAGCTTGGTTTGATTCTACGTTTATCCAAACCTTTTAGACGACCTTTCACTTTCAAAATCTTATATTACACCTTTGTCCGCAGTATACTTGAGTTTGGTAGTGTTATATGGAACCCGCAATATGCAGTCCACATCTCACGCATAGAAAAAATTCAAAATAAATTTCTGAAATCATTGGATTTTAGAACAGGTCATTGTTTCCAGGATTACCATACCTCTGCTTTAAGGCATGGTTTAGATCCTTTAGATAGGAGGCGTTCCTATCTTGATGCTAGTTTCCTATATAAAATATTACACAACGTTATCGATTCATCTCATCTTTTGGAGTCAATAACTTTCAGAGTAAAACGCATTTCCTCACGTTCAAACGCCATTTTTCACATCCCTAAGTGCAACACGAGATATGCTAGTAACTCTTTCATAAGGCGTTCTTGTAACTTTTATAATACGCATTTATCAGATGTCGATATTTTCTCAGAATCTATTTATCAATTTAAAAATAATATTAGAAAATTGTTATTAGTTAATAGCTGTAGTAGTCGTAACGATTCTTAATTTGTAATTCTAAATTCTAAATTCTCTTCCAAATTTTGTATTTCCTTGTATTTTCTTTTCCATAGTATTGTATGAAGTAATGCCGCTTAAGACCATTGTAAAAATATATTTATAAAATATGGAGCTCTAGGTCTATTAGTATTTAAAATTTCTAATTTTTAATATTTGTGTACGACTGTATGTTTCCTGAATAAACGAAAATAAAAATAAATAAAAATAAAAATAAAATATACTGCTACAGCTATGTATAGGTAGTCTATGGTATAGCTATAGGTATGTTTTTGTTAGACTTGGTTCTTTCACTCGCCGCCAGACGGCGCAGGCCGTAAAGGCAGACTGGTGTCTCTATATCAAGACTAATAATGTACCTACTCTGTGGTAAGTAGTATGAGACAAATGGGAGTCATCAATGTAGCAATCCAAAAGACTTCTGTATGCTTTTCATACAAGGGTCAGTATTAAGAGGTACCTACCCTATACCAGAGAAAATCCCAACAAATTTCCCTTTTTTATAGAAAGGTATGGAAAGTTAAAATTCCGTACGTGTACTGACAAATCCGTACTATGGCATCCTGACTTCAACCAACTGTTAAGTGACATCTGTGGTTATTGCTGTTACTAATTATTCTGTGACATCTGTCGTTTAACATAAGCACTACTATAAATTACATAGCTACCGCGCTACCTGAGTATCATATTTTGAACCTAAGTTTTATAATACAAATAATTAAAAACACATTATTTTATCAGAAACCAAACGTCGGTACTTTCCAACATTTTTCTTCTAAGTTTGACACCCCTGGCGGCGGCGGCGACGGACTGCCAGGGGTGTCATGTCAAACTTAGAAGAAAAATGTTGGAAACGAAGCATTATAAAGATTCCCAATTACGAAGTACAGTACCGACCTTTGGTTTCTGTTAAGATAATGTGTTTTTTAATTTAGTATCAAAGAGCGCACTATACGCCGAAGGCGTTGATGATGCGCACTCTCAATTCCTCTTGCCCGGCAATGGCGTGGCCGTCGCACCCATAAACGAGGTCATTGACTCTACCCCAAAGGTAGAAGTCAAGGGGCGTCAAATCCGGTGAGCGTGGCGGCCAGGAGACGTGATCCCTCCCTTCCACGCCCTATCCAACGAGCTGCGCCTAGGGGGTCCCCATCATGGAACCTCTTATTCAGGTGCGCCCTCACTTCTCGGGAGTAGTGGGCTGGAGCACCATCGTGCTGGAACCAGAAGTTCCGATGACGCGCTAGTGGCAGATGCTCCAGCAGCTCTTTCAACTCCCCGCTAAGAAAATCCAGGTATACTTGGCCGGTGAGTCGCGGCGGCAGGAATACAGGGCCGAGAAGGTGTTGGCCGATGACACCCGCCCACATTCAGGCTGAAGCGGGTTTGAACGTGGCTTTCCCGCACCAGCCTGGGATTATCTGTCGCCCACTATTAGGGCCTTCATCAAGGTCACTGGGCGGCGTTTGAGGGACCGGGGATTTGACTTCCCCTCTGGGGCATTCCTGGTCCAGAGGATATCGCTCGCTGTGCAGCGTGGAAATGCTGCCAACGTAATGGGACCTTTGAGCCGCACACGTCTTGGGGCGGTTTATTTTCTTGATTGTTTTGTCTTTATCTATTTTTCTTATTAACTGATTTAAAATTGTATAACTGAACGAAAGTACTATTTGTTTATATTTTTTCTAGGTACGGAATAGGCTCCTTAAGGTTTCCTACTAATTATATTTATTATATTCCTTCATATTAAGGCACAGAGCAACGAACCATAATGACGAACGGTGCTTTCGACGAAAAGTTATTCGTTGTATGGTTATTTACATCAGGCGTGTTTTCGACGAAACGTGCTATCGGTGTACCATGTCACCGGGCAAAGATTTTTTGTATGAAATGAACAGCTGAACGACGAATCGAGTTTCGGCGATGTGTTCGGAGCTCATGTTATACTGACCAATCCGGGTGAATGTCGCCTCATCGGTCCCCAGTAGGTATGTTTCCCGTCCTGTCCTCCAGCAACCACTGACAGAAGTCCACCCTAGGGTGATAGTCCGTTGGTAAGACCTCCTGGACGCGTAGAAAATGGTAGGAACGGGTAGAGGTATCATCCCGCAACGTGCGCCATGCGAAATACTGGCTTACGCCAGCTATTCGCGCAGCATCGCGTGTGCTCGTTTCTGGGTTCACGATGATGAATTTCAAAACCTGTTCTCTGCAGCTATTCGCGCAGCGTCGCATGTGCTCGCTTCTGGGTTCACGATGATGAATTTCAAAACCTGTTTTTCGATCACCGTTAAATTATATAAAGATTGTCTGATGATTGGAAAATCGGCCGTAACTTGAAAGAACTCGATCTTTAAGAAGTACAAATTTAAAATTAGGAAATATAGTTATTTTTTAACCAGAAGCTAATTCACGAAAAGCAGGCGCTGTACCCCACGGGCTATTCAGACGATGAATTGGCAATGTGACCGCTGAAAACTCCGTGTGGTACAACGCAGCGTCGCGCTGTAGCACTCTAGCTTTTCAAGCGGTTCGAAATTCTGAAAAGCCCATGGGGCACAACGCGGCCCAGCGTTGTACCCCACGGGCTTTTCAGAAGACGCTACCGGGGCTTGCCCGCATCCTACCACGGCGGTCGGAAGGTTCCGTGCTTCCGGAACCTCTGGACCACAGAGCATGAGATATCTGTGCTCTAGACGGTATGCAGGATGGTATTTCGCGAAGGCAGACGAATATCCGGGTGCAGGTGCCGCCTCAGCATTTGCGCCTGAAGTTATTGCCGCCTAAACGGTAAGACATCACCATGTGGAGCACTTCCTGCTCAGAGTAAAACAATTGGCATTGTTTTAGTCAGTCACGTAATTCACTTCCTTTTCTATGTTTACGGCGAACTAGTTAAAAACCGGAAGAAAATGCAAACAAAAACAGTACCTATACCGCGCAGGGTCAGAGACTTTTTTCATAGGTTTTGAACTCTATTTCCAAGCCATAAGGTTGAAAATCGCCAAAAATCTAATGTTTCTCTAATTCGGGGTTATTCCCTATACTAGATTGAGACGGCGGGTAGAACAGGTTTCGGCACTAGGTATTTTTTTTAGTATTCGGGATGTTCCGGAAATGTTCGCCTTCGCCGGTCTCGGGAGCAGTACAGATTCTGAGCTTCGTATCTACATTTCATCGTAGGCGGGTATGGGTGAGTGAATATTACTATCTCATTATACACTACTGGATTCAAATCAAACATAGTACTACCCGGATGACACAGATGTCGTAGGTAACGATTATAAATAAACAATAAATCTTTTTTTTTTTTTTTTTGATATTCAACAGATTGTATTTTAAATCGCAAAATGTAGTTTACAAAGTCCGCAAAGTGCGTCGTCAATAAGCTAAGAATTATCAAATAATTAAAAACTACACACACACAAAAACTGAACATAATAAAAAACAAAATACTAAACAAATAAACCGCCCCAGGACATGCCCGACCCAAAGGTACCCATCACACTGGCAGCATCACCGCGCTGCACGGCGAGTGAGATCCTTTGGATCAGGAACGCTCCGGAACGATTGTCAAAACCTCGGTCCCTCAAGCGTCGCCCAATGTCCTTGACAAACATCCTGCCCTGAGCACCCCAAATACCCGTGGTCTCGACGGCCAAGGGAACAAACAGGTAGCTCCCCATCAGCTGTGCGTATTTTAGGCATTTCTGCCGCGCCGCCGACTCCGCTGCAGCCCCAGGTGTCACCATGGTGGAGCCAATGTGGGATGCCGCGAACGTGCACACACAAGTAGCATCCCACAAAAGGCAACGACCTCTCTCCCACGGTATCAAGGTGAGACCGTCCGGACGCTTCCCGTCGCTGCGACTCAAACCCGGTGGTTCGAGAACTGATGGAATGTCAGCAGAGACGAGAGCCCTCCGGACGATGTCGTTGATCGAGTGGTGGCGAGAGAGTCTCCCTGCACTTCTAGGACAGTGTAGCCCATGACGTCCCCGCGAATCTACCGACGCACCGCAAACACAGTGGTGCGGTTCGCAGATATCGCAACCCAGACGAAGCGCCACGGCTACACGCAGGGAGTTGTCGTCCAGAAGGGTTCCTAAATGCGGAGACGGCAACGCATGCAGCCAAGCACCTGACTCCGGCTGAGAGACTGCTCGCAGACGAGCAAGTTCCGCTCCCGAGCTCTGCGCTAACAGCCCGTCAAGGGACACCTTGCACAGCTCCTCATCCCAGGGGCGCTGCACGCCGGGCTTCTCTGGAACATCTCCCCCCGGACAACGGGCCCGCCACCGCTGAAGAGCCTCGTCCGCAAAAGGAATGCCAAAACCGTCACCGTTAAATTTTAAAATGCGAGTGACTAGTTCAAGCACCCCATGCGAAGAGGCCAAGAAAGCTGGGAGCTCCGTGTCCTGTAGGCGACGAACGCCGAGACCACCAAACCGTATTGGAAGGGCCGCTTGATCCCATTGGGAGGGAGACATTTTCACGTTTAAAATCATCTCCAACAGACTCATTAACTCGTTATCATATGAATCTGCCTCCCTCCTACACAGCCAAACCGGAGTGGTTCGCAAAGTGTATGTTAGCCTTGGCAGGGACAGACAACTCCGTAAATCAATTATCTTATCACTAACTTGAACGTTTTGTGATACCCGTATACTTATCTACTAAAAATATCCACAGATTATACAAGGTAACTAAAGTATACTTAGGTATACATGCAAATTACTTATCAAATGTCAAATGGCAATTTGCTTCTCACACAGCTATGGGCTAGCCCCTGTCACCCAAAATGGAGTATTGAATAACTGGCTCAAACTGGCTTCGCCGTATGGGAAAAGGCGTGACGCTATGCTATGTTGCGTTTTATTAGAATTGTTCCCTTTACCCTTTATGCCGCTCTCCACCTACGACGCTTTCCCAGGATTTCGCTCGGACTTCGTGCCTATTCCCACTATGCCGCTGTCACATAAGGGCAAGAATCGGCAAGAGCAAGATAATTATATTTATATTTAATTTGCTACTATCACAGGTTAAGTTAATTAAAAATAATTTCTTATGTTTTATTTATTTAATATGTATATGTACCTAGACAATAATAATCAGTATCACAGATCATGGTGATCTACTTTATCTCTTTTAAAATCAGCCTTCTAAGATTCCCCCGTTAGAATGTCGAGGACAAGATGAAGTGACGGATTTTTGTTGAACTTGCGGTTCAACATGTTGTGCCAACCTTCCACGTGATGGTGGTTCTGAACTTGTTAACATACTGGTACATGTAGGCATGTACAAAATGAGAATCTGCACTCTCAATAAAATTTCAATAAACTTGTCGATGTGTTTTATTTTTAGATAGACATTAGACCCAAATCTAGGTATGTAGGTAAGTAGTTTTCATTTCTAAAGGCGTCAAAATTAAATTAAAAACACCTGGGGCTCAATTCTCTTATAGGAAACGCATATCGATGGCTGCGAAGAGCGCAAAATGCCGTATTTGACAGTCAGTCTCCAAACAAAATATACGCCCCGCGCCCCCTGCCGTCAAGCCTAATACAGCATTTTGCGATTGGGAGCAATCGATATAATATTCTAGTATATGTACACGATATAGTAGTCAGTACAGTGCGCGCCAATTTTATCTGTCTCTTATAGTGAGAGAAAAGTTACCCCCTCCAAGCGGCACTGAGGGAACTTGGCGTCATCTGCCTACGTTTTCATTGTCTTTGAGCCAGCTATGACCTCTCTTTGTCGCATATGAGAGAGTGTTCATAGCCCGCTCAGAGACAAATAAACTTGGCGCGAACTGTAAGTAGGTACCTCTAATAATTCTCACGCGCCTCCTGTCTCGTATGCAGTTTGGTACCTAAATCTAGAAGGGGATACCCCTAGAGTAGAGATTAGTCGTATTAAGTGAATTTCGTACCTAGTCCGCTAAAATACTCGATCCTATGCTTGTTTGAGCCTCACTCACCTAGTATCAAGGTATGAGGGCCCGCCTAGTCGCGGCGACCCCGTAAAGTAGGACGACCGGTCTAGCATAGCGGGTAGTGCCTGCCTAAGAAGCTGACGGTACTGGGTTCGACTCCTGGTAAGGGCAAATTTAAAATTGTGTTATAAGCATGAATATTTGTTTCTTAGTCTTGGATGTTTTCAGTGTATGTACATAAGTATTTATCTCAATTAAATATATCGTCGTCTAGTACCCAAAACACAAGGTTTGATTTGTGTAAGGTTGTCCTCTAATATTTATTTATTAGTCACGTTTTTGCAGATTACGGCGCTACCAGTGTTGCGGGTGCACACGGACTAAAAGCAATTTTATTATAATAAAAACCCCGCCCTCTGACCCTCGACGCGAAATTTGTCAGCCTTTATTTCCTTATAAGGCAATGGATTGGGGCCAGCCAATAGAAAGCTGTCACGGCTCGGCAAGCGCTTGGCACAGACTGAATTGGTGTTGAGTGAATTAGCTCTACTTATAGCTGCAAGAAAGTCCTACTCTACTATTTATACATTATTACATTACTCGAAGTTCGTGGCTGCATAAAATAAAAAACCGGTCAAGTGCGAGTCTAAATCGCGCACGAAGGGTTCCGTACCACCGTTCAATGGAAGCGATGGTGTGGAGTGAATAGTTTGTATTTTACACAGCAAAATATTGTTTACAAAGTTATTGGTGCGGTTACTTTCACACTCCATGTACGTAACCAGGTGCATCCATAAGTTTGTATGTGGTATTGATAGAATTGTTGTATGGGAGCCCCTTTAAATATTTCTTTTATCCTGTTTTTTAGTATTTGTTGTTATAGCGGCAACAGAAATACATAATCTGTGAAAATTTCAACTCTCTAGCTAGCTAGGTTCTTGAGATACAGCCTGGTGACAGACGGACGGACAGCGAAGTCTTAGTAATAGGGTCCCGTTTGGAACCCTTTGGGTACGGAACCCTAAAAAGTGACCAGTTTTATAAAAAATATACACTTTCGAAATGTGGCTAGAAGTGGCTGAATTTCATAGAATTCTTTACCTACTTTACTCATGTATCATAACCCCTCTTTACTGAGTCTAAAAACCGCACGTTACGACCGGCATAATGATATACTACTTGGTAAATATGACCATAATGTATCAATTTTCGACAAATTATGACATTCAAATTTCGAAACTCCGACTCCCGCCTGCGTGTCGCCGCCCCTAGTTTGTCTGTGAAGTTGGTACTACTGAACAAGCTAAACAAGTGCAGAGCAATGATCAAGGCCACAATGTCTGTCGAACGTGCGGTTCCTGAACGCAACAAAGAGAGCTTATGATGTGTGTAGATAAACTAGTGTATGTAACTGTACATAGTTAGGCATTAAAACTCTCGAGTGATATTATTATAAATTCGCCTTCGTTCAACAGAAATACATAATCTGTGAAAATTTCATCTGTCTAACTATCAAGGTTCATGAGATACAGCCTGGTGACAGACGGACGGACGTACGGACAGCGGAGGCTTAGTAATAGGGTCCCGTTGGGCACCCTTCGGGTACGAAACCATAACAACCGCACAACACCCTGAACTTTCAACTGGGCAAATGCAGCTAAAATAGCAATATTTTAATTCTCCAATATAGGTAAGCTAGACATCAACAACGGATAGAATAAAAAACTTAATTTAAGCTAAATTTTCGTTTAAATTTCAAGTGATCGATCACCGCGATATTTTTCTCCTATATATTTCAAGTGATCGATCACCACGATATTTGTCTCCTATATATTTCAAGTGATCGATCACCACGATATTTGTCTCCTATATATTTCAAGTGATCGATCACCACGATATTTGTCTCCTATATATTTCAAGTGATCGATCACCGCGATATTTTTCTCCTATATATTTCAAGTGATCGATCACCACGATATTTGTCTCCTATATATTTCAAGTGATCGATCACCACGATATTTGTCTCCTATATATTTCAAGTGATCGATCACCACGATATTTGTCTCCTATATATTTCAAGTGATCGATCACCACGATATTTGTCTCCTATATATTTCAAGTGATCGATCACCACGATATTTGTCTCCTATATATTTCAAGTGATCGATCACCACGATATTTGTCTCCTATATATTTCAAGTGATCGATCACCACGATATTTGTCTCCTATATATTTCAAGTGATCGATCACCACGATATTTGTCTCCTATATATTTCAAGTGATCGATCACCACGATATTTGTCTCCTATATATTTCAAGTGATCGATCACCACGATATTTGTCTCCTATATATTTCAAGTGATCGATCACCACGATATTTGTCTCCTATATATTTCATTGTCGCAAAATACGGAACTTGATAGGCGTGATTTTGTCGACCCATCAGTTCCACAATGAGTCATCACATCACCCTAAGAACCTACATGTAACCGCGTCACGCTTTTTCCCGTACGTTGTGGCAGAGGCACTATCCGAAGAAAGTACTGATACAATTATTGTACTATTAGAATCAGGTCGGGTAGCATACTGTCATGATGACTAGATTAGTAAGAAAGAAAAACGCAGTTTTGCAAAATAACACTTTATTAATCAGTTTTCAAGTTTCCAAAAATTGAAGCTTCATACAGCGTGTAACCCAAGGCTCTCTGATAGAACAAGTGGGCAGCCAGGTCACCGGTCACCGGTCACCGGTCAGCGAGCCGGCGCGAAGCCGAGCCGCGCGCCGCCTCGGTCGAACTGCGTGTAGAAGGCTCCGAGGAACACGTCCCCCAGGATCCACACCGGACCGTGCGGCGCTGGCACGTCCAGTCCATTGAAGCCGGACTTGCAGCTTGTCGTGCCGTCCGACTCCTCTGTCTGGGTGTTACAATACAACGTCGCACCATGACCAATCTCAAAACGCGTAACACTTATCATTTTTAAATATGGACCCGTTTCGTGATGAGGTATACGAAGGCCTTTCTTAAGACTATCCTTGTAATCATTTTAATCATCATCATATTGGTCTATATTACACGAGTATTATCCCCCTGCAACTTACTCTCTTAAAGCACGCCAATTGATTCGGTCCTCTATGCTGGCCTACTATTTATCCACCACCTGAATCCACCTTGCCTGTCATCCGAACACCAGGCAGTCGTCCCTCTGCTCTGCTAATCGCATCACATGCTCACCTTAACAACATAATGTCTGCTGGCAAGCTCGAAGCGAGTCCCGCCTATGTCCAGCTGCAAGTCCGGCAGACTGTCGACGCTGGCACACTCCACGGTGTAGGCGGTGTACTCCTGCCCCGGAGCTGCCGGCACCAGGGTCGCATTCAGCAGCGCCATGATGCCGGCCACTTCAGTCTTCGGACCCACGATAAACGAGGTTCCTGTGTCGGCGACGGCCTCACAGCCCTGGCGCATATGTAGAGTACAAACAGAATTGAGGATCAGTGCTTTTGCAGTTTGTGAGGTGAAAGAGTCCAGTCCAGAGTGTGCAACTTGGCAGAACTCTTTTAAGAACTGCTTAAACTGTCTGTTCTCTATTCTATCTAGATTCTATAAATAACTGATGATGATTCTAAGATAATTTACTCACACGCTCTCCTATCAATGGGAAAAAACACATTTTATTAGCAGTCTACCAAGAGACATGTCCACACAGCCACAGACAAGCGATAGGGAAAATGGTGTATTGAATAACTGGCTCAATCTGTGCCTCTGACACCCCGTATGGGAAAAGGCGTGACACAGTTTAATTTTGTTTTGTTTATGTATCGCCAGCCGGCAGCCAGCTGCCAGCAGCCAGCAGCCAGCAGTCACACTCACGCCATTGCAGAAACTGTGTCCCGCCACGCTGATGCCAGTGGCGCGGAACTGCCAGAAGAACTCCTTGCTGAGCGGCACGTACGTGAAGTTGCCGCGGTAGTGCGCCGGGTCCGACCCGCCCAGGACCAGCTCGCCGCCCTGGGGCGCTGACGGGTCTCTGTGGATATTGTGCTGGTGAGACCTACTTGTTGGGCGCGCGTCAACTCTGAGTCACAAGAGAGCGGGGTGGTCTAGCAATGCCAAGACAATACCGACAACACAACTGAGAGTTAAAACGTCATAATATACAAAGGTAAGCAAAAGGTCAAGAGGTTTCTCAGCTAAATTGGTGCATTATAGGATGCATTCTGAAGATTGTAGTCTTCAGAATACATAGGTAGAGATTTCCGAGACCGTAAAATTTCCAGGGTGATTAAAACCCATGAGTATTTGCTTCGCTACTTCCAGCACTAATCGTGGTCATGATTCTGATAAATGAGAGAGCCGTTGAATGGACGAAGAAAACCCACGAATCACAATACATACTTATAAACTTATTCAATCACAGTAGTAGTCTGCCCGGGCCAGAGCAATAGTGTAGAAGAGGCCATGCCCAGCTGTGCGTCGATGTGAGCGAGTATGATGATGATAGAGTATTTAGCTGTTTGCTTCTTTCCTCGCCTTCCTCGCCGACTGACCTGTTATAATAGAAGGAGAAGACGGGTTCGTTCAGCAGCTGCTGCGCCAGAATGTTGTCGAAGACCGGTGGTGCCCTGCTGCTGCCGGCGGAGGCGAAGGCCAGGCCGAGGATGCCGTCATACTTCGACTCCACGTAGTCGAACACCGCTTCCGTGAACGTCTGCTGCTTGATGGTGATGTTCCCTAACTGCGGGGTAAAGATGGGTAATACTGGTAATACATTGTACAGACTATAGCAGTCAGATGATAATGAGCGTGTGTGTGTGTGTGTGTGTGTGTTTGCCTGTGTACTCACAGTGAGCGTGTCTGTGGAGAGGAAGCCCTCGAGGCTGCCGGTGCCGTACGTGATGTAGACCTCGCTCCCGTTGGCGAGATACGAGCTGGAGTCGCCGCTCGAGTACTTGTGGTGTTTCTCTGTTGGACACACATTCACCATACGTACGTAAGTACATAATATGACAAAGCATAATGTGATTGACAAATGGTTGAGGCTGCAAATGTGGGTCGTTGTTGGTACCCGAATCGCAAAGTTAAAGTGGGTCTAGGTTGGATACTTACCTAGGAGGGACGCCGGCAGATGGAACAAGGCGGCGACGGGATGGCGGGCAAGGGACGCGCGTAGACCGAGAGCCGAGAGCCGAGAGCGCAATGCAGCGATTGCGTGCAGGAGTCTCGATAGTGACAACTAGTGTGCTGTACAAGTCTCACCACACTGCGTATCGCTGCGGCACTTGGCTGACGGCACCCACAGGTCGGCGGAGCCCGTGTCGAACAGCACACGGAACTGTTGCGGCGGCGTGCCCACCGACACGAGCCCGAAGTATTCCGTCTGCACGAACACGCACATAGTAGGCAGGCAGTTTGATTAAGGAGACGTAAGATAGACACGCTCGGAGAATAGACAAAATATACATATTGGGTGCTTACCTACGAAATTAGCGAAATTTTCTTACATATTCAGGAGTTCATGATTCGTGTAATTCAATAGCTATTTCAAAGTTTTACATTTAAATTTTTTTTCTTTTAATTTTCAGTTTGGTATATAAAATTGAATCATTGAAATCTGTTCGTCCTAAATCTTATCCATTTTCATGATAAGATTCGTAATATTTTTTTACAGCTGACACTTTTCAAAAATTAAATCAAATCTGCTATGAGCTCAATGTTGTGTTATTCGTACATACAAACTTCTATAAAATTAGGATTTGTCATTCCTAAAAAAAATGCAAAAATGTTTATACTGAAAATTGAGTTTCCTTCAATTTCTCCATACAAAACGCTGATTTCATAGGTAAGCAGCATCTACTATTCTAAACGGGCAAGAGCGTGCCAGGCGTGGAATTATGGATATAGCTCTCTTTTGCTAATGAACCGATGTGGCTGTTGGTGGGCGGAGCAGGCGACCTTTGGGCGGAGCAGGCGAGATTCTACTTGTGCCAGTTAAGCTGTTAGTCCAAATTTGAGATAGTTTGGTAGTAGTGCGATAGATAACAGAGGCTACCTTTACTCTGGAATATTGCACGGTTGTAGAAGAAGCTTAATATTCTTACATGGAAATTCGGGTTCTATGAGGGGCGTGCTTATATGAAATGTTTAGGTAGAAACGTATTGTCAACTCACATCCAGGTCGTTAGAGAGCGGTATGGCGGTGGGCGAGTCAGGTTTGGAAGGTAAGTCCGCCGGCGCCGGCGCCGACGCCGTGCCGGCGCCGGCGGGCTGCCGGTGGCGATGTAAACTTAACCTGGGGAAGCAAACTTATTGTAACGTACTAAATTTGAAATAATTATAATGCAAGTTGCAAGTATGCGGGTAAGTAAGTGTATATGGCGAGTGGATGACTCATGAGCGAGACTTACCTCAGTAGCCCGGTCACGGACATGCAGGCGACGGACAATATCACGAAGAGAGAGCATAGAGGAGCCATCTTCGCCACCGCCAAGTGCTTCAGGGATGTCCCACGGACGCCGCAAAACCTCGATACTTACCATGAGCAATATTGATAAGGTCGCAAGCAATAAATCAATCTACCGATAGGAATTTGTCAGTAGATATTTCGCATATTATGTAATGGATAATATTTGTCGTGCTGCACGCGTTTGCCTCCGTCCACTGATAGCAGCTACTACAAGCTTAGTGCGGTGGCGCACTTGACGTGTGTCCTGTCATGTCATGTCATGTCATCACAACTGAACATTATTATATACCAGCTGATGCCCGCAACATCATCTGCGTGTACCTAGGAATCATCACTGACCGACATAACATTACCCTCCTTCAGGTGCAGTCTGATAAAAAGTATCCTATATGTTAAAATCTGGCTCATAAACTATCTCTGTGCTAGATTTCATTCCTTTATCCTTTATTGCACAAAACAGAAGATGGAAGATCAAAATGGAAACTAAGTGTAAAAAGGAGAGCTTATCTCTAAAGAGGTTTTCTCCAGTAAACTGAGGATGGACAGGATACATTAAATAACAGTTAGACCTATGTGCACAACGTTGAATAATTAAAATAATAAACTACTTAACAAGATGTACGTAAATGCATAATATCAATACAAATAGATACAATTATTCTACAAAATATATATCAATACATTATACTCACATAAGTCTACTAGGGAAGAAAAGATAGTGTTCTTTTACTCACTACACTAGGGAAGAAAAGATAGTGTTCTTTTACTCACTACGCTAGGGAAGAAAAGATAGTGTTCTTTTACTCACTACGCTAGGGAAGAAAAGATAGTGTTCTTGTACTCACTACACTAGGGAAGAAAAGATAGTGTTCTTTTACTCACTACACTAGGGAAGAAAAGATAGTGTTCTTTTACTCACTACACTAGGGAAGAAAAGATAGTGTTCTTGTACTCACTACACTAGGGAAGAAAAGATAGTGTTCTTTTACTCACTACACTAGGGAAGAAAAGATAGTGTTCTTTTACTCACTGCACTAGGAAAGAAAAGATAGTGTTCTTTTACTCACTACACTAGGGAAGAAAAGATAGTGTTATTTTACTCACTACACTAGGGAAGAAAAGATAGTGTTCTTTTACTCACTACACTAGGGAAGAAAAGATAGTGTTCTTTTACTCACTACACTAGGGAAGAAAAGATATTGTTCTTTTACTCACTGCACTAGGAAAGAAAAGATAGTGTTCTTTTACTCACTACACTAGGGAAGAAAAGATAGTGTTCTTTTACTCACTACACTAGGGAAGAAAAGATAGTGTTCTTTTACTCACTACACTAGGGAAGAAAAGATAGTGTTCTTTTACTCACTACACTAGGGAAGAAAAGATAGTGTTCTTTTACTCACTACACTAGGGAAGAAAAGATAGTGTTCTTTTACTCACTACACTAGGGAAGACAAGATAGTGTTCTTTTACTCACTACACTAGGGAAGAAAAGATAGTGTTCTTTTACTCACTACACTAGGGAAGAAAATATAGTGTTCTTTTACTCACTACACTAGGAAAGAAAAGATAGTGTTCTTTTACTCACTACACTAGGGAGGAAAAGATAGTGTTCTTTTACTCACTACACTAGGGAAGAAAAGATAGTGTTCTTGTACTCACTACACTAGGGAAGAAAAGATAGTGTTCTTTTACTCACTACACTAGGGAAGAAAAGATAGTGTTCTTTTACTCACTACACTAGGGAAGAAAAGATAGTGTTCTTGTACTCACCACACTACACTACCCAACAACCGATGGCGGTTGGAATGGGTTGCGAGTTTGAACCCTATGCCATGGTAATAAAATTTAAAACCTATAACGGAAAAGTGGCGTTAGCTAACGCCGGTGGCAACTGAGGGGTTAAGCGACTTATAAATATATTAAGGGACGGACTGTCTCTGAGCCTGATAGCTCGCAGTCTGAGTCTGAACCCATGCTCATATGCGGCCGAGTTGTGTTGCGGAGTTGTAAGCATCGACCGAGCGTGAGAGCGACGAGGCCTATTCATTCAAATTCACACAAATATCCAAACATCTACACATCGCTACTTTCACATTAATAATATTAGTTGGATATAAAAAAAATGCTATTCGATCTTAGAATACTCTATAGTCTTTAAACTCTAAAGGAACATAATATGAAATAAAAATAAAAGAGTAAATTTCCAACTTATATTCTCATTTTCCATTAGAGTTAATGTTTTTGGCTTTGCAGCCCTTCAGAGCGCCCTCTTGCAACGACGTTTAAATTATGTTGGTAAGCATGCGATGGCAGTTCCTGCTGCCTCGCCAAGACATGCAGGCAGATATGTCATTGCGCTGCACGACATTGCATGCTCTGTATAGAAGATAAGATGACTTGCAGGAACTGCATCGCATAGTGCACCGGCGAGCTCATAACCACGATCGAGATGGAGATGGAGATATAATACGCGGAGAGAACCTGAAGGGACAAGGAACTAAAACACTCGATGAGGTTCTTACAAGCAGTTCAGTAGACGAGGCAGCCTCGTCCTCATATCGAGCGAAGCGAGGGATCAAAGCGACAGTTAAGTTACGTTGATAGTTTTATGTCATAATAGTAAGGCACGTGGTTACCTCTCACTAACCATACATATTGTATGTCACGTGAGCAACACTCGCATTGAAGATAGAATAGACGAAGTTTATGAACATGTACATTGTAAAGCAACACTTTAAATATACTTGATATCTTAAAATGGTCTTTATCTGAATTGATCAGATGGATGTATATGAATAGCTCTTTAATGGGAGTCCCTATACGAATCCCTGAGAAAAGTAATGAGCAATAGCTTTTCTTATTATAGTTTCACAATGTTCATAACAATATGAAATGTATTTACAATCCTTATAACTATACTTAGATGAGATAGGACGGTTCACCATGTTGGTTGTAAGAATGTTACAATAATTTAGATATTAGTCAATAGGTGAAGATAAAAACAATAAATATGTTTGATGTTGGAATGACAGATATCTAGCGAAGTCAAATAATAATCCAGAAAGATGTTAAAATAAAATAAGGCCAACTACTTTCCATGATGATTGAAGTGTCATTGAGTAACACTTTGTATGAGGATCGAGGATAGATGGTATTACAATACCATAGTTCGTATACTGAACTGCTTGTACAGTTAGGATTAACACAATTTCATTACAAGATGGTACCCAGCCCACAACAACATATGTAGATACAGTTTAGATTCGTTAGGTTGCACACAAATCATTTGCTTAGTAACTACACAATTACTTATAACAAAATATATATATATATATTACATTCTTGCGCCATTTTTTCAATTAGACATACATTATTACTTCATACCTATATGTACAATTAGATAACATCTATATACACAGAAATGTATAACATATTTATATCACAAGACTTCCTTAATAGTCGTGTTTTATTAGCGATTGATTCAAAATAATACTATTACACTAAATTAATTACATAGAAGAATGTTAATGAAATTCTAATACAAATAAGGTAATTTTGAAATTGATTTCACTTAATGAAACTTTTGCTACAACACCATGATTTACCAACATGTCGGTATAGGTATGTGTTACACACAACAGCAGTAACTATAGTTTGGTATTTCTATTCACTGGTACATTTACTCGTTTAAAATAGTTTTGGTTGTATAACAGCACATAAACAAAAATAAAGTGCTCTTAAATTAACTCGATTCGCTAATAATTATGCCTCAACATGTCACATGAAACTATGAATTGACAATCCATTTTATTACTGACAATGATAATTTCTGGTAAAAGACTTCGATTAACTATGAAGAATGCTCGGAAGTCGTCAATTAAAATTCTCTAGTCATATTTTAAAAACAAAGAACAAATTTTCGTCCTAAACCTTGCAACGAAATGCAATCTTGAATCCCGCAATAAAAATATATTTTTAGTGCACCATTCGGAAGTGATATCAAGAGTATATCTGTTGTAAGTCGTAGCCATATCCTGAAATGGTTGGGCATTTCATGATATAGTCAATCTATAGTCAAATTTCATGAAATGGTCAGAAAGGGTTGAATTTCACGAAATTATGTATTTTTGAAAGCATTTGTATTCAGTACTACTTGGTGTTTTTGTGTTGTACATGTCAACTATGACGAAGAATATTCGGGGGCTTCGCTGTGGTCGCCCCCTTCAGTCTCCACCTAAGGAGCCGCAGTGTTTTGCCCTAAAAAAAATCTTCGTTCAATGAATGTTCTAATTCAACCATGGTTGACGGTATCATCAGTCATCACTTCTACGATATGGTTACGACATACAGACAGTGTATACACTGTGTGTCAGTCAGGTCGAGTAGTCAGCACGTACATCACTGCTGGCGCACGTGATCAGAGGGCAGCAGGTCGGCAGCGAGCGCGGCACAGTAGCGCGCACGGTCGACGTAGATCACTGCTGGCGCACGTGATCAGAGGGCAGCAGGTCGGCAGCGAGCGCGGCACAGTAGCGCGCACGGTCGACGTAGATCACTGCTGGCGCACGTGATCAGAGGGCAGCAGGTCGGCAGCGAGCGCGGCACAGTAGCGCGCACGGTCGACGTAGATCACTGCTGGCGCACGTGATCAGAGGGCAGCAGGTCGGCAGCGAGCGCGGCACAGTAGCGCGCACGGTCGACGTAGATCACTGCTGGCGCACGTGATCAGAGGGCAGCAGGTCGGCAGCGAGCGCGGCACAGTAGCGCGCACGGTCGACGTAGATCACTGCTGGCGCACGTGATCAGAGGGCAGCAGGTCGGCAGCGAGCGCGGCACAGTAGCGCGCACGGTCGACGTAGATCACTGCTGGCGCACGTGATCAGAGGGCAGCAGGTCGGCAGCGAGCGCGGCACAGTAGCGCGCACGGTCGCGGCACACCACGCGCACGGAGAAGGTGTCCAGCGAGAGCGGCGCGCCCTGCCGGATCTCCACGTTGCCGGCGTTGGCCTGCGTGACACGACTACTTACAGACGAACACGTCGGTCGGGGCCGACTTCTTAGTCACTAGTGGCTAGTGGCTTGTTAAAGACTTCTATGAAAGGATTTCTCTAAGATAAGTAGCATGTTTTTCAACGCTAAACAAATAATCCCCGATTATTTGATCAAAATATCACAAAACTGCAACAAAAATACTGACTGCACTATACTGAAAAATACAGACATCAAATGGGCAAAAAAGTTAAAATGTCTTTATTACTGTTTTTGCCTCTTCTCTACATTGGACCTCTGTGGAAGTAGAAGGGCGAGGAAACTCCCACAGTTTGATTTTTAGATCTCTTTTAAAAATTAGTTTTGTTCAACTACTACAAATATAACTAAATTATTTATTAGAAATATTTAATCCTTACATACGAAATTGGCGTTTTGCATGGAAGGAACATAAAGTCGTTTTTTTTAAATATAATATATTTATTTAATCAAAGTATGTACCATTGCTATCTATACACTTTTGCCATCTCATAGGTAGTTGATTTTTTTCCCTTTCAAGAAGTTATCCAAATTTCGAGAAAAATGGTAATCTGTTGGAGCAAGGTCCGGAGAGTACGGTGGATGTCTTAGACATTCCAATTGAAGCTCCTCTAATATGGTAGCCATCTGTTGTGTGGTCTAGCGTTATCTTGAAGCAGCAGTGGCCTGGAGCGATTGACCAGCCTCGGTTGTTTAGCAGCTAGCTTTTCCATCATGATTTGCAGTTGCTGACAATAGATATCTGCCGTAAACGTCGGGCCAGATTTAAGAAAGCTGTAGTGAACGACACCAACACTAGTCCACCAAACGCTCACAAGTAACTTTTTTGGAGTCAATTTTCGCTTGGGTCATGGTTTGGCTAGTTCGGCAGGGTTCAGCCATAGCGATGAGCGCTTCCGATTATCGTACAGGATCCACTTTTCATCACAGGTAATGATTCGATTTAAAATCCTTTCATTATTGTGCCGGGTGAGTAATGCAACGCAGCAGTCAACGCGCGTTGATTTGCTTCACTCAGTTCGTGAGGTACCCACCTTTCAAGCTTTTTCACCTTGCCAATTTGCTTCAAGTGGATTAAAACAGTTTTATCACTAACACCGCAGCCTGCAGCTAACTCGGACGTGGTTTGCGATGGATCCGCTTCCACAATAGCCTTCAATTCTTCATTATCAACTTTGGTCTCCGGCCGTCCACGGGGCTTGTTCTGCACGTCGAAATTTCCAGAACGAAAACGTTGGAACCAAAAACGCACTGTGTTTTCTATTGCGGCACCGTCGCCATACACATCATTAATCCTTCGAGCCGTTTCTGCAGCACTGGTGCCACGGTAGAACTCATACTCGTAAATAACGCGATATTTCAAGGTTTCCATTTTGTAAGCTGAGTGACGCAAGAAAAAAAAACAATGGAGGAAAAAACAAATGAATTACAATTTTAGAAACACAAATACATGAGTAAATAGCTGTATAAATTTGAATTTGGAATTCCTAACCATAGAGGAGATATTTGAGATCTAAGTGGCCAGTACGGCGAAACGCCAATTTCATATGTAAGGACCTAATAATAAGCAGGAAAAGTAAATACAAAATGATTAACAAAGAGTTCTGTGTTAAGTTACAGTAACCCCGTACAGTCCGTCATTTAATTAATCTTGATCATTGTCCATAGTGCACATGTTATATTGTTGCGGGGGAAAGCAGCGGATATTCAAACTATTTATATTTTACAGAAAAAAGCCATTTGAACAATTTATAATTTAAAAGGAATAGACATACCAACTGTACCTAGTCAATTTATTTTCGAAAATATAATGTATGTACGCAAGAACCTTACAACATTTTCCAAACTTAGCGATAGCTGTTATATATACCTAAGAAATAATCACAGACTATGTGCCCGGTTTAGACTCGAAGAAAAGTACCGCGCAAGTGTGCTTCATTCGACAACTTGTGGAGCAGTTTTAGAAATAAAGGCTGCAGGAGACTTGTATTCCATTAAAATCTGATGGAAACCTCGAAACCTAAATTAGTCGTTGTTAGATAACAACTTTTTTCACATGGTTTGGCGCCCAAAACAAAATTATTTTATTATGGAATACCATTCTACATTACATTAGCTTTCAAAAGGCATAATATGTTTTAAACAAAAAAATACTTGTTAAAGTTTTTAAAGTTGACTGACCGTAGAAGGTTTACCCACAAAAACCAAATGTAACGAAATAACGTTATAAATTAAAAAAAAATCGGACCAAAATTTTTTTGTCACTAAAATGTGCTTATCTTCAACGCTGTTCTATTCTACGCTGGCGAGACAGTGAGCATACTTACGACGCGAGTGAGCGTGACAGCGTACAGGTCTTTAGAGTTGTAGAGAGGCACGCCATGTTATAGTAGTTTATTTCTACATTGAACAGTACACACACCAATCATACATTATGACCCCACGATCAAATTCAGCCATATACGAGGGATCGATATAACTCACCAGAAACAGCGTCGCGAGGAACAGCTTGGACACGTCGCTGTTGTCCTCCGCAGCAGCCGCCAGGACGTGCGTGAAGGCGGCTTGCGGCGTCGCCTCGGGCAGTGCCGCAAGCAGGCGCTCCGCCAGCAGTGTGACGTCACCGCCGCCTCGTGCCTCGCCCGCTGCCGCCGCCGCCACCACGCGTGCCTGCCACGCCGTCCACTCCAGCCGCGAGGAGATGCTCTGTGGACACGCGGTACGCGGTGTGAACTGACCAGCGGGAAACGGAACCCAGGCGGACAGTACCTGGACGTGCGCTACAAGGACGTGCTCAAACGTCACCTGACCGCATGCAGCATGCCACCTGAGAAATGGGACCATCTTGCTCGAGCGAGGCCAGAATGAAGTTCTGCTGTACATAAAGGTCTTGACGAATTCGAGACAACGCGACTGCAGAACCAGACGCGAAACGTGAGACAAGGAAAACTCGCCCAAAGCCCTCCGACAATTATACCTACAATGATTCGGGGCAACTACACTGTGCCCCATGCAACAGGACATTTAAATATTTAAATTCAGATTTACCAGCCACAATAGAGCACACGGAAGAAGACATCACCATGCTTGCTGGTGTGTGTATAGTAGTTACCGTCTGCATCACGGTGTCGTCCACCCGCGACGAGTCCGAGTCCCCCAGCGAGCTCTGTTCGAAGAAGCCGTCGTCGTCGCTGTCGGACACGCGGCCGGCGGCGGTCACCGCGGTCACCGCGGCGCCCGTCAGCGCGGCGATGTCGGTCAGGGCGAGCGACGTGCGCGTCGTCGACAACGTCTCGTGAGCTGACTCCGCTTCCGAGGGCTCCCAGCCATGGAAGCCTGCACAAGAAACGGGGACAGTTCGCTAAGAAAGAATAAATCAATATACATTAACTTATATTGCTGTGTGTTACAGGAATTACAGACTGAAGAGGAAAAAATATATGTTGTATTTTGTATGTGCAGCAAGATTTAATCAGAGTTCAGACATGTGTGTGGGTGGCTTCTATTGCCGACTTGTTGAAGCCTCAGAGGCCTCACTGTCTCGCTCACAATCACAAAATACTCTCTTTATGAACAATCTTGGACTTTTTATTATGTGTTCACCTCCTATCTCGGAGTCGTCGAAGCCTCGGAAGTCTCTATCCCTAGTATGTCGGTGTCTCTTTCTCTCGTTCACAATCCTGTTCTTCCTGCGAGCTACCAGCTCCGCCACCCACGAGCCGGGCAGAGAGAACTCGCACGGACGCTTCAACTGTCGCCGCAATTCTGTGGAGGAACAGGAACACACAGATGTAACATTATACTACACTAGTGGTTCTGTGAGTAGAACAGTAGACCTCGCGAGCCTTTCCACATACATACATACCTACTAAAACATATTACAAAAGGCTTTATTATAATGCGATACAAGTTTATTATGCGCTATAACTTAACGAAAAAAACCCAATTTTAAATTGAATTTTAGGTGCTTGCATTTTCCAATTACTACGCAGACTTTTGAGCAAAATAGGGATATAAGTTTTGGCGATTACACGCGTTTCCTTGGTCCTACAAGGTCAATTCTGGTGGCTACAGGTTCGTCTTATGAAGGCGGAGAGAACTGCATGGTCTGATTGGGTATGTTTGCTACAGCAAACTCTCCCCCACCGCCCCCCCCCCCCCCATCACTCCCCCGACCCCTTGAAGTTTATCGGATGAACAACAGGAATTATTATAAATAAAATAACCCGACTGCATTTTCTTTCAATACCACATACAAACTTATGAATGCACCTGGTTTCGTACATGGAGTATGAAAGTAGCCGCACGAGAGTCAAGGGTGTTTTAGGTGGCGCATGTGTTTTCGCGAAATCTAATCAACCTTAGCAATTGTTTTGTGTATTCTTAAGGATTTGTGTTTTGTGACGTCCTGTAAGTGTTTTGTGTTGTAATATAGTTGCGGTAACATCGAAAGGTAAGGTAAGGGGCATATGCCCAACTAACCAAAAATGAGCAAAGAAACGCCTCCGGATCCCCCTCATCCTACGGACTCTAATACACCTTTTACTTACTCCCCGATAGGATCATTTCCTTTGGACGATTTTTCAAGCCATGAGGCTAGTCAAATCCGTTCTAAACGATCTCGAGTTGACGCCATGATGAAGGACAATATCCCGAATAATCCTTCTAAAAAGCCGCGTGGCGTTGTTGGACGCCAAAAATATTCAGCTTTAGACAGCCGTCCTTACCTGGTGCATGTCCACAAAGTCAACATAGAATCTGATCGCCCAGCAAACATTCTCCACCCAATTAAATTTGGCCGCTTTCTAAAGAGTAACGGAATAACCAAGGTTCTTGAAGATGGTATAACTAAAGTTGGTCGGAACCGGCTTGCAGTGACTTTCAACTCCCCTCAAGATGCAAACTCATTCTTAAGCAACCCTACTCTTACAGACAATGGCTATTCTGCAATAATCCCAACGTGCAATATAACCCGCATGGGAGTTGTGCGCAACATCCCTTGTGACTTGACAGATGAGGAGATCATCTCCGAGATTAAAGTTCATACAGGCTGTGGTAATATAATTAAAACCCGAAGATTTACAAGAAAAACTACCAACAGTGACGGTAAGCCAGAGTGGACTCCCACTCAAACTGTAATTCTGACCTTTGATGGACAAAAACTGCCAGAGAAAGTCTTCTTCGCATTTAACGCATTAAAAGTAGAACAATATGTCTATCCAACGGTCCAATGTTACAAGTGCTGCCGGTTTGGCCATACTAATACTCAGTGTCGGTCCAAGCCCAGGTGCTTTAAATGCTCCAGTGATCATCCTGGTGACTCCTGTGACATTACTGAAGCAGATGCTCTTTGTGCACAATGCTCTGGAAACCACTTTGCCACACGAAAATCCTGCCCTGAGTACCAGAGACAGTCCAACATCAAAACACAAATGGCTGATCGTAACATATCTTACGCAGAAACCAACCAAACGATTCCTAAAGCCTACAAAAGCTTTGCCCATGTAGCCAAATCTTCCATTATTCCTACCTCTCAGCCCCATCTGCCAAATACTGCGCCCCTTCCCACAAAATCATACAAAAAGACTGTTCAATCTAAACCTCGTTCTCATACCCAAGTTACTCCTGGATACAACCAACAAGCCCATAGACAAATTTTAAATAACTATTCCTTTTCTCTATATAAGAATGGATGCGCCTATTCTCCCTCTCCCTCTTCACCTTCTGACCCAAGAGACCTTACAGAGGTCATCATTAACCTACTACTTACTCTCATTTAATCTTCACCATCCATACCTGAACACGTTGCCAATACTATTATTTCAGTAATATCCGCCATCAATGGCGCCGCCTCTTCGATTCCTACAATGGAATACTCGGAGCCTAGCTCCTAAAAAATCTGACCTTGTCAACCTCATTAATCAATTCAACCCAGTTTCATGTTGTTTAACAGAAACTTGGTTACAATCCTCTTATAACTTTTCACTTCCCCGTCATCATATCTTCAGATCTGACAGATCTGATGGCTATGGTGGCAGCGCTGTGTTCATTAGCAACAGGGCAGTGTCATCATCCTCCACTCTCTCTCTTCCACCCCTTCCCGACAATCTAAATGTTGTAGCTTGCAGAGTTGAGAGTATCACAGTCATTTCAGTTTACATAAGTGATCCTCAACTTGAATATATACCAATTTTAAAGAATATTTTTGAACATGTTCAGGGCTCCTTCATAGTGTTGGGAGATTTCAACTGTCACCACTATCGTTGGGGTTCAGAATATTGTGATAGATTTGCGAACGATTTAATAGAGGTTATTGATGAGCTTAATTTGTGTGTCCTTAATGATGGTAGCCCTACGCGCCGTTCCCCCCCTGACCAACGAAGAAGCTGTGTAGATATTGCCTTCTGTTCTTCAGATTTAGCTGGGTTATGCATATTGGAACGCCTTAATTATACATATGGAAGCGACCATTATCCAATCTTGTTAACCTTGCCCCAGCGATCTCTACCTGAAAGGGATGCTCCCCCCTTAATGAAATACAGGATAGCAAAAGCATACTGGGACACATATTCTAAGAACTTAGATAGCAGAATTTCCTCTCTTCCAGACCTTAACTCTCTAAGTGATCAAGAAGATGTCAAAGAATGCTTTTCTCTTTTCTCTTGCTCTATTTCCTTTTCAGCTGATGAGTGCTTTACCCTAAAAAACTCTGCAAGAAATAAAATTCCTTCTCCTCCTTGGTGGGATCATGAATGCTCTGAGTCTGTTCGAGTACGAAAGGAAGCAGAAAAAGTATGCAACGGAGAGCTTACCCTAGCCAACTTAGATGAATACCGTAGGATCGCTGCGTCAACGAGTCGTCTCCTTAGAAAGAAGAAGCGGGAGGGATGGATGAGGTTCTGTGCTTCGCTCAACCCAACCACCCCTCCCTCAGTGGTGTGGAAAAGTATAAACCGGTTTAGACGTAGCTTTTCACATCGCCCTGTAAGCCATAGGGCTTACAGGGCGATGTGAAAAGGCCCTGTAAGCCATAGGGCTTACAGGGCGATGTGAAAAGCTTTAGCTGAACGTTTCTTTCAAAAAATTGCCCCAGCCCATGTTCCCTACGAGGAGGAAAGTTCCTGCTCTTCTGCTCTTTTCTTTTCTTCCTATAGTCCCAACCTATTACACCACCCTCTCAACGCTCCATTTAATTTAGATGAACTGAAACTGATCCTCACTTATGTGAAAGATTCAGCTCCAGGACTTGATGGATTTCCGTACTTCTTCTCACATTCTGGACCTAAGTGCCAAAAATATCTCCTTGACCTTTTAAACTATTGCTTTGTTAATGGCTTCATTCCCGCATCCTGGAAGATTCAGATCATCATCCCTATTTTGAAGCCTGGCAAAGATTCAGACGATGTAAACGGATTCCGACCAATCGCTCTATCGTTGGTTTTTTCTAAATTATTAGAACACCTCGTAAAACTGAGATTAGAGTGGTTTACCGAAAAGGAGGATTCTTCCAAAATCTCAGTTTGGTTTCAGAAAAAACATGGGAACTCTGGACAGCGTGGGATGCCTCGTTTCGGATATTCGCCTTTCTTTCACTAAAAACGAGTCCGTTGTTACTGCTTTTCTGGACATTTCACCGACGCCTCCAAACTGTCGCCTACTAGCGCGACGGGTGTTGGAATTTATTTTCAAAATTCAAATATTCATATCCAGCTCAAGTGACCCCCTGAGTCTTCGGTATTCACGGGAGAATGTGTGGGTATCCTGGAGGCTTGCTCCTTCATAGAGTCCCACTCCTTTGATCGTGCGGTCATATTCTCAGACTCACGAAGTAGTATTCAGGGCATTTGTCAAAATCAATTTCAATCGAAATTAAAAAGTAACATAGTTTTAAAAATTAAAGACCTAATATGGAAATGAAGTCAAAAAACAAAATTATTCACTTAGTTTGGATTCCCGGTCACTCTGGGATCAAAGGTAATGAGATTGCAGACCAACTTGCAAAAAATGCTGTCACGGGGGATTTTGACAAGTCCCATTACTCGCATAAGCCCTATGATCTATTACACCTCTCCAAAGAGCATCTTCGAACATCTTGGAATTCTTTGTGGAAACAATCTAGTTCACTTAAGGGTCTCACTTACGCCGATATTCAACCGAGCATTCCATCCAAACCTTGGTTCTTCCGCTACAAAAAAGTCCCTCGTAACATAATATCTGTGTTGTGCAGGCTTCGCATTGACCACTGTTGCACGCCAGTGTTTCTGCACAAAATCAGGATCCTGGACAGCTCGCTATGCAACTGCGGCCTGGAGGACGGCTCTCTGGAGCACATCTTTTTTTCTTGCCCCAATAACCCTTCGCCCCCTTCCCCCAATCTGTATGAATTCGCTACCAAATTTAAAATCCCTCTCTCTTCTAATTTTCGTTGCTTCTTGGCTTACCTTTTCCGTGAACCGGAACTCATCGAAATTATGATGAAGTTCATCCGTGTAAATAGTATAAAATTGTAGCTTATCTCCTATTATTAAGTTATTTATATATTATTTACTCTAATATATATTTATATATTATTATATATATTTTTTGTTTGTCTTTTGCAGGCATAGTTAGATACTAACAAGTTATTTGTGTTTGTTTCAGATGTCTATGTACTAACATCCTACAAAGAATACTCACAAAGTATTATTTCCATCAGAGTAGTCTGTGAATTCCTTGGCTTGTCCAATCATTCATGTCAAGCCTTACACCTGACACTGGCAGAATTTGTCGATAGGCAACCAACTGCCATTCACAAAAAAAAAAAAAAAGTAGCCGCACCAATAACCAAATGGCCGAGTCGGCAGTGACCCTGCCTATTAAGCCAAGGGTCCCGGGTTTGAGTCAAATATTTGTTTGATGAGAACCAATGTTTTTACCCTAGTCATGGTTGTTTATCAATCTAAGTATAATATTTATCTATATAAGTATGTGTATCGTTGTCTAGTACCCAAGATATGGGGAATCCTATTTTGGGGCTAGATTAATGTGTGTAAATAGTGTCCAAAGGTATAACTTTGTCGGAGAATGGTGGGGAAAAAGTGAGGACTTTCTCCCAACATCATTCTTTGGCTGTACGTAACGGTGATCCGTCCTCTTGTCTGCTACGGAGCTGTGGTGTGGTGGACCAGGACCAAACTAACCACAATGGTAAGCAAACTCCAAAGCTTCCAAAGGCTGGCCTGCATGGCTATCACAGGTAGTATGAGAATACTCCAACAGCAGCAATGGAGGCCATGCTGTGTCTTCCGCCACTCCAGCTGTATATTAAGCAGGAGGCCGCGTCATCTGCGGTGAGACTCAACACCTTAGGACTTTGGAGGAAAAACAGGACCTCACACACCGCCATCCTAGGGGAAGTTTACAAAAAATTTCCCATCTCTATGGCTTCTTGCAGTGACAGAATCCCTAAACAATTTGTTTTTGACAAAAAATACAATATACAGTTACATGAAGACCATCGGGTTGAGGGGCTCGACGTTAAAGAGCTCAGAATTTTTACCGATGGTTCAAAAACTGAAGCAGGCACTGGTTCAGGCACCTTCTCGGAGGACCTAAACATCAAGATAGCCATTCCACTGGGTGCCCATAATACTGTCTTTCAAGCTGAATGCATGGGCATCATCTCGGCCGCTAATGCCATAGCATCGAGAAAGGTAAGAGATTCCTCCATTCGAATACTCTCGGATAGCATGGCCGTCCTACAAGCCCTAAATAGCAACACTATTAACTCAGGGCTAATCTACGAGTGTCACAAACGACTAATGGAGGTATGTCAACATAACCGCGTAATCCTTCAATGGATAAATCAAGAGGTAACGATGCAGCGGATGAGTTGGCGCGTAAAGGATCTAGCTTGACAGCGTATGGTCCCGAACCTATCATCCCTCTTCCCTTCAAGATGGTACGCTCATTTCTGAGAGAGTCGACCAGGAATGATCATGCCACTCTTTGGACAAACCATGAGGAGTGCAGGCAGGCTAAGCTGGCCTTGCCGTCCCCTAGCGCTAGGCTGGCTAAGACCTTGCTTCGACTTAGTAGGCCGCGCATGCGACTGGTAACTGCAGCACTTACTGGCCATGGTTTCTTTAATAAACATCTATATGTCCTAGGTGTTACCGACAGCCCCCTTTGCAGAGCCTGCTTGGAGGCAGAAGAAACGGCTGCTCACGTCCTCATGGAGTGCACAGGAGTAGCGGACTACAGGGCTAAACACCTCGGTCAATCGAGGGACCTTCCAGGGATAGTCGGTAACGTAAAGGGCCTACTGGCGTTCCTGGAGGAGTTGGGTTGGCTCGAATGATGTCGCATTCCCAACCACACGCAAAATAGGCGCTTTCGTCGTCGAGTTGCGGAAACCAGCCCGTCTTACAATTGACAATTGAGAACCAATGTTTTTACCCTAGTCATGGTTGTTTATCAATCTAAGTATAATATTTATCTATATAAGTATGTGTATCGTTGTCTAGCACCCAAGATATGGGGAATCCTATTTTGGGGTAGATTAATGTGTGTAAATAGTGTCCAAAGGTATAACTTTGCAAAGCAACAACTCCGCCATTTAAAAAATCTAAAAATTGACTGGACAAAAAAAACTATAATTATCGGACCTGCTCACAAAATTTCACGAGAATCGGTTGAGAAATTTGACCGGTAGGGGAGAACAGACAGAAGGAAGGACAAATACATTTTTAGCCAATGTCGAACTGGAAGCTTTGCTCGCTCGGTCAATTAAAATGTCCACTTCTGCAGATTTTTGTCCACTTCGACAGAGCGCCCAAAACTCGGCAAGAAGTTGTATTCTTCTAATTCCCCTTTCAGCTCCATATGAGACTTAAATATTTGCCGAAGTATTTGGGTTCATCGGGAGCATTGAGCAGATTTCAGTACATGAATCTTGGAAGGCATTCTGCGAATCCAACATTCTCTACTGCACATACCTTTACCAACAAGCAGCTTGAGCGAGCCTGGCGCGATGTTCTCCAGCTGCCCGTCGCTCCGCCGCTTGCGCTGCGGCTTGCCGGAGGGCGGCCCCTCGCCCCCGTCGGGCAGCCCCTCGCCCCCGTCGGGCAGCCCCTCGCCCGCGTCGGGCAGCGGGGTGCTGCAGTGCGGCGGCAGGATGTCGATGGCTCGGCGCTCGAGCGGCAGCGGCGGCATGGGCGCCCCGAGGGAGATGGCAGCCTGCAGCTCCGCCAGCGGCACCGCGCGCAGTGGCGAGCGCGCGCCCGGTCCCGACTGCAGCTCCTCCACGAGCAGGCCGTCCTGCGTGAGGCGACGGGACGATTAGTCTCAGGACATATACTAATATGGCCAGCGCGCCGGAGACCTGTCCCGCCTCCGTATAACCGAGAGGGTTTCTGGAAGCTGACTGACAACCTCCGGTAATGGAGAGGCACCGAGTCATTTACGATGTAGAATTGTGCGCGGATATGACACAGACAGGCGTTCATACGTAATTTGAATAGAAAGTAGTCCTCGTCATTAAACTGATGCTAGTAGCTGGCACGTGTGTGTGTGTGTGTACCGACCAGCAGCCGCCACGCGACATGGAAGTCCGCGAGCACGCCGATGTTCTCGCCCGCGTAGTCCGTCAGCTGCGCGTCGCGCGAGCTCAGCACGCGGGGCTCCAGCTCCACGTACAATCTGTTAGGGGGGGAGGGACATGTCGAATTATTCTCTTTACCTAACATATTTTGTAATAACTTGGTAGGCCCAGCGCAGACACTTCGATTCCCTAAATTTTAATTAGAGTATGATTTAAGACCCGTAAAGGGTTCCAGATTTCCAAAGTGAATTGCATGTGCTAGAGTGGATGTTTAATGTTAATCAAATTTGATTAAATGTCAATACCCCTCGGTATTGAAAAAGAACATGTTGCCCTGGAACGTCCCCAACGTTCCAGGGCAACATGTTCTTTTTGTTTCAAGGGTAAACTCAGAGTACACTAACTGGAATTATTTTTGTTTCAAGGGTAAACTCAGAGTACACTAACTGGAATTCTTTTTGTTTCAAGGGTAAACTCAGAGTACACTAACTGGAATTCTTTTTGTTTCAAGGGTAAACTCAGAGTACACTAACTGGAATTCTTTTTGTTTCAAGGGTAAACTCAGAGTACATTAACTAGAATTCTTTTTGTTTCAAGGGTAAACTCAGAGTACACTAACTGGAATTCTTTTTGTTTCAAGGGTAAACTCAGAGTACACTAACTGGAATTCTTTTTGTTTCAAGGGTAAACTCAGAGTACATTAACTAGAATTCTTTTTGTTTCAAGGGTAAACTCAGAGTACACTAACTGGAATTCTTTTTGTTTCAAGGGTAAACTCAGAGTACACTAACTGGAATTCTTTTTGTTTCAAGGGAAAACTCAGAGTACACTAACTGGAATTCTTTTTGTTTCAAGGGTAAACTCAGAGTACACTAACTGGAATTCCAAGAGCTCTCCTTTATAAGCAACCCACGCAAACACATTCTGAAAAGCCTAGTGGTACGCAAGTGGAGTATTCCAGAAACTGTAATTAGTGCGCCATCAGTGAACAGCTTCAAAAATAGACTTGACAACTTTATAAAATATACAGTGTGGACTGAGGTATCTCGTGAACCTCATAATGGTAGTTGTCATGGTTAGTATGTTAGTGAGTGGGCAGTGTTGGCTGGCTGACCTGGGCAGTGTGGGCGGCGGCCGCGGCGTGTCATCCTCCCTTGTGGCGGCGGCGCAGGGCTCCAACTCGATGCGCGCGAAGTCGGCACTCACAGAAGCCTTGCGTTTACGTCGCCCGCCCGCCGTGCCCGGCGAGGCGCCGCTGTCTGCCTCCGTCTCTGCACGGACAGACTCCTCCCTGCAAGCAACTCATCATGAACCAGTGTTGAAAGTGTAACATCGATCCAGAATCAGTACACGTTTTTGATTTCTTAATTTCAATTGGAGGTGAATCTATATGTCAAAAGTAGGATTAGATTCTTAGACGTTCAGAAACATATGAAATTATGGGGAAGTATTAGTGGTACTAGTAGATAACTGGTTTATAATTAGGAAGGATGACATGATAACGGGTCAAAAGATAAAGACAGAACCAATGACATTAAAAGATGGTGCTATAGTAGGAGCTTTAATTCTGTAATTTTTATCTAGCGTAAATGTTATCAACCTAATAGTTCAAATTGGTATATGAATTGATTTGATTAATTATTTTTCAACAATTGAAGGTTATTTTAAGTGAAGTTCATAGTTATTATATTTTGCTTACTATTCTTAGATAATTATTACAGACAATTGAAAAGATCACAACAGTCAATACAAAGATAATTTACCTTGCTTGCTGTTGTTCATTTAATACTCCTTGAAAACTAAACAAAATATAATCCTTTTGTGAGTATCAAGCCCCATAACTATAATAAAGATTAAAATTGTGAAATGACTGTTACTTACAGTGCATTGTTCTGTAAATTGTCGCTAACACTTAGTACATGTTGGTAGAGGAAGTCCACCTTCCTGCCATAGATGCTGGCAGACTGCTGCAGCAGTAGTGCCAGCTCCGCGAAGTTGGGAGCCGTCCCCAAGGCCAGAGTGGGACTCCGACAGAGAGTCGATATGGACTCGGAGTCATCCTCCTCCAGAGCGTGCAGGCCCGCCTCCGTCAGGTACTCCTCCAGTAACTATAAACAAAACAATTATGCTCATTCAACATATACATGTATACCTTATTGTAGTTGGTTTATCAGACTATTCTAGCTGTAGGCAATGATTGTGAAGTAATGAAAAGCTTCAAATCAGGTCAATAATTGTAATCCCTTAGGTTTTGACAACATCAGGGATTCCAACTGGGAAGAAAATAATATGTGGTCAAAAGCACCTTGGGCTTAAAGGGTTCCATACTATCACACTAGAAAACTTAGGCACTAAAAATAATAAAATATCCAGTCGTCTGTGGTTGTCCCGGTCCGGGACAAGTCAGGCAAGTGCCTATCTGTGAAAGCTGAATGTTTGTCCCGGACCGGGACAAAGAAATTAGGTTCAATTTTGCTTCCGTTGCAGCATTCAAGTTAACCCTATCTCTTTCTAACCTATTCAAATTGTACAAGAAAGAACAGGCAATCTAATGAATGGTTGGTTTGATACTCTGTCTATCTGCCTAGTGCCTATCTGTGAAAGCTGAATGTTTGTCCCGGACCGGGACAAAGAAATTAGGTTCAATTTTGCTTCCGTTGCAGCATTCAAGTTAACCCTATCTCTTTCTAACCTATTCAAATTGTACGAGAAAGAACAGGCTATCTAATGAATGGTTGGTTTGGCCTAAATCTTGCTTTATTTTAAAAATAATACAGAAATAAGCACAACTCAGGGAGCTTCATACTATGTTACACCTATTAGCTGTTATCAAACTGAACTATTAGGCGTTGTGGAAAGGAAAAAGGGTAAAGAATTATATTAGGAATGTTATTCTAATAAGAATTATCCTTAATTTCAACAAAAACTAAACATCGACGCTCAAAAGTCATCGAACTGTGCGGTGGGCCTGTCCGGGACACACAGATGACGCGAATTTTACAAAATGGCCGCCACTTACGACTGGTTAAAAACAAAATTAAAACACCACATCTCTTGTATAGGGACCTGCCATTAATACACATTCGGTGAAAATTTCAACATTGACTATTACAGTTCACGAGATACAGCCTGCTGATGGATGGACGGACAGACAGACGGACAGTGGAGGCTTAGTAAAAGGGTCTATTTGGCACCCTTCGGGTACGAAACCCTAAAAACACCTGGTGCTTGGATGCTCATGGTAGTGACAGCTTCTGGTTCTCGAGATAAATCATTTGTGCTGAGCAGGGAAAAGATTGATGCAAGATCTGATGTTGGAGATAGAGTAAAGGTGTTTGGTAACTCCCAAGATATCATTTATCAAAAACACTCACTGAAAACACAGGAACAAAACTTTAATATTGTTGGAAAAGATTACAGGAATAATGTCTTCCAATGTTTGTTTCCATAGTAGTGATCAAAATCTCGCAGTTTGCTGATAAATATCCAGAATTGGTTAACAAATGATTCGTAGCATTTTAGGATCGTTATACTGACAAAACTTTTACTAGCAAAAAGGTGTTGAACAATGAAGAAAATTTGCATGTGTTCTATGGAAATACTTAGCAGCTGTGTAAATGCAAACAATGCTCTGATATAGGTAGATAATTTATTTTAGTGTTTGTTGTGCTGTTGTGGGGGGCATAAACAGGAAGTAAACAATGTTTTGACAGGAGGACGCGAATGTTTGGAGGAGTGGGAGTTATGTAAGAAAATCAGCGTCCCGCGAAGCCCTAAAGCTGTGGTGGCCGGGGCCGGCGGGACCGCCGGGGCTCGGGGGAAGCCGAAGCACTCACCGCGCTGAGGTCCGTGTCGAAGCTGCGGCGCAGGTCGCTGATGGGTTTCATCAGCTCCGCGACGATCTCCTCCAGCCTTTGAGAGTTCATGCTCCACCGTTTTTCCCGCCGTGAAATATAATCCCTGAAAACAACACGCGTCCATTGATGATGATAACAATACTGAATTGAATGCTGAAAAACAACGCGACGCGGGCACTCTACTCTACTCGAGTGGCGCGAAACTTTCTGTCAACGACCCCGTTTTGATTTGTAAAACTTTATTGCAAAATCCCGAGGCCTGACGCACCCAAAAGTTGTAACAATTATTAGGATAATACCTTCGCGTCTCGTCGCAGTCGGCGTCCATTTTATAATCGTAAAATGCTTTCGGGAAAGACGTTTGAAAACGGTGGCCATTTATTTATGTTTGGAAAGGAGACATTCCGTGTTCGTGGTCGTACGTTGTCAACACAACAAATGACAATCGACGCTCGGCTCGCTTCGAGTCGCGTTCGCGCTCGCTTAGTATTATCTGTGGTTTTTTCTCATACATTTCATTCAGTCACTCATTCTTTCTATGTGCATTTAGTGATACCAGGCGGTATTGTACAAAAAGCTGAATAGTAGAAAATCTAATGTTAAGTGTTTTAAATAGTTATACCATTTATAACTAGGGTGCGTTGGAGATCGGTTAAAAATTACTCCGAGTGATGTGAAAATTACCCCAGAGCGTTCGGAAACAACCCCAGTGAAACCGAGGGCAAACGAACTGATATCCGACATTATGCCGAATAGAGTTTTCTGACGGCTCAAATAAAGTAATTTTCGCACTGACAAGTGCGATTTCTCTCCCTGGTTCAGAGTCGTTAAAAATTACCTAACAGATGTTAGACTTTGCTAAAAAACAGATGTTAAAATCTTTTCATACTGATTGTTTGATATTTTGTTTGGTTTTGTTTTCTAGCAAAGGCGCGGGAAGTGTGTGACTGGAAGTGGATAATGATACACTTTGTTTTTTAATAACCTTGTGTTAACAATAATGTTATTCTTGTTGTATGTAGGCCTGTGAATAAACTTATACTAGTGATTCAGATAAGTGATCTTTCAACGCCTTCTTCTCCTTTTTACCTCTTTCTTAAGTTCTTCCTCTTTAAGTCCTTCTCTCAAACTTCGCGCTAGCATTTGATAACCGTATTTCATCTCTTTTTATGTCATTACCGACATCTCTTTCCTGTCTCCGAGTGAATTTTCACTCGGTTCCCGAACGCACCCCTACGCTATGTAGGATGAGTGAGCGTTTTATTTATTTATGTATTTTATTGTCTTAAAAAATCCACAGCTGTACTATCCACGGAGACAAGTAAATATAGCGCTCTCTCTGTCACGTAATCCCATACAAATGACAAAGACAAAAAGTCAGTGGAAGTAAACCATTCAGAATGCACGTACACACTGCGCTACTATTATTTAAACTAGCTTTCTTCCCACGACTACACTTGCCTTTGTTATATAATAAGAAGGTGAAAAATTGGGCTAGTAGAAGTTCCTTAAAATAAATAAAAAAAGTTTTTATTAAATTAATGTATTTAATGTGAAGGAAAAAAAACAAGAGTAATAAAATAATTTTATCATTTACTTTCATTATAATTTACGTAGCTGTTAAATTTCATAATATATTAATCACTATCCGACGACGTATCACTGCTATCGTTTTCTACATTTATTATGAAGTTGTCAGTCATTATTTATACATTCTCGTTCATTGGGTTAATTTTTGGCTCTATTATTTCTTGTAAATTTTTGATACAATTTTGCCACTTTTGGGCTTCAATATTTTGAAAGCATTATTCAAAAGATTTATTAATTCCGCTGTAGGGCACGCACTCAAGAAAAGACTGAATCGACTTGAATCACTATATATTGGTATAAACACGCAAGGAAAATAATTATAATTTTGTGCGATGCTTATACATTTTGAAAACAATGACGACTGCCATAACGCCACACGCATGCGTGGCAAGATTTGCAATAGACATTATATATCTATAAAATAACAATAGTTTGTCCTTCATTATGAACCTAATAAATTATACAAATTAAGCAAATATTTAATAAATCAAAACATAAGATTCTTGTGTGAATAACTAACGATTTGAAAACTTTACATTAACCATTTACTTTCAAATGTCACGCAACTATTACAACATTTAGTGCGGCCGGACAAAGCCACGGGCTAAACATAGTTTCTAGTCAAAAAAAGTATCTATGGAACGCGTCGCTAACACATCCCACCCTAGTGCTGACTCAGCACTCAACATCCACGGGTATCCGTGCGACGCGTGCCACAGGACGTCGCAGGTGGTTTGACTTAGTTTTAATTTCGATGACCCTCACTCGACCATCTTTTCCGGGAAAGATATTTTCGACCAGACCTTTCAGCCAAGAGTTGCGAGGAGAATCGGGATCCACTATGTAGACCAAGTCACCTACCTGCAGCTGGCGATCTATTTCTGCTTCCCACTTGCTCCTCGGGATCAGCTCCGGCAGCACCTCTTTTATCCATCTGCGCCAGAACATGTCGGCTAAGCACTGAGCCTTACGCCACAGCTTTCTCGAGTTCAAGTCTGTCTGAGAGAACGTTCCAAGAAGAGGAAGATTTGGAGAACTGCCCAAAAGAAAATGGTTTGGCGTAAGGCTTTCCGTGCTGCCAGGTTCGACTGAAACACGTGTCAGTGAGCGACCATTCACCATATTTTCTACCTCAGCCATCAGCGTACTTAATACTTCTTCTCTGGGAGCACGCTCGTTCAAAATGACCCTCAGCGACGTTTTCACGCTTCGGATCAAACGTTCCCAAGCCCCTCCAATGTGCGGCCTTGCTGGTGGTATAAAATGCCATTTAAAACCAACGTTCATACCGTGTTGCTGTAGAGCGTCATGGTCGAGCTCCAGCAGAGATTTTTTCAGCTCTGTATCAGCCCCGCGCATGTTCGTACCATTATCCGAATAGTAACAACGAGGCCAGCCACGTCGTGAAGCCATCCGCCGCAGTGCCAGGATCAAGGAGTCAGATGTAAGACTAGGTACAAGTTCGAGATGCACAGCTCGAACTGTTAAACAAGTAAATATAACCCCATACCTTTTTTCCCGACGACGGCCGACGGCGATCTCCATAGGCCCAAAAAGATCTAAGCCCCAGTGAGTAAATGGACGAAAACTATGCGCCATTCGAATAGGAGGTAAGTCACCCATGCGGGGCACCTGAGGTTTACATTTTCTTAGGCGACACAGCATGCATTGTGTTACGACATTTTTAACGGTGGGCCTTAGCCTAATCAACCAATAAAGTTGCTTCACTTCGTTCACGACAGCTTCTTGACTACCGTGAGCCAACTTTATGTGGTAGTGTCTTACAATTAACTTAGCAATCCTATTGCCACCTTCCAGGATTACTGGTCTCTTTATTTCAGATAGTACATCATGAGCAGCGTCGATGCGGCCGCCGCATCGGAGGATGCCATGCTCGTCAAGGTAAGGTGACAGGCTTAGTAACTTACTAGAGCGACTAATACATTTTTCTTGTCTTACAGCAGCCAGCTCTTCGCGAAAGGATTGTGCCTGCGCGTATTTAATTAACAGTCGTTCTGCATGCTCCAGTAGTTCACAGAACTTTTCAATGTTTTATTTTTTACACTTACCTATAAAAAGCAGGACGTTCACTGTGGCCCTCTTCAAACGAAGCCACGATGAGAATCGCTCCGGGTCTGGTACAGGCGGAGGCGTACTAAAATATACATTTTGGACTATGGCTACATCCGTCGGCCATCTGTAGTAGTACTGCTATTTTTGAAAGCAATTGTAAGCTGGGGCCATGATGACTCATCGTTCAGTAAAATCTTAGGGCCGTTTAGCCAATCGCTCATGAAAATCGAGTGATCGAATTTATCACGTGTTGCTAAATCAGCAACATTAAATTTAGTAGGAATATATCTCCACTCCTTGCTCTGGGTTAAATCATCAATCTCCCCCAGCCTATTCGCGACAAACACATTATAATTACGCGAATCATTATTAATCCAGTGCAAAACGACTATGGAATCGCACCAAAAACATCTACGCGCGACATCAAGTTTATGCCATTTGACTATCGAGTCCGCTAACTTAGCGCTTGTAGTTCCAAACGAACCACGGTCATAGGTTTCACGGGGGCTACTCGCGTTTTACTCGCAACAAATGCTACTACAACCTGTCCTTCATTGTTTATCCAGAGCCAGTAGGCCACAGCACACATTGCTTGCAGACTTGCATCGCAAAATACATGTAACTGTAGATCATTATAATCATTATCAGTGCAGGCCCTCGTGGTGGGTGCGGGAGTAGGTACCATCGGCGGACGGGGTTGAGTATGTACTTCCGTCTCTCTCCCACCCATCGAGCGCTGAACGCTAGATAAATAACACCTATGTATTCTTACCTTATCAATCAGCTGTAGTATCGCGAGCCATTGAACCCATTTGGTGTAGATTTCGTCGGTGATAGGGTCATTCCAGTTGACGTTCGCCTTCCAGGTGTTCTGAAGCATAATTTTGCCTAGAATAACGAATGGGGCTAACAAGCCGAAAATGTCGTAAACAGACATAATGACGCTAAGTAAAATTGGTTTAGTAGGCTTTTTATTACCTTTGATAATGTCGTCGGGAATCCGTTTCATCGACACGTCGAAGCCTAGCGCATCTTCAGCTGGGTACCATATAAGACCGAGTGTACGTTCCCCTTGAGACTGCTTATCGACTTTGAACTTTATAGCAGCAGTGCCCAGGGTCGACTCGGGTACACAGTCGAGCACAGCTGGACTATTGCTAGTCCAATTGCGAATTTCGAAACCGCCTGATTTGTGAATGTTTGTCACATGTTTGACCGACTCGATCGCGGTGGATTCGTCTTTAAAACTATCTATGTAATCATCCATGTAGTGCATATTCTGAATTGCATCGACTGCGGAAGGCAAAGTAAATTCATACCGCGCAGCATTTATGTTTTTAATGTGCTGAGCTACGAATGGGGAGCAATTAGCCCCGAAGATCAGTGACGTCATATTAAACGTTTTGATTGGGTCTGTAGATTTACCGCGCCACAGAAATCTTAGACAATTTTGGTCTTCGGGGTGAATTTTGACACGTAAAAACATATCTTTTATGTCCCCAGTCACGGCCACCCTGTGCTGCCTAAAACGTAGCATTATCCCGAATAACGATACTAAAAGATCCGGGCCCGTCAATAGGTAATCATTTAATGACAAACCTTTAGATTTGGCTTCGGCGTCAAAAACAAGGCGTAGCTTCTTTTTATTGGGGTTGTCGACGCCGAAGTGGGGCAGGTACCACGTGCGCTGCGCATTGACGTCATCACCTATCAGCTGACTAGCGTAGTCATTATCAAGTAAGTGCTGCACACGTTCGGCATACCTGCCGGCGAATTCTTCGTATGACGCCATCTTCTTCTCCACAGATTTGAAGCGTTTGAGGGCCGTGTCATAGCTGTCATTCAACTTACATTTTGGGTCCTTCCACAGCAGACTCACATGCCAGCGGCCATTGATGAGAACAACAGACTCGTCGAGCTGCACTCGAGCACGCTCGTCGTCGGCGTTCAGTCTTGGTTTGGCAGACACGCCGAGTGCGTCGATGGCAAAAGAACGCTTTACCTCCTCATGCAACTCCCTCAGCTTACGGTGCACATCAAAATGGTTTTCTGAGATAAACAGTAGGTTAGCTGGTTGTGCGCGTCGCTACTATGCGCGGGAACTACCCCGTGCACACACCAGCCTAAGGCGGTCAATGTCAGAGACTGTTCCATTTGCCTACCTAATCTATACACTAGCGGAGCTAACAAATGGTAATTATCTTGACCAATCAGTATCTCAGGTTTCAAGTCGGTATCGAAAAGCAAAGAATTTTGACTTTTCAAAAACTTCAAGTTATCGAATTGTAAACAATCGACCAGTGATATGTTTTGAACAGGTAAGTTCAAATTCTTACAAGTGCGTACAGTCAAGGAATGCATCTTATTGTCCATACCTGTGAGGTCCATTTTTACCACACTCGAGTTGAACTCTAGGTCGCTCCCAGCACAGGCGCCGTGCACGCGCACAGTGTCGGGGCGGCCGCACAGGCCGGCGCGCGCCGCCAGCTCCTCGCTCAGCAGGGAGATCATTGAGCCGTCGTCCAGCAGCGCGCTCGTGTGCACCACTCCGCTGGGGCCGTGGAGCTTCACTGGCACCACCTTCAGCAGGACCTTGCGAGTGTTCGCGTTGACATGCGCCACCGTTCGCGTGTCGGCGGCGGACGTGAAGGGCTCGGACTCAGGTTCCGGCGGGGCCACTGTCAGCTCCAACTGAGACGCCGCGCTCGACACGTAGTGTAGCAGGCGGTGGTGGGTGGCTCCGCAGCCGTCCTTGTCGCAGGTTGGCGCGGGCACGTCTCGCGATCATGACGAGCAGCTAAGCACTTATAGCATACACCAATACGCCTTGCATGGCTCCACCTGTCCCTACGCAAAGCTTTTTTAAACTTACGACACTCCGCGAGCTTATGTTTGCCGACGCGACAAAATGAGCACTTGTTTTCAGTTTGATGGGACTGCACTAGCAGTGGGAACGCTCGAGACGCACTATTATTATTATCTATGGACTTTTGAGGCTTATTTTCACTTCGCGCACTGTTACCGCTTAAAGCACATAAGTTAGCCGTCGTAGATATCTTGACTGCCTCTTCATTCAGGAATTCAGGCTTCGTGCCTTCTGCAATCTTGGCATAGCTGTAGTCTGCCCATTTAGATATCAGTACAGCAGGGAACTTGGACAGTACGGTCGTTGCTACGTTCACACCCTGCAGATACTCCTCTCGGCCCACAGCTCGGACAGCCGCGACGAAATTCTTAATCTTCACTGAAAAGGCGACGATGTCTTTGTGGTACTCTGGCGACATTGGCTGTAGCTTGCGTATATCACTCATTATTTTGCCAATGATTACGTCTGGGTTGCCGAAACGCAACTGCAGTGTGGACATAATATTTTCAGGCGTTGTGACTGTAATCAATAGCGCTGACACGGCTTCTTTGGCCGCGCCTTGAAGACACTTACGTAGCTTCCAAACATTCTCTCGATCACTGTACTTGCACAATTGTGTAGAGTCCTCGTATGCCTGTTTAAACTGTAACCATTCTATAGGGTCCCCGGAGAAATTCGGTAGGTCCCGGGGAGTGCTCATACGGCTGAGCAGGTTGGCGTTCCCGTTGTTGGCTGCAACGGAAGTGGCGAGGTCCTTCAGCGCGTTAGTCAGAAACTGTACGGTGCCGTCGTCAGCAGCAGGCGGCGGCGGCAGCGGCGGAGGGCACGCCCTGTCCGATTGCGTGACATTCAGGGGAACAGAGACGTACGTGTCATGTGGGCTACGCTCAAGCCAATTTTTAACTTTTATTTTGGAGTCGACATCACTGTTACGTGGACTGTAATTATCTTCTTCAAGATCGGCGATTTCATATTGGAGTCGTTTTTCAATAAGTTCCAGTCGAATCTTGGCCTTCTCTTCTTCCGCGATTAGTTCCAGCTTTTTTCTTCGGGCATTCAAGGATGAAGCCATCGATGTAGTGCCGACTTTGGAGCCAGGCGCCTTTGCTGGCGCCGACTTTATCGACCCACCCATGGTAGCTGGCGTCTTCCGTTTTGTTAGCTCTCGAAGATTTAGCGGAGATTGGTTTGCGGTGTCAAATTTTTTATTCTCAGCGCCTTCATTTTTTTCATCAATGGCGGCGGCATTCAGGTGACTCTGCAAACCTCGCGTCATCATTGTGGGAGTGCGGGGTAACATGTCCAGAGATCCGGCTCGAAGACCACTTTGTAGGGCACGCACTCAAGAAAAGACTGAATCGACTTGAATCACTATATATTGGTATAAACACGCAAGGAAAATAATTATAATTTTTTGCGATGCTTATACATTTTGAAAACAACGACGACTGCCAAAACGCCACACGCATGCGTGGCAAGATTTGCAATAGACATTATATATCTATAAAATAACAATAGTTTGTCCTTCATTATGAACCTAATAAATTATACAAATTAAGCAAATATTTAATAAATCAAAACATAAGATTCTTGTGTGAATAACTAACGATTTGAAAACTTTCTTTAACCATTTAATTTCAAATGTCACGCAACTATTACAACATTTAGTGCGGCCGGACAAAGCCACGGGCTAAACATAGTTTCTGGTCAAAAAAAGTATCTATGGAACACGTCGCTGACATCCGCCATTTTGTAAGTAGTGTTTTCAGCTTTCACCTTTAACTTGGGCCCAAATCAATTCGATGGGATTTAATTCGCAGTGATACGGCGGAAGTCTTAACACAGTTTTATTTTTAGCTTTTGCCATTTCATCTTCAACACGTGCTTCGTATCGCTGTTTGTATTGCTTAACTATGTTTAGCAGTTCTCTTATAAGTAAATCCTCATCAAACGTAATGTTGTGTTATTTTAACCAGTCGATAATTTCTTGCTTTTAATTTTTTTCTGTAGGTATTTTCTCAGTTTTCCTTGAGTGATAGGAGGCATTATCCATTACGATCACACAATTATCATCTAATTAGTCTAATATGAATTCGAACCAACTTTCAAATACTTTGGCGTTCATGTCTTTGTGATAATTCTCTTGTTTTTTTTATTCGAACACATGCAGACCTCCGTCGACGAACCCATCTTCGCTTTCAATATGTGTTATTATTAGCCTTTGCCATTTCCTGTAACAAAAAAAGAATCCATTCCATAAATATAATAGAGAAACAAACAATTCAAAAAAGTTAACTTGTCTCTATTGAACAATAGAATGGTCATAAGTTTATTACCTGGGCTTATGCCCATATATTACTGATATATAAAATTATTATTGTATAGAAAATAGTCATACCTGAAGGATTTTTCAAGCCCGTTGTTAAACCGTTAATAAATGCAACTCGACTGCTTTTCACAGTTGTGTCTTCCCATACCCTTGACGTGGTGTGTCCTTCATTCACCCATGTTTCATACAAATAGTATTTTTTTTGACGATTTTCTCTTGCATGTTTGATAGCTCGAAGATAATTTCGCCGCCAAAAAAATATATCATCACGATCAAGTAGTAAGCTGTTTCTGGCTCGTTTATAAAATTTGTAACCAATGTTTTGTAGTATTTTATGCAGTGTATTTTATCACTGATTTTCTTTAAAATTTTATCTAATGTAGGAATTTCATTACGGGAAAAAAGTTATGAACTATTCTGCTGATGGCAGATTTAGTAAAATCATCGATTATATCAACAATCTTCATACGCAGTTTCGTTTTCTTGGGAGATTTCAAAATACCATCATTGTTATTTTTCTCTTTCACAATTCTATAAACTGAAAACAAAATTAGATGAGAATTTAAACTTTTTAAAGTTTCATTAAAATGTAACTAATGAAGTATTAAACAAGCCAATAAAGCGCATTGTTGGGTGCGCAAAGCACCATTAGAGCTTAATGTATTACCTTGACGTTTGAAGTTTAATGGGTCAAGAAAAGTCCATTAAAGCTGAGATATTCGTGTTCAGCATGTATTTCTGTGAATTTACAAATTACAAATTTGTATATCTCTAACGAGTATGTCATAATTTTCTGATGCAGAGTATATTGCAGAGGTAGGTGGTAAACACGAGGTACTTATGCGTCGTCTGCAAGAAGTCGGAATTGATGGCAGGGATATGAGGATAATACAAAACCTCTAATGGAACCAAACCAGCACGGTGAGAGTGGATGGTGACGAAACCAAACTAATTGCGATTTGTCGTGGAGTGAGGCAGGGGTGTATTCTGTCCCCGCTACTATTTAATCTGTACTCAGAAGCAATTATCTCTAAAGCACTGGAAGAGAAAGAGTTGGGTATTAAGATCAACGGGCAGATAGTTAACAACATGAGGTACGCCGATGAAACCGCTCTAGTAACAATAACACCTGAAGATCTACAGAGTATAGTTCACCACGTCCTTGAGAACAGCCAAAAAGCGGGGCTATCAATGAACCTTGCCAAAACTAAGTTTATGGTGGTTTCCAGAAACAGAAGACTTGAACCCAAAAATCACGGTGGTAGGTACTACTTTGGAGAGAGTCACTAAATACAAGTACCTAGGCACATCGGTGACTGAAGCATGGGAGTCCGAAACTGAAGTAAGGGTCCGAATCGAAATTGCTCGTGCGTCTTTCAACAAAATGATAAAGGTACTCTGCAACAAAGAAATCAGTCTACAACTCCGAAGTAGGATGCTTCAATGTTACATCTGGCCAGTTGTAATGTATGGTTGCGAAGCTTGGACCTTGAAGGAGGCAACCATTAAGAAAGTGGACGACTTTGAAATTTGGTGTTACCGAAGAATGCTGAGAATAAGCTGGGTCCATAGGGTCACGAATGAAGAACGGCGCGCCAAACGATCCGGAGAACTCACTTTGATCATTAAAAAGAAGAAAATAAGTTACTTGGGACATGTGCTTCGACACGAACGGTACCGACTTCTTCAAGTCATCATGATGGGCAAGGTCGAGGGTTAAAGACGCGCTGGCAGAAGGAGGAAATCGTGGCTCCTCAACATCAGAGAATGGACGGGAGTGGCCAGCGTAGAACAGCTGATGCACTTGGCAATGAACAAGAAGGAATATGAGGAGCTGACCGCCAACCTCCAGTAGTGGAGAGGCACAATAAGAAGAAGAAGAGGTATATTTTCCCCGCCGGAGTCAAATCACGAGTCTGCTTGTTCTAGTCGCATCAATAGCTGGTAATCCCTCAGCCCGGCCAGCCATCAGATGCAGATGGTTGTAGGTGATTTGAGGAATGCCCTTTCCATAGCGACTTCAGTCAACCGTTTTAATTCAACTACTCTGTGCTGAACCTGTCGCCAGCGAGCTTGCCTAGTGCGTCTTATTAAGCCAACCATTCCACCCAAAGAAATACATATAGCAACATAGGTATACTGATCTAGCCATTCAGCTCTGTGTTCTTATTTATTTATTTTGTAGATTGTTATTTTGGGACATCTATGGCACTTATGGATACGATGTTACAATATTGTCATTAGATTAGATAATTTTACATCGTACATTGTGTAAAAAAAAGATGAAAATAAAAAAATTAGATCCCCGTAGAGTTTCTTGGTGCAAAGCACTGGTAGAGTTCATGGAGTTTATTTTTCCTGTGCGAGATTCAGCCATGAATCACCACTTGAAGGAGAAATTTCCTTTTTCAAACAACTCAAATAAGGTATGTACTCATTAGGTTAGTTGATCATATATTTTTTTATTTGTTCCATGTATGAGACTTAAGTAAGTGTTTGACTTGTAAAAGTGCATTATTTTGCCTCCTTGCAATCAATGATTTGATTTGGTTTGATTTGATTTGTGAAATTTCAGAAAACATCAGGCAAAAGTAATAAGATGTTGGCAAACATAAAAGAAGCTAATGCCATAAAGCCAAGACAACCGAAACCAGTATTCATAATAAGTATTTAAAAGAGGCTACCAGCTTATGAATCTCATTATTGTCCATAATCTAAACTTCGGCCTGACCATCGGCTCTTCATCTGGAGAAGAATCTGGCAACAAGTCATCTTCAAAAAAGTCTTCGATGTTGGGCTCCATGTCCCTCTTTTATGTTCTGGTGCGACCAGCAGATCCTGGTCCCTTCTTAACTTCAGGCTTGCCAGAATGGAAAGCCTGAAGTTGAGAAAGAATTCATTTCTATTAGATACCACAAAATAACCAATAATAAATTACCACGACAACAATTGACAAGACAGCAATGAGTATTGTCAAAGCAAGATAGCTTCGTTGACATATAATATTTCAAATTTTCGTTTTGTTTCTGCAATTATGGTTATATTTCTGAAAAGTAAATGCAATCACTCATTTTCATTTATTTCATATAATTCTGGCTACATTGTTTAATTCAATTTTTGACTAATTTAGGATTAACTTTGAGAAAAGTTGTTTTATGGAACATCATTATAATAATTATTTCTTTAGTTCTAATACAGCTTTAGGTAATGGAGAGATAATGGAAAGCTTTCTGCAACTGGGTGTTAGTGTAATAGTTTCTTTATAAATGGTAGATACCAAACAATGTACCGGATTGTGGACTAGTGATAGGCTTGCTTCATAGTAGTTTATGTGACTGCTACATAATGGAGGGCATTAATACTGGAGAGTGGGTTTATGAAACGATTCGAAGGCGAGTTTCATAATAATATCACTCGAGAGTTTTAATGCCTAATTATGTACAGTTACATACACTAGTTTATCTACACACATATCATAAGCTTTCTTTGATGTGTTCAGGAACCGCATGTTCGACCGGCATTGTGGCATTGATTATTGCTCTACAGTTGTTTAGCTTGTTCTGTAGTACGAACTTCACATACAAACTAGGGGCAGCACGCAGGCGGGCGTCGGCGTTCGAAATTTTAATGTATAGTCATAATCTATCAATATTCAGATAAGAAATGAGTTTTTACCAAGAAGTTTATCATTATCTGGTCGTAACGTGTGGTTTTTGGACGCAGTAAAGAGGGTTTGTGATACGTGTGTAGATAAAAATAATATTTGTGATAACTTTTGACACGTTTCAAAGACTGGAATAGGTATTTCGAAGTGCTCTGATTTGTCATATTATTATTAAACCTTTATTGAACTCAATATTTGTGTTACAGGTGTAAATGTTACAAACTTATGTACAAAGGCAGGCTTATTTCTAAAAGAAATATCTTCCAGCCAACCCAGTGAGGATGTATAGATAAATAAAGCGGGGTTTGCAATCTTAATAAAAAAATACAATACACATGAATAGTTACAGAAATACATTATATACCATTCACTATATTCAAGACAATAAAGTACATAAACAATTCGTACGTGTCGTAGTGATCCTTAAATTTTGCTCTGAAAGAATTTGGGGATTCACTATCCCTTATGGAAGCTGGCAAGTGGTTCCACATTTAAGCCTCACGAACGGAAAAATAATTCAGAAGGAATTTACTTTTAGCTACAGGACATTCCAACTCCCTTGCAGTAACACACGCACGACGAGGTCTTAACGACGGAGATAGAAAGTGGAAACGGCTGAATAGATAAATTGGCTGGAAAATTAAGTTCTGCGGCTTACGCTGTTAGGAACATCAGTCAAAGCAGGGATGTGGCTACATCTAGGCTAGTATATTTTAGTTACTTTCATAGTGTGATGTCCTATGATATCTTGTTGTGGGGGAAAGCAGCGGATATTCAAACTATTTATATTTTACAGAAAAGAGCTATTCGAGCAATTTGTAATTTAAAACGAACAGACTCCTTAAGAGAGCTTTTTAAAGAAATTGACATACTAACAGTAGCTAGTCAATTTATTATCGAAAATATAATGTATGTACGCAAGAACCTTACAACATTTTCCAAATTTAGCGATAGCTGTAATGTTAACCTAAGAAATAATCACAGACTATGTGCGCCCCGATTTAGACTCGCGAAGGTCAGCAATTCTTTCAAGGGTCAGTGCATTCTCTACTACAATAAAATACCTCTGGAGATTTTGAAATTGTCATTTGAGCAATTTAAAAAGCATGTTTAAGCGACTTTGTCGAAAAAGGGATATTACAATGTTCAAGATTACTTAGATAACAGGACTGTATGGGGTTAATCTGGCTCAACACAGACCTTGTTGTTAATAATTTTGTAATTATTTATTCATGCTTACTAATCATAACAATTAAATTTTTCACATTTGTATTAGTTAAGCACAACCTATTTTTAAAAGAGATCAAAAAATCAATCTGTGGGAGTTTCTACGCCCTACTTCTCCCACAGTGATCCAATGTCGAGAAGAGGCAATAAATGAAGTTTGCTAAGTATATGTAAATATCTACAGTAATAAAGTACTTTGACTTTGACTGCGTAGATACTCCGGGGCACCTGGATTGCATAATATTTTAAAAGTAAAATTAAGTATGTGGAGGTTTCTATGCAGCCGAATCGGGAGCCATTTCAATTGTTTGCGAAAATCTGACACATGATCGTACTTTCGCAAACCAAAAATGAAGCGAATGGCTAAGTTATGTAGCTTCTCTAGCTTAATAGGATGACCTTTAGTCACGTCCAGAAAGTACACGTCGGCGTTATCCAATACAGGAAGCAGCAACGTTTGAGCAAGCATAATTTTTGTTTGATAAGGTAGAAAAAACTGCAACCGTCTCAGAGAGTGGTAGGAGAAGTGCATTCGCCTGCTTACTTCATTGATGTGTGCCGTTCAGGCATGTGTGCATATTCCGTTTTTTCTGCGACAGATTTGTCCTGCCTGATACCCATTGTTATTTAAGTAATGCAACACGTTTCCTTTTGACATTGGTGCATTGGCGAATGAGTTCGTTCTGTACCCTATTGTCGTAAGACTCGCGACGGGATACCAAGGGAATAATAAGCTGCCCACATTTATTTATTTTTCAAAAATAATTTACTTATTTTGAAGCAGTCGAACTGGTAAAACACACGACAACTTTTTTAACTTTATTAGTAGATGTAGCAGTAGTAGTAGTTGCACAACAACAAACCCTACCTACCTACCAAAATAAAAGTATTGATTTTTGTCACTAATGGTAGAATTTAAGCGTCTACTCTGGTATCATTGGTGAAGTCAAGCGAGCGCAGCGAAGTAAATAATGTAGCAAAATCACATAGATCATCCATCATCCAGCAAGCATAGGTCTTCTTCATTCAATCAACATCAATAGTTCAATTAAATTCAATAATATCAACAAATAATATTCGAAAAATGGAGCAAAAGTTCTAATTCTTTGGGATTCCTCGGTTTCTAACGTAAAACGTAGTGCTGATGAACCAGAGGAGAAAGGTGTTTGAGTGTTAATCGTGCATAATCGCGCTAACGACTAACGAGACATTAATCATGGGGAAGTCGAAATGCTATTCCTTGATGAAGGGCCTCCTAATCATCATGAACATGGTATTCTTGGTAAGTTCTCGACATTCTAAATCACACAGCCTATAGATGTTTCGTCCAAATTCTTGTCGAACAAACTCCAACACATGTAGAATAAATATAGCTCTTGCAGTACTGATACGGTGGAACATTAAAAACAGATGTTTCTATAAATAAATAAAAAAGTGCGCGCGATCACAAACACATGTGGAACACGCGCCGCTGCGGCTGGCTGATGATAGACTCTGATAAATGGATGTGTTTAGTTTCACTTCCTGAGTCCTGATATAACAACTTATCCTTATTTATGTTTGCTTGTTTATATTACATCATCCTGGCCTGTGATGAATGACCTGACAGTGTGATCATGTACTTCCTACTTCCTGTCTGGATAAAGTAGGTCAACCTTTTGTTTGAAGATGGCAAACTCTGATGATGTCTTACCTGGAAGATGACTGAGATCTACTATGTAGTGGCTTTATGTAACTTGTTTGGTATTATAATTATACTTAAAGATTATCGGGGCCACTTTTCTGCAACTGGATATCTTAGATTTGTGCCTATTTTGCGTGATGTGGGTTGGGGGCACTACTCCTGCCAACCCAGCTCCTGAAGGAAGCGTAGCAGACCCTTGATGTTGCCGATGACATCCTGGAGCGACCTCGCCGTCCCAAGGTGTGTTGCCTGGTAGATGGCCATGCCGGAACATTCCAACAGGACATGGGTGGCTGTCTCCTCAACCTCCATGCAGGCTCTGCACAGTGCGCTGTCCGTAACACCTAGAGTTTGTAAGTGTTTGTTTAGCAAAGCATGTCCAGTTATCGCTCGGTTTACCAAGCGAAGCTGTGGCCTCTTGAGCTTCACAAGCTGATGCGATAATCGAGGCCTGATCATGTCACTGTCACTGTCTGGCTTGCTTGCAGGTGCCCAAGGTTGACCAATTATGTTGGTGAGTTACCTTTGGGTGTTGTTGGGTTTTCCTCAACCAGCTTCTGGATCAAAACTCTGCTATGAATGAATTTATAAGACTAATTCAAATTGTCTTCGACAGTAACACAGCAACTCACAAGGTTCCATGTAGCAAGAGGATCTTAAAACCATGGGTAAACCATCTTAAAACGGGCCTTCTTCGGTGCTTACGAAATAGGGACAAGCTACTCATCAAGTCTATGTCTAAACCAGAAAATGAAATCATTAAAATAACATATCACAGATATAGAAGCCTTTGTAATAACTTATTGAAGAAGCAAAAAAGACTGTATGACAAAACATTAATAGATAAAGCAGGCAAAAATAGTAAATAATTATGGAAAGCTATCAAATCAATCACTTATACCACGAAAACAAAAAAAAACCGAACAAACTACTCAAAATAAAAGATTCACCATCTGATTCAGTTGAACTAGTCAATAATTACTTTGTAAATGTGGGCAAAAAGCTAGCTGAGATTATAAATAACGACCAATACACAAATCACGATCAGTATTCGTCTGACACATCAACTAATTCGACTGAAGACCAATGGGAAACGGTCAAATCAAAACGTGCCCGTAGACGTAGCCAGCGTGCAGTGACTGTAGGAACAGGAAAAGAAGATGACTTGCTACAGACGGTGGAATCCCTGAAGTACATTCAAGCCTGGTCCTTCACACCCCAAACCATGACAGATAATGTGACCAAATTCTTAAACAAAATTAGAAGTAGCGAAGACTTCTATGTTGAAAAGCGTGAAATTATTTCAAAAAGGTACGCATCCTTCATCATAGGAATCCCAGAGAGCCTGTAACCGGCGTTCAGCTCGCCCGATGTATGGCCACCACGAGTCCGGTTCTCGGACTGGATGCGATTTCGTCCACGCCCCCGCGAAACTCCACGGGGCAACGGTGACAACGGCGAACTCCACTCCCGTGGCCCGACCCCGTGAACAGACTACCAGCGCAAGCGGCTTTGTGCGCGAGCGATCCGGCCGCGTGTGACACATCATCGCGCATAGCAACAAGTGATCCTAGCGTACTCACAATCTCACACCAAAACATACGGTCATTAGATAAGAAAACACAGCGTTTAGAAGTTCTTCTTAAAAGTGACCTTGCATGTGACATTCTTGCTATAACGGAGCATTGGCTGACGAATGAAAATTTAGAAAGTGTTAATATAGATGGATACGCGCTCATATCTAAATATACTTAGTAGGTCTAAGTTATCACACGGCGGTTCTTGTATTTACGTCAAGTCCACTTTACTACTTTGAAGTCTCGGCTATAAATGTAACAGACTATAATTTATTGATTGTATGTCTGTATACTCTAATGGTAGTAAGACTAATGACTTCCTAAGGTGCTTAGATGATTTGCTCGACAAGCTATGTGACATCGAATTAAATTAGATTGCATTATTCTCGGGGACGTAAACATAGACTGGATCGAGGATTCGTCCGAGAAGGATCGGCTCCACGATATACTGTCGGCCCACGGCATGAGGAACGAGGTAGACTTCGCCACGCGAGTGACGGCCACTACCGCCACCAGCCTCGACCACCTGTACAGCAACCTTGCCGAGGGCGCGGTGCGCGCGGCGCCCGCCAGCACGCACCTCAGCGACCTCCTCGCCATGCGCGCGCGCGTCACGCGCCACCCCCGCGCGCTTGTGCCGCCCTTCCGCACCGTGCGTCAGCGCACGCAGGCTAACTGCCGCAACTTCGTTGCGTCTATTGCAAGTGTGGACTGGCAGCACATTTGGTGCCAAAAAGGTGAGTCGATCGAGGATTCGGCCGCGTCTGTGATTTGTGTAATTAGCAACAAGTACGACCACAGATATCGAGAGATAGGCCCTTGGCGCTAAGGCTTGTATCGGAACCAGTGTCGCCGAAAACTAAGAACACGCATACATTTACACCACTCGTACATCAATCCCTCCGCTTTTATTGGTCAGTGCAATGTCATGCACCTATCGTCCGAACACACCCACACTACCGCAGGTATACTAGCTAGTCGAGCTAGTGTTGGGACAATGCAAGGACAGCGTGTATCATCGATCGATTATAATTTATAGACACTGGTATAGACAGTCGTATACAATGCCGGGTTCTATAAATAAAATAGTAAATTGTTTGTAAATACGACATATTTATTTTACAAGAAATACCTATTACTGTGTATACAGGGTGTAACAGATGCGGGGTGACAAGCCGAAAAGAGTTGTTTGCGACATATTTTGAACGATTTTCTCTATGAATCTGATTTGATGAAATCAGCTGACCTGCAGCTCGGCCCAAAATGTACTGAAAAGTGAAAAACAATGCTGATCAAATCAGTTTAATCAAGAAAGATGTTCAGAATGATGGCCTTAACAACCGTCTTTCGGCATATACCCTTTCTGTAAAATCCTGTACAGTTAAATACTATCTATTGACCAGAAAAATGTAAATATTTATTAAGAACTTGCCGTTTTGACAATTGAGGCGTAGCGTTTTTTGCCAAGTAATGCAGTCTTATATTGGTATATCTTTCCATTACAGCTTTTATCAGTAATATTAGATGATTATCCATTGGGTTTTGTTCGAATTGGTGAAAATCTATTTCGTTGAACAGATTCATGCCAATGAATCGGGGTAGTGCTTTAGACATTAATGATTGTTTTAAATTTTTAACCCTAACCTTTATTTTGTCTTTGGTAAGCACAGTTGATTTTATGATCACTTCCATGTTTTTGCAAATTGTTATAACGTCATGGGAAGGATATATTGAGCCGCCTTTATCCTTGAGTTTTATAAACTTATGTGTATCGTCCGGGCCGCTTGACAGTAGCGCGCTTGTGCATACGTCGCATTTCACAGTTTTAATCAGAGCATGAACGACGAAGCCAGCTACGTAAGTTATGGTTTGTGAGCTGTATTGTGTTAGAACATCAACCATCATTTCTACTTCTTCGTCGAATACTGCCATTTCATGTAATATATTTATGTCGTCACACTCTTCATCTTGTAATCGGGGATCGATAGTGTGGTTGATGCGAACAGCCGATGAACATGTCAGAAGGGACATCTTTTCGAGTGCTTCGCAGTTCCCACTGTCCACGTCTCGGAGTTCTGACTTGACCATCAATTTTTTGTATATTGATTTGAATTGTCGTGCTGTTGGGTTTGTATTACAACCCCCGTGGCTTCGGATTTGGCCAAAAAGCAGCTCAAGATGGTCCTGACTAATCTTGTAAACAGGGAAGTAGCTTAGTTTTCGTTCTTTTTCAACTAGCCGAACATACAAATCTTTGAGGCTCATTATACAGATCAAAACTCCGACAAAACCAGTTTTCCTCGATGAGTCAATTACTGCCGTACCATCCACAAGCTTCAATTTTTTCAGGTAATTTTCGGCTTTTTCCAGAAAATCAAAGATTTCAACCTTATTTTGTTCACAGATTGGCTTTTTGTAATGTAACTGGGCTACATGTCTGGAGTTCAATATATCAAATAGATTGTTGACTATTTTCAGAAAGTTGACTGTGCCATCGACATTTTGAAAACCTGGTAAATTTAGTTCTGAGCAAAATGTTAATGCGACTGCCACACTGGTGCTGAACAATTGGGATGCCAATCTCACTTTCATTTTCTGGTTTTTAAAGAATATGTGGCCTCAACGCAATTTGTTAGCTAAGTGCATCTTTTCTTCTTCTTGGACATCGTTCAATTTTTTTAAATGTGCCCATTCCACTTCTTTTTGGGTTTCATCAACAAAGCTTCCTTTGGCTTCAAAAGCATTCCTCAATAACTTCAACATATGACATGGATCGGGAAAGATGAAGATCGGTTTCTTTGTAACGGGATGTTCGAAATTTGTTTTTAAGTCTTCTATGTTCAGTGAGCACCCAAGTTCTTTAGTCATTGTCATATTTGCAGGGCAGCCGTCAAAAGTAAGTGATGTTATTTCGATTCCCGTTTCTTGTAACAGTTCAAGACATTGTGTAACTAGATTCGCTCGTTGTTCTCCAGTAACACCAGCGACTAGAAAATACCCGACAGGTATCTTCCAAGAGGCATTAATTGCGGTTACTAGAAAAACTAGAGCTTCCTTTGCCTCGGGCAAGGAATCTGTATCGGCCATTTTGAAATTGCATATATCTACATATCCATGCATATACTCACCGTCCCACTCTACACGACGGCGAATGGCCATTTCATCGAGTACAACATTACACACCAGTGTATAATCTGTATTTTCAACTTTCAGCTTGATAGATTCAAATGACTCCTTTGTAAACCCGGGGTCGGAGTCAATCGCCTCGTACCATTTCCTTATGGTGCGAACGTGGGGAAGGCAAGATTGAAACTTTTGCCGCACATATTCGTAGGCCTTAGGCGAATAAAAATGAAGTGTACAGGCAAAAGTTCTCAATTCTGCTGAGTATTTTTCAGTGGATTTTTTGTCGACAGATTGTTTTTTCTCACATCGTTCAATGAGATCAGCCACTCCTACACCTAAACCTTCTAATTGTGTGACTTGATCAGAATTAACTAATTTTTGATCTTTAAGATCTCTCAGAACATCCTTCATGTTTAAAATTTTTTTGCGGTAGCGCCTGTTTTGTTTTTGAAGAGTTTTAATTTTCTTATTTTTTTGCTCGAGTACGATTTCCAATTGGTCTATCCGATGGCGCAGCTTCCTCTTGCGTGGGGTCTCGAAAATGCTGTGATTTTCTTGGTCCTTGTCCTGTAATTTGTATGTTTAATTTAGTTGCTGTTAGTCTTCTTATCACAGGAATATGAATGGGCGATAGAAGTATGATAAAGAAAGAAAGGTACCTTTAAATTAAGATAAATTGAGATCGAATGTGCCTTTGCCACCCCGCATGGAAAAAGGCGTGACACTGTCTGTATGTTTACTTTTATAAAATTAAATAAAATTACAATTCAAATAATAATTCAAATACATTTCTTACATTTTCATTACCTACTCTGTCCGTGGTCAGCAAAGACGGTTCTTCAGACTCAGCTTGTTTTGATGTCTAAAAATAAAGATGTAAATAAGTAACCCGAAGATTTTTATAAATTGTTTTAATTTGACCCGATTTACATCATTGCCGTCACCTCCTTCAGACACGCATTCATTCAAATGTGTTTTCTCTGGTTTTATGGTATCCTGAGACAAAAAGGTGCAAGCAATCAGTATTCAAATACGTATCACGCAGTTTTTCATGTTAAAATTTCAAAAAAATACACCTGATCGCTGCTATCTCCTACAGAGACGCATTCATTGATATGGTTTTTCTCTGGATCTCTGGTACCCTAATAAAATAAGATGCATTACTTAAAGTTATATGTAGTTAGTAAAGGAATTTATAATTTCAAGTAGATATTCAATTAATAATCTAGAAACAGTCTTTTTATAGTGGTATGGTGTAAGAAATATTTTAAACCTATCCATTGTATGAAATTAAATATAAATTACTAACATGAGACATCATAACTGGTATTTTCATCGTCGGCACTGCCCATGGCCACATTCGCCTGTATTTCTTTAATTTTTGAAAACATTTCTCCTCGAAATGAATTGAACATATTTTACATTGTTTTTGTGGAAACCAGCGAGGCCCTCTCATTACCGCTTCGATCCATTTTTCTTTTATTTTTGGTTCACTAGGAAAACTGAAACATTGATTAGCGTAATAAAATACATAACTTTATCATTGAAGCAAATCGGAACAGTAAATATAAAAATCAAAATGGCGTCCAATATTCAAAATCTGACATCTATATCATAATTGTATTCTAACCGGGTCCCCAGATATCGATTTTGAAGTAAATCGGACCAGTAACTACGAAGTTCGAAATGTCGGCAACTTTTTCAAAATATGACAGAATCATGATTGGACCTCAACCAGATCCCCAGATATAGATTTTGAGTCAAATCGGACTAATAACTATACAACCCCCTTATCCCGACTTTTTTGCGTCGAAATTACCCGTGTATTCTCCGTTCACAGTTGTTCTGCCTCCAGAGACCCCTTTGCCTCTCTTCTTTTTTTCAACAGAATCCTTACAGCTAGAAAGAGAGGCAAAGAGGTTTATGAAGGTAGAATAACTGTGAACGGAGTTCATTCTGATTCGGACTTAGCCGAGAAATTCTCTTCGGACCTGACTGAAAGCATCGGAATTTCCGATCAATACTTATAACACCCCATTATCCTTCGTCGGGCGAGGTTTTAAACAAACTTAAAATCTAAACTGCCTGTTTGGCAATCATTGGAATAACTAACAATAAACTTACGTATTATGAGTAATAAAATAACTATATTATTACATTAACTATATTAGTAATTGCGGAATGATAAAATCTATCGATTCAAAAACATAATTCTCCTATCAGTATCCCCATCACTATATGTCGTCTCTGTTTGCGTGTGACAGTTCGCCTCCGTATCACGATGCATCTTTGCTTTCGTACTTAGATAAGTGTGAAATATTCATTGCGTGTTAGCTTGGCAATACGAAGTGAAATTAAGATACAAAACAAGCAATGTAGCAACAAACTTAGCTAGAACAACATGACATTGTCACTTTAATGTCAATTCGTGACGAATTTTCCGCGAATGATTTATTTTCGTAATAATGTTTATTTCTTGTGTTTTAAGAAGAAATAATAGTTAGAATGAGACTTACAAGTGATATGTGACACCGGCGTTCTTGGAGTTCACAATCTCGCTTCTATTTTTGCACGTGAGTATTGCACAGGTCGGCATTTTAGAAAAACAACGGAGATGAATTCATCACTGCGGTCGCCCGGTGACTACCGAGAATTTTTAATATCGAACCTGTCGGAGCTACATTTGTTCGCACATGCCACGCCCCTCAACCTATCTCTCGATATCTGTGAGTACGACATTTGCTTTCCACTCACACGAAAACCACACCCAACACGCCAATGAGCTTTGAAACATTCAATAATTGCTCTTCGACGTGCTGGAGCTCTCGTCTGCTCATCCTGATGATACCGTTGGTACGGAACTCATTGACAAATTAAAAAACCAATACGACAACCTGGTCAAAAATAAAAGAGCGCACTTTTACACGAGCGCAATCACGTCCAGCACGAACGTGAGTGTGGCCATGTGGAACGTGATTAACAAAGAGCGAGGGAAATGCAACCGTACTTGTGTAGACTTCACGGATGTGGCCGTAGCCTCAACCGGCATTAAATTTAACAGCAAGCAAGCCGTGGTGGATGCGATGAACGCTCGGTTCGCCGGTGCCGCCACCGCGTGCGGTGCCCCGGCCGCCGACGTGCCGCGCGCCTGTCGACCGCTCCCTGAGACTGCGCCTGTTTACAGCGGACGAGGTACATCGCATCATATCCTTTCGGATTCCGCATAAGCCTACCAAGGATATCTACGAGACCTCGATGGAACTCGTCCACCTAGCTGTTAAACCGTTGTTGGCACCAGTTCTCACCGAATTATTCAACGAGTGCATTAGACGAGCCGTGTACTCAACAGATATTCAAGGGGAAAGGAAAGATAATATAAGGAGAATATCGATGGATACAGACCAGTGGCCGTAGTACCCACGGTATCGAAGATCCTCGAAAATAAAATAAAATACAATAAAAATAAAATGGTCTCAGCGCCCGCCTTCTTGAATTACTCGCGTCCACTAATGCGCTGTCGGAGCGACAGTATGCGTACCGCGCGGGCCGCTGGACGACTGCACTGGCGCGGGAGGTGGTGCGCCGAGTGCTCGAGGCAAGAGAGAGGAAGTTCCAGGTCGCAGTTCTCTGCTGTGACCTCTCAAAAGCATTTGATGTTGCCGATCACGGCGTGCTCGCCGCTAAGCTCCGTCACTACGGTATAGTCGGGGGCCTTTATGTCTACTAACAGACTTCCTGCGAAAACGCTCGCAGATCGTCGTTGGTGATGGAGGGAGAACGAGATCAGAACCGGTGATGACACATGGGGGTTGCTCAAGGCTCTTCAGTATCCAACATACTATTCTCACTACTTCTGAATGACCTGCTACAAGCGATGACCTCCAGCGAATTAGTCATGTACGCAGATGACGTGGCAGGAATCATCACTGACAGGACAATTTGAGGCCTTGAACAAAGCCTAAACCATACTATCAATGTACTGTCTCACTGGTTCCGTGACAACGGTCTCGTTCTCAATATAAAGAAAACTCACTTCCTCCATTTCGACCTATCAGGTCGCCGTCTCGTCCCACTGAACGTCCAAGTGGACGGAATGCGGGTCGAGCAGGTAGAAGCGACGACGTTCCTGGGCTTCGAGCTGGACCGCGGTCTCACGTGGCGCGACTCAGCGGCGCATGCTTTGCGCTGCGGCGGCTGGTGCGCACGGTGCCGCGCAGTGCCACACTGCGCGCGTGCTACTCCGCCACGGTACACTGCTGCAGCACGGAGCCGAGCTGTGGGGGTGCGCGGCGGACTGGGAGAGAGCATTCAGGATGCAGAAGCGAGCCGTGATAGCGATAGTCCAGGTCCGCCGGGACGTGTCGGTAAAAGCTCACTTTAAAGCGCTGCACATCTTGACGCTCCCGTCCATCGTCATACTCCAGGTGGCCGTGTACATGCACGAGAACATCGACTCGTTCCGCAGGCATCACGACATCCACGGACACGCGACCCGCAAGGGTCACAGGCTCAGGACGGTTTCACACACCCTGGCCAAGTCATCGAAGTTGACTCACGTCATGGGTCCGACAGTATACAACCGCCTACCAGAACATATTAAATCTGAGCCTAATTCCGCATGCTTCAAAAAGCGACTGAAACACTGGCTTGTCGAGCAAACCTTCTCTCATTCGCTGAGTTCGAAGCGACCACTATAAAATGTGATTCCAATTTAATGAAATAAAAAACTAATTTAATTTAATACAATTCAACTTTAATTGTATACTTTATGGCAATTTTAATTTAAAATAATGGTATCTTAATTGATAGAATTCATTTTTATGTGTCAGACATTTTTTATACAGATGTATATTAATCAATTTTTAGGGTTACGTACCCGAAGGTTGCCAAACGGGACCCTATTACTAAGCCTCCGCTGTCCGTCCGTCCGTCTGTCACCAGACTGTATCTCATGAAATGTGATAGTTAGACATATTAAATTTTCACAGATGATTTTCTGTTGCCGCTATAACAACAAATACTAAAAAACAGAAGAAAATAAATATTAAAGGGGCTCCCATACAACAATTATTTCAATACCACATAAAAACTTATGAATGCACCTGGTTACGTACATGTAGTGTGGAAGTAGCCGCACCAATAACTTTGTAAACAACATTTTGCTATGTAAAATCCAAACTATTCACTCTACACCATCCCTACCATTGTACGGTGGTACGAAACCCTTCGTGTGCGAGTCCGACTCGCACTTGACCGTTTTTTTATTTATAATCTGACAAGTAATTGACACTTACCAATAAATATGTTTCAATTTTTCAACACAACTCCTTTCTACTTTAACCATGCCCCGCACTATGAGTTTATTCCGCCCGCCGCGTAATGTACGGGATATATGGCACTGTGTGCATATTGTATGGGAGCTACCATTTTTAGAGTTTTGCGGTAATAACCGAGTATGCCATGTTAGAGATGATATTAAGAGATACTATGACGAGAAGTTTTTAAAAAATCGGTGGTCCCGTTTTTGAATAAACTCAATAAATGTGTTTGATTTGTATGACAGGTACCTTAAATAATCAAGTTATCCAAAAACAAAAAAATAGTCCTAGATATTTACAAAATAACCCCCAATACATTTTTTTTCCAATTCGGTTCAGTGGTTTAGGCTCTAGAGCTGACAACGGAAAACAGCCGTCCATACATACATACATGCACACGCACACACCCTCTCTCTCACACACACAAACACACACACACACACAAACACACACAAACCCATACACCCTCACACAAAAATCAAATGTGGATGTATATGTCACCGTAAGATAGTCATAAAATAACCGTTAGTTGATCAACCATCGACAGATAGTTAACCAGCGGGCTTATTCGCTAATTTTGAGAGATGAAAATGAACAACAGTGAAGTGATATCACCGAGCTCAGTGACCAACCGACCACTCTGTTTGTTTTCGTATTCCGTAACACCTTCATGTCAGGTGATCTTTCGGTGATGAACGGAAACTCTCAGTGCTCATCGACATGATATTGTTACCACTCTAGCTATTACCCGGCTTATTTGATATCCTTGGTTACACGAAATAATTGAACGACACAGAGTCAGAGTCATTTTTTTTATTGAATATAAATAAATAAACTATCTTATTCAACGTCAAAATTATACTTACTTATAACTACAAGTCAATTTTTTTTATATATAAAAAAAGACTACACCGTTTCGGAAGGTGCGCCTCGGGGTTAAGAAGAAACGGCAAGAAACTCCCCCATACCTTTTTTTTTAAAAAGTCACTTTACAACAGGTACTGGTTTCGGTCTAAGGAAATTCGCCGGCGAGTGATAGACTTGATCCATCGCCCCTCGTCGAATTTTTGTGCGCTGAGATGGTATGGACCATGCAGTTTTGTCATCTAAGTATTCCTTAATACTATAATAGGACTTTCTTATCAGCTCATTTTTAACATAGTTTTTGAACCTCTTTTCAGGAAGGGTCAATGATTCCTGTGGTATTTTATTGTAGAAGCGAATACAGTGCCCCATGAATGATGTGCCTACTTTACTTAGTCTAAATAATGGTAGTGCTAACCTTTTTTATTTCTAGTGTTAATTGTATGGCTATCACTTACAATTTTAAATAAAGCTATGTTTTTTCTTACATGCATGATATTCTCGTATATATATTGACAGGTAACCGTAAGTATATTAATTTCTTTGAATTTTTCTCTTAATGATTCTCTAGCATCTAATTGATATATCGCCCTTATCGCCCTTTTTTGTAAGAAAAATATCGTATTTATATCTGCTGCTCTCCCCCAGAGCAATATTCCATAAGACATAATACTGTGAAAATAACTAAAGTAAACCAATCTGGCAGTTTCAACATCTGTAAGGTATCTGATTTGTCTGACCGCAAAAGCGGCTGAGCTAAGTCTTCGTGCGAGATTAGTTATGTGAGGACCCCATTGAAGTTTCGAATCTATAGTGATTCCGAGAAAGATTGTGTCTTCAACGAGGTCCAATCTTTCAGATCCTATTCTAACACTGCTTTCAACCTGTCGTACATTAGGCAAACAAAATTTGATACATTTAGTCTTCTTTGAGTTTAATAACAGGTTGTTTACATTGAACCAACTTAACACACGAGAGAGTGTACTATTTGCGTCGTCTAGAATTTCTTCTTGTCTATTCACCTTGAAAATAATAGATGTGTCATCAGCAAATAGAACAATCTGAGTCATTTTTTCCACCATATAAGGCAGGTCATTCATGTACACTAAGAAAAGGAACGGACCTAAGATAGAACCCTGGGGTACACCAATATTCATATGGGTTCCAGTGGACTTGCATCTGTTTATATCTACTTTTAGTAATCTTTCCATTAAATAAGATTCCATTAATTTTAACGCATTATCTTTGATACCATAGTGTTGAAGTTTGAGCAAAAGAGTTTGATGGTCCACACAGTCAAAGGCCTTGGAAAGATCACAGAAAATACCAACCGCATCCTGTGATCCTTCCCACGCACTATAAATGTGTTCTACTAGCGCTACTCCGGCGTCTGTTGTTGATCTGCCTTTAGTGAATCCGAACTGTTTTTTGTGGAGTAGCCCAGATGCATTGAAGTGAGAGAGTAGTTGACTCAATATGACCTTTTCAAACACCTTGCTCAACACTGGCAATACAGATACAGGTCTGAAGTTGGCAGGGTCTTGTTTACTACCGGATTTGAAAAGTGGTATTAATCTGCTCATTTTCATGAGGTTTTTCATGCTAAGAAGTTTAAATGTTTTAACTATAGTTATAGAGCCTATTGGCTTGAAGTTAAAGCCATCTTTGTTTTGGGGCACATTTTCAACCAAGTAATCTAAAGACTTTTCAGAAGAGGATGGTAGTGCTTCTGTTGTTATTATTGGTATGGTACTGAAGAACTTTTCAAATGCGTTAGCAACGTCCTCGTTTGATTAGAGTAATTGGTCGTTAACTTTTAAATTAAAACTAGATTCACTAGACCTAACCTTGCCTGTCTCCTTTTTAATAATGTTCCATGTAGTTTTAATTTTGTTTAGAAGCTTTGATTTTATTGTTAAGATGTAGGCACTTGGCTTTGTGGCAGTCTTTCCTAAAATTTTTAGAATAATTTTTGACAAAGACGTTAAACTCAGGACTGTGATCATAGGATTTTTGCTCATACAATTCATATAGTCTGGACCTGCTCTGTCTTAAATCCTCTGTTGCCCATTCAGAGAATTTTGATTTGTTGTCCGGTCTCACTTTTGTCAGATTGAAAACCTTTTCAAATTCCGCAGATACAGATTTGAAGATGCTGGAATATAATGTGTTCGGATCTTCACAGTAAGGTGTTAACGGTAGACTTGACGCTAGTCCACTACGAAATTTTTCCATTTCCTTCAAAGTTACTGGTCTACACAATACTTTAACGGGCTTTATAGCATTACTTTCTTCAAATACTACAATCTGACCAGTGTGGTCTGAACTTAATGCCTTAACTATTTGTTTATCGTGAATACTACATTCACAGAATACGTTATCTAGACAAGTAGCGGAGGTAGCCGTTATTCGTGTAGGTTCCAGAAAGACATTGCACATATTGTAAGACTTAAATACTGCTAGGATCCTAGTGCGAATAGAGCGGTTTGCGGTGTCTAGTAAATCTACGTTAAAGTCGCCGCAAACTATGACGCGTTTGGACTTGTTTCTGGATACAAGTTGAAGAACTTGTTCCATCACTGATTCAAAGACTTCAAAATCTCCTTCGCCCCGCCTGTACACACTAACAATAGTATATTTTTCCATCTCAACACACGAGACTTCAGCATTCATTTCGCTAGAAAGACTAACAATATCCTTTCGTTCTTTACACTTAAAACCATCTTTTACTAAAATTAAGGAACCACCTCTAGTTTTAGTCTTTCTATTGAAACAGCTGATCACTTTATAATTTGGTATGCTGAACTGCATTGCACACTCTTGCAGCCAGTGTTCTGTCATACAAAGTATATCTATTCTTTCGCTTTCTAAAAACATTTCTAATTCTAGTTGCTTGCCAGAAAAGCCTTGTATATTTTGGTGCATTACCTTTAAGCCGTGCTTTTCTGTTGTCGGTTGCGGCAGTTTAAAGATACAATAGTATCGTTTGTACATATTGCCTTGTCAGTAGTTACATGCTTCTTAGTACGTGTACTAATCGTTGTGGTGACCGTTATACAATTATTTACTTCTGTTAAACTGTTTATAACAGATTCTAAAATAAATGAAGCTATAGACTTAGCTATTACGTCAGTGTCAATTTTAACAATAATAACTTCGATGTCCTCACTGTTTCCGTCAGTGATGTAATTACAAATTAATAGATTTGTGTCAAAGAATACAATTTTTGTATTGCGTACAGTCATATTATACATATACATATTTAACCTATGAGTAGCGTGCTGTTGCTTTCCATTCATTGTATTTTTGTAAGGGAAGGCACATAGAACAATCTTGCCCACTTCTAGATTAGAGAGAGCATCAACAAACTTTATCATAGTTTGTTTCCCTACACCTAAACTATTCTCCATATATATTATAATATTACGGTTGAACCCTCCTCATATTTGTAGTTTAAAATGTTTTTGGCCATAACTTTGAATTTTGAACACCATTATCTTCTTAAATTTTGCGGCTAATATGTTCGCCACTTGAGTTGTCAAAAATGTGGAAGTACTTTATACTTCAAAAAGAGCTCCGTGGTCTAATGGGTTTCACGCTTTTTCAGACAAAACACGGATGTGGCTACATGTAGGCTAGTATATTTTTGTTACTTTCATAGTGTCTTGTCCTATGGTATCTTGTTGTGGGGAAAGCAGCGGATATTGAAACTTTTTTTATTTTACAGAAAAGAGCTATTCGAGCAATTTATAATTTAAAACGCACAGACTCCTTAAGATAGCTTTTTAAAGAAATTTTCATACTAACTGTAGCTAGTCAATTTATTTTCGAAAATATAATGTATGTACACAAGAAAACATAATGTATGTGTTACATCATTTGCCAAACTTAGCGATAGCTGTAATATTAACCTAAGAAATAATCACAGACTACTTGCGCCCCGGTTTAGACTCTCGAAGGTTAGCAATTCTTTCAAGGGTCAATGCATTCTCTACTACAACAAGATACCTCTGGAGATCTTGAAATTGCCATTTGAGCAATTTAAAAACCATGTTAAAGCGACTTTGTCGAAAAAGGGATATTACAATGTTCAAGATTACTTAAATGACGGGACTGTATGAGGTTAATCTGGCTCAACACAGACCTTGCTGTTAATAGGTTTGTAATTATTGACTCCTACTTATTAATTATGATATAATGATATTATAAAATTTGTATTAGTTAAGCACAAGCAATTTTTAAAAGAGATCTAAAAATCAATCTGTGGAGTTTCTACGCCCTACTTCTCCCACAGTGGTCCAATGTAGAGAAGTGGCAAAAAATGACGATTGCTAAGTATATGTAAATATCTACAGTAATAAAGACATTTTGAATTAGGAATTTGGATCTTGCATCTCACACAGGAGACTCAGGTTCGATGTTATGACGTCATATTTTTTTATTTTTTTCTGTAACCTATCGTAGGTACGGAGCCTACCTTACCTACGGAGACCAAACCTGGTCTTTGACTGACGCGCAAAGGTTCAAACTCGGAGTTTGCCAGAGAAACATGGAGCGCAGTATTCTCCGTGTTCGGCTTTTAGACCGGATCCGGAATACAGAGCTGCGCTCCCGAAAAAAGATAAAAGATGTAGCTCAGAAGGCTGCCCAACTAAAATGGGACTGGGCCGGCCATGTTGCTCGGATGCTGCCGAATAGCTGGGCTAAGAGAGCCACAGACTGGCTCCCAGGAAATGCAATGAGAAAGCGTGGCCGACCCAGGAAGAGATGGAGTGATGAGTTGGGTCTATGGGACAAGGAGTGGAGGGAGACCGCTCAGGATCGGATAGAGTGGAAGAGGGGGAGAGAGGCCTTTGCCCAGCAGTGGGACATGGTGGGCTCGTAATAATAATAATAATAATAATAATAACAGCCTACTATAAATACACACCTCAAACAGTTTTAGAATCAACAGACTTTAAACTCTAATGGGACAGAACTAAAATTACAGACAAAACTATTCATTTCAACAGGCCTGACATAACTCTCCACGATAAACAAAACAAAACAGTATTTCTCATAGATATAGCCATACCAAATACACACAACCTTACCACAACTTTTACAGAAAAGAACACAAAATACACAGACCTTGCCATTGAAATTAAAACACAATAGCATTTACAATCTGTCACCATCCCAATAGTCATCTCATCCACAGGAGTCATCCCATACACATTACACACTAGTCTCAAAACACTAAATATACCCAGATCCACACACATACTTCTTCAAAAAGCAACAATACTAAATACATGTAGAATTGTACGAAAATTCATGGGCAAAGACCGTGATCTTTAGTAGATAAGCACATGGCGTAAGCCCGTGTATCAGAACCTCTTTATTACAAGAGTGAAATGAAAAATTCATAAAAATATAATAATAATAATAATAAATGGAAAACTATCGTGTGGGGTATCAAATTAAAGGGCTTCATGAGCCGGTTCTAAAAATATACTACACCATTACATTTCGGCCGCCTGTTTTCTAAAAATCCATTAATCTTTTCAAAACATACCAAGTTTGGACTCCTAGAAGTAGGAGACGGGTTAGTAAAAAAGGAACTATACAGACCATGAGAGTGAGTGAAATAGACTATAACTATTTTCGTGAAAAGTCAATAGGTTGTATTTTAAATCGCAAAATGAAGTTAACAAAGATATCTAAAATACTTACCTAAAAATGGGTTCCCAGTCCCCCCTGTTAGCAAGGTCTACTGCCCACAGCGCTACTAGTTATATTGAATTTTTACTACATATTAGCATTTATATAATTTTACGATTTTCATATACGGTTTTGTCATATACGGGCAAAGATCCTCGGATGTAGTGAGGAAGACTTCTTTGGACAAGCGAAAGTGAGCCTCAAATTCTTGGTCCGGCAAATTCATGGGGTCACTCAAAGCTCGCCTTGCCCGGCGTTATCTTCGCAAGACATTCATTTGTCTTTGCTCTTCAGCAATACCCAATAAATACGCTCGTGCCATATCTAAAATTAGCAACAACTACTGACAGATTATTAAGATATAAATATATTGGATAAAAAGACAAATTATTTACTCTTAGATAATAACTAATCACAATAAACAAAAAGGTACTTACTAAATTAAAACACAATAATGATTAGTATAACGGTGATGATCACTTTTCACCCTAAAAAAACTGCTATCCGACAGTCGTTTTCACTTCTATTTTGACATTTTGGGTGGTCCACTGCTAAACTTCAAAATCATGCACACCGAGCTTACTGTATACGAATTTATCGGAAGTCGATATCCTTCAGCGGCCATCGAACTAGCACAGTGAAGATCACTGAGCGGCACGCCATTTTCAAATGTTAAAATTACGCACCGAAGTTACGGAATACCAAATGTTGAATGACAGTGGGAAGTTGCACTCAAAAAAAAAATTGCCATTGCAACAAAAAACTTTGATGCTGGACAGCCGTCAAAGGTGCATAGTTATGATGGCAACGTTTTTCTTGTTACTCTTTAATTGCTAATGCAACAAATTTACCAATTTTGATGTAATAGACATAAAACTTCTGTTGAAATTACAAAGCTAAAATTGTTCAAAGTCAAAGTCAACAGCAGTAGCCAACAACTTTAAAAAATATATAAACAGTAACTCTCATCAGACAGCTATCAACAATACAATAGCTGACCTACAAACAAATCAAAGTCAAAGTCAAAGTACTTTATTACTGTAGATATTTACATATACTTAGCAAACGTCAATTTTGCCTCTTCTCTACATTGGACCACTAGGGAGTAGAAAGGGCGTAGAAACTCCCACAGATTGATTTTTAGATCTCTTTTAAAAATAGGTTTTGCTTAACTATTACAAATATGAAAAATTTAATTATTATGATTAATAAGCTGGAATAAATAATTACAAAATTATTAACAGCAAGGCCTGTGTTGGGCTAGATTAACCCCATACAGTCCTGTCATTTAAGTAATCTTGAACATTGTAATATCCCTTTTTTGACAAAGTCGCTTTAACATGCTTTTTAAATTGCTCAAAGGGCAATTTCAAAATCTCCAGAGGTATCTTATTATAGTAGAGAATACACTGACCCTTGAAAGAATTGCTAACCTTCGCGAGTCTAAATCAGGGCGCACACAGTCTGTGATTATTTCTTAGGTTAACATTACAGCTATCGCTAATTTTGGAAAATGTTGTAAGGTTCTTGCGTACATACATTATATTTTCGAAAATAAATTGACTAGCTACTGTTAGTATGTCAATTTCTTTAAAAAGCTCTCTTAAGGAGTCTGTTCGTTTTAAATTATAAATTGCTCGAATAGCTCTTTTCTGTAAAATAAAAATAGTTTGAATATCCGCTGCTTTCCCCCACAACAAGATACCATAGGACATCACATTATGAAAGTAACTAAAATATACTAGCCTAGATGTAGCCACATCCGTGCTTTGTCTGATGTTCCTAACAGCGTAAGCCGCAGAACTTTATTTACCAGCCAATTTATCTATGTGGGGTCCCCACTGCAATTTGCTATCAATGGTTATGCCAAGAAACTTCGTATCATTTACTAATTCTAACGTGCTGTTGTCTAACACTAAACTGGTCTCAACTTGCCTGACATTTGGAAGTGAGAATTTGATACACTTGGTTTTACCAGCGTTTAACAATAAATTATTAACTGTGAACCAATTCAAGGTTAAAGACAATACACCATTAACATCATCAAAATCTGCTTTTTGTCTTTCAATTTTGAAGACCATTGAAGTATCATCAGCAAATAACACTATGTCAGTTAATTTCTCCACCATGAAAGGCAGATCGTTAATATATACCAGGAACAAGAAAGGACCTAATATGGAACCTTGTGGAACGCCAATTTTTACACCCGATCCATCAGATTTAACGCCGTTAACTTCTGCCTTTTGAATTCTATTGCTTAGGTATGATCTTAGTAGATTCAACGCTTTATTTTGAACTCCGTAATGATTTAATTTAATTAATAGCGTATTATGATCAACACAATCAAACGCCTTCGACAGGTCGCAAAAAACTCCGATAGCATCCTGTCATCCCATGCAGAATAAATATGAGATAAGGGTAATACCTGCATCCGTAGTCGATTTACCCCTAGTGAAACCGTATTGTTTGGCGTGGAGTTGTTTGGTACGGTTGAAGTGTGAGAGCATTTGATTGAGTATAATCTTTTCAAATATTTTACTTAGTGTTGGAAGAACAGATATTGGTCTGAAATTTGAAGGATCACCCTTATCTCCCGATTTGAACAGAGGTATCAGTTTACTGTGTTTCATGAGGTCTGGGAAAGCCCCATCGTCAACACATTTATTGAATATATAAGCTAAATGTATATAACTAGAATTACTGAACCAATGACTTTGACTGATTGTTGAAGTTAAGTAATTTAAACGTTTTGACAATGTCCTGGGGATATACATGATGAAATTTTAAATATACCTTACTGACGCTCGTGTTATTTTTTAATAAAGTCTGCTTCATATGGAGATGAATTTAGACGATCTGTTGTCAGTAGGGGTACATTGGTGAAGAATGTTTCAAAAGCTCGAACAACATCATCGCTGGATTTAACAACATCATCACCTATATTAAGGCAGAAATCATTGTCCCTTGGTATAACTTTGCCAGTTTCTCGGTTTATTATTTGCCAAACTGTTTTCATTCTATTATTTGAATTTTGAATTTTTCTATTAATGTGTAAAGTTTTTGCAGTCCTACAAACCAACTTGAAAGTTTTGGAATATTTTTTAACATAGTCATGAAATTTTCGATCAAAGTTATAGGTTTTTTGATCATAAAGGTCATACAAGATAACTCTACTTTTACGAATTCCAAACGTTGCCCAGTCATTAAATTTCGATTTACCGTTGTAGTCACTGACTTTCTTTAATTTAAAAACTTTATTGTATTCTGTCTGAATAATGTTGAAGAAGTCTGAGTAGATTTTGTTTGGGTTCTGTTCATTAAAATCCGGTACTGGCAAATTTTTATCTAAGTTTTTCGTATATGTTTCTAGTCTATGGGATGTAATAGGCCTATAAATTGATGGACCAGTCTTATCCTTAATAGCAATTGGGAATGAAACTGTTTGACCACTGTGATCGGAAGGTAAGCATTTAATTACTTATTATTTATTAATTATTTACTTGTGAATGCACAGTCACAAAAAACGTTATCTAAGCAAGTTTGGCTGGTAAGTGTAAATCTAGTTGGCTCTAAAAATACATGACATAAGTTAAACGATTTGAATAAAGTTATTAATCGTTGTTTCATTGTTGTTCCTACAAGCAAATCTACATTAAGATCGCCACAAATAATGAACTTTTTTCTGTTATTACATAGTTTAGAGAGGGCTTCCTCCATAATTTTCTCAAATATTTCGAAATTGCCATGGCCTTTTTCATCCCTCGGTGGCCTGTAGACATAAACAATAATATGGCTATCTAACTCAACACAGGATACCTCTATTTGTCTTTCAACAGTAAGTGCAAGAATATCTTTGCGTTGTTTCACCTTAATATTATTCTTCACTAAGATTAAAGAACCACCTCTATCAGCAGTCTTTCTATTGTAACAACTGACAATTTTGTAATTATTTATGTTAAAAGACATCATATTTTCCTTCAACCAGTGTTCTGTAACACAAATAATATCAATGCCAGAATTTTTTAGAAATAATTATAATACAAGTTCTTTTCCAGGTAGCCCCTGGATGTTTTGATGGGCAATATTTAACTGGGGCTTACATTTTGACATATTTAGTGGCTCTTGTATGCTAGAGATTTCCTCTATTGTCTTATGAACTAATTTAAATTACTTGGAACAGATTCCAACGTGGCATGCAAAGTATGATTAACAGGTGAATTACCAATAGGGGTGCATGTCATATTACTCTTAACATACAAAGGTTTAGTATAATTATTTCTACACTCGTCATTTCCTACTGGCACCCTAGTTATTTTCTCTACAATAACAGGGTCACTATATGATTTCTTGTCCTTTTGTTCCCATGACAAATGCCTTTAGCTATCATATAAAGGTATATTGTCCCGATGACAAGGGGTTTTGCTAAAAAGACAAAGGTTTACTGTCCGTGGATCTAACTTTGTTTTGTTGAATTAGCTATCTTCCTTTGTGCTTATATCAATTCACCGTTGCTTCTCCGACAAAGTTACTTTTCTCATATATATTCTGCTGCTCTTGCAAAGTAACATGGCTGATCTTATCCCTGCACTTTGTTAATGGTACACCATGAAAAAATATTATATACTCCCTGAAGCTTCTGGACTATTATTCCAGGAGTAGGCGTACCCTGAATTATTGTACACCTTATTATTGTACACATTATTGATCTGTATAGTGCATACACAGAGAACTCCGGTCAAGGTACGTATACCCGTAACAATATATAGGCAGAAGCTTCGAGGAAGATAGAATTTTTTTCAGTGTACCATTTACAAAGTGAAGGGATTGAAATCTACAATGTCACATTGCTTGGGTAGCACAAGATACGATAAGAGGATAGAGGTATTTGAGAATCCTAAAAGAAAATAAGAAAATATTTATATCAAAAGTATATAATAATATCTACTTTACTTATTTATTCCTATTGCATTCGTAAACAGTTCATACCAAATTACAAGTTAATATTAAGGGATTTAAGCCACCCGGTGGCTTCGTCAGTAAGGTTGATCAGGTCCTCGGGAGGTCCCCCGGTATATCGCGTGTCTGGGCATTCAGCGATAATATGTTGGATGTCTTGCACTTCAATTCTGCAGGTACAAGCAGGGGAGTCTATCCAGCCGCAGCGATGTTTATATTGGGCACAGCGTCCATGACCCGTGCGTAGTCTGTTGAAGTTACACCAGTCGCGCCTCGGCAGCTGGGACCCCTTTATTTTGGAGCCTGGAACAATTGATTGATCTCAGCGCGATTTGCCGGCCATTGTTGAGTTCCATTGTTGCGACCATTGTTGCATGAGGTTGGAGTCTTCTTGCAGCAGATTTATTGCGATTTTGTTTGGTGGGTTTCTGGATTCCAGACGGTGCTTAGTGGTATCCATAAACTCTGGGCGTATTTGAAGGCATTGGTGGTCACGAATCTTGCGGGGCTCTCTTAGGAGAGCGTGCTTCCTTCTCAAGTCAGGGGGAGGAATGCTGCAGAGCACTGGTGGTAGCCAGTGACATGGGGTGAAGTTCAAGGTACCGGAGATGCATCGCATGGCCTTATTGAGTTCCACGTCTACCTTGTTGGTGTGGGAGTTGCCCAACCAGCGATAAGGAAGAGGTGCGAAGCACGTCGGCGTTCGCGCCCCAGGAGGTATCCGTAAGCTTTTGTACTATATTGTTGCGAGACTGGAGCTGGCGTGCAGTACCAGCTAGATGTTTTTTAAAAGTGAGAGCGGTCCAGGGTGACGCCAAGGTACTTAGGAGTAAAGTTCTGGTTTAGTATGGAACCTCCGAGTACCACTTTAAGCTCGCGTTTGGCTAGTTGATTTTGTAGATGGAAGCATCTGACCTCTGTTTTGCATGAACTAGTTAGTCGCCAAATTTTGAGGTACTTTCTTAATTCTTCTATGTGTTCAGTTAGTGTGCGTTCCAGATTCCATTAGTAATTCTAACGTCAGTTCTTGATCTGAAAAAGAAGAACGTTGATATTTTATGCTTAAGCTTTCTGAGACTTTATATTGGCCATATGTTAGGTTAGGTTATTTTAGTGGCTTTTAAAACCAAATGCTGAGTTTTCACCGGGCCAACGAAGGCCAACGAACGGCCAGTGTTGTCATCTTAACTACTTTGTAGCTAGATCTTGCAACTTTATGGGGTCATTTAGTTAAGTACTAAAATTGTTGGAAGTTTCATACATTTGGCTACTTTTTGAGGACTGAACTTCCCTACATTTAGACTTAAGGTGGTAAAATTTACTAATCTGGCTACTTTTTGAGCTGCTGGTTTACTGGGCGCTGATTATATTAACAAATACGCAGTAACCCCCGCCCCAAGGCGCCGTTTTCGCTCAGCGCTCATAACTCGTGAAGTGAGGTATACCTACTGATATTATTGCAATTCGCCTTAAAGAGATAGGGGGTAAGTGCCTTTTGGACCGAGAAGGGATAACAAATGACAGTTCCTGGAGCAGTTCTGGACAGTCAATGCCGCCGGTTGTGATTTTTAGCAAGAAAGTAGCGTCGGCTATTTCTCGGCGTCTATATAATGGGATCAGATGATGCTTCTTGCAAATATTAAGGTAATTTGATGAATTATAAGGATATTTAGATTTATAACACAAGTATTTAATATTTTTTTTCTGAACACGTTCAATTCTATCTATATAAATATTGTAGCAAGGATTCCAAATTTGGGACGCATATTCAAGTTTGCTCCGAACCAAGGAGCAAAACAAAATTTTAAGTGTTTTGGCTTGAGTAAAATGAGCGGAACTCCGCATTATAAAACCTAATGTTTTCAGAGCACCGCGGACAATAGTATCTATGTGGGTGTCAAATAAAAGTTTGGAGTCGTGTATTACCCCCAAGTCTCTCATACATTGGACTTTGTTCAGAGGTTGACCTTTAAGTTTGTAGGTAGTTGGAATTAAATTTCGTTTTCTAGAGAATGTCAGGAAAAAGCATTTCAACGGATTCAAATCTAATTTGTTATTCTGACAATACTCATCAAGTCGCTCGAGGTCTGACTGTATTAAAAGTGAGTCACTGCTCGACTTTACCTTCATATAAACCTTCATATCGTCAGCAAAACAAAGTAGTTTAGAACGTATAAAACATTTACTAATATCGTTAATAAAAATATTGAAAAGCAATGGCCCAAGCAAAGAACCTTGGGGGACACCACTTGGAATAGTCACGCATCCCGAGATATAGTTATTGACTACAACAGCCTGAGATCTATTGTCAATGTAGGAAGAAAACCATCTGAGCAAATCACCACTGATTCCAATGCCATGTAACTTGGTTAATAAGATGGAATGGTCAATTCGATCGAAGGCCTTACTATAATCAGTATAAATTACATCAACCTGAAAGCCAGCGTCCATCACTTCAGTGACATACTCATTCAGGAGAACGAGATTAGATACAGTGGAACGGCGCTGTACAAAACCGTATTGGTTGGGACTAATAGAATTCTTTAAAGCGCAGTACACTTGATTATACACAATTTTTTCCATGACTTTCGATAATATACATAATTTAGGAATTGGCCTATAATTTTTGATGTCTGTTTTTGGTGCTTTTTTATGTTCTGGCGTGATAAAAGCAGATTTCCATAAAGGCGGAACAATACACTCGGAGAATGATCTTCTAAGTAATAATGAAATGGGAATCGCCAAACTTTCAGGACAATTGATTAGAAAATGAGCAGGTAGATCATCCGGGCCAGCTGATTTAGAGGGATCAAGTTTAAGTAGAAGATATTTAACTAGGACAGGGGTCACTTCAATGTGTGACAAAAATGCTGTAGAATTAACATCATCGCCAGTGATAGGATCTAGGGTTTTAGTGTTGGACGCTGAGAAGGATGATAGAAAATATTCTGAAAAAGCCTTACATATGCCCGTCCCAGTGTTAACCAAATTAGCATCGTAACTTAGGCTGCTAGGTATGCCATGGGAGCCAGACCGCGATTTTATGAATGACCAAAAGTGCTTAGGATTTTTACATATGTTGTTTTCGACACTACTAATATACGAATCAAAACATTGTTGCTCCAGTCTTCGCACTCTATCACGTAGTACAGCGAAGGTAACTAAGTCTGATTTATTTTTATATTTATTATATTTTCTTAAGTATTTGAATTTTTCTTTAATAGCGCACTTCAACGGGCGTGAGTACCATAGTGCAGGGTTTCTCAAACTTATGGCCCCACGTACCCCTGTTAATGTTGCCAAATGACTGCGAACCCCTAACCCCGCTCCTGTCAAAATGAAAATAATAAATTCTAGTTAACACGGTTTTTTATTTTAATAAAAGGCATTACAGTGACAAAAATAAATATGTTTTTAATATTAATGTGATGGATGGCTTGTTTCTTGTCGCAAATGGAGTTGATTTTAGGAGCAATTTTGGACAATTTTAATCTTAATTCTGGCTCAACATTAAGTCGATTTCTGTACTTGGTTTTTATCATTAATAGATGTGAAAACCCACTCTCACATAAGTATGTTGTTGCAAACGGTAGAAGAAAATTCACCGCTTTTCGTGAGAGTTCGGGATATTCTTCCTGTCTTACTGTCCAAAAATCAATCAAAGACATCCTTCTGAAATCAGCTTGAAGAGTTTCATCTGCGGACATTTCTAGTAATGACTCCTGTTGCTTAATACTCAAACCAGCATTTATGCTCTCCCCTAAGGGTTCGCGTACCCCACTTTGAGTAGCACTGCCATAGAGGATACGTATCAACTGTTATCTTTTTACTAGGAATAAATTTAAGCCTCAATTTCTCGTAAGTCTCATAAAAGAAGTCAAAGGATTTAAGTAATGACCGCGCACAAAACTCTTCTTCCCAGTTGATGGAAAACAACTCACTATTAATAGACGTATAGTCACCCTTATTATAAAAGTATTTCAAACGAGTGTCTGGCCGCAACATGTCTGTAACTGTGTATTTGATGTCTATTACTAAAGCGTTATGGTACGGGTCTATTGGCACTAATGGGTTCAGGCATTCCCTTACAACTACTTCATCATTAGAAAAAACAAGATCCAACAACTTATCATAATTATTTAGGACATTATTGTACTGGTATAAACTATGCATAAGCATATCATCGACTAAACTACATTCATCATTACCTACGTAATTAGACGGAACTAACGTAGAACCCCGGGGCGTCCATAAAATGTTGCTCATGTTGAAGTCACCGATTAACCCTTAAGCTGATTATGTCTAAAATACTATACACAAAACATAGCAAAATTTAGGAGCTAAACGAAAACATTTCAGTGCGAGTTAATTAGACCTATACAATTTCGAAACGCGGCCCAGCAAAAAAAAAAAAACTTAATCGTTGTCTATGTTCAGCGCTTGACAGGTGTCAAAACTAAAAAACCATGCGGAGGACTGGTGCGCACGCTAAGGTAAAGATATATGAATTACTTTATTTATGACAAATTATGAGTTTTGAATGTCATGAAATCTTAGCACTAATGCATTGCTCGCCTACTAATTCATAAATCTTTCACCAATACCCTCATTTTCACCCTTTTATGCTCCTTCTAAATTGAGTGTATAAAATACCATACACTGCCACTTACGCTGCAAAGTTACTCTATTTTGTTATGTATAGTATTTTATACACTGCTACTCTTGCAACAACAATACTAGTTTCAGTCTTGTATAGTATTATATACACTGCCACAAAGCTGGGAGCCCAAAATTTTACTTCTCAAGACTTATTTTTCTTCGCTGCGTGGTGTGGATTTTGCCTAAAATGCCTTTTTTGCCTCCCTTTTTTAGCCTGAACAACGCAGCCGGTGCAAACGCATCTTAGCGCTTGTACCGGAGATGAACGCTGGTTCCGATGTTAGCGAAGGCTCAAGCAATGAAGACGAAGTGAACAGTTTTAATTCTTCTCCTGCTCCATCGATAGATTCTTCACTAGAAGAACTCGATCTATCAAATAGCCCGGTTCCATCCTGCGATTCTTTTATAGAAAATTCAGATGATGATGTTCTAAATCGTCAAACATCCCTATCTAGTGCAGTGGTACAAACTATCCCAGAATTACATACCCCACTCACACCAGTTTTTGAAGAAGTATTTCCGGCTCATATAGAATGCAATTATGATGCGTTGCCATCTATATCATCACTGCCATCCTTACCGTCAGTTCAACCATCGTCGCCATTACCAGTGAATACATCCTCGCCATTACCAGCTAATACATCCACGCCATTGCCAGCGAATACATCCACGCCATTGCCAGCGAATACATGCACGACTACACGTGCTAATAAAAAACGAAAGGCCCCAGCAGTTGCTGTCAGGAAGACCAAAAGGCGAAATATACGGAGAATAAATTTAGTATTCCGATGGCGTAAGACACGGTTCCAACATTCGGCTCAAATCTCCGACCCCGCTTTCAAAGAAATAATACCATCCAACTGGTCAGCTTTAGATTACTTCTATCGCTTTTTTCCCGAAGACCTCATCGAACATATTGCAAACAACACAAATCTATACAGTGTGCAAGAAACTGGAATGCCCATCAAAGTGACTAAAGAAGAAGTTCTTGATTTTTTGGCGATAAATATTCTGATGGGCATTGTAACTATGCCATCTTATAAGGATTATTGGTCGACTCGTTTCCGCTATGCCAAAGTTGCAGATCTTATGACACTCAAGAGATTCCAACAAATCAGGCGGTACATACATTTTACGGATAACACAATGGCTGATCAGTCCGATCGGTATTATAAGATTCGTCCTTTCATTGAGCGCGTCAGAAACCAGTGTCTCACTGTTGAAGAGGAAAATACCTTTAGTATCGATGAAATGGTTATCCCGTACAAAGGCAAGAAAGCAGGTTCAAGGAGACAGTATAACCCCAACAAACCTCGCAAGTGGGGATTCAAAAATCTGGTGCGGGCTGGTGTATCTGGTATTATATACGATTTCATGCTCTACGCGGGGGAAGACACGTTTAACGGCATATCATTTGAAGACGATGAAGAAAATCTTGGCGTTAGTGCTAAGACAGTTCTGGCGTTGTGCAAAACTATAAAGAATCAAGCTTGCGTCGTGTATTCCGATAACTGGTTTTCTTCTTTGGAGCTTGGAACAATAAGAAAGAACAGGATCAAGGATGCGAATGCCTTGTTGCTTTCCGATAAAGCACTGCAGAAAAAGGGGCGAGGGTCTTACTGCCAAGCTACATGCAATGATAAAAAGCTTGCCATCGTAAAATGGTACGATAACAAGCCTGTTACATTGGTAAGTTCATATGTCGACGCCTACCCTGTGGAAACCGTCAAAAGATTTCAAAAGGAATCTAATGGCCGCGTGAATGTACCGTGCCCACAGATTGTAAAACATTACAACCGGCACATGGGCGGGGTCGATCTGGCCGATATGCTTATCGCCTTATATCGGACTGAGATGAAGACACATAGATGGTATATGAACATATTTTCACAGATACTAGATATCTGCATCAATAACGGCTGGCTGCTGCGTCGCCGGCATTACAAATCAGCCAGCATACGGGTAAAAGAAGACCACCTGAAAAAATTCCGATACGAAGTATACGCGGGTCTCGTTAAGCGCAACAGGCAAAGCAACACATCTGCCCAGGATTCCGTACCAGACCAGAAAAAAATAAAGAGGCCTGCAGCAGAAAGACCAATAGACTCTGTCAGGTATGACAGACTGGATCACTGGCCAGAGCACACACACCAACACCAGAGGTGCAAATATTGCAAAAAGGGGCAAACGAACACACAGTGCACAAAATGCAAGGTGCATTTGTGCTTTGTTTTAAAAAGAAATTGCTTTTTATCATTCCATAAACGGTAAAGTTGCTTTTGAAGGTTCATTGTAGCCATCTCCTTTAGATACAATGTCACTCTAAAGGTAATTATGTATAATATTCCATACATCCCTAGCGAAAGAAAGTTGTTTGTATCTGTGGCAATGTATAGAATAATATACATATATTTTTTTTAAGATGCACAAACATAATATTTTTCTAATTATTTTTCCTGTCTTTGTAATAAGTGTAATAAACGAGCTAAGTACTTTTTTTGCAGTTTTCTTCACGTATAATTATCTGCTACCTTAAGGGTTAATAAAAACTTATTATTACAATTACTTAAAACTATATCCACCAAACGACTTAAAAAATTAGATAACTGCTACGAGAAAGAATTACCTTGGGATTGCTTACACAAGTATAAAACACAAATATGGACCTTAACGGGATTCTTACTGTTGTCCTTGAGTGAGATAGTGAGCCATAGGTCCTCAGCCGAGGACCGGTAGGTCGGCTGCGGCGTCACCGCCAACTGCCTACGAGTAGCAATAAGCACGCCACCACCGCGGGTTTGTCCCGTTAAAGCGAGGTCACGGTCCCGCCGCCATACAACGTACCGGTCATCAAATAACCAAATCCAGTATTCCATCCACCAGCCAAGTCTCGGTCAAAATAATTATGTCATAGGCCTCCTTAACGTTTTCGAACGCAGACCTCTCACATTTTGGTAATAAATAGTAGGATAATTAATGCCCGCAAACGAGTTATCGAATGTAATAACTTATAAATAACATAGAATAGTTACTGAGTTGATTAAGTAATGCACTAACCGGAAAATGTATAGAAATAAATAGGCATAAGCGAAATAATTTGAAGAACAAACGAACGCGTAAATACCATCCAAGGTAGAACGAAAAATCATTACCATAAGGGCGAAAGAGCGAGATAATTAATGTAATTGTAAGCGAATAGGAACAAACGAGACAAATATATTTAAAAGTGCAGTGAAGCAGTGCATGGTAACTGCCATTAGCGATAAGCCCGAGCGACAAACAATAGAAGCGGACTGACCAGGTAGATCGCACAGCGATACTCAAACATTCATGCTCTCGTAGTGAGAACACAACTAAACACATCAATACAATTATTATGGGCAAAAATACTGATACGCGCCGAACTAGAGAAATTTGTTTAAATCACGCTCACTGTTTACAATGTACACATTGGAATTATGTGGATTTTACAGTACTTGACCCAAACGTGCTCATAGCCCTTTTCCTTAAGCGATTTTTTAGTTTTGGTTAATAGTTTTTTATTTTCCGGGGTCAGATGGTCATTTAAATAAATATTTAGAGTTTTCAGGTACCTATTTTAAATAGGTACCTGAAAACATTTACCTAACATTCCCACCACACAGCACATTAATGAACTCTTATTCCATCTTCGTTGCAGGTGATAGGAGTGGGCGCGTGCGGGTTCAGCCTCTGGGTTCTCTGGGCCGGCGTTGGGGCTGAAGAGACCCGGAGGGGCGCCGAGCCCGCAGCCCAGGCCGGGCTAGCCGCGGCGGGGGCGTGGGGCGGTGCGCTGGCCGGCGGCGCCGCAGCCGGGCTCGCCGGGGCCGCTAGAGACTCGGCGGCCCTGCTCGCCGGCTCGTTCGTGTTGCTGGCTCTAGCGGGCGTGGCGGAGGCGGCGGCGGCGTGGTGGGGCGCCGCGCACACACCGCGCCTGCACGCGCAGCTCCGGGACAGGCTGGCGGCGCTGGTGCAGCATGACTATGGGCGGGTGACGCTCGCCACGCAGGTCATGGACACTATACAGCACGATGTGAGTACGACCTTACTCACTGCCGAATGGCAACCTCAAGTCAAAAGCAGTGGAGCATATGCAAGGGCCCGCTCAAGTATTTCAATTTACTATACAAATATTACTTGTGCATCCAATGGTTACCTGTAATTGGGGGTACACCCAATACTACTTTTTTAAACTTTACATGTCTTTAGACTTATGTCTAAAGACATGTATCTGTATCATGTATTATATATCTGTTGATAAACATAATAAATAAATAAATAAAAACGTATGCTCAAAGGCCCTGCAAACATAAGTGGGTCAGGTGTATACAATCCCCCTGAGTTGAAAATTAAGCATTGACCGGACGAGAGCGAATGTTGAGCGTCATCGGTAGAGACTGTAGTGGGATGATTCTCATACCTCTCCTTTATATTAGTATTATTAGATGTGTGTGTTATTAGATGTGATAAGATGACTGTGTCGTTTTCTTCTCCAGCTGGACTGCTGCGGTGCGGAGTCTGTGCGCGACTGGCAGAAGTCGTACTGGTCGAGCCAGCAACCGGGCTCCGAGCCCCCCGCCGCCTCCGTAGCCCCCGCCGCGCGCGCCACGCTCGACCTCAGCGTGGGGGCCGACGCGCCCTACTACATGCTACCGGAGTCTTGCTGCGAGGTCAGTTATCCACCGGCCTCTTATTTTCTTCTTCCTTTTCACGGTATCGTTGGTGCAAACTTTTCAAAAATCTTTATCCTTCCAATTATAATTACGAAAATCTCATTTCTAAGAGACCGATGACGATGACTGTGATGGATGGAGCCATGCAAAGTGAAACTATTCTGATTTGCCTTGTGTTGTGTGGCAGGCCGGCTCAGATGCGTCGGAGTGTCTCCTCGCGCGTCGCGTGGCGGCGGCCTCGCGCGGCGGCGGGACGGGCGTGCGGGCGGCGGCATGCCTGCCGCGCGTGCTGGAGTACCTGTCGCGGGGCGCGCGGCTGCTGCTGGCGGCGGCGGCGGCGCTGGCCGCGGCGCACCTGGCCGCGCTGCTGCTCACGCTGGCGGCAGCTCACAGCGCCACGCGCCACCACAGGTAACTAGTCTGCTGCCCGACACAGCTACCGGCGGCGCACCTGGCCGCGCTGCTGCTCACGCTGGCGGCAGCTCACAGCGCCACGCGCCACCACAGGTAACTAGTCTGCTGCCCGACACAGCTGCCGGCGGCGCACCTGGCCGCGCTGCTGCTCACGCTGGCGGCAGCTCACAGCGCCACGCGCCACCACAGGTAACTAGTCTGCTGCCCGACACAGCTGCCGGCGGCGCACCTGGCCGCGCTGCTGCTCACTTTTGGTGACTACCAGATTTGCGAAGCTGACGTTGAATAAAATTACGTTTATTCAAGACGATTGTATGGCGTTTTATTTTCGAGTGACAAAGTCATTATCAAGCGACATAAATTTAAACAAGGATTGACATGTGACTTACAGTATTAGACAAAGAATAAACCAACAAAAAGTTTACCCTTTATCACTTTCCCTCACTAGTTTGTTGGGACCAAGGGACCATACCGAGTGTTTCCCTTAACTTTGTGAAGGTTGGCCTCGGTAGGCCTTTTGTGAGAATATCTGCAATCTGGTCACTTGTCGAAACCCTCTGAACTCGGATCTCTTTTTCCGACACGAGTTCTCTCACATAGAAATGTCTAATTCTTATGTGTTTCGTCCGCTTGTGGAATTCAGGATTTGTGCAAGTCTTATTGCAGCCTCGTTGTCAACACTTAGGGTCGGAACGCACGTGAGCGTTGTCAATTGTGCCATCACTCGTTTCAGCCAGACCAATTCTCTAGCCGCTTCACTAGCTGCTACTAGCTCGGCTTCTGTTGTTAAGATCGCCACGGATGCTTGACGTTGGCTGAGCCAGGAGACTGCGCCTCCTGCATATCTACAGACAACTCCAGTGGTAGATCGACCAGTCATGGTATCACCACCGTGATCTGCGTCGCTGAAGCCTTCTAAAATTCCAGCCAGATGTCCAAGTTTGTATCGGATGCCGTTCGATATGGTGCCTTTCAGATATCTCATGAACCTTTTGACATTCAGCCAGTCTTCTTTAGTTGGTGCTTCCAATTTGCGTGATGCTACACTAACGGCTTATGCTATATAAGGGCGCGTTGCTACCATGAGATACGCTAGACCTCCTACAGCTTCTCTGTATGGATAGTGCTCGTTTATCTCTTCAATGTGTTCGCTTACTTTCCCTGAAATGGACGTCGAATCTATTGGCGTAGTAATTGGGTTACAATCGCTCATTCCAAATTTTTCTAAAAGCTTTCGGGTATAAGCTTCTTGCTTTAGGATGATTGCCCCTTTGTCTTGTACAATTTCTATACCTAGGTAGAAGTTGGCAGGCTTTGTCGTTATCTTTAGCTTTTCTCGCAAGTTGCTAAGGAACTCCTTCGCCGTCTTCTCATCTGTCGCTGCAACTAGTCCGTCATCCACAAACAGTATCAGAAGTATTCTCTTGTCTCCATATTTCCTCGTATATAGACAGGGTTGTCGACATACCAGTTGTCTCGATCGCGATCTGCGTTTATATTGTTTACCGCAGTAGCTAGCATTGTAAATGCTTTATTCACTCGTTCACGCTTATCAAAATTCTTATTAGGAGGTCCAGATTCGAGCTCTTCGGAGGTTTGCCGTCGCTAACCCATTTAGAACTGTTTTTCACTCTGTGTCCATATTCAAGACAGTACCATCTGAGCGTTTTATCCTTCCGGTTCTGATTGTGTGTACAGCGCTTAGTGCTCGTCGATGCACTTAGAATGTCTTGATCACTTGAACATATATCGGTCTTCGACGGGACTCTCATATCCTATGCCTGCTCTACAATATTTTGTGGAACCCTCGGTACCCTAACTTCCTGCGTGATCGCTTCGAATTTCTTTCTTCATGCAGGCCTCGGAGAACTCACATGGCTACTATGCTTAAAGCCCCACAACGCTCCACTGCAACCTTCGAGCACGGGTTTAGAATCCGCGCTATACGGCTGTGGAATGAACTCCCCTGCACCATCAGGGACAGTCCATCACTGAATATCAGTCGAGCCCGGGCGCTTGTCACGATCAGTCGCACACGCGAATATCTGCACCTACGTTTACTATTCGCGCGACTTTAACCCGTCCGTACTTCTTACATAGGGCTCACGTTGCATTACTTCTATAACAATCAACATAATGTTTTGTGCTAAGTGTAAAGACGTTGTTACTGACTTTGTTACGTGTCAAGGATCACAGTGCAATGGTCGTTTTCATTACGGTTGTGCCGGAATTGCGGAAACCACGTACAGGAAGATGGGACCGGAAAAAAAAGCGGCCTGGCGCTGTCCAACCTGCAGGGTAGATTCGGAAAAAAGCGCGTCACCATCGCTTTCGGAATTGATGAATGAACTCAAAGAATTTAGGAGTGAATTTCACTCTATGAAGTCTGATATATCATCAATTAAGTCCGAATCTCAAAGCACCTCTCAATACATGCAAGACTTATCTTCTAAGCTGTGCAACCTCGATTCGCGTTTCACTAAAATGGAGGAACGGTTGGCACTCGTTGAAGCTAAAACCGCAACACTGGCTACTCTTCAGCAGAGTCTTACCACCGCCGAGCATACTATAGCACAGCTTCAAAAAGAAAGTAACCAACAAAATCAGTTTTCACGCTTGAATAATCTAGAAATAGTGGGCGTCCCGGAAAGAAACGGCGAAAACATCACTTCCATATTACGAGATATCTGCAATAAAGTGGGTTTCTCACTCGCGGAAACCGACGTTGACACTATTCACCGAGTTCGTCCATTCAATGATATTAACAATAAGAGCATTATACCGACACGTCATCCGTCGATAATTGTGCGCTTCACCCAACGTCATCGCAGAAACCAGTTGTTAGCGGCGGTGCGCGCGCGCCGCGGCCTCACCTCAGCTGACATCGGCCTGCCTGGCGCGGCCTACCCGCTTTATGTCAACGAGCACCTGACACCCACTAACAAACTGCTGCTAAAGAAGTCTCGCGAACGAAAAGTAGAACTTAACTACTCTTATCTTTGGATCAGAGACTGCAAGATCTTGCTTCGGAAAAATGATAAATCTAAAGTGTTGCGCGTTAGTGATGAATCTGATTTATTAAAACTTCAATGACTAACATCAAAGCTGAAAGACTATCGACTTTTTGGATTTTTTTTTATTATAATTGCCTGCCCCATTAATTACATAGTTACATATAAACACACATGTATTTTGAGCGTTAAACTTATTGTTGAGATTAAATCGTATGCGTTTGAGGAATACTACAATTGTAAAAGCTTTATAACTATTCGGCCACGTACTTATTTTTGTTTATCTAAAAATGTTACTGTAAGTTATATATGTTATTTTCCGGTCAACAATGATTCAATTAAGTAGTTTAAATATTTATTACCAGAACGTGAGGGGACTGCGCACTAAATCCCATGACTTCTTATCAAATGTTTTAAAATGTAATTATGATATTATATGTTTGTCTGAAACGTGGCTGACTCCAAATTTTACCGATGCTGAGTATTTTTACCACAACTATAATGTGTTTAGGCGGGACCGAGGTAGTGGAGACGTACGGGGGGGAGGGGTTCTAATAGCCGTACGCAGCGAACTGTGCGCGCGCCGCCGCGATGATCTGTGCAGCGCGCCTTCAGCCGAGGAGCTGTGGTTGAGCATCGAGCTGGCTCCCGCCGCCGCTGCCACCGCCGCCCCGCCGCGCGCTCGACCTACCCGCCTGCGCCCGCCCGTCGCCGCCGGCCCGTGCGCTGCACGTACACTATACATCGCCTGCTCATACTTTCCGCACGGGCCCCTTCACGCCACCCAACTTCAATCGTTCTTTGACTCCGTTTCGAATATAGTAGAACAAAAGAATAGCGACTCTTTCCTATTATTGGGTGATTTTAATATCTCGCATGCTTCGTGGGTTCATGGTAACAATACTTTATTATCGATCCAAGTCAATAGCGATCCTATAGCCACCATGTTATCAGAGTTTATGGATCTAACGGGTCTTCAGCAATTTAATTGGTGCACTAATGTTAACGACCGTATTTTAGATTTAATAATTAGCAATTCGACATGTGTAGTTGCGCCGTGTGATTCACCTCTCACTGCCGAAGACCCCCACCATATAGCGCTCGACTTAACTTTCAGCTTAGATCACAGTATCCAGCTTGTATCTAATGATAGCTATAAGTATTTATTTCATGCAGCCGATTTCGATAATATTGGAAAATCCTTGTCCGAAACTAACTGGGATGTTCTTAATGACATGGACACAGAAACAGCCGTCACATATTTCTACTGCACTCTGCATAAGTTAATTGATAAATATGTACCTAAACGCAAAGTTTCTGTTAACTCCAGATATCCTCCCTGGTATTCCCGAGCACTTGTTAAACTTATTCGTGAAAAATTGAAAGTTCATACGAAATGGAAGATTTATCAGGATCCCCTTGATTATCAGGAATTTCAGATATTAAGAGCGCGGGAAAAGAAGGTCGAATCGGAATGTTATATAAAATACATTAATTTAGCTGAAGATAAAATCACAATTTCACCTAAATTCTTTTGGAGTTTCATTAAGTCTAAGTTTAATTCAAATAACATACCAGATCACATGACCTATGACGGGGAAACGTCCACTGATGGCGAAGCCATCACAAACATGTTCAATGATTATTTCCATTCTGTGTTTTCCTTACCTGACACGAACCATACAACTGTCAATATCGATGTAGTCCCTGACACATCAGTCGTGAACTTATCAACAATTAACGTCTCAGAAGAGTTAGTTATGAAACACCTAAGGAATACTGATGTTAACAAGGGTGCCGGTGTGGATGAAGTGCACCCCTTATTAATTAATAAACTCGCTAAAGTACTAACGGTTCCTATCACTAAGCTATATAAAAAATCGTTGTCGGAAGGTTGTTTCCCAAACGTCTGGAAACAAGCCTTGATAACCCCAATATTTAAAAATGGAGATAAACACGATGTGAGACAATATAGGCCCATATCTAAATTATGTATATTTGGTAAAATTTTAGAGAAAATTGTGACTAATGAATTAAATTCACTATTGTGTAGGCATGTTTCCCCCTACCAGCATGGTTTTCTCAGGGGACGTAGTGTGGACACAAATCTAGTAACGTATACTGATTTTCTTCTTAATGCACTTGATTCTGGATTTCAGGTGGACGCCGTGTATACCGATTTTTCCAAAGCCTTTGACAAGATAAATCATTCAACTTTGCTACGGAAATTACTGAAACTCGGTATACACGGCGACCTCCTAAGATGGCTGAATTCTTATATTAATAACCGAAGCCAAGCTGTGGCGCTCAAAGGGTACACTTCAAAATTCCTAAATATTACATCTGGAATCCCCCAGGGTTCGCATTTAGGTCCGTTCTTGTTTACGCTTTATATAAATGACATCGAATCAACCTTCGTTCACTCATGTCATCTGTTATATGCCGATGATACTAAAATTTTTAAGATAGTCTCATCGATATCTGATTGCGAGGATCTACAAAATGATCTGTTAAAGTTTGATCACTACTGTAAGAAAAACCAATTAATTCTCAATTCTGACAAGTGTTACATTATTACTTTCTCCCGCAAACACAATCCCATTTCATTTAATTACACTTTGTCTAGTAAAATTATTACTCGCGTTAAGTCAATCAGAGATCTTGGCTTGACGTTAGATGATAAACTAAATTTTAACATTCATATAGACAACATTATATCTCGGGCGTATAAGCAGCTTGGTTTGATTCTACGTTTATCCAAACCTTTTAGACGACCTTTCACTTTCAAAATCTTATATTACACCTTTGTCCGCAGTATACTTGAGTTTGGTAGTGTTATATGGAACCCGCAATATGCAGTCCACATCTCACGCATAGAAAAAATTCAAAATAAATTTCTGAAATCATTGGATTTTAGAACAGGTCATTGTTTCCAGGATTACCATACCTCTGCTTTAAGGCATGGTTTAGATCCTTTAGATAGGAGGCGTTCCTACCTTGATGCTAGTTTCCTATATAAAATATTACACAACGTTATCGATTCATCTCATCTTTTGGAGTCAATAACTTTCAGAGTAAAACGCATTTCCTCACGTTCAAACGCCATTTTTCACATCCCTAAGTGCAACACGAGATATGCTAGTAACTCTTTCATAAGGCGTTCTTGTAACTTTTATAATACGCATTTATCAGATGTCGATATTTTCTCAGAATCTATTTATCAATTTAAAAATAATATTAGAAAATTGTTATTAGTTAATAGCTGTAGTAGTCGTAACGATTCTTAATTTGTAATTCTAAATTCTAAATTCTCTTCCAAATTTTGTATTTCCTTGTATTTTCTTTTCCATAGTATTGTATGAAGTAATGCCGCTTAAGACCATTGTAAAAATATATTTATAAAATATGGAGCTCTAGGTCTATTAGTATTTAAAATTTCTAATTTTTAATATTTGTGTACGACTGTATGTTTCCTGAATAAACGAAAATAAAAAAAATAAAAAAATAAAAATAAAAATAATATCTTTAAGAACCGACTAAAGAAGCACTATCTTTCACTTTCTATTTAGCTATATAATGTATTAGTATTAGTATATTTGTAAGATATTTATTGATATGCTGTATTTATGTAACTGTGTATGTAGTCTATATTTCTTAGCAATAGGGTTTTATGTATGTGTAATATGTATTATATTAGAATATAGTCTTAATTGTACGCGCAATTCTTTCCCTTACCTATCATCTCCGTCTCCTATCCAACATTGTTTGCTGGAAGAAATCTCTTTTTAGAGATAAGCTCGCCTTTGTACATGTTTTTTCTATCATAAGTTATCTGTATGTCTGTTTTGTTTAGTACAATAAAGAAATTACGAATTACGGTATGTTTACTGGATATGGCTCTCCCGTGAGCACAAACGTGGCTCGTCAAATTGTCTATAGTCCTCTCGACTTTTGGTATTAAAAGCCAGGTGCTTCTAAATGAAAAATACTCTTCGCCGAGTGTGTTTAATATCTTGCAGATTAGAAGAAGTTCGGGTAACTCTCTTCCATCAGAACGTGACATCTCTTGATTGAGATCGGTCCAGATATTTTTAGCTTGCTCATGTGCGTAGCGATGTCGTCTGCGGGGTCGCGTTTAAACCCAAAGAATGACATGCATAGGTTGTAAGAGCGGTCTTCGCAAATACCATCATAGAGGCGGTGTAGTTCGAGCCAAACTTCGCGTGATGTCGTAAAGCGCATTGCTTTTTTCAGTGTCTCTTCGCGCATATTTGTGGTGAGGAACAAGAGGGCGGTGGCGTCTGCTTTAGAGAACTTTTCGACATTCTCCCTGTAAGCCTGTGCGCCTGCATCACCAGCGTCGGCTGCTAATGCAATCGGTTTTTGGAACGTGCCTTCTACTTCTTCTAGAGCGTGCGAAACAGTACGCAGATGAAATTTTACTTTATATTTCCATGTGTCCCGATTGTTTTTTCCATTTAGTAGTCCGATTTAGATTTTCCTAAAAGTCCGTCCATTTCTGTAGCGTGGAGCACATAACCTTTTGGTGACTACCAGATTTGCGAAGCTAACGTTGAATAAAATTACGTTTGTTCAAGACACCACAGGTAACTAGTCCGCTGCCTGACACAGTTCCTGCTGGCGGCGGCGCACTTGGCCGCGCTGTTGATCACGCTGTCGGCGGCTCACAGCGCCACGCGCCACCACAGGTAACTAGTCTGCTGCCTGACACAGTTCCTGCTGGCGGCGGCGCACTTGGCCGCGCTGTTGATCACGCTGTCGGCGGCTCACAGCGCCACGCGCCACCACAGGTAACTAGTCTACTGCCTGACACAGTTCCTGCTGGCGGCGGCGCACTTGGCCGCGCTGTTGATCACGCTGTCGGCGGCTCACAGCGCCACGCGCCACCACAGGTAACTAGTCTGCTGCCTGACACAGTTGCTACTGTAGGCGGCGCACTTGGCCGCGCTGTTGATCACGCTGTCGGCGGCTCACAGCGCCATGCGCCACCACAGGTAACTAGTCTGCTGCCTGACACAGTTGCTACTGGCGGCGGCGCACTTGGCCGCGCTGTTGATCACGCTGTCGGCGGCTCACAGCGCCACGCGCCACCACAGGTAACTAGTCTGCTGCCTGACACAGTTGCTACTGGCGGCGGCGCACTTGGCCGCGCTGTTGATCACGCTGTCGGCGGCTCACAGCGCCACGCGCCACCACAGGTAACTAGTCTGCTGCCTGACACAGTTGCTACTGGCGGCGGCGCACTTGGCCGCGCTGTTGATCACGCTGTCGGCGGCTCACAGCGCCACGCGCCACCACAGGTAACTAGTCTGCTGCCCGACACAGCTGCCGGCGGCGCACCTGGCCGCGCTGCTGCTCACGCTGTCGGCGGCTCACAGCGCCACGCGCCACCACAGGTAACTAGTCCGCTGCCTGACACAGGTGCCGGCGGCGCACCTGGCCGCGCTGCTGCTCACGCTGTCGGCGGCTCCCAGCGCCACGCGCCACCACAGGTAACTAGTCTGCTGCCCGACACAGCTGCCGGCGGCGCACCTGGCCGCGCTGCTGCTCACGCTGTCGGCGGCTCACAGCGCCACGCGCCACCACAGGTAACTAGTCTGCTGCCCGACACAGCTGCCGGCGGCGCACCTGACCGCGCTGCTGCTCACGCTGTCGGCGGCTCACAGCGCCACGCGCCACCACAGGTAACTAGTCCGCTGCCTGACACAGCTGCCGGCGGCGCACCTAGCCGCGCTGCTGCTCACGCTGTCGGCGGCTCACAGCGCCACGCGCCACCACAGGTAACTAGTCCGCTGCCCGACACAGCTGCCGGCGGCGCACCTGGCCGCGCTGCTGCTCACGCTGTCGGCGGCTCACAGCGCCACGCGCCACCACAGGTAACTAGTCTGCTGCCCGACACAGCTGCCGGCGGCGCACCTGGCCGCGCTGCTGCTCACGCTGTCGGCGGCTCACAGCGCCACGCGCCACCACAGGTAACTAGTCCGCTGCCTGACACAGTTCCTGCTGGCGGCGGCGCACTTGGCCGCGCTTAAGTTCCTCTTGACTGGCGGCAGTCAGCACCGAATATCCCTTTCGCCAAATGAAACGATTGGTCGTCGATCTCTGAAGAGCATCTGCGAGACTGATATAATAAGTGTGTTGTTTGTTGTTACAGGTACAAGGCGTAGATAGCCGGCCGGCGCGCGAGTGTGGGTGCGAGAGGCAGGCGCACACACACACATACGCAGAACATGGCGCGCACACACATGCAGCTCGGCCGATACTGACCGCCACTTACAGAGATCTCTTACAGTCCGTGCCTTGCTTCACTGGCCACCATGACACCAAGAAACCTTTGAGTAGCAATTGAATATTTTTGCACTGCATCTCTTCTCTCGAGAAGTTGCCGTTCAAGGATCTGATGAGCCACGAGCGGCGGGGCCGTTCGCGACCAGGCGCGGCTCGAACCATCTGTCAAGATATAAGAGACCTAATGAAGATTATGATAAAGAGATTCCTTCACCAGCCGCCACCAGCAGATCAAAAGTTATAAACATAACACAGGTGTGGTCAGTATGATCGACTCTGGTAATCAGATGCTTCAGAATCTTTTGGTCACTTCGGATGGCTCCTACCCTCTACCCGTACAAGTTCGTAGCAGCGCCCAGCTGCAGACCATTAGTCGCCGCCGCCGCCGAGACCAGCTCATGATGAAGTAAGAATAGCTAATAAGTTTGGAGAGCTATTTTGTCACTCACATAATGTAGATATATTTATGAATATATCACTGCGATACGACAAATTATACACTTTTGCCCAGATAAAATCGACAGTTGTTGATGTTGTCTGATATGTGTACATATAAGTACAAAAGATATTCCCTCAGTGCCATAACTGTGCATTTAATCGTTATCTGACTAGCATATGCTAGTTTGAGCTCACCAAACTAAATAAATCTTTGTATTTCGGTGACCAGACTGCTTTATTATAATAGGTTATCGTAAAAGACAGGTTCGGGAGCCATTGTTTCAATTCAACGATGTTTTCCATTAGTTTATTTGTTCCTAACATCTGCACACACAAGACTGATTGGCATTTATTTAAATATTACTTTATACTAAACGAAATTATACAATTTCTGTGAGAGAATGTTGTGCATGCAGCTCTCTTCCTGTTGGCTGATGTTCATTCAACATTCAGGGTATGATGTATGGAGAGATTTTCCGAAATGGAAATACTCTTGATAACTGTTCGGAGTTGTTCGATACACATTCTACACGAGGACATTTATATAGATGAAGCAAGTCTTCATATATAGTTTAGTAAAATTAAACTTTAGTAAAAGTACCCTTTGCTATGTTTTCGGTATAAAAGAAATATATTTGTATGGCAACTATTAAGTTTGTGTATCTTGATGATGTACCTAAGTAGTACATACTTACATACTGAACCTAACTCTATGATGTAACCAAATGTGTGTTAAATGTGCAAGTCTTATAAATTGTATCCTTAGAATAGTTTGCTAAGCGTAAGCTAAATTGAATAGTGTCCGACAGATGTTTGGGTTAAACGCAATCGAAAAAGATAAAATAATAAAATATTTTAATTTGAAACGATGGAATTACAAATGTCACCTTAATTAAGACACAACTAATCAAGGCTTGTAATATTAATCTACCTTAGAATGCCTGACCCATTAGCATAGTCAAATAATATTCATGTTGTAGTTTATGTATTGATATTCACGAAATATATAAAATAAAGTAATTAAAATATTGTATGTATCATAATGTGAAATATGAGATGATTTACTAACCAAAGAGCTACGGAATCTATAGAATTTATATTTAACAATAAGACTGTCGAATTGTTTTCTCATTTTCAAGTATTTTTACAAAAAGTATCAGTTTAATACTCTGTACTTTAAGCTCTCTCATTGCCATTATACCTTTTCTATTAACGATGGTTAGATTTTAAGTTAAGACTGATTTTCTATGACAAACAAAACGTATAAAAGTTAAGTTCATAATAATTTACCTTCTAAGTTAACCAGAGTACAAATGTGTAAGCGATATTGTGTTAGTACGGTATGAGTTTGTTTGTTTGTTTGTTTGTTTATTCGTGTGTTGGTATTATTTCGACTGAGTCCTTGTTAGTTAAGTATGTCTCTTAGCTTTAGTGTATATAGTGATGTGCTGGCCTGGCCACCATTGTCTTGTATCCTCATCACTGGATCCAAACATTACCTGCATATAGTGATGTGCCGGCTTGGCCATCACTGTCTTGTGTTGGCCAGGACCTCATCACTGGATCCAAACATTACCTGCATATAGTGATGTGCCGGCTTGGCCATCACTGTCTTGTGTTAGCCAGGACCTCATCACTGGATCCAAACATTACCTGCATATAGTGATGTGCCGGCTTGGCCATCACTGTCTTGTGTTGGCCAGGACCTCATCACTGGATCCAAACATTATCTGCATATAGTGATGTGCCGGCTTGGCCATCACTGTCTTGTGATGGCCAGGACCTCATCACTGGATCCAAACATAATCTGCATATAGTGATGTGCCGGCTTGGCCATCACTGTCTTGTGTTGGCCAGGACCTCATCACTGGATCCAAACATTATCTGCATATAGTGATGTGCCGGCTTGGCCATCACTGTCTTGTGTTGGCCAGGACCTCATCACTGGATCCAAAAATTACCTGCATATAGTGATGTGCCGGCTTGGCCATCACTGTCTTGTGTTGGCCAGGACCTCATCACTGGATCCAAACATTATCTGCATATAGTGATGTGCTCGCTTGGCCATCACTGTCTTGTGTTGGCCAGGACCTCACCACTGGATCCGAAGATTATGCACTGATTTATCTGAAAATAGGTATAGTGCATTTACTATTAAGTTTATTCCGGTCTCTAGAGCAGGCTCCGGTTATTGACGGAATGATATTTTTCCCCATTGCATTATAAATCGAGCTCCATGTTCTAATGAGTTTCACGCTTGCTTCTCACACAAGAGATGCATGAGGTAATTAATTTATCTTAAGTACATTATCGGACGTTCAGTGTTTCGGATGGCGCGTTAGGCTGTAGGTCCCGGCTACTATCGCTACATGTGGTAGTGGTCGTCAAACCCCTCCACCAACCCGCACTGAGCTAGCGTGGTGGAGTATGGCATAATCTTACTCGTATCCGGGTACTACTCGGGTATTGCTCGTGCCCCTCGGTGGGGACATTAATATTATTTTTTATATATTATTATAAATTATAATGCAATGATTTAAAGTTTATTTCCGACAATATTATAATCATTTTCTGATGTTGACGTGATTTTCTTAGGATTTTATGTCGTAAAGACGTAATAACTCGTATGCTTCCGCCAATAATCGAATCCTTCTCTATAGACGGGACTAAACTCTAACAGTAAATGCACTGCACTACTAAAGCTTTTGTCCAGTAAGATGGAAACCGAACTAGCACTCGTCTAGAGGCACTGTGACACCCCATGAGATTGTTTAAAGAACGTCTTCGTACATCCGAGATGAGTGCAAGAGTCGCCTTGATCTTTCGGCCCTATGTGGCCGGTGTTATGGTGATCGACCATGCATCGTTCATATATGTATTAGACAGACTAATTAATGTACATAGGCGGCCAGCACGTAAGTCACTTGTGCTTCATTTAGCGTAGTAAGTAGGTATTGTATTTATTAACACGCCCCGGCCGCCCGCTGCAGGTGATATTCAACCTCACAAACGAAACTATTTTTGGCGCCAAATTATACTCAAACATTGAACTGATTTTCTTTTTAATTTAATTACAACTTGCTGCCTAAAGATTACGGCCCAAAAGAACACTAACGGCCGGTTTCCTGGGCGCTGGTTAAGTTAACAAATTGGTTAAACTGATTTCAGCCAATCATGTGCCGCTAATATTCAAAATAGCGGCACGTGATTGGCTGAAATCAGTTTAACCAATTTGTTAACTTAACCAGCGCCCAAGAAACCGGCCGTAAGAGTTGTATGGTTGGAGTGTAGATAAGGGGGCGCCAAGGAAAAAAAAACTTAGAATTTTTTCTGCGTTTAGATAGCCTAGTTGTATACTTGACTTTATTGCCAATGCGTGTGCATATGCCTGCGGCTGCGGCCCGCGACATCCGGTGCCATAGTATATTCTTGTATCGTACTATACTCCTCTATTGATTGTCACAAGTAATATTTTCAACACTAATAATAAATGTTTACAATGTGTGTATGCCTCTTATTTTACAACCATTTTACAATCAACAATTATTGTATTACTAGAACCACAGATATCTCAACATAGGAGATAGGGCGTTCAGCCTATTTTGTATGCAAACCGACTGTCGCAAGCTGAATTCACGCACACAACGTATCATTAAATAAACACAACGAACACGCACACATAATAACCACTTAGACATTTATCCCTACTCTCGTATTGGTAAACATAGGCAAAGCAGATTCGTGGCAGTATAGATTCGTGCGCATGAGGCGCACATTGTTTCATTAAGCATGCACGCACACAGCAGCAATCGCATGAATATGTGGGGGCATGAATATGTCGATAAAAGGTTATCGATAGTTATGTCTTTCGCGAATTATCTTCTAGAACAGTAAAATTTGACCTGGGAGACAATTTAGATCGGGTTATTCATTAGTGTTTTATATTGTGTTAAAAACTATTTAGACTGTGTACGTGAAAAGACAAGTAAAATAAAACTCTTATTTAACAGTCAAGAAAAGTATTTATTATTGTAACACATTGTCGCATAGCAGTCAGAAACTACATAGGTGTTGCCGAAAATACATACATTTTATTACTCAAAATAAGTACATTTTAAGATACTCAGTGATACACAATATTTTCTTAAAAATAAGCAGAGCATATTGTATTCACTGGCCACCAAAAAGGTCCTCTAGCTGTTGCTGTAATTCATTTTTCTTTTATTTCCGAATTGTATAGGACTTAAAATCAAAAAATTGCATTGAAAAAATGAAAATAGTCATGTGCACTTAACGTGCTCTCTGAGGCACGGGGATGACCAGAAAATGGTCACCCATTATAAGCAGCAGTTGCTTAACCAGAGTGATTGTGTGTACTCTCGTTTACCAGCTGAGTTTTAAGGTTTAATTCTGTAACTCGAACTTTCATATAGGCGTACTTACATTTTTTCGATACAGGCTAAGTCGATAAAGCGTAGATCACTAATCTACCACAGCGTGGCACCCATGTGGCACCGCTCGCGTCATGGACATTAAATTTATTTCCTGTCTCTCTCGCTAGTAGTGTTTAATTCCACGCCTCAACCGAACGTCGTGGAATCTTGAGGGGCTGGGTTTTTGCCAGCACGGGAGAGAAAATGTTGATTGTTACTTTACCTTGTCGTCGCAGACCGGAAATCGAAAGCTCGATTCGAGGCAGGAATGCGGGATAGGGGCACAAGTTTGGGTAGGATAGGGACTGAATCTCACTATTCGCTGCCCGACGCTGTCGCCGGCGTGCTGCCTGCTGACACGAGGAGTCGCCGTCCGATACGACGATGTCCAATCACAACACGGATCACTCAACCGCTGACGCGAATCTACTTATTTCCCGACGATGTTGATGATTAAGCACTCCGACCAGGCCCGACGCCTGTATTAGACAATTGTTACACCGAAATACAATCAATGGCCCGACGCCTGAGCAGACATGTTTTTTCTCCCGACGAGAAAAAGATAACCTCCAATTTTTCATCTCGTTAGTACGAGTGACAGCTGCGGTTCCGTTTTCGCTAGTGATGTCCCGATTTCTCGCGGTCGATCCGCGCAACAAAAAACCGGTGCGTTCCGAAGCATAAATATTAAACAGTCACCCGCCCGGACAGGCCCGAACCTGTCCCTAATCAATAGGAAGGCGAGAAAGTGTTGCGACCGCTCTCTTGAGGACCGAGTCCCCCACCTTGACTTCTGCTGATCGAGGCGTGCCATCCCGACCCGGGTACAAATTGACGATCCGTCCTCGTCTCCATCTCAATGATGGCAGGTTCGCATCCTTAATCAGCACCAAATCACCGACTTGAGGGGGGCTCGTCCGGTCAGTCCACTTAAGGCGCTGCTGTAAGATGTGCAAGTACTCAAGGGACCACCGTTTCCAAAAATCTTGAGCCATCTGCTGCAACATCTGCCACCTAGTTAACCGACTTAACTTAACATCACCGAATGGGTATTCTGGCAGGGCGTTAAGGGGCTGACCTATCAGGAAGTGACCCGGCGTCAACGCTTCCAAATCATTTGGATCCGAACTGAGCGGGCACAATGGACGCGAGTTCAGTGTGATTTCAATTTTACAGAACAGCGTCGCAAGCTCTTCAAAGCGTAGAGAGGTCTCACCGATGATCCTTGTCAGGTGCGACTTAGCCGATTTAACCGCAGCCTCAAAAATTCCTCCCCAATGAGGACATCCCGGCGGACTGAAAACCCATTCAATCCCTCGTCGGGAGCAAGCCGTACCGATGGCATCCTGGTTACCGTTCAGAAATTGAGTGACCTCCTGCAGATATCGCCTGGCTCCGACAAAATTTGTGCCGTTGTCCGAACGGATTAATGTCGGGAGGCCCCTTCGTGAGACGAACCGATCTAGACATGCGATAAATGCCTCTGTAGTGAGGTCACTGACCACCTCCAAGTGGACTGCCTTCGTGGCCAAGCACACGAAGACGCACAGGTATGCCTTCACTAATCTGGCGTTCCGTAGCTGTGAAGACTTGACCATGAATGGTCCCGCGAAATCCGTTCCGACACCCGCAAAGGGCCGGATTTCGTTAACCCTATCCGAGGGCAAATCGCCCATCTGGGGCTGCATCGTAGCCGCCTTGGCCCGATAACAAGGCAGGCACCGAAATACGACGCTACGCACTAAGCGTCTTCCCGATAGAATCCAGAACTCGCGCTGGAGAAACGCCATCAAGGCGTGGCATCCGATATGCCCATTCCGAATGTGTCGATCCTGTATCAACAGTTCGACCAACTTCCCTTTCCTAGGGAGTAACAACGGGTGGCGAGCCGCATAAGGCAGGTTGGCATTCCGCAGCCGACCTCCTACCCTCAGCAATCCTTGAGGGTCAATAAACGGGTTGAGCCGAGCCACAGCTCCCTTCAGTTGGACGCGTCCGCGTCTCAGAATGTCCAATTCGGACTTAAAGTGCACCGTCTGCACGTTCCGTACCAATGCGAACAACGCATGGTTCCGTTACCGTAGTGTCAGGACCTGTGTCCGCACCCGTTGCGCCTCAGAATTGCGACAATTCCGCGCAAATCGGCAGATCCAGGCGGTCACATTGACCAGCTTGTCGAGCGAGCTGTACCGTTACAGCAGGCTGAACTCCTCTTCCGGCTCTGGTTGCGTCGTACAGACACCGACTGTCAAAGCGCCGTTCGCCGTGGTAACGCGTGGACTCATTGGCCAATCCGATTCGGCTTGAGTCAACCATTTTGGACCCCACCACAAGGGATGTCCAACCAACTCCGGAGCGTGACACCCACGAGACGCACAGTCTGCTGGGTTCATTTCCCCTGGAACATGTCTCCAGATTAAGGGAACCTCCGAATTCAAAATCTGCGAAACCCGATTCGCCACAAAAATCTCCAGCTTGTGAACTGAAGCCTTCAGCCAGCATAACACGATCTGGCTGTCCGTCCAAGCGTAGACCGTATCTTCCAACGCTATTGACCCACGAAGAACCGTCATCGTGTGGTTGAGCAGACGAGTCAGGAGAGCCGCTCCCGAAAGCTCTAACTTGGGAATGGTCAGGCGAGTGCGCAACGGCGCAACCTTGCTCTTGGCCATGACCAACCGCACATCAACCTCCCCCGAGGAGTCGACCGTACGCAGATACACCGCAGCTCCGTAGCCCTTCTCCGAGGCATCGCAAAACCCATGCAGGGTGGCGGTGTATCGTTTGGTGGGGACCAACCTCCGTGGCAGTGAAATCCGATTGATGCCAGGGAGGGTCGAAAAGAACGAGTCCCACTCTGAGCTCAATGACCCGCCGATCGGGTCGTCCCATTTCAGCTCAGCAGACCACAATTGCTGCATAAAACACTTGAGCTGAAATGTTACCGGGGTGATCCACCCGTTTGGATCAAATGTCCTAGCCGCTGTTGAAAGGACGTTCCGTTTCGTCCAGACCTTCGGGGAGTCCAACTCGACTCGATACGAAAACATGTCTGACACCGGCTGGTACTGGACGCCTAATACCGACAACATATTTGGATTTTCCAAATTTTCAAAAATGTGGGGATCCTGCTGGTAGTCATCCGGAAGACCAGTCAGTAACTCTGGAGAGTTCGACATCCATTTCCGGAGCTCGTAACCTCCACCCCGTAAGAGCTCAACTAGCTCGTCCCGTCGAGCGAGCGCCTCCTCTACGGAATCTGCACCGGTACAGATATCGTCCACGTAGAGATCCTGCTCCAGGATCGCTGCTCCTCTAGGGAAATTTAACCGTTCTCGATCCGCTAACTCCCGCAGAGTGCGAATCGCCAAATAAGGACTAGACCGTAGCCCGTACGTGTTGTGTTCAGCTCGTACACCCTGATGGGCTGATCTGGGCTCTCTCGCCACAGTATCAGCTGATACCGTCTATCGTCAGGGTGAATGACCGTCTGTCTAAACATCATCCGGATGTCAGCTACAAACACAACATTGTGTCGACGGAACCGTGTGATAACATCCGCGATGTCATGGTTCAACTTCGGCCCTGAATGCAAACACTGGTTCAGGTTCATGCCGTTAAATGTTGATGCCGATCCATCGAACACTACTCGTATTTTGCCCTCCGGGGTCCTCAAGACCGCGTGATGGGGCAGGAAGCAGTGGTCTTCACGCTTCCAGTCGATACCCGAAACCGACATGTGGCCGAGCGACTCGTATTCCCGCATGAAGTCGACGTACTTCTGCCGGAAAATCCCGTCACGCTTCATGCGTCGTTCCATCGACAGAAGCCGCGTCTCGGCTGCATGGTGAGAACTGCCCAGCGGTGGGCGATCACTCCGGAATGGAAGACGTGTGAGAAATCGACCTGACCGAAGGCGACCAGTATTGTTCCGATAAAACTGTTCACACTCTTCTTCAACCGGGTCCAACCGGCGGACCGTAGGTGGTTCCTCCACCTCCCAAAACTTCTGTATCACCTCCGAGAGTACAGAACCGAATAAGGGACTACGAGTCGCTAGGCGTGGGGCAGTCGGCATGACCGGACCCATTACCGCATGGCCCAGTCTGGTGTTGACCGAAACCAGACCAGTCGCCTGCAACACGTGGACACCTGGCACTAACAGGTAACAATAAAATGTCTACTGGGCCCGGAATATCGAACTCCGGGTCAGCCAGTGACAACCCAGCGACCAACTGTCGCACCGAGGGCGACAACCGTACGTGAGGGTGTGAGCCCATCACATTAGGCATGACTAATGCCGTGACCGTCAGATTCACCGATGAATCCACCCGTGACGAGAGAGTAATCCGACATACTCCCTTAACGGAACCGACTTCCGTGTTCCCAATTCCCCGAATGGAATGTGGATACTCCCTTACCGAAATGCCCAACCGTCTTACAAGGTTGCACGAGACTAAGCACCCCTGGGCCCCTGAGTCCAATAGTGCTCGTGCCACACAAGATTTGCCGTCCTAACTCCACGCTATCACCGAGGCGGTGGGGAGCATGACCGTCTGTGGAGTGGCGGCACCCTGTAAGTGGGCGGCGTGTCCCTAGCGGGAACCTCCGCGGGATCCGAACCCGCTGGGACCCCCGTCGGCCTGGTAACTCGGCTGCTGATATGCCACCGGTGGCATATCAGACCGTATGTACATCAGGGGGTCCCAACCCGCATAATAGGCCCCTCGCTGTCCCGGTATCCGACCATACCGGACTGTGTACGGTGTGCCCGGTGGCCACCGTGAATGGAGGGGGGAGAGCGGATCCAACCTGGGGCGCTCTAGGAATGGGGGCGACATCCGACTGTTCGCCTCCCTGTTCGCCTCCCAGAGCGACGGGCAGGGTGGCGCAGAAGGTGGTGGGCTCCCAGCCTTCGCGCCACTCATAGGTGCCATCTGACACCCGCCCGTAACACGCGGTGAGCCAGTGGCCCGAAGTCCTCGCTGACCCTGGACAGCGGCGACCGAACCCCGGCTATCCCGCCTGTTACCCCCCGCGCTGCCCCCTTCCCCTCGGGGGGGGGGTCCCGTCCGCGGGTACCCCAGTCACCCCGTTGGTGACTCCCGTTGCCCGGAGGGGGACTGGGTCCGGCCCTGGTTGGGCCCTATGACCGACCAACCTGAGTCCGGCCCTGGTGACCGTCCGAAGGGCCTGACCGGTTCAGGCACAACACGATGTGGTGCTTGCCACCGCAGCACTCACAGGGGGACGCGCGTGAGCACTCGCTCAGCGGGTGCGGCCCCAAACAACCGAAACACAATGGGTGGCGGAAGACTACCTTCCTGCGGGCAGCTACCCCGAGCGCCTTAAAGTTGGCGCTACTGGTCACCTCATGACCGGCACTGTCGCAGTGCACACAGCCGTCACCCGACGGCGCGGCATTCAAAACGCCAAATTGTTTTGACCGCCCACCCCCCCGTGGGGGCGGGGGGCGCGGCCCCTCCCGCATCCGCGCGGGTTGGCGCTGCACACTGGCCTCCGTATCCAATGTGTCGCATCGCCTGCATTCACCCTCCAAAAAATCCGTTAATTGGACGAGCGTGGGCAGTTCCGAGCTACTGCCCCCATGCAGCTGTTCAAACCGACTTTGAACAGCTGCAGGCAACCGTGACAAAACCATATACAACACGATATATGACCATTGGTCTACCGGCAGACCAAGGTTCTGAAGGGCCTTAGTGGCCACCAGCACAGGGTTGAGCACCTGTACCCGGATGTCAACATCCCGGGTTACTCTTGGGATGCTAAACAGCTTCCCCAGCTGCGCATCAACCAACCGCCGTTTGTGCTGGTAGCGGTCAAACAATATGGACCGGGCTATCTCGTAATTGCCTGCCGTGACCGTTAGGTGACCGACCAACTCCTTCGGTTCACCCCGCAGTGCCATCAATAGTTGGGCCAACTTGTAAGCGTTGTCCAGGTCGTCCCGACCGTGGACCAAACTATCGAACAAATTGATGAATGCCGGCCACTCATCAATTGCCCCACCGAAGGCCGGAATCTCCAGGTGTGGCAGCCGTCCAACAACACCCTTAGAGGGCGGGTCTCCGCTACCCTCCCCGCGGTTATTCCGTCGCGACCGCTTAATTTTCTCCGCGCGACGCTCGATGTCGCCCAAGCACTCCATCGCTTGGTCAGCATCCGCGCAGAGCTGCTTCACTGCAGCCACCGAAGCCTCATCCGTAAGCCCGAGGGCTTCAGCCTCCGCAGCCAGCCGACACACCTTCCCGACGCGTGTCATTGCGTCCTCCACACGCTTGAGCAGGACATCGTCCATGTCAGGTCGCTCCACATACTTGTGAGTATGGGCGAGCCATCTCATCTCCTCACGGACACCATACCGCAGTACCGTCAAGGGCGAAGGTGCCATGGTTACCGATTCAATTGTTTCTGGTCCTATGCTTCACTACCGAACTAAGCACAGCCAGAGACCAGCACTTGCCCGTCAGCGCTGGGCACAGAAATTAAAACTAAGTTGTAAAAACCAAGGCAACCACTAAAACAATTAAATCCTAAACAATATTTAATATGGTCGCCCTGTGGACATACACCTTATAAATATACACTCTAAATCAATTAGAGAATGCCACCATAAAACACAATACAAAAAACCCACAAAACTTGATTATGAAAACAATACAAAATAATAAGTGGTGGGCTCCGAGACTATAAACCTAAACAATATAGCACCCTAAACCACACTGGATTCCGAAATCCAAGCTATTTTTAATATAATGAAGGTAGCTGTGACCTTTTAGAAGTGGCCCCTCCGATATGGCCCACACTTCTACTGAGGTCAGCAAAATCAGCTTAATACCCCTTAAATAGCCTGACCCTGCTCTGTAAACCGAAATAACACTGCAGTACTATAGAACCCGACGTTCTACCGCAAGTAATACAATCTAGTTACTTCGCAGAATGACTGTTCAATCTTTTATGCGCACAAACAGTAGTTTCCGACTACAAATTTATAATAATTGTTAACTAAATTGACACTTATACTTTCACTAACCGAAAATGAACTTTAATTGTGGTATACCGACCACAGACTCATTGCCGACTTGCCGGCCAATCTGAGATATTCTTTTCTCCCAACTACAATGTGGCAAAAAAAAAAACAACCCTACAACCGTCCGTGAATCGGTGATTTCCCACTAGGAAACCACGCTCTGCTACCAAGATTGTTTAATTCCACGCCTCAACCGAACGGCGTGGAATCTTGAGGGGCTGGGTTTTTGCCAGCACGGGAGAGAAAATCTTGATTGTTACTTTACCTTGTCGTCGCAGACCGGAAATCGAAAGCTCGATTCGAGGCAGGAAACGGGATAGGAGCACAAGTTTGGGTAGGATAGGGACTGAATCTCACTATTCGCTGCCCGAAGCTGTCCCCGGCGTGCTGCCTGCCAACACGAGGAGTCGCCGTCCGATACGACGATGTCCAATCACAACACGGATCACTCAACCGCTGACGCGAATCTACTTATTTCTCGACGATGTTGATGATTAAGCACTCCGACCAGGCCCGACGCCTGTATTAGACAATTGTTACACCGAAATACAATCAATGGCCCGACGCCTGAGCAGACATGTTTTTTCTCCCGACGAGAAAAAGATAACCTCCAATTTTTCATCTCGTTAGTACGAGTGACAGCTGCGGTTCCGTTTTCGCTAGTGATGTCCCGATTTCTCGCGGTCGATCCGCGCAACAAAAAACCGGTGCGTTCCGAAGCATAAATATTAAACAAGTAGGTAACGCTAATGAGTATGAGAGAGACGGAATCTGGATGCGACTCAATAGCATTACTTCCTCGGAATATTTCGTTAATCGTGTTGTTTTATTGAAGAAATTTGTATTTTCAGTATTTACCTGTGAAATGTTATACCCTTGTTATGGAAATTTGTCGAATCACTCGATTTCCACATAGGACAACGGCACAGGCCGGCATTATAGAAAATAAAGCTAAGTGTTGTCAGTTTTTTAAGGCGATCAGCGCGTGCACTCGGGAATTCTCGCTGAGAGCAACTGATTGCACTGTATGCACACTGGGCATACAACGGTCAGCCGTTACGCGGCGGCTTGCCCTCTCTCTAATATTCAATGCTCTCTGACTAGAACAGTTAGCAGCATATTCTTCTAAAGCATGTTTTTGTCTATTGTTGTATAACAGTGTTGCTCAGTGCTCACACTTATTCTCGTAGTGTCGGGGATCTGCCAGAAAATATTTTGGAAGCAAGGGATCGATTAATTTACTATAGGTATGTGTCTCTGCATGTCCAGCACAGCCGGTTCCAAGCCTGGATAAAAGAGGAGGGTTCATCGTGGGTAAGGCTGCCGTACGTCACGATTTTTGGTCCTAGTCAAGATTCCGGCCGGACTTGGAAATTGTCAGGATCTTTGGCTATTAGAGAAAAAAAAACAAATCAAAGAAATTTAGTTTTATTTATTGTTGTTTTCTTTGGTAACAATCAACTAGGTACATTGGCAGTAAATAATAAGCTAACTAACTCGTTCGTTGAGAGACGAGCCGCGAGCGGTGCGCGGGGTGTCCCCTCCCCTCCCCTTCTATGCTCATTTCACGGACCGGCCGGCAGCATGGCGAGACACGCGAACGAAAAATAGGTACCTACCTACTTATTTTTGTCACACCACACCACCGTGGTGGACGGGTGCTTTAGCAGAATGTCAGGACTTTTTATTAGAAACCAGGATTTTTGTCAGGAGTTTACAGCATATGACAACCCTAATCGTGGGGCAAACCACCCAAAATGATAAAAAAATGGTTACGAATGCCTACATGAGAAATAATCCCGGACTGCCCCAACTACAACAACCTCGGCTAGGAGTCTATCCAAACTGCATGCGAATTGGAACTTGGAACATTCAGACAATGTTGTAAGCTGGAAAGATATTCAAACAATACAACCTGGATAGATATTCAAACAATACAAACACTCCCCCCTCGCCCCTCGTGAGGTGAAGGTTGCAGTACGGACGCTCTTGCTATTAAAATTCATAATAAAGACACAATGTCGATTTTAACAGCCGAAATAGTGGAAACGTTAGTAAAAAAGTGCCTAGAACCCATAGAACTCAAGTTGTGTGAGTTAGAGGCTGCTATCGCGCGTCTAGGAGAAGAAAGAGGAGACAATCGAAGTTCTACAAAGCCGAATTCTGCGGCCGCCATAACACCCCAAGCAGCCCAACCGCTACCGAAGATTGCCGAACGAAAAAAGCTGACGGCGAATGAGCCGCCACGAGGTGCATCAACATCTGCACGAGTTGTACAGTATGGCCCAATCACTGCTCGTGAACAGCGCGCCAACGCTCGATTCAAACCGCCTCAGCACCAACCAGCGACCGTTAAACCATCGAAACCGCCGGCGAATTCATTAGAGCAAGGGGTAAAGACTGCGGCTGCCCCCATCGTTCGGAAGTCTCTCTCCACACATCCGAACACGATGGATACCTATGTTGACGCTGTTAAAACGATAGAGACATTATCCCCATTAACGGCTGCTGATCCAATAAATGATATTATGACCCCAAGCCTGATTATTGCAGAAAATGACGACTGGCACGTAGTACAGAAACGCGGACGGCGTCGAAACTCTAGGACTAATGTCATCTGCGGGACCGGCTCTGTTGACCCGGATCTACAGACAGTAGAAAGGACTAAGAAGATCCACGCTTGTTTCCTACGTCCAGAAACTACAGCGGAGTCCATGCTTGCCTACATGGAGAAGAAGCAGCCTACAGGAAGCTACAAAGTGGATAAGCTTGACCTCAAACATGAGTACTACGCATCATTTGCCATATCAATCCCGACAAGTAAGTTCGACTTCTTCATGAAACCAGACAACTGGCCGCCGAGGACCGAGGTAACGGAGTGGTTTCGTCCCAGCAGTAGGCGAGCGGCGCGTTCGTCCCCTGACGCCAGCTCCCGGAGGAGACCCGGCCGCAAACCCCGAGCCGGCGACAGCGCAGCCTGCGCCCGTCCCCCTGCCGCCGTCACCCCCGCCGCCGCCAGCCCCCCAAATACAGGCAAGCAGTAAAAAACCACCATCACCATTGCATTGCAAAATATACAATCATTAAATAATAAAACAAGAAGCTTAGAAGTGTTAACACAAGATGAGTTAAAATGTAATATAATAGCTATAGCAGAGCACTGGCTAAAAAGCAATGAGTTGCAATGTATTCACTTGACTAATTTTACTCTGATATCAAGCTATTGTCGATCCAATTATGAACACGGTGGTTCGTGCTTATTTGTAAATAACAATACAAAAGCCATCGAACATTCTGACATCTGTAAATTAGCCGTTGAACGCTACTGTGAAATATCGGCTATTGAGTTATTAGACTACAAATTACTAGTAGTATGCTTTTATCGTACTAATTAAATCAAGGCATCTGACTTCATAGCTGTATTAGATAATCTTCTTGGTAAAATTAACGAGACCGGCCTCGAGTGTATTGTCTTAGGAGACGCGAATATTGACACAATGACAGACAGTTCTGAACACAAAGAACTTAGGGCCACACTCGAATCACATAGCTTTAGGAGCTTGGTAGACTTCCCTACGCGCATAGCATCCACATCGGCGACATCACTCGACCACATCTACACCAACACTGGGGACCGGTTCACCGCTGCGGTGCGACCCGTCTCCACAAACCTGAGTGACCACTTGTGCGTCCGCGCGGAGCTGGTGTGCGGGGCGCTGCCCCCTCGCCCTCCCGCCACCCGCTTGGTCAGAGACTACACAGCGGCTTCTCGAGCTCAATTTGCACTAGCTATAAGTAGTGTAGATTGGGAGTATTTGTTCCGTAGCAAGACAAACATTGAGGAGCTTGCCCGGTCATTATTAAATGTTATTATAAGTAAATCAAATATATGCTTTCCCCTTAAACGTAAGCCTAATGTTAACAAAGCTAAATCATGGGTCACGAAAGAGACACTTTATTTAAAATCTTTGCTGTTTGATCTCATAGAAACTAAAACTGCCTACCCGAATAATAGTCGTCTTGTCGAGAAAATTGATGAATTAACGAAGAGTTTCAAAAACAAACTACATACGCAGAGACTTGAGTACTTCTCCGCTTTAATTAGAAAAAGTGACAACGTCGTAAAAACAATGTGCCGAATAGTTCATACCGAGACTTGTAGAACTAGAAAGGCTCATGTTGATTTTACCCAAATTATCAAATTATCCGACGCGGGCCAAACTTTCTTATCTAAAAACATGTCGTAGATCACCTCAACCTGCAATTTGTTAATACAGCCCGGCTGTGTGGAGCCCCGCACGCCGACGTGTGCACTGCGCGCACCTCACTGCTGGCTGCGCACGCGCGGACTGACTGCTCGCTGCGGTTCTGCCCGTTCACACCGGCCGAACTCTTTCGTATTATTAAAAAAAGGGTAGCAAACAAACCAACTAAAGATATCTATGATATCTCAATAAGCCTTATTTATAATATCGCCGAATACATATGCAACCCACTCTCTGTGATTTTCAATGGGTGCATAAAACTTGGCACTTACCCAAAGTGCATGAAACAAGTAAAAGTGAGCCCATTATACAAGGGTAAAAAAGATGATCCCAGCCACTATCGTCCGATCTCGATTATACCAGCGATAGCAAAGATTCTGGAAAATGGACTCGGCTCCCGTCTCACTGACTATCTCGCGAACACCTCAGCCCTGACGGACCGGCAGTATGCTTACCGCGAGGGACGCTCCACCACCCAGCTAGCGAGAGAGATAGTGAAGAGAGTGCTGGATGCTCGTGAGCGAGGCCAAGCCGTCGCTGTGCTCTTCTGTGATCTGTCGAAAGCTTTCGATGTTGCAGATCACAATGTGCTGCACATGAAGCTACAGCACTACGGAATTGCCGGACCTGCCTTGGCGTTGCTAACAAGTTTCATGCGCGAAAGAACGCAGTTCGTAGTCGGAGCGGCGGGCACAGTAAAGTCAGACGGCCTCTCGACAGATATGGGCGTACCACAGGGATCTTCACTGTCAAACATAGCATTTTCCCTGCTTTTAAACGACTTGCCCAACGCGATTAAGGGAGGTGAAATATTTTTCTTTGCTGATGATGTGGCCGCACTAGTGATTGCACCGACGACAGCAGAACTAGAAATTCATCTAAATTCAGTAGCCAGCCGGATGTGCCTTTGGTTTCACCAAAATGGTCTTTTATTAAATACAACTAAAACACAATTCATCCAATTCGATCTCTCTGGACGTAAAAGACCTAACCTAGCTGTCGAAGCGAATGGAATTCCAATTAAACAAGTCCATACTGCACCATTTCTGGGCTTTCAGGTGGATCAAGCATTAACGTGGGACGCTCACATAGATAGACTGTGTGGAAAACTGGCTAGCGCATGCTTCGCGCTAAGTCGGCTTTCGTGTACGCTACCAGCAGAGTCGATGCGCACGTACTACTTTGCGACGGTGCACTCGCTGCTGCAGTACGGCGTGGAGCTGTGGGGGCGCGCGGCGCAGTGGCACCGCGTGTTTGTGTTGCAGAAACGCGCCGTGCGGCTGCTGGCGAGAGTACCGACTGACGAGTCCGCGAAACCGCACTTTAAACATCTCAAAATTCTCACATTACCTAGCATTCTTATTTTCCAAGTGGCCATTTATGTGCGTGAGAATATTGACCAATACAAACGACTTGGAGAATCGCATCAATATGAGACACGGAACTCAAATAAACTAGCTGGAATCGTGCACAAGCTTGCTAAAACAAGTAAGGCGATCCATGTTATGGGTCCGGTAGTCTACAACAAGTTACCTGAAGCTATCACTGGTGCACCGAGTGTGCCCATATTCAAAGTAAGACTGAAAGGATGGCTTGTCGAGAGGTCCTTTTACAGCTATGATGAATTTATAGAATTAAAATAACTAACCCTTTTTATTGTGTACAATGATGAAATTAGTGTTACTATGTGTATATTGAGTTTAATTTAATTTAATATATTGAATTTTAAAAACTGTATTACTATAATTCGATTTAATGAAATAATTTCTGTTGACATAACTCTATGAAATGTATATGTGATACATGATATTGATTTTGTAACATCTTAGTGTGACTTGTAATTAATATTATCAATAAATGATGTCTATGTCTATGTCTATGTCTGGGCATCATAGCCCTACAAGAAGTCAGATATGAGGGTGATGGCTATATAGTCCAAGATGATTTCACACCTTTCTACAGCGGTGATAACAAACAAGGTCTGCACGGAACGGGCTTCATGGACAGTCAGAAGTTGCAAAACAGTGTTGTTGGTATTCGCATATGCCCCTACAGAAGACACATCAGAAGAGGACAAAGAACTGTTATTACGTATACAACGGTTACTATGGGGTCAGAGAAATCTTTTATATAAAATTTTAGTAATCGTTTACATTGAGGCTCAAATTTTTATACGCTACTATTTATATGCTCTGCATGTTAGTGTGCATTGTCCCCAAACTGTTTTATACGAAGAAGGTAGGTATATAAACGGAGGATTTTGCGCTGAAAGTTGGTGCACATGATTAACTCTAGATATTTTTTTCTTCTCTTAGTGGTTAGACATCAGACCACGGAACAAGAGGTCCCGGGTTCTATCCCCAGTCAGGCATGAACCGATGAAGGAAACATGGTGAGGAAACCTGCATAACAGAATTTTCTGCTACTTATATAAACCTACCCGACAGTGCCCGGTTGGGTATAGTGGGTTAATGATTCTCCTGAGCGGCGATGGGGTAGCCCCCTGTGCCGCTCAAAAAGATATTCACAATGGCTAAATGTGGGTGCAAATGTGTGCCTCCCTCTGCTGGCAGACTCATGGAATTTTATGAACAACTAACATACTTACCTACACCAGTTTGTTAGTAGTATAAACTCTACTAAACACAAACCTAGGGTGTAACCCCCTTTTTGTAGCAACCTACTTATTATATCAGTCATGCTGAATTTATCACCCTAAAACCATCTCAAGTCCCAAATCATGCCTTGTATGTACATACATATCTCCCGAAAAGAAAGCATAGATTGAGCACATGTTTAAAGTTATAGCATAGTTTGAGGACATTTACGGAGAAGCCCAGAAATAATCTGCCAGCATGCTAGGAGTCCATTTCCTTTGGATAGTCTCTCCCCATGTTCATCACTGACTGCACCTAAATTGGGGGAAAATAAATCCAACTGTAAATGTAGAAAATGATTTTCAGGGACATACCTACTTACTACCTACATTGTTATACCATTAAAGGCTCTGTTTTTGGCGATGTGTAGTCATTATCTTCGAGACCGATGTAGTCAGAAGCAAAATTACCATCATGACGTTCTAAGCCACGACTGCCCCATTCAGCTCGAACATTCTTGCAATTTCTCTACTTTTATTCGTTCCAACTCTGTGGTCGGCATTTGAGGGCGGTGTCGCCAACGTTTTTATCTGGCAAATTACCTGAACATTATCCAACCCTACGCTAGCGCCTCGCCACGGGTAGATTTCACGAATTTTTGTGTCACACGAATGAGACAATCTAAAAGTCATGTATTTCGTGTGACGTGAAATCGACCCCCATACTCTCGTGTCGATAACATTGTTTCGCAGTATTTCGTCGACTATTATAAAATCGATCATAATCCTTTCTTGCTGTTTCTGCCAAGTATACATGTGAATCTTTTTGTGACAAAACAAATATTGTCATGGAAAGATTATTTTCCAGACACTCTTCGGGAAGACCTAAGCCATTCTCGTTCACGCATTCATCACCAAACTTACCCAACACTTGATCATATCCATCTCGCTGCACTCCTACCCATGTATTGAAATCCCCCAGCATTATAATTATAACGTTCGCTTCGCACTTCAACAACGCTTCTCGCAAATTTTCCCAAAACTCCTCGAACCGTTTTCAGTAGACCCATATCCGGGGCATACAGTACTCGCCTACCACAAATAGTCGAATAAGCCCCACCCTGAGTCTTATCCAGAGGAATCTTGGATCTACATGTATATACTCACTAACACACTGCGACATACGTTGCTAGAGGATAATTCCTATCTTTAAACATCCTACCTCGGCCTCTGTAACCCCAGACCAGTAGGCTGTAAAGTCAAGTCTCAAGTCCCAATAAAGTCACCCAAAAATATCAAGTCCCTATCTATATACACATCTCCCGAAAACAAAGCATAGTTAGAGGACATGTTGAATGTTATAGCATAGATTGAGGACATTTACGGAGAAGTCCAGAAATAGACTGCCATGCCAATATGCTAGGACTCCATTTCCTTTGATATTGTTTCTCCATATGTAACGTAACGTACTACCTGCTTGACCATATTGGCTACTGGCGGATTAGCCAGTTAAAAACTAAAACTATAAAAATTCGGAAATTCGGGTCTGGAATCTCGTCTGGCAGCTGATTGTTTTTTTGAGGCAGACATTGTTTGAGCTCTGAAACGTGAGGTTGTATCTTCTGCATCAATAATTTTTAAGTCACGCCTTTAGTTGCGGCGATGGGCTAGTCCCTTTAGTACTGTAATGGAGCTGAATGTTTAGTTGCTGTAAAGTGCAGTAGTTGATTTGAAACTTCCCTACTATTCCCAATCCATGGGGTTCCACGCTGAGGAGTAATATCCTCCTGGCGCTAACGGAGCTCTGAATCGGTTCCACGCCGAGGAGTAATATCCTCCTGGCGCTAACGGAGCTCTGAATTGGTTCCACGCTGAGGAGTAATATCCTCCTGGCGCTAACGGAGCTCTGAATCGGTTCCACGCCGAGGAATAATATCCTCCTGGCGCTACCGCATAATCACTTGTTGACGTCTGGAGAAGTGGACCAGTTGGATTGAGACTACCAAGGAGCCGAAATCTACAAATTCCCGGCGAGTCCCTATCCAGCGTTTCAACTATATCACCAATATTCGACTCACGACCCTGTAATTAATAAATGTATCTTGAGCCTGCCAACAATCTCTTTTGGTCAGGTTAGAGTCACACTGTTTCAATGGCGCCCGGATTAAGGAAATATTGGTGATAGAGTTTTATGTCTGGTCAGAGTAGTTAGGCCATAAGAGCGCCGTAGAACGCTAGATTTCTTTCGTAGCTTGTATATTTTGTTGTGTTTATTTTTGTCTGACAGGAGTATATTTGATCGTTTAGCTGGGTATCTACCTCATTTCTACATTATTTATGGTCGCAGTCTGACGGCCGTTGTCATATTATAATTGTTGATAAATTTCCTCCAAATTCTCAGTACGAAAAATAAATTAATAAATTGTGAAGATTTTAGTAGGGAAACTTTTCGGACTATTAAATAATAAATAAGGTTAGTGTTTAACGGCCGATTTCTCGTACATTTAATCTGTTGTTGACAGTCCTTTATCAATTTCAGCTGTCAAAACGGTAGATCAATGGCTTGATTTTGTACCAGAAACCGGGCGTTAGTCGTATACTCTGCTTACTTTCATGTAAATTTGTACAGTTTACTAGATAGGTAGTAAACATGACGTTTCCTATAAAATATCTGTCGCTAAATAAGGCTGAATTGGAGTATGAGGTTGAGCTTCGAGGAGGTACATGTTGGTGTATTTCCTGTAATATTCTATCCACCATGACCCATCTGTCTGATAGCACCTTCTGTCTGAAGATAGGCTGCGACAGTGTTCTGTCTTATTCAATAGTAGTTAATGATTCCTTTATGTATGTAATAAGTATTTTGACCCTTGTATTCTAAAAACCATCTATATCTACAGCTATGTAAAAGTTCTTTATTGTGTAACGTTACTCTGCAATGTCTGTTACTTTAGCTTATGGCCTCTTGAACTATAATTCTCTACTTTTTTACTCTTTGTTGTAGAATAGATATTCTACTCTATTATTATTTTCTGTACCCACTAACGGTGCAGGAAGTCTTGAACACTTGAGGGAGCTGCCCCTCATGGTGTTATTCTGCGTTACGATAGTAGCTAAGCTATCGGGGCGTTTATGTACTAAGGTTCTTATTTTAGTTCAAGGGATCTTGCTTATTTTTCAACTTCTGACAGTTAGTCTGGGTGTGCATTTGGCTATAATAATGGCACCCTGTGTGTAAGGCTGTGTTTACACGATGTTAGTGTGAACTCTTGTATGAACTTAGTATGAATTCTGATGTCTGATTGTTGGTACGAATGTGTGATGTTGGTATGTAGTTGAGCTAGACTGTTAGTTATATATTACTCTGACATTGTAGATGGCGAGCTTTAGAGAATTTTATCTTAAGTAGTTAATTTGGTAAGTTAGTTTAGTTTAGTTAGTATCTTAGCGGATTTTATCAGGTAAAATCCTACCCAAACAAGACGGGTATGTAACGTAACGTACTACCTGCTTGACCATATTGGCTACTGGCGGATTAGCCAGTTAAAAACTAAAACTATAAAAATTCGGAAATTCGGGTCTGGAATCTCGTCTGGCAGCTGATTGTTTTTTTGAGGCAGACATTGTTTGAGCTCTGAAACGTGAGGTTGTATCTTCTGCATCAATAATTTTTAAGTCACGCCTTTAGTTGCGGCGATGGGCTAGTCCCTTTAGTACTGTAATGGAGCTGAATGTTTAGTTGCTGTAAAGTGCAGTAGTTGATTTGAAACTTCCCTACTATTCCCAATCCATGGGGTTCCACGCTGAGGAGTAATATCCTCCTGGCGCTAACGGAGCTCTGAATCGGTTCCACGCCGAGGAGTAATATCCTCCTGGCGCTAACGGAGCTCTGAATTGGTTCCACGCTGAGGAGTAATATCCTCCTGGCGCTAACGGAGCTCTGAATCGGTTCCACGCCGAGGAATAATATCCTCCTGGCGCTACCGCATAATCACTTGTTGACGTCTGGAGAAGTGGACCAGTTGGATTGAGTCTACCAAGGAGCTGAAGTCTACAAATTCCCGGCGAGTCCCTATCCAGCGTTTCAACTATATCACCAATATTCGACTCACGACCCTGTGATTAATAAATGTATCTTGAGCCTGCCAATAATCTCTTTTGGTCAGGTTAGTCTCACTGTTTCACATAGACGATACAATCTTCATGAAACCTCCCTATGTACATCACTGACTAAACCTAAATTGGGGAAAAATAAATCCAAGTGTAAATGTAGAAAATGTATTTTCAAGGACATACTTACTACCTACACCCTTAAACCATTAAAGCCTCTGTTGTTGGCGCAGTGTAATCATTATTTTCGAGATCAATGTAGTCAGTAGCAAAATAACCATAATGACGTACTAAGCCACGACTGCCCCGTTCAGTTCGAACATTCTTCTCGCAATTTCTCTACTTTTTTTCGTTCCAACTTTGTTTTCCGCATATGAGGGCGATGTCGCCAACGTTTGAACCGAACATTTATCTGGAAAATTACCAGAAAATAATCCACTCCTACGTTAGCGCCTCGCCATGGGTCGATTTCACGAATTTTTGTGGCACACGAATGAGACAATCTAAAAATACATGTATTTTGTGTACAGTCATTTGTTTGAGACGAATATCTCATTCGTGTGACGTAAAATTGACCCCGCATACTCACGTGTCGACAACTTTCTTTCTCAGTCTTTCGTCAACTATTACAAAATCGATCATGCTCCATTCTTGCTGTTTCTGCCATTCCAGTGTACCTGTGAATCTTTTTGTAACAAAACAAAGTTTTTGTCACAGAAAGATTATTTTCCAGACACACTTCGAAAAGTCCTAAGCAATTCTCGTTTACTCGTTTATTACCATACTTCCCAAGACTTGGTCATATCCATCTCGCTGCACTCCTACCCATGTATTAAAATCCCCTAGCATTATAATCCTCTCGTTTGCTTCGCACTTCAACAACACTTCTCGAAAATTTTCCCAAAACTCCTCTGAACCGTTTTCAGTAGACCCAAATCCGGGGCATACATGCCTACCACAAATTGTTTTTTGAGCCCCACCCTGAGTCTTATCCAGAGGAGTCTTAGATCTACACATTCATACTCACTAACACACTGCGACATACGTTGGTAGAGGACAATGCCTACCTCTTTACATCCTACCTCGGCCTCTGTAACCCCAGACCAGAAGGCTGTTAAGGAGCCGTGGATTGTTGTTACTGACCCTTTCCTTTTAGTCTCGTTCACACAAGACACATCTATTCACATTCTATCTATCATCTCACATACTTCATCAATCTTTTCATCCATCGCCCTCCGCACATTCCACGTAGCAAAACGGGGGTGCCCCAATCCCGCTTTTCACACACTTTTAGGTATACTCCGTAAATGTTCTCAAACTATACGTAGGTATCTAAGGTATTATGCAAAAATGTGATAATTTTTGGTCCTAAAATTTCGAAACATACATTATATACTAAAAGTGTAATAACTTAGGTAAATGGTTCATATAAATAAAAATTTCTGCATCCCCCAACTCGGGGGATGGCAGGCTTTCAATTTATCCCCCCAAACTATCAAGTCCCAAATCATGCCTTGTACATATATATATATACATAGTCAGGTCATAAGTTCTGTCACATGTGCAATATGAAATAATTTAGACATGTTTAATATTTATGTAAACATTTATATAGCAAAATGAACTTAATAAAACATAGATTCTTATGGTGATAAAGTTTATTCAAAATGACCCCCGCGATTTTGAATACAGGCCTTTATTCTGCGCGGCCAGTCGTCTATCGCAGCAGGAACGAGGTCCATGTCAATATCGGCGGCTGCCTTAATCAAGGATGCCTTGAGTGACTCCAAATCAGGATGAGGCTTTGAGCAGGCCTTTTCCTCCAAGTGTTGCCATATCTTGTAATCTTACGGACTCAAATCTGGACTGGAGGAGGGCCAGTCTTCGTGCCGGATGAAGTCGATTTCACGCGCCGCCAGCCAGTCTTGTGTGCTTTTCGCTTTATGAGCTGGCGCAGAATCTTGTTGGAATACCCAGTGCCTGTTATTAAACATGGTATGAGAAACAGGTTCCACAAGGTTCTTGAGGACTGTATTTTGATACACAACTGCATTCGTTTTTACGCCTTTCTCACAAAAATGTACCTCAGTTAAGCCCCAATAAGAGACTCCCAACCAAACCATGAGCGAGGATGGAAAATGACCTCGTTAGACACGCGGAATACGGTTGCTCGCTTCTTCACTGCTGTGTGCGTACACCTTATCATTTTGTTTGTTGTAGCTCTCTTCCATGGTGAAAATTTTTTCATCCGAAAAAAGAATTTCCCGATGCTTTTTTCCCGCGTACCGCTTCAACAAAGCGCGGCATCTCTTCAGTCTCAGGTCCATTAAACGACCGTCCAAACGATGTCCTGTTTTTCTTCGATATGCCCTAAGCCCTAAGTCTTCATTTAACACCCTTTTCACCGTGGTCCTGCTTAACCCCATTTGAAGGGCCAACAGTTTCTGCTTACGTATGGGATTTCTTTGAATTCGCGCCTTCACAGCTTTTATCACTGCTGGAGTCCTAACAGAGCGAGGGCGACCACTTCTTGACCTGTCATCTACACTAGAGTCTTCATTGTATCGTTTCATGGTACGATAAACGAATCTTTTGGTTATATTCAAATTTTTCAGTAAGTCGAAAATCTGAATTGGCGCGTAACCGCAACGATGCAACGCAATAACTGCGACACGGTCGTCTTTAAGTGTCCACTCCATATTTAAAAATGAGGAAAATTCTAAAAAGTACACATTTTTATTTTCATGAAAAATTCGAAATTCGAATTCAATAAACTTTTTTGTGGCCAGCGTTCTAAATTCAAAAGTTTTTATTGTGTGACAGAACTTATGACCTGACTGTGTATATAAGTGCCTGTGAATCTGCATCAAAGTACGATGCCCTCTTAGTACTTGGAGACCACAATGCAAAGGTGGGCAAAGAAAGTGTGTTTGAAGACAATAGTGATAGATGTTACTTTGCTGCCGCGAAGAACCTGTTTATAAACAGCACTAGTTTCTCTCACAAAGACAAACATAAATGTACATGGAAAATACCAGGCCAAACCCAATGTAACCAAATTGATCATGTGCTCAGCTGTGAAAAAATGAATATACAGAGCCTTTCTGCATTCGTACTGGCGTCAAGCAAGGAGATGCACTATCGACTATCGTCTTCAGTCTGGTGCTTGAAGCTGTAACCCGAAAACTCGGCGTGGATGACCTTTTACACTAGGTACAACACGAGTCAACTGGCAGCATACGCCGACGACATTTTTATAACCAGCCGACCTATGTAAGAACAGCATGATCCGCCATTGTTCGAGTACCTCGGATCGATCCTTAACTCATAATAGTGCAGTAGGCAGCAGGTGCTTCTTATCATGCAAGAAACTGCTCTCATCGAAGCTGCTGAGTACAAAAACCAAAAACAAGCTGCTAAGTAAGTATATGTAAATATCTACAGTAATAAAGACATTTGATTGATTGATTTGATTAATTGATCGCTCTCTACAAAGACTGTCATCAGACCGATGGTGACTTACGCGTGTGAAACCTGGAGTCTGACGCTGGCGGACGAACAGAGATTGGCTGTGTTCGAGAGGAAAATGCTGAGAAAGATCTTTGGCCCGGTCCGTGTTGAAAAGGGGATGTACCGGACCAGAATAAACCACGATGTTAGAGAACCCCTCAGGGCGGGTCTCCTCGGTGGGCCCTTAGACTTTGGAGATGTAATTCTCCGCCGACGGGGTCTTCCGTAGACCTATGACCTGTTTGCGATGCGATGGATCCCGGGCGCGCCCGAGTTCTTCTTTCTTGACCGCTTGAGGTCACCATCAGATCAAGTGTAATTCTATCTTATATATTTGTGCGTGGCTGTTTTCGCAAAACGAACTATTCTCATCCTACACTACTCGCCAGTGACCACGACTAACATCCCGGGGGCTACGAGCCCTTCAAAACATGAGAAGTGGAAACCCTTTTGACTATGTCCGAAATATTGTTCCATACACTGTGGCCGGCCCCGACACTGGCTGTCAGCGACCAAAGCTCGTGGTTGGAAGAATGATTTCTCCAAAACTCCCGGATCCCTACGCAGGAAAGCTCTCGCGAATATTTCACGGCAAAACAGCTCCACGATCTCCATATTTTTTCGTTTAATTCATTTTCGGACGGAAGCTACATTTTTCATTTATCACAGACCCAAACGTAGGACCGCAAGCAAGGATTACGGGATAAAGCTTCCGAAAATCTCAATACCGTTATTTTCGGGCAAGTATGCAGAGTGGACTAGCGCTTCCGTGATTTATTTACATCGTTGGTACATACATGAAAACCAGGCGCTAGACGAGTTACAAAAGCTACACTACCTCAAAAGCCACTTGACGGGAGAAGCAGAACAATTTCTTCGTCACATGCCAATCACACACGAGAACTACAAGTTATGCTGGAAACAATTGGAAGACAGATACGATAATAAAAGATATCTATCAAACTGCATTTTAAGAAAATTTATGAGCCAAAAGAATGTCAATAGTGAGTCTGCGAGCTCACTAAGGGAGTTGTTAGATAACACAACACAAATGAATGTCTTTTTGCACTAAAGAATTTAGGTATAGATGTAAGTTCATGGGATATAATCGTCATTTATATAATAGGTTTAAAGTTAGACAATGAGTCCAGAAAGCAGTGGGAGTTAAAAGTAAGCGAGAGCGCAAAAGGATTTGCCCACTTCTTACTGAATTCAAAGAGTTTTTAGAAATTAGATCACGTGCTCTAGAATTCATAGATCCTAAATTGTTTAAAACAATGTATCCCAGAAGCCTAATAAAGTCAATAGCACTCCGTACACCAATCCGAAAGTTCATGTTGTAGCAACCATTTCATGTGGTTACTGTACGGAAGATCATAAATTAGGCAATTGCAAAAAATTCGTAAAAGCAGATACTGACACTCGTCGTAAGTTCGTACGGGTTGTGTTTCAATTGTTTAGGAACAGGCCACTCAGTCTTTTCCTGTCGCCACAATTCTAGGTGCAGAATCTGTAGAAAAAAACATCATTCCCTCCTGCATTTCTAAACACTAATAACTCAACTGAGCCCAACAGCTCAGGTGAACAGGGTGTTAATCAAGCAACGTCATCATTAGCATCGCAAGTAGAAACTACTAGCAATTTTACAGCATGTTCAGCAAGTGTAAATCATCAAGTGTTACTAGCCAAAGCATTGGTTAATGCTAAATCAAAGTCGGGCTCGCTGGTAACACTCAAATGTCTCTTAGATCAAGGATCACAGGTATCTTTCGGCACGGAATCCGCAGTCCAACTACTCGGTGTAAAGAAAATACCACACAATAATTCCATTATGGGATTACAAAGTGACCAAAATACTTCAATAGCCTCGAAGTCGAGGGTTTCTTTTCACATTCAGGCACTTCATGATCCCAATGTTAGTTTTTGTAATCAAACTTTTGTGTTAAACAAGCTCACTTCAGTTCTTCCTGAAAGGAAAATTGTTATCGAGCTCTCGTCCGAGTTGACAGGTATAGAGTTAGCAGATCCGTCATTTGGTACACCAAATAAAATTGATGTACTCCTCGGAGTTGACATTTATGGTCAAATCTTGTTAAATGGAATTATGAAGGGTCCACCCGGTACACCAGTCGCACAAAAAACCCGGTTTGGGTTGGATTCACTCTAGTCCTACACTGGTCCAAGACTTAGCATCTTACATACTAATATGTATTTGTGTTCATTCCACTCCCGAAAATGATCTTCTGAAGAAATTTTGGGAAATGGAAACTGACGTTAAGGTTGTAGATTCTCAAACACAATTTACTGAGGAAGAACAGAAGTGTGAACAAATATTCGCAGCAACTACGAAGAGAGCTGAGTCGGGGCGTTTTGTAGTTAATTTACCGGTCCGTGATGAGGATCCAGGTTTTAAATACGGAGAGTCCAGAATTATTGCCGTCAAGAGATTACAGCAGCAAGAAAAAAGGTTAGAAAAGGATCGAATACTTAAGGCACAATATTCTGGTGTGATAACAGAATATTTAGAACTCGATCACGTAGAAATTGTACCTGAGGATCAAAGAGACAATCCCTATGCAGTATATCTGCCTCATCATGCGGCAGTTCGAGAGGATAAAGATACCACCAAACTTCGCGTTGTCTTCAATGCATCCTCTTCTGGAACCAATGGTGTCTCTTTAAACGATGATTTTTTAGTAGGATCAACCCTTCAAGATGATTTACGGCATATCATCATGCGATGGCGACGTTATCTCATATGTTGTAGTGTTATGTTACTTACATGTCATTTTCTAGGATTTTCTTCTAGGATACTTGCTGAGCTGTACAGTCTGATATTTGGTATCAACTTTATTTTCATAGGACCCTGTAACGTTTTAAACCATAAGAACACATTAACAAATCATTTTCGCTTTGTATTTTCACACTATCAGCTCTTCTAAATCGATAGCGAAGGGGTTTACCTTTGGTGACCTTGTATTTGGCTTTCTCCGAAACTCTGCAATCTCGGGCTTCGTGCGCGCTGGTGCGCTACCTTTTTATATTCATTGTTACTTCATTTACTTCATGGTTTATTTGTTGTTTTCCGTATTACGAGCCTGAAACCAAACTTTGACATTTGTTGACGTCGTTGTTTATCTGGTTGTCATGGCAATGTCCATTCAAACTCGTTAGCGGTCTGATATGTTTGCTTCAATACTTTTACAAAAATACTTTTTCTCTCTAGGCCACTCACAAAAATTGCTTTTAATTTAAATAATTTTTAGAACTCTCCAAAAAGGGTATAAGAGCGGAACATTTCTGAAATTCGGGAGTCTCACGTCAGCTTCTAAGCGAGAAGAACCACCTAAAGGCCTTATCCCGCGGTCGCACTACCCCGGGATCCTGCAAGCCGTTCCTTCAAACACGATCCTGCGAGCCGTTCCTTCAAACACGATCCTGCGAGCCGTTCCTTCAAACACGATCCTGCGAGCCGTTCCTACAAACACGATTCTGCGAGCCGTTCCTACAAACGGGATCCTGCGAGCCGTTCCTACAACGGGATCCTGCGAGCCGTAACTACAAATACGCCCGCTACCGTTCCTACAACGACGATTTCAACAACATCTACAACAACAAATACACCTGCATCCTGGTCATCACCCCACCGGTCTACTACTCTCCGTGTTCTCCGCTTCCTTCTTTCTATCCAGACATCTGTATTTTATAAAACCTGTCTCACCTCATTCATCCTCATCTTCCTTTCATTTTTTTAAATTAATTCATTGTAAATAGCCCTAATAAATTGTCATTTCTAAATTTTATCCTGGTTGTTTTCTGTTAGGTTCTGGTTAGGTAAATATCTTTACACGACAATGTCTGGTATCAGACATTGTCAAAATGTACAGGCAAGTGAAGATGAATGAGCAGCAAACCGATTTCCTGCGTCTTCTGTGGCATGAGAAACCAGAAGATGAGATCCAACATCTAAGAATGTTATGGGTAAATTTTGGAACTGCCTCTGCACCTGACCTTGCTGTCTGCTTTACCACGGTTGGAGATAGAAAACTTTTTTTTGCAAACCGCGTATCTGAAATAACAACAGCATTAGAGCCCCAACAGTGGTCACATGTGTCCTTCAAGGATAATCCTGCAGATTGCGCATCACGAGGAACCAAGAATCTGGATGAAGAGCAGTTATGGAAAGAAGGTCCTACATGGCTGAAAGAGAAAAGTATTAATTACAAAAAGATCAAGTAAACAGAAACACATTGAGAAGAAAATACAAAAAAGATTTGTTTGGTGAATCAATGTAACAATGAGGAAGAACCAAACGCAGATAAAGAGATTTTATAAAGGTAAAAAAAAAACAAAATCAAAATGTTTATTATCCAAAAACACAATTGTACAGTAGTTTTTACGGTAGCTCCCACACTAGGCACAGCCTGTGTCTTGGGCGCTTGTAGGCAGAATTACCATTTCATTGGTAGTTTTTTAAATTTGCACTCAATTTTATAAAACAAAAGCAATAATTACATTTACACTTATGAGAAATACAATTTTATAAAAAATAACACTTATAAAAAGAGAAAAAAATATTGAAATTAGTCAGTTCTTACGCCTATTTTATGACATCATTATAATATTTTAATAAAATTAAAGTATTTGGAATGTAGTATAAATTTTTACAGTATAGTAAAAAGTATATAAGTATAAAACATATTTGTTATATATATATATATATATATATATATAAATATATAAGTATATAATGTAGACGTAGAGTTAGTTAACTATACTGGTTAATTCCTATCATTCTTTCGGTGTCGTCGTAATCTTGCTCGTGAAGCCAGCTAACTATTTTCCGTTTTGCTTCTTTAATTGTGGATGACTTTATATCACATGCTTTGGCAATTCTGTTATAAATGAAAGGGTGTAAAAAGAGGGGGAAACGCTGTGCAAATGTTGTTTGTGCTACTTTAGGTTGCGTTCGGAAGACACGTTGGTTTAGAAGGCTATTGTATTCTGGTCTATTGATGATGATGCGGTGTTGGTCTGACGATGATTTAAGGATAAATAATTTCCGAATGCTCAGTAAGTTACTGTCTTTGTATAGAGTCGTGGTGGGGTATCTGAATGGTTTTTTAAACATTACTTTTAGTATTGAGCGTTGGGCCCTTTCCAAGATGAGCATGTGTGATTTAGACGATCCTCCCCAGCATCCTATGCAGTAACTCAAAACAGATTGACATAAGGATATGAAGACCAGCTTTAGGGTATCTTTGTTAGCTCCGTTTCGAAGGACTCTCATTATGTGGATCAGTTTTCTGGCTCTACCTGAGAGGGTGCGAATGTGTTTTTGAAAGTTGAGTTTCTCGTCTATCGTGATGCCTAGGTATTTTATATTGGCAGTCCTTTGAATTGTGTCACAGGTACAATTTGCAGCAGAGAGATCGTAAGTATGAATTTGTACAGCAGAGGTGTCGGGTTGTGTGGCTATTGTTTTATGGAAGCAAAGGTTTTTTTTTTGTGTTTAGGGTGAGCAGGTTTCGTGAGAGCCAGTTAGATATTCCTGATAGTCCACTTATGGTTTTTGAGAAAGTGTCTTTCCAATTTTTATCACTGAATATTAGAGCTGTATCATCGGCATAGCATATTATTTCGGCTGAGACTGAGGTTGGAAGACTGGTTTCTTTGTCGTTAATATAAACAATCAATAAGGTAGGACCTACGATGCTGCCCTGTGGGACTCCGTAATTTATAGGCTTGGGTCACTGTGTAAATTACAAATTTTCGTCATTTGTTTTCTGTCTGTAAGATAGTTGCTGAACCAGTCAAGTGCTACACCCCTAATGCCCAGGTTTTCCAGTGTTTGTAATAGGATCGGTATAGAAACGGTATCAAAGGCTTTAGCAAGATCTAGGAAAACGCCGATGGAACAGTGCCCTTTGTCAAGCTGGGAAGATACTGAGTTCAAGAGTGGGGTTATTGCGTCTTCGGTCGATTTTCCCTGTCTGAATCCAAATTGGTTTGATGATAGTAAATTGTTCGATTCTAAGTAATTGATGAGGCGTTTATTAGTAATTTTTTCAAGTAATTTTGAGAATACAGCAAGTAGAGAGATTGGTCTACAGTAACTAGGGTTGCATTTGTCGCTAGCTTTATGAATAGGAGTAAGCAAGGCTACTTTCCAGGAGTCTGGGATGATGTCACTGAGGAGGCTTAGATTACAAATGTGAAAAAGAGGTTTTACAATATGTTAGGCAATGTGTTTGACCAGAAGATTTTTGATTTTGAAGTTGCTTGATGTAGCTTGTGATTTCTAATTCATTAGTTGGTTGAAAGAAGAAAGAGTTAGGTGATTTGGCTTGGGAAGCTAAATTTGTTTCTGTTTGGTTAGTTTTTACCAGTATATCATTAGCTAAGCTGCTTCCTACAATTGTAAAGTATCTGTAACATTCATTTATGGATTCGATTGGGTTGCTTTTACTTCTTAAGAGCTTGTTTTAGATGAGTTTGTTTTAGATTTTGAGATTTCGCAGATATTTTTAATTGTTTTATTTTATTTTTAATACCATTTTAGGGTTTTTGTGATTTTTGGTTAGCATTTTATTTTCATATTCTGCCTTTACTCGGTGAAGTATATTGACACAAACGTTTCGGTATCTATTGCAGATGGTGTGAGCGGTTGCGTCATTTGGGTGTTTCCTACATTTAAGATGTAAGCTGTCTCTGTGTTTCATGCATCGTATCAGACCCGGAGTTATCCAAGGCTTTATGTGGTACTGAGCTCGACTGGTTTGCTTAACTTCGGGGTTTCTTGTGATGACCTCATTAAGATTTCCTGTAAAAATATTGGTTGCCTCTGACACATTTTGGCAGTTGGTGACAACAGTCCAATCGATGGCTTTCAGGTTATTTGCTGTCTTTTGGGTAAGTTAATAATTTGATTCGTATTTATAGCGGCCACTGCGAGGTCGTAATCTGTTACTGACGTTTTACAGACTACAGCTATGGTTTTATTTTTAGTTTTTACGAAAATTTGGTCTATGCAGGATTTATCTCTAGTGGGTATGGTAACGGCAGGGAGAAAATCGTGTTTTGCAGTAAGGCAAAGATAGCCTGTCTTACGGGTATCGGTGGAGTCTATGAGGATATTTATGTTAATATCGCCTGCTATGATTGTGTTGTTGCTGTGTTTTAATGTCTTGAGAATATTGTCAATTGAAACTAGAAAATTTCCTATATTATGCACGGAGGGAGATTTATATAGAGCTATTATTTTAAAACTGTTTGGTAAGATAATCAGAAGATAGTTTGCGTGAACAAATTCTGGTTCGGTGACCGTAGCTTTCCAGGTTTCTGATGTAAACAATGACGCCTCCGTTTTGGTTGGTGTACTTGGTAGTGTGATAATGTGTATATCCATACATTTTTTTAATGATTGGAGAGTGGCCAAGGAAGCATTCAGTCAGAATGATAACATCGTAGTTGAGGTCTAGACGATGAAGCAAAGTTAGGAAACTGTCGCAATTGCAGTTATGGCTTCTGATGTTAAACGTTGCAATTTTCAGATTATAGGAATTTACCAACACGTTTTTACAGAATTCTGCTGATTCAACTGCGTGAATTGGGATGGCTAATGAAATATCAATATCGCTTGCAATATTCATGTTCGCCATTTTTGTAGTTGTATTAAAGAGTGTGTGTTGTTTGGGTTGTATAAGTCACGTATGGTGCAGCAAGATATCGTGTTAGCGGAAGATTTGTATGTATTACGTTTTTCTACATTATAATCATAGTAATATGAGTAATAAAAATAATATTTTAACAGTAGATATATACGTGGGTAGATAAATATATGAAATAAATAATGTTTGACACCTTGGACACTATTTACATACATTGATCTAGCCCCAAACTAGGAATCCCTGTATCTTGGGTACTAGACAACGATACACATAGTTATATAGATAAATATTATACTTAGATAGATAAACAACCATGACTAGGGTACAAACATCCGTTCTCATCAAACAAATATTTCCCCCACCGGGACTCGAACCCGGGACCCTTGGCTTCGTAGGCAGGGTCACTGCCGACTCGGCCATTCGGGTCGACAAGTGGAGACTTTCATTGTCGGTCTCATTGATCCCGGAAATCTCCAGCTCGTTCTTCTTCGTTGAGAAAACTGATCCGTGTTGTTGTTCTCTGCAAAAGATTCGCGAAGCTTTCCAGAAAGGAAAAAGTTAATATATGGATAGAAAGACATGAAATACAAGAAAGTTTGAAAATATGTATAAAAATTTGTAAAGGGGAACAATACGGCGAAGAAATAAAAGCCCTGGAAAACAAAAAGGAGATTAGTAAAAAAAGTGTACTTACCACATTGAATCCATTTGTTGATGACGACGGGATCTTGAGAATAGGGGGCAGGTTACAGGCTACTTGCGGTCGAAGTACTGGATAGTAGGGTAGGGGCTAAGCAGTTAGTCAAAAGCTTCGTTCGAAAATGCGTACAATGTATTCGTCATGCTGCCCGCATCAGATATCAACTTATGGGACAGTTACCATCAGCAAGGGCTACTGCTTCTCGTCCTTTCTTCAACAGTGGCGTGGACTATAGTAGACAATCTCCCGGAACTGGACGGACTTACAAGGGTTGTCAGTTTGAAATATAAAGGTAATGTTATTAAACGACCAGTATCGAAATTATGTTTTTTGCCAGTAACTTCCGAGTAAGATGGTATGTAATAAGCAAATTTTTGTGTACCGAAGGGTTCTGTACCTAACTAGAACAGAACAGGTTATTTTAGTTTCGATTGTATGATTTAATTGTATAAAAAACAGCATACATTCGAGTATAGTAAGTAAGATTGCGTTCATATAACCATCTATTGTTTGTTCATGGTAGTTTGGAACCAGATTTTTTGTGTCACGGTGGTCGGAATAAATGAACCGCTTACAAATAGTATTAGTTTCGTCCACTCACCACTAGAGGGCGCTGTCTCAAATTGAGCAAATTTCTACATCGCGGTGTTAAAGTGTCATAGCATAAATAGTGTCGTCAAGTTTCCTAAGATGTATTCCTTTTTTTCAATATATGCTATATTAACTATATGCAGAGTATTATTTTCGGGATCAGGTTGTTCAGTACGAGTGACATGCTGTGGCTAACTAAAGAGCCGCGCGCCGAAAATCAAAGGGTTTGGGACGGGGCCGGATAGCATGCGTTGCGGCGTGCAAGTGCGATGATAGGCTAATGACGTGCGCTTGCACTAGGCGGCTAGCTTCTTTGAAGGCCTTTGACGTTGCCGACTTGCCGTGCGTAGTAAAAGAGGGCTACTAATGTTTCTCACTGTTTGGAGATTGTGTCAAGATATTTTCCTAAATAAAAAAAAATGCCTCGCTTTAAAAGAAAAAGAGACAATATGATACCTAATGCTCAAGGCGATTCACCTAGCCTCCGCTTTAAAACCACTAAAATGTCACGGTGTATATTGACAGGTAACCGTAAGTATATGTTTTTCTTTTAAATTGTATCTTATTGATTCCCTAACATCTAATTCCACCCTGATCGCCTTTTTTTGTAAAATCGTATTTATATCTACTGATCTCCCCCAGAGCAGTATTCCATAAGATGTAATACTGTGCAAATAACTGAAGTAAACCGATCTGGAAGTTTCAACATCTGTAAGATATCTGATTTGTCTGACCGCAAAAGCGGCTGAGCTAAGTTTTCGTGCAGACAAATCAGATATCTTACAGATGTTGAAACTGCCAGATTGGTTTACTTCAGTTATTTTCACAGTATTATGTCTTATGGAATATTGCTCTGGGGGAGAGCAGCAGATATAAATACGATATTTTTCTTACAAAAAAGGGCGATCAAGGCGATATATCAATTAGATGCTAGAGAATCATTAAGAGAAAAATTCAAAGAAATTAATATACTTACGGTTACCTGTCAATATATATACGAGAATATCATGCATGTAATATGTAATATAAATGTAATATCCAACATACTATTCTCATTACTTCTGAATGACCTGCCACAAGCGATGACCTCCAGCGAATTAGTCATGTACGCAGCTGACGTGGCAGGAATCATCACTGACAGGACAATTGGAGGCCTTGAACAAAGCCTAAACCATGCTATCACTGAACTGTCTCACTGGTTCCGTAACAACGGTCTCGTTCTCGACATAAAGAAAACTCACTTCCTTAACTTCGACCTATCAGGTCGCCGTCTCGTCCCACTGAACGTCCAAGTGGACGGAATGCGGGTCGATCAGGTGGAAGCGACAACGTTCCTGGGCTTCGAGCTGGACCGTGGACTCACATGGCGCGCTCACGTGGCGCGACTGTGCGCGCGACTCAGCGGCGCATGCTTTGCGCTGCGGCGGCTGGTGCTCACGGTGCCGCGCAGTGTGGCGCGCGCGTGCTACTTCGCCACGGTACACTCGCTGCTGCAGTACGGACCCGAGCTGTGAGGGCGCGCGGCGAACTGGGAGAGAGCATTCAGGATGCAACAGCGAGCCGTGAGAGCGATAGTCCAGGTCCGCCGGGACGTGTCGGTAAAACCTCACTTTAAAGCGCTGCACATCTTGACGCTCCCGTCCATCGTCATACTCCAGGTGGCCGTGTATATGCACGAGAACATCCACTCTTTCCGCAGGCATCACGACATCCACGGACACGCGACACGCAACGGTCACAGGCTCAGGACGGTTTCACACAACCTGGCCAAGTCATCGAAGTTGACTCACGTCATGGGTCCGACAGTATACAACCGCATACCAGAACATATTAAATCTGCCCCTAATTCCGCATGCCTTCAAAAAGCGACTGAAACACTGGCTTGTCGAGCAAACCTTCTACTCATTCGCTGAGTTCGAAGCGACCAATATAAAATGTGATTCCAATTTAATGAAATGAATAACTATTTTAATTTAATACAATTCAAATTTAATGTAATACTTTATGGCAATTTTAATTTTAAATAATGATATCTTAATTTATGGAATGCATTTTTATGTGTCTGACATTTTTATACAGATGTATATTAATCAATTTTTTATTTATAATCTGACATGTAATTGACACTTACCAATAAATATGTTTCAATGTTTCAATGTTTCAATGTAAGAAAAAACATAGCTTTATTTAAAATTGTAGGTGATAGCCATACAATTAACACTAGAAATAAAAATAGGTTAGCACTACCATTATTTAGACTAAGTAAAGTAGGCACATCATTCATGGGGCACTGTATTCGCTCCTACAATAAAATACCACAGGAATCATTGATCCTTCCTGAAAAGAGGTTCAAAAACTATGTTAAAAATGAGCTGATAAGAAAGTCCTATTATAGTATTAAGGAATACTTAGATGACAAAACTACATGGTCCATACCATCTCAGCGCACAGAAATTCGACGAGGGGCGATGGATCTATCACTCGCCGGCGAATTTCCTTAGACCGAAACCAGTACCTGTTGTAAAGTCACTTTAAAAAAAAAAAGGTATGGGGGAGTTTCTTGCCGTTTCTTCTTAACCCCGAGGCCCACCTTCCGAAACGGTGTAGTCTTTTTTTTATATAAAAAAAAATTGACTTGCAGTTATAAGTAAGTATAATTTTGACGTAGAATAAGATAATTTATTTATTTATATTCAATAAAAAAAATGACTCTGACTCTGACTCTGCGAGATTAGTAGGACCCCATTGAAGTTTCAAAACTATAGTGATTCCAAGAAAGATTGTGTCCTCAACGAGGTCCAATCTTTGAGATCCTATTCTTACACACCTTTCGTACATTAGGCAAACAAAATTTGATACATTTAGTCTTTTTGAGTTTAATCAATAACAAGTTGTTCATATTAAACCAACTCAACACATGAGAGAGTGTACGTACTATTTGGGTCGTCTAGAATTTCTTCTTGTTTTTTCAGCTTGAAAAAAATAGATGTGTCATCAGCAAATAGTACAATCTGCATCATTTTTTCCACCATATACGGTAGGTCATTTACGTATACTAAGAAAAGGAACGGACCTAAGATAGAACCTTGAGGGACACCAATATTCATATGGGTTCCAGTGGACTTACATCTGTTTATATCTATTTTTAATTCACTTTCCATAAGATTAATTCCATTAATTTTAACGCGTTATCTTTGATACCATAGTGTTGTATAGTTTGAGCAAAAGAGTTTTATGGTCCACACTGTCAAAGGCCTTGGAAAGATCACAGAAAATACCAACCGCATCCTGTGATCCTTCCCACGCATTATAAATTTGTTCTACTAGCGCTACTTCGGTGTCTGTTTTTGATCTGCTTTTAGTGAATCCGAACTGTTCTTTGTGGAATAGCCCAGATGCATTGAAGTGTGAGAGTAGTTGACTCAATATGGCTTTTCAAATACCTAGCTCAACACTGGCAATACAGATACAGGTCTGAAGTTAGCAGGGTCTTCCTTACCACCGGATTTGAAAAGTGGTATTAATCTGCTCATGTTTATGAGATCAGGACAAAACACCGTTTGCTATACAACTATTGAATGTGATTGCCATTTATGGTGCAATCACACCGATTACTGATATGCCCCATAAATCTTTAGTCTTTTCATGTTAAGAAGTTTAAATGTTTTAACTATAGTTATAGAGCCTATTGGTTTGGAGTTAAAGCCATCCTTGTTTTGGGGCACATTTTCAACCAAGTAATCTAAAGACTTTTTAGAAGAGGATGGTAGTGATTCTGCTGTTATGATGGGTATGGTACTGAATAACTTTTCAAACACAGACAGAAGCACTACCATCCTCTTCTGAAAAGTCTTTTGATTACTTAATAACCTGGCGGCGTATCCCCGGTGTCAGGTGTGACGATTGTGAGCTCTCCGGTGGGAGCGGTGGTGTTATGCTGAGACTCACATATCTGGCAGTAATCATGGATGCATCGCTGTCTCTGTCGCGAAAACTGGAGTACTCTCCGTAGATTAGTATGGCTATCCAGTATTAATTTGTTTAGTTCCGTGATTTGTTTTTTTTTCTGTCCATGAATACTTGGTAACTAATTCTTGAAGTTCCATCTCCAGTCGCGATATTTTCAGTTCTAAATCAGTGAATTTATTCTGATAATCCTTTATCATTTCCTGAGTTATTATAGTGTTAGTTTATTAGTTACATAAAACAAAGAACTCAGCTGGATATGTAGTATTCCGTTCCGGCATTCAAATTCATCGGCAGTTGACATTTAGAGTGGCTTCAGTCGCAGGAACAATCTTCTAGTTGTAGTGTCTAGCTCAAAACACTGTTCATAGTTTTACTATTCTAACAAGTTATTGCACTTATATTTAACTCGTATTGCAACACTAATTTGATTAATTAAAAAAATATTTATCTGCTATCGTTTTGTGAACAGCTGACCGCTAACCAACTGGGAGACCACCATAGGTCATGTAAAGTGAGCTCATGAGCAGACATTCCCCTGCTTGCACAGTCAGCAGGGTTAAGATTTGTGGGCACATGTCTACGTGACGCGGGTCGTGCTAGCTGCGATCTTAGCCACTCACTTAGATTGGCTTCGAAAGTCTGAAGCCAAAGAGCCATGCCAGCACTATGGTGCTGCAGGACTAACATGTATGGTGTGAGATAGTAATGTGAGCTGACAAGTGGGTCGACACTCTAGTCATGAACTGAGATAGAAGGGCTGCAGCTGACAGCTTCTCCTTGGAAATGGAGAGGTGATACTTAACTGGTGCCACCTTTGACTAGGCTATGATCAGATGTACGGTGATCACATTCTATTCCTATCTCGTCCGAAAAGGCTTTTTACGAACCTTGCTACGGTAGGAGCCTACGACCATTCTTCCGCTCGTGCCGTAAACTTCTCGGTTTCATTTTGGCAGTTTGTTATATTTCATATAACAAACTGCCAACGGGCATCGAGTTATAATTCGATGTTTTTGGCTGTTTGCGATTTAGCCAATGTCACAGATACTGCTATCGATTTTAAACTCGATTGCAGTATCTGTGCTACTAAATTCCAAATAATCGAGCTTAGGGTGATCCACCAATCCATCGACATTGATCGATGCCGCCGATCAGTGGCAGAATGGAATAGTCGACGTCGGCGACTTGTTACATTAAAATAAATTGGACAGAGAAGAGGCATGTGCCCAGCGGTGGCTCACAATTACATAAATGATGAAGATTATTATATTCACGTGTATTATCCCCCATTGTCACACCTTATCCTTTTAACCGTTTTTTCAAATTCATTTTTGTATCGATAATCAAAGTGCGATTAAATTGTCAAATGAAAACAGTAAAAGCATATCGATATAAAATATAATTTTATCAAAGATTTAATTAGTGAACGAGAAATAATTGTAATTGTTTAGGTCAAATGAAAATATAGCAGATATTTTGATAAAGGCATTAGGAAAACAAAAGCACAACTATTTTGTACAAAAGCTAGGTTTTTAATTAAATGGTTCTTATTACATCCTTAAGGTAGGTAGAAGTACGATCAATAATGAGTGTTAACGTAATTAGGTAAGTACTTAGGAGTTTCAATTTTTAGGCACATGTTAAGTACATTTTAAAGTTCTAAAAATTGAGGGGGAGAACAGTTATGTCAAGAAGTACAGAAATAATTATTTAGTGCAGTATTTGTGTATTTTGTGTTAGCTTTTTTTGTTAATTTAATGTTACCTAAATGTTTAATTTTATTGTAGCTATAATAATTTTATTGTCTTCTATTTTATAACAATTCTTATTTATGGTTAATTAGAATTGAGAAGGGATGATGAAGTTAGGTACTTTTACGCTATTATCTATGGTTTATAATGGAGGAATAGAGCTGTTGTTTTGTTGTGTCAATTTGGCATTTGGTAAATAGAGAAAATATTGAACGGTTGTGAATATTTGTTTCTCTTATAATAAATAGGAATATGGAGACTTCCAGGAGTAATTAGGGATTTAACAGATATATGGCCGCCATTTTTAACTTTTTGTTACTGGTCAGATTTGTTTCAAAATCGATATCTGGGGATCCGGTTGGAGTCCAATTATGATTCTGAGCATCGATATAAAGTCTGTGATTCTGAGTCAGATTTTGAAAAAGTCGCCGCCATTTTTTTTTTTAGTTACTGGTCTGATTTGCGACTCAGGTTCTCGAAAGAGAACCTGTCCAACCAAATATAAAATCTATGAAACAAGTTACATTGGCGAAATTCACCGAGATGTTAGACCGCCAAGAAATTGAGTTCTATGAAAATAGGTTCAGCTTGAGATTGAGACACGTTTCTAGATTTATTCGACTAGCTTGTCAAATACCGTATTTGCAATTACAATAATCGCAAGTGACAAGGGACACACGTACTAACGTAGCTAGGTAGCGAGCGATGCGTAACGGTCGAATTGTGTAACGGTCAGCGACGGTAAACTCAAAATGAAAGGGGTAGTAGGTATATTGCTGGCGATCGACTCAAAAAGCTTTAGACATCGACCGATATTGAGCACACTAGATAAGCTTTACATTTTAGAGTAGAAATATGTGTTTATATGCTTTCTAACGTGTTGCTGTATGTACCCTTCTCATGGTAATTTAAATCTCACGGTGAAACAGTGAGACTCTAACCTGACCAAAAGAGATTGTTGGCAGGCTCAAGATACGTTTATTAATCACAGGGTCGTGAGTTGAATATTGGTGATATAGTTGAAACGCTGGATAGGGACTCGCCGGGAATTTGTAGACTTCAGCTCCTTGGTAGACTCAATCCAACTGGTTCACTTCTCCAGACGTCAACAAGTGATTTTGCGGTTAGCGCCAGGAGGATATTACTCCTCGGCGTGGAACCCTGGAAAGAGACCAGTGTGAATGATAGGAATACAAAAGCGCTACAGCGCCCAGCTATCAGGCGACGGCTCCCCACACGGAGACTTCCGACGAGGGCCCTAGGGTAATTAGGATCTAAGAGTGCCGCAGTCCAATAGACACTGTATAGAAAAGGGAAATACATAGAGAGTATAAAATACACGAAAATAAGAAAGACTAACTACGAACCAATGCTTACCCATGGATTGGGGATAGTAGGGAAGTTTCATATCAACTACTGCACTTTACAGCAACTAAACATTCAGCTCCATTACAGTACTAAAAGGAATAACAGTACTAAAGGGACTAGCTCATCGCCGCAACTAAAGGCGTGACTTAAAAATTATTGATGCAGAAGATACAACCTCACGTTTCAGAGCTCAAATAATGTCTGCGTCAAAAAAAACAATCAGCTGCCAGACGAGATTCCAGACCCGAATTTCCGAATTTCTATAGTTGTACTTTTTATCTGGCTAATCCGCCAGTAGCCAATATGGTCCTATAATATTATAAATAACCACATGTAATAAAATATTGATGGAATAATGTACTCTGTGGTTAGAAATGCTTATGACTAACCTGTTGCAGAGCGTACAAAACATTTGCCCTGAGAGCAGTGGTGCTGCTAAAACAAAACACTCCAGACATCACAGGTTTGCTTTCTAAACCATAGATGACCCCACTCGTCATAGCGCTTTAGTTTCTGGAGCCAAGCACAAGCAAAGTATGTAGGAAAGTCACAATTTTCCCGGATATGTTGTAGTTGGTGAGATAGGTGGTTTGTGTGTTTGTTTCAGAACAGAGATCTTATTTGTCACATCTGCCTACATTATTTAGGTATAGCGCATGTGTCTATATAGGCTCTAGGTATTTTGGGACCTAATTTTAAGTAATGTACCTAGTCGGTCCTTAAGTTCTGTCACAAGGTTTTTGATAGATAAAACTCAGCTATAAACTTTTTCTTATTCGTATTATACATGATTAAAAAGCTTATTTTATACGAATCAAATTGCAATACAATACATATTGTACGATTATCGCAATATGACAAAAAACCTTATAACTTGAGACAATCGCGAACCCAAAACACGCCGCAACTGACAAAAATACCACTTACCACAAATTTAATAAAAAAACAGTGTTCCAGATAACCAACAAGGTTTTTTTTATTTATTCTGAAACCTAGATTTTACACCATGCTTAACAACTAGCATTTGATTTTCTGTTAGCTTTCAGTTCCAACTGCTCCCAAAGTACTTTACGTACTTTTTACGTTTTCAGAAAAACGTATAAAAATGATCTTGTGGGCAACAAGTACACTACGTAAAATGTGAATATGAAAATTAGTTTTACCCAGACTTAGTTATCTTATGCTTCAAAATGAAGGTAACGGGTTCAGGGAGGGTTCTGACTAAAATCTCATGTAAGTTTGAAAGGTTTTAAGAGTCATGGATAAAAGATAAAGTGAATCACGTCCGTATTTTTGATTGGGTAAAAAAGTGCAAAATCTCTGAAGAAACTAGCATTTGTGTAATATGGCTTTAAGCATTTAAATCCAATAATCTTTCTAATTTATCAATATTTAATGAGCTATCAAACCATATATAGTATTAAATAAAATAAAACTTGGTATTATTTACTATGCGGCAAAATATTTGTGACAGAACTTATGGACCGACTAGGTATATGTCACCGTAAGATTGTCAAAAACCGTTAGTTTATAAAAGGCTTGTGTTTAAACGATTACCAAAAACGCACCTATTTTACTACCAATAAATTCGAAATGACTGCCAGAATGGATAAATGTCCACCAAATTGTGTTTGGATAAATGATCACCAAACTTCTTTTTATGTTTTGTGTACTTAAGTTTATGTTTTAAGTATTTTTAGTTGTTCTTACATGTTCAACCTAACACGAAGGATAAAGGGGGCTTCGCTTCTCTCACCCCCTTCACCCTTCACCTAAGCTACCGCAGTATTTTGCCCTGATTTTTTGCAACTTTTGGTGTTCATTTATCCATTTTGGGTAGGAAAAAAATATTTTGGTGATCATTATATTTGTTGCCTTTATAAAATAACGCATTAGTTGTTAACTATCGACAAAATGTAAACCAGACCGACAGGGTTTAGAATTTTGTTGTTTAGTTTATTTTGATCTTACATGTCCACCTAACACGAAGACTATTAGAGTTAGGTAACCTAGGACACTGCGGCGAACTAGGATACCTGACGACCGACTGCACTAAAAGTCTATATCGCCAAAATGTGCAATGTGCCTACGATACAAAAAACAAACCACAATTTACAGGTAACATAGTTTGTCCGGCCAAAAAAACGCTGAGTACAGGTAAATAAACTCTATCGACTATGGTGGTGCCTAAGAGCGCCGTAGTATAAAATTTACGCAGCACTTTTACATATAATTTATAAATTAAAATAGATGAATAAGTTAAATAATAATATAGATAATTTATTTAAAGTGACTCTCTTACCTGCCAGGCTGAGCAGTGGCTTCTTTAATTCCCCAGCCTCTAAAGAAACTAAAAATTCTGCATCAAAACATCAGAAGCATAAGCCGCAAATTTGACAGTTTCTGTACACTTCTCGCACAAATTAACAAAGAGGCCGATGGCATTGTTTTGACTGAATGCTGGATGTCGTGCGTTCATAAAATACCGGCCACTGGACGGCTATTTCTCGCACAGTACGGACATGTATCACAATCAGAATGATGGCGTTGTCATGTATATAAGTCACACTTAAAACCAATAATACGGTAATCGACACTTACCGAAGCCACGGGCCTAACTATCCAACTTGTTAACTCTACTCTAATTGTAGGTAGGTATCTACCGGCCTGACTCCTTCGAAAACGCTGATGGCTTCATTTACTCACTACAAAATTTACTAAAACACTATCAAAACGTCCGAAACGTTATCATAATTGGGGACATAAATATTGACCTAATTCCAAATAATAATGATAGCAACTCCAATACTTATGTAGACCAAAGAAGTCACCAAAGAAGGACTATTTCTTGCATATGACACTCCAACCCGAGACAAAAAATGCTAGGATCATCTTGTCCTAAATAAAAAACTTAGGTCAAAGAATCTTACAATTCAATCAACCATAACGGATCACTGTGCGACACTTTTCTGTCTTGACTGGGATATTACAGATAAAGATAAAGATAAAGATACATTTATTTGCTAAGAACACGTGTCAAACAAGTTACATAAAATAAAAACATGCAACTTTTGATAGAGATATACAATATATTAGACCCAACATGTTCTGCTGATAGCAGCCTACAAATTTGAGTGGACGGAAAAGTCTGGGCGCGGTTTTGTTTATAGTTTTAAAATAATTCAAAAACATTAAAATGTGGACATTACATCTACGGTAGATGGTCAAAATTGTATTAGCTTAGTACGTTTATATTACATGATTGAGTCATTTAAATTAAAGATTATGTCAAAATAGATTACAATTTATCACTTAAAAAGTCTTGTACATTATAATAACATTTGTCAATGAGTAGTAATTTCAGCTTTTTCTTAAATAGATGTGAATTTAATTGTTTGTAACTCGTCGGTATTTTATTAAATATGATAGGCGCCATGCAAAATATGCTTTTGTGAAGTAATGCCGTTTTCGAGGAGAAAAGGCGCAGTCTTTCTTCGTCACGTCTATTTCGAGTCACCGTTTCGGAAAGGTGTGGAAATAGATGAGGGTTAGTTTTCACAAATGTTGCTACTTCGAGTATATACAATGACGGAAGTGTAAGAATTCGGTGCATGGTGAAAAGGGGCTTACATGATTCGATAGTCTTGATATGAAACATAGCTCGTAAGCATCGTTTCTGTATTTTGAAAGCTATTTCTTTGTCCGTTGAATTGCCCCAGAATATAATTCCATATCTAAGGACTGATTCTACTAGTCCGTAATATGCCGTAAGTAATGCTTCTATGCTGACAATTGTTGACAGTTTGTGTAGAACATAGGAAGAACTGCTGTTTTTTTTTGTCATTTCATTAATGTGGTCTTTCCAGTTCAGTTTATTGTTTATTGTCAACCCCAAAAATTTGGTACTTTCAACTTCATTTATGGTATTGTTTTGATACGTTAATTTTATGTCATTATTTTTTGTCCTTTGGCTGAAGTGCATGATATTGGTTTTATTAAGATTAATTTTTAAATTATTGTTGTCAAGCCATTTTATTATAGATGTCAGAGAATTATTTATGTCAAATTTGTAGTTACCGTCTTTATGCTTGATAGTAACTGTGCTGTCATCAGCAAATAGAGATATCGGATGATTGATCGATTTTGGCATGTCATTAATATATATAATAAATAATAGCGGTCCTAAAACACTGCCCTGGGGCACGCCGTGAGTTGTTTTACGTGCTTTGGATCTGTAAGATTCTTCTGTCTTTGTTTTATAGTTTAGCTTTGAAATTTCTGTAATTTGAAATCTATTTGTTAAGTATGAGCGTATTAAATCCAGAATGTTACCTCTTATCCTGTAAGCGTCAAGCTTGTTTACTAAGATATTGTGGTCCACATAGTCAAACGCTTGTGTCATGTCGCAGTATATAGCACAGACTGGAGAAGTTTTATCCATTTGACACATAACATTTTTTAGGAATTCATATACTGCCATATTAATTGTTTTATTTCGACGGAAACCTTTTTGTTCGTCGCAAAGGATGTAATTTTTTTCTAAATATGTATTTAATTCATTGTAATAGTACTTTTCAAATATTTTAGAAAAAATGGAGATCAAGGCAATTGGTCTGTAGTACTCCATTAATTCTTTATTTTCTTTTTTAAAAAGGGGCTTAACAAGTGTGAGCTTGAGATCCTGCGGAAATATGCCCATTTCTATGCTTTGATTTATAATATAGCTTAGCGGGTGACATATATATTCACCTACCGCCTTAATTATTTTTGTTGATATATCGTCTACACCCACACTATTTGTGTTTTTTAGATTTTTTATTATTTTATGAATATCATAGGGTGAACTTGGTGCCATAAACATTGAGTTTGTTTGATTGTTTATGAGACGTGTCACTTTTTTCCCTGAATCCGGTACAGGTATAATTTTTTGAATAAAATAGTCATTAAAAGCTGTGGCTATATTTAATGGTTCTGTTATATGTGTGTCATTGATCTTTATTTTTGAGATTGGTTCTTTAGGAAGGTTGTGCCTCGTTTGATTAATTATTTGCCAAGTTGTTTTTAATTTATTTACTGATGTTTTTATCTTATTACTGTTTTGTGCCATTTTTGTCAGATATATGATTTTTTTAAATAATTTAGTATAGTTGTTAAGATTTAATTTATTTGTAATATTTGGTTGTAGTCTATATTTCCAAAGTAAGTCTTTCTTTTTTTTGCTGCATATTTTGATGCCTCGGGAGACCCATTTGGGTTTGGGACAAACCTTTATTATACATGTTTTTTTTGGAAAGCACAGGTCATAGAAAGTATTAAAATTGTCCATGAATCTATTGTATGACAATGTAGGATTAGTAGCACTGTAAACGTCTGAGAAGGAAATTGATTTTATGCAATCTACAAATTTATTAATATTTTCCGTTCTGTAGTCTCTGTTTGTTTGGCGCCAGTATTTTAATTTTAGTGTTTTTTTGACTGGAATAGTTATAATTTGCGCAGTATGATCAGAGAGGCCGAATTCTAACACCTCAGTCTTACATTTTTTATAACTAATTGCAAAATTGTCTATGCAGGTTTTGCTAGCAAGGCGAGTAGGCTGCCTGATTGCCAATTTCATATTGTGATTGAGGAATAAACATTCCAGATCGAGAGTAATATTATTATTCTTTAGGACGTCAATATTAAAGTCTCCAGCTATTACAATTTTATGAGACTTTAGTTTAGAGGCATAGTCTAACACTTTCTCTAGTCTTTTAAAAAATAGGTTCAAATTATTTTGCTTTGGAACTCTGTACACACAAATAACTATGATTTTAAGGTCAATTAGCTCCATTGCACAGCACTCAAATATGTTCATTAAGGACATTTTTGTAATTTCCGGGAGGTCTTTGTATTTATATTGCTTATGCACAAGTACACAAGATCCGCCTCGTTTGCTCTCATTTCTACTATAACATGCCGCCAGATCGTAGTTCGGTATATTTAAAAATAATTCCTGTCCTGTCATCATAAAATGTTCTGTTACACATATGACATCTATGTTTATGTTTTTGTCTCTGAGTTCCTCTAGGTTAATCGTCAATAGGTCTGATTTATTTAAAAGCCCGGCTATGTTTTGATGAATTATGTTTAAAAATTTAGTCTCGAAAAAATATATTATTGTCCTTTCCAGTTGAATTATAATCTTTTTCTTGTATGTTAGTGTGGATTGAATAGCCCACCTCAATAAACTTTTTTATATCCTTTACGATCTGCCGCATGCCATGTTTGTTAAGTTTGCCTGTGGTACTAGAAAACATATCCAGTGACAAATTCAGGTTCTTGTCCAAAAACCAGCAGTGCTTGTATGTTTCAACATCAAGGTATAGCAGATTTATGAATAGTTCAGCTCTATAATTAAACAGCAGAGCTCCACAGATGTACGTAGGTGGGCAAATTATTACATTTGTATGTGTTATTATTTCTAAAACACTTCTCAGTAATTGTATAATCTCTATGTAGTTTTGTGTTGTTCTGAAGTCTGATTCACCTAAGAGAATTATACAGAAATCTTCCTTTGTAAGATTGGACAATTTGAGTTCCATTCCCATTAGAAGTTCGGATATATGTGCTGATGGTTTCGAAAAGTGACACAAAGAAAACTTTTCGGCAAATAAGTCTTCCAGATTTTGCAGGATGTTTCTGTTTCTGTCGCTAATTACACACAGTCTGGGTTTTCTTCTTATTTCATTTGATTGGTCTGTTTGTATTTGCTTTTCAGAGTGCTTTTGTTTTTGTGCCTGATTCGTCACATCAGCATTACATCCAGTCTGTTTTATATGAGCTTTTTGTGAGGATGTAGCTTTTTTTGTTAGTTTTATTATTTCTCTGGCTTTTGCGTTTTGAGTTTCTTTTGCATCATTTGTAATTATAGAAGTCGAATTAGTGTTTTCAGATTCCACCTGGAGCTGTTTTTGAGCTTGCGATGTGATGTTTGATTGGCTTTTGTTTTTTGATGGAGTTCTTAGAGATGTAGGAGATGACGTAACCGTTTTAAGAAGTTGGTTTTGTCTTGTTAGTTCATAATTTTTTGCTCGCAATTCAGTGTTTTCTAGATTTAGCGTAGAAATTTCCTCATGAGCGCTTTGTAATTCAATAGTTAATATTTTAATTCTTCCTTTCAATTGCTTTAATTCCTCGCTGTAATCGTCGTCGTCTGATATATTGGGTAGGCTACTTGCTGTGCCATCTAATGTCCGTTCCATTGCATGACTGTTATTTGATTCTGATTCTGAATGGTTGCGCTGGCGTCGAAACGTGATGTTTTCAAGGAAGTTCTGCATTTTTACTCGACTTATAGATTGAAGTACGATCTCAGTTGAAAATTGAGCAACAAAAAATGGTCACGTCACCTTGGGCTCGAACCCACGTTTCTTATTCAACGGCGTATTAAGTCGAACGCTTAGCCGACTCCACCACCGCTGTTACTGCTATCTGTTGCCAATTTGTGAATACACTTCTTTTATGTATAGATAAAGAATGTCAAGGTTACGATTTACGATCTAGGTGAGGATGAGTCATCGAATGGAGCTTGCACAACACAAATAGTAACCGATTAACCGTCACCCTGGACACTTTATTTTGGATAATTCAGTACTTCTACTCTTCACATTTATACAATCAATATCTCGTTTTAATCCACTTTAGTTTATGGTTCAGATAGTCTACTTTGTTTGCGTAAATATGTTGTTTTTTACTGTTTTTATTAAAAAAACTTGCCGAGCTACGCGTACGGTGTCTATTATTCGCGCCAGACGACATCACACTACAATCCCTGCAATACCAACAAAAACATAAATTGTCTAAACATCGATAAGATCGTAGAGGAATTTAAATCCTATGATCTCTCCCATTTATATCTGATGGAAGATCCCGATGAAGCCTTAAATAACCTGATAACTCTCTTAAAAGCAGCTGCAAAATACAGCTCATATAAACACAAAATTCCTTATAGTAAAATTATAAGAAAACCCTGGATGACAACCGATCTTCTTCGCTGCGTCCGAAACCGTGGTAATTTGCACAAACTAGTAAAAAATCACCCAGATAACACTATTCTATCAACCACCTATCAACGCTATCGTTAGTTCTGTTATTCTCTCATTAAAAAATAAGACGTAAATATGACAATAACTTATTAGTTTCTGCAGGCTCCAACAACAATAAAATCCATATTGAACCTTGAAAAAATTAAAGGCTCATCTATAGAACTTCTGTCATTAAATTGCTCTGAGAAAAATGCTATAAATGAATTTAATATGCTCTTCAATAATGTTGGAAAAAACCTTTCTGATGCTATTCCACCCAGCCCTCCGCTACCCCCGGAACCAAAACATCTTTCAAATAACCCCTTACAGTCTTTCGCATTACTTGAGACATCTGAACATGAAATAGAATCACATATTTTGGTACTAAAAACTCGGTTACTAAACCGTATTAAAAATCGGTTAAAGACCCCTTTGTTTCCTTACTAACCCACATTAACAACAACTGCATGCATAAAGCAACTTTTCCCTCCGATATGCCCTATACACAAGGCTGGTGATAGAAGGCAGGCCTATCTCAATACTAACTACCTTATCTAAACTATTTGAAAGAATAATAAACAATAGATTAGTAAAATTTCTCAAACAAAATAACTTTCTGTCAATTAACCAATATAGTTCTCGATCAGGTAAATATGCGAATGACGCACTTTTAGCTTTTACAAATGCAATTCCTTGATGAAAATGAAAAATGTCTCACTATTTACCTGGACTTAGCGAAATCTTTCGGCACAGTGTTTAACCCACTTCTCCTCAATAAACTTGAATCAACGTTTATAAGGGGAACTCAACTTAGTCTATTCGAAAGTTACTTGTCAAAAATAACTCAACTAGTCAAAATAGATGTGCATGTTAGTGATGATCTCTCGGTTTCTTATGGAGTCCCTCAGGGCAGTACGCTCGGCCCTACACTGTTCCTATGTTAAATAAATGATATATGCGATGTAAACCTTCCATAATGTAAAATTGTCTCCTACGCTGATCACAGCGCCCTCACACATAGCTGATACATGGACAGATGCCTTCTCCTAGTAGCTCAAAAGGGCTTCAACTACGTTTCACATTGACTAGCAGCTAATTTTATCTAACACTGAATTCAGATAAAACCACATATATGATGTTCGCAATTGTAAATTCACACATGCTTCACACGGGCTTCATGCGGTGATATTTTCCAAAACTTGAATATTATCTCCCATAAATGCTCCTACCCACCTAACAATACCTGCACATTTCCTCAAATTTTAAGCACCAATTCAACTAAATATCTTGTTGTAATAATATATTGCAACCTAAATTTTAGAGAACAAGCGCATAATCTATCCAAACGTATTAGGAAACCAGCCTATGTCTTTATGCAGCTTCAACATGCTGCAAGTGACAAATTAACTAGACAAATATACAAGGCTCTAGTCCAATCATTAGTGATATATGTTATCACATTCTGGGGTGGATCCCCAAAGACTCATATACTAGCTGTCGAACAATTAGTCTATTCAAACCATAAAGGTTCCCAACCCAATTGTATCCCCAAAGACTCATATACTAGCTGTCGAACAATTAGTCTATTCAAACCATAAAGGTTCCCAACCCAATTGTACATATTACATACCGCACTGAAACAACACTCTCTTACTCCTTACACATGAATGAAATCAGTAAAAACCGGCGAAATATTGCCATTTGCCCTGCTGCCAGAAGCAGAACTTTCTTCTTAGACAGATTCCTCGAATTTCAAGGAATCAGACTCTACACATAATAATTAATAAAGATTATAACATTTTTAACCTATGTGAATTCGAAGTTAAGCACTTATAACAAACTGGCTGTTTAAGCTGGACTATAATCAAACTGAAAATATTTTCACTGTAATAAAGTAAAACTTTTCTCTAAATTCACATGTGTACGAACACTCTCACATATTTTCACCGACACAACCATAAATTAAGTGCAAAGTATGGCTACTATACTATGATATACCCTGTTATTTATCATTTAAGATCTTTAGCTCTAAAGGTGTAAATGTGAGCACCCAGGCCTTTAAATTGTGATAAAAAATTGTGATACTGATAACACAGGCATTTAAAATGCCTAGCTTGGTCGTTGGCCTGCTTCACAAAAATTGTAACTTTATGACTATTTTTTATGTTCTTGTAATAATTTTATGTACTTTTATCCCCTCAGATGTGTAGAGGCCATATCATGGTCACTGACAATCTTTGCCACTTATGTTTCATGAATTAGCATTATTTTTATTACTATTCTATTGTTATGTGGGAGCTTGTTTGTAATCTTGTATTCTTGGGCTTCGCTGCGCGCGCCCCCTCTAGTCTTCACCTTAAGCTACCGCAGTTTTTACCCTGGTATTTAGTTTGCAATTCAAATTTGAACCAGTTCACAATTTACCGGTTTTATTATATATAAAATAACGCGTCCTATTGTAAGCAGTAGGGTACAGTTTACGATTTATCGATAGTTTGTAAAGTAACGAGAAAATAACCTTAGATTATAAACTAACGGTTTTGTCAATCTTACGGTGACATATACATATAAACCACATTATTGTACGTCAAACTCGTGTAGCTATACATTTTGCCTATATTATATATATCGCCTTGAGTTAGGTTTACGTAACAGAGGCCACCCTCCCTAACAAGTCACAACTATATTCTAAGTTCCTCCTACCTAGTAGAACTTGAGTGACGACTGTCGCTATAGACAATGAACTTAGGTACTACTCGCTGTATCGGGTCTGGTTGGAGCTCTATGTTTCGGACTCCCGAATACTCCGGATACGCAACCCACAACTCAAAGTTTGACAGACACTCAAAGAGATGACGTCACTGTCTTTCGCTCGTCAACTGACAATGCTCAATTAATCGTAACTTTATTTGAGCAGGTGTCTGTGTATTCGGCTCTAAGCTACATTTAACGACCGTACGTTCGCATTACGATTGCGAGGCGCCGCGCTTGCTCTACCGCGTTTCAATAGTCACATAATAGTAACTTCTGTCACTAACACTATAGGTACCATGCAATACCCTACTCAGTAGTACTCAGTACTCATTTACATTGTAGGACGGCGCATTCAGATATACATTTACTTTTGCACATAGAGGCAAAATCCACAGCGAAATGCGTCCGTTTGTGCAATAATGACAAAAGCCATTAAGTATGGCGTTCTATGGAGTTGCGACTTGCGATCGCACATCTAAATTATGTCCGGGAGACTAGTTGCAGTCAGGTTTCATCACTCAAACGCAAAACTCATCAAACTGCCTTAGTTTAGTCCCTCTTGTTTCTGAAGTTGCCTTTAAGAGCTCGTTCGTTCGTGTTTAAATGTCATATGTAGTTAGTTATATCACAAATGTTCCGTCGATGACACGACACGATACATTCCACGACAATCATTTCTCAACAACAAAAAATATGCAAATTGTCAGTCAGTCATTTTGAAACAGTAGTTTAAGAATGACCTTCCGAGAGTCATCAAGACTAAGGTCCACTTGCAAGAAAAACACTAAATACGTTAGCGTCTTAAATTTATTTTGGAAATGTCAAAATGTACGAAATATCGCTATCTTAAATCGATCTAGCACGCGAAACGTATTAAGTGTTTTCTTGCAAGTGGACCTAATTGTCTATAGTGGACCTCTGTTATAGAAGAATCGTTAGCCGCATTCCTAATACACTACATACTCGTAGGAGAGGAGCATGATGAGGAGAGATCAGAGTGATGCCCGCTGTCCCCAAGTTCAAAATTCCCCGCAATGAATTTTCATGCATTCATTCCCAAGTTCCCCAAAATATAAAATTAAATTATTCGTGAAGTTTAGACTCCACCATTGACCAATCCTAGCACCTAAGCGTCCGAAATGAATGAATGAATTAATGAATGAATGATGCTTCTCCAGCCAGGGTTCTAAACCTCTTCCGGTCTTTCGGCTGGCATACCAGAGGGCACGAGTTTTGAGGGGGGCGGAATGACCTGCTCTATAGGAGGGTAAGGATAGTGAATTCAATCGACCGACTCTTCAGCCTGAAGTAGGGTATCTAAAATCCCGGATTTTTTGAAAACCGGGAATCCCGATTTTCATCGTCGATGAAACCGGGAATTTCCCGAGATCCCGGGATTTTCGGTGCGATGAAGGTATTTGCAATTTAAAATGATTAAATACGTACTTAGTGTTACTTATTGTGGGGAAAACAGGTAGGGGATTATAAAATAAAAAGAATAATAATAATATACATATTTTAATGTTATTAAATAATTCACATGGCTTGAAATTGTTGTGGCCTGCATTTTAATAAAGCTAAACACGAATCATTAAAAAGTTTGAAGTCATATAGAACATACATTTTTACACAGCAATCCTCTGAATTTTAACAAATGACAATAAGTTTTATTTTATATATATGAGCTGTAGTAAAAATAAATTAAAGAAATATGTTAAATTGAATAATTATACAAAAAAAACACAAAAACTAGCTAATAGAAATAAAATATTTTGTAAAAATGTAAATTGTAGCAAGGAACGTGTCGAATTATAATAATAATAATAATAATACCTTAGACACCATTTACACACATTGATCTAGCCCCAAACTAGGATTCCCTGTATCTTGGGTACTAGACAACGATACACATACTTATATAGATAAATATTATACTTAGATAGATAAACAACCATGACTAGAGTACAAACATCAGTTCTCATCAAACAAATATTTGCCCCCACCGGGACTCGAAGCCGGGACCCTTGGTTTAGTAGGCAGCGACACTGCCGACTCGGCCATTCGGGTCGAATTAATTAAGGTAATCGATGATTGTAGATTATGTTTGGAAAAAACTACAGAAAAGTACGAATGTGACACACGGCGACTCCAGTCAGATATGCATATTTTAAACTCATCATTACAAAGTATTACACGTAAATATGAGTCAGCACAATACGAAATTAAGGAACATGTGTCGGCTATGAATAGTTTGTTGGAGACGTGTAAGTATAATTATGACACTTTCATATCTTTGACCGACAATCACATCTGTGATTGTAAACAAGCTCCAGTGGACTGTTCCGTGCCGACCGTGTGTCCCGCCGAGCAGCCGGCCGAACAGCTGATACTGACCCAGGCGCCGCCGTCAGTCGACTTGAGTACTAATAGTGTTATCAATAACGCCTCCTTCTCTCGGACAAAGGATAGGTATATAATGTACAGCGATGAACTTGGAAAAAATATGGGTTTACAACTTAGTCAGCGCGTAGGCCAGGCAATATTAAATAACTGTATGCCTGGCGCCACATATTCACAAATATTAAACAAAGTGTTGTCATCGCAGTTTTTAGAACCAACCACCCTAATTATTTTAATTGGTAGAAGGGAAAATGTATCTAAAAAACTAATTACTAAATACTTTTCCAAATTAAATTCTTTACAAAATGTAGATAGAATAATCTTGTTTGCGTTTCCCTTCAGCCAATCTTTGTCACAACATGAAAATCATATAAGACATGATTATAATACATTTATACACACATAGACATGTTGTCATACTGAAAAATTTCATTTCATAGACACCAATATTTGTATTGGAAAATATTTTTATTTGACTAAGGATAGGTATTACCTATCTAGGTTTTATACAAAACAGATAGCACAGTCACTATCTTATTTAATTTTGAACTCAGTCAAGTTTTTGACTAATGAAACGCCTGCTTCTATTGAGCAGTGTAATAATAATGACATGTACTCCTTGGAATCTGTTCCAAGCTCTTTAAATTAACCCATAGGACAACAGAGAGTAACTCTGGCAGTAATATTAATATTTGTATAAATATACCTTCATCTTGCCCATTAAATCAAGTTACTAGTAATGAAAAATGTAAAAGTAAGAATATTTTAAACGTGGTTCATCAAAATATACAGGGCATGTTAAGTAAAGAACTGGAAATTGAGTTATTCATGAACTGTAATAATATTGATATTTTATGTATAACAGAGCACTTTTTAAAGAGTTATCAGTTCATGTTCAACTTTAATAACCACCACGTTGCTAGTTCGTTCAACAGAAAAACAGCTGATCGCGGTGGCTCCTTAATACTTGTAAATAATAGTTTTAAATATAAGGAACGAGTTGACATAGTGAGCCTGTCTGTTGAGCGTACCATGGAAATAGCCTGTATTGAACTTGAACAACTTATTGTAATGAGCGTATACAGACCACCAGATTCATCCTTTGATTTATTCGAAAAGAAAATGGATGAAGTGTTGATTAAAATCAGCGATAAAAACAAATTTTTTATAATTTGTGGTGATTTTAATGTTAATCTGTTAGAGGATAATAATATTTGTACTAGATTAAAATCTTTATTTTTATGTCACAACATGAACTATCTGTTTTTGGAGCCTACTAGAATTACTGCAACATCTGCTACCTGCATTGACTATTGTCAATAAATATATTTATTTACTATGTATATATATATATTTATGTAAGGTTCTTGCGTACATACATTATATTTTCGAATGGGAAATACCATACAGTGACGATCCAAATTTGTTGTACAACTCAGTATTTAACCTTGTCAAAAATGAATATGATACGGTATTTAAATCAAAAACAAAAACTAAATCATATAACAAAAATACGGCCTTTCTAGATTATGTTCGTAGTTATTCAAAAATGTTTAAACGCGTTTGTGCCGTAGCTAAATCTAATTTCATTAAAAACAAAATTGAATCTAGTAGCAATGTAATGAAAACGACTTGGCAAATTATAAACAGAGAGACTGGAAAGGCCAAAGCTACACATAATAACTTCAAGCTTAAGATAGATAATCAATTGCTAAGTACAGACCTAGAAGTAGCAAAAGCTTTCGAAAATTTCTTTACGGACATTCCAGTTTCATCAACCAAGTCTTTAAATTCATCTCCCGCTGCTGCTGAATCTATACTTAAACAAAATTTTGAGGAATGTAAAACAGATTTTAAATTTAGGCACGTAAATAATGAAGACATTGTATAAGCGTTTAAATCCCTGGAAATGAAAAAGACAGCTGACGCCCATGGTCTATCAGTAAAAATTATTAGTTCCATTGTAGATTGTATTGCACCTCACCTTTGTTGTATATTTAATCAATGTATAGATAGTGGTGTGTTTCCTGACTTGATGAAACTAAGTAAAGTTATACCTTTATTCAAAGCTGGTAGTACATCAGACCCCACCAATTTTAGACCCATATCGATACTACCAACGCTTAGCAAAATATTTGAAAAACTCATACTTAATCAATTGCAAAGTCATTTTTATCTCAATAATTTAATTCATATTGCTCAGTTTGGTTTCACAAAGGGTCGTTCAACAGCCGATGCTGGTGTTGAACTAATCGACAATATTTTTGATGCCTGGGAAGACGCAATGGATGCAATAGGTGTCTATCCAAGGCTTTTGATTGCGTCCATCACGACACTCTTGTCAGGAAGTTACGCCATTATGGTGTAAAAGATCAGGCACTTGGCCTTCTGGAGTCATATCTAACAGATAGGGTTCAGATGGTCGATGTTAATGGGAAAAGATCACCTGGGTCTTCAATAAGTATGGGCGTACCGCAAGGTTCAATTCTTGGTCCTTTCTTGTTTTTAGTATATATTAATGATTTACCTTACCTTGTTAAAGCAAAACATGGGTTAGTATTGTTTGCCGATGATACTTCTTTGATATTTAAAGTTAAAAGACAGCAATCAAATTATGACGAGGTAAACAATGCTATCTCTAGTATAGTGAAGTGGTTTACTGTTAACAATTTATTACTTAATGAAAAGAAAACTAAATGTATTAAATTCGTGTTACCCAATGTGAACCCGGTAACTACAGACATATTTATAAAAGGACAGAGATTGGACCTTGTGCAGTCGACTGTCTTTTTGGGCATTACTTTAGACGCCAAACTACAATGGGATCCTCATATAAATAAATTGTCGAACAGACTGAGTTCGGCAGCGTTCGCAGTTAAAAAAATTAGAGCTCTTACCGACGTAGACACCGCTAGACTAGTCTACTTTAGTTACTTTCATAGTCTAATGACCTATAGTATTTTATTGTGGGCTCACGCTGCGAATGCTAATAGTATATTTATTCTGCAGAAACGGGCTGTTCGTGCAATTTATAGATTAGGGCCTAGAGTGTCACTGAGGGAAAAGTTTAAAGAAATCAATATTCTGACATTTGTGTCTTAATATATCTATGACAATCTTGTGTATGTAAAAAGAAATATAACTAATTTTCAGAAGTACAGTGATATACACAATTTTAATACTAGAAATAAAGACAAGTTGATTGCTTATGTAAGCCGACTACATAAAATTAGTAATTCTTTTAAAGGCAATTGTATACGCTATTACAATAAGGTCCCTACTGATATTAAAAACTTACCTTTAGACAAGTTTAAAATAATAATAAAACAGAAATTGTATAAAAAAGGTTACTACAGGATATCTGATTACTTAGAGGACAGATGTCCATGGGAATAGATTGTTTGAGTAACAGGCTGTTTCGATATATAATTAGCATTCATTTTGTAATTTGACAATATTTTATTTAAAAAAGGAAACGCAAGAGATGCGACGACTGTGGAGTTTCTTCGGTGAGCTCTTCTCCACAGATTCCGCCATTGGGTTAGTGAACTCACCCAAAAAAATGTAATGACGGATCTAAGTGATGTAACAACATCCTATGGAAATAAATGATTTTTGATTTTGATTTGGCAACATTTTCTAGTTATCTCTATCATCAAATAATACTTAAACTAAAATCACAGAATCAACGCAAAACGATGCCTTATTAAAAATATCCTGATTAATCCGTTCAACTGACGAAGTATCTAAATAAAAAATATTGCAAAAATAACTCGGTTAATTAACTATCCTTATAAGTAAATGACTAAAACAAAAAAATCACAGAATCACTACAATGACCCTGAGCTACACAAAACAAAATTGAAATTTAAGTTATGTTTAGTTAATGACATTTAGTTCTGAAGCTAAATATAGTTAACCTAAACCTAAATATCAGATTTGATTTCATGTAGCTCAGGGATATTGTCTTAAGATACTATAGTATACTACAGTATCTAATGTACTTAGTGAGTCTACATAAATAGTCTAAATAATGTTGAAACTCTTAGTAACTAAATCTAATAAAATACACATATTAAAATCACACAATAACAATAAAATAATTATTTTTCAGATTTTTCTTCTTTGTAATAAGACCTCAAAAATATAATAGCGTCTAAACTTCTGTCACCTAAACGTGATCTGATTTTATTACAAATTAAACCGGCCGAGGAAAATATTCTCTCCGGTTCAACGCTTGTGGGAGGGATGGTAAGTAGGTTATCATAGGTTTGTGACAGGAAATGGCCACGATCTCCCCCATTTTCATACAGAGCCATCTCTATTCTCACTGTAGTATGCAGGTCTTCTGATTGAGTGTTTCTATTACGTTCCTTGCTCACAGCTTGATTAATTTCTTGATTAAGTTCTTCGCTTTGTGTTAATTCAGTTCTTGGGTGTACCACCAGCAGAGGTTCATTGTCGTGTTCTTACTAACTAACTAAAAATGCAGTAATTTATAAATTAATATTTAAATGCTATTGGCTTGTGAGAAGTCTTTGTTCATTGGTAGGGCAGTCATTTAGCCATCTTCTTTCTTACTAGGTACCTAAGTATTTCAATTCAGTTCAAGCGAATATTTACTCCATTTTACTAAGTGATACTGTTGGCGCTCAATTAAAATAAACAAATAAAGGCAGGTACATACAAAAGTTAAAATATGATATTTAAAAACTTACCTTTCTCAAGTTCGGCTTCGTTCCAGGGCACAAATTTGTCAAACCACCACTCACATTGAACTCTGCATAGCGACTAAGAAGCAGGTAAAAAACTACCTGCCTGTTAGTCAGCGAGCGGCTGCATTTCGTATTTCAAAATGGCCGCTTGGACAATAACTGAATGCACTGCACAACCCCAAATACAGAGTTCAAAATTTATTGATATGAATAAAAATATAAGGAAATAATGATATTGTGACTTAAATACTTTTTTCCCGAAAAAACCGGGAATCGCTTGCAGAATCCCGGGATTTAAAAAACATACCAAAACCGGGAATTCCCGGAATTTTCGTTCCCGGGATTTACCGGTTCTAATCCCTAGCCTGAAGCAAATATAGGATATGTGGAATGGGGAGGATGTGGGATTTGGAGAGCAGCTGTTGTTTTCTTCAAGTTCTTGTTTTCCTTCTATTTTCAGTTATTGTTATTAGTTGAGTTTCCTGAGTCGTGTTCGTTTGGGTTATCCGGTAAGTTCCCAGTTTCGCTTTCGCTCTCTGTTTCTGGAATACGGTATATTTGCCTCTAGGCCATCCTGACTTCGTCCCTGTTGTGTGATGATTCTGTCCAGTAACTGTGTTCTTCACCGTAGTATTTGATGTCATGCTCAAGGAAATCTTTCCAGGTGTATATAAGTCGGCCGACTTTCTTCTGCCTTGCTTCGTATTTGAATGGAGCGTGTAGAAAGTGCTGTTGTGGGCGTCGCAGAATATGTATTGAAACACATCCGGTGGTTTTTTATTCGTTTGGTTATCGTTTTGCCCTGTAGTCAGTCATGAATTTTGTGGTATCTTGGATAGCTTCTGGCGTTCTCAAACATGTCTCTGAGGATCTGGCGTTCATATTTTCTTAGTCAAGAACTGACTGTCAACTGTTTGCTGTGGTGAGGGTTGCCGCTTTTTGTCCGTATTTAATACACAGTGCAATGACCATTTTGTAAATCAGGCGCACTATATTACAGCCCATGTTGGATTTCTTTATAAAATGCATTATTGTATCCTGTGAGATATTTTATTTAGGTTACGGTTCGTATTGGAACTCCGTTTAATACGATCACTTGTGGGCGCTGGTTGTTTATGGGGTCTCTTATAAGAATTTTCGTCTTTCTACTTTTAAGTTTGCCATGAGCATTTCTCCGATGATATTTAATTATTCACTTTTAGCTACTCTGCGGCATAACAACGCTGCGTATAAACGCTCTTTCTGGTTGCGGGCGGTCCGACTCTGGAACGCACCTCTTTTCACTATAAGAGACAGTCCCACTCTTTTTTCTTTTAAGAAACGTATCAAAGAGCACTACCTGTCTCTTTCGTAAAAGTTATTATTAGTATTAGTAGAATTATTTCGTATTTCCTATCTGTATTTTACAGGTATTTATATTTATTCCTAGGCATTTTAGTTATAGTAATTATTGTGCACTGCCTGCCCTTTTATGATACCAATTCCTGTAATGTATTTTGCTGGAAGAAAACTCTTTTTAGAGACAAGCTAGCCCTTGTACATGCATTTTTAATGTATCTTTTAAAATATTTGTGTGCAATATTGTGTAGGAGGTTTGTTCCTATAATTCCCTTTTTCCTGTATTTATTTATATCGTCTTGTCCGATGCGAGCATAAAGATACCAGAGATTGTGTTTTGACATATATGTCATGTTTGTTTCCTGTCTATAGGTTATGGGTATGTTTCTGTTGGTCAATTCCGCATCAATGTTGAGTCTTTTAGGTATTTCGGCGCATCCTGTACTACCTAACGATCCAAGTAGCAATGCGCATACGCTCGCATGTGACTTGTAAATATGGGGCTGTTTCGTATCATCGAATATCCGGTGTTGTCGGGGATGTCTTCTATTGATGTTATGGTTGACCTTGAGAAGATCATAGGTGTTGCATTAAGTATCGGGGAAAGTATCGTGATATCAGTTTGGTTATCGGTTGCTTGATCCGTGGGTAAATTTGGTGATTCAAGCAAGTATACGCTATCGTAGTGGTGTCCTGTGACGTTGAGGTTGATAGATCTCACTGCATCCGCTGGATTCTTGGGCGTGAATGTGAGCGATGGTGTATTTTGCTGGTGGATTGTTAAATTAAATAGAAAGTATTCGGCAGCTGGTATTATAACCTCAAGGCCTAAGCCCAAGGGCTCGAGAGGAGGGCGGCACTTGTGCCGTAATTGCGCAGATTTTCAATGTTGAGTTGTTGAGGATTTCTTCAGGCTCGGTGAAGGCGAGCTTTGTTCTGTTCATCGCAGTTTTCTTCTACATATTTAACTAGGTCCTTACGAATGTGAGTGTGGTTGCATGTTAATTGACATAGGTGGTTAATTTGGTCAGCAATTGCGTGGAATAGGAAGTTAAGTTACCATCTCAGCATTGGTAAGGCTTCCATTAGATTATCTTCTTGGGATGTTGTTGGAAGAAAGAACTTAGAGCTAGCGTGATTTATTTGAACTACCTATGTGTTGTTGATCGTACGGGTTGCGATTGTAAAAGTTTCTGCGTATCTTTGCGCCCTTATTCTCGGTAGAGAGCCGCTTAGGACGAAAAGTCTCCGATTTTATTGTGGTTATCAGCGGAAGTCTTTTGTTAATTGCCTGTTTTCTGGAAGATGGTGAAATGATCCTTTTATGATATGCAAGTGTTGGCTGTTTCTCGCTATTTCTCAGAATATGCAGTTATGTAGTAGACGGGCTTGCATTATTGTTTTATTTTTGTGGGCTTGTCAGACAGGATAAAGTTAGAAATAGTAAAGTTTTGTTTTACTGTGATTGGTTAGGTTCCTGCCTAGTTTTGTATTTAGGTATACCTATCTCCTACCTACTGGTACGGCACTGTGCCTGTGGGATAGTTTGGAGTTGGCGTAGTAATTTGAAGCGAGCAAGGTATCTGTTTAAGAAATGGTATTTAACATCACGAAGGGAGTTACCTGCGAGATATAGATTTCGTTTTGCCTTTTGATCTGAGTTAGGGCTATCATAATCGCAGCGATCTCACCAGGTTGTTGCTCTGCTAGTGAGACACATTGCACTGATATCACCTACTTCAATTCACTTCATTAGTGCATATTATTTAGGTCCGTGACTCGGGTCGAGGTTCAGTCCCTGAACAAGGCCATATTGTTTATTGCTCGTTTCCTTAGCTCGTTGTCCTGAGAAGGGTCTTATTGGACAAAATACATTTGCGTCAACTTTTGCAGCTGTATTAGTTTGAGGAATGGTTTTTTGTCATAATTTATATTATTTTGTTTCCTTTTCGCTCTTTTGTTTAACTATCTCTGTCCAGTTTTGTATGGATTTTAGTGTTGTGTTATATTCACGCGCCTGCAGGAAGTGCAGGAGGGGGCCTGCCTCTTTAACTTAGAAGACCTTAAACTTAAAAAGGAATTTATAGGTATAGCTTAGATTTTTAAAAGACTTACGGGCTCCTAATTTCAGTAAGATGTTAAAAAGCTTGTGGGTCGCAATAGGATGTTATATTAACGGTCAAGTGCGAGTCAGACTCGCGCACAAAGGGCTCCGCACCAAACACAGATTTGGAATGTTTTCATGTAAATTAAAAGTCAACGTTTCAGCTATTCATTGATAAATATATGATGCCACTCTGACTTAAATATGAGACTAAGAATAACTTTTTAGCAGTTGATGAATTGATATTTTAAAAAGGTTGTAATAAAAAAATACAAAGTTGTTTATTTTTAACAATGAATCCTTTGAGTTTCGTAAAAAACCCTTGAGTTTCGTAAAAAACTAACTGAATGGCAGAACATACACTCAATTAACTAAAAAATTTAAATTTTACATAAACCGTTTACATTAGTGATTGCGACCCAGATGCCTTTTAAAAGGTTCTTTGGTTTAGACCTTTTTCCTAGCTAACGATAGTATTTATCCATCATTTATCAATTTGAAAAATCCCACATTAATACGCTCTGTTTTAGGTACATTTTCGAATGTTGTAATCTCGTCGCGTCTTCCATGCGAACCTTTTAAAAGTACTTTGGGCGAGTAGCACTACTAGGGCAAGAAAAGCCTGGGCGTTAGGGGATTATTTAATGAAGATTCTACGTCCTATCATGTAATCGTTTGTGTGTCCGGAGAAAGCAATTTATTGATAAGGTTATTGCTGGGGTGTGATCTCAATGTTATGACACAATTATTCAAGTACTGTGCTGGATATGGTCGATTAATACTCCAGGATAATGGCGCGTCGCTAGGCAGTACTGTTATGTATTGCGTGAGACGTAAACTCCGGGCTTCTTCTAGTAGACTAGCCTGTGGAGATAAATATTGGTTGCATGCGTTAGGTAGGACACTGAATCGGAACGGGCTCACCAGGTAACACTCATTGAGTTGGCTCTGCTATGTGCGCCTATTGTCGTACACGATGGCTGTGACAGCAGCTTGGCATAGCGCACTATACTTTCACACTTGTAGCTATATTAGACACTCTCATATCATATCGCTGATATCACCACAATAAGGCAGGCCCGTTTTCGGGCATCCAGAGTCAGAACAAAAGGCGCGCGACGGGGTGGTAAACTATTATTCGTTTAAAATCACGCGAAACGTTTACATAAGTGTTTTCTTGCAAGTGGACCTGATTGTCTATAGTGGACCTCTGTTATAGAAGAATCGTTAGCCGCATTCCTAATACACTACATACTCGTAGGAGAGGAGCATGATGAGGAGAGATCAGAGTGATGCCCGCTGTCCCCAAGTTCCAAATTCCCCGCAATGACTTTTCATGCATTCATTCCCAAGTTCCCCAAAATATAAAATTAAATTATTCGTGAAGTTTAGACTTGACCATTGACCAATCCTAGCACCGAAGCGTCTGAAAGTGTTAAAATAAAAATGAATCAGAATGTACCTATATATAATAAATACGTTCAAGTGCGAGTCGGACTCGCGCACGAAGGGTTCCGTACCACCGTACAATGGTAGGTATGGTGTGGAGTGAACATTTTGAATTTTACATAGCAAAATATTGTTAACAAAGTTATTGGTGCAGCTACTTCATACTCCATGTATGTAACCAGAAGTGCATTTATAAGTTTATATGTGGTTTACAGATAAATAAAAAACCTTGGTAATTCCGGGTAGGTTTTTCTGTTATCTTTGGCTTAGGTTCTATATTCTGTATTTTTTTTCATAATTATCATAACTTAATAACTTTAATGGCATAATATTACTTTATTATATCATTACTTCGGCCTACTGGTTGGTTGGCATAACAAGCTTTTAGTATATTTATCTACGCACGTATCATAAACCCTCTTTACTGCGTACAAAAACCGCACGTTACGATCAGCATAATGTTAAACTACTTGGTAAAAACTCATTTCTTATCTGAAAAATTACACATTATGACCATAATGTGTAATTTTTCTACATATTATGACATTCAAATTTCGAACGCCGACGCCGGCCTGCGAGCCGTCCCTAGTTTGTTTGTGAAGTTGGTACTGACGTTCAAATTTCGAACGCCGACGCCCGCCTGCGTGAAGTTGGTCCTACAGAACAAGCTAAGCAATTGCAGTCTCGATGCCGGTCAAACATGCGGTTCCTGAACACATCAAAGAGAGCTTATGATATGTGTGTAGATAAACTAGTGTATGTAACTGTACATAATTAGGCATTAAAACTCTCAAGTGATATTATTATGAAACTCGCCTCTCGAGTTTTAATGCCCTCCATTATGTAGCAGTCACATAAACTACTATTTCTGTTGGACTGTTGGACTTATTATTTAGGCTAATAATGATTTATTATATTAAGCAGAATCTGATTTTTTTCTCTATATATTGTTTGTTTTATACCAGGTATGGTGTTGGTGTGCGATTACAGTTTCGTAGTCGGATATCATTTGGATTGGATTGTGCAACTAGCGGAGCGAGCTTGCGATTGAAATTAATGGAAAGCCAAATTTGTCTAGAGTAGGTTATTGTAGCTAGATTTAATTGGGAAGTATTAAACTGCACATCAATAATACTGATTTTTACGGCAAATATCATGGCATAATACTGCGGTAGCTTAGGTGAAGGGTAAAGGGGGTGAGCGAAGCGGAGCCCCCTTTGTCCTTCATATTAGGTTGACATGTGAGAACAACAACAATACTTAAAACATAAAAAGTGTTTTTGCTGATCCTTTTTTGCTGTGAAAATCAGTATTTTTGATGGGCGATTAAATACTAGCCAATTTAATTGGTTAGGTTGGAACTTAGAAGAAGCAATACCGGTGAGTAGCGACACGGCGAGGAGCGAAGCGTATACATGCAATTACAATCAACATTTAATGACATGAAAATTCGCTGAAATACGAATTAAGTGTGAAATTTGTTCGGCAATTAAGAATGTAATTTTTAGGTGTTTCTATTTATGTCTTTCTCTACGATGCGATAGGATTGTTATACCTTTTTAAGTTTATGCTGTTACTGCAGTCTTTATGATGTTTATGCTTCCTATGTTTATTATTTTTGAACTCATGCGTAATCAATCATTTATGCTAAATGATTGTTAGGGTTTACAATACTTCGGTTAAAGGATTTATGCCAAACAAATATTATTACATTTCATAGTATGAAATGTAATAATATTTTAAACAATACTTAAGAAATCATTTATTCCGTGACTGTATCATTCATGATTTTGCTCAAGAGAGAGTCGTAGAACTTTTAGTTAATAGCTTTGGGGAAATTGACACGTGGAGAGACTGTTTCAGTAATTTCCTATCTTGAGGTCGCTAGAGAGAGGAGTATATGCAAAATCGATGAATAAGATTGATCAATACCTTCAATAGGTAGCAATAAATTCCAATATTTCCATTTCCAGGTTTAGTTCCTTGACACGACACGTCCGTCGTATCGTCCTCGTCGGGTAGGTAGCACGATTACGACGCGCATCGAAACAATCACCAACTCGAATTGATTTGACCTTTATTTATTTGTCCATAAGGTTAACTGGATACAGCTCGACGTTCTTGCTTATCGTGCGTGTCTCTACAATGAGAGCAGAGGAAGCGCGCCGCGCTCCAAGTAATTGTCGAAGATTGGTTGCTTAACATCACCGACCCCGTAATTGATGGAATGTTTGTAATGAGGCCGACGTGCACCAAGGCATGTAGGTACTCGTATGGGACGCCGATGAACGGGTAATATAACATAATCACAAAACCTAAAGAAATACAGACACGCAGAGAATAACTTTTTGTGGCAATACGTATTGTGAAATCACAAACATTTCGGAAAGCAGAGAAGTTAATCATTACTTGTAATAATTAACTTCTCGTAGTGCAGATATACCTCTAGAACCTCTACCTAATACTAACAGAAGCAGGAGTGACTTTTTATTAGTTTTAAGTCCGTTGAGCTGTCCGTTGAGGTATTGCATCAGGGCTGTTTACAGTACCTACTGAAAGTTTCAGTGGATAATGGATACTGTGCAACAAGCTGTACCACCTTGTAGCAAGCGGCGGCGGGGCGGCGGCGGGGCGGCGGGGACAGGGCGGGCGCGCTGTAGGGAGCCTTAGCCTTATTAGCTTTCAATTAGCTCCTACCTGATCTAATCTAGACGTCCAATCATGATGAAGGTCTACACTCGAAGGCAGAACATGGTATAAGTAACCAATATTAACGTGATGATTTGCGGAAAGTAACGTCACATCTCTGAAGATGAACGGCAAAAGCGGAATAACCCCTAGAATTATTACACGGTGTAGAATTATTAAGCTCGTGGTCCTTGTTGTCATGATCGGTTTTTGTTTGTTTAAGCAATTTCGTTTTAAGCTCTCACTTGCCCCTTCTTGTCAGTCCGCCCCTTGAGGTATCCTGTAACTCAAATCCGTACAACTGTATCCGTATGGGACAACTGACAAATTTCCACATTTTTCAGATTTGAGTTACAGAATAGTAGGGGGATGGTAGTTCTAGCATTAAGAGCAAAAGTTATAGTCCGGAAACATCCCTCGAGAGAAAGAGAGAGTAGGTAGGATACTAGGTACCTAGCTGAGTAGACAGCAGTAAAGAGAGAGTAGGTAGGATACTAGGTACCTAGCTGAGTAGACAGCAGTAAAGAGACAATTTGCGGCAAATTGTATCAGTGGGTGGCGTCTGTCTGTCGGCGACGTTCATGGCTGACCTTCTGACTCCATCTGATAGCGAACTCTCCAGGAGCCGATAATACGATACGTGACCTGCGACCAATTACACACAATCACCAGAATTGGGAGCAAATAGCTACCACGTGTGGCCGCCACTAAGCTCCTGAGTTCAGCATTCACTGCGATTCTTTGTGAGCCGATAAACTGAACGGCAGCCAAATAATTAATTTGACCTCAAGAAAAAGACACGTCGGCAATCTCTGAATAATAAACAAACGTTGCTCCCGACTGGGCTGTTATCTACAAAGGAACTGTTGTCTCTCGAGGAACGCTCTCGACGGATCACAGAGCTGTTTGTGTCACTAACATTCCTGCATTGAGAGCGCAACACACAGGCCTCTGGATATGGACCCGATAACGACTTAACGACATCGATATTGAATTCCTATGAGAAAAACATGATATGTTGTCACAAAGGCATTCCAAACGTATTCGTTGGCCGCAGATCAACCGACTGATGTATGCAATGTTCACAAAAGCAGTAACGCTAGTAATCCATCACTCAACACCTACGAGTACTAACGACGGACGGGAGTACCTACCTACGAGTATGGTGCAGTGTAAAACCGGTAGTCCCACAAGGGTGGCGTGCGTTAGAGTTTTTTTAACGGTTGTCCGGATAAACTGGGATTGTACCCATTCCGGGAACGGGACCCCCAGGCCGTGGCGGGGCGCGGCGGCGCGGCGGCGGCGGGGCAGGGCGGTGCATTGTGCACCCTCCCCCCCCCCCACCTCGCCCGACCCCCGCACCCCTTACTCCTCGCCCCGCTCTCCCGCCAGGTGTGGAGTTGGATTCGGGGCGCGACAGGTTCTCAGGACAAAGGAATCCTGTCCGTTAGCATCTTTCTTTGAAAGTTCTAGGTGTTGTATAATGTGTGCGACGGCCGGACTGAGGATCGCTGCTCCGTGATATCTACTCGCCAAGCTTTTTCTAATAAGTATGATTTCAAGCTTGGTTCTTTTAAATGGTTTGTTCGCGTTAAGAAAATAGTGACTCATCGTAAGTAAAGGCGTATTCATACTGGTTTAAAAATTAAACTATTTACTTTAAAACAAACATTTTATTACTTACACAGTAATATTAATATTATGCAAATATTTTTATCAACACACGATTCAAAAACTCTCTTTACTGCGTACAAAAACTGCACGTTACGATCAGCATAATGTTAAACTACTTAGTAAAAACTCATTTATTATCTGAAAAATTACACATTATGAACACAATGTGTAATTTTTCTACATATTAGGAAATTCAAATTTCGAACGCCGACGCCCGCCTGCGTGAAGTTGGTACTACAGAACAAGCTAAACAACTGCAGAGCCACAATGCCGGTCAAACATGCGGTTCCTGAACACATCAAAGAGAGCTTATGATATTTGTGTAGATAAACTAGTGTATGTAACTGTACATAATTGGGCATTAAAACTCTCGAGTGATATTATTATGAACCACTCTCGAGTATTAATGCCCTCCATTATGTAGTAGTCAAATAAATTACTATTATATTTAATCTGAATCGTCGGAACTTTCGCCAACATTTATAATAAAACAATTCTGGTCCGCGAATTCCATTACATCGTCTAAGCCCCATATTCATTCACTGACCACGTGGTCACGGCATTTCTTCCATTTCTTTTGAATCTATTGTTGCTATTGCGTCATATAGCAATATCATTTTTATTTGGGCCCCCACCAACTCAATTGGATTCAGTTTACAATGGTATGGCGGCAAGCGGAGAATTCGAATGCCATTTGCTTTAACCCAAAGTCAATCATGGGGTTATATTGCGGATAGGGTTTCTCATTTCCCGACTTTTTTTTGTTCCCGGATACCGAGACCTCTCGAACACCATTTCCCGGGAATTCCCGAGAAGACGGGAATGTCATTAACCTCAATAAAAAATGTATGAAAAAGATTTTAAAATAAAACACACATTTTCGTTTAATTAACAATATGTTCATTTTAATTAGTCTTCGTCAAATAATACAATATAGATACTATTAAAATAACAATAAAAATATAATAATCTTAATTTCCTTTATAATCACAGACATTTTTTTTAAAACTTGCTGTTACTGACAAATATGATAGCTTTGATATATACCTAGTCGGTCCTTAAGTTCTGTCACAAGGTTTTTGATAGATAAAACTCAGCAATAAACTTTTTCTTATTCGTATTATACATGATTAAAAAGCTTATTTTATACGAATCAAATTGCAATACAATATATTTTGTACGATTATCGCAATATTACAAAAAACCTTATAACTTGAGACAATCGCGAACCCAAAACACGCCGCAACTCACAAAAATACCACTTACCACAAATTTAATAAAAAAACAGTGTTCCAGATAACCAACAAGCTTTTTTTTTATTTATTCTGAAACCTCGATTTTAGACCATGCTTAACAACTAGCATTTGATTTTCTGTTAGCTTTCAGTTCCAACAGCTCCCAAAGAGAACTTTACGTACTTTTTACGTTTTCAGAAAAACGTATAAAAATGATCTTGTGGGCAACAAGTACACTACGTAAAATGTGAATATGAAAATTAGTTTTACCCAGACTTAGTTATCTTATGCTTCAAAATGAAGGTAACGGGTTCAGAGAGGGTTCTGACTAAAATCTCACGTAAGTTTGAAAGGTCATGGAAAAAAGATAAAGTGAAACACGTCCATATTTTTGATTGGTTAAAAAAGTGCCAAATCTCTGAAGAAACTAGCATTTGTGTAATATGGCTTTAAGCATTTAAATCCAATAATCGTTCTAATTTATCAGTATTTAATGAGCTATCAAACCATATATAGTATTAAATAAAAATAAACTTGGTATTATTTACTATGCGGCAAAATATTTGTGACAGAACTTATGGACTGACTAGGTATATACCAAATATTAAAGTCAAAATGTTTAATTAAAACAAATAATGATGTTTTCAGATAACTAAAATATATATACTATTGAAATAACAATAAAAATATAATAATCTTAATTTTCTTTATAACCACAGACATTTTTTTTTATAACTAACAGTTACTGACAAATATGATCACTTTGATATACATATACCTAATGTCAATATGTTTCATTAAAAATTTACAACAAATAATGATGTTTATAAAATATATCTCTATAAAACTAGAGCAACAATGTTGATTCGACAAATTCGGTAGCAGGATCTATTAAAATAAGATTTCAAAAATACCAATGCATTAAATGATTTGTCCGATAGACGGTTCCTAATCTTTGTAACGACGTTACCAGATAACGAGAATACTCTTTCATTTTCCGTTGACGTAGGTTTTACAGTCATTATGGCATTGTATTAATTTTCCAGATTTGGCGTTCGTTTTCCGGTAAATTCAAATAAATGAAATTCTTTTTTTATCAGGCTTTTGGTTAACTGGGCTTCAGTAGTATCTGTACCCGTAGATGCGGTCTCAATAGCCATTCTCAATTGCATCTCAAAATTGATAGTCACCTTCAGTTTCTTGGACTTCTTGGACATTCTCGTCATTGTCGAAACAGTCGGTTATAGAGTTCTTCTGTAAATTTTATTAAAACAGTTTTGCTACAGTTGGTCCTGTTTTGGTCACTTTTGTACGCAGAAGGAAATTGCTATTTTTTTTTGTTTTTTTTTTTTTATATTTCTCGACTTCCCGGGTACTCGACCCTATTTTTCCCGTCTCGACTAAGGCCAGATTTCCCGGGAATTCCCGCTTCGAGACTTCTCGATGAGAAACCCTAATTGCGGAGCAATATCATCAACTTTCAACATAAGTTCCTTTTTTAAATAACTCATATCTATTGTCAAGCCTTTACTTTGAAGCTATTTATACTTGCGCTACTTATACTACTTTGAATACTTTGAAGCTAGTCTATTATCCGCTGCTTATTCCATTGAGTTGTCGATATCTTCTCGGTTGAACAGAATGATAGGGAGCGTTATCCATGACGACAACGCTTTCCGGTTCAAGTTTTGATATGATATTTTTGAACCAGTTCATAAATTTTCGCCGTCCATTTCTTCGTGTGTAATCTTTTGTTGATTTAGATTCAAATAATAGTAATCCCCCTTCTACAAATCATTTTTCACTTCCAATGTGCAAGACTATTACCGTGTTACTACAAAAAATAATAAACATAGTTTAACCTCAACACAAACGTCAAATCCTATACATTTTTGTTTTTAAACGAGTGTTGAACGGTAGTTTATGTTTTTGTGGTAACACCCTTAGCCTTTAACCTTTTCCCGTAGGGGCTCCCGGACCGTTCGATAAACCGGCTCGATACGCTTCTCTCTTATTCTTGATCTTCGAATCTACCCATGCCTTTGTTTTAACGTGTCCAGTGTTTACCCACGTCTCATCAAGAAAGTAGATATTTTTATTAGCTGCCAAGTGTTCTTTAATTTTTCGTAGATATTTTTGTCGCCATAAAACGTCGTCTCTTTCCAGTTATAATGATCTGCTCTCCCGTAATCCTCGAGTAATAATGATCTGCTCTCCCGTTTCGCAAAATCGAATCCAAGCTCGTGGGGAATTTTATGGAGGGTAGTACGTTTGAAAGGTGGAATATCTGCATCATCATTACATAGTGACATAACTTTGTCTAATGTTGGGTATTCGTGTTTTAAATACAATGAATGCACTTCTCTGCTTAAAGCACATTTGTCCAAGTCATCTTTGTCAATCGCAGATAGTCGAGCTCTTTTTTACAGTCGATTTTAGAGTATTTGTTTCCTTCTCTTCTTTAATAATTTTAGTAACTATATTTTCAGAAACACCGCATGCATTAGCCGTTTTCATTACTCTCCATTATCACGTTTTGATGATCACACTGTTTAAATACTTAAAGACATTATAAATCACTCGTCTTTCTCCGCTATTAATTATTGATCCGTTTTTATTTTTACGAATGGGTGAGGTATTCATTTTTAAAATTGTAACATCTAAAGATCACAGGTCACTTACACACACATACACAGGGGTTATTTTTAGTCCGCATACTACAAGAGTTGATGCCCGCTCAATTTGTACGGACATAGCAGGGAGGTCTAAGATAAAAAATATAATTCTTTACTTCTCTACATTGGACCACTGTGATTGTTTTTGTGATTGTGAGTGATTTTTAGATCTCTTTTAAATATAGATTTTGCATACATACATTATAAATAATATCCAGGAATAGATCATTATAAAATTATTAAGCGATTTCTTTTTTGAGTAAGACTCTTATCATTTATGTAATCTTGAATATTGTAATATCCCTTTTTTTAATTAAGTGGTTATTACATGGCATTTAAATTGCTTATATGGCCATTTCAGAATCTCCAGAGGTATCCTGTTGTAGTAGAGAATGCATTGACCCTTGAAAGAATTGCTAACTTTCGCGGGTCTAAACCGGAATGCATCTAGTCTGTGGTTATTTATTAGGTTAACATTACAGCTATCGCTAATAATAGAAAATGTTGACAGGTTCTTGCGTACATACATTATATTAAAAAAAAAACTTTTGTAAGTAAGTACCTATGTCAATTAACAAAAAGTTATCTTAGGGAGTCTCTACGTTTTACATTATACATTTCTCGAAGAGCTCTTTTCTGATATAAAATGGTTTGAATATCCTCTGCTCTCCCCCACAACAAGATATCATAGGACATCACACTATGTAAGCAACTTAAATAGACTAGCCTTGCTGTAGCCAATTAGCCATATCCGTGTTTTGACTGATGTCCTTAACAGCGTAAGCCGCGGAACTTAATCTAATAGCTAATTTACCTACTGCAATTTGCTATCAATGGTTATCCCAAGATACATCTCAATATTGTGCAACCCCTTCGACCTTTCACCCGACGCGAGTCACGACGCAGATAGTCCACCCATAAACATTTTAAACATTTACCTGCAGGCACATATACATTGCTTCTGACCCCACACTAGGATACCCTGTGTCGTAGGTGCCAGAAACAGTGACGTCTTTAAAATTTTACTTAATTTAAAAAAGGGATATCACAATATTCAAGATTACATAAATGATAAGAATGCTTGTTCTTAATCTAACTCAAATAATTTTATAATTATTTATTCCTGGATATTATTTATAATATTTTTGACGACCTATGTGGTGCAGCGGTTCTGGCTCTGCCTTCCATGCGAGAGGTTCCGGGGTCGATCCCCGGCTGGGGTAAAAATATAAAACCCCAGGCCTTGGATGCTTATATGTGTGTGACGTCGCTTTTTCTGGTTCCCACGACACAGGGTATCTTAGTGTGGGGCCAGAAGCAATGTATGTGCCTGTATGTAAATATGTAAATGATGATTGATGCAATAAACGTTAATCTAATCTAATCTAATCTAAATTATAAGTATAATATTTATCTATATAAGTATGTGTACCGTTGTCTAGTACCCAAGATACAGGGAATCCTAGTTTGGGGCTAGATCAATGTGTGTAAAATAGTGTCCAAGGTATTATTATTATTTGTACCAGTTAAGCAAAATATAGGTATATATATATATATATAAATTCATTTGGTTTTCTATTATTATACGAAAAGGATAAAACTACCCAGTATCATTGTCTCATACCTGTTTGTATATTTATTTTCTGTTTTCACGAATTCACATAACCTACCTACAAGAACTGTCTGTAGATATACGAGCTTCACTCTAGTTCATGATTGGGTGTAACAACTTGCCATGTCACTGATGTGTCCCACAGTCCACACATTAAGTTAATTACCTGCTAGGTACCTAGTTGTTACTACTGTTCAGTAATATAATAAGGTACGGGGTGTTTGCTTCCGAATGATCTGGAAGACAGTGCATCAATAAACTGGAAACACCGGAGGTAATAGAATTAGAAGTCAATCACATTAACGAGGCAATAACTGATAGTAATATAGGTAGCTATGTCGGTGGATGTATACGGCAGAAGTGAGATCCATCATTCATCCATTACATATAGTTCCCTGTAGGTATAGTGGCAACGCACAACACATACCACGACAGCAGCACACTTACAGGAGTTACAGAGAATGGCCTGTGTAGCCATCAATATGTCAATAATTCCTAACCTTGCATTTAATTCATTTAACATCTGCTATTATTTATTTAAAGTTATCTAAGCAATAGAAGGGGGTGGCGACGATATGCTTCACCCCACACCCGAAGCTCCCGGCTCCCGGCGACACGGGCAGGCGGCGGCGGCGGCGGCGCGGGGGGTGCGCGGGGGGCAGCGGCGCGGGCCAGGCGCGCGGAGCCGCACGGCGCCGCCACCGCCCGCCTCGCCGCCCCGTTTGCAAGCTCCGCGCTACAGATCACAGTTTCACATCACAGTCAGTCAGTGCCTTACCCGGCGCGCCGCCCGTCACACGCAGCCGCGCGCCGCAACAACACGCTCGACTGTTTACATCATACGACAGCTGAGTCAGCTGACAGTAGCCCGCAGTAATCGTGATGTGTCAGTGGCGGCGGTGACCGCGCGACTGACCCTCGTCCTCGCACCAGCGGCGACCAGTCATCACATCACCAGGAGACATGGCGTGCGGCGGCGGCAGGCTCTGCAGCTCCGAAAAGCTCTTCATCTTCATCAATGTTACCTTCGCGGTGAGTCAGCCACATCACAGTTCAACATATCGCATCTATTCTGACGGAAGTCCCTGATAAGCTTCGTTTCGGGGAACCCGCGCCGTCCCGATAGAGTTAATGTTAGCTCATAGCTCTGATTGCAATAAGCATCTGATCTCTTTTAGCTAAGTAGGTAGTAGTAGGTACTTACAACTACATACCTTCTTTCCAGACCTAAATGAAACTTTATTGCGTACACTCGGTGTTTTATCGGGACTTTTGAGACGTTTCCGTTCGTGTCAAACTTCGTTATGAAAGCTCAAAATATTAGGCTTACTTACAAAGTTCCACCAAAATGGCTTTACTCTAGTCTAATTATTTCTTGGAGATATTCAAGAGCTGTTTATTTTACACTGAAATAGAAAGAACCACGAAGTATGTACATAAGCTCTGCCGAAACTGTAATCATTATTAAAATTCGATTTTAGACCTAAACCATTTCTAAAACGTATTCTAATACGAAACGTTTCATTACGTACCTACTAATGGTGGTAAGAGAGCATCTTTGTGTAGAACTATTCATAATTTCAAAAAAAAAAAACATTTGCGTAAGCACGACAACGTACACAATGTATGTATATCACAGATACCTACTTTAAAAAAGTAATGCTGAAAACAATATGCGCTCGAGAAAAATGTTTTTGTTTTCAAAATCAAAAAATCAAAATCAAAATCAAAAATCATTTATTTCCATACGATGTTGTTACATCACTTAGATCCGTCATTACATTTTTTGGGTGAGTTCACTAACCCAATGGCGGAATCTGTGGAGAAGAGCTCACCGAAGAAACTCCACAGTCGTCGCATCTTTTGCGTTTCCTTTTTTAAATAAAATATTGTCAAATTACAAAATGAATGCTAATTATATATCGAAACAGCCTGTTACTCAAACAATCTATTCCCATGGACATCTGTCCTCTAAGTAATCAGATATCCTGTAGTAACCTTTTTTATACAATTTCTGTTTTATTATTATTTAAACTTGTCTAAAGGTAAGTTTTTAATATCAGTAGGGACCTTATTGTAATAGCGTATACAATTGCCTTTAAAAGAATTACTAATTTTATGTAGTCGGCTTACATAAGCAACCAACTTGTCTTTATTTCTAGTATTAAAATTGTGTACATCACTGTACTTCTGAAAATTAGTTATATTTCTTTTTACATACACAAGATTGTCATAGATATATTGAGACACAAATGTCAGAATATTGATTTCTTTAAACTTTTCCCTCAGTGACACTCTAGGCCCTAATCTATAAATTGCACGAACAGCCCGTTTCTGCAGAATAAATATACTATAAGCATTCGCAGCGTGACCCCACAATAATTAGGTAATTTTCAAATAATTAGGTACCTAGTTTGGTAGTTAACCCACTAAGAAGCTTTTTGTTTCTGATCACTTTAGAAACCTAAATCTCTTATACCCATCCCATTAGTATTACAAATCATAACAACACCTTATCTATTAGTTTAGAGCTTTTGTTCTTTTTTCTGTTATTGTGTGTCTGAAATTCCTTTTTAGTTGAGTCAACAGATCTCCCTTAGCCTTAGATAATTCCTTGTTACCCTTTCGTCGCCCTTTGTTCATCCACGCTTCGCTGGACTGAAACTCAAACAATATCATCATCAGGAATGTGACGGACGTTACTCGGTCATGTCTTACTTTAATCACTTTACTTAGTGTTATTACGTATCTCCCGCGCTCGCAATCACTGCCTGAAGGTTGGTTACCTGCCGGGAAATAAAAACAAACGAAGCTCGTCGCCATAAAACTCATCTCGTAGGCTTGCAAGCGGCGGCGGCGGCGGCGAGGCGGGGTGGCGGTCTCACGTTATCATATCGTCGAGGTATGCAAATCGCTCTCGCCGGGTTCACGAGCCACTTGTCTGCTAGCCGCGGTAACCCGAGGAGCCACATGCACGGCGAGGCACGCTCCCCTCATATCATCTCGACCTTTCTCTGAATCCCTCTTCAACCCTTTCAACGCTCGCCTCCTTGAAATTACGAGCTCGCGCTTTTATTCAGTCGGATCTATTATCGCATCTTGTATAGAAGACCCTTCCGAAGCAATGACCTGATTTCGTTTGTCTGTTCTCCGCAATTTGGCAAAGCCTCATGAGTACTCGTGACCTCAGATACAAGTTCAAATTGAAGATAGTGATGATTCAACCGCAGAGACGACGGCGATCGCCACCACGTAGAATCTTTGAAAGATATTGATTACAGTTTTATGTGCTTCCCCGGTAGCGCGGGCGACCCACGTTCCGCTCACTGGACGCTCACCTGTTGATTTTGGATCACGTTGTTTTAAAACTTAGGTACCAAAAAGTTTCGCAGCAGATTTACGACACGGACTCTTTGTAGCAACCACTCGAGCGAAGCCGAAACTAATCGTGATTATAACATAGATCTCGCAAGGTTACCACTAGGGATGTCGCAAATATTCGCATTCGCATTCGCTTAGTTCAAGTTCAAGTTCAAAGTTTTTTATTCATAATAGTATAAAAGCATAATAAAACATTAAGGAGGTGTCTAATTATTAGTACATAATATATAGGGTGCAATGAACTGGTTTAATGCCAGATGTCGATGTCTTGTAAAAAGTCATTAATTTTGTAGTAGGCCTTTGTGCACAAAGTGTGCTTTATACATGTTTTGAATCGAGCTTCAGTTAAGTTTTGTATTTCTTGCGGATTTTTATTGTAGAAGCTTATACAGTGTCCCATAAAAGAACTACTAACTTTTGTGTGTCTGAACATTAGAAAAGAAAGCTTATGTTTATTTCTAGTTTGCACATTATGGTGGCTATCAATGGTTTTAAAGCTACAGATATTTTCCCTCACATACATTATGTTTTCATAGATACATGATGTTGATTTCTTTGAAGAAATCTCTCAGAAAGTCTCTATTACCTAGCTTATAAATAAATCGGATCACTCACTTCTGCAAAATGAAGATGGTCTCAATGTCAGCAGCCCGCCCCATAGTAGTATGCCGTAGGACATAATGCTATGCAAATAATACTATCTCTGACATGTTTTCTACCATGAATGGCAAATCATTTTCATACACGAGGAAAAGGAATGGACCCAGAATAGATCCCTATGGGACTCTCATATTCACCTGAAATCCCGACGATTTTGTCCTACTAATGTCAGCTTTTTGAACCCTGAAGCCGCTTTTTGAAGCCTTTTATGCCGTAGTGTTTTAGCTTTAAGAGCAATATTTCGTAGTCTACTCAGTCAAATGCTTTGGACGGGTCACAAAAACACATATAGCGTCCCTGCGATCTTCCCACGCATTATAAATATGTTTAACTAACATGACCACAGCATCTTTTGTCGACCGCCTTTTTGTAAATCCAAACTGCTGGCTATGGAGAATTTGATGCGCATTGAAGTGCGCCAGCAACTGACCCAATATAATCTTCTCAAATATTTTACTCAATACGGGTAGAACCGAGACGGGTCTGAAATTTGTGGGGTCATCCTATCGCCGCTTTTAAATAAAGGTGTAACATGAGATCAGGGAAAGTAGTCTCATCTACACATTTATTGAAGGTTTTAGCTAAATGAGGGGCAATTTCGTCAATCACCGAGCTAATAATTTTTAATGAAATGGCCCAGAGATCCTCGATTTTTTTTAAATGTGACATCTCAAATGCTTTAATTATGCCATAGGGCTCAATATATGCGAATGAGAAATTTTGATTGCACTTTGAAACATTGTCTTGTAAAAATTATTCAGCAAGATCCGGAGACGAGTCTAAATAAGCTGTAGTAACAATTGGAACATTTGTGAAGAACTGTTCAAATGCTGCCGCGATGTCATCGTTAGAAGTTATTAGTTTATCTTCAATCTTAAGTAAAAAGCTACGGTCTCCTGATTTTGTTTTATCTGCTTCTCTATTTATGATATTCCAAATTGTTTTAGTTGTATTCGACAATGTAACAATCTTCGATTTTATGTGTTCGCACTTAGCTTTTCATTTTAATAAATAATATGATAAAAATTGGGTCCTGTGTAGATGTTATTTTGTCATAAAGTGCATAAAGTGGAACCCTACTTTTACGGATGCCTTTTGTTGCCCATTCAATGAAACCCTACTTTACTATCGCTATTTGTAAGTTTATGTTATTTAAAATTGTTTTCGAAGCTATCTGAAAGTTTGTTGAATAAGTCCGTAAAGTGTTCATTCGCTTTTTGAGTATTATTTTGAGTAGGTAAGCTACTTTGTAAATCTTGTTTAAATGATTCATTTTTTTTGTTGTCATCGGCCTACACAAGACTACTTCCTGTGATTTTAAATCTACTTCTAAGTTGACAATTCTCCCATTGTGATCAGACTTTAAACAATTTACTGTACACTTCTTCAAAATTTTGAAACATCAGTAGATGTTATCAAGGGAGGTTGCAGTAGTTTCAGTTATTCTTGAGGGCTCTTTGAAGATGTTGACTAAATTGCATGATTAAAAATTATCATTAATTTAGTATGCAACGGGGAGTCCACCAGCAAGTCTATATTGAAGTCACCGCAAATAACTACTTTTTTGTTACTACTTGAAGCTGCTCTCAAGACATCCTCCAATAGTGATTCAAATATACCATAATCACTGGTAGGGGGTCTGTATCAAGAGCTTATGCGCCTACTTCGTGGTTCTTTCTCTTTCAGTGTAAAATAAATAGCTCTTGAATATCTCCAAGAAATAATTAGACTCGATTAAAGCCATTTTCGTGGAATTTTGTAAGACTAAAGCGAATCAATCGCATCATTTTGAACATTCGCATTGACATTTGCGAATGTATGCGAATGCATATCGAGTTGTGTCCGCCGCCGGTGGCAACAAGAAATAGTTACTTTTTTCGGAAATATGAACTCTCTTTTAAACTTTTTTATTCAATTCAATTTCATTTATTCATTCACGATTATTAAATCATATTTGAATAAAACGTAAAACTAAAACACAAAAACATTAATACAATACTATACTATAATAAATAATTCCAAAAAATATTATAGGCTTGAGGCCAATTTACAAATTAATTCAATGTCAATAAGATTACCATACTAAATAAACATAATTTTTCTAAGATATTAATGCCGATCATATTTATTTATGAAATCCTCAAGAGCACTTCTTCAACAAGTATTTTTGCAAAGCATTCTTAAATTTGGTCATGTAGTCAATTAGTTTTAAGTCAATAGGCAATTTATTGTACAGGATAACGGCCTGGTACCTTGCACTGTGACTTGCCACTTGCAGTCAAATAGTGTCTCGATTTAGTATATGTGTGTAACAATACAATAACGGTGCATAACTCTAGTGTATTGTTCTTATTATTTTGCTCATTTTTATAGTAAGTGATACAAATAGGTATGATTAAAGTTGATCAAAGTTTTTTAAAATGCTGCTTTCTAAACTTTCGCATTCGCACACTCGCATCCTGAACATTCGCATTCGCATTGGCGAATGTGATAAATATGACATTAGTGACATCCCTGGTTACCACTAGACGAGCTAACCCGAGCCGCGAGCAGCGGGCATGGCGCACAATCGGAGATCAGAGATCAATCTCCTGCGTCACTCACACTACGCAGTACCTACGCACTGATATTCTTCGAAGTAATTCATGTAACAGAATCGACACGAATAATATGTTGAGTTGTCGATACCGGTTCCGGGGAGAAGGCGGCGGCGTTTGTTGGCATGAAGCTCCGAGAGACGGAACTCGACCTCCATTATCCACTAGTGTTTTATGATTTACTTAACTGTGCAAACATCATACCGCTATCGAAGGTCTCGTTCGTTGTTTTCGTTGATTATTGCAATTAGAAGCGTTCTACAAATTTCCTCCAAACGGGAATCATATCCTATCGAGTTTTTTCTAAGCTAAGCAGTGGGCAGCTGCCGTCAAACAAGATTGAGCGCAATCTTGTTTGACGACAGTTTTCCACTGCTACCGGCATATTTCTCCTTCCTCCAGCCGGTCCGGCTTTAACTCGGAGACGTATAGTATATTCTAAAAAGCTTTTCTGCATGCCACTTACCATATGTGTAGTCCTAAATCATGTTAATCCGTAATTGGCCTATGCATCAAAAATGTTAAACTTACTTTTAAATTAGAACTGTGGACTTTGTAACAAGAAATAAATAAATGTGTTGCGTCATTGTCACCTGCGCCCGCGCAGCTGTAAAGTTGTGCATTACCACAAGTTATACTTAATACTATAGAAACCTAGTACCTAGAAAAGTATGAAACACTACTCAAAACACATACCGTAAAACCCTATGTATGTATATATGTGTGTAAACAAAGTGCCAGGTATAGCATTATACCAAAGCTGCCGTAAATCTGGACGGGTCGCATGCATAATGTATCGATTGTTCTTCGGTAGTTTAAGAGCAAGTTCTCGGTGTCAGCTGGCACGGCAGCGGGTCGTATGAACGCGGAATGCTAAACAAACAAAACTGGGAACATTTCTCCAGGTACACAGATTATCAAACGGACTCAGGTCTTTTGAGTTGTTACTGTATGTACAGATCCCAAATTAACTGGATTCCTTGCCGTCCCATTAGCACTACGAGACCTATTATGCAGCGTTACGACACCTTTCTTTTATGAAAGGACCAAAATAATAATATGCGAGAGCCGCAGCTATCTACAAAGGCCAATAAATGCATTCCTTGAAATTGCAGATATTGCTCTTTGACTTTTATGAGAGCAGTCGTGCTCTGAATGCTAAACTTCTAATCGCATAGCGTAAATATTTGAGTGAGTGACTCGTACCGGTTCAGCTGCCGATGAGGAAATTAAACAAAGGCTTGTACCTTATCGATGAATAATGAATGTGTCACTAGCATACTCCGCAAAAATGTCAAGCGTGGCCATACACGGCGTCGGCGATTGTAAGAATACAGGCGATTAGAATCAGATAACAGACAGAACCAGCACCTGCAGTTGATCGGCAGAAAAATATAATGAAATACAATTACTTACGCAGAGGTGATTAACTGTACAAGTATCTGCTTTACGTCTACCTGTGTGGTGTTGCGGTCTGTGACTGTGCCTCGCAAGCCAGAGCTCCCGGGTTCGAGTCGTGTGACGTCGATGTTTCTGGTTCCCACGATATAGGGTGTGCTAATATGAGGCCAGAAGCATGGTGCCTGTATATAAATGTTTATTTGTAAAGATATTTTCTACAGTTATCCTGTGTTAGGACCGTGCGGATTGGCGCACAGACAAGAGGGAAGGCTCACGCCCAACTGTGGCTCAATGTGGGCTGAGCATGATGACGTTGATCCTGTCTTCGTCTCAGAGATCCTCTGAAGTCTAACCAAGCAATTTCAAAGTTTAGCATGATATTAAAAGTGTTTTGTACCGTTCTGTCTATATCAGATTTCCGTCAGTGTTGAAAAAGTACTGAGCATTTGACCATGTAAAGTTATGAAATAAATAAAAGCTTTTGATGATGTCAGAACTTATATAATATGTCAGCCGCTGCAGTGGTATCTTTGCTTTGCATATTCCCTCTGAGTTCCCCATCAACAAACAGTCAAACTAGCTTGCCAGGTTTCCCATGCCAGTCACCGCATTGTCGCCATAATTACCCACAGTCCAACAGAGCTTGGCATGGATCTCCCTCCTGTTTACGTAAGAAAAATACCTATCACAAACAGATCTCGCTGAGTCACTGCGATGGGTCCCAAAGTTAAGATAAGCGTGACCTTCATTTTTGCGAGAAGGCCCTAAATGGAGCTGACAATGCTTTAACTAAAGTTACGCAAGCAGCGAGTAGAGAGTTACTATAGAGAGCGTTTGTTATTGTATGCAAGGAGTTATCAGCTGCGGTGGGAGTCGGGCGCGGGGCGAGCGACTACAACGATAGATAACAACCACACAAACCTCGTATTAGTTCGGTTGTTTTCTTTTTGGGCGTAATATTTGGCTTGCGATCTCAGTTTCAAAACGATGGGCAGATTTTACTATTCTATTTCGGTGATAAGAATAAGTAGTTCTTAGCTCGTTCCAGCTGGGTTATTTTAAATCCTAAATATTTTCTCTTTAATCTCCGATAGAAGGGAATCGAATACCCTGAAACCACAAATACACTGAAACCACAAAATATCCATTATAAACTTGTCGTGATACAACAGTGTGTTAAATAATACGTCTTGCATTACCTTTGTAATCGTTTAACTGACTGCACCTTAAAACTCGTGTACGCGTGCACTCACAGTGGTAATTTCAACGCGTCATTGTTTTTCGATGAATACCGACGTAATATTCCAGTTGGACTTGATCTATGAACTAGTGCCATACCTGGTATTGTTATTGTAATACATACAGTACAAAGTATACTATCTGCCTGCCCAGCCCACACGTGTTTAATCAGTTGGAACTTGCACTTAACTGCAATTCTGAACTGACTCATGTCGCGTCTTCGAACAGATCACCTTTTTCCAGACACGACTAAATGTGTCCACTCAACTGTCATTCCATGATTATGCTACACTCAAAGATGTTTCGGCGTCGACTTTGTCTGCACTAAAACCAGAAATAACGCTACTATATAATATAAATTGCTTCTCTACATTTTAGCCCTGCTACATTTTAGTTTGTCAAGATCAATATAGGTATTGTAGGAAGAATGTAACTAAACTATTCACACATTTACTTATTGTACTCAAGGCTCTATTCCCAACTTTGGAAGGAAAGCTAAGGATGAAACCAAGAACTGCGGTTAGCTAAATGTGCGGAGGTAAGTGTGGGCATTGAACACGACTGCGAGTATAAATAAAATGTGACAATGTACGATATGATGGGAGAAGAAGCAACCTTATATATAATACAAGCGTAGGATAACAAATAAAGTAAAGACCGTGTTATTGACATAAATTCACAAGCAAGGCTCTCCGTGTAGTATAAATCCATTACATTCGTGTATTTACTGAACAAGCAATACGTCAAGCTACTGTGTCCTAAATACCTACGTAACCTTACACAACAACGACACCGAAAGACGGTAAAACTGTTGGTCTGTATCTTTTGTATATTTATGTAAATTCTGCCAGAAGGTCGCGACTCGCGACGACATGTCTGCTGCTCCTAGGTACAAAGAAACTTACTCAACAGCACATTCCAAGGGTACATCTGACTAGACCTGCTTCACAGCTTGCAAACTACATTCCCGGGAAGGGCAACAACTCTACAACAAGTTACCAACGATAGGGTTGCGGTGGGTGCTAGACTCTCCAGAGCTTGTCTCGCCGCCATCGCAGTGTAGGCATGTTTGATGGAGAACATTCTTAACGTTTTCTCTTAGAGCGAGTTCCTATAGTCTTCAGATGGAATAGGGCATGAGTTGGCTTCTTGGGTATTGGGAACTTAATAGAGTAGGTTGTGTTTAATTATTCATTAGGTTCGATCTCCACAAATTAATACGATCGACTTTTATTTACTATCGACTATAACTTTAGAGAGGCAATTTGAGGCTATAAACTCAACATTAACAATAGAGAACCATTGTTAAAATATGTTTATTTCTTATGCAAATATTTCGCGTGTCAATACGTAATTAGGTCACTAGACTAACCTAAGTCAATATACCTACCTACTACCCGTAAATCCACATTCGTCCGCATCTGTGTCGCCCCGCTCGATCATCAAATCTCGCGAATAAAGTGGACACTTGCGAAGTGTGAATGGTTCATCTTACCGCAGGTCTAGCATTGCACTAGCCCCTCGTGTAAATCTAAAGCTTTCAGTTTGCTTGATAAGCTAATGCTCTATTTAATTGAAGCATCTCTTGAATGTATTGATATTTTTGAAACAATTAACGGATAGTTCCATTAACGAATTAGGTACCTAATATAACTTGTCACCAAGGGTAATATTTTTTCGTCGAGTCTAGAGCAATGTCTAGGGTACCTACGCTACATTTCATTGCTCCGATACGAAGGAGCTCTGAATATTACTTTCCAATCAATCTCAAGTCACGAGTACCTACCTACCACCTACAATACGTAAGTAGAGAATTACACACATTTAAAATTTGTGCCAGTGGGATCAAGACTCTTTTAAATCAATTCTCATCAGATGCTGGTTGTCTCTTTCCATCGAGTGATGTGTGAATAGTGCAGCTGCAGCTCTGGAGCAGGCATCAGGCGGGGTAGGACTCGGGTTCATCGACCCCCCGCTCGTCCTGAGGCGACAGATACTATCTGTCAAGTGGTCGCTCGAGACCTTCGTTCTCCTCCGCCTCCGCCTCCACACTACACTACTCCACGTGCATTCATTCTTTCATACAATACAAATTCTAATTTGATGTCGTCCGCCTCAAGACTGATAGAGCAACAGAAAATGCTGATTGGTGGGTGACACACCATTGAACTTGTTTGTGGCTTGCTATCCCTAATTATAATAATATATTCAATCGCAAGCTTGCTAACCGTAATTACGAAAGGTTATAAACAAGTTAGGCTGGAATGCCTCGACAGTATGTTTGGGAAGGTTGCTCGAAATAATATATTGCTTGTTCGACAGCTCCTTACGTAATGCTATGCGAGTGCGAGGGATACACGCAGACTTGCCGACGCTGTATAATAAATAATGTTTACGTGAACTCTAAAGTTGGCGACCCACTGACATTGAACTAATAGCGAATGAACTGCTACTACACGATACACATTTAGAGAAGAATAAAACTGCTGAGTCGCGGCTTACCGTAGCCTTGCTCGCTCGCTCCCTACACAAACATTATTGATTACTGTGTAATTAACAGCACAGCGTTTATAAACATGATAATGAGCAGTTTGAAGAAAGGCTGGTTCCCGCCGCGCCGCCGTCTCCTCCACAGGCACCACGTGAAGCCTCGCCAAGTGCCCCGTCTCTCTCCGTGCATAATCGATATTCCACTTCAGCTGACCTTTTTCCAGCTATTTGGGAACTCCTCTTATTTTAGCGAGACGGGACAGTCAGGGTCGGCACTCTGCTCAGACTTTCCTCATATCATACATTTACGATTATTTAGAGACCTATGCATTACTCAGCGGCGGGTCCAGCCAGATAGCCAGATGTAATCTCTCAGCTGATACGGGTCGGCTCACGGATGAATGTTCTCAGCCATTATCACTATCAGCGATGTGTCTCGGGTTTTGTCTTGGCCGTAAATAGCTTGATGTGAGCGACAGATGACAGGTTAATAATAATGCTAAATAGAGCGTGAAGTGACCCCCGTCCCGGGCCACGCTCGACGAACGCTGGCTATGCTTTTATCGAATTTTACTGGAATGTTTATCGTTAAGCCAATATTGCGAATTCTGTATTAATCACTCTCCCAATATCAAATTATTGTTACACACATAAACACACCCTAACACACACCCTTACACACATGCACACACCCTCACACACTTATATGTAGGTATAACACAGCTGTATTGAGCTGAGAGTACCTACTTTAGAGGTGAGTAGGCAGGTAGGTAGGTATGTGTTATTTTTTTACAGAATTTGATGAATCATTATCACTGGAATATCTTGAATAATTAGTATTCAGAAGTAGCAGAATGATCGTCATCTCAATATATTCAATAAATGTTACTGTGATACTTTTTAGATACAAATGGCAACTCACTAGCTTCGGAAATGAGGGCGCAAAAGGCGCTCGACACTTGTAGTCCGACTTCTTTCAAAAGGGGTCTAGATGGAAAAGTCGATAGCAGAAAGTTTGACTGCGGAACTTTTTTATGGACTAGTTAGGATAGGAGACCAACACACTAAAGGTCCTGACCCCTCTGAGGTGAGCCTTCATAGAGAAGGTCCCGTTTTTTGCTTACATCTCGAAAACACATTGACCTTCTTTGTGTTCCCCCATGATAGTATGATACTTAGCACAGGTTTGCTGAATTGAGAAATTGACTAAGTAAATTCTTAGTATCCTTTAGTCCCGTTCTTTTTTAAAGATAGAACGATTCTTAAGTATTTTATTAGTGAAAATCTCAATACAGAAATCGGAGGTCATACTCTAGTCTTGTTATACGGTTAACATTTTTCTTCGAAACGATATAGGGGTATTGATCATATCAATATTATCATTCACCCATGTGATCAACAATGACTATATCCATCCATTGATTACCTGCACTGCCTACGTCCAGAATAACTAACCTACAAGACGTTTGATAAAATAATTGAATGTAAAGCTATCTAAGGTATGTCATGTTATCTGCGAGTCTCCAATGAAAGAGTTCGCCCCGATACAAGGAACCAACACACATTTTATTCTTTGTGCAATAAGTAAGGGGCTTGTTGTCGATAAAATTATGATTGGGATCGGGTTTGAACTGAATACAATTTATTCATATGGACAGTGTTCGCTCTGTACGGTTATACTCATAGATAGTGTGAATTTGTGACAGATAATGATATTTGCACAGGCCAATACAAGGTTGATTGAGAAGGCTTATCAAACGATCCATTTAATGGTTGTTTGTGCGTCGTACCTATATAATAGTGCCTAGCCTAGAGTTATATGTAAATAATCAAATAAATCCTGGAAATCCGGTGAAAGTCAGTTTATTGCTGGACAACCTGACAGAAAAGGCAGCGTTGTTATTCACGGAGTTAGAACCATAGAACGTCAAAAGTTGACAAGTCCGTTAAACTTTCGTTAAGTAATATTGTGTAATCAGAAATAAGGGCCATGTTTTATCATTTTTTTTTTTATTGAACTGACACTCCATACTTTTATATTTCTATGAAATAAAACACCACAATGTGTTTGTTGTGCTACATTTTACGCAGGAATAACAGTAGAGTAAACATGTCAAAAAGACTTATCAAAAAAATATATATTGAAATAACGAATGCACAAGCAAGTAGTATATATACCTCCCCGTACTGTGCATATAACATTCTAAATTATATAGGTATTACATTCATATTCAATACAATACTTAGAGAAATGTTATGGTCACTCTCTATGACTGAAGCATGGGAGTCGGAAACTGAGATAAAGACTCGGATTGAAATTGCTCGTGCGGCTTTTAACATAATAAGAAAGGTGCTTTGTATGAAAGCCCTCCATATACAACTCCGAAGTAGGATGCTACAATGCTACATCTAGCCAGTAATTATGTATCGATGCGAAGCCTGACTCATCTTGACCATAAAGAAGAAGAAAATGAGTTACTTGGGACTTAGATACGAACGATACCGACTCCTTCGTAATGGGCAACGGGCAATGGCTTCCATCGAAATGGGCAAGTTAGAGGGGAAAAGTCGCGATGGCAGAAGGAGGAAGTCATGGCTCCGCAACCTCCAGTAGTGGAGAGGCACTACAAGAAGTAGAAGAAGAAGACTTATCAAAAAGAGTAGTGTAACCATGTCAGATAGACTTATTATTTTTTTTTTTTTTAAAAAACGAATACAGAAGCAAGTAGTACTAATACATTAGCGTATTACAGGGCTTTAAAATTTGAAGATCGTTTTTGTAACTGGCTGTTAGTCGTTAAAACTTTCCACCGATATATACACTCGCAAAGCACGAATTCTCTAATCTAGAGAGTTATCGAGATCGTCGCTCGATGTAACGTGTCAGCCTGTCCCTCCTGCAGATGTACAGCGGCGCGCTGCTGGCGACGGCGGCGCGGCTCGCGTGGGACCCCTCCACCTACACGTGGTTCCGGTTCCTGTGCGCCGCGCAGTACCACGTGACCGCCGCGTACGTGCTCGCGAGCGGCGTCTGGCTGGCCGCGCTGGTGTACGTGGCAGCGGCGGCGGCGCAGGTAGCGCCCGCACCGCGCCCGCCCAGGGCCTGTCTGCACATGGTGAGTGCACTAGTTAGTAGACACCCCCCTTATTCACTAACTTTAATCCACCGAAATTGGTAAAGAAGTGACCGATTTCCCATCCCTAAATGGTTGGACAAGCTGACTCTACTTGGACTCTACCCTACAACACAGTGCACCTAGCTGGAATGCAAAAAAACTGAAAGCGCGGTAACGACTAGAATCCTTTGAATCGAATCCGGTGTACAGATGTTGCCACTGTGTTAGGTGTACTTATTCTAAACATCTGCGCTAAGACGAGGGTGGAGTAGGTGCACCAATCAAACGCTGAGACATGGGACGAAGTTTTCCTTTTCAATCAGATCATGTTTTCGTCTCTACCGGGGCGTCCGGTCAGTCTAAACGGCTCGAAATACTCCGATCGAACATAAAAACTTTTATCTGACGAAGATTTTTTACGTCCATTTTTTACATCCCGTTTTGTTAGCTTATATGACGTCATAGAGCACCTCAAAATACGCGGATTGAGCTCGACTATTGATTAATTGAAAAAACAATTTTATATGATGTTGCTTACGTCGATAGAAGGTTTTTTGTCGGCATCCGATCCGCGACTGTGAAACAACTGGCACAAAAAATATCTCATTTTACAATAGATAGGTATCTCTATCCTATCTATGTACAACTATGCCTAGTTAACGATCATAAAAGTATTAAGTGCCAAGTGATTTTATAAATACCTGTAGTTCGACATGTCAACCCTTACTACGACGTATTGCATAATGCTTAAGTAGTATCTTTTAGCCAACTTCGTGGCATATATCTTTGAGTTTTCTTCATGGCGTTGTTACTTCTATCTATCTATTTCGATGTAGCTCTGTAGTAGAAAGAGTCGTTCCGCTACCGAGGGTGCTTAGTGTCGGCCGCCCTCTGTCGACAACTCGACATTGAACTAAATAATTTATTTCCTCAACTGCCTGCGGCGGCCATAATTTGCCGTTTCGGAAGATTAAGGAATACCTAGTAATGGCCTTAAAGTTAAAGCCTGAGCAATTCAAGAACAATAAAAATGTGTACCTTTAAAATATGTGCCTGTAAAAATGTTTAATATGTACTACTCTTGATTGATAAGGGAAATCTGGGAGGCCCTTGCAATACTTACCAACAGAAATTAGAAAAGTACTTCGAGCTTCCACAGCAAAACATTTCAGATAGAACTTAGATGACGTAGACTTGTTGACTGCACCTAGCTTAATATTTTGAACTTTGAACAATGTTTCAACCGCTCTAATTTCTGATAGCTCTCAGAGACAGTCCTCATCTGCTAATGTTAATTGGATATGTGCTGTCGGTTAATTATCTGTCCTAAATCTTTAATTTTTAGCTCAAGTCGGGGTCTCCTTCCAAGGCCCCATTCTAAGTAGCTATAGAAACCTGTCTATACTATCTGAAGGATTATTTGTTTGTTGTATCTGCAGTTTGTGTGTGTGTGCTCAGTAAGAGCTCCGTTGTCTAATGGGTTTCATGCTTGCTTCTCACACAGGAGATGCAAGTACGAATCCTGACCATGAACCAATGAGATAATTATTTATCTTAAGTGTTTCGATGATACGTTAACCTGTAGGTCCCAGCTACTATCGCTTCATTGTAGTGGTCGTAAAACCCCTCCACCACTCCGCACTGAGCCAGCGTGGTGGGGAATGGCTTAATCTTACTCGTATCCGGACAAAGGCCTGTGCCCCTTGGTGGGGACATTAATGGTCTACATTTATTTATCTGCAGTACATAGCCGGCGTGTTGGTGCTGGTGTGCAGCGAGGTGGCGTACGGCGCGTGGATGGTAGTGTCGCTGGCGGCGTGGTGGCGCGACTCGCCTGAGGCCGAGCTGGCGCGGCGGGGCATCGACCTGCTGCACGACCTGAAGCCGGCGCTGCTAGCGGTCGAGCGGTACAAGGACGTCGCACAGCCCATCTACGACATGATCGAGGTACGTACATACACGCAGACACCATGCGAGCTCCTGTAGCAAGAAACCATCCGCGAGGTACACACACAGGTACAGACAAACCATGCAGCAACCATCCGTAAACAGATATTTTCCAAATTCGAGCACGAGGCTCGCCACCGTTAGATAGAGGTTAGGAAGATTTGCCCTGAAGATGTACAGTGGGTGGTATTTGTAGTATGGGTGTGCACTTACTATTATGATATGGGGCTCAAATATTTTTGTTTGATATCGAATTGACTTTAGAGTTTTTGCCAAAGCAACTTTTTGAAGTATTTTTAAAAGCTAGCAAATGGTATGCGTCTCGATATCTGAAAGCTCTCTTAACAACAACTAAGAAGCGAGGACATGTGTCGTGGCTTTAAGCAGATGTGTGATGTAGAGCAGTCTAAAACTTGGCCGCGAAAACCACGTCGCCATGTTCAAAACTTTTGCTGATGATTAAATGTTTCGAAACTTTCAAAGAACGAAAACAGATCTTACGTCATAAAGCCGGGTTTTATTTTGATCGTGGCCAAGCTTTACAAAACTTATCACATTCCGGCGATGCATGCCTTGAGTTTAGAGTGCGTGTTCACGTTCCGTGCTCAGTTGCAAGAAATCTTATTTGAGAGAAGCGTCTGGCGTCTGCCGCTGATAGTTCTGAGAGCTTGGTCGCGAGACTCGCCTACAATTAAACCCATATCTTGACGCCACACTCAGTTTTTATAGGGCATTATCTGACCGTCGGCGATGTCGTCGATCTGTGCTAATGCTAAAAAAATGTGATTCCTTGCAACTGGGTGCCACTTCTTGCGGTTTTTCAGTATCTCTAGTATTCATTGCTATTAACTTCTTATTTTTCTCTCTCGTCATTTACATTAATTACCGCCCTATTAACCCCTTTAACATTTCACGTCATCGTCTGGGAATCAGCACATCATCTAAGGTTGTGGTCATTTATTTAACTGATAAGTTAACATACCGAGGGCCTGTTTCGCAATAACTTCTCCGGAGGGCTCACCAGTATTAAAACGCGACAAGACAGTCTTGTGTGTGGTAAACTGCACTTATTTATCCAAGAAGACCACCTTTGGCAACGGGGTGGTTGGACATCTTGCCTTTGTTAAGTCTGGATATTGCCGCTGTCGAGAGAGCCTTATCCATCTTAAAATACGGACACATCATTACTCTACAGTAATGATGTGTCCGTACAGTAAAGATTGTTCAAGATAGTTTCTCTGTGAACCGGGCCCTTCCAACTCCATACGAGTCGTCCAGCATACATAGGAACCGCCACCGCCGCATGTTATCATATCACCGGCACTTTCTTGCAGCTGCTAATGAAGGGGATCGGTAAACCGTTCCTCTTGGGCTTGGGCGTGAAGGTAGAGGAGATCGATATCGAGAAAGAGATGGTGTTCTGGCGCCACATTCTGGCGGCGGGTGTCGGCGAGATAGAAGTCACGCTGCAGGTCACACAACACCCGTATACCATCTATCTACTACTCGTTCTAGTACCTATACTATTGTAGAGCTACGTGTAGCGGCGGGTAGCGCCGGCTTGCCTCCGGATTCCCAAATACTAATTAAACGTAACAGCCCCCCAATCAAAAAGCCGGGCTTCTGATAAAGTGAGCCGTTGAGAACAGCACGAATGATTCGTGTTTCGGGAGTCGGTGGTAAGAGCTTCTTAGAGCAGTCTGCTTGTACGTCTTGTGTTCAACAACCATCTCGATAGACACGAATTGGCGGCGATTCCCATCTGTTTATTGAGTTTACTTTAAGGCTCTCCGCACATGGGACTACGCTAGGATAACGCTATTGCGACTTGACTGCGAATCGTACTTGATTTTCTAAGGCTGTATCCTACGCGTGTCGCTCTTAAATCGCCGATATATAAACCCATGTGCCGAGGGCCTTACTCGATATAGGGACATTGTCGCCGCTTCGATTTCAATGTATAGATATTATGCTATGTTTGCAGTAGAATCATGCGATATGCCATTCATCATTAATTCATTACTTCAGTGGGCATTTTCTTTCTTAAAATCATGGGCTATTTATATTTGGTATTGTGTTTGCTTTTGGTTTTATTTGTCGCACGTGTGGTCAGCGGTCTGCTTGCGGTATTTGTCTCATTCAGTGGTTGCATGATAATTGATCATGTAAGTTCGTTCGTAACATCGTAAGCAATGTTATCTGTCAGTATTATCTTAGAGGCATTGTTGTCATTGCCAGTAGAGACTGATATTCAGATTAAAATTCATGCTCATTATGTACTAACCACACCAAATATCTGAGGGGTAATGCTACTATTTGACAAGCCTCGCACAAGCATGTCACAGGGTTCAGTAGTATAATTTTGGGCAGTCTAGGACACTTTTCCATGTGTGAGAGAATTCCCCTAAATAGTTTTGGGCAAGCTAGAACACTTATCTGGTTTGAGAGGCTCGCTGGCATTTCCTTCAACCGTATCGGACAAGCTAAAGACACTTTGGAGGAGGAGGGCGAACGCAGTGAGCTTTAGTGAGATTTAGGGAATTCTCTCACACCTGAAAATGTGTCATGGACTTGCCAATATTATACTACTGAAAGCTGTGATATGCTTGTAAAAGGCTTGTCGATTAGTAGCATACGGACTCTGTATTGATGTTATCTTTAAACACAATGTTTGTCAAGCCCATTTCGCAAGTCTAGATTAAACACTCATAAAGATATATAAATAAGGAATTTGATAGGTACTAGTCGCACAATGTGTGATTGCCGCATTTACAGACAAGGTAATCTATAGGACGTATTTTACAAAATGTAGCAGACTCAATGACCAAGTGAATTTCTGAATATCAGTTCTCCGTAATGTGATGCTTCGTCTCGTGTCCCGTCCCCAACCCACAGTTCCCCCTACTGCTCGTAGCGTAGACACGTGAGAGACTCACGCGTGTGTATGTGTGTGTTGCAGGAGGTGGAGCACCAGGCACCCAATAACGTATACGTGATCATCATCTTCGGACTCGTGGGCACCGTGTTGCAGGTGACTATCACACTGTTGCTCTCTAGGCTCATATTGACACATCCTCTAACATGTCTCACGCACTACGCAGTATGCATGCTTTAATAATGCTACAAATGCAAGTTTACAAAACGGGCATAATATTGCAACATATTTATTTTCTATAAGTTCAGCAAGTAATATAGGATATGTACTACCTACTCGGGCGCGCTAAGTTGGCACCTGACTCGAATGACGTTTGGGCAAAGTACAGTTTATACAGTAGGTACGGTTTTACATATTGCTAAATCGAAATTCGGTAATCAATATTATTTACTCACAGTAGACAACGCAAGTACGCTTACATGTATGCAAGTACGCTTACATGTATGCAAGTACGCTTACATGTATGCAAGTACGCTTACATGTATGCAAGTACGCTTACATGTATGCAAGTACGCTTACATGTATGCAAGTACGCTTACATGTATGCAAGTACGCTTACATGTATGCAAGTACGCTTACATGTATGCAAGTACGCTTACATGTATGCAAGTACGCTTACATGTATGCAAGTACGCTTACATGTATGCAAGTACGCTTACATGTATGAGAACGAAGCGTGTCAATTGTATACTATCTATTGTGCCGTTACGAGCGCATTTTAAATCTGTAGTAAATGGAAACATTTTTTTTATTGTACAGGTTTAGTCATTTATGAAATACTCCGTTTTTGCGTGACAGGGGGATAGCCCATCGCTGCAGCTATGGAGATTAAATGTTTCCTCTCGATGTTTTCTATCACCGTTAGAACGTTCCATCATCGATGTGTTCTGCTGAATGCACCCATTGGTGTAACACGCTAAACTGAGACAAAGAGTGACAGACAACGCACAACCAAAACCTAATATCGATTATGTACATTTAATTTCGATTTAGTAATACATATGTAATACTGTACTGTACACAGTGTACTTAGCACCAACGTCACTCGAGCCAGGTGCCAACTTAGCTCGCCCGAGTTGTAGGATCATATAAAAGTAGGTGTTTATAGGGCATTCTGGATCATCAACGACGACAGAGGTCCCGGGTTCGAATGCTGGATATAATTATAGAAGTAGAAATCGTAATCGTTTATTTATTGAGTCTACTGGCTTTATTTCGGAAAGTTAATTACGCTAACACACAAAACTATCTATATTCCTGTTGCGCTACAAGTCGTTCGATTCTCGCAGGTGATGGCGATCGTGGTGGCGCGGCGGCTCACGCGCACCCACCTGTCCGCGCTGCTGCCCAGCTCCGACCTGCTGGAGAAGGGCGGCGTGCAGGCGCAGGTGGGCTGCGGCGGGGGCGGGGGCGGGGGCGGGGCGGCGGGGGAGGACAGCGACAGCGGCGCGTGCGCGGCGCGGCCCGGCTGGGGCAAGCACAACCTGCGCATGTACACCATCCTCGACAAGATCTTCTAGCAGGACGACACCGCGCCCGGCGGCGGCGGCGGCGGCGGTGGCGTCGGCGGCGGCGGCGGCGGCCAAGCCCGGCAAGGTATATAATCTCATCTGGTTTGTTTACCACTCAGCAGGTGCAGAGAGCTCTCTATACAGTTTTACATCTGGATCCATCTTGGGCTGCTGTAGCTTCGTTTGAGCTCACGGTGGCGGCCTCTATCGCCGACTTTATCACCTCTCTTATAGTATATCCCCTGTGGGCACCACTTGATGGCTAGCAAGGGTATATTTTTGATTTGTTCTGTTTTGTGCAATAGATATGTATATGTCACCGTAAGATTGTCAAGACAGTTAGTTGTTAGTTGTTCATAAACTAACGTTTTCTTTCTCGTTGGTTGGTCAACTTTCGATAGATAGTAAACTGTAGCGTGCTGCTTACTATATGACGCGTGAATTGATAAACTAACGGTTAAAACCGTTAAATAGTCAACTGGTTTAAACTTGAATTGCAATCGAAATACCAGGGCAATCACTGCGGTAGCTTTGGTGAATACTAGAGGGGGCGAGCGTAGCGAAGCCCCCGAATAGTCATCGCGTTAGGTTGACATGTAAGAACAAAAGAAACGTAAATACTAAACCCTCTCGGTCTGGTTTACTATCTGCGGATAGTTGATCAACTGACGCGTTATTTTATCAACCGGTTTTGACTATCTTACGGTGACATATCAGTGCCTCCAGTAAAAAACGGATTAGTTGAAAAACGGCACTTTTCAGGAGAGCGAAAAATGTAAACTTTTATTTTTTTAAACGAAACTTCTTTTTCATACAGTGTAATGATGAAGTAATAATATAGATAATTTTCATACCTTTCAACTGATACATACCATGTTTATGTAATATGAATATACACAGTCAGGTCATAAGTTCTGTCACACAATAAAAACTTTTGAATTTAGAACGCTGGCCACAAAAAAGTTTATTGAATTCGAATTTCGAATTTTTCATGAAAATAAAAATGTGCACTTTTTAGATTTTTCCTCATTTTTAAATATGGAGTGGACACTTAAAGAAGACCGTGTCGCAGTTATTGCGTTGCATCGTTGCGGTTACGCGCCAATTCAGATTTTCGACTTACTGAAAAATTTGAATATAACCAAAAGATTCGTTTAGCGTACCATAAAACGATACAATGAAGACTCTAGTGTAGATGACAGGTCAAGAAGTGGTCGCCCTCGCTCTGTTAGGACTCCAGCAGTGATAAAAGCTGTGAAGGCGCGAATTCAAAGAAATCCCATTTGTAAGCAGAAACTGTTGGCCCTTCAGATGGGGTTAAGCAGGACCACGGTGAAAAGGGTGTTAAATGAAGACTTAGGGCTTAGGGCATATCGAAGAAAAACAAGACATCGTTTGGACGCTCGTTTAATGGACCTGAGACTGAAGAGATGCCGCGCTTTGTTGAAGCGGTACGCGGGAAAAAAGCATCGGGAAATTCTTTTTTCGGATGAAAAAATTTTCACCGTGGAAGAGAGCTACAACAAACAAAATGATAAGGTGTACGCACACAGCAGTGAAGAAGCGAGCAACCGTATTCCGCGTGTCCAACGAGGTCATTTTCCATCCTCGCTCATGGTTTGGTTGGGAGTCTCTTATTGGGGCTTAACTGAGGTACATTTTTGTGAGAAAGGCGTAAAAACGAATGCAGTTGTGTATCAAAATACAGTCCTCAAGAACCTTGTGGAACCTGTTTCTCATACCATGTTTAATAACAGGCACTGGGATTTCCAACAAGATTCTGCGCCAGCTCATAGAGCGAAAAGCACACAAGACTGGCTGGCGGCGCGTGAAATCGACTTCATCCGGCACGAAGACTGGCCCTCCTCCAGTCCAGATTTGAGTCCGTTAGATTACAAGATATGGCAACACTTGGAGGAAAAGGCCTGCCCAAAGCCTCATCCTGATTTGGAGTCACTCAAGACATCCTTGATTAAGGCAGCCGCCGATATTGACATGGACCTCGTTCGTGCTGCGATGGACGACTGGCCGCGCAGAATAAAGGCCTGTATTCAAAATCGCGGGGGTCATTTTGAATAAACTTTATAACCATAAGAATCTATGTTTTATTAAGTTCATTTTGCTATATAAATGTTTACATAAACAATAAACATTTCTAAATTATTTCATATTGCACATGTGACAGAACTTATGACCTGACTATGTATATATATATATTTGATGATTTTGTTCAACTATTCCCCTGTTGACCACATAATTATGGCATAACTGCAGTTAAAAAGGATTTTTCTTACGACATAAGGAAATAAATGTAGTTATACTAAATTTATTTCGTGCGCTTATGGGCACAATATTGTATAGTTCTTTTAATATTTTGTTCAGGACTTGAGGTTTCTATGCCAAAAAAGGACTTACTCATACCTAAATACCTGAAAATTTTATATCACAGCAATGAGATCAAAACCAATGTCAATAGTTTCATCAGTTATTATTTAGGTTACATGTGGTGATGGAATAAAATAAAATATATACTTTGAAATATATTATTATTATGAAAAAATTACAAAAAACTTATGCATTCGCACAAAACTCAGCGTCGTGGTCTGGTCCCATAATGCGAGATAGGTCTGGGTCTTCTTCGGCAACCTCTGTCTCTGAAGTGCGGAGGTTTTGATAAAATGCATGACAATATCTGTCTATAAACGGAAGGAGTGTTAGAATGTATTTCTTCTTCTCTACGCTTATAGGTATTTGTGTCTCAGATATTACCTCTAGAACGATCATATTGCTGTTCGTAGAGAGTTTGGATCGCCTTCTTCGATCGATCCTTTGGAAAGAGATGTTTTTGAAATCTTCATCTTCGCTCAAATTTGTTTTGTATTTCACCACAAATTCATCATGTGGTGTATACCTGAACCAACGAATGTCCGGCCAGTATACCTTTTGTTTTTCTGTGTTGGTTTTTCTCAGAATCATTGGTCCCTTCAAGAGTTTTTCGAAATCGTAAAACTTTTCTTCCGTCATTTCCCTAACGGAAAACCTCCCATCCCTTGCAGCGTTTCTTACCATCTGGTAGTAATCTCTTGGGTGGTGAATATTCTTAATATTCTTTTTGGCCCTCTCAATAACGGAGTGGTCGTAGTCACACTCCATCCACAAGTGTCAGAGTATAATATGATTTTCGTGACGTGAACCGGCAACTTTTTGATGTAGTCATAGAGACAGGAAGCGATTTGATTGCCACCGCGTTTTGCTAGTTGCTTCGTGCCACATGTAGCATGTAGCTTGTTTTGTTTTGCAGTCATGAATTGTCAAGTTAAAGGTCCAAAGACTTCTTTTATAAAATGCCATACCTGAAGACAGCATCGGAGTAGGGAGGCATTGTTGAAGGTCGAAAGTGAGTACGACTAAAGAATCATCGTCTTATGTCTTCAACTTATCATTGCTTTTCTGCTGATATGCGCCGTCAGCTTCAGCTTGATGTATATAAAGCCTGTTTACTAGTTTTGTTTTTTCTTCTGCTGACGCCTGAGAGTACTGGATTTGAGTTTGTAGCATATCACATATTGTACATGTATCCACTTTCGGGGGCTTGAATGACAGATTTAAGCTGTGAAATATTTGTGAGTATATAGTCTTACAAACTTGTTTCTCTTTTGGCTGGTTTTCGCAGTACAAGGAGTAGATGGTATCTATATTCAAAGTACTCGACAAAAATTTCTTTGTGGTTTTATTACGAGCATAGTGACTTTCATATTGTGGAAATGATACAATATGCTGACGCACATTTTCCAAATCTTCATCCGTCCATTTGTTATTAACAGCTACAACACCCCTTGTACTGCATGGAAGAGTTCCTGTTGTAGAATCCTTTTTTTTGTTGCTTTTAGGGAAACAAACTTAAAACTTTTACCAAATATTATGACGAAACAGTTTTTGCATACTCTTTCATGCAGATTTTGACCCCAATGAAAATGATAGATATAAGAGCAACTTCTTTGCTTTGTAGCTTGTGTTTTTCTGACTTTGGTTCCTCCACCGTAATCAAAGAAGCTATGTATTGGGTCCTCCTTTCATAAGTACCCAATTGTCAATAATTGGTAAATAAATCTTGTCGAGCTTGCTCTGGTATTTTACCCCTACAATTAAATCTGCAAATATTCAACTCTTTCATTTCCCTTGCTGGGCGTTCTTTTCCTTTGGAAACGTATGCCTGTCCGGTATTCCTTAGGAATTTATTTTCACGTATCATAATTTTCCAAAAATAGGGTTTAAAATATAATATGAAAAATATAGAATTGTTAGAATTTGTCCTGTTAAAATATAAGGATCAGCTCTCCGTACTTTTTTGACATTCTATGTTTTGTTTTAGTTTTATTGATCGCTTCTCTTATACTAATTTCTTTAATCGCGGTACCATTCTCAGCTCCATCATCTGTTTCTTTGTCATTTTCGCTGTCCTCAGATTCTGATACATGTTTTCGTTTATTTGGAGGTTTCCAAGTAGTATCGCTACAACTGTCGTCACTGTCAAATGTTAGCATTATGTCTCTTTCTCTTTGAAGACCGGATGTTGAAGGCTGCTGGTCGTCATTGCAGTAAAATCGCCTTGAAGTACCGGTAGACTGAAAAACGAGTATTTTTTTAAATAATTAATAACCATAACCTTAACTGGCTATAGAATAGTAGCCGTGTTAAGAATGCTTATTATTTCCTATGTCATACTTACATCAGGTACAGGGGAGGGTTGTCTCTTCAAAAAGTTTTCCTCCTGTAGCGATTGGTCCACGAATTCCAGGTCGTGAGGTGTGATTAAGTCTTTCTGTAAGGAAAAAAAATGACAAAAAACATCTCATTACATAATATTAAACTGTAGGACAACGAAATAATCCTATAAGGGTTCCCTTTTTTCCTTTTAAGGATCGAAACCCTAAAAAGGGACTACGTTACTTACGTTAAGCATGGATTGACTTGTCACACTCGTTTCTTCAGACGAATCTTCGATAATGCTGAGAGACAAACTTTCATTATTTTGTTTTTCTAAGTCATGCTTTACAGAAGTATCCTGTAATAGAATAATATTCTTGTGGATACTATGCAGCTTGTAGAAGTCGTAAAAAACCCTCCACCAAACCGCACTGAGCCAGCGTGGTGGAGTTTGGATCAATCTTACTCGTATCTTGCACCCCTCGGTGGGGACATTTATGGGCTTCATTTGTTTTTATTTTACTAACTGTGTAGTAAGATAAGGGATTCCCTACTCCTGCTTTACATAATATACCATTACCTATACCTACAGAAGGTTGCTATGATTTACAGCCAAAGTTAGTATTTTCGGTAACTAGGTACTTAAATATATTTACCAAGTTAATTTTAGCCACCACATCTTGAATTGGACTTCTAGCCGCCGTAAAATGTACATTTTTGTCACCAAAGTCATGTTCAGCTAAAGCCAGTGGGACCTGGAATGAATAATGTTTGGTTAAAGGTGAAAAATTTATCAAAGATTGACTTACCTAGGTACATTTCTTAGTCTTAGTTATGGGTCCCGTTTTTTACCCTTTGGGTACGGAACCCTAAAAAGTAATGTAGCCCTTTAATGTCCCCACCGAGGACACAGGCCTTTACCTGGATCCGAGTACGATTGAGCCATACTCCACCATGCTGGCTCAGTGCAGGTTGGTGGAGGTTTTTTTTCGATACTATGTAATAGACTGTGATTTTTACTTTATTATTATTATTATTAGCATCCACTGCTGGGCAAAAGCCTCTCTCCCCGTTTCCACGCATTTTAACTTACCGAATGTAATGCATGCCGTTGATCTCGTTGTGAAACTGTGCCAGCTTAGTAATAAAACAAAATAAAACATTGTACTTACTTTCGCAAATGCACCAATCTCTAATTCAGTCATCTTTCTGCCACGATTCATTTTTATTTCAACGAAAACAATTGAATTACTCAACCTATCCGTCGTCGCCGCATTGCACTGACAAGCACGGTGCGATCTGTCTGTACGACAACGGAAAGAAACAAAAACATACCTAATTTCCAAAAAAATATTCATGCAGTTTATAAAATTAGTCAAACTATTTATTTTTGTAATTAGTGTGCGAAACGTAGTGAATAATTTTATTATATCTATTTATCAATTAATTTTTAGACTTATTTCAGTAATAAAGGAAACAAAATGACTAAGATCTGTTTATTCACCGAGCTAGCCATGTCTGTTGTATATAAGTACGGGTAGTCCCCTACTAATGACAACAATGCAAAGGAATAAGACGACTTAATCCCTTGTAAACGGTCAAATGTGTCTTTTTGTAATAAAATGAAAAGAACTAAATCACGTTATGTCTTTTTGTCGTAAGTTCACATAGAAATATCTCATGTTGATCCCTTTTTTATAGGTATCTTAAATTTGGGAACAACATCAGTTATGCCTTTACATTTGTGTTTAAGTGCAATAAGATTCTTATTAACAAGTGAATTCTAAGACACAGCTGCGCTTGTCCCATTTTAATCAAAAAATTGCTTAGTATAACTACTCTTAACCCAAAAAAAACTCCAACTATGCCTTTAGGTGATTTGTAAAATCCATGAAGGAGTTAAGATTCAGTTATGTCCTTTTGATATATTATGTACCTAACTTGATGCGCTGATTCCAATGGTGAAATAAAAACAAAAGGGAATAACTCGACTTAATCCCTTTTTCACTGGAGGCACTGATATATACGACATACGATAAACTCTCGACGTCCTGTTTGTTGATCCAATGACGTCATCCACAGCCGTAGCTGGCATCAAGTTATCTCGTATGCTCGTTCAAACAGTTCAATCCCCATGATTTTCCCCAGATGAGGACAATCCCACCTCCACCCAACCTCAATCTATATCAATATCAATATATTTTCCGCACCACCAACGGGGGCGAACTATGGTGTGTTTCCAATAACTGCGGGACAAAATACATCGAACCCTATCATCTACCAATATGTATATAATTTTTGTGAGCGATACGATATGCGACTATGACGATTGTCGCAAATACCCCGAATGTGCTTATCGTGGTAGAGGGCGGGGTATTTCTCGTTAACCTAAAACTAGGAAATTTGGCAAGTATAGGGAAAAATCTGAAAACTATACAATTGTAATTAAATCATAAAAAAACAGGGTCTTTATACAAGGAACGGCGGAATTTGACTAAACCTTCGGTGGGCGAGTCCGACTCGCACTTGTCCGTTTTTTTTTACCTTAGACAATATATTCAAAGATTGGGATATGGCATATTGTGGGGATAATGATACCTAGTAAGATACTCGGTAAGAGACTGATGATGCGGTATGATCTCAATCATCATCAGAAGTTTCACTCTTGCTACTTTCTTGACTCTCTCTACTCCGTCGTCTTCCGATACAGATATAATAAATAAATCTACTGTTCTATCTATTATATGATACATTCGTCTCATCTTGTCTTCTTCCCTTTTAACATGGTCCACGCAGTTTTTCCGTTTTACAGCCGTGTATTTGGCTGAACCTCCGTTCAGCAAGTTCTTCACGTCAGCCAATTTAAAACTTGTATTGTTTCTGGTGACGTGCCCTTCACTTTACGAGCTCGATAGGATTGAGCTCGCAGTGGTAGGGCGGCAAATTCAAAACTGCCATGCCTTTGGCTTTGACCATCTCATCTACCACATAACTTTGATATTGGCTCTTGAATGTTTTTTGTGTTATACATGTCGAACTAACACGAAGACTTAAGTCTTCACCTAAGCTACCGCAGTTTATTGCCCTAAAATATTTCTTCGTTCAATGAAAGTTCTAATTCAACCATGGTTGGCCAACAACTAATCGACATCAGAGCCTATAACGGTGGTTAATGTAATTATTTTACGATATGTATTACTAACGTTTAACCATATCATGAAGTAGTCATGCATTTTGCTGTTCATAACATCAAACGCTGAACATTCATTGATCTGCAGCCTTAAGGCGTAACTCTCTGAAGTTCATAGCGTGTGTCTATGGTTCTCATGCTTATACAATTTTATCGATTGCGGGGTATCACCGAAGGCTTCTAGGCTTCATTCGATGAGCTTGGGTTTGGCCTCCATTATGATGCTACTTGCGTGATACCAATTTGACAGATGAAGCTGGTGCAAGGTGTCAAACGTAAAAGTCTATATGAAGTTCATAGCTCAGACGACTTACGCTATAAGGCTGCTGGTCAGGACATTTCATGATTAGTTTGAGGTTGCTATTTCGTGAAATTGTCGTATTTCATGAAATTATATGTCATGATATGGTCAATACAACGATATGGTTACGACATAAATAACAAATAAACATTAGAGCAAGCACAACATCTTCTGTGGATTTCCGATTGAGCCATTTCAATATTAGTCTTGAACCAAGGACATAAATCCATAATACTTACATACTTAAACTTAATACAGAAGAGAAAGGAGATGCAGTTTCAATCTTTTCTTGAAAATTAATATGGACTATCCCTAATTCCGACTGCATGTCACTATGAGGCAAACACCCCGTACAAGCCCAAGGGTTAGATTTATGAATGGAGCTCTTGTAACTCGCAGCTTTCTGTGCGTCCCCAACCTGGCTGGTCCGGCCGTCTTTTTTGCTGCCGGCTGCCGGTCCTCGTACCGCATCTCTCCAAGATCAATTGAATGACTAGGTACTTATTTAGATGCGTTTAATCGATGCTTCACTCTCTCTAGTTGTGCTTTGTGCATGTTGCAGATCGCTCGTCAGCCTGGGACGCGGTGAACGCACAGCTACTGTCACACCCGCGCCTGCGCACGCCGCGCCTGTGTCCCTCCGCGCCGCCGCATGCGCTGCTATAGCGCGCGCGTCGGGCGGACCTAGAGCCCGCCCGAGCGCCAAATGGATTTCGACTGAGACGTAGATAATCAGTAACTACGGTTGTAGTCATATCAATAAGAGCACGGTTAACTCTTTCGCACCATAGGTTTCCAGAAAGGTGAAGTTTTGTAACAGGATTGATTGTACGCCCGCCCCCGTTGTACCAAGACTGACACGAGAACTCGAACCTCGACACTGCCAACAGACTAGTTTATACTCACCACGCACAGCTAGTGCAGCTAGCGCGTGCCAGCTGTGCGTGCGCATTCTAGCAACATCGAAATACACTGTTACCACATAACACTGCAAACAAACCGAATCTCGATACCGCGCACTCCATATTCAGAATAGTCTTTCAATGACAGAGGGCGCTAGTGGAGCGTAGTTTATTTAGTTTAGTCTCGAGTTTAAAACACAACATTGAGTGTGAGATCAAGTGGAAGGACTTTAGAAAACGAGTGGTTTTAGATGCTTTTGCCGATTTTTTCCTATGCATTTTAGGTGCATTTAGAGACGATATCAAACAACGCGAAGTGTCGGAAATAATTAGTTTTCGTGTTTTTTTTTACAAAACGCTAAATTCGGGGCCGTGGTGATGAGGAAGTATTAAAGTGGGGAACCGGTGGGAACGACGGATTTTCCCTATTCTTAACCACAATAGCTAAATTTGGCTTTTTATTTGAATACGCTCCGATCCGCTCCGATTCGGTACGCTCCGGAGTTGCTTCTTCTAAGTTTAAACTAACCTTTAATCCAATTGAAATTTAGCCACAATAACCTACTCTAGCAAAATTTGGCTTTTCTTTGCATACGCTCCGCTCCGGGGTTGCTTCTTTTAAGGTCTAACCTAACCTATAATCCAATTGAAATTTAGCCACAATAACCTACTCTAGCCAAAGTAGGTGTTCAAAAGGACTCAAAAGAAAGGAAACTATGTTCACTGACGCAAATGCAAGTAATGAAGTCCTAAAAGGACCAGATTCTACGGCCGTAAAACATAAAAAAAAAAAAAACAATTAATGAATGAATTTGTTTATGCGTTCCGTTACTAAAAACTGAATCTCAGTAAATCCAAAAGAACAGATTGAAATAAGCACAAGTCCAAAACTCAAGGAAACAAGCTTGTGACGCAAAAATATAATCAAAAAGAGCTTTATTACAATATAATTCGGTTTAATGCAGATTTTCATCTATGTATTCTCATCTTACAATAAGCGTACAGCGAAAAGTAACTCATTTTGAGATTATTGTTGCGTGTTGTATTATTGTGTGTGTCATACAAAAAGCAAAATTTTATAGATTTTCAAAAAAATATCTGAAAATCTATTGAGTTCCAACGCCTGAAACTTTCAGACCGTGTTCAAAATGACTCAAACTATCTACCAATCAAGAAAGCCCTAGCAAACCGCCCGTTTTCTAAAGTCTAGCCGATCAAGTTGTTGCTAAATACCAATAACAATCTAAAGGGAGCAAAAGCATACTTTTAATCAGTACCTTCAAGCTCTGCATACCGGATACCGGTACTGTAATGTAGCTGTCCATCCGCTAGCGCTATCCAGCGAGTTCATTAATATTGACATGTAAAACCACAGAATACTTAATAGTACGGCAAAACACAATGTTGATTGAAATAAGGTCTCTTTATCCTCACATCACACTGCTTATATACCTACATTTTATTTTTGACTTAACGATGACGTATCTATCTACTGATGCCATATTGATAGTTGTTAAGTGTATGTAAATTGTTAATTTTATTTAAGGTAACCATAATGTAGAATTTGTGAATATGAATAAATATTATAGGTTAATTGTAGTCATATCACTAGTGCTGTGCAACAAAACTGACATCATACGGCGTTTAAGTATCCTCAAATTATTATTTTTCAAACCAAATAAAACGCTTAGAAACAAGTTTTAGTTCCTTATTGTCAGAATTAATGAAATTGCTAGTTTGTCTTTGCTATATTGCAGTAGAGCATTTATAGTGTGTAAATTCCTTCCGGGCGTACTACGTCCAGGCATCCTTCGTAGTCGTACACACCATATGAGATGTATTTTTAAAGTTCAATGGTGGTCCAATGTTTAGCGTGCAAATTGATTTTCAGTCCAGATTGTTTTGACGTTCATGTCAATTGTTTGTTTATTTACTTAAGGTAGGCTACTACCGATTAAGTGTTACATTGCTCAAGTGCTCAATAATTTTGTATGAAAAAAAGGAATTTAACAATTTGGGATCTGAATGCTAGTGAATACGCTCTATGGATTCGATACTGTACATACGTACTTAAAATATACGCCCGAATGGAATGAACACGCTGTAGTAGTACTAATACTGAGCAAAGTTGATTTTCTTGAGCACTATATACTTGATTTTATTAGAATTTTTTTATATTAGACTTGTTCCTTCGCCTTCCTCGTGGTGGTATTGTGGGAGAAGTTATCTAGGAATCTATCTAAAAGATTGCGACCAAAATTAATGAGTTTCGAAATCCTTGAAGATATCACACACACACACACACACACAACACACACACACACACACACACACACACACACACACACACACACACACACACACACACACACACACACACACACACACACACACACACACACACACACACACATCTACACAGCTCGGCTAAACGTGTACATATATATGATGGCCAATCTAAAGGTAGTTTGCCACTCACAGGTAGCTGCTCCCACAGACACAGGCAAGGCAGTACTAACGTCGAGCTATGATACCGCTGCGGTGCTACAAACTATTCCTTCTAGACTTTAAACATTTGTTAAAGTGATTCCATTACGCTGTGATTTCTTTTTACAACTACATAATTATGAAGAATTTTACGTAATTAAGATACGTAGTGTGACCCATAGTCAATTAGGAATCGATGGATGACATTTTCAGCATTTTTTGAGACATGTTTTTCAAATTCTTTCGAGTTCTAGTTAATTGTGGGGCGCACAGTGTTTTAGCATCTTCCATGTTGTTCGACGGACATTCTCGGTTGTTAAATGTATTCGGTGCCAAATAGTTGTAAGGACTGGCCTACTATACTCTTAGTAATCTGTTTATGTACAAATTGTACGATAGACTTTAAGTGTTGTTAAATCGCTGAATCTGTGTTGTATCGGTGGTTTAATGTGGTGGTTGGGAACCACGATGCTCTCAGCCATCTCCCAGCGTTGATATCGTGTTTCCCAGTTAACTGAAGGGCACATAAAAGACATTATGTATTCTATATTTAAAATATGATTGTCACGGAGTATGTATTTGTCTAGGAAGCCATTTGCGATGTAAATAGACAATACACCAGGCGTACAAGTATTTCTTTACAAGATGAATATGATGATAGCGAGTAGATATTATAAACAATACAATTTTAAAGCAATAAAGTGATATTTTTATATATTTTTGTATTTGTATTTCGTTAATTATTATAAAAGTTTTTCGCTTAAACTCCCTATTAGTGCACAAGGGCTAGGTAATAAACATAAACATTAAAAAAACAATTACAAACAGCCACATACATTGCTTCCGACCCCACACTAGGATACCCTGTGTTGTGGGAACCCGAAACAGCGATATCACACAAATAAACATCCAAAATCTGTTTTTTTTCTTCAATCCCAGCCGGGTATCGAACCCGGGACCTGTCGCATAGTAGGCAGAGCCACAACAGCAGCGCCTCATAGAGGTCCTCATAGTATGTATATGTAAGTATAAAATAATTATGACTTGTTTACCACTCCTTGACACTTAACTATATATTCCAAGATCTACCTCACAATACTTATTATTTCGTATCTATAATATGGTGTTATCAAAGTGATACATCGGATATCAAACTGATATCACCGACTTATAGAGAAATATCAATGCTTTCGGTGAATAAGTCGGGTGATACCTGCTAGGAGGATATCGGTGCCAACCACATGTGGTTTACCCATGTGATTCAGATGGTAGATATGTAAATTTTAAAGATATATATTCATCAATAATTCATATTTTATTTTGAACCTTTTTCACGTATTTGTGGATATTATGAGAGCGCGTGAAAATTTTGACCTAAATATGTATGGTATTTCACAATAAAGTTACATTCCCGATACCATTAACACATAATTGAAATAATTCAAAGTTTTACTTAACATTAACTTTATTATTTATCCACAAAATGGAAACCAAAACATCTTCATTTACACGCACAATATTACTTACTGCACTTCAACACTCATGTACGGAATAAAAATTAAAAATGCTTTTCTGCATACCACAATTTCACTGATAATTTACTTTTAGCTCCGATAAAGCATTTAAGATGACCACACTTATTCCAATTTTGCAAATGATTATGAGAATGGCTGCATCTTAACTATAATGAGTACCACATGCCTCGTTATTCAGGCAATGTTCAGTACTTGGAGTAGCTGTTGCCTTTATTAATGCTAACATAATGCTATTCTAATTCAGTTGTACAGCAATGTGCCACGTAATTTGTGCCCAAATTAGAGTTATATCATACAGCAATTTTTTGCAGCTATTGTGTCCAAGGTGTACTGTAAAAATGCTGTTACACAGAACCTTTGTGCAACTTGGGATATCTCTGGATATCTCTAATAGCGCAGGGAAGAGCGTTCCACAGTCGGTATATATGTACTTATGTAGAGCAATCCTTTCGAATGAAAAAGCGAAGGATAACCGGGGAACAACCAAGAAGATATTTGAACACAGCGAAAGAGAGCGTTATTAGTACAGTTGCAGTTGGCAAACTGAAAATGTTGTTTGTCAACAAACTCGCCGTCTTCCAACGACAGCTGGTGTTGCGACGCGACGCGCGACGTCGAAGTACTGCTCGGGGACTCGGGGATTACACTCAGATAAGATAAGTGATAGCGGACAAGTAGCAAGCAGCCAACAGTCACCACATCACCGTACGCTAGTTTATAAGTACGCGTCGATGTCCCTCGCGCGCGGTCGCAAGCCGATATGTACTGAACCACAACTTGTACTACAAGTGCTCCTAGAGAAATAAGACTGATCTAGCAGATAGTAGTAGTAACATAGTGCGTGTGATGAGTTTAGAGATATGTCTATGTGTGCGCGGGCCTTCTTCATTCATGTCAATTTACTACTGGCGGTAAGTACATTCCTTGTTATGTACAGTCAACACAACAACCCATGCAGTCCAGCCGGCATACACACTGCTTGATCTGTTATTTGAAATTGATCCACCTACGCTCTTGTTAGGGTTTAAAAGTTGGTAGGTCACCGTAATACAAATATGTAGGTACCATTCCGAGATAGAATGTCATTGGAAAGTAATATAGATGGGTATTAATAAAATAACTACATTGTAAAAATATGTAGGTATTTAAAATTGTAATTACTTTGAATACAGTATTTTAAGGGGATTTTGATTTGATCAGAGCAACTGATTTTTTCTTTCAACATACGTTTTTGACCTATCAGTCAACGATGACTGCATTATCTATCAGATAAAACAACCTAGTAAGCTACCAGAAGTGTCTTAATTACCTAGATAAGTTGTAATGGATTGCAACAGTTTTGAAAATAGTATGGGTTTGAAAATGCGCCGAGAAAGAGGTCTAGTCTTGGTCGGGGCACAGAAGGACCACATTGAAGTTGCGTTCAGTAAATAATTGAGACGGATGTTGGCTGTGTATGTCAGGTGTACGGCGGCGCGGCGCTAGCAACGTCGGCGCGGCTCGCGTGGGACCCCTCCGCGTACGTGGCGTTACGCACACTGTGGGCGCGCCAGTATTACGCGGCGCTGGTGGCGCTCCCGCTGCTGGCCGCCGCGCTGCTCGGCGCCGCGCACCTTGGGGCCGCCGCTGCACTGCTGTCCACATTGCGGGCTAGGAGGACGCTGCTATATGCTGTTAGTATACACCACTCAAGTACAACCAATGGATGTTACTAGTATTCATTCTTGTTACAGATGTTGAAAACCTCAACCTATCCATGTAGCTCAATAATAATAATAATAATAATTCTTTATTGCACAGAAAACACAATGGAAAAAATATAACGAACAATATGCAAAGGTGAGCTTATTTGTAAAAAGAAATTTATTACAGCTAACCTGTGAGGAAAGGAAAAAATATTTATAGAGAGGTAGTCCTAGTGTACAATTAAGAGTTAAAAGAAAGAAATAAAGTCAATATACTATCAGATAAATTACAATACATCCTACACATACTATAAAATAAATTAATAGAATACAATAAATACATAGATACACATACATACTATAAGATACCCACTATGCGGAAGCTCAACAACATTAGAGATTAGACAGGAGTAGCTAGAAAGAGTGGGTGTGTCCGCCGAATCTAATCGAAGTGCAAAAGGACAAAAAGAAGTCCAAACTGCGTATCTTACTATTCCGAACTTATGGTACCTATATTACATTTAAATGTCTGTTTTCAGTACTTAGCAACCCTGTCGGCCTGGCTGTGCGGCGCCGCGTGTTGGCTGGCGTGGGCGTGGTGCGTGGCGCACGAGTGGCGCGCCTCGCCCGCCGGCGTCGCGCTCGATGACGCAGCGGACCTTGCCTCGCAGCTGCAGCCGCTCGTGGACGCGCTCGACAAGTGGGCGCCCAAGGAATTGTCCGCCACTGTACATGCTATTATTGAGGTGAGGACACAGAAATTATTCTTGTGCCTCCACTACTGGGGGAGAGTCAGCTCCAAATTCCTCCCTGTCCATCCCGCTCGGTCTTTCGCCAGGCGGGATAGATCTCCGACGTCGGCAATATTGGTCCATTTCCGAAAGATAGAGAGCCACTATGCATACATATTTTCTTGTGTTATTTTGCAAAAAAAAGAACAAATAAGGAAAAAAGTAACAAACAGTATGGTTGAGTCAAATAGGCAATTATACAATGATGTCAAAAATAATTATTGGATTGGATGTGGAGTATAAATAAGATTATACAGATGTCAATAGTAATAGAACATGTCATGTCAACACTATGCTAAATATTCACCTACAGAGTAGTATGCCTTATCAGCTAATTAATCATGTATTTGACGCTTGAACATATGTATGCTATCTATGTCCAAGTGACAGTGGAACTTCATTATCTATCTAAGTATTAATATTTATCTATATAAGTATGTGTATCGTTGTCTAGTACCCAAGATACAGGGAATCCTAGTTTGGGGCTAGATCAATGTGTGTAAATGGTGTCCAAGGTATTATTATTATTATTATTATTTATTATATATTTTTAACGCCATACCAAACACACTATTGCTGAACAGAGCAGTTTGGTGTCTAGAAGCACGTATTTTTATGTTGTTTCGGCGACTGATCAATTAGTCGAACAGGTTTGGGTTTGATTTATAAACATTATTATTTCAAAAATATACAGAGAGGGCACTGTTAATAATTTATAGCGCTTGAAATAAGGTTTGCAACTGTCTGTTATTTTAAACGAAAATACAGCTATAATGCATTTCTTTTGAGACTTGAACGCAATTTCCTTAATTACGCCGTTACCCCAGAATATTATTCCGTACCTGGGAGTGGACATTACGAAACCGTGATAAGCAGTTGGTACTGCGGTAAAATCCACATCTTTACGAAGCATATACAGTGCATATGAAAATTTGTTCAGTTTTTTGGTGACATTTTCTATTTGTACATTCCAATTTAGTTTATTGTCGATTTGTAATCCTAAAAATGTTGTTACTTGTACTTCGTCAATGATGTTGTTACCGTGATTGATACTTAATGGTATCCGTTCTTTAGTTTGTTTAAAATTCATTATATAAGTATTATTTAAATTAATCTTTAAATAATTATATTGTAGCCATGTTATTATGTCAAATTATCATTACCTACATTTTTATAAACTATGGTACGATCATTAGTAAATATAATCATAGGGTGAGATGTCGAGTTAACAATATCATTAATATAGATTAAGAATAACAGCGGGCCTAGAACGCTTCCTTGTGGTACCCCTAGAGTTACTTTTGAAGCTTCAGATGAGTAGATTTGTTCACAGTTTGTTTAGGAACATAATCTCTGAATTTCGGTGACTTGTTTTCGATCAGATAGGTATGATTTGATCAAATCTAAAACATTACCTCTGACTCCATAAGTCTTTAACTTTTGTAACAATAATTTGTGGCTTACATAGTCGAATGCTTTGGTCATGTCCATATATATGGCTGACACAGGTGTTTTATTGCCTAAATTGAAAAAAAAATTGCAGGAAGTCATAGATAGCGAAGTTAATTGTTTTGTGTTTTCTAAAGCCTTTTTGTTCGGGAACCAGAATATCATTCTTTTCACAGTAGTTGTAAATGTCATCATTATTGACGACCCGAATGGCCGAGTCGGCAGTGACGCTGCCTACGAAACCAAGGGTCCCGGGTTCGAGTCCCGGTGGGGGCAAATGTTTGTTTGATGAGAACGGATTTTTGGACCCTAGTCATGGTTGTTTATCTATCTAAGTATAATATTTATCTATATAAGTATGTGTATCATTGTCTAGTACCCAAGATACAGGGAATCCTAGTTTGGGGCTAGATCAATGTGTGTAAAAGGTGTCCAAGGTATTATGTCCAAGGTATATTACTTTTTAAAATATTTTTGAAAACACTGGTATAAGGGCGATAGGCCTGTAGAAGTTCATATTTTCTTTATTTTCTTTTTTAAAAAGAGGCTTGATTATGGATGTCTTTAAGGCATGGCCGAATGGCCGAGTCGGTAGTGACGCTGCCTACGAAGCCAAGAGTCCCGGGTTCGAGTCCCGGTGGGGGCAAATATTTGTTTGATGAGAACGGATGTTTGTACCCTAGTCATGGTTGTTTATCTATCTAAGTATAATATTTATCTATATACGTATGTGTATCGTTATCTAGTACCCAAGATACAAGGAATCCTAGTTTGGGGCTAGGTCAATGTGTGTAAATGGTGTCCAAGGTATTATTATTATTATTATTAGGATAGGTACTGAATTCGATGGAAAGATAAATTATGTAGCTCATCACCTTGCTTAGTAAGTACAACATATTTTAATACTTTTGTACAAATCTCATCATATCCTGTGCTGCTTGTGTTTTTCAAGGTCATAGTTATACGTGTAATGTCAGTAGGATTGGTTGTATATAAATACATTGAATTTGGTTTATGATAGGTCAAAGTTACCATGATTATTAGGAAAATTATTTAATGGTTCTGGTATCGTGAAATGGTCTTTGAATGCCTTTGCTATGTCAGTCGGGTTTTTTATTATTTATCCATTCTTTTCAATTTGCTCAATTTGTTCTCGTGGGTGATTTGACTTTGAGCTGTTAATTATATTCCATGTAGCCTTTGATTTGTTTTGGGATGATTGTACATAGTAATTATTTTGTGATTTTTGAGTCAATTTTATTATTTTACTTAGTTTTTGAGAGTAAGATTTAAAAGAGTTCCTATTATCTGTGTTAAGTGTCTGAGTAAATAAATTGATCGACTATTATCTTTTATCGGAGACAATTTAAATTAATTTTTAGTTAAATTTTGTACTATCTATGTATTAATCTCATGTAAGGTTTCAATGTAGAATTCAGTTCAGTTCAGTTGCAATATTTCAGTGTATTCCGCAACTGTTGATAACTCTTGGCAAGGTCTAATTTGGTGAATAGTCAAGTCAAAGTACTTTATTACTGTAGATATTTACATATACTTAGCAATCTAAGGACTTAATTTCAGATAAATCAATTAATTTCATGGTATTCTCGAGTTCCTGGTGATTAATTTTAGTAAAAGTATTTGGAGCGAAAGATCTCTCTTTCCTTAGATCCAGAGAGAGTAAAACCGTATTATGGTCTGTGATGGAGGTATCCATGTCTAGAGTAATGGCAGGCAATTCACTATTTAGCTTTACACCTTCACATTTTAGAATGACGTGGTCCAAACAATTTCTAAGCCTAGTCGGTATGCGGTGAGCTGGAAGCAGGCCATGAAACGCAGTAACGTCTAGGTATTGGGAAGAGTGTGAGTCTGTGTTGGTCTCTTTAATGTCTATATTGATGTCACCCAAAATTATAACATTTTTGAATGTTGATAGGTTTTGGAGGACTGAATCTAAAGAATCTATAAACTGCTTTGTGTTTTTGTACGACGGAGAGCGATATATCGCCACCACTGCCGTATCTATACCCAGCTTTATAACAAGACAATTTGCATCAAGGAATGGTGGTTCCTCCACTGTACAGCCTATTACCCTCTTCGTGTATACCACAATACATTCATTTTGGTTGTTATTGCATTTAGTAGAAAATTGATTATAGTTATTGATAGATGGTATTTGGGGACAGGACGCCAGCCAGCATTCTGTTAAAACAATTAGCTCACAATCAATATTTAGTCTAGCTGTAAGTGTCACAAAGCTGGGAAGGTTACAATGAATGCTTCTAATATTCTGTGTAAGGATGTTAAGACGTAAATTAGAACATGGGATAATCACCGCACACTCCTCAGGAGTGTAAACTCTGGAAGTTGATAGCGAAACATTGTCCATTTCGCGGGCAATTAATTCAAAATCGAATTTGAGCAATTTTTTTCACTTGATTTTCCTTAATTAGGTCAGCGCATGTTTTTTTTGCATGATAATGTTTGGACACCTGGTAAGTTATCATCTTATATAGATTAAGCCGAGGTAATTTATGAGTGAAAGAGTGAAGATGAGTGCGAGAGAGTGTGATATTTCGTGTAAGTGTAGTGTGGGTTTTACATAATCTGAAGCATAAGTACATCAGGGAAAGTTTATAAGTTTATGGTTTAAACACATGGAGAAAAGTAATTAAAGTTATAAAACCTAGTCATTTTCTTTCTCTTAAGATCTTAGTCAGGTCCTCTTCGCATTCAATACGGATATGTGGGCTTTTTTCGTTTTTCCTTATAAAGACTGATCCGTGAGTAATCCAACAGAAGGTGAATTTATTTTTGCTTGAAAAGTCTCTAGCTACGAAGAAGAGTTTCTTTGTTTTCAGTGGAACATTTTCCTCAAGGTATACAGCCTGAACTGGGCCATCAATACTTAGATGAGAAGTATTGAGCTTATTAGCCTCATCCTTATTTTTGTTAAAAGCCTTTACACTTTTAAGGACCTTATCGCGGATCAGGACGCTGTTTAACTCCACCACTATGGGCTTATTCTTATCGGACTTGGCGTTAGCCCTGAAAACGTCTCGTATGTCCGATTCCTGTATCGGCATATTTAGGGCATTTCCAGCCTTCAATACTATCGTGGCAAGGTTTTCCTTGGTTTCGGAAGGGATCTGTGGTATATTTCTCATTTCAAAACTCGAGGAACGATGATTGCGTTCAAGGTGGTCGATTTTTTTTTCAAGCTGTTTTATGTAGTTAGAATCGGAGCGGCGTTCCTCCTCGATAGTGGTCAGTCTTTTGATTGCGTTGTCATATTGATTGGACAAGAAAGAAATCGCGTTTTCTATTCCCGAGTGTTGCTCTCTAATCACCGACACAGATTCCAAAATATCCGAGAACTTTTTCTCGGTGTTGCTTACAGATAACTGGATTTTGGAAAGCTTGTTGTTCTGTTCCGATTCGAAGTTTAAGAAAAGTCCGCGGATTTCATTTTCAAGGTCAGTCTTCCAGACGTTACGTAATGACTCAAACTTCTCATCCAGGAAGGAGGTAAGCGCCGCGGAGTCCACGTTGATCATGGAAGCTTGGGTCGGGATGTCCATGTCGGATGCAGAGGGAGAGGCCAGCCGGGAAGGCATCGTTGCGGTGTTGTCGTTTTTCTTTAGGGCTTTGCATTCACCGCATTTCCATTTACACTTATTCATGGGCAAGATTTTCTTAAAATCTGCTTCTGTGAGACCCGCGCACTTGAAATGAAATAAGCCTTGACAAGAAGGTGCCGTACATTTTATCAGCTCATTTCCGACAACGTCAAGATTGCATTTTTTGCATGCCATATTGGAATATCCAAGAGCAGTACAGGGGTCGGAGCGAGTTAGTTGTAGGCCTAAATGTGCGCAGCGAGCCCAAGGCAAAAAAAAATTCCTTCCAGGTACGCGGGGTTAGGTGGACATGTGACCTTACGTGCTGCCAGCGGCCGGTGTTTGAACGATGGAACAAAAAAAAAAAAAAATGAAATGAAAAAAATAATAAACTACGCCAATGGTGACTGGGATTCGAACTCGGTATCTTTGTGGCCGAAAGCAAACCGTTGACGGCTGCGGTACGTGTTCAACGGCAGTAGCGACGAAAGTTGCGTATGCGTAGTAGCAGCGGTGATTCACACGGCGGATGACTGGCGGGTGACCGTCGAGCTCGTCGGGCGCAGCGCCGGTTGGTGACTCACCGAACTAGTGATCACTGGGTAGCAACTGTTCATTGAGCATTTTAACGGCTAGTTAACTTAAGATTTTGGAGAACAGAGCAGTTTTGTTATAACAGTCTTTCAAGCTGATAGTGATGATTTGTGAATCATCCGAATCCTCAGCTATTGATATTTGTTTCACTGCGATGGGCTAATGATTACCACTCTTTTTAAATAAAAAAATATACAGAGTTGACTAGGTACGTATTGGCGCTGGAGGTGCGCGCGGGTTAAAGACAATACACCATTAACATCATCAAAATCTCCTTTTTGTCTTTCAATTTTGAAGACCATTGAAGTATCATCAGCAAACAACACTATGTCAGTTAATTTCTCCACCATGAAAGGCAGATCATTAATATATACCAGGAATAAGAAAGGGCCTAATATGGAACCTTGTGGAACGCCAATTTTAACAACCGATCCATCAGATTTTACGCCGTTAACTTCTGCCTTTTGAATTCTATTGCTTAGGTATGATCTTAGTAGATCCAACGCTTTATTTCTAACTCCGTAATGATTTAATTTAATTAATAGCGTATTATGATCAACACAAACAAACGCCTTCGACAGGTCGCAAAAAACTCCAATAGCATCCTGTGCGGCCTCCCATGCAGAATAAATATGAGATATAAGGGTAATACCTGCATCCGTAGTCGATTTACCCCTAGTGAAACCATATTGTTTAGCGTGGAGTTGTTTTGTACGGTTGAAGTGTGAGAGCATTTGATTGAGTATAATCTTTTCAAATATTTTACTTAGTGTTGGAAGAACAGATATTGGTCTGAAATTTGAAGGATCGCCCTTATCTCCCGACTTGAACAAAGGTATCAGTTTACTGTGTTTCATGAGATCTGGAAAAGCCCCATCGTCAACACATTTACTGAATATATAAGCTAAGTGTGGGGCTATAACTAGAATTACTGAACCAATGACTTTGACTGATATACCCCACAGGTCTTCCGTATTTTTTAAGTTAAGTAATTTAAACGTTTTGACAATGTCCTGGGGATATACATGATGAAATTTTAAACATACATTACTGATGCTTGTGTTATTTTTTTAATAAAGTCTCTGCTTCATATGGAGATGAATTTAGACGGTCTTTTGTGAGTATGGGTACATTGGTGAAGAATGTTTCAAAAGCTCGAGCAACATCAGCGTTGGATTTAACAACATCATCACCTATCTTTAGGCAGAAATCTTTGTCCCTTGGTATAACTTTGCCAGTTTCGCGGTTTATTATTTGCCAAACTGTTTTCATTCTATTATTTGAATTTTGAATTTTTCTATTAATGTGTAAAGTTTTTGCAGTTCTACAAACCAACTTGAAAATTAACTACAGATTACTGCTGCAGCTGATGTTACTTGTTTTTAATTTTTATTTGGCATGTATTTAAACGCTAAACTATAGGTTATAAAGGTGGTCACTATCTGTAGCTAAAGTAAACACCACGTATTGTCTATTGAACTTTAATAATATGTAATATGATGGGAACTGCTACTGATGTTGGTGGTGAATAGAGTCGAAAGACATAGTTAGGTAGACATGTTTATTGGTCTACTTTCCAGATTAGAGTGAACACAATAATTCAGTGTACATAGTACTTATGTCTAAGTTAGTGTTTACTATGCTATTCTACGCTAATGTTGCAGTCAGTAGTCACATGCTACAGTTAAATGAATAATAAGTTATTTCTACACTTCATCTCCCCTTTTAAGTCCTTTCATTCCCGGGGTTCCTTTGAAAAAATGTGGAACTAACTAGTTACATATTTTTAAAATACAAAATAAGGGAAATAAAATCCTAAATCTTAATTTTACCACTTAATTATTTCACTCTAATATGAACTTAAAAATTTCATTATAATCTAACTTAAATAATACATTTCTTATCTTTAAAACTTCCTATTCAAACAATTTAGTGTTATTTTTATGTGTCTTTACCATCTCTATTAATTTTTACATTTGGGGTCAAATCTTCAATAACTTTATAAGGTCCTAAATATATTTTATCCAACTTATTGCCAACTTGATTTTTTAATAAAACTAAATCTCCTCTATTATATTTTACTGGATGGGCATTTTTGTCAAAATTTAGCTTTTCATAATTCTTTCCTATTTAACAAATTTCTTCTACATCTTCTTGTGCTCTTTGAAGTCTATATTTTAGTTCTAGAGGATAATATTCGGGATTGTACAATGGATCTACAGTTGTTGTTTGCAAGTTGTTTAGCAAATTACAAATATTTCCGAAAACTAATGCATATGGAGTGTATTTTGTCTCAGTGTGAACCGTTGTGTTATATGAAAAACACCAATATGGAATCCAATCGCTCCAATCTGATTTATTATTTTCGCATTGAATCCTAAGATAAGCTCCTTTATATAGCTTTCGTAGCTGTAGTCGTGATAACCATTGGTTCATTAGTATGCCTATTTGAGTGCTTCTGAATTTTGCAACTTTTACATTTATTTGCAAACTTCGTAACATCGTTACTCATTCCTGGCCAATAGTAGTACTTTTTAATATTATTCAACATCCTATTTATCCCAGCGTGTCCGCTTGTGGGTATGGAAATCGTTCATGATTACTGTTTTAGTATCAGCATCTGTAATTCTCGTGACGTAATTAATTACTAATAACTTGGGTATATCATTCCATTTATACATTTCTCTCAATATAATATTCATAATATTTTCATTATGCTTATTTTTAATAATTACGAGCTCGTTAAGATGCATTTTCTTACAAAAACTACGTAATTCTCTCGTTAACACACATATGGTAGATAACGATCAAGATTTTACGTATAACGCCGCTTTTTCAGGCAACAAAATGCAATTTCCTTCATCACTAGTGATATTATTCAACTTTTTAATTTGGTTAAGAGTACTCTGGTTCAAACATAACATCAATTCTACACTATTTGTCGGTCTTTTGAGAATTTCCACTACCTTAGGTTGATCAGACCTTCGGGTAAATGGAGTCTCAGTTGTCAAGTCAGTCTCATTATTTACACGTAGCCTGCGAGTTTGTGCTCTCGTCATGACAGATACAACATGCTCATGCATATCCTTTAAATCTTTACAAGTCATCGGAATTCGACTCAATGCATCTGCAGCCGCGTTTTGTCGTGGAGAGTGTATCTCATGGCAAATGAAAAACGTCGGCATACTTGGCACAAACGTTCTCAATGCTTCGTCTTTCCTCATCATTTAAATATGACTTTAATGCTAGCTCTTTGAACAAAGTCTTTACTCGATTGGATGCAACTCTATCCTCATCGAATTTACATACATCAAACTCTTCTAATGAGTAAATATCTAAACTATTCCTACTTATGTTTATAGAACTATCAGTAGTATTTAATATTCTAACTGGAATCGAACCATTGCTTGGTTTCGAAATTATTCCTGCTGTGTGTGTTCACAGGAGTAAAGGTGTGTACCTTTACTTATCTCTTTCGCTAATATGATGCAATCACTTCCCAGTGTCGTCGGCATGTGTTTGATTACCTCGCAGCGGCAGCGTGGCGGAATTGTAAACAAATTATTATCATTGACTTCTGTAACAATAGATCAGTCTTGGTTCTCCAAACACAAAGTACCGTCTTTTTAATTCAATACCGCATTGTAGCGTTTAAAAAAAATCTTGGCCTAATATTCTATTGGCGTAACAAGATAAATTCTCAAATATGTAGAATCTCTGCCTAAAAATAATAATTATATCTAGATCAATCCCTTAATAATAATATCTAGATCAATCTGAATGATTCTAAATTACCACTTATTCCTTTAAATACTATTCTATGTCTTACTATTCTGTTCTCTAGATTTTTATTTCCTACTAAACATTCATACTTAAGTACGCACAGACTTGCACCGCTATCTATTAATAGATTCAACTCCTGATTATGTCTAAGGTTACAAGTTACTACATAATAATTACCGTAACTAAAAAATGTATTCGAACCTTCTTTAGGCACGAAAAAACTGATTCTCGTCATTATTTTGTATATTAACTTGACTGTTGCTATCGGTATTCGTGTGCTGTTGCTGCGTTGCTGAAATTGGTACCGCGAGCGATCGCCGCCGCGAAAATGCTGACGCGCGAATTAAGATGGGAAGACTGGTTAACTTTATAAAAATGATTTATTAAACGAACAGAGTAACGTTTAAGATTATACTAATACAATATTGGCTTATTCTAAGTTGATATTCGTATTTATAATAAAATAATGAAAACTAAGCATTGACGTCATGACCTAATTTGGGGTAGCGCTGATAAATGACAATTATAGTAGTTGGTCTACCTTAACTCCTCCCCCCTTAAGATCGAAATTATCTGAAGCCGACAGAGTTGGTTTCGGAGAATTTCGTCCTATACAATTTGTATATATCCTGAATTTAAACAATACAAAAACAACAAATGAAAACATAAAAACATACAATAAAATAGTCCAAACACTGATATTTTTCACAACATAGATAAAATCGTCCGAAATAGTTTCACTAACACTGAATTTAGCACTGGTAATAACGTCTTTGATGTCGCTGAAGTCCACGTTTTGTAGGTCCAGTTGCTTTTCCTCTTGTCTGATGGGATGTCGCAATAAACGTTTTGAGTTTGAGTTTGAGTTTGATGTCGCAGCTCTGGTAGTTGTACGAACGGTAGCTGCATACTGGTCGAGGTGTTTGTGGGTGTTGAAATGAAATACCTCTCCGACTTCGGTGTTACAGTGGCTCCTTGGTTGTAGAAAGAAGGTCCCTTGTACAGTTTGTCTGTACACTTCTTCGTTGCAGTTTTCTGTAATTATCAATTCATTTTCAGAGTATATCAGCCAGAAGTTTTCGGTGATACCTTGTATTTTCTCCTTCTCTAAGTGTATGATGTGTTGATGACACCTGGTGCAGTTCTCCTTCAGCATCATGATCTGTTCTATGCAGGTTTGTTGTTGCTTGTTGTCCTCGATCTCGTCGCATAGGTTTACTATGGGCCTGTATTTCAGGCCCATAGTAAACCATAGTAAGTTTATAGGTTGAAACCTATTCACCATAAGGTAAGGGTGTTCAGGGATAATGGTAGTGGTTTTCAGGGTTTTAGGATTATAGACAGGGATAGGAATAATTTTATAATATGTATACGTGTTTGCTTCTTTCAATGGACCTTCTTATACGAAAACTAATCTATTATTATTAATATAAGATTTAAGAATAATACTATGTTCTATTTTAACTAAATTCGCCTTATTTACTGGGTAAATTAAATGACCATGTTTCTCTACTTCTAAAAGTATGTGGATAAGTTCTGTGGTATTAATTATAGACTGGTGTAGAACATGTAATTTGCTGAAAGCTATGGCTGTCTCAGTTTCCTGAATGAAGTCGTAAATAGTGTGAAAGTTATTCGAAATTTGAAACAGGCTATTCATAAGAGATAAAACATTATCTCTTTTAGATTCTCTTTCTAAAATGATTCTATTTCTACAGTTTTATTACTCAAAATGTTAACGTTCTTGTTGATCTTTTGCGATATATTAGAGAATTTATCTAGGGCATTTACCATTAATGACACTTTGCGTTCTACTGAATGTTCTGCATTTTTAAGATGGCTTATCTCTAAATCATAACGTACTGCATCAGTTTCATCAAAATTTCCTGAAATAGACTTAACTAATGAACCTAAAGGGCTAAATAATGCACGTTTAAATCTAGAAAAGGGTAAAATCTGAATTATCCTATCTCTTATTATCGATTCTAATGATTCTATTTGTCTACACAAACTACCTAGTTGATTTTTAAATTCGCTATCATTTGAAATTGTTACATTTAATTGATTATACTGTTGAAAATTAGCATCAACTTGGCTTAACAATATGTTTAAATCGAATGTCTTAAAAATAGTCCACGAGTTAATCCTCATCACTGCCGTCCCAAGTTTGATCGGAGCTATTCCCGGATTTGTCTCCAGAATTTGAAGTTCCAGGCTGTGGATCGAGCCGGTCAGTACCAGAAGTACCTGGCTTAACCTGTGGAGGACGTTTAACATTCTTAATTGCCACTCTTGTCTTTCTTTTCTTTAATTCTACTGGGATTATATTCCTATTCGATTTACCTATTACTTTAGCCTTTTTTTCGCGTCCTAGTATTTTTCATGAAAATATCGTCACCTTCTTTGATTGCAGGTGGTTCTTCTCCACCTCTCTTTTCCCTGACTTTAACTTTATCTTCATGAAGCTTCTCTGTGACATTCATATAAAACCTTCATCCTTTTTCTATGATCTTGTAACAATTTTTGCATGAGATTTCTTTCTCTAACAATATCAAACACATTGCTAGAATCTGTATTGCCGAAAACTATTTCAAATGGTGTGAAGTTAGTAGCAGAGTGAATGGAGTTATTATACGCCATGATTGCGTAAGTCATAACGGAGGCTGCATCCATGTCACTTTTCTCGTATTTCGCTAAACGATAGATTTCGATAATCATTGAGTGAAATCGCTCGACTACCGCCATTGAGCTGGGACTATTTGGAGTACCTATGTGCAGCTCAATTTTATACAACTTCAAAAGTTCTTTGTTTAACTCATTATTAAATTCAGTACCTGAGTCACAATTAATTTTCTTGGCTAATCCGTATATGCTGAAATATTTTATTAAAGCTTGTACTACTTCTGGTGTACTGCGATTCGGTATATAAATGGCCTGTCCTAACTTACTAAAAGCATCGACTACCGTTAGATAGTATATACTATCAATGTACAATAAGTCCATGAAGACTTCCTGAAATGGTGAGCTTTGACTCTGTGTCAACTGTATACATGGTTTTATGGGTTTCCTTTCGTACTTCGTTCTTTTACACTGTTCGCATGAATTTATAATAGCTGTAACGGTTTCCTTCATATTTTGCCACCAGTAGTGACGTTTTAATTTCATTAATTCCCCTGTGACACGTTTTCCCTTCATGATATTTTAATATGACCTCTCGTTGGTCCTGTTCCGAATCGGTTAAGTTAACTGTACGTTCCGTACATTCAGTCAACTTCAGCGTTCCCTTCTTATAGAGTCTTGTTATTACAGTTGAAAAAGTTTTCCTGAAATCTGGGTTCTCAAAATAAATAAAGTATTTGTATTTCGTGTCTATATATTCTTTAAGAAAATCCTTTGTTAATTTTTCATTGTTAACGGGCCTGAATACTTCAAGTATACGTTGTTTCTTATTAGATATATCGTTAACGTATAGTTTATCTTTGAACCATGTCTGAACCAAAATCTGTTTTGGTTTACAGTCTATTGCTTCTTTCAAAATAGGTATCCCTTCATGTTCCCTATTTGATATTGAATTTGCTGTAGCGCCGTCGTCTGAATCTGAAATTTCTATCAGTTCAGGTGACTGCTCGCATTCTGAATCTGAAAGTTCTATTGCTTCAGATGGCTGTCCACCTTCGGATTCTGAAATTTCCATCATCTCCGGTTGTGGCCTATGATTCTTCTGCAAATTCTAATTTAATTCTTCTTACTCTCTCCTAACCTCAAGTACACGATCTTCGTTTTCATCTACGTTCGCTATTATAGAATCTAAATCATCATCTATGGCATTAATCTTCACTCTAGAAAGGGCGTCAGTATTCGTGTTTTGCTGTCCTTCCTTATATTTGATCTCAAAATCATATTCTTCTAACCTTAAACGCCAACGTGTGAGCTTGCTATTCGGTTCTTTCAGTGAGTACAGCCATGCCAATGGTCTGTGATCTGTGTAGATTGTAAACTTTTTACCATAGAGGTAGGGCCTAAAGTGCTTTACAGCCCATATTACGGCTAAAAACTCCTTCTCTATCGTGCTATACCTACTCTCAGTATCGCTTAAAGTTCTACTAGCATAGGCTACGGTTTTGTCTGACCCGATTGTTCCCTGTGATAAAACGGCACCTATGGCAAAATTGGATGCGTCGGTGGTTAACACAAATGGTTTGTCGAAGTCGGGAAACTGAAGAAGGGGTGCATTGGTTAGCAGCTTCTTGCAAGTTTCAAAACTATTCACGTATTCCTCATTCAATACTATCTTTTTCCCTTTCTTTAAACAAGCCATAAGGGGTCTTGTGAATTTTGCAAAATCCTTAATAAACTTTCTATAATATCCTATTAATCCTAGGAAACTTTTAATGTCAGTTGTTGTCTGGGGGATTGGGTACTTTAAAACAGCGTCTATCTTATCATTATTTGGCTTAAGGCCCTCACTGGTTATTGTATGTCCCAATTACAATACTTCCTTCCTAAGGAAATGTGATTTGTCTAACTGAATTTTCAGATTAATTTGACGAAATCTTTCAAAGACAGCTTTTAATTTTTCCACATGTACTGGTAAGCTTTTTGAAAATATGATGACATCATCAGGATTTACAAGACAGTGTATTCCTTGCAACCCTCTGAGCACATTGTCCATTGCTCTTTGGAAGGTTGCAGGTGCAGTTTTCAACCCGAACGGCATTCTGTGAAATTCAAAATGCCCAAACGGGGTGCTAAAAGCTGTTTATAATTTATCATCTGGTTCTACCTCTATCTGATGATACCCACTGGCAAGATCGAGCGTAGTGAAGTACATACTCTTGCCTTGCATATCAAAAAGATCATTAATATTTGGCAAAGGGTATTTGTCGTCAGTCGTTATCTCATTCAGTCGTCTATAGTCAACGACCATTCTCCATTTTTGTTCACCCGAGGCATCCAATTTTTTTGGCACGAGGTGAACCGGGGCACTCCACGGTGTGTGTGTGATTCCTGAATAATGTTATCGCGAAACATTTTACCCACTTCTTTCTTAATTTACTGAGTCTGAACAGGAGGTAACCTATGTGCTTTTAAGTTAATGGGGTCTTCGTTCTTAGTTCTAATACTATGCTTCACTTGGTTGCTGAAGGATAACGGTATATCCTCGCAATAAAATATATCCCTATATTCCCTTTATATACTACATATTGCCATTCTTTCTTTCTCATTCATGTGGTCTAGTCTAAGTTTATTAAGATTATTTTCTAATAATTCATCAACATCTTGTTGAACTCCTGACCGTTTCAGGTGAGTTGAATTTACGTTATGCGATTCTTGATGAAACAACTCTACATTGAATGGGGCCGTAACCGTTAATTTATGAAGCAATTCAGTTGTATTCTGAATTACAGTCGTCGCGAAGCCATTAGTGCATTTCACTATAGCGGCTGGCATTCGAACTCCGTTGCTGAATTGGGTATAATTTAGAATACCTTCTCCGTGCAACAAGTTCACTGGCAACTTGACTCTCATCTCACACCGAGGAGGTAGGTTATACATCTCTCTCGTGGGTGGTGAGTAAATTATTGGTATTTTTGTATAATCTGTAAAGAGTGTTTGAGACTTCATATCAATTTTCGCGTTCAGTTATTTCAACAAGTCACTACCTATCAGACCATCATGCCTTTCATCCACAGAATAAACATAAAATTTATGCTTTTGATTTGTGTTAAAAATGTTGGGCAAGTTGATATAAACAACCTCATTGTGCCTGCTTGAGGCATGTGTACTAATCACTTCAAACGATTCGTTTTGTTTTGAATTTGCGTAGTATTCGTTAGCAACCTTTGGGCTAAGAAAAGACCGAGTACTACCCGTATCTATCATGAAAACGGCGTTAAGTTCCGGTACACGAATATGCGGCAAATTCAAACGCTTACTACAATTTAGTTTTATTTTCTCTCTATCATCGAGGCATCTACGTGAAAATTTTCCGCTGGATCACAGTAAGGGACAGACCGTCACATACTTGTGAGTTGCACGGTTGAGAATCATAGTAATCATTCTCGGTGTAATTAACGCGCCTTGAACTAGCCTTTCGCATTGTTACATCGGTGTTCGAACCCGATGCGATGGGCTGTTGTGCATCATAGCCCATGCGGTACCTATTGTCCACGGCAGCGGCGGCGGGGTGCTGACGATGCGCTTGCGCTTGCACTGGCGGTGACTTCCTTACGCGAGGCCCGTGTTGCATATTATTTTCACTAAATCTATTTAGAGCATTTTCGTACTGCTGCCGATTATTTCTGAATTGAAATGAATTACTTTGTCCGTTTGATGCGTTGTTGGGTGTAGATGCACTTGGTAGCCTTTGCGTGTTGTCAAATCTTGGAGGATTGTTATTATTAGTCTGGTTTCGATTTGCGCTGACTTTCGGGTTCTTGGCATCGTACACCGTCTGAAAGTTTTGCTCCTCTAATACAATCTTCAAAGCTTCCTCCAAAATTGTCACATTTCGCAAACGCACCAACCTAACTAAATAAGCCGGTAGATTGTACAGGAAAACATTCAGTGACGTGTTATCATAGATGTGGTGTTTAGCCACACGTAAATTTGCGTCCATAACTGTTTCATTTATTTTTGAAAACAGACTACTCCTCAAGTGTTGAATTCTGTGACAAAAATCAACGTAACTTTCACTTCTATTTCGCTTTAAGGACTCTAATTCCATTGCCAAATACTCTTCGGACCTTGGATCACCGAAGTGTTGGCTTAGGAGTTGTTTGAATTCATCCCATGTTTGAATTAATTCCCTTTCTCCTACTAAATTAGCAGCTTCCCCAGCAAGTCGACTGGTAATCACGTGAAATAGGTATTCATTTTGTAAGTTCCCCCCTTGAAAAGATTGCAAAATATATTCACATTTCTTAATAAATAGTGGTAGTGCTCTGGTTTCTCCATTGAACACTGGTATGATTTTAACCATTTCCACGGGAACCCTAGTTATGGGGTATGTGGGACTTGTAAAAGTTTATCAAGCCTAGAAAACGTCGTAATTGTTCGACCGTTTCCGGCTTCGGATAATGTTGTATCGCCTCTACCTTGGAACCTATAGGTTTTATACCTAACGTGCTGACTTCGAACCCTAAAAAGTCCAATTTATATTGTCCAAATACGCTTTTTGCTGTGTTTAGTGTGAGACCGAAGTCGTCCAATCTTTTGAATGCTAACTCTAAATGTTCTCTATGTAATTCTGGAGTGTCGCTTGCAATCAAGATATCGTCTATGTAACAGAATAAATAGGACTTTTTATCCTGGTTATATTTTGTGGTATTTTCCAACGACTTAATATCTTAAGTACGTCATGATCCTTATACCGCTGGTAGGTCTGTGCGGCGTTACGCAACCCAAAAGTCATCTTAGGAAATTAAAACCAGCCGAACGGGGTTATAATTGCCGTTTTGTCAATGTCTTGCTTGCGTACGCATACGTTGTGGTAGGCCCTGTTAATGTCTAATTTTGAAAATATAACCTTACCTGCTAAGCCGTAAGTGAAATCGTGTAATCGTGGGACTGGGTAACGATCCGGCACCGTTATGGCGTTGAGACGCCTGTAGTCGCCGCAAGGTCGCAAACCGCCAGCCTTTTTGGGCACCACGTGCAGGGGGCTGGCCCAAGCGCTCTTCGATGGCCTACAAATTCCTTTCTCCTGCATGATTTTAAATTCCTGTTTTACTTTAAGATACTTATCAGGGTGTAGAGGCCTCGCTTTTGTAAACACTGGGGGTCCTGTAGTCTCGATTTGGTGTTCTATGTCATGTTTGGGGGTTCTGTGAAATCTACAGGCTTGGTTATCCCCGGATATCGTGATAGAATGTCAATGTAAGGGTTGTTCCCGTCTAACGAGCTAATAGACCCTATTACCCTAATTACCGGCCCTGACACTGCCAAAGTAGTTATTTTATCGACTAATTTCTTAGATGCTAAATCTACCATTAGACTGTAATGCTGCAAAAAATTCTGCGCCAATAACAGGTTGATTCACATTTTCTATAATAAACCTCCATCGAAATGCGCGTCTCAAGTTGAGATTTAATTCCAGGACTACTGTACCGCAAGTTTTAATCTCCGTATTATTGGCCGCAAACAATTTGTAGTCTGAATTATTATCTATGCATTCCTTACATACTTTATTTTCCGGTATTACAGAAACGTTAGCTACACTGTCCACCAAAAATCTACACCCTGTATTGCTATCCGTAACGCAGAGATGGTAGTTAATGGCTCCTGTATCTCCTGTCTCCCCGGAGTACGCCGCTACTGGTTTAAAGATTCACTGCCCTTCCAATTGCATGGTTCTTCACAACGCTGTGCTTTGCCCCCGAATTTGAAGTGGTAATGGCACAACCATTCTGGGCTCTCTGGCGTTCTTGCTGGGTTGCGGTTGAGAGTTCGGCCTCGGTACCGCCACCCACTCATTGATCTGCCCCGGAATCCTCCTCGTCCTCGGAATGTGGATCTGCCTCTCTCGCGTTCACTTCTCAATTCAGCTACCTCAAGCGTTAACTGGTTGACCATTGCAAGTACCTCGTTCATCATGTGTGGCATCGCAGTGGAGGTCGTGGCAACTTCTCCAATTTGATTAACGTTGATATTTTCCATTATCTTATCCGCTATTGGTGCAAGATTGTCTAATGCCTGGTCCTGACTCACTACCAGAACCGCTCGTACTGCCGCTGGTAATCGTCCTAACCAAAGACTATGCAACTTCTCGGCCGAGGCCTGGCAGTTGCGAGCCAGATCCCTCATTCTGCGCAGTAGCTGAGACGGTTTTTGTGTCCCCAGGTCCATCTGATCAACTAATTTTTGAAATTGCTTCTCCGCTGATTCTTCGTATACTTGGAGCAGCCTCTCCTTAATGGCTTTGTACTTTTCGGTGGCCAGCTGGTTATAAACGAGGTCACTTACTTGCTGCAGCGCATCTCTTCCCAATTTCGCCACGACCAGCTGGAATTTACTTTCGTCACTTTGCTTTTGCGGCAGAACAGCAGCTTCAAATTGAGCAAACCATAGTCGCGGTAGCTCTGCCCAAAACTCTGGTAAGCGCGATGTTATAGATATCACCGCCAATTCGCAATCGCTCCTTACTGTTGCCAACATCAATGCCGCTGCTGCTGTGCTCATTGTCACTTCTAATGTCACTGCACTGATATTCGAGTTCCCATTAATTGTTCGAGTCGGGGTCACCACTTATAGGTTATAAAGGTGGTCACTATCTGTAGCTAAAGGAAACACCACGTATTGTCTATTGAACTTTAATATTACTTAGATGCGAACTAGTTTACAAGTGCGACTCTAACACACGACTGGCTTGTCATTACCAAAAACGTTTACTCGACATAAATATACCTGTGGTAGTGTGTCGTATACCCCCACAAAACAAATAATCCCCAATTTTTTGATCAAAATATCTCAAAACTGCAACAACAATACTGACTGCTTCTTTTTCTGAGAAATTTAAATAAACAAAAATAATTTTGCAAACTGTTTAACTACTTATGTAAAACCATTATACTAAGTGATTATCGGATAGCTGAATCTAAACCTAACATGTATTTATTAACCACAGCAAAACACAACACTTAAACCCAACTTTACTTGAACCAAGCACCTATTATTCTTTGGGGCCCTTAAGTTTTAATAATGAAAACACCATTTGATTAATCATTATTATCTAATCAATCAATCAAAAAAATCACCTAAATGCAAAAATAATAACAATAATGAACACTAAATCAGATTTTGAAACATTTTTGTTTTGCAATCGCAATATGAAAATCAAAATTAAATCGGGTAATATTTAATCGCACATCAAATATGTCCTATTTGCACAGCAAAAATGTTTAACAAAACTCTTATGTTTCTTATGCTCTTACATGTTCAAACTAACACGAAGGATAAAGGGGGCTTCGCTTTGCCCTCCCCTTTACCCTTCACCTAAGCTACCGCACCACTTCGCCCTGATATTTGTTGTGCATAGCAGTATTTTCAATGTGTTGTTCAATATTTCCTAATTAAATCTAATTAAAGCCTCAAACTTTTATTTGTATGATTAACCTCTTGAGTACCACCGGAGTAAGCTAACGCCACTTTTCTGTTATGGGTTTTAAATTTGATTAGCATGGCATAAGGTTCAAAATCGCGACCCGTCCCAACTACCCTCGGCTGTGGAGAGGTTAAGGCAGGTCTTGCTTCAGCAGGGCCTAGGTTCGCGTTCTCTCTTATGCCAATAGGGATGTTTTATATATACTTTTCTCTTATGCCAATAGGGATGTTTAATATATACTTTTCTCTTATGCCAATAGGGATGTTTTATATATACTTTTCTCTTATGCCAATAGGGATGTTTTATATATACTTTTCTCTTATGCCAATAGGGATGTTTTATATATACTTTTCTCTTATGCCAATAGGGATGTTTTATATATACTTTTCATTAAAACAGATAAGAAAAAATAAATTTAGCTATAGTAGTAAGCTTTTTGACAAGAATGATAAAATTGTTAAATATAATTGGCTAGCATTTAATCGCACATCAAAAATACTGATTTGCGCAGCAAAAAAGGATCAACAAAAACACTTTTTATGTTTTAAATATTTTATATGTACTTAAGATTATGTTTTAAGTATTTTTGTTGATCTTACATGTTCAACCTAACACGAAGGATAAAGGGGGCCTCGCTTCGCTCACCTCCTTTACCCTTCACCTAAGCTGCCGCAGCATTTTGCCCTGATATTTGCTGTGCAAATCAGTATTTTTGATGTGCATTTTAATATTTCCCAATATATTTTGCTAAAGTAAACATTAATTAGAGTGCTGCAGCAAAAGACACGAATTATAGAAATTCCGTTATATGGATGGAGAATTTTGAGTGGAAGTCAGTCTGTATTTTAGTTTGACTAAGAATATTTTTGTATTGAAAACGGAATTTGAGTTCGAAAAGCCAGATATTTGATGTGAACTGTGTAAAAAAGATTTATGATTTTGTTGGTGGTGCTTGTTTTGTTAGTCAAATGGTTTATTTGTAGCGGTGTCAGATTTTTGGTACACGGTAGGTTAATCAGTGAAGATATAATTTTATTTATCTACACACGTATCATAAACTCTTTACTGCGTCTAAAAACCGCACGTTAAGACCAGCATAATGTAAAATTATTTGGTAAAAACTCATTTCTTATCTGAAAATTTGTACATTATGACCATAATGTGTAAATTTTCTACATATTATAACATTCAAATTTCGAACGCCGACGCCCGCCTGCGTGCCGCCCCTAGTTTATCTCTGAAGTTGGTACTTCAGAACAAGCTAAACAACTGCAGAGATAAGATCAATGCCACAATGCCGGTCAAACATGCGGTTCCTGAACACATCAAAGAGAGCTTATGATATTTGTGTAGATAAACTAGTGTATGTAACTGTACATAATTAGGCATTAAAACTCTCGAGTGATATTAATATGAAACTCGCCTTCGGCTCTCGAGTTTTAGTGCCCTCCATTATGTACATTACCACATAAATTACTATTTGAGCTACAGTTTAATATGCCCCTTTTTATTTGTAAATATTTCAGGAGGCATTCGCTGATGTTCCACGGAACGCTGTAGTGGCGGAATTATGCGCGGGCTTCCTCATGCTGTTCCTGATCATGGCGGTCGGGCTTGCTGCCTACCTCCTCTGTACCGAGAATGATGAATACCAGTGAGTATCAAGCGGCCTATATGAATTGTACATTGGTTTAAACCTAAAAATATCAAAACAATAATACGTATTGTTCTTCTTCTAGGTCTATAAAAATAGAAAAAGACAGATCTGTCCAGAAAAGACCGAGTTTCAGCAAAGGACGGCTTTTCTTCACGTGACGTCATTTAACTCGGAGTCCCGCGGTTGCGTAGACATTGAACATGATGTGGAATATTTGTAGTGACATTATAGTGAATTAATGTAAAAGAACGACAGAGTGGCTTATCTGTGTCTGGATCCCAAAGATATATTAATGGAATTATTTATGTGCAATTACTGTGCAATGCAATACTTATTTAAAAAAATTAATGCTAGGTTGTGTACATATTTCAATTAAACTACTATTTTTATATTATATATGTTTGTAATCGTCTCTACACCTCTATCCCTACATAAGTGGCAGATGTTTAAAAAAAACGCTTGGTGAATAGTTCAACATTTATTTATGAGACACATTTGAAATTGAAAATATCATTGATCGCTTCCTCGGCGGCGCCCCGGGGCAGCCGGCAGCCGGCAGCGGCCAGCAGCGGCCAGCAGCGGCCAGCAGCTTCTAGGGGCGGGCGACAACTCCACGCCAAGAGTGCAAAAATATAACTCGTGCGTGCGAGGGGCCTCTATACTTAAATTACAACAAGTGATGTATATATAGAGCTATAATATATCTGTCATTTAGAGTATCTGCTACTATATGCTATAACAAGGAGAAGTGTCGACAGTCGCGGCGCTGGCTTGTGAGGCCACGTGGGGCCGCCCCGACCGCCACTACAAGACGTACCCTACGCAATCACACCATGATATGACATCGCTTTCATTACATTGTACATTAACATTAGACATTGTTTACTTATTTTATAAGATATCATAAATTTTCATAATACTCTTACATTTTCGTCAACTAAACAGACGTAGCAACAGTGAACATCAACAAAATATATCGTCGATGACCGCCGCCGCTGGACGGGAGGAGGCTGCGCCACAGTAGCTGCACGCGCGCAACATCCTCGTGGAGCGGCGACGGGCGCCGGCCGCAGACTAGTAATAAATAACAGCTTCCGTCACTCGTTGTACTCAAAATGTCTGTATTTGAGCTAAAGAGCGCAGTAATTATACACAAATACTATTACACCATCAACATTTACTGTCAGGTACGACGGCAACATTCTTGAAGCAACACAAATTGGAGTACAATTTATTTACTTACCTATATAATTTATTTATCAGACAATAATTTATCCTCTTTTTGCTAAATTGTGACATGACACAATCCCTTGCGACGCGAAGACTCCCTCTCAATTCTCAAGTATTACAACAGCACAGTGCAAACAAGAAATGGGATGGCCGCGTGAAGAAATATAATATGATGACTCAAATGATAATTACTGATATCATAAAGATCTAGTTGACATCTCTCCATCCTCTCTTGCAAGTGTTAAAAGAGCTCAGAGCTACAATTCGTCCGTACTGAAATCTACGCCAAGAATTATATTTTTCTTGATCCTATTTTTATATTGGTATGGAGCAGCAGTTATGGATCCCCCGTACGATTTTATGGTAGATTACCTTTTTGATAAATTGAATAGGTAAACATTTGTAAATTGCCTTTTTGATAAGGTGACTAAATGAAATAGAGATGTTTCAACTTTGGTAGACACCACCCGAGGCAGCACACCCCTTTCAAAATCTCTCTCCAAGTAACTAAATATAGTTAAAGCTTATCCATCTTTCAAATCGCTAGTTCTTGGGTATAATGTGACCAAGAATTATTCATACCTACAAATGTTCCATTACCATTAGAAACCTTGTCCGAAATTTGGAGCTGGGGCTATTATGTATTTCTGTGCTTATGGGGGTGTAGGTCAGGATGATAAGCCTCTGTTTCATGGTCCATTCTGGCTGTCCTAGGCCTGTCATCCTGACCCTCCCTCCAGTGGTGTTTAAGGAAGTGTCGAATATCCCGTATCATATTGAACATTCCGGTCGGTTCCTGTTCTTCCCACCCTCGCTTTGCTGTCGCTGATCAGTGGTCCGCTCCATCCTAGCGTCTATCTGTACTGCTGCTGCTGGATGGACTCCTGCAAGAAGGGGTTGTGCGGGCGCGTGGGGGGCGGCTGCCCTGGCACACCGAGGTTCTCTCCCGCGCCGTAGCTCTGCAATGCGCAGATATAAATTTACAAAGTACAGACTCTCAGAAGTTCTCTAACAGTGTGATGATAATTAAACGAACGATGAGTCAGGTCAGGTAACTACACACCTGAGTGGCTCCGTAGTCGTGTTGCGTGGCGGCGAGGTCGGACAAGCGGCTGGACGAGAGCGCGCGAGGCAGCGGGTTTGACGGTACGCCGTGCGGCGCCAGCACGCCAGCCTCCATCACCTGCGAACAAACAAACACCGTCTGATCAACCCGGAGGCCCGATACTAAAATACCCTGCTTCATGGAAATACTAACAGCAACGTTATAATCATGCGATTTGAAACGCCACAGAGATCTTCAAGAATCTGAATTCACGTCACAGGAAATTATATAATTCTCAGAACATACAGCAGCTGTTGAAACATCTAAAAAAATGAGAAGGCCAATGATTCAGTTTGAGTGAATGAGTACAGACCGCGCGTTCGTCTTCCGTGGGCGCGGTGATGGTCTGGTCGCCGCGGAAGTTGACGAAGGCGAAGGCGGCGAGCGCGACAGCGCACAGCAGCCCGTAGCCGGCGAAGGTTCGCGTGGTGCCCCAGCGCGCCACCGCCAGCCCACCCAGCACCGCGCCGCAGCCACGGCCCAGCCCATGGTGCAGGCCCTGCAACCAACAATAAAACCATATGGTTGGTGGTGGAATGGTGGAATATATATTCCGATAACTTACTAAGCCTCGAAAGATGTAAAGAGCTCGCTTTCTGTCGTTCGGCCAATCTTTGTTTGTGCCGAACCTTGTACGGGTGAGTGGGACGCCCATACCGCGACGGAACGAAATGAATAAAAAGACGTGCTTCGCTGTTGGTTGAGTTTATTAGACTAACGTTATGAATTAATGTGTTGCGCGATGCGAAACGCTACCCGTACATGCTGCCAAAAAAGAGAATATAAAACAGAAACAGAAACAGGACGAAATTAATATAAATCATCTTGTAACTTAAATACTGAATGGCACATTTGGAAAATTTTTAGTTTTCCTCGTAGTCCTTGTCTTTGGGATAGGTTTCATCTCAACTTCTCTTGTAGGTACTATTACCCCTGTATGATACACGGCAGTCGTGTGCCTGCGCGCCTCCAGCGGCTGTATATGCTTCCTGCGGCGACAACTGTGACCATCACCACAGCTAATGTTGTGTATGACACGGTGCACTGGTGTAAATCGTGGGGTGACAACATAGTACTCTGTTCTTGTATCTCCTCAATTCTCGGCCCTTACTTATTTCTGCTATATATTCACAATCTGCCTATCGTGGTGGAGAAATGGACTGACATAGTGTTGTTTGCTGATGATACTCTACTGGTCTTCAAAATTGAGATACAAAAAGAAGATTTTGATGATGTTAATGGTTAATTTTCACTTTCAAATGTCAGAAAGGCTGAGACCAGTTTAGTGTTATACAGCAATCCGTTAGAATTAGTAAATGATACGAAGTTTCTTGGAATAACCATTGAAAGAAAATTGGAGTGGGGACCCCACATAGATAAATAAGCTGGTAGAATGAGTTCTGCTTACGGTGTCTTGGAAACATCAGACAAAACATTAGTGTGGGAAGCCACATTAATGTTTTGTCTGATGTTCCCAAATATACCTACTATGGAAGTAACAAAAATATACTAGCCTAGATGAAGATCTAGGCTAGTATATTTTAGTTACTTCCTTAGTGACATTTCTTATGGTATCTTGTTGTGGGGGAAAGCAGCGGGGATATTCAAACTTTTTATTTTACAGAAAAGACCTATTCGAGCAATTTATAATTTAAGACAGGAATCAATCAACAGATTACCATTTTTTTTTCGAAATTTGGATAACTTCTTGAAAGGAAAAAAATTCAACTCCGATGGGGCAGTCCAAACCGCCTCAAAAGAAAAATCTTTGGAGGCGGTTTGGACTGCCCCATCGGAGTTGAATTTTTTTCCTTTCAAGAAGTTATCCAAATTTCGAAAAAAAATGGTAATCTGTTGGAGCAAGGTCCGGAGAGTACGGTGGATATCTTAGACATTTCAATTGAAGCTCCTCTTAATATGGTAGCCGTCTGTTGTGCATTTTTTTCACCTTCCCAAATTGCTTCAAGTGGATTAAAACAGTTTTATCACTAACACCGCAGCCTGCAGCTAACTCGGACGTGGTTTGCGATGGATCCGCTTCCACAATAGCCTTCAATTATTCATTATCAACTTTGGTCTCCGGCCGTCCACGGGGCTTGTTCTGCAGGTCGAAATTTCCAGAACGAAAACGTTGGAACCAAAAACGCACTGTGTTTTCTATTGCGCCACCGTCGCCATACACATCATTAATCCTTCGAGCCGTTTCTGCAGCACTGGTGCCACGGTAGAACTCATACTCGTAAATAACGCGATATTTCAAGTTTTCCATTTTGTAAGCTGAGTGACGCAAGAAAAAAAAACTATTGAAAAAACTAATGAATTATAATTTTAGAAACACAAATACATGAGTAAATAGCTGTATAAATTTGAATTTGGAATTCCTAACCATAGAGGAGATATTTGAGATCAAAGTGGCCAGTACAGCGAAGCGCCAATTTCATATGTAAAGACCTAATATTTGAAGTCAAATATTTTAATTTTTTAAATTTATTTGTGCCAGACTTGAACTTGAACTATAAGGTCTTGTAGAGTATTTTATGTTTTATATTTTGTATATTTGAAGTCAAATATTTTAATTTTTATAAAGGTATTTGTGCTATACTTCACGTACTGCGGCAATAACAGTTCGGCCGTCACAGGTATGTGAAAATATCTCATGACCACAGACATTAATACTAGTAGACTGCGCTAACACGGTCAAATGTATGAGAACCAAGCGTGTTAATTTTCTACTATCTACTGTGACGTCACGAGCGCATTTAGTGATGGGTTGACATGTTAATCGTGAAAACGATTCAAAGGCGCGACGCCAAATCGCTTCAACGGGACCGCGCCGCCCACATATCTGTGGGCACCGCCTACCTCGTATCTACCGCTTCACCGTTTTGTCTTTTCTGTTCTGTATTGCACACATATATTTAAAACCAAGGTACATTAAAATAAAAAATGTGAAATATATAATAAATACATAACTATACTAAATAATATCTCACTTATGTAATTCTATATATAAAAATACATTGCAATGAAAAAACAATGCAGAAATATCATTCTTCTGGCAGGCTCATCAGGCCAGCGATATTACATGAATCGTCGCATTGCATAACTATCTGGTTAAATCGACAGAAAAATGAGAAAATAAACTGTACCATGCAACATTAGAGTTACCGAAAGTATAGTTTGCTTCACTGTTCATTGAGGGCTACAAAACAGATGTCATGAATTGTATAAAGTGGAAGCAGCAGTGGATGACGTCCATGGGAAAAATACGCTGTTTTAACCTATCTCAGTAAAATCGGGAGACGCTAGTCGAAATTAAAATAATTGATTATAAATGAATTAGGCGAATTTCAAAAGGAAAATTACTTACATACGAAAGGAAATGCCGTCATTTTCTTTACAAACAACTCTGCTTGAGTTTTTGCAGTTTATAACTGCACATAAAGGCATTCTTATGGAAATTAATACACGGCTAACATTTAGAACAGCCAGAGAGCGACTGCGCGGTTATGAGCGCAATTGCGCTTTTTTATGACATGCGAAATAGGTACACTTGCTGCGGCTAACTAGAGTATGGTCTGTGATCAGATCACTGATCATTCATATTACTAACAAGTACCAACTTAGCCTATATGATACGATTTATTCCAATTGACTATTCATTAACTGAGCATGTAGTGAGAACTCCCATAGGTTGCCATCCTGTCGGCAAATTGTTTATGATACTTTAAATTCAAATGAATGTAGGAATCGGCTTGCGAACCGGAAACAACACTGAAACGGAAATAAAGTAATGATCGTTTCACAGGATCGACTAGATTCAGAACTGCAGTTCATTTCCATAGTCGTTTCACGATCGCGCGTCAGATGAAGGTTAATGACTAAAATGGGGCCGGGCAGTATATGAATAAAGAATGAAAATTTTCAATTAGATTTCTTATAGTAGTTTATGTGACTGCTGCATAATGGAGGGCATTAAAACTCGAGAGTGGGTTTCATAATAATGTTACTCGAGAGTTTTAATGCCTAATTATGTACAGTTACATACACTAGTTTATCTACACACATATCATGAGCTCTCTTTGATGTGTTCAGGAACCGCATGTTTGACCGGCATTGTGGCTCTGCAATTGTTTAACTTGTTCTGTAGTACCAACTTCTCGCAGGCGGGCGTCGGCGTTCGAAATTTGAATGTCAGTACCAACTTCACAAACAAACTAGGGACGGCACGCGGGTGGGCGTCGGCGTTCGAAATTTGAATGTCATTATATGTAGAAAAACTACACATAATGACCATTATGTGTAGTTTTCCAGATACGAAACGAGTTTTTACCAAGTAGTTTAACATAATGCTGATCCTAACGTGCGGTTTTTGAACGCAGTAAAGAGGGTTTATGATACGTGTGTAGATAAAATAATAAATGGTCATATAATAAGTGGTATTATATACTGTATTGTATATACCTGTAGCACTCCCTGCGCAGAGCTTCTGAGTCCGGGCGGTGCCCCATGTGCGATGTAGGAGCAGCAGGCGGCCCACACGGCGGCATGCGTGACTCCCTGCACGAACTCGAACGGGAGCACCCACCATGGGTTCGTGAGCCACGAGATGTACAGGAACCGCACCACGTTGCCCGCCAGGCCCAGGCACAGCACCTGCATACAGTAATACACTACTGCAACAAGCTTTCTCTTCTCACAAACTACTTACATCATTGTTCAGGAAAACAAACAAGCTTTTTCCATGAGTAGTATTGGCTTTTTCAATTCTGTTTCAAAGAATGTAATACAGGTTCTCAATCATGCAACTCCAGCATACATCCTGTGAATAGGAAGAGCGCTGAATCTGAAATATAGGTTAACCACCTAGATCAGGTTCAGATTTTTCTGTTTAATTTGGCACAAATTCTCTGTACTAAATAACATTGCTACCTATAATGTGAACCTTTCTATAATAAATTTATTTTATTATTATTATTACAGTAGAAGAGGCATAGAGATGTGCCCGCCCACGTTTAAATTTTTCGGTGCCACTCTAGATAACACCGAATTACTGACTCATGGATGATTTGTTCTTCAAACAACACCATTAGAGAGATCGCACAATATCCAATCAACCCAATGAATCGGTGAAATTAATATCTTATACTGATGCTGTGAGAGTACCTTGACGTGACCCATCTGCGTGATCAGCTTGAAGCTGAAAAAGTAGGCGAAGATCTCCGAGATGTGGTTGATGACCGACGCTACTCCGAACAGAGTGGGAGAGCCGCCGATGTCCTGGAAACACACACACACACCCGCATCACTTTTGATAATTTATTGCCATGAAGATTGAAGAATGAGTCCGAGAATGAAACTCTGAAAAGTAATGATAAAAATGTAGAGATCACATCATGCCATGTCATGTCATGTCTTACTCACCCATCTCTACTGGACTAATTGTAGGAATGAGACATGATGAAAGGATGATGATGATGTGGTAAAAATTTAAAGCACGATAAATGATACATTAACAGCACAGCACACACCTGCAGATGCCAGAAGAGGAAGGTGAAGATGAGTCCGATGCCGAAGCCCATGAACCAGGCGACCAGCAGAAATGAAGCCGCCTTCACGTTCTGGAACTGCCGCAGCACCGTCACCCACTCCGGCATCTCGCGCGTCGTCTGCGCGAACACCTGCGAACATAATGTAATCAATCATCAAATCATGCTAGTACGGCGTCGCACTTATTAAGAGAAGAGAATAATGATGAATGATTTTGATTAAATACATTACATGATGATGATGTCCGTTACGCTTCTGATGGGGTCAGAGTTTATATCTTCAGAGCTGTGGCAGTGCGCTGGCTTCCTATCGCTTATAAAAGGAATCATGATTTGCTGGCTAAACGTGGCGCAAATGTGCCTTTGCCAAGACGTATTGCAAAAGTGATAAGTCGTGAAGATATGTAAGTATGATGATAGAAATGTGCGGTAACGTAGGTACCTTGGCGTGCTGCAAGGGCGGCGGCGGCTGTGGTGGTGCGGCAGTGTCGAGCCCAGGCAGGTTTAGCTGCGCCGCCAGCTCCTGCTGCATGCGCTCCTCACGTGAAGGCTCCGTCGTCACCGGCGCCGGTACCGGCACTGTCTCTTCGCCGGAGCTGAATTCGTACTTGAAACGGATCTGTATAAGGACCAGAGGTTATATTATAGCTGTTATATGCGTCATAAGTTAAAAGGACAAAATGGAGGAGGCCTGTATTCAGCAGAGGATGAAAAACGCTGCTTTTGATGAAGATGAGACTTGCCTGGGTAGCGGTGATGAGCGCGGCACCCATCAGCACGGAGAAGGTTGCGAAGCAGATGGTGTAGTTCTTCTCGTACTGCAGCGGACCGCCGCAGGGGTGTGAGCTGAACGCAGTCGAGTGGTCCAGCGCGATGCCCACGAAGAACATGGCGAGTCCCCAGCCCAGCGACCCGAACATGCGCTGGTGACCGTACCTGTCAAACAACATGACATATACTCGTGGAAACTACTAAGGGGAATGGTTGCTCACGTTCGCAGGAAATACTTGGATTCCATCGCCCTGCACGTTTCCTTGGTAGTGCTAGCGGTACGCCGAAAATGGCTGCAAATGGTGTTAAAAGCATGAAAATCAGAAAAATAATAATGCATTTTCCTAACAATTTAGGCCATTTAAATTCATTTGACCCGTAGCACTAAAAAGGAGAAGACTTATGACGTCATCTTAATTATATGGGGAAAAAATAAAATTGTTCTGAAACATATCGTGTTTGGTACCAAATGAACGGACTCTAAGTCGATTCTAAAGATATTTCAGTAACTTGTTTTGAATTAAAATTAAAATCATTTTAAAAACATACCAAGTTTGGGCTCCACCAGACACGACAAGGTTGATTATATTTTTTGTAAAATATACATACTTACCTCTAATGGTACGTAATATCCTCTTATCTAACCTTAATGAAGCAATTTTGTTAGTATTTACATTTACTATTTTATTTTGGCAACAAATATAATGATCACCAAAATATATTTTTTTTACCACACGTCACACGCGACAGGTTTCATAACAAAAAGTCTACCCCTGCTCAGCAAATAACCTTTCCAATCTTAACCTGGTTTGCTGGAAGAGATCTTTTATTAGTTATTAGAGATAAGCTTGCCTTTGTACACTATTTTTATGTAACATTTGTTTTTATATGTTTTGAGTGCAAATTTATGAAAGAAAAAGTGTTTTTCCCACACAAAAAAAATGACGCCATAACTCCTCTCCTTTTTTATGTGCTAGGGGTCAATTGATTCATATGGCCTTATGATCAATCGTTCCGATTTTCAAGCTTTTAAAACCGTTTGCAGCTATTAGCTGAATTTCGCGTTGTAGACCATAGATAGAATATCAAAAACTGACACTGATGACGAAGTTTAATTGAGGAAGCACTGCATGTATTTAGTACAGGCAAGTAATGTAATCGTTGTACCTGTCAACGTCTTCACCCAGCAACGTGATGACCGCGGAGTCAGCGAGCGTGATGGCCGGCGCGCTGAAGAACTCGCCCATCACGACCAGCATTAGCAGCAGGAAGAACGTCTTCTGGATATCGGGCGTGCGGTACACGATGGAGGAGTGCAGCGGCGTCACCCAGTCGGCGTTGCTCTCGGGGTTGTAGTTGTCGGCGTCGGTCACGGGCAGCGGCGAGCCGGCACCTGCGCCCGCCACGCCGCGGAAGCCGCGCGCCGGCGCCGCGGGGGCCGCCTCGTAATCCGGCGTGGCGAGCCGGTAAGAAGTGCGGTTGAGCGGCTGCACGCACGCCACGGCGCCCGGCTGCACCCACGACAGCGGCAGCGTGAACAGCACCCAGGCGCCCAGCGACGCGAGCAGCAGCAGCCGGCCCTGACGCCAGCGGTCTGCCATGCCGCCCCAGTAGGGTGCCGACAGGAACTCGACGAAGGGCCGCGTTCCGATCAGCAGGCCGCACTGGCCCGCGTTCATGCCCATCTGCTTGAAGTAGACGCCCATCAGCGGGAACAGCGAGCCGAACGCAGAGTAGAAGAAGAAGTAGAAGGTCTTCACTGTGAGCAGCTCGGGGTCGACGGCCCCGGCGCCGCACACCAGCTCCAGCAGGTCGCTACGCCCGCGCACCTTGTGTGTCGCCTCTTTCGGCTCCGGGTACCTGCCACACAAAGCAACCCACCAACTAACTCATTTTGAAGAATTTAATATCTACTTTATTCAGCAGAGGTTAAGGCCTATATTATATTATTTTACAATGGGGTATACCTCACGCGAAGAGTTAAGAGCGCTTGGCGACGTTGGCGGGAATTGCTGCGCATATGTACAGGTATTGAAAAGTGTCTACTGCGCATTCAAGGCTACCGCTCATAAATCGTGGCGCGAGGTATACCAGCATTAAATATAGGTAGTTTATTCGTTAAGCTACTTGTCACTGTAGGTTCTGATTTTTACTTATCGGACTTAGTATTTTGCTAATGAGGAGGAAACTTTTAAAACGTGATTTGTCCTTCGGTTTAGGAATGAGGAAAAGACACTTTAGATTTTGACAAATTAAGTAAACGTTTGTGGATTTTTCCTCTAGAAAAATGAAATGGATTCTACTGAATTAAATTATTAAGTTATCGAAGATATATTAGGCTCGTAGGCTCTTACGCACCAATCTTTTAATTTTTTTTTAACGGGACAAATCACGTTTTGCATGAACCATGTGGATAAAACATGTTTTGAACCGGAAACATTTTAAAATGTAGCAGTCAAAATGTGATTTCGTGATCTCTTTTGTGATCCTGTAGCTCTGCCTACCTTTGAGTGGGATAACATACATGCAGGCTTGAGCTGTATACTATACAACATAAAATATCATATATTTCGAGTATCTATTATACTAAATCTCTGACTAAAGTCCGTCGCAGACGTGACCTAGTTTCAAGTTGTTCTGTTCCATTCTCTATTCGTGTTGCACTCAATCTCTTCTCAGGAGTGTCTTTCTTTAAGAAACTCATCTGAACCCGCTGTGAGTTTCTTGATTGGCATTTTAAAAGCTCGGTTCATAAATCGAATTTACACTAGGAACTAAATTGACCGTGAGATTTTGAAACATAAAGTATGAGATGACGTAAGAGGTGGAATACCCCGTCACATCGGCGCTCACTTCGTACGGTTATTTTGAATCTAATGCGAAGTGAGTGTGATAGAGAAGGGAGATGGGAGTTGTTGTTCGAATTTTTACTGAATCGACAGACAGGACTATTGGGAAATTGGATAGCTGTGTATTGTTTGCGTTGCCTAGCAACCAAGCATCGCAAGAAGCCAATAATGGAACTGTATTATGGCTACGAGTACTTTTGCCGACACAGTGGCGGCAGCCTCCAGTAGACGGAATAAAAGACTTGTCACCTATTTGATACGAATGAAATCCCAACATATACGTGGGGCGCACTGTAAGTTTCCGGAATGAATATGAAAAAATACTATTAAAGGTACAAAATTAATTTATTGTTTTTCAAAATAATCTCCCTTGGCGTCTATGCACTTTTTCATTCGATGAAACCAGTTTTGAAAACTTTTGTGCCACTCCTCTGTGGTGACCTCTGAAACGTGTTTTTCATACTCCTCGACAGCCTCTTCTGGTGATGAAAATCGTTGACCGCGTAATTGGTTCGTAATTTTTGGGAACAGAAAAAAGTCACAAGGTGCCAGGTCGGGACTGTATGCAGGATGACTCATGAGTTCTACATTTTTCGCCTTCAAAAAGTCGTTTGTCTGTCTGGCCGTGTGAGAACTAGCATTGTCGTGGTGCAGGATGATACGGCGTTTACGGTTATTTTTACGGAGTTCGTCAATAACTTCCGGCAAACAAATGGTCGTGTACCAGTCACTATTCACTGTACGACGATTCTCTAAAGCAACAGTAGCCACGTGTCCAGTTTTATTAAAAAAAGAAGCAATCATCCGCTTAGATGCACTTTTCATGCGCGCCACTTTGGTTGGTTTCGGCTCATCTTGAAAGACCCATACGCTCGATTGCTGCTTTGTTTTGGGATCGTAGCAATAAATCCATGTTTCGTCACCTGTTACTATGTCCCACACCAAATTTGACGCACCTTCGTTGAATCTGGTAAGCATGGCACTGCACCAAGTGACGCGGTCCGTTTTTTGAGCCTCGGTCAAGTTGTGTGGGATCCACCTCGAGCACAGCTTTCTCACACCCAAATGTTTGTGTAGGATTAATTGTATTTGACTCATGCCTATTTCTAAGGATGCGTGAATTTCATGGTAGGTCACATGCCTGTCTGTTTCAATCATACGGTGCACAGCATCGATGTTTTTGTTGGTCACAGCGGTGGACGGCCGACCATAACTAAATATAGGTAGCGCCTGCTAACGAAGTGGTCATACATACACATACAAACATACCTATACAGATATACTAACCCGTTCCCGGCATAATCGACTTGTACCTGCTTAATTAATCATAAATCACATCAGAATGTGGCGGCATTCACGATTCTAGTCGGAGAGTCAGAGAGTGACGAAGTTCCTGAAGACTATTTCAGCCGACCGCGGCACGCATGCGCGTTGCTGCGCTCGATAACTGATAACGCGCTTACAGCTTATCTCATCCTGCTACTACGGCCTTCATCTCTCTCCTAATCGGCCTCATTCTCAGTTACTGATAATGACTGATGAGGAAAATTCGATAAGTATCAATAAACCATTTCCATCTAATTCAAAGCCCATAGATTTCCGGTGCGCAGCAAGCAATAAAGAGATGAGATTATACGGAAAATTGGCTTCATGCTAAGAGACCACTGTGACGTGACTAGTGACATAAAATAACTCATGTACCTATACTGTAATAAATTTATAAACATTAGGAAAAGATAAATTTAACTCGAGAAGAAAACATTGTTTTTGTCTTAATTCTATCTCGTGCGGACCGGGGCAGGGTCATCAATAAGCTTGATTTAAGGGCGGCAGATTGTAGGGAGGAAAAAATCGGGTCGCAATATCTGCAGAAATCCCTACGACTTGTCCTCTTTCGGTTAAAATCTGCGCTAAGCTCGGGAATCGATAATATCAAGCGAGAACGACGAAAAACAGCGGTCAATTAATTAAATGCTCAACTGAGTAAACTATTTTGTAAATTCAAATTCGGAATCGGATTAAGGGTTCACTATCTGACTCTGACACGGAGTTTAATGCCAAAAAATTATGTTGCAGAGTTGTGAGGTCTGTATTTTATTGTATGTAATGTTCTAAAACTTTTTGACACATTGCATTTATTCGGAATTATGATTTATTACATACTACATATACATAATACATACTAGTGGCCCTGTGGGCAGTAGACCTCGCTAACAGGGGAGACTGTGAACCAATTTATAGGTAAGTATTTTAGATTCAATCAAAATCAAGTAGTAAAGTAGCCGCACCAATAACTTTGTAAAATACAATTTGAGATTTAAAATACAATCTATTGACTTTTCAGGAAAATAGTTATAGTCTATTTCACTCACTCTCATGGTCTGTATAGATCCTCTTTACTAATCCGTCTCCTACTTCGAGGAGTCCAAACTTGGTATGTTTTGAAAGTATATTTTAAGAAGCGGCTGAGTATATTTTAAGAAGCGGCTCATGAAGCCCTTTAATTTTAGTTTTAGAAGGTATAGGTTTCAGAAAAAAATAACCCATAAAAAAAAAATATGATGTCATAATGTCTTGTCGCAATGGAGCCCTTCGCTCGCTTCGCTCGCTCGGTCGGATACAAATTGTCGAAATTAGTGTTTTTATTAATAATTCCTTTCCCTCCCTTTCCTTTCCCTTTTCCGGGTAGCAGGGTTGCTACCCGGAAAAGAAAAAAAAAACCATAACAATTAAGGCACATTGTATGTTGTTGCCCCAGAAATGCCCACCATAGAATCTTCAGTCCTCTAGATGACGTCTGTCAATTTTGGCCCTGTATAGGGCTAACGCGTGCGAGCAGGACTGTGCGAATTACAAACATTCATTTTACAAACATTTAGGCATGTCAAGATAATATAACTTCTCAAATGCCCCAATCTGGCTATTACGTCCTCGAGACAGATTTTTTCACCAAAGATTCTTAGATTCAAAGATCCGCGTTTAGGAATGGTATTCGAAAGGAACAGAGGATATTTGTTTAAGGTGTTAGTGTGTTGCGGACCTGGTGGTGTCCACTTCGCCGGCCTCGTCCGGGCGCACGAGGGGGCGCGCGGCAGCGCCGGGGGCAGGCGGGGGCTGCGCCATCACTGGTTCCGGGGGCGGCTGGTGCGGGGCGAGTGAGGCTCGGAGCGCGCGGAGACTCCGTCCGCGGCTCTTAACACACTGCCGCCGCCGCCGCCGCCGCCGCCCCGCCCCGCCCGCTCGATGGCACGGCACATGCGCAAAACACACACTCGACTCATTGAAAGAAGCCTAGAAAACTGAAAACTAAACGTTGTTTTGTTGTTGTCTTTTTGACATAGAACTACTACAATGCGACTCTTTTAAAATCATTTCTCACCATTACTGTATAAACATAACGACAGCAAAGTATATGGCCGACTACGTCACCCAAAAAAAGTCTACACTTGCGATGAGTGCAGTAGTCTTCTAGAAGACTCAGGCGCATCTACAACACCTACACAGGAATATTGCTACATATGTGACACAAAGAAAACCTAGTCGCAACATGGGGTGCGATGAGGCTGCGTTAGACTTATCCTACGTCAGTCTAGGGACTATACATTGGCCCACAGTCATAGTGCTACTGGAAGTTTTTAAAAGCAAAGGCAACGAGAGATTGAAACTTGAAGGAGAGGCAGCGCATGCTGAAATTGAAAAGTTAAGCTCTGCTAATTTTTTCTTCACAGAGAGAACAGGAGCAATTGAGAAAGATTCAAGTTATCAAATCAGTGGGATTAGGAGATATGCACATGGGAAACACATCATTACCCATAAAACTTGTATCGCCAAGGACCGTCAAATACGTTGTGATTCCTTCAAACCCTACATTCCCAGTACTTCAAAGCTCACGAGCGAGATCTCACGAATCATTTCATACAGCACATTGACGCCAACACTATTCCAGCACCCAGAAGAACTTGCCCAATCGAACGAAACAAAAATGCCAGTGCGGATTTGTCAGACTCCTCCTGTCACTTGGGGCTGAAACCATTATTCCACCAGATCACTTTAAACTTAGAAAAACATGCAATCCTCCAATCAAGCAGCAGCCAAACTACAACGGAACATAACGTTGATATTCAAGTTCAAGTTTAAATATTTTATCCATAAGAGCACAAAAATTGAGACTTAATGAACGTCTTAACATAATCAAGAAAGCATAATATAACATTAAGTAGGTGCCTAATTATTACATAGAACGTACTATATAGGGTGCAATGAACTGGTTTAATGCCAGATGTCGGTGTCTTGTAAAAAGTCATTAATTTTGTAGTAGGCCTTAGTGCACAACGTGTGCTTTATATATTTTTTGAATCGAGCTTCAGTCAAGTTTTGTATTTCTTGCGGAATTTTATTGTAGAAGCGTATACAGTGTCCCATAAAAGAACTGCTAACTTTTGTGAGTCTGATCATTGGAAAAGTCAACAGCTAGACTCTTCAAAGGCAAAGACAAAGTTCAGTTCAGTTTAAAGATTTTTATTCATAATAGAGACTACATAACTGAGGTTACTGAGATTACTGAGATTACCTTACTGCCTTATTACATTACTGCAGTGCGTCGGGCATGTTCGCCGACGCCAGGGTCCCTGACTACTTCGGAGTCATCAGGTCATAGGTGGCCTCGTTTTGGGATAGAGTCAGGACATCACGCAACGAGCTCGTTTGTGCTCACAATGAGAACCCCTACGAGAGTATGATTATTAATCACTGGATACGCGTGCACCAGGAGAGCAACAAAAAGTAGGTACCTACCTGAATAAGCACAAAAACTTGTAGGCAATTCTAGTTATTTTTATCCTCAATTTAATTTTATTTTACGCTAATTTGTACAGCTTGTACAGCTCAAACTAAACAGTTTGAGCTGTACAATTGGATTAGCGTAAAATAAAATTAAATTGAGGATAAAAATATCTAGAATTGCCTACAAGTTTTTGTGCTTATTAAGGTAGGTACCTACTTTTTGTTGCTCTCCTGGTTATGGTCAATGGAATAAACATTCCATTTTATCTGTCAACATGTACCTGCTACACAACTTTAGTTTTAAATTATAACATTTTTCGTATACAATTTCAATTTACCATATCAACTTAATTTTTACCATAAATCTAATTTCAGTACCTAGTCTTAACTGTTAACTACATACAAACAGTTTTAAATTAATAACTATACCTACTGCTTATTCCGGTGATGATTGAAACTGTTTTGTTGTTTTGGTTTGTTTTCATTTTTGTACTGAATTTATATGATGATAATGATAATTAAGAAATTATACAAAATGTACAAAAATTAAGACTTAATGAACGTCATAACATAATCAAGCAAGCATAATAAAACATTAAGTAGGTGCCTAATTATTAGTACATTATACATAGAGCTTATATAAAGCAAGTTAGACTTGATGCTGATGGATGAGAGAAGAAGAGGATTATGATCCAATCTTCAGATCCAAGTCAATCCTGGGCGCTGATTACAGCGTCACATGGACAGTCAAGCAAGCCGCACGCACCTCTGGCTGAAGTTCTGAGTACGTGCCAATCTGACTGCAAGGAGTTCACGGACCGGAGCTTTATAATAATTCTGGCGGGTTCGAATGATTCTGGCGCTTTGTACCTAAAATTGACGCTGTCCTCTTGTCTAAGTGCCTTTAAAATACCAATCTAGTATTGTGTAATGTTGGTTTAGCTGAGTATCTCAATGAACACATGTTAATACAATACCTAGAACACGTTATTTAATAACTATAATTTGACTGAGTTTTATAATTACAATAAAGTGTTATTTACTGTATGTAGCTTTTATGATTATTTAAAAAAACTGTGAATTTATTTACAAATTTTTTAGTAACATAGATAAAAGAGTGGTCCTAGCACTGTGACTTGTGGTCCTAGCCATGGTAAATTGTTCTGTTTATTTTATAAATGTTTGGTTCTTTTATCTGTTATAATGTACACTAAATTGCTACACCCATTGGCTACAGACCTGTACTATAAACATGACAATTATTGCAATAAATACTGAAACTGAAACGTCAGCTCACGATTCTCACATGTGGTGCTTTTGGATGTTTACGATGGATTTTTCAGGATTCAGGAAATCAGGATTTTTAAAAAAATATTCAAAAGTAGATGCCCTACACAGAGAGATTCTGATTCTTAATCATAAAGGGGTATTCGAATGGTACCATAGTTAACCAGAAAGCGAGACGGGAGGAACAAGACTTCTGCGTCCATTGAATGTTAAAAATGTAATAAATGTAGAGACGCAAACTTGCTTTGAAAACGGATCAAGTCTTATAATAATAATAATAATAATAATAATACCTTGGACACCATTTACACACATTGATTTAGCCCCAAACTAGGATTCCCTGTATCTTGGGTACTAGACAACGATACAAATACTTATATAGATAAATATTAATACTTAGATAGATAAACAACCATGACTAGGGTACAAACATCCGTTCTCATCAAACAAATATTTCCCCCCACCGGGACTCGAACCCGGGACCCTTGGTTTCGTAGGCAGCGTCACTGCTGACTCAGCCATTCGGGTCGTCAAAGTCTTAGAAATTCGCTAACTGTGGAAACGCAGACATGCTGCATAAACTGTACATTTCACCAAGAAATCCAGACAGAGGAAAAATTGGTTTTTCGCCAATAGGGCAAATTATGTATCTTTTATCAGAATCTTTGCGGTGTTACTGGAAAACATGATGGAATTGAATTATTTCTCCACGAACTGCAACTCAAACCTCGCCAAATACTAACAATGCTAACAGAAATAAGCCCCGCGGCCGCCCGCCATTCTAGCCCTCCGGAAATACTATATTACTTAGCCCAGTACAATAAAAGGTATTCACTATTCTAGATAGATAGATAGATAGATAAACGTTTATTGCATCAAAGCAGCACACATACAAATTAAAAGTGATACGGAGGTGCAACTATAAAATAACTTAAATGAAAGCAAAGTTATGAAAAAAAACTCATAACATTATTAATAAAACAATAAAACAAAAAGAAGAATATAGGTCGGTATGTAGGCGCGCTGCATTGACGCGAAAAGGTCAAAGCTCAGTGTTTATTGCTCGTTAAGAGCAGCACTGGTTTTCAGCCCTCACCTAGGAGACTCAGCAGTTACATCCGAATGTGAATGTGAATGAAAAGAATAATAATAAAAAAGTGTCAGAAATAGATATATAGAAGTGTTTAAAGATGTGGAAATAAATAAATACATTGCACATAAATATGTTTCAATACTTTCATGAGTAGGATAGTACAAAATATACATGAAGATTAAATAAATAGGTATATAAGTATATTATGCCACGTGAGTAGTGAGTAGCAGAATGGGTATAGTGTGAATATGTTTACTAAAATCATAAGATATCTAACTAAAAAATATATGAAAATGGCAGAGGTAGCCCTATATATAGACTATCCAATGTTGGAAAGAGAAATTCCTAGTTTTTGCTTTTGAATCAGGTGCGACTTCATATGTGTTTTGAAGGTGTATTTGGAGGTTAGATTTCTTATGGGCGGCGGAATATCATTCCAACATTTGGTAGCTTGGAAGCGGAAGCTACCTCTAAATGCCACCGTGCGATGAATATGACCTTCAAGAGGTGCTCGAATATCCCTCATGCCATATCTGGGGTGAGATGTTGCCACCTTTAATTTTAGGTACAGGTACTCAGGTTTTTTAAACTTGATGTCATCAAACACTACACTTGATATGTGTAAGTGCCTACGCAGTTCCATTTTGAGCATTCCAGCAGAGTTTAAGTATGGGGTGATATGACTACGAGGTGGTACATCAAAGCAAAACCTACAACAGGCATTTTGTATGCGCTGCACTAAACGCTGAGTCTTCAATAGAAGACGCGGACCATAAACTATATCTCCGTAGTTGAGTCGAGATAAAATCAGTGACTCGCACAGAATAATACGTGCCCTTTCGCAGATAAGGTTACGGATTTTGTACAAAACCCTTAAACGATACATACAACTCTTCACCAAATTCAAGACGTGAGTTTCAAATCGTAGGTAAGTGTCAAATATGATTCCCAGATTCCTGGCCTCGTCAACACGCTCTAGAGTCTGGCCATCAAGGATTAGCTGAGGATTAGAAATGAGAATTTTTTTAACTTGAACTTTACTCCCAAGCACCATAAACTTTGATTTCAAGGGATTGAGAATCAAGGAATTTTTATTTGACCAGGCATCTAACCTGCTTAGGTCTTCATTGATGAAGTCTGTCATGCAGTCAATATTAGAAGGCACATCAGAAATGTAAAGTTGAAGATCATCAGCGTAACAATGGAATTTGCAGTGCTTGATTTCATTCACCAAATCTGCTGCATATATAATAAATAATAGAGGCCCTAAGATGGAACCCTGTGGAACACCCCGCAAAACTGGCTTTGGATCCGAGTACAAGGCACCACCACTGTCATTGGTCAGCTTAACATATTGGAAGCGTTGGTCGAGATAACTTTCAAACCATCCCACAGATAATGCATCCAGCCCATAGTAACGCAATTTCGACAGCAACAAGGTCGGGCTAATGCTGTCAAATGCACGGCTATAATCTAGTAGTGTAAGAATAGTAGCCTTACCTACATCGATATTACTCAAAATGTTATCAACAACATCAACCAACGCAGTAGTTGTGCCCCGCCCCCTTCGGAAACCTGACTGGAGGTCAGGCAAAATATTAGAGTCTTCTATATATTTGTAAAATAGGGCATGCACCAGTTTTTCCAGCACTTTTGAAAGGAAGGGAAGCAAACTAATAGGTCTAAGTTCCTTGAGATTGGACGGGTTATCGACTTTAGGAAAAGGCATTACTATTGCTTTTTTCCATTGCTTGGGAACTATGCCGCTAGTAATTGACCTATTTATAATCGAGGTTATAATGCGCAGGGTTCTGGGGAGAGTCAGTATTATCATGTCTCTACTTATCCCATCATCTCCAATTTCATTGGATTTGATAGAGATTATGTAATTGTATACTTTTTGTTCAGAAACTGGCACGAGATTAAATCTGGAATCACTATACCGATTGGAATTAAAGTACGATAACAGAGGTTTAGGATCTTCACTAGCAAAAGGGAGAGATAAAAAATGATCATTTATTTGATTTGGGTCACTGAAACAATCAGGAAGTTTTTCACCATGTCCATTATCTGCTAGAATATTTTGTTTCATATTTCGCCAGAATGTTTTGCCATCCGAGACTTCATAGTTTACTAAATGATTAAAGTAAGCACGTTTCTCATTGTATATACTAGATTCCACTAACTTTCTTAGATCTTTCCAGCTCTCCTTGTCAACGTCAGACTTAGTTTCGCGATACTTAACGTCAGCTTCATTACATAAATCGGTCATAAGTCTGATGCTATCAGTGATCCAAGGTAGAGTGTGATGATATTTAATTTTTACCGCCTTGACTGGTGCAAAAATATTATAATGAGTCAAGAGCAAGCAGTTAAATCTATCGACCATATCATCAACAGTAGGCAAGTCAATGATAGATTCCCAATCCAGCAAGTCCAATTCGCGATTGAATCGATCAAAGTCTATGTCTTTAATGGGACGATAAGTTATACAGCGGGGCGGTATTTTTTCTTTCTTGAATGCCAATGTTACATTTACCATAGCGTGACCAAAGGAACCGGTGATATTTGAGACAGTGACTTCGCGCACCTTAGCATTTGTGCAAACAACGTCTATTAAAGTTGCAGACTCAGAAGTAAAATGCGTTGGCTCATTAACTACTTGTTTAAGATCCATATATGTCAGGAATTGTTGTAATTTTTTGGTATGGCAGTTAAGAGAATCGGTGAAGTTAATATTAAAATCTCCAAGCAAAACTACATGATCATACCGAGCAAAACTCGTGATTGAGTCAGTTAGTGCATCAAAAAAGTCATCCACACCAACCCACTGAGGTCTATAAGCAGTTCCTATTACAACATGTTGACCATTAATTTTAGTTGATAGCCACATTTGTTCAATATCCGCAGTAGGATACTTTTCATACCGAACGCGCACATCTTGCTTAATGTAAAACGCCACTCCGCCCCCCCTCCCCCCTCGCACATGCTCGGGTCTAGGGGTACAGCGGAGACGATAGCCTGGGACGACAGGCGCTCGCGCTTGCTGATCGATAGGAAGCCAAGTTTCGTTGATTGCAATAATGTCGGGGTTATTTTGAGTCATAGCGATTAAGAAATCGTTGTGACCGGTATTCAAGGAACCTGCATTAAAAAGCCCTAACTTGAGGTATTTGTTCTTATCCATTTTTTATGTTTATGGACATAGAAGAGTGCAAAAGTGAGACAAAAATACATTGGCCAATCAAAGAAGCAGCTATGTAATAACAGGTGCAAGTAAACATCGTAAAAAATATTGAATTTGAAAATTTAATTTGATTATTATTTAGATTAAGAAAATTTATTTGCATAACAAATGGTGAGGAAATAATTTTTATTATGATTCCGGCGAAGTTAATTAAATGAGTGTGAAACTGGCATAGGAATAGTAAGCTTATATTTATTAGTGTTTGTATCTGAAATGTCTTTAATATTTAAAAAGAAAAATATGGTGAATATGATGAGATTTTGGGAGATGTGAGCGATATGAAAAGTAGATTGTTTGTAGTTAATTGATTACTGATAGTATAATGTGAGTGTGTTTTTTGTGTGATGTAATTATGTGTGTTTAATATTACATTTAATGTTTTGCTTTGAGGAGCGCATGGACTTTGACCTCTCCACATCAACACAACACAGCACAATACCAACATACAACAGAGATATTGAACAAGGGGGACAACCGAGCTTATGTCTATAGGTACATGACAGTTCACATAGGCATGTATGAAATTCCACATAATGCAACGTGACTTAGAGCTTAAGTTATAATACAAGTGGATAGTTAGTTCCTGTATAAGATGAGATAAGAAACTTTTACTATTCATTTTCAGTCGGCGATTGATCAAAAGCATCGAATGAATAATAAAGCACACATAGTACCTCAGTAAAAGCATTAGTATTACATGAAAATTATTTACTACAACAATATAAACAAATTCAAGCAATGTATAACGGAAACTATAGCTTAAACAAGACAAAGATGATATATGAACATATGATAAACGGACTCACAGAACAATAAAGCAGCCGCTTACACAGGATGAAAAATTTAAAAGTAAATAATAAAAATACCGTAGGTCTTTAAAATCCACTGTAAGTGTTCCACTAACAAAGAAATTGTACTGTTTTACGGTAATTCTACTAGGCGGAGCCAACAAAGTCACGGCCAAAAACTCGCGCAAGGTCGGCCTCCGTGCTCAAGCGGTATCGAGGAGCATCTACACCTTGGTGATGCCGCGCGAATACGTAGCCGTTACGCGTCCATACGAAGCGCCAGTTGAGACGACCAGCAGCCTCCCGAGCCTGACGAAAGATCTGCCTGTTGGTTCGGGTCAGCCTCTCGTTGATGTAAAACCTGCGTGGTGCACCCGGCAGACGCGTACCCTCGGTGGTGGCACCGCGCCGCACACGAGCCCCCGCGAGCAGGCTATCCCGCAGAGCTCGCCGCGCCAGCCGCACGACGATGATCCGCGGCCGCGCGACCCCTGTGCCGCCCTCCGCCGCCTCCGCCGACTCTGGCCCGCGCCCCACGCGTACCGCGCTCACTATCTCCTGCTCAGCGAGCTGAACGCCGACCTTACTGGCCAAGGTCATGACGATATGGGGCAAGCTTTCACCTTTTTCTTCAGCCACACAGGAAATCTCCACCTCGTTTAATAAAGCCTCTTGCTCCTTTTCATTGCTCTACGGCTGCCATTATCGAATTGCTGGAAGTGGAACCAGATTCATTTCTGCTATCACTAGCACGTTCAAGTGCAGCTATGCGCTCCTCAAGCCTATCAGCGCGCTTATCAGCAGCATCCATGCGTTCTGTGAGCCTGGCAATGGTGCCATTCAACGACTGGATACTGGTTCGTGTTAACATCAACTCTTCCCGGAACAGTCGCATCTCAACTATTAGCGCTTTGGTAGGTGAAGTTTCAGGCGTTTCATTATGAGCAGTATCATTCATTTTGTCGAGATAAAAAGATTGCGTGTCGAATGAAACATCCACTTGATTTGTTTGGAGACCCTGTGCACCCCGCCGAACCGTCACACCATCCGCTGCCCGCACTGGAGTGTTGGTGTTGTCAGTCTTCGGCTGGCTACTAACACACATGACACACTTCCATGTATCCCTAAGCTCATTGGTAAAGTTGTGTTCAGGAACATTCGCACAAATTAAATCGTAGTGCTTCCAGCATGTATTGCAGCAAATATAACGAGAATCAGTTATAGCTTGCAGGTATCCGGAGCAGGCTTCCTTAACGTAAGAGCCAGGACCATCTCTATTAGCCATAGTAAATTCAAAAATTAATGCCAAAAATAAAAATAAAAATATTTAAAGATTTATGGAGATTTGAACCCACGAACAACCGTAACCTCACGTCAAAGAGCCGTCGAAGTTCCCACTGAGCCAAATCGGCTATACCGAGCGGCGCGAAATTGTCGAACACAAGTTAGTAGGCCACAGATATGACTCATGGGTTGAACTCGGTACAATGACACCGGAGTTGTAAACACCACACAGTTACAATTAGCGGTCACAGTTAAATTTTTAATTTCGTATCCACACAGTAACCACAACACACACAATCAATTGCGATACACCAAATTAAAGCGCAGAGGATAAGAAAAGTAATGATGCAAAGTTATTTCCAAAGAACGCGATTTTAGCATAAAAAAATATTTTACGAAACAGAGAGTAACAGAAACTTTATGGTCAGCTGTCACGTCAAATAGACATATTTTTCACAAAAATACTTCATTTTAATATTATTTCCTTTAGACCCATTTATTTATCAACAAAATCCCTTGTTTTTATTAATCTTATCCGAGAGCTAAACAACAAAATTATAGTGCAAATAGCTCAAGTAAGTAAATCCCACCCATATGTCACAAGCTGACACCGAATGCCCGCTATGCCCCAGGAAATTCAAGAAAAATGGGCTCCAGCGTCACATGAGATCAGCACACAACGATGTACTAAACCAATCAGCATCCGCTACTCTTAAAACTACCACCAATGGGCAAACACCAATGTCACTTTTGGAAGAAGCCTTCGGATCCCCATTCCTGAATGCCATCCAACCCAAGTCTGGAATCTGGCAAAGGCATTGGGACAACGTCTGTAACCTTCATGGCAAGCTATACGACCTCCCATGCGGTACTGCCAGTAGAAAATTCGTACACACTCTGGCCGACGAAATTGAGCATCTAACCAAATCAACCTACCCCTCTGAACGCGTATTAACCTTTGCTGCGGTCATACTGCAAAGAGACAAAAACGTTAGAAAAATGAAAGATATACTGAGACTACTCGATCGGCGCCTAAAACTCTAGGCAGACAAACGTTTCGAGGAACTCATCACGGAATCCACCAAAGCGATAAATCTATATGGAATACAAGAAACCGGAAACAAAACAACAATGACCAAGAAACAAAATTATTCACACGACTGATACTACATGGAAAAACGCGGGAAGCGCTCAACTGGCTCCTCACAAAAGACACGAGCAAAGTTTTAAACCCAGACACTGAAGTTGATCCATCCGGTAAAACCGTCAGTGATGTGCTGAGAGAAAAGCACCCCCCGCCTAATACTCCAGATCCCGCTTTATTCACTCTCCCCAAAGACGTCACAAAACTCCCACCACTCCTTGAAATCGAAATAACTTGTGACCATGTCGAAACAGTTGCGAGAAAACTACACGGCGGCGGAGGCCCCACTGGATGCACAGCCGAAAACTGGAGAGATTTCCTACTCCGCTTCGGCCAAGCAAGCGCCCATTTAAGAGAAGCCGTAGCGCAGCTCACAACGAAACTTAGCAACGAAACCATACCCTGGACCCAAATACAAGCATTAATGTCAAGCCGACTTGTTGCTTTAGACAAATTCCCAGGCGTAAGACCTATCGGCATCGGCGAATGCCTACGAAGAATATTATCCAAATGCATGATCTTAGCAACAGGCTCTGAAGTCACTGAAGCATGCGGCCAGTCACAGCTCTGCAGTGGACTGGGCAGTGGCATCGAAGGCGCCATTCATGCCATGACCGATGTCTTCCAAAGAGATTGCCAACCTGGTTCAAACTGGGGAATGCTCCTCGTTGACGCGAACAATGCTTTTAACGCCGTGAATAGACAACTAGCCCTCTGGCAAGCAAGAATATACTGGCCACACTGCGCCCGATTTCTTTATAATACTTACAATGGCCACGCTGAATTGGTATTTCGCGATTCTGATACAAGACTATATAGCAGAGAAGGCGTAACCCAAGGAGACCCACTCGCAAAGCCACTGTACGCGCTTGCAACACTACCAATAATTAACAAACTTAAAACCGAAAACACAGTCACACAATGCTGGTACGCCGATGACTCCTCCGCGCAAGGCACTTTCCAAAGCCTACGACAATGGTGGGACAACTTAAACAAAACAGGCCCAGCATACGGATACTTACCACAAGGTAAAAAATCATTTCTAATAGTGTCAGAAACTGACAAGTCTACCGCAGAAAAGACGTTCTCCGGTACCAACGTCTCCATAGTTACCGGCTCCCGCTTCCTAGGAGGCTACATAGGGACAGGAGGGGACGACTTCGTAAAAAAGAATGTAACCGAATGGATATCTATCATCGAGAAACTCACAACAATCTGCAAAAACTCACCTCAAGCCGCTTACACTGCCCTAACTAAAGCAGCTCAGTTTAAATGGTCCTTCCTACTACGTGTCTTAAAAAATTCAGAAGAACTTTTTGAACTCTTAGCTAACACATTACACGACAAATTCATACCAACACTAATCGGAGGCGAAATCACAAAACTTGAAACCCAGCTATTTACCCTCCCAGTCCACAAAGGCGGACTTGCCCTTTCTGACCCCTTCAACACACCAAACCGTGCATACCAAATCTCAAAACAGGGATCTACAATACTTTCAACAGCCCTAACCGAGATAAAAGACATAAACCTTGCTGAACACTACAATTCTTTGCGTGACGCAAGAAAGGAAGGAAACAAGGAAAAAGAAACACACGAGAACGAAACTCTAGAAAGCATTCTAACAAAATTACCATCCAAAAAGAAAAGAGCAATAGAAAGATCAATAGCGACAAAAATGAAAACAAAAACATCAACATGGCTTTCAGTAATACCGACAAGAAAAGACAACTTCGACTTATCACCCCACGAATTTAGAGATGCCCTGGCCATAAGATACCACCGCATACCAATCTCCATGCCTGCGACTTGCGACGGCTGCGGCAATGACAAACAGGTGGTGCTGCAAAACAGGTGGCCTTATCACACGCAGACATAACGAAATAAGGGATCTTTTCTGTGAACTGTGCCAGCAAGCCTGGGGAAACGTCACGAAAGAGCCAGTCATCTCCGAAGGCGATACTGGGCTGCGCGGAGACTTGGCTTGTCGGGGGGTATGGATTGCCCAGAGGGAGGCGTTATTTGATATCCGTGTCATAGACACCGACGCTCCCTCCCACGCATCACGCCCCGTAGCGGCTGTCCTTCGTTCAGCTGAAGAAGAAAAGAAAAGGAAGTACTGCGACCCATGCGAGACGCGCCACACCACCTTCACCCCTTTAGTAACCTCTGTCGACGGAGTTTTTGCTCCACAAATGATATCATTCACTAAACACCTCGCCGAAACGCTGGCGGACCGCTGGAACCGGACCCCTGCCACAATAATGGGCTGGCTACGAGCGAGAATTCAAACCGCCATCATCAGGGCTAGCAGCATGTGCATCCGCGGTACCCGCCATAGGTGGAATCGCACAGGCCTATATGAGGATGGAGCGGCAGTCCCACACGTCTTGAACTAGAATGAATATCTTATTTATATTCTCTGTACTTATTTTCATGAATCTTTTGCTTAATAAATTTCTTATTACATTGAGAGTAACAGAAACACGTGTAGTAGCAATACCGCGTCCCGCGCGTCTCATTCATTCAAAAAACGCATTCTAAAAAATCTTTATAATAAAATGAGTTCCGGAGTAGACGAGATTCCACCCACTTAAAGCATGTGCAGGACAATTGACATGCCCCTTTTTTACTTAATGATTAAAATGATTGGTTACATTTAATGCAAGTTTGATCCCCGACCTATTCAAAATATGCTTAATATAACTTAAACATAAGAAAAAATGTAAATGCGATCCCAGTAACTATCGCCCTATTGCTCTCTTACCCTCTGCCTCAGATTTTTTTTAAAAAGCTATATGTAACAAATTATACGCCTTCTGTGAAAAATATAAACTCTTTGATAATTCTCAAAATGGTTCCGGAAGAACAGATCGACTACTTTAGCAGTTTATAAATATATACAAGAGGCCCTAACAATTATCAATGATAAAAAATACGAATAGGTATATTTCTTGAAATGACGTAGGCATATGATGAAGTTAAATTTCAAATATTATTAGATAAACTCTACGGCATGGGAATTCGTGGCGTAGCACAAAAATGGTTTACATCATACTTAAAAAACAGACAATAAATTGTAGAAATAGAACATTTTGATCATAAAAATAAAAATAACAGAAATAACAAACATCCAATCCAGATTGGATCTCCATCCAGATAGTATGTACATCAGTAAACGCATCAACCCCAAAAGGAAGCGTAATGAAAAAAAGGTTGCCTTTTATTTCTGATAAACGATCTCCCAAAATAATGAATGAACCATGTATATTATTCGCGGACGATATTTTTATACTCACACCACCATCATCATCATCATCATCATCGCTGACATGAATTATTAAAGAGTCTGCGACTGTATCAATCAAATTGTCGAGAGTGCACATCTTTATTTCTTCTGTGATTGTATGGCTGATACATTCTTGCCATTTATCAGGAGTAACATTATTTATAGCTTCCTCAAAAACTAAATATCTCGGCGTAATTATTGATCAGCGACTATCTTGGCTCCCAGACATAGATATGGTCAGCGCTAGAGTGAGACGTTTAATTTGGATCTTCAAATCATTAAGACACATTACTACACCGTTGCTACGCAATAAAATATACATAGCACTGGCGCAATTAGTGATAAGCTAGGGTATTCCAGTGTGGGGGGAGTTGCAAAAACTAAATTTATAGACATAGAAAGGGCTCAGAGAGCTTTAATAAAGATGATGTATTTTAAGCCATTTAAACTTCCAACAGAGCAAGTATACTACTTGGGCAAACTTCTATCTGTAAGGAAAATATTTATTATGAACACTGTTCTTAAAACTCACAATATTTGACCCAAACATTGCAAATAAAAGAAGGAAACACGTAATAATCAATTTGCCTAATTACAAGTCTATGTTCGCTCGCAGGCAGTTAAAATGTCAGTCAGCACACCTATATAACCAATTAAATATGAAAAGCAAAAAAACAATCTAAAAAAGCCTTGACTAAAACTATGTATTCTAAATCATACGAAGAAACAGAGAACTTGATAATTAAAATAAGGAGATAATTTCATGTCACACACAATAATGATAGTACGTTCCTGAGGAATAGTTTCAAATTGGTATAGATACTTCAACCCAGTTGTACGCGCGGCGCTATGTGTGCGTGCGCTTGTAAATATACAGGTTTCATTTGTGTGGCACTTGTGGCAGTGACGCGGCAGTCGTCGTCCGAGCAAGACGTGTTCTTTTGACGACCCGAATGGCCGAGTCGGCAGTGACGCTGCCTACGAAACCAAGGGTCCCGGGTTTGAGTCCCGGTGGGGGCAAATATTTGTTTGATGAGAACGGATGTTTGTACCCTAGTCATGGTTGTTTATCTATCTAAGTATAATATTTCTCTATATAAGTATATATATCGTTGTCTAGTACCCAAGATACAGGGAATCCTAGTTTGGGGCTAGATCAATGTGTGTAAAAGGTGTCCAAGGTATTTATTATTATTATTATTATTATTATTTTATTATTATTATTAGGGTTTGCGATCCGGATATCCGGATATCCGTACAGTTTTTGGATCCGGATAATTTCTGTCGTAAAATGCGGATATCCGGATCTTAAAGTTATGTCAGACTGACATGAAAACATCCTAAAAAATAAATCTTTTTTTATTTATTTTTTGCTATATCTACCTACATATGTATACGTCTCTTTTTTGCTTTTGCTTTGTATAAATTAATGACAATTTCAAAGAGTTATTTAATGTAATGTTAAATATAGATAGAGATTTTAATTTAATTCCATACATTACATTCGGACAAAGTTATTAGGTAAATAATCAGCTGCACACACAACATTGAACCATATCTTCATGACTTAAGTAAACGTCAAACAGCACCTCTTAAATTTGTCCAACTATAGCAATTAATAATTACCACGCAGTTGCTACCTGCGCCGTGCCCGCATTGTAGAGTCATTGTGCTAAACGGGCCAATCGCGTTGCAGTAGCGTTTGAATAGGTAATCAGAGGGGAGGGTCCTTGTCTCAGTCTCAGGTAAACCCTTTTGCGAAGTGACAGTATTGTTGTTTTTTTTGGTGACGCATTACACGCGAATAATTGTGTTACTATGAGGTAAGTTTCTAAAAATCATCGTTTATTTTTCCTACATGTAAATTATATATTTTATTTATTGACATAAAAAAATAAAATTTGTGAAAAACAGTTGTAGTTTGAATAAATGAGCTGCAATGTGCAATCAAAAATACCACGTGAGTTTGTGTTGTAGTTGTAGCCTACAACTACAACACAAACTCACGTGGTAATTTTGATTTGATTTGAAACTTGTAGGCAGCATGTTTTTATGTAATTCAGAATTTTGAGTAAAATATTACTTGATTGGTATAAGTTAAGAGCGAAAAAATATGCGGTATATTATCATTAAAGTTAATAGTAAATGAATAAGACCGGATTATTTAATTTGAAGCTATGGTCGGACAAACGTAATAGAGTTCGCGCCACGAAATAAGTCCCGCTGATTTTCGGTCTCTCTCTTTCACTCCATGGACTTTAGATTGTAGAGTGAAAAAGAGAGACCGAAAATCCGCGGGACTTCTTTCGTGGCGCGATCTCTATGTGCCATTTGACTTTTACTTAAGTCATGGAGATAAGGTTCAATGTTGAGTGGCGCTGTTTTTTTTCTATGGATTTCTTAAATGTCAAATGGCACCTATTACGTTTGTCCGACCATTGCTGAGAAGTAGATTTAAATAGTTATCTATTAACTGTCGTCTTTGCCTTGCTTATTCCGTTTTTTTAAATAGACACTTGTCTTTATTTTTCAGATTGTAATTCAATATTACAAATGCAGTAAAATGACAAGTGAAATTGAATTTAAGGAGTACAAGAAGTCAACGGACTCAAGTTCCGTCTGGCAACATTCATCAGCACATAGTGATTCTTCTAGTCAACTAGACATGGAAACGAAGGTCCGAGTTAAGATGGCTCTATATGACAGTGGCGGCGAACGGGGTCTACATTTGTCGCGAGTGTACAAATTACTGAAGACTGTACCACCAACCAGCGTAGAAGCTGAGAGAGTATTCTCCGCCGCAGGCTACATGTGTAATAAAATTCGTAGTTTTAATGCATGATAATACTCTCGATGCTTTAAGTTTTTTAAGATCATACTACCAAAAGAGTCAGGTGAATAAATAATAGTGTTCAATAATTTTACAAAAATAATTTTTATTTACGTGCCTTCTCCTCATTCCACAAAGAAACATCTTTGTATCGTTTTAGTTTAATTTTAATTATTTCAAATAATAAAAGTTTAACGTTTGTTGATTTTGCATGTTATTCTATTAAAATTTTAAGAAATGTTTTTTTTTTATCGTAGTATTTTAACGCATTAGTTAATAGGTCTTTCTAGTTAAGTATGAGAATATTATTATAAGACTTTAATATTGTTGATTTTGCAAATCTTTAATAATGATAAGAAAATCATTGTTATTTCGTTAAGATTTAACATTCAAAATTACTTATGAAGCTGTTATCATTGTAACATACGATCACATCAGTCCATTCAGTTCAATAAACAAAAATTTCCATGCATTTTATTTTGTTTTTTATATTTTTAAATATCCGCAGTCTATTAAGTAAAATAAACAACTATTTCCATACATTTTACTCTGTATTTTAATTTTTTTTAAATATCCGGATAATCAAATTTCAAAACGGATAATATCCGGATAGTAAAAGTTCCGGATCTTGCAAACCCTAGTTCTTATCGCTTTTTCTTACGGGTACAGTCGTTAACAAAAATGTCTAGTTCTTCGCGGAGAAAATGTTTAAGGAGTCAGGTAAATATTTGTTAAATTTAAATTTAGATATAAATAATAATTATTATGTTTATATTTCCTATAAAAATTAAATAAATAATATTAAAATGAATTGAAATATTATATCCTTGTTGACGTTTATGTATTATTGTTTTAGACTCGAGAAACCATTGCTAAGGTATACGAATTTCAGAAAAAAGATGCGAGAGATATATTGCAACTAGTAAGTGATCCAGTTTGCAGTGCAAGTCCAATTTTAAAAACTAAATTAAGTGAACATTTAAACAGCGTACGGAAAAGAACAGCAATGGCAGTGGGGGTATCAGAGAGAACAATAACTAATATATTGGCTGAAGGAAAAGAATCTGACTCTAAATTTAAATCTACGCATAAAGACCGCAAAAAACGTTCAAAGAAGTTAGAATTAGACAACTTTAACGTTGATGTTATACGTTCAACTATTCAAAATTACCATTTAGAACATCACGAGCTACCTACCTTGCTAAAGTTGAAAAGAATATTTCTAGAGAAACCTAATTATGATGGAAGTATTTCGACTCTGCGCACAGCTTTATTAAAGTTGGGATACAAATGGCGAAAAACTGTGGATAACAGACGTGTTATTATAGAGCGGCATGACTCCAAAAACTACGGTTTTCTTACCTGAAAAACTTGCTCAGATACCGTCAAGAAAATCGGTGTATCGTATATACAGATGAGAGCTATATCTTAACTAGTCATGTGCAAAACAAAGGATGGGGTAATAAAGATGGACCACCTTTAAAGAGAAACATGTCAAAAGGACAAAGAATTATCATTGTGCATGCTGCTGGTTCAGAACAAGGTTTCGTCCCTAACGCACTACTGACATTCAAAGCAAATAGTGTTTCCGGTGATTATCACTCATTAGAGTGATAATCACCGGAATGCTCTAGCAGAAAACTATGAAAAGTGGCTAAAAGAACGTCTTGTACCGAATCTGCCACCTAACTCTTAATTGTGCTTGATAATGCCTCATACCATAATGTTCAAAATGACAGAGCTCCAAATTCTAATTCCAAAAAAACAGAAATGCAGAGATGGCTGACAGAAAAACATATAGCTTTTAATCTAGATATGAAAAAAATTGAACTGTATGATTTGATAAAAAAAAAACAAAGAAAACCATATTTGTTATAAGATTGATGTCCATACTTCAGCCATATGGCATAAAAGTTCTTCGACTGCCACCATATCATCCTGATCTAAGCCCCATAAAAAATGTATGGGGAATTAAAAAAATATATATTGCTTCGAATAACGTCGACCAAAATGTGACGGGAATAATGGAACTAATAAATGAACGTTTAAGTCAAATTGATGGAGAGATGTGGGGTAATACTTGTCGACATGTACAAAAGAAAGAAGAAGAATACTATCGACATTTTGACATGGAGTCAGAAATCGTAATCAACCTTGGTGAGAGCAGCGAATCCGACAATTCATCATTTGATTTTTCAAGTAGCGATTCAGAATAAGTATTATGTTCAATACATACATTAAATTACAGTGTGCCAATACCAAATTATTGTTTTTTAAGAACCCGTATATTATCAAACACAACAAGTTAGCGCTCCTGCACACGATAACTGTATTTGTATTTGTACCCGACTGTACCTCTTGTCACGCACACAAAGTCACTGTATATGTACAAGGTTTACCCACACATAGCGCCGCGCGCACAACTGAGTTGAAGTATCTATAGCCACCTTCCAAATTACTCACCGACAAACACTAACACACACACACACACACACACATACACATATATACACTCACACATACACACAAAAACATACACTGTAACAACCGGCATGCTGAATGTTTAATGTCTATTTATAAATTTTTTAGTTTAATTAATTTGAATTGTTGCTTTGAAATTTTAAGTTAAGTTAAAGTAAATTTTAACTTAACTTAATGTCTTACTTACTCTAATTTGAACTGTTTAAGTTTATGACTTGTTTCAGAGAGCGAAATCGTCTGGCATATTCATACGTAAAAGACGGCTTCAGCTTACATAATGTTAATAATCATAGTTAAACAATAAACATATTTTTTTATTTTTTTCATAATAACAACACATGAGTATTTAAATGCCTAATTATGTACAGTTACATACACTGCTTTATTTCTACATATCATAAGCTCTCTATGATTGCTAATTTATAGTTATATTTAAAATGTAACTACTAATAAGTTCGATTTTAAAATAAGTTCGGCAAAAGCGAGCGGCCAATTTGCATGGGAATACTATACTTATTATTGCTATATACAGGCTGTCGCAAACCCTCGCGCCACAGCAACACCGAAGGTAGACCTGCTTTAGGCGCATCGAATAAGCACAATTTGACCTCAGTGAATGTTTCATGTAATTCGAGATATTGACGGTTTAAAAATTTTCATGAAAATCCCCATTTTTTACATTATTAGGGCATGCCATTACTTGTCTATCCCTTTCTTTTAGATGTTCTTTATTTTTAAGCTATTTCTATAAGATACTTAAGACGACCTTAGTATTAATTTGTCGATAACTAATATAAAATACGAGATAATGATGAATTAGTCAAAGCTTAATTTTTTTTCACAAACTTTGACAACTGCTTTGACCGCTTATCCTGAAAAAAAAAATATACTTGGTACGGAATGAGATAATACCTTTAAAAACTTGTGTATGTTATGCCGATTCGGAAATGGTAGGATATTTGCATCAAGAAATAGCATTAATCATCCGGAGCTCCGCCTAGTAGGAAAAAGGTGAACAAGAACACCGATTATCAAATTAGCGTATGCAAAATAGAGAAGATGATACGATTGTAAAAGCTAAACAAACAAACAAACAAACATAGCGTCACGCGTTTTCCCAAACGGGTTCGAAGAGGCACAACTGTGCCCACTTTTAGCCAGTGATTCAATACTCCAGTTTGCGTGACAGGGGGCTAGCCCATCGCCTCAGCTATGAAATAATGAAGGTTTCCTCACGATAAGTACGGACTTATTGAGAGGAAACCTTCATTACTAACGTTATACGGTATAACGTACGTAAAAAGTTAACTAGTGAGACCGATTCCAGAGCCCTCAAGTTTGATCTGATTGGTCGGATTTCAAATTGATTTTTGAATTACACACACTAGTGGCACAGAGGAATAACTGTGCTAGTGGCACACGGGTTAGATTAGGTCCCGTAACTTTACGTTACGTTAAATTATTTTGGATTATTATGATGTGATTGAAGTTAGTTATGGATCACACTTCTTTTCTTTATCAAACTGTCTGCCATTTCTGTTGTCTTCTTGATGCTATATATTTTTTAATTAAACTGTCTTTATAACAACTTAAACTAAGATTGGACTACCGAAATATCTTTTTTGGGATTAAAGAGTTTTCTAAAACTTCGGAACAGTTATTGCAAATCGGAGCAAGTACGCCGATATGCACTTAATTTATGGTGAGACAAGGCAAGTTCCCACGAGAGGGATTGCGACGTATAACGCTAGAAGAGCTGCACGACTGCACATGGAAAGGTTTCCGGATCTAAGACCGACGACACATAATGTAATTTTGAGAGTCATCAATGCGTTTCGTGAAGGCAGACACTAGGAACGAGTGGCAACGTCGAACGAAACCGAGAACTGTTGATGATGACGTTATCTTAAACGAAATACGAACGGAGCCTGGCACATCAGAGCATATAATTGAACGGCGTGCTGGCAAGCACTTCGTCCAAGTGATCACGCTCAACGAGTTGTATTTTGCCGTAGTATGCTACGAAAAATGAGAAAAAATCCAAACTTCTTCAGCGAGGTGTTATTTGAGTGACGTATCGTCCTGCAAAAAGGATGGGTAACTCAATATGCATAACACTCATAACTGGCAGGTATCAAACCCTCATGAAACAAGAGAAGACCGTTCATAGTATCAGTTCAAAATTAACCTGTGGACGGGAATTTTCAATGGACAAATCATTGGACCATTTAATTTACCGGCTATCCTCAATGGTCAAGAGGTCTTGCATATTTTGCAAAACGATCTGCCAGCCTTACTTGAGGATACGCCGCCTACAATGCGTCAAAGATCGTGGCTACAGCATGACGATTGCCCAGCTCACTATGCTCGCCTAGTCCGTAACCACCTAAATGAGACCTATCCCAACAGATGGATAGGTCGATCAGGACCTATTTTGTGGCCACTGCGTTCCACTGTGGCCCTTAGTTTATTTTATTGGGGTTGTTTGAAAGGCAAAGTCTATGCAAAACCGATTCAATCAGAACAAGAATTATGACGACGTGATTTCGACGCAGCTCAAGACATATCAACAATAAGCATGAGAAGATAAAGCAGAAACTTCAAAAGGAGATGTTTCCTATGCTTAAGGGTTGGAGGAAGCCATGTTTGGCATCTGATGTAGTGGCTTATAAGTTTTGACGAGGATAAGGGATATTTTGTTTTAATAATTTTTAAAGTTGAAGTTTATTTTTACCTGATGTAAATACGTTTAAGTTTAATGAATAAATTTATGATTATTTTTATCTTAAAGCGAGTAGACAGAAGAAATTATTAATATAAATGAGGAAAATACCAAATTAAAGCTAGATAAGCTAGAACTAAATAAGAAGGTTTCATTACTAATGAAGATAAATACTAGTGTTACTACATCCACGCCAAAACAACAAATCTCTAGGTACTCTGGATGTTTACAGAAACACTTACAAAAGAGGATCGTTTTGGAGAAAACTGAATCTTTAGGTAGTCCTCAACCAATAGAGGAAAATAAAAATATAGTTTCACCTAAGTCAGTGGACCTAAATAATATCTCAGAAAAAAGAAAACATAGCCAAGATCTTCTACCAACCGACCAATGATCGCATATACCCACTCAGAAAAACGAAAAAATACCGAAGAACTTCATCCCTCAACAAAAAGCACGACGTTATCAACGGAAGAAATAAATGCCAACTCGATTCCACTTCACCAGGCAAAGAAGCACTCCATTTACATTTTAGGGGATCAAGGAGCTAATGATATAGCCAAAAATCTTGGCGACTTAAGGAGTGGTCAAAGATGCAAGCAATACAGAGTCTCCGCTTTCGTCAGACCGCATGCTTTGTGTTCTCAATCGAAATCTTCAATGACCTTAGGAAATTGATTACACAGATCTCTGAAGACGACAAAATAATTCTTATACTGGGGTCAAATGAAAGATCTTCAAATTTAATACTCGAACTGGAGAGTATTTTGAAAACAAAGAATAAAGGCACAGTATTTTTATGTGAAATCAGGGGCAATCAATATCGACTCAAACAAACTAAATAAAGAGTTAAAATCAATCCTATTCGAGCTGCGTCGTGGAAACTTTATAGAATTAAAAAATAAATTAGATCTGAGCAGCAAGCTAAACATAGAAATTGATTACTTGCACTACAAAGATAAATTTATACCAAATTTTGGAACTCTTATTAAAAGCAGAAATTCTAGACAAGGAAAGGAATTTTCTGCAAAAGGCACAATAAGTTACTTTTTCCAAATCCAGGAGTTAAAAAACAAACGAAAAGCTCTAGGAAGAATCTCACAAGTCCCAGAAAAAGGGACGATTCCTTACTATTTTAAGAAAAAATCGTTCTTTCCAACAAAGGCTGATAAGCAGAATTCTTTCGTGTCTAAAAAAAAGCGTAATAAAACGGTATTTCGGGGCTTGCTACATAAATAGTACAAATAGCGCACATAAACATGCAAAAGTCTAAATGATGGAAAGCAAGCCTTGCTAGAATTATAGCTAAATTCAGATGAGGGGATAGGTGTGAAAGTATTGTGCTTAACTGAGCACCAGTCGGTGCACTCGCTGCTGCAGTACGGCGTGGAGCTGTGGGGGCGCGCGGCGCAGTGGCACCGCGTGTTTGTCCTGCAGAAGCGCGCCGTGCGGTTGCTGGCGCGGGTACCGACTGACGAGTCAGCCAGACCGCACTTTAAACAACTTAAGATTCTCACACTGCCTAGCCTACTCATTCTCCAAGTGGCCACGTATGTGCGAGAGAATATTCACCTATACAAACGACTTGGAGAAAGGCATAGGTACGAAACGCGCAACTCCAACCAATTAGCTACAATCGCGCACAAACTGGAAAAAACTAGAAAAACAATCCACGCTATGGGTCCGGTAGTGTACAACAAGCTACCTGGAGCTATCACTGCTGCTCCGAGTGTGTCCATCTTTAAATGTAAATTAAAACATGGCTTATTGAGAAGTCCCTGTACAGCTATGATGAGTTTTTAGCATTAGGTATGTAACTAGTGAACTAGTCACATAATTTGACATTATAATTTACAATTACCATTGACATTATTATTTACAGTTTGATTATTTAATTTTTTTTTTTCTGTAACATATACTGACTTATTTAATTTACTGCGTGTAAGTTATTTTAAAATTGTTAGCAATTGCTTATTATAGTATAGACATGAATAATATAAACATCCCTATGTACCAATTTATACTAGGTACATAACATTGAATTATGATTCATGTCATGACGTGTAATGAATATTATCAATAAATGATGTCTATGTCTATGTCTATGTCCATCGAGTGCAAAGTGATCTTGATCGTATTCGTTTCAGAAACTTTACTTTAGCTTCTTCCTCTTGTCGTAAAAAGCGGAAGGATAAAGGAGGAGTGTGCATTTTTGTACATAGCAGCTTAAAATTTGATGACCTTCCTAATTTGAACCCACTTTCAATACCAAATTTAATTGAAGTCTGTGAAATTAGCCTTAATAACATCTACATTATTTGCACATATAGGTCAAAAACTTATAAAGATGATAATTTCCTATATAATCTTGAAAACGTCTTAAATCACGTCATGGGAAACAAAATAGACCAAGGTTTTATATTATGCTGTGATTTCAACATTAATCTTATTGGCAAATGGAACAGAAAATAGAGATTTTTTATGCCTTTTGGGGTCATTTGATGCAAAGCCCTACGTACAGGAGCCCATGCGCATCACGGAGCATGGTGAAACTTGTATCGATAATATCCAGGCAGGCCTTTCGGATCATCGCCTTCAATATGCTACAATGGACCTTAAATCCAAGTCAAGCTAAAACATTCAAGAGACAAGTCATTGATCTCGAAACACTACAGTAGGTACTGTGCAATTTTGCACAAAGTAATATAGTGTGCAAAACAAAAAGAAAATGAATCATGTATTTTGAACTCACATAACAAAGTAAAGACAACATGGAGTATAGTTAATGAAGCTGTCATAGGGGGAAAACCTCGAAAAGTAGAAAGTTTTCTGGGGCTCACTAATGGTGTTGAAAAAGTCAAAGATTAATTAGAGGCAACCAATTCGTTTAATACCTACTTCCCAAACATACCCAATTCTCTTAATGATAAAATAGATTTAAATAAACTCTATGTTTGTGAGCCCCAATAACAAAATGCGAACTATTGAAACTTGTTTCAAGTCTGAATAACAAGAAATCCTGTGGGTATGACGGCTTACCAATGCCTTTTATAAAGAGCGTTATTGAGGTTATTGCCGACATTATTTTTTATCTTATAAACTTGTCAATAACCACAGGAACTTTTCCAGATCGACTGAAGAGAGCCCATATAATTCTATTGCACAAAGGCGATAGTCGAATCGAAGTTTGTAACTATCGCCCTATTGCACTGTTACCGACTCTATCGAAGATTTTCGAAAGATTGTATGCAAATCGGTTGGCTAATTTAAAATTTTTAATTACACTGGCAGCGTTACCGCGCTGCACAGCGAGCGAGATTCTCTAGACCAGGAAAGCCCCAGAGCCATAGTTTAATGAGAATTAGAGCAGTTGTCAAAACCTCGGTCCCTCAAACGACGACTCCCAATGTCCTTGTCCTTGTCATTACTTAAATATTACAGGTAAACTATAGATAAATGTATGGTCTAAATAGAGGGAGCACAATTTCTTACGATACCACATACAAACTTATAAATAACCTGATTACATACATACACGGAGCATGAAAAACCAATAACTTTGTAATTAAAATTTTGCTGTATTACATTAAAATAAAGAAAAAAAAACCTATTCACTCCATACAATCCCTTCCATTATGCGGTGGTAAGGAACTCTTTGTTTGCGAGCACGAATCGAACTTGATAGTGTATTTCATTTGATGTATTTTTACTTGTTTGCCTGTGCGCCTGTAATAAAATTGATACAAATTTTATTGGAGAAGACGAAAAGGTTTAAAAAGCCGGTCAAGGGTGGGTCGGATTCGCACACGAAGGGTTCCGTACCATTTTACAAGAAAACTTAAGCACTAAAAAAAACAAGAAAAATACTTGGATTTGAACCCAGAATATTCAGATTGCGCAACTGATATCGAACCAATTAAGTCATCATATTGTTTCGATAAGTCACGAAATTTACGATCATGTTATGAATTATATTGAGATCCTGATCTGAGTCTGGTCATCATCATAGTCATCTCACGCACCCCTTCTGGGGCGTGGGGAGTCGGGGTCAGGTCGACGGACCTCTTCCCGAAGAATCGCCTCTGTCCACTCCTGTGGACAGGTCATCGGATGGCCCCTGCGGGCGGTGGTCTTCTTGTGGCGCTGGTGTGCAGTGGGTGATCGCCGGCTAGGCAACTAGGTCGCGTGGCAGGCGGCGGCGGTCGGGCGGGCGCGCATGGTGCGGCGCCAGTTCGGCGATGTGCGGAAGGTGTGATGCATCCGCACGCGCGAACATGCCCTTCGCCAGCCTCTGGACAAACTGGTCCACGGTTTCCCATCTTAGGTCCCTCTGGATTGTCGCGTTCCTCACGTAGCGGGGGGCGCCGACGATGGTACGCAGAGAGAGGTTCTCTTGGGCTCGGAGTCTCCGTTTGTTCGTCTCCGAGCACAGGGCGTACCATGCCGGAGCCGCGTAGGTGAGGCGGGATCTCACGTATGTCTTGTAGATCCCGAGCTTCGCCCTCAGAGGGAGGCTGGAGTCGAAAAGTGGACGCAGCTTGGCGCGTGCCACCTTGACCTGGCTGACGACGTTGTCGACGTGTTGCTTCATGGTGAGCCGGCGATCAATGGTCACTCCCAGGTACTTCACCTGCGAAGACCACTCGATGTGCTGTCCCTGGAGCTGGAGCGATGGCGGAAGGAGACTCTGGCCTGTGATGAGCGCCTGCGTTTTCCCAACATTGACGGACAGTCGCCACTTGGCGAGCCAGTCGGGCAAGATGTCCAGGGTGCGCTGCAGTTTGATGGCAGCGTGCGGAGCCTGGAACGACGACGCATAGTAGGCTGCGTCGTCTGCAAAGAGTGCCAGCTGGGCACCCGGCCCGACGGGGATGTCGTCCGTGTATCGGGCGTAGCAGGCGGGAGACAGGCAGGAGCCCTGGGGGACGCCGGCTGCGACGGGATGTTCCTCGGAGACGGCGTCTTCCACCATCACTCGGAAGCGGCGATTCTTCAGGAAAGAGGCGATTGTCTTGACCGTTCTTCTTGGGGCAGGGGACGTCGACAGCTTGTACAGCAACCCCTCGTGCCATACTCTGTCGAACGCCTTCTCCATATCCAGAAGTACTGCGACAGTGTATTCTTTTTTGTTCAAACAAACCGTCATGTCATTCAGTACTCTGGTGAGCTGAAGCGTCGTAGAATGCTCGGGCCTGAAGCCGAACTGTTCCGGGCGCGGCTGGATGTGGGGCAGTAACTTCGCTAACAGGAGCTTCTCAAACACCTTTGAGATGGTGCTCAGTAGGGTGATCGGCCGATAGCTCTCAGGCAGCTTGGTGTCCTTGCCCGGCTTGGGCAACATGATAACCAAGCCCTCCTTCCATTGGGTTGGAAAGTGACCCGTGCGCAAGATACCGTTAAACAGGCGCGCAACGGCCGCCACAGTGCGTGGCGGCAAATGTAACAGCGCCGTGTTGGGTATTCGGTCTGCGCCCGGGGCTTTCCTGGGCTTGGTACGTCGGAATGCACGCACAATCTGGCCGGGCGTGACGACGGTGGGGTCCTCTTCGGGAGCTATCGGCGTGGCGAAGTACTCTCGCAGGTGTCTCTCGACTGTTGCGACGTGCTCCACATCATCCGTTGGGTTCGGCTTGAATTGCTTCTCGAGGCATTCGGCGAAGATCTCTGCACGGTCTTGGGCTCGGAATCTTGGTAGGCCGTCGCTGCCCAGGATTGGTCGAACAGGAGCAGGAGTGGTCGACAAAGCCCGGCACAGGCGATGCACGGAGGGGACGTGGTCGCCTATGGACTCGACGTGGCGTTCCCAAGATTCTTCAGCGTGGCGATCAAGTTGGCGCTTCAGCTCTGCCGTCATGGCGTTGAGCCTGGTCTTCATCGTGGGGCAGCGGGTTTGCTGCCACTGCTTCCGGAGAGCGCGCTTATCGCAGATGAGTGCGCGTAGCTCAGCAGGAAGAGGATTGGGCTTCCCCCCGCGAGCTACGGTGTGCGATGATAGGTCGAGCGCGTCTCGGATCTGGGTAGTTAGCAGCGATGCCAGGCGGTCAACGTCTTCCGGCTGGTTGACGGGGCAACTGGTGGAGGGTTGGTCTAGGGCGGCGGTGAAGGCGCCCCACTGGTAGCGGCGACGTGATGCTGGCGGAGATACCCGGGTGGGCAGATCCGCCAGGACGAGAAGAACAGGCCTGTGGTCCGAAGGGAGGTCAGGGAGAACCTCCTGGCTCGGCGGTGTCCGGAGACCTCTGACGACCACGACGTCGATGATGTCCCATCCGGCCCGCGCGTCGAAGTGGGTGGGCTCGTCGGGACCGATGACGTCGTAGTTGTGGCTCACGGAGTCGGCATGGATGGCGCGTCCAGCTGGGCACACCCTGGTGGAGTTCCAGGCGGTGTGCTTGGCGTTGAGGTCGCCGGCGACAATTGTCGGGTGCGGCGACTGTAGCAGCCCCCGTAGCTCGGCGGTGCGGATTGGTGTACTGGGGGGCTTGTAGGCGGCGTAGAGTCGCAGCACCTCGCCGGCGACCTGGAGGTCGACGCCCAAAGCATACAGGGATGAATACTCCTGGGCGTCGACGAGCTGGTGGACGATCTTCCTGCCGACGATGACTGCCAAGCCTCGAAAGGTTCGGCCGCTGGAGGTCCTCTCGTCCTTGCGGTAGACGAAGTAGCCGGGCAGCGACAGCTTGTCGCTTCCGGCTAGGTGTGTCTCGCTGATGAGCATCACGTCGACGCGGTAGTCCCTCAGGAACACGTGGAGCAGCCGCTTCTTCCCTGTCAGCGACTGCGCGTTCCAGTGGGCGACCCTGAGCGGCTCATGCATTGCGGAGCAGAGCGGTGAGTCTGCCCAGGGCAGTGGGGTCGCTGAGGAGGGCGAGCAGGGCTGTGAGGTGCCCCAAGTCCTGCTGCCCTATCGCCGCAGCCGGAGTGGCGGCGCCAGCGGCGGCCGCAGTCTCGCTGGCGGCGAGAGTAGCCGCCGCGGCGCCGGCGGCAGGTGGAGCCGTCGCCTTCTTCTTCTTCTTCCCCCCCCGCTTCGTCTTCTGCCTGGGGACTCCGTCGTTCGCCTGCGCCATAAGCGAGGCGGGCGCCGTTTCTTCCTGCAGATCAGGACGTGGCGGAGGGGGGGGCTGCATCTTCTTGGGCCCAGGCGCATTAGTGAGCGCCACAGTGCCGGCCTTCTTGTTCCGCGCCTCCTGGCGGAACACGGGGCACGTCGCATTATTGGCCGTGTGCGGGCCACCGCAGTTGGCGCACGTCGGCGGCTGGTCTTTCGGGCGGGGGCACTCCCGCGCCGAGTGGGGACCGCCGCAACGCACGCACGCCTGGGGGCGGTGGCACATATGCGACGAGTGCCGGAACTGTTGGCACCTGTGGCACTGGGCCGGGCCCTGCTTGGAGCGCCAAGCCTCGATCTTCACCCCCGGCATGTACATGAGCTCTGAGATCTCATATACTGCACTGGAGGCACGGTCGGGATTCTTCCGCAGGGACGCGTAGAAGATGCAACCGGGGCGCCCCTTGCGCGCCCGGATCTGTTTGCAGTACTCGGCCTCCACACCGAGTTCCGCAAGTGCCGCGACGATCTCTTCCGGCGTGGTGTTGGAAGGCAGCCCGCGGATCGCCACCTTCTGGGTCTTGTCGGCCGGCAGCGAGTAAGAGAACCACCGAACTCCGTGGTCCTTCTCCAGCCTGCACAGGTAACGCTGCACAAGCCGGTACTCGTCTTCGGCCGTTGGGGTGAAGCGCACACCCTTTTGGTAGGCGCGCGCGCTGGGAGCCCGGCCGAGCTCGCTGGCTATCGCCCTGAAGTGGTCGGCCCAGTTGGGAAGGACCTCCACAATAAGGGGCGGATAGCGCGGCTGGCGGGGCTGCTGTGGCGCAGCGCCTCCCGACGGGGCGGCGGTGGTGGTGGCGATCGCGGCTGCGGTTTGGGCGGCGGTAGCGGCAGGCGGCGTTGGGCGGGCGGGCGGGCCCTTTCGCGGGTGCGGCGGCGTGCGGGTTCGCAGGCACAGCGGCGGGACGCGTAGGGCGGGCGGGCACAGTCGCGGCGGTGGGCGGGTTCGCGGGCGCGGCGGCGGGGCGCGTAGGGCGGGCGGGCACTATCGCGGGCGCAGCGGCGTAGCGCGTGGGGCGGGCGGGCACTCGCGACGTGGTCGCCGACGGGGCGGGCGGACGCGCGGTTGGCGGCACCGGGTGCCTCACTGATCGGGGGGGGGGCGCGGTGCTGGGGCGCGGTGCCCCAGACACGGGAATTGCGGTCGCGGCCGCCGCGGCAAACGACACTGCGGGAGAGCACTTATTAGTTGAAACACTCATACCTGTCATTTGTGTTGTAGCACTCTCACTCACTCTTTCGCACGCGGCGGTCAGTCCAGGGGCGGCGGCGCCAGACCCGGATGCCTGGGGCTCGCCCAGCAGGGGCGACAACCTCGGCATGTCCAGTCCGGTCTTCCTGGGTGCAGGCGGGCGGGGCGGCGGGGACGGTGAGTCCGCGAGCAAGGCCCGCTTCCCACTACCCCGCAGCAGTTCATCCGACGGGCTTTCACTGCGCGCCCGCCTCGTCCCACGGGGCGGGGCGGCAGGATAAGCGGCTGCTCGCGCGCCTGCTCCAGCAGTCTCGCGTCAAGGATTTCGTCGCCGGTGCTAGCCGCAGGCATACCCTCCAGGGCCGCGCGGCTATCGGCGATGTAGGCCTCCATGGCGCGTAACAGTCCCGGCGAGAACAGTCTGGCTTGAGCGGCCCGGATTAAATATGATCCGTCCAACTCAAGCTCCGCTCTCGGCGAAACCGGACGGCGCACCAATGGGGACCCATATTCCGTCGACGTTGAGACGGGGAGCAGGCGGTCCAGGGATGCCGATGTGGTGAAGCGACTACGGCGCGGGGTGATCCCCAGCGGCGGGCTGCCTGTCACATCGGCTTGGCGGTCACTATCACTGTCACTTACACTGTAGCCCTTAGAAGGGCTTTTGGGCTCGTCCATAGCGGCGGGCTATGGACGAGTTGGCTGCCCGAAAGGGTACCTACCAGGCACGACCTTAGGCGAAGCCGGCGTCCGCTCCTAGTAGATAATCCCCTCCGTGCAGCTCACTCGCGACGGCGAAGTCGCGACGCGCACGGGCGCGTGTTGCGCACGTCCGCTTTCTACGAAGCGGCGTGCGAACTGCGGTGGAGCGGCGATCACTATAGGTCCGTGTGCGCGACGGTCGAAGCACTCCCCTGAGTCTGGTGGCGCTAGTGTAGTCTTATAAATCTCTGACGCCACCTAGGGCATTATAACATACAAAAAACAGGCAGCCGTCTCTGTCTAAGCAAGCGGCAAACAGGGCTAACGCCATCTGTGTCTGGACGGCAATATTAGCTTTCTTCCGGAGCACTTTTTTGTTCGGGATGGATTATTATTAGTCTATGGTTATACATACATTTAGTAGATGAATGACTATACTAAAATAATATAAAATTCATTTGATAAATTATAATTAATTAATAATTTAGTGCTGCAGTGTATATAATTGAGTGTTTTACATATAGATCTATTATTGAGCAATGAAGCAATTGTTTCATATACCTATACATAACATACCACACACTATTATAATTTTGTTTAAATATTATTTTTGCCTATGGCACGGCACGAATCAATAATGGACTTAACGAAAATTATAATAGAGACGTTTTACCTGAAAATAAAACGTTTATTAAATACTTACCATATTCAGGGCCTAATTAAAAACATGAGAAGACATCCTTGATTTTCAGTGCTAAACTAGTGACGTATATCCGGTCCGTCCGTTCCCGCCCCCGGATGTTCGGTTAAGCCGCGTGGTACCTTGTTTGCGCGCGCGCCCCACCACACCACCGAGGCAGTTCGGATTGTTGAATTCGAATTTAGCTTCATTGGATCTCTCATGTCCACCAGGCAGATTTAAAAAATATTAGGCCCTGAATATGGTAAGTATTTAATAAAAGTTTTATTTTCAGGTAAAACGTGTCTATTAAATATCTTGACCGATATTCAGGGCCTAATTAAAAACATGAGAGACGTGTTTGATATCGCCTGGTGTTGGTGGACGCTAATGTGATTCGTAAACATACATATTTAAATAAAAGTAGGTAAGTTTATGTTGTGACATACAGAAATTATGAATGATTCAGGTATTTTGATAAACAAGTAAGTATCTATCTATAATTTATTCGGACTGATCGATGATCCCTTAGGAAGAAACCTAAAGTTTACATGTACTGTATGTAGGTTAGGTACTATGACTTATGACATTATTGTATCTGTTCTGTATTGCTTTCTGTTAAGATGAGGTGATTAGTGTGGTTTAAGGAAATAAAATTAACTTGTAACTTATAAACAGGTATTATTATTCATCTTGATAGAACCTGCTTAGAAATGGTACCAAACCAGTAAATAAATTAGGTGTTTGGTCAAACGCCCAACATTTTATTTTGTTTAACTTTATTTTCTCGTCCTTGGCAGCATGTACGATACAACGTACACTTTCCGCGCGCGTCACTATACTTTATAGCCTAGGTTGCATTTGTAAACTTATGATATACCTAAGGTTCACTGTTATAGTTAGTTACCAACTGACAGGCAAATAAAGCAGTCATCTCAACTATTGGTGCTCATCTTTTAAATACCATAACTCCACTACATAGAAGAGTGTACGAGTCACAAACACTACGTGGCCCATACATCTCTTTTTGGTCCTTCGAACAACAACGACATCGGCGCAGGATTTTTAACGGAGTTTGTTTCGGGAGGTATTCATACTTGGTTTCACTTATTATCGTTGTTTCGGTAGCGTTTCGGCTCACTGGCCTCCACCAGCGGAATCACCAGTTGAGTTGAGAAGACGCACAATACCGTGGCGGGGATTGTGAGTGCATCTTACAAGGATATCTTTCGATTCTGGAGCTGTAAAGCCTGACCATCGAAGAACAACTACTACTGGAGCTACAAACAAAGCTACAGACTAACTACTGGACATCTCCGGCAGGACTTACAACCCTGTACGTGTTCAGATACGAAGAGGACTACTACTTCGAGTCAACTTCAACTTAACTACGTGTGTCGGGATTCTACTCTTACCTACTGCCCGGTGCTACGACTAACTGCGGGGAAGAAAAACTTTCACTCCGATTAATCAACTGCCTTCGGGATTTCAACTACGTGCGTCGGGATACTACTGCCCGGCGCTACGACTAACTGCGGAGAGAAGAAGCTTCAATCCAATCAACTAAACTGCCTTCGGGATTTAACTGTGTGTGTCGGGATTCTACTTACTGCCCGGCGCTACGATTAACTACCTAACTGCCTTCGGATTTTAACGACGTGTGTTCTGCAGTCAACGGAGAACCATGGATACTAACTTCGACGAAATCATTGCTCGTCAAGAAAGAACTTTCGAAGAGATAAAAAGAATCTGCACTAACTTCAAGAAAGACGGGGCGGATAGAAAAACCTCCGACTACTTGACAAAACGAATAACTGCTCTAGAGGTTCACTGGAAGGAGTTTCTGGAGAATGATGCCATCCTGCAAACAATGGAAAGCCAGGACATCACCTACTTCGTTGATAACGTCTTCGAAATAACTAAACGGAGTTATGAAGAAACGAAGCAAGCAATGCAGCAATGCCAAGCGAAACCAACTATACACACTCCTAAGATAGTTGAGACCGGAGAAACGTCCTCGTTGGGGACATTTGGGCTTCCAAAATCAACCCCTCAGCCGCCCCCAAGAACTACTGAGAATTCTACGTCTCAGAAGGACGAACTACTCCGTCAACAACAATGTAACTTCAACGCATTACATCGAGCTGTGGGAAAAATTAACTTGGAAACGATGACCGAAAAATGGGATTTAGAAGATCATCTCAGCATCCTGAAAAGCAAGTGGGAATCGATCGACAAAATTCATTGGAAACTTGATAATTTACTACGAGGCTCTAACCAAACTTACGATAATGAATACGCCAAATGGGAAGAAATCTACGATAACTACCGACGAAAGATACAACAGAAGATTTGGGAGAGTATGCATTATCAAAAATCTACGCCCAAGATCGAGCTTCCGGAGTTTAGCGGCAACTACAACCAATGGATATCCTTTAAGGATCTTTTTCTCGAGACTATTCATTCAAATCCGCTGATATCTAAAACTCAAAAGATGCAGCATTTGAAAACAAAATTAAAGGGAGAAGCTGAGAGACTGGTGCAGCATCTGAGCGTCAGTGCAGAAAATTACGAGTCTTGCTGGGAGTTGTTAAATAACCGCTATAACAATTTGAGACTGCTCTTCACGTCGTACATAAATACTATCCTGAACCAACCAGCTATTCAGCAGCCGAACGCTTACAACCTGAAAAAGCTACATGACACCACTCTGGAATGTCTGAGTGCTCTGAGCAACATCGGGATAGCGACTGAAACGTGGGACCCTCTCATTGTCCATTTGGTTCAACAAAAATTGGATGCAGCGACTTACAGCGAGTACCTGAAAAACTTGAAAAATCCACGAGAACTGCCTGGGCTGGAAGATTTCATAAAATTCCTGGAGATGAAGTTTATGGCGTTCGAAACATTGCAAAATCGTAACAACAACCAACCAATAACTTCGTCTTCGCAACATGCAACACACAAAAATAATTACGAACGGGGGTCATCGAACTATAAGAAGACTGAAAAAGCGACAAAAACCTATCATACGGCGCTCAGAAATTGTCCAATCTGCAAAACTAATCACGTTTTGATGTTCTGCAGTAAATTTCGTGCAATGGAGTTTGCCGAAAGAAAAACAACTGTTGCGAAACTGCGCTTATGCAAAAACTGTTTGTACAGTCACGGAGACAAGCAATGTACATCAACGAAAAACTGTTTGATTTGCAAGGGTTCTCACCATACCTTGTTATGTGACAAGCAAAACCAAAACCGATCGCAACAAAAAGAGATGTATGGGCCACGTAGTGTTTGTGACTCGTACACTCTTCTATGTAGTGGAGTTATGGTATTTAAAAGATGAGCACCAACAAGTGTCAACTCACGTGACAAACGAGAATGGAGAAGTACTATTAGCAACGGCTCAACTACAAGTCAAGACTGGCGACGGAACATACCTTACTTTGCGGGCGCTTGTGGATCAGGGATCACAAGTTACGCTCATGACTGAGAATGCAGCTCAGCAATTGCGACTGCCGCGGCGTAAAATGAGCTGTGACGTCCCTACTTGGAGAGGAATAAAAAGATTCCAAATAGGTAGCCAACAAGAAATTTTATTTAACGTGGGTTCTCCAAATGTAGTCTGACCCTGGTTACGCAGCAACGAATCTTCCCTGCGGGTTTTGCCGTAGTCGGAGTGCCGCTGACGTCGGAGAAGTAACGGTCCGAATGCAGCCGGAGCAGGGAAGCAGGTTAGCCCGAAGCGGTGTCAGGAACCGGGAAACCGTAGGGTAGCAAGAAAAGCGGTGATCCCGAAGAGGTGCCAGGAACCCCGAACTGGAATTCGAAACCGTTCCTCCTTTAACATCTGTTACTGCACTCCGTCCGAATGCTCCACCCGCCAAGAAAAGAATAGTGTTGTCGTGGTGGTAACAATCAGAACGGAGTTACATATACAAAGGAAAATACAGTGCTAGGAATAAAAACAAGCAAGCATTCATATTTGTTATCGGCAGACCCCACTTGGGACATTTTACAAATAATCGGACATTCTACAAAATGTCCAAATGTGCAATCTGCCGGTAACATTAATTATTTCTATATATGAAAAAAGGATATTTATTTGTTTATCGGCAGACCTCACTTGGGACATTATGCAAACAATCCGGACATTTTATGAAATGCCCAAATATGAAATCTGCCGGTAACAATCAACAATTTCCACACAAAAAGGTAGCTAGTATAATTTAGTAAGCTGAACATATTTTCCAGACATTCTATAAGCAGCCAAGACACACTAACGCGTGTCTAAAAGCGGGTAGCAATTTGCGTTACAATGCGATGTGAATATCGCGAAATAATAATTAGCGAGTCTAAAAGGAATAAAACGCAACAAGCAATAAATGAAATGAGATGATTCTGGACACAAATGAGTAAGCCCGAAAGTACCTAACGGTAAGATGATTTTAAAACAGTATCTTTCACCACTCACCTCAATCGGGGTTAATATGAAGCACAGACAAAACTAAAACGTAACTACCAGTAGTACGTTATGATTAAACGTAAGCAACCACTGCTTAGAGTCGTTCGTCGGCGTACGGTAAAAAGGGACCGTTACAGAGCGCCAGTAGGACGGACGTGCGCACAGTGCTGAGTGAGTTTTCGGAATGACGCCGGCGCCGCAAAGTCAAGTTGCGGTCACGGCTAGTTAGTTCAAAACGGGCCAATCATAGCAGAGCGAGCGAGTCGTCAACAGTGGAATGCTGCCAGTACAGCGCGTGAAAATCAATACTGTGATTACTAGCCTCATTTGGTAGTTTTATTAAGAGAATTACTACTTAAATTTAAAATAAGACCAGTTAATGATAGAGTGAAGACAACGGTAACTTACAACGTTACAGAGCGCTGTGATAACGGGAGTCGGAACTACTATGGGGAATTGCAAGGGAAAACTACAACTTGATTGCAAATCGATCCACAACAACAACTACGAGTTTCAACTAGAGGCACTTATTATGAAGAGATTGATAAGTAACTTGCCGAACTCGACTTTTAATAAACCAACTTGGGATCATCTGGATAACGTCAAGCTAGCTGATCCGGACTTCAACGTTTCGGGGCCGATTGATATACTACTGGGAGCAAACGTCTTCTCGGAGATATTACTCGACGGTGTCCTGAAGTCTGACAACAACTCACCAGTCGCTCAGCAAACTAAGCTGGGGTGGATCCTGTGTGGGAATGTCAAAACTTACCACTGTCTAGTTACGATAAATGAACTAGAAGATTTAACGAGATTTTGGGAATCGGAAGAAATCTGCACCAACTACGCAACTAACGAGGAAGATTACTGCGAAAAACACTATCAGGAAACAACGGAGAGACTCAGCGACGGCAGGTACGTCGTGAAGATGCCCCTGAAACCTGAAATTAACGAGAAACTCGGCATATCTAAACCACAAGCTATTTCGCAATTTTTACAACTAGAGAAGAAGATGTTGCGAAACGAAAACTTCGGATTGCAGTACAAACAATTTATCGACGAGTATACGGAACTAGGTCACATGAAACCAGTGACGCCGTGCGCAGAGAAACAACTAGAAGCATTCTTGCCTCACCATGGTGTCATCAGGGAAGATTCAACTACAACTAAATTGAGAGTCGTCTTTAACGCGTCTATGAAAACTACCACCAAGCACAGCCTCAACGATCTCATGGAAAAAGGAACGAATCTTCAAAAGGATATCCAGGAGCTAATCATCAACTGGCGTAGCTACCGATATGTACTAACAGCCGACATAGAGAAGATGTACAGGATGATTCTTATCCATGAAGATCAACAACCTCTGCAGAAGATTATTTGGAGACGCCAATATCGACTGCAGGAGATGCAACTGTGTACGGTCACTTACGGCACGAAATCTGCGCCGTTTCTAGCGATGCGTACTCTCAAACAACTCGCACTCGACGAGGCGCACGAGTTCCCTGAGGCAGCGAGGGTCATTCAAAACAATTTTTATATGGATGACCTGATTTGCGGAAGCGACACTGCCGCCGAAGCAAAACTACTGCAACAACAACTAACCACCCTCTTGCTTAGGGGTGGATTTAACTTGAGAAAATGGTCAAGCAACGAGGAAACCATTTTGGAGAACTTATCTGAAGATCAACGATCCCATAAAGGAGTATTTACCTTCAAACAAGAAGAGTCCATAAAAACATTGGGTCTCAACTACAGTCCGTCCAGAGATGTATTCCTGTTTAACTGGAATCTACCGCAGCTGGGTGCAAACAAACTAACTAAGAGGAGTCTACTCTCGGATATCAGCAAGCTCTACGATCCGCTCGGCTGGCTCTCCCCAACGGTCATCAAAGCCAAACTACTGTTCCAGAGAGTGTGGGTCAGTCAAATTGAATGGGATGAATGTCTACCCACAGACATCGAAGCGGAGTGGAGACAACTACGAGAAGATTTTCCGAACATCAACCGCCTATCATTACCCCGGTGGCTTGCAGGCATCAATGACGTAATCGAAGTCCACGGGTTTTGTGACGCAAGCGAGAAAGCTTACGCCTGCGTCATCTACAGTCGTACAACGAACGAAAACGGAGAGTACGTCATAACAATGATAGCGGCCAAAACACGAGTAGCCCCCCTCAACAATAAAACTACATTACCCAGGCTGGAGTTGTGTGGAGCTCTCTTACTTGCCAAACTGATGGAAAAACTGAGAATAGCCCTCCCGGAAAAAACTTTACATGCAACCTGCTGGACGGATTCAACAGTCGTACTCGCGTGGCTTCAAGGCGACATAACGAGATGGGATAAATACGTTGCCAACCGAGTGGCGACTATAACTAACATTGTCCCCGCTACACAATGGAGACATGTGAGAACTGAAGAAAACTCTGCAGACTGCGCCACCAGAGGCCTCTCGCCCTCTCAGCTACTGCAATTCAATTTGTGGTGGGAGGGACCTCAATGGCTTACGAAACACAACTACGAAGAAATTATTAAAAATACATCGGGAATGTTTACGACTGATAACGAGCGGATAGCAACACGGAGCTGCTATACAACGCAAGCTGCAAACGAAGCAACTTGGATTACTGCACTGGTTGATAAGTGTAGTACAATGACTCGAGTCATACGAGTCGTCAGCTGGGTATTACGTTTCAAAACAAAGCTACGTAACAAGGACGCATCAGCTGATCACGGTTACTTGTCTACGAAAGAACTAAATGATGCAACGAACTTGATCATCCAGCACGTTCAACGACAACACTTTTACGAGGATATTAGAGACTTGAAAAAAAATGGAACGGTGGGGTCAAAAAGTAAACTACTCAATCTACGACCTTACGTTAACCAGAACGGGATATTACGAGTTGGGGGTCGGTTACAAAACTCGGCCCTACCGAGCGAGATGAAACACCCTGCAGTGATCCCCCACGCAGGAAAACTAACACAGCTGATCATCGACCACGCCCACAAACAAACGCTACACGGAGGAGCTCGTCTAACACTTGCCCAAACGAGACAGAAATATTGGATTATTAGCGGCAATCGAGCGGTGAAAAAACAACTTACAAAATGTGTGCGATGTCACAGATTCAAGCCTCATCGAAACGAGCAGATAATGGGTGACCTACCTCAATCACGGGTCACGCCATCAAGACCGTTCACTAATACTGGGATCGACTTTACCGGTTTTGTGGATGTCAAAATCAACAAGGGGAGAGGCGTGAAGACATGCAAAGGCTATATTTGCATTTTCATTTGCATGGCAACAAAAGCGGTACATATAGAACTTGTATCTGATCTCAGTACGGAGACGTTCCTGGCAGCCCTTAAGAGGATGTGCGCTAAAAGAGGGACCCCGAAGCATATTTTCTCAGATAACGGAACTAACCTCCTTGGAGCATCCCGGATACTGAAAAAGGAGTTTCAACAGTTTAAAACGATGATGTCGGAAGACTTCTTCGACGGGATCAGTAAACTAAAGATTGAGTGGCACTTTAACGCCCCAATCTGGCCGACTGCAGGAGGACTGTGGGAGGCTGCTGTCAAATCGCTAAAGTACCATCTTAAACGAGTTTTGGGAGAACAAAAACTGACGTATGAACAGTTTTCAACTTTGCTGGCGGAGATTGAAGCGTGCATGAATTCCAGACCACTTTGCCCTCTCACGGAAAGCATAGACGACTTGGAATACTTAACCCCGGGTCACTTCATCACTGGAGGTCCAACGATGTTACTGCCACAAGGGGAAATAAACGAGGAACGAGCACTTGACCTCAGGAACAAGTGGAAGCAAACAGAGCTCATGCATCAACATTTCTGGAAGCGATGGTCCAGCGAATATTTACATCAACTTCAAGTCCGCAGTAAATGGCAACGAGCGAACAAAAACTTAGAAGAAGGAGACCTCGTCCTGATAAAGGAAAATAACTTGCCTCCTGGAAAATGGGCACTAGGAAAAGTGCTTCAACTACACCCAGGAAACGATGGCTACGTACGTGTGGCAACGATAAAAACGAAAGGAGGGATACTCAAACGCCCAATCACGAAATTGGCCCCACTCCCGGCTAACGAAGACGTGAAAGAAGTCAAAACGGATACGAGGAAAGGACCGGAACTAAAACGAAGACGAACGAGACCGACTTGCTCCCTGGTCACCCTAGCGCTGATCATGCTGTTAAGTTTGATAACAGGAACACAAGCCGCACAAGAACAACGATACAACGTTACAACGATTTCAAACCATCATCCTATTTATTACGACGAGATTGGAAAGCTGCAACTCATACACGACGAGTGGAAAATTCTGGTCTATTACAATTTAACAACGTATTGGAAAGGGACAGAAAACTTACAAAATTTTCTGAAGATCATGGAAGGAGATTGCAGCAGACTAGAGAAATCCATGTGCGAGCCGACTATCAACCAACTGTATCACGAACTTCATCTACTCAACGAGTATAATAAACTACTGTTAAATCAACATTTATCACGAAAGAAACGAGGATTTTTTAACGGAATTGGGAGCCTAGCACGAACTCTATTTGGTACACTGGATGAAGAATTCGCCATCAAGTACCAGAACGACATAGAGAATATTCAAACAAACGAGAAATACGTTTTGGAGTTAATGAGAAACCAAACTACGATAATTGAAGCTGAAAACAACATCATGAAGAAGAATGACAAGTTCATGAATACTCAGTTTCATATGTTGAACACGTTCGTCCACGAGACCAACTCAACGATAACGCAGATTGGATCCAGAGTCGCCGAGATTTTTACTATGAACAATCTTAACGCGGCCGCGATCACTGCGAGCTTGATTATGTCAAACTTACAACGCACACAAGATATGCTGATAAACTCGCTGGCCGATATACATAAAGGACACATCGACATGCATCTTTTCACTCCGAAACAACTGATCGAGCAACTCTATGTGATATCAGGAGGAATGCCGAACCGACTATCACTTCCTGTCAAAAATATTCAGCAAGATATAAATGAGCTATACAAACTTATCTACGTAAAAGCTCGGATTACGGAGAACTACTTGCTATTCGAACTACACATCCCGCTTACGAGTGAAGACAACTACATGATTTACCGAGTGTTACCACTACCCATCCAACGAGAATCGGAGACAAGAATGGTGGAAACGTCAACAGAATACCTCGCAATCAACTTCAGAAAAAACACTTATGTATTAATGGGAGAAGAAGATATCCGCCAATGTATTATCTTAAACGACGAGGTGTACTTGTGCAACGCGTATCACCCTGTTTACTATCTACACGACGGGAATGCGCCGTGCGAGGCAAAAATCTTTAGTCAACAAACGTCCTTGCCGTGCGACACTCAGACAGTGCAATGCAAAGACAACTGGATCAAGTTACACAAGGCGAACATATGGCTTTACGTTTGCTGCAGTTCATGCCTACTACGTATCATTTGCGACGACAAACTGTCTAGCACTACGGTATCGGGCATTGGGCAGATATTGCTCAGTCAAGGATGCATACTGCAGAAGAAAGAAGCAACGATATATTCCTTTAATGTGTTTGGGAATAATATACAAATGGAGAGCGACATCGCCGTTCCTATCATGAACTCGCCTATCAACGATATGGTGAATGTCAGCCTCAAGAACATTCACTTGAATATGGCGACAAACACTTCTGGAGAACTAGCCAGAATAGATCGAAAACTCCGAATGCAGAAGAATTCCGAACAACTGCCGACGCATCTTTCGGTACATGACGTCTATCACTATACAATAACGTCAGTACTGGGGATAATAGCGACGATTATTGCACTCTACCTTCTCACTAAAAGGTGTTGCAATAGAACGAGAGCAAGGAACTACAACGATAAGCAGCGGAGCCCTGAGAACATGGGCATCGAACTACAGGAAATCAGCACCGACAAGCCGGAAGCAGCCCGTCCACGCCAGACGGAGAAAGGACGATTTGACTTGAGCGGCCTGCTCTGAAGATAAACGTGACAGTGACAGTGTCAAATACATAAGTCAAATATTTAAGATGAAATATTTTAAGTTCACTTTACTTTTGTTATAATTTTACTTTATTGGTATTGAACTATTGTTTACTTTTCTTGTCGTTTGGCAGCATGTTTGGTCAAACGCCCAACATTTTATTTTGTTTAACTTTATTTTCTCGTCCTTGGCAGCATGTACGATACAACGTACACTTTCCGCGCGCGTCACTATACTTTATAGCCTAGGTTGCATTTGTAAACTTATGATATACCTAAGGTTCACTGTTATAGTTAGTTACCAACTGACAGGCAAATAAAGCAGTCATCTCAACTATTGGTGCTCATCTTTTAAATACCATAACTCCACTACATAGAAGAGTGTACGAGTCACAAACACTACGTGGCCCATACATTAGGTAGGTATTACTAAAATCAGCAAATATAAATCAAACTTTGGAATAAAGTATTGAACAATACATAATTGTCTTAATTACTCGACAGGGGAGAATAGGTTCGGAATCAATGACTCTCTTCTATCTCCAGATTTTACTTCTATTTGATAAAAATTTGGAAGGTTTTAGCAGACTTCCAGTTGCCTCGGGATAGTATGTCATCAATGGGAAAGTGTTCGATCCAGTTTTTGGATGCAACAGCTGATCTGAAACTGCCAGGCGTAGCATTGATGTTTGCATCTTGAAGTAGTTTCTTCAGCCAGCCCCCTATGATTGTACGTGCAGCAGCTTTGGGGTCGCCTGTAGTACTCACAAACAGATTATCGCACTTAGGAGCAATTCGCCTAGGTTTCCCCTCAATGAGGCGGCGTATCCAGTAGATAGGATCCAGTGACTTGACCTTATTCTTATTTAGCTTCCATCCCGATTGTTGATGGGTAATGGAGTCAGTTTTGGAGCCAAAAGATGGCCATAAGATTATGCTGTCATCTGAAATAACACAGTGTTCCTGAGTGCTAAACTAGTTTACGGTATTTAAAGTTAAATCGTGTACTCGTCTACCCGAGCATAGTAGGAGTAAAGCAGCCGCTCTTTGAGAGGTGGCAAATAAACTTGATGAATTGCAGGTTCTTTTAGAAAGATGGTTTACAAGGGTGTCTTTATCCCAGATGGGGGCTTTCATAGGTTTAGGCTTAGCTAACCCAATGGACTTTAGGACTTATTTTACAAGTGTATGTGAGCTTAGCTTATTACTTTCACTGGGATCACAAAGAGTAGACACTACAGATTTATGAACAAGGATAGTGCTGTATGAAAGGCCTTCCTTTTGATGTAGATCAGTGAGGAATCGGGCCAGGTCTGAGCCTGTAGGTTTATGTAATAATAATAATAATAATAATAATAATAAGTTGGACACTATTTACACACATTGATCTAGCCCCAAACTAGGATTCCCTGTATCTTGGGTACTAGACAACGATACACATACTTATATAGATAAATATTATACTTAGATAGATAAACAACCATGACTATGTGTATTTGTGAGTTTTGGCCCAGTTTCGCCAACGGGTCCAAGCTGGTTTATACGTTCTAAGAGTGGATTCACGCCAGCTCGAACGGAGCAGAGCTTTTTGTTCCTCGCTCCAGTGACTTAGGTGTTCTTGGCAACCCCACATCTCCATATCTCCAGCGTCGGGGCTACGATCAGGTACACACCCAGTGCATTGTTTAAGTGCGTCAATACTCTGGGAATGAGATAAGGCGGCGGGAACAGCCATTCCAACTTGAAATACCACTTGCTGCCTAGAGCATCGTACATGCTCGCCTGGTTGTCGGTTCTGTCCAGTGTACAGTACGTTGGAACCACGTGAGCTCTCCTGGAAGCAAAAAGATCGATTACGGGGGTTCTCCACTTGGCAAACACGACATTTGTTATGTTTGACAGGAGATGCCATTCTGGTGGGTCTTTGAGACGTGATAAATGGTCTGCTTCGCAGTTGTAGTTCCCTGCTATGTGATAGATGGACATGTGAATGTTGTTATGGTCCAGTACTTGTAGCACTTTCATTGCCAGCTCCGTAAGGGCTATAGATTTCGCCCCTCCCTCTTTTCTTAGATAAGAGACGACAGTTTTGTTGTCGCACTGTATTAGCAGCGACTGTGAGCTCAGGAGTTGATAATGATGGCGCAAAACATTTAATATGGCCAACATCTCCTTGTAGTTGCAATGAAGGTTCTGCTGTGAGGGTAGCCATGAGCCTGTTATTGAGATTTCGTTTAATTTGGCCCCCCAGCCGATGTCGCTGGCATCTGTTGTTAGGTAATGAGACGATAGTGGGACATGAAGTAGAGTACTCTTCTGACAATTCAACTGCCACCATTCTAACTCGACTAGGGCTTTCGCAACTAGAGGAAAGGTTTTTATCATGTTTAGTTTCAAGGCCTTGTTGGCCTGTAACTGTAAATACCGGTAATTTAGACGACCCCTCGGTACAGCAAAACTGGCAAAGTTCAGCAGGCCAATGAGACCTTGTAACTCTTTGACGGACGTTGTCCGTGTTATCAAGATTTTGGATACCGTGCAATGTATTTTTGCTACTAACCTCTGAGGAATGTATTTCGCGTTCTGCCATGTGTTCCAGACAATGCCCAGGTATTCCACTGCCTTCTGTGGGTTGCAAACAGATTTGTCTGTGTTCACTTGCCAGCCTAGGTGGGCGAGCGTGTTCAGTGTCAACGACACTTGATTTATGAGAGTGGCTTTGTTTTGATGAGCCAGCATAAAATCGTCGAGATACACGATGATCCGGATACCGTGATCGCGGAGGTATTGTGCTATCCAGTTGGTGATTGAGGCGAATATTCTCGGTGCTGAACAAAGGCCGAAGGGTAGGCACGTCATTTCCAGTATTTGTGGGTTTTTGTCGCCGTACAGAAGGCGGAGAAACCTTCTGTGGCCTTCGAATACAGGCACATGGAAGTATGCCTGGTGAATGTCCACTTTGGCCAACCAATCCTTGGGTTGTAGAAAATACGTTACCCGATGAACATTTATTAGTCTGAAAAGTCGAGTGTTGACGTATTGGTTCTGATTTTTTAAGTTGAATATGGGTCTCCATGTGCCGTCGCTCTTGGGGCGCAGGAATATCGGGGAAATAAAGCTGGGCGCACCTTTTCTAGCACACCCTGCGAGATCATGTTTTTCATTATTTTCGACATTTGTTCTGATTCTGGTGTTTTCACACTGCGACTGTTTGGAATGTGCAATGGTGGTTTCAACACAAAAGGAATGCGGCATCCTTGTATAATTTTTAGAATGTATGTGGGAGCTCCCAACTGTTTCCAACGATCATAGTACATGCGGAGTTGTCCGGCGTGAAATTTTGCATGCATGTGCATGGCATAGTCTCCTATCCCGGTGGGATGAGGGAGAACGTCTGGGTTGATAATCCCTTCCTGACCTGTCGGGTAGACCACGGCCGCGTGAACCCCGCGCGCCTCGCCCGCGAAACGAATTATTATTTATCCTGCCTCGGGCCGAAGTATGATACTGGCTTTGATTATGATATTGCGCGCGATTGTTATAAGTTGCGGCCTGTTTCTGCGTCTGACTGCGGGTAGAAGTGGAAGGCTCGTACTGTGGTACAGTATTGTAGCGAGACTTTCCTTCCACCCAAAACACATTTTTAACTCCACCCGCTTTTTCCAATAAAGCATTAAATTTGTCGGCTTCAAATAGATGAGAACCTGACGGCGCAATTTTGCGTTATGTATTTTTGTGGTACTGGTCTTTTACTGATGAGAGTATGCCTTCTCTGCGATATTGAATAAGTTCAGCCCGGTGTCCACAGACGAGCTGGAGAGCGTCGTTTTGGCGGGCCGTACTCAGGAGCTGAGCAGCGACTGTGCCGTGCGAAAATCAAGACGCCAATGAAGCTAAATTCGAATTCAACAATCCGAACTGCCTCGGTGGTGTGGTGGGGCGCGCGCGCAAACAAGGTACCACGCGGCTTAACCGAACATCCGGGGGCGGGAACGGACGGACCGGATATACGTCACTAGTTTAGCACTGAAAATCAAGGATGTCTTCTCATGTTTTTAACTAGGCCCTGAATATCGGTCAAGATATTTAATATAATTTAAATATTTACTTAAAACACAATATTAATTAATTAGGAAAAGAACATTTGAAATGCCTATACAAAGATAAAATAGAAATATAAGAACCTATCTTGCCGCATAATGATGGTATAAACTTTTATATAATGATAACAGATTAAAAGCAACTATTTTGTTTTGGAATATGATTATTAAATACGATTAATAGATGAATTGTAAACAGTCTGCATCACGTATACGACAAAAATCAAGTAAAATATTTATTCCTGGTCTTTTTGTAGTCTAGGGTTGGCATATATCCCTTTACAATAGCAGACTGGCACAAGGACACAAGGCTGCTTGACTTCCCTACGACAAATACAAGCCGCAGTTTTGCAACCTGCCCTACAGCCGCATATAAGGAGATCCTTGCAAGCTTTTGGAACTGCTTCTGAAGTTATAAGCACTGATATCAGCTTATTGCCATCCTGACGCCACCCGTAATCTGTCCAAATAGGGATATCGCTCTGCTCTCCAGCCATAACCACATTACGCACGATCAAAACAGGAAGAAGACTCAGAATCAGAACTGGATTTAGCAAAGGTAACCCTAAACCATATGCGGCTTTATCACCGTAGACTGTTGTGTAGTTCTGTTGGAGAAAGCTGCTCGATATCTCCAATGTGTGCGTTTCTCCAGATGAAAGGTGCTGCATCTGAAGTTGGTGGCAGAGCTTCAGGTGTGGTAACTCTGGAGAAGTGGACGTGCCTTGCTTCATCTGTTGTGCAGTGCGGGAATATTTGCTTTTTCCTGTTCAATAACATTGATTGCAACCGCGTGGATAGGGATATACCTACTTAATGTTTATAAATCCGGTCAAGTGCGAGTCGGACACGCACACGAAAGGTTCCATGAAAAATGGCAAAAAAATAATCCTTTAATTTTTAAAATGCATTAATTGTTGCTGCAGCTGCAACAGAAATACACATTATGTGACATTTTCGACTCTACCCATTACGGTTGATGAGATGCAGCCCGCTGACGGATAGACAGACAGACGGACAGCGGAGGCTTTAATAGTATCCCGTCTGACACCCGTGAGGGTACGAAACCCTAAAAAGTAGTCATTTTAATAATGTAAATGCGTATGTTTGTGAATTTGTGTGTGGTATATGGAGCATACTTGAGATTCGCGGGCGGCATGGGACTGCGACCTGAAAGTCGAGAACGAATACTCGTACGACAGTAAATAAGGCTTTGTTTTGTATGTAAATGTATGAATATAAATTAGCTTCCTGGATATTTTAGCATAGCTTTGACCGTTTTTCGGTTAACTGCGAATGCAAACATTTTGAAAAAAATAAAAATTCATGGAGTTTGGGCAGACGTTATTGACTGAGTTAGTAAACCTGACTAATAATTTATATGCAAATGTTGTAGAGAATTTAATGTTGTTTATTTTTGTCATGGACAGTTTTCTTTTATCTCCAACAAATTCGGAGAAACATTGGAAAACCGCATATTGGGACACGTTTTGGGGGACAAGGGGGGGAAGGGAGGGGAGGAGGGGTTGATACCGGGAATAATCCTGTTCAGCGGAGTCTAATTAGTCTAAAAAAACCCGGTGTCAAAAAGTTTCACTAAATGCCGTTAGCCGTTGAAAGCAGAATCAATTTGAGAAATAACCGCTAGTCTATTTATTTATTTATTTATTTATTTATTTATTCAGGGGTTACAAACATGACAAGTTACATTACAAAAACAAACAGAGGATAAATATACAGTTAATTAAAATCTAACTTATCCCTTAGGGTATCCCACTTATGGCTTAAATGATTTGGGAAGAATTAGCTCCGAATGAGCAACAACTAAAGTACTTAGGTGCTAAGAATATACATTCTTACTAAAATTAAAAACCACAATATGAGAGAAAAATGTGCATTGTTTACAATCAGGGTACATCTATTGCACAAACGTGTGTTACATGCCCTGCATTCACGGAATCTGCTGACGAAGTCCGATGACGACATTGCGCTTGCATAGTGATAGTTTTAGGTAGTAACTTATTATTTCACTGTAATTTTCCTATGCAGCGTAAGCAACCCGTGTAACCTACATACTTTTATAGTGTATTCATTTTTAGTGCCTTTTCTTTTGTTAATTTTAGATTTACTTCAATTCTAGCATCGATTGAATATAGACATAAGTTTTAATTGTAATTTTCATTCCTTAAAATAAAGGATTAAATTAATTATCGGTTTTTTTTAAATCCATCGGTTGCCGATTCCTTATTTGGCGCAGCCGGTAGGATCCTTGAGTCAGTAGGCGCGCGGTAAACTAAAGGACTCCAGACATCGTTGCTCCTGTTGGCTCCGCAAGCCTCTGGTTGAGCTTTCAAGCCTTCATCAAGGATTCGACGAACGAAGACGAGCAGCCGGGGAGGTATCTAGACATTGATACGCGAAGAAAACCGAAGAAGATGATATATTATATGTAAGTCCATGCATTGTTCTTACTCTTGTGTTGCTTCCCTTTTTTTTCCGTGTGTAATTTCCTCTTTCCACAATTTTCCGTCCCGAGAAATCTGGTGTGAAAAAGTCCTCCATAAGACAAATACGTAAGGAAGGACTTTTAGATTCGAATAGGATTTTGGAAAGTGAAGATTTAGGTGTAGAAAATTTATTTAAGGACCCTAATAGTGATAGTGTTAGTTTAGTGACCCTGTCTTTGCCTAATATTAAAATCATGACGGCGCCGACTATTGACGCTGACACCATTTTTAAGGCACTACGCCTAGTGCCCGAATTCGATGGTAACCCGAATATTCTTACGCGATTTATTAGAATATGTGATCAGCTAGTAATTCAGTATATGAAACCGGAAGCCGGTTGCGAGCTAGCGAACTTAAGTTTAATTAACGGAATATTGAACAAAATTACCGGTCCTGCCGCGAGGACAATCAACTCAAATGGAATAGCAGAAAACTGGATAGGCATCCGTACAGCCCTGATTAATAATTTTTCAGACCAAAGGGATGAAACCGCCCTCTATAATGATCTTTCGATGGTGACACAAGGACAAAGCACCCCCCAGGAATTCTATTAAAAAATGTCAAACTCTTTTTAGTACGATTATGACGTATGTTAGTCTTCATGAGACTATCCCTACCACAGTAGAAGCGAAACGCGATCTCTATAAAAAACTTACCAAGCAGGCTTATGTTCGTGGTCTCAAGGAACCCCTTGGATCTCGTATAAGATGTATGAGACCCGACACCATAGAAAAAGCACTGGAGTTCGTACAGGAAGAGATGAATGTGATGTACCTCCAGGGCCGAAATGATTCACTTCCAGAGCGTAGAGCTCTCCCTCACTATCAACCCCCTATGCACATGAGAATGCCTATGCAGATGCCAACTGCCATGCCGAAACCTTTTAATTTCCCGAATATGCATCGCCCTGTACCTGTTTGGCAGCCAAACTTCCAGTCTCCACCTAATCAACCCCCAAGAATGTCTAATATGCCTTCTCGAACCCAGCAAATGTTCGGAGCGCCTCTCCCCAACTATAACCCTAGAAGTAACGTATTCAAATTACCCCAGAGACCCACATTACCGACTCAAAATTTAGGCCCCAAGCCTATGAGTGGAGTAGTAAACTACTCATCTAAACCGCTTCCCCCTTCTGGCCATGATTGGCGTAAATTTGGTAACCCTCCACCAATCAATTATTTTAAAACTCGAGAAATGAATTTCAATGAAACTGCCGATTATAATGACTCATGTTACTATTCTGAACCCGAATATTACTACGAAGAAAAACTTGACTCCGTAGAGGCTCAACTACAGTACTTTAGGAACCGACTTGATAACCAAACCTTTTCTCTTTATGAATTTCAGATCCTTTATCTTTCCCATAAATTAGCAAAATCAATGTCGCAGTTAAAAAGTTTAGAGCCAAGTCGCACAAAAAGAGGTCTAATAGACGGATTAGGTTCAATAATTAAAAGTATTACTGGAAATCTGGACTATGCGGACGCGAAAACGTATAATGATGCGATTAAGTTACTTGAAGGCAATCAGAATAAGATGTTATCAGAAATTAATGAACGCATTAGTATCAATAATGAGTGGATGTCTCAACATACCACTATTCTGTCCCACATAGCATATAACCAAGTCAAAATTAACGAAACTTTAATGTTACTTTTGGACAGAAATGCATACGCAGAGAATAACCTTTTAAAGTACGCAAAGTTTGCCCAGATGTTATCTATTATTAGTGAAAATATTGATGACTTATCATTAGAGTTACTTAGAATAGAAGATATATTAGCTTTTACACGTGCATCGAGCACACATCATTCTATGCTTAATATAGATACTTTAAGAAATATGTTAGATAGGCTTGGTAAAATATATAAACCAGATCAGATATTGGATTTGGAACTGAGAGAATATTACAATATTATTAAGCCAGGATCATACTTTTCAGAAAACCAAATAGTAATAGTTTTTAAATTACCTGTAATTTCCCCAGATTTCTTTGATTTTTATAAATTATCTATTGTCCCGAATAAACTCCATCAGACCTTCATTCCCCCTTATCCTTTCATAGCAACCAATGATAAGACTTTCATGTACATAGAGGCTGAATGCCCGAAGTTCGATCATCAGTATATCTGCGAAGCAAATACCAATCATCCCGTAAGAAGAAATCCTGACTGCATTCAACACCTTATTACCAAACAAACTCTGGATAAATCCTGTAAACCTACTACTATCTCACTAACAAAGGGAGCCATGGAAAAACTAGACGACCAGCACTACTCACTTGCATTCCCGGAACCAACAGCGATTAAACTCGTCTGCGACCGAGAAGAATATATCACTCTACATGGAAGCTATCTCGCCATCATCCCTCACACCTGCCTTCTACGCACTGAAGAATTCACAATAATGAATGAAAATGACCTACTCAAAGGACAACCACTGAAAATCATGAAATTACCTAATAACACCGACATTACGTCACCAACCGTTCCTGTACCACATATCAAACTAAACTCTATCAACCTGAGAGGACTTCATAACGCTGAGGACAAAATCCTGCTTCAACCGCCTCTGCAACTGGACCAGCTAACCTCTGAAACACTATATCACACGACCATACCATTCTACGTGATATTCTGCTGTGCCAGTCTAATCGCAGTAATCATGATCAGCCGCCGCTACTACACTCTACGCAGTACTTCAAATCCTGAAACGGAGTCTACATCGGATCCATTATATGAAGACCCTGGAAAACTAACGGCTAGAAAAGCCATACCAATAATCAAGGCTAAAAATGCCAATCCAGAGACATTTTCTCTCAATGTTCTAAAATAGTCACTGATCTTCGCGGGGAGGTGTTACATGCCCTGCATTCACGGAATCTGCTGACGAAGTCCGATGACGACATTGCGCTTGCATAGTGATAGTTTTAGGTAGTAACTTATTATTTCACTGTAATTTTCCTATGCAGCGTAAGCAACCCGTGTAACCTACATACTTTTATAGTGTATTCATTTTTAGTGCCTTTTCTTTTGTTAATTTTAGATTTACTTCAATTCTAGCATCGATTGAATATAGACATAAGTTTTAATTGTAATTTTCATTCCTTAAAATAAAGGATTAAATTAATTATCGGTTTTTTTTAAATCCATCGGTTGCCGATTCCTTATTTCGTGCATGAAATTACCACACCACAGTCAAGGATTATTATCCTCGAGTTTTTTGAACAACAGCTTGCGTATGGAGTGCTTAAACCGATTGACAGATGAATCAAACAAGTCGACCTCTGCAAAGTTTTTGTCGTGGTCTGCACAGAGTCGACCTATTGGCGCCCTTTTACCAGCATTGGTGCGAGCGGCTTTCACGTGGAAGAGCCGCTTGTGCCGCGGAGCTCTGAGCGGGATATGGTACCTTATAAGGGAGACAAGCTCTGGGCAGTTGTAGTAACTGGTGCAGATCCGCTTGAGAACAACGGCGTCCGCGAGGGTGCGACGATCGTGGAGGGACGTCTGTCTGTAGTTTGTAAGCAGGATATCATATGACCTCTTTGGAGCCCTGACACGGTAATTGAGACTACGGAGGAACTTCTTCTGTACCATTTCAATTTGTGCATCATACGTTGCATAGAAAGGATTCCAGATAGGGGATGCGTATTCAAGATGGGAACGAACGAGAAAGCCGTAAATCGTGAGGAAGGACTTGGGTTTCTTAAAGCTCTTAGTTGTACGAATGAGGAATCCAAGCATCTGATAAGCTTTCTTAGTTATGTGTGCGATATGTGCATCGAAGGTCAACTTTGCATCAAAGTAGACGCCAAGGTCCTGAATACATGTGACCCTTTGCAATGCATGTCCGCCTATATGATATTCACGCGTATTACGCTCTATCACCTGTTTTTTGAATCTTATATATTGACACTTATTGTATGCTAGGGATATACTATTAACGGTACAGTAAGCGTCAAGTCTGTCCAGGTCCTGTTGGAGCAACACGGTGTCCATGTCGGAATGGATTTCCCTATAGACCTTTAGGTCATCCGCGTATAGTAGGTAGTTACAGTGTTGGAAACACTGTGCTATATCATTGATAAAAATGACAAAAATAAATGGGCCTATGATAGATCCTTGAGGAACGCCTGAGGTTATCAAAACTGCATTTGACAGTTTGCCATTAAGGGCGATAGATTGGTGCCTGTCTTCTAAGTAAGATGCAAACCATCTCAGTAAGTCTCCCTTGATTCCATTGTATGCCAGTTTTTTAAGAAGCAGCAAGTGATCGACTTTGTCAAATGCTTTCTTGAAGTCGGTGTATACGGAGTCCATTGCGACATTCTGATCCATGGCTTCAAAGAGATCGTTGGAGTAAATAAGTAGATTCGTGAGAGTGGAGCGGAGTTTGACAAAGCCATGCTGTTTTGGATCAAGGAATGGTTCTAAAAGGGGATATACTCTGTTATGTACCAATTTTTCGAATGTTTTAGCTAGGGTGGATAAAAGGGAAATGGGACGATAGTTGGAAACCTCATTTTTTGGTCCTGACTTATGGATAGGCTTGACATAGGCAAGCTTCCAGACTGATGGTACAACGCCCTCTTGTAATGATTTGTTAAATATAATAGTAAGTGCTGGAGAGATATATTCATGCAAAAATTTTCAGGAATATAGGTGGAATTTTATCTGGACCCGCACCCTTGGTGATGTCCAACTGTCGAAGAACTGAAGTTACTTCAGGTTCAGATAGGGTCAAGCTGGACAGGTGAAGGGGACTATTGGGATTGTCAATAAGATTAAGTTCGACTAAGTTAGGCGACACCCCTGAGTTTGGCTCAAACACTGACAAGAAATATTCAGAGAAAAGTTCGACTATTTCATCAATTTTGTGTGAAGTAGTGTCTCCCGACTTCATCACTGAAGGGTAGCCGGTATTGGTTTTTTTAAGAGCGGTAGTGTACTTCCAGAAGCTTTTAATGTCCACCTTAACAGACTCCTCGACATTACTTACATATTGTTTGTTGCAAATGTCCATCTCATGTTTACATTTGGCGCGTAACTTAGAAAACCGATTGTAGTCCGCCAACGCTCCATAAACTTTCCACTTCTGCCACGCTTTGTCTTTCAGATTAAATAATTTTATCAGATGCTTAGAGAACCAAATATATTTACGTGATTTAGTTTTAACACGGGGGACAGTTATATCAATAATATAATATATATGTTTATAGAATAAATCTAAAGATTCTTCTGCGTTCAAGTGTGTCAATTCTGTAACCCAATCAATGCTCTGCAGTTTCTCGATAGCAGTGACGTAGTCTGTTTTATAAAAGTTAAGCTTAGTGATGTTTGCGTTCGGTAATATTTTTTCGGACATATTGGTAGATAATGATATTTCCAATGGTGGATGATGTCTATCAACGTTCAATACAGGTTGCGTGGAGGTAACGACATCAATGTCAATTATATTGCTTAGGATTAAATCAAGGGTCCGGTTGTTTATGTTTCTGATGCTATTGAATTGTAGCATATTTAGAAGTGACATGGTGTTGGATAAAAGTTTGTTAACCTCGGTTATTAAGTACTGGTCCGGTAAGTTACAGCCTTTTATACCGACCTGGAATTGCCAATCGATACCTGGGATGTTGTAGTCGCCCAATAAACAAAAATTATAGCCAGGCATCTCAATGAAGACGTCCTGAGCCTTTACTAAGTGTGATTCATAAACTTTATAGGGAGAAGAATCGGGGATATAAGCAGCACACATAATTAGGCCAGAGTGTTGGCTATCGGGGAATACCAGGTAGATCTCATCCACGCTCGGGGATTCCCAGTCCTGTCTGCGGTAAACCTGCACCGAGTTCCTCACTGCCACCATGACTCCTCCGCCATCCAACTTAGTAGTCTTGGTGAAGTCTCTATCACGTCGAAGTAGTTGATAACCGCTGGTTAAAAGTTCGCCATCGTAGACTCGTTCATTCAGCCAGGTTTCTGTAATAACCACCACATCGCAGCTGTTGTTCATCAAACTCAATCGTAGATCGTGTAATTTGCCCTTCATTCCGCCAACGTTTTGATAATAAACAGTTAAATGGTTAAATACGAAGAAATTCTTTTAATTCATTTAGAATTTTGCAGTATACATGTTGAGAAGATTGTATGGAAACACCATCACACAAGTTGATGAGGTGAAATTTTTAGGTGTTAGACTTGAGTCATGCTTAAATTGGAAACCGGAGCTAAAAGCGATAGAGAATAGCATAAGCTCGGCCTGTTATGCACTAGGAAGTTTATGGGAGGACACAGGAACGTGGAATCGAGACTACGATAAAGCATAAAATTTTGGGGCAACAGCTACAATTATAACCTCACCAAACCATTTGTTCACTCTCCTCCTTACAAGATCATTTCGCTAGGCTAGGTGTGTAAACTGTACCTACTTTATATATTGTATATATATTATAAGCAGGCGCATGAAGATGAAGATCATGAATCCATTAATGGGTAATTTGCCAGCACCACGTGTCACTCCAGGTTTCCCATTTCAAACCTGTGGTACAGATTTTGGTGGCCCGTTTTTTATTACAGACAGAAAGGTTGGTGGTTGTAAAATAACAAAATACAAATACAAAATATTTATTTACCAGATTGGGTTGAAATATACAAGTTTCTTGTGGACCCCACACTAGGTTTCACCTGTCACGAGGAGTCCTGGCCAAATTACAAGTTTACAAATACTTAATTAGTTGCTAACTACATAAGTTAGTTTATTCGTAAAGACGAAAATGATTTTATTTAAGTTTTAGTGAAAAAAAGGAAAATGATATAAAACTAAAAATTTAAGCTAAGTAAGACCAACAGTTAGATAAATATGTATATATTACAAATAAGAGTGGTATTGTGTATGTATGCAGAGAATTTTAAGGATAAATAAAGATAATTCATAATCAGTTTAATTTTATGAGGGATGTAATGTCGATATAGATAATGTAAAATAAATATAATGTGTATGTGTGTTTAGATTAGTGATTATGTAGGAATATAAATAAATATGTGTGTGTTATTATTACTGAGGTACAAACGGATAGGAGGGCTTCAATATCTACATAATACAAAAAATATTGCTATATATAAATACGTTCTTATCTGATTATTGATAAATTATGACCATAATGTAACAATTTTCGACAAATTATGACATTCAAATTTCGAACGCCGACGCCCGCCTGCGTGCCGCCCCTAGTTTGACTGTGAAGTTGGTACTACAGAACAAGCTCAACAAGTGCAGAACAACTATTAATGCCACAATGCCGGTCGAACATGCGGTCTGAACACATCAAAGAGAGTTTTAGGGTTTGTTTTCTAATAAAATGATAATTGTTTGAAGAATAAATAAACTGAACTGAAACTGATATGATGTTGATCCGATGATATCATCAAGTCGTTGGGATCCCACTGGGTGCGATTAGCGCAGGACCGGGGAGATTGGCGCTTTAGAGAAGAGGCCTATGCCCAGCATTGGGTCTATGTGGGGTGAATATGATTATTATGATATGATGAAACTCATACACAAAGTAACATCACAGATCAGTTTAGGAAACGGAATTATGCTGATTGCCTAGATAATTTTCATAGACATGGATGGACTGGACACGAAGGATTACATAACATATTATTTTTTAACATCAGACTTTCATTTAGTCTATTTACAATCATATTTACACTTCAGATTAATAAAACTATGGTATCTAATTAAACATATTTACTGTGGGACTGTGCTAGTGTATCGCCGCAAGTTGCATCCCAGACGAGCGACCGCGCATTTTTCCATGGAATGAATGTCATCGTATCCGGCCTTTTGCCACCGTCCTGCAATACACCTGGTTGATTCTAGACTCACGGGAACGCCTACGCGGCAAAAGCCCGCGGCGGATGACATCATACAACGCGTCGCATGGCGCGACAAGCGACAAGCGGCCCGCACTGCCGGCGGCAGCAAGCCAAACCATGGTGACCCAGTTGGTCAACACCTCCCTCCCTACTGCAGCAGCGATGTCGTTCATTTGTCTTGGCCCCCAGCCTGAGACAAACGGCTAGTCTTAACGTAGTTCTCTCCAGGAGTGCCTAAGCTCGCATTTATTTCAATAATTTATTTTCAATCTCTTTTTATCATATCAAAGTGGTATCAGTAATAAAATAATACATATGTTATAGAATAAGTACCCACTATACCCTTATCCGGGTCGAATGTATATGAAAACTGGATTCAACTATCAACATTATATTTCAGGAGGTCGATGTAGTTGTTTGCGATGGTGTCAGTCAGTGGTTGGAGTCGTGGCGGTGCCGCGCGAGGCGCGCGCTTGCGGCCGCCATGGAGGAGCGGCGCCGCGAGAGCCGGCGCGAGCGCAGGGAGCACGACCGAGTGTGCGCGCCCGCGCCGTCAGCCCCGTCCGCCGCGTCTGCCTCATCCGCCGGGGACTCCGGCGAGTCAGACTGCGGCGACTGCGGTGACTCGGCAGGCGAGCGCTCCGGCGACGTGGTTCCGGGTGGCGTCAACGAGGGCTCCGACAGCAGGTCCTCCACGTTGCGCGGCTTCACGGAGCGGCCGCGGAACACGAAGCGCAGCTCCGCCCACAGCCGCCGCCAGTAGCCGCCGCCACCGCCGCCACCGGGCGCCGCGCGCCACGCCAGCTCCGCGCTCGCGCCCGCCAGCCCCAGCGCGCTGCCCACCACCAGCACCAAGAACAGACCCTCGAAGTTGGACATGTCCAGCCCCTCGCTCGAGTGCTCCTCCTCCACCTGCAACACGCACGTCACACGTCACACAGTCGGCGGGGTGCAGAGCTATAGGGCTGCAGGGAGCAAGGGCGCAGGGTGACACTCACGTTGCAGGCGCCGCCGCCGTGCTTCTCGCGCCACCATAGATCCTTCATGTCGCGCAGTGTGCCGGCCTCCTGCAAGCGCAGCAACGCCAGGTTTAGAGACTGACGGTACGGCGACTCTGCACACACAAACAACACACATACAAACTAAGGGCATTTAACCAAACTCTATATACATACATATCATCAATTGAATTATTTTCCTAACAAGAGCCTGAGGCTACCCGGATTTCTCTTCGAGTGTGTACTATGATGGATGACTTGGTATACAAATAACCTTTTTTCATCGCGATACCGTAGCCTTTGTTGTCGAGCAGGTTGCCCACCTGAAAATGCAAAAACAGACATTGAACAAACATAACAAAAACAAAATACTTCCTAAATGCGGTCATGCGGTATCTATATATACATAATGTAAAAACGTACCATCTTGACTTCACAGTTCCGCTCGACGATATACTCGATGGTGGTGGACTCCATCAGGAACGCGTAGTTGTCCTTCATCACCCTGCCCGCATCACATTACTTCAATAAGCCTAATAGGCATTTTTTCATTCAGACAAGCTCCCATTATGACCAAAATTCATAATGACAAGTTTCCAATTCAACCATTTCCCAATTACACAACTTCCCAGTTCGAAAACATTTGGCTGCAATACGCACAATACTTCAAACTTCTCTCTCCAGACTTAATAACTCTGTGGGGCCAGCTCACGAAAGGTTAAAAGTTAGTAAAGTGTTGTCGAATTGGCAAGTGGTCAAAATGGGCAGTGGATGGATTGGGAAGTTGTCGAAATGGGAAGTTGTCAGAATGAGACTTTGTGACTATGCACCTTTTCATTACGGGAAATGGTCGAAATTAACCCACAGGTCAGCTTCTGGAGAGGCTCATTGTAATAGAACAGAAAGTAGACTCCTACCTACTTCTTCGGATAGTTAAGTGAGAGTGACAACACGTACTTCTCTATCCCTTTCGGATTGGTGGCGGGCATCTTCTGGTCCTTCATCTTCAAGTACATCTCGTGGTACAGCTGATTCTGAGATTTCTGTTGACACGGATTGAGTAGTCAAATAAAATTAGTTCGAGTGTGTTACCATGAGTGGCCATGAACTACAAACTACAATCAATAACCTTTCTATGGATGACCCAAAAAAATGTTCGTTGGCGACCCTGCTTTTCTTGGGGAAAGTTGTTCTTAATGATCAATCAATAGTGGTCCAATGTAGAGAAGGGCCAAAAAATCTACAGTACTTTATTACTGACTTTATTACTGTAGATATTTATATATACCTTTACTTAGCAAACGTAATTTTTTGCCCTTCTCTGCATTGGACCACTGTGGGAGATTGATTTCTTGATCACAGATTGATTTTTAGATCTCTTTTAAAATTAGTTGTTCATAACTCATATAAATATTACAATATTAATTATTATAATCAATAAGAAATAATAAACAATTACAAAATTATTAACAGCAAGGTCTGTGTTGAGTTAGATTAACCCCATACAGTGAGTCCGGAACTTAGTTGACCCTTTCCGAAATTCGCTACTTTCCCTAAATCGAGACATTTCCTTATTCAACACTCCCCTAAATTCGCTACTTTCCCTAATTCGAACACTCTATGATTCGACACATGTCGTATTGGCCACTAGCTTCTCTTGACACTTTTTGTTCACGAAATATAATATAGAAAATAATGTGAGAACTACCTTTACCTTTTTTCCTCGATACTAAACTGGCTTGCGCGGTAACTGGCACGAGTGCGAAAGAATAAAAACGGGAGTATTTGGTGGCGCTGCAAGAATAATACTTATTGTAAAGGTAGTATGACATCAATTCAAATTCTAATATACACAGTCAGGTCATAAGTTCTGTCACACAATAAAAACTTTTGAATTTAGAACGCTGGCCACAAAAAAGTTTATTGAATTCGAATTTCGAATTTTTCATGAAAATAAAAATGAGACCTTTTTAGAATTTTCCTCATTTTTAAATATGGAGTGGACACTTAAAGAAGACCGTGTCGCAGTTATTTCGTTGCATCGTTGCGGTTACGCGTCAATTCAGATTTTCGACTTACTGAAATTTTTTAATATAACCAAAAGATTCGTTTATCGTACCATAAAACGATACAATGAAGACTCTAGTGTAGATGACAGGTCAAGAAGTGGTCGCCCTCGCTCTGTTAGGACTCCACCAGTGATAAAAGCTGTGAAGGCGCGAATTCAAAGAAATCCCATACGTAAGCAGAAACTGTTGGCCCTTCAGATGGGGTTAAGCAGGACCACGGTGAAAAGGGTGTTAAATGAAGACTTAGGGCTTAGTGTTCGAATCTTCACAAAATGTCAGTACTGTCACTTCAATATAAGTCGTTCGTGTTACAAGACCTATAGTCCTTGTCTCAAAACTAAGTGATTGTATAATAACAGTTTTATATTGTGCCTATGGAAATAAATACAATCCATTCAATCCATGTGTAGTTTAAATTACTCATCTGAACCAGAATACGCACATGGAATGATGGTCCTTCAGCCTTCTTAAATAAGTGAGGTGAGACGCCATTGGAATACCAAACGGCCGGAGAGTCGTTCGGAATTTATAGAATATATTGCCAAGCTATTGTTGGTAAGTGGCTATCACTTTATTATTGTTCCTGTGCTGGGAGCTCTCCTGCGGAAGAAGCAATATCTTCAAGAAACCCGCAAGGAATTACGACGCGTAATTTGTCGTGTACGACACGTGTCACGAGGACGGAATTTGGATACAAAAATCTAGTTCCGGAGTTTGCTGCATTATCGCCATACTTGTGTGTCCTCGAAATACGCTCTGTCCATTTACAGGTGCGTTATTTATTAGGATTTATCTGGAAAGTATAATTATTCATCGATACCTAACCTAATACCTACCATATACCTATTGATAAATTCCTTCAAGAAGAAAAGGGATAGAGGATGGAAATGACCTCGACAATTTGCTGCGTATGATTGGCTGTCTGGTTGTGGAGCGTTTCCGTGACTATACTCACGGTGGTTTGGAGCGACATCTACAGAACCCGGAGGTACTTACCCGAGTGTTCACGAAATTCGCCGAACAATTTCTGATCGTTTTTGACGTTTCGTTCGACGACGATACTTTGCGGTTTATTTATGCACTTTGTACTGCGCTTTGTAGGTGTTTGTGTTCCGTTTTACGTTCCCGACCGTAGATTGGCGCTAGTGTTCCTGCGGTGCGAAAAAGAACTACGTATCCGAATATGACCGAGTGTCACACATGACTTTTGCCGATTGTGTCCGATCCAAGTGTTTACGGAAATACACGAGTGTTATTTACGTGAAGTGCGTAGCGTGTTGACTTTCGTTCCGACGCCATTACAAGCAGAATACTTTTTGTGACGCCATTTTAACTTTGTCTATTTGTTTAGAATTAGACGCCATTTTTGTACCTTAAGCATTTTTACATTTGTATACAGTAATTATTGCACGATATTGCAGAAAAACTATAAAAACTGTGTAATATCCATCCTTTGTGTTTTATAACTTGGATTAATTTAACATTGAAGTCGTTTTGTGATAAAACATTCGCTGTTTTGTTTTGTGTAAAAAATGTCGAAGCCAAAGGATAGCGCGATAAAGCGACTGATCGCTGCCCGTGGCCAATGCAAAGGCGTAATAACTAAGATGCAAACCTTTGTGACAAGTGATGAAGCTCGTTCAAGAGATTACGACTCTTTAGTAGTGAAAAGGGACCGGTTAATTAAGTCGTTTCAAGAATATGAAACCCATAATATCGATATTCAATCATTGCTCACTGAAGATTCTGAGCCTGATACAGAAAATTTTGACGAAATAGACGATAGATATTGTTCAGTGTTAGCAAAATTAAACTCAATGATAGCTGCTTTGCAACCAGAGCCGGGTCAGTCGAATCAGAACCCAAAGGGTGGGAAATGTCAAAGGCTCCCGAGGATTAATATTAAAGAGTTTAATGGAGATACAAAGGGTCGCGCGGTTGCCCTTGAGACGGCGACAAGCAAAGATTCGCAACCTGAGCAAAAGGAGCGCAAGTATGTGGTCTCCTGTGCCGCTACTGCAACTGCTGCAAATAAGCAGAAGCAGAAGTCCGTCTCTGTGAAGCAACAATGTTCTGGTTGAATGCAGCAATGGGAATCAGATCCCGGCCCGTGCCCTCCTCGATACAGGAAGTCAAGTCTCATTAGTCTGTTCGGATTTTATTAAGAAAATAAACTCAAAAACTTATTCTGATAATAGCACTGTCGTGGGAATATGTCAGGGTATCAAAAACATAAATGAAAAGACTCAGCTGACTATTAAGTCGCGCTTGAATGATTTTAAATTGTCAGTCAATTGTTCTATTGTCAATAACATAACAAATAGTTTACCACAATTTAAAATTGATTCTGATATTTTGGATCTTAGAAATAGTTTGCAATTAGCGGATACAAACTTTCATGTCTGTGCTCCTATCGATATTTTATTGGGGTGTGATGTATTTTTTCAGGCTCTGAAAAACCAGCCGCTCCAGCTTAAAGAGCAAGGGCCATACCTACTCGAAACTCAATTTGGCGGAATATTGGCGGGGTCTGTTCCTGGATGCAACTTCACATCTCCTCGGGTTAGTTTTTCTATCAACTTCTCTGACCAAGTAGGTGACAATGTTCATAATGATCCTTTATCCAGCTTAGACAAAAATATTAAAAAATTCTGGACCGCCGAGACGGTTCCTGAAATTTATTCAGAAAAGAGCTCTGAACAGGAGCTAGCTGAAAGCATTTTTAAACAGTCAATAACTCTAAAAAATAATAGATTCACTGTTGCTTTACCATTAAAGCAACCGATTACTGAGATCTATCTCGGCGATTCATTTTCAGCTGCCTTACAGCGTTTCTATAATCTTGAGCGCAGATTATTAAAAGATAATAAACTGTATCAAATGTACAGGGATTTTATAAATGAATACATAGCTTTGGGCCATGCCCAGCCCTATGATATTTCAAAATATGATATAGATAAGGATGGTGTGTTTTTTCTCCCCCACCACCCTGTTTTCAATGAAAACAGTCAAACAACAAAGATGAGAACTGTTTTCGATGGCAGTCTTAAGACAAAAAATAATATCAGTTTGAATGATGTTCTATTAAATGGACCTATAGTCCAAAACGAACTTTTCGATATACTTATTCTGTTTCGTTTGCCAAAATATATTCTACTATGTGATATAAAGCAAATGTTCAGACAGATATTAGTTGACCCTCCATATAGGGCCTTGCAAAATATTCTCTGGAGAGAATCTATTAATGATCCAGTGCTTTGCTTGCAGCTTAACACTGTTACTTACGGGTTAAAATCCTCGTCATATCTTGCCACGCGATGCTTGAAAGAGTTAGCAGAACGTTTTAAAGACCGATATAACTTAGCTTCTTCTGTCTTGCTTTCACAAACCTATGTTGATGACGTACTTACTGGGCATGATGATGTGAACACATTAAAAGAAATAAAGAGACAGTTGATAGAATTGCTAGACCTGGGAGGTTTTCAGTTGCATAAATGGGGTTCTAATAATGCTATGCTATTGGATGATGTACGCTCTAATCAATCTCCAGTGAAAGATGTCGATATGAGCAAAGATAATGACTTTATAAAAACTCTAGGCTTGCGCTATAACGTTAAGTCAGATGATTTCTACATCAGCTGCTCAGAGAGCAACGTAAATACAACTAATACTAAGAGGCAGGTTTTGTCTTTCATAAGCAAGATTTTTGATCCCCTGGGATTGGTAGGACCAATTGTTATGTCAGCTAAGCTTCTAATGCAAAATATTTATAATGCTAAAATCAGTTGGGATGAGGAACTACCTAAGGAATTAAATGACCAGTGGATAAGCTATGCTAATGGTTTAATTGAAATGTCATGCATTCAAACAAAAAGGCATATAAATGTAAAGGGTGCTAGCCAGGTAGAGTTAATCGGATTTGCTGATGCTTCGTCCAAAGGCTATGGTTGTTGCTTGTATGTCAGAGCTATTTTTGCTGACGGTACGATAAATGTAAACTTGCTTTGTTCCAAATCAAGAGCAAATTCGACTAATAATGATTTAACTACACCACGCAAAGAATTGAACAGCGCCTTATTATTATCAATGCTTGCTAAAAGAGTGCACAACACATTATCGACACAGTGTGATATTATAAAAGTATATCTATATCTTGATTCGCAGATCGTGTTGGCGTGGCTTAACATGGAACCAGTGACGCTAATGCCGTATGTCGCGAACAGAGTTATCAAAATAAAAGATCATACAAAAAACTGGCCGTGGCTCTATGTTAAGACCATGGAAAACCCTGCCGACTGCTTGTCGAGAGGTATGGAGCCTCGCGCCTTGCAAGATCTTGATTTGTGGTGGCATGGCCCACGCTTTTTGCATGAGCAGAAATATCAGCATGGTAATGCAGGGCACGAGACTCCGCCTCTGGTAGAGGTACCTGAAATAAAAAAGCAATGTCAAAATAATCCAAAATGTCATGACGTTTGCAACACAGTAATGCATACTATTGATGAGTTAAAGATTTTCAGTCAATATTCTGATTATAATAAAATGAAGCGAGTAATTGCTTACGTAATGAGGTTCATAAACAATTGTAGAACAAAAGATGTCACTAGCAGACAGTCAGGTGAACTGATGCCAGATGAATTAGAAAATGCTTTGTTTACTATTGTAAAGTACGACCAAAAAAGGCATTATGCTGATGAAATCTCTTGTTTAAAATCAAATAAACCTATAAAAGGACCACTTTCATCATTAAATCCTTTCATAGGTAGCGATGGGCTATTGAGAGTTGGTGGCAGGCTTCAGAATTCGGAGCTCTCTTTCTCGCAAAGACACCCAATTATTCTTGCTAAGGCGTCTCATATAACGAGTCTTATAATTTGGAATGAGCATAAGAATCTGATGCATGCCGGGCCAAAATTATTGCTTTCTTCATTAAATCAAAAATTTTGGCTAATTAATGCTGTCAGACAAATAAAAAATGTAATCCACAAATGCTTAATATGTTTTAGGCTAAAAGCCAAGGCAGCATCTCAATTGATGGGCTCTTTGCCACCACAAAGAGTTCGTGTATCCAGACCATTTGAGAAGGTGGGCATAGACTATGCTGGCCCATTCAATATAAAGTTTGCACGAGTAAGGAAGCCTGTAATTTTGAAAGCTTATGTTCTAATTTTCGTGTGCTTCGTGACGAAGGCTATTCATGTGGAATTGGCTTCGGACATGACCACACAGACATTTTTGAATTGCTTAAAAAGGTTCATAGCGCGTAGAAACAAGCCTTCCCAAGTGTTCTGTGATAATGCGGCCACATTTAGGTGTGCTAACTCGAACTTACAAGAACTGTATAAACTACAGTCTTCCACGGCCCACCAAAATGCAGTGACAAAATTTTCAGCTAATCAGGGCATAACTTTTAAATTTATTCCAGCATACAGTCCTGTATTTGGTGGATTGTGGGAGGCTGGCGTCAAAAGTTTAAAGTACCATATGAAAAGGGTCATAGGTACTTGTGTACTCACATATGAAGAATTTAACACGGTAATTATTCAAATTGAGGCTATTCTAAATGCCAGGCCGTTGACCCCTATGTCATCGGATCCATCAGACATGACGTACCTAACGCCAAGTCATTTTTTAACTGGTGCTCCTATTACCAGTTACCCAGAGCAAGATCTCACTAACATTCCAACCAATAGACTTAGTTTCTGGCATCAATGTAGTCAGTTACAACAAAACTTTTTTAAACAGTGGCACAAATGCTATTTAAGCATGCTACAAAGTAGACCTAAATGGAAAAATCAAACTTTTAATATAAAGGAAGGAATGTTAGTGCTTCTTAAACAGGATAATGTTAACCCCTTTGACTGGCCTACAGCGAGGATAGTGAAATTGTACCCAGGAAAAGATAACAAGGTACGAGCATTTGATGTTAAAATGCCCAATGGCCATGTCATACGCACTAGCATTACCAAAATATGTATTTTGCCAATAGATGAGTAGGAGTAGGTAGATTGGTTAAAATAGGGTTTTTTTTTTTGTGTATTAGTAATTTAGTACCTATATAGACTTGTGTTTATTTTTGTTTAAGTAGGTAAAGTTATTATGAATAGGCAAGCGATTGTTTCTTTTCATGGCCTGGCCAAGTTGTACTTCCTTTAAGTAATTAAGTACAGTAACAAATAGGTATGTACTTTGTTTAGTTATAAAGTGTTTTTTGAACTTTAGGTACATACAATAAGGGAAACATTTAAGTACCTACACTTACATATTTACTTTGTTCAGTTTTAGGCTGAACATTGATAAATACACTAAGATAAATATTTAAGACCTCAACTAATAATTTTAAGTTGTAGTTTCTGCATGAAAGTAAGTATAGTAAGATAATTTCTTGCTCAATATGAGTTGTTGTTTTTAAATATAATACAGTATGATAAAATAAAAATATACTTACTATAATTTCTTGCTTATTAAGTGTCTAACTAGAAAATTAAAGATATAAATGTGTAAAACTTAAACATTATTTTGTAGAGTACGGGGTTGCGATTTTTACCACTTTTTTCATTTTCGCCCCCCCCGCAATATGTTCGAATCTTCACAAAATGTCAGTACTGTCACTTCAATATAAGTCGTTCGTGTTACAAGACCTATAGTCCTTGTCTCAAAACTAAGTGATTGTATAATAACAGTTTTATATTGTGCCTATGGAAATAAATACAATCCATTCAATCCATGTGTAGTTTAAATTACTCATCTGAACCAGAATACGCACACTTAGGGCATATCGAAGAAAAACAGGACATCGTTTGGACGCTCGTTTAATGGACCTGAGACTGAAGAGATGCCGCGCTTTGTTGAAGCGGTACGCGGGAAAAAAGCATCGGGAAATTCTTTTTTCGGATGAAAAAATTTTCACCGTGGAAGAGAGCTACAACAAACAAAATGATAAGGTGTACGCACACAGCAGTGAAGAAGCGAGCAACCGTATTCCGCGTGTCCGACGAGGTCATTTTCCATCCTCGCTCATGGTTTGGTTGGGAGTCTCTTATTGGGGCTTAATTGAGGTACATTTTTGTGAGAAAGGCGTAAAAACGAATGCAGTTGTGTATCAAAATACAGTCCTCAAGAACCTTGTGGAACCTGTTTCTCATACCATGTTTAATAACAGGCACTGGGTATTCCAACAAGATTCTGCGCCAGCTCATAGAGCGAAAAGCACACAAGACTGGCTGGCGGCGCGTGAAATCGACTTCATCCGGCACGAAGACTGGCCCTCCTCCAGTCCAGATTTGAGTCCGTTAGATTACAAGATATAGCAAAACTTGGAGGAAAAGGCCTGCTCAAAGCCTCATCCTGATTTGGAGTCACTCAAGGCATCCTTGATTAAGGCAGCCGCCGATATTAACATGGACCTCGTTTGTGCTGCGATAGACGACTGGCCGCGCAGAATAAAGGCCTGTATTCAAAATCGCGGGGGTCATTTTGAATAAACTTTATTACCATAAGAATCTATGTTTTATTAAGTTCATTTTGCTATATAAATGTTTACATAAATAATAAACATGTCTAAATTATTTCATATTGCACATGTGACAGAACTTATGACCTGACTATGTAATTCGTAAATCTGAACACCTATGAGAACCTGATCCTGCCACCATTGATGATGGTTTAAATACTTGCATCCTGAAAGTACAACCTTAAGGGAGATTATGAAAAATGTTTTTCCAGAGCTCCAAGGTCTAATGGGTTTCACGCTTGCTCTTCACACAGGAGATGCAGGTTTGATTCCTGAGCATGTACCAATGAGATAATTTATTTTTCTTAAGTACATTGTACGGACGTTCTAACGGTGATGGAAAACATCGTGAGGAAACCTTCATTACTCCATAGCTGCGGGGATGGGCTAGCCCCCTGTCACGATAAATGGAGTATTGAATAACTGTTTCAAAGTGGGCACAATTGTACCTCTGCCACCACGTATGGAAAGAGGCGTGATGCTATATATGTTATGTTATGTTTTTTACCATTTGAAACATGCTGATGTTGGGTTCATTGACGATGTACCATATTTTAGTACTATAAAAATAAGCCATAAAGAGCTAGACGAAAGGCATGGAAGGATACAAATACTGCATTTAAAAAACTTGAGGATGTCAAAATTTCTGGAGATATAGCTAACAACTTACTAATATCAAACGATGGATCAACAGAAAAGATATCAGTGTTCATGATGCCGAACGCTTCAGAAACATTAACAAAGAATATACCATTGCCATCCAAGCAATAATATTCCTTTCACGCTGACATAGGTAGTACAGGTGCAGAGACTAATATAGTACCACTAGTATACTGTCAACTACCGAATAAAATAAAATCAACATACATAAGGGGACTACAATTTCTGAAGACAAAATTACCAACATTTTCAACGGATAAATTCCACGTGGACTTTGAAAACACTGCTATTAACGCCATCAATGACGTCTATCCGTCAGCACAAATAAGTGGCTGTTTTTAGGGTTCCGTACCCGAAGGGTGCCAAACGGGACCCTTTTACTAAACCTCCGCTTTCCGTCCGTCCGTCCGTCTGTCACCAGGCGGTATGTCATGAACCGTGATAGTTAGAGAGATGAAATTTTTACAAATGACGTATTTTGTTACCGCTAAAACAACAAATACACAAAAACAGAATAAAATGAATATTTAAGGGGGCTCTCATGTAACAATTATTTCAATACCACATACAAACTAAAATCCAAACTAATCACTCCACACCATTCCTACCATTGTACGGTGGTACGGAACCCTTCGTGCGCGAGTTAGACTCGCACTTGACCGCTTTTTTTTTTTAAATTAACGGCAGTGTCTCTTACTAAAAGCAAAATATTTAATCATCAACATAGAATGAAAAAATAGAAGAAAATGGTCTTTTTTGTTGGTCCATCACATTGATCGCATTATTGATGATTATATAAAAAAAAACAAAATTGGAATGCAGAAATGTTTGAATAAATTAAGTACTTATTAATCTTGTGGTATTTATCAGGATAAATGCCACAAGATCACTTACAAAGCACTTAAAGTAAAAATCCTAGTTGAACTACTCGTAAAGTCTATTCCAGCTTAGGAGCCACATGACAGATAACCTAAAAATTCATAAAATCCACTTTTTAAACACAAGGGATGTTACCACAACATCGGAAAGAATCGTTTTTTTTATTCAGTTAAACTAATAGAAGAGTTGATATTACTATTTCATTTCAATAGATTGTCTATTTTGATATCTCTTTCATTTAATCTTGTATATATTTGTATATATTTATTGCATATAAACGACATAAGATATAATAAAACAGATAGGACATCTACAAAGGCATGCTTATCTCTGAATAGAGATCTCTTCCAGCAAACCCAAGGTTGATAAGAATAATTTATATACAGGATAGACCTATGTGCTCTGATAAGATACATTCATACTTATATTACTGAACTATAGAACTAACTGCTAGACACACTACATAAACAAGTACATAAATATTATATAAAAATATAAATACACATAAATAAACTAATATATATAAAGCTCAAATCTAGGATAGAGAAAGATAATGCTCCTTCAAACGATTCTTGAAGACGGGGAGAGACGGACTATCTCTGATAGTGCAGGGAAGTGAGTTCCAAAGAGTGATTGCTCGCAATCGAAAACAGTGCTTGTATACGACGGTATTGTGATGAGGTATAGAAAGCAGGGAAACCGTGTGAGTTCTACGTGGACGAGCCGTAGGGAGAAATTAAAAAAAATACGGAGAAAGCTAGGGTATCGAGGGTTGGTTAAGATGTTGAATAGAACTGTGAGGATGTGTGTGTCCCGACGAAGACGAATCGGCAGCCATTTTAACTCCTTGCGATACTGCGAGACGTGGTCGAACTTGCGCAGTCCGAAGATAAACCGAATCCCGAGATTTTGAAGTCTCTCGAGTCTGTTCAGTTGTTCTTCGTTAGCGCTAGCCCAACAAAAATCGGCATAATAGATCAAGGGGAGAAGAAGAGATTGAGCAAGAGTAATTTTTGTTTTCTGGGGCAGAAAGTTCTGAAGCCGTTTTAGTGAATGAAAGGTGGCAAGGACGCGCCTACTGACCTCGCTGACGTGGTTAGTCCAGGAGAGTTGTTTATCAAACATGACACCCAGGTTTTTGGCCTTGTCACTGTAGGCGATTAAATTACCGTCATAGGTAACGGGCGGTATGTACAATTGTTGCAATACGTTTAAAGAATGTCTGGTACCTATAATAATCGCCTGGGACTTACTGGGGTTTACCAGCAATCCGTATGATGAAGCCGAGGTTCTGATGTTCTTAAGGTTAGTGTTCAGTGTGTCTATAGCCAGGTTCACATCACTGAAGAGAAATTTAAATGTTAGATATCTTTCCAATTAACAAAAATTTTAAAGGGTGTATCTTGATTAACCGATGTTTTTAAGCAATATCCCCTCACTAACAGGTTAAGACTGACATCTGTCATGTGACCTGTTATATTTTTTTCTACTGCAGTTAACATTATTTTTGTTAGATATGTAGAGTCAGACGTGGTTTAGTTTTCGTTAATCCATTTAAATGTTATTTGATATGTAATAAATTCAGCTTTTATTATAGTTGGTTTTGTTAATTACTGTACCAAAGTGGCAAGAGATGCGAGTGTCAAATACGGTATGTGCCGAATCATAGAGTGTGTCGAATAAGGCAAAGTAGCGAATTTAGGAAAGTGTCGAATAAGGGAAAATGTCGATTTAGGGAAAGTATCGAGTTTTGAAAAGTGTCAACTAAGTTCCGGACTCGCATTTTTCATAATTCCCCTCAAAGAACCAAATTCAGTTTGTCACTTCATCTTGCAAGTATTTAAAGCTTCATCAATTACATTGGTGGCAGGATCTGGTACACACTGGTGTTCAGATTTACGAATTATATCAGAATTTGAATTCAATGTCATACTACCTTTAAATTAAGTCTTGTCCTTGCAGCGCCGCCAAGTACTCCCGTTTTAATTTTTACGAATAAAGTTTCAGGTTTTCCCTATTAGCCAAAGTAGGTCTGTGAGCACTAGTAAGTAATTTCTCGTAAAAATATCAATATTCAACAGAAATAAAGATAAAAGCAATGAATTACATTGAAATGATAGTAAGAATGAAGATGCAGTTGTCTAACAGGCAAATAGATAAAATCTAGTGGCCAGTATAGTTAGAAAAGGATTTGTTATTATCAGTAAGACATACTAAAGTGTCATTTCGCACTCGTGCCAGTTACCGTACATGCCAGTTTAGTAGTATCGAGGAAAAAAGGTAAAGGTAGTTCTCACAAAATTAGCGCAATTATATTTCGTATCGAAATGTACATGAACAAAGAGTGTCAAGAGAGCTAGAGGCCAATACAACATGTACCGAATCATAAAGTGTGTCGAATTAGGGAAAGTAGCGAAGTTAGGAAAGCGTTGAATGAGGAAATGTCTCCATTTAGGGAAAGTAGCGAATTTCGGAAAGTGTAACTAAGTTCCTGACTCGGCCTCCAATGTAGAATAAATATGAGATATGAGGATAATACCTGCATCTGTAGTTGATTTATCCCTAGTGAAACCGTATTCTTTGGCGTTGAGTTGTTTTGTACTGTTGAAGTGTGAGAGCATATGATTGACCATAATATTTTCAAATATTTGACTTAGGGCTGGAAGAACAGATATTGGTCTGAAATTTGAAGGATCACCCTTGTCTCTCGACTTGAGCAGGGGTTACATTTCCCAGACCTCATGAAACATAGTAATGTTTCATGAGGTCTGGGAAAACTCCATCGTCAACACATTTATTGAATAAATAAGCTTAGTATCACCTCAAGATGAACATGTCCAAGACAAAGATTATGACAGACACTCCCACAAGCAACGGTATCGACATTATTGTGGATAACCTTCCCCTAGAATTGGTTGAGGAGTATATCTATCTTGGAAATTGTTTGTCTTTTGGTCTACAGAGCCAGGTAAAGGAGATCGCTAGATGAGTTGTCGTGTGAGGATACGAACCTAACCAGAACCTAACAGAAAACAACAACCAGGATAAAATTTAGAGTGACAGTTTATTGGTTATTTACAATGAATTAATTTAAAAAAATGAAAAGAAGATGAAGATGAATGAGGTGAGACAGGTTTTATAAAAGACAAATTAAGTATAAAAAGGAAGCGGAGGTCACGAAGAGTAGAAGACCGGTGGGGTTAGTGACCAGGATGCAGGTGTATTTGTTGTTGTAGATGTTGTTGAAATCGTCGTTGTAGGAACGGTAGCGGCGTACTTGTAGCTACGGCTCGCTGGATCCCGTTGTAGAAATCGTCGTTGTAGGAACGGTAGCGGCGTACTTGTAACTACGGCTCGCTGGATCCCGTTGTAGAAATCGTCGTTGTAGGAACGGTAGCGGCGTAGGCACGGCTCGCAGAATCCCGTTGTAGATGGAGTATTTGAAGATTTGAAGGAGTTTGAAGGCTTCGCAGGATCCCGGGGTTGAGCGACCCCGGGATAAGGCCTTTAAGTGATACTTCCAGTTCAGAAGCTGACGTGAGACTCCAGAATTTCAGAAATGTTCCGCTTTTATACCCTTTTTGAAGAGTTCTAAAAATTATTTAAATTAAACGTAATTTTTGTCAGTGGCCAAGAGAGAAAAAGTATTTTTGTAAAAGTATTGAAGTAAACCTATCAGACCGCTAACGAGTTTGAATAGACATTGCCATGACAACCAGATAAACAAAGACGTCAACAAACGTCAAAGTTTATTTTCAGGCTCGTAAACATTTAACATTTAACAAGTTCACAAAGCCAAAATTACATAACACGAAAGGAAAAAAAGTAGCGCACCAACGCGCACAAAGTCCGAGATTGCAGAGTTTCGGAGAAAGCCAAAAACAAAGGTCACCAAAGGTAAATCGATAGGGAAGGGGTTTCCCTTCCCTATCGATTTACAAGAGCTGATAGCATGAAAATGCAGAGCGAAAACGATTTGTTAATGTATTCTAATGGTTTAAAACGTTACAGGGTCCTGTGAAAATAAAGGTGATGACCAATATCAGACTGCACAGCTCACCAAGTATCCAGCGTAATAGAGCAAGCTACCCTGAAGGACAAACAAAAAAGACGGTGGAGCTGGAGCTACGGGATAGGAAGTAAGAATAGCATGTAAGTAGCATAACACTACATTTTCCCCCCGACCCTGGAATTTTTTTTGACTCAGCAAAAATTTTGATATCTACAAAAATAAACCAGAAAAAACACAGCTTTGCAGAAACATACATCACCAGGCAAAATCAGCTATACCATCTCTTACATTCATCATCTTCATTCAGGTAAGGGTGGAGTTCACATTCAATGACTACCACTCTAAAAGTGTGTTTTCGTAAGGACATTCAGGCTTACTTAAGGAGTTGTCATCCGCTCCTGCGTGGAAAAAAAAAATAAGTAGAGGTAAAGAGAAACAAATTAATCCCAAGGTAGCTTTAGTCGCTTTGCCTTAAGAAAAGATTAAGAACGGCCAGAGCGGTAGAGCTCGAAGCCAGAGATCAGCCACATCGCCAACGAGATGTGTCTGAAATAAAGATTAAAAAAAATAGGTGAAGAATAACCAACGAAAATTCGAGGTCCTAGAGTAAAATGTGTTGAAGAACACTGGATTAAAGGAAGAAATAAAATATTAAGGTGAAAATGATGGTGATATTTATACATATATACAAAGTAACAGTCAATAGAAGTTAAGAAAATTTAAGATTTAATGTCTTTAATGTGCCACTTGCCTCTAACTCCGTGAGGGTCTTCTAGAACGTATACCAATGGCGAAAGTTTGGTTATTATTTTACACTTAACGAATTTAGGGGCAAGTTTAGCATTAAAGTATGCGCCAGCGTTGCTTAAAACATGGTTTTTACGCCAAACAGTATCTCCCACATTAAATTCTTTAAAAGTACGGTGAAGATCTTAGCGAGCGCTATTTTTAGCGTGAGCTATGTGAAGTTTAGTTTGAACTCTGTGAAAGATAGATGAGAGGAGACCAGCATTAGACGCGTATATATCACGAGGCATAAATATCAATTCCTCGAGATTCTGAGTTGGAGTATAGAAGGAACCACAAGGTATTGTTTCCCTACCAAAGACTAAAAAGTTTGGAGTAAAGCCAGTAGCAACGTTTGTAGCACTGTTCATTGCGAACTGAATCTTAGTAAGATGGTTGTCCCAGGATCTATGATCGACTCCTACTAGGGATGCTAGAGCTGTAATAATCTTACTATTAAATTTCTCTGTAGGATTAACCTGAGGAAAATATAAAGCTGTGTGAAAAATACAAGGAACGTTATAAGAATTTAAGAATGAGTGGAATTCTCGCGACTGAAATTGAACAGCGTTCTCCATTATTATAGTTTGGAGAATGCCATGAGCTAGAAACACTGAATTTTCTAAGAAATTAATGATATTAGCTGAAGTAGCCCGTTTAAGGGGAAAAATCATAGTATATTTAGTAAAATTGCAGTTAATTACCAGAATATACTGATTTCTTCTCCGGGTCATAGGCAATGGACCCATAAGATCCAAGGATATAGTTTGAAAAGGTCTGGAGCAAAGTTTAGGTTTACCCATAAGACCATAGAGAGAATGATTAGGGTGTTTGTAGGTTAAGCAGGTTTCACATGTCGAGATTAAATTGGCAATGTCCTTAAACATACCCGGCCAATAGTATTTTAAAGATATTTTCTTGAATGTTTTGAAGATACCAAGGAGGAGTTCTGAAGGGGAACCATGGCTAACTTCAATAAGTACATGTCTATCTTGTGGCAGTGGAACTTCTTTCCAAATAAAGTCGTCGTTTAGACAATCGGAAGAATGGATGCAGCGGTAAAGTTTGTTATCCCTGATAGTGTAGTTGGGATATGCGTCTGGGTTGTTGGAGCATCCAAGAAAAATCGTCGTTGTAGGAATGGTAGCGGCGTAGGCACGGCTCGCAGAATCCCGTTGTAGAAATCTTCGTTGTAGGAACGGTAGCGGCGTAGGAACGATGATACTTCTTTGATATTTAAAGTTAAAAGACAGCAATCAAATTATGACGAGGTAAACAATGCTATCTCTAGTATAGTGAACTGGTTTACTGTTAACAATTTATTACTTAATGAAAAGAAAACTAAATGTATTAAATTCGTGTTACCCAATGTGAACCCGGTAACTACAGACATATTGATAAAAGAACAGAGATTGGACCTTGTGCAGTCGACTGTCTTTTTGGGCATTACTTTAGACGCCAAACTACAATGGGATCCTCATATAAATAAATTGTCGAACAGACTGAGTTCGGCAGCGTTCGCAGTTAAAAAAATTAGAGCTCTTACCGACGTAGACACCGCTAGACTAGTCTACTTTAGTTACTTTCATAGTCTAATGACCTATGGTATTTTATTGTGGGGTCACGCTGCGAATGCTAATAGTATATTTATTCTGCAGAAACGGGCTGTTCGTGCAATTTATAGATTAGGGCCTAGAGTGTCACTGAGGGAAAAGTTTAAAGAAATCAATATTCTGACATTTGTGTCTCAATATATCTATGACAATCTTGTGTATGTAAAAAGAAATATAACTAATTTTCAGAAGTACAGTGATATACACAATTTTAATACTAGAAATAAAGACAAGTTGGTTGCTTATGTAAGCCGACTACATAAAATTAGTAATTCTTTTAAAGGCAATTGTATACGCTATTACAATAAGGTCCCTACTGATATTAAAAACTTACCTTTAGACAAGTTTAAAATAATAATAAAACAGAAATTGTATAAAAAAGGTTACTACAGGATATCTGATTACTTAGAGGACAGATGTCCATGGGAATAGATTGTTTGAGTAACAGGCTGTTTCGATATATAATTAGCATTCATTTTGTAATTTGACAATATTTTATTTAAAAAAGGAAACGCAAAAGATGCGACGACTGTGGAGTTTCTTCGGTGAGCTCTTCTCCACAGATTCCGCCATTGGGTTAGTGAACTCACCCAAAAAAATGTAATGACGGATCTAAGTGATGTAACAACATCCTATGGAAATAAATGATTTTTGATTTTGATTTTGATTTTTGACGGCTCGCAGAATCCCGTTGTAGATGGAGTATTTGAAGATTTGAAGGAGTTTGAAGGCTTCGCAGGATCCCGGGGTTGAGCGACCCCGGGATAAGGCCTTTAAGTGATACTTCCAGTTCAGAAGCTGACGTGAGACTCCAGAATTTCAGAAATGTTCCGCTTTAATACCCTTTTTGAAGAGTTCTAAAAATTATTTAAATTAAACGTAATTTTTGTGAGTGGCCAAGAGAGAAAAAGTATTTTTGTAAAAGTATTGAAGTAAACCTATCAGACCGCTAACGAGTTTGAATGGACATTGCCATGACAACCAGATAAACAAAGACGTCAACAAACGTCAAAGTTTATTTTCAGGCTCGTAATATACCATTTAACAAGTTCACATAGCCAAAATTACATAACACGAAAGGAAAAAAAGTAGCGAACCAACGCGCACAAAGCTCGAGATTGCAGAGTTTCGGAGAAAGCCAAAAACAAAGGTCACCAAAGGTAAACCCCTTCCCTATCGATTTACAAGAGCTGATAGCATGAAAATGCAGAGCGAAAACGATTTGTTAATGTATTCTAATGGTTTAAAACGTTACAGGGTCCTGTGAAAATAAAGGTGATGACCAATATCAGACTGCACAGCTCACCAAGTATCCAGCGTAATAGAGCAAGCTACCCTGAAGGACAAACAAAAAAGACGGTGGAGCTGGAGCTACGGGATAGGAAGCAAGAATAAGCATGTAAGTAGCATAACACTACATTACTTCAAAGTATCGAAACTAGCTTTAGAGTCTGGATATAAGTCTGTATGTATCTATTCGCTCCAATCTGTAAAAAACATGATTATTAAAAGTTTCTATTAATCGCAAGTATTTGGTTTCACCTTGTAAAAATTTTTCAATTTTACAATCCAGGTAAGTCAGAGTAGAACCAATTTGAGACAAGTCATCCTCAATCGGAACTGGAGAAGTCAGAATATCTTCGGGGTGAGAATACGCAACTAAATGCAAAACCTGTTTTTTAAGAAGCAAAATCAAAATCAAAATCAAAATCAAAAATCATTTATTTCCATAGGATGTTGTTACATCACTTAGATCCGTCATTACATTTTTTTGGGTGAGTTCACTAACCCAATGGCGGAATCTGTGGAGAAGAGCTCACCGAAGAAACTCCACAGTCGTCGCATCTTTTGCGTTTCCTTTTTTAAATAAAATATTGTCAAATTACAAAATGAATGCTAATTATATATCGAAACAGCCTGTTACTCAAACAATCTATTCCCATGGACATCTGTCCTCTAAGTAATCAGATATCCTGTAGTAACCTTTTTTATACAATTTCTGTTTTATTATTATTTTAAACTTGTCTAAAGGTAAGTTTTTAATATCAGTAGGGACCTTATTGTAATAGCGTATACAATTGCCTTTAAAAGAATTACTAATTTTATGTAGTCGGCTTAAATAAGCAACCAACTTGTCTTTATTTCTAGTATTAAAATTGTGAATATCACTGTACTTCTGAAAATTAGTTATATTTCTTTTTACATACACAAGATTGTCATAGATATATTGAGACACAAATGTCAGAATATTGATTTCTTTAAACTTTTCCCTCAGTGACACTCTAGGCCCTAATCTATAAATTGCACGAACAGCCCGTTTCTGCAGAATAAATATACTATTAGCATTCGCAGCGTGACCCCACAATAAAATACCATAGGTCATTGGACTATGAAAGTAACTAAAGTAGACTAGTCTAGCGGTGTCTACGTCGGTAAGAGCTCTAATTTTTTTAACTGCGAACGCTGCCGAACTCAGTCTGTTCGACAATTTATTTATATGAGGATCCCATTGTAGTTTGGCGTCTAAAGTAATGCCCAAAAAGACAGTCGACTGCACAAGGTCCAATCTCTGTCCTTTTATAAATATGTCTGTAGTTACCGGGTTCACATTGGGTAACACGAATTTAATACATTTAGTTTTCTTTTCATTAAGTAATAAATTGTTAACAGTAAACCAGTTAACTATACTAGAGATAGCATTGTTTACCTCGTCATAATTTGATTGCTGTCTTTTAACTTTAAATATCAAAGAAGTATCATCGGCAAACAATACTAACCCATGTTTTGCTTTAACAAGGTAAGGTAAATCATTAATATATACTAAAAACAAGAAAGGACCAAGAATTGAACCTTGCGGTACGCCCATACTTATCGAAGACTCAGGTGATCTTTTCCCATTAACATCGACCATCTGAACCCTATCTGTTAGATATGACTCCAGAAGGCCAAGTGCCTGATCTTTTACACCATAATGGCGTAACTTCCTGACAAGAGTGTCATGATGGACGCAATCAAAAGCCTTGGATAGATCGCAGAAGACACCTATTGCATCCATTGCGTCTTCCCAGGCATCAAAAATATTGTCGATTAGTTCAACACCAGCATCGTCTGTTGAACGACCCTTTGTGAAACCAAACTGAGCAATATGAATTAAATTATTGAGATAAAAATGACTTTGCAATTGATTAAGTATGAGTTTTTCAAATATTTTGCTAAGCGTTGGTAGTATCGATATGGGGCTAAAATTGGTGGGGTCTGATGTACTACCAGCTTTGAATAAAGGTATAACTTTACTTAGTTTCATCAAGTCAGGAAACACACCATTATCTATACATTGATTAAATATACAACAAAGGTGAGGTGCAATACAATCTACAATGGAAATAATAATTTTTACTGATAGACCATGGGCGTCAGCTGTCTTTTTCATTTCCAGGGATTGAAACGCTTTTACAATATCTTCATTATTTACGTGCCTAAATTTAAAATCTGTTTTACATTCCTCAAAGTTTTGTTTAAGTATAGATTCAGCAGCAGCGGGAGATGAATTTAAAGACTTGGTTGTTGAAACTGGAATGTCCGTAAAGAAATTTTCGAAAGCTTTTGCTACTTCTAGGTCTGTACTTAGCAATTGATTATCTATCTTAAGCTTGAAGTTATTATGTGTAGCTTTGGCCTTTCCAGTCTCTCTGTTTATAATTTGCCAAGTCGTTTTCATTACATTGCTACTAGATTCAATTTTGTTTTTAATGAAATTAGATTTAGCTACGGCACAAACGCGTTTAAACATTTTTGAATAACTACGAACATAATCTAGAAAGGCCGTATTTTTGTTATATGATTTCTCTTCATAGAGTTCATATAATCTTCGTCTGCTCCTATGAATTCCAACTGTCGCCCAATCACTAAACAAAGCTTTGTTATTAACTTTTATAGTTTTTGATTTAAATACCGTATCATATTCATTTTTGACAAGGTTAAATACTGAGTTGTACAACAAATTTGGATCGTCACTGTATGGTATTTCCCATAGTTTATCTAAAATATTATTCCTGTAGTGTTCAAGCCGAGTGTCACTAACGGGCACACATGTAATATCCTCTTTTTGGTCCTTTTTTATTTTAATATTGAATATACCTATCTGACCAGAGTGATCAGAGGTTAATTTATTGATGACCGATTTGAAAATGGGCGTAATGTTAGTAAATATATTGTCAATGCAGGTAGCAGATGTTGCAGTAATTCTAGTAGGCTCCAAAAACAGATAGTTCATGTTATGACATAAAAATAAAGATTTTAATCTAGTACAAATATTATTATCCTCTAACAGATTAACATTAAAATCACCACAAATTATAAAAAAAATGTTTTTATCGCTGATTTTAATCAACACTTCATCCATTTTCTTTTCGAATAAATCAAAGGATGAATCTGGTGGTCTGTATACGCTCATTACAATAAGTTGTTCAAGTTCAATACAGGCTATTTCCATGGTACGCTCAACAGACAGGCTCACTATGTCAACTCGTTCCTTATATTTAAAACTATTATTTACAAGTATTAAGGAGCCACCGCGATCAGCTGTTTTTCTGTTGAACGAACTAGCAACGTGGTGGTTATTAAAGTTGAACATGAACTGATAACTCTTTAAAAAGTGCTCTGTTATACATAAAATATCAATATTATTACAGTTCATGAATAACTCAATTTCCAGTTCTTTTCTTAACATGCCCTGTATATTTTGATGAACCACGTTTAAAATATTCTTACTTTTACATTTTTCATTACTAGTAACTTGATTTAATGGGCAAGATGAAGGTATATTTATACAAATATTAATATTACTGCCAGAGTTACTCTCTGTTGTCCTATGGGTTAATTTAAAGAGCTTGGAACAGATTCCAAGGAGTACATGTCATTATTATTACACTGCTCAATAGAAGCAGGCGTTTCATTAGTCAAAAACTTGACTGAGTTCAAAATAAAATAAGATAGTGACTGTGCTATCTGTTTTGTATAAAACCTAGATAGGTAATACCTATCCTTAGTCAAATAAAAATATTTTCCAATACAAATATTGGTGTCTATGAAATGAAATTTTTCAGTATGACGACATGTCAATGTGTGTATAAATGTATTATAATCATGTCTTATATGATTTTCATGTTGTGACAAAGATTGGCTGAAGGGAAACGCAAACAAGATTATTCTATCTACATTTTGTAAAGAATTTAATTTGGAAAAGTATTTAGTAATTAGTTTTTTAGATACATTTTCCCTTCTACCAATTAAAATAATTAGGGTGGTTGGTTCTAAAAACTGCGATGACAACACTTTGTTTAATATTTGTGAATATGTGGCGCCAGGCATACAGTTATTTAATATTGCCTGGCCCACGCGCTGACTAAGTTGTAACATCAACAGTATCAGCTGGTTCCTCACATCTAATCTTTACTTCGTATTCGAGCTCGGCCTTGTTAAGGAATTCGTACTTAATAACCCTTTCCATTGTTATAGTTAAGTGTAGAGTCAAGTGTTATAGAAGTGAAGTGAAGTGAAGTGAAGTAATGTAAGTTAAATGTAGGCCTAAATATAATCCAGATGAGTTGAAAAACTAGATGAAGTTTTGTTTTAGAATTTGGAAAATGTGAAAAGGATGAATAGATAAAGATTTAAGAGTGAAAGAGAAAGCAAATCAAAGAGAAAGAGACAAGGCGCAGAAAAGGTGAAGAGTGGAGAAGAACTTTTACGTTGGGCGCCAAAATGTCGTGTGAGGATACGAACCTAACCAGAACCTAACAGAAAACAACAACCAGGATAAAATTTAGAGTGACAGTTTATTGGTTATTTACAATGAATTAATTTGAAAAAATGAAAAGAAGATGAAGATGAATGAGGTGAGACAGGTTTTATAAAAGACAAATTAAGTATAAAAAGGAAGCGGAGGTCACGAAGAGTAGAAGACCGGTAGGGTTAGTGACCAGGATGCAGGTGTATTTGTTGTTGTAGATGTTGTTGAAATCGTCGTTGTAGGAACGGTAGCGGCGTACTTGTAGCTACGGCTCGCTGGATCCCGTTGTAGAAATCGTCGTTGTAGGAACGGTAGCGGCGTACTTGTAGCTACGGCTCGCTGGATCCCATTGTAGAAATCGTTGTTGTAGGAACGGTAGCGGCGTAGGCACGGCTCGCAGAATCCCGTTGTAGAAATCTTCGTTGTAGGAACGGTAGCGGCGTAGGCACGGCTTGCAGAATCCCGTTGTAGATGGAGTATTTGAAGATTTGAAGGAGTTTGAAGGCTTCGCAGGATCCCGGGGTTGAGCGACCCCGGGATAAGGCCTTTAAGTGATACTTCCAGTTCAGAAGCTGACGTGAGACTCCAGAATTTCAGAAATGTTCCGCTTTTATACCCTTTTTGAAGAGTTCTAAAAATTATTTAAATTAAACGTAATTTTTGTGAGTGGCCAAGAGAGAAAAAGTATTGAAGTAAACCTATCAGACCGCTAACGAGTTTGAATGGACATTGCCATGACAACCAGATAAACAAAGACGTCAACAAACGTCAAAGTTTATTTTCGGGCTCGTAATATAACATTTAACAAGTTCACATAGCCAAAATTACATAACACGAAAGGAAAAAAAGTGGCGCACCAACGCGCACAAAGCCCGAGATTGCAGAGTTTCGGAGAAAGCCAAAAACAAAGGTAAACCCCTTCCCTATCGATTTACAAGAGCTGATAGCAAGAAAATGCAGAGCGAAAACGATTTGTTAATGTATTCTAATGGTTTAAAACGTTACAGGGTCCTGTGAAAATAAAGGTGATGACCAATATCAGACTGCACAGTTCACCAAGTATCCAGCGTAATAGAGCAAGCTACCCTGAAGGACAAACAAAAAAGACGGTGGAGCTGGAGCTACGGGATAGGAAGCAAGAATAGCATGTAAGTAGCATAACACTACATTGTCCAGCTAGGAAGGGCTGCTTTCGCAAAACTAAGGGATGTTCTGAACTCTAACATCCCTCAATGACTGAAGACAAAGGTATTTAACCAATGTGGACTGCCCACTCTCACATACGGTGCCGAAATATGGACGCTCAGGAGAAGGAGATTGTTCACAAAGTCACGGTAGCACAAAGAGCCCAGGCTGTCAGACCGTATCCGTAATACCGAAATCAGACGCCGAACCAAGGTGGCTGATGTGGGTAAGCGGATAGCACGGCTTAGGTGGAAGTGGGCAGGACACTTTTCAAGACGAGAAGACGGAGGATGGACCAGATCGGTGACAGAGTGGTGGCCAAGAGGAGGCCAAAGAACGGTCTGAAGACCATCTGCCAGAGGGTCCGCCGATGTGGCGAGGGTGGCAGGAAAGCAATGGACGCGGGTTGCGCAGGACCGTTCTGAATGACGTGTTTATGAGGAGGCCTATACCCAACAGTGGGTCCCCTGAGAGGCTGATTATGAAGCTAAGTATGGGGATATACCTAGAATTACTGAACCAATGACTTTGACCCACAGGTCTTCAGTATTTTTTAAGTCAAGTATTCTAAACATTTTGACAATGTCCTGGGGAGTCATAATTCATAATTATTTATTGAACACAGTTATTTTAATAGATATATTAAGAGAAATCATATGTACAAAGGCGAGCTTATCTCTAAAAAGAGATTTCTTCGTCAGTATGTATATATAAAATTACATGATGTAATTTTATATATACATACTGACGCTAGTGTTGCTTTTTAACATAGTCCCTGCTTCATATGGAGATGAATTTAGATGCTTTGTCTTGAGTAAGGGTACGTTGGTGAAGAATGTGTAGTGGTAAGAATAAAAGCTCGAGCAACCTCAGCGTTGGATTTCAACATCATCAACTATCTTTAGGCAGAAATCATTGCCCCTTGGTATAAGTTTATTAGTTTCACGGTTTGTTATTTGCCAAACCGCTTTCATTCTATTATTTTATTTTTTTATTTTTCTATTAATGTGTAAAGTTTTTGCAGTTTTACAAATCAACTTGAAAGTATTTTTTTTAACATAGCCATGAAATTGTCTATCAAAATTATGGGTTTTTTGTTCATAAAGGTCATACAAGGTAATTTGCAGTTTTATAAATCATTGCAGTTTTATGAATGAACTTGAAAGTTTATAATTTTTTTAACCTAGCCATGAAATTCTCTATCAAAATTATAGGTTTTTTGTTCATAAAGGTCATACAAGGTAACTCTAATTTTACGAATTTCAGGATTTTATTTCATTGAATTTATTGAATTTAGATTTACCGTTGTATTAGGTCTGTAGACACAAACAATAATATACATACAACAATAACATTTAATACAATTGTAAAAAACATTTAATAATTAATGAAATTGTAATTTCATTATACTTACCTACTTCGGTACCTCTGTAGTTATATAATTAATGACTACATAATTATTATTACTATTATTTATTATTAAGCCATTGCCTATGGTGATTATTTTAACTACCCAATTGACGTGTAAATGGATATTATTACTAATAAATGATTATGATTATTATGATTATTAATATGACTAACTAACTAACTAACTTATCACACTACTTACTCCTTTGCAAAATTGCACAAGGAGAAATTCACTCTCCGCAGCTTCTTGAACACATCAAAATTAAAGTCCCCAATAGAACTAATAGACATCCTATTCATCTTTACATACATTTCAGTTTCACGAATTAAAGACAAAACTCATTTTTCAGTAGAGCGGTCGCTACATTCAACGGTTTGGTCGATATCCCCGATATTGACTTATTCAACTCAAAACCGCAAAGTGTTAAGAAACTCCTGACAAAGCGCTGGTTTACTGCGTTAGCATCTTAGACTAATTAAGTTGTTATTAGGTAATATTATTTGTATCTATTTTTTTTTGTGCCGTATGTTTTTTCCTATAACTTACAGTTCTGTCTTTTTGTACCTGTAATTTCTTGTTAATTATTATGATTAAATTTATAAATGTTGTCAATTATAAGTTAGACATTCTTAATGTACAATGTTGTTATCCAGACAGAACTATATTTTTTAATTTTTCTCTGTTTAACCACAAGCAAGCAGTTTTTTTTAGCTTCTAAATGCGAGAACACATTAATGGTTATAAGTTATTATATAAGTTTATTAATAAAGTGTGTAAAACGGTTTGTTCTCCTGATACATTAAATAAAATAAATAAATAAAACACAGCATACCTCTATTTGTCTTTCAACAGTAAGTGCAAGGATACTTTTTCGTTGTTTCACCTTAATAGTATTTTTACTAAGATTAAAGAACCACATCTATCAGCAGACTTTCTATTGTAACAACTGACTTTTGTAATTATTTATGTTAAAAGACATCATACACCTTTAGCCAGTGTTATACAAATAACATCGACGTCAGAATTTTTTAGAAACAATTCTAATGAAAGTTCTTTGTCTGGTAGCCCCTGGAAGTTTTGATGGGTAATATTTAAGTGGCTTACCCTTTGACATATTTAGTGGCTCTTGTATACTAGAGAGAGCAAAGCATGGTCAGCTAATTAAATGTCACCCTGTATACCGACCAACATGACACAAACCGTGTTACTACAAAAAATATGAAATATAGTTGCACCTTAAAACTAACGTCAAATCCTATACATTTTTGTCTTTAAACATGTGTTGAGGAGGAGTTTATTTTTTGCAGTAAGACCAATTGTAGTAATATAAATTAAAAAGGCGAGGGCAAGGTTACGCAAATGTCTTTTTAATTAATACTAACAATAACATGGTCGTTCATCCGTACACGAACACAAATCACACGCAGATTATTCACACACTCGTGATTTGGGCTGCGCAGCGACCGGCGCGGCATGTACGTCGCGTGATAAACTCGAAACAATTCTACCTATCTATCTATTCAGCCTCCCGAACCCAACAGTGGTTGAGTAGATGCCTCCTCTTCAGCACGCCACTTGACGCGGTCCAGCGCCAGCCTCATCCACTGGCGCCCAGCAAAGTAGGTAAGATCGTCTGACCACCGGGCGGGTGGTCTGCCTCTTGGTCGAGTTGCGTCACTTGGCCACCATTCCGTCACTGCTTTTGTCCACCTTCCGTCTTTCCTCCCGGCCAAGTGTCCCGCCCATCTCCACTTAACCTCGCGATCCGCTTACCCACGTCTACGACCTTGGTTTGCCGTCGTATCTCCACGTTGGGTATTCGGTCGAGAAGGGAGATTCCGAGCATAGCACGCTCCATTGCCCTTTGTGCTACTCTGAGTTTAAGCATGAATTCCTTTGTGAGCGGCCATGTCTCGGATCCGTAAGTGAGTACAGGTAGAACACATTGGTTGAACACCTTGGTTTTGAGGATTTGGGGGTTTTTAAACTTTAATACGTCTTCCAGTTTGCCAAAAGCGGCCCAACCCAGCTGGATACAATTCGAAAAACTTGTTAAATATTCCAATGAGAACACTCACGGTCTCGCGGGGTCACCGTTTGACCTACGAAACTCGGGGTTGTTAAGCAGATCGCCACGATATTTTGCGATTTCAATTTTATGCCTCCAAGAAAAGCAGCCGACCACTAGAGAGAGATCTGACAACTATGAATGAATGAATGAATGAATGAATGAATTAATGAATGAATGAATGAATGAATGAATGAATGAATGAATGAATGAATGAATGAATGAATGAACTATCTGATAGACAGATCAAAAACTGCGTTTCAATTGCACTGATTTATGACTGCTAGTGCCTCTCAATGATGAAATTGCGACAAGGTGCCGTTCGGTTCTGAACACTGGTAATCACCTCGAAAAACGTGAATGTGGACCCGCCTTCCATGGCTCCGTACGTGATGCCGAGGTCGTTGTTGGCGAGGTCGCGCACGTTGGTGATGAGGTCGTTGCTGGTCTTCTTGGCGAGCAGCGTCGCGAGGTTGGCGGTGTACGAGGACGTGATCACCAGCGCGAACACCCACCACACCGAAGCTACTGCGCGCGACCCGTACGCGCTGCGTGCGATACACATCATTGGAAACTATTTAGTGCCTTTACAGCCTAACAAGAGCTCCGTGGTCTAGAGGTGGTACCAGTGAGATAATTATCTTAAGTATATAACATGGAAGTTCTAACGGTGATGGAAAACATCGTGAGGAAACTTTCAATCTTCATAGCTGAAGCGATGGGTTAGCTCCCTGTCACGCAAAGTTGAGTGCAAATATCCCTCACAGTACACCGACTACCTCTGTGGCGCTGCGGTTGTGGCTCTGCCTACCATGCGAGAGGTACTGGGCTCGATCACCAGCTGGGGATAAAGAAAAAATGAAGCCTAGGTCTTCGATGTTTATACGTGTATGATTTCGCTGTTTCTGGTTCCCATGACACAGGGTATCCTAGTGTGGGATCGGAAGCAATGTATGTGCCTTCATATAAATGATTATGTTAAGTAACAGATGTCCGGAAGTAATATATCTATTTCTCGATATAGGTACTAAATGATCAGGCTATGTCGAAGTTTCGGGCTGCGAAAAAGACGCAGATCTTTAGGCAGAAAAATTCACTCCGTATACTTTATCGAAGTCCGAAACCTTAAACGTAACTAATATTGAAGACGTATTTCCCCACTAAGAAGAAGTAGACGTACACGGGAGCGATCTCGGAGCCCTGCAGCAGCATGGCACCGAGGTTGAACCACAGCGCGTTGGCGAGCGTGAACTGGTTCTCCAGCGCCTCCGGCTCCTCCACGCAGGGGTAGGGGTTCTGCCACTCCTCGGGGCACAGCCGCCCCACCACGTACAGCACCAGGGACGTGCCCAGATACGCCACACCCAGGCACAGCCATACCTGCGTACACATACACTGTCACTATTGCCCAGCTACGCCACACCAAGACACAAACACACCTGCGTTAACATACGTCCTCACTAAGGCCCAGCTACGCCCTGCCCAGGCACAAACACACCTGCGTACGTCATATGGGTACACACTGTATGGCACCGCATTATCTCCAGACACTCATACCTACCATAGGTTGTCTTCCTATATTACGAAAAGATCTCGCTGGTGTTATGCAATTAGCTTGAAAAAGTGGCACAAATATATTGCAAACATTCCGTGAATGGTTTAGTAGCTTCTGGTTGTACTATAATAAAAATACATGTAATATTTTCTTGATAACATATATCACTGATGGGTTGGTTGCTCACATCGTTAGAGAAGGGCAGCATGAAGGCGAACATCTTGGGCTTGGGCGCGGTGGGCTTGCGGAAGACGATGCTGATGCCGAGGTTCATGAAGGGAGTTGTGAAGTCCACTGCCTTCTCGCGGTCCGACGTGATCGTCAGATCCGTGATCCCGAACGACGTCCAGTCCTGCGATCATGCATGGACAGTTTACATTGTTACTCGCAAAATCGCTTATAGAAGCACTATACTATGTTATACATATTTATGTTACATATAAATATGCTGTATTTAAGTACTTTTTTATGTAGTCTTATGTTATTGTGTAGGTATATAGTCTAAATTTATATATTCAGTAGTTAGGGTTTTAGATATAGAAGGATATATTACTAAGTTCAGCTGTATATGCTGTCAGACAAATCAGACAGCTGACGGATGTAGCTACGGCGAGACTTGTTTACTTTACTTATTTCCTCAGCATTATGTCCTATAAAAAAATCTGTGGGGGTTCAGCTGATATTGACTCAATTTTGTTCTACAAAAAAAAAACACTATTAGAGTAATTTATAACCTCTGCAGTCGGGACTTCCTGAGGGTACAGTTTAAAGAAATTTGTATTATGACTGTACCTGTAATAAACATTACATGGGGTCTTTGTAGTGTTAGGTATATGTGTATATGGGTATGACTATGATGACGAGAGAATATCATCGCTTAAACAACAGTTACAAGAAGCAAATAAAAGTATACAACAGCTGATAGACCAAAAGGCTGAGGAAGACACAGAAAAAAATATCTCTCTGTACCATGAGTTGGTCGGGCAAATTCATTTGACTCCAACACAGCAGCCAAAACCAATAATAAATGACTTAACAAGTACTAATAAGAAAACTACACCGCTGTTAAAAACAAGAAAATACTTTAAAAAATCCAGAAAAATAAATAAAGCTATTGTCCAGACCCGGAACCGGCTACAGAAGCTTAACAGTTGCCAGACACCGGAAAATAATAAAAAATCAGGATTTTCAAGATTGCTACAGGAAAGAACTGAAGAGTATCAGAAAATAGTCACTGATTTAGAGCTGAAAATATCGCAACTCGAGATTGAACTGCAAAATAAGGCTACTGCTTACTCACAATCAGAAGCAGAACGAATAATAGAACTAGATAAAATAATAGCAGACAGCAACACAAATTTACAGAGAGTACACGAGCTTTCGCAACAATCACAACAATGCCTTCACAAGAACTGCCCGGTATCTGAGGTTGAGCCTAACACCGCTCCCTTCGAGATTACCGCCAGAGAGGTCACCATCATCACATCTGACACAGGTAACACACCACCGGTGGAGTTGGAGGCTGAAAATGTAGGTTAACAGTCAGACCTCCAAGATGCCCGAATAGAAATCCAGCATCTACGTGACCTCCTGTCAAACACACTCCAAAGAACAGAGTGAGTTAGTCGAACTCAGAGCTGCAACATCTGAGCTGCTACAACTACAACGCCAGAACGCGGAATTGGTAGGTTTTCTAATTGAGGACGAAGAGGATGAGACCAGCAAGGAGGATGACACCAGCAAGAAGGATGAACCCACATCACAAACTCTGGTCTTGACCCCCCTTAACGTGAGTGTTGCAACGCCCACTGCTGTCCCGACCAAGAAACAGCGTCGCCGTCGTCGTCGAGGAGGCACCTCACAGCTCATCAGCGCGAGCGCCGCGCCGCTAAGTGACGCGCGTGTCGTGCTGCCTGCTGAGTCGTGTGTCATGCTGCACGCTGCCGCGAGGGCCGCGCCGCTCGCCGTTACACGCGTTGCACCGCTCGCTACCGCGACTGCCGCGCCGCCCGCTGGCACGTGCATCGCACCGCACTCCAACACGAGTGTCCCGCCACTCACCTCAAATCGTGCTCCGAGAAGAACAATAGCAAACAAAAGAACTGTAGTTTATTCAGATAAGATAGGTGTAGATTTTGGTATGTTTTTGCATTATGGCCTTAACCAACAAGTGACAAATAATTGTTGTCCTAATAGTTCCTTTGAGGATATTATAAAAAAGATAGCTGTAGAGAATTTTGATGAAAATACTACCATTGTTATTATGGTAGGAAACCACTCAAACATTAGTCGGAGTGCATTAGATACCGGTATAGAGGTACTGCTCAGTTTATACAATAAGACGAAGTGCAAGTTTATTCTATGTAACTTTCCTTATTGTTCTAATTTATCGGGGAAACAAAATAAAAGTGTACATAGAATGAACATGCATCTATACAATATAACGTGTCATCATAGTGATGCTATTTTATATTTCGACATGAATAATTTTATTCATAACTTTACTTTGACTCAGGATACTATGTACCTGTCTCATAAAACAAAAAAACGAGTAGCTACATTGTTAGCGTATAATATATGCGACACAGTTGTAAATACTAAAACGCAGTCGCCTTCAGTTTTAGTTAGTATTAGTACTAATAGTTGTTTAATATTTATGCTTCGGAACGCACCTCCTCTTGTTGCGCGACTCGGAACGGAAACGGGACCGCACTTGTCAATCGAAACGAGAGGAGAAATGACAGGTTATCTTTTCTCGTCGGGAGAACAAACATGTCTGCTCAGGCGTCGGGCCAGTGATTGTAATTCGGTGTAACAATTACCAAATACAGGCGTCGGGCCTGGTCGGAGTGCTCATCATAAACATCGTCGGGAAATAAGTAGATTCGCGTCAGCGGTTGAGTGATTCGTGGTGAAGGTTGAAGTTGTACGGTCTCCAACTCGTCGTATGCGGACGGCGACTCCTCGTGTCGGCAAGGTTCGGTTCCTCTCCTATCCCAAACTTGTGCTCCTATCCCGCATTCCTGCCTCGAATCGAGCTTTCGATCTCCGGTCTGCGACGACAAGGTAAGGTAACAATCAAGATTTTCTCTCCCGTGCTGGCAAAAACCCAGCCCCTCAAGATTCCACGCCGTTCGGTTGAGGCGTGGAATTAATCATAGTAGTGTTTTAAACTAGATAGTTCGACAAAATAGGACCCCTCAAAACATAAGAAAATTTTACAAAATAAGCAGGGGTTTTCTGGCAATCAAGTAAAAATACTAGGACAAAGGGTAATGTATGATCAAGTGCTTAGTAGACGGCACTTTCCACACAGTTGTATAAAGTTCTAGTAGTGAGTTGTTACGAATGACGTAGTAAAGTAGTGGTAGTAATGAAACACGTCATTTTGTCTTCACTGTAAGTGGTCAACTAAATTTATTACGGTAGAAATATGCGGGCTGAGTAAACTGCCACGTTAACAAAACATTATATGCACGGTGTAACCGTACATGCTCCGAAACTCCAAAGATAGTAGGGGTAGTAAACTGTATTCTAATAACACAAAGTAATCAGTAAAATAAAATCATTCAAAGCAACATAATACAAGCATAATACAAACTTGAAGTATATCTTATAAAATTCAACTTAATAACTAAACACAGTACTTAAGAATTTTGGGTTGAAATTAAGTTAGTCAAAATTAAAGGCGATATTATCACCATCAGCTGAAGTGGGATGCGCCTTCTGCGCTTGTTGCTGTTTCGCTTTGGATAGCGTCTGTAGCTCGATGATTTCCATGCGAGCTTGCGTGCGTCTCATTTTTGTGCAGATGTGAGGACAGCATCTTCTTATAATCCATATGACTAGGACCGTATATGCTACTGCTAGGAGGATGTAGCTGATCGCGTATTGATGGACGTCGTGGATTGTGACCGATGATGGGAGATAGTTGCGGTCTTTCTGCGAGTTAATTTTCTTGTCAATCTCATCTAATTCGGCAGTGTTATATTGAAACGCTTGGTTCTGATTGTGATATGTGATATTCACAATGTTATTTATCGACGAGTTTAGTAGCGGTATGTTGAAGTTGTATTCCAGCTTAGCGTCGCTGCTGTATTGGTTGTGCGAGAAGATAGTTAGCTCATTCGATTGTAGGATACATCCTTGAGCAAGAGTTACTATCCCGGATGATGTCAAAGTTTCCGTTGTCACGTCGCTATCGCATATGGTTCGAAAGGCGCAAGTCGCGCAGCACTTAGCTAACCATGTGTTTGGTGCATGTAATTCGATCCATTCGTCTTCGCACGGCGCACGGGTGACTGCGCACGGCAAATTAGAGTGATGACCCAGTAGTTTTGCTTCACATGGGATCTTATAGTTATTTAAGTTGTAGACAGGAAGATTTTTGTAGCACAAAAAGTTGTCTGTTTTTTGTTGAACGCAGTGCTTCAAGTCTTCTTCCATCAATGTTATATACGTATTTTTCCGAAAGTTTACGGCGATGTAGGTTGATGATAGTTTCATGGTAAAAGTTTCCTTGTTTACTTTAATAGGTAACGGTATAGCTTGATAAAATGTGTAGATTTCGTCCGAGATTAATGGTATGTGGATTTCGAATAGGAAGTAAGTCTCTGTTACTCTCGCCTTCACATAGAGGAGTTTGTACAAGTCCTTCATACCCTCTTTTGTATTTTTTGTCGGCAGAGATAATGTTCTGGGCAGTTTTGCTGATATAGCGTCTAGTTGCTTGATAAGGTTGACTGGGGACAGCAGCCGGACTTCCATGTGACCTTTGTAGACTTCAGTCAGGGTTTCAAAAAGCATTTCTTGTACTCCTTTCAAATTGTTTATCAGGAAATGTAGGGAAAGTGACGCTGAGTTAAAGTAATTTGAGGCCATCACTGCTTCCATTTCTGATTCGATCTTGGCGAAGTTTTTGTTTGTTTGGTTCATAAATCCATCAATCATCAAAAATTGCTTCTGGATGTTGGTTTCACTTTTCTTGAGTACGTTATTTTCTAGTTCCACTATGGATGTTTGATTCCGAATTAGTTCGAGCAAGTAGTTTTCATTGTTCTGTACTGCCTCTATGTCTTTTTGGTACTTATCCGCAAAGTGTTGGTCTAGAATGCCGAATAAGCTGTTGGCTATGTAGCCTCCTGCGTTTAATAGTCCACGTTTCTTTCTACTTGATAGATACGTGTGCGGTGCAAGTAGTATGGTGTTGTAGTAGCTGAGTATTTCGACCTCGTGATAAAGCTGTTGCAGCGTAAATTTGCAGTATCTTGGATCGGTTTTTTCACAAAGATCCTTCACATCAGCGAGATATGCTTCAATACGATGAACTCCATCCCAGTAGTTAGTCAAGTTATAGTACATTAGGAGTGTCCATTCGTCATTGATTGTTTGTATTTTGCCTCTCGTGTCGTAGTAGATAGGGCGCGCGGCTTCCAATGGTATGTTGCTAGCCCTCGTTGCTATGTTGCCGCCGCTTCCGTGTGTCTGAGTTGTAAACACACAGAGCGTTATCAGTAAGGTTAATAACATTGAAAAGCCTGTCTTCGCATTTATTTTGCGCTTGGGTGCATTCTTGTCGGGATCGTTTTGTGCAGCGTCATCTTTGGCATTGGTCGGCAACGGTAATGGTGATAGTTTTACGATTGGCCTTTTCAAAGTAGTAGTTTGAGTTTTTATCGTGGCCACTCGCACGTATCCGTCTGGACCGGGATGAGTCTTGATTACCCGGCCAAGTGCCCATTTCCCGGGAGGCAGGTTATCCTCCTTTACCAGCACGACGTCATCTATTTGAACATTTTCAGTTGGTTTGTTCCATTTGCTCCGAATTTGCAGCTGTGTCAGGTACTCATTCGACCAGCCCTTCCAGAACTGCTGCAGCATATGTTCGGTTAGACGCCACCTTCGTCTCAAGTCGATGTTTCTGACGTCAGCATCGCTAGCTTGCGGGATTGTCATTACCGAACTGCCTGTGAGAAAATGGCCCGGCGTCAAGTAGTTGAAGTATTCATCTGGATCTTCCGTCAGTGGTCACAGCGGTCTCGAGTTCATACAGCCTTCTATCTGTGCCAGTAGTGTAGTAAACTCTTCGTAAGTAAGTTTTTGGTCTCCAAGTACTCGCCGTAGATGATGTTTCATCCCTTTCACTGCAGCCTCCCAGAGACCGCCAGCGCTGGGCCACGCGGGGGCGTTGAAATGCCAGGTGACCTGGAGAGTATTTATTTTGTCAAAGAATTGCGGTGTAAGTATCGTCTAGTAGAAGTCGAATTCTTTGCGTAGTGCCTTTGACGCCCCGACCAGGTTAGTTCCGTTATCACTGTATACGTGGGTCGGCGTCCCCCTTCTTGCGCACATTCGTTGAAAGGCGGCAATGAATGTCTCAGTTCTGAGGTCCGATGCTAGTTCAATGTGCACTGCCTTTGTGCACATGCACACAAAGATCACGATGTAGGCTTTGGATGTTGATATGCCACGGCCCTTGTTGAGTTTTACGTCCACATGACCAGTCAAGTCCACGCCCGTATGAGTAAAGGGACGCGAAGGCGTGATTCTTTGTTTTGGCAGTTCTCCCATGAGTTGATTGTTGTCAGCCGTCTTGTACCTATGACATCTCACGCACCGTCGCAGATATGTTTTCACCGCTCTGTTTCCTCCGATTATCCAGTATTGCTGTCGGATATGAGCCAGGGTCAGTCGCGCTCCGCCGTGCAATGTGTTGGCGTGAGCTTGATCGATGACCAGTTGAGTGAGTCTTCCATTATTCGGCAGTATCACAGGATGCTTCATGTTTGGTGGTAGGTCTGAGTTTTTGAGCCGTCCACCAACGCGTTGTATGCCCTTTTTGTCCAGAAACGGGCTCAGCTTGTGAATTTTGCTTTTATTTGAAGTAATTACGCCTTACTTCAACAGTGCTAGTTCAGTGACAAATTCCATTTTTTGTACGTATTCTATCATAAGCTCAGCGGATTTTGTCAGTTCCACGGTAGTTAGGTAGCTCGCGTCCGGTTGCTTCCTTTGTCGCAACTTGCTAATGAAACGTAACACCCATGCAATAACTCGGGTAATTCGTGTTAAAGTACTGCACTTCTCTAGCAAAGTTTTTATAAACTTTTCTGTTTGTTCTGTAGCTTGTACTGTACAGGAATGCGCGTCAAGTTCCAGGCTGGTAGTATACAGGCAGGTTGCGCATTCCTGTGCTTCCTCAGTCGTCATAGTTTTTATGAATTCTGGGCCTTGCCACCACAAGTTGTGTTCCAATAGTTTGATAGGTAACATTCCTCTAGTTGCGCAATCGGCTGGGTTTTGATCCGATTTCACATAGTGCCATCGTTCGGCTGGGATGATTTTGAGTATTTTTGTGACCCGATTTGCCACATATCGTTCCCATCTAGCTGTGTCGCCTTTTAGCCAGGCTAGTACAACCTTCGAATCACTCCAGGCGAACATAGTCAGGTTGTTTTCCTTCAGAGTTTTCTTGATTTTCTCCATCAGTTGGGACAGTAACATAGCTGCGCACAGTTCCAGTCTGGGAAGTGTGGTTTTTTGACCCATAGGGACCACTCTTGTTTTGACGGCAATTAAGGTGATTTTTGTCTGGCCGTTATCGTCAATAAGTCGTGTATAAATCACACACGCTAACGCCTTCTCACTGCTATCAGAGAACCCATGTAATTCGAGATCTCTTTGAGTTTCGCCGATTCATCTTTTTATTTTTATATCCTTTACTGCTGGTAGTTCATTTCGTAGTTTTAGCCATTCTTTTTCAATATCGTCGGGCAATAGTTCATCCCAACTCATCTTTTCCACCCACACCCGTTGAAATATAAGTTTTGCTGACACAGTAATGGGTGAGAGCCAGCCAAGCGGGTCGTAGAGTTTTGATATCTCAGATAAAAGACTCCTTTTTGTAGCCTTTTTTGGAGGTTCTTCCATGTCCCAGTTGAGTATGAACACGTCAGAGTTTGGACTCCAGCCGAGACCCAAAGTTTTCGTAGTATTTCCTTGTTTAAAATTGAACACATTCTTCGGTGATATTTGATCCTCTGATAAAGTTTGCAGTAATTCTGTGCAGTTACTTGTCCATTTACGTAAGTTCATTCCACCGCCTTGCAATAGTACAATCAGCGTGCGTTGCATTTCTTTGGCGGCTTCGAGTGAGTTATTCCCGCTTATCAAGTCGTCGACATAAAATTCGTTTTCCAGTGTTTTTGCAGCCGCGGGGTATTTTTGGCGATCGTCCGAGGCTAACTGTTTTAGGGTTCTCATGGCTAACCACGGTGCGCTTTTGGTTCCGTATGTAACGGTACAGAGGTTCATTTCATGTAATGATTCGTCAGTCGAAAATCTCCAAATGATCTTTTGCAGATGTTGCTGTTCTTCAGCGATCCGGATGCAGCGGTACATTTTCTCGATGTCTGCTGTATAGACGTATTTGTAGCTTCTCCATTTTATTAGTAACTCCTGTATGTCTTTTTGTAAGTTAGGTCCCTTTTTCATTAAGTCATTCAAGCTATAGTTCGAGCTTGTTTTTTGGGACGCGTTGAAAACGACTCTTAGTTTGGTGAGGCAAGTAGTATACAGGGCTTGAGTTAGAAACAGTAGTTGCGGGCTGCATGTGGTCCAGATCTATGTATTCCTGGATGAAGTCTTTGTACATAGCCGAAAGTTTCGCCACTCTGTCGAGTCTTTTTTCTAGTTGCAAAAATTGGGCAGTTGCCGCAGATTTAGAGTTTCCCAGTTTTTCTTCGTAATTCGGGTATAATGGCATCTTGACAACATAAGTTCCATCGCAGTTTCATTTCGTAGTTTGTTGGTAATATATCTCGCACTCATCATCGGATGGTATATCTTCGTTCCCCTCAGTGATGTCTTCTGTTTCCCAGAATTTAGTCAGGTCTTCGAGATTGACCAAGGTTGCGTGACAGTTGAAAGAAGTCTTGACATTGCCGCACAGGATCCAACCTATCTGAGTTTGTTGCGCAATGGGGGATTCATTAGTGCCTCTCAGTACTCCTTCCATGATGATGGTAGAGTAAACCTCCGCCCCAAACAGTAGATCAATGCCGCGGGACACGTTGAACTCAGGGTCGGCCAGTTTCAGATTGTTCAAGTGTTCCCATTCTGCTGATTGAAAAGATTTGCTCGGCAAGTTATTTATGAGCTTTTTCATTACCAGTGCTTCTGATTTGAAGGTGAAGACAGAGTTGATGGACTGACATTCAATTCCAATTCGTCCCTTGCAGTCCCCAGTGACGGTCCCAACGCCTGACACCGTCGCAGTCATATGTTTTCTTGGCAGCCTTTAAAGTTGCGCTGCATTTTCAGTTATTAGATTTACTTGCGAGCCTTGGTCAAGTAGTGCTCGCAAATGTATATAAGTTCCATTGAGGCCTTTTACTTTGATTTGCACTGTAGTGAGTAGTACCTCCGTTGCGTAACTGGATATGTGATTCGACACTTTTTGAGTATAAGTAGGTTGCCGTTGAGTAGAGTAGTTTCTTCCAGAACCCGGAGTTGAGGGTGGTTTCTTCATCTTATTGTGCAACAGCGTGTGATGTGGCTTAGCACATTCTTTGCATTTCTTAGTCGATGAGCACTGCATGTCGCCGTGGTCGTACAGACAGTTTTTGCAGAGTTGCATGCGGGCGACGTTAGAGTTTCTGGTTTCAGTGTTCATGTCTAGAAACTTGCGGCATTTCATGAGTACGTGGTTTTCGTCACAAAGTGGGCAATTTCCTTGGTAAGACGTGAAAAATGACTTCTTATATTCCCGCTTGAATCCAAAAGTCGGTTTATATGTCCCGTAGTGCTGCTTTTCAGTAGGTTGAGGCGGTTTCTGTACCTTAGGGACTTCTTTTTGACGAGTTTTTATTTCTAACGCCATAAATTGGCTTTCCAAGAAGTTTGTGAACTCATGAAGGTCTGGTACTTCCCTCGGTTCACGTAGTTCTTTGCAGTATTCGTTGTAGGTATCAGACTCAAGTTTTTGCGACATAAGGTGCACAATTAGCGGATCCCAATTTTCTGTTTCCACGCCGATGTTAGTTAAGCCATTCATGCATTCATTTATGACGTCATGCATTCTTTTGATAGTAAATGCGTTCGCCTGGTGTATTACTGGTAAATTCAACATAGTATTTATGTAGGATGTAAATTGTAGTCTGCGATTGTCGTAGCGCTGCATAAGGATGTTCCAGCATGACTCATAATTTTCAGCACTGATGTTCAAATGCTGCACTAGTTTTTCAGCCTCCCCTCTCAGCTTTGCTTTTAAGTGTTGAAGTTTTTGTGCCTTGGAAATAGATGGATTGTTGTGTATTGTTTCCAAGAACAAATCTTTAAAAGACACCCATTGTTCATAGTTTCCGGTGAATATGGGGATGTCAATATTTGGTGCGGATTGCTTGTAGTGTACATTGGTCCACAGCTTTTTATGCAGTGATTTTTTAAGTCGGTCGTATTCGCCTTCCAAAGTCATGAATAAGTCGTAGTACTTTTCCTCCGAACCTTGCAGTAGGGCGTCCAGTTCCCAGTGTAGTTTATCTATTGCTTCCCATTTTGATCCCATTATCTTGAGGTGATCTTCAATCTCCCATTTCTCCATAGTATCTTCAATGTTCACTTTCGACATGGCCCTGTCAATGGCCTTGCAGTTTCCTTCCTGTCTAGTAAGTAGCTCTCTGACCTTGTTACTTGTGTCATATACCTTCTTGGTCAGTTCTTCTCCAGTAAGACCATCATTTGTAGTTGAAGTTTTGTCAAAGTCGTCTTCTTGCAGGCTCTGAGACATGAGTTGTAGTATATTTTCTTTAGTGTTTGTATATATCTCCTTAGTTCTTTCGTAGACACATTCCTTAAAATATTCAATATCTTTTTCCTCATATTCCAATAATAATGCATGTCTTTGCTCAAAATCCTTCCATTGAGTTTCAAGTGATACAAGTCTCTTCGTGAGATAGTCTGGCCTTTTCTTCCTTTCTGCTCCGTCCTTTTTGTAGTTAGCGCAGAGACTTTTTATGTTTTCAAAGACTTTGCTCTGAGTTTGTAGTTCAGCCATAGTTATGTTTAGTTGGTACCTTTTAGTTTCAGTAAGTATGAGTAGTATGTAGTTGATGAGTTCGACACGTAGTAGATGGTGTCCCTTGCTTGTTTCATCAGTAGTAAGTAGTCGCGATGCTTGATTTTGTCAGCGCACGCTAAGTTTTCTTCGTAGCTCGACCCGTAGAGTCGTAGGTCGCACACAGTTCTTCTCAATGCTCCCACAGTCCAAAAACCACAGAACACACTGAGTTTTCTCAAAGGACCATAATGTATGATCAAATGCTTAGTAGACGGCACTTTCCACACAGTTGTATAAAGTTCTAGTAGTGAGTTGTTACGAATGAAGTAGTAAAGTAGTGGTAGTAATAAAACACGTCATTTTGTCTTCACTGTAAGTGGTCAACTAAATTTATTACGGTAGAAATATGCGGGCTGAGTCTTCTTTTCGAGTCGACGGTCATCTCAGATACGGGCGGCCCAAAAGGCCGCAACCGCAATAGCTTGCTCGGTAGCCTTATACAGCTCCTCGTCCGTGCAGGTTGTGGGGCACGCAGGGCACCCAGTCATGTGCGCAATCGTCTGTCTCGGGTATCCACAGACGCACGCCGTGTCTAGTTCCGAGATGATGCCCCACCTCGCCAGGTTAGCTCTGGACCTCCCCACTCCAGCTCTGAGACGGTTGAGAGATTTCCAGATCGGCCAGCTGAGCTTGTATCCTTTAGCTAGTTTCTCTTTCACGCAGTTGCTCGGGTCTGTAGGGTTCAGTTGTGACTGCCACTTGGCGAGGCGTGTAGTTTGAGCTGGTTGACTTAGCGGCTGCACTGAGTGCAGGAAGCTTTTTCTGGAACGCAGCCTGGGCCTGGCTGGTACATGGTTGAACAGGGGATGCCGTCTGTCATGTGTCTGCTTTGACCTTTCAACCGAGCTAGAGACAGATCTCCGAACCTCCGGGGGGGCTATTCCTGCTAGCTGGTACAGCTTGTCGGTTAGTGTGGGTTTCAGACAGCCCGTTATGAATCGACATGACTCGTTCAATGCCACGTCGACCAGCTTTGCGTGCGTTGAACGTTCCCACACAGGGCAGGCGTACTCAGCCGCAGAGTAGCACAGCGCCAGAGCTGTGGTGCGCAGGACGGTTGGCTTTGCTCCCCAGGATGTCGTGGTCAGCCTCTTGAGCAGGTTGTTGCGTGTGCAAACTTTTTGTTGGGTCTTCGTGCAATGCTGCTTCATTGTCAGGCTTCTGTCTAGGGTTACGCCGAGGTACTTAGGGAAACTGTTGTGGGACAGTTTTACGTCTCTCCATATGATGTTAAGTTCCCTTTTAGCATCCCTATTGCGGAGATGGTATGCACAGACCTCGGTTTTTGCTGGGTTTGGCTTCAGACCGTTAGCAGCATAGTATTCGCCAAGCTTGTTTAGGGAAGAGGTAATTATTCCCTCCACGCTCTCGAAGGTGTCCGATTGAGCCGCGAGTGCTAGGTCGTCAGCGTATATGAAGCATCTGGTATCCTGTGTCCTAGGCTGGTCATTTGTATATATGTTGAACAGACTTGGCGCCAGGACACTACCCTGTGGCAATCCATTACGCTGATTTCTCCAACGGCTCTTCTGGGTTTGCAGGTTAACTTGAAACCGGCGGTTACTGAGGAGCTGTCCTACGATCTGGCAGAAGTCATAATCGCCCGTGATCTCATACAGCTTTTTAATCATTACGCTGGTGTTCACAGTGTCGTACGCCGCCGACAAATCCACGAAAGCGACACCCGTGATTTTCCCTTTCTCAAATCCATGTTCAATGTGCTGGGTCAGGTTGAGAACTTGCGATGTGTAAGACTTGCCGGGTCGGAAACCTGCCTGTTCTGGGATCAGTTTATCGTCGATGTATGGAGTAAGACGGCCAAGAAGGATCCTTTCGAACAGCTTGTATAGGTGGCATAGTAGGGAGATTGGACGAAAACTTTTGGGGTCATCAACTGGTTTGCCCGGCTTGAGTAGCGCGATGACACGGGCCTTGCGCCATTCTTTTGGGATCTTCTTGGTTTCCAGACAGTTGTTGAAAAGCCTCAGAACCCAATCCACCGTCACAGGGCCGAAATGCTTTATCTGTTCGACAGTGAGGTCGTCGAGTCCACACGCCTTCCCGCTTTTCAGCCTTATAATCGCGGCAATCATCTCTTCGCAGCTGAAAGCATTACTCAGGGTGTCAGTCTCGGTGGCCGGATTCCTAAGGATCTTCCTAGCTCCTGGGAGGGGTTTAGTCTTGCCATTCAGCAGCAGTTGGTGGGCGACCTGGTTTGCAGTAACATTTGTATATTCTCCAGAAGAGTTCTGGGTACCAGTTAGTTACCAGTGCGGGCTGAGTAAACTGCTACGTTAACAAAACATTATATGCACGGAGTAACCATACAGGTAATCCCCACTTAAATATTTCCCATCAAAACATGCAGGGGCTACCTGGCAAAGAACTTGTATTAGAATTATTTCTTAATCATTCAGACACCGATGTTATTTGTATTACAGAACACTGTTTAAGGGAAAATATGATGTCTTTTAACATAAATAATTACAAAATTGTCAGTTGTTACAATAGAAAGACTGCCGATAGAGGTGGTTCTTTAATCTTAGTAAAAAATAAAATTAAGGCGAAACAACGGAAAGATATTCTTGCACTTACTGTAGAAAGACAAATAGAGGTATCCTGTGTTGAGTTGGATAGCCATATTATTGTTTGTGTCTACAGACCTCCGAGAGATGTAAACGGCCATGGCAATTTTGAAATGTTCGAGAAAATTATGGAGGATGCCCTCATTATACTTTGTAATAGCAGAAAAAAGTTAATTATTTGTGGCGATTTTAATGTAGATTTGCTTGTAGATACAACATTGAAACAACGATTAATAACTCTGTTCAAATCATTTAATTTATGTCATATATTTCTAGAGCCGACTAGAATTACACTTACCAGCCAAACTTGCTTAGATAACGTATTTTGTGACTGTGCATTCACAAGTAAAAATGTAATTAACTGCTTACCCTCCGATCACAGTGGTCAAACAGTTTCATTCCCAATTGCCAGTAAAAATAGGACTGATCCATCATTTTATAGGCCTATTACATCCCATAGACTAGAGACGTATATGAAAAAGTTAGATATAAATTTGCCAGTACCGGATTTTGATGAACAGAACCCAAACAAAATCTACTCAGATTTCTTCAGCATTATTCAGACAGAATTCAATAAAGTTTTTAAATTAAAGAAAGTCAGTGACTACAACGGTAAATCTAAATTTAATGACTGGGCAACGTTTGGAATTCGTAAAAGTAGAGTTATCTTATATGACCTTATGAACAAAAAACCTATAACTTTGATCGAAAATTTCATGACTACGTTAAAAAATATTCCAAAACTTTCAAGTTGGTTTGTAGAACTGCAAAAACTTTACACATTAATAGAAAAATTCAAAATTCAAATAATAGAATGAAAACAGTTTGGCAAATAATAAACCGCGAAACTGGCAAAGTTATACCAAGGGACCAATGATTTCTGCCTAAAGATAGGTGATGATGTTGTTAAATCCAGCGCTGATGTTGATCGAGCTTTTAAAACATTCTTCACCAATGTACCCTAACTCACAACAGACCGTCTAAATTCCTTTCCATATGAAGCAGAGACTTTATTAAAAAATAACACTAGCGCCAGTAATGTATATTTAAATTTCATCATGTATATCCCCAGGACATTGTCAAAACGTTTAAATTACTTAACTTAAAAAATACTGAAGACCTGTGGGGTATATCAGTCAAAGTCATTGGTTCAGTAATTCTAGTTATAGCCCCACACTTAGCTTATATATTCAATAAATGTGTTGACGATGGGGCTTTCCCAGACCTCATGAAACACAGTAAACTGATACCTCTGTTCAAGTCGGGAGATAAGGGTGATCCTTCAAATTTCAGACCAATATCTGTTCTTCCAAGCTTAGTAAAATATTTGAAAAGATTATACTCAATCAAATGCTCTCGCACTTCAACCGTACAAAAGAACTCCACGCCAAACAATACGGTTTCACTAGGGGTAAATCGACTACGGATCCTGCATCCGTATTACCCTAATATCTCATATTTATTCTGCATGGGAGGCCGCACTGAGGATGGGGAGGATGCTATCGGAGTTTTTTGCGACCTGTCGAAGGCGTTTGATTGTGTTGATCATAATACGCTATTAATAAAATTAAATCATTACGGAGTTAGAAATAAAGCGTTGGATTTACTAAGATCATACCTAAGCAATATAATTCAAAAGGCAGAAGTTAACGGCGTAAAATCTGATGGATTGGGTGTTAAAATGGGCGTTCCACAAGGTTCCATATTGGGCCCTTTCTTATTCCTGGTATATATTAATGATCTGCCTTTCATGGTGGAGAAATTAACTGACATAGTGTTGTTTGCTGATGATACTTCACTGGTCTTCAAAATTGAAAGACAAAAAGGAGAATTTGATGATGTTAATGGTGTATTGTCTTTAACCTTGAATTGGTTCACAGTTAATAATTTATTGTTAAACGCTGGTAAAACCAAGTGTATCAAATTCTCACTTCCAAATGTCAGGCAAGTTGAGACCAGTTTAGTGTTAGACAACAGCACGTTAGAATTAGTAAATGATACGAAGTTTCTTGGAATAACCATTGATAGCAAATTGCAGTGGGGACCCCACATAGATAAATTGGCTGGTAAATTAAATTCTGCGGCTTACGCTGTTAGGAACATCAGAAAAAGCACGGATGTGGCTACATCTAGGCTAGTATAATTTAGTTACTTTCATAGTGTGATGTCCTATGGTATCTTGTTGTGGGGGAAAGCAGCGGATATTTAAACTATTTTTATTTTACAGAAAAGAGCTATTCGAGCAATTTATAATTGAAAACGAACAGACTCCTTAAGAAAGTTTTTTAAAGAAATTAACATACTAACAGTAGCTAGTCAATTTATTTTGGAAAATATAATGTATGTACGCAAGAACCTTACAACATTTTCCAAACTTAGCGATAGCTGTAATGTTTACCTAAGAAATAATCACAGACTATGTGCGCCCCGTTTTAGACTCGCGAAGGTTAGCAATTCTTTCAAGGGTCAGTGCATTCTCTACTACAATAAGATACCTCTGGAGATTTTGAAATTGCCATTTGAGCAATTTAAAAAGCATGTTAAAGCGACTTTGTCGAAAAAGGGATATTACAATGTTCAAGATTACTTAAATGACAGGACTGTATGGGGTTAATCTGGCTCAACACACACCTTGCTGTTGATAATTTTGTAATTATTTATTCCAGCTTATTAAATAAAAATTAATCATAATTGTATTATTTAAGCACAACCTATTTTTAAAAGAGATCTAAAAATCAATCTGTGGGAGTTTCTACGCCCTTCTTCTCCCACAGTGGTCCAATGTAGAGAAGAGGCAAAAAATGACGTTTGCTAAGTATATGTAAATATCTACAGTAATAAAGTACTTTTGAGTTTGAGTTTGAACCTCTGTTGTGGCTCTGCCTACCAAGGGAGAGGTCCCGGGTTCGATCTTCGGCCTGGGAATACAAAAAAATAATCCCCAAGTCTTGTATGTGTGTGACGTCGCTGTTTCTGATTCCCACAACCTTAGAGTAAATATGTATTAGTAACTCATTGCCCACAACACAGGGTATCCTAGTGCGGTGCTGGAGGCAATGTATGAGTAAAGAGTGTCGGTATATTAACTTCTGTTCATGGAAAATAGCCCTCCCTCTATTTACTTACTTACTCTGAGCTCATACCAACTACCAAACGTCATTATTGTTCGTGCGCGCGCTACATCCGCACTTAGAAAAATATTTTTGTATACTTTTTGCTTTTTTCAACAAGCTACCTCAAGAATATGCTGAAAAGAAGGTCGGAGTCAAAAAAAGACCGTTGGCGACGAAAAATGAAGAAATATGAGCGCCTTCTACAAACGCCTTTCTTTAGTCAAGGAAGACTGTCAAGCATTTGAGTTTTTTGTCAACATTCTCCACTTCTCCACTATAAGTGATGTAAGCACTGTGACAGCGTGCTCCGTGAATAAGACCAAATTGTGATTTTGAGAATATGTCAAATTTATGTAAATAGTTCATCTGTTATTAATCAATTTCTCGAGTATTTTCGATAAATATGTAAAAACTGAAATGGGACGGTAGTTTCCAGCTTCAACCTTGTCCCCATTTTTGTAAACTGGTGTGATAACAGATTATTTCAGAGATACACGGAATTCTTCATGCTCAAAGCACATGTTTGCCAGGTGGAAGATGATAGGCACAACTATAAGTCTTGCTTGTTTTAGGATTTTTGTCGTGGTACCGTCCCACCTTGGCGCACAATCTGCCTTAAGACTCATAAGTATAGTAACTACTTCTTGACAGTCCGTATCAAGTACAGCAAAAGATTGTAGTTGCGTATTTTCAGTATCAGACAAAACACGGATGTGGCTACATCTAGGCTAGTATATTTTAGTTACTTTCATAGTGTCATGTCCTATGGTATCTTGTTGTGAGGGAAAGCAGCGGATATTCAATTTTTTTTTATTTTACAGAAAAGAGCTATTCGAGCAATTTATAATTTAAAACGCACAGACTCCTTATGAGAGATTTTTAAAGAAATTGACATAGTAACTGTAGCTAGTAAATTTATTTTCGAAAACATATTTTATGTACGCAAGAACCTTACAACATTTGCTAAACTTAGCGATAGCTGTAATATTAACCTAAGAAATAATCACAGACTACTTGCACCCCGGTTTAGTTTCGCGAAGGTTAGCAATTCTTTCAAGGGTCAATGCATTCTCTACTACAACAAGATACCTCTGGAGATCTTGAAATTGCCATTTGAGCAATTTAAAAACCATGTTAAAGCGACTTTGTCGTAAAAGGGATATTACAATATTCAAGATTACTTCAATGATGGGACTGTATGGGGTTAATCTGGCTCAACACGACCCTGCTGTTAATAGTTTTTTAATTATTTATTCCTACTTATTAATTATGATATTATAAAATTTGTATTAGTTAAGCACAAGCAATCTTTAAAAGAGATCTAAAAATCAATCTGTGGGAGTTTATACGCCCTTCTACTCCCACAGTGGTTTAATGTAGAGAAGTGGCAAAAAATGACGATTTCTAAGTGTATGTAAATATCTACAGTAATAAAGACATTTGGAATTTGGAATTTGGAATTAGGTAATTTTAATTCCTTATTTTGATATATTGGATTATTTATGATCTCTTCAGCAAGCTTCCTCCCTACATTAGATTACAAAATAAAGATTTACAAAATTTACTGAAGCGCGTGTTGAACCTTTTGAGCGGCAATAAACACATTGTTAAAACGATTGTTACTATTTTTTATTAGCTTGGATTGTAATTTTCAGCTCTCTAAGAATACCCTAAAATTCAGTTTTTATACAATTTTTGCACCCAGATTTAGGGGGGGGGGTTAAAGTTGTGGATTTCGGAGTTGTTATGGGATATGGGTGCAAACATGTGCTTGCGTACCAAATTTTTAGGACTTCGGAAAGTACCCTGGACATGCGAATATGCATCATATCATCATGCGTCATATTATTGAACACAACTTTTGCCAAATTTGCCTTAAAAATATTAAAAAATACATTTTGAATTCTCACACTATGCTCTTTCATTTGATATATCACATATCAAATGAAAGAGCATAGTTTGAGAATTTCCGGGCATATTTTGTTTTTTAAATTTTATTTTTCTCATATGGTCCCCCAAAAGTGGCCCACATATTCTATATTTATTTATATATATTGCACCTCTGTCTTTGGGTTACTGATATAAGTACTTATTTTCAATTTAATTGGTCCAGTATGGTCCAGACGGATGGACAGGCGTACGAGTGATCCTATAAGGGCCTTTGAGATTCGAAATCCTAAAAAGAGGGAAAAAAAAACATCCCGTAGAGTTTCTGGATGCTAGATATCTTCTCTGCCGGGCGTATTTCTGAAGCACTATTAGAGTTAGTTAATTGAGTTTCCTTTTCCTGTGCGAGATTCAGCCATGAATCACCATTAGAAAGGGAAATTTCCCTGTTCAAACTCAAACCATAATCAGCTACTCATTAGTTGATTTATCGAAATCGTAATCTGATGTTATTGTAAAACTCGTTCGCGCGCGTTTGAATGACTGCGCGCGGACAATATACATATCTTGTTTTTCACTTTATGATGGATATTCATGCTGGATTAAATTACGAAGTAGAAGACCACCCATACCTACGCTCTCAAACTGCTCGTGGGTCACGAGAACGCAGCCCCTGCAATACGTGCTCTAGTGCGGGATGTTGCAATGGACTTTGGCCGACGGCATTTGAAATCTAACCTCTCCTCAACAGTTGCTGTGCGGCATGCTACTGGGATGCGTCTGTCGTCAGCGCGTGGCTGGTGTACGAGTGTAAACGAGCTTTATTAAACCTTTCGGTGCATAGGCACGCAAATTTAGGGCCGCAGGCTTTTGGAATCTAACCTCTACACAACAGTTGATGTGCGGCATGCTACTAGGATGCCTCTCATCAGCATGCGGCTGGTGTACGAGTGTACATGAACATCGGGCCGGAGGCCTTTATGAAACCTTTCGGTGTATAGGCACGTGAACTTTGGACAGAGGCCAACCTTTAAAACCTTTCGTAGCAGGCTGTCCGTTTCCCAAAAAACCCATTCCCAAAACACCTGTTCCAAAATAACCGTTTTTTTAAACGACCGTACGCCAACAGATCCGTTTACCATATAATCCGTATATCCGCATCCGTTTTCGAACCGATGGCAGCGTGTTTGATCTGGCGAGGCTAAAAGCCCGCACAAAAGTCACACACGCGATGGTTTCTGAGATCATCTACGCGGATGACCTATGCTTCGTGACAGAATCCCCAGACAGCCTGCAACAGCTCATGTCCGATTTAGACAAATCTTGCCGTAAATTTGGCCTGAAAATCAGCGTCAAAAAGACGGAGGTGATGTCTTTAGACATTGACGGTCACGAGGCGCTGAAAATCAAACTTGGCGAGGACGAGCTGAAACAGGTCAATAAGTTTAAGCTACCTGGGGAGCACTCTAACATCCGAGTGCAACCTTGATGCAGAGATCAACAGCAGGATCGGAGCTGCAGCTGCAGAATTCGGCAAGCTATCCACCAAGGTCTTCTGCTCACACGCCGACATAAAGCTAAGTACGAAGATCTCAGTATACATGGCGGTCGTTTTGCCTAACATCTGTATGCTGCGGAAACTTGGACTGTGTACCGTCGTCACATCCGCATGCTAGACCGATTCCACCTAAGATGTCTGCGTAAAATTATGAACGTCAGATGGTCTGATCGCGTGCGAAATACCGAGGTGCTGCGACGAGCCAATGTAGGTGGCATTGAGGCCTACCTCATGCGGCGACAGCTTCGGTGGTGCGGACACGTATCAAGGTGGAAGAGAAGAGGGTCGCAAAGCACATCTTCTACTCAGAACTTGAGGAGGGCAAGCGCAAGCATGGAGGACAACTCCTCAGGTATGAAGATGTGCTGAAGCGACACATGAAGAGATGTGGCATAGAGTCTTCCCAGTGGGAAAAGCATGCCGCCCTAAGATCCGAGTGGAGGGCTTTGGTTAAAACCAAAGTCCGTGAGTTTGAGCTCCACCGGCGCGCCGAACTCGACACCAAGCGCGATGAGTTAAAAGCCCGACCACCTGCGCTAACTCAATATAATTATGTTAACGGTGTGCTCACATGCCCGCAATGTGCGAGGAACTTCACAAATAAGATAGGCTACACAAGCCACATGCGAACACACGAGCGAGTCTAAAACTCTCGAAGCGGTCGCCGTGACCGAAATCGGTCGGACCACATCATCAATCCGTATATCTTTTCGCCATGCAAACTATTCTAATGCGCTTTTGCCGAAGAGTCACAGAAGTATGCGAATGTGAGGCCTCTGCTGTTGGTGTAAGTGAGTGTGGTATGCGAACTTAGAGCCTTCTGCCACGGTGGAAATCTTCCTGATATGCAAAGGGATGGCCTTTGCCATGGGAGTCCTTATTTGATATGCAAACGTTTACGCCTCTGTCAATGGTGTTGTGGTGCATGAATTTTTGCCTGTTTGTTCAATCTGGGGCTATTTGTTTGTGATTTGAATAAAATCATAAATTAATTAGCTTTAACTTAACTATTTTCACTTCATTTATTGTGTGGCTGTGGGAAACTAAACAAAACCGATACAAACTAACACGGGTAAAACTGTTTGCAACCACTGAGATTTGTAACGTTGCGTACATATGTGTGATTTCAGATACGACGGATGAAGAAGTTGATCCAGGCTGTGATCAAGATTTTGATCAAATGGGTCCCTCTGCACCAGGTCAGCTCAACGCCTGATCTGCCTGAGAGTCCTGTCGAGGACGCCAGGGTATCAGGAGAGGCCGTGTTAGAGGCTTCAGATGACGGCCGTGGGGCAGGCAGCCACGCGCCTATATAAAGCGCAGCGCAGACCGCGCGCCCTCTCTTCCGTTGACTATGAGCTGAGGCCCGCTCATAAAATCGGGAAAGCAGGCAAACTCCTCCCATATATATCATATACACATATATATCGCCCAAAAGGGCAAAATTGCAGGTAGAAAGCCTTCAGCATATACCGAGGCCATGGCTCACAGTTAATTCTTAATAAGACAACTGTAAACACAAAGGGGTTGTTTTTAGTCCGTATACCACACGAGCTGATGCCCGCTCAATAGGTGGGGACCCGGACATAGCAGGGAGGTCTGACTCCTGGGCATGGGTAATTCCATTTTTTTCCCCTCCAACAAAAAAAAAAAAAAAAAAAACGCGCCCTCTCTTCTCTTGAGAAGATCCGCGACAAAGCAGCCTTTTACATGGGTAGGCTTCACCCGCTCATGAGAAGTAAAAGCAAACTCATTCAATATACTTTATTGCGCGGTAAATAATGAGTATAATGAGCGAGCTTATATCTAAAAAGAGATTTCTTCCAGCAAACCTAGGCAGGACAGGAAAGTCTATTGCTATTAAGAGCAGTCTACTGCACAATACATTTAATAACTACCTACTAACTGATACAATTTAATATATTATAGTACATACATATCCAATGTATAATATATATATAAAGATAAGGAGTCGCAGTTTCAATCTTTTCTTGAAAATAAAAATGGATGGACTATCCCTAATAATAGCGCAGGGAAATACGTTCCACAGTTAGGGACGTTCCGATACAACCGAAGTATCGATACCTACTCAAATAGTGTTGCGATACTACTTATTTGAGTACCTACAAAGTATCGAAACTTACTCAATCGATACTTTTTTCAACTTTTTTAGGAATTAGATGTAAGGATAACGGCAAGGCACAAGAACCGTCTGAACATTATTTATTCAGAATTATGAGACATGTTCTATCAATAAAATGAAAACGAACTGTCAAGCGCATTAGCATCCTGCGGTGCTTATGTTTATACTATTCATATAAGTAACCATAAAGTATCGATACCTAGAACCAATAAGGAGGCTGACTCAACCAAACTAATAAATGGCTGCTGTTGGCTGGTTGGTGACGGGCGATGACGCGCCGCGGCTGCCTGAACGAGGTCGAGAGAGATAGAGAATAATAATAACAACAAGAGTGAGAAAGAGGGCGATTGGAAGGGACTGCGGCGCGTTCATAGATCGTAATTGTAAGATGCGTTCAAAAAACTAGTTCAGTTCGTTTGTACAACAAAATTGGTTTGATTCGATTCGATTCAAGTACATTTGTTTCGATACCAAGTAGGTACACTCTAGATTGATTCGATTCTAAAAGTAGTTGGTATCGAAACAAAAGTATCGAATAAATACTCGTATTTACTTGAATCGGAACATCGCTATCCACAGTCGCATTGCCCTTAATTTGAACGAGTGCTCGTAAGCAACAGTGTTGTGCTGAGGATTTGAATTCCCATTGCGCAAACTCTCATTGCGCTACAAACTAACTCTTTATAAAACTTGCATCCGTCCGGTCTTCACGGGCGGATGCAAACCACTTCAGGTTCTATAAAACCGATTCATGCGTAATGCCGTAGGTGCCCCGTGGTACATGCGCAACGTAGACCTCCATAATGACTTTAGACTCCACAGTAAAGCAATATATGAAAGAAGCGTCGAAACGCTACTTCATTAATGCATATAACTATCACATAGTAGCAATGGCCATCTGCCCCCCTAACATGCCGCTATCATACCCTTTGACTATGAGCTGATGTCCGCTCATAAAAATCAGGTAAGCAGGCAAACTCCTCCCATATATATTATATACACATATATATCGCCCAAATGGGCAAATTGCAGGTAGTAAGCCTTTAGCATATACCGAGGCCACGGCTCACAGTTATACCGATTTTATCGATAACTGTCATACAATACAACAAAGGGATTGTACTACACAAGATGATGCCCGCTCAATGTGTAGGGACTAATGGTGGTTAATATAACGTATAGCCGTTAAAAATAGCACGCTATTTACTTGTAACGAATCAACGAATGTCTCGGTCACCGTCAGCGGCGTAAAACCAAATGAAAGACCACGGTCTTTAAACCTTTGCAACTTATATTTATGTAAAGAGGGGGAAGCAATTCCTTTATGCAACAGTTAACAACTTTCGCAGACAATGCACTATCTAACTATGTAAAAAAACCTGACGACACTTTCATACTGTTAGGCGATTTTAATATGAGTGACATTGACTGGAGTGCAAATATAGATGACTCTGGTCTTACCTCAAAAATCACCTTATGTGAAAAGCATACTGAATTCGTAGGTTTTATAAATACTTGTAATCTTATGCAACACAATTCCATAACCAATAAACAAAATCGTGTCTTGGACATAGTATTGTCTAATAATCTAGTGCAAGTCTTCCACAGTACTGATCCCTTAGTAACCGAGGATAGCACCCTGCACTATTGGTCCGCTATCAGCATGCTATAGTGACGGATCTCCTTCCTATAAAAACATTATTTAAATACATTTATATAAAAGGGAATTATGAGCAATTCTGCAATGAGCTGTGTGCAGGTCGACTATGTTAGTCATATTTCCACGTAATGTTAAGATAAGTTAACGACCGTCACAGATAAGGTATATTTACATTCATCACGTAGTTTTGTAGTAAGTTGTTTATAAGCTTATAGTATTTCCTATACTAAATTAGTCTAGTAATTGCGCGCATCTCAAGCCTTTTACTTTACTCCCGAAGATGTCGCTCTCCTTATAATTGCCTCTGGCAAAAGCTGTATCTTATTGTCTGGCCAAAACGTCTATCGGAGGGCTCAGTGGACGATGCATTCACATGGTTTTATAGTATCTTACACAATCTGAAAAGTAAATGTATCCCCTGTAAATGAGTAACTAAGGAAAGCTTCCCACCTTGGTATTCCACGCCATTGAAAAAAGTGATCAGAGAGAAATTTAAATGCTTGAGCAAATTCAAACGCTACAATAACGCTGCAGACGAAAACGATTACCGTTACCTACGCGACCGTGCCGAACATATGGAAGAAAAATGCTACGTAAACTAAACGACCTCGGTCGAAGAAGCAATTAGAAAAAATCCCAAAGCAATATCGACATACTTTAAAGCTCGCAAACAAAGTAACGCTTATCCCAGTTCTTTAACATACAAGCAAGCAACACTTGATAATGAACAAACTATTGCTGATTATTTCTCTGAGTTTTTTTATTCAACTTACGTACCTTCATCATCTTCTCTACCGGCTATCCAAACTTCAGACCACAGACAGTCCATAGCGTTCACTGAATCATCCTTAGATATATCTAGCATTCAAATCACAGAAGAAACGGTTTACCGTCTTCTTGTGTCAGTTGACTGTAATAAACCAGCAGGTCCGGATTCCATACACCCAATCATGGTATCGAGGTGTGCAAGAAGCCTTACTAAACCAATTTGCCTTCACTTTAGAAGATCAGTGAATGAATGAAACATGCCTTTTAGTTGGAAACAAGCTCTTGTAACTACTATTCACAAAAAAAGCGATAAACGTGAAGTCGAACTCTATAGACCAATTTCTAAACTGTGTCTATTTGCAAAAATACTGCAACAGGATAATCCATAGTCAAGTTCAGACAGCCTTAAAACAGACTTTTAGTTCCCAACAACATGGCTTCTTAAAGGGGAAATCTACAGTCTACAACCTGGTTAACTTCACTGAAAAGGTGCTGGATGATATGGATGCAGGTGGTCAAGTCGATGCAATCTATACTGACTGTAATAAAGCATTTGAGCGAATTGACCATCGCATCCCTCTTCAGAAGATTTTCGACGTCGGAATTAGGGCAATTCGTTCAGATGGTTTACATCGTATGTTGAGAATAGATTCCAAACAGTGGCACTAAATGGTTTCTCATCTCAGCCCATACGTATCCCCTCCGGAGTTCCCCAAGGATAAATTTAAGGACCTTTATTATTCGTTATCGTTATCTTAGATATAAACAAATGTTTTGTCATCTCCCAATCACTACAGTAAAGAAAATAATTTAGATTTGAATATAGCGAAATGTTAGTTCAGTTCATTTACTTGTATGCCACACCCCTTCATATTCAATTATAATATTGACGGTACATCACTGGACCGAGTCAATGAAATAAAAGACCTGGAAATAATCTTAGACTCAAAATTCATTCTAGATAAATATATAAAATATATTACATCGAAGGCGTCTAAAACTGTGTAAGAAAGACTGTAAAAACGTATAAAATTCTCTATTGCTCCCTAGTAAGAAGTCAACTTGAATATGCTTCACAGTCTTGGAACCCCCGATACAGTATATACATAAATGAGATTGATAAGATTCAACGTAGATTTCTCCGTTCTCTTGATAGTAGATTCAGGAACCATATTCCAGATTCTCTCAGTCGGTGTAAACACCATCACATGTTACCTCTCGTGTAGAGACGTGAAGCCGCTGACCTCTCTTTCTTAACAAAATTAGTAAGGGGAGAACTCGATTGTCCGGAACTTCTAGAAATGGCAAAGTTTTGCACCCCATCTGCGGGATCCACCAGATTAAGTAATAGTTTAAAGATTGATCTGCCCCAATCCAAAACTAACCACCGACAGTTATCATTCATGTGGCGAACTAGCAAAGTTTTCATCAAAACATATTCCCTTAATCCTTAACCCTTAGACCTGTGTGCAGATAAACCATTATTTTCTGAGTGAACTACGATAACATGATGAAATAGACAACCACATAACATTGACTAATTCTTCATCCTTCTACTTCTCTATCTGTACTCTCGCAATGATTTAGGTACCTAGTTACCTTTTTATATGTTTTTCTCTCTTAAATTATGTTTATTTTTTGAAACAATCAAATTACATTAAGATCTTTGTAAACTTTTTAGATTTTAAGTTACTTAACTGGTTTCCTTACCCAAATGCGGAAATTTGTTAATAGCTCTATGTCGACCCATCTTATACTTAGCTTAAATATATAATTACTAGCTGTAAGTTTTCCTAAGATAATAAAATAAAATAAAATAAAAATATAGATGGATTGGATTGATTGGCTTGGATTAGTTGGATGTTCCAGTGAAACGAGTATTAGAAAAGAAATATTCACCTCATCCGTCATGATGGTGTGGATCATCCCGTTCCACTCGCCTGTTTGTTTGTTTAAACTCCCGTAAGGCCCGGGGTGCTCGACCAACGTGTAGTTGAACTTCAGAATCCCACTCAATTTCTCAATCAGCTCAATGCAGAACCCTAGAATAATTCGTGAAATCTCGTCTCTGTATTTTTTAATAGCGTCATCCAATTTAGTGAAAGGTACAAGAACGTATGGAAAATAGGCCATGGTCACCTTCATAGGCGGCGTTCCCGGTGAGTCGGTCGGCGGATTCCTTCATCATGATGTAGGGCTTATTCTAAGAACAGGAAATAAGAAACAAATTATTGCGTGAAGAATGGCAACCACGAGGGAGAGTAACGCGAGGCACATTCAACTCACCATCGCGATGTAGAAGGTGAAGGTGCGGTTCTCCATGTCGTGCGGCGCGCGCGGTGGCGGCGGCACGTAGCGGCGCATCCACGTGATGCCGGCGTCCGGCGCCCAGCTGCCTACACCCTCGATCGCACCGCCACGTGTTAGCTCCGCCACCTGCAGGGCGCCGGCGCGCCGCGCACCCTCCGCGTCCCACGCCGCCACGCCCGCCGCGCCACCCCACTCCTCCGAGCGCAGGTAGTTGAGCAGCGTGTCCGCGTGCAAGGCCGCGTGCCCACTCGCGCACGAGCCGGCACGCCCGCCCGCCGGCAGCGCCAACGCCACCCACGCGCGCGCCGCCCAGCGTGCCGCCTCTGCCGCCAGCACCAGCGCCGTCGGTGGCGCTCGGAACACCTGTCGACATGCGTCACGTGACGTGTGTTGATTTATCGCCTAAGACGATCGAATCAAATGGTCTCACTGTCTATCTCACCTCTTCGGCAAGGCCAAAGGCGTTGCCGTCGCGGGCATGTGTGGCGAGGCGGCGCATGGGCGGCGTGGCGGGGTCGAAGAGGCGAAGCGCGGTGACGTCAGCGCCACCGTGGCTAAGTGCATCCAGCGCGCGCGTGTGCAGGTCAGGCGCCAGCAGCAGCCACGCGTGCCGCTCCGCTAGAAGCCCTACACGCTTCGCCGCCGTAAGCACGCGCTCGGTGCACTCCGCCGAGCACCACACGATGAACTTGTCCGCGCCGGACTTCTTTAGCACCAGTAGCAAATTCCTGAAAATGGCCTGTGGTTATACATACTGTATGCATCATAGCATCGAAGAGCATACGAAACATGCATACGTGGTGAGTGTCCCACCTGAGCAGCGCGTCAGACTCGGGTCCGGTGGGCGGTGGCAGAGCACGCGCGGTCAGGCTCAGCTGCGCGGGGTCAGGCGCCAGCAGCGCGGCGCGCGCCGGTCGGCCGGCATGCAGCAACGCCGCGCGCCGCCAGCCCTTGTCCCGCGCCAGCGCCGCGCCACCCGCTGCCAGCGCTGCCGCGCCCGGGAACAGCGGAAGCGCGCCCGACCCGCGCGCACTCTCTGCACCTGCACGCACCGCACGACGGTCAATACTCGTCAAAATACAGACAAAAATTCACGTATAGTATTATAATGACATAGGCCGGGTGACAATATCATTAAGGTCAGACAATCAATCTCGTGTGTCGTCATATGATTATATTCAATTCTGGGGTGTGAGAAGAGCGGTGCAGATATTGATCTGAACCTCTAACGGAAGAGAACATTGGATCTCTTCCGTTAGAGGAATCGCCTTTTTTCATTCTTAAGGACGGCATCAGGGTGATCAGTGATCTCTGTAGAGGCCAGACACAGGCCTTTAGGTACTAGAACATGCATTTCTGTGAGTGCCACCGGTGCGGTAGTGTGGTAGTCTCTCTGGCTAGAAGTGGCTTGATGTAGAGCTAGGTATGTACCTCTCTCGTCGGTGAGCAGGAGCAGCAAGCCGGCGCGTGCGGCCGCCGCCGCCGCCTCCGCGCCCTCAGCCGCCGCCACCAACACGCCGCGCTCCGCCAGGCGGCAGGCGGCGCGCGCTGCACTCAGCCGCTCGCCCGGCTCGCCCTCCGCCCCTGCCGCTACCGCTGCCCCAGCGCCCACTCCCGCCGCCAGCAGCGCCGCGCGGTCCGGCTCTGCCTCCACAACGCCTGAAATATAACTTTAGATGTTACTTGATAAATAAAATACACAAGCTATCTATGTATCATGTATTCTCCTTATTAATGTTTTTCAAGCCGTAGTCGTAGACGGCGACAAGTTTGTAAGGTACCTCCTTGGTGCTTGGTTTGTCGGTCAATGTCAAAATCAAAGTTCTTTATTACATGTCCAACACAACTAGGCGCATGACAGGACTGCGGTTTCAATACGTAAGTGTATGTACGTACCTGTACCTACAAGTCACTAGCATGTGCTAAAGTATGTACTATAATGGTATGAATCACCGTTCCGGTATTCCCTCACCGGTGTGAAGTTGGCAGCCAAAAGTTGGCAGCCAATATAATCCGACCGAATTAAGGAGGTACTTTTTCATACAACACTAAGGGCCTTTATGATAGGTTTAAGGCAATATAAATGGTGTCTAGTGCCTGTTGATGAAACCAATACTTTCTTAATGAACCATGTACCCTAAAATATCGACATAATAATCACAATATTCAATATAGATAGTTGGCTGTGATACTTGTGGTCTTTTAGTCCGATATTGGTATTCAAATGTATTCTAGATTATGCTTTACGACGTACTTAACATAGCTAGATACAGGTTATTAACTGGCCGAATCTCCTTCGTGGTCAAAATCACCAGCAGCGGTTTCAAGGTGGAGTACACAAATTCAAAGTATCATTTTCTGTCGGCTGTCTTCTCGTTCGATATAAGCATGTAATAGTGTTCTCGATTACGCTGTAAGACCTACTTAACATAGCTAGATACAGGTTATTTACTAGTCGCACCTCCTTCGTGGTCAAAAACACCAGCAGTATTAGTATTCAAGATTATGCTTTAAGACGTACTTAACATGGCTAGATACAGGTTATTAACTAGCCGAACCTCCTTCGTGGTCAAAAACGCCAGCAGCGGTTTCAAGGTGGAGTACACAAATTCAAAGTTTCACTTTCTGTCGGCTGTGGTAGTGTCTTCTCGTTCGATATTGACCTGTTTTCGTATTTAAGATTATGCTTTAAAACGTACTTAACATGGCTAGATACAGGTTATTTACTAGCCGAACCTCCTTCATAGTCAAAAACACCAGAAGCGGTTTCAAGGTGGAGTACACAAATTCAAAGTTTCACTTTATGTCGGCTGTGGTAGTGTCTTCTCGTTCGATATTGACCTGTTTAAGTATTCAAGATTATGCTTTAAGACGTACTTTACATAGATAGATACAGGTTATTTATAAGCCGAATCTCCTCCATGGTAAAAAACACCAGCAGCGGTTTTAAGGTAAAGAAAACAAATTGAAAGTTTATTTTTCAGTCAGCTGTGGTCGTGTCTTCTCGTCCGATATTGACCTGTTTTAGTATTCAAGATTATGCCTTAAGACGTACTTAACATAGTTAGATACAGGTTATTAATTAGCCGAATCTCCTTCGTGGTCAAAAACACCAGCAGCAGTTTCAAGGTGGAGTACACAAATTCAAAGTATCATTTTCTGTCAGCTGTGATAATGTCTTCTCGTTCGATATTAGCATGTAATAGTGTTCCCTATTACGCTGTTAGACCTACTTAACATAGCTAGATACAGGTTATTTACTAGTCGAACCTCCTTCGTGGTCAAAAACTCCAGCAGTATTAGTATTCAAGATAATGCTTTAAGACGTACTTAACATGGTTAGATACAGGTTATTAACTAGCCGAACCTCCTTCGTGGTGAAAAACACCTGTAGCGGTTTGATATTGACCTGTTTAAGTATTCAAGATTATGCTTTAAGACGTACTTAACATAGATAGATACAGGTTATTTATAAGCCGAAAAAAAATTCAAAGTTTATTTTTCAGTCAGCTGTGGTCGTGTTTTCTCGTCCGATATTGACCTGTTTTAGTATTCAAGATTATGCTTTAAAATGTAGTTAACATAGTTAGATACAGGTTATTAACAAGCCGAATCTCCTTCGTGGTCAAAAACACCAGCAGCGGTTTCAAGGTGGAGTACACAAATTCAAAGTATCATTTTCTGTCGGCTGTGGTAATGTCTTCTCGTTCGATATAAGCATGTAGTAGTGTTCTGTATTACGCTGTAGGATATACTTAACATAGCTAGATACAGGTTATTTACTAGTCGAACCTTCTTCGTGGTCAAAAACACCAGCACCGGTTTCAAGGTGGAGAAAACAAATTCAAAGATTCACATTCAGTCTGCTCTAGTACTGTCTTCTCGTCCGATATTGACCTGTTTTAGTATTCAAGATTATGCATTAAAACGTACTTAACATGGCTAGATACAAGTTATTTACTAACCGAACCTCCTTCGTGGTCAAAAACACCAGCAGCGGTTTCAAGGTGGAGTACACAAATTCAATGTTTCATTTTCTTTCGGCTGTGGTAGTGTCTTCTCGTTCGATAATGAACTGTTTTAGTATTCAAGATTATGTTTTAAAACGTATTTAACATGGCTAAATGCAGGTTATTTACTAGCCGAATCTCCTTCGTGGTCAAAAACACCAGCAGCGGTTTCAAGGTGGAGTACACAAAATCAAAGTTTCACTTTCTGTCGGCTGTGGTAGTGTCTTCTCGTTCGATATTGACCTGTTTTAGTTTTCAAGATTATGTTTTAAGACGTACTTAACATAGCTAATTTAGTTTATTTACTAACAAACCTCCTTCGTGGTCAAAAACACCAGCAGCGGTTTCAAGGTGGATAAAACAATTTCAAAGTTTCTTTTTTAGTCGGCTGTGGTAATGTCTTGTCATCCGATATTTACCTTTTTTAGTATTCAAGATTATGCAAGCTAGATACAGATTATTTACTAGCCGAATCTCCTTCGTGGTTAAAAACACCAGCAGCCGTTTCAAGGTGGAGAAAAGAAATTCAAAGTTTCACATTCAGTCGGCTCTGGTACTGTCTTCTCATTCGATATTAGAATGTAATAGTGTTCTCGATTATGCTGTAGCACCTACTTAACATAGTTAGACCCAGTTTTTTTACTAGCCGAATCTCCTTCGTGGTCGTAATCTGCAGCAGCGGTTTCAAGGTGGAGAAAATAAATTCAAAGTTTCACTTTCAGTTGGCTGTGGTTGTGTCTTATCGTTCGATATTGGCATGTATTAGTGCCTTATATTATGCTATAGGACCTACTCAACAAAACAAGGTACATCTATCTTTAGCTGCACCTCCTAAGTAGTAAGAATTACCAGCATTCTTATAAATTGATACAGTGCCACAAGGATCTTATGCTTCAAGGAGCGCGTTTCAGAATTCACAACTATCGCTGCCTTCGTATAAATCGTGTCAGAAAGAGGGACAGAGGTGGTGCTATAAAATTCTATAAAGCTATAAGTAGCGCCTTTATGTCAATCTCATCCAAGTACCTTAAGATCTTTGTGGCTCTGTAGAAACACCTACATAAATAATTATAAGCCAAATTATGCCTAGTTATGTTGAATAGGTCCTGTGGCATAATCTGGAGCACAATTACATGCCATTATTGGACTAGAAGACACTACTACAGCCGACTGAAAGTGAAACTTTGAATTTGTGTACTCCACCTTGAAACCACTGCAGGTGTTTTTGACCACGAAGGAGGTTCTCCTAGTAAATAACCTGTATCTAGCTATGTTAAGTACGTCTTAAAGCATAATCTTGAATACTTAAACAGGTCAATATCGGACGAGAAGACAAAGGAGATTCGACTAGTAAATAAACTGGATCTAACTTTGTTAAGAACGTCGTAACTTATAAGCTTGAATACTCAAAAAAGTCAATATCGCACGAGAAGACACTACCACAGCAGACTAAAAAAGAAACTTTGTATTTATTTTCTCCAGCTTGAAACCGCTGCTGGTGTTTTTGACCACGAAGGAGGTTCGGCTAGTAAATAAACTGGATCAAACTTTGTTAAGAACGTCGTAAAGCATAATCTTGAATATTAAAACAGGTCAATATCGAACGAGAAGACACTAACACAGCCGACTGAAAAAGAAACTTTGAATTTGTTTTCTCCACCTTGAAACCGTTGCTGATGATTTTGACCACGAAGGAAGTTTGGAAAGGAAAAATAAACTTTGAATGTGTTTTCTCCACCTTGAAACCACTGCTGATGTATTTGACCATAAAGCAAGTTCGGCTTGTAAATAAACTGGATCTAGCTATGTTGGGAACGTCGTCAAGCATAATCTTGAATACTAAAACAGGTCACTATCGGACGAAAAGACACTACCACAGCAAACTGAAAAAGAAACTTTGAATTTATTTTCTCCACCTTAAAACCGCTGCTGGTGTTTTTGACCACGAAGGAGATTCGGTAGTAAATAAACTGGACCTAGCTATGTTATAAACATTGTAAAGCATAATATTGAGTACCAAAACAGGTCAATATCGAACGAGAAGACACTACCACAGCCGACTGAAAGTGAAACTTTGAAATTATTTTCTCCACACTGAAACCGCTGCTGGTGTTTTGGACCACAAAGGACGTTCAGCTAGTAAAAAAACTGTTTCTTGCAAGGTTATATAGGTCTTAACGCATAATCTAGAATACATTTGAACACCAATATCGGACTAGAAAACCACAAGTACCACAACCAACTAACTATATTGAATATTGTGAGTATTATGTATTGTGTCGACATTTTAGGGTACATGGTTCATTAAGAAAGTATTGGTTTTATCAACAGGCACTAGACACCATTTTTATTGCCTTAAACCTATCATAAAAGCCCTTAGTGTAATATGAAAAAGTACCTCCTTAATTGTGTCGGATTATATTGGCTGCTAACTTTTGGCTGCCAACTTTACACCGGTTGTTCCCTCCGTTATTTCAATGAACGCTTAGCTGTCATGCGCCTAGATGTGTTGTCGCGTAGTAATGTACATATTTACATATACTTAGCAAACGTCATTTTTTGCCTCTCCTCTAAATTGACCACTGTGGGAGAAAAAGGGCCTAGAAACTTACCCAGATTAAGATTTAGGTCTTTTTAAAATGTATTGTGCTAAACTAATACATATAATACAATATTAATTATTATGATTAATAAGCAGCAATAAATCATTACAATTATTTTTATCTACACACGTATCATAAACCCTCTTTACTGCGTACAAAAACCGCACGTTACGATCAGCATAATGTTAAAGTACTTGGTATAAACTTATTTCTTATCTGAATGTTTACCTATTTCGTAATTTCGTAATTTCTTTATTGTACTAAACAAAACAGACATACAGATAACTTATGATAGAAAAAACATGTACAAAGGCGAGCTTATCTCTAAAAAGAGATTTCTTCCAGCAAACCATGTTGGATAGGAGACGGAGATGATAGGTAAGGGAAAGAATTGCGCGTACAATTAAGACTATATTCTAATATAATACATATTACACATACATAAAACCCTATTGCTAAGAAATATAGACTACATACACAGTTACATAAATACAGCAAATCAATAAATATCTTACAAATATACTAATACTAATACATTATATAGCTAAATAGAAAGTGAAAGATAGTGCTTCTTTAGTCGGTTCTTAAAGATATTCAGTGATGGACTGTCCATGATGGTGCAGGGGAGTTCATTCCACAGCCGTATAGCGCGGATTCTAAACCCGTGCTCGTAGGTTGCAGTGGAGCGTTGTGGCGCTTTAAGCATAGTAGCCATGTGAGTTCTCCGAGGCCTGCATGAAGAAAGAAATTCGAAGCGATCACGCAGGAAGTTAGGGTACCGAGGGTTCCACAAAATATTGTAGAGCAGGCATAGGATATGAGAGTCCCGTCGAAGACGAATCGGAAGCCAATTCAACTCCCTGCGATGTTGAGAAACGTGATCATATTTTCGCAGTCCGAAGATGAACCGAATCCCGAGGTTTTGAAGTCGTTCGAGTTTGTTCGGTTGCTCTTCATTTGCGCTTACCCAGCAAACATCAGCATAGTCAATGAGGGGAAGTAAAAGAGACTGGGCGAGAATAATTTTGGTCTGACGAGGAAGAAAGTTCTGAAGTCTCCTGAGAGAGTGAAAGGTAGCGTAAACTCGCCTGCTGACCTCGCTGATATGCGTTGACCTTAACTGGTTATCGAAAACAACACCCAGGTTTTTCGCTGTGTCGCTATACATGATTACGGTACCGTTATAAGATACAGGAGGGACATACTGTTGCTTCAACAAACATAGTGAGTGTCTGGTACCTATAATCATGGCCTGGGACTTGTTTGGGTTAACCAGTAGCCCAAATGACGAGGCCCATCCTATAATACCCTCTAAGTCAGCGTTTAACGCCTCCACAGCGGAGTTTACATTATCGGGAGAGAAGTGGCGATAGATTTGTAAGTCATCCGCGTAAAGATGATAAGAAGATGAGAGGGCATCGGAGATGGAGTTAATAAATATAGAAAATAGAAGAAGAGAGAGAATGCCACCTTGGGGGACACCGGAGGTGAGGTCACACCAATCCGTGCAAGTCGTCTCCGATTTGATACGCTGTTTACGGTCACGAAGGTATGAGTCGAACCAGCTGATAGAATGGGAAGAGAGATTAAGAGATTTGAGAAGTTCAACGAGAATGTCAAAGTCAACACAGTTAAAGGCACTGCTGAAGTCGAGCAGGGTAAGCACCGAAAGCTGCTTCTGATCCATGGCAACCTGAATATCATCCGTCACTTTAAGTAGAGCCGTAACTGTGCTGTGACCCGGTCTGAAGCCTGATTGAAAAGGATTTAATAGGTTGTTAGAGGATAGATATTGGGAGAGCTGGGTATGGACAATGGATTCGAGGACTTTTGATAGGATCGGCAAGATGGAAATCGGGCGATATTCTTTGAAGCAGGTGGGATTGGATGATTTAGGGAGAGGGATAACTAGTGCATGTTTCCAAGCAGTAGGGAAGGAGCAGTTTGAAAGGGAAAAATTTAAAATGTGCGTTATGGGCGGAAGCAGGTCATCTAGGATAGTGAAGATCATTTTTAGGCAGATGTTGTCATGTCCGACTGCTTTGGAGCTAATCGCCAACAATGCCCTTTTAACTGTGTCAACTCCGACATTTCTCATGTTGAAGGGAGTGGTGTTGGGAAGTGACCTAGAACGCAGGCTCCGAAGAGTGGCTTGCTTGACGGTAGAGTCCATCACAACGGGCGGTGCGGAGAGAAATTGATTAAGAGCGTTGAGATCGACATTACCTGAATGCGTGTCCTGGGCCTGGGACTTGCCAATACCAAGTGTCCTGAGAAATTTCCACACCTGAGAAGGAGTGTACCTTTCGATACACTCAAAGATGTGGCGGCGTTTGGCGTCGCGACAGAGACGATTGAACGATTTCGAAGCGATTTGTAGGTGAGAAAATTGTCATCTGTCGGATCCTTTTTGTACCTGCACTTAGCCCGATCTCTCTTGGTCATAAGTCGCTTGATATCATCGTTTAGCCAGGGAGCAGGCAGGTGCTTCACTCTAACTTTTTTAATGGGAGCATGTTTGTCATAAAGTCCCAGGACAATTCAAAAAAACTCAAAACTCAAAAAAAACTCAAAACGTTTATTCTGTAAATAGGCCACAAGAGCACTTTCACATGTCATTTCATTTCATTTTTTACAGAACATTTGGTATTATTATTTGTATCATATTATCAGAAAAAAAAAAAGTACTTAATTATTGTTTCTGAGAGATGTAAAGAGTCTCAAATGTCATAATAAAATAATTAAAATATAAATAACAGAGATGTATAGTCTCTTTAGTCAATAATACAATGATAATAGGAGATGTAAATGGTCCCCACAGTCAAGAGTTGTATAATTAAATTAATCTTTGGAGGTGTAAAAGGCCTCCAAGTGTCCAGTAAAAGAAACTCTGGCAGTGAGGATGCTCACAATTAATTAGAACAATTCAGTCCCAAGCATTTTTATCGTCTATGTACTCTTTAATACTGTAGTAAGCTTTAGAAATAAGCCTTTGCTTGATGTATTTCTTGAACTTATTAATTGATAGATCTGTCAAAGTGCTTGGGAGTTTATTGTAAAATCTTACACAATTACCCTTGAACGAGTTTTTTATTTTATGGAGCCGAGTAGTGGGCACTGCAAGTTTGTCCTTGTTTCTAGTATTAAAGTTATGTATATCACAGTTTCTTCGAAAGTTAACAATGTTCTTATGGACATACATAATATTCTCGTAAATATATTGACTATGGACTGTCAATATATTTACTTCTTTAAACTTATTTCTAAGAGAATCTCTATTATTCATTTTATAAATCGCACGAACAGCCCGCTTCTGCAGCACAAAAATAGTATTTATGTCAGCAGCACTGCCCCAGAGCAGAATGCCGTAGGACATAATACTATGAAAATAACTAAAATAAACTAATCTGGCTGTTTTTAAATCTGTCAAGTGACGGATTTTCCTGCATGCAAAAGCTGCAGAGCTCAGTCGGTTCGATAGCTTATCAATATGTGGACCCCATTGGAGTTTGGAATCCAACGTTATACCTAGAAACACTGTGCTGGTTACCAATTCCAATTCCTCATTTTTAATTGTTATACATGTCTAATTATTTTTAACGTTAGTAGTAAGAAACTTAACACATTTAGTCTTTTTCTCATTTAATAGCAAATTATTAACATTAAACCAATACACCTCTCTTGATATGGTATTGTTCACGTGATCATCATTAGCGTGTTGGTTTCGCTTTGTTTTAAAAATAAGTGAGGTGTCATCAGCAAACAGTACCATATCATGACAGTCCCTTCCTAGATATGGTAAGTCGTTTATATAGATGAGGAATAGGAAGGGTCCCAATATTGAGCCCTGTGGCACGCCCAAAGAAACCAATGATCCTGGTGATCGTTCTCCGTTTACGTCTACCCTTTGTATTCTTCCGTTCAGATAAGATTTTAACAAATTCAATGACGTGTCTCTAACTCCATAATGATGTAATTTCCTGATCAATGTTTCATGACAAACGCAATCAAAAGCCTTAGATAAGTCACAAAAAATGCCTAGGGCATCTTGTGACTCTTCCCAGGCATCAAAAATACTTTCAATGAACTGAATTCCGGCATCTGTTGTTGAACGACCGCGGGTGAATCCAAACTGTTTGTTATGCATTAGCTTATTTGATTCAAAATGATGTAATAGCTGTGATAAGATTAATTTCTCAAAAATTTTACTAAAAGTTGGTAGTATTGATATAGGTCTGAAATTGGTGGGGTCTTGAGTACTACCTGCTTTGAAGAGGGGAATTATCTTACTTTGTTTCATTAAATCAGGAAATTCACCGCAGTCTATACAATTGTTGAAAATGACCGCTAGGTCAGGTGCAATTAATTCGATCAGGGATTTAACGACGTGAACAGAGAGTCCCCAAAGATCATTCGTTTTCTTAAAATTTATCAATTTAAATGCCTTTACGACATCTGAACTTGTGACGTGCTTAAAATTCAAGTATGAAGCACACTCTGAGACATTATCTTTTAATATTGCAACAGCAGACAAAGGTGACGAATTTAAATACTTAGTCGTGGAAGCCGGTGCATTAGTAAAAAACGATTCAAATTCAGTTGCAACTTCTAAGCTAGAACTCGTAAGCTGTCCATTGATTTTTAGTTCGTAATCGTGACTCGCTTTTTTACTACGACCGGCCTCCTCATTAATTATTTTCCAAGTCGTTTTTATAACATCGGAACTATTCTTAATTTTACTACTCAGAACATTACGTTTAGCTGTATGACAGTCTAATTTAAATTGTTTGGAGTACTGTTTGACTTGTTCTTTAAACTCGTCACTCATGTTGAACCGTCGTTCCTCATACAATGCATTCAATGCTTGCCTGCGTTTATGCAACTCTGCAGTAGCCCACGTATTAAAGTCGTTTGAACCACCAACCACAACCGATTTTGAAGTGAATATCGCGCTGTACTGTTTCATAAAGGTTTCAAAGAATAAGTTATACATTATATTAGGAGACTGTTCAGCAGCCAAAAACGGTAGTTCCTGGGCTAAAGAGTATCTCATTCTTTCTAACCGGTCAGCAGTTATTGGCACAAACGAAATTTTCTTTTTAATGACAGGTTCTCTAATAGAATCAAATTGAAATAATTGACCTAAATGATCTGAATCCAATTCACTGATAACACTTTTACTAATTGGAATAACATCAGTAAAAATGTTGTCAATGCATGTAGCACTAGTAGCAGTCACTCTTGTTGGCTCCATAAATAAATGGCTAAGCCTAAATGATGAGAAAAGATTTATCAATCTAACGCTGAGAGTAGTTCTTTCTAACAGATTAACGTTAAAGTCACCACATATAATTAATCGTTTCGTACTGTGTGATGAAATAGTTAGGACGGATTCCATTATTTTCTCGAACATTTCAAAGTCGCTCAAGGGTGGCCTATAGACACATATAACGATGAACTGTTCTAATTCCACAGCTGCAAGTTCTATAGTTCGTTCAACAGATAAGAAAACAATGTCCTTACGTTCCTTGAATTTCATATGATTGTTTAGTATGATTAATGCCCCACCATGTATTGAATTAAGTCTGGTGAACAAACTACCAACCTGGTGATCTTTAAAGCTAAACATAATTTCATTAATAGTTAACCAGTGCTCTGTTATGCACAAAATGTCAATTTTATTACAATTTAAAAATAACTCTATTTGTAGATCTTTGCCTCTAATACATTGAATATTCTGATGAACCAGGCTTATATACTTAGCATGTGAGCTTCCCTTATTCTTAGGGTTTTCTAATATACTAGAACATATGTTGCCAGAGCCTGGGTCCTCTGTTGTCTTATGAACAAATTTAAATGCATCCTGTTATTCTGGTCTGATACCAGATTCATATTAGGCTGCTCAGTAAAAGCAGAGTTAGAAGCCAAATTTTTGGCTGTAATGTCATATAAATATAATAGTGACATATTTGTCGTTTACAATAATTTGAAAGGTAAAATGTACCTTTAGTCATAGTAAAATAATTACTAACATAATTGTTAGTCTCAATAATATCAAACTTATTATTATATGTACATAAATTGTACATAGTTATATTCATATTATGTCTATATACATTTTCATTTTGTGTCAATTGGTTGCAGTAGGGAAATGTGAACAATATAATTTTTTTCACACTAAGACCATTCAATGTTTCATAAAATTTTATTAAATTATTTTTGTTCACATCTCCCCTATTGCCCATGAAAATTATCAGTGTGGCACTGGCTGTGATAGTGCTGTCATTCAAAATTTGATTTATAATATTATCTACAGTGCTAAAAGGTAAGCAATTACTAATAACACTATGTCCCTTAGAGTATGAGTGGAGTGCTGAGCCCATGCCACTTCCAATCTCATCACAGTACATTATAATATCAGGTGTTGTGGTCATATCAGACTTGGCAGAACTATTATCAGTAACACCTTGTGTTGGTAAACTGTCACACAAGCCCGGAGAGTTGCCTGCTGTCAAACAACCACCTTTCTGCTCACAGCGACAAGTATGGTTGTTGGTCAGCGACTCAAACCGCTCACAATTATGGTTCATTTCTTGAATTAAATCATCCATAGCCAATGAGTATTCATTTATAACTTTCTTAGAGTTCAAATATGCACTGTTTAGTGATCTCAATGAATCCTCCAAGCTTTGGATTTTCAAATGTAAGTTTTGTGTGTCAGTTTCATACACAAACTTAGTACTTTCTAATTCTAATACACACATATTCAAATCATGTAATAAGTTTACATTTTTCTTGCTTACTTTTAAGTTTTTAGTACACAATTTATTATGTTTTATTAATTTCTGAGTTTTCCGTATATACCTATTTATTTTAATGTATTTTTTCAGTTTGTTATTGCTGCAACTTAATAACCTTGATGTAGGCAATGAGTCATTAGTTAAATCAATGACATCATCAAGGCTTCCAGTTGCAACAGTAACCAGCTGCGGGCTGATCCCTACAACTTCACTGTAGAGGCTCTGGGTCTGCAACGCTGCGGTGTTTTCCTTCTCCTCCTGGAGTGCATGTATTTGTTCATGGGCATCGAACAATGCTTTCTCCAGGGAATCAATCGATTTCAGGCCTTGCTCGTACTCTGCACTACATACAGTGAAGCTATCTACGGTGACCTGCAGCTTGTCCCGCTCAACAATTACATCACTACATTCTTGTTCTAATACACATAATTGTTTCTTTAGCTTATCTCTACTTTCAAGTACTGATAATAGCTCTTTCTCATTTTCCTCCCTTTCACAGAGTAATTCAGTGACCATTTCCTTTGATTTTTTTAATTCTAGTAAGGTAACTTTGAGCTTGTCATTTTCCTGCTGTCGGGAGGCGACGGCAGCAGCTCTGCGGGTCATCATGGTTACAGTTGAGATAAGAATCAAGGAATTGCACACCAAAACAATGCGAAATTACTTACGTGGAATAGTAAAGTTTTTCAGCGTTTGCACATCACTAATTGCTATGAAATATATTTTAAACGTTGTTAAATATAATAATTTAACAATAAGGTAACAAAAAGCGATGAAAGTGTACGGAAATAACAAATACTTTTAAATTTATAACCTGCAACGGTCACAAATTTAACATGTTTCGAGACACTAGTAAACGTCACTAAAACACACTGCAAACAATAGAAATACTTAACATTACACTATAATCCTAAAATAACACTAAATTGGGCTCAGAATTACACTAAATCATATTAAAATATTGTATTGAATCTGTGAATTTTGTCATCAACGCTCTCGCTCAAGATGACAGGGGACCAATCGACCAGTGAAACATCAGACTTGAGGGAATCCAGGTTGATGGCTTTGAAGCTGCGAGTTTCAATAAATTTGGTTCTGAACTTAGGGGACCTAATTTTATATGAGACGTAAATGAGGTCGTGAAAAGAAAAAGGTGAGTTAAGTTGACCATGAGTGGCCACCTTATCCAGGTTGGAAATGATTATGATGTCAAGAAGAGAGGGCGAGCAATATGGCTGGGAATGGGTGGCCGCGAGCGGCAAAATGTGCAGATTGTATGAATCTACTATTGACCTAAGCTTGGCTGAACGAGAATCATTTTTGAGGAGACAAGTGTTGAAATCCCCAAGAATGAGAGTGTCATCGTAAAGTGGGGTCAAATCATTAAGAATAGATTCAAAGGTGTCGAAATAATCAACACGGAGAGAGGGGCTATAAACAACACCAAGAAGCACCTTATTGTGATAAAGAAGAATTTCGAGGAAGAGATATTCGGCAGACTCGGAGTACTGGCTAGGGGATGCGCTGATCACCTTGCACGGAATATCCGCATGCAGGTAAACAGCAACACCTCCATCCGCTTTCCCGACTCTGTCATTCCTGTAGAGCCTGAAGCCTGGAAGAGAGTACATAGATGAGGAGAGTGAAGGCTTCAGGAATGACTCGGAGACAAGGACAGCGTCCACATGTTGGTCACTAAAAGCCTCGATAAGATCGGTGTAGCTCGTGTGAATGCTCTGAGCATTGATGTGCACAATGTTCAGATTCTTCCCAGACCCACCAAAGACAGTTCTGAGTTTGACAGAAAGTGGTTCTTCCACACTGGAAATGTCACTTTCTGCACTTACAAATTCATCGCTAGACGCACACGACAAGAAGCTATCGTTATTGAGATTCATATTATGTAGATAAAATAATATACTATAATATAACTATAACACTTTACACAATAAGAAAGCAATAAACTATAGCGCTAACAATAGAATAAAATCCACAGCAAAAATGTATTTGATGGGTTTGATTCAAATTAAAGTATATTTTCTTCTTTTTAGAGCATTTAAATAAATGCATTTGTTTAAAAATGGTTTTCACTTTTAATTTATGGTTTACTATTTAGATTTATGATCTAATCTAGGACCAAATATCTCTAACGAATCAATCGCGTCCAAACTCGATAGTTGGGTTGGGTTAAAGGTTGAAGTAAGTTTATTTACCTTTTCCATCTCTTTTATATAAACTTTGTCTCCTTCTTCTATTTTAGATGTTTCAGCTCTTCGCTTTCTGTCTCCATATTCCTTTCCCTTCTTTTTTTGTATTTTATCATGCACTTCTGTATCACCTAATCCCGTGTCCATAATTTTCAACATTGGGATTTTGTCCTTGTTTTGCCTCTTGAAAATGAGGTCAGAAGTGAAAAATCCAGAAGTACGAGTATGGTGCCATTACCCTTATCAGACTCAGCTAAAATTTCATCTGTAATATATGCGTGTGCGGTTTCCGTTCCGTGGCCAGCGCGGAACCCGGACTGCACAATTGGAAGGATCATCTCAGTTTCTAGATATTCACTAAGTTTGAGTACAGACGACTCTCTCAATCACTTTCGATAAAACAGGTAGAATGCTTATAGTACGCAGATCGTTTAGTTCTTCCACCGTATTTCCCTTTGGGATTGGCTTTATTTTCCCAATTTTCCAATCATCTGGAAAAACTTTTAACGAGATTGATTGGTTTACGATCAAAGTTATAAGAGGCAAAGTGACCGTCAGTGTCATTCGTATCCTGTCGTGCCCTGCTGCATTTGTGTCTATATCTCGTATAATTTTACGAACTTGCTCATCGGTGCAACATTTAATGACAAAATCTCCATTTACAAACTTTCTTGTCCTGTAAAATGTCATTAAATCTTTGTCTGCGTGTGAATCGCCTGGTGCATTAATAAAGAAGGTGTTTATTGGTTCTGGATGTTTGAGATGTTGGGGAATTTCACAGGTGGTGAGATTTCCAATGAGTGCTAACCGTTATATATTTTTCCAGAGTACCATAGGATTTTTATTGTTTCTGTTTTCATAATATGTAAAGAAAGCCGTTTTTTCTTTTTTATTGAGTCGTTCACCAGTTTGCGAAATTTCTTATAGTAGGTTCATTGCGACTCTAATTTAGTTTTATGAGTTCTATCTAGAGCCTCGTTCCTAAGTGCAGCGAAACCCCTCAGAAAAGTTTATGGGTACTAATAGTGGGTAGTTTTATTGCTGAATTTTATTTTATTTTTAAACAGTACCTACTTCATTCCATGTAATACTTTTATATTCTTGTGATTGTCATGATTTTTGTATTTATATTGTTTAAAATAGTCATTTTTGTGCGGTATATTGTCTTATTTTGTATGGCGGCACCGCATCAAGTTGTCAGTGTGATGTCATCGTAAGCTAATATAAATGACCGTCTTGAGGGATGGATGGAGCGTCTTATTCGAGCGTCCACTGTGACAACTTGGTACGGGGAACCTATGTCCGTTTGTGCTATGATAAATATTCTTGTGGTCAATATACAGTTAGCCTATCAGCCAGAGTGTGTAAATGTGAATACCCAGTGTAAAATATACAAGTGAACTATCCGTGGAGTATTATTTTATAATATTTCAGAAGCGGGACACGAGCAAAAAGATAAGTTTTATTTTTTCTGCTATCACGCCTACAATTATATTAGAACATTATTTACTGGTAAAGTAAAATCATGTTTAAAATCTATCTATTTCCGTATGTATGCCGCATACCTAAGTGCGTTACTCTCTTATTGGGAATTCCACTGCATTTGATCAGGGCGACACTCTGGTAATGCGTTGTATAATTTTCATAAACATTCGTGTGTCACGTACTTGATTGGGGCTACTCTCCGATAGTAAGTCATACACTTATATGGAGTGTTACATGGTGAATGTCCGAACTGAATGAGCGGATATATTTGGAACCTTTTTACCTGTACGTTGTACAGTACTCATATCCAGGAATTGCATAGTATTTGATCAGGGCTACTCTTTGATAATGCGTCATGTGTAATTGTCATGGATGATCGTGTGATACGTGCTTGATCAGGGCCACTCTCTGGTAGTACGTTTCACACGTATTTTTAAGTATGTAAATAATAATTTAATGGGTTGTTTCATGATTATACTTCTGCATTAGTAAAAGTATTAAAGGAAAAATACAAATATCATAAAAAGTATAAGACCTACGGCAACCTTTCAGACTATGAATCATTTGCCTACTTGCGTACCAGAGCAAAAACATTAGAGCGGGAATGCTTCCACGCTTATATTGATAAAATTAAGTCAAACATACTCAAAAACCCTAGATCATTTTGGGCATTTGTCAAAAGTAAAAGAGTAAGCAATAATTACCCAAATGCAATGACCTACGGTGTAAGGTGTGCTAGCTCTGGTGATAAAATAGCCGACTTATTTTCTGACTACTTCCACTTCTTGGAAACCTCTTCGAATGCCAACCATTTGTCTTATAATGAACATAGTAAATCGGCGGAGATAGGGTCTATATCCATTGAAAAAACCACGATTTTAAGGCATCTCAAAGGATTAGACCTCAACAAATCCGGCGGACCCGATGGCATTCACCCGATATTCATCGTAGAGTGTGCAGACCAATTGGTGACGCCACTTGAGCTCATATTCAAAAGATCATTATTTGAAGGTGTAGTCCCCACCATATGGAAAACTGCCTTCATTACACCTGTCTTTAAGAAGGGTGATAAAAGTAAAGTAGAACAATATAGGCCTATATCGAAACTCTGTCTGTTCGCTAAAATATTCGAAAGGATCATTTATGATCAAACATATGCTGCACTTCGTACTTCTTTTACTGAGGAACAGCACGGATTCTTAAAAAGCAGATCGACAGTATCCAACTTGCTTCTTGCTACAAATTACATAACCAAAAGCATGGAGGGTGGCGCCCAAATTGACGTAGTTTACACTGACTACAGCAAGTGCTTCGATCGTATCGACCATAATCTACTTATGAGGAAACTTGCTGTGGCTGGAATACATGGAGATCTTTATAGGTGGTTTAAGTCTTATATAGAAAATCGTAGTCAAGCAGTTGTATTGCAAGGATTCACATCAAAATGGACATCTATCCCGTCTGGAGTACCCCAAGGATCCTTATTAGGGCCCCTTATGTTTGTTATTTTTATCAACGACATAAATAGTTGCTTTATACGTTCCAAAATCCTACTCTACGCTGACGACATGAAAATACTTAAGCCTATTTATGGATTTGATGAAGTCCTCGACCTTCAGTCTGATCTCCTGAGGTTTGAGGCATACTGTGTAACAAATAAACTAGACTTGAATGTGGACAAGTGCTATCTCGTATCATTTACTAGAAAGCATACATTAATCGATCAAGGTTACCAGCTGAAGGGCCGCCCCATTACTAGAGTTAGTGAGGTTTGTGACCTAGGAATACTTTTCGATAACAAATTAACATTTGAAAAGCATGTAAACAGCTGCGTTTCAAAGGCATCTAGAGCTCTTGGTTTTATCATTAGAACATCAACCTCCTTCAAATCTCTAAAATCCCTGAAAATATTGTATTGCGCCTTCGTTAGATCTCACTTAGAATACGCTTCGCAAGTCTGGAACCCCAGATTTGAGATATACAAGTCACGTATCGAGGGCATCCAAAAGAAGTTTTTAAGATTTCTAGATTTTAAGGCACGTCAAAGATCGCGAGACTATGAACACAGATGTCGAAGATATCACTTTCTCCCACTGCATCAACGTCGCGACATTAATGACGTAGCATACCTAGCAGGGATCGCAAACGGCTCTGTTGACTGTCCCCAATTGTTAGCCGAGGTGTCACTTTGGGCTCCTTCTAGGGTAAGCAGAAGTAGCAAGCCTTTGTACATACCGTGGGTGAGCACTCAATACCGACAGAACGCGTATATAATAAGGGCTAGTCACTCATTTAATGAAATCAGCAATAGTAACGCACTAGACATTGATCTTTTTTGCACAAAACCATCTACAATAAGGAAAGTAATGACTCAAGACTACTTTACCAACATGGACTAAGCTGTACAATCGTTTTTTGTGGTAATACTTATAGTTGTAGATTTAATTTTATATTATTACAACTACATTTATAAGCTCTTCTTGTTTTAATATAGTAGCATACATAAATTAATATAAGGCTTATTTAATTAAATTAATATATATTAGTGTTAGTGTAAACCGAGGCAACAAAGTAACTTAAGATATTTTTCTACTCCTGTTATGTTAACGATCTTAGAAAATCGTATGTTAGTAATTAAGAAGTGAAGATGTGTAATCGACTTAAAGATATTTATATAAGTTACATTACATTCATTTATTGTGCTGTATATCTTCCGAATAAAATAAAATAAAATAAAATATGCCAAATTTTGATACCAGTCAATAATGTTAATTTTTACCAATGAGGTTAAGTAAAATGATGTCTGTGATGATGATTTATGTGAACGACGTTGAAGTTTCTACCGAGGTTACATAGTGTTTGCTGATGATGATTCACTGGTCTTCAAAATTTAAAGACAAAAGGAAGTTTATGTTTGGAGTATGTAAATAATAATTTTATAGGTTGTTTCATGGCGAATTTTTATACCAGTCAATAATGATAATTTTAACCAATGAGGTTAATTATGATGAATATTTGGAGTATGCAAATTATTATTGTACAGGTTATTTCATGCCGAATTTTTATCCCAGTCAATAATGATACTTTTGAAAAATAAGGTCAAGTAAGATGATGTCTGCAGCCATTATCAAAGAAAATCTGAAAAGGCCGAATATGGTTGATAGTTCTGGACTTATCTAAGCTTATTAATCTATTTATTTGGTGCTACGATTTATACATTTAAAGCTAAAATGGTGAAAAATGCGTATGAGTGATTGTATTCTGTATTGACTGGATTATTTATTTTATTATTTTTTGCAGGAATATTGAGTGGCTATTTTTGCCGCTGGGTTATTGAGTGGCTATGTTTGCCCCTGGATGGAGTGGCTGTGTTGCCACTGGATTGAGTGGCTATGCTTGCTGCTGGATTATTGAGTGGCTATGTTTGACCGGGATTTTTGAGTGGATACGTTTGCTGATGGGTTGTTGAGTGGCTTTGGTTGCTGCTGAATAACTGGGTGAGCTACAAAGTCAGTGGATAAATGGACATGAGTGCAACATGTATTATACCCGTATTGGGAAAGGCGCGACCCTTATATGTATATGATATGTACGTACGTGACTTAAAGTACGATTGGTGTTATATCTCTAGTGCTAAAATGTATTTTAATGTTATAAGCTCTCGCCTGTATTATTTAAATCTATTATAAATTCCCCCCACAGAAATAAACTTTAACTTTTTGTATGTTCAGCTAGATTATTAGCTCAGCTTGTTTATACGTTGTTGTAATGTTCGTTTGAAAAAAGGAAAATGATTTGCAGTGAATGGCTCAACCTCTATATTGATGTACGTTGTAAATGTTTGATGTATTACCTATCTGAGAACGATCGTTGAGATAAAAAAATTAAGAGCTTCTATTTAATTACTGGATATTTTAAGATATACTCATAATTATTATGTACGATTTAAAGCTATTTGATTTATTCAATTTCAATTTCATTCACGAGTATTTATATCAAAATTGAGTCATACTTAACCAGTTGCACGCCGATTGGTAGCATAGTACAAAAAGCAAAAATCCGGTTGAGCGCCGATTGGTACGTACATACAACCTTTTTTTTGTATGTACGTACCAATCGGTCGTCGTCTTATCTTGTCGTATCTTGCAAAAGTTTTATTTAATTTTAGTTGACTTGGTCAAAGATTGGAACGGGTCAAATCGAAAATCATGAGTGTTGCGTTACAAGCGGGTTTGAATTATAGTTTCTTAGAATTGATTTGGATCAGAGAACAAACTTTACAAGATAATTGTTTGAATGTTTACGACAGATTAATTTAATTATAACTAAAATCATGAGTATTGGATTACAAGCGGGTTTGTATTATAGTTTCTTAGAATTGGTTTAGATCAGAGATTGATTGATTTTACAAGATATTTATTTAATTAAATGTTTACGACAGAATGTAAATTAATTTCAGAAAAAAAAATGTAGTGGGGTATTATAGAGTGCAGTGCTTCCACCATTAATTATGATCTACGTATCTATTGTACCCTAGCAGCTAATTGCAACATCGTGAAATCTTTAAGTGATACATTATATACGTAGTTGTCTGCTAAATGAAGGCATATCAGTTGTTGTTCTAATCAAGAATTCAGAATATGTTCGATTCCAAATCGATATTCGATCGATGATTTCTGAACGGCCATTTTGAATTTGACGTTAGCTGCCAACCTAGCAGTTTTTTGACAACTGACGGACGAAAGCCCTCGCAATGTAAACGCGTTTTGGTTAGGGTATTGAAATTAAATCGCAGGCCATCTGGAATGTATTCGGGTTTCCCTCAGGATTGTTAATATAGCTGAGTGTGTTATTGTTTCTCGAACCAGATAAAGTTCGCATTTTCGTGCCCGATTGTTTTTACCACGTAACGTAACCTGTGTTGGAACACTGTGCTCATTGAAGCTGGCCCGCCAGTCATACCTGGTTGGCTGAAGAACCTGTCTACCAAGAAGAGCCTAGGGTGCACCCGGGCCTTGCAGAGAGACAGGAGGTTGACGGGACCGAAGCACAGACCAGGTTAGATCGACCCCAATTAACTTCAGCTCGGTGAATCGCCGACGTTCACACTTCTTGGCAACTGATCGTTACGCTACCTCGTAGCTGATGGGCCCCTACGAGGTCATTAGGTGCTGAGAAGCCTGAACAGAATATATTTAAGCCTAATAAGGCTATCTAATAAGATAAATCATCTGTGCTACTTAGATAATCTGAACCTGTACATTATGTAATTACTTTCTTTTATTGCAAGAATACTGTAGTAATGACATATTACATATATTAATAGCGCCAGAAGCTGATTCATAGATGAGATAGATCTCATCTATACTCAGATCTAAGTATGTAATTAAGAAAATGTTAATTAATCATTTAAACTCGAGTGATTTCTGATGTTTATATTTCTTTAGGATATTGTTCGGGTTGTTGTTTCAAATGCTTCTTTGGTTGTCGCCTCTAGAGGTATATAATACAGTCAATAGTAGCAGTATTGAGCACAACCAGGATATTGAATAAACGTTATTATGTATGTTATTGCGCAAGATTGAATTTTTCTAGTATTCTTGTGAATTTAAAGGATTAATTAGGTGTTAAAACTAGGACGATAGCTTTAACTTATGTTAACATATTTATTTTGTTCGAAATTACTTCGATTTTTGGACACCAAAATGTCATATTTGTAAATATAATAAATTTGATGCACTCATATAGCGAATGTCATGATTTCTATTCGTGCTACATAACATTTATGTTAAAATCTTCACCATTAATTTTATACAACATGATATTTTGTCATAACATTACTCTCAATATATGGAGTTACATTGTTCTTGTTATGTTCTGATACATGATTATCTTTGTTGATTGTAAAGGAAGATAAATAATTTGTTTGAATGGTTCATAAACTCTTTTTTTATGACGTGCGCCAGGTGGCAGCACGATTGTCGGATGGCCGAATGTCATGATTTTTGTGTTTATATTGTTTAAAATAGTCAGTTTTGTGCGTTATATTGTCTTATTTTGTATGGCGGCCCCGCATCAAGTTGTCAGTGTGATGTCATCGTAAGCTAATATAAATGGCCGTCTTGAGGGACGGAGCTCAGTCTTATTCGAGCGTCCACTGTGACAACTTGGAACGGCGAACCTATGTCCGTTTGTGCTATGATAAATATTCTTGTGGTCAATATACAGTTAGCCTATCAGCCAGAGTGTGTAAATGTGAATACCCAGTGTAAAATATACAAGTTAACTATTCATGGAGTATTATTTTATAATATGTTTGTGCTGATGCAGCGAATAAATGCCTATTCCATTCTATTCTATTTTAAGTGACATCATTTTTCTTACTGTGGCTATAAGCCACGGGGTTGGAGTGGGTCTTACCAGCACACGTTTTGAAGGTGCATGCTTATTGAATAAGTCTAAGATAGGAGCGTTAAATCTATTTTGCATGTCGTTTACGCCGCAACCCCCTCTTACTTCATGCCATGGCAGGCAGTGACTTGAGATCCAGTTCAAATGAATCTGTATAAACTCTAGCGATGGAAAGTGTTTTTATAAATCGCTTAGCCTCTTTTGGTTTTGGTATGGTGAATTCAGCTACCACCATACCTTGGTAACTAAGTGCATTATTGTGATAAACTTTGATGGCTTTACAAAGATCACTTGAGTCTATTATAACTAAATCCAGCAATGTCGCTGATCTGTTCCAAACTTAGTTGTGATAAAAAGGAGTGCAGATCAACTGCTTTAGGTAGGTCATGGTTTAGTAAGTCGATATTGAGGTCTACTTTACGTCCCTCCCTGTTGAATTGTATCACTTCCCTACAACACAGTGTTACAACTGTAGCAGATGAGGCCATACAAAAACAAAATGCAGATCAAAAACTTAGGTGTTCACGTTGTGGTGGTAACCACTCTAAAGAGTCATGCTCCCTGAGTCTAAACTGTCTTTTTTGATCTGTCAATCACCTAGCAACTAGCAGGGAATGCCCGAAACAACCAAGGCAAAAAAAAAAACTCAATTACGAGGAGGCCTCTCGTTCCTTCGCTTTATCATATAGGTCATTTGCAGAGGTAGCAGCAATTGGTTCTTCAAACCCTGTCAATCTCCTTCTGTTTCAGAGGGAAAAACCATCCTCAAAAATAACAAAAAACCCAATAATTTCTCCCATTTGGGATATGACAAGGTAAGTCACCAAATATTGATTGACGCTTTTTCTATACCAGATCCCCAGAATGGGTGTGCCCTTCAAGACTAACCCCCCAATCAATCCTCCTCTTCAAAATATATTGTCTCACTCCTGATATCCGTAATTTACTCTATTATATCATGTAATAACCCCCCCCCCCCACGTAGCATCCCAACTTTACTCAGGTTTTCGAAGTTTCAATTGATCCCATAACCATTCTTCAATGGAACGCGAAAAGTGTCAATAATAAAACAAACGTTTTTATATATTTATTTACCTAAACACGTATCATAAACCCTCTTTAGTGCGATCCAAAAACCACATCTTACAGCCAGCATAATGATTAACTCCTCGGTAAAACTCATTTCTTATCTGAATATTGATACATTATGACCATAATGTACCAAAATTTGTCAAATTATGACATTCAAATTTCGAACGTTGACGTTCACCTGCATGCCGCCCCAAGTTTGTCTGTGAAGTTGGTACTACTGAACAAGCTAAACAACTACAGAGCAATGATCAATGCCACAATGCCGGTCGAGCATGCGGTTCCTGAACACATCAAAGAGAGCTTATGATATCTGTGTAGATAAACTAGTGTATGTAACTGTACAGAAATAGGTATTAAAATTCTCGAGTGATATAAACCCACTCTCGAGTTTTAATGTCCTCCATTATGTAGGCACATAAACTACTATTAATAAACATAAGCTTTTTGTCTTTGCCATCACGGAATCTTGGTTTAAGGCCCAAGATCACACAAAACCACTGAAGAGAGCTTTGGCGAAATAAAATATAAAATTATTTCCAAAAAATTCATAGGTCTCAAAAAAATATATGTTATTCATGAAGAGATAATCTAGTTTAAATACTATGTCGTTACGCGATTGGATAAATTTGGCTCGATCGTAAAAAATCCTGAACATAGTCTATATTTAAAAGGAGATTCAATAATTTTAATATAAAATTACTGATTTTTTTCATAATTTTTATGCTTAAATTTTCCTCTTTTAGAGCTCCGTATTAATCCTTAAATTTTATCAATCAACGGAAATAAGCTATATTTCCGTTTTTTAGTAAATTAAAATGTCTCCAGGCGGCCCGATGATATTCCGCGCCGCCCGCTACCCCGCCAATTCCGTTACCCCGCCAGAAGACGACAGGCGAATGCGGCGCCTTTCAACTCAACAGCCAGAACTGAGCCTTAAACCAGGTTCCCGCTTTAATGTTATGAGAAAGAAAGAATGAAGTACTTAAAATACCTTTTATTCATTTGTTTTTGTTGTAATGAGTGACTAAAGCTGCTTAATAAAAATATTTCGTTTGGTAACAAAGTGGTATGATGTTTCTATCTTGGTCGACAAAACATTTATTTTCAGAAAAACATATGTACAAAATTCTCTGCTGGCAGTGTATTGCAATTATTTAGGTATAATTACGTAGGTATAATTACGCATATATTACAATGAAACAACTTCATTTATCTTCAACCAATATTTTTTGAAACCTGTTACTACTAGTATAAAAAACCTAAAGTAAAAAGTAGAATAACCTTTTATTAATCTGTCAATCACATACAAACCTATAAATGCACCTGGTTACGTACATGGAGTATGAACGTAGCCGCACCAACAACTTTGTAAACAACATTTTGCTATGTAAAATCCAAACTATTTACTCCACACCATTGTACGGTGTTACGGACGGAACCCTTCGTGCGCGAGTCTGACTCGCACCTAACCGGTTCTTTAAAACTATATTGCCTAATAATAAGGTTACTTGCTTAGTGATCTATCTTTACTTTCGTCATTTGTGTATGACATGCGTTGCAGTTCCGAGCGAGAGGTCCCGGGTTCGAATTCCAGTTGGCTAGGAAGAAAAAAATATCCCCAGGTCTTGGATGTTTCTATGTATGGGACCTACCTCTTCTTAGAAGTCATATGACCTATAACCTAAAACCTCATATAATCGGCTATTGAAACACTCGGAATGTTACCAAAACAATCGCACTTACAGGATAAGACTGACACCAGTCAAGCCAAGCACCTTGTTTTCTTTTTTAAATTGTAGAACCCAAGCTACTTGACGACAAGCGCGTACTATCCCCGCCCCCCGCCCCCCGCCCGCTCCCGCTATAACGACAGCTAAAAAAAGGAACTAGTAACTAGTAAATACAATCTTAATACGAATAACAGCATATATACGTTGACATTTTCTCGAATCGAAAATTATTATGATATAAAGTTTGTATGGAAAATTCATTTTTCGCCTGCTTCTTAACACGACTATATTCTTAGTCACCCCGCCAAACCTATGTACCCCACACCACACTTTACAACTGAGCTAGGAAACCAAAATTCTATTGTTACATCATGTGGATTATATAGTGAAACGAACTACCATTGCTCATTGACTAACCGATAAGAAAATCATCCGGCGCGTTTCCGCCCCAGTCCGTGCCCTCCACCGCCGCCGCCATCGCCCCAAGCAACCACATCACAGCCACCCACATGCCGCCGCTGCCTCATACAACATACACCTCACTAATTAATCATGTTACTAAACACTACACAGAAACGAGTAACAACAATATTTTAATTCACCACTAGATGAGTACAATACGGGAGTTGTAGAATGTATTATTGTACCGTTGTTAGGTATTATTGTTGATTACGAATTAACCTCAAGCAAAATAAATGTATGCAAATAATGTCGATTTTCTGTATACCGACGGAACGGACTGATGCGTGCGCGCCGCGTTCGTTGCTGCCGCCCCGCCCCTGCCCCCGCGTCGCCGCGACGCGCTGACGAAAATAGACGCCGCCGCTTGCCGCCGCACTGTAGAGTTTGCTTCTATTTTGGCATTAAATATAGGACACGTCACCATCACAACACAGAAACAGATAAAGTCTGTTAGGTAGAGGTACCGTCAGTTTTAATGGTGCTGGCTGGAAACTCATATTTTTCAACCGCCGGAATTTAAAAACATTCAAAGTGGATGATTCCTTCACTGAATTCGATAAAGGATAACACAGCAGCTAAAAATAGACGCAATTGTAAGTCTGACAGATTCTGTCATATCAGGTCTATATCCGAACGATCTAAAACAAAGAATTGTCACACCAATTTATAAAAAGGGTAAGGAGGATAGGATTCTTACTCTTATTACAGGCCAATAACTATTTTGCCCATTCTTGAAAATATAATCGAAATAATATAGCTGGACTGTTACATCATTATTATGAATCCAACAATATCTTAACGGAAACACAATATGGTTTTAGGAAAAACAAAAGAACTACTCAACTCCTTTAAAAATTTACAAACGAAATTAACTGTTATAACTTTAAAAAACAACAGGTCTTACTAGTGTTCATCGATTACGGTAAGGCTTTTGATACACTACAACATGATCAACTTATACAAAAATTAGACAATACTGGAATCCGAGGCCCACTACTAAATAGGTGCAGAGACTACTTACGAAAGCGTAGTTTAAAGGTCAGAGTAGGTGAATCTCACAGCAAAATCATGATAGGAACGGCACAGGGATCAGTTTTGTCACTAATGTCATCAAGACGTCATTAATGTCGTCAAGCACTGCTCCTTGTACCAATACGCGAACGACACGTGGTCCCATGATGTAGGTCTAGTTCTCAACGCGCAGAAAACTCAAATGATGCACATAAGATCCAGCCATAATCGCAGTGACACGACGACGGCCAAAGTAATCGCTCGCAGTCACAGCTGTCGCCATTCTAGCAACAACTGTGCCGACTGCACGTCGATTGACCGGGTCAGTCAGGCGACGTATCTTGGTATTACCATTGACGTTAGGTTCAATTGGGGCCCTCATGTCGAAAAGAATGTAACAAACTTCGTGCACTACTTTCCAAGCTAAATATAGTTTTCTTATTCCTCCTCATATTGGGTTCTATGTAGACCACGCACACTGTATGGTGTATACCACCGAGTGAGAAACAAGCCCACAGATCCTCTTTTGTTCCGTCTCGAAGTCTCGGCGTCGACGAAGTGTGATTTCAGGGCGGGCGGCGAGCAGCATTCCTCCGCACGGCGTGACACGGTCGCGGCGTGGAACGCTCCAGCCCCCCCTCTGTCACCTCAGCATCGCCGACGGTGGAGTCGAGAAAGGTCTCTGTGGCAGCGACGAGGTCTTGCTCTAGGAGAACAATACTGTTCCGCCAAAACTCTAAGCGGCTCTTAATACCCCGAACGTTTTGATAGAAGACTTCGAGGGTCATACGTGTGCGTGTGCTGGTCTTAGCGTGTGACCTCTCGTTGTGAGCCAGTTTTCGGCCTGGCTCCTCGAAAGGGAATCCATGGCTTTACTCTGGCGTTTACAGGCCAAACCTTGTTTGACGAGCATTTGTCACAATACACAAGAGACAGCAAAAATATATAAATAAACAAAAACAAGTGAGAAAAAAAAGATACACATAATGACAAAACACAGTAACAAAATGGGGATATGCAGAAATATCCATTTCAATATTATTTTAAGATCCCAAAAAATAGCAAGTTTTAACAATTTTTAGGTAAAGAATCTATATTTTTTCTTATAGTTTCCATATACATTTAATGTTTTCAAACCCACATATTGAAGAAAAGGGAGTCTTCATATGATATATATTTTAACATTTATGAGGAATAGCGCTGCAAAGATGGTCATTTGACGGAACTCGCTGTCTCGCCGGCGACATGTGGACTTGTGGAGGGGTGCGCCATGTTATCGTAGTTTTTATCTACTTGCAGATATCGATCGTACAAAAATCATACCTACCCATTGTTGAGTAATCCTATTTCAAACGATCGATTGAATATAGAAATGCCATATAGTTAATCGATCATATGATATAGGATTAATCAACAATGGCTATTACCAATAAGATTAATCTATAATGGATTTTGTCGATCACCTTTTCACTTATCAAAGACCTAATAAAGCATGTTTGTTCCTAAAATATAAGATCTGTGACCTAAATTTTTTCGGCAACAAATATAATGACCACAAAAATATTTTTTTCCTACCCAAAATGGGTAAATGATCACCAAAAGTGGCAGAAAATATCAGGACAAAATACTGCGGTAGCTTAGGTGAAGAGTAAAGAGGGTGAGCGAAGCGAAGCCCCCTTTATCGTTCGTTAGATTGAACATGTAAGAACAACCAAAAAATACTTAAAATATTAACTTAAGTATGTACACAAAACAAATAGAAGTTTGGTGATCATTTATCCAAACACAATTTGGTGATCGTTTTCTAATTCTGGCGGTCGTTTTGAATTTATTGGTAGTAAAATAGGTGCATTTTTGGTGATCTTTTAAACATAAGCCTTTAAGTTTTACCAGAGACAAAGGGTCAAATTAGTCAACCTGTCTTCTAGATATTTTCAATACTTTTTTAAGATATTTCCATGCTACTTGGGGCTAACACAAAGAATCAATTTTTGGTTTGTAAGTGATAGTGAGACAATTACTTGTTCGAGTCGGGGTTCCTCGCACTGGATGACTCGTTCTGCGACTAAATACTTGACAACGACTATTAGATCTCCTCCCTTATTTTGCTTACGACAGTCGATACAGTTTCGGCCTGTTCGGAATCTCTCTTTACATCTACTTTAAACCGTTTTGGTTAGGAAGGTATTTAATAAGTTTTAGTATTAAACGTTTCTCTGGTTATACTTTATTATACTTGATAATTTCGTAACTTGTCATTTCACTTATCTTGTTAGAGTACATTTCGCAAGGAGTTCATGCAGCAAATTGATAGCATCGGTATATAAACATTTCATTGTATATTTTGCCTGCCGACATTACGTGACTTAATATTGTGTAGATCTCCTCTAAACGAGGTTCAGCATTAGGAATGAGATAATGCTATAAACTACGAGAAAGATAGATTTTTGGGGATTGTTGCATTACTGGACGCTTTCATAGTAGCCACGGTAATTGCACAGGCACCACCACTACACAATTATTGTCACAGAAATTCCACAGTAAGACCGTGGAAGATTTTATTGTGGATTGTAGTTTTTACGTCGCTCTGACTTTAAGCCGCTCTTCGAAACATTTCGACTACGATTGTTGACATGTCGCTCCCGCCTCGAGCGTATCCTCCCCATGCCGCTCCATATTTTTATGAACTTAAGGGGAAGCTAACGGTACAAGAGGCTTAACTTTACATAATATTCCCTTCCTCCTACCTTGATAAAAAAACAGCTGTCACTATTTTTAACAGCTGTCGATATTTTTTAAAAAATTTCACTATTTTTGACAGATGTCAGTTATTATAAATTTTTGACAGGTGTGACAAATAACCATATTTTAATGTACTGCTTAGAGTTTGTTAAGTGTTCGGTTCTTAAGTGATTTAATAAGCAACGCAGACACTTTTATGCTCGAGACATACGTCAACTCAATAAGAACAGGCTAAAATTACATTTACATGATAAGATTCATTAAAAACTATTAACCTCTTGAATATAAACGGCGTTTGATAACGCCACTTTGCCGTTATAGTTTTAAATTTTATTACCTTGGCATAAGGTTTAAAATCGGGACCCGTCTCAACCACCGTTGGTTTTTGAGACATTAAGACCTGTCAAAAATAACGACACCTATCAAAAATATCAATACCTGTCAAAAATAGTGACAGCTGTCAAACATTTTATGTAGTTAGGAAAGTTATATTATGTTTCTTTTTGCCCCTGCCACCTGATATAAGAAAACAGATGTTATAATGTCTCGCATGGCTATGCCTCTGCCACTTCGTATGGTAAATCCTGCTGGTTTGACCATTCAATCTTAAATTAAAGCTCTTTCAAGCGCCAGAACGACAATGCTCGCTAGGCGGAGAGCGTTGTAGCGAGAATCGGTTCAAAGCGTGGGCCAAAGTAAGGACAACACTGCTTATAGTGTCGCGAATAATCACGATTCATAGAGATTAGAGATTTTTTATCTGAGTATTACTCAAAATATAATTGCCAGAAGATTTTTTTTTAGTTGACGCAAAGTTGGTTTGGGTCTGGGCGAGTTGTCAGCTCTCTCTCATCCCACCTTACCCTAAAAAGATGGATGAAAGATAATAATCTTTCATCCATCTTTCAGCTTGGTTATCTTCTCAATAGAAATGTCCCGGTTAATCAATTTTCACTGTGTAATCATTCTTTAAGGCCAAAAAAGATTAAAATAGTTTACTGAAAAATCGTTTCAAGAACTTGGTTTCACAAATACTGCTGGGGCTATCTTTTCTTTAAAACAAACAGTTAATTATTACTTGGACAATAAAACAACGGTGTACGGTTGTTTTTTAGATTTAAGTCGTGCTTTTGATACTCTTAATCATGTCCTGCTGTGGAATTAATTAGACAGGAGCGAGGTGCCATCTGGCACTGTTGATCTTCTTAGTTACAGGTACAGTAATCAGACCAACAGTGTCAGTGTCAGGGTAATGTCCTGTCTGATAGTTATACGTTGACCTGCGGTATGAGGCAGGGTGGCCTGACCTCCCCCGACCTGTTAAACCTATGTATGAATGACTTGATCGTGGAGCTGAGCGGCACGCCCGTGGGGCTCAGGCTCGGTGACAGGTATATCAACAACCTGAGTTACGCAGACGATATGTGTCTGCTCAGCCCCACGATCAAAGGCCTTAGGAAGTTATTGTCTATATGTGAAAAATACGCACTAGAACACGATCTAATATATAATGTTAAAAAAACTGAGATGATGGTGTTCAGGTCGGGGAGAGGACCTGACCACATTCCCAGTCTCATGCTTAAGGGTCAACCTGTAAATGTAGTCGAGAACTTCAGGTACCTTGGCCACGTTCTCTCGTCTTCTATGTAGGATGATGCTGATATTAAGAGGCAGCGCAGGGCTTTATCAATAACAGGGAATATGATAGCAAGAATGTTCTTTAAGGCCTCTTCAGATGTGAAACTGTTACTATTTAAAACTTTTTGTCAATCATTTTATACGTGTCAACTCTGGACTAAGTTCACTCGTTCACCACTTCATGAAAAAAAAAACACCACCACAAACCTCCTTCTTTTCACTATTTGAATCCATGGACAAGCTTTGCTAAATAGGAGTCATATATACGAATTTCCGTTGGGAATTTGACAAAGTCGACCATCTTCTGCTGCTCCATAAACAAGCTTTAATGGAACCCGCGGCAATGTTTTGCATTGGTTAGCAAACGTCAATTTTGCCTCTTCTCTACATTGGACCACTGTGGGAGAAGCAGGGCGTAGAAACTCCCACAGATTGATTTTTAGATCTTTTTTAAAAATAGGTTGTGCTTAACTATTACAAATCTGAAATTTTTAATTATTATGATTAATAAGCAGGAATAAATAATTACAAAATTATTAACAGCAAGGCCTGTGTTGAGCTAGATTAACCCCATACAGTCCTGTCATTTAAGTAATCTTGAACATTGTAATATCCCTTTTTTGACAAAGTCGCTTTAACATGCTTTTTAAATTGCTCAAATGGCAATTTCAAAATCTCCAGAGGTATTATAGTAGAGAATAAACTGACCCTTGAAAGAATTGCTAACCTTCGCGAGTCTAAATCGGGGCGCACACAGTCTGTGATTATTTCTTAGGTTAACATTACAGCTATCGCTAAGTTTGGAAAATGTTGTAAGGTTCTTGCGTGCATACATTATATTTTCGAAAATAAATTGACTAGCTACTGTTAGTATGTCAAATTCTTTAAAAAGCTCTCTTAAGGAGTCTGTTCATTTTAAATTATAAATTGCTCGAATAGCTCTTTTCTGTAAAATAAATTGTTGTTATCAACGGCTATATCTCAAAGGTCTCAAGTGTTTCCTCTAGGGTGACCCTGGTGACAATACATTCTATTTGTTAATGAAATCTCTGAATGTTCTGATCATACTCAAATCTCAATGTTTGCTTTAGATCGTCCTAAAGATTCACAAAAACACTTTACTAACCTACACTAACTTTAATGAAGAGATCTTTCCAAGAAGATCTCAACAGATTCTACCAATTCTGCTTAGATTATAAACTATTTATCGCCTTCAAGAAATGTAAACATGTTACTTTTACAAAAAAGCCATAAGATAAGATAAGATTAGATTTTTATTCATAACGTTAATTACATTTCATTACATTTTTTTTTTTTTTTTTTTTTTTTTTTTTTTTATTTTTTTTATTGTACGGACGGACAAACAGCCGGATGGAACGGACGGGCAACCGGACGGTACGAACTGTAATCATTTTATGTTCGAATTTAGATTTATTTTGCTGTTTCTTTATTTTATTTTTTGTTTGTGCTGCCCGCCAACGTCTCATTCTATTGTTATATCGTATTTATTTCCATACTGTACTCATGTAAACCCAGGGTATGGCTGGGTTCGGGCTTTCTGTTTTTTAGATTGTTGAGAATTTAGATACTTTTAATTTTTTTGTGTTTTTAGTAGATTTAATTGTATTTATTTTATTATTTATTTATTATATGATATTTACTTATATGAATACCTACGACTTTAGTGATAGTTACTTCTCCTGTTCCGATAGTGAAGATTCCGATAGCGTGGGAAGTGGATTGCCGTCCACGAACGACGTTTTGCCTATTGCCCTCAAACGTGTGTTTTCCAACCTCGGTAGGAACTTCAATGTCGTTCACATAAATGCTCAGAGCATTCATTCCAGTCATGCCGACCTTATCGACTCCTTCAGCGATCAGAGCATTCATGGTATTCTGATCTCCGAATCATTTCTTAAACCCTCTCTTCCATCTACCTTGTATGCTCTGCCGGGGTACAGGCTCTATCGGAATGATAGGACAGGTAAGGCTGGTGGCGGTGTTGCTATTTACCTTCGTTCCAACATTTCTTGCAAAGTCATCAGCCACTCACCTAGTCTGTACTCTGGATCCGCTGAACACCTCTTTCTCGAGTTATGCCTGCATCACAATAAGGTCCTTCTGGGTGCCTTCTATAGCCCCTCTCTACTCATCGACTACTTTGATTCTTTCGAAAGCATTCTTAATGATCTATCTCCTCTTTACAGTGACACAGTTATCCTAGGTGATTTCAATACCTGTTTACTTAAAAATGATGTTCGCTCAGCCAAACTCCAGTCTATCATCAGCTCCCTAAATTTAAATATTCTTCCCTTGAGTGCAACTCACTTCCAGCCCCACTGCACCCCCTCTCTTCTAGATCTTATGATTGTTTCTAACATATCCAAGGTTGCTACGCATGGCCAACTTAATGCCCCCTTCTCCTTTCACGATTTGATTTATCTCTCGTTCAAGTTAAGGCCTCCCAAGCGCGCAGCAAAATTCCTGGATATTCGCAGTTTCAAGGGTATGGATCTCAGCTCCCTTAAGTCTGACGCCGCTTCTATAGACTGGTCTCCTGTCGTCTGTAGTGAGACCGTTGATGACAAAGTCCAGCATTTCAACTCGATTGTCTTAAGTTTGTTCGACAAACATGCTCCTGTCAAAAAGGTTAGGGTCAAAAATCTCCCTGCGCCTTGGCTTACCGACACCATCAAGGGTCTGATGGCCCAGAGAAACCGTGCCAAATGTAGATATAAGAAGGATCCGACGGACGATAATCTCCTTATATACAAACGTCTCCGTAATCGGTGCACCCGTCTTTGTCGAGATGCCAAACGCCGCCACATCTACGAGAGTATCGAGAGTTACTCTCCTGCACAGGTTTGGAAGTTCCTGAAGACTCTTGGTGTTGGTAAGTCCCAGGACGCAGTTGCCGGTAGTGTCGACCTCAATGGTCTCAACAAATTCTTTGCTGTCTCCCCTGTCGTGATGGACCCCTGTGTCAAGGATGCTACCCTTCGTAACTTGCGTACCAGAACGACATCCAGTTGCTTACCTTTCAACCTCAGGTCTGTCGGAGTTGGCGCAGTAAAGAAAGCTATTCTAGAAATCTCGTCCAAGGCTGTAGGTGATGACAATATCTGCTCTCAGATGCTATTCAGTGTACTCGATAATGTTTTACCACCTATAACGCATATAATTAACGCGTCGCTGAGCGAGTACTGCTTCCCAAGCCAGTGGAAAAGAGCATTAGTGATACCCCTGCCTAAAACTTCTAACTCGTCCTCCTTCAAAGAGTTCCGTCCCATTTCCATCCTACCAATCCTTTCCAAAGTCCTTGAATCAATTGTCCACTCCCAGCTGTCCTCGTACCTTTCCTCCATGGATTTACTGAACCCTTTTCAGTCTGGTTTTAGGCCAGGGCATAGCACCACCACCGCACTGCTCAAGGTAACTGACGATATCCAACTGGCAATGGATAAGAAGCAGCTCACAGTCCTCACTCTCCTTGACTTTAGCAGCGCCTTCAACTGCGTCGACTTCGATATACTTGTTGAAATCATAAAAACACTCAATGTCTCTTCACACTCGGCTCGCTGGTTTGACTCCTACCTGAGAGACCGCCAGCAGTGCATCAAGTCTGAAGAAGTTACTACGGAATGGTGCAAGCTCTCTACTGGTGTTCCGCAGGGTGGCATCCTTTCTCCTCTTCTTTTCTCAGTTTTCATCCATTCCATCTCGGATGTATTGTCTTCCTCGTATCATCTCTATGCAGATGACCTTCAAATTTATCGGCATTTTCCCCTGTGTGATCTGACTTCGACTGTAGAGGCTTTGAATGCTGACCTCGACAACATCAGGAAATGGGCTCTTTCGTATGGGCTATTAGTCAACCCGGATAAGTCTCAGGCGATGATACTGGGTACACGGCACTTACTTAATTTGTTGCAGCCTAGGCAGACTAAAATCATGCTAGTTCAGACCCTTCTTCTGCCTTTAATTGACTACGCCGATGTTTGCTGGGCCAGCGCGAACGAAGATCTACTGAACAAACTCGAGCGACTTCAAAATCTCGGGATTCGGTTTATCTTCGGTCTCCGCAAGTACGATCACGTGTCCCAATATCGCAGGGAATTAGGCTGGCTCCCGATCCGACTTCGTCGTGATATGCACATTCTCACCTTCCTCTTCAATATTTTGAGAAATCCGCGCTATCCCGCATATCTTCGTGAACATTTTGAGTTTCTTTTCTCTGGGGATAGACTTCGGAGATCTCACACGGTGTCACTTTTGTCAATTCCTCAGCACAACACTGTTGCTTACGAGCACTCGTTTAGGTTAAGGGCAATACGTTTGTGGAATGCACTTCCTTGCGCTATTAGGGATTGCACATCCTTGTTCTCTTTTAAGAAAAAGTTGAAACTGCATCTCCTCTCTTCCGCATAGTGGGTATCTTATAGTATGTATGTGTATCTATGTATTTATTGTATTCTATTAATTTATTTTATAGTATGTGTAGGATGTATTGTGATTTATCTGATAGTATATTGACTTTATTTCTTTCTTTTAAATCTTAATTGTACACTAGGACTACCTCTCTATAAATATTTTTCCTTTCCTCACAGGTTAGCTGTAAGAAATTTCTTTTTAGAAATAAGCTCACCTTTGCATATTGTTCGTTATATTTTTTTCCATTGTGTTTTCTGTGCAATAAAGAATTATTATTATTATTATTATTAATTTTCGATTTCTACAATAAAATATAATTAATTATTTCTTTCTTTATATTAATTAATTCAAATACAAATCAATAAATAGTAATGGCAATAAAGTAAAATGTCAAAAATTAAACTATGTTTCGTTCAATACACTTTATTTATTCGAACTTTGTTAACAATGAAATTCGACGGTAGTTGTAAATACTAGGTGCAGATTTAGGTAATATGTATGTACTTAAGTATGTTAGCACAGTTCAGTGAGCGAGTCATCGAGCGTATGCGTCGATCTGTTAGAAGTCGGTTCTCGGAGCTGTCCAGCCAGAAAGGTTTAAGCAGTCTAGAGCGCGGTCTCTGAAGAATTGATCGCTCCGTTTTTTTTTTGTTTTGGAGGGGAAAAAAATGGAATTACCCATGCCTAGGAGTCAGACCTCCCTGCTACGTCCGGGTCCCCACATATTGAGCTGGCATCAGCTCGTGTGGTATACGGACTAAAAACAACCCCTTTGGCTCTTAAAAAGTATTCACTTAAACATCACATTTAAGTTCATGTAGCAGAAGCGCTTTTATCCGATGCGTTTTGTAGGTGACCGACCGTATGTTTTGGTGGCAAAAAATAACGCGTGTCGTCGCTGGCCTGCCTTTTTTTTGTTGGAGGGGAAAAATTTATATTACCCATGCCCAGGAGTCAGACCTTCCTGCTATGTCCGGGTCCCCACATATTGAGCGGGCATCAACTCGTGTATTATACGGACGAAAAACAACCCCTTTGTGTTTACCGTTATCTGTCTAAGACTTTACTGTGAGCTATATGGCTTATGGTCCAGCCAGAAATGTTCAAGCAGTCGAGAGCGCGGTCTCTGCAGAATTGATCGCTCCGTTTTTTTTTTTGTTGGAGGGGAAAAAATGGATTTACCCATGCCCAGGAGTCAGACCTCCCTGCTATGTCCGGGTTCCCACATATTGAGCGGGCATCAGCTCGTGTGGTATACAGACTAAAAACAACCCCTTTGTGTTTACAGTTGTCCTACTAAGAATTTACAGTGAGCCATGGCCTCGGTATATGCTGAAGGCTTTCTACCTGCAATTTGTCCTTTTGGGCGATATTTATGTGTATATGATATATAGTTGATCGCTCCGGCTCCGCTGGCCCGAAAGTCGGCAGCGGTATACGCGGGGTGCGCGGGATGTGACGCGACGCACGGTATCAGTGGGGAGCGCGCAAGTGCCATGAAGATGCTGCGCACGTTTCACAGTCGTTGTGCATTACGGCGGTTATTATGTTACAACTATGAATTTGGCAATAAAATATCAAAGTGATAATAATGTCGATAAAACAAAAGAATAAAAATTAAATAGAAATAAATTACTAATTGTAGTCAATTACTATGTCATTATACGCCAGGCGTAAGAAATTTGATATACGAATAGAACACAGAGCATTGAATATTAGAGAGAGGACAAGAGCCGCCGTGCCCTCACCACTGCCGCAACATCGTCAGCGTACATGAGTACCTCGGCGGTATCGACGTATCATATATTTGATCTTCAGATTTCACTATCAGTGAACACACTATAAGCAAAACTAACTGCATTGGGGAACTTGGCGTGATTTTGAGAAGACAAATTTCTATTCAAAAAAACTAAATACAAAAGTCAAAGTACAATTTATTTATTAGTAGATATGTACATATTTTTTATTTTAAATATAATAATAGTTATTATGTTACTTGAACATACATTTTAAAATACTTTGTACAAAACTTAAATATGCAAAAACACACACACACACACACACAAACACACTAAGAAAATAAAGCGCCCCGGACCATATCAGATGCAAAGGTCCCCATCACGCTGGCGGCGTTTCCGCGCTGCACTGCGAGGGAGATCCTCTGCATAAGATAGAACCCGGAGCGGCGGTCATAGCCACGGTCCCTCAGGCGGCGCCCTATTTCCCTAATGAATGCCTTGCCCTGCACTCCCAAGACCTCGGTGGTTTCTATGGCAAGCGGGACGAATATATACTGGCCCAAAAGCACAGAGTACTTTTGGGTTTTCATCCTCGCTGCCTCTTCGGCTGCGGCCCCCGGGGTGGTCACGGTCGATGCCAGGTGGGACGGAGCGAATGTGCAGACACACGTCGCATCCCAAAGCAATGACCGTCCCCTCTCCCACGGGATCATGGTCAGGCCATTCGGGCGTTTCCCATCGGTACGGCACAGCCCCGCGGGCTCCAATACACAAGGTATATTGGCTGTTACAAGAGCCCGCTTGACGATGTCATTGATAGAGGAGTGCCGGGAAAGCCTGCCCGCGCTTCGAACGCAGTGAAGGCCGTGCCGACCATGAGCGTCCACACCCGCACCACACACACAGGTATGAGACTGGCAGATGTCACAGCCAAGGCGCAAGGCCACAGCCACGCGCAACGTGTCATTGTCCAGAAATGTTCCTAGTTGTGGAGAAGGCAAGGCGTGGAGCCAGAGCCCTGACTCTGGCTGCGAAACTGCGCGCAGTCGTGCCAGCTCGACCCCCGAACTCCGGTCCAATAACTCGTTAAGCGTGACTCCACACGATAACTCATCCCAATTACGTTGTGAGTGCGGGTGCTGGGGCGGAGTGCTACCAGGACACCAATCATGCCATAACCCTAATGCCTCCTCCGCGAAGGGGATACGAAAACCATCACCATGGATATTTAAAATAAGAGTGACAAGGTCTCGCACCCCATGCGACGAAGACAAGAAGGCCGGCAGCTCGGTGTCGCGCAACCGTCGAATGCCTAAACCACCGTGCCTGATGGGCAAAGCTGCTTGGCACCACTGAGAGGAAGTCATTTTGATATTGATAATCGATTCTAATGAGGTCTTCAGTACGTTATCATACTCAGTGGATTCCTCCCTACAAAGCCACGTCGGAGCCGTACGCAACGTGTATGTAAGCCTGGGAATTGACAGACAACTCCTCAGGATTGTTAGTGCGACGTGGGCTGGGAGTTGTTGTAAGTGATCCTTGGATGCCAAGAGAGCTCTTGTTTTGGCCGATAAGACACCCGGGATACCCTCGGGGAAGACTGGTGCACCCAATAAATATACATATATATATGTACATATACTAAGCAAACGTAATTTTTTGCCTTCTCTCGACATAGGACCACTGTGGGAGAAGCAGGGCGTAAAAACTCCCAAAGATTAATTTTTAGATCTCTTTTAAAAATAGGTAGTGCTTAACTAATACAAATATTACAGTATTAATTATTATAATTAATAAGCGGGAATAAATTATTACAAAATTATTAACAGAAAGGTCTGTGTTGAACCAGATTAACCCCTACAGTCCCGTCATTTAAGTAATCTTGAACATTGTAATATCCCTTTTTTGACAATATCGCTTTAACATGGTTTTAAAATTACTCAAATGCAAATTTCAAATTCACCAGGGGTATCTTATTGTAGTAGATTATGCAATGACCGTTGAAATAATTACTAACCTTCGCGAATCTAAACCGGAGCACAACCAGTCTGTGATTATTTCTTAGGAAAACATTACAGTTATCGCTAAGTTTGAGACCACAGAGCATTGAATATTAGAGAGAGGATAAGTCGCCGCGCAGCGGCTGACCCTTGTATGTCCAGTGTGCATACAGTGCATTCAGTTGCTCTCGCCGCGCAGCGAATGCACGCGCCGATCACCTTAAAAAACCGACAAAACTTGGCTTTATTTTCTATAATTCCGGCCTGTGCAGTTGTCCTATGTGAAAATTGCAGTGATTCGACAAATTTCCATAACAAGGGGACAATATTTCACATGTAAGTACTGCAAATACAATATTTCTTCAATTAAACAAAACGATTAACGAAATATTACGAGGAAGTAATGTTATTGAGTCGCATTGTGACGAAACAAACATTTGGTTTATTTCTCAGTAGGTAGAAATATATTTATTTAAACATTCTCCAAAATGCGGATAAACTTTAAGAGCTATGAAATAAATTATGAATCATAAATTTAAAATGAACATGGTTTAACTTCACCGTTGCTTTCAGTGGATATCGAATTATGACCATGAAATAAACGAAATAAATGAATATGAATATGAATATGACCATTTTACACATTTGTGATGTTGTTTTGAAATGTCGCATTTACCATGGCTCATTCAATCGAAACTCATACTTAAAGGTGTTTAGTTACGATATAGTTTGGTAGAACTTTATTGACTATAATGGCAATAAGTGGTTTTATATAGAAAACAAATGCGTATTATTTTATTTCCATCATTTTATGATGTTATAAAGTCTATTTCTAGTTGATCTGTATGATCTAAAATATAAAGTGTGTATACGGTGTAGACCAGTAACCAATCCGAGCATTGAGTTTCGAAAGGAAATGAAACGAACCAATCAGAATGACTCGCGGAGTTTTACATTGTGCTTTGGCGAGCATGCCTGGAGTAGTAAACCCCAAACGCCTCTCCTGCATCCTACCTGACGCGGACGAAGAAGACAATACGGATAACGAATCCTTATCAAATATGGCGCAAAACAAAGTAATGTAGAAGATACTAAACGACATACGGCGAGAGGTCAGAGAAATTATCACTTTGGAGCTGCAGTCTACCCTACAATTCTACTCTGATAAAATCGACGAGTATGAGGAGAAAATTGCAGTATATGAATCCAGCATCAAAGTGGTCGAAAATCAGTGCCAGGACCTGAAAAATTCTGTAAAAAATGCAATGCTCAAATATGAGACTTTGGAACATAAAATGAATGCTTTGGAACAATCACAAATGTCAAATTACATTGAAATATGCGGTGTCAAGGAAGCTACCTGTTTAATTCCACGCCTAAACCGAACGGCGTGGAGTCATGAGGGGACCTTTGCGCCGCACGTGAGAGAAAAGAATGATGAAATTTGTTTATTTTACCTTGTCACCGTAGACAGGAGATCGAAGGCTCGATTCGAGACAGGAATTCGGGAAAGGGGGCACAGTTGGGATAGGATGGGATCGAACCCTTGCCGTCGCTGTCCGACGGCGTGGCCGGCGCGCTGCTGCCGACACGTGGAGTCGCCGCTACCGATACGACGAGTTGGAGACCGTACAACTTCAACCTTCACCACGAATCACTTGACCGCTGACGCGAATCTAATTACAATCAATAGCCCGACGCTATGAGGTAGATTTACACTCTGACCAGGCCCGATGCCTGTTTTATGGTAATTGATACACCGAAATACCAATCAATGCCATGGGGCCCGAGCCGCCATGTTATCTCACCGATGAGACCAGAACAAGAAAAGATTAACCTCCAATTTTACATCTCGCTCCGATACGAGTGACATCTGCGGTCCGATTCCGCTAGTGATGTCTCGATTACTCGCGATCGATTCGCGCAACAAAAAACCGGTGCGTTTCCGACGCATAAATACTAAACAGTCACCCGCCCGGACAGGCCCGAACCTGTCCCTAATCAATAGGAAGGCGAGAAAGTGTTGCGACCGCTCTCTTGAGGACCGAGTCCCCCACCCTGACTTCTGCTGATCGAGGCGTGCCATCCCGACCCGTGTACAAATTGACGATCCGTCCTCGTCTCCATCTCAATGATGGCAGGTTCGCATCCTTAATCAGCACCAAATCACCGACTTGAGGGGGGCTCGTCCGGTCAGTTCACTTAAGGCGCTGCTGCAAGATGTGCAAGTACTCAAGGGACCACCGTTTCCAAAAATCTTGAGCCATCTGCTGCAACATCTGCCACCTAGTTAACCGACTTAACTTAACATCACCGAATGGGTATTCTGGCAGGGCGTTAAGGGGCTGACCTATCAGGAAGTGACCCGGCGTCAACGCTTCCAAATCATTTGGATCCGAACTGAGCGGCCACAACGGACGCGAGTTCAGTGTCATTTCAATTTTACAGAACAGCGTCGCAAGCTCTTCAAAGCGTAGAGAGGTCTCACCGATGATCCTCGTCAGGTGCGACTTAGCCGATTTAACCGCAGCCTCAAATATTCCTCCCCAATGAGGACATCCCGGCGGACTGAAAACCCATTCAATCCCTCGTCGGGAGCAAGCCGTACCGATGGCATCCTGATTACCGTTCAGGAATTGAGTGACCTCCTGCAGATATCGCCTGGCTCCGACAAAGTTTGTGCCGTTGTCCGAACGGATTAATGTCGGGAGGCCCCTTCGTGAGACGAACCGATCTAGACAAGCGATAAATGCCTCCGTAGTGAGGTCACTGACCACCTCCAAGTGGACTGCCTTCGTGGCCAAGCACACGAAGACGCACAGGTATGCCTTCACTAATTTGGCGTTCCGTAGCTGTGAAGACTTGACCGTGAATGGTCCCGCGAAATCCGTTCCGACACCCGCAAAGGGCCGGATTTCGTTAACCCTATCCGAGGGCAAATCGCCCATCTGGGGCTGCATCGTAGCCGCCTTGGCCCGATAACAAGGCAGGCACCGAAATACGACGCTACGCACTAAGCGTCGTCCCGATAGAATCCAGAACTCGCGCTGGAGAAACGCCATCAAGGCGTGGCATCCGATATGCCCATTCCGAATGTGTCGATCCTGTATCAACAGTTCGACCAACTTCCCTTTCCTAGGGAGTAACAACGGGTGGCGAGCCGCATAAGGCAGGTTGGCATTCCGCAGCCGACCTCCTACCCTCAGCAATCCTTGAGGGTCAATAAACGGGTTGAGCCGAGCCACAGCTCCCTTCAGTTGGACGCGTCCGCGTCTCAGAATGTCCAATTCGGACTTAAAGTGCACCGTCTGCACGTTCCGTACCAATGCGAACAACGCATGGTTCCGTTCCCGTGGTGTCAGGACCTGTGTCCGCACTCGTTGCGCCTCAGAATTCCGACAATTCCGCGCAAATTGGCAGATCCAGGCGGTCACATTGACCAGCTTGTCGAGCGAGCTGTACCGTTCCAGCAGGCTGAGCTCCTCTTCCGGCTCTGGTTGCGTCGTACAGACACCAACTGTCAAGGCGCCGTTCGCCGTGGTAACGCGTGGACTCATTGGCCAATCCGATTCGGCTTGAGTCAACCATTTTGGACCCCACCACAAGGGATGTCCAACCAACTCCGGAGCGTGACACAATCGACCTGACCGAAGGCGACCAGTATTGTTCCGACAAGACTGTTCACACTCCCCCTCAACCGGGTCCAACCGGCGGACCGTAGGTGGTTCCTCCACCTCCCAAAACTTCTGTATCACCTCCGAGAGTACAGAACCGAATAAGGGACTACGAGTCGCTAGGCGTGGGGCAGCCGGCATGACCGGACCCATTACCGCATGGCCCAGTCTGGTGTTGACCGAAACCAGACCAGTCGCCTGCAACACGTGGACACCTGGCACTAACAGGTATCCCAAGGCATCGACACCCAATAAAATGTCTACTGGGCCCGGAATGTCGAACTCCGGGTCAGCCAGTGACAACCCAGCGACCAACTGTCGCACCGAGGGCGACAACCGTACGTGAGGGTGTGAGCCCATCACATTAGGCATGACTAATGCCGTGACCGTCAGATTCACCGATGAATCCACCCGTGACGAGAGAGTAATCCGACATACTCCCTTAACGGAACCGACTTCCGTGTTCCCAATTCCCCGAATGGAATGTGGATACTGGATACTCCCTTACCGAAATGCCCAACCGTCTTACAAGGTTGCACGAGACTAAGCACACAAGATTTGCCGTCCGAACTCCACGCTATCACCGAGGCGGTGGGGAGCATGACCGTCTGTGGAGTGGCGGCACCTTGTAAGTGGGCGGCGTGTCCCTAGCGGGAACCCCCGCGGGATCCGAACCCGCTCAGACATCCGTCGGCCTGGTAACTCGGCTGCTGATATGCCACCGGTGGCATATCAGACCGCATGTACATTAGGGGGTCCCAACCCGCATAATAGGCCCCTCGCTGTCCAGGTACCCGACCATACCGGACTGTGAATGGTGTGCCTGGTGGCCACCGTGGGTGGAGGGGGGAGAGCGGATCTAACCGGGGGCGCTCTAGGAATGGGGGCGACATCCGACTGTTCGCCTCCCTGTTCGCCTCCCAGAGCGACGGGCAGGGTGGCGCAGAAGGTGGTGGGCTCCCAGCCTTCGCGCCACTCACAGGTGCCATCTGACACCCGCCCGTAACACGCGGTGAGCCAGCGGCCCGAAGTCCTCGCTGGCCCTGGATAGCGGCGACCGAACCCCGGCTATCCCGCCTGTTACCCCCCGCGCTGCCCCCTTCCCCTCGGGGGGGGTCCCGTCCGCGGGTACCCCAGTCACCCCGTTGGTGACTCCCGTTGCACGGAGGGGGACTGGGTCCGGCCCTGGTTGGGCCCTGTGACCGACCAACCTGAGTCCGGCCCTGGTGACCGTCCGATGGGCCTGACCGGTTCAGGCACAACACGACGTGGTGCCTGCCACCGCAGCCCTCACAGGGGGACGCCCGTGAGCACTCGCTCAGCGGGTGCGGCCCCAAGCAACCGAAACACAATGGGTGGCGGAAGACTACCTTCCTGCGGGCAGCCACACCGAGCGCCTTAAAGTTGGCGCAACTGGTCACTTCATGACCGGCACTGTCGCAGTGCACACAGCCGTCACCCGACGGCGCGGCACTCAAAACGCCAAATTGTTTTGACCGACCACCCCCCCGTGGGGGTGGGGGGCGCGGCCCCTCCCGCATCCGCGCGGGTTGGCGCTGCACACTGGCCTCCGAATCCATGGTGTCGCATCGCCTGCATTCACCCTCCAAAAACTCCGTTAATTGGACGAGCGTGGGCAGTTCCGAGCTACTGCCCCCATGCAGCTGTTCAAACCGACTTTGAACAGCTGCAGGCAACCGTGACAAAACCATATGTAACACAATATATGACCATTGGTCTACCGGCAGACCAAGGTTCTGAAGGGCCTTAGTGGCCACCAGCAGAGGGTTGAGCACCTGTACCCGGATGTCAACATCCCGGGTTACTCTTGGTATGCTAAACAGCTTCCCCAGCTGCGCATCAACCAACCGCCGTTTGTGTTGGTAGCGGTCAAACAATATGACCCGGGCAATCTCATAATTGCCCGCCGTAACCGTTAGGTGACCGACCAACTCCTTCGGTTCACCCCGCAGTGCCATCAATAGCTGGGCCAACTTGTAGGCGCTGTCCAGGTCGTCCCGACCGTGGACCAGGCTATCGAACAAATTGATGAATGCCGGCCACTCATCAATTGCCCCACCGAAGGCCGGAATCTCCAGGTGTGGAAGCCGTCCAACCACACCCTTAAGGGGGGGGGTCTCCGCTACCCTCCCCGCGGTCATCCCGACGCGACCGCTTAATTTTTTCGGCGCGACGCTCGATGTCGCCCAAGCACTCCATCGCTTGGTCAGCATCCGCGCAGAGCTGCCTCACTGCAGCCACCGAGGCCTCATCCGTAAGCCCGAGGGCTTCAGCCTCGGCAGCCAGCCGACACACCTTCCCGACGCGTGTCATTGCGTCCTCCACACGCTTGAGCAGGACATCGTCCATGTCGGGTCGCTCCACATACTTGTGAGTATGGGCGAGCCATCTCATCTCCTCACGGACACCATATCGCAGTACCGTCAAGGGCGAAGGTGCCATGGTTACCGATTTAATTGTTCCTGGTCCTATGCTTCACTGCCGAACTAAGCACAGCCAGAAACCAGCACTTTCCCGTCAGCGCTGGGCACAGAAATTAAAACTAAGTTGTAAAACCCAAGGCAACCACTAAACAATTAAATCATAAACAATATTTAATATGGTCGCCCTGTGGACACACACCTTATAAATATATACTCTAAATCAATTAGAGAATGCCACCATAAAACACAATACAAATAATAAGTGGCTTCTTATGAACCACACTTCCTTTGAGGTCAGCAAATCAGCTTAATACCCCTTAAGTAGCCCGACCCTGCTGTGTAAACCGAAATAACACTGTAGGACTACAGAACCCGACGTTCCACCGTAAGTAATACAATCTAGGCTTCGCAGAATGACCGTTCAATCCTTTATGCGCTGTTAACAGTAGTTTCCGACTACAAATTTATAACAACTGTTAACTAAATTGGCACTTATACTTTCACTTACCGAAAATGAACTTTAATCGTGGTATACCGACCACAGACTCATTGCCGACTTGAGCCAATCTGGGATATTCTTTTCTCCCAACTACAGTGTGACAAAGGCAGCCCTACAACCGTGAATCATGATTTCCCACTAGGAAACCGCGCTCCTGCTACCAAAATGTTTAATTTCCCACGCCTACCGAACGGCGTGAGAATCCTGAGGCGGGTTGTGCCTTTGCCACGTGAGGGAAAAGAAGTGATGAAATTTGTTTATTACCTTTGTCTCCGTAGACAGGAGATCGAAGGCTCGATTCGAGACAGGAATTCGGGAAAGGGGGCACAGTTGGGATAGGATGGGATCGAACCCTTGCCGTTGCTGTCCGACGGCGTGGCCGGCGCGCTGCTGCCGACACGTGGAGTCGCCGCTACCGATACGACGAGTTGGAGACCGTACAACTTCAACCTTCACCACGAATCACTTGACCGCTGACGCGAATCTAATTACAATCAATAGCCCGACGCTATGAGGTAGATTTACACTCTGACCAGGCCCGATGCCTGTATTATGGTAATTGATACACCGAAATACCAATCAATGTCAAGGGGCCCGAGCCGCCATGTTATCTCACCGATGAGACCAGAACAAGAAAAGATTAACCTCCAATTTTACATCTCGCTCCGATACGAGTGACATCTGCGGTCCGATTCCGCTAGTGATGTCTCGATTACTCGCGATCGATTCGCGCAACAAAAAACCGGTGCGTTTCCGACGCATAAATACTAAACACTACCGATGAGGAACCCCTTGATATATCTAGTAAAATCTGCTCCAAGCTGCAACAAAATCCTAAAGCCATAATAAAGGCATACAGGAAGTCTGGGAAAAAAAACCGGGCCGCGGACGCCGGAAACGAAACCTCCCCCCCCCATAGTTGTTGCTATACAGGATGGATGCCGTGATAAGTGGCTCGAGGCTGCAAGGACGATCCAGCTCAACAGCACCGACCTAGGAAGAGAGGATACCTCCAAGATATATATTCGTGAAGCCCTGACTCCCAGCTCGGCCTTTCTTTTATGGAAAGCTAAAAAAGAACTGAAAGAGAGAGGCTTATGTAAGTTTGTTTGGATTAAAAATGGCCAAGTATTGGCAAAAAAGGAAGAAAAGGAAAAAACCAACATCATCAGGTCAATCAGCGACATAGAAAGGTTGAAATTTAACTTATCCAAGTAAGTCTATACCCTATTACCTTAACAATAACATGCCTTAGTTATTTACAACAAAAATGGATGACACCATAGACAAATCGATTCAAGAACTAAGTCACAACTCATGGAATGATTTTACACAAGACATAAAAATACTACGAGGAGAAAACCAACTAACAATATTAAGCGTAAACATCAGATCTCTTATCAAAAAGTTTGCACAACTTGAACTGATACTGACAAGCAGCAGCAGCATCGTTCATGTTGTGGTGATAACGGAGGCGAACATCACCGATACTACTAAATCGTTATTTCAACTGCAAGACTATGAAATGCACTCCGAATTACGCAATGCCAGAAAAGGAGGCGGCGTTTTAGTGTATGTGCATAAAAGTGTGTCATTTACAAGGTTCAAATCAAGTTCTCTTAGTTACGAGTGCATTTTTGGTGAAATTAAAACCTCTTTTAATTATAAAAGTGGATTATGTGCTATTTATAGACCTCCAGAGAGGAATAAAAATATTTTCCTTAAGGAAATCTCACGCTTGATCTCAAAATACCCTGTAAAGCAGAACCTTGTAATTCTAGGAGATATTAACATAGATCTTAAGGTAACAAACTCTCATGTACAACAATACCTAAACTTAATGTACGAATCAGGCTTTGAGTGTGGAATAAATCAGTACACACGTGTTGAAACAAAAGGTAATATAATCACAAAGTCGTGTATAGACCATATTTTCTTACGCGATGTAAACCTCAATAACACTAAGACATCCGTTATACAAAATCAACTGGCTGATCACTACATAACCGGTCTATCTATCGCTTATAATAATCACCGCACACAAACACAAAATAATCATAAATTAATAACTCAATTGGACAATGAAAAAATACAAACTGAATTTTCCAAAATAGACTGGAATGCGGGCTTAACCCATGTAAACCCAAACGATATTTTGAACTTCATTATAGAAAAATTTACAGATGTGTATAATAATTGCAAAAATTTAGTTAAAGTTAAGATAGGCAAAAGACATCAGTGTATATGGATGACTAATAAAATAACATCTATGTGTGCTCAAAGGCAAAAACTCTTTCAAATATGGAAGGAGGATGAAAGTAACTTAAAAAATAGACTATTATATAATATTTACAGAAATAGGACAAACAAATATATAAACAACGTTAAAAACAACTACTATAAGAAAGAAATAAGTAAAAATTTAAAAAACCCAAAAAAAAAACAATGGGAAATTATAAACAAATTAAGCGGCAAAACAATTAAATCCATCGATGAAATAATAATTAATTCATTTAATAATACAGATACATCAATTTTGGTTAACAATTTTGCTATAGAATTCCAAAACAATGTTAAAAAAATCTGCTCGTACTGTGATAAACCATTATTAAACGTCGATACTTACTCTAAGCAACCAGATATAACTATGAGGTTAAAAAAAGCGAATAAGGATATTATCTTCTCCATAATAAAGCATATGAACGATAAAAAAGTCCCGGGATCGACGGAATTAGAAGGAAAGATTTAAAGTTTATAAATTCACAAATAACACCCTTAATAACACATCTGATCAACTCTTGTATTGCATCGTCCTTATTTCCTGACAAACTAAAAGTAGGTTGCATACGACCTGTATACAAAAAAGGGCCTAAAAACGAAATTAATAACTACAGACCGATAACAATATTACCCTGCATAGATAAAATAATTGAGAGATACTTAGGCAATGAATTAACTAAATTTATTACAAAAAACCAAATTATTAACAACAAACAATTCGGCTTCCAAAAACAGAAAAATACGTCACAACTTCTTTCTCAATTTACCAATGAAATCAACAAACATATGAATAATCGACTTCATGTGCTTGCTGTTTTCATTGATTTCAGCAAAGCCTTTGAAACTCTAAATTATACCACACTTTTTTCAAAACTACAACAAAACGGCATACAGGGACCCTTCCTAGAATTGTTAAAAAACTATCATACAAACAGGTTCACCGCGGTAAACATAAACGGGGCTTTCAGCCAGAGGATCCTCACCGAAGAGGGCGTGGCCCAAGGGTCAATAACCGGACCAACAGAATATCTTCTATATGTCAACGACATGTGTAACATATTTACTGAAGCTTCGGTTTATCAATTTGCCGACGACACCTGTCTAATTACTGCACACAAAGATATTTCAATAGCTCAGACACAACTCCAACACAACTACAACCAGTCATGCAAATGGGCACATGACGTAGGTCTAATCATTAACGCAAAAAAAACAAAATTATTACACATCCACTCACCATACTTGCACACAATGGCCACGCCTTCTATTACATCTCACTCACACCAATGCTTTCATTCGGATATCAACAGACCTATAGTTTGTAACTGTACTAAATTGGAACTGGTTAGGCAACATACCTACTTAGGCCTAATCATAGATAATAATTTTAATTGGAAACCTCATATCGAACATATATGTAAGAAACTTAGGGCAATATTGTCTCGGTTGCAAATCCTAAAATTTAAAGTACCATTCAACATATTGAGAATGTTGTACCTATCACTTGCAGACTCCATTATAAATTATTGCTTAAGTAGTTATGGCCGCACATTCAAAACTAACATAAATGAAATTTACGATTTGCAACACAGACTTTTAAAGACCATAGTACCTCTAAAGATAAAACAAAAATTCAACCAGAACGAACCAGGTTTGTTTCACTATTGTAATAAACTAACTGTATACGATAAACTGGAATCGTCCATTCTGTGTGAGGAATATGGTCGGGCTCACTGTCCAAGCATGAAAGTGAAAATACCCCTCACGTCAATTGATAGATCTGTCAAAGTGCTTGGGAGTTTATTGTAAAATCTTACACAATTACCCTTGAACGAGTTTTTTATTTTATGGAGCCAAGTAGTGGGCACTGCAAGTTTGTCCTTGTTTCTAGTATTAAAGTTATGTATATCACAGTTTCTTCGAAAGTTAACAATGTTCTTATGGACATACATAATATTCTCGTAAATATATTGACTATGGACTGTCAATATATTTACTTCTTTAAACTTATTTCTAAGAGAATCTCTATTATTCATTTTATAAATCGCACGAACAGCCCGCTTCTGCAGCACAAAAATAGTATTTATGTCAGCAGCACTGCCCCAGAGCAGAATACCGTAGGACATAATGCTATGAAAATAACTAAAATAAACTAATCTGGCTGTTTTTAAATCTGTCAAGTGACGGATTTTCCTGCATGCAAAAGCTGCAGAGCTCAGTCTATTCGATAGCTTATCAATATGTGGACCCCATTGGAGTTTGGAATCCAACGTTATACCTAGAAACACTGTGCTGGTTACCAATTCCAATTCCTCATTTTTAATTGTTATACATGTCTGATTATTTTTAACGTTAGTAGTAAGAAACTTAACACATTTAGTCTTTTTCTCATTTAATAGCAAATTATTAATATTAAACCAATTTACCACTCTTGATATGGTATTGTTCACGTGATCATCATTAGCGTGTTGGTTTCGCTTTGTTTTAAAAATAAGTGAGGTGTCATCAGCAAACAGTACCATATCATGACAGTCCCTTCCTAGATAGGGTAAGTCGTTTATATAGATGAGGAATAGGAAGGGTCCCAATATTGAGCCCTGTGGCACGCCCAGAGAAACCAATGATCCTGGTGATCGTTCTCCGTTTACGTCTACCCTTTGTATTCTTCCGTTCAGATAAGATTTTAACAAATTCAATGACGTGTCTCTTACTCCATAATGATGTAATTTCCTGATCAATGTTTCATGACAAACGCAATCAAAAGCCTTAGATAAGTCACAAAAAATGCCTAGGGCATCTTGTGACTCTTCCCAGGCATCAAAAATACTGTCAATGAACTGAATTCCGGCATCTGTTGTTGAACGACCGCGAGTGAATCCAAACTGTTTGTTATGCATTAGCTTATTTGATTCAAAATGATGTAATAGCTGTGATAAGATTAATTTCTCAAAAATTTTACTAAAAGTTGGTAGTATTGATATAGGTCTGAAATTGGTGGGGTCTTGAGTACTACCTGCTTTGAAGAGGGGAATTATCTTACTTTGTTTCATTAAATCAGGAAATTCACCGCAGTCTTTACAATTGTTGAAAATGACCGCTAGGTCAGGTGCAATTAATTCGATCAGGGATTTAACGACGTGAACAGAGAGTCCCCAAAGATCATTCGTTTTCGTAACATTTATCAATTTAAATGCCTTTACGACATCTGAACTTGTGACGTGCTTAAAATTCAAGTATGAAGCACACTCTGAGACATTATCTTTTAATATTGCAACAGCAGACAAAGGTGACGAATTTAAATACGTAGTCGTGGAAGCCGGTGCATTAGTAAAAAACGATTCAAATTCAGTTGCAACTTCTAAGCTAGAACTCGTAAGCTGTCCATTGATTTTTAGTTCGTAATCGTGACTCGCTTTTTTACTACGACCGGCTTCCTCATTAATTATTTTCCAAGTCGTTTTTATAACATCGGAACTATTCTTAATTTTACTACTCAGAAAATTACGTTTAGCTGTATGACAGTCTAATTTAAATTGTTTGGAGAACTAGTACGTTTTTTCTCCCGACGAGAAAAGATAACCTCCAATTTTTCATCTCGTTGGTACGAGTGACAGCTGCGGTTCCGTTTCCGCTAGTGATGTCCCGATTACTCGCGGTCGATCCGCGCAACAAAAAACCGGTGCGATCCGAAGCATAAATATTAAACAGTGGGTAAGCGAATAAATGGGGAGTTTTGAGCGTAGTTTGTTGTGAATTTGGGCACGTACAAAAGTGGTGTACGACGGGTTCGTTTGTTGGGTATATTGAACCCCACATGTTTGAGTAAGTCACCGCAGTCAAATTTACAATTTAATAGGTCGAACAAAAACATCATATCGATGAGATCGCGCCTGTCCTCTAATGACATTACCTTGTGACGTAAGCAAGATTCAGCAAAGTCGTTAGATAGAAACCTAGCTTTATAGTTGAGGTGCTTCACGAACAGACACTGGATACGCTCTATTTGGGTGCGATGTTGGGCGTAGAGTGGTCGCCAGACAACGGCACCAAACTCTAAAACACTTCTGACATACGCATAATAAAGAGCTTTGAAGCAGTGTACGTCCTTGAATGGGAGACTACTCCGAATAACAAAACCCAATGACTTGAATGCCTTGCTGGTGATATGTTCGACATGTTCATTAAACGTAAGTTTATGGTCAAGCATTATTCCCAAATCACGTACTATATTCGTTCTTGGTATAGCTTCCTTACTAATCATATAGTTATATTATATTGTAGTATGTTTTCGTGAAAACGAAATCACCTGGCATTTACTTGTATTTACACTGATTCGATTTTGAGAATAGTATTTTGAAAGATTGTCGAGATCAGATTGAAGTAAGTGGCAGTCATCTATGTTTTCTATTCGTCTAAATATCTTCTTGTCGTCGGCGTATAATAAATAATCAGAATTTTTGAAACATTGAGGTATGTTGAAGAGGTAAATATTATAAAATAAGGGTCCTAAATGCGATCCTTGAGGAACGGCAGATGTCACTGTTATATAATTTGATCGATATCCCCCTAGTACCACCACCTGACACCTATTCTTTATGTAAGATTCAACCCACCTAAGTAGGTTCCCGTTTATACCCAATATACGCAGCTTAGTTAGTAAGTTATCGTGGTCTACTCGATCGAATGCTGCAACCAATTGACACAAAATGAAAATGTATATAGATATAATATGAATATAACTATGTACAATTTATGTGCCGACTGCCGACCCGAATGGCCGAGTCGGCAGTGACCCTGCCTACGAAGCCAAGGGTCCCGGGTTCGAGTCCCGGTGGGGGCAAATATTTGTTTGATGAAAATGGATGTTTGTAACCTAGTCATGGTTTTTTATCTATCTAAGTATAATATATATCTATATAAGTATGTGTATCGTTGTCTAGTACCCAAGATACAGGGAATCCTAGTTTGGGGCTAGATCAACGTGTGTAAATTGTGTCCAAGGTATTATTATTATATATATATTATGTACATATAACAATAAGTTTGATATTATTGACACTAACAATTATGTTAGTAATTATTTTACTATGACTAAAGGTACATTTTACCTTTCAAATTATTGTAAACGACAAATAGCTATGTCACTATTATATTTATATGACATTACAGCCAAAAATTTGGCTTCTAACTCTGCTTTTACTGAGCAGCCTAATATGAATCTGGTATCAGACCAGAATAACAGGATGCATTTAAATTAGTTCATAAGACAACAGAGGACCCAGGCTCTGGCAACATATGTTCTAGTATATTAGAAAACCCTAAGAATAAGGGAAGCTCACATGCTAAGTATATAAGCCTGGTTCATCAGAATATTCAATGTATTAGAGGCAAAGATCTACAAATAGAGTTATTTTTAAATTGTAATAAAATTGACATTTTGTGCATAACAGAGCACTGGTTAACTATTAATGAAATTATGTTTAGCTTTAAAGATCACCAGGTTGGTAGTTCGTTCACCAGACTTAATTCAATACATGGTGGGGCATTAATCATACTAAACAATCATATGAAATTCAAGGAACGTAAGGACATTGTTTCCTTATCTGTTGAACGAACTATAGAACTTGCAGCTGTGGAATTAGAACAGTTCATCGTTATATGTGTCTATAGGCCACCCTTGAGCGACTTTGGAATGTTCGAGAAAATAATGGAATCCGTCCTAACTATTTCATCACACAGTACGAAACGATTAATTATATGTGGTGACTTTAATGTTAATCTGTTAGAAAGAACTACTCTCAGCGTTAGATTGATAAATCTTTTCTCATCATTTAGGCTTAGCCATTTATTTATGGAGCCAACAAGAGTGACTGCTACTAGTGCTACATGCATTGACAAAATTTTTACTGATGTTATTCCAATCAGTAAAAGTCTTATCAGTGAATTGGATTCAGATCATTTAGGTCAATTATTTCAATTTGATTCTATTAGAGAACCTGTCATTAAAAAGAAAATTTCGTTTGTGCCAATAACTGCTGACCGGTTAGAAAGAATGAGATACTCTTTAGCCCAGGAACTACCGTTTTTGGCTGCTGAACAGTCTCCTAATATAATGTATAACTTATTCTTTGAAACCTTTATGAAACAGTACAGCGCGATATTCACTTCAAAATCGGTTGTGGTTAGTGGTTCAAACGACTTTAGTACGTGGGCTACTGCAGAGTTGCATAAACGCAGGCAAGCATTGTATGCATTGTATGAGGAACGACGGTTCAACATGAGTGACGAATTTAAAGAACAAGTCAAACAGTTCTCCAAACAATTTAAATTAGACTGTCATACAGCTAAACGTAATTTTCTGAGTAGTAAAATTAAGAATAGTTCCGATGTTATAAAAACGACTTGGAAAATAATTAATGAGGAGGCCGGTCGTAGTAAAAAAGCGAGTCACGATTACGAACTAAAAATCAATGGACAGCTTACGAGTTCTAGCTTAGAAGTTGCAACTGAATTTGAATCGTTTTTTACTAATGCACCGGCTTCCACGACTAAGTATTTAAATTCATCACCTTTGTCTGCTGTTGCAATATTAAAATATAATGTCTCAGAGTGTGCTTCATACTTGAATTTTAAGCACGTCACAAGTTCAGATGTCGTAAAGGCATTTAAATTGATAAATGTTAAGAAAACGAATGATCTTTGGGGACTCTCTGTTCACGTCGTTAAATCCCTGATCGAATTAATTGCACCTGACCTAGCGGTCATTTTCAACAATTGTATAGACTGCGGTGAATTTCCTGATTTAATAAAACAAAGTAAGATAATTCCCCTCTTCAAAGCAGGTAGTACTCAAGACCCCACCAATTTCAGACCTATATCAATACTACCAACTTTTAGTAAAATTTTTGAGAAATTAATCTTATCACAGCTATTACATCATTTTGAATCAAGTAAGCTAATGCATAACAAACAGTTTGGATTCACTCGCGGTCGTTCAACAACAGATGCCGGAATTCAGTTCATTGAAAGTATTTTTGATGCCTGGGAAGAGTCACAAGATGCCCTAGGCATTTTTTTGTGACTTATCTAAGGCTTTTGATTGCGTTTGTCATGAAACATTGATCAGGAAATTACATCAGTTAGAGACACGTCATTGAATTTGTTAAAATCTTATTTGAACGGAAGAATACAAAGGGTAGACGTAAACGGAGAACGATCACCAGGATCATTGGTTTCTTTGGGCGTGCCACAGGGCTCAATATTGGGACCCTTCCTATTCCTCATCTATATAAACGACTTACCCTATCTAGGAAGGGACTGTCATGATATGGTACTGTTTGCTGATGACACCTCACTTATTTTTAAAACAAAGCGAAACCAACACGCTAATGATGATCACGTGAACAATACCATATCAAGAGTGGTAAATTGGTTTAATGTTAATAATTTGCTATTAAATGAGAAAAAGACTAAATGTGTTAAGTTTCTTACTACTAACGTTAAAAATAATCAGACATGTATAACAATTAAAAATGAGGAATTGGAATTGGTAACCAGCACAGTGTTTCTAGGTATTACGTTGGAATCCAAACTCCAATGGGGTCCACATATTGATAAGCTATCGAACAGACTGAGCTCTGCAGCTTTTGCATGCAGGAAAATCCGTCACTTGACAGATTTAAAAACAGCCAGATTAGTTTATTTTAGTTATTTTCATAGTATTATGTCCTACGGTATTCTGCTCTGGGGCAGTGCTGCTGACATAAATACTATTTTTGTGCTGCAGAAGCGGGCTGTTCGTGCGATTTATAAAATGAATAATAGAGATTCTCTCAGAAATAAGTTTAAAGAAGTAAATATATTGACAGTCCATAGTCAATATATTTACGAGAATATTATGTATGTCCATAAGAACATTGTTAACTTTCGAAGAAACTGTGATATACATAACTTTAATACTAGAAACAAGGACAAACTTGCAGTGCCCACTACTCGGCTCCATAAAATAAAAAACTCGTTCAAGGGTAATTGTGTAAGATTTTACAATAAACTCCCAAGCACTTTGACAGATCTATCAATTAATAAGTTCAAGAAATACATCAAGCAAAGGCTTATTTCTAAAGCTTACTACAGTATTAAAGAGTACATAGACGATAAAAATGCTTGGGACTGAATTGTTCTAATTAATTGTGAGCATCCTCACTGCCAGAGTTTCTTTTACTGGACACTTGGAGGCCTTTTACACCTCCAAAGATTAATTTAATTATACAACTCTTGACTGTGGGGACCATTTACATCTCCTATCATCATTGTATTATTCACTAAAGAGACTATACATCTCTGTTATTTATATTTTAATTATTTTATTATGACATTTGAGACTTTTTACATCTCTCAGAAACAATAATTAAGTACTTTTTTTCTGATAATATGATACAAATAATAATACCAAATGTTCTGTAAAAAATGAAATGAAATGACATGTGAAAGTGCCCTTGTGGCCTATTTACAGAATAAACGTTTTGAGTTTGAGTTTGAGTTTGAATGCCTTCTCAAAGTCCGTGTATATAACATCAATTTGAGCCTTTCTGCTCATATTAGATGTTATATACTCGGTCAAAAGAAGTAAGTTGGTTTCGACTGATCTGGATTTAATAAAGCCATGCTGGGCCGTAGGTATGCTCTTGATAGTATTTGCATATACATAGTGGTATACAATTTTTTCAAACATTTTACCGAGAATATTTAATTTTGATATGGGCCTATAATTCGTTATATAATTTTTGACACCTTTCTTGTGAATAGGTACAATTTGTGCTTCTTTCCAACGTTTGGGAAAAACACCCTCATTCAAGGATCGTTGATAAATAATTTTAATGGGTAGAAGAAGTCCACGCTTGCACTTTTGTATGAAAATGGCTGGTATTCCATCGGTACCGGCACTTTTTCGGTGATCAAGTCCATTAAATAACTTCAATAACCCCGCATCAGTTACTTGAATATGACACATATTTTCAGATACAGTGTTTTATCTGACCCTGCATCAAATTTATGAGACGAGGAAGGAGTAATAAATACACTTTGGAAGAACTCGTTGAATGAGTTGCAAATGTCTTCTCCTTTTGAAAGTGTTTTGCCCTGATATTGCATGTTACACGGATATCCATTATTGTTCCGCTTAGACTTAATATATTTCCAAAATTCTTTAGGGTCCTTTTTTATAGAATTTTGACATCGCAACAGGTATTGCTCAAGACATTCAATTTGTAGTGCTTTAGTTCTGGATCTTATTAATGAAAAAGCTGAGTAGTCTAGCGGGTTTCTATATTTTTTCCATAAGTTATGCAATCTGTGTTTTTCTCTGAGGCTATTGATGAATGCGGGGGTGTACCACTTTGGATAATGATATCGGGACGAAGTTTTGATAGTGGGTATATGTTTAGACATTAGTACTTCCAGAATCTTGTAAAAACAATCAACTGCATCATCGACTGAGTCAGTGTGTAATAATTGATGCCAGTTATATTGTGACAACTCTTCGTTTAATAATTTGTATTCGCCTTTGTGAAATTTCCGCAATACGCGAAGTTGGGTGCGTAATGGACGCGAGCTTAGCTCATTAATTATTAATTCAAGTGGTGGATGGAATACGTCTATTTTGCTAAGAGGCTGGACACACTCACGGCAATCAAGAATTAGGTTTGACAAAATTAGGTCGAGTGTGTTGCCGCAGGAATTACACGTGAAGTTGTATTGAGCAAGTCCCATCAGTTCGGTCATATTCAGAAACTCCGTCGTGGCCTCTATCAAGTCTGATTTAGTTTCTCTGTGGATAGTATACCCATATGGGGAACGATCCCACGATACGAAATGAGAATTAATATCACCTGCCAATAAAAACATATCAGAAGGCGTTTTTGTGCTAGCATACGTCATCGAGTTTATAAAATCACTTATTAATTTTGGCGCATTTTCGTCACAGGAAATTGGGGGTACATACACGGTTCCTATGTGCAAATCGCATGTACTTTGCGTGTCACCGCCTCCGTGGCAGTTTAATGCGTTTAAAATTACTTAAATTTAAAATTACTTTTTCAAAAGCTTTACTAAATGTAGGCAATACCGATATCGGTCTGAAGTCAGAAGGATCAGATGTACTACCCGATTTAAACAAAGATACTATTTTACTGTGTTTTATTAAATCAGGAAACACGCCAGATTCAATAGATGCATTAAATATGAAAGCTAAATCAAGTGTAATAACATTTATTAGGGGCTTCACAACATGAACAGAAATATCTCAGAGGTCTGCAGTTTTCTTATCATTTATTGATTGAAAGGCTTTAATAAAACTTTATCATCTACATAATTAAACGAGAATTGATTTTCACATCTAGGTACATAGTCTTTTAGCAAACATTCAGCGACTACTTTGGAAGAGTATAAAGACTTTGTAGTAGAGATTGGGATGCCACTAAAAAAAAACAAACGCTTTAGCTACATCAATATCATTTTTGAAAGTAATATCATTAATGTTTAATTCATATTAATTGTTTTTAATACTGAGCTTTCCAGTCTTACTTTTAATTATATCCCAAGTTGATTTTAATAGAGCAACTTCTTGGCTAAGGGAAAACTTATTAACCTTAAATGCAGATAAAACTAGGTTTTTATCTTTCTCAATTCGAAATACCCATAATACAAATGGAGTACTTTTGGCTCATTGTTGTCCTGACCCATCTCTAAATTCATGCTCATGTCCTGCTCTGGTAAAAACCGCCAGCATTAGGTATCTTGGGGTAATAATTGATCAAAATCTTGGATTTAGACCCCATATTGATATGATTAGTGGCAGGATTCGAAAACTCATATATGTCTTCAAAACCCTACGACATGTTGCTGACGGTAAATTGATGAAAAGTGTCTACCTTGCACTTTGTCAATCTATTTTGGCATACTGCATCACGTCGTGGGGTGGAGCTCCCAAGACCACGCTTTTATATTTAGAGAGAGCACAAAGGGTAATCTTAAAGGTCTGCACTTTCCGTCCATTCTTTTACCCTACTGAACTTCTTTTCAGGTCATGTAATGTTCTTACAGTTAGACAACTCTTTGTTTACTTTACCATTTTGAAACAGCACTCACTTATGACATTTGATCCCAAATTACTGATCAAGCGCCGTAACGATAGGGTGTGTCCACAACCTAAAACTTTCCGGACCTCCTTTGCTCACAGATTCTTCCCTTTCCTTGGACCTTTGCTGTATAATAAAATCAATAGAAAAATAGACATTTACTCTCTTACCACCTATCATTTCAAGAAAACCATTTTTAATACTCTTCAAATTCTGAATTATGACCAAACAGAACAACTACTAATGACTATAGATTAGGTGCTAAACATCAATCTTACCTCTTATATTAATTCCTGATAGTAATAATATGTGTTCTTTTTGTAATTGAATCTGTCTTACTTTGTTTTGCACTCCTTGACATTATTAAATATATTAAAGAGTATGGTACCAAAAAGCATATCAAGTGCCTGTAAACTCCTCTCCACACACCCTCTCACACACACTCATTCACACTCACGATATTCAAAGAGAGGTCTCTCTTATACTCACCAAGGCCTTAAGCCTATGTAAATTTTGCTCCCTTTTGTAGTTTATTTTTCCTGATTTAGTTGTACTTGGTCTAATGAATAACAGGTACTCATTTTTCGTAATGTATAGCACTTATACTGTAATTATTAGGAAGAGCGCTGAATCCTGAAATACAGGTTAACCACCTAGCTCAGGTTCAGATGTTTTCTGTTTTTACTAGAGTTCAAATAATGCTTTACATGTATTAATTAAGCTCAAACATATCCTAGTGTAATACCTCGTTATGATAAATAAATAAATTATAAATTATTTAATTTTGTTACCACTTTTTCTTATTTTAGATCTGATATAATTTGATTTTGCAATTTGACAAACTTTTCTAAAGATTTTTGAGTACTTTTTTACTTTATCCATGAACTCTTCACTATGATTCCATTGTTTTTCACTATATAATTCATATAAATTTTGTCTACTTTTAAGTATACCTACTGTGGCCCACTTACTAAAGTTAAGTTTGTCTGAGACCACAATCAATCTGGTAGTAAATACTGCATTGAAAGCATTGCTGAATTTGTAAAAAAAAATACCAAATTGACTCATTAGGGTTATTATTAGAGTAATTAATAAGTAGTTTGCTATCCCAATTAAATTTAAACCTTCCAAACCAATGTGCAGTCACAGGTATGTATTGTATCTTTCTTGTAGAACTTTTTTATGTTGAATTTCTAGTCTAATGTATTGACCTAAATGGTCTGACATTAAATTACTTATATTTTTTTTAAGTACAATTTTTTCATTTGGATAAGTAAATATATTGTCTATACAAATTGCTGAGTTTCAGTTATTCGACTAGGTTCCATGAAAAGTGGCTTTAAGTTGTGAGAATTAAATAAGTTAGTTAGTCTCGTACTAAGGGAGTAAGTTTCTAATAAATTAACATTGAAGTCTCCACATATCATGAGAGTTTTAATAGATTTTGATACTTTAAATAATATGTCATCCATGACTTTTTCAAAAACATCAAATGAACCTGATGGTGGGCTGTAAACGCTCAATGTGGCTTTCAACTGATAAACATACTATGTCATTACGATTTTTGAACTTTAAGTGTTTATTTAGAAATATTAGAGAGCCTCCACGAACAGCATGTAATCTGCAAAAAAAAATACCAACCTGGTGGTTACTGAAATTGAACATCATGAGCTCATGGCTTTTTAGCCAATGTTCTGTTAGACATAAAATATCAATATTAAAAGAGCTCCTGTATAATTACAACTGTAATAATTTACTGCTAATACCTTGAATATTTTGGTGGACCAGATTAGTAAACTTTGCATTTATTTTACATTTTTGAGTTTTTCTGTTTTATTTTTATTTTTTAGCATTTATTTTTATTTTTTTATAAACTTATTAATTTTTACATATTTTCTCAACTTATTTTTACTCAGTTTCAATTTGTGTGTGCTGTCCCTGCTGCTGGCTGCCACATTACACACTGAGTCATCCATAGTAATGTCAATAGTCATAGTGGGCAAGCTACAGCCCGCAACAGAGACATGGCCCAAGGAAGTATTTACTGCTACCAACTCATCAAATAAGCTCTGCGTGGTCACTGGGGCAGAGCTAATAGCCGCTTCTTCCAGCTGTGTAATATGTTGGTGGGCATCACACAGTTCCTTCTCCAGGATTGAAGTTCTGTGCAGGACGGAGTCAAACTAAGTCCCACAGTGCTCATCAAACCCATCTATTATTAGTTGCAGCCTCCTCAGTAATAGAAATATTAATAGAATGTAGCGCGGACAGTTCCTTCTTTAATTTTTGATTGTTTTCTAAGGTTTCTAAGATAGTTTTTTCATTTTCATCTCTTTCTGCTTCTAATTGTTCCACCTGTCCCTTTGCTTGCTTTAATTCCTGCAAAACCAGTTGGAGCCTGGACTCCGCTTGGCGAGACAAAGCATTGCGAGTCATCATTATGATTAGTAATGTGAAAACAAAGACAAAAAGCTCTCGCTATGTAGCAAGGGAAAGGCAAGACAATGTCAATTGAACACAGTGTCAAGACAGTTTGAATCGTCCTTTTGTCTGTTGGTCCGTGATCGATTATTTTATCACAATTATAATTCTGACCGCGTTTAGCACTGGCACATTTTAGTGAGCTTAGTAAGACTGCGCAGTCCGTTTTAAAGGTAATTTCATTCCCCTCTGCATCACTTATCAAGTGCATTGCCTCATGTAGGAGACTCAGTGTTTCAGCTTGAAATACTGTCATCTCCTTTCAATAGTCAATAGTCAATAGTCAATGTACTTTATTACTGTAGATATTTACATATACTTAGCAAACGTCATTTTTGCCTCTTCTCTACATTGTACCACTGTGGGAGAAGAAGGGCGTAGAAACTCCCACAGATTGATTTTTAGATCTCTTTTAAAAATAGGTTGTGCTTAACTAATACAATTATGATTTATTTTTATTTAATAAGCTGGAATAAATAATTACAAAATTATTAACAGTAAGGTCTGTGTTGAGCCAGATTAACCCCATACAGTCCTGTCATTTAAGTAATCTTGAACATTGTAATATCCCTTTTTCGACAAAGTCGCTTTAACATGCTTTTTAAATTGCTCAAATGGCAATTTCAAAATCTCCAGAGGTATCTTATTGTAGTAGAGAATGCACTGACCCTTGAAAGAATTGCTAACCTTCGCGAGTCTAAAACGGGGCGCACATAGTCTGTGATTATTTCTTAGGTTAACATTACAGCTGTCGCTAAGTTTGGAAAATGTTGTAAGGTTCTTGCGAACATACATTATATTTTCGAAAATAAATTGACTAGCTACTGTTAGTATGTCAATTTCTTTAAAAAGCTCTCTTAAGGAGTCTGTTCGTTTTAAATTATAAATTGCTCGAATAGCTCTTTTCTGTAAAATAAAAATAGTTTGAATATCCGCTGCTTTCCCCCACAACAAGATACCATAGGACATCACACTATGAAAGTAACTAAAATATACTAGCCTAGATGTAGCCACATCCGTGCTTTGTCTGATGTTCCTAACAGCGTAAGCCGCAGAACTTAATTTACCAGCCAATTTATCTATGTGGGGTCCCCACTGCTATTTGCTATCAATGGTTATTCCAAGAAACTTCGTATCATTTACCAATTCTAACGTGCTGTTGTCTAACACTAAACTGGTCTCAACTTGCCTGACATTTGGAAGTGAGAATTTGATACACTTGGTTTTACCAGCGTTTAACAATAAATTATTAACTGTGAACCAATTCAAGGTTAAAGACAATACACCATTAACATCATCAAAATCTCCTTTTTGTCTTTCAATTTTGAAGACCATTGAAGTATCATCAGCAAACAACACTATGTCAGTTAATTTCTCCACCATGAAAGGCAGATCATTAATATATACCAGGAATAAGAAAGGGCCTAATATGGAACCTTGTGGAACGCCAATTTTAACACCCGATCCATCAGATTTTACGCCGTTAACTTCTGCCTTTTGAATTCTATTGCTTAGGTATGATCTTAGTAGATCCAACGCTTTATTTCTAACTCCGTAATGATTTAATTTAATTAATAGCGTATTATGATCAATCCAATCAAACGCCTTCGACAGGTCGCAAAAAACTCCGATAGCATCATGTGCGGCCTCCCATGCAGAATAAATATGAGATACAAGGGTAATACCTGCATCCGTAGTCGATTTACCCCTAGTGAAACCATATTGTTTAGCGTGGAGTTGTTTTGTACGGTTGAAGTGTGAGAGCATTTGATTGAGTATAATCTTTTCAAATATTTTACTTAGTGTTGGAAGAACAGATATTGGTCTGAAATTTGAAGGATCGCCCTTATCTCCCGACTTGAACAGAGGTATCAGTTTACTGTGTTTCATGAGGTCTGGAAAAGCCCCATCGTCAACACATTTATTGAATATTTATATATTATAAGCTAAGTGTGGGGCTATAACTAGAATTACTGAACCAATGACTTTGACTGATATACCCCACAGGTCTTCCGTATTTTTTTAGTTAAGTAATTTAAACGTTTTGACAATGTCCTGGGGATATACATGATGAAATTTTAAATTTACATTACTGACGCTAGTGTAATTTTTTAATAAAGTCTCTGCTTCAAATGGAGATGAATTTAGACTGTCCGTTGTGAGTACGGGTACATTGGTGAAGAATGTTTCAAAAGCTCGAGCAACATCAGCGTTGGATTTAACAACATCATCACCTATCTGTAGGCAGAAATCATTGTCCCTTGGTATAACTTTGCCAGTTTCGCGGTTTATTATTTGCCAAACTCTTTTCATTCTATTATTTGAATTTTGAATTTTTCTATTAATGTGTAAAGTTTTTGCAGTTCTACAAACCAACTTGAAAGTTTTGGAATATTTTTTAAAATAGTCATGAAATTTTCGATCAAAGTTATAGGTTTTTTGATCATAAAGGTCATACAAGATAACTCTACTTTTACGAATTCCAAACGTTGCCCAGTCATTAAATTTAGATTTACCGTTGTACTCACTGACTTCCTTTAATTTGAAAACTTTATTGAATTCTGTCTAAATAATGTTGAAGAAGTCTGAGTAGATTTTGTTTGGGTTGTGTTCATTAAAATCCGGTGCTGGCAAATTTATATCTAAGTTTTTCGTATATGTCTCTAGTCTATGGGATGTAATAGGCCTATAAAATGATGGACCAGTCTTATCCTTAATAGTAATTGGGAATGAAACTGTTTGACCACTATGATCGGAAGGTAAGCAGTTAATTACACTTTTACTTGTGAATGCACAGTCACAAAAAACGTTATCTAAGCAAGTTTGGCTGGTTAGTGTAATTCTAGTCGGCTCTTGAAATACATGACATAAAGTAAATGATTTAAACAGAGTTATTAATCGTCGCTTCAGTGTTGTATCTACAAGCAGATCTACATTAAGATTGCCACAAATAATTAACTTTTTTCTGTTATTACAAAGTTTAATGAGGGCTTCCTCCATAATTTTCTCAAATATTTTGAAATTGCCATGGCCTCTTTCATCCCTCGGTGGCCTGTAGACACAAACAATATTACCTGATCAAACGAACTTACCTGAAGTGAAGTTCGATCTTAATTATCTTGACTTCGTCGAGGAGATTTATTTTAACCATGTAGTAGCCCTGCTACACGAACCATAATCCGCACATAGCATTCAGCGTCACAAAAAGAGGAAGAAAACCTTCCTTGACCGCTGTAGTGGGGTTGCGCATGCAGCGCCCCGCCCGTCCAAACTCATATTTCAGAGAATAAAGAAGAAGAAAAATAAGCACGTAAATATGGTTGGTATAACCTACCAGCCATGGGAGAGTATCTATGACAATAGAGGGAGGGAGGGATCCTAAATCTCCTCGACGAAGTCAAGATAATTAAGATCGAACTTCACTTCAGGTAAGTTCGTTTGATCAGGTAATTATCTTGCCTTCGTCTCAGAGATTTATTTTAACCATGTAGATGTTCAGAGAACATAAAGAAAATAAGTCTTAAAGACACATAATCAATTATTTATTTAATAAAAAATAAAGGTGATTAAGTTTTAACATTGTCTACTTATTATTTGTGATAACATACTTATAAGTAGGTTACTTTAAAAAAAAAAAAAAAAAAAAAAAAAAAAAAAAAAAAAAAAAAAAAAAAAAATGCATAGACACTTTATAATTGAACTAGATTAGGATTACAATCAACGATAGGACGGTTGTAAAAATTTGCGAAAACAGCTGACTGGTCAGACCACCCGGCAGATTTTCGTATTGTGTCGACGCTAACACCAGCGAGCAGCGCCGCCGAAGTGGCGGCGTGACGCGTGCTGTGCGCAGAAAATATTGAAGTGTCGACCCCGCTGTCGTGTAACGTTTGTTTTATCCAGCGCCCGATGGTCTGAGCAGTTGCGTTCTTATAAGGTCTCTTGTAAGTTAGAATAAGGTTTACAACTGAAGTAGGTCTTTTGGGAGCGGAGACTAGAATATAGGATTTTAATGTGGTTGCCGGACATATGGATGGTTTTTGGAGAAAAAATGGTAAATTCAAAACTGGCTGTGCACGACCAATGCAAGAAGTCTTAATTAAATCAGTAATAGTAATTATGATTTTATCACTAAATTCTAAAATATTTGAATTTTTAATCAATGATAACGTTTGAGTCCTTTGACCTGTAGCTAAAGCCAACAGTACAACTAATTTTTTACTGATTTGTTCAAAAGTTAGTGAATCATTAGGGAATTGATTAGATAAGTATTCCAGAACCATATTAGGGTTCCATGTAATATTGTAACGAGGGAATGCAGGCCTTAATCTAAAGATTCCTTTAAAAAATCTTTTTAATTTCTCATCATTGGAAATGTTATTTATTGATATCAATGAAATTGCTGACCTATGGCTATTAAGCGTGCCGTAAGATGCGCCTGATTGAAATCGTTGCGTTAGAAAACTCAAAAGGGAGGCTACATTTACATAAAAAAAATCAACATTATTGTGTCGACAATAATCCCACCATTGTTTTAGGCTGGAGTTATATTGGGATTTTGTACTTTGTGTAATGGATGAGCACATTATGTCTATAGCAGAATCAGGTACCCCTTGTTTTAAAAATGCTTGCCTGATAACACACTCGCAGCCAGCGAAAGGTGTTTGTGCAGTGGGTGTTTCAATCTGAAAGAGGATGAAAGAAGGTCTTTACTTGGGGGAAAAAAAATAGGATTTGTCGTGGAAAGGGATTTAAACATGGGGAACCAGGCTTGCGACGGCCAGTAGGGTACTACGACAATGCCAGTGGCTTTGTCAGTGATAATTTTATTTAAGGTTTTTAATATTAAAGAAAACGGTGGAAAAGCATAAAAGAAGTATGGTTTCCAATTGATTGTAAATGCATCTATGTTAAACGCATACGGGTCTGGTTTCCATGATATGTACTGAGCACATTTTGCATTTATTCGCGACGCAAAGAGGTCAATGTTTGGCTCGCCAAAGGATGTAACAATTTTTTGAAATGATTTTGAACTGAGTTGCCATTCTGTATCGACATTGAGATTTCTGGATTCCCGGTCGGCATGTGTATTTTGGGAAGATTTAATGTAAGAAGCAAATATAAAAATATTTCTTTCTTCGCACCAATTCCATATAAGTTTAGCTAGGTATGTCAGATGAGGATATTGGATACCTCCCATACGATTCACATAAGCGATAGCCGTTGTGTTATCGATGCGTAAGAGTAACTCACAATTCGTACAACTTTTGGCGAATGTCTTAAGTCCAAAATAGACTGCCAGTAACTCCAAGTAGTTAATGTGATGGGCACGTTCCGTATCAGTCCAGAGACCACCGGTATGCTGACCATTACATGATGCTCCCCAGCCAGTCGTCGACGCGTCTGTAAAGATCTCTAGTTCATAACAACCGTGTCTTATTGGATTATTACCTGATGGTATTACTCGTTTGAACCACAACAAGTCTTTTTCTACGTTAGTTGGGATTGTCATGAACTTATCATAATTGTCGTTGTTGTTAAGTAGTGCTAGATACTTGACCCTCTCCAACGACTTAGTATGAAGCCACGAGTAAGCTATGGCTGGGCAGATTGCGGTAAGAGAACCTAAAAACGCGGCAAAATCCCGGATACGGATATTTTGATTTTTTGAAATGTGGTCCAAGATTAATTCTAAGCGGCGAACTATATTGCATCTTTTTTGATCTGGTAGTTCTAATGTCATTTTGTGTGAATTAAGGATAAATCCTAAAAATTTGCATTCTTTACTAGGTGTCAATGTGCTTTTATTATAGTTTATTACGAAACCTAAACTGGTTAAACATCTGACAGTTTCATGAATGTTATCTAGACAATCGTCATAGGATCTGCCTAAACACCATATGTCATCTAGGTACCGTACCGATGTTAACCCTTGCGATCGCAGATGCGCGACGACAGGCTGGAGGATCTTTGTGAAGATGTACGGGGCCGAACATAAACCGAAGGGGAGGGCCGTGAATTCGTATAATTCATTCCTAAACATGAAACGTAAGTACTTGGAATGACCGGGAAATATAGGCAGAACAAAATAAGCCTCTTTTAAATCGATATTACCCATATATGAATCTCTTGTCATTAACCGTGAAGCGGTTCTAATATCCTCCATTTTAAAATGTTCACAATATATAAATTCATTTAATTTTTTCAAATTAAGGATGAAACGCATTGAACCATCACTTTTTGGTGTTAAAAAAATGTCAGAAATGAACTGCCCCTCAACAGGTTTACATTTCCTTATAGCTTTCAATTCTTTAAGGTGTGATAACTCTTTATCTATCGATTTTTTCTCGGCCTCAGTAAACGAACGTTCTTTGAAAAGTAGTTGTTTAGGTATTTCTATGAAAGGTAAACTATATCCGGAAATAGTATTTAAAATAAAATCGTCACATGTAATTAGTTTCCATGCGCTTTCAAAATAACGTAAGCGACCGGCATGTATGGTTACCTCGAGGGGTTGTACGTCTTCTAGTGCGGCCGATCGCCCGACGGATACTGCGCCGCTGATCTGTGCGGGGGCTGGCGGCGCGGCGGCGGCGGTGGCGGCTGGCGGCGCGGCGGCGGCGGCGGCGGCGGTGGCGGAGGACGTCGACGCGGAGTGTATGTCGTTCTCTGCCCACCGCGACTCGGCTGGGATGGACCGGCGACGGCGCGGTAGTGGCGCTGGCGGTTCGGTGGGCCTCTCCAGTTTAAATTGATGCCAGATGTACTTGCTGCAGGCCCCTGGATTATTTGGCCCGTTCTTATAATGCCTCGAGAGTTTTTCACTAGGTCGCATAATTTATCACCGAACAGAAAACTATCTCTTTTTCTTTCTTTGAAAGAATCTACGAGACATTTGTCTATCAAAGGAATGATCAGGGCCCGACGGGTTTCTGTTTCAGCATAGTGTGAGTCAGATAGAAATTTGCCGACATCGTTCAATTTTTGCATAACGTTGGATTTGTCCACGTTCTTTTTTAGCAATGCCGTCATAGCGGCGCCAAGGGCAGCGAGGGCTCTCCCGAGCTGGTTTTGTTTCTCGAAAAGGCGCTTGTCGCGAGTTTTAGCGCTTTCTTGCAGCGTATTCGTGGTCAATTCTGGGTTAAGCACTGGTGCTTTGGTCGATGGGTTGTTCTTCGCGAACAGGTACCTTTTAGTCAGTTCCATTTTTTCGTCTTTTTTCAGACCGTGCAACAAGACTCGTTCGAACCTTTTTGCGATGTCCTCTTGGATATTTTCTCCCCATTCTAGCGGCTCGTCTTCAAAATCACCGAGAGATTTTAGTAGTTCGGCATCAAAATCAGGGTCTAGAATTGGTACTTCGTCCATAACCTCACGATTCGTGACGTCATCCGGTGGCGGCATAACCACCCCATTTTCAGAGTTTAATGGAACCACTTCCGCAACGTCCACATCATATTGTGCATTTTCTGAAAATGCAAATGCATTTTATTGTAATTTTAGAGGCAAATAAAACCTTACAATAAGTTATTGTTGAAAAAACAGAGTATGTGGGTAGTCTGAAAAAAGTGAATCGTGTTGCAAAAATAGACAAAGGTAATAGAATATTAGATATCTAATACTCAAAAAAAAAATGGCCTCTGGATAACATGCGCGTGTTATCTCGGGGGAAAAGTAGCTACTGGTTATCATGCGCGTGATAACTCTGAGCAAAAATGAATAAAATTTTGATTGACCACAGTAGTTAGGTAGACACCTGCATTTATCTCGCAATGTACGAGAATTATCTTCAGAAATAATAAATAGGCATTTTACCTTCGGTAGGTAGCTGCACAATTTCGTCGTCGTCACTTGAATAAATAACTCGTGAGCTCCTTTTCCTTTGCTCCTGCAGTTTTTCTTCATATTTTCTCCGCTTTCTATCCCATCGTTCTTCCTTAGTTTCGTTACGCTTCCGTTTAGGCATTTTAAGAAATCACTTTTACACTCAGTAGCAAAGCTACGGCTACGTGCGTTCGTCGTGCGCGCACGGACAAATATGAGTTTGGACGGGCGGGGCGCTGCATGCGCAACCCCACTACAGCGGTCAAGGAAGGTTTTCTTCCTCTTTTTGTGACGCTGAATGCTATGTGCGGATTATGGTTCGTGTAGCAGGGCTACTACATGGTTAAAATAAATCTCTGAGACGAAGGCAAGATAAATATGGCTATCTTACTCAACACAGGATACCTCTATTTGTCTTTCAAGAGTAAGTGCAAGAATATCTTTCCGTTGTTTCACCTTAATATTATTTTTCACTAAGATTAAAGAACCACCTCTATCAGCAGTCTTTCTATTGTAACAACTGACAATTGTTACAATATTTATGTTAAAAGACATCATATTTTCCTTCAACCAGTGTTCTGTAACACAAATAATATCAATGTCAGAATTTTTTAGAAATAATTCTAATACAAGTTCTTTGCCAGGTAGCCCCTGGATGTTTTGATGGGCAATATTTAACTGGGGCTTACATTTTGACATATTTAGTGGCTCTTGTATGCTTGAGATTTCCTCTATCAGAATGTTCAATCCCTTAGAAATAAAACTCCAAATATTGAACATCATACGCAATCTGAATATCCCTGCGACATTCTTCTTATGTCGGAGCACTGGTTAAAAGTTGATGAAGCTAAACATGTAAACACAATTAAATATGAATTGTTATCCAGTTATTGCCGGCCCACGCGCGAGCACGGTGGTGTGTGCATTTATGTAAACAAATCTATCGATGTTATGGATAGGCCCGATATTCATGATTTCTCGGTTGAAATCCACTGTGAATTTACGGCTTTACAATGTGTTTACTTTAATTTACTGGTAATATGTGTATATCGTTCTAACACTGAGAAAGCTTCGAGATATTTTTAAAGCAACTAAGGTCATTGATGGATTTTACCATTCATGAGAAATGCAATATACTCCTAGTAGGTGACTTCAACGTAAATTTGCTAATAAAATCGAGCCCTAAACGTCAGTTATTGGATCTATGTGCCTAGTATAACCTGTCCTCGAGGGTGAACTTCCCTACACGAGTACAGGGTGCCTCCTCGACCTGTTTGGACCAGTTCTATACAGATTTGGATCGCAACAACGTGATAACGTCACCGGCAGATACGCATCTATTTGATCATAAAGGTATTAATATCCAAATTATATACAACTCCAAATTAAATGAGGTACGACATGTACAGAAGCGAGTAACAACAATTTGACGACATTTTTAAATGATATTAATATTGACATGAACCTATTGAATAATAATACAATTGAGAGTTTTTAACATATTTATGAATACGGTCGTGCAATTATTCCACAATCATTGCCCGCTAAGGAAGGTGCCTGAGTGTCGGTTAGATGTTAGATGGAAAAATGATAACTTGCATAAACAAAATGAAATTTTATCCTTGCTACAATTATATAAAGATACCTACCCACTCAACAATGATTTAAGACTTTGTTTCTTGATTTTAAATGTAAGCACAATATAATGCTTCGGAAAGTTAGTTCTGAGTACATTAACAACTTAATAGGTAGTAGTTCTAACCAGTCCAAAATTATCTGGAATATAATTAAGATGCAGACATGCGAAGGCCCAGGTAGTAACCCACTGACTGTCTTGCAACGAAGTGTTGTTGGTCCGTCAGGTTCGGCACGAGAACTGGCAACTAAGGTTAATCAATACTAGAGTTTGGCTAGGGAATGGCGAACCCACCAATTTTTAAAGTTGCAACACTGGCGTTTTGACACATTCTGTCAACGTGCTGTCAACGTCTCGGTGATCGCATTATTGTTTGTGTTCATTTATCGAGTTTTGCGTTAATAACGAATTGAACCATGAGTAAACCGATTAAAAGTAGCGTACGAGAGCTTCTTTTTAAAATGATGAGCAAACATAAAGAAAAACAAGAGGAGAAAGATGCCTTAATCAAGCAAAAAACGGAATTTTTAGACAGCGTCGTACAATTTATAGGTTAGTTGAGGCACAGTGATTTTGATACTTTAAGAAAACATTGACTTCTTTCATTGCTAACTTCTATTAATCAAAATTTTGCTTTATTTGTTACAGTAATGTATACTAAACTTATAAGATGTTAGAATTACGAAGATTCACTTTTTCAATTTTAGCCAAGTTTGAATGACAACATGACTAATGCTTGGAAAATGTTTCATGAAATGTTTTTTTTTACAGAAAATCTTAACCTACATTCCGAAGCCAAACAAGAGGTATTGGAAAATCTATTCAAACTCAAAGAATTGGAACAAAAAGAGTTACTTAGTCAGAATAAATATTTTCAAGATATCTCTTCTATGACAGGTAATTAAATCTATAAGTACTAATATTATTACCTATAAATGCGAAGATAACTCTGTGTGTCTGTCTTTAACGCTTTGGCGCCAGAGCTACCCGACCGATTTTGAAGAAATTTGGCATGGATATTAGTTAAGGTACGAGGATGGACATAGGCTAAATTGTTATTCTACCCTAGTTGCGTGATAATTATTTATTTATTTTGTAGGTGTGAGCTGTTCAACATTAAAGAGAATAAATAATGAAGGTAAAACAAATGAAGGTGTCTTCAGAACTCCAGGCAAAAAAAGACCTCACCCATCTAAAATATCCAATCTAGATAGTTTTGATATTCAAGCTATCAGGAACAAGATAAATGAATTCTATTTAGTAAAAAAACAAGTGCCTACCCTTAGAAGCCTTTTGGCTGATTTAAGAGAAAGCATAAACTTTACGGGATGCCGAGAAACACTACGGCAAATTTTGCTAAAGAATGGTTTTGAATTTAAGAAAAATAAAAATAAACGATCTGTACTTATTGAAAGATACGACCTCGAAGCCTGGCGACACCAATATTTAAGGACCATTGCTGCAAAACGTACTGATGGTAAACAAATAATATATCTTGATGAAACATACATCCATCAAAACTATAAGCCAAAAATGTCATGGCAAGGACCTTCGACACAGGGTTTTATCGACAACATTTCCACAGGAAAACGATTTATAATCGTTCATGCTGGCTCAAAGAATGGATTTGTGCCCAATGCACTGTTAATATTCAGCACTAAGTCAACCAAAGCAGACTACCATCATGATATGAATTCATCAAATTTTAAAAAGTGGTTGTGCGAGAAACTGATACCCAATTTGAGTGCAAATAGCGTCATAGTGATGGACAACGCCAGTTACCATACGGTTCAAATTAATAAGGCACCCAACACCAGCACTCGGAAAGTAGATATACAAGACTGGCTGCGGGCTAATCAAATTATGTTTGAAGAATGTCAGTCCAGATCGGAACTATTAGTTTTGGTACAAAAACATAAACCAGAGCCGATTTATGAAGCAGATGAAATCTTAAAAGAGCACGGCCATGAGGTATTAAGATTACCTCCCTACCATTGCGACCTCAATCCTATTGAGCTCATATGGAGTCTTGGAAAGCGAAAAGTGGCAAGTAAAAATATTTCTAAATCAGCAGCGCAGTTAGAAGAACTCATAAAAGAAGAATTCCAAAGCATAACAGCAGATGACTGGAAAAAAAATGTCGTTCATGTACTACATGTTGAAGACCAGTACCGAACCAGGGATGGAATAACCGAACATATGGAACAATTTATAATAAGCGTCCGGGATGATGAGTCGAGCAGCTCAGATGAGTCAGATATGGGAGTAGAATATCTAGATTCTGACTTTGACTATAGCGAATAAATACATGTTTTTATTGAACGTATGACTTTAATTTTTCCTGACCATTTATGTGATATTAATTTATCTAGTAATCATTTTCATACAAATTTGCTTCAAACTGTTGTCTTTTCACACCATTAATCAATATTCAATATTTTTTGTACAATACAATACAATTTATTACAAAAGTATCAAAATCGTTTTATCCAACTATTTTCTGTGTTGCCTACTTTATAAATTTTGAATTTGCCACGCTTTGCTAGGTTCATGATAGAATAGCCAAACGTTACCTATCTATAGTACGCGATACACTACTAAGACCTAATGTATTTATTTATTTATTTATTTATTTTATTATCTTAAAAAAGACCTAATGTATATGAGGCCATAAGACTACTGAGTACAACATACCTACCATATCTGCATCTATGTTCTTGGTCCCGTTTACTGTACCTGAACTAAATTGCATCATTCAAAAAATCAAAAAGAAGTCTACTAAAGACATCAATGACTTCCCATGTGACATCTTATGCAAACTACCTCTAAGTACACTAACTATATTATGCGATTTATTCAATAAATGTACTGTGGCCTATTTACTAAAGTTAAGTTTGTCTGAGACCACAATCGATCTAGTAGTAAATACTGCATTGAACGCATTGCTGAATTTGTAAAAAAAAATACAATATGACTCATTAGGGTTATTATTAGTGTAATAGATAGGTAGTTTGCTATCCCAATTCAATTTAAACCTTTCAAACCGTTGTGCAGCCACAGTAATGTATTGTATCTTTCTTGTAGAACTTTTTTTAAGTTGAATTTCTAGTCTAATGTATTGACCTAAATGGTCTGACTTTAAATTACTTATATTTTTTTTAAGTACAATTTTTTCATTTGGATAAGGTTTTGTTTGAAACATCAGTATAATGCTCAATAGAGGCATTATGTGTAGCCAAATTTTTGGCTGTTATATTAAAATAATAGGACAGCGAATTTGCTACTTGTCTTTTATAATAACTAGGAAGGTAATATTTACCTTTAGTCAAATAATATTTATTTCTACTAACAAAATTGTTAGTATCCATTACATGTATATTATTATTGCATGATATAGTATGCAAGGTCATATTCAGCTTATATCTAAGGTTGCTTTCTGATTGTGGCAAGCTATCGCTGTAAGGGAAAGTGAACATAACATTTTTTTTTTACTTTTAAAGAACAGAGCTTGACTAAATATTTAATTAAGTCAGACTTGTTCACATTACCCCTATTACCGAGGCATATGATTAAATAACAGTCATCACTATATGTAGCGTTATCTACTTTTTGCATAATATCATGCAGAATACAGTTGGGTAAACAATTATTTATTACCGTATGCTCCATATACATATTTTATAATTGGCCCATATATCTTCCAAGTTCATCGCTGTACATAAATGTTTTTATACCTGGACATGAAGTGCTAACATCCAGAAGGGAAGTAGCTGACGGAGCACAGTCCGGCACATAACAGCAGCTCTCCAATATTTTAGTTTCTAGGCTAACCTGGCTACTGAGAACTGCATCCATAGCTAGATTCAGTTAACTGGTTTCCGCTCTAGTTTTGTCATAGAGGCTAATGTAGTGCCCCAGGGAGCGCTCCGCCTGGTCAAGTTTGCATCTTAGCTCATGAATGTTGTCCTCATAGCTAATCTGATTATAATTAAGCTGAGCAGTACACAGCTCCAGTTTATCTAAAATCCTTCTTTTATTATTAAGCTTTGTTACAACCTTTATTTGTTTTTTTAGCATTTTTTTTTATAAACTTATTAACTTTGACATATTTTCTCAACTTATTTTTACTCAGTTTCAATTTGTCTGTGCTGTCCCTGCTGCTGGCTGCCACATTACACACTGAGTCATCCTTAGTAAGGTCAATAGTCATAGTGGGCAAGCTACAGCCCGCAACAGAGACATGGCCCAAGGAAGTATTTACTGCTACCAATTCATCAAATAAGCTCTGCGTGGTCACTGTGGCAGAGCTAATAGCCGCTTCTTCCAGCTGTGTGATATGTTGGTGGGCATCACACAGTTCCTTCTCCAGGATTGAAGTTCTGTGCAGGACGGACTCAAACTCAGTGCCACAGTGCTCATCAAACCCATCTGTTATTAGTTGCAGCCTATCCCGTTCCTCAGTAATAGAAATATTAATGGAATGTAGCGCGGACAGTTCCCTCTTGAATTTTTGATTGTTTTCTAAGGTTTCTAAGATAGTTTTTTCATTTTCATCTCTTTCTGCTTCTAATTCAAAGTCAAAGTCAAAGTCAAAGTACTTTATTATTGTAGTTATTAACATATACTTAGCAAACGTCATTTTTTGCCTCTTCTCTACATTGGACCACTGTTGGAGAGGAAGGGCGTAGAAACTCCCACAGGTTGATTTTTAGATCTCTTTTAAAAATAGGTTGTGCTTAACTAATACAATTATAATTTTTTTATTTAATAAGCAGGCAATAATAAATAATTGCAAAATTATTAACAGCGAGGTCTGTGTTGAACTAGATTAAACCCATATAGTCCTGTCATTTAAGTAATCTCGAACATTGTAATATCCCTTTTTCGACAAAGTCGCTTTGACATTCTTTTTAAATTGCTCAAATGGCAATTTCAAAATCTCCAGAGGTATCTTATTATAGCAGAGAATGCACTGACCCTTGAAAGAATTGCTAACCTTCTCGAGTCTAAATCGGGGCGCACACAGTCTTGGATTATTTCTTAGGTTAACATTGCAGCTAACGCTAAGTTTGGTAAATGTTGTAAGGTTTTTGCGTACATACATTATATTTTCGAAAATAAATTGACTAGCTACAGTTTGTATGTCAATTTCTTTAAAAAGCTCTCTTAAGGAGTCTGTTCGTTTTATATTATAAATTGCTCTAATAGCTCTTTTCTGTAAAACAAAAATAGTTTGAATATCCCCTGCTTTCCCCCACAACAAGATACCATAGGACATGACACTATAAAAGTAACTAAAATATACTAGCCTAGATGTAGCCACATCCGTGCTTTATCTGATGTTCCTAACAGCGTAAGCCGAGGAACTTAATTTACCAGCTAATTTATCTATGTGGGGTCCACACTGCAATTTGCTATCAATGGTTATTCCAAGAAACTTCGCATCATTTACTAATTCTAACGTGCTGTTGTCTAACACTAAACTGGTCTCAACTTGGCTGACATTTGGAAGTGAGAATTTGATACACTTGGTTTTACCAGCGTTTAACAATAAATTATTAACTGTGAACCAATTCAAGGTTAAAGACAATACACCATTAACATCATCGAAATCTCCTTTTTGTCTTTGAATTTTGAAGACCATCGAAGTATCATCAGCAAACAGCACTATGTCAGTTAATTTCTCCACCATGAAAGGCAGATCGTTAATATATACCAGGAATAAGAAAGGGCCTAATATGGAACCTTGTGGAATGCCAATTTTTACACCCGATCCATCAGATTTAACGCCGTTTACTTCTGCCTTTTGAATTCTATTGCTTAGGTATGATCTTAGTAGATACAACGCTTTATTTCTAACTCCGTAATGATTTAATTTAATTAGGAGCGTATTATGATCAACACAATCAAACGCCTTCGACAGTTTGCAAAAAACTCCGATAGCATCCTGTGCGACCTCCCATGCAGAATAAATATGAGATATAAAGGTAATACCTGCATCCGTAGTCGATTTACCCCTAGTGAAACCGTATTGTTTGGCGTGGAGTTGTTTTGTAAGTGTGAGAGCATTTGATTGAGTATAATCTCTTCAAATATTTTACTTAGTGTTGGAAGAACAGATATTGGACTGAAATTTGAAGGATCACCCTTATCTCCCGACTTAAACAGAGGTATCAGTTTACTGTGTTTCATGAGGTCTGGGAAAGCCCCATCGTCAACACATTTATTAAATATATAAGCTAAGTGTGGGGCTATAACTAGAATTACTGTACCAATGACTTTGACTGATATACCCCACAGGTCTTCCATATTTTTTAAGTTAAGTAATTTAAACGTTTTGACAATGTCCTGGGGATATACATGATGAAATTTTAAATATACATTACTGACGCTAAGTTTACTTGTGGTATTTTTTAATAAAGTCTCTGCTTCATATGGAGATGAATTTAGATGGTCTGTTGTGAGTAAGGGTACATTGGTGAAGAATGTTTCAAAAGCTCGAACAACATCAGCCCTGGATTTAACAACATCATCACCTATCTTTTGGCAGAAATTATTGTCCCTTGGTATAACTTTGCCAGTTTCGCGGTTTATTATTTGCCAAACGGTTTTAATTCTATTATTTGAATTTTGAAATTTTCTATTAATATGTAAAGTTTTTGCAGTTCTACAAACCAACTTGAAAGTTTTGGAATATTTTTTAACATAGTCATGAAATTTTGGATCGAAGTTATAGGTTTTTTGTTCATAAAGGTCATATAAGATAACTCTACTTTTACGAATTCCAAACGTTGCCCAGTCATTAAATTTAGATTTACCGTTGTAGTCACTGACTTTCTTTAAATTAAAAACTTTATTGAATTCTGAATAATGTTGAATGAGTAGATTTTGTTTGGGTTCTGTTCATCAAAATTCGGTACTGGCAAATTTATATCTAACTTTTTCATATACGTCTCTATTCTATGTGATGTAATAAGCCTATAAAATGATGGATCAGTCCTATTTTTACTGGCAATTGGGAATGAAACTGTTTGACCACTGTGATCGGAGGGTAAGCAGTTAATTACATTTTTACTTGTGAATGCACAGTCACAAAATACGTTATCTAAGCAAGTTTGGCTGGTAAGTGTAATTCTCGTCGGCTCTAGAAATATATGACATAAATTAAATGATTTGAACTGAGTTATTAATCGTTGTTTCAATGTTGTATCTACAAGCAAATCTTCATTAAAATCGCCACAAATAATTAACTTTTTTCTGCTATTACAAAGTTTAATGAGGCCATCCTCCATAATTTTCACGAACATTTCAAAATTGCCATGGCCGTTTTCATCTCTCGGAGGTCTGTAGACACAAACAATAATATGGCTATCCAACTCAACATAGGATACCTCTATTTGTCTTTTTACAATAAGTGCAAGAATATCTTTCCGTTGTTTCACCTTAATATTATTTTTTACTAAGATTAAAGAACCACCTCTATCAGCAGTCTTTCTATTGTAACAACTGACAATTTTGTAATTATTTATGTTAAAAGACATCATATTTTCCTTTAACCAGTGTTCTGTCATACAAATAACATCGGTGTCTGAATGATTAAGAAATAATTCTAATACAAGTTCTTTGCCAGATAGCCCCTGCATGTTTTGATGGGAAATAGTTAAGTGGGGCTTACCCTTTGTCCTAGTATTTTTCATTTGATTGCCAGAAAACCCCTGCTTATTTTGTAAAATTTTCTTATGTTTTGAGGGGTCCTCTTTTGTCGAAATATCTAGTTTAAAACACTACTATTAGTACTAATACTAACTAAAACTGAAGGCGACTGCGTTATAGTATTAACAACTGTGTCGCATATATTATACGCTAACAATGTAGCTACTCGTTTTTTGTTTTATGAGACAGGTACATAGTATCCTGAGTCAAAGTATTGTTATGAATAAAATTACTCATCTCGAAATATAAAATAGCATCACTATGATGACACGTTATATTGTATAGATGCATGTTCATTCTATGTACACTTTTATTTTGTTTCCCCGATAAATTAGAACAATAAGGAAAATTACATAGAATAAACTTGAAAGAAAGAAAGAAAGAAAGAAAGAAAGAAAGAAAGAAAGAAAGAAAGAAAGAAAGAAAGAAAAAAATAATATCAATTTATTCGGACTACGCCATAACACACACAACATAAAATACACGATAATTATGAGAGGACAAGAAAAAAAGTGAAACATTGAATTGAAGGAGAAAGTAATAACAACTAATATCGCAGACAATAATATACACACGAGTCACAAAAGTAAAAGTACATACCACACAGTAACTTATATGTATAGTACATACACAAGACAACAAGAAATAAATAAAAGCAAAATACAAGTTTGTAGCGACGAGTAGACAGTAACGTCGTGAAGTGTGTGCCTAGGCGGCGAATAGGTTCCGACTCAGCATGTGCCACAGAACCTGCAAGAGGTCCTGCAACGCTGGTATTGTGTCGGCACCTTATCAAGGAGGAGATGATAAAGGGTGGGTGTTAATAAACTACTTTTTATTAAAACTGCATATATAATTGATATGAAAATAAATAAACTATAGGAAAAAAATAAGGAAAATTTACTGGATGGATAAGCTAAGTAGGAGACGAATTGACATCAGAAATATAATTATAATTAATAAATAATACATTAAAAACACTAATTACATAAATAGTTGAGAGTATAAGGGATATTAAATATTGTATACTGTAGATTGTTCAGTGACTTAACCGATTCACATACGTACATTAAAAAGACTTAGCTTTAAGATAATATAACTAGCAAACGCGGGGATTCACTGGGGCAGAATCAGGCATCTGACTTCTGCAGGTGCAGAAGGTGTTTTCTAGATGCAAGTTTGAAACTGGCAATAGAATTGTGAACTCGGATTGGTGGTGGCAGGTTGTTCCAACACTTCGTCGCCAGATACCTGAAACTGCCCCGAAAAGCAGCTGATCGATGTCGAGGGATTGTTAAAATGCTAGTAGTAGTAGTGTTGATGTAGTGACCAGATACCCGCCATTTAAGCTTTTCAAATAAATACTCTGGTGTTTGTTGCCTTATCACACCAAATAAGAGGGAGGCAAGATGAAGTTGCAGCCTACTATTGATATTGAGCATGTTGGCCTTGTTCAGGTAAGGAGTAATGTGACTACGAGAAGGGATGGTAAAACAGAACCTGGCGCATGCGTTCTGAACTCTTTGCAGCAACCGGTGAGTGCGTTTGAGCAAACAGGGCCCGTATACTGTAATGCCATAATTTAATTTTGAGAGAACCAATGACTCACACAGTAGTATGCGCATTTGTTCGCTCAGATTATTTCGGATCCTATACAATATATTTAGTCTATAGAAACAGTTTTTGACTACGTCAAGAACATGCTTCTCGAAACGTAATTGGTTATTTATGATAATACCAAGATTTCGGGCCTCACATACACGTTCAATAGGGACACCTGCAATAGTTACTTGTGGATTTAGGTTAGTAAATGTCTCTATCTGATTTTTTGGCCCTAATATCATGTATTTGGACTTTGTTTAATATTTATGCTTCGGAACGCACCTCCTTTTGTTGCGCGACTCGGAACGGAAATGGAACTAGCAGCTGTCACTTGTATAGAAACGAGATGACGAGTTAGAGGTTACTTTCTTGACGTGGAAAAAATGTCGGCACATGGCGTTCGGGCCTTGGCTGTATTTCAGTAGTAATAATTGTCTAACACAGGTGTCGGGCCTGGTCGGAGTGTTAATTATAATAAGCACGGAACAGTCGTCGGGAAGAAGTAGATTCACGTCATCGGAGTGAGTGCTTCGTGTTGTGAAGCTTGAAGTGGTTTGGTCCCCAATTCGTCGCGTTCGGCAGCGACGGCGACAGCATCGGGCTACGACGAGAGTAAGATTCGACTCCTCTCCCCCCACGCCTTGTGCTCCTAATCCCGTATTCCTGCCTCGAATTGAGCTTTCGAATTCCGGTCTACGGCGTCAAAGGTCAGTACCACGTGTGATACTCCTGGCAAAAAAAAACAACCCTACCAAGATTCCACGCCCGTTCGGTTGAGGCGTGGAATTTTAATCATTTTGGTAGCAGGCGCGGTTTCCTAGTGGGAAATCATCGATTCACGGACGGTTGTAGGGCTGTTTTTTTTTGCCACATTGTAGTTGAGAGAAAAGGGTATCTCAGATTGGTCGGCAATCAGTTTGTGAGTGAGTCTTGTGGTCGGTATACCACAATTAAAGTTAATTTTCGGTTAGTGAAAGTATAATTGACGATTTAGTTAACAATTTTTATAAATTTGTAGTCGGAAACTACTCGGTGTGCATAAGAAACAGTCATTCGGTCGGACTATAGTATTGCAGTCGGGTTCCATAGCATTGCAGTGTTATTTCGGATTACAGAGCAGGGTCAGGCTATTTAAGGGGTATTAAGCTGATTTTGCTGACCTCAGTAGAAGTGTGGGTCATATCGGAGGGGCCACTTCTAGAAGGTTCACAGCTACCTTCATTATATTAAAAATAGCCTTTTTTCTATAATAAATTTTTGTGTGTTATTTTTTATTGTGCCTTATGGTGGCATTCTCTAATTGATTTAGAGTGTATAGTCATAAGGTGTATGTCCACAGGGCGACCATATTGAATATTTTTTAGGATTTAATTGTTTTAGTGGTTGCCTTAGTTTTGACAACTTAGTTTTAATTTCTGTGCCCAGCGCTGACGGGCAAGTGCTGGTCTCTGGCTATACTTAGTTCGGTAGTGAAGTATAAGACCAGAATCTATTAAATCGGTAAACATGGCACCTTCGCCCTTGACGGTACTGCGGCATGGTGTCCGTGAGGAAATGAGATGGCTCGCCCATACTCATAAGTATGTGGAGCGACCTGACATGGACGATGTCCTGCTCAAGCGTGTGGAGGACGCAATGACACGCGTCGGGAAGGTGTGTCGGCTGGCTGCGGAGGCTGAAGCTCTCGGGCTTACGGATGAAGCCTCGGTGGCTGCAGTGAAACAGCTCTGCGTGGATGCTGACCAAGCGATGGAATGCTTGGGCGACATCGAGCGTCGCGCGGAGAAAATTAAGCGGTCGCGACGGAATGACCGTGGGGAGGGTAACGGAGACCCACCCCCGAAAGGTGTTGTTGGACGGCTGCCACACCTGGAGATTCCGGCCTTCAGTGGGGCAATTGATGAGTGGCCGGCATTCATTAATTTATTTGATAGTTTGGTCCACGGTCGGGACGACCTGGACAACGCCTACAAGTTGGCCCAACTATTGATGGCTCTGCGGGGTGAACCGAAGGAGTTGGTCGGTCACCTAACGGTCACGGCGGGCAATGATGAGATAGCCCGGTCCATATTGTTTGACCGCTACCAACACAAACGGCGGTTGGTTGATGCGCAGCTGGGGAAGCTGTTTAGCATCCCAAGAGTAACCCGGGATGTTGACATCCGAGTACAGATGCTCAACCCTGTGCTGGTGGCCACTAAGGCCCTTCAGAACTTTGGTCTTCCGGTAGACAAATGGTCATATATTGTTTTGTATATGGGTTTGTCACGGTTGCCTGCAGCTGTTCAAAGTTGGTTTGAACAGCTGCATGGGGGCAGTAGCTCGGAACTGCCCACGCTCGTCTAATTGACGGATTTTTTGGAGGGTGAATGCAGGCGATGTGACACACTGGATACGGAGGCCAGTGTGCAGCGCCAACCCACGCGGATGCGGGAGGGGTCGCGCCCCCCGCCCCCACGGGGGGGTGGGCGGTCGAAACAATTTGGCGTTTTGAGTGCCGCGCCGTCGGGTGACGGCTGTGTACACTGCGACAGTGCCGGTCATGAAGTGACCAGTTGCGCCAACTTTAAGGCGCTCGGGGTAGCTGCCCGCAGGAAGGTAGTCTTCCACCACCGATTGTGTTTCGGTTGATTGGGGCCGCACCCGCTGAGCGAGTGCTCGCGCGCGTTCCCCTGTGAGTGCTGTGGTGGCAAGCACCACAACGTGTTGTGCCTGAATCGGTCAGGTCCTTCGGACGGTCACCAGGGCCGGACTCAGGTTGGTCGGCCACAGGGCCCAACCAGGGCCGGACCCAGTCCCCCTCCGGGCAACGGGAGTCACCAACGGGGTGACTGGGGTACCCGCGGACGGGACCCCCCCCCGAGGGGAAGGGGGCAGCGCGGGGGGTAACATGCGGGATAGCCGGGGTTCGGTCGCCGCTGTCCACGGTCAGCGAGGACTTCGGGCCGCTGGCTCACCGCGTGTTACGGGCGGGTGTCAGATGGCACCTATGAGTGGCGCGAAGGCTGGGAGCCCTCCACCGTCTGCGCCACCCTGCCCGTCTCTCTGGGAGGCGAACAGGAAGGCGAACAGTCGGACGTCGCCCCCATTCCTAGAGCGCCCCAGGTTGGATCCGCTCTCCCCCATCCATCCACGGTGGCCACCGGGCACACCGTACACCGTCCGGTATGGTCGGATACCGGGACAGCGAGGGGCCTATTATCCGGGTTGGGACCCCTTGATGTACATACGGTCTGATATGCCGGTGGCATATCAGCAGCCGAGTTACTCCAAGGCCGACGGAGGTCTGAGCGGGTTCGCATCCCGCGGAGGTTCCCGCTAGGGACACGCCACCCACTTACAGGGTGCCGCCACTCCACAGACGGTCATGCTCCCCACCGCCTCTGTGATAGCGTGGAGTTCGGACGGCAAAGCATGTGTGGCACGAGCACTATTGGACTCGGGGGCCCAGGGGTGCTTAGTCTCGTGCAACCTTGTAAGACGGTTGGGCATTTCGGTAAGGGAGTATCCACATTCCATTCGGGGAATTGGGAACACGGAAGTCGGTTCCGTTAAGGGAGTATGTCGGATTACTCTCTCGTCACGGGTGGATTCATCGGTGAATCTGACGGTCACGGCGTTAGTCATGCCTAATGTGATGGGCTCACACCCTCACGTACGGTTGTCGCCCTCGGTGCGACAGTTGGTCGAGGGTTGTCACTTGCTGACCCGGAGTTCGATATTCCGGGCCCAGTAGACATTTTATTGGGTGTCGATGCCTTGGGATACCTGTTAGTGCCAGGTGTCCACGTGTTGCAGGCGACTGGTCTGGTTTCGGTCAACACCAGACTGGGCCATGCGGTAATGGGTCCGGTCATGCCGGCTGCCCCACGCCTAGCGACTCGTAGTCCCTTATTCGGTTCTGTACTCTCGGAGGTGATACAGAAGTTTTGGGAGGTGGAGGAACCACCTACGGTCAATAGTCAATAGTCAAAGTACTTTATTACTGTAAATATTTACATATACTTAGCAAACGTCATTTTTTGCCTCTTCTCTACATTGAACCACTGTGGGAGAAGAAGGGCGTAGAAACTCCCACAGATTTATTTTTAGATCTCTTTTAAAAATTGGTTGTGCTTAACTAATACAAATATGAAAAATTTAATTGTTATGATTAATAAGCAGGAATAAATAATTACAAAATTATTAACAGCAAGGTCTGTGTTGAGCCAGATTAACCCCATACAGTCCTGTCATTTAAGTAATCTTGAACATTGTAATATCCTTTTTTTGACAAAGTCGCTTTAACATGCTTTTTAAATTGCTCAAATGGCAATTTCAAAATCTCCAGAGGTATCTTATTGTAGTAGAGAATGCACTGACCCTTGAAAGAATTGCTAACCTTCGCGAGTCTAAAACGGGGCGCACATAGTCTGTGATTATTTCTTAGGTTAACATTACAGCTGTCGCTAGTTTGGAAAATGTTGTAAGGTTCTTAAGTACATACATTATATTTTCGAAAATAAATTGACTAGCTACTGTTAGTATGTCAATTTCTTTAAAAAGCTCTCTTAAGGAGTCTGTTCGTTTTAAATTATAAATTGCTCGAATAGCTCTTTTCTGTAAAATAAAAATAGTTTGAATATCCGCTGCTTTCCCCCACAACAAGATACCATAGGACATCACACTATGAAAATATTCTAGCCTAGATGTAGCCACATCCGTGCTTTGTCTGATGTTCCTAACAGCGTAAGCCGCAAAACTTAATTTACCAGCCAATTTATCTATGTGGGGTCCCCACTGCAATTTGCTATCAATGGTTATTCCAAGAAACTTCGTATCATTTACCAATTCTAACGTGCTGTTGTCTAACACCAAACTGCTCTCAACTTGCCTGACATTTGGAAGTGAGAATTTGATACACTTGGTGTTACCAGCGTTTAACAATAAATTATTAACTGTGAACCAATTCAAGGTTAAAGACAATACATCATTAACATCATCAAAATCTCCTTTTTGTCTTTCAATTTTGAAGACCATTGAAGTATCATCAGCAAACAACACTATGTCAGTTAATTTCTCCACCATGAAAGGCAGATCATTAATATATACCAGGAATAAGAAAAGGCCTAATATGGAACCTTGTGGAACGCCAATTTTAACACCCGATCCATCAGATTTTACGCCGTTAACTTCTGCCTTTTGAATTCTATTGCTTAGGTATGATCTTAGTAGATCCAACGCTTTATTTCTAACTCCGTAATGATTTAATTTAATTAATAGCGTATTATGATCAACACAATCAAACGCCTTCGACAGGTCGCAAAAAACTCCGATAGCATCCTGTGCGGCCTCCCATGCAGAATAAATATGAGATACAAGGGTAATACCTGCATCCGTAGTCGATTTACCCCTAGTGAAACCATATTGTTTAGCGTGGAGTTGTTTTGTACGGTTGAAGTGTGAGAGCATTTGATTGAGTATAATCTTTTCAAATATTTTACTTAGTGTTGGAAGAACAGATATTGGTCTGAAATTTGAAGGATCGCCCTTATCTCCCGATTTGAACAGCGGTATAAGTTTACTGTGTTTCATGAGGTCTGGAAAAGCCCCATCGTCAACACATTTATTGAATATATAAGCTAAGTGTGGGGCTATAACTAGAATTACTGAACCAATGACTTTGACTGATATACCCCACAGGTCTTCCGTATTTTTTAAGTTGAGTAATTTAAACGTTTTGACAATGTCCTGGGGATATACATGATGAAATTTTAAATATACATTACTGACGCTAGTGTTATTTTTTAATAAAGTCTCTGCTTCAAATGGAGATGAATTTAGACTCTCCGTTGTGAGTACGGGTACATTGGTGAAGAATGTTTCAAAAGCTCGAGCAACATCAGCGTTGGACTTAACAACATCATCACCTATCTTTAGGCAGAAATCACTGTCCCTTGGTATAACTTTGCCAGTTTCGCGGTTTATTATTTGCCAAACTGTTTTCATTCTATTATTTGAATTTTGAATTTTTCTATTAATGTGTAAAGTTTTTGCAGTTCTACAAACCAACTTGAAAGTTTTGGAATATTTTTTAAAATAGTCATGAAATTTTCGATCAAAGTTATAGGTTTTTTGATCATAAAGGTCATACAAGATAACTCTACTTTTACGAATTCCAAACGTTGCCCAGTCATTAAATTTAGATTTACCGTTGTAGTCACTGACTTTCTTTAATTTGAAAACTTCATTGAATTCTGTCTGAATAATGTTGAAGAAGTCTGAGTAGATTTTGTTTGGGTTCTGTTCATTAAAATCCGGTACTGGCAAATTTATATCTAAGTTTTTCGTATATGCCTATAAAATGTTGGACTAGTCTTATCCTTAATAGTAATTGGGAATGAAACTGTTTGAACACTGTGATCGGAGGGTAAGCAGTTAATTACACTTTTACTTGTGAATGCACAGTCACAAAAAACGTTATCTAAGCAAGTTTGGCTTGTAAGTGTAATTCTAGTCGGCTCTAGAAATACATGACATAAATTAAATGATTTGAACAGAGTTATTAATCGTCGCTTCAGTGTTTTATCTACAAGCAGATCTACATTAAGATCGCCACAAATAAATAACTTTTTTCTGTTATTACAAAGTTTAATGAGGGCTTCCTCCATAATTTTCTCAAATATTTCGAAATTGCCATGGTCTTTTTCATCCCTCGGTGGCCTGTAGACACAAACAATAATATGGCTATCTAACTCAACACAGGATACCTCTATTTGTCTTTCAACAGTAAGTGCAAGAATATCTTGCCGTTGTTTCACCTTAATATTATTTTTCACTAAGATTAAAGAACCACCTCTATCAGCAGTCTTTCTTTTGTAACAACTGACAATTTTGTAATTATTTATGTTAAAAGACATCATATTTTCCTTCAACCAGTGTTCAGTAACACAAATAATATCAATGTCAGAATTTTTTAGAAATAATTCCAATACAAGTTCTTTGCCAGGTAGCCCCTGGATGTTTTGATGGGCAATATTTAACTGGGGCTTACATTTTGACATATTTAGTGGCTCTAGTATGCTAGAGATTTCCTCTATTGTCTTATGAACTAATTTAAATTACTTGGAACAGATTCCAATGTTGCATGCAAAGTATAATTAACAGGTGAATTCCCAATAGGGGTGCATGTCATATTACTCTTAAAATAAGCTGATGTCAAGTTGAACTTAGTTAAACCAACTATAGCTGCCTCGCATATATTATAAGCTAACAATGTAGCTACTAATTTTCTATATTTATTAGACAGGTACAATGTATCCCGTGTCAGAGTAAAGTTATGAATAAAATTATTCATGTCGAAATATAAAATAGCATCGCTGTGATGACATGTTAAATTAAATAAATGAATATTCATTCTATGCACAGATTTGTTCTGTAGTTCTGTCAAATTACAGGCATATGGAAAATTGCATAGTATAAATTTGCATTTCATCCTACGATATAAGTCTAGAAGTGTTTCAACACTTTTATTCAAATCATTCCGACTAATGTTTGAATGATTTCCTACCATAATTACAATAGTGCTGTACTCATCATAGATACCGCGACTAATCATCTTCACTAGATCTACAAATGAACAATTTGGACAGCAAATGTTCGTTACTTTTTGGTTAAGCCGGTTATGTAATAGAGTCCCAAATCCTGCACCTACTTTTTCGGAGAACAACAGAGTTTTTCTCTGAGCACATATTTTGGTAGCTGGCGGTACACGAGTGGAGGTGACTGGCGGGACACACGTGTTGGAGTGCGGTTTGATGCACGTGGCGGCGGTTGGCGCGGCATTCGCGGCAGCGAGCGTCGCAACGTGCGCAACGGCGAACGGCGCGGCCCTCGGGGCAGCTTGCGGCATGACACACGCCTCAGCAGGGACAGCGAGCGGCGCGGTGCTCGCGCTGTTGAGCTGCGAGGTGTCTCCTCGTCGACGACGGCGACGCTGTTTTTTGGTTGGGGCAGCGGTGGATGCTGCAACACTCTCGTTGAGGGGGGTCGAGACCAAAGTTAGTGATGTGGGCTCGTCCTCCTTGCTGGTCTCATTCTCCTCATTCTCAATTATTACGCCCACCAATTCCGCATTCTGGCGTTGTAGCTGTACTAACCCAGACGTCGCGGCTCTGAGTTCTGCTAACTCACTTTGCTTTTTGGCATAACATTGTAGTGTATTTGCTAGCAGGTCATGTAGATGCTGGATTTCTACTCGGGCATGTTGAAGGTCCGACTGTAAACCTACATTTTTTCCCCGGAGCTCTTGCATTAAGGAGATTCTTAAAATTCTGTTTGATTGCCGTTTCAAGGCTAATTTCAGTACTTTTATATTACCTCTAGTTTTTTTCATGAATTTATTTAATTTAAAATATTTTTTAATTTTTCTGCTGCTTGTCTACATGGCTTGAACAATAGTGCTTAGGTTGGCTACTTCTAGTTCTTGTTGGATAGAGGTAATGTGGCGAGATTCATTGTAGTCTTTTTCTATGCACATATCAGTCAACTTCAAGTTTGCCTCATTGAGTTGGTATTGGAGGAATTTACTGCGATCACAAGCAGAAGCAAGGTCAGTGCGCAGGGTGTCAAAAGATTCCACAAGTTTTTTCAATCTTTGAATCTCATTTTGCGACTCCTCGTGTGTTTCTCGCAAAGTAGACACACTATCTCTAAGCTGCGAGTTCTTGGCTCTCAAGCTTTTTATCTCAAAGTCATTTTCATTGCGCTCTTCCAATAGCCTTTGGTTGAACTCCTCTGCGTCAGTTAGTTGTTGCTGTAGTGCGTGCATTCTCCGCGTAGTAATGTTGGATGCCATGCCTGGAAATAAAATAAAAAAGAATGGGTGCTCCGAACAAAATTAAAATAAAACAGAAGGAATAAAGACTTGCAGTTAGTAGCTGTAGTACTGATATGATAGTTCCTAATTCCCTATATAGCTATTCTATGTCAAAGTCAACAAGTTTCAATTAAACTATCACAAGTCAATATAGGTTAACAGTATAAATGTCCTGAACTAATGAAAGTTATACTTATTATCTAACAATTTTAGTCGTTTTGCAAGTGTTGTGATGATCAGCTGTGAAGTGAGTACCTAATATGTCTCTAGAATCACCTACAAGCTTACATTATATTCGCACTAATTGCCAAGGTCTAACCTACCAGTGCACTTGTGTATATCGTGTAATAATTATGAGTGAACAGCTAGTTTTATCGTCAAAAGTACTTCCACAGATTGTCAAGTGCTAAGAGACAAAACAAAGACGCTGCGGTGTGAGGATGGACGTTTCTCACAATAGTGAGAGTTGAGCAGTATGTAGTGTATAAGTATATAGTTAAGTTCAAGTCATATACTTGTAAAATATGAATAAGCAAATATGAAAAATACTCCCCCGGGGTTTTTCCGTTGGCAGTTTGAAATTTCCTTTGTCTTTCGGTCCGTGATCGATTATTTTATCACAATTACAAGTCTGACCACATTTAGCACTGGCACACTTTAGTTGACTAAACAAACACTTAAATTAACACTATATTCACAAATAGACGAATTAAAACAAATTAATTTAGTTAAAATACAGCACAGCTGTTTTTGACGTGTAGCCTCCTGTCCGGAGTCCGGAACCGGGTCCCTCCGGTCCGCCGGTTGGACCCGGTTGAAGAAGAGTGTGAACAGTTTTATCGGAACAATACTGGTCGTCTTCGGTCAGGTCGATTGTGTCACGCTCCGGAGTTAGTTGGACATCCCTTGTGGTGGGGTCCAAAATAGTTGACTCAAGCCGAATCGGATTGGCCAATGAGTCCACGCGTTACCTCGGCGAACTGCGCCTTGACAGTCGGTGTCTGTACGACGCAACCAGAGCCGGAAGAGGAGTTCAACCTGCTAGAACGGTACAGCTCGCTCGACAAGCTGGTCAATGTGACCGCCTGGATCTTCCGATTTGCGCGGAATTGTCGCAATTCTGAGGCGCAACGGGTGCGGACACAGGTCCTGACACCACGGGAACGGAACCATGCGTTGTTCGCATTGGTACGGAACGTGCAGACGGTGCACTTTAAGTCTGAACTGGACATTCTGAGACGCGGACGCGTCCAACTGAAGGGAGCTGTGGCTCGGCTCAACCCGTTTATTGACCCTTAAGGATTGCTGAGGGTAGGAGGTTGGCTGCGGAATGCCAACCTGCCTTATGCGGCTCGCCACCCGTTGTTACTCCCTAGGAAAGGGAAGTTGGTCGAACTGTTGATACAGGATCGACACATTCGGAATGGGCATATCGGATGCCACGCCTTGATGGCGTTTCTCCAGCGCGAGTTCTGGATTCTATCGGGAAGACGCTTAGTGCGTAGCGTCATATTTCAGTGCCTGCCTTGTTATCGGGCCAAGGCGGCTACGATGCAGCCCCAGATGGGCGATTTGCCCTCGGATAGGGTTAACGAAATCCGGCCCTTTGCGGGTGTCGGAACGGATTTCGCGGGACCATTCATGGTCAAGTCTTCACAGCTACGGACCGCCAGATTAGTGAAGGCATACCTGTGCGTCTTCGTGTGCTTGGCCACGAAGGCAGTCCCCTTGGAGGTGGTCAGTGACCTCACTACAGAGGCATTTATCGCATGTCTAGATCGGTTCGTCTCACGAAGGGGCCTCCCGACATTAATCCGTTCGGACAACGGCACAAATTTTGTCGGAGCCAGGCGATATCTGCAGGAGGTCACTCAATTCCTGAACGGTAACCAGGACGCCATCGGTACGGCTTGCTCCCGACGAGGGATTGAATGGGTTTTCAGTCCGCCGGGATGTCCTCATTGGGGAGGATTTTTTGAGGCTGCGGTTAAATCGGCTAAGTCGCACCTGACGAGGATCATCGGTGAGACCTCTCTACGCTTTGAAGAGCTTGCGACGCTGTTCTGTAAAATTTAAATGACACTGAACTCGCGTCCGTTGTGCCCGCTCAGTTCGGATCCAAATGATTTGGAAGCGTTGACGCCGGGTCACTTCCTGATAGGTCAGCCCCTCAACGCCCTGCCAGAATACCCATTCGGTGATGTAAAGTTAAGTCGGTTAACTAGGTGGCAGATGTTGCAGCAGATGGCTCAAGATTTTTGGAAACGGTGGTCCCTTGAGTACTTGCACATCTTGCAGCAGCGCCTTAAGTGGACTGACCGGACGAGCCCCCCTCAAGTCGGTGATTTGGTGCTGATTAAGGATGCGAACCTGCCATCATTGAGATGGAGACGAGGACGGATCGTCAAATTGTACACGGGTCGGGATGGCACGCCTCGATCAGCAGAAGTCAAGGTGGGGGACTCGGTCCTCAAGAGAGCGGTCGCAACACTTTCTCGCCTTCCTAATGATTAGGGAACGGTTCGGGCCTGTCCGGGCGGGTGACTGTTTAATATTTATGCTTCGGAACGCACCTCCTTTTGTTGCGCGACTCGGAACGGAAACGGAACTAGCAGCTGTCACTTGTATAAAAACGAGATGACGAGTTAGAGGTTACTTTCTTGACGTGGAAAAAATGTCGGCACATGGCGTTCGGGCCTTGGCTGTATTTCAGTAGTAATAATTGTCTAACACAGGTGTCGGGCCTGGTCGGAGTGTTAATTATAATAAGCACGGAACAATCGTCGGGAATAAGTAGATTCACGTCATCGGAGTGAGTGCTTCGTGTTGTGAAGCTTGAAGTGGTTTGGTCCCCAATTCGTCGCTTTCGGCAGCGACGGCGACAGCATCGGGCTACGACGAGAGTAAGATTCGACTCCTCTCCCCCCACGCCTTGTGCTCCTTATCCCGTATTCCTGCCTCGAATTGAGCTTTCGAATTCCGGTCTACGGCGTCAAAGGTCAGTACCACGTGTGATACTCCTGGCAAAAAAAAACAACCCTACCAAGATTCCACGCCCGTTCGGTTGAGGCGTGGAATTTTAATCAGACTTAATAGGATTTAAGACCAAGGCGTTCCTCGTAGACCAGTTGTTCACTCTATCCAAGTCATCGTTAATACGTCTAACGCAGTCGAGAAATTTGTTTTTATTTAGACTAGTATAAATCTGCAGGTCATCTGCATAAATGTGGTAATGACAATGATTAATGCACTTTGTGACATCGGCGCTGTAGATGATAAATAATAGTGGCCCTAAGATTGAACCTTGGGGGACACCCCTGTCGGTACTAACAGTTTGTGATTGATCGCAGCTACCATCGGCTTTCCTTAGTACCACCTGCTGACTACGAGCCCTAAGATAGGTTTGAAACCATCGCACCGCGGCAACAGTTGCCGCGGTGCGATGGTTTCAAACCTCAGTCATCAGTTGCCCGCTCGCAGCGACAGCGGAAGGTCGTGACCTAATTACCCGTGAGTACGCGAGCGCATAATATTTACAAAATGGCCAAATGCGCGAAGTGTAGTAAAACCGTTACCAAAAAGAATCCCGGTGTGCAGTGCAATAAGTGTTGCAAGTGGTACCACAGCTCTTGTGTATCGCTATCGACCGAACAACTGTGTGTGCTGTCCTCAACGGACTCTGATTGGAAGTGTCGTTCGTGCGCGCTTGCAACGGAAGGCAAAAAAAAGCGTATATCGGTCATTTTACCAGATCCCGATGATGAGGAATCCGATGCTGAAGTAACATCGCATAGCGATCAAGACAAATTGCTGTCTGTATTTCGACAAGAGGTTGGTCAGTTACAAAAGACCGTTAGAGAAATTATTCGAGATGAATTACAGAATACCCTCAAATTCTATTCCGACAAAATTGACGAATACGAAGAAAAAATTAAAGATTACGAAATGCGAGTTAAAATTTCGGAGAATTTATGTAAGGAAAATGCTAAAACATGCAAAAATCTAACACTAAAGATGGAGGTTTTAGAGCAAAAATTAAGCAAACTGGAGCAGGCGCAGTCGTCAAATGAGGTCGAAATCTGTGGAATAACTGAACAAGAGAACGAGGATGTCCAAAAAATTGCTGCATCAGTTTGCCAACTGCTAAATCAGAAACCGGACGATATTATCCGAGCTCATAGAAAAAAAATGCCCAGCCGCCCTAGTTCGGCGCAGGCCGAGCGCGCCAAGACCGACGCGCCGATTAAAATATCCTTGCGTGAGGGTAAGCGCGAGCTCTGGTGCGAAGCTGCCAAAACAACAAAGATGACTTCCCGAGACCTGGGCGGTGTAGGTGAAAATAAGGTGTACCTAGTTGAGTCACTCACACCTACGATGTCCTACCTGCTCTGGAAAACCAAGATAAGCCTCAAAGAAAAATCAATTTGTAAGTACGTCTGGTGCAAAAACGGACAGATAATGGTTCGAAAAAATGAAGGTGACAAGAAGATATACTACGTCCGCTCGGAGAACGACATCGGTCGAATTGGTAAGGAGCTACAGAAAAGCTAGGTATGTACCTCCTCCCTACTGTACCAGTAGGTGTGATCTCCAATATAAAAAAATAATAATAATAAGTCAGCTCGTTAAAAAAAATCAATTCTATATGGATCTCGTCGACCCAACCATAACAGAGACAACTTATGACTCATGGAATGATTTTATGTGTGATATAACTCACGAGCAAAATGAACTTATTCTATTACATGTAAATATCCGTTCGATGATCAAAAACCACTCGCAACTTGAGTACATTGTCGCTGGCAGCCCGCTAATTATACATCTAATAATAATCACTGAGGCGAACATCAGTGATTCGATTTCTACTCTGTTCGATATCAAGGATTATGTAATGTACACAGAACTACGTAAACAAAGAAAAGGAGGTGGCATAATTATCTACGCACACAAGAGTATCTCATTTATTAGAACTTCAGTGAATACGTTAAACTTTGAATGTTTATGTGGTGAAGTGGAAAGTTTAAACGGCCATAAAACGTTTTTGTGTTCATTATATAGGCCCCCTAGCTGGAATAAAAATGACTTCGTTATTGAACTTTCGCAATTGTTATCCGCGTATCCCACCAACAAAAACTGTATATTAGTAGGTGATACCAACATAGACACTAAATGCATCAACAATACTGTAAGGTCTTACCTAAACAGCCTAAATGAACTAGGTTTTGAGTGTTGTATTTCACAATTCACACGAGTTGAGTCAAATGTAAATGGCATATCCAAATCATGTATCGATCATTTGTTCGTTCGTGGCGCGTCCAGGCGAGGTACGCTCGGGCATTCAGTGCGCTCAGCTGTTGTGCGCGACGCACTAGCCGACCATTATGTAACAGGCCTCGCGCTCAGCAGTTACGACTGCGTGAATTCCTATAAGACTGTTAATTAGTTGAATAATGAAAAAATCAAACAGGAATTAAGTCAAATTGACTGGAGCTCTGCGCTCGGCTGCACCGAGCCGAACGAAGTAGTAGATTTTATTATTAAAAAATACCAGGCAGTATATAGTAAGTGTACCTATCAAACTAAAATCAATCAGTATGCAAAGTCTGATTGTAATTGGATATCTGATAAGTTAATTAACATGTGTAACAAAAAGAAAGAACTTTTAAAAATATTTTTAAATGATACAAGTAATAAACAAAATGAGTTAATATGCAAAAAATATAGAAACAGAACTAACAGAATGATTTGTAATGCTTGAAATAATTTAACAAAAAGAGAAATTTGTAATAATTTTAAAAATCCTAAAAAAATGTGGGAAATTATTAATAGATTGACTGGTAGAATTATAAAGGCTATCGATGATGTACTGGTTAAGTCCTTTAGGTTAAGACCAAAGCAATTATCAGATAAGTTTGCACACGATTTCGATAACAATGTTAAAAATGTATTGAACACTTGTGATAGGCCATTGCTTGATGAGAAGGAGTACATACATACCCCTAGCTTATCATTACGTCTGGGAAAAATTAACGAAGAAGTCTTACACAGAATAATTAGAAAAATAAACGATAAAAAAGCCCAGGGTATGATACGATAAGGGCAAAAGACGTAAAATATATTTCTGAAAAAATTACACCGGTCCTCATGCATCTAATTAATCTATGTATCTCGCAATCCACATATCCCGACCAACTTAAAATAGGACTTGTAAGACCGATACACAAAAAAGGTAGTCATACAGATACAAACAACTACAGACCTATAACAATCCTATCATGCTTAGATAAAATTATAGAAAAATATATCGGAAATTCCGTAAATAACTTCCTATCAAGTAATGGCTTAATACATGTAAAACAATTTGGATTTCAAAAACGAAAAAGCACATCTAATTTTGTCATTATTTACAGACGAAATAAATAGCTATTTAGATAAAAGATACCATGTACTTACCGTTATGATAGACTTCAGTAAAGCTTTTGACACTTTAAATTATAAGACACTTTACCAGAAAATGCAGCAGAACGGTATACAGGGACCTGTGCTAGAACTCATGAAAAACTATCATACTAATAGGTATAACGCGGTAAGCATAGCTGGTGAACTCAGTGATCTGATTCCCACCTTATGTGGTACGGCACAAGGATCGATCCTGGGACCAACCGAGTACTTATTATACGTCAATGATATGTGCAAAATATTTCGGCATGGCTCAGTATATCAGTTTGCAGATGATACTTGTATAACTATCGCTCATCAGGACCTTGAGATGGCCCAAAGTATGATGCAGGAGGATTTTGATCTATTATGTAAGTGGGCTCACGATCTAGGTTTATCGATAAATTACTCTAAAACAAAACTCATGCATATTCATTCGCCTTATAAAAAAAAAAACTTTATACCGGCGATCGTGGCCCACGAATACAACTGTATGCACCTACAGAGCGCTTCCTGTAACTGCGTTCATCTTGATCTTGTACAAGAACATACTTACCTTGGACTAAAAATAGACCATAGATTCAACTGGGGTCCACATATTGAGCATGTATGTAATAAGCTAAGATCCATTTTGTCAAAACTGTGTGTACTTAGGCATAAAGTTCCCTATAATACGCTAAGACTTCTTTACATGTCCTTGGCTGATTCTGTAATAAGCTATGGCTTAGCCAGCTATGGAAGAACATTCAAAACATCTTTAAATCATATTTACAACCTACAATTAAGATTACTGAAAGCGATTGTTCCCGCAAAGATTAAATATAAATATAAAAATAACTATGAAAATCTATTCAATTATTGTAAAGTGATGAACGTATTTGATAAGTTGGATTTGGCAATTGTTATTCAGTATAATGAAAATATACCCCTTTTAAAAAAAAAGAAAAGACCCGTAAATCTACGTAACCTACCTTATCTTTCAAACTTCGAGATACCAACAAGTAAAAACGAATATGGCCAGAGAGTCTGGCAGTCAATTCTGCCTAGAGTATTGAATAGATTTCCAATAGAATTAGTTAGTAGAATAGAAAACAAAACTTGTCAGCAAACAAAAAATATTATCAAGCGGTACTTGTTTAAACCTACCTCAATAAATGTAAAAATATAATGTATATGTAAATTTATGAATAAGCAGCTCCTTAACTCAAAAAATCTTTAAATATTAAGACTAGAAGTTAAGTTCATGCCATGTAATGTATATAATTTTTTTTTTGAAATAAACAGCTTAAAAAAAAAAAAAACAACATCAAAGCCGTAGTAGCTCAGCTTGGACAGCAACAGACTAACATTGATCGAGTCGAAGGCTCTAGAATAATCCAGGAGTGTAAGGATTGTTCCATTTCCGGAGTCCTGCGCCGCGAGTATGTTGTCAACAACATCAAGAAGAGCTGATGTTGTGCTCCTTTTCTTTCTAAATCCTGATTGAAATTTGGGCAGAATAGATATTTTTTCAGCATACAAGACGACCTGCTTGTAAACGACTTTCTACAAAATCTTAGACAAAAAGGGAAGTATGCTAATTGGACGTAAATCCGATACGGTTTGAGGATCACTATTTTTTGGAAAAGGTCGTATAATGGCATTTTTCCAAGGGGTCGGAAAGGTGCTGGTAGAAATCGATCTGTTAATTATTTCAGTGATTATTTTAAGAGTGTGTGGTAGCGTCAGAGTTATCATGCTCATGGTAATGTTATCCGATCCACAGGAGTCAGATCCCATTCCACAAATGATCTTTCCGATGTCGTACTCGCTAATAGAATGAAGCCGGAAAACAGCCGGACTATGTCTTTGAAATTCGAAGAAAGAAAGATCCGATATTGTTACAGAGTTGTCCCCGGGAACATTTATAAAGTGTGCATTCATTTCATCGGATTTAGCGAAGTTATCAGGGATATCTATGGATTTCTTAACGTTATGTATTGCAGTTTCTCTCAGATTTTTCCACAACAGTTTAGGTTTATTTATGTTTTTGTTTATGTGGTGTTCAAAATAAGCTTTTTTTTCTGCGTACAAACTGGCATTCAAAGATTTGTACTCTTGGCGATGAGCAGGCAATTTTGACACTTTGTAGGTCTTGTGAGTATTATCCCGGAGGTGCATTATGTGCCGTACATTACTTGTCAGCCAAGGCATAGTTTTCTCTTTATTGGTGGTAATTTTTACGGGTGCATGTTTATCAAATAATTCCAGGACTGTTACTTCGAACGCTCTAAGTATGTCATCAACGTTTTCGTGCTCCAGAGCAGAATCCCAGTTAATTTTATGCAGGTCAATGTCAAACGACTGCAGGTTTATATTTTTGATCGGCCTGTACAGAACTTTACGTGGTATATATTTCTCCCTTTTAACCTTTATTGTAACAGTTACAAACGCGTGTGCACCGAGGTCAGGAATATGATCCATACAGACTTGAGTTACACCAGCATTAGTGCAGAAAAGGTCTATAAGCGTTGCGCTGGTATCGGTGAAATGTGTTGGCTCGGCTACATAATTTGTTAACTTAGTATAGTCAAGGAATTGCTGCAACTTATGTGTCATAGCATTCCCCGGACCATGCAAATCAATATTAAAGTCACCAGTTAATACAATGCGGTCGAACTTTGAAAACGTAGATATTGAGTCAGTCAGCGCGTCCAAAAAGTCATCCACAGCCATCCACTGAGGACGATAGGCAGTTCCGACTATGATTTTTATTGATTTAATATTCAAAGAAAGCCACATTTGCTCGACTTTGAACTCAGATAGCGGATGGAGTATGGATATAATGTGAGTCGGTATAAGTCGTCGGAAGAAAGGATATAATACGTACAATAGTAAAACGGTAGTGCGTAAGCAAAGGAATGCGGCGAGAATACTGAATGAAGTGTATCGGTTCGCTCCCAGAAACCAGTTTCATGCGAGTAATCACCTCATTCGCCGCCGCGTACACACACAGCAGTACGTCTACGACGGCTCGAAATAAGTAAAATACGGTGATGGCAAACCAAATAGATATTTTCGTGTAAAAAATTATATAACTTGAGGGTGAATCGAATCCGTGAGTGTTTACAAAATGACATACTATAAAAACACATAAGAAGACAGTGGATACAATGATATGAGTGCAAATTAAAATAAAACAAAGTGAGCAAGGATGTAAGTATCGCAATATTACTTGCTCATTAGGCGTTGATAGGACTTGAGTAATTGCCAAAAACACGGTCAAGATCAGCTTCGCATCGGATATAGCAGATCTTAGAGGTTTTAGTTAGCCTGGCTTGGAGAAGACCATCCCTGGTCCAGATAAACTGCCACTGCTTTCCTACTTCGCGAGCTTTGGCAAATAGCACTCGGTTTTCTTTAGTCAGTCGTTCATTGACATGCAACTTCTGGGGTGTATGGGGTGGGAGGCCGAGTCCCTCGGTGGTGGTTCCGCGCCGCACCTTTGCGCCCTTCAGCAGCTCTTCGCGGACGGAATGCCGAGCCAGCCGCACGACGATGGGCCGCGGCCGGTGCTTGCGGGGTAAGCCGCTTGCCTCCGCCACTGCTACAAGTGGGGCACCCTCGCCCCGCGGTGCGCCGACACGCGTCGCGCTGACCACCTCTCGCTCGTCCAGCGTCACGCCGAGTTTCTGTGCCGCGGCGGTCACGATGTGCAGAACTGATTCTCCCTCGTACTCCGGTATGCAGGTGAGCTCGACGTCGTTCAGTAGCGATGCTTGGTCACGTTGTCTCGCCGCTGCCCTCAGCTTATTGACCAACTCTTGCAGCTCGGCCACTTGCGAGGATTTCAACCGATCTTTGAATTCTGCCAGTTCATCTCTCAGGACTGCAGTCTCGCTCTCAACTACAGTTACTCGGTCCTTAAAAACTGACATATTAGTGAGCAGCAGTTGGATGTCGGCTGATAATGAGCTCGTTGACGTGGGAATCTCCGTTTTGAGGGTATCGGTAAGGGAAGATCTCATCTGGTTTAATTTACGATCTATTAATACTTCAAATTTCTCCAATGAGATCATATCTGGCGAGTTATGAATAGGAGAACGCAGCACAACATCGGCGATGTTCTCACAGGATTCGACAACATCTACAGCCTGTTCTTTACTCTGCCCAACCTTGATCGATGAAGCCAACTTGGAATCGGCCACATTCTTATCAGGCTTAATCACACCAGGCCTCTGCTTGCTGCCCACTGGAGTATTGTCGTTCCTCCCTCGGCGCTGACTGACGCTTGTGCAGGACGGTTTTGGGCAGCGCCAAGTAACCTTCAGGTCTGCATAATTATGTGCGTACTATGCACTCGTCATGTTGACGCATCCATGATGGTATGTACCACTACACACAATACAAACAAGCAGCTCTGTACGTGAGACAGTTTTACAGCAGCCAACACAATCCATATTGAAATAGGTGGGTTTCAATAACTAGAAAAAGCTGGAACACGCACTTGCACTTCGTCTTATTATATAAATTGAGCAGTACATCTATACCGGTATCTAATGCACTCCGACTAATGTTTGAATGGTTTCCTACTATAATAACAATGGTAGTATGTTCATCAAAATTCCCTAGAGCTATCTTTTTTATATTATCCTCAAAGGAACAATTAGGACAACAACTATTTGTCACTTGTTGCTTAAGGCCATAATGCAAAAACATACCAAAATCTACACCTATCTTATCTGAATAAACTACAGTTCTTTTGTTTGCTATTGTTCTTCTCTGAGCACGATGGCGTGGCCCTCGCGGCAGCGTGCAGCATGACACACGACTCAGCAGGCAGCGCGACACGCGCGTCACTTAGCGGCGCGGCGCTCGCGCTGTTGAGCTTTGAGGTGCCTCCTCGACGACGATGGCGACGCTGTTTCTTGGTCGGGACAGCAGTGGGCGTTGCAACACTCACGTTGAGGGGGGTCAAGACCAGAGTTTGTGATGTGGGCTCATCCTTCTTGCTGGTGTCATCCTCCTTTCTGAACTCATCCTCCTCGTCCTCAATGAGAATGCCTACCAATTCCGCGTTCTGGCGTTGTAGTTGTAGTAGCTCAGATGTTGCAGCTCTGAGTTCGACTAACTCACTCTGTTCTTTGGCATAACATTGGAGTGTGTTTGACAAGAGGTTACGTAGATGCTGGATTTCTATTCGGGCATCTTGGAGGTCTGACTGTAAACCTACATTTTCAGCCTCCAACTCCACCGGTGGTGTGTTACCTGTGTCAGATGTGATGACGGTGACCTCTCTGGTGGTAATCTCAAAGAGAGCGGTGTTAGGCTCGACCTCAGCTTTTTAACAGCGGTGTAGTTTTCTTATTAGTACTTGTTATGTCATTTATTATTGGTTTTGGGTGCTGTGTTGGAGTCAAATAAATTTGCCTGACCAACTCATGGTACAGAGAGATATTTTTTTCTGTCTTCCTCAGCCTTTTGGTCCTTCAGCTGTTGTATACTTTGATTTGCTTCTTGTAACTGTTGTTCAAGCGAAGATATTCTCTGAAGGCTCAACTCGTGAGTATGGTAGCACTCGTCAAGTGAGTCTAACAGATTTCTAACTGGTCTCTTTCCGCACAGGCATCGACCCAATCACTATGCAGGTGGCTCAACTGGCTTTTAAGATTCTTATTTGAGATAAGAATTTACTCAATCTCCAGTTCACTGTCAGCTCTCTCTTGTCCATATTTAGCATTTAGTTCTCTTGAGGTCAAACGATCTTGAAGAGCGTTGTGCAGCTGCAGTGCGGTCTCAGCTCTGCGCGTTGTCATCTTGGACACCATGCTGGAACCGAGAGACAGGGTAATACAATATAGTTCTAATAAAGAGAGGCTATTTGTGTATGTGCTGTGTGTTTATATTGTTTTAGTACTGGCAACCAATTCATATATAATAACATCAATTATATAATAACAAATCAGTCAGTCTAGGTAGAATTTTATAAATGGACTTTATTCTTAATATATTCTAAGTAGTTTATTGTTATTCTATTACCTAACTAAATTAAAGTGGTGTTATAAAATTTAGGTACTTATTTATTCTTATCAGTACACTATTAAATTTTTATTCTAATTAGTCTTAATGTTGCTATTTTTATACTAGCTATGTTGTGTATGATGACCTCAGAAGGGATAGTGAAACTTTGAAACCAGGTGATAAAGTTCTGCAGTGATGGTTTACAAAATTCTGCTAGCCTTGTAGGTCTGACAGCTGAGATATAGATATTTAAACAGGTGTGTACAAGTTCAGAGAACTGTAGAACCATAGAACTAGCTCAGGCTCCGCGCATCTACTTTAAACAATTCACATTGACAGTAGGTTGGTCGGTAATCAATTTGCATTGATACTGCACTGATTTTGAGGTATTTGTGATGTGGAATGCGCGTGGTTCTGGTTAGTTCTGTCTAAAATATGTGTTGAGCGTTATTAGATTATGAAATAAAAATACTCAGCTGGTAAATTCCTATGTGTTATTCAAATTCACATTCGAGTAGGTAACGGCTCGGTGGATGATGCAATCTTGAGAAAACTGGCCGCAAACACTTGTCCCCCTTTTAAAAACACTAACAATGATTCTTACGTTGTAAATTATATACTCTTAGAATAATGTTGCACTATATTTATGCCCTAAATACAAATAAAATTACAATTCAATTCAATTGTTCCACCTGTCCCTTTGCTTGCTTTAATTCCTGCAAAACCAGTTAGAGCCTGGACTCCGCTTGGCGAGACAAAGCATTGCGAGTCATCATTATGATTAGTAATGTGAAAACAAAGTCAAAAAGCTCTCGCTATGTAGCAATGGAAAGGCAAGACAATGTCAGTTGAACACAGTGTCAAGACAGTTTGAATCGTCCTTTTGTCTGTTGATCCGTGATCGACTATTTTATCACAATTATAATTCTGACCACGTTTAGCACTGGGGCACTATTAATTGACTTAACAAACACTAAAAACTAACACTATATTCATAAATAGACGAATTTAAACAAAAATATTTAGTACAAAAAAAAAAAAAACTTCCTGACAATGGATTCCGCCACTGTGTAGAAAGCTTGCCCTGTCAGCCATTTTTTGATGTGACGTTTTAATTCTGCCAGAGACTCAGCTCTCATCACCTCGTCCGGCAGATTATTTTACACCCGCGGGCCGCACACGTATACGGACTGCTCGCTCTTAGCCAGCTAGTGCGGGATAGCCAACAATGTGCCCGAGCGGCGCACTTGCAGGCATAACCTGTACAATTGTAGATTTTGCTTCACGAATAAGGCAACCTGCAATATATACAGGGAAGGTAGCGTCATGATTTTTAAATCTTTAATGTGCCAAACGTGCCAAATCGGTAATGAGTATACCCACAATCGCACGGATGGTGCTCTGAATTGATGGATTTCTGCATGACGAATACCCTATGCCAGTCCGCCGCTCGCCCCCACAGTTCAACACCGTAAGTGAGGAGAGACTGTATGGTTGCAAAGTAACAGGTCCTGATCACGTCTCTCCTCACGGTCGACGTCAGTCTGCGTATGGCGAAGCATGCTCCGCTGAGTCTCCAGCACAGCCAATCAATGTGTCTGTCCCAAGCCAAGCCGCTGTCTAGTTTAAACCCCAGAAAACAAGTTCCATCGACCTAAGGAAGGTCTACAAACTCTATCACCACACGCAGTGGGCGGTTTGGTCTCCCTGCCAGTTTGCAGTGCATGAGCTGTGTTTTCCTGGGGTTGAGAGCTAGTCCATTTGTGCGGAACCATTGCCCCAGCCGCTTGGCGACCGTGCGCAGTCGCACTTCCAGCTCGTCAACAGTACGTCCCGTCACGACGGTGGCGACATCGTCGGCATACATGGTGACCTGTGCGTCCAGTACGCAGCTGGGAAGGTCATTCAGCAACAGCGAAAACTTAATGTTGGATACTGATGAACCTTCTGGCACACCAATGTCTGTTTTCAGTTCATTGGATTTTATTGACCCTCTTTCGCCCACCACTGTTTGAAGCCTGTGAGACATAAAGTCAATCAACAGGTTCAGCGCAGGCCCCCTGACGCCATAGTGATGCAGCTACGCCACTATGACGGAGTGGTCCGCGACGTCAAATGCTCGCAACAGGTCGCAGCACAGAACGGCCATCTGCTGCCTCCCCTCCCGCGCACGCAAGACACTCCACACCACCTCCCTAGTGAGGGATGTGGTGGATCTACCCGCCCTATAGGCGTATTGTCTGTCGGTTAGTATGTCCATGGCTGACAGGAATTGTACTAGGCGTGTACTGAGGCCGTTCTCCAGTAACTTGGCAGGAACCGGGATTATAGATAGTCAGGTCATAAGTTCTGTCACATGTGCAATATGAAATAATTTAGACATGTTTATTATTTATGTAAACATTTATATAGCAAAATGAACTTAATAAAACATAGATTCTTATGGTAATAAAGTTTATTCAAAATGACCCCCGCGATTTTGAATACAGGTCTTTATTATATTAGGTCCATGTCAATATCGGCCGCTGCCTTAATCAAGGATGCCTTGAGTGACTCCAAATCAGGATGAGGCTTTGAGCAGGCCTTTTCCTCCAAGTGTTGCCATATCTTGTATTCTAACGGACTCAAATCTGGACTGGAGGAGGGCCAGTCTTCGTGCCGGATGAAGTCGATTTCACGCGCCGCCAGCCAGTCTTGTGTGCTTTTCGCTCTATGAGCTGGCGCAGAATCTTGTTGGAATACCCAGTGCCTGTTATTAAACATGGTATGAGAAACAGGCTCCACAAGGTTCTTGAGGACTGTATTTTGATACACAACTGCATTCGTTTTTACGCCTTTCTCACAAAAATTTACATTAGCATGTTTATAATAATAAAATCAATAATTACAAATAATAAAATCAATGTTAATAATCTAATCTTAATATTAATCCTAATAATCAAATCTTAATACTAATCTTAATAATCTAGTCTTAATAATCTAATTAAATATTGTTAATAATAAAATAATAATAAACAAATATAATAATAATAACTTAATAATAATAATTTAATAATAGTAATTTTTAAGTGGATAATGCATCCACTTATGTTGAATCATAAATGTCACTTTGCATTATATAAACTTTAATATATTTTGTACGTTGAAGCGGACAAGCGCACCGTTTTTAATTAGTAGATAGGAGCGCGCACTGCAACCGCCTACGTCACGGTATAACCTGTCGGCGCGCTCACCTCCTCCGAAGTTGGTATGCGCGGCCGCCGCCGGACAGTGAGCTTGATGATACGACGCGAGACGCATGTCGCTCTGTTCCGCCGCTTTTGCTTACGCTCCGCTATCGAAATTACTTATGCGCCTAATATCAACCGTCGTGCTTGTTCCTTCTCTTTCCATTTCTCCTTCTAAGACTGTGCTTGACTATATGTACTGTGTGCTATACGTCGCTTTGAAATAAACTGTTAAACAGTGTTCTTGTTTACATTCACCGCGACCCGCACTATACTCAAGTAAGTGTTGCGTAGGCACCAGCCTACCAAAGTGGTGACCCCGAACTGTGCACGACGATATGGAAGCCAAAGGAACATCTAAACAGGTGAATAATGATGGCGCTGCGCAGAATGGCGCGGAGTTGTGTAAAGTGGGTGTGCGGATACCCCCATTCTATAAAGAAAAACCAGCACTATGGTTTGCCCAGCTGGAAGCCCAATTTACGCTATCCAATATTACTGCGGACACTACAAAATTTTACTACACCATGGCCCAGCTGGATCCTCAATATGCGTCGGAAGTGGAGGACATAATAACAAACCCACCAGCTACAAATAAATACGACAAGCTCAAAACCGAGCTGGTGAAGCGGTTGTCAGCCACACGAGAGCGAGATATCCAGCAGCTCTTGTCACACGAATAGTTAGGGGACAGGAAACCTTCCCAGTTACTACGCCGCATGCAGCACTTAGCCGGCCCTGGGGTACCCGAGGATCTCATGCGTACGATGTGGACCAACAGGCTTCCCCAGAACATCCAGGTCATCCTCGCGTCACAAACGAAGTGTACTTTGGAAGAATTGGCGGAATTGGCGGACAAGGTGCATGATGCCATTGCTTCTGCTCCACAAGTCGCGGCGGTACAACCAGCTGTAGCTCCTCCAACGGACCCGCTGGTCTTCCAGATCGCGGCACTCAGCAAGCAGATGGAGGCTTTGACCACCAGAATGGACAGAATGTCTCGGGAGCCCCGCCAATCACGACTGACGACGAGTAACCGAAGCCGAAGCCGAAGCCGACATCGCCAGAAAACTCCAACTACCGCAAATTTCCCACCTGCTGGTACCATTACAATTTTGGAAGCCAGGCACGGTGCTGTGTGAAACCGTGTGACTATACAGCGGGAAATGCATAGGGCAGTCGATGACGGCGACTGGCGGCTGTCCGAATTCCGGTCGCTTATTTGTTATGGACTCTAAATCAAAAATACAATTTTTAGTAGATACCGGAAGTGATTTGTGTGTGTTTCCCCGTAATTAATTAAAAGAACGGAGAAATAAAACGAATTATACTTTGTGTGCAGCTAACGGTACAATTATTAATACTTACGGGTATGCACACTTATTTCTTAACATAGGATTGCGCCGCGACTATGCTTGGCGATTTGTTGTAGCGGATGTCACTAGGGCAATAATAGGTGTAGATTTTCTCGCTCATTATAATCTTTTAGTTGATTTCAGGAACCATCGCCTTACTGACAATAATACAAGGCTCACCGCCCCTGCTTTGCCTGCGCGGCCGTCTGATGTCATTTCTTCGGTAAAGGTTGTAACTGGTGAGTCCACTTATCACAACATACTACGCGAATACCCTGACATCACTCGCCCATCTGGCATACATCGAACACCTAAACACTCAACAGTACACCACATTCGCACCACACCCGGCCCGCCCGTATCTAGTAAACCAAGACGACTGGCACCCGATAAATTAAAGGTAGCAAAAGAGGAGTTTGCCTCTATGGTTTCGAGTGGCATAGCCAGACCCTCTGAGTCACCTTGGGCATCTCCCTTACATCTGGCCCTTAAAAAAGACAACGGTTGGAGACCGTGCGGTGACTACAGGTTGCTAAATGCGAGAACCATTCCGGATAAATATCCGATTGGCCATATCCAGGATTTCTCGCACAGCATAACTGGTTGCACCGTCTTTTCAACCATAGATCTCGTCAAGGCCTACAACCAGATCCCCGTCAGCCCCGAAGACATCTCAAAAACCGCCATTACAACGCCGTTCGGGCTTTACGAATTCCCGTTCATGACGTTCGGACTTCGTAATGCCGGGCAGACTTTCCAGTGCTTCGTGGACGAGATGCTGCGGGGACTGGATTTCTGATACAGTTACCTTGACGATTTCTTGGTCTTCTCAAAGGACCACAAGACGCATGAAGCACATTTACGGCGACTGTTCACCAGGTTGCAGGAGTATGGGATGGTGATTTTGCCAGAGGCAATTATAAGGAGAGCGACATCTTCGGGAGTAAAGTAAAAGACTTGAGATGCGCGCAAATACGAGACTAGACTAGACTACTTTATTATAGGATATACTAAGCTTATATACAACTTACTACAAAACTAGGTGATGAATATAAATATACCTTATCTGTGACGGTCGTCAACTTATCTTAACATTAAGTGGAAATAGATATTTCCGCATATCTGTGGCGGGCGTATGTGCCGGCACAGATACTCCCCCCTTTAGGAAAAATAATAATAATGTACTTATAACAATGGAAAAAATCTAAGTTAGATAACATAACAAACTTATATCAACTGCAATAATAACTAGTAGTATTTTAATAAACATAAAACCAGATATTAATTGTGCATACTTTAACTTTATCTATTTTTATATATAAGAAAAGTCATTGTAAAATAAAACTAGATAGTAATAGCGCATACTTCAACTTAAAAGGTAAATCTTACACGAATTAAAAAAATAAAGGAACTACGGTTATGCGAATTCTAAATAAGTTTAAAGAATTACTTATTATTTACCTACAGGCAAGTCTTGTGTCTGGCCGCACACTACATAAAATAAACTAAAAACTGGAAAACAGAAAAACACTAGGAAAATGGGGCTTCGCGGTTAGTAAACTAACCTAACCTATAACCTGGAAAAGATCCGACGGAGAGTCGTCCGATGCTGCAGCCGCCCATGTTTTTCAGGAATCGATGAGTCAATTTACATCGCACGTCGGTGAAGTTGTAATCACTGTTTGTTTATAATTGCGACCGTACCTAAACAAGGATGATTGTGCTGAATCAGCGTCAGCATTAAATCTGTAACCTTGGCTGTAGGCAGTCAATGATCACGTACGTCATTTGTACGTGCGTGCTCTTCACTCTTGAGTGAATATTAAGTTGTCGATTGATGAAATTTGTGTGCCTAAAAACCTTGGGATTTGGCAACATAGGGCACATCTTGTACACCAATCGTTTATATATAAATAGATATCTCTCTCTCTCTTCAGTGATTTGATTATTCTTCGTGCGATGTTCTTCCTGGATGATTTCAATATTCGTTGAATTAGGTATATCAATGATGTTTCAATACTCTTCTGGGGGCTGGAACGGCTTCCTATGTCTTGAACTTGAAAAGCTGCTTGCCGTGAATGAATTTGCCGACGCGTTCGTTTCTGCTGGTGCGAGCTCCATTTTGATAAATCAGCAGTCGGCTGACTATCGGGTCATTGTTCTTGCGGTGTCTTGAGTTCGATGCGGGAAATCTTCAGTTGAAATTATTTGGCTTCTGGTCCGTTTTCAAATCTGGTCCGGTCATGGCTTGCTTGATGTCGTCTTGGTTGCCGAAGTCCGGGCTCGGCGATCTTGGACGAAGTGGTTCTTGCTTGCACTTCTAAGGTGGCAGCACACGGAGTTTTCTTCGCGGCTCGGTCCATGCTGCTATTACCGAAGGTTGCTGATGTTCAGAAGTCGGGTCACCACTTTGCCAGAGGCAATTATAAGGAGAGCGACATCTTCGGGAGTAAAGTAAAAGACTTGAGATGCGCGCAAATACGAGACTAGACTAGACTACTTTATTATAGGATATACTAAGCTTATATACAACTTACTACAAAACTAGGTGATGAATATAAATATACCTTATCTGTGACGGTCATCAACTTATCTTAACATTACGTGGAAATAGATATTTCCGCATATCTGTGGCGGGCGTATGTGCCGGCACAGTGATCAACACCTCCAAGTGCCACTTCGGAGTGGAAGAGGTAACCTTCTTAGGATACCGTATATCTGCAAACGGTACCAAACCACTACCTGCCAAGGTGGCAGCCATCCAGGACTTCCCAATGCCGAGGAAAGTGAGGGAACTCAGGAGATTCTTGGGTATGCTTAATTTTTACAGACGGTTCATCCCTTACGCAGCCGTACACCAGGCTCCCCTGAATTTTCTCCTCACAGGTTCTTTTAAAGGTTCCCATCCAATCAACTTTACCCAGGAAGAACAAGTTGCCTTCGAAAGGTGCAAAGCAGGTTTGTGCGATGCGGTACTGCTGGCTCATCCAGATGCATTGGCAAAATTATGCATCGTCACTGATGCATCAGACGTGGCTATGGTTGCTGTGCTGCAGCAGCTGAAGGACGGCGCCTGGGAACCTCTCTCATTTTTCTCGCGTAAACTGACGTCACCACAGCGTAAGTTCTCTCCTTACGATAGGGAACTTTTAGCCATATACGAAGCTATAAAGTATTTTAGGCACATGGTAGAAGCACGAGACTTCATTGTCTATACCGACGTAAAGATAATTGTTCCCCGAGGCAGTTCCGACATTTAGATTTTATGTCACAATTTACGACAGACATCAGGCACATATCAGGAAGAGACAATGTCGTTGCTGACACTCTGTCACGAGTCGAGGAAATCACGCAGCCTGTTGACTACAGTAAGTTAGCTACGGCACAAAACACCGACTCTGAGCTACGCCTTCTCCTGAGCAGTAGCAGTTCACTGTGCCTGAAGAAAGTGAATGTGCCCGGAACTACTGTCGACTTTTACTGCGAGGAGAAAGAGGAGAAGGTAAGGCCCTATGTACCAAAGGACCTCAGGCAGCAGAATATCGAGAACCTTCACTCTCTAAGCCATCCAGGAGCAAATGCCACTGCCAGGTTGGTTGCGGAGAGGTACGTTTGGCCAGGGCTACGCAAAGACTGTCGAGAGTGGACCCAAAGTTGTCTGGCTTGCCAGCGCTGTAAGCTCACTCGTCACGTCTCATCACCCTTAAGCACGTTCAAGCCGTCGCATACCAGGTTCCAGAATATCCACATTGACCTTATAGGACCACTACCACCTTGTCAAGGGTTCAAGTACTGCCTCACTGCCATCGACTGTTTCACACGTTGGCCTGAAGCAGTACCACTGCAAGACATATCAGCCGAGACCGCCCCTAAAGCGCGGTTGCACGGTTGCATTGCTCGCTTTGGATTCCCAATTGACATTGTCACCGACAGAGGTCAACAATTTGAGTCGACGCTATTCCAGCAGCTGGCAAAACTGGTAGGATTTCGGCGTAAGCGCACTACTGCCTATCACCCTGCCTGTAACGGACTCGTGGAACGTTTCCACAGGCAGCTGAAGGCAGCTATAAAGTGCCACGCCGACAGCAGTTGGGTTGAAGCACTCCCTCTAGTCCTGCTAGGAATCAGAGCCGCATACAAGGAAGACCTTCAAGCCTCTGCGGCAGAATTGGTTTACGGTGAGACTCTTAGGTTGCCCGGAGATTTTTTTGATCACGAGACTCACGCCACCACGGATGTTACAGACTACCTGTCCCGACTTCACATGTTTGCTAAGAATCTGAAACCAGTGCCAGGTACTCGTCACGTGGGATGTCGGCCGATTTTTGTCTCTAAAGATCTAGCAGCAGCAACTCATGTTTTCCTTAGGGATGACATAGTCGGTGGGTCGTTAAAACCAGCATACACTGGCCCTCATAAAGTTTTGAGGAGAGATCCCAAGGTGTATCGGTTAGCAGTCAATGGTAAGGAAATGACAGTATCTATAGATCGGTTTAAGCCGGCCTACGTACTGCATGACACAAACACCACTAGCACTCAACCGGATACACAAACACACCGCCCCTGGAAATGTCTGCCCGATACGAAATGAGTGATACGTAATAGCAAATAGTTTTAAGCAAGTTCACGTCGCGAACCCGAATCTTCCAAATTACGCGTAACATAAAGATAGATATATAAACAACAGTAAAATATAAATCACAGCAAGTACAAACAAGATTAGGCACACGTCACCGGATTGCAATAAATACTTGACAAAGTGGGCTTAGGCCTATTCCTCTGTCAACCACGAGAGCTTGTTAAACCTAAAAAACTTTATCATTCTAGAGCTGAATCAGATCAATAAATATGATTCAAAACGGTAAAGCAATGTGTCTTGCATTTCTTAAAATAAATTTAAAAGCGTTGATCAATTTATTAACTGAGACTATTGAATTATACTCAGTGATCTGGATTCGAACCAGATTAATTATAATTCTCCGTGGTCTAATGGGCCTCACGCTTGCCTCTCAAATAGAAGATGCAGGTATTTATATTCTCTGTACTTATTTTCATGAATCTTTTGCTCAATAAATTTCTTATCGAAGATGCAGGTTCGACTCCGATGTACGACATACTAGCCACTTAATGATAAATTTATTAACTATAACTACTGGATGATAATCAGTTCTCTGGATTCGAATCAGATTAATAATAAAGAGCTGCGTGGTCTAATGGGTCCCACGCTTGCCTTTCACACAGAAGTTGCAGGTTCGACTCCCGACTATGTACCAATGCGACAATCAATCCATTTTAAGTACATTATACGGACGTTCTAACGGTGATGGAAAAAATCGTGAGGAAACCTTTACTACTCCATAGCTGCGGCGATGGGCTTATTGTCAGCCAAGGCGGAGCATGAAATAACCGGCTCAAAGCGGGCACAGTTGCGCCCCTACCAACCCGCATGGAAAAAGGCGTGACGCTATGTAATTATAATTCTCCACATCTCTGAAATGTAACAAAATAAAATAGACTTACCACTTTGTGCTATCCTTCACTCGACAGCCGATGCCTACCACGTGTACCTTTACTCACCACTCAGCGAAGGCCTTTTGACGCCGCAGTCTCGCCCCTCGCGCCCGGCACCAGAAAAACTCCCGCACTTCCTGTTATTCCGCTTGATGAAGTCCTCCTCGCTGTCGACTGCCCTGTTCCGTGTCTAAACCCGGTCTCCTCTACTCTGTCAAATTTCCGTCCTTTCGGCGTATGCGCAGGCCTGGGACACTCCGCAACTTACCTACAAAGCTACAAGTACATAGGCGTCTCCGACGTACCTCGCCAGCGGGAAAAGATTTAGTAGGCTGCAAACCGGCAAGCGGTATGCGCGTGTTCGCTCTCGCGCCCCCCGCCGCCCCGCGCCGCTACCCGCGTGTAGTTTAAAAATAATGGTAATTCGATATTGCATCTCATATGGATGCCTAAATAAGTTTAGTTATATTAGTATTATTAGTAATATTTAGTGCGACATGCACCAGACTTTTTACAGCCGCTAAATGAAGTTTAAGTGCAATATCAATAAAACGCGGCAATGTTAAGTGGGCACCATATAGGCTTATAGCCTTGGCCTGTTTGACAACTTAAATTATCCTTGTACGAAATCGGCGATTAAACTTAATTTAGCGAATATCAAAAGTTTGGAACAAGTGGCCCTTAGTGTTCGTCTTTGTTTAATTTCGAACGGTTTTAAAAATATGCACAGCTGCACGGGGCAGCTAGTTTTTAAAATGTTATTCTAGCGATTTTCGGGAGACGGCTCCTGGACTATTATTGTGGCGGTTTCTATAACTTCGTAATTTCCGGATTTATTTAGCATGATGACCTGACAAAGTCAACTTAGCACTTTGTTTGATGACGTTTCGTCACTGCATGCAGAGATGACTAAAGGTCACTGTCCTACTGACTGTCGATAGGATTTCTGGCCATTACCTATGTAAAAGGTTAGGTAGGTACCTACCCATACTACCTATATTATAAATGTTATTGACAAATCTAGTAATAGTAAGTGGTTCGTAGTTAGTAAGTAAATATTCAGTTTTATTTGTGACAAGAGACAACCCTTAGTTTCACGTGCCGCTTCAGACGAGGATAGCGTTACGCGGCAGAAAGAGAGGCAACTTTTAGGTAGGTAAGTAATCGAAGTGCGGGCGCAGCTCTACACAGCATGAATTGTACTTTGTTGCGTTGTAGCAAGGGTCGCTTTTTAGTTGAACGTGTATGTACAGTGTCCAATCTGTTCCTAACTCTTTATTAATCTGTGGTATGCGCAGCCCTACCTACTCTACTACCTACCCTTCCAGTCTCGAGCAATCACATCGCCAAATCTCATTCAAGACTACGCCCCTATGTCATCTCATTGGCCCATGTAATCATGGTGCTATCAGGATTATTATTTTAACAAGCATAATAGTTAGCCTATTTAGTTATTTCCATGCCTAGATCCACCCCAAGAAATAGAACGATACTGACGATACTGATACATGAAACTTTTCGCCACCACCTATAAGATTATATGATATGTTGTTAATATTAGGTTTTCGCTATATACTTTATTTGGTTCTTTAGGTCACACACTTGCCCAAAGTAGGTGATAAAATAATAAGCAACCAAGATTTAATATATCAGGATCTCATTTTAGTATGTTACCTAAAAACAATGATTCAGTGAATGATTATGAGCCTAATCTAACCTATCAGAGCTCAATTGATTTCATCGACGCGAAGGGCCGAGTCGACAGTGCCCTACCTACGAAGCCAAGGGTCCCAGATTCAAGTCTCGGTGGGGGTAAATATTTGTTTGATGAAAATGGATGTTTGTACCCTGGTGATGGCTGTTTATCTATCTTAGTATAGTATTTATAAGTATGTGTTAGTAACCAAGATACAGGGAATCCTAGTTTGGGCGAGATCAATGTGTGTAAATAGTGCCCAAGGTATTATTATTATTATTAATTAATTTCAAAGATGTCATACGGCATTCATTCAGTGGGGTTCCAACAATGGCATCGATCCCTGGCTTTATTTAGACAACAAAGTCTTAAAATAATAAAACCTCCGCGCCGTAACGGCCTTTTTACACAGTCATCATTGTATTACTGCAGGACAGAGTATTGTAAAAACAAAAAACAAACAAAAAATTACAAGTTAAGACTTGCTTACCCAGAACTTTGTATTTCTTGCCATGGTGCAAGTAATTGGCCAGAAGATAAATTACCTTTATTTTATTATCTCGAATGATCATAAGAGTGACTTTGTGATAGACTAAATTACTTACTTCCTAACGAGCCATACATAGAACTGAGTTTTGGCTAAATGGTTCTGGTCATTGTTTCTTTTAAGTCTAACAAAACTAATCGGTGCACATTTGTTTACAGTCAGATTTTATTACTTTATTACTTAAGTTATTCCCAAAACTCCAACAAACCGATACGAACTACCTTTCTTGATTTTATGATAATTTTGTATGATTTAGTTAAACAGTGCATGTTGGGATCGTTACACTCTGGGAGTTCGAAGCGATGGTTGGCCTGTACCGGGACCTCGCTAGCGGCACCGGTTAGGGCTTCGTTGAGACTGCTGCCTATGTCAGAGATTTTGGCTTCTAGTTGGGCTTTATTGTCAATTTCTGATGTGATATCTAATCTTGGGTCCAGTTTGCTGAGAGCTTGTTTGAATTTACGGTTATTAATAACGGTCCTAATTTCAGTCGGTCGGTCGAATGGCCTGCCGAGATGGTATTAGACCGATCTATGATCCGAGTGAAGCTCGCTAAGTACACTTATGTCCCTGACTGGGAGGCTAATGTTTTTGATAAAACAGTAGGAGAGAATTTCTGGTCTGTGATCAGCTCTGAAGGGGTAATGGGTCGGGGCATGGAGCCATGACTTCGCAGTCATCGAAATATTCAAGAAGTCTGTGTATGGTCCGTCCGTTGGTATTTGTCTCATTACAGTTCCATTGCTGGTGCTTGCTGTTGAAGTCACCGGCTAGGGTAACTGTACTACCTAGTTCTAAGAGGGCATCGATATCATTAGCTTCTTCTGTCCGGCCGGCAGATAGACAGATGCTATGACTATGGGATCGTGACCTGACATTGCAATGCGGATAGCAGTTGCTTGGCATTTTGCTAGTTCGGGGGTGTCTATAGGAGAAACGTGCAAAGATCGTTTATAATAGATTGCGGTACCGCCTTTGGGGTTTTTGGGTCGGTCCTGAGTTGGTAAGCGCCTAGGGTTTGAGGTAAGTATTTTGGACTACGAGGATATCTATTTGATATCTATTGAGAAGGTCGGCGACTTCTTCTCTCTGTTTGAGTAGGCTATCAGCGTTATAGAGCGCTAAAGTTAAACTGTGGGGCTTTGTCCGTCCATGTGTATTAGAATGGGCGTACTATATATGATGAGATTTTTAGGTTGGTGGTAGGGGGAGGTGACGAAAGCGTAAGTTAGAGGGGAGTGCCTGAAAGAGGCGTTTTTTGGGGGCTATAGTGTGGGGAGGTCGCGTAAGCTTGGGATGAATGCCCTAGGTGGGGGGGGGGTAGTTTATAAAATTGGCGGCGCTGAAGGTGCCGTTGGAGGAAATGGGGCCGTGGCCCGAAGCCTTGTCCAAGGGGCTAGGTGGTGTGGGGCGGAATAACGGGCTTAGCTACATTTAGGGGGCATTGAGAGAGGGGTCTTATGAGCCCTTGTTAGGAAGAACTCTGGCTCTGTTCCCATCTGCGACTATTTCCTGGGGCTGCCTGGCATCCGCCATAGTTGGCTGGATGGCCGGTCTGCCCGCACAACACGCAGTTGGGAGGGGTTGCCGCGTCCTTCCCACAGACGGAGGTGGCGTGATTGCCTGCGCATTTCCTGAAACGGGGGGGGGGGGGGGGGAAGCATTTGCTTTGGGCATGTCCGTACATTTGACAATCATAACACTGTGAAATGATGTTATTAGATTTTGGTTTTTCGACTCTTTGTCGATCGATGTCTTCGAGGCCGCAGAGGTATTTAAGGGTGCTAATCTGCCTACCTGTGGCGGTGGGTTTGGCAGTTACTAGAATCATGTTGAATGCCTTTGCAGGTCGGTAAGAGGTTTTTGAGCGGAACATTCTGTGAACTTCCATTACCGGGAAGTTCTTTAAGAGTAAGTAATCTTTGATGACGGATGTGGGGAGATTTGTGGGGACGGGGCGGACTACGTATCGGAAAGTCCTCTTCTCGGGGAGTAAGTATGAAAGGCGATATGCTTCGCCCTCAAGAATTTTATGATAGCGCGGTCGTTTTTGGACTCTACCACCTGTACGCGGGTTCCGGCTGATGTAAGCGCGGAAGTATATTTAGTGGCATTTCTTTGGAAATGGATCAACACACGAATCCAAGCGGTTTCATCACGGATTATTACTGGTGGTGGGGGGCGAGGGATGGGCGCGGGGTTCGGTGGGGCTACGGTATTTGCGGTACCAGTGGGACATGGAGGGCTCTGAAGGATCAGAGTTCGGGGTGCGGGGGGGGGGGGGGAAGTTGTTGTACGCTGCGTGGGTTTGGGGGTTAGCGGAGACAGAGACATGGCAGCGGGCCTGATTTTATTGGCCTTGAGGCTTACTGGGTACTCGGAAGACCGGTTCTTCCGTTTTTTGTTTTTGGAGATGACGGGGATGGAGATAAACTGAGTTTCCTCATAGAATGCCGGTGAATTTACAGGGGAAAGAGAGCTGAGAGTTGGGGGGTTCGCGGTGGATGTAAGAGCGAGGGTAAGAGTCAGCTTCAGAGCTGGTTGAGGGGCTAGCGGGGGTGTCAGCGGCTTTAATCATTTGGATCAACGGGAAATCCGGAGGGTATGGAGAGAGTTGTTGGAGTACGTACTCCAACAATAAGGGGACTGAAGATACAAATTTTCCTATCTCAATAAGTTTCTCGGTATCTGGTTGGGGGGCAATGGCTTATGGTGTATCGGCTAGTATGTGGGTGAGTACCTATTTGTGTCTCGAACCGCCTCCGCATCTATCCAGGCGGTCCGAGGTGAGTGATACAAATAATAAACAGACAGATGGGGACACTAGAATGAGGACAGAGAGAGAAGAATGGGTAAATAAATAAAATAAAAATAATACGACCTGACTGGAACCAATCCCAGTTGGGCACAACACACGTGGCGGACTGACCCGAGGTGGTTTCACGGGCAGGCGGGGCGAGGCGCAAGTAAACATGACCGTCCTGCATGGCTGCTGGACGGTGAGTCACTATCAGTTCACGCTGGCCCGCCGCTCGTCGTGCTGATAATGTTCGCATTCGCCTGGCGGTCAGCGCGCTGCTCCGGCGCTGGTGACGATGATATGCTGCGTTTTTCTCTCGGCCCGCTCGTCGTGGTGGTGCCGCGCTGGAAACCAGCCGGCGTGCTTGATACCGGGTGGCCACAAACAGGGCGTTTCAAACAGTCCAAACCGGTACTCCGGGATTCCGATCACAAACGAAGCATGTCTCTCCGTTCTGATGTCTCGTTTAGTTATGCTGTACTCATCACTTTTTGCGATTTTGTTAAGGAAGTTCTTGATGGCTTCCTTGGTGGTGTTTGGCTTGAATTTCCAAGCTTGTATGAACTGAGTTACAGCCACTAGACCATCGTCTTTATTACCTGTTATGTACCTGTAATCACAGCTCGCTTCTTATTCCTCTGTTTCATGACGACAGTTTATTAGTAAGTTCAGCTACAACGATAGAACGCGGAATTGGTGGGCTTTCTAATTGAGGACGAGGAGAATAAGACCAGCAAGGAGGACAAGCCCACATCATAACATCTGTACTTGACTCCCCTCAACGTGAGTGTTTCAGCGTCCACCGCTGTCCCAACCAAGAAACAGCGTCGCTGTCGTCGACGAGGAGGCGTCTTGTAGCTCAACAGCGCGAGCGCCGCGCCGTATGGTGTAGGACGTACTCTTGTATAAAGATGACAGAGATGATTAAAAGAATAAGTTTCGGTAAATTTAGAAATGATTGAACTTGATAAACTTGATGGTTAATAGGTATGAGTAACACCAAACGCCTTGGTTGCTAAATGATTACTGAATGCTCTACGAGTATGTAGAATCAAGGTTAAACGTAGAGTGCCGCGTAAGAAGAATGTACGGTGACAAGTAGGGACCGTATATAGATTACTTAACTTAGAAAATACTGAACAGCTGTGGGGTATATCAGTTAAAGTCATTGGTTCAGTAATTCTAGTTATAGCCCCACACTTAGCTTATATATTCAATAAATGTGTTGACAATGGAGCTTTCTCAGACGTCATAAAATAAACTAAACTGATACCTGTTCAAGTCGAGGTAAAGGTGATCCTTCAAATTTCAGACCAATATCTGTTCTTCCAGCACTAAGTAAACATTATACTCAAACAAATGCTCTCACACTTCAACCATACAAAACATCTCCAAGCCAAACATTACAGTTTCAGTAGGGATAAATCAACTACGGATGCTGTTATTACCCTTATATCTCATATTTATTCTGCAGGCTGCACAGGATGCTTACGGTGTTTTTTGCGATGTGTCAAAGGCATTTGATTGTTCAGTTTTAAAGTTAATTCTTAGCCTTCCTTTAGTCTTAGTTGACGTACAGAATTAGGTAACACCTACTTTGCGGCGCGTTATAAAACTTGAAATCCTAGTGCAGTACATCACCCTATGAGACGTATTGGAGCAGCATTTTCCCGTGTTTATCGTAAGAAAATACTAATTTAGTTCGTCATAAACAGCAAAAACGAACTGAAGTAGCTTTTCTAAATATGTGTCCCGTCATTTAAGTTATCTTGAACATGATGATATACCTTTTTCGATAAAGTCGCTTTAACATGCTTTTTAAATTGCTCAAATGGCAATTTCAAAATCTCCAGAGGAATTTTATTGTCGTAGAGAATGCACTGACCATTGAAAGAATTTCTAACCTTCGCGAGTCTAAACCGGGATGCAACTAGTCTGTGATTATTTCTTATGTAAATATTAAAGCTATCGCTAAGTTAGGAAAATGTTGTAACGTTCTTGCGTACATACATTATATTTCTGAAAATAAATTGAATAGCTGCGGTTATTAAGTAAATTTCTTTAAAATGCTCTCTTGAGGGTTCTGTTCGTTTTAAATTATAATTTGTTCGAATAGCTCTTTTCTGTCAAATAAAAATAGTTTGAATATCCGCTGCTTTCCCCTACAAAAGATACCATAGGACATGACACTATGAAAGAAAGTAAAATATACTATCCTATATATCTTTCGATAGTTTGGAATTTAGATAGCAAAATGTTTTTTACAATGTTATTGGTGCGGCTACTTTTACACTCCATGCACATAACCAAGTGCATTCATAAGTTTATATGTGGTATTGAAAGAATTGTTGTATGGGAGACCACTTAAATATTTATTAAATTATATTTTTTATTATTTGTTTTTATAGCGGCAACAGAAATACATCATCTGTGAAAAATTCAACTGTCTAACTATGACGGTTCATGAGTTCCACCCTAGTGACAGACAATTGAGTCTTAGTAATAGGCTCCTGTTTTTACCCTTTGGGTACGAAACCCTAAAAAGTGATCTAATTATTATCTAGAAATAATTATATTCACAATAATTTGCCAAATTATTTTGAATATGAATTAAGCGACCTTCTATTAATCTGCTGATAAATATATTTGTTAGGAATAGATATTATAATAAGGGTGTCGCAGAATAATGAAAAGTCTAAAATTAGGTGTTATAAAATATTGTCCCCATCAAAAACGATCTAATTTATGTAGTTTGATAAATACAGCCAGTGATAAATCGCTATCTTATCTTTATAATTAAATTCACGAGGCGACAAGACTCTGAGTCTTTGCCTGCAATGAAAGTATAACTATCATATTTTTGCAAGGGCATCATAAATTATTATTCTATGAGAAAAAATCAGATTCATTACTACGTCGTGCATAGTACGCATTAGTACGTCACTAATGCTTCGCTGATAAACCCTCAAGACAAAAATTTTAAAAACTTATTATCAGAAGCCAAGTTTTCCCTTCTAATATCTTGCACTCTTAACCTCTTGAATACCGCGCGACTTTTCGGTTATAGGTTTAAAATTTTATTACCATGACTTGAAGTTCAAAATCGCGATCCGTCCCAACACACGAAGCCACTGGCAACAATTCGACCAAATGCAAGCAAAGCAGTAAGCAAGAGTTAGGCATATATATATATACCCACTCGGCAAATGTTGATCAGACGGGTTGTGTCATCAGTTAATTGTTGATCCGTTGGCAATTGTTGATCGAAAAAGTTTTTGTCGTGGGATTACAATATGAAGTTCAATATATAGACAGCATACAACGGGTGCGACGATTCCAGTCTGTGGAAAGCGGTGAGGGCGCCGGCGCCGGCGGCGGCAACAGCCATTCCCAGCAGTCGTCGAGTATCCGTGAGCCGGCCATCATTGTTAAGTTTACCCGGCGTATGTACAAGGACAAACTTCTGTCGGCAGTACGTGCACGCAGAGGTATCACAACAACCTCCATTGGCCTCAATGGCCCGGCCGCAAACTTATACCTCGGAGATCATCTCACTCAAGCCAACAAGCTGTTATTGAAGCGTGCGCGGGAGCTCAAGAAGGAGAATAAACTCACCTACCTGTGGATACGAGACTGTAAAATCCTAGCCAGAAAAACCGAATCATCTAAGGTCACGGTGATTAATAACAAGTTTGATTTCAATAGGTTCAAGTGACTAATTTTAGCATTGTTTTCCGATTCACACCGACTCTGTTTTATTACAACTATCCTTAAAGTTCCTAAGAAAATTGCAGCCCCTATGCCTTTTTAAACTATTATTCTCTTAAAAAACTATTTGCGAATCTCTATATATAAAAAATAACCAATTATTTATGTTTAATTCAAAACAACAACATCATATACACAGTCAGGTCATAAGTTCTGTCACACAATAAAAACTTTTGAATTTAGAACGCTGGCCACAAAAAAGTTTATTGATTCGAATTTCGAATTTTTCATGAAAATAAAAATTTAGAATTTTCCTCATTTTTAAATATGGAGTGGACACTTAAAGAAGACCGTGTCGCAGTTATTGCGTTGCATCGTTGCGGTTACGCGCCAATTCAGATTTTCGACTTACTGAAAAATTTGAATTTAACCAAAAGATTCGTTTATCGTACCATAAAACGATACAATGAAGACTCTAGTGTAGATGACAGGTCAAGAAGTGGTCGCCCTCGCTCTGTTAGGACTCCAGCAGTGATAAAAGCTGTGAAGGCGTGAATTCAAAGAAATCCCATACGTAAGCAGAAACTGTTGGCCCTTCAGATGGGGTTAAGCAGGACCACGGTGAAAAGGGTGTTAAATGAAGACCTAGGGCTTAGGGCATATCGAAGAAAAATAGGACATCGTTTGGACGCTCGTTTAATGGACCTGAGACTGAAGAGATGCCGCGCTTTGTTGAAGCGGTACGCGGGAAAAAAGCATCGGGAAATTCTTTTTTCGGATGAAAAAATTTTCACCGTGGAAGAGAGCTACAACCAACAAGATGATAAGGTGTACGCACACAGCAGTGAAGAAGCGAGCAACCGTATTCCGCGTGTCCAACGAGGTCATTCTCCATCCTCGCTCATGGTTTGGTTGGGAGTCTCTTATTGGGGCTTAACTGAGGTACATTTTTGTGAGAAAGGCGTAAAAACGAATGCAGTTGTGTATCAAAATACAGTCCTCAAGAACCTTGCGGAAACTGTTTCTCATACCATGTTTAATAACAGGCACTGGGTATTCCAACAAGATTCTGCGCCAGCTCATAGAGCGAAAAGCACACAAGACTTCATCCGGCACGAAGACTGGCCCTCCTCCAGTCCAGATTTGAGTCCGTTAGATTACAAGATATGGCAACACTTGGAGGAAAAGACCTGCTCAAAGCCTCATCCTGATTTGGAGTCACTCAAGGCATCCTTGATTAAGGCAGCCGCCGATATTGACATGGACCTCGTTCGTGCTGCGATAGACGACTGGCCGCGCAGAATAAAGGCCTGTATTCAAAATCGCGGGGGTCATTTTGAATAAACTTTATCACCATAAGAATCTATGTTTTATTAAGTTCATTTTGCTATATACATGTTTACATAAATAATAAACATGTCTAAATTATTTCATATTGCACATGTGACAGGACTTATGACCTGACTATGTATATAGTTTATACTCCATCACAGCGTATATAGTTTATACTTCAATACTGAATTATCAGAAAGTACGGTGTGTAACAACACAAAATGATGTTATTTTTTATTTCCCTAATGGCTACCACTAACATGACTGGTTATTATCAGAATGTACGTGGGCTTCGTACGAAAACACATAGTTTTTACTCGCATGTTGCTTTATCAGATTTCGATTTTATTTGCATCACTGAAAGTTGGTTAAATACATATTTTTATGATAGGGAATTGTTCGGTGGAGGGGTAGCGGTAGCGGTGCGCCGCGGGCTGCAGCCGAGTGCCCGGAGCTGGCCCTGCCCCCCTCCTGCTTCTTCCGAGTGCATTTGGGTATCCGTGCCTTTATCACAACGCGGTAATCAAAGGCATACATTTTTGAATATGTGTTGTGCTTACATACCGCACGGGGCCTTGTATAAGGACACGTTAGAAACTTTTTTCGAGATTTGTGGCCAGGTAATTATAGAAAATCCCAATGATATTTTCCTAGTAACAGGGGACTTCAATATATCAGATGCACAATGGATTATAACCGATTATTTAAAGTTAGGCCTCGAGAATAGTGATAGTTTACATGTACAGCTACTGGGCGATTTCTTATCTTTCTCAGGTCTGGGACAGTATAACAGTTGTTTGAATTGTAATCAAGGATTCTCGATCTTATTTTTTGTAATAAAACTTGCGAAGTTCTTGCCAGTGCTTACCCTTTAACGCCAGAAGATGCGCACCATAAGGCACTTCGATTGGAAATAAATATTGACATTACACTTCCTCTAAGACCTGCCCCTGTTTTCGTATATCGTTTCTACCATGCAAACTTTCTAGAAATAAATCTGGAGCTGTCTTCGATCGATTGGTTTGAGCTTTTCTCAGGCCATGCACTTGAAGAATGTGTATTATTATTCTATGATGACTCAAACTCAAACTCAAAAGTACTTTATTACTGTATATATTTACATATTCTTAGCAAACGTCATTTCTTGCCTCTTCTCTACATTGGACCACTGTGGGAGAAGTAGGGCGTAGAAACTCCCACAGATTGATTTTTAGATCTCTTTTAAAAATAGGTTGTGCTTAACTAATACAATTATGATTTATTTTTATTTAATAAGCTGGAATAAATAATTACAAAATTATTAACAGCAAGGTCTGTGTTGAGCCAGATTAACCCCATACAGTCCTGCCATTTAAGTAATCTTGAACATTGTAATATCCCTTTTTCGACAAAGTCGCTTTAACATGCTTTTTAAATTGCTCAAATGGCAATTTCAAAATCTCCAGAGGTATCTTATTGTAGTAGAGAATGCACTGACCCTTGAAAGAAGATGTTTTAAATAACCTAATCGATAAATACGTTCCTAAGGTACCCAACCGTATTTCTTGTTCTAAATCCCCATGGTATACTAAACCGCTAAGGAGACTATTAAATGAAAAAAAGAGGTATCATAAACTCTGGAAGACTTACGGAAATCCTTTAGACCATGATAGTTATAAAACTCTGAGGAAAAGAATATTAAAATTGGAACCCGAATGTTACAAAAATTATATAAGCCAAACTTAAAATAGAATTAAAACCCACCCAAAGTTCTTTTGGACTTACATTAAATCAATTCTTGCAAAAAGTGGTTTTCCACAGGTTATGCATTACAAGGATATGACAGCCTCTAACGGTACTCGGATATGCGACTTATTTAATGAACACTTCTACTCTGTATTTGAAACACTGCCTGACAGCTCCTTAGACTTAAACAATCTTCCGCCAGTGAGTAACACAGTTATTGACATAGATACAATTTCTATAACGAATGATCTCGTCGATAAATACCTAAAATCCATTAATACTAATAAAGGTGCAGGTCCTGATTGTATTCATCCCATCCTCATTAAGCATTGCTCTACTAACTTAACAGTGCCTATAACACTACTTTTCAACAAATCCATCAGAGATGGATGCATGCCCACCATTTGGAAACGTGCACTTATTACTCCAATACCCAAAGGTGAAGTTAGTCATAAGATTGAAAAATATCGGGCAATCTCTAAATTATGTCAGTGTGGTAAGATAATGGAAAAAATTATTGCAGATCAGGTATCTGCTGTCGTCTATCGGCATATCATCCCAAACCAGCACGGTTTTATTAGGGGTCGCAGTGTAGAATCGAATCTGCTAACTTATACGGAATTCATATTAGGCGCGTTAGACGGTAACTGTCAGGTGGACGCTGTGTATACCGATTTTTCCAAGGCATTTGATAAAGTCTGTCATGCGCGGTTGCTTGTAAAGCTGTGGCATATCGGTATTCACGGTGATCTATTTCGTTGGATAACGTCTTATGTAGAAAATCGTTCACAGGCAGTCGCGGTTGGAGGTTATACTTCCCAGTATAGGACTATTACTTCAGGTGTCCCACAGGGGTCTCATTTGGGGCCTCTATTATTTATTCTGTACATCAATGACATTACGGAATGCATAAGACAATCTAACTTGCTTTTATACGCTTACGATGCAAATATATTTAGAGTTATTCGAATCACAGATGATTGTAATATCCTACAAAACGACCTAGATAACTTTAAGACCTTTGCGTCTCAAATAATTTATTCCTAAATCCAGATAAGTGTGTTTGTATAAGTTTTAGTAGGAAAAGAAGAAATATCGATTTCAATTATAATCTTTGTGATAGAGAGCTAACTCGTGTCAGCCAGATCCGTGATCTTGGTGTAATAATGGACTCAAAACTAACTTTTATTCCTCATATCGATGCCATTTTGCGTAACTCTTTTAAACAACTCGGCTTTATATTACGTGTGGGAAAACCTTTCAAAAGACTTTTAACGTACAAGATATTATTTAATAGTTATGTCCGTAGTCGATTGGAATTTGCAAGTGTGGTTTGGAATCCATTGTATAAAGGACACAGTGATAGAATAGAGAAAGTACAGGAAAAGTTTGTAAAGGCAATAGAGTATCGTACAAGAAATAAATACTCAGATTATTCCACCGCTTTAAAAAGACTTAACTTTACTTATTTAAGTTATCGTCGCGATCGTATTGATTTTTTGACCCTTTTCAAAATTGTTAACAATCATATTGATGCCCCTATTTTATTACAGTCACTTAATTTTAGAGTACCCCGACGCTGTGAGCGAGCTTGTAGAAAAAAAACTCTTTTTTATATCCCTTGCAGTCGTACTTCTTATGCGGGTAATAGTTTCATTAAGAGGGCATGCAGGTTGTATAATGATAAGTTTGTACATTTAGATATTTTAGCAGTAAGTTAAGTAAACTCAAAAAACTAACCATTACTTATGAATCAATTTAAGCTGTGTCATATATATATGCTTTATTTTTGTTTTTCATTTGTGTTCATGGGCGTACATACACATATTTACATCTAGACATACATGTACGTATGTTAGTTGTATGTAGCATTTTAATTTTGTATCCCCTTATTTTAGATTTTAAACATCAAAAATAAAATTAAAATAAAATACGCCTTTAAGTACCTTTTAAGTTTTCATGCACAAAAGCAATTCTTTGATATATAGATATATATTTTTTAAATGTTTTGGTTTGTCATATTATTGTTTGGAAACTGTAAGTATTTATAAGAATTTTTATGTATTACTTAAAACTATGTGAGACTGTTTGTTTCTTTAATAAATAAATAAAATAAAAAATAAAAAAATACATCTTTCTAATATGTTGTGCTTCGAGTGTAACGCGACCATCGGCGATGGTGCCACATGCGCCGGTTGCTCCAAGGATATAAGTTTCTCTTGCGCAAACATTACGGAAAGAGGATTTCGTAACCTTGGGGCGGAGCGTAGAGCTACCTGGAAGTGTCCCAAGTGCCGTATTGCATCGCCAAGCCCTGTTACTACCGAGAAAAAAGAACCTACTTTGGGAGATATTCTCAGTCGTCTGGATATTCTTACATCAAAGCTGGATGTACTACCTAAATTGATTTCCGATGTAAATGATCTGAAGATGAACATGCAAGAAGTAATCAAGAGTTGTAAAATTGATGATTTTGAGCTGAAGCTTGTTGGAGTTAATGGCCGCTTATCTTCACTAGAGGAAACACACCAAGCCGCCAAATTCACCCAGTCTGCAGTGGATGCTCTGCAACAGGAGCTGAACGAGAAAGAGCAGTGGTCAAGGCTCATTAATGTGGAAATTAAAGGTATTCCGCTGAAAAGTAACGAACACCTATTTGATATAGTGGAGTCTCTAGGTAAGCATATCAACCTACCTATATCTAAATCTCAGATCAAGTTTATATCACGCGTTCCTGTATACAATTCCAAGTATAAGTCCATACTGCTTGGCTTCGTAAATCGTAAGCCTTCGCTCCGCTCCTCTTTGCGTCGCGCAACGCTTCGCGTTGCCGCTTCAGGCTTGAACGTGTTTAAATGGAACTGTAATGCATGGAAAGTGTATATGCATTGATCTGGGTTGAAAGCCGTGAAGAGAGAAAGGCTTGGAGTGTTTTGAAAACGAACATATCGTTCCACTTTACTACACGTATAATGCTGGGAAACTGTAGTACAGTAACCGTTCCTACCATTTGTTTAGTGAACACCACAAAACCCTAACATATATTATAGATGATTATATTTGCAAAGGTTTTTGCTGGTGTATGAAAAGTTCATTACATTTGTGAATACAGACCTCAACAGGTTGTTGCTAACATGGGCAAGGGTTCGTTATCATTAGCGGAACCTGCACACTATTAGACCTGCAGAGCTATTTTCACAGGTTTATGGAACTATCAGAAAATACTTAATACTCAATAGTTTATTTGCATTCCATAATGGTACATTTGGTCTTAATAATTATAATAAATTGTCTCACATTATGGACCCTTACGGGCACAGCAACACAGGGAGGGAGAAGGCAGCTAATTTATTTTTGTAGGCTATCACTTAAATAATCTAATAACGTATAGTAGCTTTTATTTATTAACATTAGTTTTAGTTTTTTAAAGAAAATGCTATCTTTTGGTTCATTTGTCAATGATTTCGGTAGTTTATTATAAACTTTTATTGCCATAATATATGGACTGGAAGAGTGTAGTTTTAACCTTGAATATGGTAAATGAAGTCTGTTCTTATGTCTCAAATTTTTTTGATTCATTTGCTCACGGCGATTGAAAAAATGATTGTATTTCCGGACGAATTTACATAGTTCCAAAATATAAATTGAAGGGAGGGTAAGGAGTTTATGTTTTTGAAAAAAGGGTCGACAACTATCTGTTGCTTTAAGTTAAATATGATTCGGATTAGCTTTTTTGCATTGTAAATAGTCGAGATGCATCGACGCTGTTTCCCCATAGTGTAACACCATAACTTAGCCGTATGCATGGCTAGCCATGTATTACGCTAGCATAAGCGTAATACATGGCTAGCGCAGAGGAAAAGTCAGTGAATTCTTTTATTTCTCATAGAGCGTAACAGAAGCGTGATAATTTCATGTGAATTTTTTGAATATGATTTTTCCAGTTAACATGGGTATCTATATATGCCTAATAGATTAAATTCATTTACGGTTTGTATTGACATATTATTGTAAGTAAGGTTTATGGCAAGAGGTTTCTTTTGGTGGAGGTAAAAGGCCATTGTTTTAGTTTTTGAGTAATTGATTTGATGGTTGTGATCTAGCATCCAGTCAGTTACTATATTTAAGATGGAGGTGAGTTTCGCAGTTAGGTTAAAATCTCTATCGCATGTAGTAAGTAGAGAGATATCGTCTGCAAATAATACACAATTCTGGTTTATAACTTTTGGCAGGTCATTTATATAAATGAGAAATAAAAGGCATCCAATAACGCTACCCTGTGGAATTGAAAAGTTTATAGCTTTTTTGTTTGATCGGATAGATTCTATAAATTTAGTTTCTTCATTATAATGTTCGATTTCTACATATTGTTGCCTGTTTTTCAAGTATGCTTGAAACCATTGATGTGCTTTTCCACGTATACCTATTCCATATAGTTTATTTAGTAATATTGTATTGGACTGTATCATAGGCTTTCGTCATATCAAGCAATATTCCAACAGCATATTTTTTGTTATCTAATGTATTAATAATTTCCTGTATATATTTTTGTACTGCTAAAGTAGTTGAACGATTTTCCCTAAAACCATTTTGGCACTCATCAAACAGATTAAATTTTTCGCAGAATGAATAAACACGATCACACATACATTTTTCAAATATTTTTGAAATTGCAGGTAGTAAAGCTATTGGTCGATAGTTATTAGGATCCATTTTTTCGTCTTTTTTATGTACGGGTTTTAATATTGAAATTTTTAGCAAGTCTGGAAAGTTACCTTCTTCAAATGTTTGATTTATTAGTGTAGTTATTGGTAAGGTAAGTTCGTCAGCATATTCTTTAATAAGTGTTGGTGGTAATTCGTCTATTCCGAATGAACGTTTATTTTTCATATTTTTAATCATTTTGTGTATTTCTTTATAAGTTACTGGACTTAGGTATAAAGAATTTTCTGTAGGAATTAGGCAAGGGCGGCCTTCAGGCAGTTTACCATTCGCGAGTCGAATTTTTTCTTCACCTATAGATGCAAAATGGTTATTAAATGAATTTACAATTTCCTTCGGCTCAGTGACTAGATTATTATCAATTTGTAGCTTAATGTTCTCTTTATCTTTTTTGGTTTTTTATTAGTACGTTCATTAATGATACTCCACATTGTTTTTACTTTATTTTCTGACATGTTTAGCTTTCTTACATAATTTAGTTTTTTTGATGTTATAATTGTTCGTTTTAATAATTTTTCATACGCTTTATAATGGTTATTAAGCAATGTGTTATTAGATTTATTAATTAGTATTTTTAGCAAACGTTTATGTTTACATGACGCCCTAATACCAACCGTTAACCAGTGTTTTTTTAAACTTAGTTCTTAGATTAACTCTATTTTTTGGTATACATCGATTTAAGATTATCGTCACCTTTTCTATGAAGTTCTTATAATTTTGTTGAATATTGTTGTTAGGTTTTATGCATTCTATCCAATTTATTTCTTTTAACTGTTTTTTAAATTTAGTGACATTTTCGGCGTTCATAAGGCGTTTTTCGGTAAACCATTGTGTTACATGTTTTTTGTGATCACTAAAACCAAAATCCATAACATCAGTGTGGCTAATACTATTTTGGAAATTTTTAAATATTAAATCTATACATTTTGTTAAACGTGTTGGTTTTCTTACATGTTGAGCAAAATTATATTCCAACATGACATTTAGTAAGTCATTAGATTGTGTATCGTTTACTAGTACATTTATATTAAAGTCGCCACCTAGTACTACGTTACGGTGACGATAGTTATTATTGATATGATTTAATAAGAGTTTGCGTTGCCTATTAAATATGTCCTTCTCTCTTCCGTTCCAGTATACGGATATTATTAAAATATTTTCATTATATAATTCAACAGCACATAATTCTATAACATATTCAACAGAAAACTTTTCAAAGTATTTTCTCTCTATATACTCTGTATTTTCAGGTAATAGTATACACACACTTCCTCCGGCGTAGTTAACTCTACAATATGAAGATGCAATCTTATAGCCTGTAATACTAATTAAATCCAATTTTGCTGGGGACAACCACGATTCAGATATACATATAGCATGGAATGGATTCTGATCGACGAAAGTTTCTAATATATCTTGTTTGTTGTATAGACTTTGCATATTCTTGCGGAATTCATTAATTCTTGCATTCTGATCCGTTCTTTTCGTTTTTCTTCATCATAATATTCAGATATGTAGAGTCCGGTGTTTTTGAGAAACGTAGAATTTTGTGTTATGTATTTACACATGATCTTGCTAGTTACTTCAATTACAATAGGCCGACGGTATCCTTTTCTTCCAAGACGAAATATCTGATCAATATATCCGCCAAGATCCACATTGTACAGTTCTGCAAATATTTCAATAATTGTATTGTTCAGGCTGTATTCATTCTCGCCATAGATTTCATCAAGTCCGTATAATACCACCTTTCTAGAATTGTCACTGCAATCGTTTGTCGGAGAGTTTGTGTATGGGGCTTGGTTTTGGGAGATCTTGGACGATAACTTTTCTATTTGTTTTTCTAAGTTTAACTTATCTTCTTCTAACTTTTTAATATCATTATATATCTTTGTTAGATGATTAGACATTTTTGCTTGTTCTAACTTTAAGTTTTTTACATCTTTAAATAATTCTTGTTTCAATTCTTGCATGGCAATTGTTATCTTAACTTCTAATCTGGATGATATTTCTGTTATTATTTGATGTTGTGCTATTTTTAATTTGCTATCCAAAAGATCACTCAGCTCCTTTAGGTGGGTGGGGACTTCACTAAGGTCAGAAGCATTTGCATCTTGTGAAGTAGTTTTTGCCAAGAATTTACCAGTTAGGGTATCGCCCGTGAAACTTTGTTCGCATTCGGAGTCTGCATATAATGTTGATGAATGGATGCTTCGCGCGAGAGTATTGTCATTTCTTTGTCTTCTAGTTACATTTGCACATTCAGGACAGGTCCAAGAAATATCGTACATGTGCGTGTTTTTTGTATATTGCTCATTTGTAATATTTAAGCATTGGTAGTGGTATATATTTTTACAACAGCAGCATTGTATGCGATCTGATATAATCGCATGTTGCTGACAAGCATCACAATTTGCCATAGCTGTTTGTAGTTTTCTAATGCAATTTTATATCAGCGCCCTCTGTACTGTAGTAGCAGTACCAAAACAACCGCAATAGTTGCAGTAAAGACACAATGCGTGGAGCGGAACGCAATCGGGGTATGTGATCGTTGATTGGTCCTTTCCGGTGACACTAGCTGTCTGTTTGTATTTCTCTCTCTCTCTATGTTGGGCCTCTCTCTTTTGCGTTGACGTATGCAATTATGTTTGGTCGGCTAGTACTAAAGATTTTGAGTTTTAACTTACTATTTAACATTAATTTCAGCAATCCAGAATGTTCACTTTGTAGCACACTGGTCAAATAATATTTATCTTGAGTTTGGAAGTAGTTTCACCGCGGTAACTATTTTATTTTCCGATAATTGTAAGACGAGAATGTAAACAAGTGTTCGCAGTTACACGGCACGTTCCGTTCAAATAAATCAGACCTTTACGTGAATATAACCATACCCCTTTGGGGGAGTAAAACAAAAAAAAAACGAACAATAAAGAAAGTGATGTCTGTATGGAACGACATTCTTTGTTTTATGATGTACTTTATTGAGATGATTATTATATTTGCAAAGATTTTTGCTGGTGTCTGAACAGTTCTTTACATTTGTGAATACAGACCTCAACAGGTGGTTGCTAACATGAGCAAGAGTTTGTTATAATTTGTGGAACCTGCACACTAATTGACCTGCAGAGTCATTTTCACAGGGGGAACTATCAGAAAATCAGATCTTTACGTGAATATAACTGTGCCGGTCGACTATGTTAGTCATATTTTCACATAATGTTAAGATAAGTTGACGACCGTCACAGATAAGGTGTATTTATATTCATCACGCACTATGTCTTATGTACGTCATTAATAACATGTACCAACCTAGTATATAAGCTAGGATTTGCTATAATAAAATTAGTCTAGTTTAGTCTGGTATTTGCGCGCATCTCAAGCCTTTTACTTTACTCCCGAAGATGTCGCTCTCCTTATAATTGCCTGTGGCAAAATAACCATGCATCATTTTAAGTATACAATTAATTCTGAAACCAACAGAAAATCGGAATTTCTGTATTCGGGGTGAGTACTTACATGTGAAAATAAAAACAATTATCAACCAGCTTATTTAAAACCAAAAATCACTCAATACTAATAGAACGTAGAACAGTAATGGAATAAATGTTACTTCTAAACATTTATTTTATACCAACTGCAACTCGAGCCGTTCCCACACTTTATGCGTGATAATGATAAGACTACGGTAGCACTTCGCTGAGATTCCGATTTTAGTGGTTAGTTGATTTGTATGAGAAAGTAGAAAATTTAGTTGAGTACGAAATCGGTTCGACTAGTATACAGACTGTAACAGAAAGGTGTAGTCATAATTTAGGGAGTTGTTAGGACATCATTCTGAGCAACTTTCACTATGAAACCGATTTGATCAGAGCAACCTTAATTTTCACTTCTCTATCCAAATCAGCTGACCGCTCTCGGACCAATGCGCAATGCGCATGGAGCTTTGAAAAATAAAGTTGCTCCGATAAAATCGGTTTCATAGAAAAAGTTGCTCAGAATAATCTCCCGAACAATCTTTTTTTACACCTTGTAAGGTAAGGCAGTACGTATACACAACTTTATGTAGAACTTACCTCAATGAAGATGTCCACACGGTTTGTTCTCTATTGAAACCGACAAAGACATTTTGCTGAACATGTGAAATATTATACTGTACGTATGACGTTGCTACTTCAGTCATCAATAGTAATTGACACCCAACATTCACATGATATCAATTCTGAAAGTACTAACTTTAGAACATTACTTGACCTTTTCAATTCTGTCTACTGTTATGCTCTAAGCCTTAAATTAAATTTTCAAACAAACACACATAGCATCACACCTTTTCCCAAACAGGGTGGTGGAGGTACAATGCGACATCAGTTATTTACCCAGGAACTGTGTAAAGTAGTGTTATCATCTAACGATGATAAACGGATAATTTTAAGGAATAAGATAGAAACAATGTCATGGGGACATTTTGGATCATTGTTTTAGTTAGTCTTAGTATAATCACTAATTTTAAGTGAAGTGATGTTAAATTTTGAGCAATAATAGTAGTTTATGTGACTGCTACATAATGGAGGGCATTAAAACTCGAGAGTGGGTTTATGAAACGAGCCGAAGGCGAGCTTCATAATAATATCACTCGAGAGTTTTAATGCCTAATTATGTACAGTTAAATACACTAGTTTATCTACATCATAAGCTCTCTTTGATGTGTTCAGGATTCGCATGTTTGACCGGCATTGTGGCTCTGCAGTTGTTTAGCTTGTTCTGTAGGACCAACTTCGGGCGTCGGCATTCGAAATTTGAATGTCAGTACCAACTTCACAGACAAACTAGGGGCGGCACGAGGCGGGCGTCGGCGTTCGAAATTTGAATGTCATAATGTGTAGAAAAATTACACATAATGGTCATAATGTGTAATTTTTCAGATAATAAATGAGTTTTTACCAAGTAGTTTAACATTATGCTGATCGTAACCTGCGGTTTTTGTACGCAGTAAAGAGGGTTTATGATACGTGTGTAGATAAACACATAAAACGTATAACTCGTTTTTTAATAAACCCTCAACCACCAACTCCTTGCAGTCTAGAACGGTATACTTATACGGAACACGCTTACAATAACATTTACATACAAGCACATTTTTTTTTTACAATCACAGGGTATCGAACCCAGGACCTCTCACATCTACCATGCGAGATGCAGAGCCACAGAGGCTGTAACAGTTTTTTCATAGAAGGGTTTATACCGTGTGTTTGGAGTATGGAGCGACAAAACATTTTGGGGAGTTAGGGACATCATTCTGAACAACTTCATTATATAACCGATTTGATCAGAGCAACTTTATTTTTCACTTCTTTATACAAATCCTGATAAACCCTCGGCTTAAAATGTATTGAAATGTTTTAAAAAAAGTTGCTCTAATCAAATCGCTTTCATAGTGAAAGTTGTTTAGAATGATGTCCTTTACTCCCCAAAAAAATATTGTCTCTCCATACTCCAAACACTCTGTAGTAGTAAAGTTCATAATCGCTTGAAAAAGAGTGTGGCTTGTTGATGACTACTTAAATAGGTACTAAGCAAAAGAATTGCAAACTATTCACGCGTTTTATATGTAGGTTGACAAAAGTAAAGATTCTAGACTTCTAGAGGTACCGTAAAATGGGGTGATTAACAACAGTTTTGAAATGTAAACTGTCATATCTCCACTATTTCTAATGCATATTTATAGAACTGTTTAAATATTCATGAGTTACTAGTTATTTTATTGTTTTTTGACACCCCAAAAGGAGTAAAATGAGAAGATGAAATTTTTTTTGAGGAAATATGTCTTGTTGCAAATTACCTTAATGTGGGGGGCACTCGCAACAACATACGGGGTGGAACACAACGCCTTTAACCTTAGAATATAAAATAAAATAAAAAATAGTAAATTATAAACTTTTATTTATTTTAATCATCATATTATCTCTTAGCATAATTAAATGATCATACAATTTAAATTAACATTATAACTATAGGTAAAGGATCTTGAAAACGTAGGTAGGTAGCAGGTCAATTATTTCCTTAATCTGATGACAGACTATCTTCATCGTAGGCAGAGTAACCAGATTTTACTGGATTATAATCTTCATCATCAGCGCTATCGTCGCTATCTGCTTTCAAACAACGTAGACAGATACATTCTATAGCTAGAGCATCTCCAGAACAATCACGACAAATTTGTTTTTGGCATACAATGCATTTGATCCAGGTAGAGCAAAGTTCTTTCACGGAATGGCAAACTCGACACATAAGTACATTTGAAACTCCTGCTTTTGGTTCTAAATAAAAATTCACTTCAGTTTTGATAGTAGATTTCTTTTCTTCTCTTGCTTTTGAGTCAATTTTCAGGTCACCATTTTCTTGTTATATATCTTCTTTTTTGTATGATACATGTCTTTTGCCTCGGGGATCATGTTTATATTGTCGCGGCATTATTAAAAAATCTGTAACAATAATAGCAATAAATGTTAAATAACATGAGCACTCCTATCTGTTAAGCAATACAAATCAAAATGATAGCGTTGTTAGTAACCCTATAACTCGTTGTGAATAACCCCAGAAGTCGTTGTTAGTCACCCCTTTTCCAACAGAAATTCTAACCTAAAAGTTTTATCGCATATCACTTAGAAATTAATGCAGATTTCACTTACCTCACTGTGTATTTTTCAAGAAGTAGTGTCAGTGTATAAAAGAGAAGTACTTTTATGTCAATTTTCATAACTTTTAACTATGATAACAACAATGTTTGTCCACCATTCAACTTGCTACAATCAACTCGACTTGTTTCAACGTGAAAACCGGTGCGAATAAAATGAGCTGTCAAAACAAAATGTTGCTAGTACAAAAAAATAAGATTCGTTCAAAAACTAACGTAATATACTTTTTAAATTGGCGGGATAAAAAATGTAACAACTCAATTTGTTTTTTTCTCTCAAAAGTGTTGATAATCACCCCTCAGTTGTTTTACACCCCGGATTACGGTACCTACAAACCTTTGCCTTGTCTCCGGTTACTTACTTGTTCCCACGTTACAAGAATATGACGTGGAAGTAATACTATTCTTGATATCAAATTAAAACCTAACTTGGGCCGGATTATTGTAATGTGACTCCAAAATGCATTTACCTCCTTTGATGAGCAATTGAACATGCATCATTCCATTACAAAAAGTGCACTTGATCACACGTGAATCACCCACTCTCAAGCATTGAAAGAACTTAGCTCAGGTATGTTTTACTTTGATTTCTTAATTTCTTAATATTCACTTTTACATCATTAACCTCAACCAGGGTCGCGAGTCGCGTACAGAATTTTTTGTCAGTGCTAATAGCGAGGGCGCAAAAAAGAGTAACATGTTTTGACTTGAGCACGGTGCGGTGTCGGTCGAGACGCGCGCGCGGCATACAAATAAATAGGGTTTTACGCTTTCACTATCGATCGCTGTCATGCTAATACCTGGGTGGCGAGTCGCGTACGGCAGCGGCTAAAACCGGGGCGCAAGAAAACTTGTTTTGACTTGTCGGCGGTATGAAAACGTCGCTTGCATCCATGTAATGTGATAAGGCGGGTAATGTTAAAGTGCGGCCCGCACCACCGCTTCTTTTTCTTTTTACTACATAATCTATTTTTATTTTTACCAGGATGTCATCAAACATGAACAACCCCTTCTACTAAGCGCAAAATATTTTGGAGGGATTTGACAGCGATGAAGAAGAGATACAGTAACATGTTTCATCTCCACCTCCCCTAATATCAGCATACAGCCACCACCATCACCACCACCACCACTACCACAACTAACCCCCTACCACACTTCACCACCCAACAATAAGAAGATAGAACTGAAGAAGCGGCAGTTAGAAGATGATGGGTCGTACGTGGTGGTAAAAAAGGTGCGCAGAGGGTTGCGTCTAATAAAAATTGAGGTTTATGACCTCACAGATAAAACAAGTAGCGACCCATATCTGAAAGCACAACACGTTGTTGTGGATGGGCTAGACGATGTCCTAGATATGACGGAGAATGTCATTTTTTTTTTATCACTTATTGTTTTTGAAATTATGATTTATTGTAACCGTGTGCTATACGTGTAATAAACTTGTTGTCATCGTGATTTTGTGAACATTACATTATCTTTACCAAACTAAAAATATTTTCATTAAAATTCTTCTTTTCTTATCCGCTTTACATAACTATTAGGAGTAGGTTAATCAATTAAAAAAGGAGTAATTTCAAAACACACCTTTATTAGATTGATACTCTTCCATCCAATTTCGTAGAAGTATTGAGAGACCGCCAGCAACGCATTAAGTCTGAGGAGATCTCAACGGACTGGTGTGATCTCTCCGCAGGTGTTCCGCAGGGAGGCATCCTTTCTCCTCTCCTCTTCTCGGGATTCATTAACTCCATCTCTGACGTTCTTACCTCTTCTTATCATCTGTACGCAGATGACCTTCAAATATATCGGCACTTCTCTCCGTGTGATGTGAATCTGACAGTAGAGGCGTTGAATGCTGATCTCAATAACATCAGGAAATGGGCTACCTCATATGGTCTGCTTGTCAACCCGGGCAAATCGCAGGCCATGATTTTGGGTACTCCTCACTCTCATAACCTAGTTCAGAAAATGCCCGTCGACCCTATAGTGTATGATGGCAACATAATTTCATACAGCGAGAAGGCCAAGAATCTTGGGGTTGTATTTGATAAATTGTTGTCCTGGTCGCCCCATGTTTGTGAGGTCAGCAGACGAGTCTTTGCGTCATTTCACTCCCTATGGAGATTGCAGCACTTCCTGCCGCTGCAGACTAAAATCACCCTTGCCCAGTCCCTCCTACTACCTTTAATCGACTATGCGGATGTTTTCTGGATCGGTGCGAACGAAGAACAACTGAACAAACTCGTACGACTTCAAAACCTCGGGATTCTGTTTGTCTTCGGGCTGCGCAAGTATGACCATGTCTCACAGTATTGCAAGGAGTTGGGGTGGCTTCCGATCCGCCTTCGTCGTGATATGCACGTTCTCTCCTATCTATTCAACATTTTGCGAAATCCCCGCTATCCCTCATATCTTCGAGAACGTTTCGAGTTTATTTCCTCCAGGCATAGCAACCGGAGATCCCACACGATGCCTCTTCTTTCTACTCCTCGGCATAACACTGCCGCTTACAAACACTCGTTTAGGATAACGGCGATCCGACTGTGGAACGCACTTCCCTGCGCTATTAGAGATAGTCCCTCAATTTTCACTTTTAAGACAAGATTGAAAGAGAATTTCTTTTCTCTTTCGTGATAGGTACTTTTATATATGTATATATAAGTAGTATATGTTTTATTTATTAGTATATGTTATATTTAGTATATATCATTTATTACATTATTATGTTTTAGTTGTAAACAATTATATGTGTACAGTTTTATTGCGCACTAGGACTCTCCTGTTGCACAATTTTTCCTGTCCTGCCTAGGTTTGCTGGTAGAAATCTCTCTTTACAGATAAGCTCGCCTTTGCTCATAAAATGTTTTGTTACCTTACTATTAAGATTTCTGTGCAATAAAGAATATGAATATGAAAGTATTACATGTTTCCGTGCACATATTTTTTTGTGATTTATACACATCAAATCATTAAATTTAGGAATAGGATGATCCCACCAAACGTCACCATTGACAGGAACATTAGACTTAGCATTATTATTATTCTTATATCTAATTTCATCAAGAATTTTTGAATTTGGACAACCCATTTCCTCAATTAGTCACATTACAGTCGATACAAAAAAACCTTTACCCACTGGATTTTTTCATTACCCTTCACAAATATTTCACAATTTTCTAGATATGGTTTTACAACTTTTTTGAACATATGCATGTCAATAAATCCTTCTCTCCAGTAAATACCTCGATTTCTGACAAATTTCGATTGGTGGTCTCAGATCACCAAAACTGTCGAAATATTCACAGTAGTTACTTATTTTTGCGTAGGCTACCCAATGAGTTCCAAGTCTATCTGAACTGTCTAAGTTAACAACAGCACATTCAAATTTATATGTTTTCTTCGGAAGTCCATTCCTCATGAACACACCTCGAAAAAACGGGATGTCCAATGTGAAGTCAATGATGTCCAGATTAGATAGAGGGCGGGATGGTAGCTTTTTGCTTAGTTTTTGTCTGACGATCAAACAATCCTTCCCCTTTTTTATATGGTTTTATATAGAGACCTTTACCAATTGCGATAGATTCCATCATTTTATTATGGCGTTCGGATTCTTGTAAATTCTTTTTAGTTGATTGGTAATCGTTAACAGCTTTCGCTATACCAGCTGCACCGCCAGCTAATGATCCCAATGCTGAGAGGCCCGCAAATATCGGAATAAGAGGTAATATTCCACCAGTTTTTGGTATTGGTATAATTCTAGGTAGTTTCACTTGACAATTTTTAGGAAAACATTTTTTTGCTGCTAAATACATAAATTTGATTGCAGCTTTATTGCTTTTAGGTTTATATTTTTTTAATTTCGCTGTCAAACCTTTTACATTTTTTTTGAATTTTCTAACACCACCTCCTACTTCGACTTTAGTTTTCATAACTTTATTAACGAGCCAAGAAGCGATTTTTTCACCTTTACTAGCATCTTTGGATCGCATCCGTTTCTTTGCCATATCGATTAATTGAATGTCAGCCTGTCTTCGATCTTCACTATTATTAGAAATGTATGCAATATCGTGCTGCATGCAAGCGTTATCTAATTTGTTAACCCCCCTTTCTCCTCTGGCTAAACGTTTTTGTAAGCGTGTCCCTGGACCACAGAACTGATAGCCAGGTATATGTAACTCGAAAGGTAAATTATTTATTAAACTGTTGACAAGTTCTTCACTTTTCATTATCCACACATTAATGTTAATAATACAAAGTTCCTAATTCTTTTATATTCATACTAATGTACTAAATCCCATATTTTTATCCAACTGTTTTTATTCTCACCTAACCCTAACCATTTTACAAATAGTATGATACCCTTTCTTTTGAGAATTTTTTCAATCAAATACACATTAACATGTTTGGTTTTAAGAAGTTCTTTTTCATAAAAGCAACCTTAAATTAAGTTTTGTCTTTTATCTCGTAGATAATATGTAATGGGGTTAGTTTTATTAATACTTTTAATTACAAATATTTCTGTAGACCAATTTGGTGTATATCCAACTTTTGTATTTGCTCACAGGCACGTGATCACCGACTTTAAAATTGTTGTTGTTTTGTGGTGGTAATTTCTTTTGATACTTTAATATGTTATTTGCAATAATATTTGTATTCTGTTGATTTACGTCTATTGGCTTTAATACAATTGTTCTATGTTTAGAAGCATTGTATGTATCAATCACGTTCTTTATGGGCTCGCCTAACCATTTTTGATTACCAGTCATACTGAAATGCTTATATAGTTTGGTTTTTAGAGTTCTAATTAATATTTCAACAATTGAAGCTTTTTTTTACTGAATATGAAGAGTAGTGGTTAATATCATACAATTTCATAAGTTTCTGAAAGTTTTGGTTATAAAACTCTGTTCCTTGATCAGTTTGCAAATTAGTAGGTGATCTTCCACATTTAAGTATATCATGGAAAGAAGACACAACTTCCATGATCGATTTCGTTTTAATTGGTTTAGCCGTACCGTACCCATGCAAATTTTGAGAATGCATAAATGATAATCAAAATAAACTTATGTCCTCTATTTTGATGGGAAAACGATCTTATATCTATTAAATCAGCTTGCCACAGATCATTTATTCCTTTTAAGACCACATGTCTACGTAGAAAATTTCTACGTGCTTGTTTATGAATCTCATCAACAATTTGCTGTTTGCTCATGTAGTATGTGATGTAACTTTCTTTAAAATATTGATGAGTTCGTCTTTTGTATAATAATTTGTATTAAGTTTTACCACTAAGAGATCTATTTATTTTTTTAATGTTGTAAGTTCATCATGCATTTCATCCATTGTTTTCATTTTCTGATTCACACGAACTACTTCTAGATTCTGATGTGATCAATGGTTCTGTTGGATTTTTGACAACGGTTTTTTCTTGTATTATATCGCTTTCGTTAGAAGATAGGTCATCAGTGCTGTAGTGCTTTCGCTTTTTAATTGGATGTGAGTTTCTTTCTGTAAGATTGTTTGATGCTTTTTGTTTAGAAATCTGGTTAAAGGAATCAGTTATTGGTTTAAACATCGTTTGTAAAACCAAGTTATTGTTATCACTATGTTCTTGAATCTGTTTTATTTTTCTTCGAACTGCATCAGCAGATTTAATTATCTCTTTTTTTAAAGTCTTTTCAAGCTGCATTTTGTGTCTTGTCGCCACAACAACATTAAGGTTAGTGATGAAATTGTTAATTTTTAAGACATAAATACAATGTGAAGTATAAAGCTTTTATTACTCAACAATAAATTTATCAAATTTCAACCTATAACAACCATTGTTTTTTTACAATCTTTGTTAATAACAAGATAACTATATGGTTCACACCAAATTTTGAAACACATATTTCTAAAATCTTTCCAACTCATGTCTACATTGACGTGTTCATCGTAAACATCCTTCATATTTATCTCATCCTGCTTGAATAGTACAATGAGATTAGCATTATCACGAATGAGTTGTTTGGGTACTTTACTATAAGTTTGATTGAGATAAAAATAATCTATATTTTTATGTCTTCCCATAGCAAAGTAGTCCCTAATACTGGTTTGATTTTCACATGCAACGTCATCAAATATCATGATTGAATTAGGGAGAACCTCTTCTGGCTTCACTACGTCTTCTTTTTCATGGTATTTTGCGAATCCGATAGATGGAACTAAACTCAATACATGTTGTAAATATAAATATTTAGGTTGAAATAAGTTTTTGCAGTAAATGTAGACATTTTTAAAGCGGAGTCTTTTTCATGTAGTAAAAGACCTATCATCAAATTTGTTTTTCTACAGTTTGATGGACCACAAATAATACAACGAATAGAGTTTGGTAGAAGAGATCCATGCCTTCTTACACAAGAAAGACTTCTTGTTTTATATTTTTAAAACAATATTTATCAAATTCTAGACATTGTTAGCTATTCATCAATTAATTTAAAGTATCCAAAATGTATTTTGAATTCAATCATTGATGATATGAATTCAATAATGATTATTTTATATTTCTGTAGGTTTTCTATGGTCATCTAAACAAATGGTAGGAATGGTTACTATACTAAAGTTTCCGGCGTTTCGTTTCTACTTCACTACACGTACACGTGTAGTGAAGTGGAACGATTTGTTCGTTTTCAAAACACACGAAGCCTTTCTCTCTTCAGGCCTTTCAACCCAGATCAATGCATATACCCTTTCTATGCATTACAGTTCAATTTTAACACGTTCAAGCCTGAAGCAGCAACGCAAAGCGTTTTCTTTGAATAAGAAAAGCGATGAAACGACGTCTACAATCAAGCAATTCACATCAAAACCTCCCTACAATCAGAAGAGCAAAGATAATCAGAGGTCATCTTCGAACTCTGAAAAAACAAGATCATACCAAAGCAATTCAACTATATTCAACTGTGCTGTAAGTAACTCACAACATGCGTTATTCCACCGGACGTTCAACTAAAAACAATTGCGAAACATAACATCTGCATAAATTGTCTGTATATTCACGAAAAGAATAATTGCAATTCCACTAAACGTTGCAAAATTTGCGATGGCTTTCACAATAGCCTACTGCATGACGCCGTTACACAAATGCAAGCGACGGCGACGTCGAGTTCAGCATATAAGCCGCATCAACGTCATAACTCGAATCACGTAGCAAGTAATGATGGTGACATACTACTCACCACGGTACAAATGCGTGTGCGAGCAGTGGATGGAACCTACATGTTTCTAAGGGCACTTTTAGATCAGGGCTCGCAAGTCACCCTTATTACAGACAACCCTGCACAAAGGCTGGAATTACCTCGTCAAAGTTTCAATGCTTCCACTGGCGTAGGAACCGTAGCGAAGAAAAGCAAAGGAAAGATTCAATTAGATTGCAAGTCTATTCATAATGAGTTCTGTTTCACTACAGAGGCACTTATTATGAACAAGGTTCTAAACAATCTTCCGGCCAACTCGTTTGACAACCAGCAGTACTTACACATTCAACACCTTTAGCAGATCCTGAATACTACATGTCAAAACCTATTGACATTTTACTGAGTGCACACGTCTACTCAGAAATAATCATGAAAGGACTTATGAAAGGTTCAATACATCAGCCGATCGCGCAGAAAACAAGAATGGGATGGATTCTGTCAAGGCAGGTGGCAGCGACCTTCAACTGTCACGTTGTTATTAACAATATGGAAGATATTTCTCAATACTGGGAAATGGGAGATGTAACAACAGACTCCAATGACATGACAAGCCAGGATCAATACTGTGAAAAGTTGTTCCTGTCAACTACAAACCGTCTTCCAAATGGGAGACAAGAAGTGCGAATACCTATGAAAATAGACTGACAAGCAGCTTGGAACCTCAAAACCACAAGCAGTGGCCCAGTTTAAACAACTAGAGAGGAAACTCTCAAGGGACAACAATTTGCATGACAGATATCATCAGTTCATACATGAATATATAGCACTAGGGCATATGAAGATATGTCTCACCAACAAGCAACCGGAATGCTACATTCCACATCATTCCGTTATCAAACAAGATTCAAGCACGACGAAGCTACGCGTCGTCCTTAATGCATCTGCTAAGACATCATCAGGTCACAGCCTCAACGACTTGATGGAATGTGGACCCAAACTCCAACAAGACATACAAGGCCTACTTCTACGTTGGAGGACATATAAATACGTATATATGGCAGACTGGGAAAAAATGTATCGAATGACATTGGTGCATGAAGACGACCAACACCTTCAGAAGATCATTTGGAGAAACAGCCCCCATGAAGCACTTCGAGAGTATCAGCTGTGTACAATTACTTATGGGATGAAATTACTTAAGGCACCATATTTAGCTATGCGAGTCATGAAACAACTAGCAAAGGATGAGTCACAAACTTACCCATTGGCCGCGCGTGTTCTTGAAAATAACTTTTTTGTTGATGATTTGTTGAGTGGAAGCGACACAATCGAGCAGGCACAGGAGTCCAAAATCAACTTATCAGGATGCTAAAAGAGGCTGGATTTAATTTACGCAAGTGGTCCAGCAACAGCCCAAAGCTTTTACAAGATCTATCAAAGAGCCAACTAAACCCGACAATCGTCGACTTCAAAACGGCTGACTCAAAAAGCACTAGGATTACGTTGGAATCCGAAAAATGACACATTTAGCTTTAAAAGCAAGGTAAATGACTGTTTAATATTTATGCTTCGGAACGCACCGGTTTTCGTTGCGCGGATCGATCGCGAGTAATCGGGACATCACTAGCGGAACCGGAAACGCAGCTGTCACTCGTACAGAAACGAGATGAAAAATTAGAGGTTACTTTCTTGTCGTGAGAGAAAACATGTCTGCTCATGGCGTCGGGCCTTGACTGTATTTTAGTGTAACAATTGTCTAACACAGGTGTCGGGCCTGGTCGGAGTGTTAATCATAATAATCGTCGGAAAATAAGTAGATTCACGTCAGCGGAGTGAGTGATTCGTGTTGTGAAGGTTGAAGTTGTACGGTCCCCAACTCGTCGTATTCGGACAGCGACTCCTCGTGTCGGCAAGCAACACGCCGGCGACAGCGTCGGGCTGCGAAGAGAGTGAGATTCGGTTCCTCTCCCCCCACTCGTGCACTCCTTATCCCGTATTCCTGCCTCGAATTGAGCTCTCGAATTCCTGTCTACGGCGGCAAGGTCAGTAAAAATTGCGATTCTCCCTCCTGGCAAAAACTCACCCCCTCATGATTCCACGCCGTTCGGTTGAGGCGTGGAATTAAACATTTTGGTAGCAGGCGCGGTTTCCTAGTGGGAAATCACCGATTCACGTACGGTTGTAGGGTTGTTTTTTTGCCACATTGTAGTTGGGAGAAAAGAATATCTCAGATTGGCCGGCAATCAGTTGTGAGTGAGTCTGTGGTCGGTATACCACAATTAAAGTTCATTTTCGGTTAGTGAAAGTAAAATTGTCAATTTAGTTAACAATTATTATAAATTTGTAGTCGGAAACAGTCATTCGGTCGGACTATAGTATTGCAGTCGGGTTCCATAGCATTGCAGTGTTATTTCGGATAACAGAGCAGGGTCAGGCTATTTAGGGGGTATTAAGCTGATTTTGCTGACCTCAGTAGAAGTGTGGGTCATATCGGAGGGGCCACTTCTAGAAGGTCACAGCTACCTTCATTATATTAAAAATAGCTTGGATTTCGGAATCCAGTGTGGTTTAGGGTGCTATATTGTTTAGGTTTATAGTCTCGGAGCCCACCACTTATTATTTTTTAATAAATTTTATTTTGTATTGTTTTTATAATCAAGTTTTGTGGGTTATTTTTGTATTGTGTTTTATGGTGGCATTCTCTAATTGATTTAGAGTGTATAGTTATAAGGTGTATGTTTAGGATTTAATTGTTTTAGTGGTTGCCTTAGTTTTGACAACTTAGTTTTAATTTCTGTGCCCAGCGCTGACGGGCAAGTGCTGGTCTCTGGCTATACTTAGTTCGGTAGTGAAGCATAGGACCAGAAACAATTGAATCGGTAACCATGGCACCTTCGCCCTTGACGGTGCTGCGGTATGGTGTCCGTGAGGAGATGAGATGGCTCGCCCATACTCACAAGTATGTGGAGCGACCTGACATGGACGATGTCCTGCTCAAGCGTGTGGAGGACGCAATGACACGCGTCGGGAAGGTGTGTCGGCTGGCTGCGGAGGCTGAAGCCCTCGGGCTTACGGATGAGGCCTCGGTGGCTGCAGTGAAGCAGCTCTGCGTGGATGCTGACCAAGCGATGGAGTGCTTGGGCGACATCGAGCGTCGCGCGGAAAAAATTAAGCGGTCGCGACGGAATGACCGCGGGGAGGGTAGCGGAGACCCGCCCCCTAAGGGTGTTATTGGACGGCTGCCACACCTGGAGATTCCGGCCTTCGGTGGGGCAATTGATGAGTGGCCGGCATTCATCAATTTATTCGATAGTTTGGTCCACGGTCGGGACGACCTGGACAATGCCTAAAAGTTGGCCCAACTATTGATGGCACTGCGGGGTGAACCGAAGGAGTTGGTCGGTCACGGCGGGCAATTATGAGATAGCCCGGTCCATATTGTTTGACCGCTACCAACACAAACGGCGGTTGCTTGATGCGCAGCTGGGGAAGCTGTTTAGAATCCCAAGAGTAACACGGGATGTTGACATCCGGGTACAGGTGCTCAACCCTGTGCTGGTGGCCACTAAGGCCCTTCAGAACCTTGGTCTGCCAGTAGACCAATTGTCATATATCGTATTGTATATGGTTTTGTCACGGTTGCCTGCAGCTGTTCAAAGTCGGTTTGAACAGCTGCATGGGGGCAGTAGCTCGGAACTGCCCACGCTCGTCCAATTAACGGATTTTTTGGAGGGTGAATGCAGGCGATCCGACACATTGGATTCGGAGGCCAGTGTGCAGCGCCAACCCGCGCGGATGCGGGAGGGGCCGCGCCCCCCGCCCCCACGGGGGGGTGGGCGGTCAAAACAATTTGGCGTTTTGAATGCCGCGCCGTCGGGTGACGGCTGTGTGCACTGCGACAGTGCCGGTCATGAAGTGACCAGTTGCGCCAACTTTATGGCGCTCGGGGTAGCTGCCCGCAGGAAGGTAGTCTTCCGCCACCGATTGTGTTTCAGTTGTTTGGGGCCGCACCCGCTGAACGAGTGCTCACGCGCGTTCCCCTGTGAGTGCTGTGGTTGCAAGCACCACATCGTGTTGTGCCTGAACCGGTCAGGCCTTTCGGACGGTCACCAGGGCCGGACTCAGGTTGGTCGGCCACAGGGCCCAACCAGGGCCGGACCCAGTCCCCCTCCGGGCAACGGGAGTCACCAACGGGGTGACTGGGGTACCCGCGGACGGGAGCCCCCCCGAGAGGAAGGGGGCAGCGCGGGGGTAACATGCGGGATAGCCGGGGTTCGGTCGCCGCTGTCCAGGGTCAGCGAGGACTTCGGACCGCTGGCTCACCGCGTGTTACGGGCGGGTGTCAGATGGCACTTATGAGTGGCGCGAAGGCTGGGAGCCCACCACCTTCTGCGCCACCCTGCCCGTCGCTCTGGGAGGCGAACAGGGAGGCGAACAGTCGGATGTCGCCCCCATTCCTAGAGCGCCCCAGGTTGGATCCGCTCTCCCCCCTCCATCCACGGTGGCCACCGGGCACACCGTACACAGTCCGGTATGGTCGGATACCGGGACAGCGAGGGGCCTATTATGCGGGTTGGGACTCCCTGATGTACATACGGTCTGATATGCCACCGGCATATCAGCAGCCGAGTTACTCCACGGCCGACGGGGGTCCCAGCGGGTTCGGATCCCGCGGAGGTTCCCGCTAGGGACACGCCGCCCACTTGCAGGGTGCCGCCACTCCACAGACGGTCATGCTCCCCACCGCCTCTGTGATAGCGTGGAGTTCGGACGGCAAATCTTGTGTGGCACGAGCACTATTGGACACGGGGGCCCAGGGGTGCTTAGTCTCGCGCAACCTTGTAAGACGGTTGGGCATTTCGGTGAGGGAGTATCCACATTCCATTCGGGGAATTGGGAACACGGAAGTCGGTTCCGTTAAGGGAGTATGTCGGATTACTCTCTCGTCACGGGTGGATTCATCGGTGAATCTGACGGTCACGGCATTAGTCATGCCTAATGTGATGGGCTCACACCCTCACGTACGGTTGTCGCCCTCGGTGCGACAGTTGATCGCTGGGTTGTCACTGGCTGACCCGGAGTTCGATATTCCGGGCCCAGTAGACATTTTATTGGGTGTCGATGCCTTGAGATACCTGTTAGTGCCAGGTGTCCACGTGTTGCAGGCGACTGGTCTGGTTTCGGTCAACATCCGACTGGGCCATGCGGTAATGGGTCCGGTCATGCCGGCTGCCCCACGCCTAGCGACTCGTAGTCCCTTATTCGGATCTGTACTCTCGGAGGTGATACAGAAGTTTTGGGAGGTGGAGGAACCACCTACGGTCCGCCGGTTGGACCCGGTTGAAGAAGAGTGTGAACAGTTTTATCGGAACAATACTGGTCGCCTTCGGTCAGGTCGATTTCTCACACGTCTTCCATTCCGGAGTGATTGCCCACCGCTGGGCAGTTCACACCATGCAGCCGAGACGCGGCTTATGTCGATGGAACGACGCATGAAGCGTGACGGGATTTTCCGGCAGAAGTACGTCGACTTCATGCGGGAATACGAGTCGCTCGGCCACATGTCGGTTTCGGGTATCGACTGGAAGCGTGAAGACCACTGCTTCCTGCCCCATCACGCGGTCTTGAGGACCCCGGAGGGCAAAATACGGGTAGTGTTCGATGGATCGGCATCAACATCTAACGGCATGAACCTGAACCAGTGTTTGCATTCAGGGCCGAAGTTGAACCATGACATCGCGGATGTTATCACACGGTTCCGTCGACACAATGTTGTGTTTGTAGCTGACATCCGGATGATGTTTAGACAGACGGTCATTCACCTTGACGATAGACGGTATCAGCTGATACTGTGGCGAGAGAGCCCAGATCAGCCCATCAGGTTGTACGAGCTGAACACCAACACGTACGGGCTACGGTCTAGTCCTTATTTGGCGATTCGCACTCTGCGGGAGTTAGCGGATCGAGAACGGTTAAATTTCCCTAGAGGAGCAGCAATCCTGGAGCAGGATCTCTACGTGGACGATATCTGTACCGGTGCAGATTCCGTAGAGGAGGCGCTCGCTCGACGGGACGAGCTAGTTGAGCTCTTATGGGGTGGAGGTTACGAGCTCCAGAAATGGATGTCGAACTCTCCAGAGTTACTGACTGGTCTTCCGGATGACTACCAGCAGGATCCCCACATTTTTGAAAATTTGGAAAATCCAAATATGTTGTCGGTATTAGGCGTCCAGTACCAGCCGGTGTCAGACATGTTTTCGTATCGGGTCGAGTTGGACTCCCGGAAGGTCTGGATGAAACGGAACGTCCTTTCAACGGTGGCTAGGACATTTGATCCAAACGGGTGGATCACCCCGGTAACATTTCAGCTCAAGTGTTTTATGCAGCAATTGTGGTCTGCTGAGCTGAAATGAGACGACCCGATCGGCGGGTCATTGAGCTCAGAGTGGGACTCGTTCTTTTCGACCCTCCCTGGCATCAATCGGATTTCACTGCCACGGAGGTTGGTCCCCACCAAACGATACACCGCCACCCTGCATGGGTTTTGCGATGCCTCGGAGAAGGGCTACGGAGCTGCGGTATATCTGCGTACGGTCGACTCCTCGGGGGAGGTTGATGTGCGGTTGGTCATGGCCAAGAGCAAGGTTGCGCCGTTGCGCACTCACCTGACCATTCCCAAACTAGAGCTTTCGGGAGCGGCTCTCCTGACTCGTCTGCTCAACCACACGATGACGGTTCTTCGTGGGTCAATAGCGTTAGAAGATACGGTCTACGCTTGGACGGACAGCCAGATCGTGTTATGCTGGCTGAAGGCTTCAGTTCACAAGCTGGAGATTTTTGTGGCGAATCGGGTTTCGCAGATTTTGAATTCGGAGGTTCCCTTAATCTGGAGACATGTTCCAGGGGAGATGAACCCAGCAGACTGTGCGTCTCGTGGGTGTCACGCTCCGGAGTTGGTTGGACATCCCTTGTGGTGGGGTCCAAAATGGATGACTCAAGCCGAATCGGATTGGCCAATGAGTCCACGCGTTACCTCGGCGAACGGCGCCTTGAGAGTCGGTGTCTGCACGACGCAACCAGAGCCGGAAGAGGAGTTCAGCCTGCTGGAACGGTACAGCTGGTCAGTGTGACCGCCTGTATCTTCCGATTTGCGCGGAATTGTCGTAATTCTGAGGCGCAACGGGTGCGGACACAGGTCCTGACACCACGGGAACGGAACCATGCATTGTTCGCATTGGTACGGAACGTGCAGACGGTGCACTTTAAGTCCGAATTGGACATTCTGAGACGCGGACGCGTCAAACTGAAGGGAGCTGTGGCTCGGCTCAACCTGTTTATTGACCCTCAAGGATTGCTGAGGGTAGGAGGTCGGCTGCGGAATGCCAACCTGCCTTATGCGGCTCGCCACCCGTTGTTACTCCCTAGGAAAGGGAAGTTGGTCGAACTGTTGATACAGGATCGACACATTCGGAATGGGCATCGGATGCCACGCCTTGATGGCGTTTCTCCAGCGCGAGTTCTGGATTCTATCGGGAAGACGCTTAGTGCGTAGCGTCGTATTTCGGTGCCTGCCTTGTTATCGGGCCAAGGCCTGCCTTGTTTCGTTAACCCTATCCGAGGGCGATTTGCCCTCGGATAGGGTTAACGAAATCCGGCCCTTTGCGGGTGTCGGAACGGATTTCGCGGGACCATTCATGGTCAAGTCTTCACAGCTACGGAACGCCAGATTAGTGAAGGCATACCTGTGCGTCTTCGTGAGCTTGGCCACGAAGGCAGTCCACTTAGAGGTGGTCAGTGACCTCACTACAGAGGCATTTATCGCATGTCTAGATCGGTTCGTCTCACGAAGGGGCCTCCCGACATTAATCCGTTCGGACAACGGCACAAATTTTGTCGGAGCCAGGCGATATCTGCAGGAGGTCACTCAATTCCTGAACGGTAACCAGGACGCCATCGGTACGGCTTGCTCCCGACGAGGGATTGAATGGGTTTTCAGTCCGCCGGGATGTCCTCATTGGGGAGGAATTTTTGAGGCTGCGGTTAAATCGGCTAAGTCGCACCTGACGAGGATCATCGGTGAGACCTCTCTACGCTTTGAAGAGCTTGCGACGCTGTTCTGTAAAATTGAAATGACACTGAACTCGCGTCCGTTGTGCCCGCTCAGTTCGGATCCAAATGATTTGGAAGCGTTGACGCCGGGTCACTTCCTGATAGGTCAGCCCCTTAACGCCCTGCCAGAATACCCATTCGGTGATGTTAAGTTAAGTCGGTTAACTAGGTGATAGATGTTGCAGCAGATGGCTCAAGATTTTTGGAACGGTGGTCCCTTGAGTACTTGCACATCTTGCAGCAGCGCCTTAAGTGGACTGACCGGACGAGCCCCCCTCAAGTCGGTGATTTGGTGCTGATTAAGGATGCGAACCTGCCATCATTGAGATGGAGACGAGGACGGATTGTCAATTTGTACACGGGTCGGGATGGCACGCCTCGATCAGCAGAAGTCAAGGTGGGGGACTCGGTCCTCAAGAGAGCGGTCGCAACACTTTCTCGCCTTCCTATTGATTAGGGACAGGTTCGGGCCTGTCCGGGCGGGTGACTGTTTAATATTTATGCTTCGGAACGCACCGGTTTTCGTTTCGCGGATCGATCGCGAGTAATCGGGACATCACTAGCGGAACCGGAACCGCAGCTGTCACTTGTACAGGAACGAGATGAAAAATTAGAGGTTACTTTCTTGTCGTGAGAGAAAAACATGTCTGCTCATGGCGTCGGGCCTTGACTGTATTTTAGTGTAACAATTGTCTAACACAGGTGTCGGGCCTGGTCGGAGTGTTAATCATAATAATCGTCGGAAAATAAGTAGATTCACGTCAGCGGAGTGAGTGATTCGTGTTGTGAAGGTTGAAGTTGTACGGTCCCCAACTCGTCGTATTCGGACAGCGACTCCTCGTGTCGGCAAGCATCACGCCGGCGACAGCGTCGGGCTGCGAAGAGAGTGAGATTCGGTTCATCTCCCCCCACTCGTGCACTCCTTATCCCGTATTCCTGCCTCGAATTGAGCTCTCGAATTCCTGTCTACGGCGGCAAGGTCAGTAACAATTGCGATTCTCCCTCCTGGCAAAAACTCACCCCCTCATGATTCCACGCCGTTTGGTTGAGGCGTGGAATTAAACAATGACAAAAAACATAAACATCATACAAAACGAAGTATGCTATCGGATATATCCAAGTTGTTTGAACCACTCGGATGGCTGTCTCCGACTACTATTAAAGCAAAACTACTATTTCAACGTGTCTGGACATCGGGCATTCAATGGGATGATCTGGTGTCAGCGGAATTACAAGCTGAATGGACACTATTCCGGGACGATCTACGCAACATCGACAAGTTTGAAATACCGAGATGGATCGGAAATATCGAATTTAGATCCCAGATACATGCATTCTGTGATGCGTCGGAGAAAGTATACGCGTGTGCGATTTATTTATAAACAACTGACAACAACGTCCGCATCACGATTCGAATTATTGCAGCTAAAACAAAATTAGCACCGCTGAATAAAACCGTAACGCTTCCACGATTGGAGTTATGTGGAGCACTACTACTTACAAGACTATTTCCAAAAGTCAAACAGGCACTGAAGTAAACTGACATTGAAACATTTGCATGGACGGATTCGATGATTGTGCTGGGATGGCTACAGAGCAGTCCATCACGATAGAAATCATTCGTCGCCAATAGAGTCCAGGAAATCATAGAAGTTGTGCCACCCTCATGCTGGCGGCACACGCAATCAAGTGACAATACAGCAGATTGCGCAACGAGAGGTCTGAATCCTTCGCAACTGAAAGAACATGTGTTGTGGTGGGAGGGCCCATCTTGGCTCAAATCTCAAATAACTGACAAAACAACCACATATGACAGCCCTCAGATTGAGTTGAAAAGAAAAATGACAGCGAATACGACTCAAATATCAGTACCTATCGTTGACGAGCTATTTAATAAACACAATGTTTTATCGCATGCCGTCAAAGTGATGTGTTGGGTATCACGTTTCATAACAAACACACGCGACAGAGCAAATGCAATTCGAACCAGACACCTGTCAGTGACAGATATAGAAAATGTTTACAACATATTCATAAAGACAACACAGTGGGAGGAGTATCGTGACGTCATTTCCCAGCTCAAGGAAAGCAACATTTTGAGTAAAAAGAGCAACATATTAAAATTGAATCCATATTTGGATGAGAATGACATACTAAGAGTAGGAGGACGGCTACAGCATTCACAATTGTCAGACGAGTCCTAACACCCTATTATCATACCACAGCATTAGAAACTGACAGAACTTCTCATTGATCAAACTCACAAACGTACGCTGCATGGTGGACCAAGATTAACCTTGGCGCACTTACGGAACAAATTTTGGGTGGGGGCAACAGAAAAGTGAAAAAACATATTCGCAATTGCGTGAAATGTCGTCGATTCAGCAATAGCAGTCATAATCAGTTGATGTCCAATCTACCCGCCCCAAGAGTAACACCATCAAGACCCTTTACTCATACCGGAGTTGACTGTACTGGATTTGTGGAATTAAAGGTCAACAAAGGACGGTGGATCAAAACAACAAAAGGTTACATTGCTGTTTTTGTCTGCCTTGCCACAAAAGCAATCCACCTAGAACTAGTGTCGGATTTGACTTCAGCAGCATTTCTTGCAGCACTCAAACGGATGTGCAACAGAAGAGGCACTCCAAAAGGATTATGGAGCGACAACGCCACAAACTTTCAAGGAAGTTCGAAAATCCTACAAAGGGAATACAAACAAGCCTTAGAACTAATTGACAAGGATTTTCTCACAGACATTGCATAAATGGGAATAACATGGCACTTTAATGCTCCGGCATGGCCAAGGGCAGGTGGTCTGTGGGAAGCCGCTGTACGCAGCATGAAGCATCACCTAAAACGTATATTAGGGGATCAAAAACTGACATTTGAGGAATTATATACTCTCCTGACACAAATTGAAGCATGCCTCAATTCCAGACCCCTCTACGCATTGACAGAAAACATCGATGATGATATTTTGACTCCAGGCCATTTCTTAGTAGGTGGTCCATTATAATCATCACCATTTTCTGACATAAACATCACCTGCCCAAGGACAAGATGACAAATGACAGAAAAGATACATCGTGAATTCTGGAAGAAATGGTCAACAGACTACTTGCATATACTTCAGACACGCAGCAAATGGAATCAACCAGAGGAAAATACTAAAATCAATGACATAGTACTTGTCAAAGAAGACAACATGCCACCGTCTAAATGGGCCCTCGGAAGAGTGACAGACATACACCCAGGCAAGGATGGACATGTACGGGTAGTAACTTTGAAAACAAAGGGAGGGCACGTGAAACGTCCTATTAATAAATTAGCCCCCCTACCGGTGCATCATTAGCATGACAATGACAAGCCAGATAGACCTATTGACAACACGCCGAGATCGAAGAGGAGTCGCAAGAATAAACGTCCTAACGTACTTGTGACAGCGCTACTGCTCTATATGACATGTTTAACGTCCACAGTTCAACAACAACAAGCTAGCAATTTTCATATCACCACTCTAAATAACAGTAACACGCTATATTTTGATAAAGTTGCTGAGGTTGGAATTATACAGGACCAGTGGAAAATTATCGTATACTACAACCTGACAACATACTGACAGAGTATGGCTGATATAAAATCTTATGTTTACCACATAAGTTACATCTGCAAAACACAACCAACCTTCATGACAATAGCAGCTCAGTTTGAACATGGACTTAGCAAACTCAAACATTATAATAAATTTATGACAACTCAGGACACTATCATATCTCGTAAAAGGAGGGGATTAATAAATGGAATCGGTTATGTAGCCAATAGCCTATTTAGTGTACTGGATGACAGATTTGTCAGACGTTATGAGCAGGACAGGAAAAAGAGAAAACCATTTGTTCACTCTCTTCAAGATCCTGACGTCAATTACAGAAGCAGAAAACAATATCCTGAAACGAAATGAAAACATCATGAATAAATAATTCACTTTTATCAATAATCACCTCAGTAGTATATTAGACGAAATGAACAAATTAAACTACAACAAAAACAATGCCTTACAAGCATTCTACATAGTAGCGTCTGCAATATCAGCTGACGTCATCATTTCAAATTTGCGAAGAATTCAGGAAACACTAATCGACACTATCACTGACATTTATCACGGTCGATTAGACTTTCACTTACTATCGCCGAAGCAAATCCAAGAGCAACTGAACATCGTCTCAGGTCAATTAAATGAAGACTTAAAAGTTCCAGTGAGCAGCGTCAAGGATCTATACAAACTATTGAAGTGTGAGCAAGAGTTACAAACAGATTTTTGATTATGGAAATTAGAATTCCGCTTATCAATCGTGATCAGTTCGAACTTGATAAAATCATATCTGTGCCCCAGATAAAAGGTGTCAGAGCAGTCTACACTAAGACAGAGGCACCCTATATAGCAGTCAATATCAGAAACGATATTATGATGCCAATGACAGAATATGATCTACAATCGTGCATAAAAAATATCGACCAGAAAATGTAATGCCCCAACAATAGCCCAATCTACAATATAAAGTCTCATGAGTCTATCTGTGACACTCGATTGTTTATAAACAATAAAAATGACACATTTTGCACGTCCGAAGTCAAGGAGTGTACCGACAAATGGATCAGTTTACACACACGAGACACGTGACTATTCTCATGTTGCCAGGAATGCACAATCCGCATTTTATGCCCAGCCGGTTACTCTACAAAACTCCTACGCGGCAGTGGTCTTATAACAATAGGTCAAGGTTGCGTTATCAAAGGAGAATCCTTTATGATTCATGCCCATCATGACTTCGTAAATCAGATGTTTATAGAACAGACGATTGAAACACCGATTACTGCTGTATCCACATTAAATGACGTGATCAATACTTCTTTACGTCATGATATCCTGAATGTAACAGATTATAAGGAAATGTTTCAGAATATCCAAGCCAAAATTGAGTCGTTACGTACACAAACATTGGAGTAAACCTTACCGAATAACTCAACTCGTTACATAGTTACCTACGCCGTGTTGTTCGTCATAGTAGCAGTATTGACTGGAGGAACAATCTCAAAACTTAAGCATAGATGCAAATCGAAGTCAATCCAGAAGAAAACAGATCTAGAATTGACATCTGTATCAGCTGAAAATAGTGAAAGCAAAGCAGTGACAGAAACGTCTCTAAATGATGCCAAAGTGAACTCATCAGTGCTGCGCAGTGATAAAGGACACAAATCAGTGAACAGTGTAAATAAATCAACATCCACTTTAGACAACTTAGACTTTAAGATAGACTTTGACATGTCAACATAATTGCATTCGTTACATAATTTGCACTATCATAGATAATTAGAGATTCTTCTTCTGTATTCTTTCTTTTTAAATGTTGGCAGTATGTACGAGCCATTAGTACATTGTAATTATGCTTACTCTGCAGTACCTACCTAAATTACTTCACTCATTATTTGTAATATATTTTTTAGTACAATAAAAGCATTCGTTAATATCGGTCGTCTCTCCTTTGACATCTCTCAACCCTCGCCATACTATCTAACATTCGGTGTGTGATCATAGCAGCCCGCACCGCACTTGGGTAGGTTCAAGCTTTTTCTTTTCAGGAGCTCCCTTTGCAGTTTGCCCCTTACTCCGGTTGTGTGTGACAAGTGTCCACCCTGCGTCAAGCTGGATGGGTTGCTCCGCATGCCCAGCAGCCGCACTGGTGATAGAGGCCTATGTGCTTGTTGACGCGGTACTGCCGTGGGGCAGCGCCGCACCTGTCTGGGTTATCGACGCGGCAGGTTTTGGTTCAGCCAGTTTCCTAGCTTTACCGCGACCTTTCGTGGACTTTCTCGGTTTCGTGTGTGGCGGTGCAGCTTTTTCCGCTCCACCCCCGTGTGGGTGTGTGTTTTTGGGTATCAGGGTGGATTTCGCTGCCCTGAACCCACTTGTGAAAGAAGGTAGCGCAGCTTTCGTCGCGTCTACCCCCCGCTTGTTGGCGTTGATTTTAGAGAGCGGTTCCGTTTGCACAGACCCAGCTCTTTGTGTAAGTGAGGGAGGTTCAGCTTGCGCTGACCCTGCACCTTGTGAGGAGCTGTCAGGTTTCCCCTTCGGTTCCTATGTTGTGTTGTTTAAGGATCGTTGTTTATCCATGTTGTTATGTGTTTTGTTAAAATTAAGTTATTTAAAATTAAGTAGTTTATCCATGTTGTTTTGTGTTTTGTTAAAATTAAGTTATTTAACGTCTGTGTAATAGTACATTACTGCAGACGCCAGGATAGAAGGGTTTGCCGGTATAGACTGGATAGGAATATGAAGCCGGCAATCTCTATTCACGGCCAAAGGAATGTTTAGTGCTTTTCTCACACATGCAATGAAATAAAAAAGTAATTTCGTCGTCCGTTGATGTTTTTTGCTTTGAGTATAAAATTAAAAAATATTACTTCCCCACCATATTACCTGCAATGTTGTATGAAATTCCATTACAGTACCCGTTTTGACAGCGGCCCGCAACGTGATACTTCCAAGCCTATTATAGCGCACGTAATGACGATACAACGACATCCAGTAGCTTACCTTTCAACCTCAGGTCTGTCGGAGTTGGCGCAGTAAAGAAGGCTTTTTTAGCAATCTCGTCGAAGGCTATAGTTGATGACAAGATCTGCTTTCAGATGCTTTTCAGTGTACTCGATCATTTGTTACCACCCATAACGCATATAATCAATGCGTCGCTGAGCGAGTACTGCTTCCCGAGCCAGTGGAAAAGAGCATTAGTGTTACCCCTACCTAAAACGTCTAACCCGTACTCCTTCAAAGAGTTCCGTCCCATTTCCATCCAACCAATCCTTTCCAAAATCCTTGAATCAATTGTCCACACCCAGCTGTCCTCGTACTTTTCCTCCATGAATTTACTGAACCCTTTTTAGTCTGGTTTTAGACCGGGGCATAGCACCACCACAGCACTGCTCAAGGTAACTGACGATATCTAACTGGCAATGGATAAGAAGCAGCTCACAGTCCTGACTCTCCTAGACTTTAGCAGCGCCTTCAACTGCGTCGACTTCGATATACTTGTTGAAATCTTAAAATCGCTCAACGTCTCTTCACACTCGGCTCGCTGGTTTGACTCTTACCTGAGAGGCCGCCAGCAGCGTATCAAGTCTGAAAAGGTCACTACAGAATGGTGCAAGCTCTCTACAGGTGTTCCGCAGGGTGGCATCCTTTCTCCTCTTCTCTTCTCAGTTTTCATCCATTCCATCTCGGATGTATTGTCTTCCTCGTATCATCTTTATGCAGATGACCTTCAAATTTATCGGCATTTTCCCCTGTGTGATCTGACTTCGACTGTTGAGGCTTTGAATGCTGACCTCGACAACATCAGGAAATGGTCTCTTTTGTATGGGCTATTAGTCAACCCGGACAAGTCTCAGGTGATGATACTAGGTACACGGCACTTAATTAATTTGTTGCAGAATAAGTCCGTTGATCCCGTTCTATTTGACGGTACCATTGTCAAATATAGCGAGAAAGCCAAAAATCTTGGCGTTGTTTTTGACAATCTATTATCCTGGTCGCCCCATTTTTGTGAGGTCAGCAGACGAGTCTTTGCATCCTTTCATTCTCTTCGGCGTTTGCAGTTCTTCCTGCCTAGGCAGACTAAAATCATGCTAGCTCAGACCCTTCTTCTGCCTTTAATAGACTACGCCGATGTTTGCTGGGCCAGTGCGAACGAAGATCTACTGAACAAACTCGAGCGACTCCAAAATCTCGGGATTCGGTTTATCTTCGGACTTCGTAAGTACGACTACGTGTCCCAATATCGTAGGGAATTAGGCTGGCTCCCGATCCGACTTCATCGTGATATGCACATTCTCTCCTTCCTCTTCAATATTTTGAGAAATCCGCGCTACCCTGCATATCTTCGTGAACGTTTTGAGTATCTTTTCTCAGGGGATAGACTTCGGAGATCTCACACGGTGTCACTTTTGTCAATTCCTCAGCAAAACACTGTTGCTTACGAGCACTCGTTTAGGTTAAGGGCAATACGTTTGTGGAATGCACTTCCTTGCGCTATTAGGGATTGCATATCTTTGGTCACTTTCAAGAAAAAATTGAAACAGTATCTCCTCTCTTCCGAATAGTGGGTATATCATAGTATTTATGTATATCTATGTATTTATTGTATTCTATTTATTTATTTTATAGTAATTACGTAGTGTGTATTGTGATTTATTTGATAGTATATTGATTTTATTTATTTCTTTTAACTCTTAATTGTACACTAGGACTACCTCTCTATATTTTATTTTTCTGTTTTCTTCACAGGTTAGCTGTAAGAAATTTCTTTTTAGAAATAAGCTCACCTTTGCATACTGTTTCTGTTATAATTTCCACTGTGTTTTCTGTGAAATAAAGGATTATTATTATTATTATTATTATATTTCGTTGCATATGTGAAAAAAATCTTTTTACTCTGATTTTAAAACGTGGCTGATGCCGAAGGGTATTTGCCTCACGCGCCTTACATCAAATTTTACAAAAGGAATGATTGACCCTTTGTATTTTTTATGGCGATTAGTATTAATTTTGTTTCAAATGCACTTATTTCAAGGCACACAAAACAGTATTCGCTCGTAAACAGTCCATACAGTCCAGTAGAATTTACAACAAAGTTAACAAAATTTTAAATGATCATCCAAAGCCATCACTCGAGTGCGAGACCACTGTCTCAAAATGGCTCAAAACCCTGGACTATAAAGCAACAGAATTAGTTCTCGAAATAACAAAATAGAAACAATGATTCATATTTATTTATTTCAGATTTCATTACATATTCAGTTTGATTATCTAATTTATTCAGAATTTAGTCTAAGTGCGTAAACATTACTACATATCTTCTCATACACACAGAATGTTGAATAAAAACATAATAAAAACAGTGCGCAGACTAAGTCATAATTCCCTCCTCTCCCCTCCCCTCCCCAAATACATTAATTGGCACTACTATACATACTATCAGACACTCACTACACCTCTCATCTTCTCACCACATTCACTCTACTTGACATTTTCACCAAAATCTATGTTTTAACGATACAATTCACACCACATGAATTGATTTTTCTCGACTCTATTTAATTGACGACCCGAATGGCCGAGTCGGCAGTGAACCTGCCTACGAATCTAAGGGTCCCGGGTTCGAGTCCCTGTGGGGGCAAATATTTGTTTGATGAGAATGGATGTTTGTACCCTAGTCATCGTTGTTTATCTATCTAAGTATAATATTTATCTATATAAGTATGTGTATTGTTGTCTAGTACCCAAGATACAGGGAATCCTAGTTTGGGGCTAGTTCAATGTGTGTAAAATAGTGTCCAAGGTATTATTATTATTATTAATTATATTAAGAAGGAATTAAATTTTTTCAACTACGAAATTAAGATCGAATTTACGTAAAGTTTCTCATAGGGTAACTAACTATGTAACTTTTCGAACGAGCGTTACGATAAATCAACTGTAATTTTCCCACACTAAAATGAAAATGCAGATCTACCTACCGTACCTACCTTCAAAACGTTAACAGCAGGAGAAATGTTCATCTACTTTCATTCACGTATCTAAGTACCTACATATTAACAAAACACTTTAAAAACAGGTCTTCCACTACAACACAAGTCACCGCAGGCAATTTGATTACTAACTATGACATCTGTGACAGTGCGACTGACTGAACTTACTTTATTAATACTTCCGTTTCATTTTTGCGACGTTGCCACCCGCCGCGCCAGTTTCAAAATGCTAGTTTCCGCAATAAATGTTGATCAGGAAATGTTTAAAATGATCATCAAAGTATCATTTAGTGTAAAAAAAGGCGGTTACAAGATCAACAATGGCCGTGTCAGTCGGTGACGAGACAGAGGCTTTGCGGCATACTTAGGCACAGCATCGCAAGGAGGAGAATTATTATATAGCTATACTAGCATGATTTACTCAAAACTTCCTAAGTAGTAGGCGGGTAAAGACTGATCAACAATTGATGCGGATTTTAGCCTGATCAACAATTGATACGGATTTTAGCCGGATCAACAATGGCCGAAAGGAGGAAAATATATATTAATTTGGTGCTTCGGTCCTTGTCCTGTCACGGTCCTGTTTCTAAGCCTTTTTGTAAAATCCAGCCCTATATGCCTTCTAGAGGGTGCCATATAGAATTTATTGTGACGTCACATAGCTATTATCCAGCGGACAATCAAGACAAAGTCTAGCTTGTTTGTAAAATTATGATAAGTAGTTTAGATGTTCTGGTGAAACAAATGAATAGTAAAATATAATACAAACATCAACCTTCGTTTGGCTTCGCTGTTCATGGGTACAAATTTAGTTAGTTCAAAAACTAAAACCTGACTACTAAAACATTGCGCTCTGAAGAGAGATAGGTAACTAGGTGGTCTAAGCTTCTAACAAATAAATGCAAGTAAATCACCGAGCAATAACTAGTAATATATATCGAATGTGCTAATTAAACCTTTTAAATTGATACCCAACACAGACCTCTCCAAAAATAAAAAAAATAGAGGGCCCCTTCTGACTTCTATTAGCCTATAAGCAGCGGATAATTAATAAGCGTCTAAAGATTTTTCAAATTTTAGATGTTCTGGTGGAACAAATTGACAGACATAGACACATACATATATCAATTATTCAATTATTGTCTGTTACATTTATAGCAGATAATTTAAGCAGCGTCCCAAATAAATACTCGCTCGTAACTATACAGTCCGATCCTGGAGCGGCAGACACGTCCAAACGAACGGCACACATGTTGTGTCGCTCCAAATTCAAATTCCAAATTCCACATGCCTTTATTACTGTAGATATTTACATATATTTAGCAATTGTCATTTTTTGCCACTTCTCTACATTGGACCACTGTGGGAGGGGAAGGGCGTAGAAATTACCATAGATAGATTTTCAGATCTCTTTTAAAAATTGCTTTTGCTTAACTAATACAAATATTAAAATATCATAATCATAATAAGCATTAATAAGCAGGATTAAATAATTACATTTATTAACAAATTATTATTATATATATATTTATATATATTATATTATAAAATACAAATTATTAACAGCAAGGTCTGTGTTGAGCCAGATTAACCCCATCAGTCCCGTCATTTAAGTAATCTTGAACGTTGTAATATCCCTTTTTCGACGAAGTCGCTTTAACATGGTTTTTAAATTGCTCAAATGGCAATTTCAAGATCTCCAGAGGTATCTTGTTGTAGTAGAGAATGCATTGACCCTTGAAAGAATTGCTAACCGCGCAAGTCTAACCGGGGCGCAACTTGTCTGTGATTATTTCTTAGGTAAACAGACATAATGAACTTTAACATAATTAATTTTAATGAACAGAACCCAAACAAAATCTATTCTGACATCTTCAACATTATTCAAACAGAATTCAATACAGTTTTTAAATTTACTACTAATTTTAATATATTTACTACTAATTTTAATATATTTACTACTAATTTAATTACTTATTAGATTTCTTAACTTAAAAAATACTAAAGAACTGTAGAGTATATCAGTCAAAGTCATTGGTTCAATAATAATTGTTATAGCCCCACACCTAGCTTAAATATTTAATAAATTTGTTGACGCTGGAGCTTTCCCAGACCTCATGAAACACAGTAAACTGATACCTGTGTTCAAGTCGGGAGATAAGGGTGATCCTTCAAATTTAAAACCAATATCTGTTCTTCCAGCACTAAGTAATTTTTTTGAAAAGATTATACTCAATCAAATGCTCTCCCACTTCAACCGTACAAAACAACTCCACGCCAAACAATATGGTTTCACTAGGGGTAAATCGACGACGGATGCAGGTATTGCGATTATATCTCATATTTATTCTGCATGGGAGCGCCGGAATCAGACTTTGAGCCCGTCGCTGGCGGCAGTCTACCAAATCTGCCCAGAGTGTTAATCAAAATATAAATATGAGCCGGCTGAAGAGAAAAATCGGGAAACTGAGCTAACAGAGATTAAGGAGGAATTAAGAGTTTTTTTTTCTATATATGAGCTGGGCGACAAAGTGATTTTAACAATTTACTATAGGCCCTTATATTTAAATAAAAGCCCAAAATCTGTCCCTTACTGCTCAAAATGCTGAGAAGAGATGAAGCCTGTATGGAAATGTTATATTCCAAACATGAAACCTTCCAGAAAGAACTAGAGAGCCTTAGATCAGAACGTGCAGAACACTAATCGTACATCAAGGATCTCGAAACCCGCCTAGAAAATGTGGAAAGAAACAACTGCTCCGCTAAGATCGAAATTAGAAACATCCCTAAAACTCAGTCTACGGAAGACAAAGAAGATCTTTGTAAAATCACCACGACTGTTGGCGCTACCCTTGGCATCCAGGTACAAAAATCTGACATCAAAGATATTTACCGAGGTTTCTCAAAGCCTGACAAAACTAAGCCTATCGTGGTTGAGTTTACAACAGTAATTAGGAAAGAGAGCATTATGAAAGGTTTTAAGAACTTTAATCACAAAAAAGAGAACAAAGATAAGCTTAATAAGAGTCATGTTAAGCTTAACTGCCCTGAGTCTCCAATCTACATCTCAGAATTCCTAACTGCAAAAGCCAGAAGACAAGACTTTCTCGCGCGGGACTTCGCAAAAATCTATGGCTATACCTTTTGCTGGATTTCGTACGGAAAAATCTACCTCAGAAAGGCTATAAATATGTCCTTTATTAGAGTAGACGATAACGCCTCCCTGAACAAGTTGAAAGAGAACACCAAACAGTTAATCTGGCTAGATTATGAGTGTAAAACGTCTTTCCTGTCGTTTCCTTTTATTACTTTTTCATTTGCTTATATTCTCGCCGATTGCTCACCACTCATACACTCACACATATTATCATCTGCTATCTACACATACATATAAATATAATCCTGATATTAACGAATTTTGTCCGAACTCTAGCATATTTCTGTATAAAATAATGTTGCATATACATTTATACTTGTAGACCATGTCGACTCTATTTACCTATAAGCCTCCAAATTGACTTATATGTTGCGCTAATCGTGCCTCTACACGATACTACTATTATCTACTGTAATCCTCTCGGCTTAGCTTTCCCTTATGATAATTAATTTTTGCCCGAGCGCAGGCCTCAATCATTTTATTACTGAAGAACTGGATAGCTTCAAGGTATCTGACGGCTTTTCGTACGAGGTCGAAGACTGTAAGCGGCACGTTTTTCGACAAAAAGAGTGCTGAACTGTTCTGACTCAAAATATACGTAGCATAAACTGTAATATGGCTAGCTTTATGGTGCTGCTGACCAGGCTTAATGTAGATTATGACATCATTATCCTTATGGAATGCCGCTTATCAATTAATACTATTATTCCCCCAATTAACGGATACACGCATTTTTCGACCGTGAATAATCCCCTTCAGAATGATGGGGTTGTGATTTACGTTCGAAGTAACTTGAAAGTTTCTGTTGATTAACCTTTATTGCAGGATTCAAATAGCCTTCTACTAAAAATTGGCAATGAGACAGCTATTTAGGCCATATATCGATCCCCTTTAAAACAAAATGTTGACACCAAGGCCTTACTTCTCTAAATATGGCATTAGGTAACTTAAAATATTTTAACAATGTGTTCAGGCCGCTGTTGCCTGAGATTGTACGTAGTTATGTAGGAGTTGAAGAATAAGAGAACTGTTGTCCACATGAATGTTTATTGTCAACTAAAAAGAATAATTTTGTACATTAGCTTATAATAATTACATAATGCTTAGTATGCACAATATGTCTGACGTCAATGTATGAGCACTGGGTCGTACATACTGCCAACTAAAAAAAAAAAAAGGATAACAATCCACAAAATTATGTGACTAAAAAACAAAAAAATACACCTTGTACCTAGGTATTCGAATTTAACTTAAATATTTAAATGCCTTATGATAAATTACAATTCAAATGATAAGATTGTACACAATACACCAAGCTTTTGTCTTCTTCAAGGACCGTTCCCCTAGTCACCTTTCTGCTGTGCCCCTGATCCTCGATCTCTTGATAGGTCCGGTCATTGGCATTGTTTCCTTTACTGGGTGCAGGTGGAGTCCTTACTCGATACATTTGTCGTAGTTTTCGTAGGCACCATACTCCTGTTACGATTGCAGCGATGATAACAATGCTGTACCCCTAAGTGTAATGGTGAATATCGTGGACCGATATATCATTGTAGGATATGCTCCTAATTCCTCATTGGATATGCTAATCCTTTGTTTTAGCTCCTTTAAAATCTCCGAATGGTTTTCGGGTTCCGTGAGCCGTAGCGCTGCATTTTTGATGAGATGATTTACGTAGAAAATTGGTGGCCCAGTCAAAATACCCTTTCGTTGACTTGTATTTTGCTATGGTATTTATTTAAAGTATGTAAAAAGACGGTGTCTCCTTTCAATAAGCATTCATTGCCTAGTGTGCTTCGTCCAGTTCCCGATAAAGTCTTAGTCGCCGTGCCGTCTGGACAGAAAATGCGCACCGTGCACTCCTGGCAACAGGTGAACAGCCACGCGCCGCTATTGTGTAACTGGATCCACTTGTCGCTGCAATCTGAGACGTCGGTTTTGCAGTGTGTTATGTTATCATTATTTATGATTTGCGCCTCACATATGGTATTGCTATGTTTTAAATCATATATCGGTTGGTTCAAGGAATATAATAAGTTATCGTAGATATGTAGAAATATTTGCATGTCCTTTCTTAAGTTGAGAGCCAAATATTTGGTGGTTGGCTGGATACTCAATGTTTGTTGTCCCTTTTTCTGCGGGATCGGTACAATGCGATTCACTCCGTATTGGTCCTTGTTAAAAAGTGGCAGTTTAGCTTCGTATATCAAAAATTCGTTCGTTAATCTTCCATGGACACGAAGTAATTTATACATTTCTCGTAGATTGTGCGCATTGTTGATTTTTGGTAGTGCTAGATCATTAGGTAGCTGTCCCGAAATGATTTTGAGTTGTTGCTGGAACTGATCCGGACGTATAAGTTGTTTATCAACTCGCCGATTTCGGATATCTGTGACTGTTTCCAGTAGTGTTTGCTGTATATCCTTCAAATTGGATATGATAACATTCGCTGCGATAGTTTCTGACGTTATGTACATTGCTTGAAGAATTTCTATCCTCATTTCTTGTTGTTATTTTTTCAGTATCGTGATATGCTAATTAATCAATGTGAATAGTTTATTCATTATTTCCTCTTTGCGTTTTAAAATATTGTATTCACTCTCCACGATAGACATTTGTTGTTTATATAATTGAAGAAGGTCTTTCTGGTTGTTGTGAACGTTTCGTATGTCCTCGTCATACTTGTCTGCAAATCTTTCGTCGAGGATTCCAAAGAGAGAGTTGGTTAGATATCCAATTCCGTTCACCAGGCCTTTTTTTTACTCATGTCGCATCCCATCTGAGTAAATTATTTTGATGTTTTAACTCATTGATTTCATGTTGTAATTGGGCCATGGTCATTGATGTTACTTCTTCATGTGAGAACTTGCTTAGCTGATTGACATATTTTTCGACGTTTGAAAAACTTTGCCAATACGTAGAAATATTTTAGTATACCACCATCTTCCACTGATCTTGAATCATCTGCGAGTCAGCAATCTTGTCGAAGTATACCAACTTTGTCGGGTCTAAGCTTGTAATGTTGATCATTTGAGCTGTCAATGGTGTAATTAGTGTAAAAAGCAGTAGCAGCGCTGAGCAGATGTAAGTTTTCCACGATGTGACGGGTCTCGCTCGTGTCGCTTTTTCGGAGGGTGAGTCTACTTTCTTTCTTGTTACGCAGGTAGTGATTTGGTCTGGTTGCTGTTGTGTAGGTAATGGTGACAGTTTGATAATGGGTCGCTTCAAGGATTCTGTTATGGTCTTCAGTGACACCACTCGCACTCTTCCGTCAGCATCTGTTTGGAGTTCTGTTACTCTGCCGAGAGTCCATCTAGTAGGTGGCAGGTTATCCTCTTTTATGATGACGACGTCACCCTTTGCAAGATTTTTCTTCGGTAGTCTCCACTTGGTCCTTGTTTGGAGTGTGTGTATGTAGTCTTCTGACCATCTGTTCCAAAAACTTTTGTGGAGATTTTCAATTATGTGCCATCTGTTCAAATTGTTTGTGTTACTGACTTCTGATGTCAACGTTGAAGATAGCAATGGCCCTCCTACTAGAAAGTGAGCTGGAGACAAGTAAACTAAGTCCTCACTTGATTCTGTAATAGGATTTAGCAGTCTGGAATTTAGACATGCCTCAATCTGGCACAGAAGCGTATTAAATTCCTCGAAAGTCAATTTTTGCTCTCCAAGGAACCTCCTAAAGTGGTGCTTCATTGATTTAACCGCTGATTCCCATATTCCTCCAGCGCTGGGCCATGCAGGGACATTGAATTGCCATTCTATCTCCATATCAGCCATATTGTTCAGGAAGTCAGTTGATATGTACGCCTGCACAGCTTCATTGTATTCTTGAATTAATTTCTTGGCGCCAGCGACAAAATTGCCTCCATTGTCTGAGTACATCACTCGGGGATTTCCCCTTCTAGAACACATTTTTTTAAAGGCTGCCAAAAATGTTGTTGCGCTGAGGTTCGATACCAGCTCTAAATGTATCGCCTTGGTGCATAAGCAAACAAACACAGCTATGTATCCTTCGCTGGTTCGTACCCCTCTGCCTTTGTTTGTCTTCACTTCAACACTGTCTGTGAAGTCTACGCCTGTGTGCGTGAATGGGCGAGATGGTGTAACCCTAGGCTCCGTCAGATCGGACATCAGTTGACTCACGGGATGGACTGAATCGACGGCATTTCACACAGCACCTGATCAATTTCTTCACTACTCTGTTGCCGCTAATAATCCAATAGTTGTTTCTTAGAATAGGCTAGCGTCAATCGAGCTCCACCGTGCAACGTCGCAGTGTGCGCCTGTTGAATCAATAGTTCTGTTAGCCTGTTTTCGCTCGGTAGTATAATAGGATGTTTCTGAGACTCTTGTAATGCAGATTGTCTTAGCTGTCCCCCGACTCTCAAAATCCCGCTCTTATCCAAAAAGGGATTGAGACTTAAAAGCCCACTTTTAGTCGTAGTTGTGTAATATCTTCGTTGAAGCTTGCTGACTGTACTGTCTTGACGATTGCTGTCTGTGCGCTTTTCAATTCATTTGCTGTTAGGTATTTGCTATTGTTCGCTGTGCGTTGCACATGTCTCTAACGTTTATTGTGAAACGTGATATCCAACTTATTATTCTTATAACCCGAGTAATAGAGCTATATTTTTGTAGAAGCTCAAGTATCAATGGGGCTGATATTTGTAGCGCACATGTTGTTTGAGTTTTCTTCCTTTCTAAGTCCGGAATCTCAATCGCATATGCTGTTCTTGACGGCTTGCTGTGTTGTAGCCAAGTGGGGCCCCCCACCACAAGGGATGCGTTAGTAGTTGTGAAGGAATAAGGCCTCTAATAGCACAGTTAGCGGCGTTCTCTTCAGATGTTGTCTAGTTCCAGCAAGGTGTGGGCATGGTGACTATGATGTCCTTTACCCGTTTCGCTACGAATGTTTTCCAGCGCGCTGGATCTCCTTGTAACCAAACCAGGACGACCATGGAATCCGTCCAACCATGTACAGTTACATTCGTTTGTTTTAACGATTCCACTACCTTTTTCACTAGACGTGCAATGCAGCAATGCCCCGCACAGTTCCAATCTAGGTAACGATACTGTTTTGTTTAGCGGTGCAAGTTTTGTTTTGGTTGGTGGCTGGCATATTAAATTTATACAATGACTTCTCCACATATTCTTCCTGATTTAATGTAATTACATTTCTCTGTTTATCTATTCTAACATGCATGCCTAAACATTGTTGCACTTGTCCTAAATTTTTAATCTGAAAATTAGAATATAATACAGTAAACAAATTCTCTGTCTCTTTCGCACTTTTAGAAAAAACAAAGAAATCTTCCACATATAACGTGATGATTATTTTGACATCATTATACATTTAATTGAACACACAAGGCTCTAATTTACATTTTCTGAATCCTAATTCATGTAAACATTGCTCCACTCTCTCGTGCCAATATCTGGATGATTGTTTTATCCCATAGATAGCTTTATTAAGTTTTACAACAACCTTTTTCTTATTATCATTACAAGCAAGACCTGGTTGATACATGTAAATATCTTCCTTGAGAAGACCATTCCAAAAAGCTGCTTTAACGTCTTTATGAGTCACTTCCAAGTTCATTTGTACTGCCAAAGCAAATAAGAGTCATAACGTTGAATGCCTTACCACAGGCGAGAATGTGTCATCATAGTCTAATCCTGGCCTCTGGGTGAAACCCTTTGCCACCAAACGCGCTCTGTGCCGCACAGTTTTGTCACTGTTAACTTTTACTTTAAACACCCATTTACACTGTGTTATTGTTTTGCCAGCAGGTAACTTGTCGACCGGCTTGATTGTCTTTGAACGCTTTCAGCTCATCCTGTATTGCCTCAATCCATAGATGCTTGTCTGGACTATTCAGAGCCTCTTTGATACTTTCTGGATCCCGAACATATTCTGTGCTTGATGACATACATAGGTTATTAAACCCATAGTAATCTGGTCGTTTCCTGACCCGTTTCGCTTTGACTTCTGTAATAGTTTGATCTGGCTCCACCTGATTTTCAGGTTTTTCTGAACCATCAAGTCTGATGTCGCATTCTTATTTTCTGAATCTGCTGGAATGTTCTGAACTGAATCAGGTTCACTATCAATTACTGCAACTTGTTGCTGACTTTTTGATTATTTATCTTTACTAGTATCCCCGACTGAAACTGATACTTTGTCATCTGTACATTTACTCTCAGTGTTCTCATGAATAATCACATCTCTGCTTGTTGTTGCACGTCTTGTGATTGGGTCATATATCCTGTATCCCTTAACATTTTCTGGGAAACCAACTAGGATATGTTTCTTCGACTTTGTATCCCACTTAAGTCGCTTCTCCTTTGGTACATGAACCATTACATCGCTACCAAATATTCTGACATGGCTTAAATTTGGTTTTGTATTTTTCCACATCTCGAACGGTGATTTATTGTTTAATCCTGATGCAACTGATCTGTTCTTTAGATAAACGACGGTATTTGCAGCCTCCGCCCAAAACTGTTTGTCTAAGCCTGCATCAAACAACAAGTTTTGTATTAGTTAAGCACAACCTATTTTTAAAAGAGATGTAAAAATCAATCTGTGGGAGTTTCTACGCCCTTCTTCTCCCACAGTGGTCCAATGTAGAGAAGAGGCAAAAAATGACGTTTGCTAAGTGTATGTAAATATCTACAGTAATAAAGTACTTTGACTTTGACTTTTGAAAGCAACGTGCTCGTTCAACTATAGTTCGGTTTGTTCTCTCACTCAAACCATTCTGTTCCGGAGTACAAGCATTTGCTTTTTGATGTACTATATACTAGGATCCTTCAAAAATTTCTCAAATTCCTTGCTACAAAACTCCATGCCATTATCTGTCCTGAATTTGTTGATTTTACTGCTCTGTTGGTTTTCTGCCATCACTTTGAACTCCTTGAAATACTTGAAGGCCTCACTCTTTGCTTTGAGAAAGTAAATGAACACCATTCTGCTATAATCGTCCACAAAAATCAGAAAGTACCTGGCTCCTCCGAGGGATGTTGTTTCCATTGGTCCTGCGACATCAGCATGAATGTCTTCCAACACTTTGTGTCCCAGCATTTCTGAAAGGTAAGCGAGATTGCTTTCCCTCACAACATATCTTGCAGGTATTTTTGCCGATTATATACTTGTCCATGTATGTAACTCCTGTGACAGCTCCTCTTTTCATTGTATTCAAGTCTGCCATGTTCAAGTGGCCCATTTTTCTATGCCATATTTCACCGTTGACTTCTGCGTAAGTTGTCAACAAACAATGTTTTTGTTCCAAACACAACTTGTTAACTCCATTGACCAAGTCCGCCACGGCAACCATTTAATTGTTCTTGTCGTAAACATTGCAATTATTCTCTTTGAATTGCAAGCTGTTGCCGTTTCTTATTAACTGGCTGATCGAAATCAAGTGCGTACCGAGGTTAGGCACACACAATACATCTTTTAGCGTATTGTCATAATGGAACTTTGGAGTCACGGTTACAATGTTCACTTCACCAGAGCACAAAACTGGCATGCTGCTTTGATTCGCTGCCATTATCTCCTTGATTCTTGGCGATAACACTGTATTTTTCATGTCGTTTTCATCGTGCGTATGAGCACTCGCTCCACTATCCAAATACCAGTCACTTTTCTCGTAATTTGCGCTGAGAAAAACAGCTGAGAATGCTTGTGATAACTTTTTAGTAAACGGCGAACTGCTATTGCACTAGTTATTGTAATGTCCGTATTCATTATCCATATAGCACCTGATTTTCGACTTGTCGGTTTTGCTTTTGTTATTGTTGACATTAGACGATCCGCCGCCATGATTATTTTCACTCGCAGATGCAGGGCTGCCAACATTATTTTTTTTCTGCCGACTGTGCTGCCCTCTGCTGAAAAATGCAGCGCTTGTACACTTCATTCAATTCTGAGTTATCGGAATTCTCCTCCATGTCCATCAATTTTGATTTGATACTATCCGTTGTAATTGCTATGCCGGAATGCTCTATCGCCATTATCATAGGCATGTACTTATCCGTTAGCCCGGCTGGCAACAAACTTCCAACCCATTCATCTGTAATCTTGAAACCCGTTCCATTCAATTTTTGGCTGGTTTCTGCAATCTGCGTCACGTATTAAGTCATTGAACTGCTGCATTCTAGACGAATCGAAATCAAACTTCGGAGTGAACTGATGCGTCTTGTAAACCCCGAATCATCGAATAGTGTCTGTAGCTTGTCCCAAAGACTTTTTGACGAACTCACTTCTTTTACGTGAACGTACAACGACGGATGAATAGTCAAAATCAATTTCGCTTTTGTCTTGGCATCATCTGCAACCTCAATCTTCTTGTCCCCATCTGACTTAATGCAATGAAGCATATTTTCCAGGATCAAGTAATTTTCTGCTGCAAACGCCCATTCGCTATAGTTTTCTCGCCCTTTCAGTTTTGGCACTGTGACTAGGTAATCGTTCGTAGACGCCATGTTTTATTTTCCACGCGGCGAGACGCCGACACACTGTGTCCAATAAAACTCACTTTCGACTGTCCCACGATATTGCCTTCACTGTCACGTGAAATTTAGAGTTCACTTTCTTTATTTCACTAGAAAAACCGGCAAGAATGCTATTATAACTATTTTATTTTATTTTATTTTAGGAAGGCGGCCCATAAACTCTTAGATTGTGAAACACGGTATGAGATCCAAAGACAAGAGACTGTTTATTAGGTGTTACCAGTGTACAAAAAATACTATTTTAACAGAATCCGTGTATCTCGATCTCAATTTCCGTATCTCCAATCCACCTTGGTATTGAAACGCAATTAATATGCTGCATATTTGTCTCAAACTCCCTCCACTGTTTTTGTGTTTCTTCCGGTAGTGGTTCATCCCATGTTTTTTGTGCCATCCAGCTTCTTTGAAACATAATTTTTGTCTTAACTGTTACGGGTGATAGCCATTCCAAAAGATCGTACAACTTTGATATGTTGGATAGCAATGTACGCTTTGTAATAGTTTTCGCTGTGTCGACGGATTGTATATTGTAGAAGAATGTAAAGTTGTCAGTACCTGGATTCCACCGTAGGCCCAGTGTCTTGTTAGAATGAGCATGTTTAAAGTCCAGCATATTTTCGCTCCCTTGATCTTGTGTTAAATCGCTTAATAGTCTTGAATCGTTGCTGGCCCATTTTCGTAGGTTGAACCCTCCGCCTTGTAGTATGTCAATCAGTTGCCGTTGGGTCGACCTTGCTTCTTCGAACTTGTTGCTTGCCGCCAATAGGTCATCTACATAAAGCTGGTTATTTAGAATATCAATTGTTTGTGGATATTTATGACCATCATCGTGTACAAGTTGTTTAATTTTCCTCATAGCTAAATATGGGGCGGCTTTTGTGCCGTATGTGATGGTGCATATTTGATATTCTGCTATGGGATCAGATGCTGAATCTCGCCATACAATCTTTTGTCGATGTTGATCTTTATCTTGTATTAAGATCTGTCTATGAAACTTCTCAAGATCCGCTGTGTAGACATATCGGAAGTTCCTCCACCGCAGGATCAAAGCTTGAAGGTCTTGTTGAAGGTTGGGTCCGCAGTTCATCAGAAAATTCAAACTGTATCCTTAAGATGTTTTCGGCGATGCGTTACAAACCACCCGTAGTTTAGTTGTTAGGGAATCCAGTTTCAGGATCCCATGGTGAGGAAGTATACAGCTCGGTTCTCTGGGTGTTTTGCAGATTTTCATGTGGTTAAGTTGTATGTACTCATGAATGAATTTTTTGTATCTTGCAAACTTTTCATTCCTTGTCATCTTTTTCTCCAGCTGTTTGAATTGTGCCACAGCTTGTCTCATGGATCCGCCTAACTCTTAAACCTTTGGTGCATTGGTATTTTGACTACGTAGCGCCCGTCGGGCTGGCGTCTTGTTGTACTTTGATAAAAAAAATCGCACTCCTGATCCTGTTGGGTCATGTGTCTTGTATCTTCTGTTATGTCTTCCATCTCCCAAAAGTTTGATATGTCCTCCAAGCTGTGTAGTACCATATAACAGCTAAAAGACTTGAATCTGCCAAATAAAACCCATCCAATCTTCGTCTGCTGAGCGATAGGTGCCTTGGATGATCCTCGTAGTATCCTCCCCATGACGATATTAGAATAAATGCTCGCATCTTGGTCTTGAAATGTTATACTCTGGATCCGCCATCTGTAGATTTTGTATGTGTGGCCACTGTCTTTTATCGAATGTTGTGTTTGGTAGATTGTTCAGCATCTTTGCTAGCACCAGTGCCTCTGTCATGAAGCTTAAGTCCCCATACGTCGACTGGCAGCACAAATTTACCACCCCCTTGCCTCTACTTGTAGATGTTCCGATGCCTGAAATAGCCGCATTCAGATGACTTCTTCGAACCCTAGTCGTTGTGCGGTATTGTCTGAGATGAGACTGACTTGTGAGCCTTGATCTTATAACGCTCGTAGCTGGATACAAGTTCCTTCAGCTGACTTCACCTTAAGTTGAACGGTGCCTAGTAATACATCGCAATCGCTCGCAACGTAATTCGCATTTCGCTGACCGCTCCATGTCGACGACCCCGCTGCTGACTCGTCGGTTGTTGAGTTATACAAGTCATGTGTTTTGGTATGATGAAAACCTTCGCATTTTAGGCATCTTTTAGCTGAGTTGCACTGTTTATTATAGTGGCAATATAGACAATTTGGGCACACTTCCTACTCCGTAATTGTTTTTAGTTTGGTTTCTGGTGGCATGTTGTAAAATTTCTTGCAATGTATTAAAATATGACCCGCTTTACAAACTGGACAATTTCTGTCGCTCGACGAAACATGGAATGATTTCGTCATAAATAGCTTCTGTTTCCCGCCAGTGTATGTGCGCTCATTCTCTTGTTGTAGAGGTCGCCGGGTATTGTAGCCTTTATTATAGCTTTTGTTATGATTATTTCCGGTGGTAACTGGCTCAATGGCTGTAAACTTTGCCTCCAAGAAGTCCAGAAATTCATCATATGTGGGCAGTTCCCTTGGAGTTTTCCTGGTTTCCATGTAAGACATGTATATGTGACTGAATCCAGTTTTTTTGTGAGGTTATAAACGGATATATAGGATATAAAATGGGTCCCACGATGCCGTATTCACTCCGAGATTTTGTATCGCATGTATTGTTTCCATACTGACATCATACAGGTTCTTGAGTTCTTGAGATGTTTGAACTTGAATATTAGGTTGATTCATGAACAGTTCTATTTACGAAACGAAATTTATCTATAAACGAAACGTGGCTCAGTGCGGGTGAAGATGGACGCGCACCCGTCGTAGCGGGCTACCGCCTGAGGCACATCCCGCGGCCGCGTGAGGTACGCTCATGCGGTGGCGGGGTCGGCTTCTACGTCAGGCATGGCACTACCGCGCGCACCTGGCCTCACCCGGTGGATGCTCTTCACAAAGCCGTTGAGCAAATGTGGCTCACTATGACTCTCAATGGGAAGAAGCTCGCAATTGGCACGGCGTACAGACCACCCTGGATGGACGCAGATCTATTCTTTGACGCTTTAACGGACTCAATTAATTCGGTGCCTAGCTGTGATAATTTAATATTACTGGGTGATTTTAACATTGACCTGTTGCATACTACTGAAATCAAAACTGCAAAATTTCTTACTTTTATCTCATGCCTAAATCTCTGTCAACTAGTTACATCGCCAACACACTTTACCAAGACCTCTCAGACCTTAATTGACGTAGTTTGCTCGGATTTACAGACTGACAAGATATCTGTTCAGCCAGTGGGTTCCCTTTATGGACATTTTCTTGTCAGCTGTCAGTTTAAAATTAAACGAACAAAACCTTAGCCATATACCGTTATTTATAGACCTATTAAAAATATTTGCATTGATAATTTCAACTCTGACCTACAATCTATTAGATGGGAGCTACTATCGACACTTAATAACGTTAACGATATGGTTAGCGGTTTTAACCATATCGTGTTGGCTCTAATCGACCTACATGCGCCTGAAACTTCGGTTGTTATCAAAACCCACTCATACCCATGGATCACTGACACAATTAAATTAATGATGAGGTTACGCGATGAGGCAGCGGCTGAGTTTCATAAAACTAAACTTGAAGGAAAGAAAGTATACTATAAGAGTCTTAAGACCACGGTAAATCAGGCTCTTTTTAATGAAAAAACCGCATATTTCAATCATAACATCAATAATAAAATTCATAATCCTAAATTGCTTTGGAAGAATCTAAAAAATACTGTTATACCTAAAAAAAATACTGAACTGCCTGCTCATTATCAAGACCCCAACTATATAAACAATCACTTCCTGGACATTCCAGGTTTGTCGGATGTATGTATTTCACACCTTACTTACTTCGAATTTCACAAATTTAGCGAAGCAATCTTTCATTTGGAACCAGTTAGCATGGATAAAGTCGCTAACATATTCCGTGGTCTGAAATCTAAGGCAGTGGGATGTGATATCATCAGCCTGGATATGCTTATAATGATGTTGCCGGACATACTGGAAACAATAGCTTCTTTAATAAACAAGTCTATAAGCACATCTACTTATCCTGATATTTGGAAACTAGCAATCGTGCTTCCTCAACCTAAGATCTCTAATCCAGTTGAACTGAAAGACCTTAGGCCAATAAGCATATTGCCATGCCTATCGAAGGTGCTGGAAGAAGTTGTTGGCTACCAAGTGACTGATTTTCTAGAGAGAAACAACATTTTACCGAAAGTACAGTCGGGCTTCAGGAAGGGGCGAAGTACTATAACTGCCTTGCTAGATGTTACAGATAACATCCTCTGTGCACAAGATCAAGGGATGTGTAGTATAGTTGTACTGCTGGATTTTTCCAGGGCTTTCGACTCCATAAATCATAATCTTCTCTTGTCTAAATTAAGTTATTATGGTTTTGACTATAATGCCCTTCTATGGTTCAGCAGTTATCTCAGTGGCCGTCGCCAGCGTACCAAGCTATCTCGCAGTGACGGATCAGATATAGCACCCGTAATTCAAGGTGTACCTCAGGGATCTATTTTGGGGCCTCTTCTCTTTATACTTTACTCGGCTGATGTGGGAAAGTGTATCATGCATTGTCAGTCCCATATATACGCAGATGATATACAGATATACATTTCTTGTAAACCCTCTGAAATTGATAATGCTATAACAAAGCTGAATGAAGACCTCTCTAGAATAGCAACGTGGTCGCAAAATAACAGTCTGCTGCTTAATCCGAGTAAAACCAAATATTTGATTGTTGGAAACAAATATCAGTTAGCTAGACTTAGTTCTTCACTAAATGTCATGCTCATGGGTAATCCGGTGGAACGTGTTAATGAGGCGCGAAATCTAGGCCTGCACATGGACTGCGACCTTCGGTTTGAAAAGCATGTTGCTGACTCCGTTAGGAACTGCTTCTATAGACTAAAAGTACTGTACAGATTGAGGCCTCACATAAGAGAAGATCTGCGTATCCGGCTCGTAGAGTCGCTTGTACTATCGAAGCTGAACTACTGTGATGTGGTCTTCGGTCCTCGACTACTAGCCAGAACACAAAAACTAGTTCAGCGAGTCCAGAACGCCTGTGCCCGTTTCTGCTTCGATATACCATTCAGAGGTCATGTCACGCCGTTTTTAAATAAATATCTATTTTTGAAAATGAAGCACCGACGTAAGTTGCATCTTGCGTGCCTTTTGTTCGGTGTACTTGTAATGGTACACGAGAGTCGGTACATTTGATACTTCATTCTGATAGAGGGCTAGCCCAACGCCGCGCTGTTTTGTATACGAGAATCGGTTCAGATAACGTTTGGGGGTTTTGCGTAGCTCAGTGGCAAGTTAGCAAAAAAAACAGAGCCGACACGTGGGATGGTTCGAAGAAGTTTACAGGTCAGGTTTTTTTGTCGCATTCCTGCGAGATGTGTAGAGATCAGAGCCGATTTGGCTGCGCGTTGAATAAAATTATGAACAACTAAATAATGAAATGTTATTATGGAACGATACGGAGAAAGCTATTATGTTGATTGCAAATATACAATTGCGATTGAGGTATGAGATGGAGGGTCTGACACGACTAGTTTGAATAGCATTCTAGTGGTCTTTGCTACGCGCGTCTAGCGGTCGGGTATGCTTAATTAATCGCAACAAGCTTTTATTGGTCAGCGATCAACAGATTCTGTGTATCGGCAGTACCAAATGATTTGAGTGATAACCTACGGTTGATCATAGTGAATATGCGTACACACAATTTGTAGAACGGCGGATCTGCATGGCATGGTTGAAATTAGACCCTGTGTAGTCAGTGATAAGAAGCTTCGCTTGGGCAGAGCGTGTTCGCAAAGGGTCTATAAATACGAGAGCGTGGGAGGGGAGAGCATTCAGTCTCAGCGTCTAGCTACTGTGACAGTCGTCTTTCACGAGTTCTAAACAGTTTTGTCTGCCGTGTTACGCGTCAGAACTATACGAAATTGTGATTGCGAAGTTTCAGTGGGTTTTCGTGAGTGTCTGAAGCGCCGAGATATACCTCGGTTCCTAACCTTTATATCAACCAACCCCAAATTCCAAAACTATCCTTGGGTCGTTAGAAAAGAACTTGTAAGTCAATTATCTGAGTCTGAGCCTGGGCTTGGAGCGACCCTAAATTCCTTTTTCCTTCACCATAGGGTTCCTGGATTGGCTCTTAGGATATTCGCGGGCTAATCCTCTCCTCATTCCTTCGAGTAGCGAGTTTTGAAATTCCCACACACACAGTCATTAAACATTCAAGCACATTCAAATCAAACTCAACCATTTTCGAGTGGTGTCGATAATGGACGTGGTATAACACTAGGTTTTAGAGTAGGCTAGACAGGAGTTTAGTTGCGGCTAAACCTAGGTTGGCAGGGCATAGGGAGACTGTTTGATCGATGAGGTTCCGCGGATGGAAATAACAAATTCAGAACAAAGTTAAACCGGTGTCAACACAGATAACATATCCTGTTGATATTTTGACATTTGAGTGTTGTTGGGGACGCGCGAAGAGATCAATTTACAGTCTAAAGTTCATTGTTTAGGTCCGGGTAGGTGTTTTGCATTGCCTTGGATCAGGTTGGATTCAAGTTGCATCTTTAAATTAAATGTAAAGTTCGCTGGAGGTCTAATGTGTAGGCTGAGTCGGTATATATGATTTGGCTCAGCCCAGGACGTGCTGTGGCTAGTGGAATTCATAGTTCGGTATTTATCGAACTATGCACTTCGCTATGGTGGGGGTTAGATCTCCTAAAACAATAATGCTTACGTTTCGATGACATCCAGCTCAAATTGCGCAGAGTTGAAGGTTTCAAAACGTTACGGACCTTTTGAGGTAACCGCTAGTTCAGAACCCATTTCGGAAAATCAATTCGCAATTGTGTAAACCGGTCTTTTCGGATCGTTATTGCCGTGAACCAAATATATAATTGGAACCACCACAAGCCGCTACTAGCGAGCACATGAAATATCATTGAGTACTCACGTCGTAAAACTACGACGGATATCTATACGATATCACAAACAAATATTATAAACTGTGGTCGACCACTAAAAAAAAAGGTTCCAAGCGCCCATATATACAAAACCAGATGGTACCATCTCACATGAAATATAACAACGATTGATCTGGCGCAATACATCGCTGACTGATGTGAATTACTGGCTCGCGGACATATATGCTTTCTCTGTCTAACTTGAAACTATAACTTCCTGAACCGAACTTCGTTCGACTATTGTACGCCTAACGAACTTCTCAACGAACGAGAAATTCAGACTTATCATTCTTAACTTACAAATCTTACAGCTGAATCGGGTCCTCTCATTTTGAGGTAGATAGAATAGACGATCATAGCTACTGATAGCGGCAGCTCGACCTTAGCCCTGTGCCGTTACAGATTTCTGGTGCCGAGACCGAAGGATATCCTAGATAGTCTGATACCTAGATATTCTAAAAGAATCAAGGTCTAACGCGTTACTTTTAAAAATAACACAACGTAGAAACGATTTTGAACAGTTCAGTTTTGTAAATAAGAAATAAGCAAAAAAAGGGGCATTGTTTTCAGACGAGCTACGACGGTTTAGTGTTTAGGGATAATAGCCGGCCGGCTTAGAAAAAACGTTAGTCGGGTAGTACGAGACAATTCACTTTCGCAAACAAGTGAAACGGCGTCAGGACAGTGTTATCTGAAATAGTGAATAGATTAGACAGTTTGGAAAGGGGTTCTAGCGCAAGCAATACTAGTAGGACTTCGGACAGACAGACTGACAGACAGGAACTAGAGACGTTTGAACAATCGGTAGAAAAACGTCAATCATGCATTGTGAAAATGACACAGAAGTTGCCGACATTCGATGGGCCGAGTTCGGAAAATCCGATGATTTTCTTAAGAGATTTAAAGGCTTATATTAAAGTCTCGGGAGATAGTTCTAGGGCTTTGATATGGGCAACGGATAGTTTGGTAGGAATTGCGAAAGTTCGAATGAGCATATACAGAGACTCATGGCGAACCTATTCGGATTTTGAAAAAGATTTCAGAGAGGTATTCTGGGGTGATAATGAACAGGAATTAATTAAGCAAAGATTCCTAACTGCGAAGTTTGATTCTAAGAAAGGTCAAAGTATGGAAGAATTCTTTGCCTCTCAATTGAATAGCATATATGAGCTTACGATACCGTTTACTAATACGGAGAAAATCAACACGATTTTCAGACAGTTGCCGCGTGATATTCAGGTAGCGTTTTTTGCTAGAAAGGAACCTATGACTATACGGGATGCGGTCGAGTTCCTTCGGCATTTAGAACGGAATGTCGATGGGGGATTAAGTGCGTTGCATGGTTCGGATACAATGGATACGAATAATGTAAGGCGGAATAGCTACATGCGTGGGCAATATCGAGATATGCGGGTAAATACGTTACGTTATAACGCGGTGAGTCGTAGGAATAATTATAACGCGGGAACGAAGGGGCGAAACGAATTTGGGATGCGCGTTCGCGGTTATTTTCGCGGTAGAGGTAGACAGCCTCAGGCTAGTTTCAAGGCAATAGGGTTCCAAAGGGGCAATGATGGTTCAGATAATACAGAGGCAGGGCAAAGTTCAAGTGACAGGAATAATGCGATAAATCAGAATTCAAAAAAGTAGTGGACTCGCGCGGGTCGTTCGCGCTCAGATATTTATTACGGTTTGGGTGGACAGCCGATCAAATTGGAAAAAAGCATAGACTGTATGAATTGTGTAATTTGGATTCGAACGTGGGTGTGAATGAATTTATTCAATTACTAGCTCATAAAGCGCATGGATATGCCGTGTGTTCAGATGAAAAATCTAGATCGAATTGTATAGGCCGAAATGACAGGCGTTTACATACGATATTCAGAGACGACGATTCGACTGAGTGTGGGAGCGATTTATGTAGTACATTGACATTACCTGAGATAGATGTGCGTATTGGGAATATTGTTGTAAGGAGTTTGATTGATTCGGGGAGCGAAATCAGTGTAATAAGTCGGAGAGTACACGAAGAAGTATGCAGTCAATTGGGAAAAACGACGGAAATACCGATTCCAAGTTTGAGAATCACAGGTGCATTTGGAGTCAGTAAGGAAAAGGTTGATAAATTAGTAACGTTACCATTAACAATAGGTGAATGCGTTATCGATACTCCAATGCTAGTATTAACAAGGGTGCCTAAATATTTAATTTTGGGGTTTGATTTTATACAACAGACGCGAGCCAGTTTAACGTGTGAGGGTAATAAGAGGCTAATTATACGAAGCGCCGGGCGGATGTGTGAAATACCATTAGGTATTGGCCCTAATCAGGACTCTTGCTGTTGTACAATGGATGTACAGAACCAAGATACCAGTAGAAATATGATAGAGGAATATGTGAATAATTCATCAATACCTGTTGAACACAAAACAAAGTTATTGCCGGTGTTAAATAAACATGCAGAGTTGTTTAGCGATAGGGTAGGTCGGACAAATAAATATATACATGAGATAAAAATGAGAGATGAAACGCCTTTCGTAAAACGAAGCTATCCCATACCGTTCGCATATCGCGATAAAGTAACAAAACGTTTGGAAGAAATGGAACTGATAGGTATTATTAGCAGGCAATCTACGGATTTCAGCAGTCTATTGACTTGTACACTAAAGAAATCAGGAGAGGTCCGTATCCTGCTAGATGCCCGACAATTAAACACGGGAATGGTTGGGGAGGTAGAAACCACACCTTTAATGAGTGAGATATTGCAATCCGGGCGCCGGATAAACTACATAGGGGTTATTGATATCAAAGATGCGTATTTTTCTATACCATTATCAGACGAATCTAAACGATACACGGGTTTTGTATATCAAGGCAGAAGTTATGTTTACAACGTTTTACCTCAGGGGTTGAAAACCAGTGTGGGTTCATTTTCGAGGGCGATGGATTTAATTTTAGGGCCAGAGGTTAGGTCATATTGTTTAAATTTTGTTGACGATTTGGCAATTTTAACTGAGGGTGACTTCGAACAGCATTTGTCTCAAGTGGACACGGTTCTGAGTAAATTGAAAGACGCGGGCTTCACATGCAAACTAAAAAAATGCGAGTTCGCGCAAAAAAAGGTCAAGTTATTGGGGCATATTTTGTCTACACAAGGTTTGCAAATGGACCCGGACAAAATTGAAACACTTAAATTATATCCGTCACCCAGAACTGTCAGGCAATTGAGGGCGTTTTTGGGGTTCATAAATTACTTTAGGAGGTTTATAAAAAATTTTGGAACGTTAACACAGCCCTTGTACAATTTATTACGGTCTGGAGTCAAGTTCGTCTGGAGTGCGCAGATGCAAAGTGCTTTTGACGAGATAAAAAACCAATTCTTAGAAAGTATAATTTTGAGTCAGCCATTGGCGGGAAAAACATATTATGTTCAATGTGACGCCAGCGCTATAGGAATTGGGGGCTATGTTTATCAATTAGATGATCCGGGCCAGGAACGAATTATAGGGTTCTGTTCGCAGGCATTTAAGGGTGCTCATACTAGATGGGCTATCAGTGAACAGGAAATGTATGCAGTTATATACACTTTAAAGCGATTTGAGATATATTTGCGGGGAGAAAAAGTTATTATTAGAACTGATCATAAAAGTTTGACGTTCATTAAGTCATGGACTTTATTGGGGCACACGTAACTAGGTGGGTTATGTTTTAGAGCAATTCGATTACGACATAGAATTCGTGCGAGGGACTGATAATCAAATTGCCAACACGCTAAGCAGGCAAATAGCGGGACCTGGAGGTATGATTGACAGTACAAATGTTCAGCCAGGGATATTCTGGTTTCAGGCATCGAATACCGCAAGTGTTATTTCGAGTTTACGGGACATTGCGAGATTACAAAGCGAAGATGAGCGGTTAAATCGAATTAGCGGTTGTATCAGACGTAATGTAGTAGATACGGGAACGAGAGGGTTTGAAAATTACAAGCTAGTAGGTGATACGTTATATTTTCACGTGCCGAAGCGGAACGTACAGTAGCTAGTAATACCGAAATCACTACAGGAGGAACTAATTTTACACATACATGAAGAAATATGAAGAAATTTTATAAACTCACTGACCTGGACTCCCAAATAACCTAATCAAACTAAATTCACTCTCTTTCCCATCATTTTTCACAATCAATTCAAATCAAAATCACCAACACTTCAATATGGACCTGCATGCGGAGATACACAAGAACATGGAAGAGCTGGCTGCCACATTCACTGAGCAGATGGGGAGGCATGACCAGAAGCTGCAATCTGCCACGCTTGCTACTGGACCCGTGGACATCACCAATTTGGCACGTGAGTTCAGGGACTTCAAGGATCTCATGTGGAAGACTCTCGGAATGCTGAAGTCCCAACTGGAGCTTGTCACTCGAGGGCTGGACCGGCATGAGACTGCGGCGAGGCGCAAGGTGTTGCTGGTGCATGGTGTGGAGGAAGCGGAAAACGAGAAGCCAGACATTGTCTTCTCGGATGCGCTCGCCTCCCGTCTGAAGCTATCTGCAGAGTGTCTCAGTGCAGTGAGAGTAGTACATCGCCTTGGTGCCAAGGGAAACAATCATCGGCCCCTTCTAGTCCGCTTTGCTACATACTCGGCACGCTGTGAATTGTGGGGAGTGAAAAGACAGCTCAAGGGTTCTGGCATCACAGTGTCCGAGTTCTTGACCAAAACCCGATATGAGGTGTTTGTTGCGGCGAGGAAGCATTTTGGTCTCAACAACACTTGGTCTTCGGATGGCAAGGTACTAGTGATATTGCCCGACAAGTCGCGGCATAAGGTGGAATGCTGGGCGGATTTACGGCCGCTGACTGAGAAGTATCCCAGCATGGAGACCCTCCTACCCGCGGGCAAGGGGAAGAAACCGGCTGCGGTGACAGCGGCAACATCTACCAGGGCTCAAACCAGGAGAGCCGCCCATACACAGGGCGTGAAGAAGTGAAGTGATCAACATAATTGTAAGGTAGAATTGTTTCTTTGTCCAAGTCCAAAGTTCACTTTGTTTGTTCTATTACCTATTGTTTATTCACAAGTAACCTTACTTTACTTTGATATATTTACTTGTCAGCTGTCACTGTCAGTCAACCTCGTTTTTCTGCCAGTGTATAAACGAAACGCAAACGTCAGCTTCTTAATTTTTGCAACTGTTGAATATTTGGCGTTTCGTTCTTGCGTTTGGATGCGGTCCTGATTGTGCGTCGTTATGTGTTCGCATTATTATTTTGTTATATTTTTTTTTTTAAATAACAATGATGTGTATATAACTGTGTATCATATTCTACCATAATAATCTAATCTGAGTATTGCATTGAAAATGATGCCATAAGTACTTAGATATCTTTCAGCACTCCGAAGGTTAGGGGTCTAGGTCACCCTTTATATATAAATACATATATATATATATATTTTTTACTTTGTAGGTACTTACTACGTAGGTAGTTTATTTATTTAAATTTTATTTATTTATATTATATAATAATATGGATAGCTCACTACATATTGAAGATAGTTTCTTCTCGTGCTCCTCCAACGATGACTTCTTTGAAAGTGCAGAGAGTGACAATGAAAACTCATCTTTAGCGGAATCTCTTTCAATCAAACTGAAAAATGTTTTTGGGAATGGTCTGGGGAAAAATTTGAACCTAGTTCACATTAATGCCCAGAGTATACACTCGAGTTATTCTGACCTTGTAGACACTTTTAATCAGCAATGTATAGACGGCATTCTTGTGTCGGAATCATTCCTTAAGCCTAGCCTGCCCTCTTCTATGTACTGTCTTCCAGGATACAGGCTGTATAGGAATGACAGAGTTGGGAAGGCTGACGGAGGGGTTGCTGTCTACCTGCGCTCGGATATCCCGTGCAAAGTAGTCAGTGCTTCTCCGAGTTAATACTCCGAATCTTGGAAACCTTTTCTTGGAAATCTGTCTTCACCATCATAAGGTTCTTCTAGGTGTTTTCTACAGCCCTTCTCTTCGTATAGACTATTTGAGTCGTTCGAATCCCTTTTGAATGAATTGACCCCACTGTATAGTGATACTCTTATTCTTGGTGATTTTAACACCTGTCTTCTCAAAAATAACTGCCGCTCTGATAAACTCCAGTCGATTGTTGACTCCTTGAATATGCATATTCTTCCCCTCGATGCTACTCACTTTCAGCCTCATTGTACACCCTCCCTCCTTGATCTGATTATAACATCCGATCCTGACAAGGTAGCTGCTCACGGTCAAATCAATACCCCTTTCTCTTACCATGATCTGATATTTCTATCATACAAGATAAGGTCTCCCAAGAGTAGAGCTAAATTCTTAGATATTCGCAACTTTAAAAAATTGGATCTTGACTCTCTTAAAGCTGATGCCTCCTCTATTGATTGGTCCCCCGTCATCTCTAGCGAGACCGTTGATGACAAAGTCAACAACTTCAACACAATTATCTTGGGGTTGTTTGACAAACACGCTCCGATCAAGAGAGTTAGGGTGAAGCACCTGCCCGCACCTTGGCTTAACGACGTTATCAAACGCCTAATGACCAAGAGGAACCGAGCTAAATGCCGCTACAAGAAAGACCCAACTAACGAGAACTTTCACACATTCAAATCTCTCCGTAATCGATGCAACCGTATGTGTCGTGACGCTAAGCGCCGCCACATATACGAGTGCATCGAGAACTACACTCCTGCTCAGGTGTGGAAGTTTCTACGTACTCTTGGCGTCGGTAAGTCCCGGGATCTGCCAGTCGGTAATGTCGATCTCAACGGTCTCAATAGATTCTTCTCTGCCCCCCCTGTCGTGATGGACTTTATCGTCAAGGAAGCCACCCTGCGTAGCCTCCGGTTAAGACCTGCTGCTACTACTACTCCTTTCGAGTTCAGCCCGGTTGGAGTCGATGCTGTTAGGAAGGCAGTGCTGGCAATTTCTTCTAAAGCTGTTGGAGATGACAAAATTTGTCCTCGAATGATCAGGAGCGTGCTCGACGAGCTGCTTCCTGCAATCACTCATTTAATTAACTATTCTTTATCAGAGTGTTCCTTTCCCAAAGTATGGAAGAAGGCACATGTCATCCCTTTGCCTAAAACATTCAATCCTTCCTCCTTCAAAGAGTTTCGTCCCATCTCCATCCTACCGCTCCTTTCCAAAGTTCTTGAATCCGTTGTCCATACCCAGTTCTCTTCCTATCTATCCAGAAATAATTTGATCAACCGCTTCCAATCCGGCTTCAGGTCAGGTCACAGCACCGCAACGGCTTTGTTAAAGGTCACGGATGATATCCAGTTCGCTATGGATAACAAACAGCTTTCTGTGCTAGCACTGCTTGACTTCAGTAGCGCCTTCAACTGTGTTGATTTTGACATTCTCACTCAAATATTAAGGTCCCTTAATGTCTCGTCTCGCTCGGCCTGCTGGTTTGACTCTTATCTTAGAGATCGCCAGCAGCGCATAAGGTCTGAGGAGACCTTTACTGAGTGGTGCGATCTTTTGGCGGGAGTTCCTCAGGGTGGTATTCTTTCCCCTCTCTTATTCTCTGTCTTCATCAACTCCATCTCCGATGTTATCTCCTCCCCATATCATCTCTATGCTGATGATCTTCAGATTTATCGTCATTTCCTCTTTAGTGATGTGAACCTGGCTGTAGACACACTGAACGCTGACCTTGAGAACATCAGAACCTGGGCTTTGTCATACGGATTGCTGGTGAACCCCAGTAAGTCCCAGGCGATTATTATAGGTACTAGACACTCCTTAAACGTATTACAACAATTGCCCATACCGCCGGTTACCTATGACGGTACCCTAATCGCCTACAGTGACAAGGCCGAAAACCTGGGTGTCATGTTTGATAGACAACTCTCCTGGACTAACCATGTCAGCGAGGTCAGTAGGCGCGTCTTTGCCACCTTTCACTCACTAAGACGGCTTCAGAACTTTCTGCCCCATCAAACAAAAATTACTCTTGCTCAATCTCTTCTTCTCCCCTTGATCGATTATGCCGATGTTTGTTGGGCTAGCGCCAACGAAGAGCAACTGAACAGACTCGAGCGACTTCAAAATCTCGGGATTCGGTTTATCTTCGGACTGCGCAAGTTCGACCACGCCTCGCAGTATCGCAAGGAGTTAAAATGGCTGCCGATCCGTCTTCGTCGGGACACACACATCCTCACTCTTCTATTCAACATCTTAACCAACCCTCGATACCCTAGCTTTCTCCGTGAGCTTTTTCAATTTCTCCCTTCGGCTCGTCCACGTAGAACTCACACGGCTTCCCTGCTCTCTATACCTCATCACAACACCGTCGCATACAAGCACTGTTTTCGATTGCGGGCGATCACTCTCTGGAACTCGCTTCCCTGCACTATCAGAGATAGTCCATCTCTGCCCGTCTTTAAGAATCGTTTGAAGGAGCATTATCTTTCTCTATCCTAGATTTGAGCTTTGTATATATTAGTTTATTTAGGTGTATTTATATTTTTATATAATATTTATGTACTTGTGTATGTAGTGTATCTAGCAGTTAGTTCAATAGTTCCGTAATATATGTATGTATCTTATCAGAGCACATAGGTCTATCCTGTATATTAAATTATTCTTATCAACCTTGGGTTTGCTGGAAGAGATCTCTATTTAGAGATAAGCATGCCTTTGTAGATGTCCTTTCTGTTTATTATATCTTATGTTGTTTTATGTGCAATAAATATACAATACAATACAAAATAGGTCACTACGGCAGATATAAAATATTAGCACTGATGAAGGACAGATATTATTTTCTTCATATGAGTAGGGTGATTAGCGCGGTGATAAGAAGTTGTGACATATGTCAAAAGGTCAAACCAAGTACTAACAATACCGTTGGTCCTTGTACACCGGTGTTGGCGGAAAAGTTGGGTGAGAAAGTTTTCTCGGACCTTTATGGGCCATTGGCCGTAGGTAAATTCGGATATCAATATATATATGTGATTCAAGACGTGTACAGTAAAGTAATAAAATTATATCCAATGCAAAAAGCGACAGGTAGGAGCGTGCTCGCTTGTACAAAGAGATTTCATAGGGAAATACCTATCGAAACTATAATTACGGACTCAGGACCACAGTTCATATCGAAAGTTTGGGAATTTGGACTCAAACAGCTGGGGATTCGGGTCACTCATACGTCGGTGTATTGTCCAAATTCTAATAGCGTAGAAAGAGTGAATCGCGAGCTAGGTCGACTGATTAGAACTTATTGCGGCGGAAGTAATCGTAGTTGGGTCGACGTGTTACCGGACATTCAAAATTGTTATAATAATATCGAACACACAAGCACAGGCTTTGCGCCTAATGAGTTAGCGTTTGGTAGGCGGGAACCGTTAACTATTGACAAGGAATTAGGCGATGAATGGTTATTAGGTCATAGTGTGCGAGATACGGAACAGGTGCGGAATGTAGCGATAGAAAACTCTAAAAGTTCTAGTGAACGACGTAAGCGACAGGCGGACAAACGGCGTAAGTTAGAAGTCTATCGTATAGGTGATTATGTGAAACTTAAGACTTTTGTGCGTTCAGATAAAGAACATAAAATCATGCGGAAATTTTCATTGTTGTATAAAGGGCCTTATGTTATTTCGGCAGTGGTATATCCTAACTGTTATACTTTAGTAGATCCGGGTTCAAATGAGATATTGGGTAACTTCAATACTATAAATATAGCCAGGTATTATGTGAGGACGAATAAGGGCGTAGATAAATAAGATAGTGTATAAAGGTTATATAATTAAGCTGTAGGCTGTAAATTTGAATAACTATTTTGTAGACTTAAGGATCTCGCATGGTTTGGAAACAAAAAAAAAAAAACAAAAAAAATGTAGATATATAGTAATACGAATTACGATAAGTTGCGGGTAAGCGAGGTTATATAGTTAGATAGATAAATAAGATAAGACAGGAGAGAACTCAATCGAGTTGTGTAAATATTATATACATAATTGACAGATTCATCGGTCTGTGTACATGATTTGAGATGTCCGTACATATAGAGTAGATATGTACAAAGCATGGGTAGCATAGTGGTAATGAGATCCTTGCGCCATGTTAACTGAGATAAACAGTGTCTCAAGGTCTGGGAGGGGGCTGTAATGGTACACGAGAGTCGGTACATTTGATACTTCATTCTGCGTGATAGAGGGCTAGCCCAACGCCGCGCTGTTTTGTATACGAGAATCGGTTCAGATAACGTTTGGGGGTTTTGCGTAGCTCAGTGGCAAGTTAGCAAAAAAAACAGAGCCGACGCGTGGGATGGTTCGAAGAAGTTTACAGGTCAGGTTTTTTTGTCGCATTCCTGCGAGATGTGTAGAGATCAGAGCCGATTTGGCTGCGCGTTGAATAAAATTATGAATAACTAAATAATGAAAGGTTATTATGGAACGATACGGAGAAAGCTATTATGTTGATTGCAAATATACAATTGCGATTGAGGTATGAGATGGAGGGTCTGACACGACTAGTTTGAATAGCATTCTAGTGGTCTTTGCTACGCGCGTCTAGCGGTCGGGTATGCTTAATTAATCGCAACAAGCTTTTATTGGTCAGCGATCAACAGATTCTGTGTATCGGCAGTACCAAATGATTTAAGTGATAACCTACGGTTGATCATAGTGAATATGCGTACACACAATTTGTAGAACGGCGGATCTGCATGGCATGGTTGAAATTAGACCCTGTGTAGTTAGTGATAAGAAGCTTCGCTTGGGCAGAGCGTGTTCGCAAAGGGTCTATAAATACGAGAGCGTGGGAGGGGAGAGCATTCAGTCTCAGCGTCTAGCTACTGTGACAGTCGTCTTTCACGAGTTCTAAACAGTTTTGTCTGCCGTGTTACGCGTCAGAACTATACGAAATTGTGATTGCGAAGTTTCAGTGGGTTTTCGTGAGTGTCTGAAGCGCCGAGATATACCTCGGTTCCTAACCTTTATATCAACCAACCCCAAATTCCAAAACTATCCTTGGGTCGTTAGAAAAGAACTTGTAAGTCAATTATCTGAGTCTGAGTCTGGGCTTGGAGCGACCCTAAATTCCTTTTTCCTTCACCATAGGGTTCCTGGATTGGCTCTTAGGATATTCGCGGGCTAATCCTCTCCTCATTCCTTCGAGTAGCGAGTTTTGAAATTCCCACACACACAGTCATTAAACATTCAAGCACATTCAAATCAAACTCAACCATTTTCGAGTGGTGTCGATAATGGACGTGGTATGACACTAGGTTTTAGACTAGGCTAGACAGGAGTTTAGTTGCGGCTAAACCTAGGTTGGCAGGGCATAGGGAGACTGTTTGATCGATGAGGTTCCGCGGATGGAAATAACAAATTCAGAACAAAGTTAAACCGGTGTCAACACAGATAACATATCCTGTTGATATTTTGACATTTGAGTGTTGTCGGGGACGCGCGAAGAGATCAATTTACAGTCTAAAGTTCATTGTTTAGGTCCGGGTAGGTGTTTTGCATTGCCTTGGGTCAGGTTGGATTCAAGTTGCATCTTTAAATTAAATGTAAAGTTCGCTGGAGGTCTAATGTGTGGGCTGAGTCGGTATATGTGATTTGGCTCAGCCCAGGACGTGCTGTGGCTAGTGGAATTCATAGTTCGGTATTTATCGAACTATGCACTTCGCTATGGTGTGGGTTAGATCTCCTAAAACAATAATGCTTACGTTTCGATGAAATCCAGCTCAAATTGCGCAGAGTTGAATTTTTCAAAACGTTACGGACCTTTTGAGGTAACCGCTAGTTCAGAACCCATTTCGGAAAATCAATTCGCAATTGTGTAAACCGGTCTTTTCGGATCGTTATTGCCGTAAACCAAATATATAATTGGAACCACCACAAGCCGCTACTAGCGAGCACATGAAATATCATTGAGTACTCACGTCGTAAAACTACGACGGATATCTATACGATATCACAAACAAATATTATAAACTGTGGTCGACCACTAAAAAAAAAAGGTTCCAAGCGCCCATATATACAAAACCAGATGGTACCATCTCACATGAAATATAACAACGATTGATCTGGCGCAATACACCGCTGACTGATGCGAATTACCGGCTCGCGGACATATATGCTTTCTCTGTCTAACTTGAAACTGTAACTTCCTGAACCGAACTTCGTTCGACTATTGTACGCCTAACGAACTTCTCAACGAACGAGAAATTCAGACTTATCATTCTTAACTTACAAATCTTACAGCTGAATCGGGTCCTCTCATTTTGAGGTAGATAGAATAGACGATCATAGCTACTGATAGCGGCGGCTCGACCTTAGCCCTGTGCCGTTACATACTTAAGCATGAAGCACCTTCGTACCTCTACGAGAAGCTAACATGGATGTCGAACTCCAGATCTTGCGGCTCCCGCCAGTGTTCGGCACAGCTTTCGATGCGGCAGCACAGCTCTGCCACATTCAGAGGTAGTTTCCGTTACGCTGCATCGAAATGCTGGAATAATATCCCACCGCTGATTAGGAACCTGCAAAATTCACATAGATTTAGAATACAACTTAAACGTTTCTTATTTGAAAGCCAAAAAAAGCAGGAGGGTCATAAACACGATACGAGTATTATTTAGTATTATTTTGTAGGTATCATTTATTTCAATTTTTAAATTGCACTGGAATTGAGCGCACAAAAAATTTGTATTCAAATTAATTAATTATTTGCTTGCTAGTATTAAGTACCTAGTTTTTTATAATCTTTAAGCTGTTTTCTTTTCACTTTTTTTTCTTTCTCTTTCTCTTCTATACGTACCTTACTCACTACAATCCTGTTTTAGTGGTTAGATTGTCCGTGGCATCACCGACCGGCTCTGACGGAAGACCAGCGTTGGTTGCAAACCAGCCAGCATTATGCTGAGTCAGGGTCTGTTTTGCGACACACAAGCTTGTTGTAGAAATTTTGTATTATATATTAGTGTAAGTGCCTGTCTCGCAAATAAATTATTATTCTATTCTATTCTATTCTATTCTATTTGATTGTTGAACAATGCTTGCAAATTGTTGTACCGGTGAGTAAGTATTTCCCAGCAAGTGTCGTAATTGTTTTCAGATATCGACAGGAGCTGGACTAAACGTTCTGCTTCTCCTTTCAATTTTCCTTTAAGATGTTGCATTTTCTGGGCTCTGGTGAGTATGGGATTGTTGTGTATTGCTCCCGTAAAGAGGTCCATAAACTTAGTCCACTGAGCAAAAGATCCACTGAATGTCGGTATTTATATGGTAGGCGTTGACTTTTGTTGGTGAATGACGAAGTTCAATTTCTGGTTAAGACACTTCTTTACATCCTCATACTTTTCTTCATACTCTGTAAACTCCTGTTCATATTCCCAGTCACTTCCTTGCAACAAGTTGTCTATTTTGCAATGAAATTCATCTATAACCTTCCATCGTGACTAGCTTTTCTTATTTATCTTCAAGTTCCCATTTTTCGGAGATAACAATATGATCAATTCCTCTGAGTACTCTAAGGAATGCTCGAAAATTGGTTCTTTGCATACTCTTGTACTCATCTGCTTTAGAGTATGTTGATGAGTCTCTTGTTACAGACCTTTGAGCAGGTTCCGCAGATTCCGTATTCTTCGCCGTACCTTCTTGGATTGGTACCTTTGCGATGTAGGTAGTCAATAGACGCAATGTTTCGTGATACAGTTTCAATGTTTGACTCATGAAGTCGTTTCTCCTTTGGCGTGATTTCCTCCAGATCTTTATGGTTGGCATCGTAGTTTTTCCATATTATCTCTAGGTTCTTAATTCTCTTTTTAATATACTCGGGCGTCTTGCGGTCAGGGGAATCTTTTTTTAAATTGATGTTGATTTTAATCATTATCACGCTTTTATTAGCTTCATCTGTATGTTTGTCTGTTTGTTTGTATGTAACCGACTCCTTTGGAGTCGATTTTGACCCACTTTAAACGGACAGATTCAATTCAAACTTTGTACACTTATCAAGAAGCAGCGATAATGTAATAATTTCATAAGTTTATCTCATTATCCTGATTAGGATCGCCAGGATTAATTAATTTCTTGATTGACAAAACAGTCTACTTACTTTCCGGCTCGCGCACTCGAACTAAAAAATGACAAAATAAATATAGTTTAAAATAACTAAAAAACAATACTAATATTATTGTGAAAAAAAAAAGCGTCGGGCGCTCGATGTACGAAAGATATGGAACAAAGCGCCCAAAGCTTTTCTTTTCACAATTTTTTTTTTTTTATTCATTATTGTTTTAAGGTTATATTAAAAATTATTTTTAACTTTTTAGTTCGAAGTACTTTAAAAGCGTGTTTTTTAGTTTTTTAAACTATATTTTGTATGTTAATAGACATCTCCATTTGTTGTATAAGCAATTCTTCCATTTTGTTAATCATGATGAAACTCGGTGGCTCACGTGTAGGTAATTATGTGCTTAGCCTGTTAACACAGACCTTTTCTCGTGAATGTGACCTGTCCCGGTCCTGTGATATGTCTTTTTATTGTTGTAGCTGTAGGCTGTAATGACTTCAGGGACTGTCGTGAACTTGAAGTCGTTGTGTCTATCTCCAAGAACTGTAGTTTACCAAAGCTGTGGTATGTTCAGGATCTGTAGTTTCCCGGAACTGTGGTATACCCAGGAACTGTAGTGTCCCGAAGCTGTGGTGTGTCCAGGACCTGTAGTGTCCCGAAACTGTGGTGTATCCAGGAACTGTTGTGTGTGTGTGTAGTGTATATGTGTCTGTTCTTGGGTCTCTTTATAATTATATTTACTCGTACGCTATTTGCGCCTTCTCAATACAATTGGTGAGTCCCGCTGGTGGGAGGCCAATGAACCGAATCGCTAGCTTAGTCAGACCATATAAAAATACCGAGATCACCCCGAAAGTCAGAGTACTCAGAAATCACCGATTCTTTGCTCGAAGGACCAAAATGTTCAGGCCGCTGTTGCCTGAGATTGTACGTAGTTATGTAGGAGTTGAAGAATAGGAGAACTGTTGTCCACTTGAATGTTTATGGTCAACTAAAAAGATAAATATTGTACATTACTTTATAATAATTACATAATGCTTAGTATGCACAATACGTCTGACGTCAATGTGTGAGCACTGGCTCGTACAATTGTGTCTATAGTTGGGGATATAAATATTGACATCCTCCCGGCAAATTTTGAATCTAGAGCTCATGACTATTTGAATACATGCGCATCTCGTGGACTTCTTCCAGCCTATACTTTACCTACCAGGCTAAATAAATCCTGTTTGGATCATGTCATTTTGAAAACACAATACCCCGCAACTACTCTTGTGACTAACTCCACGTTGACTGACCACCAGCCTGTGCTGCTTTGCCTAAAAACGAAGCAAAAAAGATTTTTTCGCAATCAACATTCACTAGAATAAACTATCCTGGATTTAGCACAACGCTCACCGAAATTGATTTCCAACCAATTTACTCTTCTAACGATCCTAACCAAGCATTGGACCACTTCGTCTCAAGTATCTGCAGTGCTATTGATAAAAACTCAACCTCTAAAAAAGTGTCGCGCCGACAGAAGGTCATTAAGCCCTGGATTAGACCCGGTCTCATACGGTGCATGTGTAACAGAGACCGTTTGCACAGAAAGTCCTGTAAATCGTCTGTTAAGCCTGTATAACAAACCACTTATAAGAGATATAGGAACTTTTGTAACAATTCGCTTAAGAAAATTAAGAGATATTTTGAAAAAAAAAACGAAATAGACACCGCTAGTAATGATTCCAAGAACATGTAGAGAGTAATTAAGGACATTGCATGTAGTAAAGTACAGAAGGCAGTACTTTGAAAAAGCGTCAACGACTATAAGGACAGCGGTAGCCATCAGCTTCAGGGAGAGGCCCTAAGGCGTCCATATGAACAGTCTCGAAAGGGACATCTGTTTTTTCCCAGGAATCAATGGGCTGAAGTGGAGCACGACCAATTTTTCTATGCGAAAAGCACACTACACAGTGCGAGACATATCTCTGGGTAGAACCCCTTAACCCCGGAAACCAGAAGTGTTTCATGATAAGATCGACGGTCTTATCGAGCCCTGGGTGTTCATGTTCACCATGAAACACCCGAAGTAGACTAAACCTATGGCCTTTGGGGATGTAACACAGGAGTCGGGTGGAATCACCCGTAGGTGAATGTTTGACATAGAGAATGTCGTTTTTAACGACGTAACGCGTCTTATCTAGTTCTCCGTCAGTCAGTTTCTGCATGAGAGACCGTGTCTCCTCATCGGAAGCCTGTGCAATATGTGCCCAGTTCAGGGGTTTCTGAACAGTGCAGATATTGACCGGATTCCGAGATAAAAAGTCAGCATGTGACATAAGTGAACCTTTGCGATATTCCAACGCAAAGTCAAAGTCTTGCAGGTATACCCACCACCGGGCGACCCTAGGTAGTAAGTCCTTTTTGCGTTGTGTAAGCTTTAGTGCGTTGCAGTCGGTAACCACGTGAAGCGTACACCCACGAGATAGTGCCTGTAGTGCTGCAGAGCTCGGACCACAGCGAGTGTTTCAAGTTCATAAGAGAGGTACTTTTTCTCCGCCACTTGCGTTAACTTGCTGTGGTAAGAAACCACTCACTTGTATCCTACCTCATGCACCTGCATCAGCACAGATCCATAGCCGATGGAACTTGCGTCGGTGTGCACCTAAATTGGCAGGGAAGGATCAAAGATCGCAAGAACAGGCTCGTTGGTGAGGCAATCGATGACATCTTTACGCGCAGCCTCCTGTTCCGATCCCCAATGAAAATTCATTCCCTTCCGAGTGAGAGCAGAAATACACGCCGTTTTCGAAGCAAATCCCGGTATATAACGCCGAAAATAACTAGCAAGGCCCAGGAATTGGCGCACTTGCTTGATATTTTTCGGTACTGGAGCCTCAGTCAATGCTCGAATTTTATTATGGCTCGGCCGTACCTGACCTTCACTGATAGTCCGGCCAAGGTACTCTATTTCAGTAGCCAGGAACGAGCACTTTCGAAAGTTGATGGAAAATCCAGCCCTAGTTAATGTTATCTTATTGTGGGGGAAAGCAGCGGATATTCAAACAATTTTATTTTACAGAAAAGAGCTATGCGAGCAATTTATAATTTAAAACGAACAGACTCTTTAAGAGAGCTTTTTAAAGAAATTGACATACTAACAGTAGCTAGTCAATTTATTTTCGAAAATATAATGTATGTACGCAAGAACCTTACAACATTTTCCAAACTTAGCGATAGCTGTAATGTTTACCTAAGAAATAATCACAGACTATGTGCGCCCCGTTTTAGACTCGCGAAGGTTAGCAATTCTTTCAAGGGTCAGTGCATTCTCTACTACAATAAGATACCTCTGGAGATTTTGAAATTGCCATTTGAGCAATTTAAAAAGCATGTTAAAGCGACTTTGTCGAAAAAGGGATATTACAATGTTCAAGATTATTTAAATGACAGGACTGTATGGGGTAAATCTGGCTCAACACAGACCTTGCTGTTAATAATTTTGTATTTATTTATTCCTGCTTATTAAATAAAAATAAATCATTATTGTATTAGTTAACCTATTTTTAAAAGAGATCTAAAAATCAATCTGTGGGAGTTTCTACGCCCTTCTTCTCCCACAGTGGTCCAATGTAGAGAAGTGGCAAAAAATGACGTTTGCTAAGTATATGTAAATATCTACAGTAATAAAATACTTTTGAGTTTGAGTTTGGAGTTAGAGTTAAAAGGACATTACGTAACAGCACTAATCCTTGAGAAATTGTCTTGCTAAGGACCAGGATATCGTCTATATAGACCAGGATATCACCAGATTCAATGTATTATCGGAGAGTTGTTGAGATGATGCGCTAGTACACCACTGGCACTTTAGCAAGCCCATGTGGCATTTTTAGGTATTCAAAGTGCCCCTCGGGCGTCAGAAAGCCAGTAAGAGGAACTGATTGCTCAACCACTGGAATCTGGTGAAATCCAGTCGCCATGTCAAGACTACTAAAGAATTTGTTATGTCCTAGTCGGTCTATGTGATCATCAATTCGCGGTAATGGAAAACGATCTTCAACCGTGATCTCGTTCAGCTTGCGAAAATCTACACACCTGCGGTCAGATCCATCTTTCTTTTTTACAAGAAGAATCGGACTTGCATAGGCAGATTCTGATTCCTGAATGACCCCCTTACCCAATAGGTCCTTAATGATCTCACGAACACTTAACGTCTCAGCAAGGGAAAGACGATAAGGTCGGTAGTTGACAGGTACATCACTATTTAGTCTGATTATCATACTGCCCGTATTTACAGTTGAATTAGCAGTACCTGCTATGAGGTGCTGGGAGAATTCATTAATTATTGTCATCAGTTGCTGTGATTCGTTGCTAACTAGAGGCGTATTAACCGGAATGGGCTCATCAGACTGAATAGTCATAACTGTTACAGGGTTAGTTTCCCTAATTATTTGCTGGGAGTCTCGTGTTCGTATATAAACTAATACCCTCCCTGTTAAGCACATCTGTACCTACGATTACAAGTGTGTTCATGTACTCGGAAGCCACTATGTATAGGTCGACTTCAAGGGTTATACCGTTAAACTCAATTGGCAATGTTACATAGGAAGTACTTTCCAGTTCTTGGCTTCCTAAACCTTTCAGTACACGAAAAGATGGCTTTCGCGCACAATCAAAATGTTTCAGCAGAGAAGACGAAATGAGAGATATCGTAGACCCGCTATCGATCAACACATCAACGTGGAAACCCTGTATAACAGCCACACTCACATCGTCATCGCGGGTAGATCGATTTTAACGACAAAAGTTGACATTATCTTTGTTACGAGATTCTGACTTTATTTTTGCGAAACAGGCCTCGATTTTATGACCGGTTTTCTTACAGAATGCGCACGTAATAGATTTTGTAGGCATAAAAGCAGGTTTCGGTTTACGTTACTACTAAAACTACTGCCACTGGTTGACGTACTTTCCCCCATACTCAGCCTATTTTTCTTACTACAAGCGGATTGTTTATGCCCTGCCCGTCACAAGAATAACAATTCCCACCGTCAAACTTACGCTTCCTACCATACGCAGTCGCTTTGTCTTTTGAATGGTTTAAACTCTGTGTCGTACCACGCTACGCGGAAGCGTTATTTCACGTAGAAGAATTCGACAAACTGGCCCGGCAACATTTTAGCGTTAGTCGCTGCAGCTCGAATGTGTGGGTCAGTTACACCCCGCACTACTATCGCTGATATCAATTCTTCACTAAGGCCTTTAACAATGCATAGATGAAGCAAGGAGCGACGCGCATATTCAGCGTAGGTACTATAGCTGTCGGAATTCGTGCTCATTACTTCGTACAGGATATTCGCGATATCGGGTGTTTTTGGGCACAGCGGTTTAAATTCCCTCTTAAAATTACTCCACGGACGGTCATTGGTTACCCATTCACTCAACCACGTACGTGCGTCACCTTTCAAACCGTTACCCATACGCGATAAGCACTTGTAAGAAAAGGGGGTATCATATGGATAGGTATAACTAACCAAAGCTGCTATTACTACTATAATTCTTGTCCTATAATTTAAACATCTACTAAATTAAAGGGTAAGCTAGTTGTCTAGTCATATAGTAAGGAGATTGTGAGATAAGAAAGTTAATTGAACAACAAGTTTATATTTTATTTGGATATCGTACAACGTTAAACACACTGAAATATATTTAGTAAAAACTCAGGTTCCAGCCGCAATTGTAGATGCCAGCCCACCCACGAGTGTCATTAAGTTACCTCCAATAGACATTCAAATTTTCACTGGCAAATTTACTGAATATGTGCCCTTCATAAATATATTTATGTCACTAATTAACAACAATACAAAGCTAGATGATATTCAAAGGCTGTACTACCTAAGATCCTTTGTAAAGGAAGAACCTTTCGAACTAATTAAAAATCTGCCATTAGTTGATGAAAGTTACCAAGAGGCTCTTAGGCTGTTAAAAAATAGGTATCAAAACAAGAATAGGATTGTTAGTGAGCACATATGCAGTATACTAGATTTAAAACATGTAGGTAAATCTACAAGCAGCAATTTAAGGGAATTTGTATCAGTTATTAGGCAACAAATAGCTGCAACTAAAAACCACAACGAAAACATAAAGTATTGGGATCCCATCCTCATCTGCATACTTTTCCGGAAACTAGATGGCTACACGGCTCGAGCGTACCAACTCGAGCGAGACCAAACAGCAGAACCCAGCCTTCATAATCAAGCACAACCGAGATATGGAAAAGTAGCAGCCCATGCAGCCGTTGGTACAGCTACCTGTCTAAACTGTAAGTAGAAAGAACACAAACTATTTAATTGCAAGAAATTTCAGTTAATGCCTGCCAAGGAAAGAGTCGAATTTGCTAGGCAAAATAAGCTGTGCAACATTTGTTTGGGTGTGCATTACTCAAAGTGCAGGTTCCACTTCAGATGTGCCAAGTGCAGAGGTCCTCACAATACATTGGTTTATTGCAACGAGCCTGCCCTCGCACCTCCTGTTACTTTAACAGGCAACAATAATAATAATGTTCTTTTACCCACAGCTAGAATAAAATCCATCGCAAAAGATGGTACGGAAGTATATTTCAAGGCGCTACTGGACAGTGGATCACAAGTCTCTATTATAACTTCAAAATTTGTCCAGGTCTTGGGTCTAACTCCCAAGCAAAGTGCTACAAACATAATTGGTATATCAAATGCAAAGAATCATTTGAAATACTGTGTACCATTGGAGATACATTCTTTAAAAACTCCCTTCAAAACCACTGTAAACTGTCATGTGGCAGACCAGATAACCTCTCAATTGCCCCAATCTAAGATTAACTTAGACAACATTTTGCTACCATCTAACATTGCCTTAGCAGATGACCAATTCAATGTCCCGAGTGACATACACATGTTAATGGGTGCCGACTTGATGTTTCAGGTGCTATTGCCGGAGAAGCAGTCAGCCAGCCATGTGATACATGTCAACACCTGCGGCGAGCAGTCTACAGCTGTGAGCGCCAGCCAGCTGGCATCACCGCATAGTGATCTGCACATCATCAATACACAATTCGGGCACATCATTGGGGGAAGTCTGCCGCAAGCTTTACTACAGCGTCAAACATGCAATAAGGTGGTTTTAAAATGTGAATTAGATTTTAAAGAAACACTTGCCCAATTTTGGACTAATGATAAAGTATCTGAAATATTTTCTGAAAAATCTACTGTGCGAGCAAATCTTTCAAAATTCAGTAAAACTTAATGATAAACAGTTTCAAGTTGCTTTGCCTTTAAAGTTACCTTTGTCTGAAGTTACAAAGAATCTGGGTGAATCATTAAATTTTGCTCTAAAAAGATTTCTTAACCTGGAAAAGAATTTAATGGCAAACCCAACATTATTCATGCAATACAAACATTTCATACATGAATACTTGTCTCTTGGCCACGGTCAGTATGTTGACATTGAACTCTATGAAATTAATAAGCAAGCAGCCTACTACATGCCCCATCATGCCATTGTTAAACCAGAAAGCAAAACGACTCAGGTTCGTTCAGTTTTTGATGCGAGCATGAAAACAAACAAAAAAATATCGTTGAATCATTTACAATTGAATGGGACAGTGGTTCAGAGAGATCTTTTTGACATTATATTGTTATTCCAATTAGGTACTTACACTATAACCACGGACATCAAACGCATGTTTAGGAATGTCCTGATAGATCCAGCGTTCACATCGCTGCAAAATATTCTCTGGAGAGATGAACCTAATCAAGCAATAGGGTGTATTAGGCTGAATACAGTTACATATGGTCTCAAGAGCTATAGTTATTTAGCAACTAGATGTTTAATTGAGTTAGCCAATTCATTAAATTCCACGCCTTAACCGACAGGGCGTGGAATCTTGGTAGGGTTGGTTTTCACCAGGAATACTGACCTTTGACGCCGTGGACCGGAATTCGAAAGCTCAATTCAAGGCAGGAATACGGGATGAGGAGCACAAGGGTGGGGGGAGAGGAGTCGAATCTTACTCTCGTCGTAGCCCGATGCTGTCGCCGTCGTGTTGCTTGCCGACACGAAGGGTCGCTGTCCGAATGCGACGAATTGATCCCCGAATCACTTCGTCCCTTCACAACACGAAGCACTCACTCCGATGACGTGAATCTACTTATTTTCCGACGATTGGACGATTGTTCCGTGATGATTATTACAAATTAACACTCCGACCAGGCCCGACACCTGTGTTAGACAATTATTACTAATAAAAATACAGCCAAGGCCCGAATGCCATGTGCAAAAAAAGTAACCTCTAACTCATCATCACGTTTCTATACAAGTGACAGCTGCTAGTTCCGTTCCGATCACTCGCGGTCCGAGTCGCGCAACGAAAAAAGGTGCGTTCCGAAGCATAAATATTAAACAGTCACCTGCCCGGACAGGCCCGAACCTGTCCCTAATCAATAGGAAGGCGAGAAAGTGTTGCGACCGCTCTCTTGAGGACCGAGTCCCCCACCTTGACTTCTGCTGATCGAGGCGTGCCATCCCGACCCGTGTACAATTTGACGATCCGTCCTCATCTCCATCTCAATGATGGCAGGTTCGCAACCTTAATCAGCACCAACTCACCGACTTGAGGGGGGCTCGTCCGGTCAGTCCACTTAAGGCGTTGCTGCAAGATGTGCAAGTACTCAAGGGACCACCATTTCCAAAAATCTTGAGCCATCTGCTGCAACATCTGCCACCTAGTTAACCGACTTAACTTAACATCACCGAATGGGTATTCTGGCAGGACGTTAAGGGGCTGACCTATCAGGAAGTGACCCGGCGTCAACGCTTCCAAATCATTTGGATCCGAACTGAGCGGGCACAACGGACGCGAGTTCAGTGCCAATTCAATTTTACAGAACAGCGTCGCAAGCTCTTCAAAGCGTAGAGAGGTCTCACCGATGATCCTCGTCAGGTGCGACTTAGCCGATTTAACCGCAGCCTCAAAAATTCCTCCCCAATGAGGTCATCCCGGCGGACTGAAAACCCATTCAATCCCTCGTCGGGAGCAAGCCGTACTGATGGCGTCCTGGTTACCGTTCAGGAATTGAGTGACCTCCTGCAGATATCGCCTGGCTCCGACAAAATTTGTGCCGTTGTCCGAACGGATTAATGTCGGGAGGCCCCTTCGTGAGACGATCCGATCTAGACATGCGATAAATGCCTCTGTAGTGAGGTCACTGACCACCTCCAAGTGGACTGCCTTCGTGGCCAAGCACACGAAGACGCACAGGTATGCCTTCACTAATCTGGCGTTCCGTAGTAGTGAAGACTTGACCATGAATGGTCCCGCGAAATCCGTTCCGACACCCGCAAAGGGCCGGATTTCGTTAACCCTATCCGAGGGCAAATCGCCCATCTGGGGCTGCATCGTAGCCGCCTTGGCCCGATAACAAGGCAGGCACCGAAATACGACGCTACGCACTAAGCGTCTTCCCGATAGAATCCAGAACTCGCGCTGGAGAAACGCCATCAAGGCGTGGCATCCGATATGCCCATTCCGAATGTGTCGATCCTGTATCAACAGTTCGACCAACTTCCCTTTCCTAGGGAGTAACAACGGGTGGCGAGCCGCATAAGGCAGGTTGGCATTCCGCAGCCGACCTCCTACCCTCAGCAATCCTTGAAGGTCAATAAACGGGTTGAGCTGAGCCACAGCTCCCTTCAGTTGGACGCGTCCGCGTCTCAGAATGTCCAATTCGGACTTAAAGTGCACCATCTGCACGTTCCGTACCAATGCGAACAACGCATGGTTCCGTTCCCGAGGTGTCAGGACCTGTATCCGCACCCGTTGCGCCTCAGAATTGCGACAATTCTGCGCAAATCGGAAGATCCAGGAGGTCATATTGACCAGCTTGTCGAGCGAGCTGTACCGTTCCAGCAGGCTGAACTCCTCTTCCGGCTCTGGTTGCGTCATACAGACACCGACTGTCAAGGCGCCGTTCGCCGAGGTAACGCGTGGACTCATTGGCCAATCCGATTCGGCTTGAGTCAACCATTTTGGACCCCACCACAAGGGATGTCCAACTAACTCCGGAGCGTGACACCCACGAAACGCACAGTCTGCTGGGTTCATTTCCCCTGGAACATCTCTCCAGATTAAGGGAACCTCCGAATTCAAAATCTGCCAAACCCGATCGCCACAAAAATCTCCAGCTTGTGAACTGAAGCCTTCAGCCAGCATAACACGATCTGGCTGTCCGTCCAAGCGTAGACCGTATCTTCTAACGCTATTGACCCACGAAGAACCGTCATCGTGTGGTTGAGAAGACGAGTCAGGAGAGCCGCTCCCGAAAGCTCTAATTTGGGAATGGTCAGGCGAGTGCGCAACGGCGCAACCTTGCTCTTGGCCATGACCAACCGCACATCAACCTCCCCCGAGGAGTCGACCGTACGCAGATATACCGCAGCTCCGTAGCCCTTCTCCGAGGCATCGCAAAACCCATGCAGAGTGGCGGTGTATCGTTTGGTGGGGACCAACCTCCGTGGCAGTGAAGTCCGATTGATGCCAGGGAGGGTCGAAAAGAACGAGTCCCACTCTGAGCTCAATGACCCGCCGATCGGGTCGTCCCATTTCAGCTCAGCAGACCACAATTGCTGCATAAAGCACTTGAGCTGAAATGTTACCGGGGTGATCCACCCGTTTGGATCAAATGTCCTAGCCACCGTTGAAAGGACGTTCCGTTTCGTCCAGACCTTCGGGGAGTCCAACTCGACCCGATACGAAAACATGTCTGACACCGGCTGGTACTGGACGCCTAATACCGACAACATATTTGGATTTTCCAAGTTTTCAAAAATGTGGGGATCCTGCTGGTAGTCATCCGGAAGACCAGACAGTAACTCTTGAGAGTTCTACATCCATTTCCGGAGCTCGTAACCTCCACCCCGTAGGAGCTCAACTAGCTCGTCCCGACGAGCGAGCGCCTTCTCTACGGAATCTGCACCGGTACAGATATCGTCCACGTAGAGATCCTGCTCCAGGATTGCTGCTCCTCTAGGGAAATTTAACCGTTCTCGATCCGCTAATTCCCGCAGAGTGCGAATCGCCAAATAAGGACTAGACCGTAGCCCGTACGTGTTGGTGTTCAGCGCGTACACCTTGATGGGCTGATCTGGGCTCTCTCGCCACAGTATCAGCTGATACCGTCTATCGTCAGGGTGAATGACCGTCTGTCTAAACATCATCCGGATGTCAGCTACAAACACAACATTGTGTCGACGGAACCGTGTGATAACATCCGCGATGTCATGGTTCAACTTCGGCCCTGAATGCAAACACTGGTTCAGGTTCATGCCGTTAGATGTTGATGCCGGTCCATCGAACACTACCCGTATTTTGCCCTCCGGGGTCCTCAAGACCGCGTGATGGGGCAGAAAGCAGTGGACTTTACGCTTCCACTCGATACCCGAAACCGACATGTGGCCGAGCGACTCATATTCCCGCATGAAGTCGACGTACTTCTGCCGGAAAATCCCGTCACGCTTCATGCGTCGTTCCATCGACAGAAGCCGCGTCTCGGCTGCATGGTGTGATCTGCCCAGCGGTGGGCGATCACTCCGGAATGGAAGACGTGTGAGAAATCGACCTGACCGAAGGCGACCAGTATTGTTCCGATAAAACTGTTCACACTCTTCTTCAACCGGGTCCAACCGGCGGACCGTAGGTGGTTCCTCCACCTCCCAAACTTCTGTATCACCTCCGAGAGTACAGAACCGAATAAGGGACTAGTAGTCGCTAGGCGTGGGGCAGCTGGCATGACCGGACCCATTACCGCATGGCCAAGTCTGGTATTGACTGAAACCAGACCAGTCGCCTGCAACACGTGGACACCTGGCACTAACAGGTATCCCAAGGCATCGACACCCAATAAAATGTCTACTGGGCCCGGAATATCTAACTCCGGGTCAGCCAGTGACAACCCAGCGACCAACTGTCGCACCGAGGGCGACAACCGTACGTGAGGGTGTGAGCCCATCACATTAGGCATGACTAATGCCGTGACCGTCAGATTCACCGATGAATCCACCCGTGACGAGAGAGTAATCCGACATACTCCCTTAACGGAACCGACTTCCGTGTTCCCAATTCCCCGAATGGAATGTGGATACTCCCTTACCGAAATGCCCAACCGTCTTACATGGTTGCACGAGACTTAGCACCCCTGGGCCCCCGAGTCCAATAGTGCTCGTGCCACACAAGATTTGCCGTCCGAACTCCACGCTATCACAGAGGCGGTGGGGAGCATGACCGTCTGTGGAGTGGCGGCACCCTGTAAGTGGGCGGCGTGTCCCTAGCGGGAACCTCCGCGGGATCCGAACCCGCTGAGACCTCCGTCGGCCGTGGAGTAACTCGGCTGCTGATATGCCGGTGGCATATCAGACCGTATGTACATCAAGGGGTCCCAACCCGCATAATAGGCCCCTCGCTGTCCCGGTATCCGACCATACCTGACGGTGTACGGTGTGCCCCGTGGCCACCGTGGATGGATGGGGGAGAGCGGATCCAACCTGGGGCGCTCTAGGAATGGGGGCGACATCCGACTGTTCGCCTCCCAGAGCGACGGGCAGGGTGGCGCAGAAGGTGGTGGGCCCCCAGCCTTCGCGCCACTCATAGGTGCCATCTGACACCCGCCCGTAACACGCGGTGAGCCAGCGGCCCGAAGTCCTCGCTTACCGTGGACAGCGGCGGCCGAACCCCGGCTATCCCTCATGTTACCCCCCGCGCTGCCCCCTTCCCCTCGGGGGGGGTCCCGTCCGCGGGTACCCCAGTCAACCCGTTGGTGACTCCCGTTGCCCGGAGGGGGACTGGGTCCCGCCCTGGTTGGGCCCTGTGGCCGACCAACCTGAGTCCGGCCCTGGTGATCGTCCGAAGGGCCTGACCGATCCAGGCACAACACGATGTGGTGCTTGCCACCACAGCACTCACAGGGGAACGCGCGCGAGCACTCGCTCAGTGTGTGCGGCCCCAAACAACCGAAACACAATCGGTGGCGGAAGACTATCTTCCTGCGGGCAGCTACCCCGTGCGCCTTAAAGTTGGCGCAACTGGTCACTTCATGACCGGCACTGTCACAGTGCACATAGCCGTCACCCGACGGCGCGGCATTCAAAACGCCAAATTGTTTCGACCGCCCACCCCCCCGTGGGGGCGGGGGGCGCGGCCCCTCCCGCATCCTCGCGGGTTGGCGCTGCACACTGGCCTCCGTGTCCAGTATGTCCCATCGCCTGCATTCTCCCTCCAAAAAATCGGTCAATTGGACGAGCGTGGGCAGTTCCGTGCTACTGCCCCCATGCAGCTGTTCAAACCGACTTTGAACAGCTGCAGGCAACCGTGACAAAACCATATACAAAACAATGTATGACCATTGGTCTACCGGAAGACCAAGGTTCTGAAGGGCCTTCGTGGCCACCAGCACAGGGTTGAGCACCTGTACTTGGATGTCAACATCCCGGGTTACTTTAGGGATGCTAAACAGCTTCCCCAGCTGCGCATCAACCAACCGCCGTTTGTGTTGGTAGCGGTCAAACAATATGGACCTGGCTATCTCATAATTGCCCGCCGTGACCGTTAGGTGACCGACTAACTCCTTCGGTTCACCCCGCAGAGCCATCAATAGTTGGGCCAACTTGTAGGCATTGTCCAGGTCGTCCCGACCGTGGACCAAGCTATCAAATAAATTGATGAAGGCCGGCCACTCATCAATTGCCCCACTGAAGGCCGGAATCTCCAGGTGTGGCAGCCGTCCAACAACACCCTTCGGGGGTGGGTCTCCGTTACCCTCCCCACGGTTATTCCTTCGTGACCGCTTAATTTTCTCCGCGCGACGCTCGATGTCACCCAAGCATTCCATCGCTTGGTCAGCATCCGCGCAGAGCTGTTTCACTGCAGCCACCGAGGCTTCATCAGTAAGCCCGAGAGCTTCAGCCTCCGCAGCCAGCCGGCACACCTTCCCGACGCTTGTCATTGCGTCCTTCACACGCTTGAGCAGGACATCATCCATATCTGGTCGCTCCACATACTTATGAGTATGGGCGAGCCATCTCATTTCCTCACGGACACCATGCCGCAGTACCGTCAAGGACAAAGGTGCCATGTTTACCGATTTAATAGATTCTGGTCTTATACTTCACTACCGAACTAAGTATAGCCAGAGACCAGCACTTGCCCGTCAGCGCTGGGCACAGAAATTAAAACTAAGTTGTCAAAACTAAGGCAACCACTAAAACAATTAAATCCTAAAAAATATTTAATATGGTCGCCCTGTGGACATACACCTTATAATATACACTCTAAATCAATAAGAGAATGCCACCATGTGGTACAATCCAAATAACACACAAAAGGTTATTATAAAAAAAACTATTTTTCTAGTAGTGGCCCCTCCGATAGGAACCACACTTCCTTTGAGGTCAGCAAAATCAGCTTAATACCCCTTAAATAGCCCGACCCTGCTGTGTAAACCGAAATAACACTGTAGGACTATAGAACCCGACGTTCTATCGCAAGTAATACAATCTAGGCTTCGCAGAATGACTTTTCAATCCTTTATGCGCACAACCATTAGTTCCGACTACAATTTTATAACAACTGTTAACTAAATTGGCACTTATACTTTCACTTACCGAAAATGAACTTTAATCGTGGTATACCGACCACAGACTCATTGCCGACTTATAGACTATACACTCTAAATCAATTAGAGAATGCCACCATATGTTACAATACAAATAACACACAAAAAGGTATTATAAAAAAAAACTATTTTTCTAGAAGTGGCCCCTCCGATATGACCCACACTTCTTTTGAGGTCAGCAAAATCAGCTTAATACCCTTTAAATAGCCTGACCCTGCTCTGTAATCCGAAATAACACTGCAATACTATGGAACCCGACTGCAATAGTATAGTCCGACCGAATGACTGTTCCTTATGCACACCGAGTAGTTTCCGACTACAACTTTATAATAATTGTTAACTAAATCGTCAATTATACGTTCACTAACCGGAAATGAACTTTAATTGTGGTATACCGACCACAAGACTCACTCACAAACTGATTGCCGACCAATCTGAGATACCCTTTTCTCCCAACTACAATGTGGCAAAAAAACAACCCTACAACCGTCCGTGAATCGATTTCCTACTAGCAAACCACGCTTTGCTACCAAAATGATTAAATTCCACGCCTTAACCGACAGGGCGTGGAATCTTGGTAGGGTTGGTTTTCACCAGGAGTACTGACCTTTGACGCCGTGGACCGGAATTCGAAAGCTCAATTCGAGGCAGGAACACGGGATGAGGAGCACAAGGGTGGGGGGAGAGGAGTCGAATCTTACTCTCGTCGTAGCCCGATGCTGTCGCCGTCGTGTTGCTTGCCGACACGAAGGGTCGCTGTCCGAATGCGACGAATTGATCCCCGAATCACTTCGTCCCTTCACAACACGAAGCACTCACTCCGATGACGTGAATCTACTTATTTCCCGACGATTGGACGATTGTTCCGTGATGATTATTTCAAATTAACACTCCGACCAGGCCCGACACCTGTGTTAGACAATTATTACTAATAAAAATACAGCCAAGGCCCGAATGCCATGTGCAAAAAAAGTAACCTCTAACTCGTCATCACGTTTCTATACAAGTGACAGCTGCTAGTTCCGTTCCGATCACTCGCGGTCCGAGTCGCGCAACGAAAAAAGGTGCGTTCCGAAGCATAAATATTAAACACCAATAGATATGAGAATGAGTATCCTCTAGCGGCATGCATACTTAGAAATAATACTTATGTCGATGATGTTTTGTATTCTCACAATGATTTCGCCATAATTAATCAGTCAAAAGAACAGTTGCGTTCTCTTTTGAGTTTAGGCAGTTTTGCCTTTCACAAGTGGTCCTCCAACAATGAAACGTTACTCTCTGACATAAGAATGGAGGATCAGCATTTTGATAGTATAGATTTACAAAAAGACAACTTCAATATGAAGGCATTAGGCCTCCAAATTAATACTAAAGAGGATTATTTTATAATAACTTCTCCAGGAATGTTTGATCCAAACCTGCTCACAAAGAGAGGTATACTTAGTTATATAGGTAGATGCTACGATCCAATGGGTTTCATAAGCCCAATTATAGTGGTGGCTAAGTCCATAATGCAAAAGCTTTGGATGACAAACAATACAAACTGGAATTCAAGCCCACCAGCTGAGGTAGAAAGGGAATGGATTCAATTTACCGAGGATTTAAGGGTCATGGAACCAATTCATTTCCATAGAAATATAAAGTTTTCAGAAACTGACACAGTAGAGTTAATCGGGTTCGCAGATGCATCCAGTTCTACTGCCTATGGGTGCTGCATCTATCTACGAGTAACTACCCAAACAGGTATTGCTATGTTACATTTACTCTGTTCAAAGTCTAGAATAAATCCTATTCAAAAGAAAGAGATGACAGTGCCAAGACTTGAATTAAATGCTGCACTATTGTTATCTAAATTAATGTCTAAAACACATGACACATTAAGCCTAAAGCTCAATATAAGCAAAGTTTACTTATTCAGCGATTCTCAAATCGTGTTAGCATGGCTTAAAATGGAAATAACTAATTTACAAGCATATGTTGCAAACAGAGTAAATGTAATTCGTCAGCATACAGCTAAATGGCAATGGTTGTATGTTAGTACTGATATGAACCCGCCTGATCTCATAAGCAGGGATGTGAGGCCGCATGAGTTGCCAAGCTGCGAGCAATGGTGGCGAGGCCCACGTTTCCTGCGGGACAGTAAGTACAATTTTCCTACAAGTGAAGCAAACACTTTATCTCATTTGCCAGAGGCGAAGCACTGCTTGGTGCTCTCCAGTGACCACGAGCCTCATTCTATAGGCCCGCTCGAGTATGTGTTGGAACGCTTAAGCAACCGCTCGGATATTTGGAAAATGGTCAGACCTTTGTCATATATATTGAGGTTTTTAAATAATCTTAACAAAAATAAAACTAAAGTAAATTGCAACTATTTGTCTAGCTCGGAATTAAATTCGGCACTGATGCTCATAGTGAAATACGAACAACATAAATATTTTAACGTCCTATGCGCTACATAAGCGCATAAGTTTTTTGGGCGGCTAGCGTCCTATGCGCTGCATAAGCGCATAGAAAGTATTGCAAACTTCGACGTTTTTTGAATATTCACCAAGTTTCAGAAAGTTCCCGGAAGTAGTCTTAGATTATAAGTAGTTTAGTTGGCAAACGTGTGATATGATTGGAACTGACATTGAGACAGCCAAATCAGATCAAATAAATAAAATACCAAGCCCCGTCGCCATTTTGGGCAGGCGACCGGCCGCAGACTTACATTTTATGTTTGTCAATATTTATTTATTGTGAAGTAATTACTGTGTTTTGTAATAAAATAATACATCTTATCGCTGGAGAAATTAATAGTGGTGATGTGAAAAATGAAAAATAGTGTAAGTTTTGTGTTTGGCCAGTAAGAACGAAATATAATTAGAGGTGTCGGTGTCAAATAATGGATTCTGCAAACAATCGATGAAAAGCCTTATCAACTTTATTATCACATGTGAGTACTATACATCACAAGATAGGTAATTTCATAAACTTTATTATGGTACATAACATGTTAGGAAACAAATAAAATAACCTAACAAACTTATCAAATTCCTAACGCAAGTCGATTGAAAGTTTATTTTCGCCAGAACCTTGGACGCGTTAGGGTCCACGGAATTCGCTGTGCAGGGACATTCCAGAGGCTATAGGCCCGCTCGAGTATGTGTTGGAACGCTTAAGCAACCGCTCGGATATTTGGAAAATGGTCAGACCTTTGTCATATATATTGAGGTTTTTAAATAATCTTAACAAAAATAAAACTAAAGTAAATTGCAACTATTTGTCTAGCTCGGAATTAAATTCGGCACTGATGCTCATAGTGAAATACGAACAACATAAATATTTTAAAACTGAGATTGATACTCTACGTAAAAATAATAATTTAAGGGGAAACTTGTTGAATTTACACCCTTTCATAGACAATGAAGGTCTTCTCCGCGTAGGTAGGCTTGAACATGCTGATATAACTTATAACCAAAAACATCCGGTTATATTACCGAAATCATCTCACATTACCACTTTGCTTATTAGGAGTGAGCATGAGAGGCTACTGCACGCAAGTCCTAAGCTTTTATTGTCGAATTTAAATCAAAGATTTTGGATTTGTAATGGGTTGTCAGAGGTTAAAAAAGTAACTCACAAATGTATTGTATGTTTCAGGCAAAGGGCCAAAGTAGCCAAGCAACTAATGGGTTCCTTGCCAGCTAGTCGAGTAAGGTCCAGTGGTAGAGCCTTTCAAGTAGTAGGTGTAGATTTTGCTGGCCCAATTGAAGTTAAATTGTCGCGCGTGAGACGCTCAGTTATTGGAAAAGGTTACATCTGCGTTTTTGTATGTTTTACAACAAAAGCTATACATCTCGAGCTAGCATCAGATTTAACAACCGACACGTTTCTCGCTTGCCTAAGAAGACAAATTTCGAGGCGGGGCCTTATGTCTGAAATAAATTGTGACAATGCTAGTACATTCAAAGGTGCAAGGAACCAATTAGTTGAACTCTATACACTGCAGAATTCTCAGAATCATCGCGACAAAGTTTATAATTTTGCTTCTAAACAGGGAATTCGATTCCATTTCATACCAAGTTATTCGCCTACCTTTGGAGGATTGTGGGAAGCTTCGGTGAGGAGTACAAAATACCACCTGAAAAGAGTTATAGGTAAAAATGTGTTAACCTATGAACAGTTAAGTACTGTGTTGTGTGAGATTGAGGCGGTCCTCAATTCCAGACCGTTGTTACCTTTGACCTCAGATCCAACTGACTATTGTTATCTAACGCCAGGTCATTTCTTAATTGGGAGTCCTTTAATGATGTATCCTGAAGGCGATATCACTAATATCCCGCAAAATAGATTAAAATTTTGGCAAATTTGTACCCAAATTAAACAATCTTTTTGGAAAGTCTGGTACAAGTATTACTTAAACGTGCTTCAAAATAGACCTAAATGGCAGTCTGATGTATGTAATGTTAAACTAGGTAGTCTAGTTATTTTGAAGGAGGATAACGCACCTCCAATGATGTGGCCCATGGCTAGGATTATAAAAGTCTTCCCGTGGCATGACAGCAAAGTAAGAGCTGTTTGTAGAAGTGAGAACTCCAAATAAAAAGTCTCACATTAGGGCTATAAATAAAATATGTATATTACCTATTGAGGACAACTCTCAATAATTAATTTTGAGCCTTATGTACTTACCTAACTTAGATTAATTAAGTGTTTACAATAGTTTACATAACTAATTGTTTTTGTAATTCCTTTGTTGTTTTTGTACCTAACAGTGGTTTAGGCACTTTATTGTGTTATTTCTATAATATATAGGTAATAAGAGGATGTAAAATTTGTTATAATTATAATAATAATTCTTTATTGCACAGAAAACACAATGTAAAAAATACAACGAACAATATGCAAAGGTGAGCTTATTTCTAAAAAGAAATTTCTTACAGCTAACCTGTGAGGAAAGGAAAAAATATTTATAGAGAGGTAGTCCTAGTGTACAATTAAGATTTAAAAGAAAGAAATAAAGTCAATATACTATCAGATAAATCACAATACATCCTACACATACTATAAAATAAATTAATAGAATACAATAAATACATAGATACACATACATACTATAAGATACCCACTATTTGTTCTTATTATTAAACTAGGGTCAAAGTACCATCTCAAGATTGTGTCGTAGAGCTAGTTTAATAATGTAGTATGTGTTATTTCTCTTAAATTATACAAAGATGTAAATTTAATATTGGACTAGGGTCAATGTACCACCCCAAGAGTGTATCGTAGGGCTAGTTTGATATCTAGTATGTAAGTACAGTTCCCATAAGCTGATATTTGCTAACATTTTAACTTTGGTTTTCTCAGTTTGTGAGGCCGCAGCATGTTGGCTAGCAACACTAGAATGTTTTCATTTCCTCTTTCGTATTGGCTGTCGACCAAGAAATACACGGTTCAAACGATAAGTCGCTTTTATTAATTTTCCTCCGAATTACTCCGCCCTCCAGGGACCTAACGACAAATAACACATTTCGCTACGCTTCAGATAAGGTTATTGCCAACATCTACACTTAATTCAATATAAACGTTCAGAAGAAACTAACCTCAAACACAATAGAAAATACTCATCTTTGGAAAAGAGGCCGATAGGGGTGGAGATGCTTCTCAACCGAAATCACCAGCAAAAGTGCGGGCCCGCGCCCAATCATCTAGTATTTAACAACTCTGCCTCGCATCAATGCCGAAATACCAACGTTGTTCGCGCCGTGAACGCTGATTGGTTGCTTTTGCATTCCACCCTTATTTGACTACCAATTTACTAATTTTTAAATGACTTTACAATTATCTAATGATCTCTAAATTCTTATTGTTAATTATAGTAATTACTATTACACAATAATACTCCTAATTACGTATATTAATGATTTAAAATTAAACTAATAGAATTTGACTTCACATCAATGATTATGTATGAAAACTATATTTTTCAATTATAGCTTAAAATCAATACAAGGACTAATAAATAAATTACACCTTCCCATATTAATAATTACCATTTGTTTTAAATATCATATATATTTAAAATCACTATTTTGAAACAAACATAACACGACCATTCTGAAAATTACTGCGCTCTCGCAGTAACAAACTTGATCGTTATTGTATATACAATTATTAAAGTTACTATTTAATTTTATAAATGAATAAATTTAACCTAAATGAGTATTTACAATTATAATTAATTGTACCACTTCGGTACCTAGCTACATTTATTTATATTTTATACAATATTATGAATTTGTCCCCAACTATTAATTAACTAATTACTTTATAATTGCCTATCTCAACTTAACTTTTCGTCGTCGGAGGTCTCATTTGCTAGATCTGGAACAAAAGTAAATGTTATAATAGGCTCTTCATTTCTAATTATAGACCGTCATAAATTTAGTTTCCAATAGTTACTTTAACGGCCACACTCACAAATTATAGCTTACTCAGGGGTAAAACACATTATAATTGCTCTTGTCGGCTTTAGTCATACCCAGACTAAAGGCTAGACAGGAATTCAACAAAAAGCTCGTATTACACAACAAACGATAACAATGTTATCCTGTCGCCGTAAGTCACACCATTGCTGCCCATGGTGTCCAGACTTACTACCAGTTACAACATTCGCAGCACCAATAGCTATTGTGTCCTGTCACCGTAAGTCACGCCATTGCTGCCCATGGCGTCCAGACTTACTACCTGGCACAACATTCGCAGCACCAAACACTATTGTCCTGTCGCCGTAAGTCACACCATTGCTGCCCATGGTGTCCAGACTTACTACCAGTTACAATATTTGCAGCACCTGTTAATCCACATAACTTGCTATCCAAAAATAACTCTCCCGGGTCAGCCAAACAACAATCACTCAAAAGTTACCACTCATTCATCAAACCACACCTAAAATGATCTAATCGCATAATAGACATTTCTTAAGATGATTATAATAAACAATATTTAAACCTTCTTCTATTTCAGTAGTTTGCTCAGTCCATTCACCAGACCAACGCCGTATCTTGTCCTTTGCAATGACTACATCATGCAGCCTTCCTTTGCCATTTAGCCGGAATCGATCGCTTTCCATGATTTCTATAATTTCGTATGGCCCTTTATATTTATCACTAAGTTTATCGTGTCGTCGGTGACTTTGGCTGACATAAACAAGATCGCCAATTGCATATTGTAAGGTATCTCGTCTCGCTTTGTCGAATCTGGTTTTATATATATCAGCTGCCTTTTTCATCGTATCGTAGGCCTTGTTCCTTTCAGCCATAACATCAATAATTTGGGCTTCGCCATTGGAAACGCCAGATCGTTCAACGTCATCTAGCCTAGCTTGTATACAAGGGATGTTCGCGTTGCGACCTATAAGTAATCGTTATGGTGCAAAACCTGATGATTTTTGCAATGTTGTGTTTAAAGTTAATCAGACTGTTAAATGCCACGCCTTAACCGACAGGGCGTGGAATCTAGGTAGGGTTGTTTTTCAGTGGAATGTCACAAAGCAGTACTGACCTTAAGCCGTGGACCGGAATTCGAAAGTTCAATTCGAGGCAGGAATACGGGATGAGGAACACCAGGGGGGTGAGGGGAGTCGAATCTTACTCTCGTCGTAGCCCGATGCTGTCGCCGTCGTGATGCTTGCCGACACAAAGGGTCGCTGTCCGACGAATTGATCCCCGAATCACTTCAACCTTTCACAACACGAAGCACTCACTCCGATGACGTGAAATCTACTTATTTCCCGACGATTGTTCCGTGATGATTATTACAATTAACATTCCGACCAGGCCCCGATACCTCTAACTCGCCATTTCGTTTCTATGCAAGTGACAGCTAGTGATGTCCCGATCACTCGCGGTCGATCCGCGCAACGAAAAAACCGGTGCGTTCCGAAGCATAAATATTAAACAGTCACCCGCCCGGACAGGCCTGAACCTGTCCCTAATCAATAGGAAGGCGAGAAAGTGTTGCGACCGCTCTCTTGAGGACCGAGTCCCCCACCTTGACTTCTGCTGATCGAGGCGTGCCATCCCGACCCGTGTACAAATTGACGATCCGTCCTCGTCTCCATCTCAATGATGGCAGGTTCGCATCCTTAATCAGCACCAAATCAACGACTTGAGGGGGGCTCGTCCGGTCAGTCCACTTAAGGCGCTGCTGCAAGATGTGCAAGTACTCAAGGGACCACCGTTTCCAAAATCTTGAGCCATCTGCTGCAACATTTGCCACCTAGTTAACCGACTTAACTTAACATCACCGAATGGGTATTCTGGCAGTGCGTTAAGGGGCTGACCTATCAGGAAGTGACCCGGCGTCAACGCTTCCAAATCATTTGGATCCGAACTGAGCGGGCACAACGGACGCGAGTTCAGTGTCATTTCATTTTTATAGAACAGCGTCTCATGCTCTTCAAAGCGTAGAGAGGTCTCACCGATGATCCTCGTCAGGTGCGACTTAGCCGATTTAACCGCAGCCTCAAAAATTCCTCCCCAATGAGGACATCCCGGCGGACTGAAAACCCATTCAATCCCTCGTCGGGAGCAAGCCGTACCGATGGCGTCCTGGTTACCGTTCAGGAATTGAGTGACCTCCTGCAGATATCGCCTGGCTCCGACAAAATTTGTGCCGTTGTCCGAACGGATTAATGTCGGGAGGCCCCTTCGTGAGACGAACCGATCTAGACATGCGATAAATGCCTCTGTAGTGAGGTCACTGACCACCTCCAAGTGGACTGCCTTCGTGGCCAAGCATACGAAGACGCACAGGTATGCCTTCACTAATCTGGCGTTCCGTAGTAGTGAAGACTTGACCATGAATGGTCCCGCGAAATCCGTTCCGACACCCGCAAAGGGCCGGATTTCGTTAACCCTATCCGAGGGCAAATCGCCCATCTGGGGCTGCATCGTAGCCGCCTCGGCCCGATAACAAGGCAGGCACCGAAATACGACGCTACGCACTAAGCGTCTTCTCGATAGAATCCAGAACTCGCGCTGGAGAAACGCCATCAAGGCGTGGCATCCGATATGCCCATTCCAAATGTGTCGATCCTGTATCAACAGTTCGACCAACTTCCCTTTCCTAGGGAGTAACAACGGGTGGCGAGCCGCATAAGGCAGGTTGGCATTCCGCAGCCGACCTCCTACCCTCAGCAATCCTTGAGGGTCAATAAACGGGTTGAGCCGAGCCACAACTCCCTTCAGTTGGACGCGTCCGCGTCTCAGAATGTCCAGTTCGGACTTAAAGTGCACCGTCTGCACGTTCCGTACCAATGCGAACAACGCATGGTTCCGTTCCCGTGGTGTCAGGACCTGTATCCGCACCCGTTGCGCCTCAGAATTGCGACAATTCCGCGCAAATCGGAAGATCCAGGCGGTCACATTGACCAGCTTGTCGAGCGAGCTGTACCGTTCCAGCAGGCTGAACTCCTCTTCCGGCTCTGGTTGCGTCGTACAGACACCGACTGTCAAGGCGCCGTTCGCCGAGGTAACGCGTGGACTCTTTGGCCAATCCGATTCGGCTTGAGTCAACCATTTTGGACCCCACCACAAGGGATGTCCAACTAACTCCGGAGCGTGACACCCACGAGACGCACAGTCTGCTGGGTTCATTTCCACTGGAACATCTCTCCAGATTAAGGGAACCTCCGAATTCAAAATCTGCGAAACCCGATTCGCCACAAAAATCTCCAGCTTGTGAACTGAAGCCTTCAGCCAGCATAACACGATCTGGCTGTCCGTCCAAGCGTAGACCGTATCTTCTAACGCTATTGACTCACGAAGAACCGTCATCGTGTGGTTGAGCAGACGAGTCAGGAGAGCCGCTCCTGAAAGCTCTAATTTGGGAATGGTCAGGCGAGTTCGCAACGGCGCAACCTTGCTCTTGGCCATGACCAACCGCACATCAACCTCCCCCGAGGAGTCGACCGAATACACCGCAGATACACTGCAGCTCCGTAGCCCTTCTCCGAGGCATCGCAAAACCCATGCAGGGTGGCGGTGTATCGTTTGGTGGGGACCAACCTCCGTGGCAGTGAAATCCGATTGATGCCAGGGAGGGTCGAAAAGAACGATTCCCACTCTGAGCTCAATGACCCGCCGATCGGGTCGTCCCATTTCAGCTCAGCAGACCACAATTGCTGCATAAAACACTTGAGCTGAAATTTTACCGGGGTGATCCACCCGTTTGGATCAAATGTCCTAGCCACCGTTGAAAGGACGTTCCGTTTCGTCCAGACCTTCGGGGAGTCCAACTCGACCCGATACGAAAACATGTCTGACACCGGCTGGTACTGGACGCCTAATACCGACAACATATTCGGATTTTCCAAATTTTCAAAAATGTGGGGATCCTGCTGGTAGTCATCCGGAAGACCAGAAAGTAACTCTGGAGAGTTCGACATCCATTTCCAGAGCTCGTAACCTCCACCCCGTAAGAGCTCAACTAGCTCGTCCCGTCGAGCGAGCGCCTCCTCTACGGAATCTGCACCGGTGCAGAAATATCGTCCACCTAGAGATCCTGCTCCAGGATCGCTGCTCCTCTAGGGAAATTTAACCGTTCTCGATCCGCTAGCTCCCGCAGAGTACGAATCGCCAAATAAGGACTAGACCGTAGCCCGTACGTGTTAGTGTTCAGCTCGTACACCCTGATGGGCTGATCTGGGCTCTCTCGCCACAGTATCAGCTGATACCGTCTATCGTCAGGGTGAATGACCGTCTGCCTAAACATCATCCGGATGTCAGCTACAAACACAACATTGTGTCGACGGAACCGTGTGATAACATCCGCGATGTCATGGTTCAACTTCGGCCCTGAATGCAAAAACTGGTTCAGGTTCATGCCGTTAGATGTTGATGCCGATCCATCGAACACTACCCGTATTTTGCCCTCCGGGGTCCTCAAGACCGCGTGATGAGGCAGGAAGTAGTGGTCTTCACGCTTCCAGTCGATACCCGAAACCGATATGTGGCCGAGCGACTCGTATTCCCGCATGAAGTCGACGTACTTCTGCCGGAAAATCCCGTCACGCTTCATGCGTCGTTTTATCGACAGAAGCCGCGTCTCGGCTGCATGGTGTGAACTGCTAAGCGGTGGGCGATCACTCCGGAATGGAAGACGTGTGAGAAATCGGCCTGACCGAAGGCGACCAGTATTGTTCCGATAAAACTGTTCACACTCTTCTTCAACCGGGTCCAACCGGCGGACCGTAGGTGGTTCCTCCAACTCCCAAACTTCTGTATCACCTCCGAGAGTACAGAACCGAATAAGGGACTACGAGTCGCTAGGCGTGGGGCAGCCGGCATGACCGGACCCATTACCGCATGGCCCAGTCTGGTGTTGACCGAAACCAGACCAGTCTCCTGTCTACTGGGCCCGGAATATCGAACTCCGGGTCAGCCAGTGACAACCCAGCGATCAACTGTCGCACCGAGGGCGACAACCGCACGTGAGGGTGTGAGCCTATCACATTAGGCATGACTTATGCCGTGACCGACAGATTCACCGATGAATCCACCCGTGACGAGAGAGTAATCCGAAATACTCCCTTAACGGAACCAACTTCCGTGTTCCCAATTCCCCGAATGGAATGTGGATACTCCCTTGCCGAAATGCCCAACCGTCTTACAAGGTTGCACGAGACTAAGCACACCTGGGCCCCCGAGTCCAATAGTGCTCGTGCCACACATGATTTGCCGTCCGAACTCCACGCTATCACAGAGGCGGTAGGGAGCATGACCGTCTGTGGAGTGGCGGCACCCTGTAAGTGGGCGGCGTGTCCCTAGCGGGAACCTCCGCGGGATCCGAACCCGCTCAGACCTCCGTCGGCCTTGGAGTAACTCGGCTGCTGATATGCCACCGGCATATCAGACCGTATGTACATCAAGGGGTCCTAACCCGTATAATAGGCCCCTCGATGCCCTGGTATCCGACCATACCGGACGGTGTACGGTGTGCCCGGTGCGCACCGTGGATGAATGGGGGAGAACGGATCCAACCTGGGGCGCTCTAGGAATGGGGGCGACATCCGACTGTTCGCCTCCCTGTTCGCCTCCCAGAGCGACGGGCAGGGTGGCGCAGAAGGTGGTGGACTCCCAGCCTTCGCGCTACTCATAGGTGCCATCTGACACCCGCCCGTAACACGCGGTGAGCCAGCGGCCCGAAGTCCTCGCTGACCGTGGACAGCGGCGACCGAACCCCGGCTATCCCGCCTGTTACCCCCCGCGCTGCCCCCTTCCCCTCGGGGGGGGGTCCCGTCCGCGGGTACCCCAGTCACCCCGTTGGTGACTCCCGTTGCCCGGAGGGGGACTGGGTCCGGCCCTGGTTGGGCCCTGTGGCCGACCAACCTGAGTCCGGCCCTGGTGACTGTCCGAAGGGCCTGACCGATTCAGGCACGACACTATGTGGTGCTTGCCACCACAGCACTCACAGGGGAACGCGCGCGAGCACTCGCTCAGCGTGTGCGGCCCCAAACAACCGAAACACAATCGGTGACGGAAGACTATCTTCCTGCGGGCAGCTACCCCGAGCGCCTTAAATTTGGCGCAACTGGTCACGTCATGACCGGCACTGTCGCAGTGCACACAGCCGTCACCCGACGGCGCGGCATTCAAATCGCCAAATTGTTTCGACCGCCCACCCCCCCGTGGGGGCGGGGGGCGCGGCCCCTGCCGCATCCGCGCGGGTTGGCGCTGCACACTGGCCTCCGTGTCCAGTGTGTCACATCGCCTACATTCACCCTCCAAAAAATCCGTCAATTGGACGAGCGTGGGCAGTTCTGTGCTACTGCCCCCATGCAGCTGTTCAAACTGACTTTAAACAGCTGTAGGCAATCGTGACAAAACCATATACAAAACAATGTATGACCATTGGTCTACCGGAAGACCAAGGTTCTGAAGGGCCTTAGTGGCCACCAGCACAGGGTTGAGCACCTGTACTCGGATGTCAACATCTCGGGTTACTCTAGGGATGCTAAACAGCTTCCCCAGCTGCGCATCAACCAACCGCCGTTTGTGTTGGTAGCGGTCAAACAATATGGACCTGGCTATCTCATAATTGCCCGCCGTGACCGTTAGGTGACCGACCAACTCCTTCGGTTCACCCCGCAGAGCCATCAATAGTTGGGCCAACTTGTAGGCATTGTCCAGGTCGTCCCGACCGTGGACCAAACTATCAAATAAATTAATGAAGGCCGGCCACTCATCAATTGCCCCACTGAAGGCCGGAATCTCCAGGTGTGGCAGCCGTCCAACAACACCCTTCGGGGGTGGGTCTCCGTTACCCTCCCCACGGTCACTCCTTCGCAACCGCTTAATTTTCTCCGCGCGACGCTCGATGTCACCCAAGCATTCCATCGCTTGGTCAGCATCCGCGCAGAGCTGTTTTACTGCAGCCACCGAGGCTTCATCAGTAAGCCCGAGGGCTTCAGCCTCCGCAGCCAGCTGACACACCTTCCCGACGCGTGTCATTGCGTCCTCTACACGCTTGAGCAGGACATCGTCCATGTCCGGTCGCTCCACATACTTATGAGTATGGGCGAGCCATCTCATTTCCTCCCGGACACCATGCCGCAGTACCGTCAAGGGTGAAGGTGCTATGTTGACCGATTTAATAGATTCTGGTCTTATACCTCACTACCGAACTAAGTATAGCCAGAGACCAGCACTTGCCCGTCAGCGCTGGGCACAGAAATTAAAACTAAGTTGTCAAAACTAAGGCAACCACTAAAACAATTAAATCCTAAAAAATATTTAATATGGTCGCCCTGTGGACATACACCTAATAACTATACACTCTAAATCAATTAGAGAATGCCACCATAAAGCACAATACAAAATAACACACAAAAATGTATTATAAAAAAAAACTATTTTTAATATAGTGTAGGTAGCCGTGAACCTTTTAGAAGTGGCCTTTCCGATATGACCTGCACTTCTACTGAGGTCAGCAAAATCAGCTTTATACCCCTTAAATAGCCTGACCCTGCTCTGCAAACCGAAATAACACTGCAATACTATAGGACCCGACTGCAATATTATAGTCCGACCGAATGACTGTTCCTTATGCACACCGAGTAGTTTCCGACTACAATTTTATAATAATTGTTAACTAAATCGTCAATTATACGTTCACTAACCGAAAATGAACCTAAATTGTGGAATACCGACCACAAGACTCACTCACAAAAGGATTGCCGACCAATCTGAGATACCCTTTTCTCCCAACTACAATGTGGCAAAAAAACAACCCTACAACCGTCCGTGAATCGCTTTCCTGCTAGGAAACCGCGCCTCTGCTACCAAAATTGTTAAATTCCACGCCTTAACCGACAGGGCGTGGAATCTTGGTAGGGTTGTTTTTCAGTGGAATGTCACAAAGCATTACTGACCTTGACGCCGTGGACCGGAATTCGAAAGCTCAATTGGAGACAGGAATACGGGATGAGGAACACCAGGGGGGTGAGGGGAGTCGAATCTTACTCTCGTCGCAGCCCGATGCTGTCGCCGTCGTTATGCTTGCCGACACAAAGGGTCGCTGTCCGAACGCGACGAATTGATCCCCGAATCACTTCAACCTTTCACAACACGAAGCACTTACTCCGATGACGTCAAATCTACTTATTTCCCGACGATTGTTCCGTGATGATTATTACAATTAACATTCCGACCAGGCCCCGATACCTCTAACTCGCCATTTCGTTTCTATGCAAGTGACAGCTAGTGATGTCCCGATCACTCGATCCCGTATATTTATTCTGCAGAAACGGGCTGTTCGTGCAATTTATAGATTAGGGCCTAGAGTGTCACTGAGGGAAAAGTTTAAAGAAATCAATATTCTGACATTTGTGTCTCAATATATCTATGACAATCTTGTGTATGTAAAAATAAATATTTAGAATTAATGAATTTAAATTTTCAGAAGTACAGTGATATACACAATTTTAATACTAGAAATAAAGACAAGTTGGTTGCTTATGTAAGCCGACTACATAAAATTAGTAATTCTTTTAAAGGCAATTGTATACGCTATTACAATAAGGTCCCTACTGATATTAAAAACTTACCTTTAGACAAGTTTAAAATAATAATAAAACAGAAATTGTATAAAAAAGGTTACTATAGGATATCTGATTACTTAGAGGACAGATGTCCATGGGAATAGATTGTTTGAGTAACAGGCTGTTTCGATATATAATTAGCATTCATTTTGTAATTTGACAATATTTCATTTAAAAAAGGAAACGCAAAAGATGCGACGACTGTGGAGTTTCTTCGATGAGCTCTTCTCCACAGATTCCGCCATTGTGTTAGTGAACTCACCCAAAAAAATGTAATGACGGATCTAAGTGATGTAACAACATCCTATGGAAATAAATGATTTTTGATTTTGATTTTGATTTTACTCGCGGTCGATCCGCGCAACGAAAAAACCGGTGCGTTCCGAAGCATAAATATTAAACAAGACTTTATACAATGAGCTCGGCCATTGTGATTCACCAGAACAAGTCGTGGCTAACATGTTTATGATTGTACCTACATATCGTTCTACCTGACCGTTTCCGCGCGGTGTCCCTGTTGATATCATATGGTGTTCTACATTCCAATCCCTAAACAGACTAGCCACTGATTCGAATGAAAAATTTGTAGCCCGATCTGTAATAACTCGAGATGGATTGCCAAACATAGCCAAATTATCGCGAATTACTGTTAACATTTCATGGCCACTCATTGTCTTCAAGGGCTGTAGTATACAATACTTTATGAAAGCATCGACAATAACTACAACACGGCGATAACCGTCGCTGGTCTGGGGGAATGGGCCAGTACAGTCCAGATGAACGGTATGAAATGGAACAGGTATCTTATCTATAGGGTGTAGATATCCTTGATTGGGACCACTATGCGATTTACCTTTAACACATACTAGACAATGTGAAATGTACTTTTTCACAAATTTGCTCATGCCTGGAAACCAAAATGATTCTTTTGCTTTATGAAGAGTCTTGTCCGGTCCCACGTGACAATTTTCATCATGGTAGAGACGAACAATGCTAAGACGACTGCCCTTTGGAACATATAGTTTTAACTTTTTGTCTACGTGGTCTCTATAGTAAAGTAGGTTGCTCTTCAGTACATATTGATTACCATCGACTTCCCCCGCCTGAACTCTATCAATTAATGATACCGTTTCGGGATCCTTCTGCTGAGCCACTTCCAGCCAAGACGACTGATCGGTAATAACATTTACTACGGGTATTTTCCTGTGAACAATAGGCACTGGATTCCTACTAAGAAAATCGACGTGACTAACATAAATCCCCTTTCTATAGACCACGTCGAAAGAAAATTCCTGTAAGTATGTCCATAATCGAGCAACTCGTGGAGACAAGTCCTTTTTGTTCATTGTTGATTTTATTGCGTTGCAGTCTGTAACTATACTGAATCGTAGACCTAGCAAATAAACTCTAAAATGCTTCAACGTGTTGTATATGGCCAGGGATTCTAATTCATACTCTGCACTTGTTGTGCGTCGACTGTAGTACCCAACAACCCTTCTATTTGCGCCATCTTTCTGAATTAGAATTCCTCCATATCCTATAGAGCTCGCATCCGTGTGAAGCTCTGTCTCAAGAGATGGGTCAAAAATAGACAAAAGCGGTTTCGTAGTAAATTTTTCGATAACGTAATTTCGTGCCGATTCTTGATCACTTCCCCATTCCCATTTGTGATCCTTTTTTGTCAGTTTTGTTATGGAGGCAGTCCTTGAAGCAAATTCGGGGATAAATTTCCTGAAATATCTAGCCAGTCCCATGAACTGTCTAGCTTGTTTCACAGTTTGTGGCACTGGGGAGTTGAGCAAAGCAGACACTTTTCTATCACTAGGTCGTACACCGTCAGCTGATATTGACCAACCTAGGTATTCTATAGTCTTAACGAAAAATTGGCATTTCTTTAGGTTTATGGTGAAACCAGCCTTCGATAGAGCAGCTAAAGTGAGATCTAAGTACTCCAATCCTTGTTCTATTGATGTACATGGGATAAGAATTTCATCCATATAAACCTGAAGAAATTTGAGGTGTTGGAGGGCCTGAGAGATAGCGCGTTGAAACACAGAGGGACCGTTGCAAATTCTAAAGGGCATTTTAATAAACTCATAATGCCCATCCGGGGTTACAAAAGCAGTAAATTTAACACTATCCGCATGTACAGGTATTTGATGGAAACCTATGAAATAGATTGCCTTTCCTAATTTATCAATTTCATCTTGAATCAGAGGCAGGGGGTATCTATCTCTTTCAATGATCGCATTGAGAGCTCGAAAGTCAACGCACATTCGGTCGCTACCGTCTCGCTTTTTGACTAATAGCAATGGGCTAGCGTAAGCATAGTCACTCTCACGAATTATACCTGCTTGTAGGAGATTACCCACGATATCTTTGACTTTTTCACGTTCGAGTGGGGATAAGCGGTAAGGTCGGTAATAAACATTCTTGTCAGACTTTAGCTTTATAACAAGCTCACCAGTATTTACGTTACCGATGTAATTGGGCGTAGATAAGATTTTTAGGTATTTGATAATTATTTCCTCGATTTTCTTCTGCATATTGGGGTCCAAATCTTTGATCGATTCAAAATAGGGAGCACTTTCAACTACATTCAAAACATTATCTACAATATCTTTTCGAACTAACTTGGTACCAGATTTGTCCATAATTATAGCAACACCCGAATGTCTAACTGCATCCTGTCCAATTATACATTCGTACGGGAAGTCACTGTCATGAACTACGTACATATTTACTTCGATACAGACATCTTCGAAACGCACAAGGACCTTACACTTTGCGAAAGTATACAAACTTCCCGAACCAATGCCATCAAGCTTCACCATACATGTGGTAAGTTCTGTTCCTAAACGTGACGCAATCGACTCGCGAATAATAGAACAGTTCGCACCTGTATCGATCAAGGAATTTTAAGGTAACATCGTACATTTTAATTTTGGTTAGGTTCAGGTTCGATTTGGTCAAACAATTTACCTGCTCATGCTTAACTTTTGATTTACTACGATCACGTTCCCCACGTTGTTTAGACCAGCAAACTTCAACGCCATGCCCTTTTTTGGAACAAAAGCTACAAGTCTTATCCTTATTGTCGTCAAAATATGCGGGATTTTTAGCGGAGTCACTGATGTTGCGAGAGTTCACCATCGATCTATTTTTAACACAATTTGATATCACGTGACCAAATTCACCACAAGAAAAACAGGTTCTGGGAGTAAAAGATGTTTTACGGTTTTCCCTTGGTGTGTCTACGCGCGGCCGCTTAGCACTGCTTGGTCCAGAAATTTCTATTGTCTTTATTGGGTGCTCTAATATTTTACGAGGGTTTTTCGTGTACGCTGTAAATACAGTAATCAAGTCGTTTGTACATTTTATAGAACTATTGAAGGCTGCCATACGAATACTATCGTCACGAACACCCCCACACACAAGCTCGACCAACTGTGATTCATTGAATGTTATCTTTGTTTTCCTTAACAATAGAACTTTCTCACGGGCATATTCGGCGTAGGTATCAGCTAATTCGGAGGAATATAATACGGCTTTTGTTAGCCTCTCACTCAAATTTCGCTTGGGGGGAAATAGGTCTATCAACTCAGATTTAAACGAGTTTCAGTCACGTATTTCAGGTTCCCAGCACTCAAACCAAATAGAAGCAGAGCCCCGAAGGGCCTTACCGGCTACAGATATTTTATGCAAGCTGCTCCAGCGAAACTCAGAGCCCGTGTCTTCGACGATTTTACACCAGGGTTCTGCTCCACTGTCCATCTTATCAGGATCAAAGAGTGGCAAGGTAACGTCATCGTGGTTCCGGGATGTAGAAACGGCATCCTGGATTGACTGGAGCATCAATTTCACGAGGTCAGTATCCATGATTGGCTCTTATCACTCCAGTCTATAATCGGAGATAAATGTCAGCACACAAAAATAAACGGGCTATTCTATCCCACTTCTGATGTAAGAAAAGGGGGTATCATATGGATAAGTATAACTAACCAAAGCTGCTATTACTACTATAATTCTTGCCCTATAACTAAAACATCTACTAAATTAAAGGGTAAGCTAGTTGTCTAGTCATATTTTAATTTTTTTTTTTTATAATAATACCTTGGACGCTATTTACACACATTGATCTAGCCCCAAACTAGGATTCCCTGTATCTTGGGTACTAGACAACGATACACATACTTATATAGATAAATATTATACTTAGATAGATAAACAGCCATGACTAGGGTACAAACATTCGTCCTCATCAAACAAATATTTGCCCCCACCGGGACTCGAACCCGGGACCCTTGGATTCGTAGGCAGGGTCACTGCCGACTCAGCCATTCGGGTCGTCAAAGGTCATCGTATAGTAAGGAGATTGTGAAATAAGAAAGTTAATTGAACAACATGGATATCGTACAACGTTAAACACACTGGAATATATTTAGTAAAGATAAGCTTATTGCCAACATCTACACTTAATTCAATATAAACGTTCAGAAGAAACTAACATCAAACACAATAGAAAATACTCATCTTTGGAAAAGAGGCCGATAGGGGTGTAGATGCTTCTCAACCGAAATCACCAGCAAAAGTGCGGGCCCGCGCCCAATCATCTAGTATTTAATAACTCTGCCTCGCATCAATGCCGAAACACCAACGTTGTTCGCGCCGTGAACGCTGATTGGTTGCTTTTGCATTCCACCCTTATTTGACTACCAATTTACTAATTTTTAAATGACTTTACAATTATCTAATGATCTCTAAATTCTTATTGTTAATTATAGTAATTACTATGATACAATAATACTCCTAATTACGTATATTAATGATTTAAAACAAAACTAATAGAATTTGACTTCACATCAATGATTATGTATGACAACTTTATTTTTCAATTATAGCTTAAAATCAATACAATGACTAATAAATAAATTACACCTTCCCATATTAATAATTACCATTTGTTTTGAATATCATATATATTTAAAATCACTATTTTGAAACAAACATAACACACTCATTATTCGGCTACTGAACGGCAACACTGGCTGTCAAACGGCAAACAGCTGATTTCACTACGTCCCTAGAAAAATTTATATTTTAATATGAGTTAGTGTAATTCTGAGCCCAATTTAGTGTTATTTTAGGATTATAGTGTAATGTTAAGTATTTCTATTGTTTGCAGTGTGTTTTAGTGACGTTTACTAGTGTCTCGAAACATGTTAAATTTGTGACCGTTGCAGGTTATAAATTTAAAAGTATTTGTTATTTCCGTACACTTTGTTAAATTATTATATTTAACAACGTTTAAAATATATTTCATAGCAATTAGTGATGTGCAAACGCTGAAAAACGTTACTATTCCACGTAAGTAATTTCGCATTGTTTTGGTGTGCAATTCCTTGATTCTTATATCAACTGTAACCATGATGACCCGCAGAGCTGCTGCAGTCGCCTCCCGACAGCAGGAAAATGACAAGCTCAAAGTTACCTTACTAGAATTAAAAAAAATCAAAGGAAATGGTCACCGAATTACTCTGTGAAAGGGAGGAAAATGAGAAAGAGCTATTATCAGTACTTGAAAGTAGAGATAAGCTAAAGAAACAATTATGTGTATTAGAACAAGAATGTAGTGATGTAATTGTTGAGCGGGACAAGCTGCAGGTCACCGTAGATAGCTTCACTGTATGTAGTGCAGAGTACGAGCAAGCCCTGAAATCGATTGATTCCCTGGAGAAAGCATTGTTCGATGCCCATGAACAAATACATGCACTCCAGGAGGAGAAGGAAAACACCGCAGCGTTGCAGACCCAGAGCCTCTACAGTGAAGTCGTAGGGATCAGCCCGCAGCTGGTTACTGTTGCAACTGGAAGCCTTGATGATGTCATGATTTAACTAATGACACATTGCCCACATCAAGGTTATTAAGTTGCAGCAATAACAAACTGAAAAAATACATTAAAATAAATAGGTATATAAGGAAAACTCAGAAATTAATAAAACATAATAAATTGTGTACTAAAAACTTAAAAGTAAGCAAGAAAAATGTAAACTTATTACATGATTTGAATATGTGTGTATTAGAATTAGAAAGTACTAAGTTTGTGTATGAAACTGACACACAAAACTTACATTTGAAAATCCAAAGCTTAGAGGATTCATTGAGATCACTAAACAGTGCATATTTGAACTCTAAGAAAGTTATAAATGAATACTCATTGGCTATGGATGATTTAATTCAAGAAATGAACCATAATTGTGAGCGGTTTGAGTCGCTGACCAACAACCATACTTGTCGCTGTGAGCAGAAAGGTGGTTATTTGACAGCGGGCAACTCTCCGGGCTTGTGTGACAGTTTACCAACACAAGGTGTTACTGGTAATAGTTCTGCCAAGTCTGATATGACCACAACACCTGATATTATAATTTACTGTGATGAGATTGGAAGTGGCATGGGCTCAGCACTCCACTCATACTCTAAGGGACATAGTGTTATTAGTAATTGCTCACCTTTTAGCACTGTAGATAATATTATAAATCAAATTTTGAATGACAGCACTATCACAGCCAGTGCCACACTGATAATTTTCTTGGGCAATAGGGGAGATGTGAAGAAAAATAATTTAATAAAATTTTATGAAACATTGAATGGTCTTAGTGTGAAAAAAATTATATTGTTCACATTTCCCTACTGCAACCAATTGACACAAAATGAAAATGTATATAGACATAATATGAATATAACTATGTACAATTTATGTACATATAATAATAAGTTTGATATTATTGACACTAACAATTATGTTAGTAATTATTTTACTATGACTAAAGGTACATTTTACCTTTCAAATTATTGTAAACGACAAATAGCTATGTCACTATTATATTTATATGACATTACAGCCAAAAATTTGGCTTCTAACTCTGCTTTTACTGAGCAGCCTAATATGAATCTGGTATCAGACCAGAATAACAGGATGCATTTAAATTAGTTCATAAGACAACAGAGGACCCAGGCTCTGGCAACATATGTTCTAGTATATTAGAAAACCCTAAGAATAAGGAAAGCTCACATGCTAAGTATATAAGCCTGGTTCATCAGAATATTCAATGTATTAGAGGCAAAGATCTACAAATAGAGTTATTTTTAAATTGTAATAAAATTGACATTTTGTGCATAACAGAGCACTGGTTAACTATTAATGAAATTATGTTTAGCTTTAAAGATCACCAGGTTGGTAGTTCGTTCACCAGACTTAATTCAATATATGGTGGGGCATTAATCATACTAAACAATCATATGAAATTCAAGGAACGTAAGGACATTGTTTCCTTATCTGTTGAACGAACTATAGAACTTGCAGCTGTGGAATTAGAACAGTTCATCGTTATATGTGTCTATAGGCCACCCTTGAGCGACTTTGAAATGTTCGAGAAAATAATGGAATCCGTCCTAACTATTTCATCACACAGTACGAAACGATTAATTATATGTGGTGACTTTAATGTTAATCTTTTAGAAAGAACTACTCTCAGCGTTAGATTGATAAATCTTTTCTCATCATTTAGGCTTAGCCATTTATTTATGGAGCCAACAAGAGTGACTGCTTCTAGTGCTACATGCATTGACAACATTTTTACTGATGTTATTCCAATCAGTAAAACTGTTATCAGTGAATTGGATTCAGATCATTTAGGTCAATTATTTCAATTTGATTCTATTAGAGAACCTGTCATTAAAAAGAAAATTTCGTTTGTGCCAATAACTGCTGACCGGTTAGAAAGAATGAGATACTCTTAAGCCCAGGAACTACCGTTTTTGGCTGCTGAACAGTCTCCTAATATAATGTATAACTTATTCTTTGAAACCTTTATGAAACAGTACAGTGCGACATTCACTTCAAAATCGGTTGTGGTTAGTGGTTCAAACGACTTTAGTACGTGGGCTACTGCAGAGTTGCATAAACGCAGGCAAGCATTGTATGCATTGTATGAGGAACGACGGTTCAACATGAGTGACGAATTTAAAAAACAAGTCAAACAGTTCTCCAAACAATTTAAATTAGACTGTCATACAGCTAAACGTAATTTTCTGAGTAGTAAAATTAAGAATAGTTCCGATGTTATAAAAACGACTTGGAAAATAATTAATGAGGAGGCCGGTCGTAGTAAAAAAGCGAGTCACGATTACGAACTAAAAATCAATGGACAGCTTACGAGTTCTAGCTTAGAAGTTGCAACTGAATTTGAATCGTTTTTTACTAATGCACCGGCTTCCACGACTAAGTATTTAAATTCGTCACCTTTGTCTGCTGTTGCAATATTAAAAGATAATGTCTCAGAGTGTGCTTCATACTTGAATTTTAAGCACGTCACAAGTTCAGATGTCGTAAAGGCATTTAAATTGATAAATGTTAAGAAAACGAATGATCTTTGGGGACTCTCTGTTCACGTCGTTAAATCCCTGATCGAATTCATTGCACCTGACCTAGCGGTCATTTTCAACAATTGTATAGACTGCGGTGAATTTCCTGTTTAATGAAACAAAGTAAGATAATTCCCCTCTTCAAAGCAGGTAGTACTCAAGACCCCACCAATTTCAGACCTATATCAATACTACCAACTTTTAGTAAAATTTTTGAAAAATTAATCTTATCACAGCTATTACATCATTTTGAATCAAATTAGCTAATGCTTAACAAACAGTTTGGATTCACTCGCGGTCGTTCAACAACAGATGCCGGAATTCAGTTCATTGAAAGTATTTTTGATGCCTGGGAAGAGTCACAAGATGCCCTAGGCATTTTTTGTGACTTATCTAAGGCTTTTGATTGCGTTTGTCATGAAACATTGATCAGGAAATTACATCATTATGGAGTTAGAGACACGTCATTGAATTTGTTAAAATCTTATCAGAACGGAAGAATACAAAGGGTAGACGTAAACGGAGAACGATCACCAGGATCATTGGTTTCTTTGGGCATGCCACAGGGCTCAATATTGGGACCCTTCCTATTCCTCATCTATATAAACGACTTACCCTATCTAGGAAGGGACTGTCATGATATGGTACTGTTTGCTGATGACACCTCACTTATTTTTAAAACAAAGCGAAACCAACACGCTAATGATGATCACGTGAACAATACCATATCAAGAGTGGTAAATTGGTTTAATGTTAATAATTTGCTATTAAATGAGAAAAAGACTAAATGTGTTAAGTTTCTTACTACTAACGTTAAAAATAATCAGACATGTATAACAATTAAAAATGAGGAATTGGAATTGGTAACCAGCACAGTGTTTCTAGGTATAACGTTGGATTCCAAACTCCAATGGGGTCCACATATTGATAAGCTATCGAACAGACTGAGCTCTGCAGCTTTTGCATGCAGGAAAATCCGTCACTTGACAGATTTAAAAACAGCCAGATTAGTTTATTTTAGTTATTTTCATAGTATTATGTCCTACGGTATTCTGCTCTGGGGCAGTGCTGCTGACATAAATACTATTTTTGTGCTGCAGAAGCGGGCTGTTCGTGCGATTTATAAAATGAATAATAGAGATTCTCTTAGAAATAAGTTTAAAGAAGTAAATATATTGACAGTCCATAGTCAATATATTTACGAGAATATTATGTATGTCCATAAGAACATTGTTAACTTTCGAAGAAACTGTGATATACATAACTTTAATACTAGAAACAAGGACAAACTTGCAGTGCCCACTACTCGGCTCCATAAAATAAAAAACTCGTTCAAGGGTAATTGTGTAAGATTTTACAATAAACTCCCAAGCACTTTGACAGATCTATCAATTAATAAGTTCAAGAAATACATCAAGCAAAGGCTTATTTCTAAAGCTTACTACAGTATTAAAGCCTACATAGACGATAAAAATGCTTGGGACTGAATTGTTCTAATTAATTGTGAGCATCCTCACTGCCAGAGTTTCTTTTACTGGACACTTGGAGGCCTTTTACACCTCCAAAGATTAATTTAATTATACAACTCTTGACTGTGGGGACCATTTACATCTCCTATCATCATTGTATTATTCACTAAAGAGACTATACGTCTTTGTTATTTATATTTTAATTATTTTATTATGACATTTGAGACTCTTTACATCTCTCAGAAACAATAATTAAGTACTTTTTTTTTCTGATAATATGATACAAATAATAATACCAAATGTTCTGTAAAAAATGAAATGAAATGACATGTGAAAGTGCCCTTGTGGCCTATTTACAGAATAAACGTTTTGAGTTTTGAGTTTTTGAGTTTTGAACTATTATTTCGCGCCATAAATACCTCATTTGCGCTACGCGCATCTGCTGCCCGCGTGATGGAAGAAGGCGATGACGTCACCACACCGCGAGGCGCTGGCTCGGGCGCTCGACGACAGCCTGGCGGCAACTCAGGATGATATGTCGGCGGCGGCGGCGGCGGCGACGCGTGAACCGAAGTATGCGGCGGCGGTGGAGGGTAGAATTGATTCACCGACCCGACTGTTTCGCGGTCTTCCAACGCACGAAGACGAGTCAACAATTCAGACATTTCACGTCGCATCTGTCCCTCAGGAGTAAGCTCCCTGTATTGACTGCGATGTCGGTCCCGCTTGCGACTTTTATGGCGGCTACGACGTTGTTCGCGGTCCGACATTTTTCAAATAGGAACAAAATTTCCCCTCGCAAGTTTTTTGATTTCCAAATTAAAGTGAACGTGGAAAAGTGAGATAGAACCACTAAAGTCCTATCCCACTTAAAAAGAGAGAAAGAGAAAAAAAACTAGCTAATGTCACTTTTTGCACGTGGAAAAATTGTCGGCGTCAAGCATCGGGGCTTGGCTGAATGTTATTTGTAATAATCTCGGAATAATCGTCAAGAAATAAGTAGATTTCACGTCATCGTAGTGAGTGCTTCGTGCTGTGAAAAGTTGAAGAGATTCGGTAATCAATTCGTCGCGCTCGGATAACGACCCTTGTAGTCGGCAGCATCCCGACAGCACCAGCAGCGGGCTACGACACGAGTAAGATTCGACTCCCAACACCCCCCACCCTTGTGTTCCTCATCCCGTACTCCTGCCTCGAATCTGAGCTTTCGAATGCCGGTCGACGGCGTCAAAGTCAGTACTACTTTGTGACATTCCATTGTAAAACAAACAACCCTTCAGAGATTCCGCCCTTTCGGTTGAGGCGTGGATTTAACATATATCACGAAGGAGGAGCAGCATCAGGGTTTTAGAAACTGTGATGTCAGCATTGCTGACATCACGATTATCATCTGCCATAGACCTAGGACCCTAACCACTTTGGGAAAAACGAAGCTACAATTGGACAGCGAAAGCTAAAAGGAATGAAAGAACATAACAAAGAGACAATAAATCAGTAAGAATACTTAGCTCGTTATTTATTTTTCGACCAGCCCACAGCAACGTCTCCGTCAAAAGTGACGTATTTTTGCACGCGGTGAATTGAGGCAAACAAAAATGCGCGAAGCGCCACCTTAGTGGAAGCTCGTATATCGTCCACCAATCAGAACAAGCCGCACGCTCTTGCCTAGATTCACAGCGTTTACAAATTGTAGTCATTGAGACCCTTTATAATTAAACAGCCTTTGCTCATAAGATTAATCACAATGTTAACTTAATTAACTCAATTTATGATTTTAGCTAATGATCACAATTAACTGCAGATCACTTACACACAATAATAATAAAACTCAATAGGTTTCTCGGAACAACGAAATAGCACCAAACCACGCGGTGTACGCATTTTAAACACTTTATAATCGGACAACGCTTAATTACGTAAACAAATGTAGTTTGACAATAGATTAATTGCGAAAACTAATTTAGATAATAATAACGTTCATAACAATTGATGGATTCATCAATGGTTATAAACGACTGTTTATTTATCACTAATCTGTTGCTTAGTGATGAATAAACAGGAAGTACATGGGTATCGCTTATCGAACTAAACACTGATTAATTAAAAAGAGATAAATCGTCACACACGACAAACTAAGATTAACGTTGAACGGTATAGAAATATTAAAAATCATAAGAAGATCCTAATTAGGCAATTATAGAATCAAAGTAATTTTATCGTTGCTGTCGCGACAAAGTTGCGCCGATACGGCCATTCTGAGAGGCGGTACGCGCTCTGCACCAGCCGCCAAATTTGATCTGTGAAGGATAAACATTTTTCTTTTTGAACTAGGTATCTGTCCACCGAACTACCTAGTTTAAAGGGAATGATTTCGAAAGCAATGAAAAGTTATTAATAATTTAGATTTGCATTAAAAGCAATTGTTTGTCTCATTTGTAAAACTCATCGTACAATAATGACAGGTTGCAATTATTGATTACTCGGTGAACGTCTCAATACGTCGACGAACGTTGTATGTATTTTAGGAATAGGAATGAAGCATTGCTCTGGACGGTCTCGTACGCCGTGGTACACAGAGGCTCAAAAGGATATTGGATTAAGGTCGATGCTGTGCTCTAGGTCAATGACCGTGGTACACAGGGGCTCTGAAATAAATGGGAAAATAATATTGCTCTCGTGGATTGTTTTAAAGGGAATGATGCTGTGCTCTGGACGGACTTGTACGCCGTGGTACACAGAGGCTCTAAAGTATATTGGATTAAGGTCGATGCTGTGCTCTAGGTCAATGACCATGGTACACAGGGGCTCTGAAATAAATGGGAAAATAATATTATTCTCGTGGATTGTTTTAAAGGGAATGATGCTGTGCTCTGGGCGGTCTCGTACGCCATGGTACACAGAGGCTCTAAAGGATATTGGATTAAGGTCGATGCTGTGCTCTAGGTCAATGACCGTGGTACACAGGGGCTCTGAAATGAATGGGACTTGTTATTGTTTTGTAACCTCTCACAGCTACACTGTTCCTATACTTACAGGGTAGTAGAGACAACTAGGAATGGAAAATATTGTTGATTAAAACATAATAATAAATAAGATAGGTAGGTAGGTTATTCAACTTACCTAGGATTTTGTAAACAGCTCTCTCGTCTCATCCAGGTTAGATTTCGAGGTGGAAGGCACGGGATCAGGTGCCTCATTTTGTGCAGTTGCGTCGGCTGCAGCGCTGTGGTCATCTTCAGCACCCGCCGATACGGTCACATGCTCTCCCGGCTGCGGCGCTCGACGCAGCTGATCGTGCGCAACCTTACGGGGTCGTCCTCTGCCAACAACTCTTTTTACAATGTAACGGTCATTTTCTAGAACCCTGTATATTTCAAAGGGCTCGCTGTATTTTGAGTCCATTGATGTTTGATTGCGAGGGTTATTTTTTATTAGTACGTAGTCGCCTCTTTGAAAAGAATGAATGCGTGCTTTCCATTCGTCGAAGCGTAGTTTATCTTTGTCGGCATTGGTTATCATTCGTTGTTGAACGTGTTGCTGTAGACGATCAATGTCAACAGTTTCTTCCTCGATATTTACCAGGTTCAGCAGCTCCGGCGGTACACAGTGTCTTGTTAGCAGTGTCAAGGGTGCCACACCCGTTACTCTGTGAGCGGTGCAGTTCATCGCCAGTTGTAGTCCTTCGAGGGCAGTATGCCAGTGCTCAGTCTCATAATTCTTTATCATGATTTAGGCGTTTTTGAGTGTAGCCATGACCCTCTCAACCTGCCCATTCGCTCGGCTTACTCCTGGCGAAATAGTATATATGTTGACGCCATACCGATCGCAGTAGATCTTAAAGTCTCTGAGGAACTCGCGGCCGCCGTCGACAATCACTTGGACCGGCGTGCCAAACAGGTGCACAGCTCGTTTCAAAGCTGCCAGAGTGCAGCTGGGGTTTTTGTTGGTAGCGTAATCCAAAAGTACATACTTTGAGTAGGCATCGATGGTGACAATCACGTACTCATGGTCGTTGGTGGTGCCTAGTTTTCCAGTGATGTCCATATGGACCACCTGAAAGGCGGCAGTGGGCTTCTGTATCGGATGGAGTTGAGCCTGCACTGCACCCGATGGGCCTTTTGATGTTCTGCATGTCACGCAATTATCAACAAATGTACGTACCACCGAGCTCATTTTGGTGAACCAGTAAGATTCCTTGATCTTCTGCAAAGTCTTCTCCCATCCGGTATGCTTGAGCGCGTTATGGTAAGTGTTGATGAGGCTCCATTGGAACGCTTTTGGTACGACAACTGCCTTTTTCTGACCCAACACTTCATCCTGGTAGACTCTCTTCAGTACTCCATCTTCAAGCAAGTAATCTTGAACAGGCTTACCACCAGCCAGGGTGTCGATGAGAGGACGTAATGTTCCATCTCGACGTTGCTCCACCTTCACCCAGTCTAAGTCTTTGTTCATCACGTTTACCTGCAGTGTTTCAGGGTTACGACTGAAGAAGTCTGCGTGTTGGAGCCTCTCACCTTTTCTATACTCCACTTCGGAATCGTAATTCTGCAAGAAGGCCCACCAGCGATACACGCGAGGCAAGAGTTCTTTCTTGTTTTTAGACGCCTTCAGGGCGTTGCAGTCCATGATGACCTTGAATTTCCTTCCGTAAAGGTACTGACGGAAGTGCTTTATGGCTCGCACAACTGCCAGGGTCTCCAGCTCGTAGGAGTGGTAGCGGCTTTCTGCATCAGTTGTACGCATGCTCATATAAGCGATAAAATTTTGACGCCCGTCTATTACCTGAATGAGAACGGCGCCATATCCAAGGCTACTTGCATCTGTATACAGTTCTATGGCAGCATCCTCCCTGAATATGGTCAGTACAGGTGCAGATGTAAGATGCTGGATGACTTCAAGGCGCGCGGCTTCCTGTCGCTCCGTCCACTCCCATTTTGCGTCCTTTTTAGTAAGCTCGTAGAGTGGGATCATGATCCTTAAAAAGTTAGGTATAAAGCGTCGGAAGTAGCTAGCAAGGCCGTTAAACTGCCTAACCTGTTTTACTGTTGTTGGAATGGGTGATTTCAGTAAAGCTTCCACTTTGCGTGGGCTAGGGCGGACTTCACCATCCGAAATGACATTGCCTAGGTACTCAATGGAACGTTTGAAAAAGGTAGATTTCTCCACATTGATAGAGAAACCCGCCCATTCCAGTGAGATCAGGATTTGTTCGAGGTGTGACATACCTTGCAAGAAATCTGTGCATCTACTAAGGACGTCATCAACGTAGACCTGGGCTATGCCGGCACTGCCCAGCAACGGTTGAAGTGCCCTGTTAATACAACGCTGATAGACAGAGCAGGCATTGCTCAGACCGAAGGGCATGGTAAGATATTCGTATAAACCGTCTGGGGTGACGAATGCGGTCTTTTCAATCGAAGGCTCCGCTACAGGGATCTGGTGAAATCCTGACGCCATGTCCAGAGTACTGTAGTGATGTCCGTGAGCTAATTGATCTATTTGGTCCGAAATTAATGGAAGAGGGTAGTGATCACCTAGGGTATTTGTGTTTAATTCCCGGTAGTCAACACAAAGGCGATCATCCCTGTTCTTCTTTTTAACAAGGATGATCGGGCTTGAGTACGGGGACTTGCTCTCCCGAACTATATTGAACTCGAGCAATTCTTTAATTATCTCCTGCACCTTTGCTCTTTCAACTGGACTGAGGCGGTATGGCCTACGTTCTACGTACTTATTCGGGTTTTTCAAACGGATCTCTAATTCGCCGGTATTCACGCGCGTTTTCGGGAAACCACGGATAAATACGTAAGCATATTTATTGAGCAAGATCTTTAATTGCTCGATTTCACTACCGTTCGTAAGGTCACAATCTATTTTGTCAAAAATTAGATTATTAGAATGCAGATGCATCACTGTTTGTTGGCAAACCAATACAGCCCCGTTGGAAGTAACCAGCACGTTAAGATTTGTGTTCTTGATGAGGTCCATGCCAATCAAGAGGCCGGATGACATTTCGTAGTCTGGTATAACGAGTTCAAGTTCCATATTGACCTGATCAATAACACATATAGTTTTTAGAGTTGTTAGCGAAATAACGGAAAACTGACCGATACCTTTCAAGTAATTTACAGCGTTAATTCTTCGCCCGGGCAGTTTGGCTGCGATTGACTCTCGAACAACTGAGCACTCCGCTCCGCTATCAAACACTTCTTGGAATGATAAGTCACCAATAGTTACCTGCATTGGCGTAAGTTTCTTTTTTCCGATGCAGTTTACCTTGGAGATAACCGCTGCGTCTCGTCTAAAACAGTTATCAAAACTGTGCCCCACTTTATGGCAAAAAGTACAGGTCAGCCTTGAACCAACCGCGTCCCGATTGTTGTTTTGTTGTTGAACGTTTTCAGACGGCTTAAAACGGCAGTGACGAGCCTGGTGCCCATTTTTATTGCAATACTTACAGTGAAGCGGTGGTTGATTATCAAAACGCGTCCGCTTACTTGGCACTTGAGATGCGTTCGCTCCGTGAGGGCGTTTGGTTCTGATTGAGGAAGCCACCGAAATAAGCTCAGGGACCGAAGTGGCCCGGGCATTCAGCAACTCGATTCGAAGTCGTTCGTCACTCACACATCCGATGACTGCTTCAACTGCATCGCCGTTTTCGAGTTTGTCCGTAGTGACACGGCGCCACAACACCCATGCTCGTGACAAAAATTCAGACATATCCTTACTTACGTCGTAGGAGTGTTCACGAAATTTCACAATGTCTCGGTTTAACATAACGGTTTTCAGGTTCAAACGTAGTAATGAGATTTTCCTTGAGCTCCTCCCATGTTGATGTGGTTACAAGCCAATTATTAACCCACGATTTGACCCTGCCTTTTAGCAAGCTTCCTACCTTCATACGGACTTCAAAATCGTTGAGGCTATACATTTCTATTGCTTTAGTGATATGTTGACACCATTCTCGAACCCCAACGTTTGAATCAGGGTCGTAAGAAGGTAAAAAAATGTCGTTAATCCTTACCTTATTGTTGTTTTGTTGAGAGACGAGTCGCTCAGACATTTGTTTCATCGTCTCCATCATCTGAGTCAGCAATTCAGCCCGAAGATTTCCTAGGCCTGTACTAACAGTAGGAGACGAACCAGAATGACCAGCGGAAGTGGGATACGATTCCACTTCTGATGACGAAGGAGGAACAGCATCAGGGTTTTTAGAAACTGTGATTTCAGCATTGCTGACATCACGATTATCATCTGCCATAGACCTAGGACCCTAACCACCGTGGGAAAAACGAAGCTACAATTGGACAGAGAAAGCTAAAAGGAATGAAAGAAAATAACAAAGAGAAAATAAATCAGTAAGAATACTTAGCTCGTTATTTATTTTTCGACCAGCCCACAGCAACGTCTCCGTCAAAAGTGACGTTTTTTTGCACGCAATAAATTGAGGCAAACAAAAACGCGCGAAGCGCCACCTTAGTGGAAGCTCGTATATCGTCCACCAATCAGAACAAGCCGCGCGCTCTTGCCTAGATTCACAGCGTTTACAAATTGTAGTCATTTTAATTTATAATTAAACGTCCCTTTATAATTAAACAGCCATTGCTTATAAGATTTGTCACAATGTCAACTTAAGTAATTCAAGTTATGATTTTAGCTAATGATCACAATTAACTGCAGATCACTTACACACAATGTTCGATTCCAAATCGATATTCGATCGATGGTTTCGGAACGGCCATTTTGAATTTGACGTTGCTGCCAACCTTGCAGTTTTTGACAACTGACAGACGAAAGCCCTCGCAATGTAAACGCGTTTTGGATAGGGTATTGAAATTAAATCGCAGTCCATCTGGAATGTATTCGAGGTTCCCTCAGGATTGTCTATATAGCTGAGTGTGTTGTGGTTCCCCGAACCAGATAAAGTTCGCATTTACGTGGCCGATTGGTTTTTTACCACGTAACATAACCTGTGTTGGAACACTGTGCTGATCGAGGCTGGCCCGCCAGTCACACAGGAGGTTGGCTGAAGAACCTGTCTACCAAGAAGAGCCTAGGGTGCACCCGGGCCTTGCAGAGAGACAGGAGGTTGACGGGACCGAAGCACAGACCAGGTTAGATCGAACCCAATCATTTTAGCTCGGTGAATCGCCGACGTTCACACTTCTTGGCAACTGATCGCTACGCTACCTCGTAGCTGATGGGCCCCTACGAGGTCATTAGGTGCCGAGAAGCCTGAACACTTTGGTAGCTAGAGCGTGGCTTCCTGAGATTTGCAGCCGTCAAGGGCTCCAGGAAGACACGATTTGAGACTTTCAATCTGTAGGTATAGGCGGTTATTAGATAACTTGGTTGTGTTCCTATATCCACATAGATTGGTAGTATTGTAAGCTATAGGTCTATTGCTGGTAGTAGACAGACAGATATTATGTTTTGGTTAACATAGGTAGTTACATCTATTGATAGCAGGCTATTACATTGTTTTCAGTTATAGCAATTTATAACTTGAACTAATATTGACTATCTGTGTGTGTTGTAGTGATAAAGGGAAACTAAATTGTTATTTACAGAATTTATATAGATATAAAATTCGGTTCCTATTGTTTAAGGAAATCAACATTGTTTAAGTTATAGTTTAGGGTTCCCTCGTTTGGGTTATAGACTGGAGGGTCCAATAAAATTGAGTTACTGCAAATTGTGAGTAAGTATCGTTCCGATCATGTCGTTATCTGAAATCCAGAAGGGTGTTTCTAAGGAACTCAGATGGTTTTCCTCCGCACACGGTCTGATAGACCGTTTAGATAGGCATGATGTGGTATTGGAGCGGTCTATGGACGTTAAGGAACGTTACAATAGGGTGCTCGAATTGTCCGCGCAGGCGGAATCAGTTGATGGTTGCGCACCTGACAGGCTGTCACGGTTGCTAGGGGATGTCGACCAATGTATGGAGATGGCAGCTGCTATCACGCAGAAGGCTGCGGACATACGTAGACAGCGCGAGTCCAGCCATGGTGGTGACATTGAAGCACCTCTGCCGCTTCAGGGTTCAGGGTCCAGGTTACCGGCCATAACTATGCCTACTTTTGACGGAGTGTCCGGTGAATGGATGAGCTTCATCAATCTGTTCGACAGTTTGGTGCACATGCGATCGGACATTACCAAGTCTGTCAAGATGGCTCAGCTGGTGGCAGCATTGAGGGGTGAGCCTAGGGAGCTGGTCGCTCATTTGACAGTTACGGAGGGTAACTATGAAACGGCCAGACAATTGTTGGTTAGACGTTACCATAACAAACGGAGGTTGGCCGATGCCCAACTGAACCGTTTGTTTAGTATCCCGGTTGTGAACAAGGTCGGGGCCATACAGACGGAGGTTTTGAACCCGTTGTTGTCCGTCACCAAGGCTCTAGAGAATCTTGGACTTCCGGTTGGTGAATGGTCGTACCTACTGCTGTACATTGTACTTTCCCGCCTACCCGCTGACGTGCAGACTCGTTTCGAACAGTCTCACGGGAGGTCGGCCGAGGACCTGCCCGCCTTCTCCGACTTGGTCGGATTCTTGGAAGAGGAGGCTCGACGGTCAGAGAATTTGGGGTTGACGGTCACCCATCCTTCGGAGCCACAGAGAGCTGCCGGGAGCGCTGTGAGTAGGGGCCCTCCGACGAGGAAGGACCGCACCAACCGGCAGTCGTATGGGACTGTGAGTGCATTGACCCCACATAGTGAGACCTGCCCATGTTGTAGGCAGATTGGCCATGCTGTGGCCAATTGCAATAAGTTCGGGGAACATAGGGTTGAGGGACGGCGCCGGATGGCCAAGCAGCGGAGCTGGTGTTTCCTGTGCCTCGGGCCACACATGGCTAGGGACTGCACGCGCACAAAAATGTGCGGATATTGTGGTGGGGCCCACAACAATCTGTTGTGCATGAACCGGTCCGGCCAACAGCCACCACAGGGCCGTACCCAGGGTGACTCGGCATGGGGCCCTGAGAATTCGTTTGCGACTCGGAGCGCAACTCAGGGGCCAACGTCCCCACGTCCACAGGGCCGTACCCAGGGTGACACGGCATGGGGCCCTGAGAATTCGTTTGCGACTCGGAGCGCAACTCAGGGGCCAACGTCCCCACGTGCACAGGGCAGTACTAGGGTGCAGGGCCGCACTCAGGGTCATCACATGGGGGGCCCTGAGTTTTCGGTTGCGACTCAGCATCCGACTCAGCGGGACATTGGGTGTGTTGAGCAGGCCGTAACGGGCGGGTGGCATGGGACACCTTCGAGCTATGCGGGTGCGGTTCGGACGCCGCCTCAGATGTCGCCCCGCTCGTCGCCTCGTCCTCATCGGTCACATGTGATGTCCCCCCCGCTCATGGAGCGGCCACGGTTGAATTCACGCCCACCCCCCTTTAAGGGGAATCGTAGGTTGGGAATGGAACCGGCGCGTGGGCCATTTGTACAATGGGACCCGCTGGCGTATAGCTGCATACCTGATCGGTTACAGGCACAGTGGGGCCCCGGGGGTCCTCGCTAGGAATTTGCGGCCCAACCATTTGTTGCCCCCCAACCGGAGACGGTGGTGTTACCGATCGCCTCTGTGCTTGTTTGGGATTTGACGGGCAACACAACATACGTTCGCGCCCTATTAGATTCTGGAGCTCAGGGCTGCATTGTATCGAACGATTTAGCAAAATGGTTGGGCCTCAAGGTAAATAGCTATAATAAATCAATACGGGGCGTGGGGAATGTTACGGTTACGAATGTAGTTGGTCAATCGGTGATCACGTTCTCTCCACGTTATGACATTTTGACTAAAACATCCGTGCAAGCTTTAGTGATGACGCATGTCATGGGCAGACACCCCTTGGTGAAGTTGAATCCGGCCGTTCGATTCCTGACATCAGGACTCAAGTTGGCGGATCCCGATTTTGACACTCCAGCCCCGGTCGACCTGCTACTGGGAGCAGACGTTCTGGGTAGGTTTCTGTTGTCGGATCGGCGAGTTCTTCAGCCGGACGGGTTGATTGCTGTGGATACTAAGTTTGGTCACGTGATCATGGGTCCGGCATTGCCAATGGTTAGGCCTGCCGAGTCAGATGGCATACTTATTGGCTCAGCGTTGTCAGACGCTATCCAACGTTTCTGGGAGATAGAGGAACCTCCCACCGTTCGTCGAGTCGACGCAGACGAAGAAGAGTGCGAGTTGTTTTACAAGAATAGTACTGGTCGCCTTCGTTCTGGTCGTTTTGTAACTCGACTGCCTTTCAGGGCCGATCGACCTCCACTAGAAGAATCTAGGAAGATGGCTGAGACGAGATTGATGTCTATGGAGCGTAGGATGACAAGGGACGCCGTATTTAAACAAAAATATGTTGATTTCATGAGGGAGTATGAGTCGTTAGGACACATGTCGGTATCGGGTGTGGACTGGAGATCTGAGGATCATTGTTTCCTTCCACACCATGCCGTCCTACGAACCCCTACCGGCAAGATTCGAGTTGTTTTTGATGGGTCAGCACCTACCTCGAACGGGATGTCCCTGAATCAGTGTCTACATTCGGGACCCAAGTTGAGCCGTGATATTTCGGATATTCTCACGAGCTTTCGGAGGCACCAGATTGTATTTGTCGCAGACATTCGGATGATGTTTAGGCAAACGGTAATTCATCCGGCTGACAGAAGGTATCAGTTGATACTTTGGCGTGAGTCCACGGCCGAGCCAGTCAAGGTCTATGAGTTGAACACCTGCCCTGAAACCTAAAAAATTCGACAAGCCATAGACAACAGCGACATCTACTTGAGTCCACTCAAACTGCCATCGCAACGCCATCTAGCGAATCTTGCCCGCACCTGTCAGCTGTGCGTCCCACCTAGCCACCTACGATCTCGACCGCGCTATAGATCCTCCCGCTATGATGAAGTGTGGTGGCTGTGGAAAGTTCATCTCAGCAACAGGTGGCGCTGCCTGCTCACAGTGCAAAAGCCATTTCCATAAGCAGTGCGTCTCTCTTAACGGACCTGTCCCTGCCATCTGGATATGCCCATGCTGCATTGCTAAAAAGGGCCGTGTAGCCACTGGCAGCAATACTCCAGTGGGAAAATCTGTGAACCAGCCGAACACCACGACGACGCCACTACAACAGGATAATGCTAACATCGACGACGGCACTTCATATTCGACCGACGTCAGCCTGCCCCCCCTGTCCGCCACCAGCTCGCCGGCACCATCAGCACCACCAGTCACAGATAATATCGACAGCACAGCACCATCAACCGATGGCAGTCGCCTGCACACCCCCACTACTGGGAACTATAATGGTAATAACGACGACGTGATGTCAGCTCTGCTAGCGGAAATCCGTTTATTCCGGTCGGATATGGCAGAAATGCGAAACGAAATGACCTATCTTCGAAACGAGATCCACTCCATCCGCGAAGACATAACATCTTGCCAATCCCAGATGCTTCTAACTGTTGAGAGGGTTGACAAAGCAGAGCAATGCCTCGCTGACTTCCAACAAAGCCTTACTAAAAAGGAAGAAGTCGTGAAGTCCATACGAGCTGAAAATGTGAAACTTTCAAACCAGTGCAAGGATCTCGAGACACGTTTGTCGTCCCTTGAGCGTGAAAATGCACAGCAGCAGCAATGGGGGCGCCTCCAGAACCTCGAGATTACAGGTGTACCTGAAAAGGAAGGCGAATCTGCGACGGGCCTAGTCAGGAAAATCGCATCGCATTTGGGAGTTGAGCTAGGGCCCGACGACATCGAGTTCGCTCATCGTGTACAGCCGTTTCGCGCGCAAAGTGGCCGGCCGCGTGCGCTAGTCGTGCGCTTCAGGCAGAGACTGATGAAGGACGCCGTGTACGCTGCGTCGCGCAAGACCGCACACAGAGACCTCAACAACACGCACATCGGCCTACCCGGGAATGCTGAACGCATCCACGTAAACGAACACCTGACATTACATAACAAGAATTTGTTGAAGCTGTGTAAAGCCAAGGCAAAGCAAATGTCGTATCAGTTCACATGGACAAAAAACTGTCGAATCTACGTGCGGAAAGCAGAAAAAGCTCCCTACATACAGGTTTCCTCGGAAGCGGACCTGAAGAAAATTATTGCATAATATTACTATTACTACTGTGTACCCCCCCTGCTTTCCTATATCTGCCTCTTATTTATTTTAATATATTTCCCGCCGTTTGCGTTCCGTTCCCACCACACATCAACACACATACACACACTCACAAACATGCAATATACACCACATTGATTATAATGACTATGGAGAGATATACTAGGGCAATATTGGGACTCACGTACACTGGTGCGCTAAGTCGTAGCTGTCGTTTCGTCCGCCTACTAGCCTCTGACACGATTGTTAGATGTTTGGATAATTATTTACTGCGAAATTATAAAAGGCAAAAATAATCATGTGTCAATGTTTTACCAGAACGTAAATGGACTTCGGACAAAAACGACAAGTTTTTATAACAAGGTTGCCGCTTTTAACTTCGATCTTATTTTTATTACAGAGACCAAACTCTGTGAAGGTTTTCTAAATGCAGAGTTTGCAGATCCAGACCGGTATAACATTTTCCGGCGTGACCGTGTGTCGGAGACGGCTGGCGGTGGTATAATGGCGCTGTGTGCGCCGGCGCTCGGCGCCCGGCCGCGGCCCGAGTGGGAGCGAGCCGACCACGAGTGTATCTGGCTAACAGTACCTGGGGCCGCGCTCGGCTCCGAGCGAGACTTGCACATAGCGCTCGTGTACCTACCGCCGGATGAAGAACTGCCTGTACGTGTACAGTGCTTCAATGAGGCGTTAAGTGAAGTCACTCAAAACAACTCTGAGGATTACTTCATGATAATCGGAGATTTTAACTTATCCTGCTTAAACTGGGATTCGGGTGAGCCTGTCTGTATGAAGAAAGGTACAACCGAATTTCAAAACTCTGCTATTAATTTGATTAATTTAATGGACTACCTTGGCCTTAAACAGTACAATTTGTTTAAAAATATCAGCAATAATGTCTTGGACCTAGTCTACACAAATTTTCCTATTGACGTACACAAAGCGACCTCCTCTGCAGTTAATGAAGACCGCTTCCACATTTCACTGGAGATTGAGTCCTTTGACTTAGCCATAAAAAACACGCCCTGCACCAGGCGTCTCCGTTATCAATTTCGCAAGGGTGACTATGATGCCATTGATAAACATCTGCGTGAAGCCGATTGGTCAGCCCTTAACGCCGGTACAGTCGATGACGCGGTCTGCATCCTAACATCAAATATTCAGGTAGCCATTGATAAATACATACCTAAGCTTACTACCTGCTCCTCCCGTCAATATCCGATATGGTATAGTCGCTCCCTAATTAACATTATTAAAGAGAAGAGCAAATGTCATAAAATGTGGAAAAAGCACAAAAATCCAATTGACTACAATGCATTTGCTCTTCTCAGAAGTCGTAGTAAGGCTGTGCAGGAGGAGTGCCATCAGGCCTATATTAGGATGGCGCAGGATGGGATCAAGAAAAATCCTAAACTCTTTTGGTCCTATGTAAAGTCTAGGAGGAAGGATGGCTCCGGCTATCCCAACAATATGACTCACGGTTCCAGAATGTTACAATCTGAAAAAGAAACTTGCGATGCTTTTAACACCTTCTTTAATAACATGTTTCAATCACCAGCCAACTCTTATCCGCCCCTTGAACTGCAGGAGCCCTCATACCACAGAATAAGTGCTAGTATATCCGTCACTGTTCAGCAAACTCACAAATTACTACGAGATCTTGATAGGAGCAAGGGTCCTGGCAGTGATGGTATACCGCCACTTCTTATATCGCGATGCGCTGAGTCCCTCGCTGTACCGGTGTCACAAATCTTTAACAAGTCCTTCCATGAAGGGATTTTCCCGGATGCTTGGAAATTTGCGCGCATTGTGGCAGTCCACAAGAAAGGTTCTAGATTGCCGGTAGAGAACTACAGACCGATTTCAATCCTTAATGTATTTAGTAAGGTCATGGAACGTATAGTTCACGAACATATATATAATAACATCGCTTGCAATATCCCCGGCGAACAACATGGCTTCGTAAGATCGAAATCCACAACCACTAACCTAGCTATATTTGTGAACGCGGTTCTTAGAGGTATGGATGACGGGGGTCAGGTGGACGCCATCTACACTGACTTCGAAAAAGCATTTGATAGGGTAGACCACGTTATTCTCATTCGGAAACTGGAGAAGCTGGGAATCCAGGGTGATCTGCTACGTTGGACCGAATCATATCTACACAATAGAAGTCAGGTAGTTGTGATCGGCGAGAATAAGTCAGACCGTACCACTATACCCTCAGGTGTCCCCCAGGGCTCTATTTTGGGTCCATTATTATATGTCGCTTATCTTTACGACATTGCTGACTGCTTTGAGCATGCTAACTTTCTCCTGTATGCTGACGACAAAAAGATTTATATGAACATCAAGTCTACACATGATTGCCTCAGCTTGCAGGAGGATCTTAATCGGTTGACATTGTACTATATAAAAAACCGCATTAATGTCAATTCGTCTAAGTGCAATGTCATCACCTTCACCAGGCGCACTAAGCCTATAACACACAATTATCTGCTTGACAACGCCCCGATTCATAGGGTGAAATCCGTCCGAGATCTGGGTGTTCTGTTGGACTCAAAGATGACATTCGAAGACCATATAGTGGCCATCACAAAAAAGGCGTACAGAAATCTGGGCTTTATCTTAAGAGTGTGCAAGCCGTTCAAGGATGTGAGCTGTGTACGTATTTTATTCTTTGCCTATGTCCGGAGTATCCTTGAGTACTGCAGCACTGCCTGGAATCCGCGGTATGCAGTACACGAGGACAGGTTGGAACGCATACAATCAAAATTTATCAAACACCTGAACTTTCGCGATTGTTACCGTAACACCGACTATGATACGGCGTGTCATCACTATAATCTACACAGCCTTCGAGATCGCCGCATTCTTTTAGACATGCAGTTCTTGCACAATGTTTATCATGGCCATGTTGACTGCCCCGAGTTGGTCAGCGAGCTGCTGCGACTTAGAGCACCAACCACGCGAACCCGACAAACTTCTGTCCTCCATGTCCCCTTCGCCCGCACAAACTACGCGGCCAACTCCCTCAACTGCCGCCTTCCGCGTACATACAATGACCACTTTGCACATCTCGACATTTTCCACATGTCGCGGGGTGAGTTCAAGCGGCACCTACTGCTACAGCTTACCAAAAGTAATGAAGACGGTGTATAGCTGGGTATTTCGGCTTATCATGTCTCTCATAACTACAAGACCTTAAATATCTCTCACTCGCACTCACACTCACACATTAACATCATAAACAAACACGACGACATAACCTTACACACACTCCACTCTCCTTCCCTCCCGTCCCATCACATCCAATATCTTATGTATATCACCCCTACCAATTATGTCTGGCCTATAAAATATAAGTCATTAATTGGCCTTTGCTCATTTTAAGTTATTGCCTATTTTCAAATGTTTTGTGCTGTTGACTTTGTAACATAAATAAATAAATAAATAAACACGAACACGTATGGGTTACTGTCTATCCCGTATTTGGCGATGCGTACCCTGCGGGAGTTGGCGTCGCGTGACCGTGTGAGCTATCCTAGAGCCGCCGCTATCCTGGAGCAAGATTTGTACGTCGATGACGTCTGCACAGGGGCAGCCAGTGTAGAGGAAGCTCTGGACCGACGTGACGAGCTCATTCAATTGCTGGAACGAGGCGGCTATGAACTACGCAAGTGGATGTCCAACTCCCCTGAGTTGATGGCTGGTCTCCCAGATGAGTTTCAACAAGACCCGCAAGTTTTTGAGAATCCTGACAACCCTAACATGTTGTCAGTGCTTGGAATTCAGTACCGGCCCGTCCATGATGAGTTTACCTATCGGGTGGTTTTAGAAACACCGAAGGCCTGGACGAAGCGGTCAGTACTGTCAACGATTGCGAGAACGTTCGACCCGAATGGATGGATTTATCCAGTCACCTTTGCTCTCAAATGTTTTATGCAAAGGCTATGGGCGGCTCAGTTGACCTGGGACACCCACCTCTCAGGTGATTTGTTGACTGATTGGACGCGAATGTTCACCTCGCTATCGGACATAAATAATGTATCGCTGCCGAGGAAATTGGTCCCTGCTGGGGATTACAGGGCAACCCTTCACGGGTTTTGTGATGCCTCTGAACGAGGGTTTGCGGCAGCGGTTTATTTGCGAACCGTCACCTCCACCGGGGAGGTCGACGTGCGTTTGGTTTTGGCAAAAAGCAAGGTAGCGCCTATTCGGACAAGGATGACGATTCCAAAACTGGAACTGTCCGGGGCTGCTCTTTTGACCAAACTTTTGAATCACACTCTAACAGTGTTGCGTGGGTCAGTGGTTTTGGAGGATACGGTGTACGCGTGGACGGACAGCCAGATTGTTTTGTGCTGGCTGAAGGCTTCGGTCCATAACTTAGAGGTTTTTGTTGCGAACCGTGTCTCCCAGATTGTGTCGTCTGAGGTCCCACTGACCTGTAGACATGTACCAGGAGAATTGAACCCGTCTGATTGTGCATCCAGGGGATGTCGGGCTCCTGAACTCGTTAGACACCATTTGTGGTGGGGACCACCCTGGCTTGCCAGGAGAGAATCGGACTGGCCCCACAGCCATGTAGTAGTATCTTCGGATCATGGCCCCAGAGCGGCCGTGCATGTTACCCAGAAGGCTGAGGACCCTGACGCCGGGTTTCTGCTGGACCGGTATAGCTCACTTGACAAGTTGATAAACGTGTCCACTTGGATTAGGAGATTCGCTCGAAATTGTCGTACTCCTCGCGATCAGCGAACGTTGAACCCTATTCTGACTCCGGCAGAGCGAAACGAGTCGCTACTGAATTTGGTCCGGTTGGTACAGTCCTCGAAGTTTGGGGCAGAATTGGAGATTATACGAAGTGGACGTTCGAAATTGAAGGGAGCCGTCGCGCGTCTCAACCCCTTTGTTGATTCGACCGGGTTACTTCGGGTAGGAGGAAGATTGCGCAATGCGAATCTGTCGTATTCGGCTCGTCACCCACTTCTGCTCCCCAAGGGGGGACAGTTAGTTGAATTGCTGGTGACTGATCGTCATATTAAAAACGCGCATGCCGGCTGTAACGCGTTGTTGGCCACGCTCCAGCGGGAGTTTTGGATCTTATCTGCCCGCCGTGTCATACGGAACATCGTGTTTCGGTGCATGCCTTGTTATCGACTTAAGGCTGCCACGATGCAACCTCTCATGGGGGACTTGCCCCCTGATCGTGTGAATGAGGTCAGACCGTTTTCAGGTGTTGGTACGGATTTTGCCGGACCGTTTATGGTGAAGAGTTCACGATTGCGTACCGCTAAGCAATACAAGGCGTACCTATGTGTGTTTGTTTGTTTATCCACCAAGGCGGTACATCTCGAGCTCGTTGCTGATCTTTCGACAGAGGCTTTCATTGCTTGTTTGGATAGGTTTGTTTCTCGAAGGGGACTTCCAACTTTGATCCGCTCTGATAACGGCACTAACTACGTCGGTGCGGAACGATACTTACGAGAGATAGACAACTTTTTGAATGTAAATAAAGTGGATATTGGAACGGCCCTCTCCCGTCGGGGTATACAGTGGACCTTCAGCCCACCGAGTTGCCCCCACTGGGGTGGGATTTTTGAGGCCGTAGTTAAGTCAGCTAAGACGCACTTGGGGCGTATAGTAGGTCAGACCGCGCTGACTTTTGAGGAGCTCGCGACATTGTTTTGTAAGATCGAGGCCGTTCTCAATTCGCGACCGTTGTGTCCGCTCAGCTCGGATCCAAATGACCTGGAGGCTCTGACCCCAGGCCATTTCTTGATAGGACAGCCACTTAACGCGTTGCCCGAGCACCCCTTCGAGGGAGTGAAATTGTATCGGTTGTCAAGGTATCAGATGTTGCAGCAGTTTACTCAGAATTTCTGGAAGCGTTGGTCGCTCGAGTATCTGCATATCTTACAACAGCGCCTTAAGTGGACTGACAAAACCAGCCCCCCTAGTGTTGGTGACCTCGTTCTGGTTAAGGATGCTAACCTACCGCCACTACGTTGGCGCAGGGGGCGCATTGTTAACTTGTTCCCTGGCAAGGACGGGACCCCCCGGTCTGCGGAGGTTCTAGTAGGAGGCTCGGTTCTAAAACGAGCGGTAGCAACGTTGTCTCGGCTGCCCGTAGATTAGGGGACAGGTGGGTGCCTGTCCGGGCGGGTGATTGTTCGATTCCAAATCGATATTCGATCGATGGTTTCGGAACGGCCATTTTGAATTTGACGTTGCTGCCAACCTTGCAGTTTTTGACAACTGACAGACGAAAGCCCTCGCAATGTAAACGCGGTTTGGATAGGGTATTGAAATTAAATCGCAGTCCATCTGGAATGTATTCGAGGTTCCCTCAGGATTGTCTATATAGCTGAGTGTGTTGTGGTTCCCCGAACCAGATAAAGTTCGCATTTACGTGGCCGATTGGTTTTTTACCACGTAACATAATCTGTGTTGGAACACTGTGCTGATCGAGGCTGGCCCGCCAGTCACACAGGAGGTTGGCTGAAGAACCAGTCTACCAAGAAGAGCCTAGGGTGCACCCGGGCCTTGCAGAGAGACAGGAGGTTGACGGGACCGAATCACAGACCAGGTTAGATCGAACCCAATCATTTTAGCTCGGTGAATCGCCGACGTTCACACTTCTTGGCAACTGATCGCTACGCTACCTCGTAGCTGATGGGCCCCTACGAGGTCATTAGGTGCCGAGAAGCCTGAACACACAATAATAATAAAACTCAATAGGTTTCTCGGAACAACGAAATAGCACCAAACCACGCGGTGTACGCATTATAAACACTTTATAATCGGACAACGCTTAATTACGTAAACAAATGTAGTTTGACAATAGATTAATTGCGAAAACTAATTTAGATAATAACAACGTTCATAACAATTGATGGATTCATCAATGGTTATAAACGACTGTTTATTCATCACTAATCTGTTGCTTAGTGATGAATAAACAGGAAATACATGGATATCGCTTATCGAACTAAACACTGATTAATTAAAAAGAGATAAATCGTCACACACGACAAACTATGATTAACTTTGAACGGTATAGAAATATTAAAAATCATAAGAAGATCCTAATTAGGCAATTATAGAATCAAAGTAATTTTATCGTTGCTGTCGCGACAAAGTTGCGCCGATATATATATATATTCTATATATATATATATAGAAATATAAAACAAATGGTACGACAGCCGATATGGCTACTTCTAAAGTTTAAGGTGATAGAGTCCATTCAAGAGAAAACAAGTGCTTTGATGATTATATGTCATCAATTGAGAATAGTATAAGGCATAACCCTAAAATGTTTTGGTCATATGTTAAAACCCGATCTAACTCGAATGGAATTCCCACTAGTCTTACCTAGATACTACGGCAACTACAGGAGAATCTATTTGTGATGTTTTGTCAAGGTCTTTTTACTCCACATTTCTTGCACCCTCTACTATCCACTCAGGTTACCCTAATATGGACATACCCCCAAATTCTTATGATATTTCTACTATCGAAATAGATCCCAATGAAGTGCAAAAATTGTTAACAGAATTTGTCAGCTGGTCCAGATCATATTAGTCCTTTTAAAATTCTGTGCAAAATCTATATTTGTTCCCATATGTCTATTATTTAAAAAATCTGTGTCCAATTGCTTTGTCCCTAATATGTGGAAATCTGCTATCGTGACGCCGATTCACAAAAAGGGTTCAAATTTTGAAGTGAGCAACTATAGAACCATATCTAAATTGTATATAATAGCTAAACTTTTTGAAAAAATTGTATATTAACAGGTATGTGCCGCACTTTACTGATATTGATAGGATGTATGATACTGATAATTAACGAATTATATTGATAGAGGAAGCGGCGCATGAATGAAATGACGGATTCTAATAAGTACGTTAGTGACACTGTTTTATTGTAAAATAAAGAGTAAACAAGTAAGCTAATTTTGTAAACAAAGCTATTTTCGCTGTATGCTCGTACATCTTGCCGTCTACAAAACAAGAAAAATATATTCAAGTTATTACAATAAATTACATGATAAAAACATTATTGATACAAATTATATATTAGATTATCAAGGAACAAAAACTTAATTTAATGATGAGGAATCTTGAATTTGACTTCCGTCCTTTGGCTGGATTGGTCTGTGCATACCGGATGATGGACTTCACTGTAAAGGGCCGGTAGCGAGGTAGCGGTAGTCATTTGTGGTATTGGGGGAGCGGTCCTTCTAAATATCACAGTTTGCTGCTGTTCTTGGCGTCTCTCAAGTACGCGACGGTGTCGTAGTCTGATAAAATAACAGCCGGTTCCAACCATCAGGGCGCATACTATCGTCAGAATGTATATCATCGTATAGTGATGCGTATTATGCACTGATAACGTCACACCCGTATCCTCAGCAATCTTGAGAGCATCTAGTTGGTTCTGAATGCTCTCGTACTGACGGACATTGTCTTCAAGTTCCAACATATGATATCTTGATAGGCTCGTATTCACGTAATCGTTGAGGGGGGACACTCTTTCAGTCAGGTGGAAAGCTTCTTCATTGTTGATAATGATTTGGTTACGATAGTCATGGTGTCCCAGTATAGTAAAGAAGTCTCCTTTGATGACGCAATCCTGAACTAGGGTAATTATGTCATTATCGAGCAGACTTTGCGACGACGGGCCAGGCGGGCATAAAATACGGACAGTCCATTCTCCGCAACATGAGTAGAGCCAGGAACTACCGGAGTATAACTTGATCCATTTGCTTAGGCATTCCGCCGACCTTGTCTTGCAAAACAATTGTTCACCTACTTTGCTCATTACCTTGACATCGCATATTGATTGTTTTACCGCAAGTCCATAGATAGGGTTATTCAAATCGCAGAGGAAGCCCCTTTGGTTATATTTGATACACGAAGACAAGTCGGTCTGTGATATTGGGATAAATGTATCCTGTCTTGAGTTGAACGCGATGTAGTCGGTCCGTGGTGTCACATAGTAGGTCTTGAGATTCCGTTTCTGCAGTAAGCTGACGACGTTATCAAGTTCGTAACTCTCCTTAGTAGCCAGTGGTATTTTTATTTCTATGATAAGGTAGGCATCTGTCACCTTGGCCCTTGCTTGTAATAGCTGATGTAGAGTTTTGATATCGTCCGGCGGAGTTGGTAGTAACAAATCGCCTTATAACTGGCCGGATATCATGTGCATTTGGTTTTGCAACTGTTGTGGTGATAATAAGTGCGCGTCGAGGTGGCCTTGATAGATGTCGGTGACGGTATTGACTAAGGTCTCTTGTATACGTCTGATATTTGATATGATGACGTCAATGGACATAGCGCTCGTAACAGTGTAAAATGCATTCAATGCAGGTTGGCTTATCCTTTCGGCTTGATAGATTTCCATTGATTTGATACTGATATGGCCCGTAAAGTCAACCCCAGTGTTGGTGCAGGGCCGGGAAGGGACGACACGTGGTTGAGGCAGGTCCGCCATGAGCTGTAATTTGGTCTCTTGTTGATAACGACGGCACTTGACACAGCGTCGTAGTTGTTTTTTCACGGTACGAATTCCACTGAGGATCCAGTACTGTTCTCGTACGTGTAGAGTCGTTGTGTGCGCTTGAGCGATTACCAGTTCTGTCAGGCGACTAGATGCTGATAAGATGATTGGGTGCTTCGCGGAATCAGGTATGAGCGCGTTAGCAAGGCGTCCACCAACCACCAGTAGTCCCTGTTTGTTCAGGAACGGATTCAAGCTTGATAGTTTGCTAAATTAAAAATTGTTTTAAATCTGATATCTCCTCTCCAAAGTCAACGCGTTGTACTGTCTCGATAATAAGATTCATAGTACTCCGTAGCTCAGCCGTTTTTATTGCACATTCTAATGGTCGGGGCAAAGTTTTTCGCTGACTCGGGCTAAATCGTAGTATCCATGCAATTGTTTTCGCTACACGCGTAATGGAACTGTTGTTTTGCAATAAAGTCATTATTATCGAAGCTGAGTAATCTTTATATAGGGCTGCGTTCACATTGTGCTGTCGCTTGACTTCGATCGTCGGTTCTTGATATGTGGCTTGTTTGGGAATGCTTGAGTCGAATGTTTTCAACCATGAAGGGTCTTCCCACCACAAGGTGTGTTCGAATAGTTGTACGCTTGTCAATCCTCTTGTGGCGCAGTCCGCAGCATTCTCTTCTGATCGAACGTGTCTCCATGAGCCCTTAGGAATTATAGAGATGATTTGTTGGAATCTGTTCGCAACAAACTGCTTCCATCTTGATATATCTCCATGTATCCATCCAAGTACAATCATGGAGTCCGTCCAAGCATGTATGGTGATATGTGCCACTGATAGTGATTCAGTGACCTTCTTCACTAACTTGGATAGTAGGAGTGCCCGCAGTATTTCCAGTCGTGGCAATGATACCTTCTTTTTGGTAGGTGCTGCCTTTGTTTTGGCAGCCACCAGAGTTGATGTGTACTTGCCCTTATCGTTCGTGGCGATTGCAAACACGGCACAAGCGTAGCTTGATTCTGACGCGTCACAGAATCCGTGTAGGCAAAGTGATTGACCGATGTGACCCATATATCTGGGTATCTTGATATTGTTCATCGACTGTAGGTCTGCCTTAAGTTTGATCCAATCAGACTGTAGTTCTGGTTTCAATTTTCTGTTCCATGACATCTCTTCCAGCCATTTTTTTTGGAAAAGGACCTTGCATCTGATGGTCAGCGGTGATAACCAACCTAGAGGGTCGAAAATTTTTGATATTTCTGATAGCAACAGTCTTTTTGTGATGTCCGTCTTGCTTGACTGATCCAACTTGTTTTGATAAGTAAAGGCGTCTGAAGTGGGGTTCCATTGTAGTCCCAGTGCCTTGCGTATTTCGGCATCTTTGAACTCCATTGGCGCGTTTAGTTGGTCGGATGATAAGTTTGCAATGACCTTTGGTTCATTGCTGGACCACTTCCGCAGGTTCATGCCAGCTCTTTGGAGAAGTTCGATAAGTTGGCATTGCAGTTCTCTTGCTTGATCTACTGAGTCATGGCCACTCAGTAAATCGTCCATGTAAAAGGAGTCTTGTAGGGCCATCGTTGCGAGTCTGTAGCGATGGTTGTCGGCGTTATCCTTGGCTATTTGTCTGACGGTGCGCATTGCCAGAAACGGGGCAGCCTTAGTCCCGTAGGTGACGGTGGTCAGATGATATTCTTGGACTGTCTCTCGGGGTGAATGTGTACTCTAGCACATGAGTACCGTTTAGGAATTTTACATATGTTAAATCGAAGCTCTGCTACAGAACAAAAATTTTCTCCAGAAGAGAGCTTCGTTCTTAAAGTGGGAGAAGTTACGTCAGGCGACTCTACAAAAGCTGCTGGATCTAGCAGAATATTTTAAACAATGCTCTTCGTTATGACTACAAAATAACAGGTCCAGACGCTGAGTCGAAGGCGGTTATCGCGCCAGGCACTTTTAATTTAAAGCTTGAAGCTTTCATATCTCATAAATTTTGTGATGTAATTAATTGATGGGTTTGATTCAATTAAAAGTTTATTTTCTTCTTATTACAGCGTTTAAATCAAAGATTTCTTTTACTTTTAATTTATTTTTGCGAGAGTCATGCTTTCGTTTTTGCAATGTTTGAGATATTCTACGGTTTTATCTATATTTGTGTATTCATGTTAGATTGTGTAGTGTATCTCTTTTATTGTTATACGTTATCTCACTGTTGCCCGGATCTCTTACTACTGATTTCTTTCACCATTACTAGAGAGGTCTTAGTCTGCTTCCATACATTATTTTATTCAGCTTGATAGTATAGTTAGTGCAGCGTGAACTCGCAGACGTCGTTTTAAGACTCCTTTGTAATTCTAATTTTTATTTCGATTTTATTGGGATACAGGCTGGTTGATGTTTTATAAGTTTATGCGAAATTGAAAGTTCGAATTATTCTAGATTCTTATTGGTAGTTGTCAGTTTTGCCTGGACTGGAAAAAATAATTTTCATTGAGCTGTTCGAGTCGAAGAGATTTTGATGCACATTTTTTTCGTTTGGCCAGTTTTGTTCGCGTTGGGAGTTGTCGTGTGAATCTGTGTTTCGGGCAGCCTTGACGCAAGAAGAATTGACCTTGGGCAAGAATTATTGCCGGCCTAAAAGATTGCTGGAGTTTTCCCGATATTTCATCTGAAGTCAAAGGCCAGACGTTGGAAGCGATCTGGGTATGTATTTGGTGTTTATATTCCGTGGTGGCATTTTGTCGTGTTAGCGTTATTGTGGTACTTATCATTATATCTTATTTGTAGCTTTTGGTGGAGAGCTGCGCATCGAGCCATAGCCATCGAGACAAGGCGTGCTTTGGAGCGTCCGTGAACGAGGAAGTTGGACGCCGGCTTCAGGAAATCCCGTATTTTTGACCCAAACCATATTTTAGTTTATTTGAACTGTCGTATGTATATGAATTTAAATTTTGTTTCTTAGCGCGGCTTCTCTCAAGTTCAATCTTTGAACAGGATTATGCCGCCTGTTCATTATATTTCCATCTAAATTCCTAAAGGCATTTGCACGCCACTGTTAAAGATATTTTCGGCATACTTTTGGGAAATCATTCATATAACCCCTCATCCATTCCATACGCACTTCACATCCTCCTCAATCATTCCATTTTCACGTCGAGTCCTGGTCAAAGTGCGCAAACAGCATCAAAAGCGCGTTACGAAGGTATTGATTTCGTTTTAAACGAACCAGCAATTTCAGTTTTTTTTTGCAACATAGTCAAGTTCAGTTTTTTATTTTTTCTGGTTTAATTTTCGGTCCTGGACACCTTGTTCGACATTCGGTTGTCATTCATTATTCTGTTAAAAACTTTTGATATTATTATTAAAATAAATTATACGAGTTTTGCTTGTGAATGTTTTTACTTATTTATCACTACATTAGTTGGTAAAATGAAAAATGATTATTTCATAAACTTTGACTTAATTAAACAAAAAATTAAAAGATACCTCCTATTAAGTATTAGAACACCTGTGCTAGGAGGCCCGCTCTTTCGTAGGTATTACTAGTTATTAAGTTAGTAAGGTTTTAGGTAGAAATTTAGATTGGTGATAAGTATAATAAGTGTATAGTAAGTGTGGACATGCAAAATTAAAAATAATTATGTAAGTAGAAATATACAGTACCTACAATCACTCAATGTTTAATATTGTATAAAACAGAGGAGTATTTAGGTAAACATAAACATATACATCTGTGTCTCCCGTGAAAAGGGGTACAAGTCGACTTAAATCGAAAATGATTTTATTAATGCATCTTGTAGCATTTTTTTTTCTCTATCGAATGGTCTGACCCGTTTTCACGTAGCTCAAAGATAAAATTGGGGTATATCGACACAAGTCGAGTTATATTTTAGAAAAAATGAAAAAAACACGTGTTTATGGATTTAACTACGGTTAAGCATAAGTGAACCAAAAACAACACACTATTTTTTCGTGAACATAGATATAAGTAGAGTTATGTCTTAGTGCACCAAAAAATCACTCGATTATTTTGGTAAACATGGATATAACTGCTGTTAAATCTTTAAACACATTTTTTTTTGTTTTTCTATTCGTGTAAATAAGCTTAACTTCAGTTATGATACTGTGCACAAAAATTTCTTCCTAATTTTCGTGCAAATTGGGATAACTTGAACGGTTGGGGGGTGTGAATGGGATGCGGGGGGTTTTCCCACCACGCAAACACTGCGCGGACGCGTCTCAGTTCCTCTAGTGACAACGTGCACCTACACGTCATCGCGGAGCTCCCGTGACACAATTTTATCTCGTTTCAAGTAAGTAATTTGACAACTTAAATAACCGTTATCACTATATGTATTCTAAGCCTTTACAATGGCAAGCAAAGAATTTTCCTATAGGGCATGCAAAATACTCAACAACTCAGGCCATTAGCTAGTTAAAGTAGGTATCTTTATTTAGACTAGACAGTTATGCTATTTTGCAATAAAGTTAACATAAAGGACTGTGTTCAGGCTTCTCGGCACCTAATGACCTCGCAGGGGCCCATCAGCTACGAGGTAGCGTAGCGATCAGATGCCAAGAAGTGTGAACGTCGGCGATTCACCGAGCTGTAGTAAGTGGGCTCGATCTAACCTGGTCTGTGCTTCGTTCCCGTCAAACTCCTGTCTCTCTGCAAGGCCCGGGTGCACCCTAGGCTCTTCTTGGTAGACAGGTTCTTCAGCCAACCAGGTATGACTGGCAGGCCAGCTTCGACGAGCACAGTGTTCCAACACAGGTTATGTTACGTGGGGAAAACCAATCGGCCACGTAAATGCGAACTTTATCTGGTTCGGGGAACCACAACACACTCAGCTATCTAGACAATCCTGAGGGAACCCCGAATACAATCCAGATGGCTTGCGATTTAAATTCAATACCCCAATCAAAACGCGTTACATTGCGAGGGCTTTTCGTCTGTCAGTTGTCAAAAAACTGCAAGGTTGGCACCAACGTCAAATTCAAAATGGCCGTTCCGAAACCATCGATCGAATATCGATTTGGAATCGAACAATCACCCGCCCGGACAGGCACCCACCTGTCCCCTAATCTACGGGCAGCCGAGACAACGTTGCTACCGCTCGTTTTAGAACCGAGCCTCCTACTAGAACCTCCGCAGACCGGGGGGTCCCGTCCTTGCCAGGGAACAAGTTAACAATGCGCCCCCTGCGCCAACGTAGTGGCGGTAGGTTAGCATCCTTAACCAGAACGAGGTCACCAACACTAGGGGGGCTGGTTTTGTCAGTCCACTTAAGGCGCTGTTGTAAGATATGCAGATACTCGAGCGACCAACGCTTCCAGAAATTCTGAGTAAACTGCTGCAACATCTGATACCTTGACAACCGATACAATTTCACTCCCTCGAAGGGGTGCTCGGGCAACGCGTTAAGTGGCTGTCCTATCAAGAAATGGCCTGGGGTCAGAGCCTCCAGGTCATTTGGATCCGAGCTGAGCGGACACAACGGTCGCGAATTGAGAACGGCCTCGATCTTACAAAACAATGTCGCGAGCTCCTCAAACGTCAGCGCGGTCTGACCTACTATACGCCCCAAGTGCGTCTTAGCTGACTTAACTACGGCCTCAACAATCCCACCCCAGTGGGGGCAACTCGGGTGGCTGAAGGTCCACTGTATACCCCGACGGGAGAGGGCCGTTCCAATATCCACTTTATTTACATTCAAAAAGTTGTCTATCTCTCGTAAGTATCGTTCCGCACCGACGTAGTTAGTGCCGTTATCAGAGCGGATCAAAGTTGGAAGTCCCCTTCGAGAAACAAACCTATCCAAACAAGCAATGAAAGCCTCTGTCGAGAGATCAGCAACGAGCTCGAGGTGTACCGCCTTGGTGGATAAACAAACAAACACACATGAGCTATACCGGTCCAGCAGAAACCCGGCGTCAGGGTCCTCAGCCTTCTGGGTAACATGCACGGCCGCTCTGGGGCCATGATCCGAAGATACTACTACATGGCTGTGGGGCCAGTCCGATTCTCTCCTGGCAAGCCAGGGTGGTCCCCACCACAAATGGTGTCTAACGAGTTCAGGAGCCCGACATCCCCTGGATGCACAATCAGACGGGTTCAATTCTCCTGGTACATGTCTCCAGGTCAGTGATCCAGCCGATTTCGATAATATTGGAAAATCCTTGTCCGAAACTAACTGGGATGTTCTTAATGACATGGACACAGAAACAGCCGTCACATATTTCTACTGCACTCTGCATAAGTTAATTGATAAATATGTACCTAAACGCAAAGTTTCTGTTAACTCCAGATATCCTCCCTGGTATTCCCGAGCACTTGTTAAACTTATTCGTGAAAAATTGAAAGTTCATACGAAATGGAAGATTTATCAGGATCCCCTTGATTATCAGGAATTTCAGATATTAAGAGCGCGGGAAAAGAAGGTCGAATCGGAATGTTATACAAAATACATTAATTTAGCTGAAGATAAAATCACAATTTCACCTAAATTCTTTTGGAGTTTCATTAAGTCTAAGTTTAATTCAAATAACATACCAGATCACATGACCTATGACGGGGAAACGTCCACTGATGGCGAAGCCATCACAAACATGTTCAATGATTATTTCCATTCTGTGTTTTCCTTACCTGACACGAACCATACAACTGTCAATATCGATGTAGTCCCTGACACATCAGTCGTGAACTTATCAACAATTAACGTCTCAGAAGAGTTAGTTATGAAACACCTAAGGAATACTGATGTTAACAAGGGTGCTGGTGTGGATGAAGTGCACCCCTTATTAATTAATAAACTCGCTAAAGTACTAACGGTTCCTATCACTAAGCTATATAAAAAATCGTTGTCGGAAGGTTGTTTCCCAAACGTCTGGAAACAAGCCTTGATAACCCCAATATTTAAAAGTGGAGATAGACACGATGTGAGACAATATAGGCCCATATCTAAATTATGTATATTTGGTAAAATTTTAGAGAAAATTGTGACTAATGAATTAAATTCACTATTGTGTAGGCATGTTTCCCCCTACCAGCATGGTTTTCTCAGGGGACGTAGTGTGGACACAAATCTAGTAACGTATACTGATTTTCTTCTTAATGCACTTGATTCTGGATTTCAGGTGGACGCCGTGTATACCGATTTTTCCAAAGCCTTTGACAAGATAAATCATTCAACTTTGCTACGGAAATTACTGAAACTCGGTATACACGGCGACCTCCTAAGATGGCTGAATTCTTATATTAATAACCGAAGCCAAGCTGTGGCGCTCAAAGGGTACACTTCAAAATTCCTAAATATTACATCTGGAATCCCCCAGGGTTCGCATTTAGGTCCGTTCTTGTTTACGCTTTATATAAATGACATCGAATCAACCTTCGTTCACTCATGTCATCTGTTATATGCCGATGATACTAAAATTTTTAAGATAGTCTCATCGATATCTGATTGCGAGGATCTACAAAATGATCTGTTAAAGTTTGATCACTACTGTAAGAAAAACCAATTAATTCTCAATTCTGACAAGTGTTACATTATTACTTTCTCCCGCAAACACAATCCCATTTCATTTAATTACACTTTGTCTAGTAAAATTATTACTCGCGTTAAGTCAATCAGAGATCTTGGCTTGACGTTAGATGATAAACTAAATTTTAACATTCATATAGACAACATTATATCTCGGGCGTATAAGCAGCTTGGTTTGATTCTACGTTTATCCAAACCTTTTAGACGACCTTTCACTTTCAAAATCTTATATTACACCTTTGTCCGCAGTATACTTGAGTTTGGTAGTGTTATATGGAACCCGCAATATGCAGTCCACATCTCACGCATAGAAAAAATTCAAAATAAATTTCTGAAATCATTGGATTTTAGAACAGGTCATTGTTTCCAGGATTACCATACCTCTGCTTTAAGGCATGGTTTAGATCCTTTAGATAGGAGGCGTTCCTATCTTGATGCTAGTTTCCTATATAAAATATTACACAACGTTATCGATTCATCTCATCTTTTGGAGTTAATAACTTTCAGAGTAAAACGCATTTCCTCACGTTCAAACGCCATTTTTCACATCCCTAAGTGCAACACGAGATATGCTAGTAACTCTTTCATAAGGCGTTCTTGTAACTTTTATAATACGCATTTATCAGATGTCGATATTTTCTCAGACTCTATTTATCAATTTAAAAATAATATTAGAAAATTGTTATTAGTTAATAGCTGTAGTAGTCGTAACGATTCTTAATTTGTAATTCTAAATTCTAAATTCTCTTCCAAATTTTGTATTTCCTTGTATTTTCTTTTCCATAGTATTGTATGAAGTAATGCCGCTTAAGACCATTGTAAAAATATATTTATAAAATATGGAGCTCTAGGTCTATTAGTATTTAAAATTTCTAATTTTTAATATTTGTGTACGACTGTATGTTTCCTGAATAAACGAAAATAAAAATAAAAATAAAATAAAAATAAAGTCAGTGGGACCTCAGGCGACACAATCTGGGAGACACGGTTCGCAACAAAAACCTCTAAGTTATGGACCGAAGCCTTCAGCCAGCACAAAACAATCTGGCTGTCCGTCCACGCGTGCACCGTATCCTCCAAAACCACTGACCCACGCAACACTGTTAGAGTGTGATTCAAAAGTTTGGTCAAAAGAGCAGCCCCGGACAGTTCCAGTTTTGGAATCGTCATCCTTGTCCGAATAGGCGCTACCTTGCTTTTTGCCAAAACCAAACGCACTTCAACCTCCCCGGTGGAGGTGACGGTTCGCAAATAAACCGCTGCCGCAAACCCTCGTTCACAGGCATCACAAAACCCGTGAAGGGTTGCCCTGTAATCCCCAGCAGGGACCAATTTCCTCGGCAGCGATACATTATTTATATTGAGGCCCAACCATTTTTCTAAATCATTCGATACAATGCAGCCCTGAGTTCCAGAATCTAATAGGGCGCGAACGTATGTTGGGTTGCCCGCCAAATCCCAAACAAGCACAGAGGCGATCGGTAACACCACCGTCTCCGGTTGGGGGGCAACAAATTGTTGGGCCGCAAATTCCTAGCGAGGGCCCCCGGGGCCCCACTGTGCCTGTAACCGATCAGGTAGGCAGCTATACGCCAGAGGGTCCCATTGTACAAATGGCCCACGCGCCGGTTCCATTGCCACCCTACGACGCCCCCCGAAGGGGGGTGGGCGTGAATTCAACCGTGGCCGCTCCATGAGCGGGGGGGACATCACATGCGACCGACGAGGACGAGGCGACGAGCGGGGCGACAACTGAGGCGGCGTCCGAACCGCATCCGCATAGCTCGAAGGTGTCCCATGCCACCCGCCCGTTACGGCCTGCTCAACATACCCAATGTCCCGCTGAGTCGGATGCTGAGTCGCAACCGAAAACTCAGGGCCCCCCATGTGATGACCCTGAGTGCGGCCCTGCACCCCTGGGTGGCTGCGTGCTTGTGGCCCCATTGCCCGCTGAGTCGGATGCTGAGTCGCAACCGAAAACTCAGGGCCCCCCATGTGATGACCCTGAGTGCGGCCCCGCACCCTAGTACTACCCTGTGCACGTGGGGACGTTGGCCCCTGAGTTGCGCTCCAAGTCGCAAACGAATTCTCAGGGCCCCATTCCGTATCACCCTGGGTACGGCCCTGTGGACGTGGGGACGTTGGCTCCTGAGTTGCGCTCCGAGTCGCAAACGAATTCTCAGGGCCCCATGCCGTATCACCCTGGGTACGGCCCTGTGGTGGCTGTTGGCCGGAACCGGTTCATGCACAACAGATTGTTGTGGGCCCCACCACAATATCCGCACATTTTTGTGCGCGTGCAGTCCCTAGCCATGTGTGGCCCGAGGCACAGGAAACACCAGCTCCGCTGCTTGGCCATCCGGCGCCGTCCCTCAACCCTAAGTTCCCCGAACTTATTGCAATTGGCCACAGCATGGCCAATCTGCCTACAACATGGGCAGGTCTCACTATGTGGGGTCAATGCACTCACAGTCCCATACGACTGCCGGTTGGTGCGGTCCTTCCTCGTCGGAGGGCCCCTACTCACAGCGCTCCCGGCAGCTCTCTGTGGCTCCGAAGGATGGGTGACCGTCAACCCCAAATTCTCTGCCCGTCGAGCCTCCTCTTCCAAGAATCCGACCAAGTCGGAGAAGGCGGGCAGGTCCTCGGCCGACCTCCCGTGAGACTGTTCGAAACGAGTCTGCACGTCAGCGGGTAGGCGGGAAAGTACAATGTACAGCAGTAGGTACGACCATTCACCAACCGGAAGTCCAAGATTCTCTAGAGCCTTGGTGACGGACAACAACGGGTTCAAAACCTCCGTCTGTATGGCCCCGACCTTGTTCACAACCGGGATACTAAACAAACGGTTCAGTTGGGCATCGGCCAACCTCCGTTTGTTATGGTAACGTCTGACCAACAATTGTCTGGCCGTTTCATAGTTACCCTCCGTAACTGTCAAATGAGCGACCAGCTCCCTAGGCTCACCCCTCAATGCTGCCACCAGCTGAGCCATCTTGACAGACTTGGTAATGTCCGATCGCATGTGCACCAAACTGTCGAACAGATTGATAAAGCTCATCCATTCACCGGACACTCCGTCAAAAGTAGGCATAGTTATGGCCGGTAACCTGGACCCTGAACCCTGAAGCGGCAGAGGTGCTTCAATGTCACCACCATGGCTGGACTCGCGCTGTCTACGTATGTCCGCAGCCTTCTGCGTGATAGCAGCTGCCATCTCCATACATTGGTCGACATCCCCTAGCAACCGTGACAGCCTGTCAGGTGCGCAACCATCAACTGATTCCGCCTGCGCGGACAATTCGAGCACCCTGTTGTAACGTTCCTTAACGTCCATAGACCGCTCCAATACCACATCATGCCTATCTAAACGGTCTATCAGACCGTGTGCGGAGGAAAACCATCTGAGTTCCTTAGAAACACCCTTCTGGATTTCAGATAACGACATGATCGGAACGATACTTACTCACAATTTGCAGTAACTCAATTATATTGGACCCTCCAGTCTACAACCCAAACGAGGGAACCCTAAACCACAACTTAAACAATGTTGTTTTCCTTAAACAATAGGAACCGAGTTTTATATCTATATAAATTCTGTAAATACAATTTAATTTCCCTTTATCATTATAACACACAGAGATAGTCAATATTAGTTCAAGTTATAAATTGCTATAAACTGAAAACAATGTAATAGCCTGCTATCAATAGATGTAACTACCTATGTTAACCAAACATTCATTAGCATTACTAGACCACTAATAGATTGACTAACTGGTACTTCAATGCAAATTTCAATTCACCTACAATGTACCTAAGTTGAGTACCTACTATTCTGAGTCACATCTCAGTACAACTGGTCATTTAGGGAAAACTGTAATATCTGTCTGTCTACTACCAGCAATAGACTTATAGCTTACAATACTACCAATCTATGTGGATACAGGAACAACACCAAGTTAGCTAATAACCGCCTATACCTACAGATTGATAGTCCCAAATCGTGGGTTCCTGGAGCCCTTGACGGCTGCAAATCTCAGGAAACCACGCTCTTGCTACCAAAAATTGTTCAGGCTTCTCGGCACCTAATGACCTCGCAGGGGCCCATCAGCTACGAGGTAGCGTAGCGATCAGATGCCAAGAAGTGTGAACGTCGGCGATTCACCGAGCTGTAGTAAGTGGGTTCGATCTAACCTGGTCTGTGCTTCGTTCCCGTCAAACTCCTGTCTCTCTGCAAGGCCCGGGTGCACCCTAGGCTCTTCTTGGTAGACAGGTTCTTCAGCCAACCAGGTATGACTGGCAGGCCAGCTTCGACGAGCACAGTGTTCCAACACAGGTTATGTTACGTGGGGAAAACCAATCGGCCACGTAAATGCGAACTTTATCTGGTTCGGGGAACCACAACACACTCAGCTATCTAGACAATCCTGAGGGAACCCCGAATACAATCCAGATGGCTTGCGATTTAAATTCAATACCCCAATCAATACGCGTTACATTGCGAGGGCTTTTCGTCTGTCAGTTGTCAAAAAACTGCAAGGTTGGCAGCAACGTCAAATTCAAAATGGCCGTTCCGAAACCATCGATCGAATATCGATTTGGAATCGAACAGACTGCATTTGCCCAGACTCATCTGGGAAAAAGCAGTACAGATTTTTATAGGTATACACATACCTATAAAAATCTGTACTAGGCTAGATTTTTATAGGTATGTGTATGAGTATTGTGCGTGCGCTTTTCGGTACGCGCGGTATATGTACCTATTTATTTAGTAGTTGTGTACTTATTGTTTGTATTACCTACCTAGATGAAGATTATAAGGCTGGGGGCATACGGTAAGCTGTGCTATAAGCACGTTCGAACACTCGCCACTGATACATACATAACATATGTACACTACCAAAAGATAAAAAACCCCTTGTCAAACTGAAAATTGCGGGCACGTTTTGCAGTGACTACAGTCTAGTGTAAAATAAAACAAAAATCAAATGTGTACTGTAAAGTGTATGTTCCATGAAAAATGTGTAACAAACGCGCATCACACTTTTGATTCTTATATTTTTTTTAGCATAAGGAGGTCAAGAGCAGCTAGGATTCTTCAAATTCTTGAGGAAAACAAGAGGAACAAGAAGCTCGAAGAAAATACTAGATTAGATGTGCGAGAAGTAAATCTTAGAAGTTTTGCTGGAACACAAAATGTAGACTTACCTGAAGGTAGGAACGAGTTTATTTCTGTGAATGTGGGACATCTGGTTGAAACTGCGCTGATTTACGGAACATACCTACGTTTTACCCACGTATTACTAATTTACTACACTGTGATTTGCAATTCTGGTCGGGGAAGGAAAATTCGGGAGCCAATATACCTATTCTTCAAAAAGGAATAGCCAAGTCTGAATCGGATTTTTCTTCTTCTTTTTTTTTATATTAATGGCGTCCTCTTGAGGTTTATTTTGCCAGTCTCAAGTGTTAGGTTCTCATTTAAGAACCTATAAATTAATGTCTTGAGATGATGATGATAATTTGTCGCTCGTTAGCACTACTCGGGAAGGACGTGAAGGCCGACTGCCTCCCCGAATCGGATTTCTTGATCAAGTCATAAATAATAATAACATCCTTTTTTCCGATCGCTGGCTATTATCATAGCTCAAGATCCGAAGATTCTGTGCAATCTAAATAAATAAGAAAACAAATCATTATGTTCATAGAATAGAAGGTTTAACATTAATTTGATTCTCACTGGTATATAATAAAATAAAACAATAGTTACTGTTTAATTGACGACAATTACGACCACTTTACAATCCTTACAATCCTTTTTTTTTTTTCAGAGGCAAGCCATCAAGATATCAAAAAAACAAGTGACATCTCAGGAACATCTGCAAAAGATTGCATTTCTGATAGTGACGAAGACATAATCATGTTTTCATCATCTGATAATGACACAAATTCAAAACCTGTACGTAAAAGTGTTTCTCCAGGCATCGAAAATGACCAGATGTTGTCAGGATCTCCTTCAGTGCTTGCTACAGCTGCTACAGAGGTACTCAATCGCACTCACCAAGATATGGGCATATCAAATGACTCTATTAACAGTAATAAAGACGTGATGCATCGATCTGTAACTGATTTCTCGGGAACGTCTTCTGAAGAATACATTCCTGATAGTGATGAAGAAAAAACAAGTTCATCCTCCGACAATGACGCATATTCTAAGAGATCAAAACCAGTACATATAAGTGGTTCTCCAGACATCGAAGATTACCAGCTTATGTTTTTGGGGCCGTCGTCGGTGCTTGCTGCAGAGTTACTCGATCGGAATCACCAAGATCAGAGCATATAACTCTAGTGATAGTAATGAAGACATACTGCAGCGATCTGTCACTGTACACGTAGACTTGCATTTTTACCAAAAGAGAAGCAACCGGGGTTAAAAAACAGCCGTTCCCAAATAACAATTCCCGTGACAAATGAGATTAATTTCGATGCTATTGAAAACGAACCACCTGCAGTACAAAAAAACATACAAGAAGTCATATTTGAGGATATACAAGAAAATGTAGAAGAATTAATTCAACATGAACATGAACCGGGCAGCTTGGGATGCCATGATAATAACCACAATATAACTACAGATGAGTTTTGGGATAGAGAAGGATTTACTTATGAAAAGAAAAGGAAACCACGAAAATCAACGAAAGAAAGAAGACAGGATAGAAAAGACAGACATGATTTAAGAAATAAAATACAATGTACAAAGACTATGCAAATAAAACACAATTCAATATCAATAAAACGGCTTATGCAAAAATATTTGATGCCCAGAATATATCGTTCAAAACTCCCAAAGTGGATACATGTGTCAAATGTGACACATTGCTGCACAAACTTAATGTAGCAAAGAGTGAAGAAGAAAAGCTTGCTCTTACGCTATTACAAAGGGACCACCATAATGAAGCCGCAAGGGCATATGACATGAAAACTGCTGACAAAAATTTATCCCGCTGTTCCAATGGTACAGTGCTTCATCTCACATTTGACCTGCAACAATGCTTGCCTACCCCTAACCTTACAGCTGGAACGACTTTCTACAAAATACAACTGTACACATACAATTTGACAATTTACAACTCGACGAATAAGAAAGCATATTGTTATATGTGGCATGAAGCAATTGCAGCCAGAGGCGCAAACCAAGTAGCTTCCTGTGTACTGTGTACACACGTTTATGCCAACGACTGTGCAACAATTAATATGCTATTCCGATAGTTGTCCGGGACAGAACAAAAACACGCACATTATGGCAATGTTTTTATTGATTATAAAGGAATTCCCACATCTAAAGATTGACCATAAGTTTTTGGTCCCAGGTCACACTCGAATGGATTGTGACAACGTTCATGCTGCAATTGAAAAAGCGAAGTCCAAAACAAATTGCCAAATCCATCACCCAAGAGACTGGTACCAACTGGTGCGGTCCACATCAAAAAAAAATCAAGTAGTTGAAATGACCCAAAGTATGTTTTTTGAATTCTCGTCCTTGAATAAAAACTACTTTAACATAAGAAAGTCAAATGTCAACCAGGAAAGGTTCTATTTCAAAAAACGTGAAATGGATGAGGTACAACTATGAATCCTTTCCAAATCTGAAACATAAAGCAGATCTGATTGATGACAATAACTTTGATATTCTTGATTGTAAGCGATTCAGAGTAACATACAATCAGCCAATTTCGAAAGATTTGTCCTACACCAGCGGTTATCTAACTATCTCGGCTGAGAAAAAGAAAGATCTCATGTCTCTTCTTGATCTCGTTGATGAAAGTGTCAGAGATTTTTATAGAAATCTCCTCGCTTCTGGCCAAGTTCAAAACGTTGACCCAGACTTGGAGGAGCAGCTGTTTAACTCAGAATATTATACTGATGTTTGATTTTATAATAATGATAAATGAATGGATAGATAAATGAATGAATGAATGAATTAATTAATATTTTAGTAAATATAGATAAAAGTAATTATTTGAATTGTTTCCTTAGCAGATTTTCATAACTGTGATCTCGTATTTGCAGCAGCTGTTTAACTCAGAATTTTATACCGATAATTGATTTTAATGATGAAGAATGGATGAATGAATGAAGGAATGAATGTTTTAGTAAAGAATAATAAGAGTAATTATTTGAATGGTTTCCTTAGCAGATTTTATTAATTCTTATCTCGTATTTTCAGCAGCTGCAGCAACTCAGAATATTATTATAATGATGAAAGAATAGGCGAATGAATGAATGAATAAAGGTTTAATAAATAGTGATAAGAGTAATTATTTGAATAATTGTTTTCCTTAGCAGATTTTATTCATTGTGATCTCGTATTTGAATTGTTTGCCTTAGCATATTTTATTCTTTGTGATCTCGTATTTTTATAAAAATACAGAATTGTTGTCAATTACAAAGTAAAATTTCAAAGTTTAATAATAAATATATGATTATACCACGAATTCACTTGTTTTTTTAACAGTCGAAAGTAGTTAACTACCTGAAAAGTGAGAATTTATCTAGTTGAAGTATCTAATATACTGGAAAAATATAATTTTAATATCTATGCTCTTTATTCCTATAGTGTTTTTACTTTAATAGCATCAGAAACTATTGTGATGACTAGTCATGGATTATTTTACCACCCACTGCAGTTATTGAGGGGACATTTTGAAAATTTTCTGAAAGCACTTTCATTATTTTAGCGAGTTATAGCACTATTCACATTCCGTTTGTGGTTTAAAAATTTGTGAATAAGGGTACAACTCCAAAATTGTTCTTGGCTTATTTATCCTTGCATTTCTTGACTTTATGAAGAGAGATAATAGTGTAACTGAAGCAACTGAAAGTAATGATTACATCTTTGATCTTACCTTTATTTAATCAACTCAATGACAGCATATAAAAAATTGTGACAAAGCCTTTTTTCACCAACAAAAATATACAAATATTTTGGTGCACAATGGTTTAACTTGAATTAGATCCTTTTTCATAAAAATATCGTATCAATTTACATTGTGAATAACGACTCAAGTCACTTTAAAATAGAATAGCTTCTTAAAACAAGATACCAGAGCTCATATCTGTTAAACGAGTGATGACTAATTGTTTTATTGTTCATTTGCAGGAACAGTTGCATCAATAGCTTGAGTAGTAAAACTTTTATGATTTTTTTTTACGAACAAAAAACGTTTTTTGGCTCTCCTGAAAAGTCAAGAAATACGAGTTGTACCCCTTTTCACGGGACCCACAGACATTTACATACTGGTATATTTGAATGAGGTAGGTGTGTGT